>JADFDV010000062.1:0-2519528 GCA_019097775.1 Moniezia expansa | reverse complement strand
TCTACTGTGCTTGCAATGTGACTGATGGGACGCCATCTGTTCATTTGCTCATTTGGGTGCATTTGGGTGCATTTGGGTGCATTTGGCTGCATGTTGAAGGTGGATAGAGGAGTGCGATGCTAAATAGCACCAACTTTATCTAGGTCTGTGACATGCTCTATTCGCAAATGGGACAAGGATTAGAATTAGAATTGGAATTGATAATTAATGCAAGGGAAAAATGCATGTACGCATATCTGAAACATGGATGCCTCTGAGGCCAGGCAAGTGATCAGGACTACTTGATGATTTGTCCATGAACATGGTAAGAGCATTCAACTTGCCGCCGCCTTAACCAGGCGCAATTGAGCTTACAATGCCAGTTCATGCATGCATGGATGCATGCCTGCACTGCAGTTAACAACGAGTCGGTTAATGGGAAAGTGGCTGCTTTGAGACAACCGGAAGCCAAATGCGGACAGGAGCGCCTAAAGAAAGTGCTGTTGATGGTGAATGGCTTCTGCATGGAGTTAGTCGTCCATCCGATGGATGCATTGATGGGAAAGTTGCCGTCAAGCTAATGAATAATGCAATGTACCTAAATCGCAGATGTTAGCCACATGACAGAACAAGTACATGGGCTCACTTCCGCCGTATCCGCTGTGTTCTAGCACATTTGCAAAAATAAGGCCTTCTTACTCGACGAGATTGGGATGATATCTTAATGAAACAAATGAAATGAGCTGATCTGCCTTATTTACAGAGAGCGCCAAGGCTTCTTCAACGGAAGACACGGTCGAGTATATTGAAGAGTTTTTAACATGGGACGACCCAAAAGCATCCGGACCGGCAGTCACCATTCCTTCCGAGGGGCAGAATCTTTACGCCGGCGTTGCAACAACCAGTCCACGTAAGTCTACAAGTAGCATTAATTGTGATGTACAAGGTCGGCAGTGTCGTAGATTCACTGCAGTTGGTTCACGCACATAGGAATCATGTAATAATTTTTCCAGTACGATTGCACAACTTTAAAGACTGTACTGCACTTCGTAATTCCAGCTAACATTGAGGAGTTTGCATAGCAAAGCCCAGATTAATTCACATTTAGTGCAGCTAAAGTACACATTTCGCATGATAAGCGCAGTCCTCTTTTTCCTCCTCCTCCTTTTCCCCCTACTCCTCCTCCCACTCCTACTCCTCCACGATCACCATGAGCACCAGCACTATGTTGCCATAGTGAAGATGCCTTCTAAAAGACGCGAAACCATGTTCGATTTATGGGTGCAATTAGAACTGATTCTGCTATTTCAACAGCAAACTCAGCATCTGGAATGCACATGATATGTCTGCGGTTAATTCGCGAACCTCTCGAGGTACAAGCCTGACTCAGCTCTATTGTACCAACATAGTCCGTCCGAATCACGTGTAAATTCTTATTTAAACTTGAGGAACCACGATGGAATGGCAACCCTACTGTCATCTATGACATATCATTCGATTACACTTGCGTCATTACTGTACATTAAAAACGTTGATGTTCAAAGTCAATGTAGACAGAAGTAGAGAGATGAGGTGCAGTTATGACGTTGAATTGGAATTGGAAAGAATGTCCTCTCCAAATCAGCTCCTTTGTTGCTTTCTAATAGGGCTGATTGGTCTTGAAGAAGGTATTATTATTGCAGGCACACTTTTTTAGCTTTTCTACAACTTCCTCGTTTGAAGTAACTCCTCCTCCTCCCAACGCACAACTTGCACAACTTGCACAACTTGCACAACTTGTATTCACGCCAGCAAACTAGCCTCATTGATCAAAGTGGTGGATGCCTGGGCGTATCCTGCTTGCTTTCAGCAACCTGACGGCGATCGTCGAGTTAGACCAGAGCCACACAGTCAGCAATTATTCCTTCTGTGAGACCTCAGTGAAGGCCTTCTTTAGCAACATTGGTGTCTTCTGATTTCTCTATTTTGAGTGATGTGCTCTTGTGTCTGACCACTCATCAATTGACTCAATGACATGAGTAGCCTCAAAGTGGGAAAAGCGATGACCGATCAGCTCCGATGAAGCATTTCCTTTAAGTTACAACATAGTGAACCAAGACTATGAGTAAGACGTTGTGTCAGAATGGCTTAAAACAAACGTATCCAATGCAATCAAGCTTGAGAATGACAGGATCCGCCAAATCTGATTGTGACAGTCACATCTGCAAATCTCAATACTTTGGCACTATTATTGCAGCTTATACAAGCGAGAGATTGAGAGAACCATTTGAAGGGTGGCTTCATCGTCGAAAGCACTGAATTGATTCTAAAGTGCAGCTACGTGGAGTGGGAAAATGTATGCTTTCAACTCACACCACAGTCTATGAACACGCACGTAGTCGAAGTAGGTTCAAGTGTCTCTACACCTTCAGGGAATGGTTGAGTAGAAAATTTTGCATTAGCGTCTCATTGGTGACAATGTGAGTACCTTCAAGTGTAATCATTTCTCTGATTGGTTGCGAGGGTCGTCTCCAGGCCAGTTCCAAGGCAGTTGCAAGCCCGTTCCGAGTCAGTATTGCTTACCATGTGCTTGTTGATAGCCAACGCAAATTTGCTGGTTCATGGGAAACTAAAAGGTCGGAAGAAACAAAAAAGTGCCGTCTGTTTTGCATGTTTGTAGTAAGCTTCCATGAACGCAAAACCTATTGTCCTCAGCGCAACAGATATCTAGAAATGTTTCTTTCTAGACATTCAGCGATCTTTCATCATCACTACTGCTAGGTAAAGAAATGCCTTCCATCGTTGTTAATCACTGAAATTATCATGTGACGCCTCCGCGCTTGAAGAACACCTTGCCAATTTAACTGGCATTCCTGCTCAGAAGAAGGGTCACATTGGTTACGGGTCACCAGCCGTTGCCAGGTATATAAAGGAAGATCGATTTGGCTTGAAGCTGTTTTCTAACCAATTCGGCCTTTGCGCTGCGATCATCCATGGACGAATTGCGTTGCTTCTGCCTCCTGCTAAGCCTTCTTCTCTTGGTCATGGGGACGCAGTTAAGTGCGTATCCGATTGTAATGGGTCTTAAATGCTTTTGATTCAACTTGACATTTCGCTTGTGAAGGCCAGTCAATTTCTGCTTAAATATTTAACGCTTTTGCGTGTATTAGCACTTCCCACTTACTATACACTAAAAAACTACAGCCAGTTCCAAGGCAGTTGCAAGCCCTTTCCGAGTCAGTATTGCTTACCATGTGCTTGTTGATAGCCAACGCAAATTTGCTGGTACGTTGGAATCTAAAAGGTCTTCAAAAACAAAAAGTGCCCTCTGTTTTGCATTTTTTCAAAATCTATTGTTCTCAGCACAACAGACAGCTAGAAATGTTTCTTTCTATGCATTCGGCGATCTCTCATCATCACTACTTCTTGGCAATGAATAACTTTCTATCGTCATTAAACACTGAAATCATCATGTGATCCTTGCGCTCTTGAAGAATATGTTTAGGCCATTTAGAGTTTTTGTGACACAAAAATGGCTAATTTAGCATGCATTCCTGCTCCGTAGAAGGGTCACATTGGTCACATGTAACCAGCTCGTTGCCACGTGTATAAAGTAAGATTAATTTGGCTTTAAGCTGTTTTCAACCAATTCGGCTTTTGGGCTGCGATCATCCATGGACGAATCGCGTTGTTTCTGCCTCCTGCTGAGCCTTCTTCCATTGGTTATGGAGACGCAGTTAAGTGGGTACCCGGTTGTACTCGACTAGTAACAACATTAAATGCAATGGGTCTTAAATGCTTTTGATTCAACTTGACATTTCGCTTTCACAAGCGTGTAACCCCTACCAACATATCAATCATCATAAATGTCAAAAGATACGATGAAGACCTGAGGAGTATGCTTAAAGCACATTTGTCAAAATAAGGCCTCCTTACTAAACGAAATCGTGATGTAATCGTGATGAAATCGGGATGAAACAAATAAAATGAGCTTATCTGCCTTATTTACAGAGAGCGCCAAGGCTTCTTCAACTGAAGAATCTCCCATACACTCGACGGAAGACACGGTCGAGTATATTGAGGACTATTTAACAGGGGACGCAATAAAAGCGGTTCCTTCCGAAGGGCGAAATCTTTACGCAGCCTTTGCAACAACGCCACAACCGGATGAGGATTCAGAGGAGATGCATCATATCAACTACTCAAACATCGTAATGTTAGATAGTACCAGTCCACGTAAGTCTACAAGTACAATTGATTGTAATGTACAAAGTCGGCAGTGTCGTAGATTCACTGCAGTTATTTCACGCACCTAATAATTATGTATTGAACTCCACCTCAAAACTTCAAATTAACATTCCCATATCTAGTGAACCCCATCTAACATTGAGGAGTTTGCATAACCAATCCCAGATTAACTCACATTTAGTGAGCATAGAGTAAACGTTTTTCTTTCACCTTACACCAGAAGATCCCCGGCGTCTTATTAAATGATGTATTTTATTTATGGCTATCAATCAAGCAGTAGTTTGAGTTGTATTATACATTCTCGCATATTCCATTTAAATTCCATTTAGAGCAGGCAACACTTCTTCAGCCTGAAGGGAACGACAGCGCCATTCTCAGCGTGACAGAACCCCAAGGACAAAATGGTATGTGTAAATGTCATGCGATATTTGCCATCAGTCATTGCGGCACTATATTAATGAGGTTTCGTCGCTGACGCTGGAAGCCATTCAGTAAATGACTCCGCTTTAAGAAGTTCATCTGATAACTCGTTGAATCAAGTCAACCTGAGTAAATGGGAAAAGAGGATTAGAGAAATGCGGCATGCACACGTTGACTGAAGTTAAATGCCTTTCACCTTTGATGCATTCTATCACATGATACGCGCAGTGCTTCTCCTCAAACTCCTCCTCATCCTCATCCTCCTCCTCAGTGTCAATCAGAGGTGAAAATTGGCAAGCAGCGCAATTAACATAGTCGAAACTAGCCCACCTCATGTGCCATACATACATACATACATACATACATACATACATACATACATACATACATACATACATACATACATACATACATACATACATACATACATATATACATATACACATACATACATTGTAGATTGTTAAATAGTTCTGTTACTGCAGCGCCATTTGAAAGTATTAAGAATACCCGCTGGAGATGAATCATTGGGCTTATTATATTTCCTACGTGGTAAAATTAGAGTGTCTTGAAACAATATAGCTAATAGAAATTGAATATCACTCAGCTCATAAGCCTGCCGGCCTGCCCGCCTCAAAAGAATTGAAGGAGACAATGAATCAGTCAGGCAGACAGCCTGTCAGTCAGTCAGTCAGTCAATCGTTTTGATTTTGTCTGGTACTTTTACCTGAGTCGTATGCTTAAAGCACATTTGCCAAAATATCGCCTTGTTGCCAAACGAAATCGTGAATTAACAAATGAAATAAGCCGATCTGCCTTGTTTACAGAATTGAATGTCCCCATCAAAGCTAATTTGAGCCTAATAGAGAGCGGCAAGGCTCTTCTATCTTGGGAATCTCCCATTAACTCAACGGAAAACGCTACTGAATACACGATCTTGTATACTGAAAACGGTTTAACATGGAAGGAAATAAAAACAACGGGACATGCAATCACAATTCCTTTTGAAGCGCAAAATCTTTACGCCGCCGTCGCAACAACGCCACAACGGGATGCGGATTCAGAGGAGATGCATCATATCAACTACTCAAACATCGTAATGTTAGATAGAACCAGTCCACGTAAGTTTACAAGTGCAATTGAATGTAATGTACAAGGTCGGCAGTGTCGTAGATTCACTGCAGTTGGTTCACGCACATAGGAATCATGTAATAATTATTCCAGTACGATTGCACAACTTTAAAGACTGTACTGCACTTCGTAATTCCAGCTAACATTGAGGAGTTTGCATAGCAAAGCCCAGATTAACTCACATTTAGTGCAGGTAAAGTACACATTTCGCATGATAAGCGCAGTCCTCTTTTTCCTCCTCCTCCTCCTCCTCCTCCTCCTCCTCCTCCTCCTCCTCCTCCTCCTCCTCCTCCCACTCCTCCCACTCCTACTCCTACTTCTACTCCTACTCACTCACCAAGAGCACCAGCACTATGTTGCCTTCGTGAAGATGCCTTTTATAATAAGCGAAATCATGTTCAATTTATGGGTGCAATTTAAACTTATTCTGTAATATCAACAGCAAACTCAGCATGTTTGACATATTGGTGTCAGATAGCTGGATACCATCCATTTTTCTTTCGTTCAGTTTTTTGTCTTGTTGTTTTGGCAGCTGCATTTTCTATAGATTTCAAGATGTCTTTGTATGTGGTAGTCAAAGGGTCTTGAGGTAGTTCCCTTTTGAAATGTTCCTGGTAAGTTTCCTTCGATTTTCTTATTTGTTCTATGCCTTTAGGCAGTTGCCACCGTTGCTTTTGACTATTTATGTCCTCCTTCAGAGTGCTCTTCTTACTGTTTCCTAAGCCTTTTCTAAGATGTGATTTGATCTTGAGGATTACTGTGAGTATCACTTATAAGGAATAGATGTGATCATCTCATCAGATCAAAGTCAAGAGTAGCACCTTGCCCTGTAGGATGGTACTAGGTAAATCTACGAGTTGTTGGTTTCCGAAAGAAAGTATTCATCACGTGTAGTTTATATTCTTGGCATAGTCCTAGCAGCCTTAGACCCTTTTCTGTAGTGTCTTCTTGATCAGTTAAGGGACCGGTTGTTTTGGCACCAATGTTACAGGCGTCAGATCCCAATCTGCAATTGAAATCGCCGGAGATAATTATTTGTGTGAAGTTAGATAGGAGTGATTTATAGGTTTTGGCCACAAGTTTGTAGAAAGATTCTTTAACCATTGCGTGCTCCATGCACTCGGTCGGAGCATAGCATCCCATCAGTCCAACTTTGACTCCTCCAACTTGGAGTGTCAGCGTTGCGAGTCTGTTTGAGACAGGGTTAAATTCAGCTTCTATGTTCTTTTTGACCGAAAAGGCGACCCCACCATTTGGTCTAGGGCTTTCGCTGTGTCCAGAGTTGAAGAAAGCGCAGTTATCGATAGTTGAGGAGCAGGATTTCATTCGAGTTTCCGTTAAGGCAACAATCTCCATACCCCTACCAGAAGTCTCTTCAGCCATCTGGCGGAGTTTCCAATCATTGCTACAGCCGCGCACGTTCCATAATCCGAGTTTCAGGCCATGGATCCAGATAGTATGCCGAATCTTTACTGAGGGGCTCTTCGTGGACTCAGGCTGTATTTCCGCTGGCATAATAATGAATTTGTACGACCGGTGGTTTATTAGTCCTCTCCGACTGCCCATCTCTTTTGCCCTCTGACTTGCCTTAGAGGTTAATGGTGGTCGCCGCATGGAGGTAGAGAGTAGGTTTGAGCACCTTCCATGAAATACTATGCAGTAGGCACTAAAATGCGGTTCAGGCTTCAAAGAGTGATGCGTGCGAATTTCAGCGTGCGAGTGGTGTGGGTTTGGAGGGGAGTAGGCCTTTTGCTAGTAATTCTCAGGTTACCTCACAGCCACACACTAACCCGTCAAAGTCAAGCCAAGGCCAAGGAGCATCAACCCGTCCTGGTCATGGCACAAAATGACCAGGGTGCTACTGCTGCTGCTACTGCTGCTACTGCTGCAGTTGAAGCAGGACGATCACAGGTTTTAGATGCAAAGCAGGTGGTTGGTGAAGTGGTGTGGATTAGTGTCAACTAGAAGTGAAAAGCGGCAGCAGAATGGCAAGTAACTAAATCACCTACCTAAAGTGAATGATATCACAGTAGCGCACTTACCTTTTATGGTTTCATATTGCAATCCAATTTGTTCCTCTGTTAAAACATTGCTCTGTTTGTCTTATTTTGTGGTTTATTAGCGCGATGAATCTGAAATATAAGATCAGGTTTGATGAATAAATCTGCAAGTGTTGTCATAAAATCGCATTTTAATACAATTTTATAATGGAATTAGTCTGAAGAATCACAAAAGTGAAAAAGAATTGCCCTATGGTTTGTATTTGCATTACTCAGTAGCATGTTTATTTGCCCCCAATCCCAGTTTACTGTTTGCCACTTACATATTTGCATATTTAATGCAGTCAGGTGGCTAAAAATTTACTCCTTAATTTGTTGACAAGACACGAATAAATTTCGTGGCTACCTTAGGGAGCTGAGACACTTCAATACCGAATATTGCAAAGCTTTTTTATGGTCAAACCTATTCTCAAGATAAAACGTGAGCACAGGTGATGAACGCTTTGTATGATTAACTACTCATCTAAATATTCCGAGTCCACCATCACAGCCTACCTCAGCACTCCATCGATGACGATATAGTTATAACACTGGCCCAAAATTCAAGATATTTTTCTAACCATGAACAGTGTTCGGCGAAAATTATCGTAGACATAAAATAATAGAAAAAAAAATTAGAAAAATCAGAAGCTTTGTCCGGAATTAAATGTAAGTTACATACTGGGAATGTAATTTTAAAATACCTAATACCACCGATATCTTGTCAGGTATCTAATGGGATTATTGGTCTCCCTGTTATGCAATTATAAATATTAGGGAGAACCGCTTTTTATATTAGAATAGTGGAAGGGGCCAGTATATTTCTAAAGTGAATCATCGATTTCTCATTCATTCCCGCCCTTCAACATTTGTCTCCTAAGGCCAGTTACGACTGCGGAGCAAATTTCAGTCCAGGTTTGAGAAGTGTGGAGCATAGAAACAGATGCGAGCATCAGATACGCCTATTTATATGCATGATCATTAGTCAACTGCCCCGAACAATGATAAATCGTTCATTTAAATATGGTTTTTTCTGTAGGTGTTGTTAATCGTTCCTGACGAACGATTCAGCAGTGAAATTCAAAATACTAAGCAGCTACTACAATTTCGGATTTTTTATGAGGTTAAAATTATATAAAATAAGAAGAGGAAGATTCACTATTCATGACTTTGCAAAACCCTGCTTGCTTTGCTGTTAATCGAGACGGAGCTTTTGAATTTTAACTAGATCAAATCCTCTCATATTCTACAGAATTAAGAGCATCCGTTTTCCATAAAACATAGTAGTTGTTGCCGAGGGTTTGGCAATTGGTTCCTTCAATATAGATAATCGTCGATTTATTGTAATAAATTAATCCAATTAAATTTATTATAACAGTTGACCAGAGTTCTATTCGACCTATTTATTGTGCTAGTTGATAGAGGCAGCTTAAATATATTTTGAGATTCTTTTGATTTTAGTTTAAAGCAATTCATAATGAGATAATTTTTCAAGAAATTGTGGCTGAATCGAAGAGCCAATCAGAAAAAAGCCTAGAGATGAGAAAATCATGCCGGTGAATGTACAACTTAGATGCGCTAACGCCCTCTCCCGAGTAAAACTTATTTTAATTGTTCTTTAATTGAATGCCTGTTAAACGCTATGATGAGATAGACATTGCTCGTTTCTAGACTAATCTGCAAACAGCTTGTTCATGCGCGCCCCGTTTCGTGATTTCATTCTTCGGTCGTGAAACCAGATATGTACCCTCAGATATAAAAAAGGATGAAATTAATAGCCATACGTCTAACAATGCGACTTCATCAACGGTTGTACCACCTCCAAGGAAACTTGCACCCTCAATCACTTGTTCTGAACGAAGGGTTCCGCCGCGTCAAGTGTGGGTCGAAACGCTTGACGAAGAAGTTATTATTATTGAAAACACACTCTCTTCAGCTTTTCCACAACTTCCTCGTTGGAAGTAACTCCTCCTCCCAATGCACAACTTGCACAACTTGCACAACTTGTATTCACGCCAGCAAACTAGCCTCATTGATCAAATTGGTGGATATCTCGGCGTGTCCTGCTTGCTTTCAGCAACCTGACGGCGATCGTCGAGCTAGGCCAAAGCCACACAACCAGCAATTATTCCTTCTGTGAGACCTCAGTGAAGGCATTCTTTAGCAACATTGGTGTCTTCTGATTTCTCTATTTTGAGTGATGTGCTCTTGTGTCTGACCACTCATCAATTGACTTAATGACATGAGTAGCCTCAAAGTGGGAAAAGCGATGACCGATCAGCTCCGATGAAGCATTTCCTTTAAGTTACAACATAGTGAACCAAGACTATGAGTAAGACGTTGTGTCAGAATGGCTTAAAGCAAACGTATCCAATGCAATCAAGCTTGAGAATGACAGGATCCGCCAAATCTGATTGTGACAGTCACATCTGCAAATCTCAATACTTTGGCACTATTATTGCAGCTTATACAAGCGAGAGATTGAGAGAACCATTTGAAGAGTGGCTTCATCATCGAAAGCACTGAATTGATTCTAAAGTGCAGCTACGTGGAGTGGGAAAATGTATGCTTTCAACTCTCAGCACAGTCTATGAACACGCACGTAGTCGAAGTAGGTTCAAGTGTCTCTACACCTTCAGGGAATGGTTGAGTAGAAAATTCTGCATTAGCGTCTCATTGGTGCCAATGTGAGTATCTTCAAGTGTAATCATTTCTCTGATTGGTTGCGAGGGTCGTCTCCAAGCCAGTTTCAAGCCAGTTCCAAGCCAGTTCCGAGTCAGTATTGCTTACCATGTGGTTGTTGGTAGCCAACGCAAATTTGCTGGTTCATGGGAAACTAAAAGGTCGGAAGAAACAAAAAAGTGCCGTCTGTTTTGCATCCATAAACGCAAAAACCTATAGACCTCAGCGCAACCGACATCTAGGAATGTTTCCTTCTAGACATTCAGCGATCTTTCATCATCACTACTGCTAGGTAAAGAAATGCCTTCCATCGTTGTTAATCACTGAAGTACTCATGTGACGCCTCCGCTCTTGAAGAACAGCTTGCCAATTTAACTGGCATTCCTGCTCAGTAGAAGGGTCACATTGGTTACGGGTCACCAGCCGTTTCCAAGTATATAAAGGAAGATGGATTTGGCTTGAGGCTGTTTTCAACCAATTCGGCTTTTGCGCAGAGATCATCCATGGACGAATTGCGTTGCTTCTGCCTCCTGCTAAGCCTTCTTCTCTTGGTCATGGGGACGCAGTTAAGTGGGTACCCGGTTGTACTCGACTAGTATCAACACTAAATGCAATGTGTCTTAAATGCTTTTGATTTAACTTGACATTTCGTTTGTGAAGGCCAGTCAATTTCTGCTTAAATATTTAACGCTTTTGCGTGTATTAACACTTCCCGTCTACACTACACTAAAAAACAACAGCCATTTCGCTTTCACAAGCGTGTAACACCTACCAACATATCAATCATCATAAATGTCAAAAGATACGATGAAGACCTGAGGAGTATGCTTAAAGCACATTTGCCAAAATAAGCCCTTCTTACTAAACGAAATCGTGATGTAAACGTGATGAAATCGGGATGAAACAAATAAAATGAGCTTATCTGCCTTATTTACAGAGAGCGCCAAGGCTTCTTCAACTGAGGAATCTCCCATAGACTCGACGGAAGACACGGTCGAGTATATTGAGGACTATTTAACAGGGGACGCAATAAAAGCGGTTCCTTCCGAAGGGCGAAATCTTTACGCAGCCTTTGCAACAACGCCACAACCGGATGAGGATTCAGAGGAGATGCATCATATCAACTACTCAAACATCGTAATGTTAGATAGAACCAGTCCACGTAAGTCTACAAGTACAATTGATTGTAATGTACAAAGTCGGCAGTGTCGTAGATTCACTGCAGTTTTTTCACGCACCTAATAATTATGTATTGAACTCCACCTCAAAACTTCAAATTAATATTCCCATATCTCGTAAACCCCATTTAACATTGAGGAGTTTGCATAACCAATTGCAGATTAACTCACTTAGTGCACATAAAGTAAACGTTTTTCTTTCACCTTACACCAGAAGATCCCCGGCGTCTTATTAAATGACGTATTTTATTTATGGCTATCAGTCAAGCAGTAGATTGAGTTGTATTATACATTCTCGCATATTCCATTTAAATTCCATTTAGAGCAGGCAACACTTCTTCAGCCTGAAGGGAACGACAGCGCCATTCTCAGCGTGACAGAACCCCAAGGACAAAATGGTATGTGTAAATGTCATGCGATATTTGCCATCAGTTATTGCGGCACTATATTAGCGAGTCAGTAAATGACTCCACTTTAAGAAGTTTATCTGTTAACTCGTTGAATCAAATCATCCTGAGTAAATGGGAAAAGAGGATTAGAGAAATGCGGCATGCACACGTTAACTGAAGTTAAATGCCTTTCACCTTTGATGCATCCTATCACATGACACGCGCAGTGCTTCTCCTCCTCCTCCTCCTCCTCATCCTCATCCTCCTCCTCAGTGTCAATCAGAGGTGGAAATTGGCAAGCAGCGCAATTAACATATTCGAAACTAGCCCACCTCATGTGCCATACATACATACATACATGCATACATACATACATACATACATACATGCATACATACATACATACATACATACATACATACATACATACATACATACATACATACATACATACATACATGTGTACATACATACACTGTCGATTTTTAAATAGTTCTGTTTCTGCAGCGCCATTTGAAAGTATTAAGAAAACCCCGGTGAGGATGAAGCATTGGGCTTATTCTTAATGTCTTAGTGGCAAATTTCAAGTGTCTTGAATCAATGTAGATTTACGAATTGAATATCACACAGCTCATAAGCCTGCTTGCCTCAAAAGAATTGTAGGAAACAATGAATCAATCAGTCAGTCAGTCGCTATGACCTCGCCTGCCACTTTTACGTTCCCGACTAAGAAGTCCTGCTCACTGACAACGTGGTGGAATAAACGGGCTCTTGTGCTTAGTAGAGCTATGATATTCAATTGAGAACTTAACTATTTGCTTCTAATTCTACTGTGCTTGCAATGTGACTGATGGGACGCCATCTGTTCATTTGCTCATTTGGGTGCATTTGGCTGCATTTTGAAGGTGGATAGAGGAGTGCGATGCTAAATAGCACCAACTTTATCTAGGTCTGTGACATGCTATATTCGCAAATGGGACAAGGATTAGAATTAGAATTGGAATTGATAATTAATGCAAGGGAAAAATGCATGTACGCATATCTGAAACATGGATGCCTCTGAGGCCAGGCAAGTGATCAGGACTACTTGATGATTTGTCCATGAACATGGTAAGAGCATTCAACTTGCCGCCGCTTTAACCAGGCGCAAGTGAGCTTACAATGCCAGTTCATGCATGCATGGATGCATGCCTGCACTGTAGTTAACAACGAGTCGGTTAATTGGAAAGTGGCTGCTTTGAGACAACCGGAAGCCAAATGCGGGGAGGAGCGCTTAAAGAAAGTGCTGTTGATGGTGAATGGCTTCTGCATGGAGTTAGTCGTCCATCCGATGGATGCATTGATGGGAAAGTTGCCGTCAAGCTAATGAATAATGCAATGTACCTAAATCGCAGATGTTAGCCACATGGCAGAACAAGTACATGGGCTCACTTCCGCCGTATCCGCTGTGTTCTAGCACATTTGCCAAAATAAGGCTTTCTTGCTAGACGAGATGGGGATGAAATCGTGATAAAACAAATGAAATGTGCCGATCTGCCTTATTTACAGAGAGCGCCAAGGCTTCTTCAACGGAAGACACGGTCGAGTATATTGAAGAGTTTTTAACATGGGACGACCCAAAAGCATCCGGACCGGCAGTCACCATTCCTTCCGAGGGGCAAAATCTTTACGCCGGCGTTGCAACAACCAGTCCACGTAAGTCTACAAGTAGCATTAATTGTGATGTACAAGGTCGGCAGTGTCGTAGATTCACTGCAGTTAGTTCACGCACATAGGAATCATGTAATAATTTTTCCAGTACGATTGCACAACTTTAAAGACTGTACTGCACTTCGTAATTCCAGCTAACATTGAGGAGTTTGCATAGCAAAGCCCAGATTAACTCACATTTAGTGCAGGTAAAGTACACATTTCGCATGATAAGCGCAGTCCTCTTTTTCCTCCTCCTCCTCCTCCTCCCCCCTCCTCCTCCTCCTCCAACTCCTCCCACTCCTCCCACTCCTCCCACTCCTTCTCCTACTCCTACTCCTCCTCGATCACCAAGAGCACCAGCACTATGTTGCCATCATGTAGATGCCTTCTAAAAGACGCGAAACCATGTTCGATTTATGGGTGCAATTAGAACTGATTCTGTAATTTCAACAGCATACTCAGCATCTAGAGTGCACATGCATGATATGTCTGTGGTTAATTCGCGAACCTCTCGAGGTACAAGCCTGACTCAGCTCTATTGTACCAACATAGTCCGTCCGAATCACGTGTAAATTCTTATTTAAACTTGAGGAACCACGATGGAATGGCAACCCTACTGTCATATATTACATATCATTCGATTACACTTGCGCCATTACTGTACATTATAAACGTTGATGCTCAAAGTCAATGTAGACAGAAGTAGAGAAATGAGGTGCAGTTATGACGTTGAATTGGAATTGGGCAGAACGTCCTCTCTAAATCAGCACCTTTGTTGCTTTCTAATAGGGCTGATTGGTCTTGAAGAAGGTATTATTATTGCAGGCACACTCTTTTCAGCTTTTCTATAACATCCTCGTTGGAGGTAACTCCTCCTCCTCCCAACGCACAACTTGCACAACTTGCACAACTTGTATTCACGCCAGCAAACTAACCTCATTGTTCAAATTGGTGGATATCTCGGCGTGTCCTGCTTGCTTTCAGCAACCTGACGGCGATCGTCGAGTTAGGCCAGAGCCACACAGCCAGCAATTATTCCTTCTGTGAGACCTCAGTGAAGGCCTTCTTTAGCAACATTGGTGTCTTCTGATTTCTCTATTTTGAGTGATGTGCTCTTGTGTCTGACCACTCATCAATTGACTTAATGACATGAGTAGCCTCAAAGTGGGAAAAGCGATGACCGATCAGCTCCGATGAAGCATTTCCTTTAAGTTACAACATAGTGAACCAAGACTATGAGTAAGACGTTGTGTCAGAATGGCTTAAAGCAAACGTATCCAATGCAATCAAGCTTGAGAATGACAGGATCCGCCAAATCTGATTGTGACAGTCACATCTGCAAATCTCAATACTTTGGCACTATTATTGCAGCTTATACAAGCGAGAGATTGAGAGAACCATTTGAAGAGTGGCTTCATCATCGAAAGCACTGAATTGATTCTAAAGTGCAGCTACGTGGAGTGGGAAAATGTATGCTTTCAACTCACAGCACAGTCTATGAACACGCACGTAGTCGAAGTAGGTTCAAGTGTCTCTACACCTTCAGGGAATGGTTGAGTAGAAAATTCTGCATTAGCGTCTTATTGGTGCCAATGTGAGTACCTTCAAGTGTAATCGTTTCTCTGATTGGTTGCGAGGGTCGTCTCCAAGCCAGTTTCAAGCCAGTTCCAAGCCAGTTCCGAGTCAGTATTGCTTACCATGAGGTTGTTGGTAGCCAACGCAAATTTGCTGGTTCATGGGAAACTAAAAGGTCGGAAGAAACAAAAAAGTGCCGTCTGTTTTGCATCCATAAACGCAAAAACCTATAGACCTCAGCGCAACCGACATCTAGGAATGTTTCCTTCTAGACATTCAGCGATCTTTCATCATCACTACTGCTAGGTAAAGAAATGCCTTCCATCGTTGTTAATCACTGAAATTATCATGTGACTCTTCCGCTCTTGAAGAACACCTTGCCAATTTAACTGGCATTCCTGCTCAGTAGAAGGGTCACATTGGATACGGGTCACCAGCCCGCTGCCTAGTATATAAAGGAAGATTTATTTGGCTTGAGACTGTTTTCAATCAATTCGGCTTTTGCGCAGAGATCATCCATGGACGAATTGCGTTGTTTCTGCCTCCTGCTAAGCATTCTTCTCTTGGCCATGGGGACGCAGTTAAGTGGGTATTCGGTTGCACTTGTTTAGTAACAACATTAAAGACAATGGGTCTTAAATGCTTTTGATTTAACTTGACATTCGCTTTCACAAGCGTGTAACACCTACCAACATATCAATCATCATAAATGTCAAAAGATACGATGAAGACCTGAGGAGTATGCTTAAAGCACATTTGCCAAAATAAGGCCTCCTTACTAAACGAAATCGTGATGTAATCGTGATGAAATCGTGATAAAACAAATGAAATGTGCCGATCTGCCTTATTTACAGAGAGCGCCAAGGCTTCTTCAACGGAAGACACGGTCGAGTATATTGAAGAGTTTTTAACATGGGACGACCCAAAAGCATCCGGACCGGCAGTCACCATTCCTTCCGAGGGGCAAAATCTTTACGCCGGCGTTGCAACAACCAGTCCACGTAAGTCTACAAGTAGCATTAATTGTGATGTACAAGGTCGGCAGTGTCGTAGATTCACTGCAGTTGGTTCACGCACATAGGAATCATGCAATAATTATTCCAGTACGATTGCACAACTTTAAAGACTGTACTGCACTTCGTAATTCCAGCTAACATTGAGGAGTTTGCATAGCAAAGCCCAGATTAACTCACATTTAGTGCAGGTAAAGTACACATTTCGCATGATAAGCGCAGTCCTCTTTTTCCTCCTCCTCCTCCTCCTCCTCCTCCTCCTCCTCCTCCTCCTCCTCCTCCTCCTCCCACTCATCCCACTCCTCCCACTACTCCCACTCCTACCCCTACTCGATCACCAAGAGCACCAGCACTATGTTGCCATCGTGAAGTTGCCTTTTATAATAAGTGAAATCATGTTCAATTTATGGGTGCAATTTAAACTGATTCCGTAATATCAACAGCAAACTCAGCATGTTTGACATATTGGTGTCAGATAGCTGGATACCATCCATTTTTCTTTCTTTTAGTCTTTTGTCTTGTTGTTTTGGCTGCTGCATTTTCTATAGATTTCAAGATGTCTTTGTATGTGGTAGTCAAAGGGTCTTGAGGTAGTTCCCTTTTGAAATGTTCCTGGTAAGTTTCCTTCGATTTTCTTATTTGTTCTATGCCTTTAGGCAGTTGCCACCGTTGCTTTTGACTATTTATGTCCTCCTTCAGAGTGCTCTTCTTACTGTTTCCTAAGCCTTTTCTAAGATGTGATTTGATCTTGAGGATTACTGTGAGTATCACTTATAAGGAATAGATGTGATCTTCTCATCAGAACAAAGTCAAGAGTAGCACCTTTTCCTGTAGGATGGTACCAGGTAAATCTACGAGTTGTTGGTTTCCGAAAGAAAGTATTCATCACGTGTAGTTTATATTCTTGGCATAGTCCTAGCAGCCTTAGACCCTTTTCTGTAGTGTCTTCTTGATCAGTTAAGGGACCGATTGTTTTGGCACCAATGTTACAGGCGTCAGATCCCAATCTGCAATTGAAATCGCCGGGGATAATTATTTGTGTGAAGTTAGATAGGAGTGATTTGTAGGTTTTGGCCACAAGTTTGTAGAAAGATTCTTTAACCATTGCGTCCTCCGTACACTCGGTCGGAGCATAGCATCCCATCAGTCCAACTTTGACTCCTCCAACTTGGAGTGTCAGCGTTGCGAGTCTGTTTGAGACAGGGTTAAATTCAGCTTCTATGTTCTTTTTGACCAAAAAGGCGACCCCACCATTTGGTCTAGGGCTTTCGCTGTGTCCAGAGTTGGAGAAAGCGCAGTTATCGATAGTTGAGGAGCAGGATTTCATTCGAGTTTCCGTTAAGGCAACAATCTACATACCCCTACCAGAAGTCTCTTCAGCTATCTGGTGGAGTTTCCAATCATTGCTACAGCCGCGCACGTTCCATAATCCGAGTTTCAGACCATGGATCCAGATAGTATGTCGTATCTTTATTGAGGGGCTCTTCGTGGACTCAGGCTGTATTTCCGCTGGCATAATAATGAATTTATACGACCGGTGGTTTATTAGTCCTCTCCGACTGCCCATCTCTTTTGCCCTCTGAGTTGCCCTAGAGGTTAATAGTGGTCGCCGCATGGAGGTAGAGAGTAGGTTTGAACACCTTCCATGAAATACTATGCAGTAGGCACTAAAATGCGGTTCAGGCTTCAAAGAGTGATGCGTGCGAATTTCTGCGTGCGAGTGGTGTGGGTTTGGAGGGGAGTAGGCCCTTTGCTAGTAATTCTCAGGTTACCTCACAGCCACACACTAACCCGTCAAAGTCAAGCCAAGGCCAAGGAGCATCAAGCCGTCCTGGTCATGGCACAAAATGACCAGGGTGCTGCTGCTGCTGCTACTGCTGCTACTGCTGCAGTTGAAGCAGGACGATCACAGGTTTTAGATGCAAAGCACGTGGTTGGTGAAGTGGTGTGGATTAGTGTCAATCAGAAGTGAAAAGCGGCAGCAGAATGGCAAGTAACTAAATCACCTACCTAAAGTGAATGATAGCGCAGCAGCGCACTTACCTTTTATGGTTTCATATTGCAATCCAATTTGTTTCTCTGTTAAAACATTGCTCTGTTTGTCTTATTTTGTGGTTTATTAGTACGATGAATTTGAAATATTAGATCAGGTTGGATGAATCAATCTGCAAGTGTTGTCATAAAATCGCATTTTAATACAACTTGATAATGGGAATAGTCTGAAGAAACACAAAAGTGAAAAAGGATTGCCCTATGATTTGAATTTGCATTACACATTAACATTTTTATTTGCCCCCAATCATAGTTTACTGTTTGTCACTTACATATTTGCATATTTAATGCAGTCAGGTGGCTAAAAATTTACTCCTTAATTTGTTGACAAGACACGAATAAATTCCGAGGCTACCTTAGGGAGCTGAGACACTTCAATACCGAATATTGCAAAGCTTTTTTATGGTCAAACATATTCTCAAGATAAAACGTGAGCACAGGTGATGAACGCTTTGTATGATTAACTACTCATCTAAATATTCCGAGTCCACCATCACAGCCTACCTCAGCACTCCATCGATGACGATATAGTTATAACACTGGCCCAAAATTCAAGATATTTTTCTAACCATGAACAGTGTTCGGCGAAAATT
The DNA here is from genome assembly GCA_019097775.1 of Moniezia expansa. Classification (NCBI taxonomy): domain Eukaryota; kingdom Metazoa; phylum Platyhelminthes; class Cestoda; order Cyclophyllidea; family Anoplocephalidae; genus Moniezia; species Moniezia expansa. The sequence goes on along the minus strand of JADFDV010000062.1, from coordinate 2,500,558 downwards.
ATCGTAGACATAAAATAATAGAAAAAAAAATTAGAAAAATCAGAAGCTTTGTCCGGAATTAAATGTAAGTTACATACTGGGAATGTAATTTTAAAATACCTAATACCACCGATATCTTGTCAGGTATCTAATGGGATTATTGGTCTCCCTGTTATGCAATTATAAATATTAGGGAGAACCGCTTTTTATATTAGAATAGTGGAAGGGGCCAGTATATTTCTAAAGTGAATCATCGATTTCTCATTCATTCCCGCCCTTCAACATTTGTCTCCTAAGGCCAGTTACGACTGCGGAGCAAATTTCAGTCCAGGTTTGAGAAGTGTGGAGCATAGAAACAGATGCGAGCATCAGATACGCCTATTTATATGCATGATCATTAGTCAACTGCCCCGAACAATGATAAATCGTTCATTTAAATATGGTTTTTTCTGTAGGTGTTGTTAATCGTTCCTGACGAACGATTCAGCAGTGAAATTCAAAATACTAAGCAGCTACTACAATTTCGGATTTTTTATGAGGTTAAAATTATATAAAATAAGAAGAGGAAGATTCACTATTCATGACTTTGCAAAACCCTGCTTGCTTTGCTGTTAATCGAGACGGAGCTTTTGAATTTTAACTAGATCAAATCCTCTCATATTCTACAGAATTAAGAGCATCCGTTTTCCATAAAACATAGTAGTTGTTGCCGAGGGTTTGGCAATTGGTTCCTTCAATATAGATAATCGTCGATTTATTGTAATAAATTAATCCAATTAAATTTATTATAACAGTTGACCAGAGTTCTATTCGACCTATTTATTGTGCTAGTTGATAGAGGCAGCTTAAATATATTTTGAGATTCTTTTGATTTTAGTTTAAAGCAATTCATAATGAGATAATTTTTCAAGAAATTGTGGCTGAATCGAAGAGCCAATCAGAAAAAAGCCTAGAGATGAGAAAATCATGCCGGTGAATGTACAACTTAGATGCGCTAACGCCCTCTCCCGAGTAAAACTTATTTTAATTGTTCTTTAATTGAATGCCTGTTAAACGCTATGATGAGATAGACATTGCTCGTTTCTAGACTAATCTGCAAACAGCTTGTTCATGCGCGCCCCGTTTCGTGATTTCATTCTTCGGTCGTGAAACCAGATATGTACCCTCAGATATAAAAAAGGATGAAATTAATAGCCATACGTCTAACAATGCGACTTCATCAACGGTTGTACCACCTCCAAGGAAACTTGCACCCTCAATCACTTGTTCTGAACGAAGGGTTCCGCCGCGTCAAGTGTGGGTCGAAACGCTTGACGAAGAAGTTATTATTATTGAAAACACACTCTCTTCAGCTTTTCCACAACTTCCTCGTTGGAAGTAACTCCTCCTCCCAATGCACAACTTGCACAACTTGCACAACTTGTATTCACGCCAGCAAACTAGCCTCATTGATCAAATTGGTGGATATCTCGGCGTGTCCTGCTTGCTTTCAGCAACCTGACGGCGATCGTCGAGCTAGGCCAAAGCCACACAACCAGCAATTATTCCTTCTGTGAGACCTCAGTGAAGGCATTCTTTAGCAACATTGGTGTCTTCTGATTTCTCTATTTTGAGTGATGTGCTCTTGTGTCTGACCACTCATCAATTGACTTAATGACATGAGTAGCCTCAAAGTGGGAAAAGCGATGACCGATCAGCTCCGATGAAGCATTTCCTTTAAGTTACAACATAGTGAACCAAGACTATGAGTAAGACGTTGTGTCAGAATGGCTTAAAGCAAACGTATCCAATGCAATCAAGCTTGAGAATGACAGGATCCGCCAAATCTGATTGTGACAGTCACATCTGCAAATCTCAATACTTTGGCACTATTATTGCAGCTTATACAAGCGAGAGATTGAGAGAACCATTTGAAGAGTGGCTTCATCATCGAAAGCACTGAATTGATTCTAAAGTGCAGCTACGTGGAGTGGGAAAATGTATGCTTTCAACTCTCAGCACAGTCTATGAACACGCACGTAGTCGAAGTAGGTTCAAGTGTCTCTACACCTTCAGGGAATGGTTGAGTAGAAAATTCTGCATTAGCGTCTCATTGGTGCCAATGTGAGTATCTTCAAGTGTAATCATTTCTCTGATTGGTTGCGAGGGTCGTCTCCAAGCCAGTTTCAAGCCAGTTCCAAGCCAGTTCCGAGTCAGTATTGCTTACCATGTGGTTGTTGGTAGCCAACGCAAATTTGCTGGTTCATGGGAAACTAAAAGGTCGGAAGAAACAAAAAAGTGCCGTCTGTTTTGCATCCATAAACGCAAAAACCTATAGACCTCAGCGCAACCGACATCTAGGAATGTTTCCTTCTAGACATTCAGCGATCTTTCATCATCACTACTGCTAGGTAAAGAAATGCCTTCCATCGTTGTTAATCACTGAAGTACTCATGTGACGCCTCCGCTCTTGAAGAACAGCTTGCCAATTTAACTGGCATTCCTGCTCAGTAGAAGGGTCACATTGGTTACGGGTCACCAGCCGTTTCCAAGTATATAAAGGAAGATGGATTTGGCTTGAGGCTGTTTTCAATCAATTCGGCTTTTGCGCAGAGATCATCCATGGACGAATTGCGTTGCTTCTGCCTCCTGCTAAGCCTTCTTCTCTTGGTCATGGGGACGCAGTTAAGTGGGTACCCGGTTGTACTCGACTAGTATCAACACTAAATGCAATGTGTCTTAAATGCTTTTGATTTAACTTGACATTTCGTTTGTGAAGGCCAGTCAATTTCTGCTTAAATATTTAACGCTTTTGCGTGTATTAACACTTCCCGTCTACACTACACTAAAAAACAACAGCCATTTCGCTTTCACAAGCGTGTAACACCTACCAACATATCAATCATCATAAATGTCAAAAGATACGATGAAGACCTGAGGAGTATGCTTAAAGCACATTTGCCAAAATAAGCCCTTCTTACTAAACGAAATCGTGATGTAAACGTGATGAAATCGGGATGAAACAAATAAAATGAGCTTATCTGCCTTATTTACAGAGAGCGCCAAGGCTTCTTCAACTGAGGAATCTCCCATAGACTCGACGGAAGACACGGTCGAGTATATTGAGGACTATTTAACAGGGGACGCAATAAAAGCGGTTCCTTCCGAAGGGCGAAATCTTTACGCAGCCTTTGCAACAACGCCACAACCGGATGAGGATTCAGAGGAGATGCATCATATCAACTACTCAAACATCGTAATGTTAGATAGAACCAGTCCACGTAAGTCTACAAGTACAATTGATTGTAATGTACAAAGTCGGCAGTGTCGTAGATTCACTGCAGTTTTTTCACGCACCTAATAATTATGTATTGAACTCCACCTCAAAACTTCAAATTAATATTCCCATATCTCGTAAACCCCATTTAACATTGAGGAGTTTGCATAACCAATTGCAGATTAACTCACTTAGTGCACATAAAGTAAACGTTTTTCTTTCACCTTACACCAGAAGATCCCCGGCGTCTTATTAAATGACGTATTTTATTTATGGCTATCAGTCAAGCAGTAGATTGAGTTGTATTATACATTCTCGCATATTCCATTTAAATTCCATTTAGAGCAGGCAACACTTCTTCAGCCTGAAGGGAACGACAGCGCCATTCTCAGCGTGACAGAACCCCAAGGACAAAATGGTATGTGTAAATGTCATGCGATATTTGCCATCAGTTATTGCGGCACTATATTAGCGAGTCAGTAAATGACTCCACTTTAAGAAGTTTATCTGTTAACTCGTTGAATCAAATCATCCTGAGTAAATGGGAAAAGAGGATTAGAGAAATGCGGCATGCACACGTTAACTGAAGTTAAATGCCTTTCACCTTTGATGCATCCTATCACATGACACGCGCAGTGCTTCTCCTCCTCCTCCTCCTCCTCATCCTCATCCTCCTCCTCAGTGTCAATCAGAGGTGGAAATTGGCAAGCAGCGCAATTAACATATTCGAAACTAGCCCACCTCATGTGCCATACATACATACATACATGCATACATACATACATACATACATACATGCATACATACATACATACATACATACATACATACATACATACATACATACATACATACATACATACATACATACATGTGTACATACATACACTGTCGATTTTTAAATAGTTCTGTTTCTGCAGCGCCATTTGAAAGTATTAAGAAAACCCCGGTGAGGATGAAGCATTGGGCTTATTCTTAATGTCTAAGTGGCAAATTTCAAGTGTCTTGAATCAATGTAGATTTACGAATTGAATATCACACAGCTCATAAGCCTGCTTGCCTCAAAAGAATTGTAGGAAACAATGAATCAATCAGTCAGTCAGTCGCTATGACCTCGCCTGCCACTTTTACGTTCCCGACTAAGAAGTCCTGCTCACTGACAACGTGGTGGAATAAACGGGCTCTTGTGCTTAGTAGAGCTATGATATTCAATTGAGAACTTAACTATTTGCTTCTAATTCTACTGTGCTTGCAATGTGACTGATGGGACGCCATCAGTTCATTTGCTCATTTGGGTGCATTTGGCTGCATTTTGAAGGTGGATAGAGGAGTGCGATGCTAAATAGCACCAACTTTATCTAGGTCTGTGACATGCTATATTCGCAAATGGGACAAGGATTAGAATTAGAATTGGAATTGATAATTAATGCAAGGGAAAAAAGCATGTACGCCTATCTGAAACATGGATGCCTCTGAGGCCAGGCAAGTGATCAGGACTACTTGCTGATTTGTCCATGAACATGGTAAGAGCATTCAACTTGCCGCCGCTTTAACCAGGCGCAAGTGAGCTTACAATGCCAGTTCATGGCAAAGAAATACCTTCTATCGTTATTAAACACTGAAACTACTATGTGACCCTTGCGCTCTTGAAGAACACGTTGCAGCCAGAATTAATTATACGATAACCCACGCAGATGGGGTGATTTGTGATAAAAAATGGCTAATTTAACACGCATCCCAGCCCAGTAGAAGGGTCACATTGGTTACGGGTCACCAGCCGTTGCCAAGTATATATAGGAAAATCAATTGGGTTTGAGGCTCTTTTAAACCAATTCGGCTTTTGGGCTGCGATCATCCATGGACGAATAGCGTTGTTTCTGCCTACTGCTGAGCATTCTTCCAATGGTTATGGGGACGCAGTTAAGTGGGTACCCGGTTGTACTCGACTAGTATCAACACTAAATGCAATGTGTCTTAAATGCTTTTGATTTAACTTGACATTTCGCTTGTGAAGGCCAGTCAATCTCTGCTTAAATATTTAACGCTTTTGCGTGTATTAGCACTTCCCGGCTACACTACACTGAAAAACAACAGCCATTTCGCTTTCACAAGCGTGTAACACCTACCAACATATCAATCATCATAAATGTCAAAAGATACGATGAAGACCTGAGGAGTATGCTTAAAGCACATTTGCCAAAATAAGCCCTTCTTACTAAACGAAATCGTGATGTTAACGTGATGAAATCGGGATGAAACAAATAAAATGAGCTTATCTGCCTTATTTACAGAGAGCGCCAAGGCTTCTTCAACTGAGGAATCTCCCATAGACTCGACGGAAGACACGGTCGAGTATATTGAGGACTATTTAACAGGGGACGCAATAAAAGCGGTTCCTTCCGAAGGGCGAAATCTTTACGCAGCCTTTGCAACAACGCCACAACCGGATGAGGATTCAGAGGAGATGCATCATATCAACTACTCAAACATCGTAATGTTAGATAGTACCAGTCCACGTAAGTCTACAAGTACAATTGATTGTAATGTACAAAGTCGGCAGTGTCGTAGATTCACTGCAGTTTTTTCACGCACCTAATAATTATGTATTGAACTCCACCTCAAAACTTCAAATTAATATTCCCATATCTCGTAAACCCCATTTAACATTGAGGAGTTTGCATAACCAATTGCAGATTAACTCACTTAGTGCACATAAAGTAAACGTTTTTCTTTCACCTTACACCAGAAGATCCCCGGCGTCTTATTAAATGACGTATTTTATTTATGGCTATCAGTCAAGCAGTAGATTGAGTTGTATTATACATTCTCGCATATTCCATTTAAATTCCATTTAGAGCAGGCAACACTTCTTCAGCCTGAAGGGAACGACAGCGCCATTCTCAGCGTGACAGAACCCCAAGGACAAAATGGTATGTGTAAATGTCATGCGATATTTGCCATCAGTTATTGCGGCACTATATTAGCGAGTCAGTAAATGACTCCACTTTAAGAAGTTTATCTGTTAACTCGTTGAATCAAATCATCCTGAGTAAATGGGAAAAGAGGATTAGAGAAATGCGGCATGCACACGTTAACTGAAGTTAAATGCCTTTCACCTTTGATGCATCCTATCACATGATACGCGCAGTGCTTCTCCTCCTCCTCCTCCTCCTCATCCTCATCCTCCTCCTCAGTGTCAATCAGAGGTGGAAATTGGCAAGCAGCGCAATTACCATATTCGAAACTAGCCCACCTCATGTGCCATACATACATAAATGCATGCATACATACATACATACATACATACATACATACATACATACATACATACATACATACATACATACATACATACATACATACATGCATACATGTATACATACATACATATATACATACATACATACATACATACATACATACATACATACATACATACATACATACATACATACATACATACATACATACATACATACATACATACATACATATATACATACATACATACATACATTGTCGATTGTTAAATAGTTCTGTTTCTGCAGCGCCATTTGGAAGTATTAAGAAAACCCGTTGGAGATGAATCAATGGGCTTATTATATTTCCTAGGTGGTAAAATTAGAATGTCTTGAAACAATATGGCTAACAGAAATTGAATATCACTCAGCTCATAAGCCTGCCGGCCTGCCTGCCTCAAAAGAACTGAAGGAGACAATGAATCAGTCAGGCAGACACCTTGTCAGTCAGTCAGTCAGTCAGTCAGTCAATCGCTTTGATTTCGTCTGGTACTTTTACCTGAGTCGTATGCTTAAAGCACATTTGCCAAAATATCGCCTTGTTGCTAAACGAAATCGTGAATCAACAAATGAAATAAGCCGATCTGCCTTGTTTTCAGAATTGAATGTCCCCATCAAAGCTAATTTGAGCCTAATAGAGAGCGGCAAGGCTCTTCTATCTTGGGAATCTCCCATTAACTCAACGGAAAACGCTACTGAATACACGATCTTGTATACTGAAAACGGTTTAACATGGAAGGAAATAAAAACAACGGGACATGCAATCACAATTCCTTTTGAAGCGCAAAATCTTTACGCCGCCGTTGCAACAACGCCACAACGGGATGCGGATTCAGAGGAGATGCATCATATCAACTACTCAAACATCGTAATGTTAGATAGAACCAGTCCACGTAAGTCTATAAGTAGCATTAATTGTGATGTACAAGGTCGGCAGTGTCGTAGATTCACTGCAGTTAGTTCACGCACATAGGAATCATGTAATAATTTTTCCAGTACGATCGCACAACTTTAAAGACTGTACTGCACTTCGTAATTCCAGCTAACATTGAGGAGTTTGCATAGCAAAGCCCAGATTAACTCACATTTAGTGCAGGTAAAGTACACATTTCACATGATAAGCGCAGTCCTCTTTTTCCTCCTCCTCCTCCTCCTCCTCCTCCTCCTCCTCCTCCTCCTCCTCCTCCTCCCACTCATCCCACTCCTCCCACTTCTCCCACTCCTACCCCTACTCGATCACCAAGAGCACCAGCACTATGTTGCCATCGTGAAGTTGCCTTTTATAATAAGCGAAATCATGTTCAATTTATGGGTGCAATTTAAACTGATTCCGTAATATCAACAGCAAACTCAGCATGTTTGACATATTGGTGTCAGATAGCTGGATACCATCCATTTTTCTTTCTTTTAGTCTTTTGTCTTGTTGTTTTGGCAGCTGCATTTTCTATAGATTTCAAGATGTCTTTGTATGTGGTAGTCAAAGGGTCTTGAGGTAGTTCCCTTTTGAAATGTTCCTGGTAAGTTTCCTTCGATTTTCTTATTTGTTCTATGCCTTTAGGCAGTTGCCACCGTTGCTTTTGACTATTTATGTCCTCCTTCAGAGTGCTCTTCTTACTGTTTCCTAAGCCTTTTCTAAGATGTGATTTGATCTTGAGGATTACTGTGAGTATCACTTATAAGGAATAGATGTGATCATCTCATCAGATCAAAGTCAAGAGTAGCACCTTGCCCTGGTACCTGGTAGGATGGTACTAGGTAAATCTACGAGTTGTTGGTTTCCGAAAGAAAGTATTCATCACGTGTAGTTTATATTCTTGGCATAGTCCTAGCAGCCTTAGACCCTTTTCTGTAGTGTCTTCTTGATCAGTTAAGGGACCGATTGTTTTGGCACCAATGTTACAGGCGTCAGATCCCAATCTGCAATTGAAATCGCCGGGGATAATTATTTGTGTGAAGTTAGATAGGAGTGATTTGTAGGTTTTGGCCACAAGTTTGTAGAAAGATTCTTTAACCATTGCGTCCTCCGTACACTCGGTCGGAGCATAGCATCCCATCAGTCCAACTTTGACTCCTCCAACTTGGAGTGTCAGCGTTGCGAGTCTGTTTGAGACAGGGTTAAATTCAGCTTCTATGTTCTTTTTGACCAAAAAGGCGACCCCACCATTTGGTCTAGGGCTTTCGCTGTGTCCAGAGTTGGAGAAAGCGCAGTTATCGATAGTTGAGGAGCAGGATTTCATTCGAGTTTCCGTTAAGGCAACAGAAATCTCTTCAGCTATCTGGCGGAGTTTCCAATCATTGCTACAGCCGCGCACGTTCCATAATCCGAGTTTCAGACCATGGATCCAGATAGTATGCCGTATCTTTGTTGAGGGGCTCTTCGTGGACTCAGGCTGTATTTTCGCTGGCATAATAATGAATTTGTACGACCGGTAGTTTATTAGTCCTCTCCGACTGCCCATCTCTTTTGCCCTCTGAGTTGCCCTAGAGGTTAATAGTGGTCGCCACATGGAGGTAGAGAGTAGGTTTGAACACCTTCCATGAAATACTATGCAGTAGGCACTAAAATGCGGTTCAGGCTTCAAAGAGTGATGCGTGCGAATTTCAGCGTGCGAGTGGTATGGGTTTGGAGGGGAGTAGGCCTTTTGCTAGTAATTCTAAGGTTACCTCACAGCCACACACTAACCCGTCAAAGTCAAGCCAAGGCCAAGGAGCATCAAGCCGTCCTGGTCATGGCACAAAATGACCAGGGTGCTGCTGCTGCTGCTACTGCTGCTACTGCTGCAGTTGAAGCAGGACGATCACAGGTTTTAGATGCAAAGCACGTGGTTGGTGAAGTGGTGTGGATTAGTGTCAATTAGAAGTGAAAAGCGGCAGCAGAATGGCAAGTAACCAAATCACCTGCCATTCATATGAGAATTACAGTAACCTTCCCTCACCTTAGTTAGTTGTGACAGATTCGAATTCCTAGAGGCTCATTCCTAAAACCCCTTAAAACTTATTTTAATTGTTAATTTGATCCTCACATCGCACTTTCACCTTCCCATCATTAATCAATTTCAAAAGTTTCGAAATCTCTAAGTTTTTTATAATCAATCAAAATCGAGGCTCATGTGTTCGATGAATTTTATTATTAATTTGCTATTTTCATATTCTAATATGCATTTTATTTTTTCAGATAAACCCAAGGGCAGTAAGGCTCCTAAGGTAACCATTGCCTGGGGCGCCATCGGAGGAGCAGTTGCTGGTTGCGTAGCTTTACTTACAATTTTGGCCTTGGCTGGAATGGCGATAAGAAACAAGCGGCGAAAACGCATTTAATGCTTGAATAAATAAGTTTTTTTCAACTAATTTAGTAATTCTAATCATAAAAAGTTTACTTAATCATTGCTGCTTTTTTTTATATCACCAAGTCGGCATTGACGAATAACAGGCTTAACAAATATAATTTCTAAACACACTATTCATCTGGGGCGATCCACCTCTTAAAAATGTGGGAAATGCTTAACATATAAAACATATGCTTAAAATAAATGTTAAACAATTTCGTTCAGTGCGAACGGAAGTGTTAACTGATCGAGCCGGCTGTGAGTATGTGAAACTGAGACAATTACAGTAACACCTTTCGACTGTAAGTAGCTGAGTAAACAAATTGTAATATTTAAGTTCTTTCATTCATTCGAGCGCTAAGTAATTTTGAGGGTTCAAGTAACTTCAGCTTACTTTACATTTTAATAATCTATTCACCCCTTATTTGTATCAAGACCTACCGAACCATTTCGCAGTAGCTTGAGTAATACCGAACTATTGTGAATGCAATAGCTTGAGATTGAATTGATAAACGCCATAAATAGCTCGACTTGTAGTTAATTATTTGCTTTAAATTTTAAATTTCGCACCTTTCCATACGTTCCAGATATAGTGTGGTAGTCTTCTTATTTAACAGAATCACCTCAATCTAAGTGCAACGCTTTAGGCAACACTTACGTTCATATTGTTTTCATTCATATTATTTTTAATACCACTGACTAGGAAATGAATCAGTGAAGGATTATCTATTTCCTACAGTTTCACAAACAGGAGATGCAAGAGAAGGCGGTTGTCTTTGTTGTAAATTCACAAGATTATCGAATGGATTTGACGAGCGAAAGCTTGGGTGTCTTGATGTATCCATAATTAAAGTTGGATATAAACAGACTGCATACACTTGGAGAACTGTTCCAATGGAGAAGGCATTTAGATTTTTGACATTTGGCTAGGATGTTGTGGAATTAATTGCTACTAACTGCTAATCAAAAGCGTTTGGCTTTTTAAACCAAGTGAAAGGAGAGGAAGATGTTAATTGCCTTAACCGCGTAGAGTGGGATCTCTGCACCTTGATTTCTTTGAAAATACTGTCTTAAGTTGCGTCTTAGAGCAAGTTTGAATGGAGGGTGTAACTGGTAAAGCCAAGAAATCTCTAAAATATCATTTCCGATGTACCCTAAATTATTTTACGAGTTTTAAAAGCATTTTTATGGATAAACATTGGTAATTGCACTCTCTTTTCAGCAAGATGATCTTCATCTTTGAATAATTCCGCGAAGTAATTAGCTTTCATTAGAACAATAGGAGGCAACTCAATGAATTTTTGTCTTGCGAAAATAAATTTTTGGTCTCATGAACCCTCAAAGGCATCCTCTTAAAAAAGTCTGCCTTTCAGATCGAAGTGGTGTTAAATAGTGCAATGATACAGTAATCGTAAGCCATTGATACGTCAAATCACAAATTCTAAAGCCACCGGTACAGTCAAGTTGTCATTTTCAAATCGAAGAATACAGAGAACGTGAGCAATAATGTTGTCAAAAAGAAGTTGAATGAGTCCCAATTAATTTCCTTCGGATGAGAAGTTGGATTCGAAGGCATCGTTTCCTTGAGTAGCTGAATGAAAGGTAGTGAGCAAACACCTATAACGAATAAAGGCCGAAATTTTATTCTTGAAGCACTTTCTTGCTATGGAAATTGCAGCATCCTAATTTGCTTGCCAGCCTTTTGAATAAAAATGAAGCACTCATCAAGTCTTGTCCTGATATCAAGTCTTAAGGACTTAATGAGTGCACAACAGAAGTACAAGTAGCTTTCTGTAACAAGTTGCACACAGAAGACACTAAAAGTGTTGATCGACGTCTTCGGTTCTCTGGTCGCTCCCTTGGCATGTTTTCATGGTACAGGTGGCAGTTCAACCCCATAGTGTCACCTCGTCTGTCCTCGACATTGTTAAGGCAGACAATTTTCATACCTCTTTTCAACTTTCTGGCGGAGATTCCGGTTATTGCTACATGCACCCGCTTTCCAAAGTCCATCAATCCAGGTACTTGCGCCGTGCCTCTTACTAGGCCGTACGAAACTGTACTTCTGATGGCACAATCTGACTTTATACGTCCGGTGGGTGATTAGTCCTATCCGGCCGCCCCTCCCATTAGTCCCAAGATTTGCCCATGGTGTTACCGGTGATCACCACGAAGAGGTTAAGAGTAGGTTTGACCAACATCAGACGTGGCTTTTTTTATTCGTCCCCACTCTGTAGGTCAAGTCCCAAGTCCCAAGGACTTATTGGGGGTACAATAGAAATACAGGAAAATTAGATAGCATAGCATAGACCGGATAGATCTAATTAACCACCGGTCGTATGAATATATTATTATGCTAGCGGAAATCAGACTAGGTAATGTTTCGTAATGCTAAATTAACCCCAATCATCATGCATAAAATCAGTGACCCACGCTAGAGGGTATGAACTTAATGCAAATGCTAGTCACATTGTAAAACATGCACTAGATATAACGGCTGATTCTAAAATGACAGAAAAAGGTCTGAGAAACCATCGTTGCTCACAGGCAGAGGCATTAGTGCCTGCGTAGGCACGGTGTGCTTGTTTGAAAAGTTAAAATCCTGCTTATTATTGTTAACCATCGCCATAATTACCATTGTGTAGTTCGCCTGATTGCGCTGCAGTTTCTATTTCAATGGCTTTAAGCTTCAACACTGCAAGAGAGTTCAACAAGAATTAAATTTTCGCTGTAAAAAAAATAAAGTCGCGTTGCAAGAAACTCCTTGTTTTAAAAATGTCTCCGGGGATTTCTGGTTTTCTTTCAAAAAAAGATCCCAATTTATAATTTTTGAATGACTTCGCCATGGTAATGCAGCTAAATTCGGATGTGATTTCAGTAAATATCACCCTGACAATGAGCGTATTCGTATTATAGCCAGTCAAAGATTATGAAAACGTCTTTTTAGGTTGACGCTGAATCCGAGTGCGATCATTGACTCAGGTTTTAAATGATTTGAAATTTTTTTAGGGTTAAGATACAACCAGTAAATCTAAGTGAGATGCAAGACGATTGTTAGTTGGATCGAACGGGATTGGAAAAACTCGTTTCTTCACGGCCTAGATCTATTACTATCAACTACTTGCAAAGTTACATATCACCATTGACTACGACAATGTTTAAGCGCTTGAACTGCCTCAACCTGTTGATTGCCACTAGTCTATGGACATAACAGTGGGTAAATTAACCTACACCCTTCTAATTCAGCATTGTCAAATTCTGCTATTCGATAAGCAGCATCTTCTACCATCAGAAGTGCTGCTCCGTCCCTCTCTGATTCTGAATGTGGTCTCCAACTTCCATGTTATTTTCATTCGAATTTTGTTCTTCTGCGTCTTTCGCAGAATTCGCTGTCTCGTCGTTGTTAAGTCACATAATAAGCCCTCATTAGCTGCACTTATGCGGGAAATTTTTCTTGGAATGATATTTTAGAGGTGGAATAAAAGATTCATCTGACAGCTTAGGACTAAGCTTAGAATAGGTTTTTTGGGAAAGAAATAGATGTAGCTCGAATAAAGGTCTGTTGACACGGCAGGTTAACATAGTCCTGCATTATGTTCGGCTGTCAAAGATGCCGGCCATCACTATGCACTTTATTAAAGTGTGGCAGGCGGTTACTCCTTAAAAGATGGATTTAGTTGTGTGGAGGTCGACAAATATCGCATTTTTTATGAGAGAAATTAATAGAAGCTGATTGATGCGATGCAGAAGTGATTCGCATCCTTTCAAAAAACTATATTTTGAAACAATAGGAGATTCACCCAAATTAATGCCTCCTCCATTATTATTACCATCAAATAGACTCGGATTTAGCCTTCGAATGCTCAACCAAAAGCTCACTGGACTGCGTTTCCGATGTCCGTAGAAGTGGTGTCGTCGGAAAGCAGAAGAGAAGCCACATTTGCAAAGAGTACGCGAGTTTAACTAAACTGGAATAACGCGATGTTAGGATACATTGCATATATTTGTTTGACAACAGACTAGTGAAATGGAGAATCTTATAAGGCCGTTCTGCGATGTACAAACAAAATGGTAAATATTTTCGCAGCAAAATCATATTTGCACCATTTCGCTTGTAAAAAGTTATTTTGTGGTCAAAATAAATGCAAAGTTTAACAGAAATTATTCAATTAAGAAGAGGGGTAGGGATTCTTAAAATAGCTAAAACTTGCAAAGAATTTATTTTAACCAGAAAAATGAAGTAAGAGAAAACGTTGACTGTCAAACACAATAATGTGTAGGTAATGGGTTTTATGACGTATCAAACATTGCTCAATTATGGCGAAGTTATTTCAAAATAATGAGGAAAATAAGGCGTTTGCTCATATAAATCGGGAGAGCAAAATTTCATCAAATATAAGTTTGCATTCACTAAATCCAGAAGCAGTAATGTTAGTTAAAAGCCCCAACATTTACTAACAGAGGAATAAAAGGAGGAGATATTATTACGCGAAATCTCTTAGTACAACTTGGTGCAACGAATTGCTAACGCAGAATGCTTCAAGGCGATTGTCGTTGATAGTCAAATGAAAATAAGCTTTATATTTGCCTGTTCGAAACTTAAAAGTATTTCAGTCAGATACAAAGTTCTGATAAACCGCCTTTGCTAGACTGATATTTGTAATCCACTAGGGGCCACCAAGCACTCACTTGCTTTAACAACAGTGATGGATTTGTCTGTGTAAGTTTTGCTTAGTTCGCCTATCGTATATAGACCATCATGTGCCAGATCACCAGGTTCACCTGAAGCCAAACTGAATAAGTATCTATTTTGAATTCCAGCCGCCCAACTGTTTGAACACCAAATCGTCTATCAAATCAACAATGATGAACAAACGACTGTTAAGATAAATGATCTTGGCGCATATTGCTCAAGTTGGAAGCAACTCTTGCAGATGAGATGGCGCGTCTTAAAGTGATTTGTTGAATTTTCTTCATTTGAAGATTTGCATTCCAGCAGGTGAGATATCACAGCTTGAAATACTGAAATACTGAGACAAATTACTGAATAAGTTAGGTCACTGCTGCAGCACAGTTGGTGAATTGACAATTACAATATCATCAAAGCGCTGCAATGAATACACTCTGCACTAGAGAGTGCTGGGCACAATGAATGCCATGTCCATTACAAGAAATTGACTAACTAAAAGCGGCAGTAGAAAGGGCAATCGCACTACTTTTCGAATCCAAAATTAGTAGGACAAACTGAGAGTTCGTGGCGAATTAGTTACACCCATACGAATGCGCACCAGCGGATCTTTAGAAGTACTCCTGAGAAGAAATTTTGGAAAGTTCATAGTTGTTTGAACCACTGGTATTGCTGCTGAAATTTTCGGCGTCGGTATCTTCACCTCTATCGTCTTCAGCGAAAGAGGCTTAAAAGTAGAGACTAATTTGACGTGAAAGAGAATCTTACAAATCTGCAAGTCTGAATCTAAAGGTTACGGATGACGTTCAAGAAGTTTAGCGCATCGCATTGTTAGATATTGGTGAATACGAAGATAGTTATTCACTTTGCCATGACTCCTCAAATTACCTGGGTTCGAAATCTGTTCGCCAGCATCTAGTCAATGGATTGATAATTACCTGCGCAATGCTGATTTGCATGGAGAAGTCAAACTCGGATTTCTTTATTTGTGGCCATAGTAAACTACATAAGATATTCATGGAGATGACCAGAGTTCACTGCAACCAGTGTACGCATTGAACACTGAGAGTTATTTTGTCAAATGTTTATCTGGAGTACTGTGTTGAAGGAATCCAGGACGTCTCCGTAACAACCAAGGATTTCGAAATGGGATTCTATTAGGACTATAAAGTCAGAATTCGTTGATACGAATATTCTGAGTTTCGATAATCTGGATGACGATTTTCCCATTTCTCGAGCTTATAATACGTTATTTTATGTGGACTGTCATTTGCAAGAAAGTCACATTATGAATCAGATCTCCACAAAAGTTGCGCACAAACTACAGATCACGCCGGTATTTAATCGAAATTTGTGAAATAGATTAGAGCTGGTAACTCTTCACAGTTTCTACAATCTTTTTTGCGCAACTGAAAATGCCCATGGAAATTAAATAAAGAGAAAAACTTATCGTGGTACGTATGGTGATGTATGACAAGCAGATACTTTCACATTTATGGACAGTCGTTATGATAAAAATGGGAGCCAAATGTTTTGGAGATTTCTGAAAGGTCGTCCCAACTGTACGACCAAAATCGCAAAGCACTAGGTCGGTCCACATGGGAACGGTTTTTATTATTTTTTTTCTTGCTGCATTAGACCCTGTGAGTTATATTGGCTGTTTCTCCAGCCAGCTTGTCAGTGGCATCATAACCAACAATGATAAACACAAATGTTAGACAAATCAGTCAAATTGCAGGTAAAAATGAGCTAATCCTTGCTAATTGATCCCTCTAGCTAAACAATTCACGATCTCGAAGTAAGTAGAGAAAAATTAGTTACACTTGGCTTACCTAGTCAGATCTCAATTTTCCGTTTGGTCATATGATATTTTTTGAAGCAAAAGTAATTACGTTAAGAGCACATTGGCAAAATTTTTATGAAATTCATGCAAACACATTTTGTTTAACTAGATAACCTTAACTCGTGTTTCAAGTGACCAAATTCGGTTGTTTGATTTTATGTTTGGTGCGATGTCTATTCCGCGTGGGTCTGTCCGAAAGCGCGTAGGTATAAGTTATGCGAATTTATTAACTGATGAATCCGATGATGAGTTCTTTAATGATAAACTCAAAATAAAAACTGCAAAGAAAAAATCCGTGAAAAGTGGTGAGGACTGTGATGGTGATGACGAACCTCCAACACCGCCACTGAAGAGACGGAAAGCCGAAACGATTGCTGACTCTGGTCGCAAAAGGTGCAGAACTGAGGCGGAGGCAGCTCAATCGCTTTTAAACTTCTCTAAAGTTACTCCAAAACCGCTTTCAAGGCCGCCTCTTGTTAACACATCAAAAGTAGAAGTTTCCCTTGATGCTAAGCATATTGGATCTGGTTCGCCTCATAAAGATGTACAGATCAAACCTCCGATTCTTCGTGTGAGTTCGTTGAAAACTCCACCGGCAGCCCCCACCTCTGTCAAAGTCCCGCCATCTTTTCGCTCGTCTCCTTCGCCAGGCCTCCGGATTGGGCTCTCTCGCAAAAATATCAAGCAATCTCTCCACCCACATGTTCGACTATCTAGTTGACGCACATGTCTTGACCTTTATCTGTACAGATAGTGAATAAAACGCCCTCTTTTCATGATAACGACTGTCTTCTCCCCGAACTACCACTCTTTAAGCAGTCTTCCTCGATCTTGATACTTGATTCTTTCCTGTACTGACATAGCGCTCAAATTTGCAAGTGAGACGATTGGTCTACCCACTATTTTTTTGTCTTCCCGCTGATCTTAAGCCATTCTCTCGATACATGCGTTTGTTCGACTGACCGCCTTAAACGATCCATTTCATACTAATAGCACAGGATTCCTGCAGAGAACAAATAATCTGTGCTTATTAAAATGGAAGAAAGGGTTTCTGCGCTACAGCTTGGATGAATACGCGACGAACGGAGAGTCCGGTTGCATGGTTTTCTGTGCGTCGATAAATATAAGAACAACGAAGCACTGTGAATCCAACATCAGTGATCATTTTTGTCAGTTCTTTGCGCGAGAAGAAGTATGCAAATGTACCGTCTTGTCGGCGGTACAGAGGTCGTTCAGCCAAGATCCGCGCACCGCGTCCGAAGCGCAGTTGGCTATGATCGTTAATTCCGTAGTCCCGCAACAGAAGCTTTCCTCCTGATCGCAGAGACCTGAAATGAATCGTACTTGAACGCCGATTTAATAGAAGACTAAGATCCATTTTTTATGATAGCTTACATAAAAGCATTCTTAAGGCAGGCTGGCATGCGGTCAGGATGGATAGCTGAGAGAACAAAGATTAATGTGGCTATTTGGAAGGTAATATGGGAAGGTGGTTCTGTCGATTGTTCCAGTAGTGTGGGTTTCGAGGAGGTTTTCAGAGCCTCCATCAGCGCTCCCTCGCGAGAGACGTCACAGACAAAAGCCGAAGTGAATTCATGATTGAATTTAGGATTCTCTATCACCTTAGCAATAGCCCTCGGTGAGACATCACAAGCGAAGAAAATCACTAAATGTGGACGTGGATCTGAGCGTCGGCATGGAAACACGTGCTGCTGAATATTAATCAATAAACAACTAACCCACCCGGCTTCTTTCGACCGCTGTTAAAGTCTTCAATGAGAGGAAATATGAAGTTTCCCACGCCACAACCTATTTCCAGGATAGTCACTTGGACGTCCTCATCTTCGGAAATCTCGGCCAAATCTACGAACTCCCTTCGTGTCCAGTGTCGATCCTGAAACAGGATTTCGAGGCTTTAAAAAATTATATCAGATGTGGATATATGTGTGGTGACCAGTTACTTGGAGCCTGAGGGGAATCCATCTGGAAGTACATATGATGGGTCTTGCAGATCTACTTAGACTTCTACATTATTATGATGATTAAGCTTGTTTTAAGAGACAACTTCTTGTGATTCTCATCTTGAGAGAGGGAAGAATGATTAATCCTATGCCCATAGGACCCGACCAGTGAGTAAGACATTCGAGCAGAAAAGCTAGGAGAGGTAGTACAAGTGGGGAGCCCTGAGTTGGAGGACCACAAGGACCGGTGGATGCTGTCGATGAGAAGGCTGGGAGGGGTGAAAGAGAACATCAGTTCAAAGAGGACAACATCTCGGATCTAGAACAGGCCGAATGTGAAGTACAGATAAGTGGCCAAGCAGGTGCAGTAGCTATAGACACTATTACTGTGGTAGAAGCTGACTGGAAACTCCAGGAAGTAATGGATCTTTAACCGAAATCTAACCAACTCTGAAAAATTTGACTCCGTGGCGGTTGTAGAATCGGTCCCAGTTGCGTCCAGCTTCTTCTTGAAGCTTGCTGTGCTCAAAGGCAGTGCAAAGGGTAGCCAGCTGATGCTCGAGATTGGCTTGTGCTTCCTCTGAAATGGACAGGTCTTCAGCGGTCTCTAGCTGGAATTGTTCCTTGTCCCCTTGATCATTTGCAATTTGTGAGACACCTATGTCTTCGGATACCTCAGCGCCTATTGAACAGAAGACGCATTAGTTTATAGATGAGCAATGAAAATAATGAATTTGACTGAATTTACATTTATTCATTTCAGTGTCACTGGTATTGTCCTTGATATCTGATCTGAGTGAAAGAGTTTTAATGAAATCCTGCAGAAGTTGACGTACTTAGAAGCTTCACTATCCGATTTTAATTCAACATCAAGATCCGCATAAACATCTGAGTAGCTCTGGGGTTTGCGGTTCTTTGAGGTTTCCATCTTTTCTACGTAGTCATTTTGAACCGCCAGAATTTCTGTATCGTCCTTACATAACTGGTAAGAGGCAAGAATGTCCCGGTTAACTTCGAAAAAAGATGGACCGTAGGAAAATTTCGAGAGAACATGGTACGCTTCATTCTCCCATCCGAGAATGAACAGGCAAGCTGCGAAAGCTTCAGCGCAATTGAGCTTATGTGGACGACCATAATTAACAGAATTAACTGCTAGAAGATAGGGAATCAGTCGACCATTATGATATTTGAGCTAAGGAAATGGTTAGAATTAAGTGACGAACCTTGTGAAATGGGGTGTGATCGAGCTGTGACCAAGAACAGTCAACAACTGCGATGCCGCATCGAGAAACAATATCCTTATCTGTTGAAGGATTTATATACCTTGTCGCGGTTGGTGTCAAGACGATACCGTGAAAGGATTCCTGAATTTTAAGGAGACGTGTAACACCTAATCTGACAAGCTTCCTGCCACTGCAACGTTTCGGATCACATTGACCAAAGTCCCACATGGCTGTTGAGATGGTTATCTTTTCAGTTTCTTCAAGATTTGAAGAGCTTTCACTAGGACTGGATTCACTACCATCCGAATTTCTAGGTTGATGGTGGTCTATGGGATTGCGCTGCTTCTCACCACCGCGTTTTTTACTAAAACGACTTTTTTGATTACTTAAACATGTTCGGGAGCTAAGGTATTTCTTAGGAGGCATTTAGGATAAAAAGTAATAATATGTATCTGTATGCAAGCAGCGTTCGTGAAGGTGGGGACAATTCGACAGCTTAATTAGAGCGCTTATAGTCTTCAGCCAATGAAATTACGCTCTTAAATTTGTGTTTTTACACTTATAAAGCAAATGCATAATTAGCAAATTAAGCAAAATGAAACACTTTTTTGGTTATAACAGGTTTAACAAGCTTGTACAATGGGAACTCAATTATATTAATCCAAGGTCATTTATCTGCTCGTTCTGATTCCCGGTTGGATCGATTCATTATATTTGCCTATGTTGGCCACTTGCAAAGGCTCCATATCTGCTCTATTGATTCGGACTAAATCGAATTTCGTTTCACAGTTTTCTGTCGCGTACGCTCCTGTGTTTGACCGTAAAGTGAAGAAACTTCAGCGTGCACGGGCTTCACTTCGAGAAGACCCAGCTCTATATGATTACCTGCGCAATGAAGCGGCGTTTCGTCTAAGTGATCGTGTTTGTGATATAACTAGGTAACATTTCTTTCAAATATTATCTAATGTCTTGATTTATTTCTTTCATAATCAATCAGTTCCTTGTCCGAAAATTAGGACTTTTGATAAAGCTGCTGAATTGGGGTGCGGTAGAGGGCATCTTATTCAAAATCTGACTAGTGATTCGATTAAATTTTTGTATCAGTGCGACAGCTCTCCTGAGGTTCTCGTATGTTTCATTACACTTGCGCTTTTTGGTAGAAGCAAATCGCTCCCTCACCGGACGTAGAAACCCAACTCCTGATTGCTGATGAGGAATTTCTTCCATTCGCCGAAAACTCCCTAAATTTAGTTCTTTCATCGCTCTCGTGAGTCTATATTAAACGATTTTAATCCGTTTTTAGACTTCACTGGATAAATGACCTCCCATCGACACTCAAACAGGTATTTTGATGTCGCCTAAACACCTACAGATTTTACTAGTTCTAAAACCAGATGGCTGTTTTCTGGGAGTAATGTTTACTACGGATACGCTTTTTGAATTGCGCGTCGCTTTGCAACTGGCTGAAATAGAACGACTTGGTGGCTTTTATAACCACATCAGTCCCTTCATTGAAAGTGCGAGATTTGGCGAATTGCTTAAGGAATGTGGTTACTCTCTCATTTCATTAGTAGGTGATTTTCTTTTCGTGTGATGAAATGCTGGTGATTTAAGGACGTTGACGAAATCGTCATCCACTATCCATCAATGTTTGAACTGTTGGATGACCTGAGAGGCATGGGAGAATCTAATGCTGCAATAAATAGACCACTCCGTTTAAACAAAGATATCCTTTTTGCTGCGTCATCTATCTACCATGGTGAGTTTTTGGTCGGTTATTACCGGTAGCCTGCTGTCTCTTATTCTGTTTATTAGAGGGTATTCCATAAAGTGAATGGCAGCACGGAATTTGGCCTCGTTTCTTGTTCCCTCATCGGTCTCCCTTGAATCGGCTCAGTTTGTCAGACCGTTTTTCTAAATTAATGACCTCTTCAGTTAGCTTTCTATCCTTAAACTACTAAAATGTCGGATTTATTGGTATAATTGTCCATACTGGCAGAGCCTCCTTTGCCACTAGTCACCTAAGTAGTCCGGGTTACTCTGGCATTTAGTGACTGCCACAATTCCGTCAAACCACCATTACCCAATAAGTAGAGGATTTATAATTTTTCCGTTTCGTTAAACACCACCGTCTTCCTGCAATTATCTTTTTTTTTAAATTGACCATTCTTTATGCAAATGCTGCATTACTATCAGTTTGTATTTTCGCGAATTGAACTCTTTTCTCGATATCGGAGGGGAGTAGGTACCTGTAAAATTACTATCAAAAGGGATGCCCACGTACCAAGTTGGATAAATTTTGAAAAATCCGGACGCCTGAGATAGTACGATCCTTTCCTTCGTCTAGAAGAACTGAAGTCGACTCCGATCCTAGAGAGGAAAAAATAACATATTCTAGTAGGTAATAGCTCTCCAGATTTGCCTATGCAACCGTTAATTGGTTCGCCTGACGTTCTAGGGTTTCTGTTTGTATCAACCAAACCTGACAGCTCGTAGTTGCTTGAGGTGAATTCAAGGTGGATCCTCAGTATGGCTATAAATGAAGGCAGCACACTTAACGACAGAGTTTTAAGAAATAAATCTTTCCTTGGGCCATATGGAAGGTCGCTTTAAGACCTACTAAACTAAGGGTGGGTTGAAAAGCTCCTGCAACTAATTTCTCTAACAGGAAGGATGAAAACTAAATCAGATTAATCCCATAAAGTTTCATTTATTAAAATAGCTCTTAAGTGGTTTTATGTGCTTTGCAGAACGGTTCAGCGCCCCTCGTGAAGGTGGTATAGAGGGCGAACGCTGCATTCCAGCTACTTTCAGACTCCTCTTTTTTATTGCTTGGAAACCTGATCCATCTCAAGTGAGTCCCATCCTATTGATTCTTTAATCTATAAAATTAATTGACTCAAAAATCTAATTTTACAGGCTAAACCACTTCCACGGGGCTCGGGTGAGTTTTCTCTCAAGGAAATCAATCAGTGGGATGAACTCACTGCCAAGATCGAGAAAAAACTCATAGAAAAATCCGATGAATAGATCCGTGTATATTCTAGTAGTTAGATAATGAAGCGTTTCTTGAATTTTAATTACTGGTCTAAAAAAATTAACTAACATTATAAGTTGACAGAGTTTTCGTTTGCCCATTTCTTCATAATACGGATAAAGTAATCAGCTTGTGTGTTGCTTGTATTACGTAAAATTTGAAGAATTTCTTTAAGCGTCTCCTTAGGCTCCTGACCGTCGATAATCAGCTGGAAAACTCCAATACATGCTCCTCTTTTACCTTCCCAGTACTCTGGGCTGGGTTCCAACCTTTCTAACACGTCAAATGCCTTTGCTGCTATATAGAACTGGGCCATTTTGTAGCAATCGTTCGCGATTAAGTGGAGCAGACAAAGGGACTCAGCGGAGGTCTCCATTTTGAGATAAAGTTCCCAAGCTGAACGAGGATTCTTATTCATGATATAACATCTCGCTAGCCAGCTAAGATAGACGTAGTCATTTCGGATTTTCTCCGACTGGATCAATTGGAATAATTCTTGTGCCTCTTTGTAAGCTCCTGCGGCGGCCTTTGCCTGAGCGTAGTTAAAATTGAAGATATCGTCATTGTAAAAGTAGGACTGGATGGAGTTGAGGTAAACGATGGCATTGTCGAATTGATGGAGGAGAAAAAAACAGGATGCCATGCATTGTCGACCGGAGATTGTATCACACTCGCTTGCTGATCCGCCAACTAACTGGAAGTGTTGCTGAGCAAGTTTGAGGTGCTCGCGAGAGGCAGTTTCCTGTCCAATCATTGTATTTACTATGGCTTTGAGTACGTATTCCTGGGGAGTGGTAGGGTTAACGTCTTTTATTAATTCATGGGCGGAATCAATGTTGTCTCGTCGGAGATGATATATAATTAGATTTAGTCTTGCTTCAGGTAGCACATCCATTAGTGGTGGCAATATTTGCAATGCACCTTCTCCGTTTTTAAAAACGACAAGATTGTGATCGATGAGATCTTTTGCGTAGGATAAATTGGATGATGATGATTCTTGAAGGCTCTTCAATTCTGCCGCTGCAATTTTGCCATTGTAGAGCCGATAGTTACAACACGCTCTCAGGTTGATCGCCATGGGGCTATCGGGATAATTTTGTAGATACAGGTTAATCACTTCTAACGCAACATCGTAGTAGTCGATCTTATAATAGCATAGACCCAAGTAAACATTCAAAGCCAAAAAATCACGGTTCTCCATCATGATTCGCTTGTAGATATCGATGGCTTCTTGATGATGGTTTCGCAAACAGTGGATCGAAGCTAAGGAGAGTTGGTCTTCGATTGTCTCACATAAACGGTTGTGATGTGTTAGGAGATCTCTTTCATTGTTCATTTTATGAGCAATGTGGAAAAGCAGTCTGTTCTGTAATCGGCATTGTTGCGCTTGATTGCCTTCTTCTTGGGCTTCTTTGTAGAGTCCCAAAAAGAAATAACAACAAGCCAGGTATATTCGGACGGTTGAAGCCAATTTAGAATCAGAAAGGAGCTTTTTGTACTCATCTGCAGCACGTTTATAGTCCCCAAGGTGAAAATAGCAATAAGCGACCCATAAGTCGGAATCCTTCTTCGGTTTATCGGTATGTCGCTGAAACTCTAGTAAGGTTATTGCACCAATGAAGTCCCTTGAATTGAGAAATTCCTCTAATTTTGGAAGCTCCTTTCGTTTCTGTAAGTCATTCGAGGTGGATCCATCACTCAGTTTACCCGAAGGCCGTTTTCTCGATAAAATCATCCTGATTCGCGGACGTTCCAGGTCAGAAACGCCAATAACGACGGCGTCATTTATTAATTTAAAAAATACTTAGGTCAAATAAGCCTTTAACTAATATTTTAGGAAAAAGAAAAATTATTTAAAAAACACTACGAAAAATTTCGATTCGCGCATCATCATATTAAATTTTTGAAGTCTCAGTGGAAATAAATCTGCTTCATTTTATTCGCAGAGTCAATACAGCAATCCTGTTTCCAAGCCATTCATCATTACAAATTTTCCATACATATATTTGCGTAATACAAGGCACTTCAGCTTGAATTTATTTCATGTGACAGTTTTATTCCTATTCAAATAGCATTTGAATATAAATGCGATTTATTAGTTCCTATTTGTATTGAAGCCACAAAATTAAGCCTTTTAAAACGAAATGCTGTAAAAATATCTAGGAATTTTTTGAATACGTAATCTTACTTCGCAAATCAACTATAAATACTATGAATACTCATATTTGGTCTCGAATTGCCCGGATTTGTCAAAATAACCCTTCATTTTTTAGTATTTTATCATAAACGATTTCAATATCTTTCAAGCAATAGGTTGAAACTCTGCACTAGTTGGCGCCTTTGCCAACCAGGCCAAAATATAATGAAGCTTGGTTTTTTGAGATCGGAATACGTAAATCCAACCCTATGAGTTTGGACCTTGCTTCTATGCAGTCAGGACGTTTTCATAATAGCCGGATAAATTTCTTATCAATCACTGACATTTCAGCCAGGAAAAAGAGAAGACGTGTTGAATTTTGCTTTTAATTATAAGGCACAACCAAAATTGTAGCATTGTTCCCCCAATCCCATTTCGAACCTATTTGTAGGAGTAGTGCAAGCACCAAT
Source organism: Moniezia expansa (assembly GCA_019097775.1). Lineage (NCBI taxonomy): Eukaryota > Metazoa > Platyhelminthes > Cestoda > Cyclophyllidea > Anoplocephalidae > Moniezia > Moniezia expansa. The sequence continues at coordinate 2,475,340 of JADFDV010000062.1, read as the reverse complement.
AATCAATTAGCAAGATTGAACTGTTCACGGGTGAACTGACACGATCATTTTCTCATTTTTGGATTTTACAAATTCATTATACTATTGGAAAATCTGGAGCAACTTAGATAAACAGCTTATTTACGGCAATCAAATCAAAATACGCAAAGAGAGCTGTGGACGCATGTAGTCAAATAATTGCATTAAAACACCAGGAAATTGTCGCGCTGAATTAAGAGCTTCATCGCAATATAAGTGCAATCACACAAATGAATAGGCATGCCTAAATGGATTTTTAATGAGATTCGCCACCGTAATTAATTTAACGGTCAACTTAACAATCACTTCATTGAGAATACTATGATATTATAAGGCAAACTGTTTAAACCTGCTTTTAAGATGAATACTATGGAAAATGAACATATTGTTGATCTGGCACAATTTAAACAAAGACGGGTTATTTATTTCCAGTAGACAGTTACCCAGGAATGTATTCGTTTCCAAAATGTTTTTTTTTCGATGATGGTTCAGGCCGTATCCAAATTTTCATACATCGTTTAAAGCTTTCTATGCTCGAGTTTGAGTTTTACTCATGCATAGCAAAATTTTCACTTGTCGATATAAATGGACACTTTCATCAGATAATCGTTAAAATTATTTGGAATCATAATATGAAAATTTGCAAACGTTGATGCAGCAACTTAAGTGGCAGTTTCAGTAGCTAAAAGAGACTGTGGGGGATGCAACACGAGAGATTGTCAAAGATCCAAATGAGATTTGGGACACCTTTTCAGTAATTAAGTTTATCAAATATCTGAAATGGTTACCTTGAATTAACGTTTATATTTACCCCAAGACACCCGTATATTCATTAGACAAAAATCTATCTTTTGATTTAGACAATCAGTGGGGAGTTGCTAAATGCTGAGATGGAGGGGTTTCGCGAAAGTGACTTCCAGTATTTCATAAAGTCAAAAGGTATCGAAATTCTAGCTCGATTAGGTTTAATTAGAACTCTCTCATTAGCCTCTCATTATTGCAGAGATAAAAATTGAGAAAGTTAGCTTATACCATTTTGGCGAAACAAAAACGATTCATTTGCTATATTTCTGTCTTTGAACGCAGGAAAGAAGATGAAATATGAAATCTAAGAACTGTTCTCTGGAACTTAGGGGTTTTCAATTTCTTCACATAACGCCCTTTGTGGAAAAACTTTTCCATTTATTTTCCTTGCCAGAAAAAATAGCAAGTGACGTTTTTCAATCAATCGCAATAAAATATTTCGACTTAACATACCTAAAAAACCTTAAGAGTGAATCAAATTCTGAAATTTCTGCCGCTTAGGTCGATTTCAAAACAATGAATTCACCATTACAAATAAATCATTAAATTTAATATTTATCAGTAGTCAGAAATAGTATCGAAATAGTTTTGAAATTGTTTGTATTTATTGCAATCGTAACTTTCGCCGGAATCCGCGTTCGTTAGTTTGTTTGCCGCACTGGTTTTCTTCCTTTAAACAGTCGGCGGATGGTTAATTTTAGGAGGAAAACGAGGGCATCGGTACGTGCCAATTTACTAGGTACCCTTTTTCGTGCCTGTTGGTTAACTTGTATGCATTTGTCAGCAATCTCGCAGTGCTTCGCGTGCTCGGTCTACATCTCGCGCTAGAAGCCCACCTAAAACCAGAAGCACTTCGAAATCACCTGCGCGGAAATCCGTACCTAATGTATCCAGGTCGAAATCACCGGTTAGGGTCGGAAGACCGAAGAGAATGGCTCCTGCTACACCCTTTAAAACGGAAGGTAGTTCAAAGTTGGCTAGTCCTGCGCGTAGGTCGTCCCTTCGATTGATTGAAAAAGTTGGGACCGCTACTGTGGAGTAACTTTTTGTTTATATACAAATGTATTAATCATGATTTTTACCTCACCAAATCGTTTAATTTTTTAGGCTTGGGAGGCCTTCTGTTCCAAAAAAAGTATTGCCTTTCAAATCGGTTTGCTTTTTGGGTTGCGCAGCGAAACTTCCGGTTAAGATTCTTCTTTCGGTCTTTTCTAGCGGGACTGTATGTTTCTTCGCGTCACTTATAGTTCCGCTGTTTGTGTACTGGTCCATTTTCCTAGCACTTGCTCCCACTGGTGAAAATACTTTTTCCATCATTCGCACTAGCCACGGGGAATCTATCGTTATTTTTGGTGCCGCATTGCCCTTTGACCTCGAACTTCTCAATCCTCTTATTTTATTCGGAGTAGCTGTATTTACGCGACTGACTATACTGTTGCATGCGTTGATTCCACTTGGGAAAACTTCGACAGTAATTGCGGATGGTCAACGCTTGTGCCACAGGTGTAATGGTAACGTGTACTCCTTCTTAATTTGTTGTTAGGTGCCCTAGTCTTTTCAATCTACGTTATCGCCGCGGCACTATATCAATATAGAATTGCAGGTCTTTTCGACGGTCCTCATCTACATGACCTTTCGAATTATATACCTTCGATTTTCCTGGCTGTCGTGCTGGAGGCCTTTGGTTATGCCTTACATGTCTTCCTGAAGGAACATTTAGATGGCTCTGTGTCTGCTCGTATTCGGCGTCCAAGTATGCGCTATTTGCGTTTTTATGCTTGCTTGCACTAACTTTCTAAATTGTTGTTCCTATCTAGGGAGTTTCCTCGTCGACTTTTATAGAGGCTGTGGGATCCGACCTGTACCCTACGGGGTGGATATCAAAATGGTTTCCGAATACATCTGTTTTATTGGGGGCTTTGCTTTACAAGTGGCTTCTGGACTTCGTCAGTACCAGGAGCTTTCTACCCTTAGCCTTGGTCTTATGATTTTAATCTTTCTCCATTTCACTGCCTTGTTGGACTTCTTCGTTTACGAACCGACAGCTCTGCACTGTCATGACGTTCTTCGATATGGCTGTGGTCTTCGATGGTTCCAGACCAAATTCATTATCCGTCCATTGCTGGGAAGTATTGGTGTCTTTTATTTGTCTCATAATTATCACATCGCCTATCCTTCCATGAAACCTCTTCCTGATTACACGCTTCCGGTCCTCGGTGCAATTTTTTTCGTTATTGGTTTGTTCGTTCGACGTCGAGCTATCAATCAGAGGTTTATATTCCGATGCGCTCCTCAACATCTAGAACTTGAAGGCATGCATATTCTAAGAGCTGAATCTGGCAGCCGTATCCTCGCTGGTGGTTGGTGGGGATTTGTGCGTCATCCAGACTATCTGGGCGAACTGCTCTTGAGCATTGGTTTAGCTTTGCCAACTGGTTTTGGCAATTTCGCACCGTGGATCGTTCCCATTTTTGTTTTTTTGGATGTTCTGCTTCGTATTCATTGGGATGAGCAAGTTTGTTCAGAAAAATACGATTTAGCTTGGAAGAAGTACACCGTGATGGTTCCCTATCGTCTATTTCGCGGAGTGTACTGATCAGCGTGCTTTTGTATATTTTATTGTAAACTAGTTTAAAAAAGGCCACTATCTCAAATGCCCCACCGTCCATGGGTGTCAAGTGGTTGTGTCCCCATCTGTGTTGGTGTGTCTTCCTTGTATCATGTCCTGTATATTTGCGCATTTTATGTGTCTATTAACATAATAATAATCATAATAATAATAGAGGGCTGTTCTCTGTGACTTCATTCGCGAATCAGTCTGTATTTTTTAATGACTATGCGGCAGGGTCACTCAGCGTCGGGGTTGTTTTTTTGGTTCGTTTTGTTGTCTAACCTAGATTGATGGAACAGTCGCTCGAGTTACGCACCTGAGTCGCTTAAACCCAATAGACTAAGTGGCGCACTTGGCCAGTCGACAATTTAGGTAAGTACATGACGCCAATGTAGGTGAGCCACAGAGGCTGTGGATGTTCTTTCCTGAGTGAAAAATCCGTTTTTTGCAAAGTAGTCCGCATCTTGTCGACGCGTTTTGTCAGAATTCTATTATTTTTTTTTACCAATCGTTTGGTTAAGGAAATTCGCCAGTCTACCTCACTCCCGATCCCCATTAATTTTCTCGATCAATGGTTGCCATAGAGTGCTCCGCTTCAAGCTGGCGATTTCTCTCATCAGCTTGGATTATTAACTCTTAAATACATGTGGATTCTAGTTGTAACATTGAAATAAAGTGAGCTAGCTTACCTCATTTCCTTGAGTTTATGGTATTGGTTGGGACGGTTGATCTCTAGACAAGCAGTGAATGGTTTTAAGTGTGGGGAAAGTTAAGCCACGCGAGATCATTCCAAAGTTTTGACATCGATATTAAAATGGTGCTTATACACAAACTTTTACTCAGAAGGTTGAGGCTTCCTCCGCAAGGGTGCTGCACCATATTGTTTGACGTTGGACGTCGTATTATTAAAGCTTTGGTGCCGCAATGGCCATATCCTCATTACGGCGGTTCGACAACTGATTAGCGTGCATGTGCTATATGCTTGGTTGAAACTCCGTTTGTACACATGTTTAGTTGATTCTGGTTGCAGTTTTTGGTAGTGCATTCACCGATTAACGGTAACGATGATGATATACCTACTGTTTCAGAAGGCTCTGGCAAAATGGCTTCCACGTAGGCGCTCTGCCAACTTGGTCAAAGCAACCAGAAGGAAAGAGGCATTTGAGTTGGTTGAATAGGGCGCCAGGAAAGATCATTGCAAATGAGGTGCTAAATGACGAGGATTTGACGGGATTTCCTAGTACTCACCGAGAAGGGTAGTTGTCGAAACAATGGCGACCGAGACCAAGACTCGAGAAGGGCTCATTAGTCCCACTTTTCTCTTCGATAAAGTCAGGTCTAGCTAAAGCTATTGAGAGTGGATGGTATTCGAGATATTTCCATTATCTCGACCACGCTGAAGTCCATCCCAGCGAAGAGTTGAATGAATATTTCTCGTCGTCAGTACTTCATGCTGCAGAGCAGACTACTTGTATACAGGGTTTAAGTGCAGAGCACTCCAGTCTGCACTGTCACAGACAGAATCACCATACTGAGAGCTTTGGAGTAAACAGTTAAATCCCCAATTGGAATCGCTTGTCCCGGATTTTCAACACAAACGCTCGGGCAGTATTTTAAAACAGAATACAGTGGATTAATTAAGACTCTTTTTTTTCCACATGAAGATAAAATGAAGCTAATTAGCCGAGACATATTTCAGAAATATGCCCATGATTCGAATTATTTAACTTTAACTTAATCGCAAATTCACAGCCACTGAGATAGTTATCGTGGACAAGACTAGTACAATTAAACCATTTCCTAGTTAAAGGATTAACGAAACCCAACAATTAACCTGAATTAGACGATGTCGTTCGTGGCTTGGGAAGCGCCAACTGTTGCATTAAAATTCCTTAAATGTGATGTCCCAATTTTCGTTCACACTATAAAAATTGCAAAATCGCTAGGCGACTTTTCGAAAGAATGTCGTGAAACTTGTCCACTGGTCATCGGATAACCAAGGCTCTTCGTGGCTCGTTTTCGCTATAGGCTACTTCTTGACAAATCGAATTTTGCACTTGTTACTAATTTTTCCATTTATTTATTCATCAACGCTTTGCTTCCTGTGCTGTCGCTTTAAGACTCCGTCATAGCTTCGTCTTCAAATTACCACCGCACTGCCCGCCCTCGAATTGCTGATGGATGTTCAACCAAATGATCAGGTCTATCCAACCCCCCTTGTTGACTGATTAACAGAGAAAGGTTGGCCACTCCTATTCCTGTGCATAGTCGTCCGACGTTAACATAAGTAAAGTGGATATCCTACGGATCACTTTTGTTGATCTTTAAGCAATTCTTAGTGAATTCCCACACTGTGTCATTCGGATTCTGACGTATCAAATCCCCCTGGAGTTACCCTTCCAGGATTGGATAATGCGAATGAAATCGAGAAAGGCAAGAGCTAAAATTAATGGTGAGCCCGAAAATATAGGTACTGCATGTTGTTGTCTCAAGCGAAACTAGTGCTACAATTTGTCAGTCACACGAGACTGGACCTCCCTTCCAAATTCCTTAAATCAGTTAGTCAACAACAACTCAATTTTACAGCTTTTTATGCAGTCTAAAGCCCTCGCAGAACCTGCTTAAAGCCAATTATTTAAATATGTCGTGCGCTCGGGTGGGACACCTTATTCCCCTTTCATCTCGACTTCCTGACCTAGCTTCACAAGAAATAAATCGCCTCTTTTTACCCACAGCGGTTGCACACATATTTTGCATGAGGCTATTTATTAAAGTTACAGAAAGAGGGAACAGACTCCTATTCGGTTCCCCGAAATCACTGTTTTATAAAAGATGGCGGATGGTGCCAATTTAGCAGCCATGTTTGTGTTAGTCAATTCAGCTACCCATGCTGAGGCCACAGTCATTCTGCTTGTGCGTATATGCAGTATAGTATGTCATGCTGAGACTAGGTCGGTAAGGTCTGGTTGTCGATGCGTCATCCTCGGGGGGCGAAACACGGTAGATGCGGGAGAAGGGAGGCGACAAGCAGCCCGTTGCTCCACTTATGGTGAACAAAGGTAACAATGGTACTAACAGTCATCAACGCAACTTCATAGAGGCCAGGGGATGGCGGAGATAGAGTCAGTCCCACCTGCCTGTCCCCTGATTGGTTTTTGTTTGAGGAGCCAATGAATCCTTTGTAATTTATAACCATCAGGTCTTTAAGGTAATACTTAGGACGGTCTCAGCTCTGATGTCTGAAATAATTACTACGGGGAATGGTCACTATGGTATAACTCCTACCTTATGTATAGAAAATCAGAAATCTGCAGTTTATTGTAGCTTGCCAGTGAGCCAACTTATTGTAAGTATTCATGCTCGATGAATCGAAAGCCGCAGAATAGGTATCAGTATTGTTTTGCAAAATGGATACTCACATAGATTTCTCAACAATTTTTTCTTATGGTTGAACGACAAATCGCAAATTGAAGTTAATGTTGCTGAACTCAAATTTTCTTTTTCAACTGAACATATTTTCACGTTGGCATTAGATATCCACTTTGCGAACAGGAGCTTTACCTTTCTTTGAAGAGTTCATTGTATTAGTTGAGTGTATTAGATTAGTTTATTGCTGCGCGTTATCCGATTGTGTGTTTGTCAACAAATGAGAGGCTTTCACTCCCACTCAAAAATAGTCTTGTTTATTACTGTAAAATCGAGCGCCTTGATCAGCACTGCTTAATCAGTAACCTCAAATCTGCCGGCTGAATGTTCGTATAAAGCGTTTGACCTGATGAATAGCCACGTCAGGATGGCGGACCTATATGACTTCCCATGACCTAGTTTCATATCCGTGACTGGGTAATTCGTCAAAGTCGTCATAAAAATTAGGCAGCTGGTACCTACTCGATATGCATGGACGTAGTTTGAAAAAATTTAATTGACGAACGACCTTAATAAAAAAAATTCGCTAGGGTCTCTGGCAGAATAAAAGGGAGTTTAACCCTCCATCTCCCTGCTGGCTGGAGTTAACGTCAGCCATCTAGTTTATTTACAACTGGTCAGAGTTTAGCACTGTGTAATTAGTACCGATGAAGCAAATATATAAACGGCATAAAATGATGCAATTTGATGGAACTCGAAGGTACCCACATTTCCTGTGAGAAAACATTTCAATAATCTGAAGACCTTGCAAGTTGTGCAAGTCAAAGCAACCATTTTGCAAACGGGATCAGACCGATTCATTTAGAAATTTCCGTTAGACTCCATAATGGGAAAATGGCCTCACATTTGGAAATTAGCCCCAAACGGGTGAGGTTTGTCAAACGGAAACCAAATTAGCAGCTGAAATATTTTGAGCAGTATTTGAATGTGTTTAATACCTGAAGTGACCTCGTCTAGTGTCAATAATAGGGTTTACAACCCGGAAAAATTCTAGAGGTTAGTTGAAACCATGAAATCACAGGAATAAGAGTAATCGGACGCGAATTCTGGATGCCTAATAGTGCATAAATGGCAGCATTCAAACCAATAGGTAGTTTTCAGGTCTCCCCTTCTGTTGTTCGAAAGTACGTTCTCCATACCGGTTAGGAAAATTTATGTTTGCATTAACTGGGTGCTTCCGTTAAATTTAATATTAAAACGATACCTATACTTAGGGGGGGGGGGGGTGATGCATCGGTTTTGACGCCAGGGTTAGAAGTCCACAGGAAGCTAAATCAGCTCAGGCGCTCTGTCGATCTAAAATTGTAGGCAATAGGAAATATTGGGACACACTCATAGTCAAAAAACAATGCCTGCTACACACAAGACATCCACACAAACTTAATGCGATTATTTGAACTGGAAAGAACAGGCTGATATGGAAATCTCTAAGAGCAAAAACTTTATTTAGAATCCTCAAGTAGATTATACGTTCTTTAGGTTAGTCCACTGAACCTTTTCATATGCATTCGCAATTGAGAGAAACAACGCATGATTCCGGGTCTCAATGTCTAACCCGAAGCTCCATGATTTGAACAGGTTAATTCTTATTGTCATTAAACTGTAACTATCAGCTCACTAGTTCATTGAACTGAAAAGCCATCATCTTTAATTTATCAAAGTTTCACAGTGGCACAGCTTAATGGCCCAAGTTAATTTTTAACCCAATTTCAGACATCAAATAGTACTTGTTCTCCGATTACTAAAAACTACCTTCATGTTCGACTGAACCGCAATATTTATGACCAAAATTTAAAGTACAGAAAAGGAAAAATATTTATTCTTTATAACAATAAAAGAAGACAAAACAGCATTCCACCTTGCCGTCGATGGTTCTTCACGGTCATATTGGTCTTTTTCCCCTATGAATGCAGCCAAAATATAGAACGACCATTCATCATATAAATTCATATTAAGGCCACAAAACAAAGTCAACCCAGCCGAAGAAGAACGGAGTAAAACTAATTTTATTCTGAGCTGAGCGATTCAAACGTTAAGGAATCTCCGATTTGCAAATGATGTGTCAACAGACCCCTCCATAGAGTCATAGCTCTCATTTAGTCTTTCTCCAGTAACTTTTTTGACCTTCTGTCTGCACACAATTCTCAAATTGATTCTAGAATCATTTAACTCTCATAAACATACCTTCCTCTCACCCTAACTTGCCTCTGATGACGGGCCGAGATTTCAGTGTGGTTCATCGCAAGAGGACCGGAGTCTCCAATTTGACATGGCAATTGCTATTGTTTCCCATCATCCTACTTTTAATGCTAAAACTGTAATACGATTTCTAAAATATAGAGGCATTCGGCTGACCGAGCACAGCCTAAGAGTATTGAATGAGTCTATAGTTTGAAACTTGGTTGGATTCGCTTCTTCTGCGTTAGGTAACCCATGAGCGCAATGCACACGCTTTGATTTTTTGATGACATTTTGTGCTGGAGGCGGTCTCTGAGTCAACATGAAACAAAACCATCGCTAGATATTAAGCTCCTCTCTGCCTCCTTCTACTTTGAACTGCGGAAATTTCGACAGATTCATAAAAGCCATTAAACTTTCCAGATGTTATATCTTCGGTATGTACCTTTGTTTCCCCAACGATGTCGAAATTCCGCAGCAGAAAATCTCTCATGCTATTAGGTGTCTTAATCACTTCAGCGATGGGTTTTTGAAGTGACAGCAAAAGGCACTACTTATTTGTAACTAGAGGTCAAAAATTGGTACGATGATAAGTGACTTGCTCATAATAATGATTTCATCTGGCAATTTTAAAACGCCACGGATGTTCTCGGATTATACTTTTCTTTAATTTTGCCAACTGACTAAATCTGGTAAGTAATTCATGCACTTTTTAACAGGAAGATGCGCGAAAATTAATAGGTTAATATGTTATTTGTGTATCTCATTGTTTTTTCTGTACATTATAGTCTCTGTACATTATAATTTAATGCTTGCTAACAGGTCCACTTTACCAGCTAGCTTCCTCCCGAGGTATCGCCGGAACGTGCAATTCAGGATTAACCATTCGCTCACCACAACCCTTATTTGAAAAGGCAGGCTTGACCTAAGAGGTGGTAATAGCTTGGATCTATTAAATTTGATGATTGAGTGAATGGTTGAAGCAGTATGATTTCTCCCTACCAACCTTCAAGTTTTTACCCATGAAGAAATTTTTGAACTGAGATCACATTTTTTTGTTCGAAGTTTTTCTGTTCATTTTCATCACTGCAACAACGGTATTGCCATAACTGGAGTCTGGGCGGATCACAAATACCATGCTTTACCGTTTCGATTCCCTCAATCTAGGCAATTTCCTTTCTCAGTTTGGAGTAGCCTTTTCTTCGTCTAAAAGTTCTTCATCGTGCGCATGCTTCTGACTAACACATGGAGAAAGCATAGCGAGTAGTCGACCACAACACTCCATAATATTTCGCGCCAACTTAATTGCATCAGTCTTACTGCTCGAGAATGAGAGACTAGTTATATCAACTAAATTTGGCTCTGATCATCATACCTGCAAGACACAGAAAGATTATCAGAAGATAGGAGAGTAGATATTTTGTTATTTTAGTCTAAAATTAGTGAATATCCAACTGTCAGACAGTCAAAGAAGTCTCTCTTTCCACCAAAAAGAAAAAAAATTATCGTAATTTGATCTCCCTTAGACTGAGGAGATGGCAGGGTCCACGTACGGTCAAACGCACGGTGTCATCTTGCCGGACACGCACATCATACATGATTGGCTCCAGCGCGTAGCACCAAATGTGAGCCCCAAGAAATAGGCACGTAGCCACTGAGGTAACATCCAGATCTGCTGCGCTGACTATACTCCGCAGCTCTTCATACCACATACTGGTAATAAAGCGACGATCTTGACTAGTCCGTTTGCTAATTTCTTGTGTCGGTGTTGGTGATCCTTATGTTCAAATAACCGCTTTGGGCCAGGATTACGCCTAAATTACGTCTTTTGAAGCTCCAAACTAATCAAGTTGACTTACTATAATCGCTATTAAATCGCTGCATGCATTGCATCGCAAAAAAAGCTACCCAATGGCACTCTGTCCAGATATTTTAATATTTAAAATAAGCTAATAAAAACTTCGAGTTGGCCATTATATCAACCCATTTGCAGGTCTAGAACTCCTGCACTCAATGATTTCATAAATATCCGTGATATAGTGCTTCTCTCTATGTTATCAAGTTTGCGCGACATTTGGACAGTTTGTAAGTTAAGCATTTTTTTCAAAAATGAGTTCCTTTTACAAAAACCAGTTAATTTAAATTCGGCTCTAGAATTAATGGCAAAATTATTATTACAATAGAAAAGTAACAAATGAAAAAAACTGGCTATTGTCATTACTGCTAGAAAGACAACCAAGAGAAATTTTCGGATTTTTCGTCGGCTTCTTCTCCACTGGAAGTCGGGGCAATATGCAACAAAAGCATTCTGAGTTCATTTGTTTAAAATGAGCAGACGGCATATACAATTCGCCTCCTATAGTTGCACTGCGTATGTCCTGGTTACCCTGAAATAGGGTGAAATGGCGAAAAAGGTTTAATTAGAACGGTTATCTTACAAACTCATTTGGTTGTATAATTCGAATAATAGATGAGCTGTCGGTCCTGCAAATATGCGTCTGGTCGACAATTTTCAGTAGGTCCTGAAGCATATTTTCTATCGAGAGTACTTGGAATAGGATGGACATAATTCGATTTGTCTCCATACTAAGACTTTTCCAATTGCCTGATTTGAGATTTGAAATATGAAATCAGTAAAATAAACAGATCTAGGTTGGTAACATCTGGGCTCATTAAGCGTTCTCAAAATCGGGCGCCGAATACCTTCAAGTCACTCAAGTTGACAATTTACAGGAGTGATACCCAGCCAGATTTTGCTCGACCGATAAAGGAAATCTTGAATTTAATGTTCCAAACTGGGCCGCCCCTTTTCTATTTATAACTTATTGTTTGTGGGATATTTTTCAATGGAGTCAATGCTTTGACTTTATTCAAGAATGATTGGAGGCGACAGTGATCCCTAGCATATCTCTAAAGTATTTGGCCTTTACAAGCATGGAGTAGTGAATAATTTTTGAATGTCAGTTGGATTCAGAATATGCTCTCCAAATTATAAATTGGTAATTATTAGAACAAACGAAACCAACCCCTGGATGTAGAATTCCCCTCTAGTCTGGAATCGTGGATATTTTTGATCTCTCGATTAACGAACCCCAAAAAAATTTAATGCTAAATGCGACGTATGTCAAGATGCTCTCACATTCTGAATAATCCGATGGAAGAAGACTCACATTAAAGTTATTGAAATTGCACGAATAAAGGGCATGCAGTATTTAAGTAGCACGGATTTCTAACCCGGGGAAATCGACAACGGCAATCCTTTTTATTCACATTAATTGCCGCTAAATGCCTTCACTTATTTTTTTTTACTTTTGCTTCACGAACTAATAGAAACTTTAATACTTTCATCAATCTTACTCTCAATTTCCTCGTAGTGACCACCGGTAACCTCGGGGGCAGCCCTGAGGGCTAACGAGAGGGGCGGCTGGGTGGGCCAAATCACCCACCGGACGCACAAATACATTTTTATGCCATCAGAAGTACAGCCTGAGTCCACCAAGAGCCTCCTAATCAAGGTACGACGTAACACCTGGATTAATGGTCTGAAACTTGGATTGTAGAACGTGCGTGCATGTAGCAATGAATGGAAACTCCGCCAGATAGTTGAAGAGACTTCTGGTAGGGGGTATGGAGATTATTGCCTTTACGGAAACTCGAATGAAATTCTGCTGCTTACATACTGATAACTATGCTTTCTCCAACTCTGGGCACAGTAAAAGCTCTAGTCTGAAGGCTGGGGTCGCCATTCTGGTCAAAAAGGCTTGCCACACTAACCCTCCAAATTTGGACTGAGCCCACTCAAGATACAGTGTTTAAAAATTCCTTCTGCAAACTAGTGACCTTAACATGCCAATTACTTCTCTCTGAATGAGCACAAATAATTATTCTTGTCGATTTCAATTGCAAATTGGGTTCTAGTGCTCGTAACATTGGCGCCAAACTGGTCAGTCCATTTACCGGAAACCAACTTCTTGAAAACTGACTTGGTATCATCGTACAGGAAAAGGTGCTATTCTTGAATTTATTCTGATGATAAGCCCAATTCTATTCCTAATAATGTTATACGATCTTCTAGAAAGGCATATGAGAAATTTGATCATCGCCCCGAGCTCAAGTTGCAGACCAGAAAGCGCTTGGGAAAACGAGAGAATAGACCTTTGATTGAGGGTATAAACAATCAAAAGCAAATGTGGTAACTCCCTGAAGGCATTAAGCAAATGAGAAAATTGAAGAAAACACATCAGGAACACCTTAAATGGGACCTACTTCAGGACCATTTGACAACTACGCACTAGGTTATCATGAAAATTGCAGAAAAGGCTGCTGTGAAACTGCGGGGCAAAAAGCTGAGCGAAAGAAAAATGGATGGTATACAGCCATATGCGATAAGGGAGACAGAGAACTCCTGCCTCAAAACCAGTTGAGAAAAAATTGGCTCTCTAACTCATCTTAAGAGACGTTCTTGAAGTGCAAAGAGCAAAGAAATAGGATAAACAACCTCAATCATAAAAGGAAACAAACTTATCATGTAGAAACAACAACCTACTTTCCAGTATACTTCGCAGAGAGAGAACCTCGAAAAGCGTCCTTGATCTTAAAGGATATAATGAGGAAAAACTTTTTTATTGAAAGCACAAGGTGCAAGGCTTTAAGTAAACTCGAAAGATCTGATCGCACACTACCAAGAACGGTTTAAGGTCAGAAAAGATGGAGGAGATGTAGACAGCTAAAAGTAGATTAAAACTGCACAAAAGTCCCGGAAAAAATAAAAAAATAGATCTGAGTTGCTGAAATGGAATGCTCAGTATCTAAATAGTTACCTTCTAAAGTTTTCAATGATTTCTACAATGGAATTACTCCTATACCTCGCTCATGGATTGATGCTGAAGTTGTAAGTATCTACAAGCGTAAAGGCTCACTGACATATCCTGCAAACTATGGATCAATCTTCCTTCCAGATACATTATGCAAGCTGTACACATCTATTCTGTGCCAACATCTGAAGCATCACCTTGCCAAACTATACTCAAGAACCCAATTTGGATTCTGCGAAGGAAGATCAACCGAACAGGCTATACTTGGAGTAAGAACCATGATAGAGAAAGCCGTGGACCAGAAGCAGAAAATAGTGCTAGTGTTTTTTGACCTGAAAAAGGCCTTTGATTCGCTGCCTTAGGCTGCAATAATCAACCGGTTGAGCGAGCTGGGCTGCTCTTGGCAAATGGTCTATTCGGTAAAGTCATTGGTGAACTCACCGATGGGGAAATTAACGGGAACAAAAGACTACCTTGTGATGGAACGTGGAGTGAGACAGGGCTCAAAAGAAGGACCACTTCTTTTCAACCTAACTTTCCAGCTCATTTTGGATGAAGCCTTCTTCTCTCTCAATGACAGTGCGGTTCAGATGATTGATCACTCGACCAAAAGATGGCTGCTAAGTCATCTATGTCTTATTGCGCCAAATGAAGTTGAAGCTGTCAGATTGATAGAGCATCTAGTGATAATGCTACATAAATACGGAATGCAAATTGTAACGAACACAACCCTCTGATTTCAAGTTGGTGCCGGTGATTATCAAACACCCCTTGAGGCGGCAGGAATGTCATTCCAACGTGCCTCATACTTCGAATACCTTGGCTCCATAACTCAAGAAACCGGTAAGCCAGATGGAGCAAAAAAAGCAAACTCATTGGAGTCGCAATACCACTCTGAAAGCGACTCAATAGTCACTTAGAGTAAAAGATAACATTCGACTACAAGCAATACAGGATACTACGCGACGAATGATACTTGAATTGCACTCGTGAAAAGCCAAAACTGCAGAGGGACTTCGAAAGGAGCTGCCGATGCGTAACTGGGCAGGTCTTATACAGGCAAAGAGGTTGAACCCATGGAAGAGTTTGAAAATGGACAAAGATGGCCTGACACTCTCCATATTTGAGAAGGAACCGGATGCCTCAATTAATTAAAGATGCGAAAGAAATATGGTAAAAGCATTCCAAATCATGGCTAATTGATCCAAAGGAAAGTCTCCGGAGTCGAGCTGATAACTATACACGAGTGATGGGAAAAAGACAACGGGATATTGTCTAGACTAACGCAAACCGCCACAACAAAGGAAATGCGAAGGCATGTAAGACAACATCATGGAGAAGAAGAACACAAAATTGAAGAGATACTGGACCGTAGGGTAAAGTGCCCTGTAATAGACTCAATGGTGGCTAGAGAGACTTATTAGGATTGTCACCCTTCGGTCAGAATCACGGAAAGTGATAAGTCAACAGAGGAGAGGAAAGGACCAAACAATGCAACAAAGCAAGTAAAAGAACTGAACACGATAGAGGAAAAAGATAGAGTGGAAGGCACGAAAAACGAATTAAATGTTCAGTAAGATTAACTGCACAACTGCTCTTTCCCGGCTGCGAACCACGCTTGCCCACACAAATGGTGTCCTACTGGAAACGACTACCGGGAATAGGACAAACTAACGAGGACAACAAACGTCCATCGACTATAAACGGCACTGAAAAGTGTGGAGAACGGACGAGGTGCCGTTAAGAATTGCAATTGCGGAATAAACTGCTACTCTAATACGAAACCATGCCGAGGAAGGGTCAGGGAGTCGAAGACGTCAATTTAGCTGTTCTATTTCCCCGTGTATGTGTTTAACTGATGCAAAAGCTTTTTCACTTTCTGTTGTACTTACAATAAGTCCTTGGAACTTGCCCAGTGATTGCGAATGAATAATATAATATTTCCATTATTGAAATATGCACTAGAGCTCCAGATTATAACTTACCGACGTTGACGTATTAAACTACGTCAAACCACGGGTATCAAAATGGATTTTCATGTTTATTATAGAGCACGAAAAATCAGATAGGAACTGATCCTTGAAAAAATTTAAATGCCAATTTTTTAATTGTGAAGAATACAGCAGAAGGGTCGAAAACATTACTTTATATATACTTTCCTCGATGTCTTTTACTTTGCCGAATGGGAAAAATGTTTTAATTTTTCGGTAATTATCAAATTACCGAAAAATGGTTTAAAAGTAAACCTCTGTTTCCTTTAATGTTTAACAAGTGGCTCCAAAGAATCCTTAAAATTGAACAGCCACTTGGTTGATAACTTTTTTTCTTCACTTTCTTCGGGCGTGTTTTCAGAAATCGGAGCTAAAGTTGCAGAATTTTATGCTTGCAGCGTTTGGCTTGAGATGAGTTTTGTATTGCGCATGCGTTGTAAAGTATGCATGTACATGACTAACATTGAGCACTATGTCTAAACTCATACGTAAACAAAGTTCAGACAGTGGGTTCGTGAGTTAATTAAACCAACACGAATGTATTGTCGTGCAGGGCGAGGCATCCAAATGGTGGATACCAAATCATCGCGCTGGTTGACTTATCGGCCCACAACATTTAATTCTTCAGTCCACCAGCGCTCGATTCATCGCTCAGCACTCCAGTTCGGTGTCTCCACTCCTCTAAAAGGTGGCAAAGTGATATTCTTATCAGGGATCTCGTTTTTTTAGACTGGAAAAAATGGTTTGCTAAATCTACTTTTCATGCCTTTATCTCTTTGACATTTGTTTACCATATACTAGACCTTAAAAAACATTAGCAAGCTTAATAAAAGAAATAGTCATGACTGCTACTTGATATACGTGACATTTTGTATTTCTTTCGGTCATTTATGAAAATCTTATCGTCGCTTCGTTACTTTGTTTTGAGTACGAATAATTCTCTGCGATTTGTTTAAATGAATTAGAGGGCTTTGTAGATTTTGATAGTTTTGATTGTCCAGAGAACGAATTCAATGGCTAAAATTCTTCGATCTAACATTTACTTCGTGAGCATTCATAACGACGATCTCCATTTACAACATCCTGTATTACTTTATACACGTCACTATTTCCAAAATGCTTTTACCTCAATCTTCACCTTCATTTTTCGATTTTGACCTTCATATTCAGCACTCGATGTGAATATTACGGGTAGTCAATCCTAGCGCTCTAAGTTTAATTTGCTTCTCAATACCTGTCTTCTTTGCTTTTCTGGAGTTTACAAAGGTACATAACGTAATATAGCAATTGAGAAGCTGTAAAGTGGAAATATAATGAGTCTAGCCTTAAGTGAAAGAACACTTGGAGGTTCGATATTGTACTTACCATATAGATAAGTATCATTTAGATAAAGATAGTGTGTTACACTGCTCTACGAAAACTTGTGGCTGAACTAGAACGCCCACTAGGATAAGCCGTTTATATCGCAATGTGCACATAATGACTGTAAGTAGTATACCTAAGGCCAATTTTACACCATAAAGTACTCTATTTGCACGCTTTTATGTAGCATGGACGGTTCTGTTAGACCTTGTTGGTATTAGCCTTTATTTAGAAAGCAGGTTGAGCAAATGCAGACTCTGATTAAGGCAACAAACACACATATACAGTTCACCTCGATGGCGATGGTTTTATTCTTACGCTGTCTTCCACATTGTTCTTCTGAAGATATCAATGAAGCTTCATTTTTTTTCTCATCTACCTTGTTAGTTATTTAGTGGAGAGCAAGTTATAACAGTCAGTTTAGAAGGAGAAAATTGAGCGGTTACGGGAACTCGATCGTGATTTTCATCGTGAAATTCCTTTCTTTTCAAGTCCAAATAGGAAACATGTGCTCTCTTCGTCCTAGTATTTGTAGGGCTTTGAATAAGATGAAATGAACCATGCTCTCACAGCGTTTGGTGATCATACATCCTTTCGCCGTCAATGACTTCCTTTGGTCCGAGATAGAGTATATATTGAAGTCTACTGGAGCTTAGATGGAAGCCCTTGGATAACAATGGTTGAGGGGGACAGCCCGATTGTGACGTTTCAACCACCTCTAGACTTCTTTTCGAATTAGTAATCGATAATATCGATAAAGGTGGCCATTTTGAACGAATTTCCTCTTCGGAGCACCTTTAATCGTCTGCTTCTTCAAGCTCACCACCAGATCTTTCGTTTTCTCAAAACACTAGGTTTCGGTAAGAAATCAGCTTTCAGACCTAGCCACTCTGAAAAACTACCCTATTGTTAACTTGAATTGGATTTTACATTTTAAATATAATGAAATGGATGTAAAGGGCTGAACTTAAGTAATCGTGGCTACCATCTAGCTCTTACAAATAAATAGATGTGTCACAATTGCGACAAAATTATCACCATAGTATTTCCTTTACCTTTGCAATCATTCATAACTCCCTGAGCTTCTTTTCGATGACCCTTGAACACAGTACTGGTGTCTGCGTCACTGTTTCTCTTCCCAAGTCTGCACAGAGTTATCTCACTATCAATAAAGTATCCTCTTCTGCCACTAATTTTGCAACCTATTCAGCTCGGCAACATGAACTACCATTTGTCTTCCAATCAAGCTTAAGACCACATAGGCCAAACTTGTTCCGTGAAATTTATGGCTTCCATGAAAGATAATAGAAAATAGAGATTGCACTTAAGGCGAATCTAAGCAAAACTAGAAGTGCCATAACTTAAAGCTCTTAATGCATATAAAGAATATGAATGAAAAGAATGTTACCACCACCTTATAAAATTGGTGCAATCGTTTTACAACATTGTCATTTACAAACGTTGCCGCTCAGTCAGTAGGAATTTGACAGATGACCTAAAACTTTGCCCATCTCTCTAATGGCAGTGGAAGGTCGACAAACAGCTGTTAGCTAAGTGTTCACCTTAAAGGTTGACAACAGCCTCGGTTGAATGTCAATTTCAGTTTCGATGGTTCAACATGCCTCAGTCCAGCAGATAAGACAAAAATTTTAAATAGGGTTATTTAAAAATTTTAACACAGTACTTAAGTTCTTGGTTTTCTTCATTATATAGACGTTTATTATAAGGAAATCGTGGAAGTCAAACGGTATTAAATTATGGGAGACTAGAAGAGATCGTCTTTGAGAATCGGATATTACAGTATTTGCTCCCGTAGGAGCAAGTTAAGAGGACATTCGCGAGGTGTCGGACATGCCGTAACGAGAAGGTGAATAAAGAAAGACTGTGAAGGGGACCTTACAATTAGTTAATTGGGAGGAAACCAATCTGCAACTTGAGTAGATAGTGCTCGCCGAATTCCCTTACCACAAAGTACTTTCTGAATCCAAACGCTTTTTTCAAGTGTTAGAAGCTTCGTGGATCATGAAATGCCATTCAATTTATTTTTTATGGAGTGATGCCAAATTTGACATCGTAGCGGTCCAAACATCAAACCGATCAAACGGCCTATTCGTTTGAATATACGAGGGCAAAAACAACTAATAAAGGAATGAACTCATCCACGCGTAAATTCAATTTCCAACTACTCAGTGTTGTGGGGCACCATTAACAATTACAGTATAGTCGGTTGACTAGAAAGAAGATGACTGGTATCTTGATCAAAACTATGGCGATGACCGTTGATAAATATGGGTGGAGGAAAGGGTGTCAATGGATCTCTAATATCAGTTATTTGATGTCAGTCTAACCACTGGAACCGTCTGTTAACTATTTAAAATCAAAATGTGTAGGTACCATGAAATTTCCCTTTCAATGAAAATGGACCATGCTGAAAATCCAACAATGTTCACACTTAGAAGAACTTCCCTTAAATAGCTCCAAAGTATACATTCGCAGCAGTGATTTAAGATATTGCCTGAGTTTGGGCCTCAGAAAACTGTTTCGGGCTACTGTTATTTGAAATCCCGGCCTAATTTGTGAGGTAGTCTTTAATAAGACCTCAACATATTTTACGCGAGCAATTTGTCCAAATTTAGTTTTTTCACGGAGGACCTGTTGTAAACTTATGCAAACTGAAAGAAAGGACTGATCAGTGGCCACTAAATGCACTTGTCTTGTTGAAGAACAAGCTGGCTTTAAAATGTTATAAGGGATTTATTTCGGCTGTAATTATTGCTGAAATCGACCGATTATCTTCAATGCATTCAGTTATTCCGATTCACTCCGAGCATTTGCATCACATTCGACTGGATATGTGTTCAGAATCAAATGTGTGATAGGTGACATAAGTTAAGCATGCATGAAGATATGGACATTCTTTGGATGCAATATCCTCCAGAAGAAAAATATGAGTGCTTTAATTTGGATAGAGACACAAAATCCACGTATTTCCGTTTTGCTGTCATAGTCACAACGTTAAGTAAAAACACTGAAGATCAGCGAATTTCTTAAAACATAGTTTATTTTAAAAGATGGCGTTAGGATAACAGCAAAATTACAATCTCTCAGTTTGTAGCAAGTGCATAAGCAACAAATGAACTTCAACTAAAAATAACCGGTTTTTTAAATAATGAGACAAAGCTGGTATCAAAATTTATTTATTTTACGTCTGAGAAGGCTTATTTTGATGGACTTGTTTGTATATACTAATTCAACGGTGAAAAGATATTCGCAGATTTACGAATAACACTAACTCAGCGAGCAAGACAGGTAGATTTTCCACTTATTTCGCTGTCCTTAACCTTATATACTGATTTTCGAACGACTTTAAGTCCTTCAGCAGTGTTATTTTTAGTTAATAATTCAAATAAATTGCGGCTTATCTACTTACGAACATTGTCAAAATAAAAACTGAGTATTTTTGGTTATTTTGCGACTTTGAATAAACACAATTCATTTTTACGCTGCGTAAGGATTGATGAAAAAAAAACATGTTGTGTCACTCACGTTAGACTATTTTTCACTTCTCAGTATTTGCGCTCGAGTTAATGTTATATTGATAGTCAGACAGTATTTTTTTCATTTCTCTTCATTGCAGATAAAAATGGTATATCATCAAATACTGGATCAAACTCAATGCGAGTCATGTGCATAAACGGAGATTGTAAATCCGGTCTCCGATTACTAATTTTTATAGCATACATCACTTACTGGAGGTAGATGGCTCAAACACCAGCAGCCACGGCCTCTCATTCCCCTCACCCCAACCCCAGCCTCTCACAATTCCCATCATCAGTCCTTGATAGCGCTAATTTTGGTACTAATTGGACGTCAGGTGAATTGCGGACTGATGAACCTGACTCCTCCTCGGCCTTCCGTCCCACTTATGCGCTTCTCAGTACTCCTTCAAATCACCCACAAGACGTTTTTCAATTCTTCCACAAGCTTCCTGATCACCAGCTGAATCCTTCCGGTACCTCAAACGGCAACGTACCATATTTCTCCACGGTAGGCACTGGAGGAGAGTATTATTCTCCCCAACCTTCCTCCTCCTCTTCTGCCTTTAACCAGATGCATTCACAAGCCGAGCAGAATAGACAGCTGACTGATCTCGATGGGTCAGCGGGAACACCCTCTAGATCAACTGGGGGTGTTAGTTTACCTGGGTTCACTAGCCCCGAGTCTGCCTTCTACCAATACCAGAACCGAATGGAAGGTCAACTTTGTCAGATCTGCGGTGAATTGGCCGCTGGTTTTCACCATGGTGCTTATGTTTGCGAGGCTTGCAAAGTAAGT
Organism: Moniezia expansa; assembly: GCA_019097775.1. NCBI lineage: Eukaryota > Metazoa > Platyhelminthes > Cestoda > Cyclophyllidea > Anoplocephalidae > Moniezia > Moniezia expansa. Next base: position 2,453,801 of record JADFDV010000062.1, on the reverse strand, counting down.
TGACTATCTATAATGAACAATTTTCTAAGAGAAACGCATCAGCATTCTGTTATTTGAGCGCCGATATTGTGTTCTAGCTATATGATTATTTTTTCTGCATTATTGATACCTTCTAGTATCCTAAGAAATGCCTACGTTTAAAAAGATTCATAAACTACGATTATTATCAAGAACATTTTTAATATTAATCGTAAACCTGATTAACCATTGTGGTTTTTTAATGATAAATATATTTTTGATACAAAAATTTTAATGACTTTAAGGGAGTACCTGTTAAACTAAAGTCAATGTTATATATTGTGGTCATCGTTAATACCGTTGAGGTGTTTATGTACTGTAATGGTGTTCAAAACTGACGCTTAATAGGGTGAGAAGTCAAGTTTAAAATGGATTTGTCCGGAATTTTTTTTCCATTATAACCTCGAGGTTTCAATGGCTTGAGCGTTGGAATTGCAGGCGTTCCAAGTACTGCTGGCACGGAGGCTGGCGACTCGCTTAGTCACCTCCGCCAATGCGTCGACTTGGTGTTCTTGTGCTGTTTTTTCCATCCCTTTGCCCACTCTACTCCACTTTTTCACGAATTTTTCCGCCATAATCTGATCACATAGTACCATAATGGATCTTCTGAGTGAATTGATTAATTTTTCACTTCTTTGTTTGTTTCAACGGCGATTTTAGCCTCACTGCAATTACGATTGACCCCACTTTAGCAGAGTGCATACTCCAAGCGCGTATCAGCTTTCAAGTTTCTTTATAACTTAGGCATGCTGTTTATGCTTTTAATTGTAGTTAATTTTACTGAGGTTTCATGCTTATAAAATTTCCTCATCGAGTGGAGAAAGCAAATCGTCTCGGCTTTTGGTGTGGACTAGCTATTAGACGCTTTCGTGTGTGTGCTAGTGAGTGTATGTGTATAAAGCTAACAAACCAACCGCCCGATTTGCCACCAGACGGGCATTTTGTCGTGTCTGACCCGTCAAATAGTTGACCCCATTGATTGCCGAGACGGATGAAGTGGGTGAGGGTGAATCCTGGGAGATGGACGACTCTACCGCCCTTTTCCCTTTTGCTCTAACTCTCCTTAGGCCACGCCCGTCGGACTGTCAAACTTGCACGTCTAGACATTGGGGTGCCGGATTTGCTGGTGTCTGTCTGTTTGGCTGTTTAGATGTTTATTCACCAATAGATTTCAGCCACTCCCTCTTGAGATAAAGCAAATTATATCCTTCCTTCTCTCGGTTAAAGAAGGAGGAGATTAAGATAAACATGTTTGTCACTTCGTGACTAAACCAGTAAACAACCTCTCTCCGATTCAGCCAATTGCCTCTATTCTCTAGGTCACCGACTAATTAATTGGCGGTCGATAAACTAAAATCATTCGGATGGTCTTATGAAGGGATCCCCTGTAAATTCTGGCTAGAGGAACTTTTGTGGTTAAATCCGTTAAACAGCTTAGGGCTTCTCGACTCAATATGATATCTGGAAGTATTCAATAAAAATTTAATCAGTTTAGTGGAAATTTTAGTGATGAGGTTAGCAGTCTCTCCTTGTAGCTATTTGCGAGTAAAAGCTAAACAATTGACATCTAATGACCAAACGGATAAACACGTCGCAGGGGACAGCTGTATAAGTTAACTGCAAGTGTCAAGATTATTTGTGGATAGCTCAAGTCTAATCCTTAGGTGATGTCTTCAAACTGTATACTGAAACATCCACGTCGATCCGACGGGTAGCAGTTACAGTGAAATATGTCTGCAGACAGAAATTCTGATGAAACGTGGTAAGAGCTAGTAGTATCAATGCATCACAACAGAATACACTATTGAATTAGTGATGAGTGAGGTCAAGTCAGCTCGTGAATGCCAAGTCTTAACGCGCCTCCTGGAAAAAATTGTTGGCTCAATGTTGTTCTGTGTGAATGCATACCGTAGATAGTGTCTTTCATTGGTTATATCCCTACCTTGTAGAAGTTCTTTATGCGCCACTCGCTTGCCAATGGACGCTCTACTACAACCTGCCCATCTGGTGGAAACTGTGTGATCGCGAAGAACAGTCGTGGACGGTGTCAACAGTGCCGATACAAGAAGTGCCTTGAAGTTGGCATGAGTCTCAAAGGTGAGCCCTCTCTTCTTTTTTCCTCTACTTAACATGTATTTGTCTCAAGTGCTTGCCAAATCCGATTTCTGGACGCAATTAAATATCTTTTATCAGTCAAACTGGAAGGTCATCTCAACTGGTGTCTGAACACTTGGGACTGCGTTCGGTATCTTTGTGTCTGCTACTAAGGCAGAGTAGCTTCGCACTGTCCAGACTGTCGGAAGACCGAGCTTTCGGCAATGCCCGCTGACGAAGTGGTGTGAATAGCCTCGCCAATTAGACTCGAGAAGAGGGTCTCGGATTTGCTACACTTGACCAAACTATCGCTATAATCATCCGTCTGCGAGCCACTAGATGTAGAGTCACCGCAATATCGGTGAATATATCCACGTGGTCCTTTGATCTGATGTCGGCACCAACCACCACTAATAAAATCCTGCCGACTGACCCGATTTTCGGTCAGTCGACATGGAGTTTCTTCCTGCATCGACAACAATAACTTTGTCAGCACCGACATGATCATGAATGTCTGTGTTTACCTCTTACTAATTAGCCCTTGAGATTTGACCCTCTGCCTTTTTTACGGTGTTCTCGTTATGAGAAAACGTTTCTTTAGCCTACTTTCCAGTCTGATTTGTGAGGGTGTGTGAGCAGAAAAAAATAACTTGTCTACTGCTATTTTTCTACTTTTTGAGTAGATATGGACACTCAAGGAGAGTTGGACATCTCGAACATTCCCTGCCGAGTATGTGGGGGTCGGTCGTCGGGATTTCACTTTGGTGCTCTGACCTGTGAAGGTTGTAAGGTGAGTAGTTTTGTTTGATTGGTCCCACTCTTCCCTTCCTAGCTCATGCACACTCACTAGTGCTTTTCGAATTTGGCAGCTTTTTAAAGCAAAAGATGTTAGTGGTGTTACGTTTTTGAAAGAAGTGGTGTCTTGGACAATTGAAAACCTGGCCAATTTATCGTGCGTGCTTGAAACGAATTCAGTTCATGACTTTACGTGTTCAAATCGGTCAGTCATGCTTATTCCATAATATATTGGGATATTGCAGATGTGCTGGCCATGCAAAATTGTTAGACTTTATCACAACACTGTGAAAGGAAATATATAGCGAAATTGAGAGAGAGGGTTAGGATGGAGGAGAGCCGTTCGCTGAGTGGGAAGAACACACCAAGGTCATGTGCGCTACGCCTAAACGGCTACACGACAGTAAACAACCACTAGCTTTGCGTGACGAATGCGCGACTCATTGGACATTTGCTTGCCTCGCCCAAGGTCGGTCTTGCGTCAAGGTCATTGTCTCAAGAGGGCTTATGCAGGCATATTCGTCTACTGCCTTACATGCTGTTGATAATGATAGTATTGACGCTAGTGATGAGAAGTGGCTGTTAGGTATTATCTATGCTCGGCTTTGTGAGCAAGGTAATTAAAAGCCCTCTGCCTTTCTCTTTCCGCTTAAGGTATTTTTAAAATATGTTGTATTGTCGGTACTTGATAAACACCACCATGAGTACCCTTTTCGCAAGCCAGCACTGCAATGTTGAAAGCGAATTTCCCAAAATGTAGCTTGATGATAATAAGCGACAATCAATCAACCGCGTGCTACGATTTTGGCAGAAAAATGTGGATCCATATTGCTTTGAATGTTATGCAATTGTCTTTACAGTAGAAACATGCTATAGTTAAATGATCACAAAAACTAGTGTTCTGATTTATGCACCTTTTGAATCAAAAAAGGAAATATGTCCCGTATGACACTAAGAGTTCAAACGATTTCTCGAGCGTGAAACCTTCACATAAATCTAACGTTAGAACTACTTGAAATTCATGTCAATTTGCTTGTATTATGTAGACTGGCGAACTGAACTAACTGATGAATTTATGACCAATTAACGACTACTATGCTACATGAAGTTCAACCGCAAATGAATTATTACAAGGCGCAACAGCTGCAAAGAGATACAAAATAGTGCATGTGTAAAATGTAGCAACCACATCTGCTCATAGATGACTTTCTCCGTGATTTTGCATTCCGGTCTTGAGGTTCCCAAATCTCACGCTAGCCCCACGCTTGCACTTCCTCAGTCCCCAAGGATACACGCTCCTTGTCGAAAATTAATTGAGTTTTAATACACACCTCGTGGGAGACAAGTAAATCATTCAAATATGGCAGCTACGTACTTTCTATTAAAGACGTTCGCGTAGTTTTAATGTAATATTGTTTAACCCCCTACATAGTCTCAGTCGAAGTGCGGCGACTTCAAAACTCATTGCGTACACTTGGGATTTTTACACCAAGTGTGAAAGTTTCAATGGTGAAATTCCTTAAAATGTACTTTTAATTTCCCCAAATTTATTTCTAACAACTAAGTAGGAGGCTTGGTTGTAAGTATTTATGCTTGATGTTTTCAGGGCTTTTTTCGGAGAACAGAAGAGACGGCATCGAGATTGGTTTGCGTTGGAGGGAAAGACAACTGCACAATTACTCCTCGCAGCCGCAATGTTTGCAAAGCTTGCCGATTCAATCGGTGTCTTCGCGCTGGCATGTCCAAACGCGGTTAGTTCTAACTATTTTAACCACGTCTAATTTAACTCTCGGCTCCGCTCGAATTGGAAAGGGAGAGAATAGATTATATAGCAAAAGCATAATTATGCTTCCAGCGGCCATCTGCTGCCTAGCTTGTGGAAATTAAGACTAACTGCACTTCTGGATGTCAGTAATCCGACGCCGTAGTGCCTCTAATCGTAGGAGACTGATCTTAGACCTGAGCCAAAGACGATATCCGGACCAGCTGAAGCGGCTTATCGATTGAGGACAGCCCTCCAGCAGAAGAATCTCCCTTTCTTTCAATTCAGTAGAGGGGGAGTCGCTCTTATATTTGCCCGACATTTCCTCCATTTGGCTTTCACCCTCTACTGCTAGTCTGCTGTTACATGTGGCCCCGTTGTCGGACTCGATTTGCACAGCAATGACTCCCCTTCTGCTCTTCTCCCCTTACTCTTCCGATATTAAATCTTTCCCCCTCCAATCCCCCCGCATCCACCTTCTGCACACAGCCGCCAGACGACAATCCCCATTGTCTTCGCCCTTGTTTTAGGAAGTCGTATTGGACGTCAACCGAACGCCGTCAAGTTTCATTGTGCCATCGAGATTCGCCAAATGCAGGATAGCGGACAGCCCTTGGCGAGTGATTTCGGCCATCCACCACGCAAACACAGCTCCGTTCCAACGCTCACATCATCTTCCGCCTCACCCTCTTCCACATCACAAACTAACGCGACTATCGGTGGTGTCGGAGGAGGAATGACTGATCTTCCACAACGCCGAGCCTCGGCAGGTGCTTGTGACATGGCTGCTTACGCTGCCTCCACTGTGCCCCGCCGAAAAGCCTCCGCCCCCGTGAAGATGGAAACCTCGACCGTACACTTGGTCGCAGCGACTAGGGCAGGATCGGTACAGACTCCTGCCCCGCTACCAACCGTTGTTTCCCCACCAGTATCGGTATCATCTTCTGCAGCTGCTGCCGCTGCCGCGGCTGCTGCTGCAACAGCCGCCGTAACTGGAGTTGTAGGGACGGATGAAGAAATTCTGGTCGACGGACTAAACTGGTTCAACTATGGAATGCGCATGGCTATGGAATTTATGCGACTTCCAGCAACGGTAACTTCTAAATATTATTTATCCGCGTAATGTCTTTAGAAAATTGCGAAATGACAACTCAAAAATTGATCTTTACCAGCTATCTATGGAGGTTAAGCGGCTTAGTTAAGATCCCTGAAATAATCTTTTTTCAGATCTCTAAATAATAGTTCTGCGCCTTTTTGACTGCGAGAAATTTCTGCTTAAGAACGTAAAGTACCGTGAGCAAATATTACCAAGAAATATTCTCTGTGTGCTCTTTATAAGTTGGCGGTCTCCTTTTCTGTGGAGGGCAGTCCCTTTGCATTGTTGCCCTGTTGTTGTGCGAAAGATACACTCACGATAGTGCATTGTTTAGTCATCCTTGAAAGCAGCAGAGCTTATCGGTTTGTTTTCTATCTATTCAGTACTTCAAATCGCGATTCGACATGAGCACGATTGAGGCCTCGCAGGCGGATGATGAACAGCAGGTCTGGGACCACGTGATGAATCACTTCCATATGCACTCTCAACAGGTCGTCCAGTTTGCCAAATTGATTCCAGGTCTGCTTTACTGCGTTTCTCATGATCTTGTTTTTGTCCAGTTTCAGTGGTCAGTAAGTAACCAAGGTCCTAACGCATTTAGTCAAAGTAGCATCCTTTTGAGACGTGGCTTTGAACTGTAAAGTGAGAATATTTAATTACTTGATCATCTTCGAGCAGACATAGGCCGTGTCAGTGACTGTAGTTGTAATAAATGTCTAATGATTGTGTTCTTACAAAAAAGTGTAAAACATGTAACCCGTTAATTTCTGCCAGGAATTTGCTTCTTGAGGGCAAAAATTAGCCTGACTTGGTTACTTTATTTTTTGCTGTTCACCCAAATATTTTAATTTTCGATTCGCATAATTACGTTCTTTTCAAAATTTGCATTAATAATTTTCAGTAGCTTGTTTGTGAAGTGTACCATTCAATAAGACACTGATTTCTTCTCTTGGTTCAGTCATTATAAGTAGGTTGAGTTTAATTATCATACCATATCCTATGTGGCCTCAGGTTCCTTGTCATGTCTGTGAATAAATTATGCCGCCCCTCTCGAGGCTGTATGCAATAATCGCAAATTTTATGATTCAAGATTTGCAACCTTCGCATATCAGATATGAATTGATATGGATACTGATTCTATTAAACCAGATCAACTAATGGCCCGATAGAAAACGGAGCCCATGACGCATGTGCCTTTAGGTTTAACTGCTTTGTCTTAACAATCCCAGTGCTCTCACTATCTAGGACTGCATGATCTTCACTTTTGATCAGTTAATCTTCTTAATCAGGTATCAAAGTAGGAAGGCATACATTGAAAGTGAATCGAGTAAAAATAGTGAGCCTTCAGGCATTCGACCTCATGAGCATGCTAGACCAATGTGCTTGGTCCCAGTGTCCACGTCATACAGGTACGCGTAAACACCAACATCAACATTAGCGAGGACATCAACAACAACAAGGCAAAGTCTCTATGCGTATAAGCACACAAGACTAACCAGCAAAGTCTGAATCACCCTCGATATATCACGTGGTCCCCCGTATGCTCGTTGGGCTGACCACTAATCCAGTCGTACACCCAGCTCGATGGCTTTCGTGTCTGATATAAACACGTAAACAAATAAACATGGGCAAACACTGGCCTTCCCACCTAGCACCTTCGTGACCGGGCGTGATTTGAATGGCGTGGAGCTTTAACTGCCAGCAATTCTGACTGTCACTCGCACCACAGTATAGTCTTGCTAAAATCGAATTTACTAGTTCGAATGAGCTGATTTCGAAGGGGTGTTTCAGTAATAAAATTTAGCCTGTTTGAGGTTTGTTTATTAAAGAAAATAATAACTCGCATAAATTAAATTAATTTATGCCCCAGGCTTTGACGTCCGAAAAGGGGTCTATTCATTTTGTGATTACTCGCAATAAATGCTTAATTTAAACTTAAATTTTGCCATTTATAAGAGAAAGTTATCTGAAATCCAATAGTTTACCGAGGTGTTGGCCAAATTTGAATTGGACAAGATGATTTGTTAAATCTAGCAAAATTGTTTGCTAGTAGACCTACTTAATTATATAAGTAGAATTGTTGTAAAGCACAACCATTTTACAAAAAAACTATGTCTTACCAAATAACCGAGCGCATAATTGAATAAACTAACTAGCCTAATAGTTTATAATTCATGTTTTAACTTTCGAAGGTTTCAATCAGATGAGTTTATCAGCAAGAGGACATTTAGTAAGGGCGAGCCTTTACTCAGAAGTGCTACTGATGTTATCTCGCGATTACGACGCTGCCGAGGATCAGTACAACTTTTTGGATTTTTCTCCTGCCGAAAGGGATGTTGTTCTGCGCCATTTCCCCATATACAACAGAGTTGTTGAACATTTGAAAATCTCAGGCCGCTTCTTCAAACAACTTAACCTAACGCATACTGAATTTGTCTATGCGTGTGCCATCGGAATTCTCAGGCGTGCGTCTACTTGAATAGCCCATGTATTTTAAATTTTCAACCGGCCGAGTTTTATGATCGATCTTTACCTTTGCGTTAGATTATTATATCCTCACTAACCCCGCCTACACGGATGCAAGGAAATTGTTGCTTTTGGCCAGACATTCGCTTCTAGCAACCATGCGAAGTTAGTTTCGACGATTTTTATAATATTTTTCCACCAAATGCGTGTTGAGCCGTTTTTGTATATTTTTAGCACAAGTAGAATCTCAGGAATTGGTTGACCACAAATGGAATCGTCTTGAAGCGCTGAGTGAGTCGCTTTCAACGATGAGCAAGGAGTACCGAGAAATCGCCCAACAATTACAGGTAACTGTCTTGTTAAAAATACTTCTGATCGAGCCAACACCTTTTTCAATTCTATCATTTTAAAATAGCTACCAAAAACTCGAAACATCAGTATTCAATCAGACAAATATTAGTTTGGAACCGGTCACGCTTGGAAGGGAATTTAAACCATAGCAATTGGGGAGTATCTATCCCATCAATCACGTATCGTAATATAAACCTACTCGTCTAGTAATAAGTAGACATTACTCGTTCATGTGAGTTTTTTCAAAAAAGTTGACTCAAAGCTTGTGCAAATGAAATGCCCGAAAAATGTTGTGGGCTTAAAGCTCTACTGTTCTCAGAACTGACTCTTTTCTTTTCAATTTTCAGAGATCCCGACCGGATTTGCGTTATCCAGACCTTTACGTAGAGATGTATGAGGTAAACGAAACTGAATTTGCTCCGCACACTCTTACTCAGATGTCAGCACTGACAGCGCAGACGACAACCGACGTTACCAATGCAGCACATTTTCCTTCAGCGTCCACGTTGATTCAACGACCGGTCATAATGCATCCACCCACGCCGCACCCCCTTACCTCCCCCCCAGCCTCTCACTGGTCACTTTCTGCCTGCAATATCAAGTCCGAAGACCCCAATTGGTCAGTCCAAGGTCATTGGAATGGAGGTACTCCAACTATATCTTCAGCCAATCCCTACCAAATCTCTAATTTCCTCGATACAAATCATCCCTCGGCACAGCCTTAGCTGACTGTTGTTGATAACACATCTATCTCTCCAACGGGTTGACGTCTAATCTCAGGGCTTACATAGTTTTCTGCACCAGGAGTTTGTTTCCATCCTGCTTTTTTTAGTCCACTAACTCCATCTACTTCTCAAAGTACGATCGGCACTCGTTTGCAATTGGTTACCACTACCTCATTGGCTGAGCTATGACCTCTCTAAAAGTGTTTTTCACCCCGTTTTATCTGTTTCTCTCCCTCCCTTTCTTTAGCCTTTCAGCCACCTTTTTTTCTGCGTGTGCCCTTGTGTACTCGTTCTTTTCTCAGGAACTCCCGACAAATTATATGCTCCTTCCCCTTTTAACAGCGATGGTAGAAGAAATTGTCGTTAATCTCAGGGTTAAGCGCCACCATGAAATACCGCTTGTTGTAGTGATGAAATTTAAGCGCCATTCTATACATTCAGACTGCTTCTTTTTGATTGATTGAAATAAAACCTTTTACTTAATTTTACTTTTCTCAGCACCGTTATAACCATGCAGAATATCGGGAGTAGCATCAACCTGTCTCAGATCCTGATGAACTTTTGCAACGGATCTGTCTGATTCGTTTCAGTTGATCAATAAAGTCAATAGTAGATGATCGCTACAGTTTGTTTGTGTTAGAGCACTCGAAGTCACCAGAATTTGTATCTATGGCCAAAACCAGGGTGAACAGGTTAGTTCAGATTTATAGCATGAAGAAAGGCTGCTTGAAATAAGCCCTTGTTTATCGAATATTAGTCATTTCAACTACTCAAACGATGCTATGATGCAAAAAAGTGCTCGTAAATTTGCTTAAAAGGGGAAAGTGTTCTGGATAAGGATTAGCCATTAGACTACAGAATCTTTTCTGGCTCACGGCCCTACTGACTAGCGCGTAGTCGGTGATCTCAGTGAAGGTTTAGAATCTTCACTGAAGTTTCTTTTTCACGCAGTTGCCCAATCAACTAATTTGTTCTCGTCTAGCTTGCCCATCCTAGGGTAACTCACCTTTATCAGAGAAATACAAGGTAATTTAAAAACCTATTTCTAGTATTTGCTAGCCGCTACCGTCCATCCATTTAAGATGATATTACCACCGCGGGACAGTGTAGGTAAAAAATCATTCCTAAGGCGTGGTCTGCAGGATTGCCAAGTGCGTTTGGAATTCAAAGATTCAAAACTAAACAGGTCGCCATTATAATTTTTTCCCATTGAGGGCATCCAATAGTATCAAAATGATGCGAACTTCTGCTTTCCGTTGCAGCAATTGGCGAATAATGCCTAGTTTTTGGGCTCAAGTTAAATCGAGACTTGTAAATACTCAAAAGATAGACATTATGAAGGCGGTTACTGAAAGTGGCATGCCAAGGTATATACTATGAGTATATATTACACATGGCATGGGCAAAGAATGCTCTCTGCGCTTTATTTGGAGAAAAGGTAGGCGATCATCTAGTCCGAAATCCTCCTCAACGCTGGGCTTGTCCAGTTGGCTGGGTTGGTCTCTAACCTCAGAATCCTTCAAATTGAGGATCTCTTTCCATTTTATTCATATTCAGCGACCAAAGGCGGTGTTCGACTGGCTGATCAGACTAATTACGACAGCTATAACTGGTTGACGTTAGTGTTCAAATGCAACCTAACAGGACTGATGTTCCATAAAACACCACAAGGATTCCAGAATTGTGATTGCGTTGTTTACTCTGACTAGGCAAATTCATAAAGCAACAAGAATACCTAAATAGTTCTATAGAGTTTCAACCCAGCCCAAGGTTCCTCCCTTAATTGTGAAAAGGGGCTGGCACCTACGCAACCAGGAAGGAAGCGCTTTGTTTGACGGTTGTTTGGTTTGTAGATGTGATGATGTGGGATGGGACAAGTGTTAGGAGTGAGGCACAGATAAAGTTCTAGTCAATCAATGAATGAGCGTCCTCAATTCGACATTGATAATTGGAGCGGTTTCTTCCACTTTACAAGAGATTTGAGGCGATCACTTTTCAGCTTAGTATTTTATTCAAGAATACAAGTAAATAGACCCCATAAGCCTGATTACTTAGAAAATGGTCAAGCCACAGGTCATTAGAAAGGGAACAGCCAGGCGGATTCCGAGCTTGAAAGTAGATGAGATGAAACCAAAGCGCAAAAGATCCCAAATGTCATTTCTAGCTGTCTACGAACCGGTGTTCATACTTAACTGCACTTTCATTCTTCTAGTTACGAAACTAGATGACAAACACTAGTGTTTTAATCAGTCTAGATTTTTAGGTCATGAAGCAACCCTTCAATTCCCTAGTGTTTGACCTTTATCAAAAGGTCATGCATGAATTTCATCTAGAAGAGAAGGCATCTTAACAGTGATACTGAGGGCTACTTTGATAAACATAAATTATCTATACAAAGCAAGACCAGCGCGAATAGAAGCCAAAATGCCGCAATTTGATAAGGCTAAGAGCTCATTTGCCTCCAAGTTGGATTTGACAAAACTTTGCAGCTATTCCGCGTCTGGGCCAGCTGCGAGAGTTGTTACCTCTGCCTTAGCATTTGTTTATATGAACACCAACTTAGAAAGACAAAGATTGAAATAGTCTACCACTTTGCCTTTCAGTGGTTACAAAAGCCCAAAAAACACAGAAGGCTCCACAAACTGTACTCAGACTAAAGCTTTGTGCGATTGTATGCCATTCTGGCGGTAAAAGAATTCAAATAGTAGTCCTTACTGAAACCGAATCAAATCCGTCTCTACAAAGACCCCTTCTTATTTTTCCATGTGAATTTCATCGCCAGCGGTTCGATAAACCACGAAGACTTGCCGTGCAATTAATTTGAGCATTTAGATTATCTCAATAAAAGTTGAGTTGAATTAACACTATTTCCTAAGATCATACATCTCACACCATTTGAACGACCTGACGTTAATTTGTTTCAGGTGATCCTAGCTTATTAGACAGTCGCTTTGCATAAAACCCAGTTATAGCAGGGCCTGCAGTTTTTGAACAGAGTCAGCTGCTTTACGTAGGAAAATAGATAAAACCTCAAAAAAAGGACGGACAGAAGAGTTAACTTCTCAAATGAATACACTATACTATTAACCCACATTTTGAGCGAGCATTTATGGCGCTTATGTGAATAGAGAATGCACCGAATTGATTGCAAATAAACCAATCGAAATTGTGAGGTGATAAGTCCTATCAAGAAACACAATATTTAAATATTTCCAACGAATTACACGACATATTTGTTTGGTTAAGCATTAAATACCATAGAATTATGCGAGAATAACATCGTGAATGCCGGAAAATTAGGAGAGAAATGGTGGATTCAAAAATCCTTTTACGAACAAAATTTGCATATTAAGAGCCCGGTGCTGGCTCGTCCAAAGTTTGGCTTTCTAGACAGAAATGGTCACTGGACAATTTCCGAGCTATTTTATTTGGAAAAAGGGGTAAAAATTCACCATTTTTATTTTCAAAGGCTTGATGTTCTAAATGGGCTTAAATACTCTTTCAATTTGTTTCTCCAATAAAACGAGTAGCATTTAATCCGTTAGGATAAATGCACCTCCATTCTCATTTATTTCGTAAATACTGCCAATTATTGAAAACAGTATTCCAAAATGTACCGCACAGTTTAAAAACCCACATTTTTGCTGAAAATGGCTGTATATGACCTCAGTAGGTTACTTTCGGTGGTGAGCCGCACTGTTTCCACTAGCATTAACTGTCAATTGACCAGAAGATGGGGGAGCCTGACAGCCTAAAGCAAATATCAAAATCTACCTATGGCTTGACTAGCACTGACAACCAGCGTGAGCTACATCACAACAATGGCACCCAGCCCAATTCTAGATTTGGCGAAAGTCGGCCATTCCTATGCCAAGTGTCGACAATTTATCATGGCGAGCTCCACTTACTTTTGCTCTGATTCTTTCCAGAAGCACAGCGAAACAGTTACTCCTGAGTGTTTTCTATTCCAATAGCCAGACAATTTAGAGTTATAGAAAACAGAAAAAGCCGGTTAATGAAGGAAGACAAATGCACAAGCAATAGTGAAAACTGCTGAGTAATTGATTGGCCAAAAAACAGACATTTGCGGAAAACAAGAAGACGAAGTAAAACAAGTTACGACGCAGGAGTGTGCTTGGTTGAAACATACCGTCTAGCGCGATGGAATCAATGATTTCATATCCTGACCTGTGAGGGTAGTTATAAGTTGCGGAAGACCTTCGATGACACGCAAGATCTCGTTCGAAAGTTTGGCGATACCTATCTCACCGTCTCCTGTAGCAACCATTGTTACCTTTTCACAGTTGGTCAATGGTGCACTGATCTCGGCTGCTACACGGGGCAGCGTCTGTAACACCATGTCCAACATCGCAGCACCCTATTGAAGGAACTGATATTGATTAATTATCCAGCCTTGCGTACGGGTTGGAGCGCAGTGTCAGGGGCCAACGAGACCGGAATCTCATAATATGAAAGACCTAAACAGGGCCATTCCATATCCTATCAATTATGCTGAACCTAATTTCAACCGCATCGGAAGGGAGTAGACTTTAAATCAACATAGCATCACCTTAAAACACTTTGCTCTAAGCAGGAATTCTAACAACTCTGAACATATCGTAAGCATAGATCAATAATTCATTTTCACTTTTCGTTTCCAGAGGACACATATCTCCATTAAGTTGCATGATACTTGTAGCCCGTGCTAGAGCTATTGCAATAATTAGAAAATAATGGTACATTGACATTTGATGGGATAGGTGTTCCGGTGTCTGGCGGAGACGAGATGAGGGTGAATTTAGTAGTTTAAAAATATCAGTACTCCAACCAACTCATTACAGATTAGAGCACGACCAAGAGACTGATTGTAGAGTCAAATAAGAACTTAACTTTCCCCTTTTAATCAGCTGGCATACTAACTTGACATTTCCGATTTCCATCTTGCTTGCCTGGGCCTTCCGAGGTCTATTCTTAAAAAGGCAAACCTTCTTGATTGCAAAATAGTAAGAAAAAACCTGAAGTTTAAGCACGCGATCGCTCGTTATGCTCACATGAGGTGCTAGTACCAAAGAGTTTAAGCCGACGCAATGAAACCCTAGGCGGAAAATTAGGGGACTTTCTCGGATTACGTCACCCAAATTTTAAAGAACAAAAGATGGGTATAATCTGTCGACACCTCCTTAACTATGCAAACCTCGTTGGAGGAAATGAAAAAATGCGCAAGGAAACACATTTGTTAAATGGCTGATCGATTCGACGCCTAGGAGCACTATCGAGTCCTCCCACCAGAAGGGAAGTAAAGTAACAGATGAAATACTTTCATACAACATAAAGGCGAAATCGCCAATACTACTTAGTCATAACGTTAAACTCAATAGTACCGAGATGAAACATGCCTGATAGTTTTTGAGGGCCTCGGCCACTTTACGCATCTTTTCGGCCTCAGCCAGCGCCACAGCGCGATTGGCTTCAGCTTCAGCCAGCCCCTTGAGTTTTACAGACTCTGCTTCCGCCTCGGCTTCAGCAGCAACACGAGCCTGAAAGAGGTGAAAAACAAATAAGAACCGGAAACAACTTGGTGTGATTAACAAACTACTACATACTAGCTGGGCGCTTGCAACGTTAAGAGCAATTGACCGAATAAAAAGAACAGAGTACAATCCCCGCATGTTATGACCACACTACTAAAAAGGCGACTTAAGTATCCGGGATAACTGAGAAAGAGAAGGCACCTGTTCAGCTTCAGCGATAGTGCGGAGACGGAAACACTCGGAGGCCGCAGGACTGCGAACCTCCGCCTCAAGACGGAAATGAGTACGTTGGCGCTCTAACTCCTCCAATTCAATACGACGTTTGCGCTCTACCAATTCTATAGCCATTTCTTCTGCACGAATTTCCTGCCGCGTTTTAGCCGCCTATAAACAGCAAATAAAAGGAATCGTTAGCACAAATGAGCAATGCAGTCTGCCTGCCAAATCGCGTTGAGTCGCCAGTCTTCAATTTTTACTAACTGAAAAATTGCCGATGTCATTCACGATTCCGTTATACTAATTAACAGAACTTTTGTGACTTTCTACACAATCACCTTGCTTGGGTGGAACAAAAATTGAGCTGCATTTTCAAGAAGAACAGACTAACCCAATGAAAAAACCGCTGAACAGACAGCGGAAGAATGATACGAATTTGAAAGTGCTCAAGGACATGCGGAATATTGACAGGTGTACGCGAATTGAAAACGGCCATTAAATTTAGAAAATAAAAGTTGAGAACACCAACACTTTGTCTTGGACTGGAAGGGGAACAATGTTGCCACGGTTATCAAGCGTCTCTATGCATTATCAGTCTGTAGATCATCCACATAACCATTTCAAATCGGTTGAGATAAAATCGCACTGAATTCTATGCGTCCAAGGAATTAGAGTGGCAGTCAGAAGTGAAAAGTGCTAATCATTCTTTTCATTTATAGCACAGTAAACATCCAGACAGAAGTATTCGAAGCAGTTGGCGTCCTCCTTGAAGCAACGAAATTGACTAGTATGTCAGTGCAATTTCTAGTGTACGTAGTAGGGAAACTATTCATCAACTAGCTAACCTCCAAGTAGACATCTAAGGAACCCCCTCGGTCGGAGTTTTTTACGAAACCCAAAATTAGGATGTGCGGTATCCACAGCATGCACTAAATCAAACATTTCAAAAGACGATTTAACTGAGTCAGTGCTGGACAGTCGAAACGCTCTCCATAACAATCTGCATGTAGATAACTTAGACTTACTAAAAATGAAATCATAGCCTTATAAAGGTAAACTTCCTGATTTTCCCTTGGTGAAACTAATATAATACGAAACACTGATATTGAACCAGAAGGCACAAATGTTAAAAGCAAGTGAGTTTTTGAAAACGTATTTAGTCCACATATGTTCACCGCTTTCGATAAGTGGCCAATCCACAATGACTGATTGACTCAACTGCAATTAGAAGTACTAAAGGCTGATGAGCCAGCGAAGCGTCGAGTAAAATTGTTCCTGGTTATAGACAGAAGGTTCCTCTTAAATTCACGAAAACTCCAGTTGACAGTTGCTATTATAAGCCGCCATTTCGATATAGCTGCAGCCCAATTTTTATGAGAAATGATATGTAAGTCCAATTTTTAGCTCATGCAACGTCTCGACAAGAAACTGGTGGGTAAAACGAAACGCTTAAAAGAGGATTGTTGATAAGTGTATATCCATTTCGCAATTCAATATTTTAAACTTTTTTCATGCGAATGTCCAGTAAAAATCAAGAATCTCACGGCCAAAAAACACTCCTCTCCATCGAATGTCTTCAACTAGAAAAGATTAGAAATGTTACGTACACTTCAAAAGATCATTCATCGGCCATGACGGAGATCAATTTTTCTTAATCACTTTTTAAATTTGAAGAGACAAGTTAGCAATTGCAGGGAATACTGTCACTAGAACCTAATAAGTTAAACTAAACTTGCTACTGGCAACTCTCGGACGCGCCATTAGAAAAATGAATAAAAGCTATTAGTTAGATCACTTAAAATGGCCTACGACAAAGCATGTACCCCTGTAGAGGCCATGGATGAGTCAAAATTTCAATGGGAGATAGGCATACGCACCTGAAGTTGGTAGGCCAGATTGGCTTTGGCTTGAAGGGCACGGACCTCTCGGTCGCAAGCCGCACGTCGCAGTGCCAAGTCGCGCTGAGCCTTCGCAATAAGGGTCTCATTACGGAGCGTCTCTGCGATCTTTACTTCTTCCGCCTGTGCTGCGCGAATTCCCGCGTCGCGACGCGCCTCCGCCTCGCCGATTCGTGCGTCGCGTTTGACTTGCGCTGTACGTGCCATTCCCAGTGCTTCTAAGTAGCCCTATTAGAGTATGAAAGGATGATGTTTGATACCACTTTTGAGCAGCCAATACGTCGGCCCGTCACGAATCAAAAAGAAACATTACATAGTAGTGTAAAATTAGATTATGCCAGCAGAAGTACAACCTTGTACAGCCTGATAAACTAGGAACGACACAAATACCTGGAATCATGGTCTCAAATTGGCTGTAGAAAGTGCGTGCATGTAGCAATGAATGGAATATCCGCCAGAAGGTTGAAAAGACTTCTGGAGGAGTTATGAAGATTGTCTGCCCTTCATAGTGTCGAGGATGGACGAGGTGCCACTACAAAGTGGAACTGCTACCCGTACGACGAAACCATACCAGAGAAGCTATCAGAAAACTGAAGACGTTGATAAAAGATTTTAAACGCTTTCTGTGTTAACTGTTGTGTGCTACTTGTAGTAAAAGCTACTTGTATTTCTGTTGTACCCCCAATAAGTCCTTGGGACTTGCCCGAGGGGCTGGAGAGTAAATGGAATGAAAAATGAAACGCAGTATTCCATATAAGTTGATCTACTCTAAGATTACTGTCCTCGCAACTTCTACAATAGCTAAGCTCCTCCGTTAAGAGCTAACTAACGGTATACTATTTATCACTGGATACAGATAGGTGATTTTATGAAACCTGGTAAAGTTAGTAGTACAGCATTATAGTTATTACAAAAATTGATCAATCAAGTTTATAGATAGATTACACTATCACAAAAAGTTAGCTCTCCACTAATCACTCTCAATCATGGACAGAAGCTGAGGTCAAATATGAACGCATTTATGACGTAATTTATCTATATTTATTATGAAATGCTAGCAGGTAATACCTCTCACCGACCGTTGATAATCACTGACAATGCAAAATATCCAAACTAAGACAGATCAGCATGAAAGTTTAGATCTCAAAGAACCATTGTCATAAAGTTCATTGAAGTTGACTGTTTAGCAAATCGAACTGCGGTACCTGGAAGGTAAAGTGACCATTGCACAAAAAAACCTAATGCAAGAAATGACAATGTCCCTTAAATTACAGGCGTGCATCTAAAGAGGCTGCATTGTGGATCGTTCATGTATACAGAAAGGGCTGAAAAAGTAATTTTAATTGAGTGGGTTTTCAAGAGGCTGAATCCCGTGGAAGAAACAGCCTCGAAAAGAGCTGCAAACAACAGACTTAATTTGCACAGAAAATCATCAGATTCAGCAATGAATGCTTATTTTGATCCTTACACACGTATACGTTAAAATAAGCTTTGTGAAGCATACTTTTGCACCAAAATGAGAGTCAAAACCTTAACACACTTACCAATATAGATTAATCACAAAAAATAAGAAGCACGCATATAAATAGGTGGAATTACGCTGGCGTTCATACATTGATTTAATATACTCATTATTGCTGCCATTAATTATCCAAACCGCTATTTCCGAGAAAAGGAAGGTAGAACAACCATACCTTTGAACGTCAACTGATCTGTGTTACTAATTACCGAATATGTGCCATCATGAGGATATACATTCTGGACCTACGGGGAAATAGTCGAAACAGACATTAGAAATCAGTTCAGGTAAAGCAAAACATTAGCAAATCAGCTTGAACCGATAAGCTTTGAGCAGAATATAACTCCCCTTGTAATATCCAAGGAGGTTTGATTAGTAAGAATTGAGAAAAAAAACAGCTTAACGATAACTTACCCCAAACAAAAAAATATGAAGCAGATGAAAATCAAGGATGCAATGCATACCTCATCATCTTTGACATCCTTCAGGGTGTAGCTAACAACACTGATGCCCATATTGACTAGATCAGAGGAAGCAACTTGAAAAACGCTTCGAGAAAAAAGCTTTCGGTCTTTATAAATTTCCTCAACAGTCATATTGCCCATTATAGCACGTTGATGTCCCTCTAATGTCTCTTTAGCAACTTCCTGGATTTCACGTTCCGACTTGCCAAGGAACTGCTCACAAGCGGCACTCAACATCTCTGAACTCGAGCCCTGAATCTTCACCTTCACGAAAAGGGAAAACATCAAACGCCTCAAACTAAACATAATATGAATTTAAAAAATGGTATCAATATAAAAAATGATTTAGTACCTGAGCGACACCGGTAACTGTGATCGGTACGCCGTTGCGTGTGTAAATGCGAGGGCTTTCGATAATTAGTGTCATTATGTTGAGCGAAATACTGGATAAAGGCAGATCAACATAAAATGAGAGACAGAAACACAAACACATACAAATTCAATAAGCTCGAATGAATAATAATATTCGTGGGTGATGGGAGTGACTTTAGAATGATCTAATAATCTTGTTCATTGTAAAAAAAACGTGTAGGTATTACCGATCGAGTCTCTGAACAAATGGTAGAACGAATACGCGACCACCAGGCACATAATATGGTTTATTATGACAGCAACCTAAGAAAATCGACGAAATATTTGGCATTACCAGACACAACGAGTGCCTCATTAGGTCCGCAGGTATAGAATCCCCACCCCATATGCTGATACCGCTAAACCTCAAGCACAAAATGCGCGCTTAGCAGAGGATGAGATATTTAACTTAACATATGCCCTTGATTAACTTCACCGCTGAAAATAACAAACATTAGTTGTATGATTATTGAATGCTTATCATCAACGAACTACGTTAAGGTTATCAAAATTTTTTTCGATAAAATTTTCTAAGTTATTCACTTGACCATTTTTTAGTTAAAGTGCAGACTAGCACAACGCAAATTCAAATTCATCTTTACATGGAGACATTGTCAAAGTAAAAAAACCATGAACTGGTAAAGGGAGTCTGGTTTATCGAGTGAGGGGGTGGAAATCGCAATATCGAGAAAAAAATGTTAGGACAGCTATTTTTAATTTTTTTGTCGTCCTGTCATATAAAATATTATGAGTTTGTATCCCACCGTTGATCGTACCAGCTATTTTTCTGACTAATTACTGAAAAACCTGAAGTTCGACAAACCGCAGTGATTATTCACTCATATGCCCTTAATATTAAAAGGGTTTTTTTTTATCACGTAATCATATTCTGTCTACCTAATCTGTCTGAAGTTGCTAAAGTGAGCTTACTATGGTCACACGATACATAAATCAACCCTATACGACGAACGAATGCATATTCGTCTTCATTTTAGCTTAGCAACTGTCTGAGTGTTTTAGTGTTTAAATTTTGCCTTTCATATGTCCTGCTGTGCATTCGCCGATCCGCTTAGTTTAGGTTAGCTCGAGCTGTGCTAGGATGACTAGGATATTTTATTGCCTCGATAGCACTCGACTTGGACAAAGTCAGCTCAGTTAAATAGAAATTTCTTTACTTATTTTTTAGGTTTCCGATTCTCTCGTATAAATAAAAGCAAACAAGCACTTCACTTTAACCAAATTTAATGAAGCTCATGGAAATTGCGCCAGATAATTATGTAATAAACCTAGATTGCCTTATCACTTAGAACTTAAAATAAAATGCAAAAACGATTCTTTTTTATTTTTATGTATTTATGAATTTACGAAGTTTCATCAACTTTTGGTTAGATCGAGATGGCCAGTCGCAGTAACAATGAGTGGCATCTCTTTACGCTTTTTGTCTGTGGATCTCTACCAGACATTAATATACCCTAAAGAGAGTATTCTTGGGTTCTATGCGAGATTCGGTCAGAAGCATCTAAATTTTGATTTCGATCATAGTATATTGGCTAGCAATTTTATCGATGTATTTTCTGTGGTTGAGAAGAAATGGCCAAATTTTGGTCGTTTTGACGGCGTCAGTTCTCGGCGATGGTGGCATGAAGTTGTAAGCTAACAATTTGCCTAATACTGCTCCGAAGGCTGTTCGGGTTCTCGTTCAGAGTTCTCCATTCGACGAGGAACATGTCAGAAATGCTTTACCTATAGGCATTACTAACGAAATATATGACTGGTACGCACGTGCTGACGCTTGGGATTTAATGCCAGGTTCGTTTGAAGGATTGGTCAAGCTAAAAAACGCCGGAATAAAGATGGCAATTTGTTCTAATTCTGACGAAAGAACTCCTCTTATTGTGAAGGCTTTTGATCTTGACCAGTTCTTCTCGGTAAAGTTGACGTGAGGCTAAACCCCTGCCTGTCATTATAATGCATAGTTTACCGTTGAATTTTTTCATTGGTTTAGTTTTCGCAGTATTCTCGATCTTGTGATTACATGAAACCTAATCCCGGCATGTTTGAACTTGTATGCAATCGATTTTCAGAGACCGTAGGTGAGAAATTGGATCTTAGCAGTCATATGAAACAATACGGCCATATTGGAGATTCTGAAAGTCGAGATTATTGGGGCGCTAGAAACGCTGGCTGTGGACGTGCCTTTTTGCTAGTGTCCCAGAAAGTTGCTCCCAGCTTCTGGCCCCATCGCGACATTCTAGCAAAGCACTCCCGAAGTTTAGTCCCAGCTGCAGACCAAGTTTCTAGCCTCAGCGAAGTTCTTGAACGTTTGTAGGCGATCAAATCGATGGCAATTACTTTTACGTTCGCCTTCATAATTAAAAACTGCTAACCTGTCCCCTTTGCATAACTAGTGTATCAGTTATTGCTAAATAAACCACCACTGTGCTACTTCCGCTGCTGGTTTGTGCTGCTATTTTTTAATGAAATTTGATTGGATTTGCCCTTCAATTTTCTACCTTAATGCCCCATATGAACAGTCTCAACTGCATTGCACTTCACCATAAGTCTAATTAGACCGATTATGACTGAAATAAGATAAATTTGTATCCCATTTTGACTCAGATGTCGACCGCGGAATTAAAAGAGCCTAAAGTGGTGGCTTTTACCGAGTTATCACGATGGCAACGTTGTGGAGTTTTCACTCTCCGAGTCAGCCACTATCTTTTGGCACGAAGTGGCATTTTTACCGCCATCTTCTTGCTTTGTCTTCTGAGTGAACGAGCTAGGCAAGAGACACAACCTCCAGTACACCCTTGGGTCGTATATCTACATGCAAGTCCCTTCTCTCAACTAGAAACCGCTACTCAAACATATTAGTAATGTCTGTTATTTTCAGGCAGCTGTCTACATGATTACCTCAACTGGAATGTCGACTCGTATTCTCCCGACTGCCTCTGTTATTGTTGCATCCATCTTTCACACTCATCTGGCATATCTTTTCGTCTTTGAATCGAGTTTTGGATATCCTCCCTGGCTTAGAATGCGAGTTGCCTTACGTTTATTAGCTCTGGCGGGAGGTAGTATCAGAATGCTTGCGGCGGGGCACTTCGAAGTTACTCGAACTTTTGATAAAGTCGGCGCCGGTTTGTCAAGCTGTGTGTGTGCTCTGGTGGGACTTCTTTCATTGCCTCTTGTCACTTTGGTCCATGTCAGTCACAGTGCTCATCAACAGGAGATGAACTGTGCATTTCCTTTCCTTACATTCGGTGGAATAATCCACTGGATCATCGGACTGGCTTTCTGTCTCGCTTTTGTTGCCTATTCGTTCCCCATTCTAGTGACTCTCCCTTCAGGTAAATCACTTGAATAGTTGAACTGTTTAACAACGTGTTACTTCATTTAGGACGGGCAAAGTCATTTTTCGGGAGACTGGTTTCATGGGCAGACACACTTGCTTGTTTTGGCTGGGGACTCACACTGTTTTGCAAGGATATTAACTGGAACTATTGGGAGACCCAGAAAATTGAGTACTGGTTGCAGAACACCATTATTCTTGCGGAGGTGGTAACGATTGGCTCGATAGGCATCGGAGCCAGTTTGCCATGGCTGGGTCGTGTCACCAAACCACATAGTGAGAAACAGAAAGAAAAGGACAAAAAGACTGACTAACTGTTGTTTGACTTTTTATTATCTTTTTTTTCGTGACCTTCTTTGTCAATATAGTTTCTTGATTCTCCGGCCGCTGGTGTGTTAATACGACAGTGCCAGGTGGATA
Source organism: Moniezia expansa (assembly GCA_019097775.1). Lineage (NCBI taxonomy): Eukaryota > Metazoa > Platyhelminthes > Cestoda > Cyclophyllidea > Anoplocephalidae > Moniezia > Moniezia expansa. The sequence goes on along the minus strand of JADFDV010000062.1, from coordinate 2,430,683 downwards.
TTCACCAATATGCTAGTCTTTTCATCTTTATTGCCACATTTTTGTCAAAGATTTTTCATAATTTATGGGAATGAAAGCCAATTCTACCAGCCTACGGCCAAAAAAGCGCCTGGGAAATGGAGGAGAGGCTATTGACGGACGAGAACTTGAGGAACTTATGTAGGAATTTGGTAATGGCATATATTGTAGCTCTGTTGATGTGGCTTGTTTTGATGACACCGCGATTTTGTATGTACCGTTGGGATTGGAGGTCAGAGCTAATCAAGTCGTCATTTCGCGGCCTAGTAGCTGAAGCTCTGCAAAAGGAATCTATACAAACAAGCTTCTTACAGAACCAGGTAGTCGACCATGGACAAATTGATGGGTAATGTGGTTTATACCTTGTCAAATACTGAAATACTGACAAGTGGAAAGTTTATCAACGAGTTGCAGTACTGTCCACCGTTTCGGTTCAGTAGCAAAACATAATGAGGATGAATGCTAGGAACGGGAGGCAGAGGGGAGAAAAACACTCACTTGGCGTCTAACTCGTCATAAGCATCAACCTGTTGGAGCCTCTCTTTTGTGAAGTAACGCAAACCGACGCCTGTGCGACGGAACTCGGCTCTCCGTTGGATATACTCTTCTTCGAGCTCCTTGAACTTCTCTGGATCCCGAATCAGTCTAAATGGATGAACAATAGAAAAGGCTCGGAGAACACTTTTGTCGCTCTCAGAGAAAATTGAATAAAAGATCTGCCGAATAAAACTGTATAGTTGGACTCAGAGATTGTCGGCGTTACAAAGTAAGGAGCTTGTTAGCTATTCTAGCTCGACAATAATCACTTACTTTCAGCCAATAATAATTGAAAATGTATTCTCGATTCGAATCATATACTCATGCCCAACTTCTTTTTGCACTTTTTTATGATTGCAAAATGACCGTGAACTCCCTTATTTCTTAGAGCTAGTCTCTAATCCAAGGGGTCTTTGCGCAGGCGAATTTCGGATATAAACATTAACTTAGTGGAGACATATTGTGGCAATCATAATAACACCCTGCTCATTGCGGTACTTAGCAAAAAACATACGAGTTAGCGGTTCTTCTGCGCAAGTATCTGATCCAGAATCCGAGCTCGGAATTAGATTCACCAACACTGGAGAGAATTTCAATTGAAATGGACCTAGTTAAGTGCAAAGAACGATGACGGGAAATTTACCTGGATAATACTAACTTACTACTGGCTTCAACGGACTTTTCAATAAATACAAACAAAAGAAAGCAAGTAGAAGCGTAGAGCGAAGAGCTATGGGCCAAGAATTCAAGTCATAAAACATACATCAAAAACAGGTCTAAGGAATGTTCTAGCGCAAGCAAACGCGTGAGTTAAATGAAGCAAGCGTCAAGAGTTCGTGGATCGTGGATTGCCATGGGAAATTGAACGAAAATAAGAACACGAGGGTTAAACAGTGCAGGCAATGAACCGACAAGTGGTTCAATCGGGCATGACTAATTTAAATTGAATTACTCGATTTATTCATGGGATGTCGATAGAACAGAATGAAAGCAATAAATCTTGAACGACGTATAAAAAATTGCCAAGACCGTAGCTATTTCACGATCGTAACTAGTTTGAAAACAGGGAGAAAATACATGTATTTTTCAAAAATGTAGCAAACAGAAAACTGGAAGGAGCTTGTGAGCAGTTGCAACAGTTAGTATTCCCTCGATTTCATTAATAACAACGCTGTAATGACTACATGACAAATGATCAAAACGACCAGCATAATAAAAAAGAAGTTTGAATATATGTGAAACCTAGCATAGATTTGTATGAGATTCATATCGGGTTACTACAGAGATTGAAAACGCCGCTGTCTTTAAAAAAAGCCTACATTTGGCACAGAACTGTGCATTTAATAATAAAGCCTTGGGATCCAATGTAAATGTAAAGGGGACTGAAAAATAGCCTATAAATGGTTTTATATATGAAAAATAGTTGCTCACGTGTTTTGACAATCAGTAACAAGTGCGAACTCCGCCTTGCATTTACGGGAAGGAATCCATCTACCCTGGTGAACACGAATGCAAGCTCGCCAGTGGTGCCATTCACGAGCACAAAGATCAAACAAGAGTTTTTCTTGAACGAATTTGCAGAACAGAGTCCCACGTTCTGCGTCTGAAATGGTCCGGTCATCCGGATTTCCATACCCTACAGGACCGCCCCTATATCCGCGATAAGTCGCCATCGATCGGCTAAAACAACCAAAAAAAGAGACTAACCCAAATGCTTGCGCAACTATTCAAACTGCCCAAAAATACGAAACACTCTGAGGTAAAATGAAAAAGCGAACCGCGGGACCACACCGAGTTCGGACCAATGGAAACTCTGTTCAGTTCCGTCATAGAGCCCGCCTCAGTCTTTCGTGGATGAAACACATAATGGTGAAAAACTAGATAAAAGAAGGCTTCATGAAAAGGTTGAAATGTGTCAAAATTAAAAATTTCGAGTACGTCAGAAAACTATTTTTTAGCTCACAATCTTTTGTTATTACAGCATTAGCAGCTCCGTTATTTGATGTGGAAACTAGAGGCAGATGAAATCTTTTTTAAACCTCGTTGTGTATGCTGAAGTTTTTTTTAATTTTTGGTTCCACGAATAATTTCTTTTTGATTCAGTTGATTGCAATCTACCACTTATTAGATCTGGCTAATCGTGTCGTAGTGAGTTTGTTTTTCGGGTTGATGTTGTCGTCTATCAGTCAAATGTGATGAACGTATGTTTCCTTTTCACGTGGATTTTTTGCCACGGATTCTTAAACCCTTTTGTTCAACCGTTATTGGATCTTTAAGCCTTTACGGCTTATTTAGATATTATTCATATCTCTTTGTCACTCCTTTATTTAATTTATGGTATGAGTCCAGATTAAGAGACTTTACTTAACCTTTAAACCGTAGACTTCATATTGTTCCCCAACTATTTTTATCTCATTATTGTTTCTTACATGTTTCGCTCAAATTTAAAAGGTTCGATGTTTCAATTGCATTTTGGGCCCATTTGTTTCCTAGTAGTTCGTTATTCTTTTGTGTATTTTTTTTTCTTGCCTTTCCAGTTCTGTTTTTTATATGGCGTCAGACTTTGCTGATCCCTCTACTTTTCTCGACGACACCGTTCCCATTGGTGGTGCGTCAATTGTACCTCAAGGATTTAACTCACAAAGTTCCAATGCAGAAGACTCTGCAGATGATGGCTCTGATTTTTACTTAAGTGTAGAAATCTCTGATGCCCTCAGTAACAAGGATTTGGTATCATTCACTGTTCGAACAAAGGTCAGTTCGTTTTCCCTATTTACCCCTTTTCAATAGACCAACATGCCAGAATTCAAGAACCAAAGCTTGCAGGTCAATCGCGTTCATGATGATTTCATCTGGCTTCATGACCAGTTTGAGGATAATCCCTCTTTCGCTGGATTCATAATACCTCCTGCTCCTCCACATCCCGACTTCGACTCTTCCAGAGCGAAACTTCAGCGTCTGGGTAAGAGCGAAGGCACCATGACAAAGCAGGACATGCAGAAACTTAAATCTGAACTCGAAGCGTAGGTCTAAACTTTCTTTCCATGTCTTAACCATTGCTGTTTTTTTCCTTAGAGAATATCTCGCTAATTTCAAGAAAACTGTCGCCATGCATCAGGTCTTTCTTCAAAGACTTGCCAACCATCCTGTTCTGCGGAAAAACTATGGCTTCCGAGTCTTTCTAGAGTACGACCAGGATCTGAGTGTACGGACAAAGAACGCTAAAGAAAAAGTAAATTTATGTGCAAACTCATTGATTGTATTGTATTGTATTTTTTCGTGAGACTGCTATTTAACCTAACAATAAATACCTTTCATGGCGCTCCATGTCTCACTAGGCTCGTCCTTGCATGAACGCCAACTTCCCTCATCTTCTAAACACCTGTCTTTAGTCCTTCTCTTTAGCGTGATTTCTCAATTCCCATTATAGATAATTGAATGTAAGCGTTTACCTGTCGAACTTGGTGTTTCTTCGACAGAAACCTCTCTGCAGATTGAACATGCAGTTGGTTTTGGTTTGGGGTTACTTTAATGCCGATGAACGAACTATTAAGTGGTGGACCATTATCCATTTCTGCACTCGGGTCTCCGAATAGCAACCAAGTCCGACTTAGTATTTTTTTACCATAAAGGTCTGTAGCTATTTACCAAGCCTCCGGTTTAAAACCTATGTCACTTCTTGCACTTTTCAGAGCAACAGAACTTCTACTAGCTCTTAAAAATGAAGTTACTTCATAAGCCTTAATTACCATAAAAGCTACATATCTTCATCATCCTTTAGGCCGCAGGCTTCCTAAAATCGGTGACGAAGACTGCTGACGAGAGCATTCTGCTGTCAAACCAACGTGAAGACGATCCATACTTCAGAGATGAGAAGTCCTACCTCACACGGTACTACAATGCCGTGCAGGACGCCCACCAGGCCGCCGAAACGGTCTGTCAAAATCGTCGTCTTGTTGGCGAGAGTGTTCTTCGTCTTGAACTACTCCTCCAGGATCTCGCTACCACCCCACCAATCAATCTCAAGTCTTCTGAGGCTCTGTTAGTCACTCTACCCTCTCATTTCCTCCTTTCATGTCTATTATTTCATTTTCCTGACTTTACAGGCTCACCTCTAGGCTATCCAGCTTCTTCGGTGCTCTATACGTAAGTTAATTCCTGCTTTAAGTTGAAATTCCAGACCGCCTAAAGATAATTCTTTCGGGCTGGTCCGTACATGAACACGCCTCTCTTTTGAGTGAACTCTTTGTAACCAGTTTTATGCAATCTGAAAAGCTCATTGAATCTCTGTGTTTGTTATAGCACTTCTTCTAAGGAGGTTGCAGCGATAAGCATAGTCGAATGTGTGTCTTGGCTTATCTTCCTTTCAGCTGTCGCACTGTATTATGGATGAATTTTGAGACTTTTATTATATGGTTGCGTTATTTGTCGACTCCGCTCTAGCTAATCCACTGCAAAACGATCAAGACAGAGGTTGCAAACGGTAAATAACCACAAACTGGTTCATCAACAGCCTGAAATTGACTTGTGGGTTAAAATCATTTTCTATGAATGCCAAATTTATTTATTTGAAGAATTCTAACTTTTTTCCACACAAACGTTAAAATAGTAGGAACATTTAATGTCAATTTGGATCGGGCTGACCCCAGGTCATCTTTGCTTTTAGTTCATCGAACCTTCCTTTGTTTTGAACTAACTAACTCCACGTTGCAGTTCCTTTCTGCATCAAGTCGACAATCGCATCGTCGCCTAGTCATTCACAGAAAAGAAACTCTTGCTTATGACTATCGTTTGACCTCGTAACAATGGCTTTAGATTGTCTTATATAGCTTGCGACTAGGAGAAGGATAATGTTAATCCTCTGACCTTCTTCATTTCGTTTTCCTTCACTTCGATAGTGCTGCCTAAGCCCGACTATTATGGTGGAATTCTTTAATTGCTGGCGACCATTAGCAACTCTTGTTGTTCGTTGCTTTTCTGCAGTCGGTCTCCTTTAAGTCAAACGAGTTTTTTTCTGCTTTTTTCTTTTGTTGTTGTTGATAGAGACGTCCAGATTCCAAGTGATTTCGTATTCCTTTTTATAGCACCGATCTACCGGACAGGCAGTTCCCCAAAACCTTCCTCATCTCAATTGCTCTCATGGAGAGTTGTTGATACTAGGGAATAACGCACAATTTTCAAGTAAAATTTAGGTTCGATGATGTAGAGAACTTCGCTGGACCTAGGTAGTAAGACACATTATCTACCCAGAATGTAATGCTACTCGAAAACAGAAAATTGCATTCTCCGATCATCACCAGCTGCATACCCTACCTACAGTTTCAGAGCAAACTTTCCTACTATTATAAAATCACATAAAAAGAAGTGTTGGCTATGCCGTTAATTGTTAAAGTCGTATCGCAATTTTCTTGTTGAGAAACCACAAATATAGTAGCTATATCTAAGCGAAACTCATAATTATTTTAGTAAATTAGTGTCCATCTCACCTTGGCCTCTCTTTGCAAGCCAGACAACCATTTTTATTTCATAGTTTTTCCAACACTTCTAAATGAATTTCCACGAGTCACCGAGTGCGGGGCTATGAATAGTTTCTGCTCTCAATATTCCAAGTGATTATAAACTGGCCACGCCTTGGTTAGTCCGTTTTTTTTTTGATAAATTCCAAACAACTGGAGCTTCCCAATAATTTTATAACCTTGACTAGCAGCGGACATGCCCAAATTCCCAATCTCTACTTGTAATCAAAGCCCCTGCCGTATTGTGCAGTCGCTGTTGAACCTCTAGCTACTGTCTTGTGGCGTGCCAGTACCGTTTAGTAGCACCCTAGATAAGTCTATTTTATAACTATAATGTATAAATTTACAGCTCATCTGCTTTGCAGGTTTTTGTAATAAAGTGTATGTTTACTAGTCACCAGCTATTTCTCTAGTTAGTGACCATTAGGTGACCTAACCAGGCGCCTATTTGTGTTATTTGGTCACTTGAATGTATGCAAGTATCTACATAGCTTGCGCATAGTAGCGTGTAAAATCCTGAAGTTCAAGGTCTCGAATCCACAGCCCCTACAGATGCGCGTGACAGCAGATGAGGACCTGAAATTAGTAGACTCCCTGGGCTACTACAGTGCAGAGTCGTCGGCCGCCAAAGATCTTCTCTACAGACGAAGTCGCGCACTGGCTGACTATGCCTCTGCCAACAAGGCACTGGATCGTGCGCGAGCCAAACAGCGCGACATTGCAGCTGCCAATGCTCATCAGATGGCCATGCACAAGAGATTCACTGATATCTCACAAATGGCTCGTCGAGGTAAGCTTATGTATCATACCATTGTATTTGAACAGTGTTTACCTACTTAAGTCCGCATAGAAGTAAGGTATTTTTTATTGGTTACGTTGGATGGAGGGAAGGTACACTGTCACTTCTTCGAATGAGGAGCTTGCACTGGGCCTTCACTGCGAAGTTCAACACTGACCAATCGGTCATTATAACCAATACGAGCATGCTGCATTACACAAGCGTCATACATAGAGAAATCTCATAACCTTTCATCTATTTGTGAAGAGTATCACTGTTATAGCATGGCAGTATGTAAAATTGGAAAATTTCAACACAGTGTCCGTCTTGTCTTGTAGAATTGGAGGATTTCAAATTGCGAAGGATAACGTATTTTCAAAAGAACCTCATAGCTCTGGCTGATCTTCAAATTGTGCACGCTAAGGTAAATTTGGACTCAAAATCTATATTGTCTTCATTCCCTCATCCTGCTGTCCTATGGAATAAGGATATTAAGGGACTTACTTAAGGAATTCATTACGTTAGAGGAATAATAGGTGTTTCATTTTAGGCATCATGAAAGACTCGGCAACATCTGGGGTTTCCCAAATCTTGAAACGGTTTTTTGCTTGGGCATACAAATTCGCTCATCTTAAGAAATACCTGCTCATTTTCCTAGTGGTATCGAAGGGTCATTGAGATCACACTCCCCTCAATTAGTGGTGTGGTTCTCCCAGAATTCCCCTCAAGATATTTCCCTCCATCACTTGACACTGTTGGAGCGGCCTTTTTCCAGCCATGGTTTTAAGGATCACAAGCAATGGCTCTCTGAAAAGAACGAAGTCGCAAACTTATCGCAAGCTGGGTAGATAAGTGGACTGGAAGGGGTCGTTTGCCCAACGATGAGTCTCTGCACCTGTATCTCTGATATTGTCGGGACGTCCTGACGACCAGGTCCTTAGCGCCTCGATTTTACCACTCATGGTTGGTCGGCTACATAAGGACGATCAATTCTGGGACCAAGTAGTTTTTTAAGTTATCCATTAACGTCTCCAGCAGTCTTTCCTACATTTATCATTGTTAAGTTTTAATCGACAGCTACGGAATTATTACGCAATACATCTAACGTTTCATCGCGAACTTTGCATTAAAGATCCTCTTAATGTCTCCCGATTTCGAAATTTAATCGTGATTCCCAAAGTGATTTGACTGACCAGTCGGTTGATATTGAATTCAAAACGGTTCAAGCTGGTTTAGTCCCCATCTGGAGCCAATTCTGAATTCATTGACAGTTCCAACCACAGCATGCTTTTTCGCGCAATCCAAAATCAGTCTTAATAAATCCTCATGCAGGTCGAGCATAACGTACCATTTATGTATCACTCAAATATTGAATTCCATCCGCCTGAATTGTCTTCATTTGAAAGCGCTGACCAATAAGCGCCTTTTCTTTACTGCCGATGCAGAAGCTCGTTAAATTCGGTGCTGATTTTGTTTACAATTTCATCCACTTAGCTTATTGGTCAAATTCCACCCCTATGCATGCACATATGCACTCAGTCTCTGACATCATCTGTCGTTCTTTGATTATGAATGATTTACTCTTTCCACTCGATTTTCTGTTTTAGTCGAATATAACACTTCTCCAAAACGCAATAGCTGCTATCAAACCTATCACCTACAGCTCTATTACTGCGAGTGGAGTCCCGAACAGAGTTGCACCGACAACGGCCCCTGAAAACAGCCCTTTTCTCAATATACCCACAGATACTTTTGATGATTTGTAAAACCCTCCCTCCTCCGTTCTATCCCATCTCCCTTTTTTCCCTATCAGTTTCATGGTCGGCTCTATTTGTGACTAATTGGTTTCAGCCGCTTCTATTTTCTTGATTTCATCACTGTTTTCCTCTCCTTTTCCCATCTCGTTCTCAGCTTTGGTTGTTAAAGTTACATTCTCTTTGGCGATTTTCCGAGTGAACTAAATGGAACCAAAGTTGTGTTCATTTGAGTGGGATATTGGGTTATTTATCTAGCTGCTCGCTGCCTAAGACTGAACGAACCGAATGGATGACAGTTATACAGCTGAGCAAAGCGTTTTAATTGACTTTGGAGGACTAAGCTCGGCTGAGGATTCTCTGGGTAGCACTTTTGGGTGAAGCTTGGCTTTACATGATACATCTCTAAGAAATACTGCACTGAAGCGATAGAAGCTTCGACGTAACTGCTGTTGGAGCAGAACGAGCCAGCGCGGTAGGGATGACTGGATGATTTTCAGTAGATCTTGGGCTGCAACAATAGCTCATAAAATTTTTCGGTTCGGACTAGCATTTGCGTTGAAAAGATGTTGAAGTGGATTAGGGGAATATTTGCTTAAGAGCAAACCGAGCCGCACGACTAGACATTTCCCTTTGGCAACAGATCTGTAGAGAAGGAAAATGCATTCCAACCGTCATCTTGGGATTGAAAGGTCACCACTTCAGTCCTATTAGTTTCACTGAACTTTGTCGATAATTTTCAATTCCGCGTCTACGGATGAGCTACCCGTGTGCGTGCTCACATTAACAAAGTGGAAAAGTAGGATTGCTTAGCCAGTTTTTCAATTGATTCAATAAAAAACACAGGGCAGATCTGTGAGAGAGAGATTGAAAAATAGGCGAATTTATGTAGTTTTGGATTTCAATTTTTCGTGTTATATTGTTCAAGCTCATTGAAAAGTAACATTCTGTTCTCGTGGTTGAATTAGTGTATGTATATATGCATGATGTATGAATGCATGTATGCATGTATGTTTGTAAGTAAGTAAGTAAGTAAGTAAGTAAGTAAGTAAGTAAGTAAGTAAGTAAGTAAGTAAGTAAGTAAGTAAGTAAGTAAGTAAGTAAGTAAGTAAGTAAGTAAGTAAGTAAGTAAGTAAGTAAGTAAGTAAGTAAGTAAGTAAGTAAGTAAGTAAGTAAGTAAGTAAGTAAGTAAGTAAGTAAGTAAGTAAGTAAGTAAGTAAGTAAGTAAGTAAGTAAGTAAGTAAGTAAGTAAGTAAGTAAGTAAGTAAGCTATTCAGGTAATGAATATAATTACAAATGATGCCAAGCCAGCCATTAAGTTTCCAAAAATGGCAATGAAGAGAGTGAGTTAAGATGGTTAACAAACGAAATTGTCAATGGCAAAGTAATTGTCGTCCAGCATGAAATGAAAATTGCGCCTAGAATATTAGTTGTAATAAGCGCCATATGCAGGATGAACATTTAAAGTATTTGGCTTTGAAGAAAAACTGCACGAATTCTAGTTCACACGAGCTGTGGTGCGCATTACATCATTGTATACGATCACTGATGCTGAAAATATCTATTCCGCCGCTCTATCGTGTTTACTCCCGTCTCTTCACGATTGATGGTGGTTGGCCATTATCTGTTTTAAACTTTCTTATGAGTGCCGAATCTGCTAGAAGAGGTTGGCGGCGTTCATTAATCTAAACTTGTACGGCAAAAAAGTTAAGTTGAACCAACAACAATTATTTTTCCCTTTTATTCCATCTTTCTAAAATGCCCAACTTGAAGGTGGTCAAATTTTTGCTTCCTGATTAAAGTATTAATTTGAGACAGAAGACCCCTATTCAGATTTTTGATTCTGTGTATCCTGATGAGTTTACCGCGTACGAATCCGCTACACTTCCAGCGCATTGACAATTTGGCTCCAATCTTGTTTTGAACACAACTAAAAGAAACGTAGTCAGTTTTTCCATTAATTCGTTCAAACCCATGAGTGAATTAGGTCCTCAGTACCTACTAAAGGGGAATGAAAAACAGAAGAAGTTAAATAATACCGACTTCCTGTGATTGAGTTAGTGTATGAATGAGTGTGTGGATGTATGTGCGTATGTCTATCTCAATGGTCGTGATTACATATTTCATACTGAAACCCCCTAGATTTTTCCACTGCAATTCCCCAACTTTAGGTGTAGATCTTAAAAACTCCTTTTTTTTCATACTGACACTCTCCAATTCAGCGTTTGTTGCGACCGCAGCAGCAGCAAACTATTTTCGTCCGCCTTTCTCTTGGGGTAATTTCGGTGATCCAGCCACCAACTTCTTATTCTCTGGTCTTCTGGCTTCAATTGGAAGGACTGGAATAGTTTGGAACAGGAGAAAACAGTGTAAAAGAACCCAGGTATTTAATTTTAATTTTAATTTTTAGACTAATGTCACGAGAAACTCACACCTGCTCATAACATTAAGGATTCAGCTTAACCACACAGGATTTGCAGTTTAAGAAAATCTCCATCAGAATATCACGAATCTCTTAGTCTCTTGGCTTATTTGCCCCTGAGTTTTTCAATTTTTACAAATCGAACAAATTGCAAATGGAATGTACCGGCTCTCTGAAAGTAGGCACGATGCATTTATAACCATTGAAGGGAAGCCTCACGCCAGCACAGATTTTTCCATTAATAAAATCGGACCAAAAATCATGCTGGTGTATAAGTTCCACTTCTTATTCGTTGCAACCGGTAATCTTTTTTCAATTAAGTTTGGCTCCCCATTCTCTCTGGAGTTACAGCACTAAAATATAACGGGTTCAAAATCCATTGCCACACATCCAGAGACTGGAATAATCACCCAGACTGATGAAGTACTGGTCATAAAGGGAAAATCGTATAGAAAGTCCTTAATAAGAGAGACCTTGAGGTACTTCCTCCTCCTCCAACGTGGGCAGAGGTGACGTTATCACCACAGTTTAATTGCTGTATGTTTAGGAGAACATTCTACTTATCTAACCAATTCCTTTTTTATTTATTAAATGCTTTCTCACTAGGAAAGTATTTTTGTAATTAATAAAAACAATTAAAAAAAATGAAGATGAATGTATGTTGAACTGTAAATGCTCCGAAATAGGTTTATCTACCCTTATGTGAATGAATAGCTATTTTGTGTAATAGTGTACCATAGGTCCAGGACCATATGGAAGGAATATATCTTCCATCTCTACCTATCGCCGGTAGAGAGCCGAAACCTTGTTAATCTGCAGCTGCGAACCGCTCGATCGGTCATTTCAGTATGAGCGGTCACTCCAATCACTGGAGACCAACAGAAGCGTCTCGAATTTGTGTCCTCTAATACCTCAGGTGTGTATGTGAACTGCTCATTCCAAGTACAACTACAAGAGTGAAGGACTCTCTTAATTCCAGGTACAGGCGATCCTTGAAACGGAACGTTAAACATTCGGTAGGTTGCACCAAATTAAATCTTGTAAAATACTCCAATGTCAGCAGCTCAGAACTTAAGTTAAATAGTAGCTCACATGTAAAACACGACTTAACAAGAGTTATTTTACTCAATAGTGTTATTAGTGGTAGAGCAAGTAATGTATGCATACAAACAAACTCAGTTAAACATTTAGTGCGAACTTTCACATTAAAATTAGACGTTAATCATTGCACTGTGAATTACGGTAACTCGGACACATAGATACTAGCTAAAAAAGACTAGACTCGACCAGACTGGTCGACTAGACTAGACCATTGGATAAATGGCTGCTGAATATTGCAAGCTAGCTAGCTTCATTCTACTAGAGGGGAAGTAGATTCATTGGATGCAGAAGTACCAATTAGCCTTTATGATTAAATCTTTCGGTTGATAATACGTGCGCCCAAGAACTGAGATTCGAATAACTTTAGAGGGAACTAGAGACAATAGACTAGTTCATGTCTAAGGTTAGAAAATTTTGCTACCACTGACGATCTCCCTACAAAGTGCAGTCTGAGAAGTGAGTATTCATTTCGGCCAAGCAAATTTAAGCAGAAAAGACAAATCTTGACACGACCCTGTCTCAGACGCGGACATCAACCAGGGTGGGGTTCGGTTGCACCCAAACACCGCTTTTGAAAGATGGATGAAAAGGGCTACATTAAAGTCCAACCACAATAACCTCTCACCTGAATGATTCGTGCAAGCATATGCAGCCACTGGTTGGTTGGAGGCATCGAATCGCAGAGCTCAATTTTAACGATTAGAACTTTAAATGATTCTCGTCACATGAAATAATCATCTCCTCCTCTTAACCAGCCTCTTATCGGTGAAATGCTCCACTTTTAAGAGGTGAATTGATCAATTGAACCTTAAACTAAAGTGGAATACATCAGGATGTAATTGGTATGGAGGAACTACACAAATGATAGAAAACTGGTAAAGTGACGGAAGATTTCTATTGTGAAAGTACATTATCTAACTCAGAAGAATATTTTTTAATGACCTACGAAACTCAGGTTGGTAGAAAACTATTTAAATAGATTTAACTTGTTTTCTATGTCTGTTCACTTTAAAGACAAGTTGAACTGCAAGATATCATGAAAACCTTACGTCCCCCTTCACATAGACCTTTAAACCAAGTGGAACACGTGGCATCGCAAAACAGAGAAACGATTTTTTCCGTCGAAAGCCACGTGATTGCAGGGTAGACGCAACGAGGGTAGCCCATATGGCGGCGACTTTGAACAGTTTTGTAGATAACTTCCGCAATCAATTGTGCAAAGATGCTGAACTTCAGTTGAACCAGGCCTTTCCTCAGCGCCTCCAAGCCGTAATCGACGTTCTCAAGAGCCCGCTCTTCGATCAAACTGCAACTCGAAAGAAAGTTCATGATGCAACTCTCTCCGCCATTTCATCGAATACCAGCAACTCCTCATTTCCGAAGTCTTCCACAGAGGCGGATTCAAACCCAATCGTTTCAGAAGCCTATAACATAGTAAAACCGTTTCTTCTTCAACTCAGTGAGGATGCTCAACTTCTGCGAATGTGGGTTGTGTTGAGCATTCCGAAAATTGAGGATGGAAACAATTTCGGGGTTTCCGTTCAAGAAGAAGTCATGATAGATGCTTCGAAAACTGAGTCTGATGTCACATCTATGCTAGATTTCTACTGTGATTACCTTATCTCTCGGGGAAAGATCAATACTAAGCGGATCAAATGGCCGGGAATTAAAGCCTATACTGATGCCCTTGTTGAACTAGACGAAATGACCTACGTCAGAATTAGAATGACACTTCAAGATATCAGAAATAATTATGCTCGCCTATATGACCTTTACATGAAAAACATTGGCAAGATTCGCAATCCCCGCTCAGAGCCCGGAATGGAGGCAGTAAATACCATGTATTAATTTTTGAGGTTTATTATCGCGCTACCAATTGAAAGCGTAGGTTTCCTCAATGTGAGCGCATAAATTTTCAATAAATTAGTTTGACTGCTGCATTAAAAGTAGATCAAAAGCTGGGCGCTGGTCCAGTTGCACAATTAGGCATTAAGAGACATGCCGAACAAGACTTTGATGGCAGCGCGCGATAAAGTTTCTATTTAATAAAATAACAACTACTTAATATTTGATTGTAGAGTCTTTATACGCGCATTAGAAATGACAAGGTCACTAAAGAGGTTTGTTAAGTTGAACCATTTTCTCGTCTTCCGTACTAAAGGTCGGTGCTTTGCTCGAGGGGTAAAGCAAAACCTTTGTTTGAGTGCACTCTGATAGAGAGAAGTTTCTTGCATTTGATGACAAAAATCTAGCACGGGAACCAGTTGAATGAACTTGTTTCCAAGTACCTTAATCAACTAATTTGTGTAAACTTTCTTGGTTTCGGTTTAGCGCATATATAAAATGTCAGTAAAAACCGATACCTTGAATATTCAGGAGAAAGAGTCTGATTAATTCATAATTTTAAACGCGAAGTTGCTGGCTTAAATAGGTACCAGGAATCGAATGTAGAAATAACTAGAAGGCATGAAGAGGTTTTTATAAGGAATTTGACTCCGTTGCGCATGATTTAACCGCTCCCGGATCCGAACGAAGTCGATATGAGCAGCTCACTAGGCTAATCTGGATTCCCTTCAAGACTGAAATACATAAATACTAGGATATGCTAATTGCGAATATAGACAAAGTGGCCATCACTAAAGTGCGTTTGCTACGGAGGAAAAACACTATTCAATTTGGTAAAATTGTGTACGCAACCCAGCGACGATGAAGAGCCATCAGGATCAGTGTTGAATAACCTCCATCAAGCTTGCTCTCCATAACTCAAGCCAGATATCAGAGCTCATGTATTCAGTAAGTTCGATATGAACGCTGCTTTTGTTAATGTCAAATCTCAAAATTTGACTGAAATTGAGTCTGATTCAGTAAAAAAAAGTTAGGTATATGTGGTCGATGCTCAAATATAAAACGGGTAGTGCTTCGCTGTCGTGCAGTGTTCGTATTTGATGAGACAATATCACATGCAAGTCCATGTGCAACCAATTCCTTCGGAGTCAGTTCACTCTCAAATCAAGTATTGTACGACGCCAGCTGTTTCTTAATTTCAGTGAAAAGAGGCGAATCACGCTTTGCCGACGCCTTCGTGGAGCCATGAGCTCTATAAAAAGTATGCGAAGTGTCTTTTGGGTCCTTCGGTATCTCCTGCGGCGTATGCATGTCAAATGCTATAGAAATTTTAGGACCAAAGGAATTCCGGAAGGAACTGCAGAGATGGACCTTCATTATGCAAATCCAAACTTCTACGGGAGGAAAATGTCTCCTCCTGATATTTATCATCCGTGCCAGCTGGGGGGTCAAAAGTGCACGCAACTGTAACGCCACCAATGCACGATTTCATTCACTCAACATGGTTTAGACAGCCACGGGATGAAATCATCAAGACATCCCTTTGTCTCGATCACTTACCATGCCATGAAAATTCGAGCTCTATTCCAGGCGGTACCTCCAGGCTGTTACTTTAGCTAATGTGGGAGCTGAAGAGAAATCCTTCCGCCAGGCTTCCTCATAGCAACTCATTCTGAGGTTTGTCTCTGTCGTTGGCTAGCTACCTTCACGGCCAACTTGGAGGCCACTTTTCCATTTTTGTCCACTGGTAACCTCAGATGTCTGCCTATCGTGCTCATTTTGCCATGCTAATTTTGCGTTTTGGGCGTTCAAATGTGCACGAACACCCCAACTTGAAAAAAGCATTAGCTTCAATAGTCCTCTCTGAATTCACACGAACAGAGAGATACGAGTGAATCAATTTATTTGGTTCAATTCCGATAGTTGAATAGCTTCCCAGCAGTAAACTTCAATCTTATATAGCCACACTCCCTAATTGTTCGGAAGTAATATCAAGGCATCCTCGTTCAGCAAAACTAAAGGCACTGGATTCTTTAACGCCAGGGAACTACTCCTGCTATGTGACTTGTCACATGTGCCTCCCGAATAGTTTCTACTACTTAATCGTTGTAATTTGCGTCAGTTAATGAAAAATCCCCTCCCCACAAAAATCTTAACAAAGGCTTAAAACATTTAATAAACAATCTTTAGTACTAAATAATAGAAGGCTCAGTTTCTGGTTCAGCTAGGGAAGACGAAAGCTCTGGGGCAAGGAGTAGTCCATTGTAAGGCTTGAGTGGTCGAGGGCAGTTTGACTGTCAACGCCTCCTCATTTGGACAGTCGATCAGCTTAAAATGCTTGTTTACACATATCCGAGCCTCAACCAGGCGGGCGTCCTCATTTCCCTGAAGAAAAAAGATACGCTTAAAGTGTATTTAGTAGGGAGCAATTCAGGCTCTGAGTGGATGAGACGAATTCAGGGTGTTGGAAAAGAAGCCTTTAAAATGATTAAAATTCTAAGCTAACTTTTGAGAATAAGGAAAATAGTTACAAGAGAGTCGATGACTAGAAGGATTATTTTCAAGAAACCAATTCCACCGATTTCCCTTAATGGCTTAGAATAGGAAAAGTTCACGTGTCACCTTATCGCAAAGACAAAAAAACAAACCAATCAAGCTCACTCTATACATGCCTCCTGAGCATTCTCCCACATCCCCCTATTTTGGTTTTTGCAACCAAGCTTCAAATAAAGACCAGCCAATTCGCAATAGAAAGCAGGCTACCACAAATTGATACGACGATTATTCCGAAATCATAACTTATGCATCTAAGCTTCCAGCGCCCTGCACAAAATTGACCCTAATCAAATGCATAATCTTTCAGGACACGCGACCACACGAAAGCACAAATCACATGGGAGTAAGCCCATAAAATCCGCGATAGCATACGACATGGACTAAAGCAGACTTGACCACTTTTGTGGATCTCTCAGACTCACTTGATTTAGAAAATCCCCAGGATATTACTTAACTTCGACGATTATGTGTGCATGTATATATGTATATGATTTGACGCGGCCAATGATACGGTAATCAGCTTATTGCTTCAGGAAGTCGTGATAAGTGCTCCTAAAATCATCGAAAAATTGGGAGTAGCTCTGACTCATCCCGGGAGCTAACTGAGAATCTGAAATTCAATGGGGTGCTCAAGTGATAGATACCGTTTGCCATCTTATGTCTGAAGTTGAGAGGTAATTAGTACGAAAAACTGTCGAAGACCACATTTCAAGCCGTATAGAAGCATTTTAATTATATAAATCAAATTTGGTCTCCGAATTGTACCAACCAATCAGCTTACTAACCCGCCAAGAACACTGTAAACGGATGTTAATTCCAAGATCCTTCTTCATAGTTTCCAAAACCGAAGAAGTCTGAAGGTATAAAAACAAAGTCGGCTTTACTCAGTGTGCGAAAAAAATGAGGTAATAAAAAAAGACCCGGGCAGTTTACATCATAGAGGGTTGTGTTAGAAGGCACAATATGGTTTCGTTTGAAAATTCTAAAATATACAAAAGGTCAACTATTTCGACTAGAGATTAATTAAATGACCCTGACCCAGTTTTAGGACAGACGAAGTCGTCAGCCCGGCAACGCCGTTGAGGCTATCCCCGATAGGTATTTCCATGACTCACTCGGTGAAGTTGTACATTCTTTTTAGTCTGAGGCTTGCAGCGAAGTAATCATATTGGTTGGTGATAACCTTATTGTTCTGAGCAACACACACTCCGTGCTTGGTCCATTCGTGGTGCCTAACAGAATCGAAAGTTTTAAAAAAATAATTGAAACAAGTGTTTGTTTAAACAGTGCAAATACCACCAAACTGTGATCTACTATGTTACAGATCAACAACAGCATCATGTGACTTCGTGCATGTAAAACTAAGAACTACTCCAGAATGTATGCCCCATTTCATGAAAATTAGTAAAATCAAGATCTATCGCTGTCGTTTTTTAAACCAATAACCCCACAAGGCATGAAATGCACCATTTGATTGGATGCCGGATAATTAAGAGCATACTCTGACTTTAAAAAATGAAAGTTGATGGCAAATATTTTTTTTGTGAAATCTACCGAAAAAAACAGCTCGCCAAACAAATCAGGACCTACCAAAACTTCCAAGGATGTGAGTAATCTTTTTCGTCAACCCATTCATTTTTAAGTTGCTCGTAGATATCCTTGAAGGAAATATTTATAGGAAGTTAAAAAACTAGTTTACGAACAAATGACGAAACAGAATTAGGTTAATAAACCTGGATTGAGTTGTTGTCGTATTTTGTGCCATTTGAACACTCATTCATTGACGTAGCGGGCCAGATTTGTGCCCTGAAATCGTTCACAAAGTGAGCAGTTTTTAAGTGAATAATCTTTATAATGAAAAAAGAGAAGCCCAACCCACCAGAGTCCATGAATATTGAAACCACTGATAACTCGAGGATAAGCACACTAGGTAGAAAGAAATCACAAGGGTACAGCAATAATAGGACACTCGTGTATTAGTAGTCAGACCACGACAATTTAACACACCTTGGTAAACTGGCAATATCCAGCAGGCCAGGATTGGGTTAAAACGAGATAGTCCCACGTACCATTCTCATAATTTCCTTGTGGGGATAGTGGCAAGGAATTTGATGAATAGTATATGTCGATAACTATAATCGAGGCCTGGTTGGACAGCAAAATTTGACCAGAAGATAGCAAACAAAAGGCATAAAACGGTCTGAAAAATTAAATAAATGAGAAATTCAGTGAGATATTGGAAGTAATAATGGGAAGTCCGATTGAGTAAATATTATTTCACAACCTCAACAAGGTACCCGCATACGCGTTCAAGGGCATAGTTAAATTAGTGCTCGTATGTCACTCAATCGTAATGCACGAAACTAATAATTGTTTGCACTGATTTTACAGCTAAATATTAAACGAGGAAGTTTTATTAATTGATTTTATAAACTCGTAAGCGTGTTCTCATTTTCCATGTAAAATAGCCCCGCCACCAGCACACTGAGCTATTAAGTGTCTTGTTAGCTTTTCACCTACATAATTATTTTGTTTGGAAAAATTCTGATGATATTCATTCATAAGAGGTCTACAGATCTATTTTTTCCAAGTCCATTGACTTTTCGCCCTTAGTACATCTATGGCGGCCTTCAGTATTCATGCAGATCGGAATCAACCACCTAAGTCTGGCTTGCACACGTCAGTAATTTTTTTTCCCTTTTTAAAGTATTTCTTATTATTCAAAAACTGCTGCTGGACAGAGACTTGAGTAATCATGTTGAAGTCAAGAAAGTTCGAGAGCAGGTGTTACATAAATTCTTCCATTAGAACGATCCCAGTATCGAAAATGACCCGCATAATATAAAAGGGATTATCAGTCTTTTTGAGAAATGAAATTTTCAAACAGCTTTATATTAGCCGGATTTATATCGAAGGACCACACTTCTTTGTTGTGCCCACGGAGCCCTAATTCAGTCTTTAAGGTAGGAGGATGAATCCATGCATAAAGTCTTTCAGGTATACACTTCATTGTCCATGCTTTGCTCTCAGTGCTCAGTCGAACATGTTTGGCGAGTGAATTATATTCAAACGAAGCATTCGGTTTAAATCATATTCAACAACATCCTTGCAGGTGATGCAGAATTCACTTTGTCGTCTATCCACTACACAAAGTGATATTAAACTTCTACTAAATTAGAGGTTTTGTGCACTACCCACCTTCATCACACATTTCCCTCCTCGACACGAAGATCTTGTCAATGACCGCTTTTGGGAATAAGTTTCTGGTTGATTTTGTATTGCGAAAGAAAGCCATTGCATTGCAAGGTGTTTTCCACTATTTTTTATTATTTAATTTCACAGTACCACCCTAGTTCAGAAATATAATAGGTGTGGTGCGTTAATAAACACTAAACACTTTATATCCCTTGAATCATAAAACCTCAGTGCATTGCGATACCTCTTAATAACTTCTACAAAATAATTTTTAATGAAGGCAATAACGATCTGCAAAGTTTGATTTATTAAACATTCTGAGTCTTTCGAAAAGACTGCGATTTTGCTCTAACTGACTCTTATACAACTCAGGATACAAGCTTATAAGACATGTAGTATTTTCCGAACTTATTACTCATGTATGTATCCATCAACACTAGTGCTGGACCAAAAGTAATTGTTCGTGATTTACATTGTCCCTTTTAGCTATCTCATCGCATATTTCCGCAATTGTTTCTTGTCACAAGCACAGTATGGTTGCCGTCAAACTTATCAGATAAAAAAGGTTCAGAGTCTAAGTACGTCCAATGTTAATGGACCAATCACGCATGCCAATTATTATTTTTATAATAAGCTATTCATTGAACTCATTTTTTCTCAACTATTTTTTCCAGCTATTTAATCCACCAAAGGATAGTGAGAAGAAAGTATAAATAACGTCATACTGTAATCAACAAAGATATGTGAGAACGCCAATATCCGTTATCATGTCTCAGAGTTTCATCCGCAGTATATTACGCGGAGTGGACTTAAAACACAATGTTATCGAGGAATTTGACTTATAAAAATCCTCTTGATACTTTATTCTTAACTTATTGTGAAATAGAGGATGGATGAATAATTTAGCTACGCAAGGGCACCGGTACTTCTAAAATAAGACTACAACCGAAGGTTGCATTTAGTTTCTGATGCTGAGCGTTCCCATCAGCTCCCACATAATTATATACTGGAAGGTTATGAACCCATGTTGCCAAATGAGTAAGACTTATATGTAACTGCTAGATCATCAGATAATTAATTCCTCAAGCTGAACCCCAAAACTCATGGTTATTAGCAATTCCATAAATGAAATAAATATAAACAGAAAACGCGAGAGAGATGTTAAGCTAATATTCATTCGAAAGTTATTGAAATGCCTGGTGTTTCGCACCGGTTTGGTGTGGAAAATGGCAGAATGGGGTCTTTGAAAGTGCTTCCTGGTAGCCGAGGTTCACTGAGGACGGCAGCCAGCCCATCACAGGGTTTCCAAATACTTGCATCGAGGCGAGGTCAGCTATCTCAGGTGGCTGCTGACCTAAATGTCATAAAGTGATAGATATTTTATTTTATGACGTAAAAATAAGATTTTGTGCAGTAGAAGGGCTCCAGACATGCCGGATTAATTTGTGTCTAGTTTTATTCGAACACTGTTAATAAAAAGATTATAACTTTTTCAGAGACGTTCGCCCTCTTTTTTTAATTTTGGATACCCATCTCAAACAAGACCCGACGTAAATAGTTGCATGCTATTAGCATTTATTTAAAAATTTTGCCCTAACACAAAAGAAAATAATTAATTCATAAAACATAAATCATCAATTACAATTGTCGAATAAACAGTAAGTTCTAATACCCGATAATTATAAATGCTCGAAAGCGTAATATCAAATGATATAATTTTATAGCTACTGACTTAGGTAGATCAGAAATTATGTGCATCAGTGGGGACTTACGGATTTTCGGTCCTTCTTAAGTACCCTCCGAATTACATTTTCGCTCGCAATCATGCCATCACTGATTATCATTAGAAGCTACTGATGCAGTCAACAGCGGTACAACCTAGTGTCAATTGCTTTGATAATTTTATACCATTTCCCAGCCATCTGTAATCCACAAATGATCCAATGCATTCGCTTGTTAGTACTGACTTTTGAAATAATTATTTCTGTTGTAATATCTGAAAACTACACGATTTAGCTAGTTTACTGCCTTAGCAGTGCTTGTGTGAATCGGACCATTTTGAGGACCCAATGAGATCTCCTCTACTAAACTTTAGGAGATGAAACTTATCAACAATTTAATGAATACTAAATAACAATAAAGTCAAATAAAGCAGCCACTGCAAGTACTTTCTTGCCCACAGCTATTTGCGCTTTCCCTTTTCATCCCCAAAACTAGCTCCACGGTACTTGGGAAATTAAATTAATTCCAAAACAACTTTGTGGTCGCAATTGCAACCGGCTGTCGAGGCATCAAATAACGAATTCATCGCTCCAAGTAGTATAACCTCAAAACCCTCTGTATGTCGTCCATATGTTCAGAGTACTGCTAAAGAATGAATACAGAGTTCGTACCGCTTGGAAGAGAGGAGTTTGAAAGTTCGCCTTCACTTTCCGCTCCACTATCTGTGCTGCTACTGTTTGTGAGGAAGGAGGTCTCATGGGTCTGTGAGTGGACGCACATTGACGATGTTTTGGATCTTGATGTCACTGATGACAACTCAACCTCGTTCTCTTCATCCAGTTCATCATCATCATTGTCTTCTCCCTGGAGTACTTTAGCATCAGTCTCATTTTGCCAGTTGGTTTGACGTGAGGCATCTCTTCGTAAGCGCTTTTCTTTAGCTCTATTTTAAAGTTAAATATATTTGTTGACAAATATGCGAACACTTCTATCTGTTGCTACATCCAGGCCTCAAAAGAATAAACTTGATCGACTAAAAAAAGTAAATACAAGTAATTTTAAGCTGACGCTGCTTCAGACTGCGTGGGGCAACCAGCTCCGGTTGTAATTCAATACCAATCACAATGACTTTATTGAGTTCATTTTATAATTGTAGCTCATACGAGTCCTTCACCTACTCATGAAAAAAATCTGCACTTAATTGATCTCAACGGAATGTTTAGCCTCGGAGGACTTTAAACCACTTTTCTTGCGAAATGGCTTTCTAATTCTCACTTCCTCTATATCTCAGTCAACCAGAGCTCCTGAATTCTCAAAACCTCAAAATTGTACTAACTTCCGCAATTCATGCTTACGTTCTGATTGGCTATAACAGTGTTTGATGAGAAATGGAATTAAACGGGTTCTAAGAATAGTCGCAGACTTTAAATTTATATGTGAGGATCAGCTTAAACATGGCAGTGAAGATTCTTCCTTATTTTTGAACAAAAAGCCTGAACAGTGAAGACGAAAAGGAAAAGATGAGAGGAAGAAGAGATGGTTTCATTTTAATTAGATCAGGCTAATAAAATATTCATTGCAGGTGAAGGGAACTGCCAGTGGATGGACTGGAGTAAGGAGGTTAATTAAATCAGCTACGACACTCAAGGGGATTGTACGATTGCCATTTTTTGCTAGAGAAAAATGAAATAAGACCATCGAAATGCGAAACAGTGAAAAGAGAAGAGATTACTAAAATCAACGAACCAGTAATTGGTATTATTTGTTTGTTTGTTTGTTTGGAGTGAGAAGTGAGCATAAGATTGAAAATTATTAACATGCATATTTTAAAACTGTTTACACTCAGGGCCATAAAGCAATGAACTTTAGAGTGATGACATTTAATGTAAGTATTAAATAAATATATGATTTTCAATAAAGTAAAGACTTTGAAAGGCAAGGAAAATTCATTTAACCTTATAATATGCTTGGATAGACTTTTAAAATTGCCGTAAAAAAGCGTTGACTTCATGCTACCTTTTGCAATTCAGGGGTATCGTCTGCAGCCTACAATCAACTTAGAATTGGTGCTGATTGAAGTGATCTCTTACTGCATCAAATTCAAAGAATGCACTTCGGTTAGGACTTAAGGTTGTGCGTTCCTGTAGAAACATGACTGTTTTAAGTGTGTGGATATCTCAGTCGTCACTGAAGTGCGACTGGAATCCACTTTCATCGAGTTTCCGCCCTGTTTTTCTGCGCTATTTCTATTCTAAGCTTTTGAAGTCTCCGAATGGGTCACTAAAGTATGTTCTTTGCACAAACACTTTCTAATAAAGGCTTGAATGACGGGAAAAGAATGAAAAATGGTCCATCAAATTTCCGTGGTCAAAGATCATCCACTCTAAACCTCCAGAGATTCTCAGTTGCATTTTTAAATTATAATGCATTCAACTGACCTCCGTTCATCTCCTACTCACTGAAAACAAGACTTACATCTTCGTCTATTGGTTTGACGTTATTAGTTGTCGCAATTATCGACGATAATTTGTTTATTGGGCGGTCATTTTTTCCACCACTACGGAAGCCCTCCCCCTCCTCCCTCTTATTCTCCCTCCTCTCCGACTAGTGATGGCATATCTCGTGAATATTTCATTGACAATTATCCAGACTTTGGCCGGATAACTCATCTCGCTTTGGGCTAAATGCAACTCCATCAACACATCATGTGGTGAGATGATGAAAGGTAAGACTTCCCTCTCTTGAATAAAAAAAAAAGAAAATCGACAAGGATTCCGAATCAAACTAAGAGGAACTAAGATGAGGGGTGTCTGATAGTATGGAACCCTCAAGGTCATCCGTGAAGTAGGTCTAACTGAGGAACAGTGATCTCTACTACGATTTAAGGCTGGTTTTCGATCACCCTCCCCTCCCCCTTTCCCTCTCGCACGCTAATACCGCGAACCAAATTTTTGAATCTATTACATATATCGATTAAAACTAAATCGACTGACTTTACGGATGTCCAATTTCAAGTAACAGTAAGTGTGATTATCAATCGACAAGTTGGACCTCTTGAAACGATCCTCTTACTAAGATTATTATCTCTTCGTTTCATTGAACTGAAGTCTTGGCTTCTACTGTCAGGCTCTGGACAGAGTTTATTCCAATATTTTCACTTATAATTTTACTCTTCTGGTTTTCAAATCGCTAAAATCGAACAATTCACACATCAGAAAAGTGTAATTAGCACACAACTGACCTCCTGTTTTGGAACCACACTTGAACGACTCGCATGTCGAGACCCGTTTCAGCACTGAGCTGCTCCCGAACATGTCTGGAAGGTTTGGCACCTTCTGTGTAAGCCTTTTTGAGTGCCTCAAGCTGTTTAGCATTGATAGTAGTTCTAGGGCGTTTGTTAACGTTTTCCAGTTCAACTTCTATTTGTGGCAAAAAAGACAGTCAATTTACTAACCGCCGGGTTATAGACCCTTAGTAAGCACAGAGAGTTTCCGGCCAAGTAGCAGCAGCCTTACCTTGTGCCTTGATCATGGTAAAATCTGCCTTGCACATGAGTCGTCGATCAGCTAGAAGATAAAACTCATCGCCAGTATTGAGGGATCGGGCGCACACATGACAGACAAAGCATTCCAGGTGGTAGACATTGTTGTGTGCCTTGCGAACCATCTCATTGGGAGGAATCCCTTCTTCACAGCTTGCACATTTTGTTCCAAACCGTCTGTAACGAGGTTTACTTAAAAGTTTATGACCTAATCAAGCATTTTGTGCAAGTACTAAACTTGGTTCATCTTTTGCTAAATTTCTTACCAGAGCTAGCTGCTTCCGACAGAAGCAACCGAATTTCGTTGCTGAATGAAGCAAACCATATTCGTTTAACAGGAACCCCAAATGTTCTACCTATTTTCCTTAGGGTTCTGAAATTCGAGATCTTCACATGTTTGAGATATCTTCCTTTTTTATGGCAACCAGTTTAATTCTAATGGTTGATAGAATGAACGAGAGTCTAACATCGGTGCTTGTGATACTTTAGAACCTACAGCAAATTCGCAACTAATAGACTGAATGGAGCCAGATTTAATCTGCATCTGTGCCTAATACTACATCGGTGAGCCCTATACGGTTTAAGCCTTTGCAGACTGCATTCTTCAGCATTAAAATCTTAACCTTCGTTGAATTATTACAAGGATTTTGTGCACAGAAACATCTTACACCACAGCGAAATTGATCCTCTGCATCATCAGTACTTGAGAGGTCTTATATTTGGAGCAAGAATTGACAATCGACAAGTACATTGTGGGTCTTGAAAATAAATGCACCTGGTTCGAATCATTTTCGGTTAACCAAAGAAATGGCTTCTTCTCTCATAAAACTAAGATATCAATCCGCTAGTTTGGACTTCTAAACTATCGTCTGTAGCAATAACTACAGTAAAACAAATTGAAACTCGTAAGTGAGAGTAGGAAAATACCTTAAAAAATTAGGCCACTCAGAGGTGAAGACAAATGGCACGAACGAGATTTTAGAGGTTACAGGTTCACCTCCCCTTAAGAGAGCGATCCCAAAAGAGGCCTCAGCAACACTTAAGCCTTAGCCCCCGAGGTTCATTATCTGCATTTATACCAGGATTCGAGGGCTTGAACGCCATGCAGTAAGTGGCTCTAGTAAGTAAGTCAGTGCAAAGGTGGGGAGTTGAAAGATAGATATGCCATTGGGAATTCGCCCCTCCTTCTCTCATGCGTCTACATCTGTCATTAGAGGAGTCTGAACGCATTCACTCTCCACCGCGCCAGTTGCTAAGGTCCGCACCCCGTCTTTATGGACTCGCCATTATCGCAAGGGAATGACGAAGTAAAGGAGTGTCTTGTAAGCCCAATACTTCTATCTCTGCTCAAGAGTGGCCGCTCTCGTAGCAGGCAAGGAAAAAATTCATAAACAAAACAGCTCTAGGGTGTATGGGCAGGCGGATTTAAAGCGTAACAGAAGGGTCCTTTGGTAGGCCTTAAGAAGAGAGAGCAGTTGGTTTGGGAACATGGCAGTCTGACCGAACCTCTTCGTACTTCTCGTTATCTTAGTAGCCAAACATCCGAAGTGCATTCACTCGCTTAGGCTTGGTGCTTCAAGCTTTTCCGAGCCTCTGGGGTATTAATCATACCAAATTGACTTCAAATCAACTAGCCTTGGGGGTTCGCCATTTAACATATGCTTCAGTATGCCCTGCGAATTCAGCTCTTGTGAAAGTAAGCGTTGGGGTTCTGGAAATGGATCGAATCGAGGTTTCCAGTTTGTTTATCTAACAAAGTCTCGAATAGAGAGATGTCTCCCCTCACCCTGAATGGATCCAAGATAGGGACATCTTTAGATATCTGAAATCTCGCCGCTATCAGAAGTGAGGCATCTTATTAGTCTACTCTCTGTGAAGTCTAGAAGATGACATTCAATGCTACAAGACATAGACGAAGAAGCAAAGAACAGACCGTGAGGACAACTGAACCTGGAGATAAAATAAAAACCTATTTGGAATGGAAGATGCCAGAATGATTCAAGTTAGAAAGCCAAACAGCAATAGGATCCCCTTTACTCTTTCTAACCGTTTGCTAATAACTTTTGTTGTTCATGTTACTGTCCCAAAATTAGGTGCCAATACATCTTTATCAACAGCCTTTGGGAGTAACAAGTATACATGGCATACTCTTTATGCATTTTAGTTAATGAGACTATTATTATTTAATGTATAACTTAATATAAAGTAATTAACCAATATTTTCAAAATTTATAGAATCGTAATGCATGGTACTACCCTAAAATAAAAGCTAATGAAAAGCGCGATTAAAATAATTGTAATGAAATAATTTCTTTGGCCCATCAACTGAATTCAAACTCCGACCGCGATATCGAATGTAGCCATTATGACCAAGGTGTACAGCGCCGTTAACGGTCAGAGATTGGCCTCCACAGTAATTAATGTATAGCCTCACTCTTTACCTTCCCTCAACTAAGATATTCCAAAATATCCGGGCAAGTTTTGATGGTTAATTAAGTGTTTTCACATTATCCCTTCTTAAAGCTAATACGTTCATTTAATTCATCAAATACTGACTCATGAGTGGGTTTACATACTTTTAGTACTCACCTGAAAAAGTCTTCACGACAGTAGACTTCCCCCTCGCGATAGAAGCATTTATTCACCAGAGAGACACCACAATCTGGACAGTAGAGACATTTGGCATGCCAATATTGATCCAACATCAGAAGCAGTGTCTTTTCATGCACCTCTTCTGAACATCGACTGCATATTGGGACTGGAAAGCAGGCAATAGTTGGTGATGGATCAATCGGGTTAATAGTGGAGAGCGATGGAAGAGGTCGGGAGTCAAAAATGGTAGTCGCAATCAGTTCGATTATCACCATCAACCCAATTGTGACGTTCTCCTAAACTTAATTTGCTTAATGGTTTCGTAGTGCTTCCTCACTCTCCCTCCTTCCCACCCTCAGGTAGCCACTTAACTCGATTAGTGCTGCCCAACAGGTTTTGCTGCAGAGGTAGTTCATTCAGTGGGACAGACAGGAAGATATAAGGGGCGTTATTAAAGCCCTATATTACCTGCAAAAGGCTGGGTATCCTCACGTGAAATACTCAAAGATTAATTAACTAAAATGCTGCAGACAGCGGGTGGTAAAACAACCACCTCGGTAGGCTCCACTCCCTTCATTCTCTCTTAAAAAGTAGTTTTTTTTAAAAAAAATGCATGCCTAGGCTAATGTGCTACTGGTACTGCTTTGATTGACGATCGATGAAACCTGGTGATAAGGACAAAGTTGATCAGGTCAAAGACAATATTCGATACTGATTCAAACGCCGACACTATCTGCCGACACAATCTACGCTTCGATGGAAAGTTTTAGTCGGCTGACAGACTGCTGACGAACTAAGAGAAATTTTTTGATGAATTTATTAACATCTGCACGGACTCTGTTACAAGTAAACCATTAGTGGATTAGAAGAATTTTGAACCTAACCGGTTTCCCGAGCGAAGTCGTTTGAACTGGACAGACGCCTTAATAGACTCGACTTGTTGAACCACATGTCTTTACTAACAGTGACTGAGTAAACAAGATCGCCATTACAAAACTGCCTAAAAACGGGTTTGAAGCTGATCAGTTTCACCTCCTGGGTGCAACAAAGAATTATGATGACATTTCGCAAACAAAAACCTACCAAATTAGTGATATATTTGGTTCTACAACTGAAGGTTTGAACCTTTGCAGTCAATGTGACAAGAATTGGTTGACAGTAAAAGGAAAGTTTTACCAAATGTACCAGGCCATTGCTGATTGAAACCACGAATCGATGTAGCAAATATATATTTTGTCTCTACAGATAATCTATACTTTGTTCTAGCAGCGGTTCATAAGCCTGCAATACAACAGAAACTGCTTCTACATTTAGCAGTCAAACTCTCCAACCGCCGACCAAGATGATAGAGCAGTCACATGCGTATATGGCTCACTAGATGGCGTGCGATCAAAACTATTTGGCAGACCAATGGTGACTGGATTGAGAACTGCGCAGTGGCAGTCAAATGGTGCTTCTCCGAAGAAGAGACGTCAAAGTACTTGAAGTCAAAATTATCAATACTGAAAAATATGCGGATCTTATAAAAGGCACGAATGAATTAGATCATTGGCCGTAAATTTCTGGAGCTATTCCCATAAAAAATGAGGTGCGCTTTTTGAACACAAAGGCAAAGGAATATCAACTACTAAGAATCCGTTGGTTGTATGGAAGGGCGACTGACAATCATTGGTGGAATTTTTCCAGGAAAGAACACCAATTCGACATCATCCATTCTCTTTTATCGAAAACGCACAAACGAAAATTGGATTGAAAGTAGTTGAATGCATATTTGAGGGAATAAGAGAAAACGAAAGATATAGTCAGAAGAGATCCATTTATAGATTGCCTACCTATTAGCAGCTTCTAGTTCCATTTCTTAGAGTAAATGAAGAAGGTTTCCAGCTGTTCTGGTGGTGGAAATTCAAACAAAGGTGGAGTTTAGTGACTGCTTGACTCACCGGATGATCTACCAGGAGGATTTTGAATTGGAGGCGGTGGAAAAGTTTGTGCAGGGAGCAACTTTGCAGTTTTTGGAGGATTAGCGTAATTCACCATCGTCAGAAATGCTGGCGGGACTTGTGGTAAGGATTGAGATGGACCTGCATGTATCTGCATTGCCCCCAATTCGACCCCTAAATATTGTGCATTATCCACAGGATTCAGTAGGTGAAAGTTGGCCATCTGTACAGTATGTTTGTGAGTAGCTAGTCTATTAGAGACGTAACTACCGCAAGTGGTTTTGATTGGATGGACAAAGATTTGGGTTGAGGTGTACTCAGGTCCTATTGGCCCGCCCACGCGAGGTTATTCGCAAAAAAGGTTTTGCAATTCTTTTGCACGTTGATTCGAAGACGTCTCACATCTATGATAAATGAACAACAGTTTATAAAATTAAAAAATGGCAACTAAACTATATTCAGTTTACACACTGTTTGATGCATGACCTAAAAGTCCACTTCATTTATATCAGTCCGACAAGAAAATCGTGCTCATCGAGGCATAGAAATTCTCTGGTAACAAAATGTTTCGCTCCCTCGAAATAACTAACGATAACTGAAAATAGATGAAGTATGTGAATTCCCGATTCATATCTAACTCAGCAGAAGAATCACCCGTCATCTAAGATGGCGATGGACCTGCCCGGAAATGTCAGAATCGCACTTTGGCACGAAAAGAAAGTGATAAAATCCAGTCTGAAGTGATCCCAGATTCAAGAATTGATGACGAACTTAGCTTAAGAAAACATTGTGGAGTAGAGGATCGTTTATGAATGAAGCCTCTGCATACGCTCCAAACAGGCACGAATGTCAAAACAAGGGAGCGTGAAAAACTTTAATTGAAGTACACTATTTGCACAACAGTACCAACTGCCGAGCAGTGCAACATTGTACGCAAAGTCTTATAGTTCGGAAGTTGCATGGTTCTTTGTTGCGGAGGAACATAACGAAGAGAGTGACGAAATGAGCCCTTAAAAAACGGGATAAAGGCACCCAAACCAGTGTCATTAGTTTGCCTATTTAACGAATGATTCTAAAAGAAGATTTCGACGAAACCTACTGCAAATGCGAATAAGAATAGTGTTCCAACTAATTGTTCTCTACTGCTACAACCTGATGGCGATCCAAGTCGGAGCCATTTCTCCAGTAGTGGCAAGTTCTTCGGCGCACTTCAGGAAGGACTCGCTACTTTTTAAAGTTCGTATCAATAAAAAATTCCTCTCGATAAAATGAATCAAAAGCTGGACTTTTGAAACTCGATTTCGTTATAGTGCCTTTGATATTTTGATCAGATTTATTTGCCTTATTAAATCGGTAAACTGTCGCTTCATTTGTTCTTGGAGTGCTCAAAGTCTCTTCAGCATCACTACTCCACGGGCTTGAGAACGCTACCAAAAGTGAAGTTTATCAAGTGTTTTTTGCTGTTTAATGAATTTATAAAATAAGGGAATCGAGAGGTATCAAAGCGTCTTAATCAAATGACTTGTTCTACCATGATGGCCACCTTGAAAGACGAAGAAGCCATAGACAGTTAAAAATTTATGTAGTAACTTCCTTAAAGTGGGCTTTTTTGTCTAATTTGCATCAGAATACATCTTCTTTTGCCTTAACCATCCTGTTGTTATTGTTTCACCTAAGCATGTTTTTTCCACAGCGCCCGAGGAGATTTGCTCGGGGAGCTTATGGTACTGAATTATTCAAACAAATCTACGTACACGTGTATGCCCATACAAAATCAATCGGGTATTAACATTCTCCTTCTAATCTTCCACAGTTCCACCGCCAACACCGTCATTAACAAAGCCAGTAATAATTTACGGCTCTGTCTATCCACGAGAGCTTGGATATACGTTATAATACATATATATATATATATATATATATTATAATGCGATCAACGACTTTGACTTAGAAGTGGGAGAGAATTCGGTCTGAAAGAAACTCAATCCAGTCGTCTAAGAATACCGCTTGTTGTGATGATTCTTAAGCCGTGACATATGTGACAACACATTATTATAAACTTCCTTACTCTGAAGTGGAATGTTTTCCGGCTCATGGAGATTATCCAAACGCTTCATTGTGAAAAGTAAGGTTTTGCTGATTTTAGGCTTTGGACAGACTTTCATAGGGTTATGTTATCATGAGACCAAGACATGAGAGGAATTCTCACAAAGGATTTTCCTGCGTGATTATGTGTAGCTCACCTGGTTTTAGAAAACAACGCTTCTCTCGAAATGTCGGAATCAAAAAAGCCAAGTTGAGGACACTCACAGATTCGTTGCTTGTGCAAAGAAGGCGCGATGTAGTAGACGTCTTTAGAGGAGTCAGCCAATCTTTATTTGAAAACTAGCCACAAAATCGGATTTCAAGAGGACGCGAACACAAATAATGAATCGGACGGTCACCAAAGTGTGATTAAGGTATCACACCCTCAGTCCCTTAGTAATATTTATCCATTAGTTATTTTCGCTCGAGAGGATTCCAGTTGAACTCCATCAGGATTTTACATAGGCACTGACCTATGAGAAAGGACTAGGAATAATAAAACGCATAATAAACCCCTGAATTGGGATGCACGGTTTGTCTCCTTTAATCAGATAAATGAATGAAGGAAAATGGATGCGTATTTAGGAATCCGAACGAAAAAAACCGAAATTTAATGGTAGAAAAAAGTGAAATTATTATAGTCCGCGTAAATCTAGCCCAGTCAACTTTTTCATAACAGTCTTACTGAAGGAAAGGCTCTAATTCCTTCGCCAAAAACTAACAATGAGGTCAGAATGACACCACGGACATCTGGAAGTGGAAATACCCAAGGATCGTTAGGTGACTGAATGCGACGGCTAAGGTAAATGTGAAAACGAAAACTGGATTCTGCGGGGCAATAATGCCCTTATTTGTAATAAAGAATTTTGAAGATGAGTGAAACACTTACACCGGTGAATAGTTTGTCATCCTGTACTAATTTTCCGCTGTAAGGATGAATTTCATGGCCACCCGTGCGTGACTGGGGAAAATTAGCATATCTTCCACTTAGATTCACTCGGTCTATTAAATCATCTCTGCCATTCATCTACCAAACTTGCGATTCACTTCAAACAAAAAATGGACCAAAACTGCCTAAAATGGTCAATTCGCGGACCTTTATTTGATTTTGTGAAATGAAGTTCTTAAGTGAACACTTTTATGTGGAAAACTCACTCATTCGAGTGTGATTTTTCAAATTCTTTGCGTTGATATAGAATCACCTATGGTTAATGGCAGCTCTATGATTATCGTGAAATAGAGTCTTTTAATGTCATGGATAAGCAATACCATTCACTTGAACCCTCATGTTTTATTCCCTAATCAGACTCTTTATTCACTGCTGTCGAAAGAAGTACGTTTGATTACCCGTCGATTAACGGAATCTTGTTGGATCGAGGCTAACATTGAATTGAGAAATCCAGGCATTTACTATGCCTTAAAGGCGTTATCCCCAAGTTAACCACCAGAATTAATATCCAAAACCCCAAAAAGACAGATGCTAGCACTTTATGGTCTTGCCGAAATCTTCTTTTTTCAAATCTGCTTAAGGGTAAGAAGAGCGTTTATGAGAGCAAAAGTTGTACGTTTTGGGAGGCGCTATAGAGCTACCTGATATTACACTCGCAGACAAATCGTGAGTCGCCAACTCGATTCGATAAAGCTTTAGCTGACGTGGAGACATTGCGATACTACACAGAGTTCGAGGTGAAGGGGCTATAGCGATATACATTCTAAATGGAGATAGCTGACGGAACGAGGATTGAGATCAACGAAATAAATATTTAGTTATTTTGACAATAAAGACAGAGCGTGTTAGGACCATCTTCAAGGCATCCAAACCCATGGATGACTACATTCTCTAATCCTTGAGTCTTATTTTTATCAAGTTCTCCGTCCACGAAGGTGGAGCAACTATCTTGCTTAGTTGCAACTGTCGAAACAGATAAAATCAGCGATTGCAGCTCTGTCAGAAAAATTCACTGAAGATCAAATATTCAGTGTAGGTGATCCTGAGGAATCAAAACCCGAAATTCTTCCTGGTGCTGTAAGGTTATGCAAATGTTAGACTTTTAGAGGATTCTAGATAGTAGATGCGAATCATCTTGCTACTACTGCTAGAATTATCTTGCCGATAGTAAGGAAAACATGCACATATAGACGACGATGAAATAAGTAACAGGAGAGATTTGGTGGATGATGCAGATAGCTGAAGAGGATACCTATTGAATTCGTTTGGTTGTGAGAGAAACAAAATAATTTGATTCTGTAATCGCAATTAATTCCTGTGAACCAAACCTGCCTTGGTTTCTTGCTCCTGCTTCAATTTGCTGTCAGTAAAGCGGAGACATCTCCCTACCTAGAAGACATATTTTCATAAGCTGTCTGGGCCCAAACTTTACAAAATCGTCACTTTACCTAAAGACAAAGAGAGGACTACTCTTTCTACTGGGCGATTGCGTAAACATTACCAACTTTGCATGCACTTAGAGAAACTGGCGGCTCCTTCTTAGCTCTACTTAGAACGGATACTTGAACCCAGAAAAGAATGCTTAAAAGAACCTCTCACGCTTCAATGAAAATCTGAGGAGAGTCTCAGATTTATTCACAAACTATGACTTATGGAGCGGCATTTCCAATGTGCGCACCAACCAGCCAGTGCATTCCGCAATTCAAGCAGTCTTTTTTTCATCACCGTGCGCTTCGATTCCCCTCTCAATGTCTGATATTTCCATGAAGGTCATCAACATTTATTTTAGCAATGGTTCAAACCTATAAACTCATTTTTCATTAAAAGCTGGGGCAATTGAATCACCTAATTTGATTATGGCACACCGAATAAATCAACGTAATTGTAATTGGCAATCCAAGGGTGTGGGTTGCTATGAAGATAATTAGAAATGACAGCTAGAGGTATTTAAATCGCAATCAAAATAATGATATTTTAAAAGAATGAAAGGATGCGAAATATTATGCGATTTGGTGGCCCTGATTTTCCAGATTAATGTCACCTACAAATCAGTGCTGAGTATTTCATATAAATGAGCGAATTCGTCACGATTCCTGTTGACGCAGCCATAATTATTGCTGTTATTGTTCCTTTGGGAATCCAAACACTGCGTGAGAAATATCTACATGTTTTAGCCTACCTCAACTCCGAAGTAAGTTTTATCTGCGATAATATGGTTAGACTAGGAATGGGATGGATTGCATCAAGGTGAGAGAGTCACTTTCATTTTTCAGTCCTCTTTCTTTGTTCCTCAGTTATCCACAAAATGTCCTGATGACTGCTATCTTCGGTAAATAGTCTCCAACTTCTAAAGCAGGCCCGAAGCGAGGATCACTTGTCGTCTGCCGTTAAATAGCCACTGAATCAATATCTTGGCCGAAGATGTCTCGCTCTGCGTAGGGTCTCTACTCTCTCCTTAAGTTCCCTCGCTATTTTGGTCGTAGATCTTCGTGACAAGCGAGCTATCAATTCCAACTTAAAACTAATCTGTCCATAATTTCATCATACTAACTCAGCAGCCGGTCTTGGCAATAATTAAACAGATCCCTCCTTCTACGCTGATATTTCGAGATAGTACTTCCATATGGAGGTATATTATCTTTGAACCCACCGTGGGCAGAGATCAATGGTTTCATTTAGGTTTTAGTCACACATTCGTATCTCAGCTAAGTTTAGATAGGAATTTTTTATTAATTTTGTAAAAGCTAACGATCATACGCAATAAGCATTAAGAGTCAGCAAAAAAACAAATTTGATCTTATAGTGCCCAAAGACCAAATTGGGTGAGTGGTTCAAAAATGATTATCATCCGCAGGAACCGACTAAAGATTCTCAAATCAAGCCTTCGAAGAGAGAATTAGAGGCGGAAGGTAAGGGGGAAAAGAAACGACTCTGTCTGTCGGGCACTGAAAGCTAAAGCCATAAGTGAGTTCAAGTAGATGAAGCCGTCTGATGAGGAAGAAATTAAAGGACCTACCAAATAGAAAACGTGACAGTCACGAAGGATTCGAAAGAGTCAGTTGAAGGCTCACTTGTTGGGCCTTTTTTCAAAAGAGCCCAAAGCCAAACTGAAACCGCTTTTTGAACGAACGACCACAACACCATTTGAGGGGAAATATATTGGAAAACTTCAAAGAACAAATTAAAGATACGCCTGGAAGGCCACCTTAGAGGGAATTATGTGCCATAACCACCAAATCCAGTGTCTATGAACCATGAAAACCAGCCTTTTTATACGATACCGATGGATTTTTGGACCATTTTGACGAGGTAGGGTGAGCAGAGTACGGTTTTCGTTTTTACGAAGAGGATGGCTTTTAATGCCACACCCAACTTACTTTTCTCTCACTATTTTCCCCATAGTATTTTCAAAATTAATTGGAGTTACTCCAAGCTTTATGGTAATCTAAGTAAATCAAGTAGAGAAAAGACATGGATCATTAGTTTGTTTGTAAGAAATTTGTGGTTGACATCGAAGAAGGTCGATAATATATAGCACTCATTTTATATGCTTTTAATTAAAATTTAAAAATTCATCGTTCTTAGTGATGATGGTTTCCACTCCGTCGAGGTGTTTTTTCACATGTTGGCCAGGAAGGTGGTTTTCGACGGTGATTT
This sequence comes from Moniezia expansa, assembly GCA_019097775.1. Taxonomy (NCBI): domain Eukaryota; kingdom Metazoa; phylum Platyhelminthes; class Cestoda; order Cyclophyllidea; family Anoplocephalidae; genus Moniezia; species Moniezia expansa. Next base: position 2,394,475 of record JADFDV010000062.1, on the reverse strand, counting down.
AACCTATCGAAGGGTTTTCATTAACCCAATGACTGTGCTGTTGCCTATGAATATGCGAAAAGTGTTAAAATATGCGATATTTGATTTAAAAGTTCCTTTTTAAAAAGGAACTTTATTTTTTGATGGAATATATCCAAAGACTCCTCTTTCCACCGCCTAACAGATGAATCTTAAAACACAGGTTTTAACACCAGGTGATTGGTAATGTAAATATAAGCCTGTTTTGAAAGAAAATACCTTTCGTATTTTGATATTAGAAGAAAAAAGATATTTAGAGTTCTCTAATTGATTGGTGTCTATTCTCATAATAGTGACAACTGATTTGATTGGCAATTCTAGGCACTGGATTCGAACTATTGCCATTTGTTGAGTCAAACATACGCACAACCGAAATAACTTGGAGCACGGGAGATCTGAATTTACATTTCAAAATCTGGATTTCAGCAAGTAAGAATGAGAAGTAGTAGTCATGCCAAAATTGTTAGCTACGTGTATCAAATAGGAACCAGATTCAGAAAAGAAGAGGCCCCTCGAATATACATTGGGCAAAAGCTGAGAAGAAGTAAGAGAAATACCTTACATTATTAACAGGATTCTGGTCGAAAATTTACTCAATTTCCTCTCCATTGTAGCTCTATGACTGGCTGTCCTGCAATCTGATCATTCAGTCAAGAACTGATAGAACTAGCAGTGTAACTAATAAAAGAACTAGTCTACCTGAATATTTGTCAAAAAAAAGGTTTCGAGTGAGGTAGGACGATTATGCACTGCTGCAAGTTGAATTGCAGGTTCATACAAATGCTTTCCAAACAATACATATTGCCTAAATAGTTCCTGCTTATGCTCTTCTTTTTAAAATTGATAATCTCTTTGGTTAGAGCGGTACAATTAAAGAATCCCTTTGTGATAACCAAGGAGAGAGTTGACAGGAGATTTTGGCCTTAGGAAAAGCCTTCCATTGACAAGAACGAGGACTCTAAGGATGATGTAGGTGGAAATTCCAATAAAAATCAGCATCCATTAGAGTTTAGGGCTAATCAGGGAAAGTTAAGAAAGTTAAGAAAGTTGGCTGCCTTACGTATCTCTGAGAAAAAGTATTCAGGAATTGAAAATCGAGAGGCCAATCCAACGCAATCCTCCGCTCCTATTCTGTGCGCATGGCTGGTAAGAAGAAATAGAGACGCTATAATTGCTACTGAAATCTGTTAGTAAACCCTAGAAATAGAATACATTTTGACTCAAATTAACGTCCTTGACGGAAAAATAAATCCCAGAAGTCCTCTCGGAACTGGCAAAGATAGAATTATTAGATACAGGAGGAATTCAGCCTGTTTATATTCATATAACATGAGGAATTCCTGTTCGGCGGGCCACTGTCTGACCCGATTTGTTGCCTCAGCAACGCTTAAAATTGCAAGCTTTCAGAAATGCGTGGCGGACGCCGCCCATCAAATGGTGATATATTAAAGGAATAAGATAACGATGATCGCTAAAATATCTACTTGGTTTTGAAACCTACCACGAGGGAGACATACAGGGACATCACTTACGAGAAATAGCAGGAGATAGTCAGAAGGTATTCGCTTTGTTTGAAATCCTCTACAACTCGATCACTACTTACTTAATTTGGAGCTCTTTGGAATGTCGACTCACATCAATAAATGTTGTGATGAACAAACGAGCAGGGACGTTCTACGGAAACTTTGAGAGACCATTAAAATATCTATATCCCAACTGGGATTCTTTACTTAGGCAACATATGAGTTTGAAAAAGACGCTTTTCGAACAAAAACTGATTTTAATGAAAGAAACTTTCTATTTTAATAAGTAAATCTAACGTCTCAAAACAGTGATAATTAAATCCATCAAAAGTTATTTATGCTTTCGAAAGAAGACCTAGAAATGTTCAAACATTATCTCGGTCTTAATTCCTGTTATCTTGTTTGTTGGCTTGTTTACGTTAAAATAAGTATTCATCTGTTACATACTCATTCTGGTACTCAACCTTAAATATTGCCGAAACCAAAGCCGAAATTAAAACCGTGATTTTATGGCTGATACATTTGGCAGATGAAATGTATTGACTTGAAATCTTTCCAAATCTCCAGACTACGTTAACACTTACCTAGGACATATCACTGCAGGAAAACCCAAGACAATGACTTACTTACGTTGTGGTAATTGACTTCTCTAACTGCTAAGGCTGTTCAATCTGTCTTTTCTTTAGACTAGAATCGTAGTGAATCCACTCACCTTCTTACCATTCTACGGCGGAGATTGGTGTTTAACGAGAGCTCTGGACAGGATTGAAAATAGCCAGCTCTTTTCAGTCGGTTAATGGGTAGTTTTAAGTCCATCTGAGGGAAGGGCGAAAGCGCGGGATCTGTAATTACTGAGGCACCCGGTTGAAGAGCTGGGTAGGAGCTGAGAATACCGGACAAGGACGGAAATGTTTAAAGAATAAGCTCTGTCGTATCCTGTAGGAGGTCACAAGAAGCCATAAACTGCTAGGATAACATTGCTTTGAATCGAGGAGAGTCCACCTAAAAGCTGCTTTCCCACTGAATATTTTTTTTGATATGAACACCTCTTGTTGGTGTCTTTGTACACCAGCCCTTGATTTTAACAATTGTATTAATTGATGATCTGTAAAGGAGAGCATGTAATTCTACAGTCGAGAATGGTGCACCAACATGTTGGCTGGAAATTACAAATGTAAGGTTATTTGAAAATTGGGTGGAGGACTTTGATTAATTTTTCCTACATTCTGTCGGGTGCGCTAGCATCGTCAACTCTGCTTGAACGTTTGCATTAGATGACCTGGAGCGTACGCGGAAGACAGTGGAAGTACGCCCACATACTTAGGCTTTTACACCCACGGACCCTAGTTGCCTCATCGGCCAATCATTGAATAAGGACAGGCAAGTGGATTGGACATAGAGAGATGGTTGGAACCAATACAATCGGATGAGTGACAAGGCGAGGTAGCGGCCGACACTTTTTTATTTTTATTTACTCCCCACCCAGTAGGGCAAGTCCCAAGGACTTATTGGGGTTGCAAATAGCTCTTACAACAAGTAGCACACAACAGTTAACCCAGAAGACAGTAAAAGCGTTTATCGACGTCTTCGGTTCTCTGGTCACTCCTCTGTCATGGTTTCACGGTACGGCAGCAGTTCCACTTCGTAGCGGCACCTCGTCCGTCCTCATCACTGTTAAGGGCTGACCATCCTCATACCTCTTCCAAAAGTCTTTTCAACTTTCTGGTGGAAGTTCCGTTCATTGCAACATGCACGCACATTCCACAGTCCAGTCTGAGACCTCGAATCCAGGTATGTACGTCGTGCCTCATTTGCCAGTCTGTACGAAGTTGTACATCTGCCGGCATAATCTAAATCTATACGCCTGATGGGTGATTAGTCCTATCCGGCCGCCCCTCTCATTAGCCCCAGAGTTGTCCCTGGGGCTACCGGTGGTCACCACGAGGGAGTTTAGAGTAGGCTTGACCACCGCGTCATGTGAATGGAAAATTAGTCTTGTTTGTGGTTGCATTTTCCTCTGCGATTCAAATGGCCAAAATTGCATTGAGGACGAGAACTCTAAAGTTTACGTGTGGTTTGAGTAAACTCTTTGGTCGTCCAGAAGTCTATCCTTACCAGGAGGCAGGGGCTAAAGCTGACACTTTCCGCGGTCTTCGCGAGTTTCAAGTCGGTACAACTTGATATACGAGCACCATGCGAGTTTATGGGTAGGAAGACTGACGGATCTTGGCCGCTGCTCATGAAAGTGCTTCTAAGCTTCTCGAATACAAAGTTACTCGACAAGAAATTGTAAAAGAGGGAGTTTCTGGTGGCAAATCTCAACATAATTTATGAAAACTGTCTGGATGTGGATGCTGTAGGTGGTTAGGGCCAATCTAATTTAACAGGATCTTTTTGAACCGCTGATATTCCCATAAATTTGCAAAAGAAACTCTTTATTTTGCAACTAGGTGGAAGTACACGTGAGAACCTTGTCGCTCTCAGAAGTCATAGCTACGCTTACACAGGCATGGGCTATACCTAACTAGGCCGTCTCCGTGACTCCAAGTTCAGCATCTGGTGCCGTGCTAATCGGGACTGCTCTACTTCTCTAGTTTCTGGATGGACTATGCATCATCTCAAACAACCCAAATAGACGGTCGTGCATTAGTCTATATGAGTCCCGTCACCTGATGTTTATCCCCATTTGGTGGAAACCAAACTTGTTGGATCTGTGGTATACTGTTACTAGACCCTGGCTGCCACTTGGCTCAATCATGCATCACAGGCTGAAACAAACTCAAAAGCTCACAATCTAAAGAGAGAGATCCTCAAGAAGTATTTCTACTCAATACAAAATATATTCATAATTAAAAAATTTTACTCTGAACTTTTAATAGATTCCTCGAGATCTAGCTTTTCGCTCACGAGCCGACCTCTATTTAGTCAGTTAGTAATCCGACCACAAAACTCTGTTTCATGACAATAACAGCAGAACGGAGAAAGTATGCCTCTCTGAATTATTGGATTCGTAACACTCAGGTATCTCAATTGTCACACCGCAATCTCACTTTTCTTTGGTTGGACTTTCGAAAATAGTGCTTGCCTTCTGCTGATCTATGGGCTTTAGTCAAATTGATTCAACCATATTCTCGTAACAGCGACTAGCGACGACCTTCCTTTCATCTCAAGTGCTTTTTCAAGGATTGAGGACAATGTTTAGGTTCTATTGAATATTTTGTCTACTAGTCTAATTTTCTGCTTTCACCCATGATAATAAGAAGACGGAAAATTCACTAAACCACTAGGTAGGGTGTTTATGAGTCTAGCGTCCGCCACCAAACTTCTTAAGATAACGAATTCTAAAACTGGAAAAGCTTGAACGATTGCGGGTTTCTCGAAAAAAAGAATGATGTTAGTATTAAACTAACATACAAAATTATTAATGTCTACTTCGATATTTTCACTTGCTAAAACTGAAATGATAGCTCACGTTGGTATTCGCAGATGACTCGCTAAAAAGTGTGATTGGTGGGATGTTTATGAGACCTCTGTTTGCTAATCTCGGGACTTGTGATAAAGTTACCAACTTTGGAGGGACCGCTTCGTTATAAAACGCGAGACGATAACTTTAATCGGGACAATATCCATTCACTAATCACCCCAGATCATTCGTGCGTAGCAAGGTGAAAAGGAAAAAGAAGAGATTTCTTTCACATACATTTACTTTAGTTAATCCCCCAGTTCCCAGTTAGTGAGAAGTTAACTAAGAGCATTTCAATCTTGGCATTAGCAGGTAAAGGATGGCTAAAGAGTATAGATTGAGGATCAGTCATAAGGAATGCCGTTTACTAGTTGCGTATTTTTTGATATGCAGTCAAGACCTACGCCAAATATACAGATTCGGTCGCATGCCCCGGCTACAAATCCCTCTTTCCATACCTTCTGGGACATCTAGTTCATGTGCAGTTTGCAAGCCAGCCTGTCTAATAACTTTGATTTACATAATTCATTGCCAACGACAAGATCAGGAAGAGTGATCGGTCGAGTCAACCAGGGGTGAGGATAAGCACCTTTTCAATCCATCTGTGCGCTTTTTAGAATAATACTGTTGAGCATATTCATAATAAATACCAATAATTTACTGCTTTATGTGCAATAAGTACACAAAAATCGTATTCCTTCACTTGATTTACTGCTGTGTTGATAGGGGGTCATGCAAGTGTCACGATTTACAAGATTTGTGATATTCTGCCGAGCCACTTTAATCAGGAGACCTGCCTTGTGATTGGCGGACATAGAAGTATAAAACTCTTTTTCAAATTTTTTGACGTAAGCAATCAGAACGAGGCATAATGTTTGGTCAAGTACAAATCGAGAAATCCAAATGCATCATCCGAAAAACCATTGTAGAGAGGTATTTACCTCAGAACGGAAATCACACAATCAAATTTGGAGGTAAAACCAACGTACCGAGATTCTGTTGTCATCACGTTCAAAGAAAACACCACGCACACTCAATGAAGAGCAGTCTGAGTCTGAAGGAGAAGGAAGTAAAATCTGCTATTACTAAGTCAAGGTCATCGTTCTGTTGCCGTGAAAACGGAGACAAATGTGAGAAATATTGCTTGAGATTTTGAATTTTTTGCTCATATTTAGCTAACCCCATTAAAAATTGCCATGGGGATAAAAAAATTTCTATGCCTACGCAGAAATCGACCGAAAACCAACACTTCCGAATGGAACTGGATCGTGAAAAAGCAGTGGATCTCTCAGATGATCAAACCTCGTCATCCTCTTGGAACGTGCAAGAGAAAGCCGGTAGAATGGGAAAAGTGGAGGCAAGGACTTTTCAAATGATAAAGGATCTACTGGTTAAAATATTGGTTGTTTCCTACTGCTGTTTTCTATCCGTAACTCATTTAATATCATCAGCAACTTTGAAATCGTTAAGCGATATCTTTTTGAACGACGGAGTGAACTCGCTATATAAAGATGACCCAAGTGTTGGAGGAGAAACCGTTAAGCGGAAAACACGTGGGAAGAAAACGAAATCAGAAGAAAATTTGAGCGAACCAGCGCCAAAAACTTTTTTCGATCTCCTAACGGGGAAGCAAATAAATCCCCCGAAATCGGAATTTGAAAATGCGAAAGCAGAACTTGTCACAATGACTGGTAATTCGAGTTATTATTTGAAAGAGCCTGATGAGTTAGAAGTCGATTTGCTTGATGCTGCGTCGAATCAATTGGCGCTCGTTGCTGTTTGGTTATTCAACCAGTTCTCAAATGTTATCCAAATGATTAACTCTGGGACTAATGTACTCTTAAGTACTTATCTCCGTAACAGTGGATCAATGTATGCAAATAACTATCGTCAGGATGAACCGAAAATTTCTGGAAATTATAAGAAATTGGAGAAAAGTGAAACCTTTCCAACTTTGAAGGTGGAAACAAACGACGACAAAGAGCATAACTTAGATGAAAATCAGACCGTACCAATGCTACTGTTAGAGTCAAAAGTTGAGAATGCTCAGCAGACAGTGGTGCCAAAATCAGAGAAAATGCCAATGGCACAAAGAGAGATGTTACTGAAAATACCACAAAAAGGAACTGCGCCTACAGTTGATGCTAATGTGGGAGCAGAAATGCTCAAGGCGTCCATCTCATTTGAATCAGAAACTGCTCCGGCTACCACAAAGCAGTTGACAGTACCAGAGAACCAAAAATCAGTAATGGCCAAATTATTCCATGTGGCCGGTGTCGACAATTGTTTCAAGTATATGCTTGAGAAGTTCTATCCTGAATCGGCTGATGTGCTTGAGGACTTGAAAATGCATGAAAACTGGCAGACCGAAGAGGCAGGAAAGGAGAACTCAACTTCTTCGATCGTTCATGAAGCCACTTTATCGAATTGCTATATGTTTTTGGTTGAGAAATACCACCCAGAATTGGCGCTCATCTTGAGGGCATTCTGTGATGGACAAGAACCGAAGATAGAGGTGTTCTCACAGGAGTAAACACGACCTTCCCCCAAACCAATCACTTGTCTTTCATTCATGTTATGCTTTCCGCTTTAATAAACATTAATCATATCAAATTTTGGCTTATTTATATTTCAGTTTCATAAATCAAGACCGCGATACACCAACTCCGATTAAGGTTAAGGGGAATGGGATGAATAAAAGAACCTATTTGCTATGAATGGCATATGACTCAAAAAATGAATCAGTTAGAAGGGGTACTTAAATAAATGGAGAGAGTGCCTCAACAGATGTTATCCGGAGCCCCAGTGAGATATGACCTCATGACCATAGTTTTTCGCGTGTGATTAAAGAGAAAATAGTGAGGTCAATGCCTTTTTGCACGATTTATAGTCTCTTTCGCGTCTGCATCTTAAGATCCCCATTGCAAAAAAATACATACACCAGCATGTTGAAGCCTTCGGTAGAGAGGTCTACTCTATTGACACCCGAATCGAATAGGTTATCCTGTCTGCAGAAACAGTTAAAACAATTTAGGTTCTACATCGTTAATTATGATGAAATTTGGTCCTTTGAGGTGGCAGTAGTGTTCTAACCAAAACGAATGTTTTTATAACTCTCTTTGCATAGTTATTTAATCTAGTATGTCCGACTATGGTGTTGATTCATGTGCACTCGCTTCCAACCCTTAATCTTCGAGGATTGTGACTTGCATTCCACAACCATCCTAGAGAAATACAGCCAAAAAGAATATCTGAATCCAAAACTATCTGGAAGAGCAGAAGGTTGTATTCTGTACCATAGTCTCATATGAAGGACAGGTACGCTGTTTTCTAAGAAGATGTGCTCAAATAGCGGTCCGAGAATAGATGCCAATTGCTAGTCGCTGGAGAATGTATGCTAAAGGAGAAGTCTACTTATATTTATTACGAGTCAAAGGAAATCATGACAATTCCGGATCATTTTGACCCGCATGATAAATACTTTTGGTGAAGACAGAATTATGAAAGCACCCCATTTCGTCCGATTATCTCGGAAAAAATAAAAGGAGATATGTTGTTTCCTTAAGTTCACCTAAATCAGATGCCAAATTGCAGTTGCATTAAATACGAAAGTAATCATTTTTTTTACAATATATAAATCCAAGAATCGGTCTCATCGAATGAATTAAAAAGAGAACGTTGCCAACTGATGGGACGGCATTGGCAGAAGCAGTGGATATGATAGCCACATACTTGGAGTTCAGTGATATATATTCTGCCCCAACTTCTGAGACTGGCTTACCTTTTGGACGCTGGTATTTCATCTAATCCACGGTAAATGGGCTCTGTCTGAGGCTTCCAATTTTCGGCCTTGGACTCAAGTTGTTGGATCGAGCCCATTCGAAGCTAATCGACGACTGTTAACAAGTAAACAGACTAGAGCCCACGCAGCCTGACACCATCTCTGGGAGTGCGGCACAAGAGTGATGCGCAAGAATTACATAAAAAAAAATTAAAATACGATCAAATGGAGCATGGTTTTGCCAATATTCAGCAAACTGCAAGGAAGGCATGACTTGACAAAGAGTTAGCTGATCGTTTTTTACATTGATATTAGAGAACAAATACTTTGGGCAATATGCATTAGTTTAAGGAACTACAATTAGTTAATTCCCAACTTGCTTTTAATATTCACTAAGTGAATTCAAAGCTTAGGGGCTACACGAATTTTGAAAATCAGGTGTAAAATTTGCGAATCGACGGCCACCTGTGAACTGGTATTTGAATAAGTGGAGGGTGCTTGAACCTAAAATTGTCAAGTAAAGCAGTCAAACTGTTCATTTTTTACATTTTTTCATCATTTGATTGAAAGTCCAATCAGTACGTTCAAACATAACTGTTCGATTGTATCAAGAACTATTCTGTACTGATAAAGAGTAAGTGAGTGTTTCGTTGAGTGATGGCCTTCAAAGAATTCGTTGGTCTGTAGTAACATCAAACTATCTGGCCGGGTGGCTCTTAACCGGCAACTCATGCACTTTGCTCCCCGAAAGGCACGAGGTTCAATACGGTCTGGCAAATGGCTGTACAGAAATTACGGAATTTAGCATGCAAAAGTTTATTAAATCTCTTGGTGGTCAAACCTACTCTCAACTTCCTCGTAGTGACCACCGGTAACCCCAGGGGCAACTCTGGTGGCTAACGAGAGGGCGGCCGGTTAGGACTAATCACCCATCGGACGTATAAAATTAGATTATGCCAGCAGAAGTAAAACCTCTTAAAGCTTGGTAAATAGAGTAAGACGTAAATACCTGGATTCATGGTCTCACATTGGACTGTAAAATGTGTGTGCATGTTGCAATGAATGGAATTTCTGCCAGGAAGTTGAAAAGACTCCTGGACGAAGTATGAAGATTGTCTGCTTTTGGAAGTATTGAGGACGGACGAGGTGCTACTACGAAGTGGAAATGGAATGGAAATGCTACCTGTACAATGAAACTATGCCAGAGAAATCACCAGAGAATTGAAGACGTCAATAAACGCTTTTACTGTTTTTCTGTGTTAACTGTTGCATGCTATTTGTTGTAAGAGCTATTTGTAATTCTGTTGCACCCCCAATAAATCCTTGAGATTTGCCCTAATTGGTGGGGAGTAAATAAATAAGTAAATAAGTTGAGCCCCTTAACATGCATTAAGTGCCAAAACGCTCAAGAAGAATCTCTTGCTTCATTTGCAAAAATGTGCCTATTTAAGCAGTTTCAATTACCAACCACACCTGATTTAAGAGTTAATTTAAATTATTTTGAGAAGACATTTCACCAATTTTTCTTAAACCACTTGCTATACGTTTTCTCGCAGACTGTTTTACTTTCCATGGGTCCAACCGCGAAAATAGTTTCATTTTTCCGAAACCGAAAAGATTAAAGTCCCCCTACCAAGTTTGACTTTCTGGTGTTATGAAAAAGGCCCAAGCTGCAAACATCTTTTCATAAAACCAATGGTTGCTTTTCGGGAATCCGTGAAGCAACCTGAGAAGCACGATCTTGGTCAATGAATGAAGCGTTTCTGAATTAATATTCCTTTTCCCTGCAAGTTCCACATTTTTTATATCTATGGCGGAGAAAAAATCATTGGAAAATAACCGTCATTTTAGAAAATTGCTGTTTTAATCAAAAAGACCTTAAAATGGTTGTCTTTCATCCCTTTCACCAAGGCGTCACAGTTCTCCACAAAATAGGTCGGACCTCTACTGATAGTTATTCGAGCATGTTTACTCCTTTTTCAACGAATGAAAATAAACTGACTCACTGACTTATTATGTGGAAATAGCAGACGCCTTGGATATCCAAGATTGGAGAATTGTCATTCAACTTAAATTCTACTTTAAGAATACATAATGTAGATCTCTGGACTCATTATTAGGGATGCCCGACTTCGAAACAAAAAGTTGTGAATTTGAATTCAATCGGGCATTCAGAGCGAATTGCCTTTGTTTATTGATCCTGATTTAATAGATATAACTTATTCACAGTCATCTGCATGTATCCTGATGGGATATAGAAATACTCGGATTGGCATTTTGGCCATTCAGATAGCCATCCATTGAACCATCAATTAGTTGATAGAGCTTCCGCAGATCCCTGTAATATATTCTTTCAGTTAGTTGATATCGGAGAGACATTAGATTTTAGTAAGACATTAGGTAAGAAATGGCAATATTTATAAATGTGCTGATTCTATGTAAGCGAACTGCTAAAATGTCATTTAATACTTAAAAAAATTATGGATATCTGGGTAAATTTTCATGTGGTTTGAGTGCGATAATAAATTAGGAGAAATTAAAAAGTGATTTTGGACTAAGGAATCAAAGTTCTTTCGGTTTGCACTTTATTTCGTGTCGAACCAGCAAAGCATGTTTATGATTGGTTGTGAGAATAGTATAAACTTCTCCAGTGGTTTTAGTGAGGTCAGGTAGATAAACCCTCAGCTCCTTACGACTAATAAGTAAATCTTAATTGGTTGTTTATCTCCTTAGGACCAATTAGCTTTCGCAATCACAAGTTTATTCTATTTGTGAACCGTCAATGAACTCTGTCCTACATTTACAGAATGATTGCAATTAGGCAGAAGATTTCAAGAGAGGAATGGATGGATCTGGTCAGGCCAGTCGGAATGTATGTACACACTGTAAACGGGTACCTGAATAGGCTAGCTTAACTTAAATTTCCAATACGCAACATCGCGGAAGCGAAGTTTATGAACCTTGGGTGTAAGACACCTAGCATGCATTGTTGTAAACGACACAGATGCAAAGAGCCAAGTGAAAATGGCTTGACTTCATCGGTACTTGCGGTTTTAAATATTAGCATTTTAGATTGTTATGAACTTCTCCGCCGCTTCATTCTAGTCGCAATCCAGCTACTTTCATTGTTTAATCGTCACCACCATGGCAATTCTACGCCTGTTTAGGCAACTGCATCCCTAGACAATCCCATCTCCACCTCTTTGCGCTTTTTTGACAATGACTGCCATTGCCGAGTACGAGGTATTTAAATAGGACGTTCAGATTAATTGCTTGCTGTTGTTAGCCAAAAGATACGCATCAACACAATTGTCTGTTTTTCAGTTAAGAGGTGAAAAAATAACGTCTCCAGATTGCAAAGGACTCCGGTTTGAAAAAAAGCTCCGACCTTGAAAACACTACGGAAACAATGGTTTGGGAGGCCATTGCAAAGTAAATGAAGCTGGCTGGCCAGTAAATTTTATTTTGAAGTAGAACCTAACTGTCAATCTACATTTTATTATTCTAAGAGATCAAGCTAACTTTAATTAATTTTCTTTCCTTAATTTACTGAACTGATTTAAATAGAGCGGTTCTACATTGACACTGCAAATTAAACAATAAATTTCTTCCTCTTAAAATGAAGTTGTTCACAAATTTTAACATCATTGTTAGGAAGAGAATAGAATTAACCATGTAATTACAGCCAGTACCGAGGAACAGCCACCACACCGTCTGATCGAAAGCTAAAGGTGAAGTCAATTAGACAAAAATTAGTGACTAATGAGGACAATGAATGTTACTTACTCAGAGCATGACCCACAAAACTTGGTCGGTATGTATAACAAGTGGGTCCTGTGATACTAGTGATCAATTCCGCGCATTTGTATACCTAATTAGGACTCAAACGGATATTCCAAACGGTCGTAATGAATTTTTCTACAGAAAAATACACTTGGAGGCTTCAAAAAAGCGAAATTTGGTAAAATACTAGGGATGGAAATTTATTTAAGCAAGTGTAATACTATGAGGATGGACATCAGGAATGAGATGAAAAATACTAGAGCAATCTAAAATACTAAGATGATGCGGGTTTGGGTAAAAAGCAAGCATCAACGCATGGTGCATTTTCAGGATAATAGCGCCTAGCAATGCGGACAAGGGCTTCGGAAGATGGCTTCGGCTTCTGTTCAACTTCTGCCTGCTTCTCCGACTCCACCACTTTCACTTTCTCCGATTCACTTTTTGCGCAGCCATGCCCAGTTTCTTCGGGTTCTGCAGCAGGAACCTCTAGTTCTTGCACCTCAGCTTTATTTGTGATCGAAAAGTTCTTCAACTTATTAATACAATCACCTAACTCCGGGTAAAAATCAGAAACTATGATTAAAAGGTCTTCTCGAAAAGCTTTCTCGTAGTAACCAGGGCATTGAGAACTAGGTGGTTTTGAATCCTTTTCATCTTCAGGCTTTGTCTCGTCAGTAGTCTTTGCTTCAGCTGGTTCAGCAAGAGTATCGCCTTCAGGTTCCTTGATCTCTTCAGCAGACTCCTCGGCCGGTTTCACCGCAACAGCAGAAGCTTCTTCTGCTGGTTCCTCAACAGGCTTCTCTATTGGTTCGTTGTCTGGTGTCACTTTATCTGCTGTGGTTTCTTCAGGAGGCTCCTCTGCTGGTTCCTTAGCAGGCTCCTCTGTTGGTTCTTTGTCTGGTGTCGCTTCATCTTTTGGGGTTTCTTCAACGGGCTGCTCTGATGATTCTACCTCATCAGCAGTGTCTTCCGATTCAGCACACATAGCAATACAACTAGCTAATTTCGGGTACATTTTCCTAGCAAGTTCCAAAGTACACGGCTGCACTTTCTCAGTCTTTGGCTGATGTTCAGCTTGTTCTTCAGCAGGCTCTTCTGCTGGTTTCACCTCATCAGCAGCTTCTTCTGCTGGTTCCTCAGCAGGCTCCTCTGTTGGTTCTTTGTCTGGTGTCGCTTCATCTGCTGGGGTTTCCTCAGCAGGCTCCTCTGCTGGTTCCTCAGCAGGCTCCTTTGCTGGTTCCTCAGCAGGTTCCTTTGCTGGTTCCTCAGCAGGCTCCTCTGTTGATTCTTTGTCTGGTGTCGCTTCATCTACTGGGGTTTCCTCAGCAGGCTCCTCTGCCGGTTTCTCAGCGGGCTCCTTTGCTGGTTCCTCAGCAGGCTCCTCTGTTGATTCTTTGTCTGGTGTCGCTTCATCTGCTGGGGTTTCCTCAGCAGGCTCCTCTGCCGGTTTCTCAGCAGGCTCTTTTGCTGGTTCCTCAGTAGGCTCCTTTGCTGGTTCCTCAGCAGGCTCCTCTGTTGATTCTTTGTCTGGTGTCGCTTCATCTGCTGGTGTTTCCTCAGCAGGCTCCTCTGCTGGTTCCTCAGCAGGCTCCTTTGCTGGTTCCTCAGCAGGTTCCTTTGCTGGTTCCTCAGCAGGCTCCTCTGTTGATTCTTTGTCTGGTGTCGCTTCATCTGCTGGGGTTTCCTCAGCAGGCTCCTCTGCCGGTTTCTCAGCAGGCTCTTTTGCTGGTTCCTCAGTAGGCTCCTTTGCTGGTTCCTCAGCAGGCTCCTCTGTTGATTCTTTGTCTGGTGTCGCTTCATCTGCTGGGGTTTCCTCAGCAGGCTCCTCTGCTGGTTCCCCAACAGGCTCCTCTGTTGATTCTTTGTCTGGTGTCGCTTCATCTACTGGGGTTTCCTCAGCAGGCTCCTCTGCCGGTTTCTCAGCGGGCTCCTTCGCTGGTTCCTCAGCAGGCTCCTCTGTTGATTCTTTGTCTGGTGTCGCTTCATCTGCTGGGGTTTCCTCAGCAGGCTCCTCTGCTGGTTCCCCAACAGGCTCCTCTGTTGATTCTTTGTCTGGTGTCGCTTCATCTGCTGGTGTTTCCTCAGCAGGCTCCTCTGCTGGTTCCTCAGCAGGCTCCTTTGCTGGTTCCTCAGCAGGTTCCTTTGCTGGTTCCTCAGTAGGCTCCTCTGTTGATTCTTTGTCTGGTGTCGCTTCATCTACTGGGGTTTCCTCAGCAGGCTCCTCTGCCGGTTTCTCAGCGGGCTCCTTTGCTGGTTCCTCAGCAGGCTCCTCTGTTGATTCTTTGTCTGGTGTCGCTTCATCTGCTGGGGTTTCCTCAGCAGGCTCCTCTGCCGGTTTCTCAGCAGGCTCTTTTGCTGGTTCCTCAGTAGGCTCCTTTGCTGGTTCCTCAGCAGGCTCCTCTGTTGATTCTTTGTCTGGTGTCGCTTCATCTGCTGGTGTTTCCTCAGCAGGCTCCTCTGCTGGTTCCTCAGCAGGCTCCTTTGCTGGTTCCTCAGCAGGTTCCTTTGCTGGTTCCTCAGCAGGCTCCTCTGTTGATTCTTTGTCTGGTGTCGCTTCATCTGCTGGGGTTTCCTCAGCAGGCTCCTCTGCTGGTTCCCCAACAGGCTCCTCTGTTGATTCTTTGTCTGGTGTCGCTTCATCTACTGGGGTTTCCTCAGCAGGCTCCTCTGCCGGTTTCTCAGCGGGCTCCTTCGCTGGTTCCTCAGCAGGCTCCTCTGTTGATTCTTTGTCTGGTGTCGCTTCATCTGCTGGGGTTTCCTCAGCAGGCTCCTCTGCTGGTTCCCCAACAGGCTCCTCTGTTGATTCTTTGTCTGGTGTCGCTTCATCTGCTGGTGTTTCCTCAGCAGGCTCCTCTGCTGGTTCCTCAGCAGGCTCCTTTGCTGGTTCCTCAGCAGGTTCCTTTGCTGGTTCCTCAGTAGGCTCCTCTGTTGATTCTTTGTCTGGTGTCGCTTCATCTACTGGGGTTTCCTCAGCAGGCTCCTCTGCCGGTTTCTCAGCGGGCTCCTTTGCTGGTTCCTCAGCAGGCTCCTCTGTTGATTCTTTGTCTGGTGTCGCTTCATCTGCTGGGGTTTCCTCAGCAGGCTCCTCTGCTGGTTCCTCAGCAGGTTCCTTTGCTGGTTCCTCAGCAGGCTCCTCTGCCTGTTTCTCAGCGGGCTCCTTTGCTGGTTCCTCAGTAGGCTCCTCTGTTGATTCTTTGTCTGGTGTCGCTTCGTCTACTGGGGTTTCCTCAGCAGGCTCCTCTGCTGGTTCCTCAGCAGGCTCCTTTGCTGGTTCCTCAGCAGGTTCCTTTGCTGGTTCCTCAGCAGGCTCCTCTGTTGGTTCTTTGTCTGGTGTCGCTTCATCTGCTGGGGTTTCCTCGGCAGGCTTCTCTGCCGGTTTCTCAGCAGGCTCCTTTGCTGGTTCCACCTCATCAGCTGTAGTTCTTTCTGCTGGTCCTTTGTCAGGTTCCAGCTTATCAGCTGTACCTTCGGTTTCAGCACAAATAGTAATGCAGCTTGCTAATTTCGGATACATTTTCCTAGCAAGTTGCAAAATGCACCGCTGCACCTTTTCAATATCTTGCTGTTCTTCAGCTGTCAATTTGTTCGGTGCGTCGCACATCTTGTTTATTATTCCATCACCTATGCCATGCTTTTATACTCCTCTATTGGCAGCCACATGTACCTCACATGCGTGTAACTCATAAAGTTGCCAAACTTCAGATTTCGCATCCACTAGAAGAAACCCACATGCGGTGTAAATTATTTCTGAATATCAGCTGATTGCCTCAAGTCAATCTAAAATATTTGCATTCATATTATCTAATTTCCTTCAATATATATGCATGAAAAACACTTCATTTTGAATAGTTGTTTTATTTAGATCATTTGCCCCCGATCGGCGAAGTCACTATCGAATTACAGCGAGTACCCCATTCTTTCAACTGCCCATTTCTGCTTCTTCTTCCATCTAAAATTTGTTCTTTAGTCTGCATTCGGATAGCCCATGAACTAAGCCCATTACAGTTTTCTCTATCTATCTATCTATCTATCTATCTATCTATCTATCTATCTGTCTAACTGTCTCTTTCTCTCTCTCTCTCTCTTATGTTGCAACAAAGCCTTAGTGTGTTTCAACCACCCAGTCTTCTACCTAGAGGATGAAAGCACTTAACAACATAATGCTTGACCACTGTTAAAGAAAATATCAGGTAGTTTGGAACATTCACTCCTTTTGATCAAAAGAATCCTTTCACCTGAGAGGTTGTTTCATTTTATTTTGGGTAGCAGCACTTTATTTAGCAATTAAATATGCTAACAGCAATGCTACCAGACTCTAGTCGCTAGGTGAAAGACTGTGAAGGTTGACGCTCAACTGCTATTCGAAGATTAAATCTAGACCATTTTCATGCAAATGGGTGCCTGAGAATGATAAATGAACCTAGAAGAATTGTAAAGAATGGGACCAATTTATGATAAACAATCCAACACTATATTTCACGTGGAGGAAACAGATGATAAAATAAACTTTAAATTTTGGTTTAAAACGAACTCCTACGTTTTGTGATCGGTTAAACGGAATCATATGACCAGACGTAAATAAATGATCTAATATGAAGTAGGAATATTATTAATAACCATGAGAATAATCACTTACGAAACACTGAATATAACCCAACCTAATTGACTAGTTAATGCCTTATTGCAGAATAGCACAGCATTCTCTTTACTGGCTCTCCTGGACACTATCGCTCATGATTGACATTGACATTGTCAGCCCATTACTGGCTTGATAAAACGTGGATGGATGTAAGGAGGCCATTGTAATCCGTAGAACTGCAATTGTAAAGGTCAAAATGATCAACTGCTACTATTGCGAAATAAGGTAAAATTGCATCTTTAGAGTGTCGACAAGGAAGCCACAAGGGCCTAATTGAAATACTCACTAACGGCAGAGACAAAACCTACTCACCATATATTTAGCAGTTCATTATTGTATCATCATCCATTTTCAAAACGCTTTCCTAAAATGTCCTTTTTCCAGGATTTAATATGATATTCCGAGATTCCAGCTCTACTCAGACGCACCGTTGAATGAATCCGAGGGCAATTTAAAATCCCTTACAATTTCACAACTGCGTTCAATGTTTCGCTTCCTTCCCTTCTACTCGAGGCACGAGGTGTAACGACTAGGGAGCGCAGAAATAATCTTAGGTTTTAAGTCAGTAGCTGAAAAATGTTAACTTCATGGCTGTCAATTGAAGGAGGTATTTCTAGTAAATCAGCGCTGGAGCAGGCGTGATGTTCTTCAGTGACACGCATAACCATTGTAAAACAGTTGATTCTAATGATGGAAAGAAGTAAGAATCGAGATGACATCTTATATAAATAACTCTATATTGGGTTACACACATTAAAAGTTGAAAGACTTTGAAAAGGGTAGAAGAGGAGAAAGTGAGACAGGAAATTTTTTAAAATACTGGAGACGACGTTGAGGAGTAAGAAGCCTTGAAAAATTTAATAGTACCGTTAAGGAAATAGAAATACCGTAACTCTGCAGAATGTACTGCGGTGAGCATAGAAACCGAGTGGGAAGAAGACGCAGTTATGGAGGCTGTCCAAATCGTTGGGATGGAAGAAGAGCAACCGGATCGATGTTTTAAAGATGATTGTACCAGAAGGCAAACATCGGATGTAAATGCGCACTCATGTGCGTGAATCGTCAGAGCTGAGAAAATGAACTGGAGCTAAACTTCTCGGCGTATCAATGGAGTCATTTTCCCCTGGGGATGAATATTAACTGCAAATAATGATTTAACCGATGAGATTATCAGACACAGAGATATCAACTGGAGCACACGACTTCAATGGAACGAGAGGATATTTATCGGCGGGGACCATCACGTTATTCGATGAAAACGCTAGCGTAGAAGCAGCTTGAACTGAAGCCATTGGCTTGCCAAATGAGAGCGATTAACCTGTTGAAAATATCAACCTATCCGATGATAGCGTCAGACCTGTCAAGGCCAAAGGAATCCCACCCATTCGGTGAGTTAAAAATGCAATATGATCTTTGAGGGCGAATTCAAATTAATAATGAAGTGTTTAATAAAATTACCCAAAAGTTCCATTTTATATATCGCTTAATGTTTAATCAAGACTAAAAGTCCTCGAGAATAGGAATAACTCATTGAACCGTCTAAGTCCGTCGAGGGTCCGAGGACACTAGCTAAGCACGCCGAAGAGATATCTGAACTATCCAAGCTAAGCCTGCTAAAGGGGACCATCGGACGAATCCTCCGGCCGAGTTTGGAGATGGATGCAAATAAAGTACCTGAAAAAATGTCTATATACAATTTGTGCAAAGTACATCTTCATAGGTAGGAACGTTAACTTCAATATGGTAAACAGCTGGAACCCGAAGACCGAAACTCGCTGAAAGTAGTATAAGAAAATGGTGCATTAATAAACGCAGACAAGCTTGTTAAACTTAAAATCAGTTACCAAGCCAATTAAGAAATCAGTGGGATAAATCTGAATAGAAAACTGCTGATCGAGCCAGATCACCTGAAGAATCATTTGAGGTAATGGTGCATGAAGAAGCCAGCTGAATCGTCCTTACTACTCAAGGTTCCATTGAAACCAACTGGCTTTGAGCATTGGAAATATCTAACCTTTTGGTAACATTTTAGATATCAGATTTACTAGCCTTAAATGTATTCAATGAAAAATAAAGACCAGTAATCTTGTGTTAAAGTAAAGTAACCAGAAGGAACTATCCCTAATTCACCAAACGCAACCACGCGAACCTAGAGTAGCTCTTGTAGATTCGTATGGAGGGAAAATTAGACAGCTAGGGTCTACGAGAGGTAACACAACAGTTATGAATTCTGATTACAGAATTACTGGCGAAAAAAATCAAGCATGTATTCCACAATGGCTGATTGAAAGAAATGGATCTGGAGGGATTAGCGGTGGTGCACTTCATGAATTTTATGGTCAAAGTCGAATTCAGACGTTCTAGAAATGGCCAGTTTTCACCAAGTAGGTAGGAAATTCAACGACTAAAATGTTTAATAAAGATAAACATTAAGGTCCTCATATAGCTGAGATCTTTCTCGACGAAGGAGGTAAAATATCATTTTTCTTTGAGTTCATAAATCTAAAAACCGATGGAAGAGGTTTAAAGTCTACTGGTCAGATTGCAAGAATCAGCTGACTTTTAGCTGCGGATCGTGGCCTATGTAATCTATACCAAGTTGACAAATTCTGGAGACATTCAACATTCGAAATATTCATGAGGTTATGCAAATAGACGGAAATATAACAAAGGAATAAATTCAAATGAAGCATGTCATTGGGTGAAAAAATAATTTTTCGTTTTCGTTCTCCACCGACGCAAGAGATATGACCCGTCGAGACCCAATCTCTGTAAGAATCTGTTAAAATTAGGAAGGTAAACCAATCTAAAGTTATGGAAGTCCTCTATTCACTCATCAAATGGGTGATTGCTTCCTGACCATGTCTGATTAAAGTGATGCCTCAGAATGTTGGCGACTCATTCAGCTAGCCAGGTGGAAGTTAAACACCAATCGACAAGATCCCTCGCTTTCAAGTAAGACGTCAAAGGCTGCTGCTAACTGAGAAGTATGTGGGTTCTTTTCAATAAACTGGATTGAATGCCTTTTCATCACCCTAAATCAATAGATTTTGAAATAGAAGACAGCTATTCCACTGAATCGAAACAGTAGATTATCTCAAGAAAGACCATGTTGCACATCAACTTACTTTCTTATTCTTGACGACATTTCGATGCTCACCTAATGCGCATTTGTACCTATTCAAAAAATGATATTCGACGAACTTCTCTCCCTTCTCAATGGATCAGTATACTTCTAAATCTATTAGATAGTCACAAGATCATTGGTTGATACGAATTGATTAGGCAGCTGGAAGATGAATAGGTAAATCCGGGATCAATTCAACTTCGCCGCACCAGCTGGAAAGCCAACACAAAAGTCGCCTGACACGGAAGGAGGAACTCAAGTATTTATAAAATTAAAAATCGTAAATTGACTTGCCGAACGTATTTCAAATGAGAACACTGGAAAAAATCTTGAACGTTGCATGGCTACATATAAAATTAAGAAGAAATGCGACAATGATATGATGTTGCCTGTCAATTGGGGAATGATGTCAGGGTTAAGAGTGGCTTCATTAATAAAATGATTTCATGAAATCTGCTTGAAATACTAAAAGTTGGATGCTGACAAATGGGGCATTAAATTGGTGTTTCGTTGAAAAACGGTGGTTTGGATGTAAAATTAGTCTTAAATTTAAATTATTCAATTGAAAAAAAGACGCGAATCTAAATGAATTGCACTAAAGTTCACGAAAGCCACAAAAGTAAGTGGATTTTCTAGATTTTTTGTAAAGCAAGTCTTGACAACATAAGTGAGAATTCAAACAGTTAGAAAAATACATCAGAACTATAAAAAAGGGATTGCCATGGAGGTGGACTTTAATCGAATTTCACTGAGGACAAGGATATTTTGGGTCTTCCACGGGACAGAGCACTTACATGGCCATGCGGTTACCAAACGCACAAGATCAAGGCACAATTCGAAATCTTGAGACAAGTAGAGCCCGCAAATTCGTTTGTAACTATTGAGGGGAGATTGGCATGTTATTTGGATCCCTGATTTTAAGATCTAGAGCACGTGTCTCAAGCATCACCAAGAAAGGATCACGGAAATGTGGAGAGAACGTTTCTTTGTTTATTCAAATATTGACTCCAGACACTAAACAAGTCTAATAAAATTATGAGAAGCATATTTGTAATGGCCCTATGGCAATAGCCTAACCTCACGTTCATATCGGCTAACAAACAACGAATCTATGTCCTGGCATGGAAGCAGGTAAAATCCAGTCTCCACCAATGAAAGAGAAGTAAATGCAGTTGACAAGATGTATTTATTCATTTTGGAGCAATAAAAAATGTGAAAAATTAAAATGACCAATCGGAAAAAAATAGTGGGATTGTGATCTGAACGGCACTTGAATGGAAAAATGCGTACACGAACAAAATGTACACAGTGAGACAAACCAACAATGGAATGTAAAACCGATGACAAACAAAACTAGTTGGTTATTGAAAGAAGTTTAAGCGATTAAGCAGCATATCCGGATGGCTGCAACTGGCGACTTATTTTATTTTCAAGCCAATGTCTCCCAAACCCTTATGAAAGTCTTCAGGAGGTCTCGCCACACCGGAAGGTTAGGAGTTGCTCCCCGAAAGATTGGCATGAGGAGCTCTTGGCTATTGAACCAAAGTGTAAACTTATAATTAGAAAACTTTGAACTAAATAAAGACGGATCCCTCTAAATAAGATCAAATTCTCCTGCAATCAATGCACATATGACTAAAAAAAGCAAGATGATCAAAAAATTATCAGTTTTCAGGATGATTAGAAAGCAGAATAAACCAGCAGAAGGCAAAAATTCAAGTGACAGAAACTGGCTACCAAGGAAATGGACCACTTTCGCTGTTTCCTGCTGTTTGAGAATCCTCAGCTGTAGACATAGCCATCGGGCAGAAAAAGTGCGAAAAATCAAACTAAATGGTAGCGATAAATAAGTAAATGTTCAAAAGTGATTTAAACGGTAAGGTTACTAGGTTTCACAAGGATACTCATCTCCTCTTATTTCGGTGGAGAACCGCACTGATTTCGATCAGTAAGAGCGAACCAAGCTTGAGAAACGCAATGATTGTAAATTTTTCGGCATTTACTTAATAGGACCTTGGCATATTCATATCGACAAACATTGCATTTAATTATAAAATCAAGCAGAACTAATATGCATTCTTTCATGTTTAAGATTGGTATGAGATTGAAGATCATTCGACGAAAGATCCTCCATATTTTCTACACGAAAACTCATCTAGATCTGCGTTAGTAGAAAAAAATAGCTCGCCACTTAAGCAGGTATTAATGAAAACACAAATCTTCACAGAAATTGATGCACGAAAAAATACACAAGCCCAACGGGCGATTCGTACAGACATTAAAATGCATAAATTTCAATTTAAGCTCTTTAACGCTATTTAATAAATTAAAGTGAGATGCTCACAGCCTCCATTTTTACAACACCAAACTTGAAGTGTAAATGTGCGCCCATTTGCAAACTTGGAGAGGAAAAGTTTATTTATTTATGCTAGATAAGACCATTTTTATTACATTATTTTAATAGGAAAGTTGGTAGTGTTGAACACCAAGGCACATATTCCTTACGCCTTCATAGTCGTACCGGCTTTCCATACTCAATCTTCTGTGGAAATTACATTAATTACCATTTATGTCAACTGCTGATTATAAGCACAACGTCGTAAGGATTTTTGTTATCTTCCTCGGATTTAGACTTTAAATTAGTGTATTATATTTTTTCATTCCTCCCCACCCTCTAGGGCAAGTCCCGAGGACTTATTGGGGGTACAACAGAAATACAACAAGTTACATATTATAGCATAAAGCAGTTAGTTGAGCTTATCGACACGCTGGTGTAACCTCGGCTTGGTTGCGTGGCGCAATGGCGTTCAGTTCTTCGTTCAGTTCTTCTGCTGCATGTCATGGAGTACCTGGGATAGAGTTCTTCTCAGCCGTGATGGAGAAGATGTGCATTTTATCCTGCCTGAGGGACTTTTCGTCGCAGTCTTTTTCCCTATCTTCCACTCGATCGTTTTTCTCATTCGTATTCAGCTTGTCTGCTTTTTCTACTTCAGTTTGATTGTTTCCTCTTCTCTGTTGGTTTCTCCCTTTCTCTGATTTCGACCGATGGGTGACAGTTCCTAATATGTCTGTCTAGCCACCCTTGAGTCTTGTATCCCTTAAAAAAGCAGTCAGTCTGTAAGCTCTTCCACAAGTTCAACCTCGTAGCCTGTATAAGACTTGCCAGGTTACGCACTGGCAGTTCCTTTCGGAGTTCCTCGACAGTTTTGGCTCTTCGCGGATACAATCCAAGTATCATACATCGAGCCGTATTCTGTATTGCTTTAAGTCGATTGTTATCTTTTACTCTCAAGACAATAGTAGATAATCCGTAAGTGATTGCAGGATCGACAAAAATTCCCACCGGATATGCTTCTGGGGTATTTTTGAGACTTCTTGAGCGCAGAAATGGTCGTAGTCGTATTAGGTGCCTTTTTGCCCTGGCTAGGTTTGCTTTTATTGCTCCGTCTGGCTCACCGGTGTCTTGAATTATGGAACCAGGATATTCGAAGTGTGAGGCACGTCGGAATGACATTCAAGCTGCCTCAAGAGGAGTTTGGTCCTCATCGTCTCCAATTTGAAACCAGAAGGTTTTGTTCGCTGCGATTTGCATTCCATATTTTTGCATCGTTTTCGCCAGATGCTCCATTAATCTGACAGCTGCGACTTTATTCGGCGCGATAAGACATAGGTCATCGGCGTATTCTAAGTGATTTAGCTGCCATCTTTTACCCGAGTGATCGATCATCTGTACTGCACTGTCCATGAGTGAGGAGAAGGCTTCATCCAAAATGAGTTGGAAGGTTAGGTTGAAGAGAAGTGGTCCCTCTTTTGAGCCTTGTCTCACACCACCTTTCATCACAAAGTAGTCCCTTGTTCCCCTCGATTCCCCCTTCAGTGAGTCAGTCCATCGAGGACTTTACTGAGTGGATCATTTGCCAAGAGCAGCCTAGATCTATCATTCGGTTGATTATTGCAGCTGTAGGCAGCGCAGCGAGTCAAAGGCCTTTTCCAGGCCAGGTCGACAAACACTAGCACTATTTTCTGCTTCTAGTCCACGGCTTTCTGTATAATGGTTCTTACTCCAAGTAAAGCCTGCTCGGTTGATCTTCCTTCACAGAATCCAAATTGGGTTCTTGAAGGTAGTTCGGCAAGGTGGTGCTTCAAACGTTGGCACAGAATAGATGCATATAACTTACCTAATGCATCTAGAAGGAAGATTGATCTATAGTTTGCAGGATCTATCTGCGCACCTTTGCAATTGTAGATACTTACAACTTCAGCATCGATCTAAGCTCGAGGTATAGGAGTAGTCGCATTATAAAAGTCATTGAACACTTTTCGAAGGTAGGCATTCAGACACTGAATGTCCCGTTTCAGTGGTTCGGATCTAATTCCATTTTCGCCGAGACTTTTATGTAGTTTTAATCTAATTTTAGCTATCTCGATCTCCTCCATCGAAATAGAGGAGTCTCTTGGTAGATGAGGATAGTTTTAATTTCTTCAGTGGTTCTTTCCTTAAACAGTTCTCGGTAGTGTGGGACCAGATCTTTTGGTTCAAATAGTGTCTTTCCAGTTTGTGTATTCCATGTGGAGGTTTATCTCTTTTCTTGATGTGCTTTTTCCCAGTTTCGTATCAGGTTGGTCACCTTGTTTCTTTGCTTTTTGTACCTCATGAATGTTTCCTGAGATGGATTCGAGAGCCAATTTGTTCTCAACTGCTTTTGTTGCAGTAGTTCTCTATCTCCCTTCTCGCGGATGTCTGCGTACCATCCGTTTTTCTTTCGTTCAGTTTTTTGCTTCGTTGTTTTGGCAGCTGCATTTTCTATAGATTTCAAGGTGTCTTCGTATGTAGTAGTCAAAGGGTCTTGAGGTAGTTCCCTTTTGAAATGTTCCTGGTAAGTTTCCTTCGATTTTCTTATTTGTTCTATGCCTTTAGGCAGTTGCCACCGTTGCTTTTGACTATTTATGTCCTCCTTCAGAGTGCTCTTCTTACTGTTTCCTAAGCCTTTTCTGAGATGTGATTTGAGCTTGAGGATTTCTGTTAGTATCACTTATAAGGAATAGATGTGATCATCTCATCAGATCAAAGTCAAGAGTAGCACCTTGCCCTGTAGGATGGTACTAGGTAAATCTACGAGTTGTTGGTTTCCGAAAGAAAGTATTCATCACGTGTAGTTTATATTCTTGGCATAGTCCTAGCAGCCTTAGACCCTTTTCTGTAGTGTCTTCTTGATCAGTTAAGGGACCGATTGTTTTGGCACCAATGTTACAGGCGTCAGATCCCAATCTGCAATTGAAATCGCCGGGGATAATTATTTGTGTGAAGTTAGATAGGAGTAATTTGTAGGTTTTGGCCACAAGTTTGTAGAAAGATTCTTTAACCATTGCGTGCTCCATGCACTCGGTCGGAGCATAGCATCCCATCAGTCTAACTTTGACTCCTCCAACTTGGAGTGTCAGCGTTGCGAGTCTGTTTGAGACAGGGTTAAATTCAGCTTCTATGTTCTTTTTGACCGAAAAGGCGACCCCACCATTTGGTCTAGGGCTTTCGCTGTGTCCAGAGCTGAAGAAAGCGTAGTTATCGATAGTTGAGGAGCAGAATTTCATTCGAGTTTCCGTTAAGGCAACAATTTCCATAGCTTTATCATAAGTCTCTTTAGCTATCTGGCGGAGTTTCCAATCATTGCTACAGCTGCGCACGTTCCATAATCCGATTTTCAGACCATGGATCCAGGTAGTATGTCGTATCTTTTATAAGGGGCTGTTCGTGGACTCTGACTCTATTTCCGTTGGCATTCTATTGAATTTGTACGTCCGATAGTTTATTAGTCCTCTCCGACCGCCCCTCTCTTTAGCCCTCTGGGTTGTCCTAGAGGTTACCAGTGGTTACCACGTGTAGGTAGAGAGTAGGTTTTATTAGTGTATTATTACCATTTCGAACGCAAAACGCTTTTGACTATAACGTTTTGCGGATGTTTTAGTTTTAGCTAAAGTGGCCGAATTTAACTCGGATGAGCCCTTTGAATGACCCGGCAAAAATTGGTTTATCCAGCTCCATTCTCGCAGCATTCTACAATCAGTGCTGTAATCATCTTGAAGAGGAGTTGTTGCTAGCGTTTTCATGTTCTGACAGAAAAATTAATTAGCGAACGCTGATTGACTTCGAACAATGATTGTTACAAACATGATAAACAAAAAAAATAATTGTGTAATCAAATATTTCAGGGCTTGGTACTAATAACCTACGAAAGAATATAGGCAAGACCGATCAAAATGTGGTTGTGGTGTCGGGGACGGTTGCGAATTTTTTTTCCACCAAGTCAGAATGCGACGACGTCTCATCAGACTATTCTTCTCTGTCCGGCTGTCTTCAACTAAATCACGCCCACCTCTGCCATTACAATGCTTGGGAAAGGACGCACTGGATGACTAAAGATCATGTACATAAAACACTGAACTTTTCTGGTATCATCGATGAGACTTAAGGAAATGACCACTCTACATAACGACGCATATAGCTGCACGATATTCAAATGTGTTCACTCAAAGTTAGTAAAAGACTCAGCAAATAGCTTCGTCTTTCTTTCGAGTGTCTTCTTTTTAAGAGTTTGATGACTAGCTTTGGGAGCTATTCATCACATTTCTAGCTGCGAATAGACCAATACGTTATAATTCAAATTAGAAATTAAAGTGTTGCGATCAAGTCTGCCTCCTAAATGAATTGGAATGTCTAACATAAGTAGAGTGTAAGTTACTCGTCGATTGATTTGCCACGATCCACACTCACGTTAATACAAAACCAATGTAGCCATGCCGATGTTGCAGGGACGAAATCTCCAACGCTCTCTGTATATACCTTGACCTAAAATTTAGTAGGTACTGGTGGGATTGTCACTCCAATTACTGAATGTACACTGGTGGGGTTGGAAATGTCACATCAGAGGAGACACAATAAGTTAAGGATCTCTTGCATTTAATAGAATGCCATAAAAAATCGAAATGGAGATTATCACAAGAGGACATATTCATAATAAAAAACGCTGCATATTATGGCGTTAACAGTAAGAATTATTGCCTAGCCGATTGAATACATTGGTGTACCGCATTAATGTTATTCAATTTCATTTTTCCTCTTCAAAAACATTATATAAAGCTTAATCACTACCAAGGTGAACACAAAACTTATCCTGGGAATTCATCAAGGAAGTCGCAACACGGAAACATTGTATTCCCGAGAAAAGAGAAGAGTTGGTTCACTTGCGTGCAAAATCGCACCAAATACTTCTAACCCAACTTCGATGTATTATCATAACATAGTCATCAATCAAACGTTGTCATGGATATGCACAGTTCAGCCGTCCTCTTGAGTCTTCACCGATGATTTCTTTATTTCGTTGTTGGTAAGCGTATAGTCATGACTCAAACACGTTTCGTTATTTTCGTCTTCTCTTTCGGCGGACCTGCTTAAAATTTCTATCCATATTTGCAATTCAAATAATAGAAAATAAAATCTCAATTGTAGATGCCCTTAAACCTTAAGCTCTTGTGAATCTAGAGACTTTAAAAAGTATTCGTGGTGTTTAATTAAACGTGCTTTAAATCCATTCGGTTCAATTTGATCCATTCTTAATCTCTTAAGCATTTACTTATAATTATATCAGAATACCGAAATTCGGTATTAGGTTAGTATCCTTGCCAGTGCACAACTATCCACCTGTTAAACTCCATTTTTATTTATAAAAGGGAAATTAAACCCTTAATCTCGTAGAAGCAGAACTACTGCCTGTTTATCCTGACTTGCTAGGTGCAACTCGGCATGAATTATGCAGGTAAATCTTGAATTGTGAACCCCTGGAACCGGTGTAATTTGTAATAATTAACAGCATAATAACGTCAAATATCGGGGTTCCTATCTGTTGGTTTTTAGGTTTTCTGTGGGGAAAACGTAATTTCCTGTCTGTTTATGTTTTATTTTCTAGAAATTCAATGGGGGCTCTACTCCTCAATGTACAATTCACTCCGCATGTTGTAGTTATTGGAGTTAACTTACCATGAACTTCCATTCGTGAAGATGAGCCATAAAAGTTCGCGACATCACAAACAGCCAGGGGGCTGGCCGAAATGCTGTATACAGGCCAATAGGGCGACATCAATGAAGGGCAATAAGAACCCAATCGTGAGGATGGAAGCGCATGGCCAGAATGAGAATGGTGCTGACTGGACGAGCGATGCGGTGTTTTATTTTGATAATTTAGTCGCGGTCAACTCCAGAACGTCTTTACACACGAGTGACTTGACTTCTTATGCATGCTACCTACAGAAATGAGATCAAAGATTTGTCTTTATCCCAAATGCAATGAGAAGGTATCCGTCGATTGCTAAACTGAAACCCCTCATGCTATAGTAATCAGCGTGGTGAAAAGGTTGAAATTAATTCTGAAAGAGAACAGTGACTCCACAGACATTGTTTCAATGTCAGCTGCAATGCGTTCTGAAAGAATGGCGACATAGGTGGCTAGAATTATGGCATCTTTATTTCATCCATGGCAAGATCTCTGATTTTTTTCCGCAGGTCTGGAGAGAACTTCAGAAAGCGGGAACTGAGACGAAATCCAACAGCAATCAGATGAAATAGAACCCTTTTCGTTGCCATTGACCTCACCTTGTCAAGTTTACATTCGTTGAATAAAATTCTGAACTAAGCACACAAACTGGGAGCATTAACATTGCAAACCTGCCTTACACTATCTCTGATTGAAAATACATCCCAATGTAGTTGATGGTAACAAAAGGCACTCAGGAAACGAACTAGAGATAACTTGAAGTCATCAAGAAGACCGCTTATGCATCTAATCCATATTTCGGACTCAAAGCAATTCTAACCATCATTTCATTGATGCCGCTCTAAAGGGGGCCTGTCCACTTGTTGAAGCATTGAAATCCCTGAAAAATATTCTATGGGTCGTTTGAATTGGCATGATTCTTTCTATAAGACCAAAATTAAAAGAGGAAAGAGTTCAGAGAAAGGGATCAGTTTCAATTGATGAACTGCCCCCTCGACTGGTACTGTTCAGTGTTCTCGTGGCATATGGCCTCCTCAATAACTGGTGAGGCATCACTTTCGAATAACAGTCTCATCGTCATCGTCTGTCGATCGCTAATCGGTTCGTGGCCTCGGAGTTCTTAAGCAAACCTCTAAATATTCTCGCTCACTAGGACCAGACAGTCTCAAGTTTGACCTGGTCTAAGAGACCACCGTGCTAAGCATTTCTAATCCAGAACCCTTTCCAGTAAACCTTAAGAGACTGGAATTACAATCACAGGAAGAATCGGATTCTTTGTGATAGCAGATGACCTAACAAGAATCTGTTCCTCATAAAGCAAGGAACAAAGGGCCTAGCTGATCTGGTTAGAAAATCATCATACCATGACGATCAGCTCGATATCTTGATAAAACATTGTTTCAGTCTTTTGCAGATCCTTATGACTGCTACAACCTGTGGAAAGATATTTTTCACCTACCCACATTCATTTTCATGAGGTCAACTCCATGTTACCAGTTTTTGTCAGTAAGACGAAAACGCTGACATCACAAATTTAACAGTTTTTTCTGGGAAAATGTTTAGAGATAGGAGTATTCCAGTAGAAGCTTTGAAAACGGGAACAGCCGATCCAAAAGTTCCAGAAGTAATGATTCCATTAATTAACTTGCTAATTAATGAGATGTCGCTGAAAGGTCCTAGCTACATTTGAAAGGCTTATTCGAATTGGATCCGCACGTAATTTCCAAAAAAATGGATAAAACCCATGAACTTCGCTGTGTTTTAATGAGCTAATCGGCTGAAATATCAAAAAAAAAATTACTGCGACACAAAAGATCAGTTCAAGTGAGTTGTGTAAATGAATAAAAAAAGTAAATGGGCATATCTTCGGGGTTATTACACATTTTAACGCGCTTTATTTCCGACTGAAAATAAGTACCACCATGCAAGAAACCCACGACGTAACTTGAGCAGGCAGGCGTATTTCCCCGCGCCGCTAAATATTTGTGCATTTAAACCCGTGAACCAATCACAAGGCCGCGACGTAGGCTCGGAGCAATTTGATACAAGACCCCTCTATTTGATGCTTGACATTGACGCGCATGTCTCGGATGTGATTCGGGTAAATCTCTCCTATTAGTGGAAGAATTCACTATTCAGAACCTGCACACAGTCTATAGTAAATTACATTTACTTGGAGTCTGCTTGTCTAAAATAAGCAGCCTTTTATTCCAGTGGTCCTTTCCTCGAAGTCAAGTCGTATCTCTTTCTACTTTGGCTTGATAACAGTCTGATTTAAAGAGCAATTTAGTCAATCAGAATAAATTATTACACAACGCAAATGAACGACGTCATGGGTCAGGTGACCAGCTGTAGTGGCTCATTCCACTTTCTCGCTCATCTTCAGGATCGGAGGTTAAAATAATCCAGCAGCATCGCTAGAAGGCGATGGGCTATTTGCCTCGGAAAATATGGCTTAACTCTTAAATTAATATTTATTTTCCTACTTCGTTTTCGATGGAAAAAACGTGACATTAGTTCCGATTGAGATGAGGAAAATAGAACCAACCTGATCTTTTCCCTAACCACGTTGCTTGGAAAACTGCTATTGCAGAAAGACCAATTCATACAACTTCAGGTCCTAAAGAATCTGTATCTAACAGCTGGTGGTCAAACCTACTCTCAACCTCCTCGTGGTGACCACCGGTAACCCCAGCAGCAACTCTGGGGGCTAATGAGAAGGGCGGCCGGTTAGGACTAATCATCCTCCGGACGTATAAAATTAGATTGTGCCAGCAGAAGTACAACTTCTTACAGCCTGGTAAAGGAGGCACGACGTAAATAACCAGATTCATAGTCTCAAACTGGACTGTGGAGTGCACATGCATGTAGCAATGAATCGAGTCTCCGCCAGAATGTTGAAAGATTTCTGGTAGAAGACATGAGGACAGATGAGGACGGACGAGGTGCCACGACGAAGCTGAACTACTGTCTGTACGACGAAACCACGCCAGAGAAGAGACCATACAAACTGTGCTTACTTTTTGTAAAAGCCATCTGTACTTCTGTTGCACCCCAATAAGTCCTTGGGACTTGCCCAATGGGTGGGGAGTAAATAAAATAAAAATAAAGAAATCTAACAGCTATCACATAGTCCTAATTCCAAAAGAAATGTGAACTGAGCTTATTCAAATGAAATGAAATTGATTAATTTCCAAGTCAGATTGAATTGTAGTATATCTGAAGAAATGTACCAGTAACCCATTCGAATCAAGTGCATGACACCTTATAAGAACGAAACTTCAAAAGCGACGCCTTAATGTTCGCGAATGACTTGCCTTTGCCCACATTGTTCTGCAGTAAACCATTTTGTTATATGCAAAACGGTGACTGGGTAGGCTGAAACAAAGAGCTGGCAACTGCCTTGTTTCTAACTGCGGAGTGGATTGCGAGTAACTTTGTGCTGTAGACAGAATAAATATTTTGATAGTGCCTTGGGACGAATCGTATAGCTATTCTTCCAGCACCGATTTTGCTCCCAGTAAAACGCTTGGTCATTACCGTTATATCTGGACTGCTTGAACTCAGCTTTTTAAGATTGTGCCTCTTGCTAATTATTAACCGAACAAAATGTTTATTTCAAATATTATTTGAAAAAGAAACATCTCTATGATTGTTTTTTTTCAGCCACAACATTGATAAAAAAATCGACGTAAACACATCTCCAGCATTGTTTGTGTACAGTCTTCCGCTGCGATTTCTACCAAATTGGATATGAGCGAAATCAGTAAATTCATTTGAAGGGGTGAAATAATTTACAATTACAATATCTGAGTATGGCGGTGGAAAATAAATCTACTGATTGTTCACTGAAGTACTTCTTCCACGGACTCGTATTCCAACTCGTGTTTGTTGTACCTCGTTGTTATTACCAGTAATACTATTAACCGAGAGAAGACCAACCAAGTCAAATCAAATCAAATGATTCAAACCGGAGACCTCGAAGTAAACTTTCTCGTCGTTAAGTGCATGATGTCGAAAAAACCTGCTTTGAAAATGCCATCTCCATACCTTGTGACAAATCCCTGGACGAAAAAAAAAGTGGGTTTCCCAAGTTTTTCGGAGAGCGGTTATATTATCACTAATAGCTGTATCATCGGAAATTTCGAGTATAGAAATTCATCAGATCGCGGTAACTCAAGTCTGCCATTATCTCTCGCTGTTTTGGTGGTGATGTCTTCAACTTACCCTCACGTCTGATATAGGCATTCTTCTTTGCCTTTTTTCCACATTCTAGGCCTTTTCGGCATGATGATTGTGCTAGTAAAATAAATGGTGAATGACTCGCCATTCTTGACAATATCACTTGAATTATTCAGTTTGATCAAAAATAAACGTCGTTCCAGCACTTACATCGGGAAGACAGAAACATTGGTGCTTCTTTTATTAAAGGACTTCCTTTTTATCAGCCCAATGGAGACCAATGGGTTTCGAGTCCATGTCCCTTTATGGTCAAGGAAAGCATAAAGCATCGATTGGAGGCCATTTTTTCATCCCATCAATTCGTTAATATGTGAGTAATTATACCTTACAGAATTATATAAAATACTGCTGCCGCTCTGCTAACCGATTCTCACTAACAGGGCTGTAACATCTTCCAAATGTTTTCACAAATTATAAATCGTACTTATTAGTTGCAAGCAGTAAGCAGGTAACTAATGCATGAAGTTCTCGTAGGCATTTGACTTATACTTTAATTCCTGACTTTGAGTGATTAAAAGTCATTTTTTTTAATGGATGGTGCTAAGGGTTCGAATTTGATTGCCACACCAATTAATCACGATTTAAATGTGAATATGCCCATGAGTCTTGCTAATCAACTGTATTCTCCGTACTCAATACCAGTCTGTTTAAATCCCTGTCTGTTTTCGACCTCTAAGTTAGATCTCTAAATAATTGCAAACTTTAAAATATGTACGACTTCGGTCTATATTGAAAGTAGGTGTCTTCTAACGCTCATTTTCGAAGAGGTAAGTCACTTCGTTACCAAACTGGAAGCACACTCAAAATAGCGCGGATATTTCCTCCTTTCATTAAATGATGTTGTACAGTCAATCACTAACATGTATGAAGAGTGAGGATTTCACGATTACGCTTTTACGAGGTTGAGGTAACTCATTACAGTGTCTGACAGTTCCATAACAAGTATAATTGGAGATTGTCAAATATAAAATGTTTAAAAAATCAATAAGATCTAAAATCGATATCATATACTGTTGAGTCTATCTTTGTTGTGGTTTGGAGTGACCTGCGCAATGGATGTGCATTGGAATCAGAATCGGGCCTGGTAAAATTGAGAATAAGTGGTAAACAAAGGAGTCCTTAATTCGATAGAGCATAGAGTCCGAGAGAATGAAAAAAGTAGGGGATTTATTGATGACGAAGCTTCGGCGGAGTCGCTGAGTGAATACGGCGGATGCCACAAGGTGCTAGAAAAAGAGTGGGCGTGAATAAGTCAAAGGAACGTACGGTATACGACTCTGACCTTCCTTTAGGCGTTTTCGGGCATTTGTAAGTCCATCCTCTACTTCTCAACGTTTGACGGTCATAGAAAGACCAGGAGGCTACTTACCGCTAAAAGTATCCCTCGCGAATGCGAAGCAAATTCCATCGTACTTAATAGGTCTCATTTTACCGTAATTAAGCATTAATCTACATACATTATTAAAATGATTTTATTTTGAAATGAAGACCCTGAGTCGATGACATGAAAAGTTGAAAGCATTACCAAATAATTTAAATATGAAGTTGGAAATTGCCTTTTATTCCAAATTCATTACCGAAAAATGTATCTTCCAACTTACATCTCCTTCATTCGATGATTTTTTTGTATTTTGATTTATAATAAATACGAGCATTCGCCTAATCATTGGATCCGTACTGATGGGTTCTACTCCGTCCCATTATACGAGTCAAACGCCAGACCGACTTGGTAAAATGTATAGTACTCATGCCTGCTGCACCTTTATAAACGCCTTTACATGAAATCAAAATTAACTTTTATCAGTGTGATTCTCCGGACCAGATGAGGGGCTAAAATTGCCGAATTTCACCGCAGTTTAAGTGTCGAAAATAATTTATATTAGCAAGAGTATTTCTTCATTTATCTTTCACGCTCTTGTCCGCCCCTAATTGATAGCGGAAATTTCGGTTTAGTCTACCTTATATTTTACTGATTCAGCCCAT
Organism: Moniezia expansa; assembly: GCA_019097775.1. Taxonomy (NCBI): domain Eukaryota; kingdom Metazoa; phylum Platyhelminthes; class Cestoda; order Cyclophyllidea; family Anoplocephalidae; genus Moniezia; species Moniezia expansa. The sequence goes on along the minus strand of JADFDV010000062.1, from coordinate 2,359,871 downwards.
GGGATCTGCCTTCCCCTCTACAGCAATACCGGAGGGGATGCCAATCGCTTCATACATGTAATAAATGCGAATGTGAACGTATGTACAGTAAACGATTCGCTAAATTTCCTGTATTCATCTCTGATTCAGTTTCGTCCCCGATTGAACAAACTGGTTAGCAAACTGGGTTGCACTAAACAAATGGCCCTTTCATGCATTATCGTTGGATTTCATGATAAGTTGAAAACACTGAATTTCAAATCACTGGCAAATAGCTGGAATTCGGTCGGAATTTAACAATGTTTAATTGATAACATAGGATATCCTTTTTCACAATTTCTAGACACCAATAAATATTGCAGAGCAGAATCACTTGCATAGGCTAAATGAATCAGGCACATTTATGTTAATACGACATCGCTAACATATTTTCATGGAACTGTTCTGGAAAACTGAAACTAGCACAAAGAGATCGGACACAAGTACAAGTATAGGTGTCGATTTACTGATCGCCGAACTCACTTCGATTAGTTTGCATTACTACACAAGTCAGTGATCTTGGGTTAAAGTCACCAATCAAATTTGAGGTAGTTTAGGCCCTTGATAAATTTCTTAACATAAATTCAAGTCTTCATTTTGGGAAAGAGTACTCCGACTTATCGTGCGGGGAAAGAAGTACCGCTGGAGCTGCTTTATAGACAAATATTTAATGCGTATTCGTTCAGGTCAATGGATGCGCACTGATGGGCTTCAGGTCCGTGGCATTTCTCGATAACCACCCCCTTCTAAGTCTTTCTCCATGTTCCTCCGACTTAGTACATTCGCATCCAACCGTCTCAGTTCGAATTAAATCTAAAAATAGTAGTTCAAAGTATAAATGCCTACAACCACACCAATAGTGGCTGCATCTAACTCAAGTGCATTCGTCCAATTGGCTGGCATGCGGCCAAACATTTTTAGTCACATTTACACACGAGGCGTAAAAAATGCCGCATTCCCATTGGCTGATGTGACTTGAGCGAAGATCAATAAAATAAGCTAGTCTCAAAGGCGGACGCCATGGCGATGGAGCGAGTGGGGGAAGGTACGTTCTTCGTCACGGGCTCTTAAATAAATTATGTGTTTAATGACATGGCCTTCGATATTAAATGCCAGAACTCACGGCTTAACTGAGTCTCGTGATTTAAACAACACACACAAGAAAGCAAGTGATCGACTTGGACGAAATGTGGGAATTAGCGAAATTATCGAGCCCTGGTAAGATTTCATGACTAGCTCATAAAGTTCCTTGCCATCAAATGTGACGGCACAAGACGCCCAAGTGCGCAAACTGACGAACTAGAAGTAAAGAGATGGGTGCCACCTATTTTAATTCAAACTATTTCAATAGAGTAAACTCCTGTAGGATGTCTACGTTATTTTACAGACAACGATTTTGAAAAGAATGATACTTATTCATTTTAATATCATATAGTAGTATGAAATCATAACAAGCATCTTGGATAAGTTGGATAGTATAGACGTGGTTTGTCTCCATACATGGAGAGTTGAAACACCCTCGTCTAGATAAATTCACTTCCGCGAAAAGTGATGAAAGGGAAGGAGGGTCGGTAGATTACAACAGAAAAAAAATACACATTAAAATAGAGAAACGAACTAATAGTCGATAGAGGGCTGTAAAGCAAATCACAACAAATCTGCATCCTTTTGGGGTGTACGTCGAAAACTAGGACGACAATAATAGGAAAGTGCTATCGAACCCTTCTCAAACATTTACGGGTCCACTAACCATTTGACCTTGAGTTCCAGGACCACCTTGACTCCCTAGGGTATTGCCCGATGACCCCGGAGGGTAGGAGAGTCTTTCAATGTCAGAGATGAAGGTCTCAGGGGTGAGAAGGTGTGTGCCTCCGACAAGAATGTCCCACTGCTTCCCGCCACCACCTCCCCCGCTACTCACAACCGATGAGTAGGCTGCCATGACCTCATAGGCGCACCGCATCTCCGAGTAGGAGATACCGCCAAGAATAAAGAAAATAAGACGTGGTCCAGAGCGAGTTTGAGCACTCTTTTCTCGATGCCATTGGCCATAGCGGGCCGACATGGAGCCGCCACTACCACCTCCACTTCGACTTAAGCCTCCCCCAAATCCACCCACACCGCCGCCAGCACCCAGACCAGAGGATTTCACTGGTCCCCCGCCGAAGAAGGGGAACTGACGCATGTCTAGACGGTCTTCACAAGCATCCTCAATGAGATCCTTCAAGTATGGTGTCCATCGTGACATCTGGTACTTCGGTTCATCGGCACGAGTTCGACGATTCGAGGGAAGGTATGGTTGAGGTGCCTTCCTCCGGCCAATAGTCTGAAAGAAGATATCTATGAAGAAATCTAGAGCTTGATACTAACTTGTAAACAGGATTGTAAAAGATTACAGGGCCACTTCCAGAATCTTGCAGGACCGGAACTCCAAGAGCAGCTAGATTCCGAACGACGGCGGCTTGAGGTTCGGGGATTTGGGCATGTTGAATGAGTTTGGTTAAATTTTCTTCACTAATACCTCCGCGTTGAATGACGTAGAGGAGGATAAGGCGCAACTTGTCATAGGTCGAGACGTTCGAGTCTATCAGCAGTGGAACGGTATTTCGCATGTGATCTTTTATACGCTCGCCTTCGGCATCCGTACCCATGGCAAGATCCTATTTGAAGAGAGTAATAGAATGAAGTGTATGGTCTGAAAAACGCATGAGACATATACTACCGATTTACCTCAATAAGTAGTGGCGATATATTCAGTTCACTCGACTTAAACAGCCGATCAGACTTAATGTTTCTGTCGATAGGTTTTCATTCTCGGTTGCTTCTGTGGTAATTTCGCGAATGCTTTGCAAGAAAGCAAACGCGCATTTATCTAAGCCATTTGATGAAATCTAGCAAACTTTCCCCCAACTTGCTCATGGAAATATAAAGGTCCTATTTCTAGTTTCGATTTCTATGTCCAAAACGAGTTTCTTATAATTTGGTCCATACATACTGATAAGTACAGTAGACCAAAGCAATGCATATTTCTAGTTGAACTTCCACCACCTCGGAGTAAACGAACAACGCAAAAGGAGTTTGATCTGTCGACATCCGAATGGGATAGAAGTAAACTCCAAATTAAGTTACACCGTGGGCCATCGTAATTCATGCTTAGGCTTGGTAGATAGATCTCAGAGAGCTAAAATGAGGGAGAGTACAAATTAATGAAGCTCATTCCTTTTTTCAAGTAAGGCTTCAATTGAATTGTATTTACTAATGGTCTACTTCAACTCTTCTGGTTTGAGATAAGAGTGACAATCTAGAAGGTCTTTTTAGACATCCCTACGTTTCGTGGATCATGAAGCGGCCTTCCAAACGACATGCTGCGAGCATTTTGCTAGCATCCGCTCATTTTCCGCACTCTGACCTATTGAAGATTGCACCCGCTTACGCCGTTTTCTGCAGGCGGATAATCTAAATGAGTTTGATGGACTCTATGGGCATCTGAACTAAGATTCTTGAAACAGCTTCAGAGAGAATCAAGTGTACTGAAATGAAAACATGTCTACCTGTTCGACTTTACAGAGTTTATTGGTGTAGGTTTGATAGTTGTGCATGCAATCCTCGGCGAGATGGAAATGTGTGGAGTACATGGAGAGCTCTTTCTGGTATTGTGGCATCTTCTTCAGCATCTGCGAGAGATCTCGCATAGTTGTTTTGTCGCCACCACTCGCCATTCGCTTCTCCTCGGCGAATTTCTTCAACTTATTCGTCACCTGTAAGGAGAGGTCAATCGATACGCATTGGTTGGCAACTAAGGCGCTGACAGATAAAGACATAGTAGCATCAACCATGAGTCTCTCGATTTCTCCACCGATGTATGTTTTGTCTAATCCTGTTCATTGGTATGCAGCCAAAATGGAGTGAAACGCCTTAAAAAGCTTAGTAGGGACAGGTAAGTTTGCTTGTCTGATTGGTAAGCCAAAACTGTGTAATCACTATAGAACATAATAACATGAAACATACCTGCTGTGAGACAACTGCAATGTGCTGATGACGTAATTCCCTCCATAAATCGTCCGATTCGTCCAAAATCACCTCCTTCTCTCTCTCTTCCGGTCCTGAAGTGTTGATATAACTGTAAACGAGGAATATCAACTAGAAGCTCAGTTACTGAGGCTTATTATCAGAAGAGTTCAAGTTAACAGGTAGCCAATGTAACAGTCAGCACTCATTGACAATGCAAATTCTAACCCCAAACCTTCTACGACAGTTTGCCCTCTCCTAACTCTAACAGTACTGGCCTAGTACACATGCAAGTCACGATGCAGACGTACATCTACTACTGTATGTTAAAAATATACGCTCCTCTCTTTTCGTTTATACGGTGGTTTCGAAGTATTAACAGTCGAAGGGGCTCATCTATTCTGCAGCATTTTTGATTCGGGAGAATAAGCTATATATGCCAGCCATTTAAGTAGTCAAATGGAAGAAACTCAGACCAGCGCGAAAGCTTGTCATGAAGTACTTCAACCCGGGGCTAATAAAAATGTAGCTGAGCTGAGGTGATTGGTCCAAATTGGATCAACAAATCCTTAAAAATTCTAATGTATACACCGTTATATTTAACAGTTTTAGCACTCTAGTTACCTTGCCTTATGGCTTGTTCAATGATTATCCACTTTGTTGTTTCCATATAATCTCGGCATAACTTAAATTTTTCTGATTACAACTGTTGATACTGAAATTAAATTCCATTCCACAGTGAATTTCTGGTAAGAATTTGACACTTAATAAAGTGGAGTTAGTTTGGAACAAGGAAAAAGGCTCAAAACAGACGGATTGGAATCGTTGCTAACATATTCAATCAGGGGTAAGAAATCCTTATTTGTGGAATGCTATAGGAACCGATCCTTACATGCGAATAAGTAGCTGAATTAGTCTCTGCTATTTGAGGTAGAGGAATAAACCAGTTGTTGAATAGCAGTGGTTGATAACAAATATGATACCTAGACGATTATAAAGCGTGAAGTTTATTTTTAACGTCGGTGCAGATCAGCATTTGGTTATAATGCTAGCAATTATTTAACCGACAAATAGCAAAGTTATTAGTCAGGTCCATGCAGCCCAACTGTCTATTAAAATTTTGTAGTGGATGAAAGCTATGAAAATTTGGCCTTATAATGAACTAACTAGACTGCACGATCAGTAGAAATACACAAATTCTCAGGTGATGTGGAACTCGGAAATTTTCTCCCGATTTTTAAAACGCGAGAGATAATTGAAAACGAAATAAGAAATGGAGAATAGCCTGAAACGACTAGATTCTTAAACCATAAAACTAACATAACTGACCAACTATAGCAAAGTCATACTTGGTCAATCGAATAAATAATGTTGGAGAAAATGAGATAGTGTTCCGAGGGTGAAGTTTCAGCAGGGTCACATGCTGGACGCAGAAGACGCTGAGACACCAGATGCACATCAGAATAGAAGTCGAGAGGATATCAATAGAGACTCCCTCCCTCCTGTAACATACCTAGAGGCCTACGCCCCAACCATTGCCAGAAGCCGGGAAATAGACCATTACTTGAAAATCATAAATTGACTGTAAGACATCAAAAACATACATTATCACTTTATATCTACAAAGAACAGAGAATAGTGATTAGTAGTAAGGAGCAAATTGTTTGATTTGCTGATTAGCACACCCCGTTACATGTTGATAACAATTAACGAATAATTAACGATCATACACATTCCAGACGAGTGCGCTATCTCACAAAGACCAATGGATGTCAAAATACTAGTTCCATGAAATCAGAAACCCGAAGTAATGTTGTGGTACAAAGGGTAAAGTTTTAGTAACGTGTAACTTGAAAACACGATATCAACGGACTTTAACGATGAAAAAGTATTAATTTGGTAAGAAGCGCATCTTCGGCTCTAGCGTTCATAAAGCTGATTAGACGAAGCCGTGAACGGATTTCTAGGTGGTCGCAAGTAACTGAATACAAAGTTAAATGGCTGCGTCGTCATTAGCAGCAAACTAAAAGACGTCGTACGATGTCAGGCAGCGATTGCGATCGTATTACTCATTTTGAAGGACTCGAATATTGCAAGTTTCTTGGTAGAACAACATTAACCTGCTTGGGTACTATTGAAATCATCGACAAGTTTCGATTCTGTGTCATCTGAAGAATCAAAGGCGCATTTGACTGTTAAACCTCCGATTTCCACCATCCGGAAAGCGTTTATAAGTAGCGGGAAGCAACAACTGTCTAGCAGTGTCTGCCGATTAGCAGAACGGAAAAACAGTAAGGTACAAATACGTCCTGATTTGGCCAATAATAAATGGGCGGCTGGAAATGAGGCAGGTGCCCCCAGGCCAGCAGCAACTAAAAGTCCAGCTCCCAAAATGGAGAGAACCTCCGAATGTGTTTTAAATGAAATGAGATTTTCACTATGTATTTTTAAGAACAGCTTAAACATAAATTGACAATTTCAGTCTACAGTTAAACATACACCACGATATGAAATTAAGCGGTCAGACATCAGTTGAAAATTCAGCCTAGTAGATCGAAACCGCACCTATTTAAAGGCTTATGATTTAAATGAATCAATCTGGAGGTCTACACTTATCAGTATGCGCTTAACTAAGCTCTCATATGTAGGTGCGCAGGTATTTGACAAGGAAAACGCCGAAAAACAGCAGACCGGCTGACAAAATTTTTTAAATAAGCCTGCTTGAGCACTTAAATGGAAGTAATTTTGAACATAGCAGTAACCTATTAAAGAGCTACAAACACTGGGCATTGGCAGTACCTCAAAAGTGTCTAAATGCCAAACTCATACTTAAAAAAAAATTTGTCAAAAATAGTTTCAACTCACCGATAAACGTCATTTTCAATAGCAAGTAGATCATAGGCCATAGCTTGGAATGTGAGTTCATGAAGAATTGGCGAAACGGGATCAAATCCACGATCCAGAATGATCAACTGACTGCGATCTTTATAGGGTCCCTCACCCATTTGTGGGTCATCGGCTTTGTAGGCATCCAACTTCTGTTGAATCAGCTGAGCGAATTCGCAATTTTTTTCATGCTGACTGGACAAAATACCATTTACGAAGCAATTTTCAGAGTACCTTCTATAACGAATCAGTGGATATTCGCCAATTGTAGCACAGAGCGTAGCGATCTGTTCAGCGATATGCTCTAAATGATGCATCTGGCCCAGATGAGGAGGATAACCCTGGTTATAGTAGAATTGTGTGCTGTCAGGCGAATCTAGGGAAAAAACTCGACTCTCAACTGGCAAAAAAGCGATATTAATTTCCTTTAAGGTTTTGATGAACGGCGCACAGTTCGATTGACATAACCGATTAAACAGCTCGTCAGGACAGGCTACGGATTTTGGATTTGAAAAATATCAGTACCTTCAGTCAAGAACACATGAGCTCCCTTGTATTGATATCTTGGGCCTTGAAAATCATTCATGAGAGATTGGATAGACTGTGAAAGTCAATTAACTAGAATGGTCATACCCGCTCGGTTGGAGTAATAAGATAAATAGCCTCTAGCGGGAGAATCTCTCTGCGTTTGCTAGCATCCTCGACAACTAAAACAGTGATTTTCGAAATGAACATTACGAGTAATTCCCTCATTCATGATCTCATGCATTTTGCAGCAGGAGGATACCATTCTGGTTGATAATTTATCCAGAACTAGAACTTTCCACTCTTTCGGCTTCTTTAGAGGCAAAATCACCTCATTCATAATTTCTAAAAGTATTTTTTAATTAGGAATGTAAACAAACTCTTCGCCACACTTTGTTTCAGCGACATCCCGGAGCAGACGGCCGCAAGGAATACTCAAATTCTGTAAAGGTTAACAGAAGAGTTAAAACATTGCTTTTAGGTCGTGGATGATGATGATAAATCCTAATTTTTAAGCCGAGCCTAAGTAAAGAAAAGCTCTAAATTTCATTGATCAATTTATAATTTCTAATTTTTTCGTTTTACTATGCGACTTGCAATCGGGAATTTAGTTCATGCGAAATAAATTTTATTCCTGCAAGACATTAATAGATTTGATCCATAGATTATCCAGTAAACACATCTGTGCCAAAAATTAATTGCGTTATGCTCTTGAAATCTGTGAATTTCAGATGAAGTTCCCAACTTTGAGATGTCTATGTCATAAACAATAATTTTGAGTCAAGATTAGTTGTTCAATGCCGATAGATCGTTCACAAAGTAAAACTTGATTTTCGCTGAATTTTCACTTGAAAATACGTCTGTAACAAAGAAAACTATAATGAGTAAAAAAATTCGCTTTTGCTACAGCCCATATCAGATGGAATGGGCTGGGCCCAGGCTAGCCAACCAAAATTGGTACACAGTAGAGATTTTGGAATCAATCAAATCAGCTAAAGCTTTTTCAGTGTCACAGCGTAGCATTGAACTTAAATCCAGATCTTATTCACTTCATTTAATATTAGGGCTAGCCGTACAATAATTTGGCTGAAGAACTTCAACATAGGCTATCAAAAAACAGTTCGACAGTGCGCAAAGCAATTATCACACAGATAGCATCTTTGTAGTTAACTGGTTAAGTTCGCAAGCTTTTTGCTCTCAGTTCAGGGTACTCGGCTAAAAAATTGAGTTTTATCTGAAAATCGGATGATGGGTTACATAATCGCTCAAGGTCGATGGAGAGATGTTCCAATCTAAACTTATGCTAATAATGGGGATTCTGCGAACGACTTATGCTTCCGTTTCAGTAGCGCGAATTAAGACTTAGTTCTAGTGAACGATCAGGTGCCTGTTCTTTGGACACGGTCATCAGGAATTAAGGGCATGCTGGCTATTTCTTTAAATACATGGAGTTCTATTCATATCGTTGACTACAGCTTTTGATCCCATGAAGGCACAAGATGAGCTACCTTCCTAATTGGCTCCACGGTACAGCCCAATATATATCAAATTGCACAGTTTAAATGGCGACTTTAATAAAACACCACTGTTGTCTGTTAATGATTTCCACCAAATCGACAAGCAGTAATGGATCTCTTGAGCTTTATCATTAAGCTTCAAGCCCAAGTCCAAGATCTGAAATCGCAGGGTAGACCCGAATCTTGGGAATGAAAGGGATGGCAACTCCATCTCCCAAACGACTTCTTTTTGTTCCTTCATTTTTAAATGAAGCCAAATTTGAAAAGAAACCTTTAAACAAATTTTGACTGAGCATGTTTAAATCGGTCAGTCATGGACTGTGATTGGATGTTCACCATTTTCGTCACTTGAAGCTTATCCTTAGACGGCCGTGAGATCAGTGTGTATCGATTTCATCAGCAAGACCTCTTGGTGGTCAAACCTACTCTCAACCTTCTCGTGGCGACTACCGGTAACCCCAGGGGCAACTCTGGGGGCTAATGAGAGAGGCAACCGGGTAGGAATAATCACCCACCGCACGCATAAAATTTGACTATGCCAGCAGAAGTCGAACATCACACAGCCTACTAAACGAGGCACGGGGTAAATACCTGAATTCTTGGTCTCAAACTGGACTGTGGAATGTGCGTGCATGTAGCAATGAATGGAATCTCCCCCAAAAAGTTGGAAAGACTTCTAAAAGAGACTTGAAGATCGTCTGCCTTAACAGTGTAGAGGACTGATGAGGCGCCACTATAAAGTTGAGCTACTATCTGTACTATAAAACCATGTTAGATAAGTGACCAGAGAACCGAAGGCGTCGATAACCGCTTTTACTGCCTTCTATGTTGATTGTTGTGCGCTATTTTTGTTGTATCCCCAATCAGTCCTTGGGACTTGTCCAAAAAGGTAGGGATTAAATAATGAAAAATGTAACAAGACCTCTTAGATTTGGCTGGTTCAAATGTGTAAGGCTAAAGATACAATTATGGCAACGTATTGGTGAGCATGAGATCCTTCAATGTTTGTTGCACTTATTATCGCGGAATGGTGACGATTTCAATCAAGGCATTTTCGTTAAAACCTCGTTTTTCATAAATATAGGCTTCTATGTTTGTTTTTATTTGAGATTAGCTTGGGAAAGAGGAGCTGCTTGCAAATAATGTTTTACGTCCATCACAAGTTGAAAGCTCTTTTTGTCCATTCGTTTGGTAATTTATTAGTAAAATCCATGAACGACTTTCATGAAAATGAATTGTCTCGCGAACATCGAATCTGAAAATTTTTTTTTAGGCAAAAACTCCTTGTAACCTCATGTTTGATATTAAGTGGTTTTTAGGTAGGAAAAACATAACTGTTTTCTTTAAGCAAATAATGCCTGATTTTCCAAATTATTTAGAGACAATGGGGTATCGCCTGTGAAAGTCATAATATGTTGACACCTTCGTTGAAATTTCAAAGTATTTTTCCGCTATTCTTTTGAGAAAGTTTGAAATAATCATATATTCATGTACTAAAAAAGCAGAGGGTTTAGGTAGAGGGGTTGAAAAATTTTTAATAATGCGCAGTGTTCTATTTCGTTTAAGTAATTATTCAGGTGATCCTCTAGGTCATGATGGGCATTCGCTAGTTGCTTGATGTCCATCGTTGCCGGCCCCCTCCTTGCATCACTAAAAAGTAAGGTTTTGGACATATGGTGAGACTGATTTGTGTTAATCGCTTAAGCTCGGGTATGATAAGTGATATAATTGTGCTTAAAATGGCGGTTTACTCGGAATCATTTCAAATTGTCCTTGTTATCCTTCTGTTTTTTCGACTTGCTAATAACAACCCCGTGAAATGGCTGTCTTTTGATGAGATCTTTTACTTATTTTAAGTAAATAAATTACCGTCAATGTTGTTCTAGCTCATATACTAATTTTTGGTCATTTTTCTTGCATATCGATGACTTGAAATCGTGCATAAGGGGTTCTGTTGCTATTACCGATTTTAGCATTTTTTAGGTAATTCGACCTGTTTCAACTTTAATGATTCCAAACTTTTCCTGGGTTCAATGTGTGCAACTACATTGGTAAACTTGGGCTTTACGGTTGTTCGTAGACTTTTTTTGGTTGACCTACTAAGTCTATTTGCACTTTATGTCACTTTCACTTACCCATTTTGATACATATCGCTTTTGTGTACCAGTATCCTATTTGCATTGACTGTCACATTGCAGGATTCTGTTCAGTGCCGCCTCGATTCTGCCACGCTTGAACTAGTATATTCGCTTGATTTCTTCCTTTAGCTCGTTCTGATCATTTTCGGTTCGCCATGTCTTGATTCCCAGAAGTTTAATGCAATCGACTCTCACTTGGCATTATTTTTCGCTTGACCGTAAGTGATGAGTCATAGCGGGTGTACGGCGTATGTTTATTTTAAGAAACTCAAGTGGGCGCCTTTGTAACTCGATCTGGGATGCTGTTATGTTAGTGTCCCTTTGGTCTTCTAACTCCATTGGGAGCGTCTTTGTTTTCGAATTTATGAGTGATGTAGTCCTCCGATTAGCGGTAGTTACTAGCGCTACGCTAATATTTTCAATTAGTATAACAACGCATATTTTACGATACTCTCTCTGCTTGATTGGTCATCAATCACAAGTGAGGCGTTAGCGATGGTGCCTTCACGCATCAACTCATTACTGGCTAATCGCTTTTATCGGAAACCCACTAGATTCTCGTTTTCTCAGACTCTTCTTGTACTTTCGACGGCACTCTATGGCTTAATGAGTTCTCTTTTTCACAATACTTGTTAAGTTAATTCTCATGAGTTTTTTCAGTGTTACTTTACCTTATTTCAATAGTCAGTGGGGTAGTAGGCACTTATGTGATGACTTCGCCGCTTCAGTATACTACTATTGTCACTAAATTGAGAACAGGCCATTTTCTCTCGCGAACCTCATGCTTTTTGTTTACTTTGTTGCCGGATCTTAGCGACGTCTTTTGGTGAGAACAAGTCACCTTTATTCATGTCCCCTTCCTCTTCTTCTGTATTTCTCAGTCCGGGTGTTCGATTCTCCCTTTGATTTTTATGATGCTTTTGAGCATACTTTTTTGCCACGCTTAGAATTCTTCGCATTTATCAAACGATGGACTTTTCCTAGGGGTTAAAGTAGCATTCATGATTAGTAAAAAAGAAAGAACCTTCCGGTGCTTAAACATTGAAAGCAAATGGAGAACGGCATGACTGAGTGCAAACAGCTGTTAGATGACAATTTTTCGTCTACTGTACGTCTGCTCTATTTCTCCTCCGACTTGGAGATAATGTTCGTGACGATTCCTCTCGCCTTTGTTTTTAAGCATTATTCACCTCCAGAGTTCGTGTGTGTATCTTACTTGCTTCCAAGCAGCTAAGCTCCATCAAAAGGGATATTTTCGATTGACAGGCATTGAGTTAAAATTTTATTGTCCCTGTTTAAATCAGGGTGCCTTCAAAATATGTTGAGAATTTCGCTCTCCATTCGCAGCTCAAACTCTGTCGTCAGAGCAGCGTTTGGGTCTCTGTATTGTACTTTCGGATAGTTAGAACAAAAACTCCTGAGGACTATTCAAGATGTCTAAATTAATCTAGGTTGAAGAAACCCTATTGTATGTCCAAACAGCTTACAATCCATGGATCTGGATTGAAATACATAGTTCCCAGTCTTAGAGCATCTAGTCTCTTATCGGAAGCTTAAACCTCCCTGCTTAGTCGCATTTTAGTCTCTGTGATATCTTGCTTTAATTCTTGATGGGTTTTTCATGTTTAGATGAATTTCGGGGATCCCATGTTGAAAAATGACTTCGTTTGCGTGTACTTTATTTAAGCAAATGGTTTTGTCATTATTTAAAAGCAAAGTCAATTATCGTATTTTGGGGTTTTAGACAAAGTGACAGCCTATCATCCAAGCACATCGATTCCCACCTCCACTAGCGGAGGCATAGCACCCGAAGCCAACAGTGCTAGCGGAGGTCTTCCATTATGCGCCGAATGCCATCTCCCAGTGGAGGATAAGTACGTAGTCCGTGTTCGTAGTAGCTCCTGGCACTCACGCTGCGCCCTCTGCTCCATCTGCGGCTGTACTCTCTCCGAATTCTGCTTCGTCCTAGAAGGTCGTCTCCTCTGTCGACAGGACTACCACCAGTTAGTTTTTTTTTGGCATTTTTCTACTCATTCATTCCGGCTTTCGAAAAGTGGATGCATAATCAACTTGATTGTAGAAAGAATATTTGTGACCTAACTGAGGACCCTAAACAATTCCAATAAGTGGCATGGAACAAAGAAGTATTCTCTTGGAATGTTTTTACTCATCTGGCTTTTCTTTTTTATGGATTGATCTCGACTGTGGATCTTGCTGGGCGGCACTCAGTTTCGGTTTTTCTGGTCTAAGAAGTATATGGCAATTTCGAATGTCATTTTAGTCAACCCTGAAATTTATGAGTCTTGAAGCATTTCTCGAATATTGATTGTTTTGTGTCTCCTCGTTTCCCGCATAATGGAATCGTCCTGCACAGTTTTGGTCTTAACATACTGTGTTAGTTTTTTGCAATTTTTCGCTCAAGCACGTCTTCCTCTACTGCTTTAGAATTTTTTCGTATCTACTTTAACTTATCAGATCCAAAGTTTAGAAAGGATATTATTTTCCCACGGTGCAGTCTGCTTTCACCACTTTTTTTCTTACAAAGCCGTTCTGCAGTATAGAAGAGATGCCCAGAGCTTGACTATCCTTTATTAAATCGGGAATCTAAAGCCTCTACAGTTTGATGGACCATTGGATAGAAGTGCCTCTAAGAATGGCCAATTATTTTTCTCTTAACTTAGACAAAATAAATGCTTCTCCGCTTTTTAACATTTAAAGAACACTCGGTTAGATCTATTTTATCTCATTATCAATTGTATGAGGAATTTCACTGACAACTTTAATTGAAGCCATATCCGCACTGTATCGTTGGTGACCATCCTCAATGCCTATACCATGTCTTCTCTGATTTTCACTATCAATTATAGTACTCACTCCTTGACTCCCTGTAGGCTCTACGCGACCAAATGTGCAACGTGCAAGCAGCCGATGCTGAGTCATGAGTTGTGTATGCGCACAGGTCCCAACGAAGTCCATCATGTCTCCTGTTTTGTCTGTTCTGTATGTCGTGAACCCCTGGCAGTTGGAGTGGAGTACGCTCGGGACCCAGTCACTGGAGCCCCTATTTGCAAGAACGATTGCTTAGAGCGCTCTTCTACTTCTGTTGGTGGTGGTGAAACCACTACGTCCATGGCTACGTGTGTCCCTGTAACACCGTCAGTATCACAAAACTTTTCAGGCAAACGTGGTCGAACCACTCTTTCTGCAGATCAGCGCGCCCGACTGCAGCAGGTGTTTGAAACTAATCCCCGACCCAGCAAGAAGGTACGGGAAGCCCTAGGTGCAGAATTCAGCCTACCAATACGGGTCATCCAAGTATGGTTCCAGAATCAACGGGCACGGGAGAAGAAGCTTTCAGCAACGTCGGTTAGCTCAGCTTCTCCGGCTGCTGCCCCGAATATCAACTCCACCGTTGATCCCACTGTATCGTCGCCGATTGAACCTCCCAGTGCTGGTAAGAGTTTATTGCTTTTATTTTCAGATAGTTTGAGTCTTAAAGGTATTACTGATGCTTTCTCTTTTTTCCAGCGCGTCTGTCACAATATCGACCAGGTATGAAGAAGACCAAACTCTTCCAATGGAATGATCCAACCAACTTCCAGCAATGGTAGTAACTTCTTCTAGAAAACAGCTGCAAGTATTAAATCTCACTGTCCTTTCTTCCTCCCCTTAAGTGTGCATTTACTCTGAATTTTTTTGTATTCCTTATTTTATTGCCCCCACTCCATTCCTGCGACCGACAACAAAAATCTATTCTACCTACTTATATTTATACTAGTAGTTTTAACGTTATGCTTTTCATCCGTCCCTCCCATATGTACATAGACATGCGCATACAGAGATAGCTTTTACCTGTTACACATTCGCTCGCTCATCCACCTGCCACGGTTTGTCAATATCTGTTCAAACCATGCAAAGGATTAATTGTATGGTCTTCTCTAATTTAACAGCCTCTCTCTTCTTGCCTTTTCCATTGTGAGAACGCTTAGAGGAGATTCTTGGGAGAACCGAGTTAGGTAATTATTGTGAGGCTTGGATTCAACTATGCTTGTGAAGTTCTCACAGAATCATGCTTTGGTTCGTGAAAGAGCAAACTCATAACTATATTCACTACGGTTGGCAAGTCGTTAAATCCAATTAAGACACTTGGCGAGATCCTCGTTCTATAATGACTAGATACTCTCAATCCTCTTCCCTCAATTCATGATTATAGTTGTCGGAATTATTATTAGTAAAAAAAAACGAGTTAAGCATAATCAAGCTAACTCTATATTTTTTTATTTCTATTCTGGGATAGATATTGCGCTACACAGTTTACAGAGGCTAGACTGATTAACATCTGGGTAGAAAATCAAAGCATATTCTATCCAAATAAATAGGTAATTGAAAGCATTTAAATGACGTACAGTGAAGGTATTTATGTGTGTTCATTTGCCTCCATGATATTCGTTCCCGAGTCTCGAGAAAAACATTGCAAATCTAAACGAGATTTTTCATAAAGAGACCAGGTTGCCAAAGAGCAGAATATTTTGTCATGGTAACCACGAGAGTTGCTATTAGGGTATTGTACACAAATGAATTCAGTTTCAATACTATCACCGATGCTCAGTTCCAATGTCTAACATTCGTTCTTGGTTTGAAATCACCAAGGGCTATTTAAATTTGCATAAGGTTAACCACCTTGCTGGAACGAGATTTCACTCTGTAGCCTCCAAATCGGCCGAAGATTATCGAACAATGACAAGGTAGGTTCTGTTTAATTTACACAGAGAAGTTATCATGGACTTATAATCGAAATTTTGACCGATGAATGTGATGCTACGGATAAAAAACTCCGATTTGAACAATAATTGAGTCCTAAAAGCAGCTCTGCATGAAAAAATCAGGCTATTACTCTCATTATCCTAAAAGTTGGTCCTGCCCATCTCGACACGGACATAAACACTTTCTGCCCAAAAATCACAAATCGGTTGAATCATAGAAATCAAAAGTTTCTGTCAAATAGTGTTAAAATCACTTTAAATTCAGATAGTCTCTGACGAATGTTTGCAAGTCATGAAGACAAAGGTTAAACATCTGATATGCACAAAGAAGGCTCAGCTCGTTGGAATCAGTTCTTACGATTGCATTGGTCTCAGTGTCTTAGATCTACCCCATAATCCTTTTAATTTATGTTCAGTGCTGTCGACCTTGTGGTGGTCCCATTATGTTACGTATAGATGAGGATCAAATGAGTTCGACCAGATTTGTTCAGTATTGCTTGTTTACATTCCGTGGTTATTCAACTTGAATCACATTTAATAAACTCAAACTTGCTGTGCTAGGTGGAGCTAGTGACAACGGGCTCAGTTGAAAACAAGGCTGTCAACAGTCAACAAAGTCATTGATCAACTTAAACTAGTAAATTATGGTACCCGTGAAATTACAAAACTGGATGTAAATGTCATATTTCAAAGGTCATTAGTTCGTGTTGGTGTGTCCCTCGAGGAATGTAGCTTGGTGGTATCCTGAAATGCTTAGCCTAATCGAAGAGGGCAACAAATCGAGAAGGAAATCAAATCCGAATATAGGTCCTTTCATTTGGGTCGCTTGCAACAACTTTCATCTTGTATAGAAATTGGGTGCTTTGAGCAATTCACACAGGTAGCACAAAGATATACTCAAATTATCCTGCGATCTGAGAAAATTACCCTCCTACATAATCAAAGACAGTCAATTACCTTCGGAATGCAGAACTGAGTGCCATTGTACTGGGATCTTCAGAGAAGCTCGAATCGAGCGGAAGTACGGGGAAGGAGCCATCTATCTAGAGGCATTTGATTGCATGTTATTATTTTGTTAATATCAAACCTATCAGTTTTAATTCATTCTTTGAACCTAAGAAATATAATTAAGCTTCAATAGAGTGTTGAAAAGTTTTATTAAAGTAAAAGATTCAGAAGATTGGTCTCAAAGCGATTTCGATTCCTCCGAATGTTGTTTTCTAAAGAAGGGGTCGGAATGAATAGGGAAGCCCTGTTAATCAGATTGTAAGTGGCAAAACCCTAAATTCATAGACAGATCCAGACTTGTCGCCAAAGTTTGTTCACCTAATGTCAACAAGCTATAGTCAAAGATAATAGATGGATTGACAATGTTAGTTCGTAAGGAATAAGACTTTGAAAATATGAGCGGCATTCCCGCCTCATCGTTACTCTTCCACCTTATTTAATCCCGAAAAATATCCAGCAGGAGAACTTTTGTTTATCTACTTGCTGAAACGTGCTGATTTTTGGGTTGATTAGCTGACATGGACAGGGCCTCACTAGGCTAGCCAATGCCATCTCAGTGCTCATCCATAAAAACTCCGAAATATTTGTTGATGAACTATATAGCGTGTTGTGTAAACCCTTAAAAATCAAGAAAAATTTATTTAATTCCCCGAGTTTAAGTAGTAACGATTTCGCCTTTAAACCATATGATGTATCTTACTCTTAGTTATCCAATATCTCCTGTCTTAATGATCACCATACTAAGAAGCCTATGCTAAAAGACAATATGTATTTTGTAGACCAGTCTTAAACCAACACGATGAAAGTCTCAACCGCGGAACTCACGTCAACAGATTTCATATCTATGCCATTTAGTGGGTCAAGTGTGTACGCCTCGGTGCTGGAGGCATTCCACTGACAAATTAGCTAAGTTTCTAACGTCAGAGCACTTCGAAGGGATGATGGCGGAACTCTTCAATGATCGATGGTGCTGAAATTTTCAATACGATAGTTTTTGACTTAAATTATGTTCAACCGCTGAGATGAACGCTAGTAACCATGTGTTAACAATTCGACCATTTTGCATAATCTAATTATTAGAATTAAGTCCACTTTTATTCTTCATTGGTTGCGGTCATGTCTTGAAACAAACTCTGTCTCTGGGGAATGGGTCATCATCTGAAAGAGTCGAGTTTCACCCCCTCAATTATGTAACCAATCAGCTGTAGGTAAACGTTATTCCTTCAACCAATCAACGTTCAGTGCGTAAGCGTCTTTTCGCATATGCAAATGAATGCAGGGTATGATAAACTCCTTCACATTGTATTGTGGAACATTAATGCAGAAAAGACGGTAGACAACAAGATGGTAATCTTTTGGCCTTATATTTGCATCGTTGGATCTGCACTTTCTAATATGGTTGCCAGTTTATTACCAGAATATAATACCGTGAAGTACCGTCTTTGGGTGACACATGATATTTCTAAGGAAACTTAATTGACACATCCGCTTTGAGAGATATCTATGCCATCGGCAGACATTTACCATAACTGATGAAACAAGTAGTTGAACAGAGTGATAGATGAAGTACTCTAATACAAATGTGGGGAAAGTTATTTTAATTCACCCAAGCATAAATAATTAACATATTTACATTGATCTTGGACAATTCTTTTGACACAAGCTCGTTTTTAGTCTGGACATGGCCCGATTGAGGTGGCCGAAAAAGAGCCGATTAAGTATTTTTCATTTCTCTGGAAACATCTCCTGTTGAGGAAAGATGGGGTCGCGAAGACCCTCCACGCCTATTTTTTCCCTGGATTGCGTTAGACGCGGCCATTGATTCAAGAGCAAGTAAAATAACAGGCCAGAGTTCATGAAGCAGGTAGCATTCTTCTATCTAAAAGGAGGTGCATTCACGAAATTCGGAAGATATTCGGATGTAAAAGTCTTTTTCCCGCAAGTGAGCTTTTTTTTCCAAAGATCATACTTGCTCTGACTACCAAAATTTTTCTGGGAGTAATTTATTCCCTTCCATATAGTTCTAATACTACTTAATAAGAAAATCTGTCGGTAGCCTACCTGTTTTGTCAGTGAGACAGTTAAGACTAGTAAGCACAGAGACTAACATTCTGCGCAGAAATTGGTAGAATGTTTGGAATTTCGATTTTCTTCACTTCGAGTTCTGAACCACACTATGGTAAGTGAGGAATCGCCTTGTTTTCAGTACTTCACATAGCATGAGATGTAATAAGGACAAAAATCCGTTGGAGCTCTGATGGGAGCCTCCCAGGGGGGGGGATCGCTCTGATCCATATTTGTTTAATCGTTGAGAGTGCTCATATGTGGTGTAGTATCTTGATGACCCTCTCCTTTTCTATTTAATACTTCTACTAACCTTTTTGCGACAGTTGTCATTTTGCTCCTCTCCTGGACTGGAATGTAGAAATAATAATTGTAGGTAATGCGTAGAGAACTCGTGCACGCCTTGTATGATTTTATCCCTGATATGCTACCAGATCCGCTACTAAATCCAACGTCATCTCCTGTTCGGGCTCTGATTGCATCCAGGTCGTGGATTCGATGTGTTGAGAATCAACTGTACAAGTTGAGATCAGATTTCTTGAACTTGAACAAAAGTTGATTGACAAAGGGTGATTGCTCTCTTCCACTCCATTAAGGATGTGAGGATCGCATATATTCGTAAAGAATTCTTTAAAAATTTTTTTAAACCCATTTACCCGCACATATTCATGATCCACAGACTATTGTGGGGATCATTATTCTACTTAAAGAGGACGAGTGGGGAGTTACATGAGCAGTCGTGCTTGCACCACTGGGAATCATACCCTCTTGCAAAGCAGAGCGTCATCTCTAACCTTTAATCCAATTTGAGCAGCAGAACACAGATAGGGGCAATGAAAGTAATTCAGAGAGCATGGCTGGATGGTGGGTCGACAGAACAGACATCGAGCAAGTGTCTCGAAAACGAGGCGTGAATTGGCCGGCCAGGCATCGGATATCTGGAGTGGCGCGATCAGGTTACCACTGCTAGTCTAGGCCTCTTACCACTCCTCCTCCCTCCTCTTCGGCGTCCCACACAAACACATCCACCACGCCCAGATAACAATCACTATTTGCGCTTTTCCGTCCTCGTCGTTTCATGCGTCTGCTCGTCTAGAATAACAGTTGCAGTGAAAGAGATAACACACTGCGAGAGAATTCGCACTATTTTGGGATGCTCATCGGCTTATCTGCTTATTCCCGATTAAAACTTGATTTCGTTATCAATGAGCCTCGGTAATGTAGCCGTCACGTAGGCGTCTGGCTCATATAATGACGTATGTGCGAAATCCATCAACTCGAGTCTAGTGGTTGCAATAACTGTCCACAATCGTTTATCATCGATCACCTTCCCAGTATAGGAGTCGAGAGGTACCCTCCTGCAAGGCTGAGAGATATAATTTTGACCCACTAGAGACATTCAGAAATTGAATTTGTTGATCACCTACTAAAGTAAACATAAGCGAACCCGAAGTCAAGGAGCCTTGGTAAACTAGTTTAGTAATATAAAATGGGCTTTTCATGATTCGACCCAAAAAAAAAACAGTATTAGGAGACTTGCTCAGTTTGATGCCTCGTCCCTCTGATTGGCGACAGGTAGGAAAATGTAAGTTTGTCAAAAATGAATCTTCGTCCCTGAGAGGCTTCTGCTGATCTTTGTGCAAATACCTTCTGGAGGAATTAATTGATCT
Source organism: Moniezia expansa (assembly GCA_019097775.1). Classification (NCBI taxonomy): domain Eukaryota; kingdom Metazoa; phylum Platyhelminthes; class Cestoda; order Cyclophyllidea; family Anoplocephalidae; genus Moniezia; species Moniezia expansa. Next base: position 2,339,274 of record JADFDV010000062.1, on the reverse strand, counting down.
CAGTATTATTGTTTTTGGTAACATCTCGCGAGGTCGTAGTTCCAACCTGTCTTGACGGCAAATAGTTTATCTACCAGTCACCTCTACTACTTCCGTCAGAAATTGGTGCTGAAACTGGAATAACGAATGAGCTAAAATGGCATGTTGACAATACCGATGTGATACAGTGCGATTAAAGCTGGCTTGCTCTCACTTGTTTAAGATGATTCCCTTCTAATTCCCTTCTCCTTATAGCCTATAGACCCAGTTTACCAGATAAAAGGTGTTTTGAAATGACTTTAGATTTTCACTTCTACAACCCTTCAGCGTGATCACCAGCTCACAATAGTAAGTACTGAATAGTGTAGGGATTTTCTTAAAGAAAGAAAACTGATTCTGTGCACTTGTACTGCCTATCAATTAATGCGTCGAAACAAATAGGCATTTAAATAGGTGTACATAAATGCAAATTTACATATACATTGTGGTGATAGCTAATACAGCCATTTAGATCAGAAAATATGCTCAGACCAACTAAGGAGTTAGACTAGAAGGGTTAAAAGCGTTAGGGGAGAGATCTGTCATTAAAACATGGAGTCGCATTCGATTCGCTGCATTGCTCTTATAGTCTTTAGTCACCTCAAAAACGAATTGTAGAGTTCTCCGAAAATTCGCCTTCGAAAGATCATTTCGTCAGCTATTTGGTACCTATTTCATGAGTTTTGCTACTCTCGTTCGTACTAAGAGTCCTCGATAGTCGTCTGTGCACGGAAAACTTTGGGGGCTTAGGTTACATCCATACCAGCAAAACAACTTGGTTATCTGAGCAAAGGCAACAATAAAAAAGACTCTATATTGTAGGGGACACCATATTCAAGACTCGAGCAGTGAACTACTCAAGGGAGGAATGAACAAAAGGATACCGGAAGTCGTCTAGGACAAAGTTTCGGTAGAATCACTGTGTAAACAACAGCGATGTCCCAAGGCGCCTTAACTCTTTAAGAGAGGATGCCGAATCGGATATATTGTTTCACATGTCTCTTCTTTATTTGAGTTTCAACAAATAAACTCTTTAGAGCCTCGCTTCAGCCATTTCAGCTACAACGCGTTAATAAGGAGTCGGATTAAAACCAAGGCCCAGTTATCATTGTTGTGCTTAAATCTGGAGTTAAATGGACGTAATGACGGTACATAGCACATGGGGTATGGATGGCTTTCAAACGCTATTCCATAGGTGTTTGAACGTTCTTTTAAGTGTCATTAGAGGACTCTGATGCCAGGTAAATTAACCTTCTGTCCTTAAGACGTTGCGCAATCGCCTACGCAACTTTGATATTTACAAATGACAAAAATTATTTCTGAAACTAGGTTTCGGATAGGAAATCTGATACGGTTGGAATGAAAGTGGTTGCTATGGCAGCAATCATCCTGCCATATTTGAAAAGAAAGAACGACAGCGTACGAGTTCGGTCTTGGATTAAAAAGTATACACTCTTGACAACTGAAGAATTTTACAAGGTTGCACAAGGCAATAGTATTTAATTATGAGTTAAAGTTCTTATTTGGGCATCACCGAGCAGCTAATTATTTAGAAGCCATCCCAGGTATTCTGAGCTTCCAACTCCTACGAATAATGACTCCTCGCATTCATTTAGTCAATATTCATATCAAATAACCTTGGCGACTGAATTAATGACCTAGAGCAGTCACTTGATCTTTACTACATGATTAATTACTTTGTTAGAATTGCCAAAAATTGCTACAAACCGACAACCTTATCCATCAGCACAAGCAGCCACTCTCATAAACAATTTAGATCTTCACAGCTTAGAGAGTCACGGCCGAATTTCACCAAAATAGTGAAAGTGGGAAAAGCCCATACAACATTCCAGAGGAACTACCATAAATGGAACTGATAATTTTGTAATAGATCTAATCTACATTACATCGAACAGCGGAAGACATTAGTGCTGTCCGAGACTAAATAAACGGCCATTTTGCCCAACCTCTTCGCTCAGCCTGGCCTGACTAATACAGAGATCTACATAAAACGAAGGAGGAGGTTGAGACTGGTTAAATTAATGGACTGATCAAAACGAATAAGTGACTACCAGAACGAGATGTCAAGATCTCAATTCCTGTTGATTGATGCTCAGCATTTTTTCTACACTTTTGGGCCCATTCATAACTTGCTTCTTCGACAAGGAACTGTAGTAGGGCTAGGTATAAGGTTTGACAGCTGGAGAGAATAAAGCATTTACTCGAGCTTCTCTAATAACAGCACTTTTTCAGACGGCCATCCAGAATGTCTTATCCACAATTCAGGTCAGAGCCACTAGAGCCACTGGTTTGGCTATCACATTGAGAGAGAATGGATGAATGAATGGACGTAATTGTAAACTCCTGCAACAGGTGTCATATTTCACACACATGCCCGCATACAAAATGTCGGTGTGCCCTCCACTTCAGTCGACTCTACCAGCCCCTTTAAGTCTTTGTAACAATCTGCAACAATTATCGCAGTTCTGTTGCTATCGCCACTGCTAGAATAAGCAGATTTAACGTTACCACAGTTACTGAATTGGCGACTTCAATGACGAAAAGGCTGAAAATCCACTTGTAATTACTGTGTCAGGATGATAATTTGCCCCAGGGTGAATTTCCATTCCATTAGTTACTTGACTGTAAGCAAAATGGATGTCAGAAACGCGGGGTGAATTTCGCATCCAGATTGGTGGAGGGGTTGATGCGAGCGCAGTGAGACAGCCAATAATATATTGACGCGGTGCGTGAACACATACCCACGCACATGTGCAGGGTATCACATTTTATTTGCCTAATTCAGAGCGCAGCGCTGAAACAAGAGATCAATCTAGAGTAACCTGAGCAGAGAATTGAGAGGCAGGTAGGGAGAAGTAGTGAGCAAGAGCTATGTTTGCTGCAGCAGCTGCCTCCTCACAGGCATCATCGACATCAGCATCAAGAGAGCGATCAGATTCCATTGCCTGCAGGGCAGTAATCACCAACACCACCCTAACTGCCAGCAACCAGTACTCACTTAACCCAACTGGGGTGTCATGTTCCTACTATCCATCCTATCACTCGACCACGACATCGAACCCATGGACAGACGCTCCGCTATCTAGCATCTACGACCAACAGTCACCCTCCTCCACCTATACAGATGAACAAATTTCCTGCATCTGCGATGTACTGCAACAATCAGGGGACTATTCAAGGTTGAAACATTTCGTAGAGAGCATAGGGGACACAGCTGGATGCAATGAGAGTCTTCTCTGCGCAAAAGCGACTTTGGCTTTCAACGAAGGTCGATTTTCGGACATGTATGCAATATTAGAGAGTCATGTGTTCTCGTCCACCTTACACCAGCGTCTTCAGAACTTATGGATGCAAGCACATTACGTAGAGGAGGAGAGAGTTAAAGGAAGACCTCTAGGAGCGGTAGCGAAATACCGAGTTCGAAGGAAGTTTCCACTTCCAAGAACTATTTGGGACGGAGAGGAGACGAGCTATTGCTTCAAAGAGAAATCAAGAGCCATTCTTCGAGATTGGTACAACCATAGAAATGCCTATCCATCACCAAGGGAGAAACGTGAATTATCCGAATTAACGGGATTAACCACGACTCAGGTATCGAACTGGTTTAAAAATCGGCGGCAAAGGGACAGAGCCTCGGAAACTCGAACCAATGGGAATTCGTTTAGGTGAGATAGCTCATTTCTCTTCCAGTTTGATGCAGACAATTGAAAACACCATGGACTTAGCGCTTATATTAATCTTAAGAGCCACGCATCTGTAATGGTCTGAGCACATGGCCCTGAAAATATCAGTAAGATCTCTCGAAATCCATTTTGGTATCCACTGATAAAATTTAAGTCAATATTGAAAAAGTGCGCTTAAGCACATTTTTTTAGGATAATAGAAGGAATTAAGTACCCCTCTGATTGTGAAACTCTCTTTAGACGATCGCCCTGTAGATCAAATTAATTGACCCAATAAATTACCATATTCTAATCATTATTAATGATAAGATTTATGCTTTGACTAATTTTAGCAAGTAATGAATTTTTTAACGAGTGAAGATTTAATTTTTTAATAAATTTTTTTGAGGGAAAAAACGACTTAGTATCATTCACATTCCAGTCGTCTGGTTGAAGGAATGAATAGGGTTCTTTTAAGCTTTTGGTCCGACTACCCAACTGGAAATTTCAAACAATTATGGGAGAAAGGGTGCAAAATACAAAAGGAGCTCTCGATGGAGGTAAATTTCGTTAATGGGCAGACTAAGGTATACCAGTTGGCTTGTATTTTCATGCAGTTGTCGAGCATCTCAGCTGAAACCTATGAAGCCAAGTCCCAGATGAAATATAATTCTCGAATTTGATGATATCACTTCGATCATCGCTTTTCTAAATTGAAGTATTGGTCCCGACCAGGGCTACCCAAGTCGTAACTGTTTGGATATCGAAAGATTATGCCCAATTTTACAGCGCTTCTTCAGGAGACCGATTAACATTCTGTCGCTTGCTGGTATCGTTTATCCCAGAAGATAAAGGCACATGAAAAGAACTTTCTCCATTCCTATTTTGCCTCCCTCATTTCATATTTTGACCCTACACTCACTAGATTTCATGGAATGGAGCCCATCGAGAAAGAGTTTTAGCCATTAGTCTCAAATTACAAGCTTTGAAGCTAAATTACATATGTAATCTGAACTTATAAGTAGTTTAAACCGATCAAAAAACCATGTGCTTAGCTAAAATACCACAGTATTTAATTGCGCATTTAATCCCTTTTTGTAAAGGCAGTGTTTTTCAAATAGGCACTGCTAAGTCTGCTTTTTTATCTCACTAGATCACTAAGTAATTAATTAATTTTCATTAGTTATAAAATATGTGCATTGGTTTTGTGTTTCATAAAAAGAGCTCTCATAGGTGAGACGAGGGAAATCATCGAGTATCTTGCAATGTATCAATGAACTCTCCTTGCGGTTTCTCCTATTCTAGACATCTTCTTGGTACCCCCAGGACAATACCATTTACCACTCATTTTTAAAATATCTTATTTTGTCAGCAAATCTCTACTGAATATTGATATCAACATACACAGTATCTGGTTTTGCAAACATAAAAAGACCCACAATTCATAGCAACAGCAAAGCCAATCAGTTCTCAAACCCAAACATGGGACCACTTCATCTCCGTCCTTTATAAATTTATTCAAACTGCCGCGCACATATTTAGCTCCTCGGATAGCACGGGCAGGAAGCTTATTATTGTGGATCTAGTGATTGGAATGATCGCCTACTCTGGTTAATAATGATTTAAAAGGAGTGACTAAATCAGAATACTTCATTTACAGAGGCTCCAAGGTACCCCACTCCCTCCTGTGAGCTTGGGTATTATTTATGATAGCGCTGGAAACAAAATCGCCTTACAAATTTAGTATAAGAATTAACATTGAACAGGTAAAATTATGCAATAAATTTGTTGTTTGATTATGTCTGTGCATGTATGGATTAATTTTCGAATTCTATTTGCATTGAAAATCACTTGGATTGAGAAACATCTATATTGTTTAATTCAATTTTGTTATACTAGATTTAGCCTTTTAAACAAAAGTTTTTTTTTAGTTGAATGCACTTGACAGCTTCGATTATAAGTTAAATGGATACACAAAAAATCGTGAGCTTCTACGAACAGCTAGTAGGAAATCGGGCACAATAAAGTAAGATTAGCTAAATTTATTGGAGCATTTTACAGTTATTTCAGAGTTTTGACAACGAGTTCGAGCATTTCATTTCTCTGATACCCGCCTGATAATTGGCCGCATGTCCTCTAGGCTGATTGGCTGATTTCCTAACCCGTTGTTGCGACTAAGTACTCTTTCTACCAAAAGTTGGACATTAAATGTTTAGATGAAGGGCTTTTTTTAAGGAACACGATTTAATTCTCAAAGTGATCACAATTGTCAGGAGTAATAATCAAACTACTTTTGTGAGAGCAACTTATGACATTTAAACAAAAATATACTGTTTGGGCATCGAAAATAGATAAATTTTAATTCTGCGTACTGCTAGACGCGAGGTGTTCGAACTACATCGTAGAATAAATGAGCCAGGGTCGGAACCTGTCCAAATAGTGCACGATCGTATTTCCAATCGTCGCACCTCAAATACTTAACATTCTATTCCTTAGCTCCAATTTCAACTTTTGCTCGCAGTCTTGGAGGCTCTCAACTTGAGAATTTCTACAGAGATTATTTCCCTTCAGTGAGGGATAAAGAGTATTGCAAACGGCGTTTGAGGTAGAGTCAAAAGGGCATCTTTATGGAAGAAGACTTTAATAGTTAAAGGCCAATACAAGTTTGAGTGGTAATGGAAGAAACATGGGAACAGCAATAAGTGAAGTGTGCAGTTCAACATAGTGCGACCGATCAGCCTCAAATTGAGGGCACTGTCACGTAAGCCACAGGTAAAAAAATATGACGTTTCTGTTTTATCGCGATTTTTTCATTTGAAGCTTGAATTCATGCAGTATTTCTCAGTGGTGGATCTTACCAGCTTAACATCATTTGTCAATACCAGGAAAAGATAACCATTATTTCACGTACACAGTGGAGGGAAAGTTTTGAGGTCAGACAGAATATCGTGAAAAACTACATGATATCTGAAAGGGGCCTATATATATTATGGAACTTGTTCCGATTTTCCACTTGTCTCATTTCTAACGCTAATTTTATCTGTGTACACAGCCAGAGACTTCATTGAGATTCCGTTCTCAATTATCATCTCTTCTTCTCGCGCTCAACTCGCTCCATTGTACTATTAGGATGAGATTTATCCTCAGATCTGACTGATATATCCATGTTCTACTCAGAAACCTAATTGGTTGCTGCTCCTAAAATATATTTAGAGTACTGACATGGCTCACAACCACTACTTTGAAATGTTAATGGGACTTTGCAAAATGCTTATGTCATAGTATATCAAGGGAAAATTAAGCATTTGGCTTGGAACAAGCGTTGAAAATACTCCAGCGCTTTCAGAGGTTCGAAACCCACCTTGCTCTGATATTCAGTTTGAAGTTCAAACTGACACCTCAGCAGTTCGATGTTACCGCCTTTATCGAAATCTCAAAATCGGGACGGTAATGGTATCAAAACCGTCGACACATTTAGTCCACGAACGTCAATGTCAACGTTCGCAATGAGTGAAGAATTCATGGATCTTCAATCTCGTCTCCGCGTCCTCGCTCTGATCTCTATTAAGTTTTCGTTTACTCGCTCGCTGCCATCATTAGGAAATTCAGCAACTATTGTTAACAGTGGACCTTACAATGTTTTTTGATTAACTTTATCCCATTTTTAATACCTATCCATGTCGTTAATGCTGTCTAATTGGTGACCGTACCTTTCCACAGAATCTAGAAAGAGCCGCGGGCGTCCAAGACGTTTCATCTTTCTCCTTAAACACTTACTCGCCATTTGTAGCAGCGACTTTAACTAATATTTGGATGCGGCGGCTAATTTTGCTAGGAATCTCTACTGATAACTCTGTGACTTCCGGTCCTCTTCTACTCCGGCTACAACACCAGCCAGACATCGTTCTAGACGACGACTGGTGAAACGAAGGCTTCAGGCAATTTTGCCCGAGTCCCTTTTAGAAGTATTTTGGGTCCCGACTGCTCTCTTAGCGACCTAAGAAGACTGAGATGGCTCGAACATCTGATCCTGTGATCATCTAGTTCAAGAAATGGATAGCCCCGCTTCCAAATATGGAATCGGTTAGAATACTACTGAAATTTATAAGTAAAAAGAATTACCAGCAGTATCCCGATTGAAGCAACGACAAGTCCGGAAACCTACTTTTTCCTATTTTCAGTCCCGCAGCCATTCCACCTGGCGAAGAGCGTGAACCCACAGAGAATGGCAGAGACTGCCTGAAGGAGCCTCCAGTCCTAACAGAAGGCATTACCCATCCATCCTACTACCAACATACCCCACCTACTGGGTGCAACCAATCATCCTCTCCATGGCAACATTCCAAGCTCCTAGCAACTGGCTATTGGCCTCCAACAACAGCACCTCCTCCGGTTGTGGATATGTTCCTCCGTCCAACATTTCGGCAACATCATCAACATATACAGCCTTTCCCTGCATCCGCACAAACACAAGGAACAACCGTCTGGAGTTACGAAGATGCTTGCCAATACAACCCAGCGCCTTATCAAACCGAGTTTTGCTCAGATTCCAGCTCATGCATACAACCGATGGGAGGCGTCAGCAATAGCCAGTGGGACTCACAGAACTGCAGCATGCGAGCAGAGGACGTCGTCGTGTCTGGAAGATTTCAGCTACAACTCGAAGTTCAAGCAAGAATTAGAAGGGGAGAGATAGGCACCATGGGGACTACGGCCGCCTCATCGAGCTCTGCAGCTTCTGCAAATACGGCGAGCACGATGGGAGGGGGGTACCTTCCAAATGCACCTAGTTATGGGATGACGTATAATAGGAGACCACAAGGAGACCTACCAGGTTACATGGACCCACAATATCGCCAGGAAAATGGACAGTTTGTGGGAAACTAACGGAATTGATATTTACACGCATCAATATTTTTGTGAAAACCGATTTATAAATATGAAATACAGATTGCACTGCAATGAATCGATTATTTAGAGGGTGCGAACTTCAATCTGTACAAATGAGTAGGATTGCAGTTTATTTGTCATTCTCTAGATAATCCTTCGCCTCATTGATTTTGGCTGCAAGATAAGGAGATCCTCCTGCAAATTTTTAATAAAAAAAGATTTAAAAAACGAAGCGCCTCGTATTCATGAGAGGATATTAATTTCATACCACGATCAGGGTGATTGAGCAGCATGATACGTTTGTGCGCCTCCCGGATCTTTACCTTGTTCGAAGATTGGCTGCTTATAAACCATGGTAAGGAGCTGCGCTCATAAAATATTCTAAATAAGGCAAGGAACAGTACTCACGGAATGCCCAAGATTAGAGCAGCCTCCCGTCGTGTCATCTTTGGTTCAAAACCCCCTTTGTAGTATTTTGACGTCGTCTAAAAGAAAAAAAAAATAAAAATGGAAAATGTTGAAAATATGGAAACAGAGTAACTGGTAATAAAGAACCTACGAAACCAGCAAGCTTAATAAAGTCCTCGACCTGCCTTCCCCGCAGTTGTTTAGTCAGTTGACGACCTACTAGTCCAACTGCAGCTAGTGCAAGACCAATTAGTACCGGACCGCTCTAAAATGAAGGCCCATCACGATAAAAAGCACCAAAAATAGCAAACTCATACCATTCAAAAGCGAGAGGGCTAAGTGGTTAAAGTAAACTGGTCCACTTCATTTAGTTTCAAGGTCAAATAAAGGTTTATAATATTAATAATGACTTTCAAACTCACCCCTTTGATAAATATTTGTTTGCTTATACGCTTTTCGTTTGTATTAAAGCATGAACCTATCAGCTGCAGAGTAATATTGATTCACTACTTTTATGAAATGCGGATTTTAATTTAATTAAAAAATTTCAAGTGCTATTAACAAAAGTACTGGATATTTGTTTAAAGTATTAATTATTCTACCGCTCACTTCAACTTGCATCGACGACCTTGAAGGAATGAGCTTGTGGAAGCGACTTCAGCGAATTGGCATGAAAGCTGCCAAGTTCCAATTTACGGTCTCTTTAGAAGAACTCAATGTAGATTTAGAAAAAAAATATCAACCTAAAGGGATCGTCATTGTCCTCACGCGCCGCAACAGACGCTGTGCCTCTCAGGTACAATTCTTAATATTTTTTACATTGAATTTAAGCAGAAACATTCAATATTTGTTTGCCTAATGCCATTTTTTGTTTTTAGCCCGTTAATTTGCAAAGATCAAGCGAAGATGACAACTCACTCTCATGGTCATGGACTTTACCGGACAACTTGGAAATTATAACGACTCTTTATAGAAATGAGAATAGTATCACTTTCGAAAACAAAGAATGGGCCTTTCAAATAGAGGATGTAAGATCTCAATGTTTTGTTCTGCCCATTTGATCCTTTTTTTCGATATTCAAGCCTTACTTTTTCTGTGATCTTTTCTGACTTTTTTGCACTATCATGAAGGCTTTTATGATTCCCCAGTCACTAATAGCTTGTTCATTTTCATATGCATTGTATATTTTTGTCGAAATAGCTATTTAACCAATTTTTATGCTCCTTTGTAGCTTAGCCATTATCTCTATTCTATTATACATATATTATCAACCACTTGGCCAATAATTTGATATCAACCCTTAGATTCGCCCTGTTTGCGCTAATTAAGAGATGAAACATTAGCAGATTGTCATATTTTGCGTCGATAGCTTGTCAGTGTGGAAACGTACTTTTACTTTTGTTGAACACTCACCTAGGCTCTTTCGTGCAGTTCCCAGATCGTATTCAAAGATTCGTTTTACGTATTGATATTCATTCAGTAAGGCTGCCTCAGATAAAGTTCTCGTGAATAATCACTACATTTTTAGTAGATTAGTGTTACCATCGAAGGTGAGATTGTTTTAAGTTTTTGATAGCGTTCTCCCGCTCATCACTAATGCTCTACTGCAAGTTAATAGCGTTTCTCTTTTTGGTGGATTTTTCATTCATTTGTATCTCGGTATGTGCCAAAATATGGTAAAACGGGATGGCGATGTGTGGGTACTTTTATAGCTCTAAGGTACACATTTTGTCCTTTCTGGGAATAAGAGTGGGACAGCCGATTTGAAGCAATAAACAGATTCGCTCAGACAAGGCAGAACGTTTTTAGTTTGCAGAATGGTTGATTTTATTTAATTTCCTTCGATGCCTACATATATAAACGCGATTATTTCTGGATGGATCCTGTCTTCCAACACTTACCCTGAGGAACGAGAAAGTTCTTTCAATTCTCTTCACTAAATCATCCCGATCACTGTATGGAATTCAAACTCATCGTCTAATGAGCCACATACACAAGCTGCTCGTACACCATCGGGCTATCTAGTTTGAAGGTTGATATTGTCCACGTAATTGCCATCACCAACCCACTGGCGTTAGAACGGAAATGAACTGACGTCTATGCTTTTGATTGTGTGATCTTTGTACTTACAGTATTTCTAATTAAGAGGACACTAATATTGAGCTTTCTCTCTATTGACTATTTTTACACCGGAAGGGTTTATTCATGTGAGCAGTGAACTTAGGGCTTTTCTATCTTAAAAAAATGGATCAAAGGTAAACATATCCATCATGCGTCACATATTCTCCTGCTAAGAGAAGCCATCCTTTGGCAAAGTGTTCGGATTATGCTTTATGCGCGGGGTAGTGCAATTAGTGGCGTAGCGGTGGCGTGCATTTATGACCATTCGGACGAGATAGATTTGAAACTCAACGATGAGCACTGAGTAATTGAAATGACCATCTCAATTCGTTTGCTATTCATCTGCGAAGGACTGGTACTAAAAAAATTACTCTCAATAGAGGGTCTTGTCTATGTTCATGCTAATATATTCGCACAGTTCTCAGGATCTCGGAAACTGTTTGGGGCCAACTGAGGGTTACCAAGTTAACTTTATTGGTGTCACTTATTATTAGGCTGTTTACTTATTTTGAAAGTCAGTAACATATCCTGAATGCTAACTGATTAAAGAATCGATTAGGTTCCGTTGCCGCAAAGGCAGACATTAAAGCTAACTGAGGACTTGGCCGAGCGTTTGTTGTTTAATGACTTTTATGGCTAGAATCTAGTGGTCTTCTGAACTAAAATCGTATAATGACCCGGCTTTATGTTGAAACCATGCCAATGGCCACAAACTCGAGTAATATGTCTGGCCTAGGAGGGATGGCAAATTAAAGCATCCACAGGTAGAGACGCCAGGGAACACAAACTAGGTTGACGCCCTATGGAACGCTACAAATGATTTCCTTCACTTCGCTTCTTTTCATCTCAATAAGTATAACTTGTGAAATTGTCATTTTAAATAGAAACATGGTTAAAAGTGGGCTTAAGGCAGGAGGAATGGATATTTCCGTACCGGGAGATGTATTCTGCCAATAATTTCGGTTGTACCTCTTTTCTATCTAGATTGGCATATCTGCAGAGGATTTTCGAGAGGTATCGGCCACAGCCACAACCCGACGGCGAGTGTTAGCCACACGCTGTCTTAATCTGGCCGAGTTCGCTTCCACTCTCCCTACACAGAACAATCTCAAGGTCAATCTACGCGCGGCCTCCAAAAAAGTGTCCTCTGCTACTCTCTTCTTCACTCTCCATGGTCTCATGCTCCGATCCGGTGAGGCGACGTGAGTCTCATTCTTATCTACGTTAAAAACGAACTGGATTTGATTAGTTTCCACTTTGGCGTAATGTGCATTATCTGATCTTACTTGCGTCTGCAGCTGATGTGAAGAAAGCTCTATTGAAACTTATACGCGATTGAAGATTCAAACCCACTCTATTGAAATGATCCATGTGTGATCCCATTTGATAGTGTCCGCATCGTGGTTGTGCTATGCTATCCGCATCAATGCCCCTAACTCTTCAATTTTTTCATACTTTCAAGGCATGAGTCATACCGACTGGGTTCTTATCATTCTTGGCTGACAAATATCATTATTCCGACCAGTTCCACGGCAGTCACCATCTTCTGGTCCAATAGAGGTCTCAGTTAGACACTTTATTCAAGTATAATCGGATATTTATAAAATTGTCAAAAATGTTGCTGTTTTGGAATCTATCCAGTGTAGCTGGAAGTTTAATGGGAAAGATTGGATATATTTCATTGTTTGGTCTTAAACAACAACAGAGTCAGTTCTGAAAAGTTTTAAGAAGACGTTCAAGCGGATGAAACATGATGAAAAGCGGAGTGATGTTCCTAACTGGTTCTGTTTACTGGCAGCTTCCCCAAATTCATTTCTTTGAAGGTATCCTTTTATTTAATCTAGGGTTTTGTGCGCTTTAACCACCGTTCTTCGCAGAGTTTGTGGCCGTCGTCTGGCGACCTGTTTAGCTCCTGCTCGCGCTGATTAGTAGATGAACAAAATGATAAGGATTAAAGCCTCAAAGTTGATCATGACAATTGGGCCACCGCATCGACCGGCTAGTAGATATCTGACCATCCCGATCCCTCTTAGAGTCTTTTGTAACCACCAACTCCGATTAGCTTGAGAGACCGACGAAGTAAATTAAAGATCGAATCCTGTGTTTTCGTTAGCCGCCTTACAGAGGTGACTCTTGATAGTTGATTTGTAACTGTTTTGCAGTCACTTTCCGAAAATGCCATTCCATGCATTATTTCTCTAATTCCTGGGAGAAGATCTTCATATCATTATTCATCATCGTTAACCAATTTTGTGCAATAAAGTTGAGGCGACCATGTAGGAATAACGAAAAAATTCAACAGACAATATTTGAGTTTAGAATGGGGAGTGGTCAGAGATCTCGCTTCAAGTCCAAGCATCTTTGTGACTTGCTCATCGCTTTTATAGCCTTCTACCTTGGTGAGGCATTTGGTGTCTTGTTCAGAATAATATCAACTTAACAAGATTGCAAACATCTGCGCAGTCTCTAGTCTACCTTGTGGAATTTTCTACACCTTTCTCTAAGCAGAATAGGACATCAGGGTGCGTGAAATCTTTTAAAAGCATTTCTCTGCATTGCCCTGATCTTAATCGTTATTGATGACTCAGTGGAAAAAAATGAGCACATCAACACCAATAACTCTTCCAGATACCTTCTTTTCAGTTAATGACAGCCTTATGGGAGTTTAGATGGTCCCCTTAGTTCAGTGTGGGAGACTGAGTCCGCAGACCTCTCTCGAGAAATTGGAGAACTCTCTGGTAATGAAGATGAGAAATCGACTGAAAATTGAGTACCTCACTGGTCGACATAGCACGCCGAATGCAAGTTTAGGAGGGTCTTAGTTGATGCAAACAGGTATAGCAAGGTTGTTGCTCACTTGCGAAAAAGCGCTTTGCATAGGCTACACCTGAGGATTGATTTATGACTAACAGCATAACCCGGTTTGGTTAAAATTCTTCCTCAAATGCGCAGTGAAAGGAGGCTGCCACTCAACAAATATCAGCACTGGTTTGGGATTAAGCTGGTAAGTTCTCACCGTGAAAAGACTTCGGATTGTATGAATTTTGTACTAGCCATGGTAATATTTGCTTCTTATCGATGTTTTGAATCTACGGGGACTGCGACTCCTGGTTGAGGGTTGGACAGGTTGTCTCTTCCTCTTATCCGATCTTTTGTAATGAATTTGTTTGTTTGAACATTCTGGTGTCTCACTGCGTTTTTACTTATTTACTGAATTATCCTGTATGTTGCAAGTCTTTTTTGTTGATGAGTAAAAGTAATTGTGGGAACACAGTTTTTAAGACATAATGCTATTTATCGTTATTTAATATGAACACTAAGATCAAAGAGTAGCAGACAAATGTAATAATAGGATCCAATTCACAACAGCTAGCATTCTTCTCATAGGATGCAGCCTCCGTAAAGATCATCCCGAGGTTCCACGAAAGCTTTCATCATCGAACGACCCGGAGCCTTTTAACTTAGGCACTTTGCTTTATCCGACTTTTAGAGACCAACCAGGCTTCACGGCCCTTTGAATCACAACAAGAGATGGTTGGTCACTTCCAATCGTGTTCCACAACTCACCAGACAGGAGTCATTGTTATTAGCGTCAACCATGCTTGTCTTCCTTGTTGGCCTTTTGACTGAAGACATTCAGTTTGTACTTCACCTTATGGAACAACATTTAATCAGTGTGTAATTTATCTTTTATTGAGACTAGACCACACTGTCTACTTTTGGATTAAGCTTGTGCTCTTCCAGGTTGCTAGTAAAGTAGGGACTGTCGTGGTTGGAGTTACCCTGATTGACAATCTTTCATCAGATCATCCGATCTATTCAACAAAACCCACTGGCAATAAATTTGACATGAAATTTGCTCCGATCCTAACTTGCACTGTACTTGCTAAATGAATTCAATGCTTTAGGTCAGTCAATCTTCTTCTCATCAACATTTCCAGCCATGAATTGAACTTAAAAATCCGATTGTCTGAGTTAAAGGCGTGTTCATTTGATCGCATATTCTAATAGTTAGCAAAAATATATTATCTCAATCCTTATTAAAGCGTTAATAGCAAGTTAAGTGTTTTTAAAATAAGATTGAAAATTCTAATTATTGCTATCAATCAGGGTCATCACTCGAGTGAATTGTTTGCACTACTGGCGAAGTTGATTCTAAATCCTCAAAATACATTGAACCACCAAATTAAAAACCCTTACAATAGACATTGCTAGGGTTTCAGCAAAGAATATGAAATCAAAGCGTTAATGAAAAAGGCTTACTTTGTGCCACTTCTTTCACTAACCCCGAAATAATCTAGAAACTAGTAAATGTGGGGCATTTTGATCATTGAAGATGACTGACTTGCGTACTAATTATGATTGGAATGTATGATTTTCACTATTGGTAATTAAAAGGAGGAGGTCTGTAACATTAAAACCTTTCTACTCTCTTGTTTCATCAGGGCGTTTCTCTTCAACCTGAATGCAGTAACCTGCCTATTTTTTCTTGCACTTTCAAAGGAACTCGTTAGGATGGGTAAACGAGATCGGTCTTGTCTCCCACGTTTACGTTGCCTCTCTACATTCTGAGGCAACGTTCAAGACACTGGGCATGTCTGAGGGCCCCTCACAAGGGGATCGCTCCGTATCCGAATATTCTGAGGATTGAGAATGACTACTTGAAATGCGGCGTTTCAATCGCTTTTCCTTTTCATAAGATTTGAAGTATTAAAATATGAGCCATTTATACTCATCAGAGTTCGTCATGTTCAATATCCTTGCCTAGAATGCCTTAACATTTCATCTTTATCATCGGTTGACTTTATATTGTTATATTCACTTGCTTCTCAATGTCTATCGATTGAGAAGTGAGCGGTCGACACTCCACAGAGATCGGAATTAGACCTAACTCACCTCGTTTTATTCCCGTACTTTTCCATATGATTTTTTCCTTTCTCTTTCCAGTGATGAGGACATGATATCCCTAGCTTCCTCCATGTCACTTACTTACGCTCCATCTTCAGCGTATGGCGGAATGGGTAACAGTCGTTTGGGTAGCGAATCACCCGTCCCCGAAGCTGCCAATAATCTTCTTTATTCTGGCGATGGCTTCACCAGTATCACGCATCAACTCCAGGCTCTCGAACGATGCCCAGGTCTCTGTGAGGTGGACGAGGAAGAGGAAAAAGACGAAGCTTCAATGAAAAAATCGAATAAGACTATTAAAAATAGCGACGGGAAAAAGGAGGATTTTGAGGAAACGAAGTGTAGGTATTCAAATTAATTTGTCCTCGGTTTCTTCCCCAAGTATGCACTTGTAATAATGGGCTTGTTGAGTCGGCCCATACGTCTTGATTATCATCTATTCTTGTCGTTGACGGTCTTAGCAAACAATGATTACACTCACCGAATTGGAATCCATCTTTACAACGAACTACTTGACGTTAGTTGTGGTCATTTATCTTCTGCCCAGAGCTATTTTAGTTAATTGTCTCCGAGCGGCAGTACGTTCCGGTCCATATTTATTTCGGGGCTCAGCTATCCTAATTACTTAGTTGTACTTCCTAGAAGGTATGATTTTTAATTGTTAACAAGACAACACTATGATATCGCTATCATGTACCTGTTATTGATAGGTTTGAAAGCCTTACTGTAGACGTTTGTCAAGCAGGACTTTCAACTAGGCGCTTTATTGAAATTTGTGGTTTTTGTGCCTTGGTGTTCACCTTATTTGTCTAAGGTTAAATAAAAAAAAAAATTAATTAGCCAAAGATTTAATGATTGGGGCAATTTCGAAGGAATAACGAGTCGTCGGCCATTATATCTCTAAAGGTGCTGAATTTCCTTCGGTGACTGCCTTGCGACTTCACCTTCCTTATCTCCTCTGTGGATCTTATGTACTAAATGCTCATTAAAACGAGAACTTTCCATCACCTTTAATGGAATTGGATCACTACTGAAGATCAAATAAGAAATTGTTGGCACGTTCTACAATGCTCATTATAGTCCTCATTAGCCGCCAGTGCTCCTCCCTCTCTGTGGATGGAAGCACTGACGTTACCCTGCAGCATTACAAGCAGGTGAGGAATGATTGTAAAAATTAGTACAGATAAATAGATAGATAAATAGAAGATACAAAAGACTGGATAAAAAAGATAAACAAAGAAACCTTCCTGTTTATGCTTCTGCCATCTGTTCCTTTGTACTTTTTCTGGCTTCGACCTAGATTACAACCCTCCTTATTTACTAAAAGATTCTAAATTTATAAGGATTTCGAGGGAAGTGATTCCGGAGAAGAGATCAGCTATCAGGAGTCAGTCTGCAGTTAATGTTTTATTTCATCTACGCTTTCTAAATGCAATTAAATCGCCGTACCAGCACCATTCCATCTAGCATTCCAGAAATGAATTATCATAAGGAAACACGGAGGATTCTACTTTATCCTTTAGGTGTACTCTTAGCTCCATCCCGTAAATTTTTTTACCTTAAAGCATCCTTAGAATGTTTTATTGGCCTCTTTTTGTCTTTGTACTATTTCAGGTATGCAGAACCCACAAGTGAATATCGATGGCCCCATGAATTCTTCTGTCCTACAAACCAAGTGCGTAAATTGCTCTTTTCTCCGTCTTTCTCACTAATTTGTTCCCAAATGACCGCCCATCTCCACGGCACAAATTATTTTACCCTTCACTGAATAGAAGTAGGTACTCTTATTGTAGTTGGATTAGAATCTGACAATTTTATAATCACATGATTAACGGGGAATTAGGGCTATTTTATGTTATATATGAATGTTTTCATCAGTGGATGGATTTCAATAGATGATGTCATTGACATTTGAGGGTTCTCGAATAGAGCGTGCATTAAATCAATGCTCTTCCGAACGTATATTGAAACTACCTTAAATGGATATTTCTGTTGATTAATTCAGAAGTTGTATGACTGCAGTTATTGCAGGGGAACGATTAGTAGCCGAGAGCACACAGACTTCATGTTTTGGTGCGAAACCAACTAACTTTCACAGGAGATGTTTTTTTCTATCATTTTTGTGAATTTTTGATGCAGTGAAGATCTGAGAAAAGTGAGACACTCGTGTGGTTGAACTGCGAACGTAATCTGATCATGATTAAAAACGACTATTTGCTCATTATTATGTAATGATAATAGTCTTATCCAAGCATATTCAAGAGGAGGTATCATTCCATTATCCAAACACATTCAAGAGGTGTCATTTCATAGACCGGCATCAACCATTAGGGGTAGTCACTCCAATCGTTGCGTGCGCCATGATTGGTTTATTGTTAATGGTTTATAAGCATTATTTTTGTAGAAAATATAAATCATTCGGATCACTTGATTATAAGCTGTGTTTTATTGAGCGATCCATGTTTTTTAGTCCCTTCATAGACCCTAGTCATTTGCTATTATTAATGGTTATAACCCATTGACAGGGACTGTTTATCCGACCCTTACCTCTTGTCTAAAGAAAGTCGATTGGAGCCTGCCTGGTTGAATGCTTCTCACTTGATCGTCTCTTTATGGACGGTTGTAGCCATTCCAATCTCTAAATTGCAGACCCGTGTCATCTAATGCGTCAGACACACACATGGCCGCACTGGCTCTGTGCATCGCTACAGACCAATTATAATGCAGAATTCCTGGCCAAGCTTCTGTTCAGCTATCCAAGAGAATTAATCCCAGTGTGCGCTTTCGTGACTAGTTCAAATCTGTCAGTAACTTCCCTTATCGTTGACAACCTCGTTTTTACAGTTCAGTTTCACTTCAAAACTTCCTCTTAACAATGTGAGTCAGTTTTAATTCTGCTTTTATTGTTCAGAGTAGATAGAAAACCGATAATAAACAGCGTTCTTCCAGCCATCTTAAAAGTGAATGTCTACTTATCATTTTCGTCTTTCCATATTCGAGACTGTAAAATAGGCCGAAGCACAGTATTGGGGAATGGGATTTGTCCTCTTCGAATAACTCGAATTCAACTTCAACACTGTTCAAATTGACTTACCTACTTGGATTAAGACTTTGTTCACATGATTCTGACTATAATGTCGATACCATTTTACTTAGGATTTCATAAAAAGTGGATTTTTACATCAATAGGCAGTCGTCTGCTTGCAGCTTTTCCATTGACTTTTCTGGAATTTGTTTCCTGACCCCTATGACAGAAGAAGTTGATAAATTTCGAATTTAGACGAGATTGTTTTGCCAGTGCCTATTAACCAAGTTGGCTTTGAGTTTGAATCAATCCTGACTGAGATGCTGGCATCATGCCAACCAGCTCCATAAAAAGTGCCAATTCATTTTGGTCACCGAACCAGCTAGAATAAATTGCTGCGTAAACTTAGTGGAAAACAGCATTGTACTCAATTTAACCTGATAGGGTTTCGCTCTTCATTGTTATTCGACTTGGTCACATGGTCGAATTTCCCAGCCGTAGAAATGTCATTCCCCTTTAGCCTCAGCAAATATGTTTGGTAAAAGGCGCCATATCACATTTCTTTTCTCATATGTTTTTTCTTATTTCATCTTCACAGGGAATCTGCTTTTGTTAATTTGTCCATTAACATTATTGTTTAACGTGCTAATGGGTAATGCAACCCAGTTTCAAATGATTATTGAAAGAAAGCATCTTCCAACTCTGAATCAACTTTGATCATGAAGCCTCTGACAGCGTACCTACCGTTCAGTCGGGCAATCGTTGCACACTAACTGAAGATGGCATTGTCCCGTTCCAGATTTGAATGACGTGCAATTTGCGTACTAAGAAATCACTTCTGAAACTGTTCCACTCACTAGTAATTCAGTTTTGTCTTAGATGCGTAGGCTTGGAAAAGATTTACATTAGGATTTTGTGATATAAGAATTCTACCTCCATTCGGTGTCTCATTTTTTATCTTCAAGCGTGGTAAAGCGAAAATATGAAAGCTCTGCTTCAAATAACAAAGACCGATTTGGGAAAATACCTTTTTGACCACTTCTATTGATACATTCTGCTGGGTCAGGAGCCGTGTCAGCCTTTAAACGATGCTGATTGCGCTACGTGTTTGCTTTAGTGGCCATTCCGCTAGGTTTCCAGCATGAAACCAGCATGACAACGCACTAAAATCATACACGGCACATGCAGCAGTTGAACAGGTCTTACGAATGTAGTTTTGAGAAAAATAACTGACTATTACGGCTCTATCCTTTGAGGATCGGTATTTGAAGTCAAAGACTTGTGAGCTTTATTCACTTTCTTTTAGCCAATCAGAAGACCAGACCAAAGTCACCTCACAGACTGGACAAAATCTATTGACTTGGTGTCAGGAGGTCACTGCGGGTTATCCTGGGGTTAAAATAAAGGACCTCACTATCTGTTTCCGATCTGGTCTTGCTCTCTGCGCCATAATTCATCACTTCCAACCCGAAATTATGTAAGCTATTGCTTGTACTTAACGCAAATTAATTCGTACACTCCATGTTAAAACTTAAAAATGTTTTTGATTAGAAAAAGGTGATATTTTCCCAAATAATAAGATTAATTCCGAGGTCTCAATTGTGCAGAGTGAAACTTGTCGAATTACAACTTCCCACTCAGATAATATTGGGGATACATTTTCATCCATCGTTTTAACCAACCTGAAAGTTTGTAGGCCTTAAGTTGACCTTCCGCCTGGCATAAAAAACGGATCTGTATCTCGAAAAGTCTTCACCTGGCGATTTCTCTTCTAGTCTGTTCGTTTCCACCAATCGCTAGAATTCTGTGCACTTGGGCCTCAAGATTTGACTTTTTAGAAGTAATTGATGCTATTTACTGCTTGAATATAAAGCAGTTTTAGAATTTTCCACTTGTAGTTGTCCTCTTTGTTTGCCTCAGCACTTTCAACAGCTTTTATATGAAGAAGGATAGGCCGGTTGAGATACATGTGCCTTAAAGTGACTTGGTGGTCGTTCTAGGATTATCCCAACCTTATTATTATCACAGAGTAACATTAAAATACAAGCACTTCGTTGAAAAAACACTTACTCTCTTCTGATCAGTGATGTTTCATCCCTGACATTGGACACATCGTGTTATCAAGACGTGATAAGGACCTTATATCTTCGGTTTGACGAATCACAATTAGGGTGCGTGGCAGTTGAGTAACTTCAGTTAACCTCTCTCCAATTTTTAATCGAGAAATCTCTTTCAAACTTGGGCACATTTTCTAGCTGGATTTCTGCCTTTCTCCTCTGAATATCTGCTTTCCCCTTTAAATCCCTTTCTGACTACTTGTGTTCTGCTTCTTGTCTTTTTTAGTGGCGACTTTGAAGCTGTTCGCGCCCTAAATCCAACGGAACGCGTCCGCTTAGCCTTTGACGCTGCAACTCGTCTGGGTGTAGCGCGGGTCTTCGTGGACCCCTGCGAGGTTACTCGGGGTCGTAATGGTGCCCCTGATCGTCTTTCCGTGATGACTTATCTTCACCAGCTACGCACTATTTTAACTGCAGCTGCTTCTGCTAAAGCTTCCGTCGAAGTGTCAGAAATGGTTAATGCAAATGATCATATCAACGACCCCTCTGATACTGCGATTCCAGGGTAAGTCAATCGGCTGTATTCGACCGAAGTGCTAAGGTGTTGCTAGTGTGGGACTTTCTTTTCAAAAGAACGGTACATTTTCTAGCATTAATGTTGTGTTTTGATATGTCGAATATCCTTGAGATCACATAGACTTAATTTAGTTGGATGAAAGGGATTCTAACAGGTAATTAAGCCAGATAGTGAAGGAGGTGTTACCTTAACGTTTGAAGCATTTTTTAGCGTAGGATTGAACTCTTGAACTTCGTCAGATAAAACACCAGATTTCTTTGAAAACATTCATCAATAACAGTATTTAAAGTGAAATGGCTGATCTCATTTTCATCATCAGTTGAAAGGTCAGACCAGATGATTAAAAGTTAAGTTACTCGAGCGTTGAAACGATTTGGAGGGAACCCCATATCTATCCTGAATTAATGATCAAAATCAACGATAATTGGTATCATGTTGCGGCGTTAACTTTTGCTGTTTCCAGCGTTTGATGCTATCGTGCTGTAGCTTGTAAGTCACTATGCGCAACTCAGTGCTGGCAACCCATTATTGGCATGCGTTCGCTATAATAGGCGGCCCCATGACAGAAGGCGCTAGCATTCATTTTGCGTCTCTTTATGGACCTCGACCACCTCATTTTTTCCCCCTTAGAAATCACGAGAGGGAACTGGAAGTCGAGGAGCCTTCCCAGAAATCTAAGGGGAAATCAAAAAAGAAGCAGAGGGTAGGTCGCATTCCTTTCCCTCCCCCTTAGGAAGGTGATATGCCCTAGATTTATCACTTTTCTGCCAATTATTGCCACTCTTTAATTGCAGTTCAACTCAGGCAGTGGAAGTGCTTCTGAACGCTACGAACAGCTGCTCAACAAAGCAAGAACCCTCTTGATGGAATCTTCGAAACCTTCTGACAAAAAAGACTCACCCTCTACTAATGGCAATACCGACGTAAACGGCGAACCAAGCGTGCAATCAACTGCTGCTAAAAATGGTGACTCCTCTTGTATTTTATTTATAATGCTACTTATTAGATTGATAGTAACTATTGGTTTACATAAATTTTCACTGCTATTTCATAATCCCAAATTAATGATATTTCATTAGGGTACGAAATTTACTGTTCGTTGTGCCCCTCAAAATAATTAATGGGAAATTTTTTCAAATTTTTAAATTGTCTACCTATTTTTATAGCAATCTCTGCTAGTAACTTCGCACACTTTCAAATTCACCACTCTGGAGGGGGGGGGGGGGGGCATAAAAAGGCATATTTGAGCAAGATCATACATACAAATGTGTGGAAAGGGAGCTAATTTTAAGTACATATGTAAATGAGAAGCGGAATCTTATAATCCGACGTAGGCCCGATTCTTCCATGGCGGCAACTTGAACGCTTATCTCTTCCTCCTCCTTCATAATTATCACCACAATAAAAACATTTAAGAAATCGTATCACTTAATCTTAAAAACCTTGGGTTTGATGATAAGGTCCTATGGAATACTAATCTTTCCTTCAATTAAAAGCATGAAATCTGACTGTCACTAAACAATGTCAGATAGAATATTACTTCAATAGTAAGAGAGAACGACCCAAAGAATGCAATTAAATTTGCTTTTGTTTTGCTTCAATCCGCTTTTAATCTCCTTTTGTAAGATCTAGGTTTTGCTGCGCTATTCAATGCGTATGCGTAAGCCCAGAATGAGTTCGAGGTGATAAGTGAAAAGTTTACTATAAAAATTCGTAGAAATTCTTTCCTTCATTCACCCTTACTGTGAATGGAACATCTACACATGATTTAGCATCATTATAGGTTTTGAGTGGATTCCTGGTTGCTTTGAATGGTTAAAATGAACATACGACAAACTATGATACTTAGTTTCGTTCGTTTTCACTGAAGTGAGGTTAATATTTGATAATTTTGACAGTCGATCTGCTTCAATTTTTCTGATTGGGATTCCTTTATGGGTCTTCAGGTTTTAGTTATTGAATTGTCTTTTCACTTAGCACTTAAACGTGTTCCCATAATGCTAGTAATTCTAATGATACTCAGTCCCCACGTGCCTGGAGAGGTAGCTCCCTATTTCCTGAAAAAACTCAGTGTGATTATAATAGAGATCCGAGAACCCAAGCTTCTGGTTGCCTCATCGGAGTCCTAACAAATAGTGTAAAGTGAGGTAACTGATTTTACCTCTTTCGTGAAACTGATGCGAAATTAAACAATTTATTTCACTTTCATGTTCATTTTTGTGACTAAAACCAGACTCGTGAATTGAAAAACCGAATCACTAGCGCATTGAGGCGAATCAGAGGTTGTCGACTTTATTAACAAAGTACCTGAATATTTGTGTCTTAATTGAAAACACTGCATTTCTTGGCCTAGCTACGTCTTTACCTGCAGTATCACTTGATGTCAAGGCCTACTGGGTACTTGTTAAGCTCATTCTCTCGGAGTTGGCAATTCGTTTGGCGTGTATTCATCGTGTCGATAGGATTTATTGCATAAGGGAGTTCTCCGTTATGTCAAGAGAGACCTTTAACTTTGATGACCTTAGTTGGACGAAGGTAGTGCTTACTAGGTAACTTTCCATTGTACAGTATATTTTTGAGACTATGACACTTAACATTAGTAGATCGAGTCCTTCTTTACAAATCCATTACCCATCAGATTCTTATACATACTTTTGAGATATGGTCCTTGTGAACACAACTCGCCCTAGATCATTTATTATTGTACATAAATTAATAGATACGGATGGCGAGAACTCAATCACTGGTAATATGAAATCACGCAAGTTGAAGATCACCAACCTCAAGCTCTTCTCCGATGGTATGGAAACGCATTTAAGTCCCGAAAATCCCTCTCGCAAGTTCCCTTCCACATCCGCCTCTTCCAAACCTTCTACTGTAAGCCAGTCCACTTCTCGCGAACCTTGCTCTTTTGTCACTCATTCAAGAAAATTTAACCCCCTATTTGTTTCTTCATTTCAGCCCTATTTTCGTAAGTCCGTTTTTATTAATTATGGACGAAAAAAAGTTAGTTTTTTGTTTCTTTTCCACCTAACCTCTCGCATACGCTCTATTAAGGCAAATCTGTTACATTGGAAATGCCTGGGTGAATTGTTGGGGCTATTTGAATCTGACTGTGCAATGTTTATTTTAGTCTCTTTTAGTTTCTTACCAAATTGATTTTTGGTTGTTGATTTTGGAACCTACAGATTCAAATCTCTAAAAAAATGTGAAACAGTATCGATCGCTTTGCTCTGTTGTTACTCTACTCAAGGTCTGCCTTTATTGCTTGTATTATCATTGGCTTTATTAACTTCGAATTCTAAAACTTGTGCCTGTTTTATGTTACTAATTTTTAGGAAAGCAAGTCATGTTCTTGTTGTTGATGATGTCTTCTACTGCGCCGAGAGAGAGAGCGAGTAGCAGTAGGGATTCCACTGTTAGTCTTAACCGCCTTTTTGTTTTGTAGAATTTAAAACGTTCAGGGGTGGTGGGTGGGTGGATTTCGTCGCTTTCAGACTCCAGTGATTTTGTTTATAATGCTGGATTAGGTATGGTACTCGTCAGTATTTCTCTCGCTATTTTATTTACCTTTGTTTAAGCCTGATTATTGACGAGATTCTTGGCTTTTATTCTTATCAGTGTCAATTATATACTGGTTTATCGGCAGCTTCTATTTCATGATTTATTGTACTCGTTCGGTCTTATATGCCATTCATCTTTATTAATAACCTTAATTGAGAAATATTGTTCAACTACGATACTAGTAATAGCGATATTATACGGAAGGTTGTTTTTATGCGAAAAGTATTGCTACATCAAAAGATTGGAAATTAATCTTCAAGGGGCTAACCGGCGCCTAGTTGGTTCTATACAAATTAGGCGGGAGTCGAAAATGTACCTGCTGTTCTCAAGGACACCGCTATACTCTTTTAGAGCTCACGCAAAGAGCTTATCTGAAGCTAATCTGAGGAGAACGATCGGGTTACTCGTATAATTAGAACGCTGAGAATGCGTCCCCCAGACCTCGCCAATTCATTACCATAATGATAAGCCAGCTTTTAGCCAAACATTGCCGTTCTTGTACAAACTGCATTTTACAACTGGACGATATTATGTTGACATGATCTGCTATTCATATAGACTGGACTTTATCATTTAGGGTTGACAAATTTCTCATGTGGAAAAATTCTTGTATGATTTATAGTTGTTACCTTCGGAGTGTTTACTGCCTTCAAAAACCCTGGATTGATATGCAGTCTTTTCAATAAGACAACGTTTGGAACTACTTTAATTTCTGGAACTCACTAGTCCGTTCCACTTCCTCTTTATCAGCATGAAAAAAGGCTTGTAGAAATTAGTTGATGATTTGGTAATATTTACTTCGAGGACTGCTGGGTTGAAGTGACAGGAGGCTAACCCAACCATAGAACGTCTGCATAATGAATCTGGCGAAGAGGGCTAACGTATCACCGTAATTGTTTGAACATTCTATTAAGACCACTACAAGCCCAAAATCGGTGATTTTCATGTTCGTTATCCTGCCTGGAACATTTCCATGCTTTCCCCATATCGGCTTTAGCGTTCTTGGTTTTGATCTGGGGCTGAGCTTTATTTTTTGGTTTTCACTTCAAGAAGCTTGCTGGTTGACGCGATAATGTCGTCTTTCTTCTTTTCAGTTTCGGAAGTATTTGTCATATCCCTTTGCTGTTATTTAGCCGAGAGCCAATGCTTCATCTTGTATCTATATCTCCGTATTGATAATTCATACTACACTCTACTATCAAATCATCTTTGACGAACATAAGAGTCGATTTTGGACATTTTTCATAAGTAGTACGTTGCAGGAGTCTGATTCTGAGGCTTGCAGTCCCCCTCTTTTGCTCTTCCTCCTCTGAATCCAAATAGCAAGACTGATAAGTTGTTATTTTACCTCGGTCGTTATGTAGCACAGTTTAAAAAGAGTAAAAGCAACCGTATCTGTAGAGCAACTAGCTTACTTATCAAGCAAAAACTATGCTCTTAAAAACACGGTGAGAATCTAAATTTATCTTTCGCTTTCCACATTCTCAACCCTTACGAAAAGCGGCTTTCATTCCAGCATTACTAATGGCGTTGGTGCGCACCGATGGGTTTCGGCCTTGGCTCATATGACCGAAAAAAGACCTGTTTTTCGAATCTGGTTGCAGCTGAATGAAGAGTATGTAAAAGAGCTTCTTTTTATGAAAGTCAATATCATTTAGCCAAACAAACCTTCTCCTCTTTCCAATTAATCGGGCCAAAAGTGATCTACTCCTCCTCTTCCCTCCACCCCGGTCCAAGCTTATATCTCACATTATGGATGTAACTTCGGGGTGGTTTAAAATAACATTTGTGCTCCCAGCCATTCTCTGTTGCGTCACGCCCTTTATGTGAAAACAAGAAAATGTGTTTTATATTCTGCCAATTGTACCTGCGAAATTTTCTGAGTGGTGTATGCAATAGCCCATTTGGGTAGATTTAAGTTTAACTTCTAAATCTCTTGCTTAACTGTTGTTCAGCTTGTGCCGGCTTGAGACTCGGATGCTATTATGTACTTCCCCTATTGCAAGAGGCGAATGGGTTCCTGAAGGAAATCGGTTATTAGGACACACTAACACTGATCAGTATTCTTCTTGCAGTAAACAATTTCATCGAATATTCAGGGATTCTAGTCAGCCACATTGTCCCCTTTCAGTGCCCTTCGCTGGCGGATAAGTGGCAAACTCAAGCCTCTCTTGTAATTGATAGCCCCTAACAGACCAGATTTTTTTAATGGTATTCTCGTCTTTAATCTGAACTTCATCCTAACGGTGAAGCCTTTGAATATCACCTAGTTTTCTCGCGAATTTAACAAATCCTTTGTTTTAGACGTAGGCAGTTATGCACTTGATGAACGCTGATCTTCTAAAAGTGAATTAATTTGTCTCTTTCAGATTTCCTAAAATTGGTCTTGGGTACTATAGACCTGAGCGCCATTAATCACAATTAATTTATGGTTTGCTATTCACAATTAATGCCGATAATTAACAAATAATAGTAACTTAAACAAGAGTGATCACGGATATTTACCCCACAATTGTCACCGTCAGTTGGAGTCGGTTTGTCTTATGTAGTAGTAGTTTACAGCTAGTGAACGCCTACAGAATTTACATAGATTAGAGCACTCCATAATCTCAACCTCATACTCTCATTTCGATTTGTTTTGTGATTGTATTAAAAACGACCATCATAACACTCGCGGTCAGGTAAATTACGGTTGTATAAGCACAATTTTGTCAAAATAGAATCCTTCGACCTGAGGTCTAGTTTAAGTAGATAGCGATGTTGGTAATATAGCTTATAAGAGATATTAGTTCAGGGAGTAGATCAACCGCAGTCCCGTACGGTGCCCTTTTTCCTCCATTGCTTCCGCAGTGTATGGTCTTCTCTGCACCTTCTCTTTTAGTGCTCAATTGAGCTTCTGCTAGCATGTATATCGCTACCCCGCTTTATTTACCTGATATTCATTTAACTCGGGCCATCTCACCTAAGTTTCTCCCTCCTAGGCAAACCGAAGTGTTCAGGCCCTGCATTGATCGACCAGCAGTAGTTTCCTTCTCTCTAATGTGAAATGAGATAGTGATCCCACTTTCAATGCTGACTCATCTGATTGGTCAGCGTATGTTGTGGTCTAATTAATTTGTTGAGACGGTTTTGGCGTTTTCCTCTATAAACACACGAGGGAATTATATTATTAGAGCTGTTTCAAATGACAATCGTGTCCACAGGTTACGCGCTTTCACCGAAGGTAGGTTGTATGACATTAAATTTTCAAAATTAGTCTAAATGGATTTTGATTACGTAAACTTGGCTAATCTCCTCCAGTTAGAATTGATGGCGATCTTGTAACACTTCTCTCCATGCTGTTCACTCTGTCTTTTAATTTTGATTCTGTAGGTACGTTAGAGATACCTAGAGGTACCTAGAGATATAAAATGCCTTTACTCTCAATTTGACTTTCACGGGGAAATTCTTTTTGTACTTGCTTATAAACTGGTCAAATTTTCCTAAAAAAGGTTGAATCGCTTCCCTCTTGTTATCAATAAACTGATGGAGAGACACAATGCCTTAAACTTTTTAAGTAATGTCCTACTTACTCACACTCACTCACTCACTCACTCACTCACTCATTCACTCAACGTGCGTGGTTGGCATGAACGAAATGAACCATTCAAGTCGATCTCCCCGACTTTTTCGGAGACTACTTGATAATCAATGGCTCTAGGATGCAAGTTTGTTCATTCAGTTTTAGAAAAAGGATGCTTATTGATGTTCAACATCTCGCTTGTTTGTACTTCTCGAGAAGGCGAATATATAAAAAAATGCAGTCCCAACGCATGAGGAGGCACATTGTACTGGTGTGACCTGCATTTATGTCAGTAATAGGTTAGAAGATGACACCACTTTACTCCCGTCATTTGACTTAGATTTATGAGGCTATACGCGACATTTCTTTTCTCGATATTTGCCATGATGGCTTTAGGTAGGCTTTGATGTATTCGCCAATGATATTTCAGACTTGGTTAACTCTCTTGTGGAGAGGAAAGCAGATCGTACAACGTTACAGGATTGATTGGCACTTGTGAGTTCTGTGGGTGATTTTTAGGCTGTGTACGTATTTACTCTTGGGTCGACGATATGAGTTGCCTAGGTAGTTCATGAGTTCAAAGAAGTATATTTTGGTCCTAGTTAACCTGACATCTTTCGGTTTCTTCATTTGGAGATACCGCTCTCCAAAATTCACTTTCATTGTCAGACGTCCTATTTGTCCTCAGATTCACACAAAGGAACACGCTTCATGCCACAGGCTTTACAACTTCATGTTGTGCAGGTACTACCCACGTATTTGTCTTCTCATCCCACTCACACTGACAAATCTTAAGGAATGAAACTGCCACATCCCTAATCACTGGATGACCATGATCCAGTGCAATCTCATTCTATCTCGGCGTTTGCAAAAGGACTGACGGTAGTAAAGTGCATCACTGCCCTTGAAAGCTAGTAAGTGAAATCAGGCAATGATGCGAACTCTAGCTGAAGAAAAATGAAATTCTATGGTGAAAACCCTCTCGAATCCGCACAATTTGAATGATACTTATTAGATTTTAGTAATCCTAATGATCTCATAAATGAACTGTCAACTAGGTGAGCAACATATTGTGGCTTCTCAAAATGATTTTTACGTGCTCTTGTTGAAGTAAAGATATGAAATCCGAACTTCCGATTCTTTTTCGTCCGAACCCCTATTTCTTCTAGTAAACTTACGTGAAATTGGAGTGTGAACTGCCAGACGACCTTTGAAAGACATGTTAGGAGTTTCGTTCGTTGACTTTGACTGATTGCGCATACCTCTTGAATCACTCATTATTTCCAGCAAACTTTCGTTAAAAAAGGTTAGACACCATCCACCACGTCCCATCGCGGATGTTGTAGAATGTCTTGATTTTATCGCAAATGTGTTTGCTTAAGGATAGGGTAAATTTCAAATTGAATCTCACCATCCCAATTTATGCGGAAATGTTTTTTCACATGTCGAGCCCAAAAGCTGCTCGTTAATGACTTCTGATACTAACCTTTTCACATCCGGCTATTTAGAGATTTATTTATTCATTCAACAGTCTTTATCCAGAGATTGGAAGAATTTCACCACCCCTAATCATTTATTTCCAATGCTTCTTGCTTGATTACTTCTAGTGGTATGGGTGTGGGGTATACTCCTACCTAAGTGCATCAAACCCTGTGACAAAATCTACTTTCAGTTCATATAGACTCGACGGCATATTAAAAATAGATTTCTAACAATCAGTAGCTAACTTATGGACGTCACCTTTAAGGGATACGGTTACTCTCAAATCTGCCTATTACCTGATGGGTACACTTCGTTTCATTCCATAGTGAGCTCGGAAGCAGCGGCTGTGGCCGCAGAGCAGGATGCATTGGACCGAGAAGCACCGGCTCTCGAACATCGCCTGCGGGCCATAATGGGTTCTGGAGTCCCAGAGGAAGAAAGACTAATGCGGCGTTGGTTCCAACTCGTTTCTCGGCGCAACGCTCTTGTTCATCGCGCCTACCAGCTCTCCATCATGTACGTTTTTCGTTTGTGTTAGTTGTCGATAGATTGTTGATAGCAGTTAGAAAGCTGTCGAAATTCATTTATTTGCCTATGGATGAAATGTAATTTTTTTGAATCACTCATTCAGCTAAACGATTTCAACCTTTTCATCTAAGAGTTTTATGGGATTAATGTGGAGACGTTGTTATATGAAATCGTTAACGGAGTGGAAACCTGAAGTATATGAACGGAGTAATTGTATAGAATCCTTGGATTGTATGTGAAAAGTGTTGCGAGTGCTCATCCACACCCCCAGACACGTTGATCGCAATATCGGTAAGCCAATGTACGCGTGAAAGTGGCCGATAGGATCTAACATGCAAAGGATATTGAGTTTTAACCGAATGGCTGTCATATGTAGATGCTGATGAAATAATTCGTGATGCTTCATAACATGAAATCTGCGGACTGATTAATCAGGCTTGTAATTGACAACAGGCGTCTACTTTCACTAACCGTCAGACTTTGTAGATCTTGAAGCAGTTTTCTGTGTAAAGACCGATATCTTTTCATTTTCCTTACCTTGGTGTGTTCCCCTTGTACTGATGTGTGTATTTCTTGAAAATAAATTCTCGAAGACAAATAAGTGGTACGTTTCTAGTCCAGCCCCTAATTACCCCGACGTTTCTTATAACTTTTGTCTCAGTGTAGTTAGCGTCTCTTAATTTCAGGCCAAATGATCTCTTGGATGAATTCGTAAACGGATTGCTGGGTTTGATATATCTTCATTTTCATAAACCTTGAAATATTTGATTTGCTCTTGAAATGGAGGTCATAGTTAGAAATCATGGGATCATCGGAAGTAGCTAACATCATTCTTTACCTGTCGTTCGACGAGCAAGATTTGCTTTCTTTTGAATTTTTCCACTCACCGGATAATAATTTTAGTTGCCTTCTCTCTTTTGTAGGGAGAAGGCGTCCGATCTAGAGCGAACCACAGCTCTCTTGAATGCTGAATTGCACGAACTTTTGGCGAAAGACGGTAAGTACTCGGATTACTTTTGATTTCCGCCTCCACTCGCTCACTTTTTTTCCACGCAAAGCCCTTTTCTAATTTCATTGCCCGACTCTGATTACAGATAACCAGAAGACCGCCGAGGACAGAGCTCGAGAGGAGCTGCTACTACACGAGGTCGTGGAAGTAGTCAATGAACGCAATGAAATCGTCCAGGAATTAGACTACCAAGAACAGGCGTACGTCCTTTGTTAACAACAATTTAGTTTTCGAATAAGGTCTTACTGATTTCGATAACCGCCTTCCAAATCTAACCCAGTCCATTGTGCCAGATCTTAAAAAACCTACTTTGTTCTGTTGAATCATTAAAGATAATTTTTTAAGGATGAATATACCTAATCTAATAACAAAGTAAACTCTGAGGTCTTAAGTGGGAAGCCTTCATGCATAAGTATCTGAATGGCATCGGTTTTAATTATCTTTGTTCTTTTGAATTTGCAATTTCTCTTCCAGTCTGGTAAATGAAGTGGAACTGGGTCTTCGGACTGACGCAATCACCCAAGAAACTTTCCGAACTATATCCGGAGGTGGCTCAAGTGGCTTGACATCCGACCCCAGGCGTGCCTGTACTATTCAATGAGGCCGAAAAGGTTACCAGAGACCGTCGATGGGAAAAAAAGATCAATCGAATTGATTTTATTACTTTTAGCGTTCTATTTTCTGCTGCCCACCTATCTGCTTATGTCTCTGTCTTTTATCATTTTCATTGGCCTTGTTGACTACTTTGCCGGTGTCGAGAGTGAAATAGAGTTCTTAATTCCTTCATTTTGCTGAGCGTGAGTACCTGTTTTTACTTCTAAAGTGAAGCCAATTTTGAAACGATAGATTTCAAGGCATATAAACTGTTTTTGACGCTTAGTAGTCTATGCAGGTACCATTATGGACTGTTTGAGGAATCAGTTTTAGTTAGGTTATCCTCTGTCTGGAAAGGATTGAGTCTATTTCCAGCATGTCTTGGCGACATCAAAATGTGCTTGAAAATCATGCAGTTAGTTAAGAACTCAGTGTAAGTTAACTTCGACGTTTTAGGAACTGTATTATGAAGAAATGAGGGGCAGGAAAAGGCCTGCTTTGTATGTAATTGAAATAGGCTGTCCTTGGATGGCAAGCACAAGAGATGGAGGATCAATTGCTAGGATCATCAAATTACCCTGCTTATTCGTTCCTAGTTCACTGTCTTCCTGAAAGCCTGTTCCCTTTTAGTAAACGTAGTGTCAGGACGAGCATGTTGATGTCTAAAATTACCGATTCATCTGCCGAGAGCTCTTCACCAAATTGTGAGAAAATTCCCATAACTTTAAACCATTTTAAGAATTACCAAAATCTCTTGTATTGAAGTTGAACTGAAATAACTCACCATTGTTAAAACTGTATCATGCATTTCATTTTGATGCGGAACTTCAATGGTTCCTAGAGTACATTTTAGCATTCAGTAAGAAACATAAATTATGGTCGTTAGTATACGAAAAGCTTTTTATGGATGAACTTCATTCAGGGGCTGTGGATGTAAAGTTCTAAACCATGCATGCTCTTTTTAACTCTTAAATATAGAAATGAAGCCTGTCTCGTAGTACCTCCCACAGTTCAATTTGCCTAAAAGTCGGAACTCATATGGTGAGCTATCAAGCAAACTGAAGGTTGCTGTTTATCCTACTTGTCACAGCTTTCACTAGACAAAGACTTCACGTCTTGACAGCCTAATCTGTTTACTTCATTGTTACGAATTCTTTTTGCAAAAAAATGGATATCGTTTTTAAAATTGTCACTTTAACAATACTTTGACCTTTCAGGACTTGAAACAATCTTCCACTTTGCATTAGAAGAGTTTCGCTTTTTAAAATCACTCACAACTTGATATTGTCTTATATGCTTGTTCATTTCTGCTATTTAAACAGGGAATTTCGCTCGGTTTATATTTAGAAAGCCGACGTCTCTTTTCTGCAGCCATAAGACATCTAGAATCTGTCAGAAGTAGATTTATCGTTATGATTTCACTGGATAGATCTCTAATGAAAAACTACAAAAAAACTTTCCTGCTAAAAAGACCAAATAGAAGTTTCTGCTGGAAGGCAATTTTCTTCAGCTTAGATACGGGTTAGGAATGCCCTTCCATGTTGAAAAAAGTCTATGCGAGAGCCTTATAGGAGATAAAGAAGGGGGTCTGTGATAGATGTGTCGAAGAAATACCAGTCTCGTTTAGATCTCCATACGCCAACCCAATCAGTTCTTGCCTTCATTTATAGCGCCTTCAAAGACTGTTCTCTTCTAAAGACCATTTCAAGACCATGTAGAATCTCTTAAATGACCGATCGATAAGTCGGTACCCATCATTCAATGCCCTATCGTCAAACGAAAGCTAGCAAAGGTAAATGATTATTCTTCCGCTAATCCAGAATGTCAGATGTTGACTTTCCAAGTTTTGTTGCTCAGCAGCATTGAGTTTACCAAAGACCTTTATGCCACAGAAGTTAGAATCAGTTTCAAATTTCTCATTGCTTGATTTCGATTTTGACCCTTCGAAATTGTGGCAGAAATAAAAAGGTAAGTACAGCAGATAGAAGGCAAGTCTAACCTGGAAGAGGTAGTGGACAGAGGAAGATCCGACTTCAATCT
Organism: Moniezia expansa; assembly: GCA_019097775.1. Classification (NCBI taxonomy): domain Eukaryota; kingdom Metazoa; phylum Platyhelminthes; class Cestoda; order Cyclophyllidea; family Anoplocephalidae; genus Moniezia; species Moniezia expansa. Next base: position 2,304,808 of record JADFDV010000062.1, on the reverse strand, counting down.
CTCTAATCTTTCGGCCCTTCTGTATTTACTTTACTAGCTTTCTTTCTCCTTTCTCATTTTATGTATGGTGACTTTCTGTTAAGAAGTATCTGTCCTCTTATCGCAAAATTCATGCCGACTTATCATTGTGCAGCATAGGACGCTGGGGAAAGACCGCGATTCCCCGATTTCCTGGTCAAAATGAGCTTCTAACAGGTTCAGTCGACCCTACCTCTTTGATTCATAATGCTCTCTCTTTTCTGTCGAAAATAAGCTTCAAGCACTAAGCACGACATTTAGGGTCTTGTAGACGAAATCCAGATTTGAAAATTAAAGGCGTTGCGTTTCAATAAATTTGCATAGCTTCAGAACGAAGTTATTTGAGACAGTCTCTAGTGAGACAATTTGAATCTACCCCTTTAAGTTGGTTAGCCTTCACCCAACCACCTGATCTTAAACATTGGAAGTGATCTAATGTTGTAAGTGAGCACATGCAGCGACCAAGTTAGACTCTAGTTTTTCACTATGATCGGGTATAGATATTCATAAGTCAATGCGAGTTGCGTCTGACAGTGTGATGTAGTTAGGTGAATCGTCAAGTTTCACCTAGTCTGTTTATTGGCGGTAATTTTACACTAGGAGTTTAGCGCTCTTTTAAAATTTAATGGCTATGAGTCTTGGTACCTCTGCCTTAGTCTTGGTTGAGACGAATACTCTAAATTAAAGGATCACAGGTTGAAATAATCTACAGTTCTGTTTGAAGTTAAGCAACACTTTGGAAGCCGATTCTCCAGTTGACGGATACACGCCGCAGTTTTCACAAAACTTTCTCTCTGTCTTACGTGTTATTTTTCTCCAGTTTTGACAGCAGGTTGACAACACTTCTGACTGTTTATTTAGGCAGGAATTGTCAAATGGCTTGGTCAAAAGCGAGAAAACATCATTACCGACTGTGACCAGCAAAAACCTAAGGGTGATCATTCTATCGAAATCATTCTTGTGCTAAAGAGCTAAGAGATCTAAAAAATAAAGGAACGGTCATAACCTACTGCTCCAATTGAATGCCTTTGAATAAAATAAGAAATGGGTTTACCAAAAGCATTAATTATCACCTTTGGAATAGCTTGCGCTGCTAAGTTTCAGTTCCCTTTTTAAATGTGCGAGAAACTATTTATAACCGAGCAAGGAGCCAAATTGTGCCTTGCAATGCATTACCGAAATTACTTTCCGACAGTTAGAAGTTAAAGCCACGTTGCAGACGAAATTAATCACTTTAAATTTTCAACTTGCTGAATTTGACAACCCATTAACCGTCTTCGCGTCTTAATGCCAGATTCCGTTTAAATTCGCGTTGACATGGAAATAAATTATGATTATTTTGCAACCAAATGATCTGTAAATAAGAGAGGTTTGAAGTATTAGCCACGTTTTTAATGCCAAAACTAATTAAAAATAGGGCTGATATTAAAGAAAAGCGCCCTCAATTCCCAGCTTGGTATATTTAGGTGTTAATTTGCACTCGTAGTTATAGCCGTTCATTGCATTTGATGGCAGAAAACCCCGCCGAATTTAAAACCTACATACACCACCACCACCACCACCACCACCACCACCACCACCACCACCACCACCACCACCACCACCACCACCACCACCACCACCACCACCACCACCACCACCACCACCACCACCACCACCACCACCACCACCACCACCACCACCACCACCACCACCACCACCACCACCACCACCACCACCACCACCACCACCACCACCACCACCACCACCACCACCACCACCACCACCACAATATCGGAAGTTCGCTTTACATTTTCACAATATGCCTGAAAGTGTCACTTATTCATTTGATCACTTCAAGTCAAAAGTGAGCCAAACTTGGGAAGGGAAAATTCAAATCACTCGTGCTTTGAGATAGTTCGGAGACGATCTCGAGACTCGCCTCGTCTAGTATCAAACATTTTTTGTAGGAAAAATGATTGGACATGTTCAGAGCCTGATCGATGTGTTTAGATGTGCGCTAGCAGCATTACTTTAGCTGGCAAAGAGAAGTGAGTAGTGTGAGGTACCTTGATAACATTGAATTTTATGGGCTTGCTCTGAGTCATCAAAAATGTTAAGGTTGGGCCGATTGGCCACATTCTTCTCCCATCATAAAGGTAGTTTCAAAGTCGGATTACTGCTGTGCAAGAGCAAAAAGGCAAAATCCTACCACTTTTTGCCTTTCTAACACTTTATTTTCCAATTGAACTTACACTAATGTTACTCCGGTAGCATCTCTCTGCATAATAAAAACCACAAAAGGGGCTAGGACAACGAGAAATCGGAGAGAATATTCTAATTGCCTTAAAATGTTCTTCCTCAACTCTTCTCGACTGACATTTTCTAGGTGTCTTGCCATTTCACGCTTTTTTTCTATAAATCCCGCCCATACCGGGCAACCTACCTATCGGGACCAGTTTGCCTTGCAGTTTTCCTCTGATTTATCTAACTAAGTCAGGTAGTTAAAGCACTGATATTATCCCGGAGTTGTTCAAGAGAGTTGATATTTTTATTAGCAAAAAATATTCTCCCCGATATTTGTCAAAATTCCTATGGAATCGTTATTGGGCACTGGAACCCCAACATTTGCCTTCAGGTGGTGTTATTTTGGCCCTAAAGTGGCTGCTGCAATGAAAGCACTATCATTCTCGAGGATAGTTCCTTAGAGAAAATTAATAGAATCGTCTGGATGGGGTATCTATTTGCAAGAAACTTGTCAATATAGTTAACAGTATTTTAGTAATTAACTGACTACACTTGGCTTGAAGTCTTTGACTATTTGCAAAAATTAAACCTGAGAGTTAAGAAGGAGAGTACCTGGTTGGGAACACAGCGAACTTTATTGAAATCTTATAAAATGTGCATCTTAACAGAGAAGTGATCAGGCAGCGTCAGATAGCAGTCAGAAGAGCACGCGTGTGGTTTCAATCTATGGAGGACTTGTAACATTTCTACTGTACAAATACTCCACCGACTGAAGTTGATAGGATACCTTCATCCAAACTTTACACCTGGCCACAAGAAATGCTATGGTTTGTAAAGGAATAGCTTAACTTTGTGGATTATCAAATGAAAAATAAGCCCACATGAAATGCTTTTCATTTTGTAGTCGATTTAAACGGCCACAAAAAGAACATTTATGTCAGTTGCTCGCCAGTTAGCGGGGTAATTCGAATCGCCACCCGATCTGATGACCACCAGACACCCAATGCACTCAGAGCCAGTAATTATTAATCGAGTTCTGGACAAAAGTATTAAATAATTGGTGAAAATTTCAAATTTGGCTAAGTATAACATGATTCATTCTAACAAGGGTCTAATTGCTTTGGAACAGTTTGAAGTAATGTAGCAACATTCAAATATGACGCTTGCTATTGTACATATTCAGTCCAAAAAATTAACTTTTATCCATACTTAGCTGTTTTCCAAAACAAATGGAGTAAAATGAATGGATTGCTTCACTTGTAATTCTCCTTTAAAGTTCCCCCGACGACTACTCATTTTGATGTCCTTTTTATGACGATGCCTGAAATACAGCCAGCTGACATGAACAAGAGCTCAGCTAGCGTAATTCACGAGTTGGGTAGCACATCTACGAAATCCAACAGGATACGGACAAATTACCGTGTTTGGTTAAAGGAGCGCGCATGAATAGGAAGGGCACTTCTTGGCAAGAACTTCCTCAAGAACCAAGCTCCAAGCAGCGTGAGGATATGGAGGTCCCATTAACTGATTATTTTCTCACCGTCATCGGACTACCATCTGCTTGGTTCACCAAGAATGTGTGCGCCTTACATAACTCTCACCTGGAAAAGTGAGTTCAAGTCCCAACAATCATAGGTTGGACAAAAAAGATGGAAGTCAAACTGAATTGGGCAATTAATGCGCCCTAAATGAATTCAATAGTTGGCCCTTAGTTACAAACTCCACTTATCCGGAAAAGCAAAACGGTTGTTTCGATATCAATCTGCGCACTTTCAAAAAACAAAAAGTCAACATCTTTAAACTTTTAAACACAATTGTAGTAAAATTTTGATGACTGTAAACAGTAAATAGCTGGAATCTTAGCATTTGAAATAAATGTGAAAGCGCTTGCTCGACGGCAGGATGAACCTCGAGATTGCAACTTCAACTCCAAATCAAGCCTGTTTCATAATAAATTCGCAAATTGCATTGGATGATGCAAAAATGTATTAAAATTTATTTTAGGCAACTCCCTCTTTGTAAGGAGACAAACTCAGAATGAATAGATATGAATAGCTTAGGAGTGTACAGAATCACGATTCTGCTCAGATAAAATCTGCCAAAATTAAATCAGCTACTCATTAACTGTGCTAAATCAAGTGGTATAACTTAAGACATCATTTTTGAACCCCTTCACAACCCCAGACTGTTCAAAAGAAAATTTTGCACTGTAATTTACCTCATTCAAAGACAGAATGAGCACGGAGACATGAAGCCAATAGAATGCATGGTAAGAGTCATAGGTAATAAGAGAATATGGAAAGGGTTCACAATTAGGGTTAAAAGGTGGTAGAGGGATTTAGAAATCCCTTAGCAACAGGTCTCAGGATAGTGTAGACCTCAGACCAGGATTGCAACGGCATTCCAAGAAGAAGCAAGCCCATCTGCCTGCCCTTCAACAACTCATCCAGGAGAAGCCCCAGATCGCGGAACTGCTCGTCAGTCAATTCCATATTTTTTCTGTAGTCTTCCAGGCTCTGACTTACTGAAATTATACAATTATTCTTAATACCTTCATACTGCAAATAAGTTTATTCAGATCATGTTCAAAGCATATGTGACCTCAATAAATTGCCCTTATTGTTGGACTGCCAACTGTCACAGATAGACAGATATTTGACGCTTTACTCAACTCCGGGTCATACTGGAATTCTGAAATTTACATATGTTGTAAATAGAACAGCAAAACAAAGTCACAATGTTTGCCACATCATTCGCAGTATTCAAAAAGTCATTTCAACTACTACAAAGTGAGACTTGTGTATGCTACGACATACAGATTGAATGAATCTATTTGCCGTTCTCTTCCTCTCCGGTACATTTCACTATGGAAACGTCTCTACTGACCAAGGTAAGTCATTCGAGAAGCAATTGATGGTAATCATTTTTCAATGAACAATCTGAATGGGAAATTATTAATGGATCCCTAAAGTCTCCAGGGCAACTTATAATGGAATGAAAGAAAACAATAAATAAAGTAAAGATCAATTAAGGTACCGTCTACTTTAGATTCATCAAACCTATTATTGGCAGTTCTGTTCATAGAGAGACTTAACGAATGTACCTGAATTCGGGTGGAATCAACTACAGAGACATTCAAAAGTCTGTGTCTTGGCAAAAAAACTACTAACTCTATATGCAGAGGTCATTATTTTAATTATTAAGCAAACAAGCTGACAAAGATTTTCAAGGTTTCAATAGGGTCAGGTGGAACGACAAAGTCGGAGAAAAACTCTATCGAGTGGAGCTTTATACTCCGTGAGGCAAGTCATGATTTCATAGCTTATTTCAATGAATTATAATGAGGTTGAGGAAAAAATAAATTTTTTTTGATGCAAACAACGATTAATATAAGAAATTTCGCCGCTAAAGGAATACAACAGCTCTCAAAACTTTGAAATTCAAGCAGAAGTAAAAATGCGGTAGCAAGATTTCTCGCAACTAATCGCAGAACTACAAGTGCTCTCAAATTTATCTGAAGATGGTTACTAAGTAGATTCGATTGTGACGGATCCATAGAGGACAGATGACTTTAAGCCCAGTAGGAAGGCACTGAGTTAGAAGCAAATAAAATCAGACTTAAGTGCATCGAATGTCATTTGAGTCCTTTCATGGAACCAGTTAACGCAAATGTTCTATTGCCAAAATTTGAACCCGGACTTGTTTAAAGCTTCCCAATATGAATCAAACTAAAGCAATACCTTTATTTGTAAGATTGTTCAGCCTCCAGTGAGCTTTAGATAAACTCAAGACCCACCTAAAATTTCACAAGATTAAAACGAGATTGGCGTTAGTTTGAACTCAGTATAGCAGCTTCATGAAAATACTCATCATTAAGGGTTGAATGTAGGTACACAAACACTTCGTTATTAGATCCCTTGCTATCACCGATGGCCCCGGCCAATCAACTGCTTAACCACGAATAGGCTCAAAATGTTCCAAACATGAATAGTAAGACCGTTTCAAAAGAGTCATTCAAAAGTTCCTACTTTGCCATGCTTCAAAAAAGGAGCTCTACCTTTGGATAACTGCTGAAGATTTCCCAAGTTCTCCAATATTAACGCTCCATTCGAGCCACCATATTCCAAAAGAAACGAAGAAAGGGCAAATAAAAAGTCATTGCCAAATAAGTCGTCATAAGAACACTGAATTTTGGTTAGAAAATGCGTGCATTTTTCAATTTTTGGACGAAATCATTTCAATCCTAATGCAGCAATTTCAAATGATTACACATACACCAAATCTGGTTTTAATAAATCTTACAAAAGTTGGAGGACAGTTTACGACATCTCATTTCATGCTTAATTCATGTAACGAGACTCAGTCTAATCCACCTCCTACAATTCGCCTCAACCATCGTCAACATCGACCTGTAGAAACGCCTGATCAGCCACCGCTTGGAAAGTAAGGTTTTTTAGTTCAAATAGAATGCCAGCATCTAAATTCCGTAGACATCCTCTCCAAATTTCTGACACCCAAGGTTGCTAACCTTCACTGTGGTATAATAGAATAAATAGTCATTAAATATTCAGTTGCCAGAGGCCAGACTACCTTGGTGGTTCCTACAAAAACGACCCTAGTGCAGTTAACTACCATTTCTTCTTCCAGTTTCCGTTCTGCCGGCAGAAATCACTCTTTCGGTAGCTCTAGTTGTAGTACGGTTGTTTTAATTTAGCGAGAGTAAGCTCAATCTACGCGAGCTAGTTCAACGCTCCAGCCCTGTTGGCGAAGTTTTCAAAATAGGTTCTAAATATGTGCATTAAGTAGATCCCAAAATGGATATTCAAAGAAGAATATCGAATTTTATCTGAGAGGACAGGGTACGATTTAACGAATCACTGTCTGAAGTTCATTTAAGGTCTACTATACAAATCTCAAAGCTTACACCAAATTTCGCATTAACTTAACATTTTTGGCATTTACTCACTAAATTAATGACAGTCGTTGACTTTTGATACGACCATTTACTTCAGCTACAAGGAATTTACACTTTTTTTGGGACAACTTTAAAATAAAATTGTTCATGAAGAAGGTGAAATTTCGGCCGCTGGATTTGATCTGGTATGCAACATTAAAAAAATTAAAACCTACTAGTGGCTTATTTCTAAAAGTTGATGTTTTATCTCACGTATTTTCATAAACTCGCGATGAATAGACTAACGTCAAACAAATGGCCAATGATGAAAATTTTAATGAAGTGCGCTATAATGGCACAATGCCTTGTTTCTATGCTGCAGTATAAATAAAACAGTTTTTGTTGAAGTTAGTACCCTGTTATGTATTATAGGACTTCTTATCGCCTATTTTGGAATACATCTAATTTTCTACAGAAATCAGAAATGGCAGTACTTGTGAGAATTTTAGTAGGGTCTCCGACAGACTAAGAAAGGCCATTGTGGACAAACTGAAATAACCGAGCTCTACCGAGAAGGAGTGTCGATTGTAATTTAGCTTCAATCTTTCAGGCCCCATCGACTTTCCATAAATTAAATACTTTAATTTTGTTCTCAATGGGGAACCATCAGAAGTAATCAAGTAACGACCGTAGGGTGTCGCCGTAAAGCCAGAAAGTACAAAATGAACGAAAGACAGTAAAATACAACCACAAACTTCTTGGCTGCATGATTATTCAAACGTACTTTGAACCTTAAGACATTTTCTACATGCAGCAGTGAACTTGTCTATTTATACGCATCCAATAATGATTGAAGGTCGCGTTAGTAAAAAAAATGTTCTGAACATGGATTTTCTGATCCACTCTGACAAATATCTGAACTTAAGATGATTTTTATCTGAATATTAGAAACACATATTTTAGTAAAACGTAAATACACATCGTACGCTTAGTGTTTACAGTGAAGAAATGGAGTTCGTGTTTATGAACAGATAAATGCAACCTGGATTATATTCGCCCGATTTGTGAGAAATTATTATACTGACTGCTTTCTACTGTGCGAAAAGGTGATTTTAGTTTGGCTTACTTGGATTAAGGAGGTATAAAATTGAAAAACAACAGTTAGCTCACTAAATAATCAGACCAGTCTCAGGCTTCAGTACAGAATCACCTGCATTATTCACATCAAATGCTGAAATAACATGATCCAGGCTGATGCAAGGGGACTTTGAGCTGATAAAAGAGAATACTTAGTGTCCATCAAAATCTGAAAAAGACGGAATGCGTTTGAGTTCATATTGTGCAGGACTCTTCCCTAAAACGGACCTAGTGAGTCTATACTTTTACAATGGAGAGGTTCAATCCACATGCCAAGTGCAATATTGCATAACGGCACCAAATTCTAGGATCGTCGAAATAACCTTAAAGATATGCCTTTAAATTTCATTGGTCGGGGAACAAAAATTCGATCATCATGAGAACCCTTGATGAGAGCTAAAAGAACACTCTAGGTGCACTCATTGAAGAAGGCGGATTATATTTCCCATTTCCAGTTCTGAATATATTTAATCAACATTTACTTGGCTTGCAGAGTTTATTTTTGTTCTTGAATGTTTATCAGATTTATGAATACGTTTACAAGAAATATCAAGTAAAGGGTCACAAACAACTTCGGCAGCCAGCCGAATAACCGAAGTTTATCCCTAGCCCGTCTGGAAACAATTCAAGCGATCTTGACGAAAAAGGAGACAGACACACCAAAAACAAACGACACTTAGGATGAATACAAAGCTCTTCCTCATCAAGTAGACGTGGCATTTCGTGTTACCGACGTAATGAAAAACAGGGAATTTCCGAAATTTTTATCGCTGAACACAGCCACTTCATTCGTTGCATTAAGAAGAGTAAGGGTCGCATGATATTCTATGAATGCATTCAAGACTAACTTGCGAGGTTGTAGGCAATTGTTTCGGTGTCTCCATCACCCAAAAATTTGGGAACGAGCCAGTTCCGGTATTTTTTGATGAAACTTTCAAGAAGAGTGAGAGCTGGCCGATTTTCTACAAAAAATGGCATTATTCGTCTTCATTGAGTTATGTGAAGCTTATAGAATCAATTAAGAAAAGTTTAAAATAATAGGAAAATATATTTTTTCTTCTTAAATAAATTATTTACGATTTAATTCGCTACAACATTGCAATTGATAGGAAATCAATGAATTATTTTCAATTAATAAATTTATTTATGTTTACATTTTAAAATTCAATATATTGGTGAGAAATTTTCTCAATCATCATTAAGCGCATTCAAAGAAAAACAATGTCATACCTGACACTAATGTTTAAAAATTAATTATTTTTTTGTTAGCATCAGTATTTAAGAAGCCTGAACCCTGTCCCTGTCACATGGCAAAATTTAAGATAAAAAGCATTATTTGTTTACAAAAATAGACTTACTAAATGCTCTAAATAAGCTTTACAGACCCATTTCACTCAACTACACTCAACTGAATTCGTTTGTAGTGGTAGTTTGAACGATACCAAATTACTAAGGGCTATTTAATTGTTTTTTTTTAAATTTTAACGAGCACCTCCTAATAATTGACCTGTAAAAAGAAACATAATTAATCAGTCCTGTAGACATAATCGGCCATTGAAAAAATGATTGTCTAATTGGCATTTTTGAACTTGGTTGCATGTCTATGGTATTGAGTGACTTATCCTATTCCCTCAAAGGATAGGGATCAAGTGAAATTCATTTGGAATTTAATAAAAGTTTTAACTTAGTGTGTGTTTGTTAGTGCTTTTATGCTTTAATAGACGGTCACCAGTTCGTGGACGAGATGAAGATGAGGGAAACGAAAGCCAAAAAAATAATCTCTCAGCTTGCATCCGAAATTTGAAAAAATTTTCTTATTAAAGGCTGGAATTAAAGCAAAATAATGCGGTAAAATGATTATATTTTCACAATCTCAAAAGTTGAATCAGAGGTAATAAATTTGTATAAGTGAAAGGAAAAAAGTTTGCGTCGGGTGACGGTTGGACGATTAAGGAAACGTAGTATTTCCTGATGTTGTAAAACGTAATTATTGTCACATTATCATGCAGTTTTAAGTGATTCTCTAGGTCCCTTTTGCCAATGTAACTGCTAGATAATTCCTACTTTCTCATTTTAATGAATAAACAACTGGAAACGTTTCTCTGAATATGAAACGAGTAGGAAAATGAAAACCTTATGTGAACAAGTGAAAATGACTTAAAAGCTTCCTACTTAAAGAAGCTTAAATGAAAGGATAAATCATAAATTAAAGGTGCCTATTCTCAAACAAATTTGTAAAAATAACTAATACACCAAAAATTAGTATGGCTACCAATGTGGTCAAAATAGCACCCAAAGATTGCAGATATTCAGCGAAAAGTGATGATACTTGCTACGCAGAGACGGGGATTTTCGTCATATCCATCAGGGCAGTCGATTTCGCCATCGCAGACGAAAGCAAAGGAGAGGCAAAAGGAATACTGTTGACAAGGCCACGGCGCTGTCACTGGACACCCGTTGCCCACTGGTACGGCCACCTTTATTCCTTTTTAACAAGACAATCAAATAACGAATTTGAGCTGATCAGTACACATTGATAAAATCAAAGTAGTAAATTTGATATTGCCTACAAAGACCGATTGAATGGGGCTTTAAATTAATGAGCCTACTTCTAAGCGGCTCAAAGCAGAAGAAATCACGAAAACTTTTGTACATTTTAGTGCCCTGAAGTAACCCTAATCCTTTTGAGGGTTGTGAGAACGTGTGTCTCTAGATCATTCAATTTTATATAACCGATCCTAAACTCAGGTGATAAAGCTGATTTGCATTGAAATTTGGAAAGTCAACTGTTGGCAAATTTATAGAGCCACGCAAGGTTGCTGTTGGTCATCAATTTACTTGTTGCCAAGTTGAAGATATTAGGAAGTACTCAAACCAGATATAAAGTTTGTACATTTTCTTCTTCATGTTTAGGACTCTCATTCTCTTTGATTAACGCGGAGGTTCAGCAACAATGGTTACTGGTTGAGTCCCAGACAGCGAAGGTCTAGCTGGACATTACGAACAAAATGCTTGTTGATAAATAAGTCAATCAGTTGGTATTTATTCAATGCAGTTATTCCTCATGAAACTGGACAGCAAACTAATCTGATCATATTAAAGTAGCCTAAATTTAGAGACTGCGACTCGTTTCTGATTCGTCACATGAGTGATGCTTTCTACTCATTTGTACTACATTAAGGAGAATGGCTAGGAATAGGTCTCAATCAAGTAATTCAAATTTTTCAACTTCCATGAATGCTATTTTTGAAATCTCTCACTCTTGAGGGACGCTTACATCAGCTAACTCATTTGGAATAAAATTGGGTTGGTTTCGCTGATAGGGTGACAACTTACATTCCCCTAATGAGATACCGGACTCTCTTCAAATGAACTGAGGCTAATTCAGGGAACATAAGTAAAGCTTACTGGAACATCCGAAGTTATTGAACAAAAATGGTTAACCAGCAGATATTATTCAAATTCTTCATAAATTTATTGCGTCGTTATGGCCTGACATCGTCTGTGCATTACCAGCGCTTTAATTGCCAAGGATGTTTATTATGTCAGTCTACATACTTTAATATTTATAGACAACTTATTGCCTCTCAGAGTGTTTCTGAAAATTTGTTTAATTACCACCAAATATGCAGTTATATTTTGAATTAAGGTAGACGAATCTATAACTTAAAGACATATTTCGCATTGCGAAACATGCAGTTCGGTAAAATATTTTGAATTAATTCATTTGGAAAAGTGTCTGACTATGAAATTTATTTGTCTCAAAGCAGAAAATATGCAAAAATGAAGGATTTCTAAGTACAAGTTGAAACTGTAAATGGTGTGATGAAGAATTCAATGACTGTTTTCGTTTCGTTGATTTCAAAAACCTTCAAGTTTTGTTGATTAATTAAATAATTAATGATTCATTAAATTCATGCTCAACTGTAGCCATTCATTCTATTGAAAAACACTGTCATATCCAAAACTGCCTTTCGTCTCCTCATTCGGCTGCAATATTCTGTCTTTGGCCAGTTAATGGTACATAAGTAATTTCACAACCTCCGGATTTCCATGGTCTAGAGGGTTATTTTAATGATTTCTCTGTCAATCTCTTCTTAAATAGGCGTTCTCGTTGCAGCGCCATTCGTCTTTACAACGACTATATGAATAAGAAATTCTCATAAATGTAAACATAAAGAATTGATAACAGGACCATGGGTTGGGGGACTTTCTGCCTATTAAGACTTCATACTGAAATGTATATTTTTGAATCCTCCGTTAAATTTATAAAACGCTGAAAACGCTAAGGCCAAAAATAAGCAAATTAGTCTCTTGTTTACCGATAATAATACACTTTTTTAACAAGTCCGTATTTCAAACTCATTCGATATTTCACGACATCCCAATAAAGTAGAACATATGCTGGAATAAATTATTCTTCAGAATCTGTCTCTGAAAGAGAAAGCCTTATTTAGAGAACCCATTGTTCATCATTCTTTTACCCATATGGAGCTAGTCCGATGTATCCCGTGCAAATGCGAAAATAGAAAATACCTTTTTCAAACAGTTCCCTTGGAATAAAATCAAATTTTCAGCGCTATACTCAAACAAAGAGGCTTATTTTTAGGAATTGATATTTTTTATAAAAGTAAACACTAACCTGTTAAACGTGGTTGATAAAAACGCTATTCAATCTACCAAATCGGAAGGTAGTTGAAAGCCATAGATGAACACCTTAACATTGAAGCAGGTTTCATAGACTCGGTTCTTAATTCTTGTTAAGATCAGGCAACGAGCATAAGGGGCTTTTAAACTAAATGGAGAAACCAGTTATATTCAAACTCAAATCTTAGAGCCGGTATTGGTGGAAAAATTGACTTGATTTCAACAAACTGGTATCCGGATGGCTAAAGAATCCTCATTTGGTACCTTCTTATCAAAGTTGGTAAATTACTAGAGTAGATATTCATTTTCATCCTTGAATTATCCTTCAAAGTTAACTTCAGGCCTTCAACAGACACAAGATTAGATGTCCATTTGATCATTTTGTTGAACGTTTGTCAGGGCAAAACCTTTCTTCTTCAAACTCCTTCATCGATATGAGGCATTTATTGAGCTACATTTTAGGTTGTAGTAGATTACTAGACGCTCGGCGCTCTTACGTTACCTATTATTTGTAAAATGTCAATTTATGAGAGAAGGTTGATTGGAAAACAACATGGCTGCAGTTTTCAGCTACTAAATGATAGACTTAGATGAGTGAGGTCACATCAAAATTGAGAGACATGGCGTTGAGATGGCAACTTATTGGGTGAATAAATAATGAGACGCCAACTGAATAGCAACTTCATTTGGGTTGAGACGCAGCCGTTTATCCAAGCTAGCAGAATGTTCACCAAGCAAACATGTAATTTAAAAGTGATTTTAAAATGTCCTGCCGCTGGCTCCAAATATCTGCATGGAAACCACAAATAAATATTATAAATTGAACCCAAGGGCATTACGGTGTGCAGTTAGACAGAGTTGTGAGGCTGATGAAATTAGAATGAAAAACAGAAGAGACCTTTTTAGGGTGCAAAATTAGCAGCAGACAATAAAATTGCTAAGAAGTTAGTAATATCAAATCTAGTGAGAACTGAATGTGAATGCTTAATTATGAAGTAAAACAAATCTTTGGAAGAACAAAGTACATCTCCGTGGACTTGAAGACGAACTTCAGTCACGTTTCAATAGTGCAATGTCTAAGCACTACTGCAGAATCATACAATCTTGTCGTAGTTTCAGTAAAATTGATACGTGATGGCGCAGAACAAAGTGAAAGATCATTTTAATCACTGCTTTTTCAGAATTGAAGTATTCATCTGACTCAGGACTGGGACAAAGCTTCCGAAATGGTACCATCCTCTGCATGAAATGCAAAAAAACTAGTACTGACTGGATGAATTTAACAAAAAAATTAAGGAATCTGGCCATGAGAACTGAGTTAACATTTAAAATATGTGCTCTAAGGAAGTAAGAAGAATGTAGAGGAGTTCATATGCAAACCAAAACTATTAAGAAACGCTTTTAAAATAAGTGCTCTTATCAAGATGATGTTTGTAAGTCAATGCGTTAAGTTAATGCATTAATGAGGCCATTAAACTTCCAGATGCATCACTTCTGGAGCAAGCAAAACTAAGTGTCCATCAGCTATCAAATACTTAGAAGTGTATTTCATCCAGGAGAAATTTTTTTGTTCGTTGTTGCTTTAACGGTTACTTTCTGGTAGTGGTTTGGACGGCTACAAGGAAATTTATAATTTTTTTGGATTTCATAAACATTATTCCAATAAATTTACCTCCACGTACAAATGTATATTTGGCAGATTTGACATTTTTAAATATTCCATTTATGCATACAAACGCTTTACGGGCATTCTCTTGAATTAACGGATGTGGATGTGTGGATGTTTTTAAAGAATGTTTGCCTCTGAGAAGTGAGTGCTTTTATTCCATTAAGACATGTTTCATCATCAGTTCAGACTTGGGTTCAGCAAATATCTTTAAGCCAAACTGAGTATTAAATAAGTAAAATACAATCTGAAAATTGTATTTCATACAATAACTGTTTTGTCCCAATGGAGGTCTTTCAGATTGGCTCCATTGTAAATGAGATTTCCGGGTCGGATTCGACCGAACGGAAAGCAAAAGGAGGTGTTAAAAGATAACTCAAAAAAGTAATTCAACTTGATCATTCGGAATATTTACTTACTTGTTTTGTTTTCTTGAGAGTTGTTGTCTTCTGCTATTATACTGGGCTCGTCGCTCTGTGCCTCGGCAGGGTCAAGAGTTAGCAGAAGACAATCCGAAATTTGCGGACCCATCTGAAGTTCGATGGTGAGAAAAGCAGTGAGTAGAAACATTAAAAGCATTTTGATAAAGAGTGCTTGTCACTTGTCAATCTCGACTTCCACGGTTTCAGAATTAGACTAATTTGGACAACATCTTAGGGGAAAATCCAAGTGAAAAGTGCTGAAAGAGCGAAAAAAAATGGAATTAAAGTTGAAGGCAACAAACATTGACATGGTAGTGAGAAATCAAGTTTGATAGCCATGAGCAATGAATAAATGAATGATCATAAAAAAATAAAGGCTTCGCATTCATAGGAGGCCGGATTTCTACCCTAAGATAGGCATCAAAAGGCATTTATGCTGTAAAGCTTATTCGAGTTTAAGAAGCATCAAAGGGTTTTCTAGACAGAGAGTCGCTGAGACATTCAAGGTGACCCATTTTGCCTCTCAATTAAATGGGAAGAAATTATATACGTAAAGCTCAACTACCAAAATTCTGATCTTAATATTTTCGAGGGGCGAGAAGTTTTCGGTCGTCCAATATGCGCTCACTATCAAATCCCTATAACTTTTTGAAGTCTCTGGATAAGTACTTATACTCTTCCTCTTAAAGGAACCGATTTTGATGAGCAAGCAAATAATTATTCACGAAAAATGCAAGATGCAGGCTTTACTTAGAATATACTTTGAATGTGGAACAGCAGACCGATGAAAATTGGCAAATTCAATGGCATTTAAAAACTGTAGATTTTAATCTTCAGCCTAGGAAGTGAGTAGAGCTGTTGAGCTCAATTGCTATATTTATATAAATGGTTATAATAAACATTTTCGAGATCTAGGCAATGCGTTGGGTTAATAGATGAAGACCTGGGATAAATATCCCCTATTATCAGACACACTGAACTCCGATTTCGAATATTTATTCGAAATGAATGAAGGTAAATGTATTGGAATAATTATCGCACATGGAAGCTTTTTCAAACAAACTTACAATCCGCAAAGTCCATTTAAAAATGATTTTTACAAAAGTTTAATTATAAATGCCTTGAATCATATGGAAAACATCGCTTGATCAGTTAAAACATGAATGTATTAACTCAAATCAAAAGTATACCATTCGCAGACTTGTTTAAGTTTCGCGGAACATACAAAGGAATATTTATATCGGAGGGGAAAGGGCTACTAGCGATTGAGTGCTAACTTTCAGCTGCTCACACTGGCAGACAAACGAAAGCACTCACTTCGACCAATAAAATTCACCAAAACTATCTAACCAATCAGATTAAGGACACAAATTATGTCGCTGATTCATTAGCTTAAAGGTGGCAAACTTCCTCCTTTCCACAAAGTTATTCCACCTTGAGATTCGACCGCGGACAATTTGTAACTTGATTTGACCCGTATAAAGAGATTTCACAAGAAATTTAATGATCTTTGAATCACGAATGGGAGAGAAGTATTAATTAACGCTAAAGTAAAATTTTGACATTCTTGTTAAACTATATAAGCATAGATACTGCTCCTTTATAGCAGTTAGTTTGGACAAAAAAATTGAAATTGGAGTTTTACTGGATGGGTACTGTATGCGTAGGCCACCAAGATGTGGACTTTGATTAAGTTTACCGGCATTCAGTCATTCAAAATAATGGAAAACATAAACACACATTAATGACATTGATGAAGCATCACAGAAGCCCGAGTAGTAGGGCATTCACATTTCGAAGTTAGCCATAGTTTTTTTCTAGTAGATTCCCTAGCGAATTCTAGGTTGGCCTCAGCCAAAGGTATAATTTATTAACTTTGACTGAGGTTTGAAAAAGTTATGAGAACACAGGCAAATGATTTGAAAGCGCGTGTTGAAAAAAATGAATTCGAGTGAGGATCCCTGAGTTACGCAAAGCCTTGTTCCCAAATTCCAGCACTAAAAGACTCAGTTCCTCATTCAGTTGGTTTCTGTATATGCACACCAGTCTTAGCAATTATTATAATATCATAAATCAACGGCTAAACCACATCAGTCTTAAGTTATTTGGTAAAAACTACTCGAATCTCTGGCACTACTCAACCTAAATCAAAAGCGCTTGGCTTAAATAATTCAGCTACCTATTTTTTTAATTCCCCACATATTCAATTCCAAATCCCATTTATAAATTCTCACTCACTTTGATTGAAATGGCAACGAAATTAGTTAATTGAACAGTTCAGGGTAGAATACTTTTAAAATGAAGTAAGTTTTTTGTCGAATTTATATTTAAGGCCTTCATGTACAGAATGGCTGATCAAATGTGTAAAATTCCACGTCTGAGTATTATACTACTAATTTAAACTATATGAATATCAATAAAAACATGGAATATATTGTTTCTATGTAAAATACTTACTCAAATATCTAGCAAGCGAACTAATGTGTTTGCCTTTACCTAAATTTTTTTCTAAAAATGGATATGCTAGGCAAAGGCGTTGAAAATTTAGCAAATGTATTAACTTTCCGATCGTGCTTTCCGACTCATGGTACTGCAGGCCGAAAGTGACTTTGTCTAGAGCTGGTCTTTTATTTCACTGACTGAAAATCTTCTTTTGGGACTTCAAGAGGCTCAAAGTTTAATTGATGAATGAAGAGACGTTATCAAGTGGCCGTCCAATTGAGTCAGCCCTTAAGGGCTTTTTTGGAGCAAGGCAATATGGAGATTTTCTATTTTCTTACTATCAGCATCCGTCCAATCGGATCCATTTAATTGTAAACTTTTTGAATATTCGATGAATTAAACATGGCTGAGATTGAGCAAAGGTGACTTACTTTAGGCTTCAATTTGTTTTGCGGTTTTACATTGTGCCACAATGAATACAGCAGACCTCTTCTATTGATGATTAGTTGATAGTGATCTCAAGATCAAAGTGTACCGTTTGGAGTTATTTATAAGGTAGACTAAAAGGAACAGTTGATTAACAATGAGCACATTCCGTCTTTTTTACTGTGCTTCTTCACAAATTAGCCAAAATAAACAGCGATTATCCAGCGATTCAGCAAGAGTTCGGTGCGACAAAGTCTCATTAGTCCTCGCCTAATAACTGTTCTATCTTCTCCTTCGCTTTAAGAGTTATTTATTTAAAGTGAACAACAGTGCCTTCGCAAAATTTGAAACATTGGTAGAAATCTGATGAAATTTCGCAATGAAACTTGATGAGTGAAGGAGTGAGGACCAACTCAAAAAGGCTCAGAGATACTGCTCCTCAAATTTTTGGGATTTAAAGTTGTCGGTTGGCAGTCATTTTATCAGAGGTACTTTTATTTGTTCAGATTAAATTTCGTTATTCTAAAAGAGTCTTTTAGATGCAAAACTGACTTAAAATATTTCGCTAAAATCTGTCTTCATTCATTTAACTATTATAAAAAGACAACAGTCATCAAAAAATAGGACACTAAATGGCTATCTTCATTTTGGCTGGATATTATACCTGTTTGGTTGAAAAATGTGAAAGGCACATCTGGAATGACACCCTCAGCAGCTGTCACCTAGCCCCAAGATTTGATACTTATTTGGACAGAAATCGCTTATGATTCCTCAAGTTAAATTTTAACGGGATGCTGATATTGCTAAACAGACAAATGACCCTTAAATCACCAAAATAGGAGGAAAATTTTGATAAACGCAAAATAGTACAAAAGTAAACTTGTAAATTTTGAAGAAACCTTACACATAGCATGAGAGGGAATTTGTGTTTCTGGGAATTATTTGATCAGAAAACTGCGCGAATTTTGAAAATTTAACTTATCTCATGTTGCATATTAATTTTTGATTGACAATAGCTTTTTCTTGAGAATAGCATATTAATCGCAATATATTTATATTAACTTGATATATAGCGCCATGCCATCTCTTCCATTTCGCTATTCAGATGTCTAGCTGATTCCTTAGGAGTTATTTCTGACAACATCCTTTTATATGAGGTATCTCTGGCCTAGACTTGCAGTTTAAACCGGCTAGTTACAAAAATTTTGTCCTAATTTGTGTCTAATTTTCAACAAACCCTACTCATACAAGGGTATTCGGAAAGCTGCTGGAAACCGGATCCGATCGATCCTTAGTTCAGGGTTGATAAGATTTTTCCATGTTCTATGAGAACCCAGGGATGTCCTATAACCTCTCAACCGACTGTTTTAAGAGGAATTTGGAACTGAGAAAATGTTGAGAATAAACATTTACCGCCTGCTCACTAGAATTTTAATTCAACTTGGAATTTCATTCGTGATTCCAGCTATTTATCTCCATCATTAGTAAACATTCGATTTCTCTACTGAATAAATTCCCTCAAAAGCACTCTACTTTGTTGAAAGTTGGGAAATTTATAAAAAAGCCATGTTGACAAGGTCGACTTCTTGTATACAAGATATCAGCATTGACGATTCATCAACGATTGTTTTCTTACGCAATTTCAACTTTTTTCCTTCTTTTTTCTTAAATCTATTACCCACCATAGATGTTAGGATGGAAGTTCCAAATGTCTCAGGACAGGTACTGAGTTGGAGATTGTCTCTATGGACCTATGGGATCCTAATGTCTTCTACCTCTTTGTTTGGAGGAGCACTAACCGATTCTTAATTGACAGAAAGAGAAGTTTGTGAGTAGTGCATGAACTTTAATTAATACTGCACAGTTTACAAAAGCAAATGAAAAAGTTGAAAAGATTCCAGCTGGTTTAATCGGGCAAGTTGTGCTGTTATGGTTTCACTGCGACCGATAGATGAAAGAAGGCTGGCTAACCGAGTACCAAGCAGGTGAGTCTTCGAAAAATACCGCTTGATGGAATTCCACTACCTTCATTTTCAAGGGGGCATTTCAAAAATCATAAAACAAAACATTAGAATCTGCCCATCATTTATATTTTAGTGTATTAAATCCAAAATGAAGTTATACGTAGATTCATCTTCCCTAAATGTGCCTTTGAAAGCTGCCTTTTTTTTAATGTTTTACTGACACTGCGCTACAACAACTAATTTTAGTTGTTCACCTCTTGGTGTATTTGGTTCCGTTGATCTAAACGACATTCACAAAAATTCTACTATATTATAATATAATATAGAAAATGGAATGAAATGGGAACGCAGCTCACTTTAAAGTGAAAAATATTTATTGCAAATACATAGGAAATTTAGTTATTTATTTGTTTATAAGATTCTAATGATATCTGTATCAATTTACTCATTTAAAATTCAATACAAGTGAGTTCGGGAATTCATAGTGTCCTCAAAAGCTGCTGTCTCTCTAGTGCATCAGTGCGTGTCTGAATCGACTTTTTGGTCAAAAAAATGAGCGATATAAACAAATTTCATTGTTTCAAGCAATTTGGTGGAATGAACTGGTTACAGATAAAAGTCTCCTTCCGATTGAAAGAGCTGATCTTTCGCGGCCATGAAATTAACTGGTTATGTGGAAACGTCAGATTATTTTTAAAAGACAAGTCAATATTCTGGGTTACCATCACTGACACCATGCCAGATCTGAAAATAGAAGGCCAAATGAGAATTTCCTGTCTAGAGGCAGGTTCAATATTTGCTCACAGGCATTGACTTCATGAATAGACAAACGCCAGAGAAAATTTACGCCAAAAACTCAGTATTTTAAGCTTATTTTCATCTTCACAATTACCGCTTTGTACTTTGAGTCTTCGGAAAGAGTAACTTCTCAAAGGTTTTAAGTTCTTTGCATTTTCGTTTGATTATTTATCAAGTCTCTAAAAAGTCTTCTGTTAACTCGTGTTTGTCCTTTTTGTTCAAGGTAGTGAAACTATGTAATGCCAAATATACGAGATGCAGAAAAGACTTACTTGATGTAGCTGATCGAGTTCGGAGAGTAGATCGGTATCTCAGCTGCTTTACTTCCATCGAAAGCCCATTGTAATACCTTTGGGTAATTTTAACTGTCTAAGTCATCGACAGCGTACTCTCCGTCCGTCGATTCCAATATCCCTTCAAAATGGGACTCCCTTCCATTGAACTATTCATGCACCTCTTTTAAAAAGCCAGCCAGGCTTGTTTTAATCGCCTGTCATCGAGTTATATTACCCGAGGCAGATCCGTTGAGGAGATGGCATTTTCACAGATACGTTAGGAAATCCGTGTTGAACCTATTCTAACGAATAGTAATTGAAATTTCTTTGAACTTTCCGACGTATTATGGAGTCTGATTGCCTAATCACTTCAATATCTGTAGCATTTCATTGAAAATTATCTTATTCAAGGGCAGCACGCTGACCAAATTTTGAGTGGAAGGCTGCTTATTAGAGTGACTGCGAAAAACGAGTCAGACGTACTCGGGCTTGACGTTTGGCTGTCTTCCAGTAAGTTTATATTTGTGCTTAACAGTGATTTTCGAGTCATACCAGACCCACCAGAGTAAAATTTCTATTTTTCAAGGACTGATATCACTAACGGGAATAAAAAGGTTAATGGGATCATCTGCCTGGGTAAAATTAAAGTCGATACTGCCATATTAGATCGGATAAAGAGTTTCACTTGGGCTTTATTCACTACCTCATTGTCATGGTGACAGATTTAAGGAGTAAGACACGGTGATTTACTTTTTCCCATAAATCGGCGCAAGTTACAGATTTGATCTGTGTGCAACTAAAGATAACTAAATTTGACAATCTTCTTGGTCTTCAGGAACCAATTAATTTGTTTTGCTTTACTTGTAAAAGAGAAAAAGGAGTTTGAGGGAACAACAAAGCTTCATATCATCCACTTCAAACCTACTCTCAACCCCCTCGTAATGACCACCGGTAACCCCAGGGGCATCTCTGGGGGCCATTGAGAAGGGCGGCCGGATTGGACTTATCACCCACCGGATGTATAAAATTAGATTATGCCAGCAGCTGTAACTTCGTACAGATTGGTAAACGAGGCACGACGTACATACCTAGATTCGTGGTGTCAAACTAGACTGTGATGATTGCGTGCGTGTAGCGATGATTGGAATCGCCCCCAGAAGGTTGGAAAGACTTCCGGAAGAAGTATGATGAACAGCTGCCTTGACATTTTCGAGGATGGACGAGGTGCCACTACGAAGTTGAACTGCTCCCAGTATTATGGAACCATGCCAGACTTTGTAATGTTAACGGTCTACGTTGTCTACTGGACTAGTAAGCACATCATTAGTTTCAAGCGATTGTATATTTTGCTATTAAAGTGAAACCAATTGCTTGACAAGTATATTTTTTGAATTCACAATTAGCTTGAATTATTGCGGTTTCTATGAAAATCCGTCGAGTTGACAACTTCAAAGATACTGATATAAGCGTTGCTGTACTATCGTATCGCTTCCTAGGCGGCAATGAAATATTTATTTAAAGTGTACTTAAACCCGCCATTTCAGTAAAAAATACCAAGCTAAAAAGACATCTTTTAGCAAGAAGTGAAACACAATTTCAGTGGTATTTGCAAGTCAGAAGTCAATTTTTCGTCAAATTCTTGCCAATCGGTCTCTGTTGATTCCAAGTTATGAGGAGAAAAATCACGAAAAACAATACAAACACACTGTAAGTGAAGAGGAAATTAGGGACTCCGGAAACTAGAAAAGTTTGATGGTTCGGTGTGGTGGATTTTAACAAAGTATACTCTCTTGACAAAGCACCTTATTCATAACAGTACAGTATCAATCATACCCCTATAGGAATCACTCTCTTCCAGTCATTCTTTCACAAACGGAAGTGCTTTTTTGTTGAATTATATGTAGGCGAACGATGAGAAATGTATTTCCATAGTACTTAATTTTGATCGAATGATGCACTTGTGTGTAGATCTTTATGCTAAATTCATTTCAAGGTTATGCCGTTCACTCTTATAAAAATGTACCAAATGCTAGAAAAAGTTACTTTCCAGCAATACCTTGGGCTCAAAATGGCTATCCATAAAAAGGGACTACTAACCTGCAATCTAGAGGCTTGATAATGCTGTTAGAATATAGATCTAGGATACACCAGAGTTTATGACTTGGGCACAAAGTTTTGTTGCAGGTGAATTACAGCAATAGGACTCTACTTGAATTTCTTTTCTCAATGCCTTAGTTAGCAGCGCTGGTACTCGGTTTCTGAATTCAACATGGAATATTGATCTTACGACGTCCTACCCACCCTCAAGCAGGGGCCGCGGAATCCAGTCGTTGAACGATGAATGAATTTCTTCAGTCTTTGGATTCGCTTTTGGAAAGGGTGTTAATGCGAACTATTTGCTAATCAAACACTATGAGACAAAGTATATAAAAATTTTAGTAGTTGATCTTACTGTCTACCTCCTCGTAGTGACCACCGGTAAACCCAAGGGTAACTCTGATGGCCAAAGAGAGGGGCGGACGGATAAGACTAATCACCCACCGGACGTACAACAGAAGTACAGCCTGAGTTCACCAACAGCCTCTTAATCAAGGTACAACGTAATATCCGGATTGTGGAACCTGTGTGCATGTGGCACTAAACGGAAAATCCGCCGGGTAGTTGAAGAGATGTCTGGTAAGGGTATGTTTATTGCTGTTCTTGTTTGTAGAAAACAATGTTTGCTCGAATTCTGGACAAAAAGAGAGATCTAGACCGAATGGTGGGAGCACCTTTCTGGTCAAAAAGGGCATAGAGTCTGAAGTTAATCCTGTCTCAAATTGACTTGTCACACTAAGCCTCCAAATTGAGGAGTAAAAGTTGGACTGATGGGAGGCTTTGCTCCAACTGAGTCCACGAAGGATACAATGGTTGATGATTCTTTCTGGAAACTAGTCCTCAAAACCTTTAAATTACTTCTCTCTCAATGTACACAAATAATTATTCTTGTCGTTATCAAATGCAGGTTTGGCTCCAATGCTTATTATGTTGGGGCCAAACTTGTCGGTTCATTCACTGACTGAGAAGACACCACAGACTACTAGGCCTATGCCAAGAGTTTAATTTAAATGTAATTACTACTTTCTTTCGGAAACCAACTTTTTGAAAATCGACTTGTTCTGAAGAAAAGGTCGAATTTATCTAGAAAGGCAGATGCAAATCCTGATCACTGCCTACAAACAATCATCCTCAAACTCAAGTCTTACATTAGAAATTGCTTGAGAGGGCATAAACAGTCACAAGCAACTGTGGCAACCGCCTGAAGGCATCGAACAAATAAGGAAGTTGAAGTAAACATACCAGGAACACCTCAAATGAGAACTGTCTCAGGATCCTTTGACAGATACATACAAGGATATCTTGAAATCTATAGAAAAAGCTGTTGCCAAACCTGTGGGGCAAAAAGCTGAGCCAGAGAAACGTGGATGGTATGCAGCTATTATCGAGGAGGGAGACAGACAACTCCTGCTACAAAAGCAATCGAGAACAAATTGGCAATCAAATTCATCTCAAAAAGATTTATTGAAGTACACACAGCAAAGGAACAGGGTAAACAACATGATTTGAAAATGGAAAAAAACTTATCAAGAAGAAAGACCAACTTGCCTCCCACTATACCTCGCGGAGAGAAGAACTCGAAAAGCTTTTATGGTCTTAAAGGACATAATGAGGGAAAAACTCCTCAAGGAAAGCAAAAAAGTGCAAAGGATACCAGTGAAATCGAAAGATCTAGTCACACACTATCAAGACCTGTTTGAGGACAGAACCACAGAAGAAATTAAAATTATGATCTTCTAACAAGAGACTCCTCTATTTCAGTGGAGGAGATTGAGGCAGCTAAAAGTAGACTAAACTATACAAAAGTCCCGATGAAAATGGAAACTAGACCAGAGTTACTGAAATGGGAAGCTCAGGATCTAAATGCCTATCTTCCAAAAATTTTCAATGAATTCTACAGTGGGACCACTCCTAGACCTCGAGCCTGGATTGATGCTGAAGTTGTATATATCTACAAGCGTGGAGGTTCACAGACAGATCCTGCAAACTATAGATCAATCTTCCTTCTAGATACATTAAGCAAGTGATATGCATCTATGCTCAAGAACCCAATTCGGATTCTGCGAAGGAAGATCAACCGAACAGGCTATACTTGGAGTAAGAACCATGATAGAGAAAGCCGTGGACCAGAAGCAGAAAATAGTGCTAGTGTTTGTTGACCTGTAAAAGGCCTTTAACTCGCTGCCTAAAGCTGCAATAATCAACCGGTTGATCGAGCTGGGCTGCTCTTGGCAAATGGTCTATTCGGTAAAGTCCTTGGTGAACTCACCGATGGGGAAATTGAGGGGAACAAAAGACTACCTTGTGATGGAACGTGGAGTGAGACAAGGCTCAAAAGAAGAACCACTGCTTTTTAACCGAACCTTGCAACTCATATTAGATGAAGCCTTCGCCTCACTCAATGGCAGCATGGTTCAGGTGATTGATCACGCGGGCAAAAGATGGCTGTTAAGTCATCCAAAATGCGCAGATGATCTAGGTTTCGTTGCGCCTAGTAAGGTTGTGGCTGTCAGATTAAGAGAGCATCTGGCGAAAACGCTGCATAAATACTGAATGCAAATTGCAGCAGACAAAACCTTCTGGCTTCAAGATGGTGCCGGTGAGGATCAAACGCCCCTTGAAGCAGCAGGACTGTCATTCCTACGTGCCTCAAACTTCAGATATCTCGATTCCCTAATTCAGTACACCAGTGGGCCAGATGGAGCAATAAAAGCAAACATAATCAGGGCAAAAAGGCACCCAACACGACCATGATCATTCCCGCGCTCAAGAGGTCTCAGTAACATCCTGATAAGTATATCTGTCGATCCTGCAGTCACTTATGGATTGTCTGCAATTGTCTTGAGAGTAAAAGATAACAATCGACTTAAAGCAATACAGAATACGACCAGACGTATGATTCTTGGATTGTAATCACGAAGGGCCAAAACTCCAAAAGGAGCTGCCAATGTGTAATTTGGCAAATCTCATAGAGGCAAAGAGGTTGAACCTATGGAAGAGTTTGAAAATGGACAAAGATAGCCTGATACTGAACATACTTTGACAACGGGGAAACTAAAAAAGCTTCGCATACAAGGAACCAGGATGCTTCAATTAATTTAATATGCGGAAGAAATATGGCCAAAGCACTCCCAATCATGGCTATTTGATCCAAGGGAAAGTCTCAGGAGTCGAGATGATAACTATACACTTAGACTGACAGGAGAAAGGCAACGGAATATTGTCTGTACTAACGCAATGTGCCGTAACAAAGGAGATTTGAAGGTACGTAAGACAAGATCATGGAGAAGAAGAACACAAAACTGAAGAGATACCGGACCATAGGCTAAAGTGCCCTCTTACATACTGCCTTAAAAGATACGAAACTCAAGGGTGGCTAAAGAGACATAAAAGGGATTGTAACTCTTCTGCTGCAATTTCAGATAGTGATAAACCAAGAGAGAAGAGGAAAGGACCAAACGATGCAGTAGAGAAAGTAAAAGAACTGAACACGATGGAGGAAAACGATAGAGTGGAAGACACCAAGAATGACTACGAAGTAAAGACTATCCAGCAGGATGACCTACGCAACAGCTCTACCTAGGCTGCGAACAACGCTTCCCCACAAAGAATATCTGAATAAGGACAAACACACGAGGACAACAGAGGCCCATCGATCATAAACGAAACCAAAATGCCGCGTCGAGGACGCAAGCGGTGTCGCAAAGAAGTGCAATTGTAGAATGAACCATGCCGAAGAAGGACCTGGGAGCCGAAAACGTCAATATGTATGTGTTTAACTGTCGCACAGGTTCTTTGTATTTACGCTGCACTCCCAATAAGTTCTTGGGACTTGCCCAATGAGCGGAGATAAACGAAAAACTAATTGAATGCCATTTTCATTTTTCATTCATTATTGCACACATGCCTTCCATACATCGAGAGGCATCGGTTTATGCGCGGCTCTGCCTTAAGTAGCTGACTTGAAAAGTGAGGTTCAATGCTCCCAAATGCATTCCTTAATGTTCGTCTTGAACATAAAAACAAAATTTTGAACCTCACTTACTGATGCAATGATTTGTGAGCTCCCAGTAGGAGTTACCGAAAGTAACTTTAATAGCAAGACATCACTTGGGAACCAAATAGTCAGGCCAGAATAGTTTAAAGTGAAAAATTTAAAACTCAAAAATTGCTCCAGAGATGCAGATTTTTATTGCCCAATTGTGTTGTCAACTTTATTTTATGAGAGTGTTCCCATCCAACTAGTTGATTGACAGTGGAAGCCTATTTATGCCCTCAGCATATTGAATCACATTTTTAGAGATAATTTTAGATCACTCAATTGTTTGTGGAACACAGAATGATTTCTCCATTTTGATTGCAAAGGTAGATTATTAAAAGAGTCCCCACTAAATTTTCAAATTTTGATGCCGATGGATTTATGACCGATCAGGCCTTTATTCGACCATGCTGAATGTTGCCACTAGAAATTATTTTAGATATTTTGAGAGAATGTCATTAGTGAAGAGATTCAAAACGCGACATTTACATGAAATTCGAAAAGTTATCTCGGCTTACTAGAAGCGCTATTAAATTTGGCACTTATTAAGAGAAGTGAATTCTGATACTAACCTGAATTTGAGGTCCAAGTCTTCATTCAAATTATATATTTTTTGAGATCTCCCAGCTACTATGGTGTTTCATTACTTACTTAACGTTACTCAAATAATATCTATTTTATGTTGCACTAGATTAATTGAAATATTCAAAACCTTAGTGTGAAATCCAACTAAACTCCTTTGTCAAAATGATGGTGGACTCCCGAGCCATAAATGAGCCAATAAATATATTTGCTTTGAAAGGAAATGTCGACTCCAAATGCGTAAACGATGGATGAAACAGTATGGTTTATCAGTGATTATTTTCTTAGTATGCATATCATCATTTGTTCTTCTCAACTAAAAATTTCCACGGTGTTGTTTTACGGTAATTTTGAAAAGGCTTATTATTCGTTGCTCATTGAAAGTCTTTCCCAGTTAACAAACTCGGTGTCAGTGCGCAGGACTTGGGATACTTTCCCAAGAATAAGACTTTTGCAGTTTACTTACGATGCACGAAAAGCAGTTTCAATCGGTGTATGCTCTATCAGGAATGCAGGTCCAAAATTTACTAAGACGGAAACGCTAAAAGTATTAAAATAAGGAAGTACTAGGTACAGAGATTACCCGATTGCAAGAAAAGCCTCTTTAGGCTCTTATTTTTTCTCCTGCGATTTTTCTTGACAAGCATTTCACTTGCAGTTTGTGACAGATCAGCTACCATACGGATATTCGATGGAAGCCTCATCTTGGAGTGACCAAGTAACCAAAAGTTCTGTTCTATTCCAACATCCACTTCGACTGCTAAGCTTGGCCAGATCGTTGCCAAGCTCAAAGATCCAAGGCGCTTTCAACTTGCCTTTGTTTCCCCTCAGCAACGCTTAGAATGTCAGCAAGAGACTTTCTTAGTCGCCGTTTTGACCGGTTGGCGATAACTGAATGATCATCATTACTTCTTTCCAGAGCCCCACTGTGAGACAAGAGCTAATTTCCATGAGTGTGCATCAAGAATTTAATCTTCGACTGCAAATCGCACTGTTTGCGGAAAGATGCTCCTAAAATTAAAGCCCTCAAAGACAATGAGCGCGAGTCCTCTCCAGTGCGAAACAATTAACGTAGAAGGAAATTGCTTTCATTTTCAATGTACCATTCCTTCTACACCAGAGTTACTTAATCTATCAAGATTGGGATCGCCAAAATGCTTAAATTCTTGCTAGTCTGCCAGGCTTTTTCAACAGTTAGGATACAAGCTCTAACTCAGTGTTCCGTAAAGATAAATCACTACAAGAATTCGGGGGAAATTCAACTACTGATTGCTTAAGTCCCTTAGATGGAAGAGAACTTTCTGTAACGTCATCTTAGTTCAATTTTGTGGTGACTATCAGGTAAGTTGAATTTTTGATTCCCTACAGAAGATTCTGCATCACGAATAACATTAGATTACATAGCTGATACCTAACTTAATGGCACAAAATGCATTGCTTACACGGATGTATGCCATTTCCTCAATTCATATTACATGACATGTAAAAGTGTTATCTCCTCTTGTTTCTGTTGCATTTCGATGAAATATGTCCAAACTGATATTTCTGATAGTTTAACAGTTAATGAACCCAGATGTATTTCTGTAATTCACCGAGTTGATATGCATTACTGCTATATTATTATCGTTAATAGTTCAAAGCAATTTCGAAAACGCGGGGCTATAATTTTCAAATGGTACAACACCACCCTTTCTAGTTAAAATGGAAGTGATTTAGCTAAAATCTGTTGAAATCCGATAAATCACCTTCTCTTTAATACATTTGACCACCTATAATTTCACATGTAGAGACATTTATGGATAAGACAATGAGATTGGATAAGCTGCAGAACTTTTATAACTCAGGAGAGGTATATTGTGGGTAGGAATGAGCCGCTACGTACCATGCTCTCAAGGAACTTATTATCAATCGGAAAAAATCCGGCGTTTCTGAGTTGGAGACCCTGCTCTAAACAGAGCGACGTTACACGCAACTAGTCGAATAAGCTACAAAAGTAATAATCGGAAGAAGGCTCGAGTTGTACAACCGCGTCTATTGTAGGAGCAGCCCAGTCATGAGCTGTCAGCCCACAGAAGCAAAGGACAAGAACGCTGCCTCTGAACCAGTCCAACGCAAGTTTGACTTGATCACGTTTTCACAAATCCAGAGTGGACAAAAGAGACGCCAAATCCCTTTCATCAAATCATTGTCAATGGAATTGAAATCAGCCAATTTGTTCCGATTCTCGTTTCATTACCAGTCAAATTTAAGGCTATGTGCGAGAAGCTAGAGACTCCCCAACCAGAGCTCTTGCATTGACGCCTGGAAACCAACGTGTGTCTGCCTGCTTTGATGCTGTTATCAATCAACCAAATGACCATCACTACACTTCCTGAAGACCAGCAGTCCAAATAGACATTGCCGATGCTGTCCAACGTCTCATCTTAACTAAAAGCAATTAGATCCCTTCCTTCACACAATACTCAAGAATATGTCAAGAACCGCAGAGCTGCAAGTCACCAGCTAGGTGCCATTGATGGCAGGAAATATGGATAGAAATGGGAATCTCGAGGACGTTAAGAAGCTATGTCAAAGCGACACATTTGAAAACTGTATGTGTAGAAAGAAGTTGTGAAAGTCATTTTTACTAAAGAATGGAGGTGTTGCAACGCACTGCGGGCATGCTTTCTTCATTGGGGCTCTTTATCAGGGAGGAAGAGTAGTTCTTTACAAATTTCAAAACAGGCATATTCTCAATATTCCAAAACAGTGCTTTACAGCGATCTACTTGTGAACATAAAGTAATGAAGGAGCAACTGAGAGAGAGCATCTTGTTTATTTACAAAGCAGGGACCAACATAGCACATGGCCAGCAAACACAGGGTTACATTACTTTGATTTACACACACACACACACACAAACGCACACTCAATTCAGTTTCGACCACATTCATGATCTCCTAATCATCCATGCTTAGCAAACTTTCACTGGATGACTTCCACCTCGCTCCTATGAGAGAAGACGATTTCACTATGTTAGGCAATGATTTAGCAGTTATTTATTTCAAACCAAACAAACTCTTATTACCTTTTGATTCGAGGTATGTGACAATGTCACTGGTACCTATCATAAACGCCACCTTCAAGGGAGTGTAGCCGCATGGATCTCTCTGATCAATGTCGGCTCCACATTCAACCAGACACTCTACAGTTTCCAGGTCTTCATTCTTGATGGCCAGAAAGAGGAGCGGAAGTGAGCCTTCAGCGGTGTAACCAACGTCGGCACCGGCACGAAGCAGCACCCTGACTATTTCGGCTCGACCCCAGTAAACCGCTGCTCGAAGTGCATGATTCAGTTCTACACCTCGATCCACTCCTGGTTTCGCGTGTTTCAGGAGAACTCTAACCACATCCAAATGACCCTAAAATAATTGCAAATGCATATGACAGGTTGCTAAGTGCCGTCAAGTGTATCGCAGTAGCATGAATGCAACACTATCATCAATGCAATTGACAACATATGTCCTCAGTATGAATCAAAATGAAGAGCCACTTTCAACAGCATACCGCTCGACTGGCGACGGTGAGTTCTGATTCCAACCGCTTGTTTACTTGGTAGGTCATGCTGACACCCCTTAATATGAGATATTCCACAGCATCGGCATGACCGTTTGCAGCGGCCACCATAAGAGGTGTTCTATAGTTCAGGTTTCCCACATTGGCGAGGCTTCTCTTGTCCATCAATAACTTGATACATGCCAAATGACCCTGCTCCGCGGCCATGTGAATGGCGAAGTTGCCAAATCTGTCTTTCTCATGAAGCGCTGCTCCACGCGATAGCAGGATTCGCATCATCTCCGCGTTGCCGCTTGAAGCAGTTGTCATCAGTGCCGTTCTGTTGTCCTCTGCGTTTTGCGCATTGACATCAGCCTAGGAATTCCAAAGAAATCGGTTAACCAGCCCATTAGGTCGTCTCGACACTGTGCACTTGAAAGAGGCATCAGTAATAAGACATACTCCGGCATCCAGGGCACTTTGCACGTCAGCAGCTTTGTCTTCCGCCACAGCCTTCAGCAGCTTTGCATTCAATTCGGCTTTAAGCGGGTTCGGATGCTGGTTCTTCAGTTGGCAATCGGAATAGAAGAAAAAGAGATAAAATTTCTCATTTCATGACAGCCAAGTGGAATCATTGAATAGCACAATTTGTGATGCCATAAAAATCGAGTAAATGAACGCAACCGCAATTCAAACATCTTTTTGTCTCCTTACGCGATACATGGCGTGTTCCCACATGCTTGCGATGAAGCGTGAGTATTTGAATTGCCCTCAGTCTCTGATTAAAACAAACCCTTCGTCGAGCTAACAATCAGGTTCGCCAATCAATACAAACAACGTCGATGGTGTGTTCGAAAAATCCGATTGACAAATGTTTCAATTTCAAACTATTATTTTTTTGATTTGGACTACTAAGGAATCATTTTTTATTTTAAAAAAAGAAATTATTTTATTGCCTTGATATCGCCTGATTGGTGAGGCCTGCTTTGAACGACTCTGTTCTGTCATGCGTGGGTAGTCGAAAATGGCAATTTAGTAAGAACTACTACAAGTGTCAGTCTGAATACAAGCGACCTGTGCACTTCACAATCCCATCCATGGTCTATGGAGTTAGTAATGCATGTAGAAAGTAGACTAGTTTATTGGAATAGGTAAAGCTGGTGATAAGGGGATTATAGAGTCATCTTCGTTTGCACCAACCTCTCACTAACCCTCATCCCGAGTTATTTGTCATTATTACTGCCTACTACCAATTGTCCATGAGGCTGCGTGTAGCTTAAGTTGAGGGTTGTGTGAGCCACAATGTGCAGATCAGCATCCTGGTAATTGAAATCGAAATTCGCTAACCTGGCTTTGTGTGATTCAAAGGCATCCAGACAACATTCAAGTGCTTCTATCGAAGGAATGAGTTGCATGGTAAGCGAAATAGAGGGGATTTAGTGGAACATTATCTCCGGTTTCGTCTCATCACAGTGATTTTTGTCTTCTAACTGAGGCCTTACCTTACAACCTGTGGTTCCAATTCAGATAGGAGATGATTCCAATTCCTGTCAGCCAAATGCACCTCGATCCGGCAGAGACGACAGACCTTGACTGAGTAGGAGAATCACATTCGATTCATGTCTTTGGCATACCATACATCAGCACTTCTGAGCTCATCTCCATTTAAATTTTGAGATTCTAGAATGAGGCTTCGACTCTCTTCTCACATAGCCTATGCGTTGGTGCTCATTTAACCAAACCTAGGAGTGAAATTCCTCATGCGAATATTACATCAGGTATGTCAGCAACTATCCTTCCTTCCTGCCTCTCATCACATCACACTAGCACAAAGGTTTGGACTTCATTTGTCAATCAAAAAATTCATTCTAACGTACCTCGCGCGCATCCATCAAATGATCTTGCAACGTGCGTCCACCTCACATTCGGATGGCTGTCTTCTAATGCTCAGAACCACCATTAACTCAAATACTGCTCAGGCAAATTCGGGTCACTTTTTTAATTTATGAGTCACACATCAATTTGGTCGGGTGACTATCCCTGCATGGCCGTGGGCGGGTTCATATCTTCCTCGTCCTCTCCATCAGTGGTATGTGCACGAGTGACTTGACGAGTAAATGTACTCCGATAATAAGCATGACATGCTACTGTCAAACGCCAATCTGAGGGCTTTGTCATCGAAGCTCGGAGAGACGTCAGTAACCGTGTTTACGATGTTCGAATCCCGAATAGGTGGAAGGAAAAGCATGAAATTTCTTTGCCAAAATCTCAGGTCGACAAGCACCACAAGAAGGTGCAATGATTTGACTCCCGGTTCATCCGGCTCTTCGAAGAATATTTGAATTTCTCTCTGCACTTTACTCAATTACATCCGTTTGTTCCTAGTGTTTTCACCAATTCTCTTATGCGCCTTGATGCTATTCCGTCAGTGTTAGATAAAATGGGCTTTCAAGGTGGAATGCAGCGAATCCAAGATGCAAAATATTCAAAATCCACCCTTACGAAAGCGCATTTTAGCGCTTGTCACTCAGTGGTCCTTTAGGCAATGAGCTTTACTTTTAACTCCCCAAACTACAAGGAGAAAACTGTTGCTTTCAATGGTGCATTCAAGTAAAAATGCCTCATTTGGGGAATCGCAAGGAGATTTGTTATGGTTGTTAGAGTATCTTCAGGATTGTCGTGATGATTGAGATGACTTATTATAGAGCTCTCAAGTTTTCTTTGTTGAGATCAATTTGTTGTTATAGTTTAACCAAGGGATTCATAATAGCTTCAAATAAGTAGTCTTCTCTAGTTGAAAAAAAGTGACATTTCAAAATACACCCTGACTCAAAACAGCCTATGGAGAGTTTGCGCGTTCAACTTATCGAGGAGCGCGTATTGAAGACTTGGCAACGTTCTTCAATGTTTAAGTGGTCAAGCGTGTATCACAAGCCTGATTCAAATTCATGGTAATCGAGACCGGGGAAGCATTTCAATGTGTTATTGTCACCCTGTCACCCTTCATATGAATTTTGAAATAAACGAATAAACAAGTAATTAAATACGTTCCTTCGGCCAGCAGGTTCAGCCACACTTGTATTAAGAAGTATGTAAAATTGCGAATTCCAATCTCCTACGATGCAAGTCGGTCAAACCTACTCTCAACCTCCTCGTGGTGACCACCTGTAGTCCCAGGGGCAACTCTGGGAGCTAATGAGATGGGCGACCGGATGGGACTAATCACCCACCACCGGTCGTACAAAATTAGATTGTTAGCAGAAGTACAACCACGTACAGCCTGGTAAATGGGGGACGACGTAAATGCCTGGAATCATGGTCTCAAGCTGGACTGAGGAACCTGCGTGCATGTGGCAATGAATGGAATATCGGCCAGAACGCTTGAAAGATTTCTGGGGAAGGTAAAAAGATTGTCTGCCCCTAACAATGTCGAGGACGGACGAAGTGTCACTACGAAGATGAACTGCCACCTGTACTATGGAACCATGCCGGAGAAGTGACCAGGAAATCGAAGACGTCGATAATTGTTTCAGCTTGCTGTAACTTGGATCGGAGGAAAGCAATGTGGTCCCTTGATGCTACTTATCATAAAAGATATTTTTACTTCTGTTGTATTCCCAATGAGTCCTTGGGACTTGCCCTAATGGGTAGGGAGTAAATAAAGTAAAAATTTAAGCACGTACGTTAAACTTATTGCAAATAAACTGTGAAATAGTGTGCGTAAAGAATACTTTCAATGAAAAAGTTGAAATCACACAAGACGACTGGCATTGAGCCTGCTTAGCGGTAGGAAAAATATAGCCCTCTGTTGGTGCTTCAGCTTGCTGTAAATTGGATCGGACGCATCGAGCCTGCTGAAATGTGATTGCTAATGGTTCGCAAGTGGCTCGAGAGGACTGACTCTGAAATAATGCGAAACATCGGCCAAACTCAAAACAAATAATTCGACTCGTTTTATTGAGGAAAGCAATGTGGACTCTTGATGCGGGAGCTGATACGTCGTTGATGACTGGAGCCTTTGCTTCCTCGATTATTCGAGCGGTATGTTCTCAATAGGAATAACTAAAAACACCCAATCCTGCTATTTGAGTTAGTGATTTTGCCATTTGTCCGGAACCAATCACTGGTGTCAGTGATATGATTTCGCACAGAAAGACAAGGGCTCTCTGAGACAACCCCTCCTTTATAGTCTCTGAGAGTCAGCCTGCATGAGTTGGCTTGAATTTTCAAATGCCATAAAACTCTACCCCTACGCTTCTAACGGAAGTTGCCGAGAGGAAACCTAGCAGACCTTCTAGTGTTCCGTTCACAGAAATGTCATTTCTAATGCCGCTCTGCGATTAGCATTTGAAATCTATTTCGGATAAGAGATGATACAGTCCTCCTGCGGTTATTGCTAATATGTTTGCCATAATGTAAGGGCTGCTGGTAATAGCAACTTGGTAATGCAGTCCAATTTGTGAAGCACTTTGTCCAAAGTAATGGGGCCAACGGTTGGATACGCTCCTATGCAACTTGGTTGATTAATTTATTCGAAGGCGACCTTCGACAATAAATGTGCCCTTGCATAGTGACGGTCCTTCATGTCAACCGTGCGCGTTTTTCGACTACCTATGAATGAACACCTCGTTTTCATCTTCCTCTGATCGAGGCATCTTACCAACCATCTTGACCTAATTGGAAAACTTCTACGCAAACTTTAATCAGTAAATTAGCAATAAACAAGTACGCATCATTGACTTCTGGCTCGCAAGTTTACATTGTTCAAGGTTCGAAGTAGCCAGTTTGCAATGACTTGCTTTAGATTCATACATGCCATGAAAACATGCAGACAAGTAGAATCTCACCGGTCGTGACCATTCTGCTTAGCTAGAACATGTATTGGGAAACGTGACGATGCTGGTTAGGCCAATATTCAGTGGCAATGAAACGGTTTAGAATAGTGATTTCTACAAAAGTAGCTTTATATGGCACTGCATGGCAACAACTTGTTGAAGGTGACATCTAGAATAATAGCAGGAAGCGCTATCGATCAAAAGGACTCTGGGACATGAGAAGTTAAGAAGAATTGGTAGGTAAATACCTTGAGCAGGGCTAGATCGCCGCGGATGCCAGAAACGAAAGTAGGACCTTCGCAAATGACAGAATCTCGATCAGACTTCACCCCTTACCTGCCTTTTTTTCCCAGCTTAGATACTCTCGGTTGATGCAGATTTAGAGCGAATGCGTTTCTGTTTGTATTCCTTGCTCTAAACTTACTAGATGGAATCTCTGGAGAAGGCATGAGGCAGGTGATGCTTTCGGCTCGTAGATCAAATCCTCCCTTTACGTATATATACATGTATGTGCCTCATCCACCCATGGCAATAAGTTAATGCGTGCCAATCGCCAGACACCTTTCGGCTTAACTTTTAGGTGTCCGAAGTCGATCAGACGAGGTTTTTGTCAAGTTTACCAGTAAGGGCTAATGGATAAACCAGGACAAGTGTCCTGATTAACGTAAATAAGTTTTAGGCTGTTTGGTTCATGTCCTATTTGGTGGAATGTTTATGATAGTCCGACTGTCAGCAGCGGATTGGGAATATTCTTTATTTGTGACACAGGGCGCAACGACTGTTTAAATTTCGCGATCATCCATGTCTTTTATACATTGCTTATGGTAGGGCTCTCTCTATCACATGACCAAAACAACCGGAGAGAAATTAAGAAGCAAGATTCGTGTTTCATTCTACGCAGCATAAAGCACCCAAAATAGTCAGTAATTGTTCTCACACATGATGTCTATCTATCTATCGCAGCTCAAAACCCACATAAAGATAATAATATCTAGGAAGAATAATAATTCACCATAATATACCTTGCCTTTCCCATTATATGTAGCTCTCTTGGGTTTCACCTCGGAAGTATAAAGAGCACACATCTTGATCTTATGTAAGCAAAAAATCAACTTCCACTTTGGCAACGTAGTTCTTTGCTATAACCACATAGTCAAATTTCAATTCCTAATGATAGAAAACTATCTCAAAACTTGAAATTTTTGCGAACGATTTGTGCAATAATGAACAAAATGAAGAATGGCTAGCACTGGGAGTGGCATCTGCTGTTTCGTCATCTTTAGCAAAAGCTAGATATCCCAAATTAAACTTAAAATGTTAATGTAAGTGGTTTTGAGATGAGCAAAGAGGATTGACTCTAAAATAATGCGAAATAGTGACGAAAATCAAGCACAAGTAATTTCTCTAGCGCACAAACCATTCCTAAAGTCCATGACACTCATTTCATTTGGGACTAAAATGTTGACTCTGGTAGCGAGACCCGAGTTATCATTGTTTCTTAACAGGTGGGCGGTTGAGGAGCCAAGGCCGTGTTTCCTACTTCTGAACCTTATTCCCAAATTGAAATCTTCACTTCTTGGTCTATTCGGAGAGTATTTTCTCAGTTATTTTTTCGTGCTGTCTTCAACGAGATGGCTGCTTCTCCAATATTTTTGGTTCTCTAGAGCAAGACAAAATTGTACAAATTACTTGTTTTCATTATTCGCTGTCAACTTCCATTACGTAGGGAAATTAGAATCGTTGATCTAACCGTCACCTACGTGAGTTGATCGTGATTAGCACATATAGCCAACACTCATTGCGTTATTGCGGTCCAAAGAGGATCGTGAGCTAACCTCAAAAGCTAAAGAGGTGAGAGATGATAGTTTATTCCAAATAAGGTTTGTTAGTTTAACAACAGAAATCGCTCTGTTTTATCATCCATCAAGACCTCAAGAAAAATTCCTCGCGCATTTATTTAGCCGAAGGAAGAGACAAACCACATGTAAACATTTAGCTTTGCGGTGTGTGTAAAGAGAACCAATTGGATCTTCTACTACTCCTCACTTTGGGAGTATGTCCACTCAACCGTTTACGCCAAACTACTGTGAGAACAATGGTGCGGATACCTTTTCCTCACATCAGAAATGAAAGCATTTCATTAATCTTTGTTCTGCCTAATCTTTGAATATTTGCGATGTCTTAGTCGATTGCGTAGGGGTTCATGTAAGCAGAAGTCGCAGTTTATGCTCTACAGAAATCGGGGTCATTTTCAAGCGGAAGGCAAGTGTTCAGTCTCAGGCGCTACAATCATGCCGCAGACGCGGTGCAGCTCTTTCGTGACGAAGAGTTGTAAAAGTCCTTTACAATCAGGAAACGCCTTGGCAAGGCCCATTAAAAAACGAAGTCCGGCTAAATATTTACTTTCGCTTTTCGCGAAATGTTTCCCATTCATTTTCAATTTGTGAATTTATGATTTTACGAAGTAAGACTTTTAACATCTCATCGAGAATATGTTTAATTACCACAAGAAATAAGTAGCGATTCGTTGATAAACCTTACCTTTTCTTATTTCGCCTCATTTTAAATATCAGCTTGTTTTAATTTAATTCTTTAACAAAGAGGTCCATTAGGAATTTATTTACAATATGAGTAAGGCAAAGATATGTTTTGTTCAAATTCACTTGTCAGGGACGAAAGCCGAATCCAGGCAAAGACCTCATTAACAACCCTAATAACGGGGAAAGGCGTTTAAATTCGGTGAAAATCTTAAAAGTAACTCCTTTGAAGATTGCTGCTTGATGACATAATTGGGTTCTAGTGAGTAATTAGGTTTGATATTAATACAGGAAGAGGTGTGGATGACTGAGCTCAGCCAATGTTGAATGAGGAGAGTCTCATACTCGGAATTGTTTATTTATAAGCATGAACG
The DNA here is from genome assembly GCA_019097775.1 of Moniezia expansa. NCBI lineage: Eukaryota > Metazoa > Platyhelminthes > Cestoda > Cyclophyllidea > Anoplocephalidae > Moniezia > Moniezia expansa. Next base: position 2,265,895 of record JADFDV010000062.1, on the reverse strand, counting down.
CAGACACCAGGATAGTGGTTCTGGCTGACTTGGATATATTCCAGATCGATTGCTTCAGACCCTATATGTAGGAATGTTTATGATGTGTTGACTTGTCCACTTTCTAGGACAATCATTCTGGCAAGATTTATTTACATGATATAGGCTCAACAGGAAATGCATGAGGTATATATGCAAGGGTTTTCGATCCACACTCTAATGGAACATCCAGAAATGCAACCTTACATCCTCATTGCATTCTCGATCTTCGCTGTTATCGCCGTCACTCGAGCGTGAGACACATTTAAACATACACAATATGCATTGTATGGAAAAGTTTGGATTGATTTTCTTCTGACCTGGCTTTATTTTTAGTGAAAGAGAAGATGGTGACATGAGGAGAGAGGCCTTGAGAAAAGTCGCTGGAGTGCAAAAATACTTCTCGGAAGATCCGCTGGGTAAAAAGGTTGTGCATCTACTCAAAGAAGTGGCCCATGTTGTCCAGTCACTGAGAAAGAAAGCCCGTGAAGCCCTGAAAGCATACATTCAGGGTTTACTAAAGGAAGATTAATGTACCTGATTAACTCTTTGATTTTCAACACAATAAATCATTAAATCATTATGAAAGACTCCATTTTCAACTATACAAGTACCAACTCAAATACGGGATAAAGACTGGGCAGGGAACGCGTAGATTTCGAAATTTCGCCGGTTGGAATAGCCATGATTGTGAAATTTATGGGTGTTCACCCTCGGCTTCCGCCATGGGACTTAGCAATTTTTCCGCTTCAGCTCCATTCACATTTCCTCGTACATGTTTTCCTTCGAACTCCACCACTCAATTTCTTCCACAATTCGCATGCTCTGCCACTTGTCCCACTTTCCTTATCAACATACTTCTTCGTGAGGCGTTTGGGCTGCAATTTTGGATTCGCAACCCTGGAAAACACCAGCCTGCTATGATTCCCACATCCAAGCAGATGCACCACAGTAGCCAAAGCACAAGCGGCACAGGAAACACTTGCACTTCATCCCTCTTACATTCCGCACCAGTAGACCAGGTCGACCGTCAAGTTCTTGGCCGCCATTTAGCATTCGATCCAAAATGTAAGTAGTTGACACTTACACAGATGATGTCTGACTCCTCATGTGATACGCATCTTCACCACTCTCTAGCTCTCAGGAAATGTGCACTACAGGCATTGATGTCAGTCCTTTCCTTTTGCAGACAAAATGTCCAAGCAACTATCTTCTTCCGAAAAAGTTTACAACGCGTGATTGTCTAGTTAGGCAAAATGTGAAAAATTGAAAACGCTTTTGTCAAATTTGGCCCAGAACAAAAGTGTCTTCTGAAAAGCTTATTGACTTGCTGTCCTACAGGCTTCAAATCGAGTGCAACTTATCGAACACGAATCTCCTAATCTGGTTTGCATTCAGAGAACACATGGCTCCACCAGATTTCCGATCGTCTCGTCACCAGCTCTCTTCCAAATGCGCGGTAGCCAGTTCTCAGAATGATATCACAATAGAATTTCCCAGGCACTTGCGAATTCGCACCACATGAAGCAAGAGCTGAACTTGGAAAATTGACCAATTAATGTGTCAGGTCAGGTGGGGAAATAACAAAGTAGTTTCGTGATACTGTTCTCTTGGTGACGTCGAGACGAATCTGCTTGCTCGAGCGAGGGAGGTTGGACACAGGTGTCGTGATCTTTGTCTCACTGCAGTGAAATAAGCAAACTGACGGCAGATGCCTTAAAAGAGTGCTTCAAATTGCAATCAAGCAAACCGGTGACGTTGTTATTCCGAACAATAAGTCAAAACTGCTCCATCCACTGATTCACAAATCATTGTATGTCAAGGCAGGTTTTTCGTGTTGGCTGTAGTTAAAAGTGTACACTATAGAGCAACAATTTTAGCAATGAATTTATTTACAACCATTATTTGATTCCAGTTTTTAGAATATAGGGAATGGACGTGCTTAAACTTCTCTTGAACGAATATCTAGTGAAGCCAATCAAGTCGGAGATACAAAACCTATTTTTTTATTTATTTACTCCCCACCCATTAAGGCAAGTCCCAAGGACTTATTGGGGGTACAACAGAAGCACAAATAACTTTCACAACAAGTAGTACACAGCAGTTAACACGGAAGACAGTGAAAGCGATTGTCGACGTCTTCGGTTCTCTGGCCACTTCTCTTGCATGGTTTCATCGTACAGGTAGCAGTTCAACTTCGTAGTGGCACCTCGTCCGTCCACGACACTGTTAAGGGCAAATAATCTTCATACCTCTTCCAGATGTCTTCTAAGCTTTCTGTCGGAGATTCCATTCATTGCTACATGCACGTGCTTTCCACAGTCCAGTTTGAGACCATGAATCCGGTTATTTATGTCATGTCTCGTTTACCAGGCTGTACGAAGTTGTACTTCTGCTGGCATAATCTAATTTATACATCCGGTGGGTGATTGGCTCCACCCAGCCGCCCCTCTCATTAGCCCCCCGAGAGGTGCTCTTGGGGTTGCCGGTGGTCACCACGAGGAGGTTGAGAGTAGGTTTAACCACCTAACTAACTGCCAGCAACACCGCGTATTCCCAGCCAGTCACCCATGCAAGTACTAAAGCGGCCCGGTGATCGTACGAGAACCGGTGCTTTCTACGTGGTATGGTCGCTGACACCTATCAAACCGATAGCATTCAGTTTGCTTTAGACTGACAAACACAACGAGTCCGGCTGAAATCTTCTTTGCCTCCAATCTTCACGCCCAATCAACAACCGATTTTTCAAACTGGCACGTTGGCCACCACAGAAATTAATATGCGTAAAATGCCCTTCTGCTTGACACACAACAATTCTCACGTCTTTAAGGAAATTTTCCCATTGAGCGCCTATTATGTGCCCCTTCGTCAAATAGATTTGGCTTTACTTCAACCAGCCAACTTCACTACCTTCGTCTGCTATAGATCCACTTCGTATGCTTTCGTACACTATTCACAATTGTGCTCGTGGGTTCACGTCGCATTTCAATGGCAGGATGAAGGTAGGCGGTTGTAAGAGTGCGATTTAACCTCCAACCTGCTACAGTTAAGGCATCATTCAATCAGTGATCTAAACTGGGTTTTCGGATTGTTTCAGCATCCTTAGAACTGCTATTTGTGAGTGCAAGGAAATTTGTCTGACACATTTTTCTGAGAGTGGAGGGGATCGACATGCTCATTTGCGTCCAGGTCATAGTCCGAAGACAAATATGACTTTAAAACACATTACAACCTCAAAGTGTCAGCAAATATATTCCTCCATCCGGCCAACTGTTAACACTAGATAATGCCAATATTCCAAGCCAAATTGGTCTAATCAATCAGAATATCAAATGTGAAACATTCATCATCAGGTTTGTTTAAAATGCTGTCTTAACAGGAAGTGCAGGAGATATATAAAAGGTCTGCCCAAATCTAAACATCAACATTCAAGTGACTGGTAGAATGAAGTTCATCACTCTTTCCATTCTAGTTATTGTGGCCTTCGTGGCACTAGCAAATGCGTAAGATTTTCGTAAATATCCCTGCTTTTTCTAATCAAATATAATTCTATTCGTCACTTTTTCCCATAGCAAAGAGGATGTTGACTCTACAAAAGAATTTGGGATGAAAACGGTGAAGGAAATCAAGGAGTTCCTCCGAGAGGATCCTCTCGGTCGGCAAATGGTAAAAATCTGCAATGAGATAAAAGAATTTTTCGACTCAGCAAAAACGAAAGCTGGCGGTGCCTTGAAGGACTATGTGAGAAGACTATTGGAGTCAGAGAAGAACGATGAGTTGTAATGCAATACCACTGGATCAAATACTATTCCAACTAAAGGACTTGATTTTGCAGTTCACATCTACGGCTTTTGTGACCTAATCCCATTAAATTGCTAGAGTTAAATACATTGTAGCAATTGGTTGAATCATCGTCGTTTTCGAGAAATAGAACAAAATCATTCTTAGATGATCCTTGACATCTGTAGAAGATGTCATTCAATAAGACAGTTGGGGTCGGCAATTCCTCAGATTTTGGGCCCATTTTGCACACTACTGAAGAAGATTTGAGTGTAAATTCTCAGGTAAGAAACGAAAAGACTTTACTGTTCGTTTGGGCTAAATAACTCAGTTTTATTCGCATATGTTTTTCGGAGTACTATTTGCGATTTCAGGACTACAATCTACTGCAATCTCCTCCCAAGTCTAACGCATGAATAGGACATTAAGCTCGAGTGAAATTGGTTGAGATGTCTTCAAAATGGCCCATTAGAGTATCACAATGAGTGTTGTTAAATGCAAAATAGACGATTTCATTATAAAAGTTTGATAAGCAGTCATTGCAATGGGAATCGAATTGACTTCTCTTAGCAATGAAGTAAACAACGAACGAAACTTTGCTTAATTAAAGGGATACTGGTCTGAGGACTCTGAGTTGAAGTGTTCGTGCTTCGACAAGCGATGTAAAGAGGCGAGCCCCAAGTTGGGGGTTAATATATTGGTAGATAGATGTCAAGGAATAAGTTAACCGTAAGCTCACCATGTCGTCAATTCTGCTGTGGAACAGAAGTGAACAAGCAATTGATTTTGCTTTGTGTCTTGTACTCCCAATAATGGGGACGATGAAAACAATTCTACAGTGAACAGAGCAGATCTATTTCAGGGTCTGCGTATTTAAGGAATCGGAGCTTCGACAAACTGGAATAAGCCGCAGTTAAAATGTAGAATTGTCGCATCCACGCTAAACTACTTGAAATGACCCCGAAAGACGAAAAGAAGTGGGTCAAAGAACGTTTTTTTCAATAGGCAGATAAATTTAATCGTGCAAGTGTTGTGTTCTAGTAACGGATGATGATAGACAGTCATTGGACTGAAGTAGATACCCTAAGTAGAAATGTCCTCATCTAGGAAGTTGGAAACATAGCTATAAGCTCTCCTCAAATGTGCTAGTGGTCCTAGACAGTCGGTGGTTTATTTTATATTTCTCCAAACTTAAGTACTGAAACATTGAATCGGATAGGCTGTTTTTCGTTGATTAATTTCAGGCCAGAAATCTACTTCTACCTCAAGAAATTAAAAGACAAACAAAAATTTCCTAAGACCTCCATGAAAATACTAACATAACAAACAGTCAAATAACATTTTTAGGAGTAAATCATCATCTCAATGTAAAACTTGGCTGCCCGATTTATTTTCTTTATTTGGTGTGAGCTTTTCATGGCTCGTTGCAAAGCTGTATTTCAAGCAATAGAACAACGACTTAACGAAGAGATAAACGACTCATTTTACTTCATTCTTCACCAAAGGCATCCTTAAATCAACCAACGATGCACTTATTTAATTTTGACAAACTACGAGAAATCAGATGCACTTTTCTAACCCACTTTGCAATGTTTGATAAATTTGGTTTAGATTTAATAGATGTGATCTTTTATGCATATCAAAGGTGGAGTAAGGAAGGCGAGAAACTCAACTCTTTAAGGATTTCCTCAACTTTTGTTCCCTTAATCCGAATTTTTTTGCAAGTTTTCGAAGTATATGGCATCTATGCGCTTCAGAATGATGCGAATTAGGGTTTGGGCATTGAGCACACAGGTGCCTTTTTTGGCTGTGCTTTTGAATTTTAAAGCTAATGCCCATTCAATCCATTTTTGATGATCATGACATTCGTGTGTGATTCGCCGAATGTGTCCGAACAAACCGGTCTTGCTCTCTCATCGAAAAACTTTGTGGATAAAAGCCGTCTTTGAATAAAGACTCTGGCGCAAAACCTTGGCGATGAACGCCTACCTGAGGTCACAGTGGTCTCAGCGTGTATTCTACCGATAACCTAGACCCATTTGAACAACATTCGAACCAAAAATAACGATCTGCTGGTTGGTCGTCATTATTTTGAAGATCGCGATATTAATGATGTAACTTTTTTGAATGCTTAAGGTCAAGAAATAGTTGGGTAATCGGAAAATGTTTGTTTAACACCCAGGGCTTTATTCAGATTGAGGAAAGAGCTTTATCCCTTTTCAGGTAGTGATGTATTTTGATCAGTTTTTGTATATATGGGCAAGAGCTGGCAAAATCGTTAACAAAAGGAAAAGTTTCTAGACAAAGAAAGTCTGTTGCAATTTCTGTCAATTTCATTGTAATACTATTGCTTCATTAAAAAAAAATGCCATGATTTCAAATGATCTTAATATATCGTTAGAAAGATTATTAAAATCGAAGCTAAGCACCAAACCATGTAGTCTAATGGATGGGTTTTCCGAAACCGTAGTCTAAATACAGTCCTTGAATTTTCCTTTTGAAACTTGTAGTAAGTGAAGTTCAGAGTGGTTGATCCTTGCAGTCATTGCTATTCCGATTCCAGGCGCCTACTTTTGCCGAAACCGAGACAGATCATAGTGGATCAGCTAATGAGAACTGTTTGATTTGACTCTTGATGGAATTTCGGCCGCAGAATTCAAATTAATCACTAAATAAGTAATTCACAAAGCACTTATTGCACATTAGAGGCTTTGAAATTGGATTCGGTTCTTCACATGTTGGTGAAGGCTTTTAATATCATTTTTCATCTCACTAGTGAGTAAAACTTTGCTGGATGAAATAATGGGAAACATTCGAAATAAAGATAATGTTTTTTTGGATAATCGATTAAAGTAATTTCGAAATTGCAAACAGTTTTGTGATTGGTTATTATTCAAAACCGTTGTTTCTACCTGCATACCTAAGCTGAGGTATAGAAAAACATCCACTGAATGTTCTGACCGATTTTCTGCCATTTTAATGATTGAGCTCGATTTTATTACCAGATTTTTGACGAGGATATATTCAAATTCAATATAAAGTACCTCGGTTGATTTCAACCCGACTGATGAGCATATCCAGTTTCATTCGTTAACAACCAATCGTTACCTGGTTGACTTTACTTTTGTACCTTAACATTGTCTCTCTTCTCCACTCCATTGTTCTTTCACGTTTTAAAAGCGCAAGTTAATTATGCAATTGCAATATAAGGCTCAAATGATAACTGCCTCATTTAGTTTCTATATATGACAGTAGAAACGTGCTCTAATCATCACTAACCAGTTCATGACTTTTTTCAATATATGAGAAAATTTGTCTTAAATTTTCATTTTGTCACCTGTTTCGTACTTGTCCCGTTCAATCAAACTCTCCCAGTTAGTGTTTGTGAGTCTGACCAGTTCGACTGAATGGATTTTAGCTTTTAACGTCCACTTCGACTGAATTATAAGAGAAAAATACGAAATATTAAAGTACCCCTTTGTCCAATCTGGCCCAATAGACTGAACAGATTCCAAAACAGTGCATTTTTAATTTAAAAAATCGTTTTTTAAATTTATTAAAAACGAGAAAAAGGTACTTCAAAATAGTTCAACTGCTCTCATACGAAGTTCAAATATTTTGCAATTCAATGGGCGGTTACGGAAATTTACCCTCCTCTTCTTCAATGCGTTATCGTCTCTTAGATCGTACAATAGAATCTGTTGTACTACTGGTCTCGTTATGTACGTTGTTTTATATGATATATATCCAATTTTGAAATTTTTTTAACAAATTTCATTCATTCATGCGATTATTATTTTAGTTTGTTTTTCACTTCATCAAGCGCGGCTGGTGGAAAGTCAAAATGTAGTTGAATTTATCAACTGGTCTGTCACCCAAGTTATCAGTATTGGGTCCAGTCCTTACCTCCTGCTCCAGTGACATTTTCAACCGCCATACTAGTATTGCATTCTTCATTACCTTCTCCCTAATTACTGAATAAGCTAATGACCAGAAACGAAGAGTCAAGATTCGGCCACACCAAGTTTTATGGTTACGAACTTTGTTTTCCTTAGTCTTGCCTCCCTGACGAACCTCATGTTTTGCTTTGATATCGTGCTTCGAAAGCCTTTGGCTGTTTAGATCGTCCTCAGTGCCCATTTCATGCACCAAAAGTGAAAATGGCCAGAAATCTCATCTCCACGAGTAAATTAATTTGAAGATCCCAACGGAATCACCGGTACTTGCCGTCATATATCACTTACTGCCATTTTTGTAATCAGTAAGTACACATGGTATTCTCTCACTCCGTTATCATAGTCAAGCTTGCATTGTATTGAATCGCGGAGCTAAAACTTGAAATGAAAATGTAGTAATTCAAATTTGGTAATTTCGACAAAGCTGAGCTCCCGCAGCCGCATGAAGAATGGTTAGAAAACTTCTGAAGTGCTAGGACAATTAGCATGCATTAGTAGCAAACACAGAGATGCATTGCTCATTCAAATGAATAGAAAGCAAGGCATCATAAGCCAATCTCAGCCATGACCCCAAACAAAGGTAATGGATTCGACATCAGCCTGGATTATTCAGTAAATGAAATCATCAAATTATGCATCATTCTGAAACTATGTTTTCGATAAATCTGCCTTTTATTTACTTACTATGAATCTGTAGTTTCATGGCATTTGCCTTTCTTCCCTTACAGGTGAGATGTACAGGTTGGTGGTCGATTTTGGCTTTCTGCCTCTTAAGATAGGACTGCATCTGACCAGGGCTAGTACCCCCCGGTGAGGAGATTGTACTGCCCCCTAATTTTATGGGCACTGATAGTGACAATCTACAATTCGGTTGAGATTTGGATGAGGAAGAGGGAACACATCATAAGTCAAATAAGCTCATCTATGACTCCAATCGAAAACTATACACTCGGCACCCACCTTGAATACTGATTAAATGAAATCGTTCATGCATTCATCATTCGAAATAGATATTTTTGGAAATTTTTACCTACCAGGGAGACGAAACGAAATTTCTTTGACCTTTTTCATTTATTTTAAGGCAAGCTGCCTTACTTTACGAGGTTATCTGATGATGATAGAGAGCTAGTCTCGATGTTGGAGCCTGCCGCTTCCTATTTGACGTTATATGGACGTTTAGTGATAAATCAACCAATCTGGTGACTCGAAAACATATAGGCTTTGGAGAATTAAGAAGCACTTTCATAGCCACATGAAAAGGAAGATTATCTGCGAGAGTTTTAATCCTGAATGGTTTCGCAACTCACAATTTTGAGAACCTAGTTAATAATAGTAGCCAACTCACAAAAGGGTTATCATATTTGACATCAGCTTCAAACACGAGTTCAACCCGTGATTATACCGTCCTAGTCGTCGCTTACAGCTTAAGGCCATGGAAGAATTTGTCATCATCAATAATGTGGAGCACTAGCACTTTTAGTAGGTCATCGAATGTGATAATGATCAAAACTTTCGATTGGTGCTATCTGCTTTAAAGGTTAAATCCGATACAATTATATGCAATTCCATCCGACCATCAGTGCGTCGTCAACTTTCTGCATCACATATACGTAGGTATGCAGAAAAGCATGTTTAATTATTTGTGAATTCATTCGAACAGATCTAAGTAGCTCACTCGTTCCTACTCCCGCCCAAGTCACGATTCTGAGAAAATAATGCTTTTTAAACGGGTGCGAGCATGAATTTGATCTTGAACATTCTTTAAGCTATTGGAAATTTTTGCTCGGCTTTTAATGTTTCAAGGTAGGAAGGCAATTCAGGTTTGAGGTTGGCCAGCATTTGGGCAATAAATTAGTCTGCCATTAATATATTTTACAAATTTACCGATTGCACGATGTATGAACCCATTTGTTAGAGACCTTTTAGGCTAAATTTAATCCTTAAAAACCCATCCAGTCAAGCGTTTTTCGGCATTTAAGATCAGAAAAAGATTTAAAAGGGTTGAATGTGAGAATGAAAGTAAAATGTAATAAATGAGTGAATGAACACACAAGTGACTTTAATTAGAAATCCAGCTCTGTGGATTGGTCCACTTTTTTGTGAACGGTAGAGAGTCAATATCTCAACTTGCTGCATTTCCGTCTAGGGCTTCTATTTCATTGTCAATTACCGGAAAAGACAGCAAGATGTATATATTTCCAAAACAGTGGTTTCAAGATTCACCCACTTCTTTTCACCCCTCAAATTCATATCAAGTACCCAAGTTAAGACACGATAGATTTCCTTTTCAACTATGGTTTATTCCAGCTTGTGGAAGTTCCAACTTCGTAAGCATGCAGGCCTAGAAATATATCTACTTTGTTTATTGCAGAGTAATTTCTAATTTCTTTGAAATCGGGAGTGTAAAATACTAAGCGAATCAGTTCGAATCCGAAAGTAACATCTAGTTCAGTTTTCCATTTTTATTTCACATCATGATATTAGAGCAATTTTCTTGCATTTTCAAGGATGCTGAAACAATCCGACAACTCAGTTTAGATCACTGATTGAATGATGCTTTAACTGTAACAGGTTGGAGGTTAAATCGCACTCTTACAACCGCCTACCTTCATCCTGCCATTGAAATGCGACGTGAACCCACGAGCACAATTGTGAATAGTGTGCGAAAGCATACGAAGTGGATCTATAGCAGACGAAGGTAGTGAAGTTGGCTGGTTGAAGTAAAGCCAAATCTATTTGACGAAGGGGCACATAATAGGCGCTCAATGGGAAAATTTCCTTAAAGACGTGAGAATTGTTGTGTGTCAAGCAGAAGGGCATTTTACGCATATTAATTTCTGTGGTGGCCAACGTGCCAGTTTGAAAAATCGGTTGTTGATTGGGCGTGAAGATTGGAGGCAAAGAAGATTTCAGCCGGACTCGTTGTGTTTGTCAGTCTAAAGCAAACTGAATGCTATCGGTTTGATAGGTGTCAGCGACCATACCACGTAGAAAGCACCGGTTCTCGTACGATCACCGGGCCGCTTTAGTACTTGCATGGGTGACTGGCTGGGAATACGCGGTGTTGCTGGCAGTTAGTTAGGTGGTTAAACCTACTCTCAACCTCCTCGTGGTGACCACCGGCAACCCCAAGAGCACCTCTCGGGGGGCTAATGAGAGGGGCGGCCGGGTGGAACCAATCACCCACCGGATGTATAAATTAGATTATGCCAGCAGAAGTACAACTTCGTACAGCCTGGTAAACGAGACATGACATAAATAACCGGATTCATGGTCTCAAACTGGACTGTGGAAAGCACGTGCATGTAGCAATGAATGGAATCTCCGACAGAAAGCTTAGAAGACATCTGGAAGAGGTATGAAGATTATTTGCCCTTAACAGTGTCGTGGACGGACGAGGTGCCACTACGAAGTTGAACTGCTACCTGTACGATGAAACCATGCAAGAGAAGTGGCCAGAGAACCGAAGACGTCGACAATCGCTTTCACTGTCTTCCGTGTTAACTGCTGTGTACTACTTGTTGTGAAAGTTATTTGTGCTTCTGTTATAACCCCAATAAGTCCTTGGGACTTGCCTTAATGGGTGGGGAGTAAATAAATAAAAAATTAGGTTTTGTATCTCCGACTTGATTGGGTTCACTAGATATTCGTTCAAGAGAAGTTTAAGCACGTCCGTTCCTTCCATTATAAAAACTTAAATCGACTAATCATTGCAAATAAATTTATTACTAATAGCTTTGTTCAATAGTAACCTAGATACTCCATAGCACATGGTAATAGTGAGTTTCTTAAAATGACGATCACGTACTCAAATCAACCTCAAAAAAAATTATCAGTTTGTGGGGATTTCCTTCAAAGCATTTTTATTCCAATTTTGGAGTCAATGAGTGAAATTGAAAAAAATCCTTCACCCAAACCATGGAAACTTATGCTCTCTTAACTGCAGATTTATTGTAATAAGGTGTAGTTTCTTTCCTCTTTTATCAAATAGAGCAAATATTTCAAACTGTAAACTTATTTATTTTTTTATTTGAAATGACGAAAAAGAGAGTGTTAAGCTGTCCTTGGGGTTTGTCTAATCATCATCATCTTTCTCGTTCACCAATTTCTTGGCATATGTCTTAACCATCGACTTGAATTTCTTTGCGGCTATTTTGATTAAGTCCATGAACTCCTGGCAGACAATGGTCATTTTCTGACCCATTGGGTCGTCCTTGAAGAATGCTCTCAGCTCGGTGATGCTTTTTAACATCTGTTTCTTGTAATCGTCCATGTCGGTGTCAGTTTCGCTAAATAGAATGCGACCAATTATCAAACGAAATTAAATCAGAGAAAGGAATAGGATGACCTACGCTTCAGTGAGGGCCAGGGACGCTACTAGAACAAGAGCAACCAGAATAGAGGCTTTCATTGCGAAGTTGTACCAAAATGCGCTACAAGGAGTGGAGACGACCTCTTTTTATACTAACTGATTACTGCTACAATCTGGTAAACATAAACTTACCTGAAAATGTTTAGTTCACATATCTCAAAGTTCGCTTACTTAAAACATTTCGGTCTTAAGAAGACGGAGTTGAGGGGAGGTAAGCAGCATGTTGGGATAATCACTAGCTGAAACATGCGGTGATTTATAAGTACAGAAATTGGATGGTCACCCAGCCAGTTAATGTTGACCTGAACAAAGATGCTGGTAGGATCCACCTCCGCGTATGTTAAGGTCTGATCCCACTGATTCATTAAGTTAGTGAGTTGCTGTTCAGATTTAATGAACTTCTCTTTAATTGGAAATAAATCACTATGCACTACTAGACGGCACGCCTAAATGACGATTGGATTCTTTAAAGGGTCATCATACATCGAGTCTGTACGTCAGAAGCAGTGTAATCCATAGCAAACAATCATTTTAAACAACTATCCTAAGGCACCTGGGTCTCAGTGAGCTCTCCTCTCATTTCGCCATCAGTTTGCTTATTTCACCTCAGTGAGACAAAGATCACGACACCTATGTTCAACCTCCCTCGCTTGAGCAAGCAGATTCGTCTCGACGTCACCAAGAGAACAGTATCACGAAACTACTTTGTTATTTCCCCACCTGACCTGACACATTAATTGGTCAATTTTCCAAGTTCAACTCTTGCTTCATGTGGTGCGAATTCGCAAGTGCGTGGGAAACTCTATTGTGATATTATTCTGAGAACTGGCCACCGCGCATTTGGAAGAGAGCTGGTGACGAGACGATCGGAAATCTGGTGGAGTCATGTGTTCTCTGAATGCAAACCAGATTAGGAAATTCGTGTTCGATAAGTTGCACTCGATTCGAAGCCTGTAGGACAGCAAGTCAATAAGCTTTTCAGAAGACACTTTTGTTCTGGGCCAAATTTGACAAAAGCGTTTTCAATTTTTCACATTTTGCTTAACTAGACAATCACGCGATGTAAACTTTTTCGGAAGAAGATAGTTGCTTGGACATTTTGTCTGCAAAAGGAAAGGACTGACATCAATGCCTGTAGTGCACATTTCCTGAGAGCTAGAGAGTGGTGAAGATGCGTATCACATGAGGAGTCAGACATCATCTGTGCAAGTGTCAACTACTTACATTTTGGATCGAATGCTAAATGGCGGCCAAGAACTTGACGGTCGACCTGGTCTACTGGTGCGGAATGTAAGAGGGATGAAGTGCAAGTGTTTCCTGTGCCGCTTGTGCTTTGGCTACTGTGGTGCATCTGCTTGGATGTGGGAATCATAGCAGGCTGGTGTTTTCCAGGGTTGCGAATCCAAAATTGCAGCCCAAACGCCTCACGAAGAAGTATGTTGATAAGGAAAGTGGGACAAGTGGCAGAGCATGCGAATGACGGATATTTGAGAATTAGACAGATGAATTGTGGAAGAAATTGAGTGGTGGAGTTCGATGGAAAACATGTACGAGGAAATGTGAATGGAGCTGAAGCGGAAAAATTGCTAAGTCCCATGGCGGAAGCCGAGGGTGGACACCCATAAATTTCACAATCATGGCGATTCCAACCGGCGAAATTTCGAAATCTACGCGTTCCCTGCCCAGTCTTTATCCCGTATTTGAGTTGGTACTTGTATAGTTGAAAATGGAGTCTTTCATAATGATTTAATGATTTATTGTGTTGAAAATCAAAGAGTTAATCAGGTACATTATTCTTCCTTTAGTAAACCCTGAATGTATGCTCTCAGGGCTTCACGGGCTTTCCTTCTCACTGACTGGGCAGCATTAGCCACTTCCTTGCAAAGGTGCACAATTTTTTTTCCCAGCGGATCTTCTGAGAAATATTTTTGCACTCCAGCAACGTTTTCCATGGCCACTCTCTTAATGTCACGTTCTTCATCTTCACTACAAATATAGTCATAACAGGAGAAAATCAACTCAATTTTTTTCCATATGATATAGGTATTAATTTTATAAATGTGTCTCACGCTTGAGTGGTGGCGAAAACAGCGAAGACGGCCAATACAAATAAGATGTAAGCTCTCATGCTATGATATTCTACGGAGATCGACAACGAAGGTCCTTGCATATATACCTCATGCATTTCCTGTTTTGCCTATATCATGTAAACACCAATTTTGTGAAAATAAGTGTAAACAGATTCCTGCACCCTATTTTCATCCATGAGTTTTCGAATGTGATATCCTTGTGTCAAGTATCGTTAAAACTTCTTATTAGTGTTGATATCATCAATAAATCATGACTGACTCGTCCAGTGCTTCAAATTGGAACTATTTGCTAGCAAATTGGTCCAACTATTTTGGCTGGTTGGCCATCACACTAATATAGAACTCTTCTAGATTCATAAGCACGTCAATGAAGTAATGTTTGAAGATCCGCTTTTATTGTACATGTTTGGGAGTTTCATCATTCATGAATAGTGTGAGGAAGACTTATTCGCATCGTCGCCAAAGGCTAAATAAATTGGTTGGTATCTGTACGAAGGCATAGAAAATCCATTTTTTCCAAAAAAACTGGCAGACCGTAGAGTTCACCACTGGAGAAAAGGTGAACAATCAGTCTGAGAGGGCTGAAATCAAATGTTTGAAAGTTTGACTTTACTTATTGGAAAATCGGAGGCTTTTTGGCTTGGCTTTTCATTCAGTTGACCCTCCACGTTTAGAATGCAAAGGTCTGATCCGGAGCAAAAGAACATTTCATTGTTTTCAGGGTACATTTTCTATAAGCACGGCTTTGTGGCACTTATCCTGTGATGGCTACAATTTTCGTGATGACTCTGTCACCACATGGGAAGTTTCCGATGTAGAAATCAGCGGAACCATATCAATTCTTCCTCTTCCTACTTAAGTGGTTCACGAATCATTGGACAAATTTCCTGGCAGTGACAGATTCCAATTCTACTTCCCCAGCCATTGTCTGACTAACATGTGTATTCGACATAACTCGAACTCACCTAACGAGAAACCATGTCTATCATTGCTAAAATCTTAATGTTGGTTTTGAACTGCTACAGATGTATAAATAGATAGATTAGATAGATGGATAGATAGATAGGCATTTCGTATGAGAACAAATATTAACGATTTTGGATGTTTCATGCTGTGTAGAATGAAACCCGATTCTTGATTCTTAAGTTCTCTCCGGTAGTTTTGGTCATGTGGTAGAGTCCTACCCTGAGAAGTGTATAAGAGACATACATGGATGATCCCAAAATTTAAGCAATCTTTGGGCACTGTGTCACAAATAGAGAATATCCCCACTTCGTTGCTGACGGTCGGATTATCATAAACATTCCACCAAATAGGACATGAACCAAACAAACTGGAACTTATTTACGTTAATCAGGACACTTGTCCTGGTTTATACATTAGGCCTTAACTATAAACTTGACCAAAACCTCGTCTGATCGACTTCGGACAACTAAAAGTTAGGCCAAAATGAAAGGTGTCTGGCGATTGGCACGCATTAACCTATTGGAGATTCCAGAGATTCCATCTAGTAAGTTTAGAGCAAGGAATCCAAACAGAAAGGTCGCCTTCGAATAAATTAATCAACCAAGTTGCATAGGAGCGTATCCAACCGTTGGCCCCATTACTTTGGACAAAGTGCTTCACAAATTGGACTGCATTACCAAGTTGCTATTACCAGCAGCCCTTACGTTATGGCAAACATATTAGCAATAACCACAGGAGGACTGTATCATCTCTTATCCGAAATAGATTTCAAATGCTAATCGCAGAGCGGCATTAGAAATGACATTTCTGTGAACGGAACACTAGAAGGTCTGCTAGGTTTCCTCTCGGCAACTTCCGTTAGAAGCGTAGGGGTAGAGTTTTATGGCATTTGAAAATTCAAGCCAACTCATGCAGGCTGACTCTCAGAGACTATAAAGGAGGGGTTGTCTCAGAGAGCCCTTGCCTTTCTGTGCGAAATCATATCACTGACCCCAGTAATTGGTTCCGGACAAATGGTAAAATCACTAACTCAAATAGCAGGATTGGGTGTTTTTAGTTATTCCTATTGAGAACATACCGCTCGAATAATCGAGGAAGCAAAGGCTCCAGTCATCAACGACGTATCAGCTCCCGCATCAAGAGTCCACATTGCTTTCCTCAATAAAACGAGTCGAATTATTTGTTTTGAGTTTGGCCGATGTTTCGCATTATTTCAGAGTCAGTCCTCTCGAGCCACCTGCGAACCATTAGCAATCACATTTCAGCAGGCTCGATGCGTCCGATCCAATTTACAGCAAGCTGAAGCACCAACAGAGGGCTATATTTTTCCTACCGCTAAGCAGGCTCAATGCCAGTCGTCTTGTGTGATTTCAACTTTTTCATTGAAAGTATTCTTTACGCACACTATTTCACAGTTTATTTGCAATAAGTTTAACGTACGTGCTTAAATTTTTACTTTATTTACTCCCTACCCATTAGGGCAAGTCCCAAGGACTCATTGGGAATACAACAGAAGTAAAAATATCTTTTATGATAAGTAGCATCAAGGGACCACATTGCTTTCCTCCGATCCAAGTTACAGCAAGCTGAAACAATTATCGACGTCTTCGATTTCCTGGTCACTTCTCCGGCATGGTTCCATAGTACAGGTGGCAGTTCATCTTCGTAGTGACATTTCGTCCGTCCTCGACATTGTTAGGGGCAGACAATCTTTTTACCTTCCCCAGAAATCTTTCAAGCGTTCTGGCCGATATTCCATTCATTGCCACATGCACGCAGGTTCCTCAGTCCAGCTTGAGACCATGATTCCAGGCATTTACGTCGTCCCCCATTTACCAGGCTGTACGTGGTTGTACTTCTGCTAACAATCTAATTTTGTACGACCGGTGGTGGGTGATTAGTCCCATCCGGTCGCCCATCTCATTAGCTCCCAGAGTTGCCCCTGGGACTACAGGTGGTCACCACGAGGAGGTTGAGAGTAGGTTTGACCGACTTGCATCGTAGGAGATTGGAATTCGCAATTTTACATACTTCTTAATACAAGTGTGGCTGAACCTGCTGGCCGAAGGAACGTATTTAATTATTTGTTTATTCGTTTATTTCAAAATTCATATGAAGGGTGGCAGGGTGACAATAACACATTGAAATGCTTCCCCGGTCTTGACTACCATGAATTTGAATCAGGCTTGTGATACACGCTTGACCACTTAAACATTGAAGAACGTTGCCAAGTCTTCAATACGCGCTCCTCGATAAGTTGAACGCGCAAACTCTCGATAGGCTGTTTTGAGTCAGGGTGTATTTTGAAATGTCACTTTTTTTCAACTAGAGAAGACTACTTATTTGAAGCTATTATGAGTCCCTTGGTTAAACTATAACAACAAATTGATCTCAACAAAGAAAACTTGAGAGCTCTATAATAAGTCATCTCAATCATCACGACAATCCTGAAGATACTCTAACAACCATAACAAATCTCCTTGCGATTCCCCAAATGAGGCATTTTTACTTGAATGCACCATTGAAAGCAACAGTTTTCTCCTTGTAGTTTGGAGAGTTAAAAGTAAAGCTCATTGCCTAAAGGACCACTGAGTGACAAGCGCTAAAATGCGCTTTCGTAAGGGTGGATTTTGAATATTTTGCATCTTGGATTCGCTGCATTCCACCTTGAAAGCCCATTTCATCTAACACTGACGGAATAGCATCAAGGCGCATAAGAGAATTGGTGAAAACACTAGGAACAAACGGATGTAATTGAGTAAAGTGCAGAGAGAAATTCAAATATTCTTCGAAGAGCCGAATGAACCGGGAGTCAAATCATTGCACCTTCTTGTGGTGCTTGTCGACCTGAGATTTTGGCAAAGAAATTTCATGCTTTTCCTTCCACCTATTCGGGATTCGAACATCGTAAACACGGTTACTGACGTCTCCGATAGATAGATAGATAGATAGATAGATAGATAGATAGATAGATAGATAGATAGATAGATAGATAGATAGATAGATAGATAGATAGATAGATAGATAGATAGATAGATAGATAGATAGATAGATAGATAGATAGATAGATAGATAGATAGATAGATAGATAGATAGATAGATAGATAGATAGATAGATAGATAGATAGATAGATAGATAGATAGATAGATAGATAGATAGATAGATAGATAGATAGATAGATAGATAGATAGATAGATAGATAGATAGATAGATAGATAGATAGATAGATAGATAGATAGATAGATAGATATGGAGTAACGTTGAACTTTTGTAATAAAGCCACCTTTCAATCCCTCATACTGATGAGAAAGTGGGGAGCTCAAAGTGCTCGTATTCAATCAATGGGATTTCGGATATTGTTTTGGATTGGTGAACTATCAATCAAAATGCATTATGGAACTCTTTGCTCATTTTAAGTCAATAGGAGCAAAGTTTGCGTGCATGATTGACATCAACAGCATATTGAGTAGGTGGTGGATTCATGGTCTCAAACTGGACTGAGGAGCGTGCGTGCATGTCGCAATGAATGGGATCTCCGCGAAAAAGCTTAAAAGATTTAATAAGAATATATGAAGATTGTGTGCCTATAAAAATGTTGAGTACGGACGAGATGCCCCTACGAAGCTGAACTGCTACCTGTTCTATGGAACCATGAAAGAGACGTAACCGGACAACCGAATACCTAGGTAACCACTTCTACTCTATTCTATGTTAACTGGTGTATACAGCATGTTGTGAAAGCTATTTATACTTCTCTTGTACCTTTTGATTGCCACTGAATATTGGTCTAACCAGCATCGCCACGTTTCCCAATACATGTTCTAGCTGAGCAGAATGGTCACAACCGGTGAGATTCTACTTGTCTGCATGTTTTCATGGCTTGTGTGAATCGAAGGCAAGTCATTGCGAACTGGCTACTTCGAACCTTGAACAATGTAAACTTGCAAGCCAGAACACAATGATGAGTACTTGTTTGCTGATAATTTACTGAATAAAGTTTGAGTAGAAGTTTTCCAATTAGATCAAGATGGTTGGTAAGAAGACTCGACCAGAGGAAAATGAAAACGAGTTGGTTAGAGAGTTGGTCCGAAAAGTGCAAAACACACGTTTGACTATGGAGTCCTCTTACTGCGTGGGAAAGAACAGTCTTTGTAGATAAGATGATAACTACTCATTACTTATTGGACGAGACATTGGGACTGGACAAGTTGCAGAACTTTTATAACGCAGCTATTCATGCGTCGACCTGAGGTGTATTGTGAGTAGGAATGAGCCGTTACTCACCATGCCCTCAAGGAACTTATCATCAGTTGGAAAATATCCAGAGCTTCTGACTTGAAAACCTAACTATAAGCAGAGCGACGTTACACGCAATAGGACGAATAAGCTCCAAAAGTAGTAATCGGAAGTAGGCTCCAGTTGTACGACCGCGTCTATTAGAGAACCAGCCCAGTCATGAGCTGTCAACCCGCAAAACCAAAGCCCATGCCGGTGCGATTTACAAACTTTGACTATATGGCAGCACACAACGTTGATAGCCACATTCCGACTTGATGCCAAAACTAGAGGTGCTTAAAAGGGTGACAAAACAGTAGCGTTTATGTATAAAGTGCCACATGTTTGAAAAGCGGTGTTAGGCTGACAAGGAGGCTGCCTTTGAACCAGTGCAAAGCAAGTTTGACTTGATCCCGTTTTCACAAATCAAGTGTGGACAAGGGAGACGTCATCCCTTTTCATCAAATCATTGTCAGTGGAGTTAAAAGCAGCCATTTCGATCCGATCCTAGTTCACTAACAGTCATCTGTAGGCTATGCGAGAGGAGCTACTCACTCCCCAACCAGAGCTCTTGCATTGACATTTGGAAACCAACATGTATGCCTGTTTTGGTGCTGATATCAATCAATCAAATGAATAACACGTCATTTCCTGAAGCCCAGCAGTCCAAATAGACATTGTCGATGCTGTCCAGCGTCTTATCTTAAACAAAAGCGACTAGATGGCAGAACTGCAAGTCACCAGCTAGGTGCCATTGATGGCAGGAAATATGGATAGAAATGGGAATCTCGAGGACGTTAAGAAGCCCTGTCTTAAGCGACACATTTGAAAGTTGTATGTATAGAAAGAAGATGTGAAAGTCATTTTGACCAAATGATGGAGACGCTGCAATGAACTGTGGAGGAGCGACTGAGAGAGAGCATTTTGTTTATTTACAAAGCATGGACCAATATAGCGAAAGTGACAGGGCAAAGCTCCACAACACTCGTGGTTATAAAAAGAGCACATGGCCAGCAAACACAGGGTTACATTACTTTGATTTACACACACACACACACACACACACACACACACACTCAATTCAGTTTCGACCACATTCATGATCTCCTAATCATCCATGCTTAGCAAACTTTCACTGGATGACTTCCACCTCGCTCCTATGAGAGAAGACGTTTTCACTATGTTAGACAATGATTTAGCAGTTATTTATTTCAAACCAAACAAACTCTTATTACCTTTTGATTCGAGGTACGTGACAATGTCACTGTTGCCCATCTTAACCGCCGTCTTCAAGGGAGTGTAGCCGCACGGATCTCTCTGATTAATGTCGGCTCCACATTCAACCAGACACTCTACAGTTTCCAGGTCTTCATTCTTGATGGCCAGAAAGAGGAGCGGAAGTGAGCCTTCAGCGGTGTAACCAACGTCGGCACCGGCACGAAGCAGCACCCTGACTATTTCGGCTCGACCCCAGTAAACCGCTGCTCGAAGTGCATGATTCAGTTCTACACCTCGATCCACTCCTGGTTTCGCGTGTTTCAGGAGAACTCTAACCACATCCAAATGACCCTAAAATAATTGCAAATGCATATGACAGGTTGCTAAGTGCCGTCAAGTGTATCGCAGTAGCATGAATGCAACACTCTCATCAATGCAATTGACAACATATGCCCTCAGTATGAATCAAAATGAAGAGCCACTTGCAACAGCATACCGCTCGACTGGCGACGGTGAGTTCTGATTCCAACCGCTTGTTTACTTGGTAGGTCATGCTGACACCCCTTAATATGAGATATTCCACAGCATCGGCATGACCGTTTGCAGCGGCCACCATAAGAGGTGTTCTATAGTTCAGGTTTCCCACATTGGCGAGGCTTCTCTTGTCCATCAATAACTTGATGCACGCCAAATGACCCTGCTCCGCGGCCATGTGAATGGCGAAGTTGCCAAATCTGTCTTTCTCATGAAGCGCTGCTCCACGCGATAGCAGGATTCGCATCATCTCCGCGTTGCCGCTTGAAGCAGTTGTCATCAGTGCCGTTCTGTTGTCCTCTGCGTTTCGCGCATTGACATCAGCCTAGGAATTCCAAAGAAATCGGTTAACCAGCCCATTAGGTCGTCTCGACACTGTGCACTTGAAAGAGGCATCAGTAATAAGACATACTCCGGCATCCAGGGCACTTTGCACGTCAGCAGCTTTGTCTTCCGCCACAGCCTTCAGCAGCTTTGCATTCAATTCGGCTTTAAGCGGGTTCGGATGCTGGTTCTTCAGTTGGCAATCGGAATAGAAGAAAAAGAGATAAAATTTCTCATTTCATGACAGCCAAGTGGAATCATTGAATAGCACAATTTGTGATGCCATAAAAATCGAGTAAATGAACGCAACCGCAATTCAAACATCTTTTTGTCTCCTTACGCGATACATGGCGTGTTCCCACATGCTTGCGATGAAGCGTGAGTATTTGAATTGCCCTCAGTCTCTGATTAAAACAAACCCTTCGTCGAGCTAACAATCAGGTTCGCCAATCAATACAAACAACGTCGATAGTGTGTTCGAAAAATCCGATTGACAAATGTTTCAATTTAAAACTATTGTTTTTTTAACTTGGACTATTAAAATTTCACTTTTTTTATTTTTTTAAAAATAAATCACTCGTTTGTTTGACTAATCTTTATCCAATCTTTAAGTGAACGATTGTATATTGGACTTGTCAAGTTTGGAGGTGAAATTCTTTATTAATATGGTAAAAGCGCTCTAACTGCAGAGTAAGCTAAGGCAGGTTACGGTTTTTTCAATGACACTGCTGAACTAAGAGGGTTATAAGCACTAGTACATTGTCATGCATGATAGTTGCATGGCTTGTTTGAATTTTCTTGCATTTCCAAAGCATAGCATGCCCGAATAATTTACTACTGAACTCTATAAATGAGCTTGAGAAATGCAGAATTTCCTACCATGTTAAATTCAAAGGCAGCAGGTCTCTGACTTTTGAAAACCTCATGTCTGTTGTGTGCACATTCAATATTTCAATTCCAGTGACCGTTCACCGCAGATTTCCCACGTTAAATTTAATATGGTATTCCGACAATGTCGCGTTCATTAGTTGGATGTCTTTGCAAGCCGACTACATCAAATGCATTTTTATTACCAACATTTGGAATCCAAAATTTGATGGTAAACAAACTAAGTAATTGAATAAATATTTAATTAATAAAATAATTAATCCACTCTTATGACACAAAGACTCTGAGTAATGTACCCCAAGAGGGATGCAGAACTTATGCAACGTTATTATCTCATGATTGACATAGCAATTGAAAAACGATCCCACAGTCTGTTGAAGTGATCTGTAAGATGTTCAACTAGTAAATACATCCCACGGAGACACCAAATGACGGTTAAAAGTTGAAGGAGTACAATTTCTCTCTCATGATCTGGAGAAGGGCACCTGAAGCGGAACGCTGGAGCCTCTCAGGACGATGATATTTTGTGCACTAATCTTCATGAAATTCTCTGTGAAAGTGATCAAGGACCCCTTCAGAAAGTGAATTAGGTTATTGCAAATGCCTTCAGAAAACATAAATGTGTACACTTGGAGAAGTATTTGTAAATCTTTAAATGTCAAGCTGTTGAAGGCGGTTTCCAAATCTAACTCTATCGTCAAGGGAGGGTGCCTTGGTGCCATCTCATTGAAAACCAAATTTTAACACATGTTTACCATTATGTCAACCACTGAATCCGCGCTGGTGACTTCCGAGTCGGTGTCACCAAACCACCGATGAGATTGAACTATGTAATTGGTTTCGTCTTTTGGTTTTGTGCTTCTATTCTATATGTGAGATTGACTTGGACAAATTTCAATTTGGTTCATTTTTGTGTCTCTAACTATCAATGAAATCTCAAAGTGGCAATAATGCCGACACCGCCATGTGCATATTCTTCAACGCTCATCTCCAGACTCCACAAATCCAATGATCCGACTGATTCCAGTCAATGATCATAAAGCGAAAGGGCATCAAGTAAGTTTAGAGCAAGGAATCCAGAATTTACATCAGCCTCTAACCATTGCAGTTAGTTTGTGCCATGAAGATTGAACATCTCGATGCTGTATTGCTTCAGCGTTCCCCTCCAAGTAAAGAGAAAACCTCTGACATCAAATGGATGCCAACAGCTCGGAGTCAGCAATCATAAATTCTAAATGGGAGGCTTCAATCAGGATGACAGTAAGGTGCCTTCTTATTCAGAGTTGGTGCTTTTTAAACGGGATAACACTTATGAACCCTTACTGAGAACTACATCGGCCTGCTTAAGGTGATATCAGAAAGTCAGTTACAATGTTTCAGTTACCGCGTGAGTGTTTGCATTAAGCCTTGGTTAACATCCAAGGCGTTTATACGTGGACTACACGGTCTGCCCTCCGTCTAAAGTTTCAGAGCTTGGAAGTAGAACTACAATAAGTCTGGTAAACGGGGGACGACGTAAATGCCTGAATTCACGGTCTCAAACTGGACTGAGGAACGTGCGTGCATGGTGTATAAGCTATTTGTACTTCTGTTTTTCCTTTTGATTGAGGTTTATTGGTTGTAGGAATAAGCCGTTACTCACCATGCTTTCAAGGATCTTATCATCAGTTGGAAAATATCCGGGGCTTCTGACTTGGAAACCTAGCTCAAAACAGAGCGACGTTACACGCAACTGGACGAATAAACTCCAAAAGTAATATTCGGAAGAAGGCCCCAGTTGTACAACCGCGTCTATTGTAGGACCAGCGTAGTCATGAGCTGTCAGCAAGCAGAAACAGAGCCTAGGATGTTGCAATTTACAAATATGGACTATATAGCAGCATCCAACGTCGATAGCAACACTCCGACTTGATGCCGAAACTAGTGGTGCTTAAAAGGGTGACAAAACATTAGCATAAATGTTTACAGTGCCACCCTTTAGAAAAGCCATTTTCCACTACACATGCATGACAGAAGAGAGCCGTTCAAAGCATGCCTCACCAATTAGGCAACTGCTTGATAATGAAATGTGAAATAGTGTACATAGAGAATATTTTCAATGAAACAATTGAAATCACAAAAGACGACTGGCAGTGAGGCTGCAATGCGGTTGGAAAAATAAAGCCTTATAAAGGGTCTACAATGTGAAAAAATGAATGTAATTTATTTAATTTCAGCTCGATTTCCTCTCGCAAACTCATGGAGGCTGTCTCTCAGAGACTATAAATGAAGGGTGGACTCAGAGGGCCCTTGTCTGTCTGTGGGAAAACATACCACTGACCGCAGTGATTGGTTCCGGTCAAGTGGTCCAATCACTTCCTCAACTAGCGGGATTGGGGGTTTTCAGTTATTCCTACTGAGAACATACCGCTCGAATAAACTAGGAAGCAAAGACTCCAATCATCAACGAAGTATCTGCTCCCGCGTCAGGAGTCCACATTGCTTTCCTCAATAAAACGAGTTGAATTAATTGTGTTTGACTTTTACCGCTCTTTCGCATTATTTCAGAGTCAGTCCTCTCAGCCCACATTCGAACCATTACACTCATATTTCAGCAGGCTCGATTATACTTGTCAAGTCACTCGTGCACATACCACTGAAGAGGTCGAGGAAGATATGAACCCGCCTTTGGCCATTCAGGGAGAGTCACCCAACCAAATTAATATGGAACACATAGTGTTCAAAAACTGACCTAAATTTATCTGAGCAGTATTTGATTTAATAGTGTTTCTGAGCATTTGAACACAGCCATCCAAATGTGAGGTGGACACACGTTGCCAGTTCATTCGGAGGATGCGCGCAAGGTACGTGAGAATGAATTTTTTAATAGCTTGTTTTCACTTATTTCTTTTGAGAACATACCTCTCGAATAAACTAGGAAGCAAAGGCTCCAACCATCAACCAAACATGAGTTGGTCCGAAAAGTGCAAAACACACGTTCGACCCTGGAGTTCCCTTCCTGAGTGGGACAGAACAGTCTTTGTAGATAAGATGATAACCACCGGTTTCTGATCGGACGAGACATTGAGACTGGACAATTTGCAGAACTTTTATAACGCAACTATTCATGCGTCGACCTGAGGTGTATTGTGAGTAAGAATGAGCCGTTACTCACCATGCTCTCAAGGAACTTATCATCAGTTTTAAAATATACGTAGCTTCTGACTTGGAGACTTCTAAGCATTATAAAACTATGGCTCGCTGTTGGTTCTTCAACTTGCTGTAAATTGGATCGGACGAATCGAGCCTGCTGAATTGTGATCGCTAATGGGTCGCAAATGGGCGGAGAGGAATGACTCTGAAATAATGCAAAACAGCGGCAAAAGTCAAGCACAAATAATTCAAATCGTTTTATTGAGGAAAGCCATGTGGGCTCTTGCTGCGAGAACTATGGCGCGTATTAAATTCTTGGCAAAGTTCTTCAATGCTGAAACAGTCAAGCCTATATCACAAGCCCGATTCAGATTCATGGAAGTCGAAGACCGAGGAAGTATTTCAATGTGTTATTGTCATTTTAGACAAAGCCTGAGTTTGTACGCGAACTGTCATCTGCAAAATCTCCCCACTGTTTGTCTTTCGACCATCTACAGCTAATCATTTAGTCTCCTACCAACCACGAATAAAACTAGAGACTCAAGCCCTTCAATTGAGAGGACTTGTACATGTGTAGTTCCCTCGGCACATTTCTCATGAAGTGATTGCTACCTTGCTGCATCTTAAGCGCTATCTGGAGAGCTACGATGAATGCTTGTGGTGACTCAATCGAAGCTAGGTTTGAGGTGATTAATTGGTCCGAATAGTGCAGAACACACGTTCGACTACGGAGTCCTCTTCCTGATTGGGACAGAACAGTATTTGTAGATAGGATGATAACTACTCATTACTTATTGGACGAGACATTGAGACTGGACAAGTTGCAGAACTTTTCTAACTCAGGTTTTCATGCGTCGACTTGAGGTGTATTGTGAGGCTCCAGCCAAATGCACCTCGATCGGGCAGATACGACAGACCTTGACTGAGTAGGAGAATCACATTCGATTCATGTCTTTGGAATACCTTTCAAAAGCACACCTGAGCTCATCTTTATTTGAATTTTGAGATTCTATGAAGTGCTTTCGACTCTCTCCGCACATAGCCTATGCGTTGGTGTTCATTTAACCAAACCAAGGAGTGAACGTACTCATGCAAAAATTACACCAAGTGTGTCAACAACTATCCTTCATGCCTCCCATCAAATCACACTAGCACAAAGGTTTAAACTTCATTCATCGGTCAAAAAGTTCATTCTCACGTACCTCGGGCGCATCCTTCGAATGATCTGGCAACGTGTGTCCAAATCACATTTGGATGGCTGTGTTCTAATGCTCAGAACCACTATTAACTCAAATACTGCTCAGATAAATTTGGGTCACTTTTTCAAATTTAGGTGTCGAGGAACACAGAAAGGAGTGAATTCAAGCGCTCTATCTTCTGATCCGTTTTCTTCAAACGATCAAATATCTCCTCGAAAGCTCGTATCGTCTTATCATAAATTTCACTATTCGGAGTCGAGACCGGCGCTTTGCAGCATTCGCTTTCTATAACCGTGTCGCCATATCTCTTTTCGTCTCCTCTTTCTCTCCACTGTTCAAAGTCGAATTTTTTGCTTTTAAAGTGACCTTCTCGAGGGTTTAGCAACAGTCACAACTAGATTTTGCAAACCTTCCAAATTGCCTCTCAGTCGGATCATTGGATTTGTGGAATCTGGAGGTGTGCGTTGAAGAATATGCACATGGTGGTGTCGGCATTGTTGCCACTTTGAGACACGAAAATGAACCAAATGGAAATTTGTTCAAGTCAATCTCACACCGGTGGTTTGGTGACACCGACTCGGAAGTCACCAGCGCGGATTCAGTGGTTGACATAATGGTAAACATGTGTTAAAATTTGGTTTTTAATGAGATGGCACCAAGGCACCCTCCCTTGACGATAGAGTTAGATTTGGAAACCGCCTTCAACAGCTTGACATTTAAAGATTTACAAATACTTCTCCAAGTGTACACATTTATGTTTTCTGAAGGCATTTGCAATAACCTAATTCACTTTCTGAAGGGGTCCTTGATCACTTTCACAGAGAATTTCATGAAGATTAGTGCACAAAATATCATCGTCCTGAGAGGCTCCAGCGTTCCGCTTCAGGTGCCCTTCTCCAGATCATGAGAGAGAAATTGTACTCCTTCAACTTTTAACCGTCATTTGGTGTCTCCGTGGGATGTATTTACTAGTTGAAATTTGAAATTTTTAAATCAGCCTACTAGTTTTAGAAGGTCATTTCTCTTTAGCAAAATTCATGACTCCAGCGTGACATGCGGTGAAAACGTGGAAAGCCTAGATGTCAAAGTGCAGGAAATAGGCTTTGGACGAGGCGACTCTGATTTGCGATGCTCGTGTTGAAATGAGCTGACTTGCGCTAACTACAAGGTCGAAAAACTGAGCACGTTCTCACAAACCGCCTTTGAGACCACCTTCTCAACGGTTATGACTCTCGGTCAGATGAAAGCAATTATGTCCATAAAAAGAATGCAACACCACGCAACATGGGAACATTATTTAATTTCAAATGTTGGTATTAAAAATGCAGAAGCAATTGGTCGTGACTTGTTGTTCTCGGTCACCAGTGCGTTCTCGCATCAAGACTTAACCAATGCTTGTGATGACTCTATCGAAGCTAGGTTTGAGGTTTACTGGATGGAAGACTGCACCGGATTTACTGGAGAAGCACGAACAGACTATATGCTTCCTAAAATGAAAAAGTTACTGTGCATTGTGCGTAGCAAAGTGTTTCATGGATGCTAAAGATATGGGCCTACCGAAGTGAGTATATTGAAGGGATCTATTCATGTGAGATGTTTTCGCTAAAAGTTACAATTTAAGGGTAGAAGGAGCACATCTTGATAGATAAGTCTAGAGCTGGCATTTTCGATCCATCGCTGCATCTCCATTAGCAGACATGGCGTACCAACTTGACAATAGGTAATACCTATCTGAATGCCTGTTCCTCTCCCTCTCCAACTGCGTGTGTAAACTTGCGTATCTGTGTGAGTTTGATCACGAGCCTACTTTGGTCGGTGTCAATATTTCGACTCGGATTGGTTGGTCTGGTGCTTCAACCAACACCCTTTCATTAGCAGATCATCAACTGAGCAGCATCCGACCGTTCAGTTGGGACTCCAATACCTTAATGCGTTGTTTCACCAGATTCTGAAATTTAGATAATATCCGATATAATCAGATTTTACAGTGAAAGATAGAGGTACTCTAAACAAAAAGCTAGAGTACTTCGAGATGGACTGCGTGTGATATTGTGGTGATAGGTAAAGGTGCTGTGAGTTGATTGCCTTATTTTGGGCTTGTAGAATTAGACTTGCTGGTGCATTCATCGTAGCTCTCCAGATAGCGCTTAAGATGCAGCAACAGATGGCCATAGTTTTATAATGTTTAGAAGTCTCAAAGCCAATCGTCTTTTGTGATTTCAACTGGCTGCTTCGAACCTTGAACAATATAAACTTGCACACCAGAAGACAATGATGCGTACCTGTTTACTGTTAGTTTACTGAAGACAGTTTGAGTAGAAGATTTCCAATCAGTTCAAGATGGCTGGTAAGATGCCTCGATCAGAGGAAGATGAAAACGAGATGTTCATTCATAGGTAGACGAAAAACGCGCTTGGTCGACATGAATGACCTTCAATTTGCAAGGGCACACCTTATCATCGCAGGTCGCCTTCGCATAAATTAATTAACCAAGTTGCATAGGAGCGTATCCAACCGTTGGCCCCATTACTTTGGACAAAGTGCTTCACAAATTGGACTGCATTACCAAGTTGCTATTACCAGCAGCCCTTACGTTATGGCAAACATAT
The DNA here is from genome assembly GCA_019097775.1 of Moniezia expansa. Taxonomy (NCBI): domain Eukaryota; kingdom Metazoa; phylum Platyhelminthes; class Cestoda; order Cyclophyllidea; family Anoplocephalidae; genus Moniezia; species Moniezia expansa. Next base: position 2,236,533 of record JADFDV010000062.1, on the reverse strand, counting down.
TAGCAATAACCACAGGAGGACTGTATCATCTCTTATCCGAAATAGATTTCAAATGCTAATCGCAGAGCGGCATTAGAAATGACATTTCTGTGAACGGAACACTAGAAAGTCTGCTAGGTTTCCTCTCGGCAACTTCCGTTAGAAGCGTAGGGGTAGAGTTTTATGGCATTTGAAAATTCAAGCCAACTCATGCAGGCTGACTCTCAGAGACTATAAAGGAGGGGTTGTCTCAGAGAGCCCTTGTCTTTCTGTGCGAAATCATATCACTGACCCCAGTGATTGGTTCCGGACAAATGGCAAAATCACTAACTCAAATAGCAGGATTGGGTGTTTTTAGTTATTCCTATTGAGAACATACCGCTCGAATAATCGAGGAAGCAAAGGCTCCAGTCATCAACGACGTATCAGCTCCCGCATCAAGAGTCCCCATTGCCTTACTCCGATCCAAGTTACAGCAAGCTGAAGCGGTTATCGACGTCTTCGTTTTCCTGGCATGATTCCATAGTACAGGTAGCAGTTCAGCTTCGTAGTGGCATCTCGTCCATACTCGACATTGTTATGGGCACACAATCTTCATACATTCTTTTGAAATATTTTAAGCTTTCTCGCGGAGACCCCATTCATTGCCACATGCACGCACGTTCCTCAGTCCAGTTTGAGACCATGAATTCAGGCATTTACGTCGTCCCCCGTTTACCAGACTTATTGTAGTTCTACTTCCAAGCTCTGAAACTTTAGACGGAGGGCAGACCGTGTAGTCCACGTATAAACGCTTTGGATGCTAACCAAGGCTTAATTTCAACGCTCACTAGGTAACTGAAGCATTGTAACTGACTTTCTGATATCACATTAAGCAGGCCGATGTAGTTCTCAGTAAGAGTGCATAAGTAAGTAAGAAGGCACCTTATTGTCATCCTGTTTAAAACCTCCCATTTAGAATTTCCGATTGCCAACTCCAAGCCGTTGGAGTCCATTTGAAGTCAGAGGTTTTCTCTTTCCTTGAAAGGGAATGCTGAATCAATGCAGCATCGAGGTGTTCAATCTTCATTGCACAAACTAAATGCGATGGTTAGAGGCTGATATAACTTCCGATCATTGCCCTGTCACCTTCGCTATGTCGGTCCCTGCTTTGTAAATAAACCAGATGCTCTCTCTCGCTGGCTAATCCGCAATGCGTTGCAGCGTCTCCATCCTCTGTTCAAAATAACTTTCACATCTTCTTTCTATACATGCAACTTTCAAATGTGTCGCTTTTGACATGGCTTTTTAACGTCCTCGAGATTCCCATTTCTATCCATATTTCCTGCCATCAATGGCACCTAGCTGGTGACTTGCAGTTTTGCGGTCCGTGACGTATTCTTGTGTATTGTGTGAAGGAAGGCATTTAATCGCTTTAAGTTAATAGGAGTCGTTGGATAGCATCGGTAATGCCTATTCGGACTGCTGGTTTTCAGAAAGTGTAGTGTTATTCATTTGGATGATTGACATCAGCACCAAAACAGGCAGACCATCTACAGTTAATCATTCAGTCCCTTACCAACCGCGAATAAAACTAGAGACTCAAGCCCTTCGATTGGGAGGACTTGTACATGTGTAGTTCCCTCAGCACATTTCCCACGAAGTGATTGCTACCTTGCTGCATCGTGATCAAACTCACACAGATACGCAAGTTTACACACGCAGTTGGAGAGGGAGAGGAACAGGCATTCAGATAGGTATTACCTATTGTCAAGTTGGTACGCCATGTCTGCTAATGGAGATGCAGCGATGGATCGAAAATGCCAGCTCTAGACTTATCTATCAAGATGTGCTCCTTCTACCCTTAAATTGTAACTTTTAGCGAAAACATCTCACATGAATAGATCCCTTCAATATACTCACTTCGGTAGGCCCATATCTTTAGCATCCATGAAACACTTTGCTACGCACAATGCACAGTAACTTTTTCATTTTAGGAAGCATATAGTCTGTTCGTGCTTCTCCAGTAAATCCGGTGCAGTCTTCCATCCAGTAAACCTCAAACCTAGCTTCGATAGAGTCATCACAAGCATTGGTTAAATCTTGATGCGAGAACGCACTGGTGACCGAGAACAACAAGTCACGACCAATTTGATTTCGAAGTTAAGTTTATGAAGGCGTGGCAATGGAGTCTGTGATTGCGGATGTGAAAGTTGTACGTGTTTTCAAACCTTGTGTCTCCAGACGTCTGCTTGTCCAAATGGGGTTGAAGGTGATAATTGCGGATTGCAGCCTTCCTTAAGTTGTTGACTTCGTGGTTTGTGTGTAGTGCCTTATGAAGAAAGACACGAAGTCTCTAGACTTAGCAGTGGTTCATGTGAAAAGTTCATCGCATCACGCATGCATTCATTCACTACCCAGCTGTGCACATAAGACCAAACTATTCCTCAAGAGCACCTCATTCAGTGGTAGCAGCAGCAGCAGCTGAGTGAATGCTCAAAAACCTCATGATCTTCAAATTTCGACTTCATCCAACTCATTGAACCCCATCAAATTAGACACAAGCATTGTTCGAAGCTAAGCAAAAGCACGAACACATTCTTTTTTCCTTTTCCTTCTCAATCGCTTATTCGCCCCATGCGATTTCGTTCGCGATCTACGCTGCAAGGGTGACAGAACAGACTGAAGCAGTTCACAGTATCTCCGTTACTATCTATCTATCTATTTATCTATCTACCTATCTCACTAATGAGTTCAAGCTGAAGCAGCTTAGTGACTCAATGTTTTTATCCTTCATTGAATCTGTATTTAGTGGGACTTGCCCTCATGGGAGGGGAGTAAATACATAACTAAGCCACAACCAAAGATACTCTTGTGAAGGAGCATGCGATCTGAGCTTCCATCGCGCAACTGCAATTACCAGAATAGAAGATACTAGCTAATCGTTGAATGTCGATAAGCATGGGTGGTTAAGTAGGTGTGTGATTAAGGTGGGTGGACGGAGGAGGAGAACTGGGCTGAGAAATAGGAGGGGAAAGAAGAAAAAAACATGTGCAAAGAATATGTTAAGTTTATTAGCTACTATATAACCTCCAAAATTGCTTGAAATCGGCCTGTCTATCCATGCACCTACTCCGGAAGCGATAGACTGGCGACGTTTCGCAATACTCTATGTACAGCTACCACCTCACAATAGAATTTTCGCTCCAAAAAGTAAACTTTTAGTAGTCCAAGTTAAAAAAAAAACAATAGTTCTTACTAAATTGCCATCTTCGACTACCCACGCATGACAGGACAGAGTCGTTCAAAGCAGGCCTCACCAATCAGGCGATATCAAGGCAATAAAATTATTTCTTTTTTTAAAACAAAAAAATGATTCCTTAGTAGTCCAAATCAAAAAAATAATAGTTTGAAATTGAAACATTTGTCAATCGGATTTTTCGAAGACACCATCGACTTTGTTTGTATTGATTGGCGAACCTGATTGTTAGCTCGACGAAGGGTTTGTTTTAATCAGAGACTGAGGGCAATTCAAATACTCACGCTTCATCGCAAGCATGTGGGAACACGCCATGTATCGCGTAAGGAGACAAAAAGATGTTTGAATTGCGGTTGCGTTCATTTACTCGATTTTTATGGCATCACAAATTGTGCTATTCAATGATTCCACTTGGCTGTCATGAAATGAGAAATTTTATCTCTTTTTCTTCTATTCCGATTGCCAACTGAAGAACCAGCATCCGAACCCGCTTAAAGCCGAATTGAATGCAAAGCTGCTGAAGGCTGTGGCGGAAGACAAAGCTGCTGACGTGCAAAGTGCCCTGGATGCCGGAGTATGTCTTATTACTGATGCCTCTTTCAAGTGCACAGTGTCGAGACGACCTAATGGGCTGGTTAACCGATTTCTTTGGAATTCCTAGGCTGATGTCAATGCGCGAAACGCAGAGGACAACAGAACGGCACTGATGACAACTGCTTCAAGCGGCAACGCGGAGATGATGCGAATCCTGCTATCGCGTGGAGCAGCGCTTCATGAGAAAGACAGATTTGGCAACTTCGCCATTCACATGGCCGCGGAGCAGGGTCATTTGGCGTGCATCAAGTTATTGATGGACAAGAGAAGCCTCGCCAATGTGGGAAACCTGAACTATAGAACACCTCTTATGGTGGCCGCTGCAAACGGTCATGCCGATGCTGTGGAATATCTCATATTAAGGGGTGTCAGCATGACCTACCAAGTAAACAAGCGGTTGGAATCAGAACTCACCGTCGCCAGTCGAGCGGTATGCTGTTGCAAGTGGCTCTTCATTTTGATTCATACTGAGGGCATATGTTGTCAATTGCATTGATGAGAGTGTTGCATTCATGCTACTGCGATACACTTGACGGCACTTAGCAACCTGTCATATGCATTTGCAATTATTTTAGGGTCATTTGGATGTGGTTAGAGTTCTCCTGAAACACGCGAAACCAGGAGTGGATCGAGGTGTAGAACTGAATCATGCACTTCGAGCAGCGGTTTACTGGGGTCGAGCCGAAATAGTCAGGGTGCTGCTTCGTGCCGGTGCCGACGTTGGTTACACCGCTGAAGGCTCACTTCCGCTCCTCTTTCTGGCCATCAAGAATGAAGACCTGGAAACTGTAGAGTGTCTGGTTGAATGTGGAGCCGACATTAATCAGAGAGATCCGTGCGGCTACACTCCCTTGAAGACGGCGGTTAAGATGGGCAACAGTGACATTGTCACGTACCTCGAATCAAAAGGTAATAAGAGTTTGTTTGGTTTGAAATAAATAACTGCTAAATCATTGTCTAACATAGTGAAAACGTCTTCTCTCATAGGAGCGAGGTGGAAGTCATCCAGTGAAAGTTTGCTAAGCATGGATGATTAGGAGATCATGAATGTGGTCGAAACTGAATTGAGTGTTTGTGTGTGTGTGTGTGTGTGTGTGTGTGTGTGTGTGTGTGTGTGTGTGTGTGTGTGTGTGTGTGTGTGTGTGTGTGTGTGTGTGTGTGTGTGTGTGTGTGTGTGTGTGTGTGTGTGTGTGTGTGTGTGTGTGTGTGTGTAAATCAAAGTAATGTAACCCTGTGTTTGCTGGCCATGTGCTATGTTGGTCCCTGCTTTGTAAATAAACAAGATGCTCTCTCTCAGTTGCTCCTTCATTACTTTATGTTCACAAGTAAATCGCTGTAAAGCACTGTTTTGGAATATTGAGAATATGCCTGTTTTGAAATTTGTAAAGAACTACTCTTCCTCCCTGATAAAGAGCCCCAATGAAGAAAGCATGCCCGCAGTGCGTTGCAGCACCTCCATTCTTTAGTAAAAATGACTTTCACAACTTATTTCTACACATACACCTTTCAAATGTGTCGCTTTGACATAGCTTCTTAACGTCCTCGAGATTCCCATTTCTATCCATATTTCCTGCCATCAATGGCACCTAGCTGGTGACTTGCAGTTCTGCCGTCTAATCGCTTTTGGTTAAGATAAGACGCTGGACAGCATCGACAATGTCTATTTGGACTGCTGGTCTTCAGGAAATGACGTGTTATTCATTTGATTGATTGATATCAGCACCAAAACAGGCATACATGTTGGTTTCCAAATGTCAATGCAAGAGCTCTGGTTGGGGAGTGAGTAGCTCCTCTCGCATAGCCTACAGATGACTGTTAGTGAACTAGGATCGGATCGAAATGGCTCATTTTAACTCCACTGACCATGATTTGATGAAAAGGGATGACGTCTCCCTTGTCCACACTTGATTTGTGAAAACGGGATCAAGTCAAACTTGCTTTGCACTGGTTCAAATGCAGCCTCCTTGTCAGCCTAACACCGCTTTTCAAACATGTGGCACTTTATACATAAACGCTACTGTTTTGTCACCCTTTTAAGCACCTCTAGTTTTGGCATCAAGTCGGAATGTGGCTATCAACGTTGTGTGCTGCCATATAGTCATTTTGTGTAGATGAGATTTTCAAGTACGTTTTATCCCAGTGAGTAAAGAAGTGGTGGAAGGGTTTGACGCCTTTCTTCTTTTCCTTTACAAGGTCAAACTATCATGTACCAGGAGATAGCCTAGATCTATATCATCAGATGGGGAAAATATATCAAGTATTAGTCGTTTTGTGCAAAGAGGGAGGGGGTTAAGGATCCAGCGTGGCTGGCTTCCTAGACGCCGTAACACAATATCTTCCAACTTCAAGGTTGCAGGTTCTTATTTGATTGATGTGCGGAGCTAACCCCATGCAAACTCACCAACTGATGTGAGCTGGAACGATAGTGTTTAATTAAAAATTTTACATAAACTTTTATATTGGTAACGCAAGAGAGTGGCCTAAAGACCATCGCCAAACAGTTCCAGGTACATTAGTGATTTGAATTTTCATTGTCACTATTCACTGTGCAGTTATCTACTCAAAGATATTTCAAATATTAAGACATGAATTCTGGACTATTAGGCGAAAAGGATAGTAAGACCTGAGAGCCCACTATCAGAGATGGTCAGATGGATATACCGACGTTTATTTCAGGTGAGTCATTTGTTTTTGACAATCTCTTTAGTTTCATAGGCTTCATAACCGGAATCCTAACCCACTTCTGCTAATCGGTCAAACCAACAATAAATGAAACGACACGAGCTCCGACCCCTAAGCGGCGAACTGCGGAAATAGTACGTGTTGGACGAAGTGGTCATCCAATTCTGAAATTTCGATGTGGCTTTCGGTCAAACCCTGAGGGGAATATGACGACAATTTACTTAACGCTCATAATTTTTTTCATTTACTCCCCACCCATAAGGGCAAGTCCCAAGGACTTATTAGGGGTACAGCAGAAGTACAAATGGCTTTTACTACATGTAGCACACAAGAGTTAACACAGAAGACAATAAAAGTGTTTATCGACGTCTTCGGTTCTCTGGTCACTTCTCTGGCAGGGTTTCATAGTACAAGTAGCAGTTCCACTTCAATTCCACTTCGGAATGGCACCTCATCCGTCTTCGACACTGTTAAGAGCAGACAATATTCATGCTTCTTCCAGAAGTCTTTTCAACCTTCTGGCGGAGGTTCCATTCATTGCTACATGCCGCACCTTCCACAGTCCAACCTGAGACCATGATACCAGGTATTTACGTGGTACCTTGTTCACGAGGCTGTATGAGGTTGTACTCCTGCAACCTACGTCTGGTAGGTGATTAGTCCTATCCGGCCGCCCCTCTCATTGGTCCCCAGGGATTACCGGTGGTTACCACGAGGAGGTTGAGAGTAGGTTTGATCACCATACTCATAAAAACTCTTTTATTTCAACCCTCTTGCCTGGCGTTTTGATGGTATTCTTTGGTATTTCTTTGTCAAAATGGCCGCTAATTAAGCCAAAATTCACCGCATTTTTACATTTCACTAGACTGAATTTCTACCTTGCAAATACATTGCCCCTTTAGGACAAAATCCTACAAATTCTTAAATGTCTATCCCCGGATTTCTTTAGTCGATTTACTTCAAGCATCAAAACATTAATTCGTAAACTTTTCATTAATGCGGCCTATTTGATAGAGCGAAGTTCATGAGTTGGATATATTACAACGGCCTTATCATGGACTTATTTGCACTCGAATGCTTTTTAACTATACATGACCTCATTTAATTGAATTATTTATTTGCGACTGAGGTCACAGCTTGCGTCTAAATTATCGATTAAGTCATTGCAGAAAAATTATCGAAATAGAACTGGAAATTACAGATCCGTACAAAAAGGAAATTCATCCATTGTCGCAGTCTAACTGCAATGCAATCCGAGACCGATTTAACCACCTCTCATCACTAAAGTAGTATACGCCTAAACACGTGTTTCTTCCCAATGTAATACAGAGAAGAGATGAAGCCGACATTCAGAACGCTTCCCATTGGCAGATGGCCTCTTGTAACGGCTGACACAATTTTCTTTTCTAATCTAATGGGCGAAATTGCTCAACATCTGAACAATTCTTACCGAAATTAGTGGAAAAGCCTTTTGACGTTGTTGTGCGGATGTGCAGCGGCAGCACATGCATATGACTCACGACAAATTAATCGATATTTCGGAGAACACTGGGCCCAAGAGCCGGTGGCTGGCTGTATGTGAACGGGCCGTCAACTTCGATGCAGGAGACGAAGAGTTAGTTCAAAGATAGTTCTTTGCTTGAGTTTCTGATTCGACAGCCTTAGAAGCCAGTGGGAGAGCAAAGAACTGGCCAAGATGAGTTGAAGGAGATTACTGATATATATTTGTCGATTCTCCCCTCTTCTATATTTCCAGTGGAAGAATACCACGTTTTAATGACCCAGTTATTATTAAAATGTCAAGACTGGTGTACCCAGCAGCATTCTTACAAGCATTCCTTGGTAAATTGCAGTGTGGAATAAACTTTTGCAATGTATAGGGCAGGGCGATTTATAAAGAGTTAAATTCTTGTAAGTTGGTCTTCTCTTCGGCGGATGAGATCATCTAAATATCTAATTAAGGGTACTTATGAGTTACCCAAACATAGAAAGCTCGAGTGGAGGTGATCTCTAAAATAGGCCTTGTCGCCACAATAAAGTCTCCGTCAGCAGTCTTCGCACCTCATTTCATCTTTCTATCGATAATTTCAGCGTCTGCTTCTACATAGGGGATCTGCACATTTGCTTAGCTTGTCAAATGTGCGGTGTGGTGTCCCATCCTCGACTGCGACAGTAGCTGGTTCAACCCATTTTTGAACTGCATAACTTTAAAGAAACTAAAAAACATCACAGTTTATGAGACTCAGAGTTTTTCAGCTAGAAGATGGCTACATATTTTTATTCGAATTGATATCAGTTCTCGATGTTAATCCAGTATCTAAAAGAGGACACCTTTATAAATGCTGGAACTGACACTTAATAGACAACTCCAGCCATAACTCGCAAGACAGCTTGAAAATACAATTTAGAGGTGCCAAACCACCATTTTGCGGAGTCAGTCTTAATTTCGACCACCAATGTTTAGAGGCTCATTAAGGTAAACTGGCCTACAAATGTCGTTGCTTCCAGAGGTTCTGGCTATTCTCTAGGGGAAACCAATGGCGAAGTCACAAAATGGCTTTTCAATATTTGTATTGAATGATTGCTGACTTTTATATGGTAAAATAGAAGTCATTGGTATAATACAATTCAGGAAAAGGTGCGAGCAGGCGTTGAGGCTATGATAGGTAAGCAAATAGCAAACTAATCCACCAGCTGAAACTATGTTCAAATAGCACTGGCAGGCCCTACCCCAAGTTTAATACATACTAATAAAAACTATTCTATTAAGTTTCTGAGGTCATGGATTAATGAGAGGCGTTTTTTCTCATCTAACTGATATCTAATGAATTGTGGAGCCATTGCCATAGTGAAGCCATTTTGTGGAATGTCCAGGCCATTAAAAGTGCGTCTAAAAAATCGATGATGATTTTTCAGCCACGAACGTGTCGTCCCGCGCATGCAGAAAACGGGAGGCAACTAAAGGTGAACCACAACTGATGCGGAAAATGGCGTCTGAATCCTAGCCAATCGTGCCGACGTGGGCTTAGATACGAAGGCATCCACGTGCTGGATGACTCATTTAGGGGTGACTCAGAAGTGCCTTCGGTTGGTTGGTGCAACTCCACAAAAAGTATGGAAACCCCTGTGCAATGCTCAGGTGTGAAGGGAGGCTTGAAATTACACAAGCACCAAGCCGGGGATTTCTTCACAGCTTTAGCCACGCAACTTCCTAATGTTGGTTCGAAATGGGATCGTTTTGGATAATTATATCCGGGAAGAGCAAATATTGGCATTTTTAAGGCTAATTTAAATGCATTGAAAGTTGAACGTATATCGATTAATTAACCCGCCAATCTATAGGGATCATTCAATTTACTTTGGCGTGGGGTTGTAGTAGTAGGCTATATTTTCACAAAGTCGATATTGTCGTTGAGACAGGATTATAGAAGAAGATGGTTGGAGGAGCGATCGTTTTGAAGGGACAGGTTCGTTGTTTAGAGAAAGGTAGCGGATATCATTCTCAATCAAAAACAAACGGTGAAGCGTGGATGTCCTATCCTTAATCTCAGTTCGTTGGCCAAGGGAAGGGTTGTAAGACATTTTACTTCCATCAAAGAACTTTATAACACGTTAAATGCGCCTTATGGAAACTAAAATTACTGACACTCATATCTATAATCTACAAGGCCTGAACACTAAGGGGCGGAGAAATTGATTCCATCATGAACTTTACTAATCTAGACTAAGAGAGAAGTTATGCCATATGTGTAGTTAGAGTGACCGAAGAATGATTGTAAAACCGCATTGTTTCAGTAACAAAGAATGCACGAAACTTTAACTTTAAACTCTGGTACTACTGGGGCTTTTGAATCGTACTAGTTGAGTTCTTATTGATCCTAGTCAACGGTTCATAAATGAGCAGGTCGCTAGAAACAGCTACTTTTGGGGAAGATGAGAGCCATTAGCGCTCAAATCTTCTTCAGGCAAGCCTCCATGGCCAAAGAGTACAGCATCTAAATAAGAGCTTTAGACCTGTGTCAAATTCCCATAAAGGTTGACTTTATAGGACAGAGGTAAAAGTTCACCTCGTGGGTTAAATTATCGACATTGAACTATTCTCTTGCTTCAGGATGATGCAAGTCCTGGCAATGTACCGAAAGTTGGGGGAAAGAAGCCCGTATCGAGGGAAGGCAATTTGATCGATCACTCCTATTAACTAGATCATGTGGCCGTTAATCTAAAGGGAAATGGCGAGGCAGGAGTCTACGAACTGAGTGACGTCTCAGGTCTAATAATAGAAAAACGCGAAAGTAATAGGAATAGGTGTCTTCTTTGATTGACCCCACTGCGATTCAGTTTTAGCCTCATACATGCCAGCCTATAATTCTTTGATTACCTTCAATTTCTACTTTCGGAATTATAATTGGAAACATTACTTGTAAACCATGTCTAATAGCCTTGGTTCAGGAAAACACCCGCTGATCTGCATCAAATTTGTTTCACGAAAAAGTGAAGGAGTGCTTTCACCTTCAAAATCGATCGTACGCACAAAGAACCACTGAAAATTAGATTATGGGCATCGAAGGGGAGGAAAGGTACAAGTCTATGAATTATGTTTGTAGCATATGACCTCATGTAAGTTAATCTGACACGATTGAAAACTGAATGACCGCTGACTTTAAGACGCCCTCAAATCACTTGGCCTTAAATTATAAAACGGCGTTTGTGATCTCGAAAAATTGTTACCTCAATCGTTAGTGCTCTGCATTAAATTTCACCGAAGCGAGTCGTGCAAGTTCATATTAAGGAAAGTTAGCGAAATGTTCTCTGAATATCAAGTAGATAACGAGGCATTTGGTGTTCTCGACTAATTTAAGCTGCCATTTCGCTTTATGATCATTGACTGGAATCAGTCGGACCATTAGATTTGTGGAATCTGGAGGTGTGCGTTGAAGAATATGCACATGGTGGTGTCGGCATTGTTGCCACTTTGAGACACGAAAATGAACCAAATGGAAATTTGTTCAAGTCAATCTCACACCGGTGGTTTGGTGACACCGACTCGGAAGTCACCAGCGCGGATTCAGTGGTTGACATAATGGTAAACATGTGTTAAAATTTGGTTTTCAATGAGATGGCACCAAGGCACCCTCCCTTGACGATAGAGTTAGATTTGGAAACCGCCTTCAACAGCTTGACATTTAAAGATTTACAAATACTTCTCCAAGTGTACACATTTATGTTTTCTGAAGGCATTTGCAATAACCTAATTCACTTTCTGAAGGGGTCCTTGATCACTTTCACAGAGAATTTCATGAAGATTAGTGCACAAAATATCATCGTCCTGAGAGGCTCCAGCGTTCCGCTTCAGGTGCCCTTCTCCAGATCATGAGAGAGAAATTGTACTCCTTCAACTTTTAACCGTCATTTGGTGTCTCCGTGGGATGTATTTACTAGTTGAACATCTTACAGATCAGTTCAACAGACTGTGGGATCGTTTTTCAATTGCTATGTCAATCATGAGATAATAACGTTGCATAAGTTCTGCATCCCTCTTGGGGTACATTACTCAGAGTCTTTGTGTCATAAGAGTGGATTAATTATTTTATTAATTAAATATTTATTCAATTACTTAGTTTGTTTACCATCAAATTTTGGATTCCAAATGTTGGTAATAAAAATGCATTTGATGTAGTCGGCTTGCAAAGACATCCAACTAATGAACGCGACATTGTCGGAATACCATATTAAATTTAACGTGGGAAATCTGCGGTGAACGGTCACTGGAATTGAAATATTGAATGTGCACACAACAGACATGAGGTTTTCAAAAGTCAGAGACCTGCTGCCTTTGAATTTAACATGGTAGGAAATTCTGCATTTCTCAAGCTCATTTATAGAGTTCAGTAGTAAATTATTCGGGCATGCTATGCTTTGGAAATGCAAGAAAATTCAAACAAGCCATGCAACTATCATGCATGACAATGTACTAGTGCTTATAACCCTCTTAGTTCAGCAGTGTCATTGAAAAAACCGTAACCTGCCTTAGCTTACTCTGCAGTTAGAGCGCTTTTACCATATTAATAAAGAATTTCACCTCCAAACTTGACAAGTCCAATATACAATCGTTCACTTAAAGATTGGATAAAGATTAGTCAAACAAACGAGTGATTTATTTTTAAAAAAATAAAAAAAAGTGAAATTTTAATAGTCCAAGTTAAAAAACAACAGTTTTAAATTGAAACATTTGTCAATCGGATTTTTCGAACACACTATCGACGTTGTTTGTATTGATTGGCGAACCTGATTGTTAGCTCGACGAAGGGTTTGTTTTAATCAGAGACTGAGGGCAATTCAAATACTCACGCTTCATCGCAAGCATGTGGGAACACGCCATGTATCGCGTAAGGAGACAAAAAGATGTTTGAATTGCGGTTGCGTTCATTTACTCGATTTTTATGGCATCACAAATTGTGCTATTCAATGATTCCACTTGGCTGTCATGAAATGAGAAATTTTATCTCTTTTTCTTCTATTCCGATTGCCAACTGAAGAACCAGCATCCGAACCCGCTTAAAGCCGAATTGAATGCAAAGCTGCTGAAGGCTGTGGCGGAAGACAAAGCTGCTGACGTGCAAAGTGCCCTGGATGCCGGAGTATGTCTTATTACTGATGCCTCTTTCAAGTGCACAGTGTCGAGACGACCTAATGGGCTGGTTAACCGATTTCTTTGGAATTCCTAGGCTGATGTCAATGCGCGAAACGCAGAGGACAACAGAACGGCACTGATGACAACTGCTTCAAGCGGCAACGCGGAGATGATGCGAATCCTGCTATCGCGTGGAGCAGCGCTTCATGAGAAAGACAGATTTGGCAACTTCGCCATTCACATGGCCGCGGAGCAGGGTCATTTGGCGTGTATCAAGTTATTGATGGACAAGAGAAGCCTCGCCAATGTGGGAAACCTGAACTATAGAACACCTCTTATGGTGGCCGCTGCAAACGGTCATGCCGATGCTGTGGAATATCTCATATTAAGGGGTGTCAGCATGACCTACCAAGTAAACAAGCGGTTGGAATCAGAACTCACCGTCGCCAGTCGAGCGGTATGCTGTTGCAAGTGGCTCTTCATTTTGATTCATACTGAGGGCATATGTTGTCAATTGCATTGATGAGAGTGTTGCATTCATGCTACTGCGATACACTTGACGGCACTTAGCAACCTGTCATATGCATTTGCAATTATTTTAGGGTCATTTGGATGTGGTTAGAGTTCTCCTGAAACACGCGAAACCAGGAGTGGATCGAGGTGTAGAACTGAATCATGCACTTCGAGCAGCGGTTTACTGGGGTCGAGCCGAAATAGTCAGGGTGCTGCTTCGTGCCGGTGCCGACGTTGGTTACACCGCTGAAGGCTCACTTCCGCTCCTCTTTCTGGCCATCAAGAATGAAGACCTGGAAACTGTAGAGTGTCTGGTTGAATGTGGAGCCGACATTAATCAGAGAGATCCATGCGGCTACACTCCCTTGAAGGCGGCGGTTAAGATGGGCAACAGTGACATTGTCACGTACCTCGAATCAAAAGGTAATAAGAGTTTGTTTGGTTTGAAATAAATAACTGCTAAATCATTGTCTAACATAGTGAAATCGTCTTCTCTCATAGGAGCGAGGTGGAAGTCAGCCAGGTGAAAGTTTCCCAGCATTGATAATAAGGAGTTCGTGAATGTGGTCGAAACTGAATTGAATGTGTGTGGGTGTGTGTTTGTGTGTGTGTGTAAATCAAAGTAATGTAACCCTGTGTTTGCTGGCCATGTGCTCTTTTTATGACCACGAGTGTTGTAGAGCTTTGCCCTGTCACTTTCGCTATATTGGTCCATGCTTTGTAAATAAACAAAATGCTCTCTCTCAGTCGCTCCTCCACAGTTCATTGCAGCGTCTCCATCATTTGGTCAAAATGACTTTCACATCTTCTTTCTATACATACAACTTTCAAATGTGTCGCTTAAGACAGGGCTTCTTAACGTCCTCGAGATTCCCATTTCTATCCATATTTCCTGCCATCAATGGCACCTAGCTGGTGACTTGCAGTTCTGCCATCTAGTCGCTTTTGTTTAAGATAAGACGCTGGACAGCATCGACAATGTCTATTTGGACTGCTGGGCTTCAGGAAATGACGTGTTATTCATTTGATTGATTGATATCAGCACCAAAACAGGCATACATGTTGGTTTCCAAATGTCAATGCAAGAGCTCTGGTTGGGGAGTGAGTAGCTCCTCTCGCATAGCCTACAGATGACTGTTAGTGAACTAGGATCGGATCGAAATGGCTGCTTTTAACTCCACTGACAATGATTTGATGAAAAGGGATGACGTATCCCTTGTCCACACTTGATTTGTGAAAACCGGATCAAGTCAAACTTGCGTTGCACTGGTTCAGGGGCAGCATCGCCGATGTCTACTTGGACTGCTGGTCTTTACGAAGTGTAGTGTTATTCATTTGGTTGATTGATATCAGCACCTAAACAGAAAGACATACGATGGTTTCCAAGCGTCAATGTTCTGTTACTGTTTTTTCACACTTTTTAAACACCACCAGTTTCGGCATCAAGTCGGAGTTTGGCTATCGACGTAGGATGCTGCCATTCAGTCAAGGTTTGCAAATCGTCCAGTTGCGTGTAATGTCGCTCTGTTTAGACCTGGGTCTCCATGTCAGAAGCTCCGCATATTTTTACCAACTGGTGATAAGTTCCTTGAGGGCATGGTGAGTAACGGCTCATTCCTACTCACAATACACCTCAGGTCGACGCATGAATAGCTGCGTTATAAAAGTTCTGCAACTTGTCCAGTCTCAATGTCTCGTCCAATCAGTAAAGAGAAGATGATTCGAATCCTTGTCAGCCAAATGCACCTCGATCGGCAGAGACGACAGACCTTGACTGGGTAGGAGAATCACATCCAATTCATGTCTTTGGAATACCATTCATCAGCACTCCTGAGCACATCTACATTCGAATTTTGAGATTCCAGAGTTCTTCGCAGCCGTGATGGAGCAGATGTGTATTTCATCCTGCCTGAGCTACTTTTCGTTGCTTCCTATCTTCCACTCTATTATTTTTCTCATTCTTGTTCAGCTTTCCTGTTTTTCAAATTCAGTTTGATTGTTTCCTCTTCTCTGTTGGTTTCTCCCTTTCTCTGATTTCGACCGAAGGGTGACAGTTCCGAATATGTCTTTCTAGCCACCCTTGAGTCTCGTATCTCTTAAGACAGTCTATAAGAGGGCACTTTAGTCTAAATTCGAGCATCTTTTCAGTTCTATGTTCTTCTTCTCCGTGATCTCGTCTTACGTGCACTCGCATATCTCTTATTCTGGCGAAGGATCTTTGGCAGTTAGCGTTGGTACAGACAATATCACGTTGTCTTTCTCCTACCAGTCTATGTGTTTATAATTTTCGTCTCGAGCTTTAGGGCTTTCCTTTGGATCTAATAGCCATGAATCTGAATGCTCTTGCCATATTTCTTTTGCATCCTTAATTGCATAGTTGAAGCATCCAATTCCTTGTATGTGAAGCTTTCTTAGTTTCGCCTTTTTCAAAGTTACTGTCAAGTATGGAGAGTATCAGGTTATCTTTGTACATTTTTAAGCTCTTCCACCAGATGCGCTTTTAGGGTGTTTTTGAGACCTCTTGAGCGCAGAAATGGTCGCAGGCGTATTAGGTGCCTTTTTGCCCTGGCTAAGTTTGCTTTTACTGCTCCGTCTGGCTCACCGGTGTCTTGAATTATGGAACCAAGATATTCGAAGTATGAGGCCCGTCGGAATGACACTCCAGCTGCCTCAAGAGGCGTTCGGTATCCACCGTCTCCAATTTGAAACCAGAAGGTTTTGTTCGCTGCGATTTGCATTCCATATTTTTGCCTCGTTTTCGCCAGATGCTCTATTAATCTGACAGCTGCGACTTTATTTGGCGCGATAAGACATGGGTCATCGGCGTATTCTAAGTGATTTAGCTGCCATCTTTTACCCGAGTGATCGATCATCTGTACTGCACTGTCCTTGAGTGAGGAGAAGGCCTCACCCAGTACGAGTTGGAAGGTTAGGCTCTTGCTGTGGGAACTAAGGCGCTTATTAAATTCTTGGCAACGTTCTTCAATGTTTAAGTGGTCAGGCGTGTATCACAAGCCTGATTCAAATTCATGAAAAACGAGAACCGAGTTGACACTTCAATGTGTTATTGTCATTTTAGACAGAGCCTGCGACACTTAAATTAAGATCTTCTGTTATGTCCAACTCAGGAAGAGAACTCCATGGTCGAACGTGTGTTCTGCACTGTTCGGATTAACTCATCATCTCTCGACTCGGTAAAGCTGGCGAGATGGGGATCAAACAGTCATCTTCGTTGGCACCAATCTCTCGCTAACCCTCATCCCGAGGGTCCACGTAAGTGAAATCGAGATTCGCCAACCTCGGTGGTTTTCAATATATGCGTTATATTGACTACTTGGTTGAAAGTAGTAGCATGATGTGAATCGTCCATCAATCCGGAGCTTGTAAGCACATTTTAAAGGTTGATTTGGGGCAATGTACTAGTATCAATAGTATTACTGTTATTATAGCAAGGTTAAGCATTTGTACAGTAGCAATGACTTGACGACTTACGATACACTCACATTCGTAATTTAAATTTCCCTTCCAGTCGGTGAGTGAATAAAGTGTCTGTGCATGAAAATGCCGTTTCAAGATCGCATTTGATGTAGAGAGCTTGCTACTTCCTAATACAAAAATCTGCTTTGCTTGAGTCATGCATTTAGATTGTATGCCTTTCCAAAT
The DNA here is from genome assembly GCA_019097775.1 of Moniezia expansa. NCBI lineage: Eukaryota > Metazoa > Platyhelminthes > Cestoda > Cyclophyllidea > Anoplocephalidae > Moniezia > Moniezia expansa. Next base: position 2,219,233 of record JADFDV010000062.1, on the reverse strand, counting down.
TATTTGATGTCGTTTCTAGGCTCCATCCACATTTAAATAAGATGGCTGAAACAGAAATTCGGCGATTGTTTCAAGAATCACTTCAGCACTTCCAACGTAGTGATATTATCTAACAATTCAGACTATGGATCTAAGCGTGCAGCACTGTTGTAAACTTTTCCACAGGAGGCCATCTGCTTGATCGGCACACGCATCATTTCTAATGCTTTAGCGACTGCACTTACTATATAAAGTGTTTCGTCCCTTCACACTGGCTCTTCTTCAGGTCATTTCTTAACTACCTGTTTCATCTAATGGCTTCTCCAACTATTTTGTCATGCAAAAGCCAAGCGAAGATACCATGAACGCTTTGAATAAGTACGCTATCTATTCCATCCCGGCTCAACGCATTATAGGAAACCACATCTCAGTTAACGAGATTTTTAAGGAAAAAAGCTTCTTTTGACAGAGAAATTCTCGTTAGGCACTAAGTAATTGTGTATGGAGTAACGTTGAACTTTTGTAATAAAGCCACCTTTCAATCCCTCATACTGATGAGAAAGTGGGGAGCTCAAAGTGCTCGTATTCAATCAATGGGATTTCGGATATTGTTTTGGATTGGTGAACTATCAATCAAAATGCATTATGGAACTCTTTGCTCATTTTAAGTCAATAGGAGCAAAGTTTGCGTGCATGATTGACATCAACAGCATATTGAGTAGGTGGTGGATTCATGGTCTCAAACTGGACTGAGGAGCGTGCGTGCATGTCGCAATGAATGGGATCTCCGCGAAAAAGCTTAAAAGATTTAATAAGAATATATGAAGATTGTGTGCCTATAAAAATGTTGAGTACGGACGAGATGCCCCTACGAAGCTGAACTGCTACCTGTTCTATGGAACCATGAAAGAGACGTAACCGGACAACCGAATACCTAGGTAACCACTTCTACTCTATTCTATGTTAACTGGTGTATACAGCATGTTGTGAAAGCTATTTATACTTCTCTTGTACCTTTTGATTGCCACTGAATATTGGTCTAACCAGCATCGCCACGTTTCCCAATACATGTTCTAGCTGAGCAGAATGGTCACAACCGGTGAGATTCTACTTGTCTGCATGTTTTCATGGCTTGTGTGAATCGAAGGCAAGTCATTGCGAACTGGCTACTTCGAACCTTGAACAATGTAAACTTGCAAGCCAGAACACAATGATGAGTACTTGTTTGCTGATAATTTACTGAATAAAGTTTGAGTAGAAGTTTTCCAATTAGATCAAGATGGTTGGTAAGAAGACTCGACCAGAGGAAAATGAAAACGAGTTGGTTAGAGAGTTGGTCCGAAAAGTGCAAAACACACGTTTGACTATGGAGTCCTCTTACTGCGTGGGAAAGAACAGTCTTTGTAGATAAGATGATAACTACTCATTACTTATTGGACGAGACATTGAGACTGGACAAGTTGCAGAACTTTTATAACGCAGCTATTCATGCGTCGACCTGAGGTGTATTGTGAGTAGGAATGAGCCGTTACTCACCATGCCCTCAAGGAACTTATCATCAGTTGGAAAATATCCAGAGCTTCTGACTAGAAAACCTAACTCTAAACAGAGCGACGTTACACGCAATAGGACGAATAAGCTCCAAAAGTAGTAATCGGAAGTAGGCTCCAGTTGTACGACCGCGTCTATTAGAGAACCAGCCCAGTCATGAGCTGTCAACCCGCAAAACCAAAGCCCATGCCGGTGCGATTTACAAACTTTGACTATATGGCAGCACACAACGTTGATAGCCACATTCCGACTTGATGCCAAAACTAGAGGTGCTTAAAAGGGTGACAAAACAGTAGCGTTTATGTATAAAGTGCCACATGTTTGAAAAGCGGTGTTAGGCTGACAAGGAGGCTGCCTTTGAACCAGTGCAAAGCAAGTTTGACTTGATCCCGTTTTCACAAATCAAGTGTGGACAAGGGAGACGTCATCCCTTTTCATCAAATCATTGTCAGTGGAGTTAAAAGCAGCCATTTCGATCCGATCCTAGTTCACTAACAGTCATCTGTAGGCTATGCGAGAGGAGCTACTCACTCCCCAACCAGAGCTCTTGCATTGACATTTGGAAACCAACATGTATGCCTGTTTTGGTGCTGATATCAATCAATCAAATGAATAACACGTCATTTCCTGAAGCCCAGCAGTCCAAATAGACATTGTCGATGCTGTCCAGCGTCTTATCTTAAACAAAAGCGACTAGATGGCAGAACTGCAAGTCACCAGCTAGGTGCCATTGATGGCAGGAAATATGGATAGAAATGGGAATCTCGAGGACGTTAAGAAGCCCTGTCTTAAGCGACACATTTGAAAGTTGTATGTATAGAAAGAAGATGTGAAAGTCATTTTGACCAAATGATGGAGACGCTGCAATGAACTGTGGAGGAGCGACTGAGAGAGAGCATTTTGTTTATTTACAAAGCATGGACCAATATAGCGAAAGTGACAGGGCAAAGCTCTACAACACTCGTGGTCATAAAAAGAGCACATGGCCAGCAAACACAGGGTTACATTACTTTGATTTACACACACACACAAACACACACCCACACACATTCAATTCAGTTTCGACCACATTCACGAACTCCTTATTATCAATGCTGGGAAACTTTCACCTGGCTGACTTCCACCTCGCTCCTATGAGAGAAGACGATTTCACTATGTTAGACAATGATTTAGCAGTTATTTATTTCAAACCAAACAAACTCTTATTACCTTTTGATTCGAGGTACGTGACAATGTCACTGTTGCCCATCTTAACCGCCGCCTTCAAGGGAGTGTAGCCGCATGGATCTCTCTGATTAATGTCGGCTCCACATTCAACCAGACACTCTACAGTTTCCAGGTCTTCATTCTTGATGGCCAGAAAGAGGAGCGGAAGTGAGCCTTCAGCGGTGTAACCAACGTCGGCACCGGCACGAAGCAGCACCCTGACTATTTCGGCTCGACCCCAGTAAACCGCTGCTCGAAGTGCATGATTCAGTTCTACACCTCGATCCACTCCTGGTTTCGCGTGTTTCAGGAGAACTCTAACCACATCCAAATGACCCTAAAATAATTGCAAATGCATATGACAGGTTGCTAAGTGCCGTCAAGTGTATCGCAGTAGCATGAATGCAACACTCTCATCAATGCAATTGACAACATATGCCCTCAGTATGAATCAAAATGAAGAGCCACTTGCAACAGCATACCGCTCGACTGGCGACGGTGAGTTCTGATTCCAACCGCTTGTTTACTTGGTAGGTCATGCTGACACCCCTTAATATGAGATATTCCACAGCATCGGCATGACCGTTTGCAGCGGCCACCATAAGAGGTGTTCTATAGTTCAGGTTTCCCACATTGGCGAGGCTTCTCTTGTCCATCAATAACTTGATACACGCCAAATGACCCTGCTCCGCGGCCATGTGAATGGCGAAGTTGCCAAATCTGTCTTTCTCATGAAGCGCTGCTCCACGCGATAGCAGGATTCGCATCATCTCCGCGTTGCCGCTTGAAGCAGTTGTCATCAGTGCCGTTCTGTTGTCCTCTGCGTTTCGCGCATTGACATCAGCCTAGGAATTCCAAAGAAATCGGTTAACCAGCCCATTAGGTCGTCTCGACACTGTGCACTTGAAAGAGGCATCAGTAATAAGACATACTCCGGCATCCAGGGCACTTTGCACGTCAGCAGCTTTGTCTTCCGCCACAGCCTTCAGCAGCTTTGCATTCAATTCGGCTTTAAGCGGGTTCGGATGCTGGTTCTTCAGTTGGCAATCGGAATAGAAGAAAAAGAGATAAAATTTCTCATTTCATGACAGCCAAGTGGAATCATTGAATAGCACAATTTGTGATGCCATAAAAATCGAGTAAATGAACGCAACCGCAATTCAAACATCTTTTTGTCTCCTTACGCGATACATGGCGTGTTCCCACATGCTTGCGATGAAGCGTGAGTATTTGAATTGCCCTCAGTCTCTGATTAAAACAAACCCTTCGTCGAGCTAACAATCAGGTTCGCCAATCAATACAAACAACGTCGATAGTGTGTTCGAAAAATCCGATTGACAAATGTTTCAATTTAAAACTGTTGTTTTTTAACTTGGACTATTAAAATTTCACTTTTTTTTATTTTTTTAAAAATAAATCACTCGTTTGTTTGACTAATCTTTATCCAATCTTTAAGTGAACGATTGTATATTGGACTTGTCAAGTTTGGAGGTGAAATTCTTTATTAATATGGTAAAAGCGCTCTAACTGCAGAGTAAGCTAAGGCAGGTTACGGTTTTTTCAATGACACTGCTGAACTAAGAGGGTTATAAGCACTAGTACATTGTCATGCATGATAGTTGCATGGCTTGTTTGAATTTTCTTGCATTTCCAAAGCATAGCATGCCCGAATAATTTACTACTGAACTCTATAAATGAGCTTGAGAAATGCAGAATTTCCTACCATGTTAAATTCAAAGGCAGCAGGTCTCTGACTTTTGAAAACCTCATGTCTGTTGTGTGCACATTCAATATTTCAATTCCAGTGACCGTTCACCGCAGATTTCCCACGTTAAATTTAATATGGTATTCCGACAATGTCGCGTTCATTAGTTGGATGTCTTTGCAAGCCGACTACATCAAATGCATTTTTATTACCAACATTTGGAATCCAAAATTTGATGGTAAACAAACTAAGTAATTGAATAAATATTTAATTAATAAAATAATTAATCCACTCTTATGACACAAAGACTCTGAGTAATGTACCCCAAGAGGGATGCAGAACTTATGCAACGTTATTATCTCATGATTGACATAGCAATTGAAAAACGATCCCACAGTCTGTTGAACTGATCTGTAAGATGTTCAACTAGTAAATACATCCCACGGAGACACCAAATGACGGTTAAAAGTTGAAGGAGTACAATTTCTCTCTCATGATCTGGAGAAGGGCACCTGAAGCGGAACGCTGGAGCCTCTCAGGACGATGATATTTTGTGCACTAATCTTCATGAAATTCTCTGTGAAAGTGATCAAGGACCCCTTCAGAAAGTGAATTAGGTTATTGCAAATGCCTTCAGAAAACATAAATGTGTACACTTGGAGAAGTATTTGTAAATCTTTAAATGTCAAGCTGTTGAAGGCGGTTTCCAAATCTAACTCTATCGTCAAGGGAGGGTGCCTTGGTGCCATCTCATTGAAAACCAAATTTTAACACATGTTTACCATTATGTCAACCACTGAATCCGCGCTGGTGACTTCCGAGTCGGTGTCACCAAACCACCGGTGTGAGATTGACTTGAACAAATTTCCATTTGGTTCATTTTCGTGTCTCAAAGTGGCAACAATGCCGACACCACCATGTGCATATTCTTCAACGCACACCTCCAGATTCCACAAATCTAATGGTCCGACTGATTCCAGTCAATGATCATAAAGCGAAATGGCAGCTTAAATTAGTCGAGAACACCAAATGCCTCGTTATCTACTTGATATTCAGAGAACATTTCGCTAACTTTCCTTAATATGAACTTGCACGACTCGCTTCGGTGAAATTTAATGCAGAGCACTAACGATTGAGGTAACAATTTTTCGAGATCACAAACGCCGTTTTATAATTTAAGGCCAAGTGATTTGAGGGCGTCTTAAAGTCAGCGGTCATTCAGTTTTCAATCGTGTCAGATTAACTTACATGAGGTCATATGCTACAAACATAATTCATAGACTTGTACCTTTCCTCCCCTTCGATGCCCATAATCTAATTTTCAGTGGTTCTTTGTGCGTACGATCGATTTTGAAGGTGAAAGCACTCCTTCACTTTTTCGTGAAACAAATTTGATGCAGATCAGCGGGTGTTTTCCTGAACCAAGGCTATTAGACATGGTTTACAAGTAATGTTTCCAATTATAATTCCGAAAGTAGAAATTGAAGGTAATCAAAGAATTATAGGCTGGCATGTATGAGGCTAAAACTGAATCGCAGTGGGGTCAATCAAAGAAGACACCTATTCCTATTACTTTCGCGTTTTTCTATTATTAGACCTGAGACGTCACTCAGTTCGTAGACTCCTGCCTCGCCATTTCCCTTTAGATTAACGGCCACATGATCTAGTTAATAGGAGTGATCGATCAAATTGCCTTCCCTCGATACGGGCTTCTTTCCCCCAACTTTCGGTACATTGCCAGGACTTGCATCATCCTGAAGCAAGAGAATAGTTCAATGTCGATAATTTAACCCACGAGGTGAACTTTTACCTCTGTCCTATAAAGTCAACCTTTATGGGAATTTGACACAGGTCTAAAGCTCTTATTTAGATGCTGTACTCTTTGGCCATGGAGGCTTGCCTGAAGAAGATTTGAGCGCTAATGGCTCTCATCTTCCCCAAAAGTAGCTGTTTCTAGCGACCTGCTCATTTATGAACCGTTGACTAGGATCAATAAGAACTCAACTAGTACGATTCAAAAGCCCCAGTAGTACCAGAGTTTAAAGTTAAAGTTTCGTGCATTCTTTGTTACTGAAACAATGCGGTTTTACAATCATTCTTCGGTCACTCTAACTACACATATGGCATAACTTCTCTCTTAGTCTAGATTAGTAAAGTTCATGATGGAATCAATTTCTCCGCCCCTTAGTGTTCAGGCCTTGTAGATTATAGATATGAGTGTCAGTAATTTTAGTTTCCATAAGGCGCATTTAACGTGTTATAAAGTTCTTTGATGGAAGTAAAATGTCTTACAACCCTTCCCTTGGCCAACGAACTGAGATTAAGGATAGGACATCCACGCTTCACCGTTTGTTTTTGATTGAGAATGATATCCGCTACCTTTCTCTAAACAACGAACCTGTCCCTTCAAAACGATCGCTCCTCCAACCATCTTCTTCTATAATCCTGTCTCAACGACAATATCGACTTTGTGAAAATATAGCCTACTACTACAACCCCACGCCAAAGTAAATTGAATGATCCCTATAGATTGGCGGGTTAATTAATCGATATACGTTCAACTTTCAATGCATTTAAATTAGCCTTAAAAATGCCAATATTTGCTCTTCCCGGATATAATTATCCAAAACGATCCCATTTCGAACCAACATTAGGAAGTTGCGTGGCTAAAGCTGTGAAGAAATCCCCGGCTTGGTGCTTGTGTAATTTCAAGCCTCCCTTCACACCTGAGCATTGCACAGGGGTTTCCATACTTTTTGTGGAGTTGCACCAACCAACCGAAGGCACTTCTGAGTCACCCCTAAATGAGTCATCCAGCACGTGGATGCCTTCGTATCTAAGCCCACGTCGGCACGATTGGCTAGGATTCAGACGCCATTTTCCGCATCAGTTGTGGTTCACCTTTAGTTGCCTCCCGTTTTCTGCATGCGCGGGACGACACGTTCGTGGCTGAAAAATCATCATCGATTTTTTAGACGCACTTTTAATGGCCTGGACATTCCACAAAATGGCTTCACTATGGCAATGGCTCCACAATTCATTAGATATCAGTTAGATGAGAAAAAACGCCTCTCATTAATCCATGACCTCAGAAACTTAATAGAATAGTTTTTATTAGTATGTATTAAACTTGGGGTAGGGCCTGCCAGTGCTATTTGAACATAGTTTCAGCTGGTGGATTAGTTTGCTATTTGCTTACCTATCATAGCCTCAACGCCTGCTCGCACCTTTTCCTGAATTGTATTATACCAATGACTTCTATTTTACCATATAAAAGTCAGCAATCATTCAATACAAATATTGAAAAGCCATTTTGTGACTTCGCCATTGGTTTCCCCTAGAGAATAGCCAGAACCTCTGGAAGCAACGACATTTGTAGGCCAGTTTACCTTAATGAGCCTCTAAACATTGGTGGTCGAAATTAAGACTGACTCCGCAAAATGGTGGTTTGGCACCTCTAAATTGTATTTTCAAGCTGTCTTGCGAGTTATGGCTGGAGTTGTCTATTAAGTGTCAGTTCCAGCATTTATAAAGGTGTCCTCTTTTAGATACTGGATTAACATCGAGAACTGATATCAATTCGAATAAAAATATGTAGCCATCTTCTAGCTGAAAAACTCTGAGTCTCATAAACTGTGATGTTTTTTAGTTTCTTTAAAGTTATGCAGTTCAAAAATGGGTTGAACCAGCTACTGTCGCAGTCGAGGATGGGACACCACACCGCACATTTGACAAGCTAAGCAAATGTGCAGATCCCCTATGTAGAAGCAGACGCTGAAATTATCGATAGAAAGATGAAATGAGGTGCGAAGACTGCTGACGGAGACTTTATTGTGGCGACAAGGCCTATTTTAGAGATCACCTCCACTCGAGCTTTCTATGTTTGGGTAACTCATAAGTACCCTTAATTAGATATTTAGATGATCTCATCCGCCGAAGAGAAGACCAACTTACAAGAATTTAACTCTTTATAAATCGCCCTGCCCTATACATTGCAAAAGTTTATTCCACACTGCAATTTACCAAGGAATGCTTGTAAGAATGCTGCTGGGTACACCAGTCTTGACATTTTAATAATAACTGGGTCATTAAAACGTGGTATTCTTCCACTGGAAATATAGAAGAGGGGAGAATCGACAAATATATATCAGTAATCTCCTTCAACTCATCTTGGCCAGTTCTTTGCTCTCCCACTGGCTTCTAAGGCTGTCGAATCAGAAACTCAAGCAAAGAACTATCTTTGAACTAACTCTTCGTCTCCTGCATCGAAGTTGACGGCCCGTTCACATACAGCCAGCCACCGGCTCTTGGGCCCAGTGTTCTCCGAAATATCGATTAATTTGTCGTGAGTCATATGCATGTGCTGCCGCTGCACATCCGCACAACAACGTCAAAAGGCTTTTCCACTAATTTCGGTAAGAATTGTTCAGATGTTGAGCAATTTCGCCCATTAGATTAGAAAAGAAAATTGTGTCAGCCGTTACAAGAGGCCATCTGCCAATGGGAAGCGTTCTGAATGTCGGCTTCATCTCTTCTCTGTATTACATTGGGAAGAAACACGTGTTTAGGCGTATACTACTTTAGTGATGAGAGGTGGTTAAATCGGTCTCGGATTGCATTGCAGTTAGACTGCGACAATGGATGAATTTCCTTTTTGTACGGATCTGTAATTTCCAGTTCTATTTCGATAATTTTTCTGCAATGACTTAATCGATAATTTAGACGCAAGCTGTGACCTCAGTCGCAAATAAATAATTCAATTAAATGAGGTCATGTATAGTTAAAAAGCATTCGAGTGCAAATAAGTCCATGATAAGGCCGTTGTAATATATCCAACTCATGAACTTCGCTCTATCAAATAGGCCGCATTAATGAAAAGTTTACGAATTAATGTTTTGATGCTTGAAGTAAATCGACTAAAGAAATCCGGGGATAGACATTTAAGAATTTGTAGGATTTTGTCCTAAAGGGGCAATGTATTTGCAAGGTAGAAATTCAGTCTAGTGAAATGTAAAAATGCGGTGAATTTTGGCTTAATTAGCGGCCATTTTGACAAAGAAATACCAAAGAATACCATCAAAACGCCAGGCAAGAGGGTTGAAATAAAAGAGTTTTTATGAGTATGGTGATCAAACCTACTCTCAACCTCCTCGTGGTAACCACCGGTAATCCCTGGGGACCAATGAGAGGGGCGGCCGGATAGGACTAATCACCTACCAGACGTAGGTTGCAGGAGTACAACCTCATACAGCCTCGTGAACAAGGTACCACGTAAATACCTGGTATCATGGTCTCAGGTTGGACTGTGGAAGGTGCGGCATGTAGCAATGAATGGAACCTCCGCCAGAAGGTTGAAAAGACTTCTGGAAGAAGCATGAATATTGTCTGCTCTTAACAGTGTCGAAGACGGATGAGGTGCCATTCCGAAGTGGAATTGAAGTGGAACTGCTACTTGTACTATGAAACCCTGCCAGAGAAGTGACCAGAGAACCGAAGACGTCGATAAACACTTTTATTGTCTTCTGTGTTAACTCTTGTGTGCTACATGTAGTAAAAGCCATTTGTACTTCTGCTGTACCCCTAATAAGTCCTTGGGACTTGCCCTTATGGGTGGCGAGTAAATGAAAAAAATTATGAGCGTTAAGTAAATTGTCGTCATATTCCCCTCAGGGTTTGACCGAAAGCCACATCGAAATTTCAGAATTGGATGACCACTTCGTCCAACACGTACTATTTCCGCAGTTCGCCGCTTAGGGGTCGGAGCTCGTGTCGTTTCATTTATTGTTGGTTTGACCGATTAGCAGAAGTGGGTTAGGATTCCGGTTATGAAGCCTATGAAACTAAAGAGATTGTCAAAAACAAATGACTCACCTGAAATAAACGTCGGTATATCCATCTGACCATCTCTGATAGTGGGCTCTCAGGTCTTACTATCCTTTTCGCCTAATAGTCCAGAATTCATGTCTTAATATTTGAAATATCTTTGAGTAGATAACTGCACAGTGAATAGTGACAATGAAAATTCAAATCACTAATGTACCTGGAACTGTTTGGCGATGGTCTTTAGGCCACTCTCTTGCGTTACCAATATAAAAGTTTATGTAAAATTTTTAATTAAACACTATCGTTCCAGCTCACATCAGTTGGTGAGTTTGCATGGGGTTAGCTCCGCACATCAATCAAATAAGAACCTGCAACCTTGAAGTTGGAAGATATTGTGTTACGGCGTCTAGGAAGCCAGCCACGCTGGATCCTTAACGCCCTCCCTCTTTGCACAAAACGACTAATACTTGATATATTTTCCCCATCTGATGATATAGATCTAGGCTATCTCCTGGTACATGATAGTTTGACCTTGTAAAGGAAAAGAAGAAAGGCGTCAAACCCTTCCACCACTTCTTTACTCACTGGGATAAAACGTACTTGAAAATCTCATCTACACAAAATGATTAAAGTGAATTCACTGATTCCATTATGGTTTTAACCCAGTGATAGAGAGAGAAGCCCTACGTGATCGAGTCCCTATAAAGTACATTCTTAGGTTTTGATTTCTGAGGGTCTCTTTCGGAAGTCTTCAATCAGTCTTCGGTCATTTTACTTCGCACAGCAGCGCTTTCATTTTCAAATATTTTCATTTCGGGAATGTCTGTTTCTTTACAATCGTCCTCAGCAGTAGCCTAGTGGATATCTTCCATTCTCATTGCATGAAGTCAGAATAGCACAATTCCAAATATTTGCACCGCCACCCGTTATTAGTCCCCAATTGCCGTTTTTGATGTATCAAACACCATGGCGATTGACTCTTGGTTGTCAATTTACCAAAACGCCATTTTGGTGAAAACATCTAACAATCGAATTTTGTTAAACAATAAACCAACACGATGAAAATGACCAGAATTCAAGATGTTTGGAGACGCGTCACCATGAGTCTAGGATGAAGACAAATATCAAAGTGTGATATGAAGAGATGTCGATGAGGAAGATTTAAATGGTTAAATAATTCATAAAGAAATTAGACGTTGGGGTACTGAGCGTCTTCCAATGCACATTCCTACGATTCTCCATGGTCAACGTTTTGCTTGCAGTGTGTCCCCAGCAATCGTCCAGAAGTTAAAAAGAAGTCCTACCTTCCAGCAATCACTTAATCAGCCGCCTGGTCCCCATATGGTATCCTTCTCCACTCTGGCACATCGATTACGTCGGTGACAATGAACATCTAGGCTCTTAGTCTGAAGAGAGGATTCTGAGTTTGCGAAACCTAACTTTCTAGTGACCAAAATCCTTCTCTAGATCAGTAAGACATACCTCAACTGGTGTTATCATTTCATCAATCAGTAAATTCCTCAATGAACATCTTCGTTGTTTGTTAGGCTTATGCTAGAGTAAAAACAGTCCTCAACGAAGATGGAATCCAGGGTTGAGTGGAAAAATAATAGACTACCTCGCTTTTCAGTGATGGTTTGTATCAGCCGAACCCGAAAGCTTGCAAGAGGGATCGTAGACGACGGAATAAAATTGTTAGCGGCTGGGTTGGTTTACAACACACTTTCTTCAATCAGAAGGGCACAACTATGCGCCAACTCCAAAACGTCAGAGCGAAATCGACCTCAGTAAACGAGAAGGAACGCATCTAGAATGACTAGTATATTTCTACTTCCTCCGCCTTACAATCCGCTCCCAACAATTTGTCCAGCGGTCAGACTCCAGCTCATTATTCCATTTTGTGATTTAATAAAATCTACATTGAATGAATGATATAAATCCTCTTAACTTGTTGCTGGGATTAACTGCAAAACACCAAGCCGCATCTGTTAGGTGAAACGCCGTAGGAAGTTCGAAGCCGATCTGATTTTTGGATATTTTAGAAGTGCCTGCCGCTGCTAGAAAATCAATACAATGTGTCCAAAACTGTTGCTCCTTGCTGGACCTCGATGGAATGTATGTGTATGCAGTTTAGTAGATACACGCAGTAGTATTGTCGCTATTGGCATCCGATGACAAGTACAATCACGCACGCATACAAAGGCGCGTTACCAATTAGAGCCTCATTGATGACTAAGCGTTTATTTACTCAGTTGAATTAATGGCTTCTTGTTGAAAGATTAGGAGGAAACGGAGGTTAGGTGCATCTAAGATGAGGCTAAATGAGTTGAAACCAAATCAAGACGGGAGAATGTAAACTGAAAGCATTACTGTCATTAATTTTTACTTTTAGCTGCAACTGGGAATCCGCAACTTTCGGTTGTTTATACTCTGAAGTGCGATATAAATGACTAAAATTGATATTTTTCATTTCCCTACGGAACTGTAGATATTACATGCCTAATACAGACGTAGCATTTCTGTGGTCCACTCGGCAAAATTAGGATGTAATTAGTCACCAAAGACGTCCGAGAAAGTGTTTCAAATATATAATTACTTGTCAATTCACCAATGCTAAGTAAATTGTTTGAACAGAGTCTTGCGAGCAACAAACGGCTGATCAATTCGGACGAAGCGAAGAAGTAGTTGGATATTCAAGAGGTGAATAGATTCAAATCACGTTAATTAAATCACTCAATTTTCTGTTTTTTTTTTCGTTTAATAACGCAACTTTTGCATGCACTCAGAAGACCGATTGCTAAATACTCACGTCATTTTCTCTACCTTTAAGAGCCTCTCTAGCCAAGGTACAATTTCCACGGCGAATGCTACCATTTTTTTCATGTTACCGAGTGTATATGAAGTTAATTGAAAAGTTCCCAGTGTATCTGATTCGGTTATTTGGTAATGTGAATACACAACTTCGTTTTATGACAAATCTCGGAATTTGAGGTTGTCCGTACGACAATGTCAATTAAATAATAATTAACTAAAAATAACAAAAAAGCATGTTATGTTCGCCAGAATGCCCATGTGATTGGAGATTAATTTATTTTAAAAAAACTAAAATTAGGGTTCATTTAGCGTGCCATTCCACGGCAAAATCCAGAGCCTACCTTTAGTAGCCTCATCAAAGTTACCTACGATTGGAAAGCAAAAAGTGAGAGTAGAAAGTCGTCCTTTCCTAACTCGACTGGGAATGAAATCGCAAGAATTTTCTAACTGCCACTTGAAGAAGAGGACCCGCTGACAGCTTTAGACTATAAATCAAATTTAATCAAGTGATCAACTGGGTTCGATGTTAAATGCAACTCCGGCTCGCAAACTAATGCTAGCGTCCAGGAATATATGCCATTTCTGTTTTTCAATGCTCAAATATCGACCGAGCAGCAGCAACCACGACCTTCTCGAAGAGAACTCGCAACTTTGGACTAGATGATAAACCGATCTCCTTGAAAAGGAGGCATTGCCCACCCCTAAGTCACTAACTTACTTCAACCGGAATAACACTTTGGTGATTCTTTAAGCGTCATGATACTACTTAGCCAAGTCTGATTATGCGCATGCGTTGTGTATGTGCGTGGGGGCGGACTGACCAATAAGGTGGCAGCACGTGAATAAGCAAACACCAAAAATCGATAACCCCGCTGCAACGCAGTTAAGACGAGAGAAAATGTGATGCATATACGCGGGATCGAGGACGTCATATCATTGCACAAAGCTGAAGAAACTGCACGACTAAATGCCCATTCAACTGTCATCGACCACGAGGTCAATACCAACCTGCTTGTAATCGTGAGCGTGATTACGTTAACTGAATGAACATAACACGAGATACAGTTGGAAATTGAGCTAGAGCAATGAAAAGCGGATATTCTGCAAAAGCACACGTTTACTTTATCGTGTGAAGGAGGCGACAGAAAAGTAGTAAGTCGTGGAAAGCTAAAGCCAACACACAGCACACAGGGAAAAAGTCTTGAGGGTTGAACCAGGAGGGTGGACCATATACAAAAGGAATAGTAAAGGGGGACAAGATCAATATATCAGGGGTTGAGCCGCCTAGCTGGCTACACGTCCATTAGCAGTGTTTCCAGTGTTCTCGGTTAAGCCAGGTTCCAGGCGAGGTCGCTTTTCCAATGGTGGTTCGATTCCATTTACACTGTCTCCATTCGAGGTGGACTCAGGACGCTTAGTAGGGAGGGATTCTTCGCTGTGACCCAACCGCTGATGAAGCTTTTTGATCACTGATTTTAGAGGACGAAAAGGGAGTTTGCGTCCCAACACTGCTAGTGGGTCTCTAAGAGCTGGAATTCTAGACTTGGCTGAAGAAAAAAAAAGAACGCTAATAAGAGTAAACGAAGCAGTAAACCGGGAAGGGGGGGGGGACAAAAACTAACCGAGGGTCTTAAGGCGAACCATGAGATCATCGTTGGAGATAACAGGATCCTTGGGTGATCTCTGCTGGGCAGTCGAATTGGCTGATTCTGCTGGTCGACGAGCGAGAACATATGGACGCAGTAAGAGCGGACAAAGTGTACGAACAATTCGAAGAGCTGGTGAAGTGAGAATACCCTGGGTGCCCGCTCCGTGTTGGAAAACGCCTGCGGCTGTGGATAGCGCCGGCAAGCTTGATTGACCATCTATGCCTGTTAGATTATGAACCTACAAGTGATACAAATTTAATAAACTTCGGAAAACGTTAATTTGTTGCTGGGTCAACGAAACGATTACCGACAAAACACCAAGCTGCATTTCCAACATGCATATGCTATTAGCCAGTTCATACCTGAGCGAGATGGAGAGCAAAATTGTCCTTGTTTCGAAACTCCTTGGCACAGTCTAGTTGTTTGCACCGATAAACAATGGAACCCAGACTGGTCTCCAAGTGAGGATGGTGAGAAGGAGCTTTTTGATGACTTACACCCGAACTAGACTCTCCAGCAGTCATTGAGGAAGCAGATGAAGTTGAAGCGGATGCAGCAGCTGCAGACTTCCGCGCTTCAAGGCGATCTAGTGAGAGTTAGACAGGATAGCTAAGAACTGGGATATACGACAGACAATTATATTCAGACACTAAAAGCATGCAGAAAGAAAACGAGCACAAATATGCACAGCACAGATAGGCGCATAAAAAGGGAACAAATGAACACACAAATAAGCATAGAAACAAACAAGCAATATCTGCCAGTGCGAGAAATTAACACAACAAATCACCTTGGACGCGTTGTTCGGGGGACGGGCGTGAATTTACGGGGAGGACACCTTTAAGATTAGAAGAGGCATACACAAATAAGAATGAGAACAGAAATGATGATGATGGTGATGAATAGGAGGACTTCGGAAAAATTCAACATACACACAGGAATGCACAGAGTGAAGGGGATGCTGAGGAGTTGGGCAGATTAGCAAAAAAACATACCTCGTTTGTCGGGATTCTTTAATCCTCCGTATTTCTTCCAATACATCCAACAGCCAGAACAAAGACGGCACATCAAGGTGGGCGGACCCCAAGCGTACCAATGCAGTGATGTCTCAACTACATCGGGAAAGAAGGAATTCATATATTCTCCTACAGCCAGATTAGATACGAGTACTACTGCATCCCACATTTTAAGCACGGCCCAGGAATAGGATGACGTATTCAACTAAGTTCGATATTATCTAATGCAAGAAAGCAAGCTTTCAAAGAAAACCACTACCCTACACCATGATCTCTTCCTGAACGTTTATTCAAATATAATTTATTAGACACCCCGATTTGCACATTTGACAGAGGTAGCAATAAATTCAGGCTTTATTGAATTCGAAACTTACCAAAACAGCACTCACAACCCCGGTCGTTGCCATCAGTCCGACTATACAAAACTGATGAGTTGGGTTTGCTATAATCGGGAATATACACTTGCTTCAGTTTCTGATCCTTGGAAGCCATCTTGTCCTTGCGACGACGCGTGTAGCGCTCCGTGGTCTTCCAGAAATAATACAATTCCACAATTGACTTGGGAGTCTTCCAGGGCAGAATATCGGTTATAATGTCAGGGAAGACCTTCGAGTATTTCACTAATGCTTCTTCGAAAATAGCGCATTCGTGGGCCGACCAAACTTCCAGCTCATCTTTACAAACAATCGGTTGGCCGTCTGGAGGATACAAAAAATGATATATTATGGGGTTATTTTCATGGAAAACAGTTGGCTGCAAAGGGACATACTGGGAAGGAGAAGAGACATAGCCTTCTTGACGTCGAAGCCTGCTTTGAAAAAAATGTCGTGAGCAAATTGGAGAGTGATATCTCGGCTGGCGGCAGCTGCAGCGTTGATGAGGTAGGGATTTTGCTGACTGCTGGCCGGATCACAGGCTCGACCATAGAGACCGACGCCTTTTGCTGCCGTAATGAACGAGTCCATCTCTGACGCGGAGGGGACATTTTTGGGATGCCATTGAAGCTCCTCCCAGTCTTCCTTGAAACGGGGATCTTCTTCACCATGAGTCAGCAGTGGCTGAATGTCACACTGGAAATCTGAACCAATACGCATGGAACCACGATCCTCGGAAAGGAGCTTCGCGTTTGGATCGTAGATGAGACGGTAGTAGAAGGCGTCTTCTCGTTCCACGTAAGAAGTCATGGGTTCTACTTCGCTGTAGAGTGTCACTGTACACTTGCCTGAAGTCGAAAAAAATGCTAAACACTACGAAAAAGGACCGAGCTGAGAAGTTCTCACAAAAAGTTTCTTCAAAAGATTACTCACCGCGAATATGCGTGGCAGGAAGGGTCTCAACAGTACGAGAATAAAAGAGTTCTCGATGTTTGATTTGATGCCGTTGAAGATCTGTGAGCGGTGCTGGTGATTCGCCATTTGTATTGTCAGATTCTTGGAAATCTAGGAGAGATTGAAAATTGAGAAACGCCATTTGAAATGGTCAACGTAAATCGAAATAGACCGTTTTTATTCACAGTATTTTTCGGCCTGTTGAATGAGGGTGTTCGATATGTCACGACGTCGGTAGTAACAGGTCACTTTGGCTTCCACACCGTTTGGGGTCTAAACGGTAATGAGTAGATCAATTTTATGAAACTAATTGTATTGAAAACTGTTTAATTCTAATTTAAAGTTACCATAACAAGTTCATCAAGTCGCCGGATTTGGTAGGGGGCGGTGGCATTCGTTTCAAAGTAGACGAAATCTAGAAACATGAAAACGATCCTGAACGGCCATGGAAAGACTACAGTAAAATCCCGAATGACTCCCTACTTGTTTATATGAACAAATTTAAACGGACATGACAGTACACTGCTAATAACCATAAAAAGTAGTAAAAATAGCCCAAATCTTGGAATTCAGGATAAAAATAGGTGAAAAAATTTCACAAAATCCTCTAGCCGTCAAATAGCCATAAAGACAATTCAAAATCCATTCAAAATGAAGAAAACAGGCATGATTTCATTAGGTATATACAGATGAAAGAGGCGGCATTCGGCAATTTGGTTCTGTTATCTTTAGTAGCCTCATATTATTGCCTTGGATTTGAATAAGAGAATATCGTGTGCAATTCAAATGAAAGGAGTGAAACCAAGTAGCATGTCGTAAATGCGCGGCCTAGAATTTAGAGAATCGAAGCAAATTTTGAAAAAATAAAACAATGAGGCCACTAATGGTAAACGACTATGCGGCTTGAGTGCTCGGGAGAGCATGCTCCCGATCAGCCGTGAATAAATAACCGAGGTATGAGTACAAGGCATAAAGAGTAAGGAAGTACATAAAAATGAATTAAAAAAGGAGGAAATACCTCCGACTCGATACTTGTTGTTGGAAGACATCTTCCACGGGGGGCAAATTCAGTTAACGCGGGTTTGGGTGACGCCGTTGCACAATAATAGGCAAATGAAGACGAATAGCCAATTACGCGGTGTCGACACGATGAACTGAATGAATAAATGCAAAGAAATTTTTACCCAGTTACAGGCGAATGTCATTGAATATCACAACACGGATCGCTAACCCATGCGCGCACGACCCTGGCGTTCGTCTACAGATCCTTCCTGCGTTTTGTGCTAACTAGAATCTCTAGGCTAGTGAGCGCACGTCCAAGTGCGGACGTGCATGCGCGCATAAGTGCGGCAGTGCGTGCGAACCGACACGCCCTCAAATAACGCATGAACCCGTCCGATGAGCATAATAGGTATTCCGAAAGTGGTTGAATGCCCAGAAGAGCGTTCTAATTCATAATATTTGTACATTCTAACGGTCCACCAGGTCTCTGAATCACACTGAGTAGCCATCGATTCTCATAGTGGCTTAAAGGCACACTAACAATTATTAATAGCAGGCCTTTAGCCACTTTGACCGAAAAAAGGAAGGTAATCATCTTCCGCAACGTGTTGCAATGATGGGATGAAAGCATGAACACACAAAAGCCATAAGAACAAGGAATTAGTTCTACAGAAATCGTATATGAACCGCAAGATAAAATGTTTTGAAGACAAACAAATAAGTCAATCAATTAATAAGCAAGAGTAAGACAATATCAGAACCGAAAATTACGCAAAAGCGATGTGGTAATTCCTAATCCTGTATGTCGTTCACCTCTAAAGGGTCAAACGCAGCCATTCAACAACAGGTTAACCAATCGTATCGTGTTAGTGACACGTGCGCACATATCGATAAACCAATCAAAATCCCAATTTATTTAAGAACCTTCGGTATTTTAGCCAAAATAAAAACACGAAACTGTGAGGTATGAAGCGGCTAGATCGATAATCGTCTCATTGATTTGTTTGAATGCTCAGTAGTTCAAGCGAAATTAGTGTAAAGTTCTTAACGGCGGCTTAGTCTGATTCAAAATCACAACCTTGCCCTAAAGTTCAGCCTGAAATACAACTTCGAAACTACTAAGGCGCAATATTAATTATATTGCTTAGGGAGCTGAGTTTAAGGTGGTAGAGATATGGACGAACTGCAACTGTAAGCTTGCAACGAAGTGCGTTTAATGTTTAAGAAATTTGGGGAGAACTGCAAAATGCCGGAGTTTGCATCAAAGGCTCTGTAAGTTGGCAGCCGTACATTAACCAAAAGTTAAAAAGTTAATTGTTGGATGCGTTTTCAACACGTGTGGCAACTAAACCTGTGGGAGAAATCCGTGATCTCTTGAGATCGGACGGAAACTTGTGCTTGGTGTAGTAGCGAAGCATGGTTAAGTGAATTTTTATGCTTTTATGGATAAACAGGCAGGTGAAATGGAAAAGTGAATTATTGTTTTGGAGCGCCTAGAGGCGTAGATATTTCCTAGATCTGTGTGTGGAAACCATAGTTCTCCCAAGCAGGCAATTCATTTCTCCATTTGGTTTTGTGTTCTTTTGAGAACTGAGCGATAATGCAATACAAATCAGTACCACAATAGATTAGTTCTAGACTGTCCTGAATAACATCTTAAGCTTCCTGCATCAAAGTGTTTTGTAAAATGATAGAAGCTATGAAAATATTTATTCTTAGATAGATAGTGCCAGGCCAAACTTGAACTGTCACCAAAAGAAGAGATTTCGCATTAAAGACTATCGCACTGTAAGAGAATAGAATTAAAGACGTTGCTTCAATGTTTTACCAGTTGATTTAGGGAAAAATCCATGTGGCCTTTCATTTTAGAATGTCAGCTTTTCACGAGCTGGTTTCATTGATTCATATTCACAAGCAATACTTTACTGTGAAAACCAAGATATCATGAGAAAATTTCTTCGAAAATTTTACAGAACGAATGTGATTTGTTGGGGTAGATAAATAGAGTCCTCCGATGTGCGGAGACCCCCTAGTTTAACAAATCACAAAGTCTTGCTTCTTCACCAGCTCGATTTAGTTTGAATAAGGTTTAGAACCGAATTTTAAGTTTCATCTAGCGATTTAATTTCGTTATTCTTAAAAATGTCATATCTTTGATGGGAGTCGATTGGTTGAATACACTATCTTAGCAGCACCTTAAGAAGCATTTAGTGAACGAATTCAACATGGCATTGGGCATTTTTGTCTTCCTAATCAACTGCTGCTCATGTAAATTGACTAGTTAGAGCATCTTCATGATATATCTGATGCTTCCTAGATATTAAGCATAACATTGTGCAAAGAGTGGAACCGATAGGCCAGATAGAACGTGGCACATTCGGTCTATGCTCGTTATCAGCGGAGACCTAACGCCGGACTCTGTTTGCATGGTATTAACATGATTTAAGAAGACTTTACTATTTTCTCCTATCTTTGGTTAATAATCAGATTATAACAGGCAACCTTCCCCTAGATGGGATGATAGATTAGGTAAATCCACTGCTATAAACTCACTTAATTGAATTCGTCCTGCTAAGTAAGGGCCCAATTTATATCATCACAAAACTTTCACGAGAGCTTCGTTTGGATGGCTAATGATATGAGATGAATCAATTTCACCGAACCCTCCCATATAGTTTTTTCAGGCAGGAGCAAACAAAATCCTTTCCTGTTAATAAGGTGGTCTTTTCAAGGCACATCATTAATTATCAGGCGTCTCTTCACATAAATGTTAAAATTATCTGTTGATTTAACAGTTATTAGTGTTCTCGCATCATTGCGAACTTCAACTTCGATGTTTTTGGTGCAAATTTGCTATTCTTGACCTCAGAAGCATTAGGGAGGAAGAAGGCTGTCTGAGTTCCCACGTTATTTCAAGATAACGGAAAAAGAAATAAGTTTAATTTCAATAAACGGTTGCCATATGCATTTCCACCTCAAAGGCCTTTATTTTTCTCAAATGTCTCCCACTTCATAAACTTTATTATTTGTTAGCGAAACCGTTACTAGATCACCGCATGCTGACCTCTCGGGATGAAGACTTAGAGATCGTTAATCATGGTTACTAATGCGTTTCCCTAGAGAACTTCTGGCCCTTTCTGACGAAGAACTGCGTTTTTGAAGTTTCAGTTTCGTTTTTCAGTTAAATCGTTCTCACCATTAATTAACTTTCATGCGTTACAATGCTTCTGCTTCTGATTAGTTATTGGTAAAGGAAGGGAAAATTAGGCCGAAGATAATGTTTGAACAAGTTAAAGAAATGCGAATGACAATGATTACAAAAATTCAATGAAACATTCAGCCTATTGATAAAGAGCGAAACTTACTGTCAGGAATTCAAAATAAATCAATGATCGTTATTAGGGTAGAAAAGCGGTCTGTTACTTATTGCCATAAATAAGAGAATATTTTTAAATCAGACTTTCAAAATCTAGACCCGCTTGTTGGGCTATGATAAGTGTCGGAAGGCAAATAAAATCAGATTCGTCAAAGAGAATCCAGTAGGTCCGCTGTATTATAAGACTCCCTTAACATGATTAAGAAAAAACTCATTCCTAAGTTAAGGCACAATTTGGCCAAAACCGTAATAAAACTCAATATTTGAACTGTGTTGTTTCAACTTTCAGTATTGTTTTGAACGTTTTAAACTCAAACTAGAGAACCAATCAGAGGCCGGAGATTGGGCCTCGTCCTTGCAAGGGCTAAAAGTAGTTTAGTCAATTCCGATATCTCACTTTGCGAAATGACGTCTGCGAATTTCGATTTTGAGTGGGATCTTTCGAAGGAAAACGTTAAACCTCTCTCTACCGGCCGATCGGTTCCTCAACTCAACATGGTCCTGGCATTTCAAAAGTCCCCGATTTTCACCCACTGGTGTAAAAGCATCCGCAGGTGAGTTTTGTTTCCTTGGTCTTACTGTTTATTTCAGAATTGTCTAGTCGTTTAGAAATGCAATTTGATCGGTGTGCTACTCCTTACGTTTTCCATCCTTGTAAAATATTTTCTTCAACTGCAACTAGCACCTATAGTTATAATCCTTCTCAAAGTCAGCAAATCCTGGAATTCGCGTCTTATTCCAGTTTTTTTTCATGTAGTATATGCGCTCTGGATTTGTGCATCTGCAATCACTGAACTACACTGCTTCTTAATAGCATGAGTCAGTTCATCGATTATTGCCAATAACATTCGCCTTTTCTTGCCTTTGAAAACACGGCATTTATTCTCCTTTGGATTTGCTAAAGTACCTTTTATTTAATTTCCAATCGCTATATGATTTTAACCTGTTCGTGTTCTCTGGAATTTTTTTGCTTTATTAATCAATAACTTAGCTAGGGCAAGGTAAACCGAACGTTTTTTCCTAAATCCAGCTTTCGTCCCAGCTGTTGGTAATTGGCCTTGCATTTTCCTCGAGTTGAGGCTTTATTTATTCATCCAGGGTTCCGCTGTTTCGCACAAATACTACTTGCATAATTTTAGTAGATATAGTTTGTATTGTCTTATGATTAGCCCGGCTTTCTCACCATTGGTTCAAACTGCATCTGTCAGTGGGATCATTGCTACCAAAGCAGTATGTATCTCCGTCGTAAAGATGTGCTTTAGCTCCCACTGTCCTCTTTGCGGCTCTTCAAATTGGAGTGTTTAAAGCGGACCGGACCTCCATTGCTCTTCTCTTAAGCCTCTCAAACACGGTTTCTCTCTCGTCCCAGTGCGCTTCACAGACTCTTAACTGGCCGATTTGCGAAATCGTCAGGTCTCTCGAAGGAGTATCAGCTCTAGTGGTGCCCTGATTTGCGAACGTCTCCTCAAAATACTCACAATCGCATTAGTGATTGTCAGTTTCCCTTTCCCTCTGCTAGCCTGTCTTCGGGTTATTCCACAGTACGAGCGAGCCGTAATTTTCCGCCTTGGTAGACTAATATCCAGTTCCGCTTTAGGGCCCGGTCTCATCTTCAAATTTCCTTTCCTCGATCAAATGCGTAGAGTGGATCTACGCACTTTCACTTTTGACGAGACGACCCAAGAAGTGCTCACCAAGGACTCAGTTACAGTTGCCGTTGAGGCCGTAGTCTACTATCGAATCTTCGATCCTGTAATGTCAGCTAATGTGGAGAACGCCAATCGGTCTACGCGTCTTTTGGCTCAAACCATTCTACGAAATGTCCTCGGCACGGTGGATCTCTATGCTTTATTTACTGACATAGAAGAAATAGAGACGTTAGACACTGCAACCGATACTTGGGGAGTTAAGGTTGAACGTGTTGAAATAAAAGACGTTCGATTACCACTGCAGCTTCAGCGTGCAATGGCTGCGGAAGCGGAGGCTACACGAGAGGCCCGAGCTGAAGTAATAGCTGCTAAGGATGAGGAAGACGCTTCGGAGTCTCTCAAGGCCGCTGCTTTGGAGATCTCTGTCCAATCGCTCTAGAGTTGAGGTATCTTCAAACTCTGACGGGCATATCTACGAAGAACTCCACTATAGTCCTTCCTCTTCCAATCAATTTATTGAACCACTTTCGACGTGAAGAAAGTGTCAATCAGGGTCTCACGCTCCCAATTAACTTGTGAGAGCACCGTATCGACCTTGGGCTCGGCTCGACTTCCCTATGGTCAAAACTTTGTATAGGTCGAACATGGTCGAAACAGCCCTCTCGCTACGTTCGATTCCTGACTACTTATTTCCTTAACAATCGAAAGGTTTACTATGCTGTATGTCTATCAGTTTTCATGACGCTAAGGGGCAGTGATTAGTTGATCACATAGGTCTCTGCTGCATTTCCTGTTTGTGCAGACTGAAAAATAGGCAGTGATTATCCCCTCTGTCTGGGTTATTTTCATCGTTAGCAATAAAAAGAAAAAAGGCATGAAAATGACTGTTTGTTCCTAAGGTAAAAGGCCAAATTAAGTTGATCCAGTTCTTCGGTGGTGTAAATGACCCTTAGTCTAAACCTAGTTGTTATTTTTATATTACCTGAAATGTACAATGCGGAGTTCTTTTTCAACAAATCCAAGTTTATCGTTCAATCAATGGGCATTTAATTTCACTTTACAATCGTTTTAACCGGCTCTCAGTGAGAAATCGATTTCCTGCTTTACCTAAACAGTCTGAAGTTTCATAGCTAATATGTGGTCCATTTGCCTAGTGTAAAGCTCGTGCTTATGAATTTACGGTTACTGCTAATTCTGTTTTCACTCCTTTCATCAAAAAAGCGCTTCGTTCAATTTCGACCACTTGAAATCACTCATAAACGAAGTAATTAGTATGAAAAAAATGATTTGGTTTTATAACTTTTTGATTGAACTTAAAAGCGAGATAACGCTTTGTCAGAGCGCTATTTAACTATAAAAAACGAGTTTTTTATAGTTCAATCTACATATTTTTTGCTCGAAAGAGAATTCGTGCTTTTTATCTTATAGTAGAGCAAAACCTAACGGTTTTTCTGGCTTCTCCATTCTTTTTTATTCTTTATTATATCTAAACCTCCCGATTGAAGGTATTGGTGACAATCCAGGACGGTAAAACCTGGAGTAACTTTCCATTTGATATAAGTGTCATTTCTTAAGAATTACTTTCAATTTTTGCCTTGTGTGTTTGATCGTTTCCTCCATCGTGACACTGAGCATCTCAATCGAACGATTACATCCCTTCTGCGTTGGTCCTCCAAGTGTGGCTGGTGTGAATAATTTAATGAAAGTGCCATAATCCCAGGATTTTCCACACAGACACGTTCTGTCTGACCCAGATTTATTCGGCGCCGATGCCTCGGGTTACATCTATTAATGCTTCTTGCACGAGAGCTCCCCTAATGTTTTTGAAGGTCTTTTGGAGTAATTGTTTTCATTTTTTTGTTGTTAACTTTGGAGAATTTCTGTTATTTTGACTCATTCTGTTTTGTTGTTTCAAAATCTGAAAACTCTTGACGTTTTGTGCTTGAATCGAAATCCCCTATTTACCTAGTAATTGGATGCTCCTAGTTGCAGTCAGCTCGTCATACTTTTACAGGTATACTGAAATTTTTGAATTTTGCGGTCAAACATTGCTGAAGAAATATTCGAAAAACGGTGTTGTTGCTCCCCTTACTTCCATATTTCAGCGCTTATAAATTGTCTATTTTAACTATTCAGAACACCTGCCAGTTTGATGGCTCACCAGAAACTGCGCATAGCAAGGCAATTATTTTCGGTGAGACTACTGCTACTGTACCCGACTAGGATACCTAGTCATTAGAAACTTCTGAATCAAATTACCTAGCTACTTCAAGTGAAAATGTGAAGTCATCAGCAGTTCAAGTCCACGTCTTTAATTTTGGAAGCTTTTCAACTTTCTGGAGCATCAATAGTAGTCAGAAACAGGATGTTTGGGTACTCTATTTGAAGAGAATAACAAATTTCTAAAGTGTTCAGTAATGGGAAATTAATTGATGGCTAATTGGGACGTGGACCCATTCCTTACTCTCGAGTCTCTCAGCCAAACCCCAGTAGCCCTCAAATAGTACGACATTACTGGGCATGGGATGGCACCAGAGACTGGGAAAGTCAATTAATTACTGCTCTGAAAGTACGACTTATTCATCTTAAACAGTAGCGATGTAAATAGCATGTGGAAAGGAGCACACACTTCGAAATCCGAGGTGAAGGACTGAGTTCCATGATGAAAGCTGGGAGTCCAAATCCCTGAATTCTACAATAGTTTCCCTAAGAATTCCCTAAATATTGGAAGCAGTGCATCCGCTTAATCAGCATTTATATAAAGCAGCTATCAAATTACAAACCACTTGAAGTAGTGACCAGTGCATCAGTGTCACTCCACCGACCATGGAGTTGAGAGGCAACAGGAGTAAGGGAGTGATCGGAAGAGTTGGCGCATCCTGGTGGACTCTACTTTTTATGTGCTAAAATAATCCATTCGGTGCTTTTTTAAACCCTTTTTGTTATGTTGTGATGTGGAAAAGAATCGACATTGATTCCTTTTATCAAAGGCCGGTCCCAAACATAAAAAGGCTGAGCATGCTTCTGTGAGTCAGAAAAATCAAGCCTTTCCTACGTGTCAGGTTCTCCTACATTTTGACCTCGTCTTTTCCACCCTCTCGTTCTGTGTCTTTTACCACGTTGTCTGCCCTCCGCAAGAAGGCGTTATGTTATTATTGATGATCGTTGCGGTGGTTTTGAACATTTTTCTATATTCTCATCGCTTTTCTGAAATTATTGGGTGGACAGGGCTTTTTTTCGCGTAGTTTTTTGGTCATATTTCTCTTATTCAGTACTAATACTCTTTTTTATTAAGGGTCGTTCAAAGGTTGTTGGCGTTTGATAACGCGGGTGTAGCCAGTTATGCCAAACTTGCCCCCAAATATACTGCTTGTAGAATGGTCCTGCCATTTACTTGTGTGTTAACCGAAGTGTGAAATGCCCCTCTTGGCATGTCTGCACGAACGAAGAGATTCTAGATTTACTTTCAGTTTCCATTTTGGGAAATCATATCTTGATCAGATTAAACAGTTGCAGGTCATAATAAAATTTACTTTGTGAAAAAAAATATTTGAATTCATATATGAAACGTTCCTATTTACATTGTTTTAAACAGAGCTGAATTTGGCATTTGTAGGTTTTCTGTTCCCCAATCTACTTCGCCACGTTTCTATGTTTATTAAAGAAAGTTATCGTATTTTTTCAGCAGTCGAACTTTGAGTAGTGAGATATTGAATTTGCAGCCCAAATATTTATTGTTGAGTTTGGTTTAATGATGGAAAAAATATATAACAAACTCCATTTCAAGACTACAGATTTGGATATCCTTGTCGTGGTTTTAAACTAAATATTCACGGTAAGATTTGCCCAAACGGGAGGGCCTTTAACCGAAGGAAATAATACCATTTTTGAGGTGCCCAAATCTGTAGTTTGATGACTGCATGGAACTCATTTTCTTTACTATATTAATTTTTGTTAATGTTCCTCTGGATTTCTAGTAGTCGCTGAAACAAGTTTTAACCGGTCCTATCTTTTTGCTGCTAACCGTCTTGTTTGTTATTAGCGGTCATTTTTTGTACTTTTCTGTAACCCCTCAGAGCATATTCTGGTTTGTTTTTTTGAATCGAGAAAGATTGAGACCCTTTTGTTTGGCAAAAATCATAGACGAGCTAAATTGTCCTGTACGAAAGAGAAGGGGTTTTAGAGAAAGGGAGTCGTGGTAATAAGCCCATCCATCTTTGATGCATTCAGACCTTGAGACTAGGCGATTTCGATCCCTCGAAGGGCACCGACTCCTCATAGACAACGTTCTGATAAAATACATTTGAACAATGCAAATTGAACTCACTCATTAATCGGTGACTTAGGGCACCACACTAATCATCTGACAACAATATCGAATCAAAGTTAAGTATTTCCTTTCGTATTCGTTTTCTGGTGGACTCTGAGCTCGCTGAACCGTAGAATTATGGGTATAAATTCCATTTCAGCTATTAACCGAGGGTCTGAAGTGGTTGAGAGCCAACGGAGTGGGCGAAGGTCAAGGTTTATGTTTAATACATGAAGCTGTTGGCCATTATCTACTAATTTGTTTAGGCTCTGATTTTAGAGATGACAAACGACAACTTATCCGGGTAAGAGGCGAGTTAGATCATAGCTTGGAGTCTAGCCAGCGTAAGGGCGTTTTTTTGAAGGTGACCTCATCGTAAAGCGATGCTACTTGTGGTCAAATTGTGCTACGCATAAGGTTTAGCAGCTGATTGTGTCTCAACCTGCGTTTTCTGCCTGCTCGACCTAGTAATAAAACAGGCCTTGAGATTTTTTTCTGAGTAATTAAGAAACGATTTTGAGGGCATTTCAACATGGGTGAATAAAGGTGAAATGTAATGTTCTCATCTAATTCACTTCCAGGTGATGAAAAGAATCGCAATTAAGTTCCTTTTGATCAGACAAATTTCTAGATATCGGATCAAATATTAACTTTTTATTTCGACCGATGGTTGTTACTTGTCTGTTTTCTTTGCTGAAGCGAAGGACCTTACACAATTTGCGTCTTGGCAGATCGGAAGTAGCTTGAATGATTTGAGTCTTCAAATAAATTCACTAGACGCGAAAACTGCCTAATCGACCGTAGACTAGCTGTTGGTAATCTAGATTGTAGGTGCTTGAAAACAAAGTACTCCTTACAGCTCGTTGTGGAAGAATGTTGTGCAATCAGAACTTGTATAAAAAACAGATTGAAAAGTTTAATTGAAATGTTCATAATTTAATTATGATAGTGTACTTCAACTGATAATAAATGCAGATGCGAGTGTATTTTATCTCCAATTTCTTGTTATAAACTCGTATTCGAAATTTTTGAGTTTGCCTCTTTTGAACGTTAGGCATTTGTTGAATGCGGGACTAAAATTCAGCACTTTGGGGAAGGGAACGGAGAGGGGAAAGTAAATTTCTTTGAATACAATCTTCACACAACTATGACTCTAGGAATTGCAATTCTTACAGAAAAAAACGTATTTTCGACAGTATTCAATTTTTGGTTAAATTACAGTATTCAAGTCTTATTTCGTGTGGCATCTCTTCCTATCTGGCCATTATCGTTTCCTAGCACCAGTTTTGATCCTTCAAATCCTCGTTTTTATCATTGGTCTAAGATGTTTACTCAGCTATGATGCGTCGCTGAAACTGCAAGGCATTAGGATCTTTGCTTACTCAATCCATTGAATTACAAACTATGGAATATTTTCGCCTTCATCTCTATTTGGATGTAGTATTTCAATTTTCTGCTACCACGAACGTAAGTAGTGTCTTCTCACGTTTATTTACATATGCGTTTTGGCGTCATCACTGGGAAATAAACTTTCTGATTTGCTCAGCTGAACCCTTACAAAGTCATTCATTGAAAATCATCAAGTTCTAGCTGTTACTAGACATCGTGGTCTTCAAATGGTATTCACGTCATATTGACAAACTAACACGACTCTCCCAGACTGTAAGTTATTATTTGCAAATAAGTTTCGAGACTTCAAATTCCTTGTTAAAGTGGGTATTTCGCAAAAAGTGGTAGAAATGGATGTTGAAGAATGCTGTATTTCGGTTCTGTTGATGTGGAAGAGACTAAGGTTAATAACGATATGGTTTTGACTGAACAAAAAATGGGATAATTCTAGTCACTTGTGTCGCTAGAATGATTGGATAATGGCCTACAGATCGTCCTGTTTCATTTCCGAGATACCAAGGCACTCATGTTAGCCTTTACTAAAATACTATCTCACCTCTCCAGTCGTCGGTTTACACCGCGGATGGCCCTGGATGATGAGTCTTGTGGCCCTGTGTTTTTATCTGCATATCTACACCTACATCCACCTTTTTGTATTCATATTACAGGACCGTTATTTAGAAGTTAGGGGCGTCCTATCAACATTTCTCAATTCACTGCTTACGACGTATTAATAAGTTCCTGGCTCTTCTTCTGAACTTTGTCCTTGAGTGCTTAAGAAGTTAAAATAATCCAACTCACCACTTCTCTTTACTTTATTCTTGCCTCTCTTCTACTTCATTTCTTACCGTTATGCTTTTTTCCGCTAGAAAGTGAACTTTTATCCAAGCTTTTGGAGGTTAGTTTAAATTTATGCTCTTCAGTAGTTAAGTAACGCATAATACAGGGAATGAGTTCCCCTTTTGAACTGTCTCTTTCCGGTTTTGAGTTCAAGTTTATCATCTTGTTTTTATGAATTAACTTAATTCTTGTCGGTTATGGGATTAGGAAAAAAATAAATTAATATCAAATTCGGATTTCATTTACCTTCACTCTCCTTTTAAGATATTATGGATGATGAGAGATTTTCTGGCGCAGGTTTGTGAAATGATGTGGATCAAGTTTGGGGAGAGAGAGAAATCAATATGGGGATGGTGTTAAGCTCATCTTACCTTATTATCAATATATCAATGTATTTATGCACAAACCTTTAATCAAACGCTAGCTTTGATCAATCCTCGGTGTGTTCACGTCATAGTTGGCTTTGAAAAGGGTTTTGTAATTGGTCACTGCTTCCACACCATCGCGTCTGGGTAAATCGGTAATACCCAATAACTTGCCTTCCATTCAAGACGTTGATAAACACAATGGTTTTAGGATTGGTAAAATCCATGGTTCTCAACAGAACGGTGGATAATTGGTGTCAAATTTTCCATCTTTACTTTGTATTTAATCCTTGAATAAAGAGGATCCCCAACATATGGCAGTTTCTCTTATCGTTACTGTGTTATGGTCAGCAGGTCTCTTGATGTTAAAGGCTAATTCCCATTTTACTCTTCTGCTGCCACAAAATGCGAATTTTTTGTGTATCGTGAGAACGTCGATCTTGACCGTGATGTTTACCTAACCATATCCTTTGAATTCAATCACGTTTGACTTTTTTTGGGCTTTATAATAGGATGTACAATGTTTTCTGTTCTTGTTCTGACCTCCTTCCTGGTCACAAATAGTGCAAGCTTGAGGGACTTTAGGGCTCGTCATATTCGACATTCTAGTTCGGCTTTCTCCGCCGGCTTGCACAGCACTCATTTTGTAACCTTCCGTTCATAGAGATGGATTATCATCTGGATGATGGGATTTTGACCGTTCCTGAACTTGGTGGTCTTGAAACGTTCTTGTACTCGACCAATGAATCGTTTTACTATGGCCGAATAGCCTATAGTTTGGGTTTATTCATGAGGCCACTTTTACGATGGTTTGAGGTATTCTCAAGCTTTTCCACCCAGGAAGAATCGTCCTCTAATTCATTTTAGCTTATCAAGCCTTTAGGCTGCAAGTTGCTTCCTACTACTCCTTTTTAATGAAGCTTTCCAGTTTGTGCAGAGACATCAAGAATTAACGATACGATAAATATCTTCAGAGGTGATTCGAATTGGTCTCTTTCACGGCCACTGGCGTTAAGGTTTCTTGTCGCTCAAATCGAAGACCCGGAGTCCATAAGCGTTTATGACGCAAAGGAAATAGGGTGAAAAAACGAGTAGAAAGATTAGATGGTCTTTGTCTTTTATCGGTGTCTCCATTCCTCCCAATGTCTCTAAATTTTGGAATGACTGGTGATTATTTCGAATCAGCACTGCGACTTTTTCGGCCCTATTAACTCTTTATATCTTATCGTCTCAGGTAGTATGGAAGTTCTTGTGAATTGAGCTGTCATGTTAATTGGAAGCGATAAGAGCTAAGCTCTTGATGTAGGCATAAATTACAATGATCGCTTTTGATTTTGGGGGTGTTCAGCAACCTTCCACTGCGAATGCTCTGGTATTATCTCCTTACGGGATGGTGGTATGGTTTTGGGCTTTGCTAATTTCTTGCAACTACCTGTGTGTCTGGATTGGTGAATATTTTCGATAGACTAGTCTACTTTTCCTAGTTAAATTGCGCTGTTTTTTGGCCTTTTAAATGGCCAATGAGACTGACAAATTCCTTTTAATGGCCGAAATTTTATGTTCATAAAAATGTTAAATTAGTACTTAGCTTAATTCGCTTGTATTTTCTATAAATGTAGTCAACTCACAAGATTAAACGCTTAATATTTGCTAGTTAATTGAACTGTCAAAGACGTTACAGTAGTTCTGCCTTCGAGAAGAATCGTCGGTCGAAAAGATTTGGTTGTGGGCTTTGGAAATTTCAGCGAGAAAAGTTCACTTTGTTACCGAAAAACAAAATAATCAGAAACTCATTCACGCAAGGTTGCCGTAACCCAATGCTTCGCTTTTTTTTTTCATTTACTCCCCATCCATTAGAGCAAGTCCCTAGGACTTATTGGGGGTACAACAGAAGTACATATAGCTTTTACAACAGGTAGCGCACAGCAGCTAACACAGAACACAGTAAAAACATTTGTTGACGTCTTCGGTTGTCTGGTCGCTTCTCTGGCATGGTTTCGTCGTAGAGGTAGCAGTTCAGCTTCGTAGTGGCACCTCGTTTGTCTTCATGTCTCCTCCAGAAATCTTTCAACATTATGGCGGAGATTCCATTCATTGCTACATGCACGCGCATTCCACAATCCAGTTTAAGACCATGAATCCGATTATTTACGTCATGCCTCGTTTACCAGGCTGCAAGAAGTTGTACTTGTGCTGGCATAATCTAATTTTATACGTCCGGAGGATGATTAGTCCTAACCGGCCGCCCCTCTCATTAGCCCCCAGAGTTGCCCCTGGGTTTACCAGTGGTGGTGGTGGTGGCGCGTCACTAACCAGTCCTTCATGCTCTACTTCTCTGTTATTGGTCTTTTTCTCTCCACTTCTCCTCATTCTAGAAAGTCTGGACTTTAATGTATATTTCACTACTAAAAGTGGGTGTGGATTATGTCGGTTTAGATGTATTTATTTGACTTTGTCCATCATTTCATTGCTGGTCTTTTCTTGGGTATCTGGGGCGTAATTTGGTGAGGGCTCACTTCTAACGATTAATGTTGCTCGAGTTTAGCTCTTCTGCTGCTTGTGGACTGGCTTTGACTCGATGTCTTTGGTCGAGCACCCGTTCAAAGTGGAACCGTTTGATTACAATTCGTCCTTTTTCCTCTGACTTGTCTGGGCGCTTTGCGCAATTGGTCTAGTCAGATCCAGGAAGTTTTTAAATTTGTCTTCAATCTGTTTTCTTTCGCTTTGCATGGTTGAATTAAGTTAGGCTCGCCTCTCTTTCTGTTTCCACGAAAATTGAACCGTTTTAATCAGGCTAGCAAAATTTTTTGCTTCGTGTTTATTTACCATGGTGTTCGATTCATTTCAGGCGGTTCGAGAATGCCTTGCTTACCTGCCCCTCTGAACGAAAGATTTACCTCTATGGAAAGTGAGTTCATTCTGTTTTAATATTGTCAATTTTAAAGGCTCTTTTGGTTCAGCCTTAATTAGAGCAGGAAGTTGCAACTTTAATATAAAATTAGGACATACCTTAAGGGACCTGCCTAGAGAAATCACGGACTCAAAAGGGATCTCTTCCATTTAATTGATGGTCTTTCCTAAGTCCATAATATCATAAGGTCACTTATTGTTATTAAAAGCACACATGGCAAAAAAGAATGTTAATCGCTGAAGGGGAGGGTAGAAAGTGGGTGTAATCCATTACTAGAATGCGGAATGCTTGCTCCATTTCCCACCAAATTTTTTTTCGATGGGAAGCCTCTTTTTCAAGTAACTATTTCTCTCGTCTTTCAACCTGTTCTTAAATACTTTTTCTAATGAAACGCTCTCATCGACAAAATCTACTTATCTCATGTAGCTCGGTATTCCCTGAATGAGAACCTCTCATTTGGTCTTCACTTTGTAAAGTGGATTTGTTTCATTTAGATCCTTGCATTATTCTTTAGTGCAGGTGCAATAGCTTCAGAATTGGTCAGGTCGAATGGATTCTGTCTAGGCCTCTATTTGGTTGGCTAATTGGTGCCCTCCGCCTCGTCCAGCTTTAAAAATAACTCATTACTCCTTGTTCTTTCTCGATGGTCATTTTCCACTCTTCTACTTATTAGGCGAACGGGCTTATGAAGCTAACTTTGCACAACTTTCCCCGAAGCAGCAGATCTGTATATGATGTGAGCCTCGATAGATTAGACTATTTTAAAATTCGGTTAATGCGTTTCATAGAAACGAAATAACTCCAAGTCTTTTTCCTATCGATTCCAATGTGCCTAGCAAAAGGTTAGGTGATTATTCATGCATTTGGTTGAATTACTATTTATTCCTCATCAGCGAACCGCTTGCTTCTTGTTTTTCAGTTGGGCCACGACTCTTGCCGTTAGGTGAAGCAGACTATCGCACCAACAGAGCTTATCAAATTTGATGCAAGTAGCTTGAGGAGTGGATATTCTTGTCTTAGCTACCACATTAATCTCAAATATGGACTTGTGTGGTGGATGGAGAATGACGGAGAAATATGAAAATTGTTTGATGTAAAGTGAGAATATTTATCTCATCTCCGTGTTTGCTTGATGTGACAAGTGATAGATGATCCCACCTCCCTGACGTACACATTTGATGAAGGTCAGAATCGAGAATTGAAAAGTTGAGCCATTTGTGCGTTGTGATCAATCGGGGCGTCTACTTGGCGATCGCATTTCTCTAACGACAAAATCGCACTCGAAAGGCTTGTGTCACACTGACTGGGTTGATAATTCATGATTGGTATACGTGCGTCATGTCGACCGCCCCATATGGTGCCGAATGGTTTTTCTACTACGGAGAAACCTTGGTTTCCTCTTGGGAAGATAAAACCATGTTGCCTCGTTTTCTGGATTCAAACACACTCATTAAAGCAGTCGGTGGATTAATGAATTTCGTGTAATACACAATGTAAAGAAACAAAATTTAGCCGATAGTTAATTCCCATAAAAACGTGTGAACAAAGTGTGCTAGAAATTACTTTTCATTAAAATCGAACCGTTCGAAATGAATTCCCACCCAATAGGGAGTCGATTAGAGTTTGCTTTTTTCTTTCTCTTGTGGGTGTGAGGGACTACTCAAGTCTACTTGAGCATTCATTTTCATTATCTATACAGTGCTCAAATGGCTGGAATGTGCAACATTCGGCACCATTGCTGCTGGCAAAACGAAATTGGATATGTTAAGAGACCAAAAAACTTGAGCCAATTAGTTTCAAAATGATTGCGGCAGCTGAAACTTGTTTTTTCCTCAATAGAGACGAAAGTAAATCGATGAAATCGATGCTTCTATGCCTTTGTATCGAAACTCGAGTACTTTTTGTGGGTAAACAGTTTTGTAGTTCATCTTGCCGGATATTCTTTTCCTCCATCATGTTCAGTTATTCTACTTTCTCTACTGCATCGTTTGGTCCTTTGCTCTTTGTTGGTTTCTCACTATCTGCGATTGCAATCGCAGGATGACAATCGCTAATATTTTTCTTTCGCTCAGCTTTTTGCCTCGAAGTTTTGGCAGCAGCCTTTTCTATAGATTTCGAGATATCTTCTTATGTAGTCGTCAAATGATCTTGAGGTAGTTCCATTTTGAGGTGTTCCTAGTATGTTTCCTTCAACATTCTTATTTGTTCGAGACTTTCAGGCAGTTGCCACATTTGCTTTTGACTGTTTATGCCCTCTTTCAAGGGTCTATTCTTTCGTTTTCCCAAGCGATTTCTAATGTGTGACTTGAGTTTGAGGATAATTGTTTGTATGCAGTGATCAGAATTTGCATCTGCCTTTCTGAGGAATAGGTTTGACCTTTTCATCAGAACAAAGTCAAGAATATCACCTTTCTCTGTAGGATAATCCCAAGTCGATTTTCGAGAAGTTGGTTTCCGAGAGGAAATGTTCACCACGTTTAAATTAAACTCTTGATATAGGCCTAGTAGCCCTAGTCCATTCTCTGTAGTGTCATCTCGATCGGGGAGTGAACCGACAAGATTGGCGCCAATGTTACGGGCATCAGAGTCCAATGTGCAAGTGAAATCGCCAAGAATAATTATTTATGTACATTTAGAGAGAAGTTATCCATAAGTTTCGGGGCCTAGTTTGGAGAAGGAGTCTTGAACCTTCTCAGTGGACTCAGCCGGAGCATAACATCCCATCAGTCCAACATTTACGCTTTCAATTTGGAGCTTTAGTGTGGCAACTCTATTTGAGACAGACTTCAGACTCTATGCCATTTTTGACCAGAAAGGTGACCCCATATTCGGTCTAGAGCTTTCGCTCTGTCCAGAATTAAAGAAAGCATAGTTTTCTATATATAAGGAGCAGGACTTCATTCGGGTTTCCGTAAGGCACCAGTCTCAATACCCCTACCAGAAGTTTCTTCAGTTATCTGGCGGAGTTTCCATTCATTGCCTTCCAGTATGTTATTATTCCTCAATGTATTATGAGCTCTATCCTGCTGCCTGCTCAGCACCCTGCGAGAAATGTTATAAAACGGTTCCGAAGGTTCTATTGCAAGATGCAGCTTTGAGCAGAAGTCCACTGATTGGCAAATGAGGACTCACTGTATTCAGCCAGACTAATGGACTCGTCTCCAGCCCTGCTTAACACTTTCTTCCGAGATCAAACGACTATTACCACTTTAGAATTGTTATTTGTTGGCGTTTCGACCATCTATTTTGTAGGTACATTAGGTGGATAGAGCAGACCTACCCTTCATTGGGTGCCGCCTCAAAGTACCGCAGCGTTCTGTATAGGTGTGTGAAGGACACTTGCTGCATTCCAGGTGTGCACAACCATCCTATCTATGTGGCTACGTGGATCAAACTGGTAAGCTGGACTCGATGGCTTTGCTTTATGTTTTGAGAGAAAGTTTTTTCTACTTTTTGACTTAGGTGGAGGGAAGGTGCCTTCGTCTTTCTGAGGACTGGCATTAATCAGTTTGGATATGCACCAGAAGCATTTTGAATCTGAGTCATTCAATAAGTCAAACATTTAAGCGAACACCGCTACACCGACGCTCATTTTATTCTCTTTTTGGATTTTATAGTGTAACTAGAGTAATTTGACAGATAGACAATTTCGAAGAGAATTTTCGCATCAAAGGTTCTTTGATTCTCGCTGAGACGATGACTCCGATAATAGCACTTAAAGACACTAAATGGAGCCCTTTGCTCTAGCAGGACCCATGGAGCAAAAATAATCTGCTACGTGTTTGGAGGCACAAATATTTCCGCAAAAGTTCATTTAAATCTAGACCCCGAAATCGGATAGGTGTAACAACTTTTCTTGGGCACATCATTTGTCCCTAATTAATTATTAATTGTTTGAAATTGAGGGGTCTATTTCACGTTAATGGGTCAGTCCCCTTTTGTAAGAACTCTTTTTATTAAGTACTGGAGGCTTTGATCATAAACCTCATTTGTGAGGTTTGAGGCTTGGATTGGGTTTTTTTTATTAAAAAAACCGCAGAATTTGAGGGAGTGACTTATAGTCCACGCTAAATAGCTATCCGTCAAGACAAATTTCCTTCCAAAGACTAATTTTTGGAATAGGATTTAGTATTTGGTCCACTTCTTGTTGGAGCAAGTATCTATTGTTCCGTCCTCCAGCGAATCATTCCGGCTAATCATTCGCCCCTTTCCCTTCAATGCTTGCTCCAAATTTTCCGTTTCTCATATTAATTCCGCAATTCAGCAGATTGATCGATAATTCTTAGGTAATATTTAAGAATAGAATTGATTAGGGACAGGGGTTAGGAGGAATCAAGGCGAATCCTACTTCCCTTCATCTCTATTGAGTTACCTCTTATCTCTTTCACGTCTCCTCCGAACCTTCGCCTCTTATAGTTATATTTAACTTATTAAAACCCACCACATTGTAACCTGCTATGGTAGAGTTTTATCAGTGCAGCCATCCTTTATACTTAAATTATTCGTTGCACTTTTTCGCTATGCAGAATAAGACGTTATGGTGATGTTTCGGCCTAATCTGCCACATTTTTAACGGGAAAGAACGGCCTTTGTTACATTGTGTGCTGTTCTAAAAATTGAGGCTTGGATTCGAAAATCCACTTCAGTCCGTTTTCCTTTAGAGAAGTGTGCATAAAACCGGTCGCTAATGTTCTGAGATTCAACATTATTGCGTTTGAAGTTTTCCCTTTTTCAAAATTTGTCGTTAGACCTCCAAGACAACTCTCTTTGTAAGTTTGGCTGCGCCGAGTTCTTTTCTGTCCGCGAACTTGATACTTTGTTTAATGTACACAGTAGTTAACGGGTCCTATAATGCTTTCGAGCTCTCAACTACATTTAATACCTAAAGAGAACTTTAAGTCGTGTGTGCTTCTCGTGCTCCCTTCGTCTTTCTCTAATACTTTGATATCACTTTACTTGCAGACGCCAATCGATAGCTGGAGGTGTTTTTGCATCGCTCCAAAGACTCAAAGGTGAAGGTTAGACAAGCCTACTGAGGCTGTGTGTGTGTGGCTTTGTTTAGCTCACAATTCAGAGACCGTATATAGGACAAAGAAATAATTGAGAGATGGTGAACTGCATATTGGTCCTATGCTGACGTTATAGCGATGAGTGGCAACGGCTTCTTTAGCATCTTAGATCTTGAGATTTCCCTATGATTTCTGCCTTTGAATCAATTTCTATCAGTTAAGAGACACAAATGGCGCTTTTTTATTCATGTTTTTTTTTGAGTTCTAACTCATTCTCTCTAGATGTATTTTTGGAAGAACTGGTTCTGAAAAAAAAAACAGAATTTTCAAGACCAATCTATACCCTTCTGCATTTCCACCTCCGCGAAATTCGGCTACTGTCACTATTAATACCATCGTTGCTATTGTACATGTGAATGTTAATACTGCAGCTAATTTCACTGCTACTCCCGTTGTACTATTCCTACAGGCGTTGTTATCGCTACCATAAATGTAACCAATGCTGTAATTGCTAATAATGACATTACTATCCATTCTATTTCTGAGATCGAAA
Organism: Moniezia expansa; assembly: GCA_019097775.1. Taxonomy (NCBI): domain Eukaryota; kingdom Metazoa; phylum Platyhelminthes; class Cestoda; order Cyclophyllidea; family Anoplocephalidae; genus Moniezia; species Moniezia expansa. The sequence goes on along the minus strand of JADFDV010000062.1, from coordinate 2,180,759 downwards.
CCGTCATGCATAATACTTCTATAACTAATATATCTGCTATTGATGTAACTAAGCTGTCGGCAGTACTTTTGTTTCTCTCTGCTTTTGCTGATAAAATCAAAGTTTAGTAAACAGAAATATCAATGGAAATAACCAAATGAAGATGGAACTCAGCGAGAGGTCATTTTACTTTTGTGTATTTCTTCTTCTAGTCGCCATGGCCAGCATTTCTTTTGCAGTACATACATACGTACATACATACATACATACATACATACATACATACATACATACATACATACATACATACATACATACATACATACATACATACATACATACATACATACATACATACATACATACATACATACATACATATGTATATACGTCCGGTTTTGATTAATGCAACAATGGAGTTGTTGTTGATACTTCTACTCATTAATCGATCAGAAATTACAAGCTCACAGCGAATTTATACTCAATAGATTTAGTCCAAGTCCAGAGTGGGAAAGTTCAAGCCACTCATTTGACTAGAAGGTTGTGGCTTGGGTGTGTATCCTCACGCCTTTACTCAAATATTACCAATCACATCTTCACCCCGCACTTGCACATCGGAGCTTAAAAATTCGTAGTAGATCGATTCTCATCGTCGGATAACTCAACCGATTTAGGACCACTTACTCAATCAGTTAACTAATCGTTCTCGGGCGAAAGCCTCAACCAGCACGTTTGTTGTCCCGTTGTTTAGTTTGAATGGCGATTTTTTGAATTTATTACGATTTGATGCGAACAAACTAGTAGGTGTTTATTTGTTTCAATTTATTTTTAATGTCTTAGCTACGGCGATTTTCCGTATAAAATTGCCGCGTTTTTGATGATGCTGTTCATTTTTTCCTACCGTTTCTTCGTTGATCGCCGCCCTTTTGAAGGTGAGCTGGTCTTTGAAAAGAGGAACTAACGTCACTTGAATTTCCTATAATTTATAAAGTCTTCTGGGATATTGCACAAATCATTACCCCAATGTTTGAGAGCAGTAATTCAAAATCACACTTGTTTTAAAATAATCAATTCTATACACAGCGTCTCTGAAGTTCTTTTTGTCTATAAGAACATTTTGCTAAAATGTGTTGTTGAATTCAGATGTTTTCGCTTGACTTGGCAATCACGCTGCCAGACATGCGATTTTAGGTATATTTCCTTTGTGCTTTGACTACTATTCAATTCCTTAATGATGTAGTCGATCCACTGAGTACATGCTTACCTATTTTTTCTTTGTTCTTAGATGAATTACTGTGACTCTGCTAGTGAACTCTTCAATTTACTCTTTAACAAGGGCGTAGGAACTCTGAATGCTGATTTTTATGTCGCTTGGACTGATCACATCCAGCAACTGCCCGAAAAGTCCTCCAACACAGAGAAAAAAAAGTGGGCTCGTGTAGCCTCAATTTTCGCTCATGGATTGCGTGCTGGTGCTAAACCGCATTACCTTCTGGAAGATAAAGCCGAGTGAGTTAAATGTTGCTTCTATATTTATTCGATGTCATAGACTAGGTTTGTATTTTGAGATTTTTTTAGTTTTGTGCCTTAGTAAATCGGTTGTTTAGCGATTCCTGCGTTTGCTTGGGTGAGCAAAAATATTTTACGATTTAATGGCACCCATTTCACATAAATGATCTACAAATATAGCACTGAGCGCTTCAGCACATTGTCAAAATCGATTTCGGACTCCTACGCTGTCGAATGTCAACACTGAATGACATAATTTGTAAGCAGTAAACTTCTTATCTAATTAGTAAATTTTATATGGAATAATGCAGCTAACAGCCTTATTCCTAGCCTTAGATCGTCGTTTGAAGGTTTGGCTCTTTAGGCTTCTAATGGAGGAGTTTTAGTCCTAAAGGTTACCGATGTTTCGTTTTGCATAATTTCAGTCGGAAGGTGCGGGACTTAAATAGATACCGAAAAAAACAGCCATGTAATATCGACTTATGGTGAATATGACTTAGTGCAGAGCGGGACGTGTTTGACTCAAATGAGGCACGAAACATTTCGACATAAAAGTAAACTAAATCTAATGGGTGTCTAGTCTATCTAAGACATGAATATTTGAATAGATCCGCAACCGGAAAATGTTCTCAAAAGGAGATTAATTCAAATCGGGATTTCATTATTGATTTTTATTATGAACTGAAAAGGACTACTTTTAAGGTTTCCTTCTTTGGCGCATGTAGCAATTCAATAAGCGTACACTGATGGCACTAACATCAGAATTCTCCTATCCTGTACATCACAAGGATTCGTGCCTATAGCGTTTATGTATTTCATATTCCAGCCGTGTACATCGGTTCTCGTCTCGTTAGAACCTTTATAGAATGACTTTCGTCCTCAATTTCTATTCATGGATAAGAGAAAAAGGGCGAAGTTGATGTAAAGTGAGATAGCTGATCTCACCCCCTTCGCTGGTTGATATAAAGTGACTTAATTGAACCAACCCCAGCCAGTTCTCGATGTAACGAGAACCATATCAGTTGAGACGGTTTAATGATAATCACGAGACCATCCCGAAATCTATTAACGAAGTAAAGAGGTTAAAGTAACCTCCGTCTTATCGGACTTTTAGAGTCAGAATGTAAATAGTACGCCTTTGGATTCAGGCCCAGCCAATCAGATAGTAACTTGGGGCATTTCCAACCATCGTATGTACTTAGTTTTGCCAAATGGCTGCAAGATTTACTTAACATTTGTGGCTGCTTGCTCTTAAGAAATCGGACGGCACGATTCACCGTTACTGGTCATGTAATTGCCTCCTGCACACGTGTGTGTGTGGGATTTGTTGGGTGGGTTGCGGTTGAGGTGAGGTAATGTGAGAGCAGAGTAAGAGGAGGGCACGAACGTAGTCCCTGATGGTCTAGCGGTTAGGATTCCTGGTTTTCACCCAGGCGGCCCGGGTTCAACTCCCGGTCAGGGAGCGTCGTATTGCGAGGCCAGTGGGTGCGTCTTTTCCCTAGAAGATGTAGTAGAGGAGGAAAAGCCAACGAAGCCGAAGCAGTAGGGTAGGGTGAGTAGTAAGAAGTGTACCTCAGTGGTGATGCCTGTGTAGATGCAAAAGGCCCACAAGGCGTGAGCTGCACCAACTACAGTCGCCTCTGGTGCAAGGGCGCCCGAACAGGGACTCGAACCCTGGACCCTCAGATTAAAAGTCTGATGCTCTACCGACTGAGCTATCCGGGCTCGGGGAGAGCAATCGGGAGGTGCTACCAGCCAGCCGTTGATTTCATGTTAATCCCTGGGATTGTCTTTAATGAAGCTAGTTGTCAGACTTGTTGTGAAAAAACTAGTAATTCGTATGTTTTATTTTTAAAAAATCCGGACTGGGAAAAGTTCCAAAAAATTTAGTTTACATTGCTATATTTGTCTAACCATTTTTCGGTGTAAGTTGTTAAAGTTTATGAAATTTCATCTTAGTCCATATAACGTTAGAGGCTATTTAAGAAATGGGGTGATATTTAGTTGATTGAAACTTGCATAATGGGACAGTCATACATGCTTGCAGGCCTCATCAACAGGCTCGGATATGTTTAAGTCATCTTGAATTTTTGTGTTATAACCACACCCCCCCCATTCTTGATGAAGTTCAGATTGTTAGTTGCTAGATGTTTTAACAGGACCGGAACCCTAGTAGAGCATAGGACAAGAAATACCTCCCCCAAAGGACTCAAGTTTTTATTGATAAAATAGGCCCAAATAGAAAACATCGGCTAAACACTTTGGAACCTGACACCAGGTTGTGACTGGTTCCTTCAAGGTTCTTCGAGTCCAACTCGAATAAGGAGTGTCTTAATGGATGTGGTTTTTATCCCCGCATCGTCTGCGGTGGATAGAGGTCATTCCTTAAGAATCCCTTCGGAGAAAAATAACGTTTGAAGATTCTTGAGGCAGTTGTGCAATAGCGCTAAACTCTAGATTGGTGTTTTGAGGGTCTCATCTAGTCTTTATCTCTTGTAACAAGAATTTTGCCTTTAGAAATAAAGATTGAACGTCACTCGTCGGTTCTTCAGTTTACAATTTAAACTCTGAGGCTCCCGACTGCCTTTGGCGTTTATTTAAAAGTCATGGTTGAAAATAGATTTCAGAACTATAAAATAACTTTTTGAAGTCGACTACTCGTCTTGTGTGTGATGCTGTAGTGATTTTCAATCAATGAATTTGTTATATGAACGTCCGTTTTTAATTGCTTGCCGCCATGTTTCCTATGGGCGCTTGCAAGTTTCGTTGCAATAAATAGGATTTATATTTGGTGGAAGTTGGTGTAATGGTTTAATTGGAAGTATTTAAGGCAAGTGCTAGAAAGTACTTCCTCAGAATATGATAATCCTTTCTAAACACATGGTAGTAGGGAACCAAAAGATGTCGTTATTTTGCGACTGTATTCTACCGAGCATCTATTAAACTGCAGAATAAAAAGCAGGAATGAAGAGCGTTGTAGTGTATAACTGGCATAGCTGGGTGGGTCGAACAGGAAAAACTTAGTATATCACGAAGTGTGAGCTATGTACCAGTGTAACTTTAAAATAAACTTATTGGAGCAGATCGATTTTATCATTAGTTCTAGATGATTTTCTGTGATTCCCCTATTCGTCTCAATCAAACTGATCTTTGACATCAAAAGATACGTCTAAATTGTCGGTTGGAGAGGTAAGAAGGTAACTTTCTTTCCATTGATGTGAGATTCAGTAGTAATGCCGTCTAAATTCATAGGCACCATTGCTTGTTTTTGTTGTTGCTGCTTGTGCTACTTAATATTAACGAGTAAATACCAGTTTATGTGAAAAGAAGTAAATAATTTTTCTTACTGTTTAGCAGTATTCCCATAATACTCTCCTAAATGTATGGTGCATCACGACTACTTGAATGTTGTCGTAATCCAACTTGGAGGTTGAAGCTTTCATGTGTTGCAAGTTTTAGATGAACTATTTGGGATACCCACGTTCTCTCTATCTGTTGATTGAGTTTTCATTTTATCTGGTTTGCAGGAATTGCCATTCATCTGGGCCTAGTCGCTAAACCTCCAGTATGAAATGATTGCATGAAACTGCTAGCGCATAGGCTAAATGCGAGGAGCATAGTTAGCCTAGTTGAACAATATTTACGGCTGTCTTAAAAATAGTAGGAGATAATTATCACTATAAAGCAGTTATTTTTATCACACTTTGTTGAGCCTAATTTTTCTTGACTTGAAGGTTAAATGAAATCACACTTTAGAGGGAGAATATGAATAAGTTTATCATATTTAGGTCCAGCATAGAAAGTCAAATGTTAACTGCGGTCACGACTTTACTATTGTTTTTCTGCCGTGTCGAAACATGTTCACCGCACTCATTTCCTGCCGTGGCAAACAACCACTCACCCAGTATATTCGCGCGATATAATGAGAGTAATTACTTCATGAAATATCATAATTTTTACCTTTTCTATTATTTGGAACTTGTTTCGCACTTGCGAATAACTCTGGAAGATGCTCTGTTTAAGGGATTGTGGCAGCTTTCGATCATTGTAAAGGATAATTAACCAGAAGTTCGCGTCTTCTAGTTGTAATCGAGGCGCAAAGTTAGAAGGTGAATTTACAGTCTCAAAAAGGTACAATTGAGCACTGATAAAGCTAAACGGGAAAGACTAATACGAAAAGAGATAAGCAACTGGTGGATTGACCTCCAAAAGTCGATGGCCTCTGGATCATCTGATTTTGGACTGCTGCAGGGGGGAATATGTACTGTTGTGTTTCTGTGGTATGAGAGTGCACATACGGATACAATTTGCTATGGCGGCGTGAACAGCAGAAGCTTAAGATGAGCCTAGGGTACCTGTTATCCGGGCCAGCAGCGATTGCAGTTTTTATGACAATATAAGTAGCCGGAGATTTTGTCGTTATCCCATCTGAAGTTACTATGTCACTCTAGTCAAATGTGCCTGCCAACATAGCATGTCGTGTTTTGCTATACAAAAATTCAGTTTCTCTCTAGTGATCTATATTTTGTTCTGACTGCAGTCATAGCATAAACGTATTTATGACCACGAAATCTCAAAACACCATATATACAGACAGCGCCATAAGCTTTCAGGCCACATGCCTTTCGTCAGGCTATTTCACACAAAGCAAACCAATAAACATCGACTTTGACTGCGTCTGAAGGTCGGACGTCAGGCTAATCGCGCTTTTGTTGTCCAATATCTGGATTAGACCTAATCAAACGGACACAAGAGTGACCAAATGGCAGTCACTGATGGCTTTATTTAAGCGTATCCATCTTAACAAAATTAAACTATTTGAACCTTTTTTCAAATTATTCAAGATGTTTCGTAGGATCTGTGGTGCGTGCAGAACGCTTGGTAGGAGAAAAAAAGGGCTTTGAGAAGCTCATCTCTGAGCCGCAAGGCATGAAAGAATCGATGAATGCCGAGGAGCGTCAAACTTTGGCCCAATTACGGACGATTGATGCTGAGGGCGAATCTTCGATTGTTCCAAGAGTCCGCACTGGTACCGCCATCAATCGTAAGTTGTGCATGCGGGTTTGTAGTCCGAAGAGCTCCCAAGTAACATTCACGTTGAAACGGTTAGTAGCAGTTGAATCGGTGATAGTTCTAGTTATATCCTTGTCAGATCGAGTTTCCCCCTGAAGCTGCCCTCTGTTACTCTTCTCTCCACAGTCGTGTGATGCTAATATCAGCCCCCCGTTAGAGTTGACTGTTAACATGCTCTGTTAAAAATGACCTGTCATGCCCTGCTTTTCGGTCGGAGGTTCAGTAGGCCTGACTAACCTTGATTTGATTTATCTCCGAGAGGAGATGAGGGTAAGAAGCTCTCGGTTAAAAGAACCCTAACTCTTCTAATTTGGGACTACCTGCTCCTCAGTGGGCACCGCTGGAAGAAGAATTACCTGACCTGATAATTTTGACGATCACCTAATGAGCTATTCGAGGCGAGTCGAAGGCGAAAAAATCTGAGGCTCTCTAGATTTTCACTTCTTTTGACTTGTTCTAATTTTAATGGCTGTCATTATCAAAAGAACGACTTTTTCCAGAACTGGCCTTAACCTGCATGATCAACCCGAAATTCTGCAATCATCTAGTTGTTGTAATACTCTTGAAATGCGATTTTCACTTCCCTTCAAGGGCAAGTTGGATGGAAGAAGTGAAAGTGGGAAGAATTCAAGGGAAATATGTGCTTTGAACGGGGATTTTAATTTTTTTAATTGGAAATAAATAGAAATTCCCTGACCTGTTGGTGTTATTGTCTTTAGCTGAACGACGGGGACTACGCGGTTTAAGACCTCGACTGCAAGACGTCCACCCACAGAAACCTCGACCTGGACTTCAGATCCTCCGCGATCCGACACCATTGAGTGACCTTCCCAATCTTTCGAACGTCCAACCTATTAGCGGTAGCCTTGGGAAAACACTTGCGCGAATAGCCGAACCAGTATCTCTTTGGAATGTCGAAAACGCCAAGGCGCCATGTGTTAGAGTAAACCAGCATGTCAAGATATATTTCAATTTGGGCAAGATGATTCGCTTTAGACTTCTATCCACGAATCGGTTTTAGGACGTTGACTGCGGAGAATAGTTTGTCCGCTGGTGCAATTCTGCATTTTCAAACGCCACTGAATTTATAGAATGCCTTTCTTTCTTCACATTTCTTTAGAATATGATTGAATGTGGTGTATCAAGCAGGTCAACTGATTAGCTTTGATTGCTAGATCCTAACAGCCTTAGAAATTGGGACCTTTATTTTTAAATTGTTGCGGAAATCGTGCGTGAGCTCCCAATCCAATTTACGAAATTGAGCCTTTCGCATTTACGATTTAGGCGCTCGGTCTGTCTAGCCATTGCCGATATTTCTTAAGGAAAAGTTAGAATCTTTGATTAAGTTCTACGTTGAATTAAGCAAATTTAGTGTTATTTTTAGACGGTTGAAGTGTCAGATAATGTACAAGGCAATTGTTCCATGAATTCAGGTAATTGACTGGTTGATTGACTAAATCAACTTTTGCCTGCCAACGGCTTGCTGATAATCTTATTGGCGTTTGGTGATCTCGAAGGCCATTGTCATTTGGCGGGTCATATCTGCATTGCGATTCACCTCTAAGAAAGGTGCAATATATTGTCTTACTGTCAGTGAAAATTGTTTTGGGTTAAATCCATCTAACTCTAATTATTTTTCCAGTAAAATAGTTGAATTTTTATCTACTATGATATGGTTCGCCTAAGGAGGTTGTCCAGATATTACTCTACCCAATTTGGCCCAGCGCTCTAACCAAGCGAAATTGGAAGTTTTTATGTGTCTAATTTACACATAGATGTGTAGCAAAGAGTTTTAAAAGCAGATTCTATGGTGAGGCAGAAAGGTGCTTGAGATCAAATTGGCTTTTGTTTTCTCTAAGCAGAGAATATCTGTGTTGGTGCAGGTTTTTCGATTTCAAGATCGTAGCTAGCTGGGGCTGAATGGACGGTTTAATGTTGACATTACAATGTGTGGCTGTTTAAAATACCCAATGAGCACCTTCTCTTTGGGGTTGCCTTTCGCCAAATCTCTTGACTGAGAGATAAGCGTAAAATACTTCCACAAAATGGAGGAGGTAAAAACTCCACTTCGTTCTTGAAATCAACATAGTAGTTAATAAAAGCAGTAAGAGGGACAACGGCAATGCAGATAGGCGAAGCAGTGGTTAGTCGAGCAAAAATTGCCACAATTCTTTTCACTTTATTTCATGCCATTGGATGCTTCAGGCGTGTAGTTCCGAGTATTACGCTATCTGATCCTCCAAATGCAATTGGAAAGCTCTTTCGGGCTGTTACGTTCGTATGAGAGCCAAACCGGGAAGATATTGTAATGTTCCATGAACTCTGTGCATAAATATGCATAGTTCTTGTCAACGATAGTCTCCTAATCTATACAACCAGGTTTAAAAATATGTATTCATAAATGCTTGAGAATTAATTGCAATTTAGGTTCAGTTTACTCAAAGTTTTCTGGCATGTAGAATCTTTGTTTCTTTCATGCTAATTGGTTTTGTCATCGGAACTCGTCTGGAGGTAACGAATGTTTCTTTTGCGTTTCCGGTTCGCCATTTGATATAAGTACTCATGTCAGATACCTAATATGTCCTTCTGTCTCATTGAAACATTATTTTGCGTAACCTATTCTAGTTGGATCGAAGGACTGCCATGTCATCCGTATCGACGTCAACATGTAGATCAAGTGCAGGGCCATCAAAACAACCACTAAAGCTTACGATTTTCAAGGATGTACCAGAGGAGGTTGCAAGGTAGGTTTCTTTAAAACTTCAGCGACTTATTTTGGGGTCACCTCATCGACTTTATAACCCTCGCACTTGGCGCAAACTTTAGTGTTTGATTCCGGGTCAATCTACTCCAGGTTTCTGTACTCTGATTCTGCCCTTTACTGGTTATCTTTAGGGACCGTCTTTTCCTTTTTGGAGTCAGGATTTTATGGTGACACAGTTCCAGCCCTCCCACTCCTCAATCTGGCGGTTAATTCATACTTTGACTTGTAAAATTAATCGCGTTGATTACGCAAATTAATTTCAGGCGTCTCATTACGGCCAAACAATTGTTAACTATTTGAAGATGTATTTTCTAATGAACTGGATTTTTGCAGTTCAAAAAAGCCATATCGTAAACAGTATTCATACGATCATTCAACAACGCCATGCAGGGCCAGCTACTCACATGAGAATTTTGAAGTTGTTATTTCATTTCCAACCTGAGATTATAGTGCATTGGTGCGACGACTGCATACATTCCGGTTTACTTACCTAATGCAGAGTAATTTAAAAGTTGCAAAAAGGTGCGAGTCCTACGTGAACTTTAAATCTTGCACTTCGTTTAACATTGAATCACATTGCTTCAGGGGATAGAACAGTGATCATTACGAGTAAAAAATTATGGAACGGTACTGGGATGTGAGTGGGATTAATCACTTATCAGTGCATCAATGTCTTGAATTGGTTAGGCTTGTTCACGGAAAGCGTTGGCCGCGACCGTCCTCTGCGAAGGACCTCTTCTCGTATCTTCCACCGTTTCTCTCGAGGTACCTCCCTTTGATCTTCGATCTAATTTGACCAGTGCGGCTTATCACTCCATTCATCGGCATGTGATAGTTTGATCGGTCATCCTTATCAAAGATTGATTTTGCAGTCGTGAAGATCAGCAAATCAGAAGCCGAATCCATATCATAACTCTAAACGGTTTCAGAGTAGAGAAATGGGGAGCTTTGGGTCACCCCACCTTGCCAATTTATTTCATGAAGTGAATACCACTTCTGCGTTGGTGATGGTTGTGGGCACTTCGACTGGCGCTGAATACTAGTATCAACTCGAAAGTAGAACAAATGTATCGCCCGGTTCTACGGGCCCAAAGAAGGCAAGAGTGAGGAACACCTATTCCATAGACAGTTGATACTTTGTCAACCTCGCAAATTTAAGGAACTTCATCTAATGGGATGTCTAAGTGCATATGGAGGTCATAGGGTCAAACAATTGGCTCTGAAAAAAAGACAAGCCCCCCAAAAATTAATGAACTGCCGTTTATGTGATGAGAGACTGGTGACTTCAGTCTTGTGGGATTGCTAGTTGACTTCTACCTGCCTGAGGTTGGTACTGCTTTCAGAGAAATATTGACTAAAGTTGCTTGTAGTTTGGGAATACCGAGTCTCTTTCTGGTGCTTGTCATCATTCGTTTAATGTCCTCGTCCTCTTCACCGTTCTACACTATCATCTGTTCTGATCTCGGTCTGGGATTCCATTTAACTTCTATATGATTAGTGAGGCATGGAGTCACTACATTCGACGGAGTTAGCTGCAGTTGTCTGGTCTTATCTGTTTTAGCCGTAAACCCATGAAGTGGCTTTGGTGCAAGCGATATTCCTTCAATTTATTCGTGATGTTCGCCGGCAGAAACATTTTAATCTCCAGTGCCTGAGACCGTATTTCATTTAAGCTAGGAAAAGATGGTGGACTATTTACTTCTTACTGTCCTCAACGTAACATCTAGTTGATTGTCTTCACTTTGAAGGATCCCCTTGTCAACAAAGAGCTTTACAACGCGATCTGCCAACTTTTTGACCAAGGTGATGTGCAGTACACATATGAAAAATTCAGAACACTTTAAACACTCTAATAATGGATCAACTCACGTTGCATAGAATTGTAGGAATGGCTGTCGATTTTTTCAGAGCCTGGAGAGAGCCATTTGCCTCTCACTTCGTTTTGAGTGCTGTTTCCATGACATCAAGTCCACTATTCCTCTCTCTTCTGGGCCTCGGTTATACCTTGCAACGTGTTCTGATCATCTCCATGGCAAAGATATTGCATGAGTTTCAGGAAGTCAGGATGGATAAACAATTATCCGTAATCTTCCTGGAAATCTCAATAAAGAATTCCTTGGAATCTGCCGAAGGGTTCGGTCAGCTAAATAGAATTTGTTATCCAGAAGTTCCGTTTTGATGTTACAGCTATTTCCGGCCCCTAATTTCTAGGAGAGGTGAATGTAAGACAGTAATGGTAGTTGGGTGCTTGACTTTTAACAGTTGAGGTCTCTTGATTCTAGGCTTCCTCTTGATCGATGATTGCATTTATATTGTACACAGGCTTTTGGAGGTGGCGGAAACTAAAAGATCTGGATTAGGCGCTGCTTTTAAACAATGTAGTGCTTATGAGTTTCAAGAATGCTTCCCAATGTTTGGAATGATCTTAATTCGCCTTTCAGCTCTCCTGAGTCATCGCAGCGGCTCCATTCGCAAATGACAGTTACATCGCGAACTCGAGGTTTGCGTTTGGCGGGTGTTCAAGGGGGAACCCGTCATCAAAACGCTGGTGGCCATATCCTCAGCTTAGAAAAGTTAAGATCTGCTTTGCCAGGAGAGGCGACCCTTGATTCGAAAGAGGGAGTGCAGGAGGAGGAAGTGAGTGTTGAATTATTCTGTGACATTGATGGAAGAATGTTGATAATTTTGTATCTTCTGGTAGTAACTAAGAGATCCCTTGATAAGTGATATTACTTAAACCCCTAAACGTGTTCTTTTTATTGAACAGGAATTTAATATTCACGATCAGGAAGTAAATTTTGAAATGAATCGAGAGATTATGACATTAGAATCGTCATTGTCGCCAACATCATCGAAGAAAAAGATGGTAGAATGTTTCTCTTTGAACCTGGATGATCCAATTAGTAGAAGTATCTTGCAGGACATCGAGAGGACTGTTTCTAGTGAAGATGAGGGACTAGAAGATAGCCTCTTGGAGGCAGAACAGACCGCGAAGAGAAACGGTAAGAATTGCTCCTCCTCTCGGCTGATTTATGACTTAAAACTCCTCATTTTAGGTTGCACTGAGCTCATTAAGCAACTGGAGGCGATTGTAACAAAATACACGAACAACTGATGGATGGCTAGCTGCTCACTGGAAACATTTTTAAGTTTGGTAATAAATCATCTTTTTTATGACTACCTTTCTTTCAATGAAATGAGGCCACTCTGCTCCTTGACTGCTGGATCAGGAATTAGCAGTTTCTGTCTATCATAGCTGGGACGGAAAACCACAGGCGTCATGTACAGATGAGGAAAAACGGCTCACTAAGATAATTCGAAAGGGTGTTCTTGGATTTGACGTTAACAGTAACAGTACTGTAGCTCTCTTTGAGTAAGCAAACTATTCAGCTTTGAACCATGGGATGCGAGGAAGGGGATCATTGCCAGTCACCCCATTGGAAATGCCCTAATTTCGTCCCCAACCTCCTCCACGGCTTTGACGCTCTCTTTATTTCAAATCTTCCTCATTTTACCAATCGCTGCTCTTAAAGGTAGACGAAAGTGTAGTAAATGCTTATTTCAGACCACTGATGCCAAAGTTGTGATTATGTACCTATTGCACTGGCTAGAATCCACTGTTGTAAAGTCAGGACTACTGATCTCAGTACTTATCATGAGGTCGCGAGGTGAAAATTCTTAACAGTTCTTTCCATCGAAGAGTACATAAGGTGATAAGTCAACCAGACAAAAATTTTATTTATGAAGCAGCTATTGGCGATTGTCATGTCGAAAAGGGGCTGTAGATATTGGGCAAAACTGATCTTGAGCCCAAAGGGAGTCAGTCTACTCTTCACCATGGAGAGTCTCCTTGTCGAATATGTACTCTCCTAAACCGGGTCCACACCGACGGAGGTTTGTAACAAAGTCGGCAAACTCCTTGATTGAGTTGACCTGCTCATCTAGGTATTCGGCTGAAATCGATAGGAACATATGGGTTAAAATGCGTGGACAACTGAAAGAAAATTAAACGAATATGATACATTCAAGAAAGTCACAGAACTGGCTGTCTCCGTGCTTTGCGGCAACCTCGTGTAGAGCGAGAAGGGAATCGTTAACTTCGCGTTCAATTTTGAGGGCTGTTTCCATGGCTTCAAGGCCGCTGGTAAAATCGGTTTTCTGAGGTTTGGCGATGTCTTGATAAACGATGCGCCCTCCTCGTTTGCATTGGTAGCGCATAAACTAGAAAATAAAAATGGGGATAATATTTTCTGCTCACCTTTATGGCATGCTCACGCTCCTCTTCCGAGGCCTTAGCGAAGAATTTTTTGAAGCCAGGTAGAGCGACATCTTCTCTGTCAAAGTGTTGGGACATAGACAAGTACAGATAGCTGGCATATAGTTCCATATTTATTTGTCGGTTGATGCCAGCCTCACATTCCTCGTGAAAGTTTTGACGGACGAGGCTCATCTCTGAAAGCAAGGACGTAGTAAAATGAATGAGACGCCGCTCGTGCGACGCGCGTTTTAACCCTTGAGGTTGTTGAAATTTTACTGGTTCGGTAAAAGTAAAAGCCTTTAATATATGCAATATTCTTTTAGGGAAGAGAAGACCATTTTTAAGTTGTTATATGACAATTAAAACTTTTCGAAATCGCAATAAAAATGCCAAATACTATACTTATTTGCGCGATTTACAGTTCATTCAGTGCTAATAAGAACACCTGAAATAAACAAAAGCAGTTCTGAAGAATCAAAATGACCATTTTATTTTTCTCAGTTATATTTCGTTAATCAAATTACATTTTGAAAGCCAAAATGAACCTTTTGATTTATATGTACTTCATTGAATCAACCCTCTTATTGTATTAAGACAAATTGGTTTTTCATCGTAATGGATTCAGCTTTTTTTAGTTTTACTGTAATTTATTTTTTCAATTAAGAAACTTTTCTCTATCAAACTGAAACTCGTTATTTTTCAACCTGCCCCCAAACGACAGGTTTCTACTCGTCCTTCCACTTTAAACCCTTGGAACTGTGAATGCAAACCAGTGCCATTGTGCATCGAGTACCTTGAGTTTCTACAGTTTCTTACGTGAAGTGTTTCAACGATTAAGGACCTTTAGGAATGAATTTACCGGTTTCAGCCCTCGCTAGTTTGCTATATGCTTGCCACTGCATTGGCAAACCAGACACCATGTATTAGGCGATTTATACCATAGAGTATTTGAAATTTGCGGTTACTCATTTTCACATTCAAAATTCCCATGAAAATGTTGAAATGTTATGGCATCAACACGTCTGCCCGTCTGCATTCAAAATGCTACCCTGCAAATATATCTTAAGGTAGTGCACTTCAGGTAGTGCATGCAGATTACTGGCGTAATCTCATAAGCTGCATTGCTTCAATAGAGAACCTATCGATGTGGTGCTTATGTGTTACTAGAAGTACGATTACGAATGGATACGATGTACCTGAAACTGAAAGTACTGACAAAGGAAAGGACACACTGTTGCAGATGTTGTCTGAGGAAATTGGCATGAATAAACTTTGTATTTTATTATATGTCTACAAATTATTTTCTGTGGGTGGTAATATAATATTTGGGAGATTTAAGCTATTTAGCTATAATGGATCCTAAGAAACTCATCCGTGCTAAGCCCGAATATTACATGCAGGGGGAAGGTGGGATGCTGACGCCAGATCATCAGATTCTTCAAAGCCAAACGAGTTCGGAGTCATAGCATTTAGAAGCCTTATAGAAATTATTTGAAGCTGAATATTGCGTGTTGCTAAGTTGACTTACATTGCATTAACTGGTAGGATTTATCACTCATACCTCTAATTTGATTTGCCTCCTAATGTGTGCTCGTGAATGCTATTAAATTTGTTTGTTAAAAGTTCCGGGATTGTAAAGTGAAACTAAGACGTTCTCTCTAACAATGGGGGTTTCGAAATTCAAGCAAATTTGCCACAGAAAGGCCCAAGTCCAAAGCGACTTTTCTCATCAGCCTTTGAATTCCATGGAAGGATCGCCAGATTATTTTTCTCAAGGTCACGGTCAGGGCTGTCACTCATGATGCCATTAGCAACCGGCTGCTTAGATTCCACAAAAAGAAGAGAAATTTCCGAGGCTCTGCAATGAAATTAGATGCATCGCCTTGGAAGTTTCGAAACAGGAATTTAAATTTTAGGTTAGACTGATTTATTTGAAAACTATCCCTCTCGTTTTGGTTAAATTCAGGGACTCTAAGGAAACGTCAGAAAACGGACTAGGACTTCTTAGCTTCTAACTGAACTAAACTAAATAATAATACCAAAGAAATGTTCAGAGATTAACAAGGTGTCTCTCATTTATGGAGGGGGCAATAAAGGACCTACTTCTATCTCCGTACTCGGCGCAGTCATGATAAGGAATCCACGCTCTATCACAACATTAAGAAAATTCAAGTTTATGAATCGACTGGCAGAGAATCGGCGCGAACAAGCGAAACTGATGTTTACACCATATTTGTGATTAAGAACAATTCTTTTTTGAAAGTACCTCAGCTCAGATCTTGCTGAAGATTTAGCCGCCAAGAAGAAGCAACACAAATATTCGACGCTAAGTCGGACGGGAATATGTGGCGAAGAAACTTGCTGATTTCTCAATTCTAGTAGAAAGAGACCCCATTCAAGCACTCTGAAAATAGTTTGAGCTCTAACTGGAAAAATTGGACTGAGTCTGTGGGTTTGATTGTACCATTTGAGTGACTAAAACACTATTACACGAATACCAAATTGGCTACTCAAATGGAATATGAGCCGGTCAACCTGGAAAAGGCCTTTGACTCGCTGCCTACAGCTGCAATAATCAACCGAGTGATAGATTCAGGCTGCTCTTCGCAAATGATCCACTCAGTATAGTCCTTGATGGACGCACCGAAGGGAAAATTGAGGGGAACAGGGCACTACTTTGTGATGAAAGGTGGTGTGAGACAAGGCTCAAAAGAGGGACCACTTCTCTTCAACCTAACCTTCCAACTCATTTTGGATGAAGTCTTCTCCTCACTCAAGGACAGTGCAGTACAGATGATCGATCACTCGGGTAAAAGATGGCAGCTAAATCACTTAGAATACGCCGATGACCCATGTCTTATCGCGCCAAATAAAGTCGCAGCTGTCAGATTAATAGAGCATCTGGCGAAAACGAGGCAAAAATATGGAATGCAAATCGCAGCGAACAAAACCTTCTGGTTTCAAATTGGAGACGGTGGATACCGAACGCCTCTTGAGGCAGCTGGAGTGTCATTCCGACGGGCCTCATACTTCGAATATCTTGGTTCCATAATTCAAGACACCGGTGAGCCAGACGGAGCAGTAAAAGCAAACTTAGCCAGGGCAAAAAGGCACCTAATACGCCTGCGACCATTTCTGCGCTCAAGAGGTCTCAAAAACACCCTAAAAGCGCATCTGGTGGAAGAGCTTAAAAATGTACAAAGATAACCTGATACTCTCCATACTTGACAGTAACTTTGAAAAAGGCGAAACTAAGAAAGCTTCACATACAAGGAATTGGATGCTTCAACTATGCAATTAAGGATGCAAAAGAAATATGGCAAGAGCATTCAGATTCATGGCTATTAGATCCAAAGGAAAGCCCTAAAGCTCGAGACGAAAATTATAAACACATAGACTGGTAGGAGAAAGACAACGTGATATTGTCTGTACCAACGCTAACTGCCAAAGATCCTTCGCCAGAATAAGAGATATGCGAGTGCACGTAAGACGAGATCACGGAGAAGAAGAACATAGAACTGAAAAGATGCTCGAATTTAGACTAAAGTGCCCTCTTATAGACTGTCTTAAGAGATACGAGACTCAAGGGTGGCTAGAAAGACATATTCGGAACTGTCACCCTTCGGTCGAAATCAGAGAAAGGGAGAAACCAACAGAGAAGAGGAAACAATCAAACTGTATTAGAAAAGCAGGAAAGCTGAACACAAATGAGAAAAATAATAGAGTGGAAGATAGGAAGCAACGAAAATTCCCTCAGGCAGGATGAAATACACATCTGCTCCATCACGGCTGCGAAGAACTCTATCCCAGGTACTCCGGGAGATGCAGCAGGAGAACTGAACAAAGAACTGAACGCCACTGCGCCACGCAACCAAGCCGAGATAAGACCAGCGGGTCGATAAACTCAAATAACTGCTCTAAGCTATAATATGTAACTTATTGAATTTCTGTTGGGACTTGCCCTAAAGGGTGGGGAGGAATAAAAAATGAGCCAGCATCATTAATTGGGGAGAACAATCAGACGCCCATCTACGTAATGTCGTTAATGGCCCTTGGTAAAATATTTAGTCGGTTCAGTGACGGCAAGTGAATGCGGAAGTGAGCCCTCTTCATTGAAAGAAACGCAAAATAGATTACCCGAACGGTTTGAGGAGAGTGCCGCTACATCTCTGCCCCCGATAGACTGAAAACAGATCTAGCAGAAGATAGTGATTAGTTTGATTATGTCGTGCCTGGCGGCTTATCGACAAATGTAGACATTTTTATGTTCAAACCCAAATACAAGACGTCAATTTCCGGAATAGTTAATTGTCCACTGCGAGCAGAATCGTAGCGTTTGTTAGATACGAACAATTCCTGGAACAGCTTGCGCACAGCCGTATGTTTCATTTCTAGACAGGGTTCTTCGACTCTACCTTCCAAGTATGGCGAGAAGAGGCTTACTCTCGCGTGGAACGCTTCACGTTAAAGTGCTCAGTTAGCAGATGACCTGCAGATGCCAGTCTGCAGCTGCATTGCTGCCAAGGAAGTGTTAATTTACTCGATGATGTTCATAATCAGCTATAACAACGGGCTGATCAGTTCATTCGTCTGGATGTACATTGAAGGAGATTACAAAATGCGACATCCTTCAGTTACATAGCTTGCTTAAACCAAGCTGCAGCTGCATTGAAGAGTTCAAGATACCTCACACAGTTAAGATAATGTTAGCGGTGTCCCTAGAGAATCTCTTTTCTGGTAATGATCTTGCACAATGATAGTGTGGGTTTCTGCTTCTAAAATACCAACAGCAGTTTTTAACAAAAGGTTCATTCTGGCCCTATTTTATCGAAAATATGTAACTTGCAAGGAGCTTGTGTAAAGTACTACTGAGGGAGATTCCAAGGGCAAGTTTTGCCTTAGTTTGGCTACTCTTTGGAGCCACAAAATCTCCAAAAAGAACTAAAACGAGCATGTGCAAATTTGTGCTTCGGACAAATCTAACGACGTGAATAACGATTTTTAAAGGCTGGTGAACCACGGCCGAAAACTAAACCAAGACTGTTACTCCTTCATTTGCCAGAAAGTCGAATTTCAGTAGAGTAATAGAAAAAATGGCGGAGCTTTAAGATCCCAAATGATTGGGGACGGTTACTAAAAACAAGAAATTTTACTATTAGCGTATTCCAATGTATTGAAGTGCTCTCACATCGCATTGACTCCAATTACGCGAAATCGTCTAAGATGTCGCGTTACAAAACACTATCTTCTATCCAGGTCTTGATCAACAAATTTAAAAATGGCTTATTCCAAGGGGAGCTCACAGTGAATCTCAGCATTGAAACAAAATTAATTAACCCCATTCATTTGTTTCAGATGAAGCGTTGAAAATCTTCCGAAGTTCACATTGTACTAAAACCGCGAGACCACTTAGTGGATTTTACACAACCAAAATTTTAAGTTTAACAAAATTTACCTAATAATTCAAATCAGTTCTTCGAAATTAAACTAACAAAATATAAGCAAATGAAAACTACAAGAAATGAGTTTTGCAGATTGACTTTCAGTAAATGCATTAAAAAGGCTGCAATAAATTAAACGGACTCTCCTATAGGCGGCTAACTTGGTTAGCCAGCGGTTGCGAACTGCTTGTTTTCGGGTGAAGTGGCGTTAGAAAGTGAATGGACCTCACCGAAACGTTTGAACGTCTCTTTACTGGGAAGCATTTCACATCTGATGCAGAATTCGAACAGGCTTGTGAAGATTTTAAAAAGGTATATCCCTGTCAATGCCTGGTCATTTTATGTACAGGAAACGGGTTGTCGTTTCTCGCGAAGGCACGTACTCTGCCGCCAAGAGCCTTTAGATGGATTCCCCAACCTCCTACTTAAGCAAGGACAGTTTACCTGTTCCGTTTCTTATTGTAACGCTTTCTTCGCAGTTGGCTCCAAGAAATCTGGTGTATATGTCACTAGATTCAATATGCATCATATTCATGGACCCATGCCAGAAGAAGGTGCTCCTATTGCAAACTCTTTTAAAGTTTTTATAGTTTACAATGTCGTTTGTGACCTCACTGATGTATTTAGACAATATTTCCCTGTTAATCGATACCAAACCTATGATGAATTTCACAATCTTCTTGTTGCATTCCAAAGCGTAGGTTTCGTAAATAGTTATTTAAATCTGGCTCAAAAGTATATTTAAAATATATTATCTCTTAGCACACTGGTTCTTCTTATGTTAAACGTCACACCGTGAGGTGGCCTGCTGATGCCATCGAACGACAGCATCTGGTTTACGCTCGAGCTCATTTCGAGTGTGTCCGCTATGGCTGGTCGGAAAGCAACGCCTCCTCTCGTCCAGTTGTTAGGTGAGTCTTTGAAACAGGACTATTTGGTCTTAAAAATCAGCTTTGATTGGAATTAAATTAATTTTTGTCTGTTCGTCTAAAGTAAGCGAATCGGCTGCAAGGCTTATGTGGTAATTCAGACTTACAAGGGCTATGTGGAAATTTTTCACTTAAATATGCAACATAATCATGAAATTACGCCGGAGGATGCGGGAAGCACTCCTCGTCATTCGAGAAGACTTCAAGCACCGACTAATCGAGCAGTATTTGGCGCCAACAATGTTTATTCCTATACTCCCGCTCCTGGTATGTATAGCCGTATTGCTTCTAGGTTGGATGGTTAATTAAAGCATTTTTTTTGCTAATATCATAGGTGAAAGTGTTGGTTTGCCACCTGAGTCCATACAGTCAACTTTCATACACCCACTCGGTGGACGTCGCGGACACGCAACTGTGATGAAACCGGAGAACTACGTACAGGACAGACGAATTAACATAGAGGGAAGTCTGATGACGGAGGAGCAATCAAAAATGGCAATACTGGACGCCCAACTGCAAGCAGTGCGAAACTTAGCCTTAATCGAGTACGGAATAATAGGCGAGAATGGGGAGTGTGATGAGACTGCTATTGAGATGTGCAATGAATTGGCGCAATTGGAAGCAACGTGGAGAAAGGCTCTCACAGAGTCCGAGGAGCACCGCGAGGCAGCGCCAATTCTAGTGGAATTTGCGAGCGCTTCTGCGGCCTCCACGCGAGGACATGTCGATGGCCAAAACATGAATACACAGACGGTGTAAAGAGACCAACGTAGCACCGAGTCAATTGTAACATAAAATTGATTTAAAATCAAGCACAAATGTCAATCAGAAATAGACGAGGAATTTAATCGATAAGCCAATCTAGTTACCTATGGTGCGAAGGAGCCTACCGCTCCTCTGGCTTACGGGTTCAGCACGGTTCCACTGCGCAATTCTCCTGAGCCAATGGGTGTTTTTAGACCATCGATTGGTCCGTTGTCATTTTCTTAGAAGTGGAAAAGGAAAGATAGATGGAATCATAGGTGACTTGCGCGGGTGCGTGGATGTGTGCAAAGACATTGCCTCGTTGATTTGGACGGGAGTTGCAGCAGCGACAGCGAAGTAGGTGACGAGATCCGCAATTTGTGCGGATTAGGACAGATGAGTGTGCGCCTGCGCGCGCGTGTGGTGTATGTGGAGTGTGTTGGGGTGAGGTAATGGGAGAGCGACGACAGAGGCCCTGGTGATCTACCGGTCAGGAATCCTGGATTTCACCCAGGCGGCCTGGGTTCAGCTCCTGCTGGGAAAATCGTGTACCAGTGGAGGAGACGCGAAAGAAACCTAGGCATCATGCATGGTGAGTAGTATGGACATGGATGCACGACCCCCACCGGGGTGCGGGCGTCCAAACAAGGACCCATAGACTAAAAGCCTGGTTCTCCCTCGGCGGACACTCGGCACTTTCTTACCTTTATCAGTTCAAGTCAGCGTGCTGCCCGTGACATCTTATCACATCTAATCATTTATCGGTTTAGTAATCCTGCTTTTGTTTGTTCTTCCTTTTCCTCTTCTCGGTCTTGCCTTGTCTCAGCAACACCAATCCACTCCTCACCTCTAGATTTCTGCGCTCTGTCTATTTCGAAATTCGAGCTACCCCTAATATCGTAACCGGTTGTCAATCCGGGCTCTCACCTCCCTCATCAAACGTATATGTAACTGCTAGGCGACATTTTTCGCCAGCGCCTTAACTGCCGGACTATCTATTACTCTGACTCCATATTCGCTCACAAGTTAAAGAAAGATAGGGCATCAAACTAGGCCAGTCTGCTGTAGAACTGGCCGACGGCGCATGCATGCGAATACGGAATTTTCAGTATGAGCAAAAGGACCCTAGTAACAAATTAGTCAAAATTAGTATTTTATGTTCCCACCGAGTTGATGTTAAGAAACTAGCAAGAACCTGACGGCTTCAATTTCTTAAATAAGTATTGTGGTCAGTTCTGTGCCCTACTCATTTCCTCTCCCTAAACTTTCCAAGAGGAATCCTTTAGCGTGCAGTTGCCGTGAGTGCTACTGACTTTCCGGACTTTCTCTTACTTCAATGTTAAGTACTCGATGCTGTTGTTCGTCTAGAACTCTGATACTACACATCCAAAGTTCAATACGATGAATAATATGGAAGAGTTTCTACATACGTGAGGTTTACATAGCCGAAGGCCATATAACCATCAAAATGAGTTTCGATTCGGCCGATTAAACTAGCAATCATCCCGACTTAGCAGAGAAGACAAAATTGTGCTATCAAAAATACATCCTTTGCAATAATCAGATACAAAATTTAAAATCATAGAGTCGACGTCAATTTGTTTCGAGCCAATCTGGTCAAATTTCGTCGACGAACAAGCACGCCGCAAACCGGACATCGACGATTTCCCTAAACCGGATAGAAAATGCAGGCTTGAAAGGGTGTCTCATAATTCAACGTATTTGAAGACTATGTAAAGCAATAAAAAGACAATTCAGGGATGTGAAGTCTTGAAGTTCGGTCGAAGAGGATTAAGTGGACTAAATTCGAACAGGCTTTAGCACAAATTCTGGGTTGAAATCAAAGTACCAGAACAAATAGCTGAGCATTATTAAGCTATTGGAATTTATTTAAGATTTCAGAAATATGCAACACTTACTCCCTGAGTTTCAGGAGTCATGCAACTTAGCCGCAACGCGGCGAATGACATAAAGGAGCTCACGAATTAATTCCGATTTCAGACTAGTTCTGCATTTTTCAATAGTGACGTTCAAGATCGATAATTTACGAGATATCATATCACCTTGATTCCGACTAATGATATTTAAAGCAGATCAAACCAGTCAAGTCCTAAAGATCAGTCTAGTATCCAGAAGTGTTCAAATCGTATTGAAGTACAAATTGATTGGTTTTACAACTTTTTTAGTCGATGAATTGCACAAAATAATGGCAGCGAGTTGACCAACATGTTATCCAACAAAGGGAGTGGCAAGGACCCAGCCAGATTAACGTGCACGCTCCAAAAACTCAGTCGTCAGGCTGTAGATTAGGCAACGCAGAAGTGGTAGTGTTAGGTTAAAAGCTGGAATATGAGAGGGTCCATTTGGTTTCAGAATGAGACGATCAAGGACAACTCGCGCCACTTTTCGTCCAATATCTATTCGGTTGCGTAGTCTACGTGGCACCCACGATTAATCCAGGCAAGTGGTCTAAGTTGGGGTGTCTCCTTCCCACATGTATCTTATACAATGCAACCCACTGTTATCCTCTCTTCTGACTCCCTCATGTGCAATATTACCAGGCTGCAATAATCTGGTGTAGAATGATGTCAATCCGCTGGAGTCCCTAGTCAGCAGACAAGTGATTAGGCCATTATGATCACTAAAGTCAGTACACACAGGCAGTAATTAGGTGGGGTATGCATCCCATTAAACGTTGGAACTTAAGAGGGGATGATCTCGGCAATTTGGAGATTTTCGCTCATGACTTTCAAAGCGGAATCGAGTTTTATTCGACTTGAAATTCGCAACGTGTCTACTCTGTCATTAGCTCGCCCGAGCAGCTAATTGTCCCCTAAGAATAAAGTCCTAGTGTGAGTCTTCTCATTCTGTTTAAGACACCCTTGACCTGCTCTAGGAATATTGCAACTGTAATTGAGTTTTGCAATGAACTAATCACCAGCATAAACAGAAGTTAAAGGCTAGCAGATAAGCAGGGTTAATTACCTCTTCAATAATGTTACGCCAGCACGGAAAACAACAAATGTGGCCACAAGCAGCTCGTAGAGCATCCATAATCAGTGATTTTTCGCAACTGGCACAGGAAACAGACAGTTTTTGTGCTGTAAAACATTGAAATAAATTGATTATCATCACATACTCCATATACAGTTAATAAATAAATCGAATTGAGAAGTATGAGATCTTAAAAATTAAAGTCATATTTCAGTAAAACATCCTCTCTCAAGAGTCTGAAAGTATTTTTATCAGTTTCCCATAAGCAAAAAGGAACAAAGCCTTAGCCGGCATCATGCAACACGCACACAAAGAAGCCTTTTTGAACCTTTTTAGGTGTTCCAGAACATCGATTTTGGAGTTAAAAGACCGAAAAGTATAGACTGCTCATCGAGTTATACATTCATTCCAACCTTTGTTACAAAGAGTTCTTGTCTTTGAACAAATAACATGGCAAGTCTTGATGACCTATCTGAAAGTTTCAGACAGCGCAAAAGAACAAAAAGGGACGTCTGTGAAGGTGAAATTCAATAGTTTTCCACTGAGAACCGAGATAGCCACTCTTCAACTAGTTAAGTGACTTGCCCAGTTAAGCAGTTTTCAAATATCACAACAGAAATCCCCGACGCCTTCCTAGTTTGAGTATGTTTCTAAGCTTCTTCTGCAAAAAATAAACATCAAAAGCCAAAGTTAATTGGGCAGTGAAAATTCTGAATACTTGGCTTGACTTAAAAAGGGTAAGAGACCAAGGCTTGGCTAAGTTAGGTTCACGCGTAAGAGATAAAATTTCCGCCTAGTTTAGCCTGCTTGAATGGATTATGAGAGCTGAATTTCGACATCGAGGTTTAATCATCGGTTCACCATTTAAATGACAGCCAGAGTGGGTCACTGACTCGGACACCTACTGAAGAACCATAACGCTTGTAACAACTGGCAATATCAGTGTAAACGTTTTACGCCCTACGTTCAAGTAAGACGTCTCCCCACATGGAATAACGGAATCCAATTGTTTTCGAAGCTATGCTCGCTAATGACCCAGTTTACAATTGGAAAGAGAGTGAGGATATAAACTTCACAATGTCTTTCAGTCACTTCTAGCATATGGGGAGTGGTCAGGTAATCACAACAATGAGAGCAGTTAGCCAAACGAAACAGCTGCACACTCCGATTGAATCGTTGACAGTTGAAATTAGACAGAACTCTTCTGAACTTGCAAGTGGAAAATCTCATTATACCATAATTAAGGTGACTGTATGCCCGTTTTTCATTATATGGATATTTTAAATCTTACAAAACGGAAGTGAAATCAAGACTTCACATTTCAGACTGTCAACATCATCAGAAAAACAGAGATTAGAACAAGCTCTTTTCTATGTAGGAATGAAGACGAGGACATGCATAAACAGTCACTGCCAGGGAAACAACCTTTTGTTCAACTCGATAGATTTCACCTAAAAACAGGAAACGAAAACCAGGGTTGAAGAAAAGTGATCGTGGTCGGTTGCCATCAAGAGAAACGCCAACCAACTCCGATCGGAAAAGTCTCACTTGAGAGAGTGAAAATAATAACTAGTGATTGCGTTATTCCATTCAAAGAACCGACTATTAAGATGCTAATAAAAACGAAATCTGACAAATCTGAATCTATGCATCAACTTGCCGTCCCGATTTCTAGCAGTGGAAGGAGATTCCGAACTGGAAGAAGGTTCAGCAGTTTCCACTTTTGAAGTGACTGCAAGACCAGTTATATTCATGCAGAGTTCGGAGTACCTGGCCTTGTCACTGGCCCGCACAAATACGATAAAATCTGTAAAATAAAATGCCGCAAACAGATAGCTCAAAAGAGGATCAAGGCATCAGAACTGATTAGGAGACACTCTTCAGAAATGCAAGGGAGACAGCTAAGAAGAATGTCAAAAGTTGATGATGCATCAAAGACGGAATCTTTCAATTTGGGCGCTCGACTGGCCACACTTCCCTTGCCAAGTGTTGGACGTTGCTAACGATAAGCTAATGCAGAGAAAAATCTGCAGTTGTGAATCAAGTTCTTGATCAATCGGCTCGAAATACCATTGCTTCCTTATCACGTCCAAGTTTATCACAGTGCGTGTCAAATTATATTGTGCCATCCGCGTGTTGTTTATAACGATTGAGTTTTGAGTGAATATGAATGCTTTCGTTTCTTCAATTTACGTGCTACTATCTCCGATATAACTTCTGGGTTCGTGCTAACAATATGCTATGTTACAAACAATTTGCAACAACTTATTCAAAAAGGTCAGTATAGGAAGAATGTGGAATATCAAAATTTAGAGGAAGTTGAACTATCAAAGTGGATACTTGCTCTAAAGCCTTTGGGCAAATTAAGAAAGTGCCTTTCAAAAGCGTATTGGAAGAACTTAATTAGCCCTGCGAAACGAGACACAAAAAACTGATTCATTTCATAGTCATATAGCCCCCATCAAAATGTGGAATCTAAGGCTCTAGTTCGAATATAATTCTACAGTTCTAGTTTGTAACCGCTCCAGGAAAATATGAGGGGTTTTTCAGTCTCTGACATTCTAAACAGACAAATGGACAAGACGCAGTTGCGTTTTCTTTACAGTAAATCCTCTTGACCTACCTACCTTTAATCGTGATTTTTCAGATTTCTGGCAACTGAAGGGGAGCTGAATCCTTAATGATACTGCACTACTGAATATATGGAAAACACCATATTAAATTTACTTACCTCTGAGTAAACCCGGTGCCTCAAGCGGAAGAAAAATACCCGCCAGTGTAGCGAAAACCTTTTCAACATTTAAATTGGTCGACTCCGCTCCAGCGGATTTGTACGCCAACAAAGCGGACTAGGAAAGACAATACATTCACCCACAAAATAATTACTCCCATAAAATTATATGCAGAAGCGATGAATACCTTAAAATTTTCAAACTGATCATTCACATTTGCGTTGGCGGTTCGACTGAAAAGAGTTCGAACAGAAGAAATGTAGTCGGATGCGGTAACTGTATTATTTGCAACAGGATTAAGGGTTTCTTTGACAAGTTTGATGCGTTTTGACGCCTGATGTCGTTTCAGTAGACGTGCCTCTATATCGTCATTTGTAATATCGTTTATTGTCGATGACATCGCTTCGGCAGCGATAGGATGCGCGAATCGGTGATCTACTGAACCCTGAAAGTTAAAATGCGAGTAAAATTATAGGCTCATGGATGAAAGCGTTACTTGCTGGCTGGAGCCACTATAAACTCGTTCCAACAGCGAAGTAGACGATTTCACTGCTTTCGATATCTTTTCACCTTCCTCTACGTTTTGGTATTTCTCAGCACTTTGGGAGTAGTCCATAAGAAAACCACCGCTTTCCGATGTCGAAACCAGACTTTCCGCCCATGTCTTGATCTGTAAAATTCAGCATCATAAATGAATTTAAGTAGCCTACATGATCTGCTGCACTAGGAAATCTCAATCCTACGTCTTCTGGTGAAAATTTACAATCCAAAGTGGCCGGACGGTCCATTATCGAGCGTTTGGCAGGTGGCCTCGAACCCTCTTTGGTAACCGATGGATACTGAAGGATTCAAGATGCAATAATTCGGTTCAGTGCAGTTAGTTATCTGATTACCTTTGCTGCAGCACTGCGAAAAAATTCAATAGTGCCTCTAACAACAGGACCGAAGGAATCGAACACGCGAGTGCTGGATTGCATCCACATTGGAAGATGCGATCTTGCTTCGGTTGAAGCAAACCTCTCGTCACAAAGAAAAACTACTCCATAATCGAGGACGTGGCGAATAACTCTAGGGAATGGGTGAATAAAAACCATCATCCATTACCAACCATTAAATAGCAACCACATTTTGGATATGGTGCCGATTTTGGAAGTAGAACACAACACTGATTACCTGCCAACAGCCTGATTAACAGCACGCCAAGCCTGCAACTTGTACCACTGTCGGCCAGTTGGAAGATCGATTTTTCTGCTGTCACCGATATCAGAAGGTTGCTGCTGGTGATATTGAAAACGTTGTTCATCTAGAAATGCCATCTTGATTTTGATGCGCGGATCTTCACGAGGTGGATAAGCGATGCCCACAATGACAACAGCACGAGAGGTGTGATCGGTCAAATCGAGGCCTTCGCTGACCTTGCCCCGCATTACTGCAAGAAGTGCTGAACCTCCACTGATGCCGGCAGCTTCGATATAACTCGACGTTATCTGTTAAGAAACGACGCAATACATCTATAATTACTTAAAGAACATCAGTCAAGCACTAAAATTCAATGGCCCACCTGCTGAAACTGATTCTTATCCCGAGGCTCAGTGAATATCTTTTTTGAATCAACGAGCTTGCCATAGATATCACTATCCTAAAGTATATGAAGTTTTTTTCCGAAGTTTCCCAACTACATTTATACATAATGTTAACAACGTTCCAGATCATCGACATACCTGCCAGGAGTGTAGACAATTTTTCATCAGAGCATACGATGGAAAAAAGATGAGGATACCACCCGGCACGATGCGGAACAGATTTACTAATTAAGAAGAAAACACAATTACTCAAAATAGGGTAGGGAATTAGGTGAGCATTTCTACCTAAAGTTAGACCAAGAGAGCGATGATAGGTGGGACTTCCGCGATACTCAAAACTGGAATTAAGCGTTCCACCATCGGGAGCCTTAGGCAACACGGCGACCTGAATTTGTTCGTGGTTGATGACGTGTGGATTTTGAAGCACTATTGCTGTACGGCTAGAATAAGAATGGAGAGGCAAATGTGATTGGCCGAGTGAGGATTGAAACTTACAGATTCAATTCTGCCTGGAGAGATGATATAGGGTAGAGAGTACCGCTAGTGAGAATTATGTTGCGCACGTTCAGGGACAGTAGTTCGTGCATTGCTCTAAGACAACGAGAATAAGATAATATAACTAGTGATTACCATTTAGCATATAATGTCTACAAAGTTCTTGGAACCTGAATTTCAAAATTAAAAGACTAATAATCCCGTAAATACCACCCAGCAGAGGTTGAACGATTGGCGCAGTCATTTCAGAGGCGGTCCCAAAACCGTGTAGGACCAAAATACCTCCATTCGCCTCTAGTAAATACTGGCCGAACAGATTTCGTCCAAGCGCCATAGTCTGATCTATTCATTGTTAAATTAACATTATTGAAAATATACAAGTCTTGACGACCTATTCGAGGACCTTGAATAGCAAGAAAGGATTTCCACAGTCATGAAGTTTCCATGCATCGCGACAGAAAAGTGAAACCCAAGGTCCTTACTCAAATTGTTCTGTTGATACTTGCAAGCAATGAAGAGTGGATTGATAAGTTGTTTAAAAACTCTTTTTTTCTGAGTCAGAGTTACAGTCCTAATCAGGGCTGGAACAATTACCAAGGCTCATAACTGTTGATTTTTCAGTCAAGCCGTATAATCCTCACAGTACAAATACGTATCGTCAGAACTGTTAACTCTGGCAAAAATGATTGTGAAAATTATTATCCTGATAACCAAAGGCTTTAAACGTCAACTACTGAATCGCTTTGCTACAAGCCTATCTTGGAGCTATTAAAAATAGACCTGAGAAATGGTCTTTCAAATGACGAAGTGGGACACCAACGCAATTCTTTAACCCGTAAAACGAAGGAATTAAAGGAAAACTTTACAGATGGTTTCGAGACAAGGCAGATATCTGAAAGTGCGGCAACCCAACGCTTATCCATTGAAAGCCGGATCTGCCTAATTGAAGGCAGTCGTAAAGACATACATTGCAGCAAATGACAAACCTTGAGAAAGACTCAAATTAGCGAACAAGAAAGTAGCATTACGACTCTAGGGAATAAAGTCAAAAATAATGAATAGAATAAACATCGAAAGGGCACATCCACCTTTGATCGAATTACTTAGGCAGTTCTTGTTGTTATTGTTGAAGGCACTGTCAATAGTCGCGACAACAATGCACAGTTTCTCTATCCTGTTCTCCACACCTAGAGCCTGTTCTATAATCTCGTGACTCCATTACTTTCCAGGCACATCAGTGATTTCCGCCTCCAGATCTGTGGGCTAAATGCATCAGAACTGTCTACAAATACCCCAGGTTTTCGAGTAATAGCTGAGAGCTGTTAACATCGAGATTAAGCTCTAGTCGATTTACCCATGTGCGTTTCTTTCCTTAACAGGCTTTGAAATGACTGAAGATAAGATTAGTCAAACCGGTAAGATGACATTGAAAACATTATTCTCTATCTTGAAATTAGTTCAGTGGATTGAGCTATCCTTTAATGAACGTGAATTTGGAGACCAACTGACATTGTTAAGCCCGTAATTGAGTTTTGCAAATGACGTCCCTTGCGCACAGGAATGACCGAACATTTTAGTGGAGAAAAACGTCTTCACATGCGAAAACAAATGTGAATGCATAGTAATACTTGCAGAAGATCAGCTGGAGCACCTTTGGTAGTTTAGTTTTCCACATTTTGTAGTCATGAGTCTGAGAAAGGTATGTGATTTTCAGACTCAACAACTAAGTTCCCTATCAATACCGGTGACGATCTCGGGGAAAGGTTGACTAAAACGGGAGGAATTCTGAACTTCGAGTTCCTGAAGGTGTCGATATGACCTATCTTGAAGCCTGAATATTCATGAATCAGAAATATATCCAGATTAGGGTTAGCAACGAGAACTTACCTGCCCGGCGTGAGGCACCAGTAGCTGAGGCAAACGCTTTTGGTCTCTTTGCTGTTTTCTCCAATCTGAAGAGGATTCTTGCTCCATACATCGGTTACTGTCCCCCTTAAGGTCTGTGCCACCACTGACAGATCGGTTTTGATATGCACACGGAAACAGCTTGCCAAACGCTGACGCGAAGATAAAGAGAGGGAACCGCCACTAGTTTGGTACGAAAAGACTTTCTGAAAAAAAAAAGAGAATTTAGAAGGAAAGAAGTGTCAATACCTATAGGTTTGCATCTAGCATTTAGGAAACTACATCGGATGCCTACTATTTATCTGGTAGTGATGAATACCCCAGTTATGAAACCGATCCCCCAATCAACAAAAAGAAATCACCGCTCATATGTGGGGACTCCAGAATTGTAGTTGCCCTGAGTTTTGGTGAAAGCATTACTAATAATGTAGCGGCATTCCAGTTGGCCCTCACAATTAGTATTTTTTTTGAGGCATAACTAAAAAATAACAGATTTGGCGCGCCCATTCAGTGAGTACAGCTGTGGGAGTGTGTGTAGAGCGTTGTCTAGTTCATTGTCTAATGGACTGCGTTCGATGGCAGGCTCCGGTCCGGATAAAGGACAGGAGAAATTTGTCCAATGTGGACAACTATTATCAGATGAATGACTGCCACTTCAACAGCATCAACATGAGGAATTCTCATGTTAATGGTAATCATAGCAAGAACAAAAATTTTAAGACATTAAAGGAGGGAAAAATATCAGAGAATTCGATATAACCTGACACCATTCAGCTTCAAATCATAACGCTACATAGGAATCAGTTGCTAGGTTGAACGATTGGTAGGTTAATTTCGGAAGACCTTGGAAGGGGACCTTTAGACATTCGATAACATCGCAGAGGATATAACGTTGTGGTACGCTTTTCTCCCACAATTCGACCAGCATTGAGGGCTGTTTTCCCTGGGTTTAAACTTGGAATCACATTGGACGCCTGCGTCACTCTATCGTTTGGAGTTTCGGTTGCGAGGTAGTTACTATTCGGCCTCACAAATGTCTAATGCACTCGTTGCGTCTACTTGCGTCAGCCGTATGATTCAAAGGAACCAATTTAGGAGGCCTTGGTAACTTCTGATGTTCAAATCGACATAAGATTCCGAGGGAGGTCTTTGAGAAACAACGCTTGTTTTATTCAAATATTTCAGCCGAGTTCTGACTAATCGGCTTCCTCATTTCGTATGTTTCCAAAATTCCGGAGGCTTGTTTAACTCAGATTCAACTTACTTATCGATTCGAGTTCCAGCAGATATTAACCAACAAAACCAGATAGGAATCACAACAACCACCACAGCTGGCTTGGCACTTGATTTTGTCAGCTGAGCTCAGGACCGCCTCCAGAAACAACGAGGAAAGTGAGAAATAAGATCGGATTGTTCAGTTTTGCCTTATTTGTCGCAAAAAGCGATGTCAGTAGATGCATACAGCTGAAGACTGATTTTATGAGTTCCAGACCCGCCTACCTGCTCGCCATAGGTCTGTTACTCGTACGGCAACATGATTCGCTGTGAACATTCTCACAGCAGGATTAACGGATGTCTTCTAAACGATCAAAGCCAACAAGTTAGTGCTGGTTGGTGAGGCGAGCGACGTGGATTAATACCATATCCTAACTCCAGTTCGTCATCCCTTGAATCTCGGTCATGACTTACGGAAGCGTCTGCTTTATCCGATGATTGGAACCAAATATATCCGTTGATGATGTCTGGAAATCCGCCTTTTCGTATTCTTGACCCTAAGTCGATCCAATCTTCGTCCTACCTCTTGGACACCGTATCATCATACAGAACGGCATTATTTACGCCAAAGCTTTGAAAGGATGGGGGCAAATTCAACGAACATCAGCATTGAATTGGTGAATATCACGCGTCCCTACTTGCAACAAAATTTGACTCTTGCGCTAGGGAATGACTGCAAAATCTGATCGGAAGATATCTTCATACTTCTGAAACCAGCACGGGTAGGTACACTCAATCAGTCATAATTAAAGTCACTATTGTACTCCGTAAAGTTTTCTGCAACTGAAGGGACTTGTGTTGTTTGCCGCAGAGGCATCTTCCGAGTGAGTGACTCGAACTAACCTTGTTGTTGCTACGGAAGACCACCGACCCGAGGACACACTCGACAAACTTGACTGTCAAGGTCGTTCAGTCTTCATCAAGTGCGGATGTTTTGAGTCTCGCAGAGGCAAAGTTTGAATAAGACATCACAATACAAGCTGTTAGACTCAATTCCTATATAATTAGGATTCTGACTTGGGATATAGAAAGACAACCAGTGCGAGGAAAGGAATAACCAAGGCGCAGTTTGTCCAATGTGACTAATGTCTTTAAAAGGGTAAGGAGAATCAAGCAAGTTTTTCGATGCTCAATATAGAAAACAAAGTTCAACGGTAAAATGCTAGGTCGGAAACTCCCAAATTCCACAGACATACCCTATCAAAACTTAAAACACTGAAAGCCATACAATTCACGAATCAATATCCATGCGTACTTGACTTGATGACAAATAGGATGCTAATTGATTGACTTAGTCTCAAAAGTTTCCATCAATTCTTGGTTTCAACACATTATATGCGTACCTGTAAGAACTCGGCCACATGTAATAATCCACGGCCTCTCCTGAATTTAGAGACTTGAAAATAGAAAAAGAGCATGATTGTTCATTTTGCTAGAAAAACATGTATTGAAATACTTCAAAAGTAGTCGTACTATCGAAGGCGATGGAGGCCCCAATAACCTGATCAATGAGTTCTTGAGTTTGAGCTTGATTTTCGGGGGTGATCCCTGCTTGACCAAGAAGATCGAAAATATACCTACAGGGAAGGAACCATGAGTAATCAGTGAGCATCGAAAAATGAATGACTGGTGAAAAATAGGTAGCGTACTCGCCAGGTTTGACTGCACTTGAAGAAGTGGACATTTCGCCCAGACTATCAAGAAGTCGTTCCAACTCGATTAGTTGGCCTTTCAGCGTGAGAAGATTAGAAAGACTAAGCGATGCTGCTGCAAGAAAGGCGATGATAAAATGTTGATCCGGCATCAACAAAAACAAAGTATCAGAAATTCATTAGACATCCGATGCTCTACTATTACTCAATAGTAAATTCGATTCTCAACTTCTCGTGATACTTAGGTAATGATACATAACCTACACGATGATAAAAACCAAATATTTAAGTGTTTCAATTCCAATAGAAAAGTTTCTCGTACGTGAATAGTCTAGTCTGCGTACCCTTGATTCGGACAGCAAAGTATAATCTCAAGACTAACAGAGCAGCTTGCGTTTAACTACTGTTGTCATTTAGATGTTGAAATGGAAGTGGTCTTCGGACCATTTGCTACAACGCATGAATAACTTGACTGCAACCAAAGGTCTGGCGGTAATGGTGTCAGCTGCTGAAAGGTGCAAGAACAACTCCCTCACTGCATATATTTTAGGTTCAACTAGATGTAGACAGGCACCAGTGCAAATTATCGTACTACCTCGCTAAGAGACGTCCAAGTACCGATGGTGGTAAACCCAGTCGATCTATCGGATAGGAACTATTCTGTTCCACATCATATTGATGGGATTGCCGGAAGAAACTGAGTGAAAAAGTTGTGGTGGAACAGTTTGGGAAGGTAATCGATATATTAACACAGATGGAAAAAATAAAAATTTGCATAGCATATTATGAGATGGTTACTTGGGTTTACAAAATCAGAACATACCCAAATTGTTCGCAGGTTGAGAAATGTCTAACTGGCTTTTTTTTCCAATGAAAGAAGGTTCGGGAACAACTTCGGTACCGTCCAACCGGCCAAAACCGTCACTATTAGAGAGACTGAAGATGTACTCACCCATAACACGCAACTCTTCGATGGCAGAGGCCAGGAAGACTGAAGTTAGGGTGGCCGATGCGGCATCCTCGCACACCTGCTCCTAAAAAAAAGTTTAGTAATTCCCTGTTAAGATAAATACATAACGGGCTTCATATCCGTTCGCTCGCCAACACAAAACCTCTTTTAAGAAATCTTCAATTGCCTTAAAACTTTATTATTTGGGTAGAAGAAAATGAGAAATGCCCTCAAACATGCTCTCCTATGAGGATATTTATTACTTACAATATTATGGGCCTCATCAAAAATCACGATCGCGTTGGTTAGTTCAATGCCATAGAGAGTTCTGATCTGTAAAGGCAAATAAGTGCTTATCTATAATCACAAACCTTGGCATCGAGAAGGTAATTGTAAGGCATGAAAAGCATTTCTGCGTCCGACTTGATTTCCCGTGAGAGGTAATAAGCACACGCCCTAAAACGTTAAATATAGTTGATACATAACGGAGTAAAAAATTGCCTATTGTCTTGACCAAATTTGCATAGGTCCTCGATGTCCACAATTTTAGACGCTTGCATGCCGTCCATAAGCTTGTCACGACCAGCTAGAGAAAGATTTAGGGAAAAGTGGCAGATTAGGCGAACCATCAAAATTGCGGTAGTACTCGCATGTACGGGTGGAGACACGAAGACGACACTGGTAGACTTTTGCTGAGTTCGACTCCAAGTTAACCACCTCCGGCAAAAGACAAAGCTGATCACGGGACCCGATAACACTGATTTTATGACTAGAATGAGCATAATTGAAATTAATAAATTGACACAAGTCTAAAAAAAACAAAAAAACACAAAAACCTTGAGTATGCAGTAGTTTTGAAGGCCTGAATAGCTTGATTAAGTTGGGCGTGGGTACGAGATGAAAAAATGATAAGAGGTGCATCGAATTTGCCTGCTGCTGATGCTTGATCGCTGAGATTCAAACTACTCCAGGGCTGTTCAAGACGTTTTAGTTGTTGCTGAGCCACAAAATATTCCAGCCAGCCAAGAGAAGCACAAAGAAGACAGAGGGTTTTTCCTGTTCCAGTAGGAGACTCTAAAATTGCATGACTTTTCTGGCATAAGGCCAGAAATTTATCAATGAATTTATATATTTGAAATTAAGCGAAACAGAATAAAATAAATCGTGTTAAGGCAGTCAGAGGTATTAGGAAAAACGCCTGCACACCTGATTCAAGGCGTCAATTATGGACTGCATATATTTCTTTTGACATTCATAGGGTACATAGGGAAAATCAATTTCAATATCACCAAGAGCAACCGAAGGCATCCCAAATTAGATTAAAAAAACTGGCCGAGAACGATAATATTAGGACAAATTATATCAAGGTCACAAAAAGTCAAATAATTAGGATTCAAGAATTTGCCTAGCTTTAACTTTGCTTACTTAGGTCACTTTAACAAAGAATAAAAATTTTTTAAGAAAAAATAAAAATTATTCGAAAAACGTAAAAATAAAAAAAACTTAAAATGACCTTAACAAATAAAAAACCAAAAAATGACCATAAAAGCAAGAACTAATTCGAAAAAAATAATGAAATTATATTCAATTAAAAAAATATATTGCATTAAACCAGAGCAGTCCAATATATCAGAAAAATAGCATGCTTATACTGTGCCGCAATGCCTTCGCACACCCTCGTAGACGCCAATTGGTCCATCATTGAGTGCCTTGTGGAGAGGAGGCACGAAAGGTTGATGGAGTTGGAGGTGAGGGCAGAAGGAAGGAGAGGACAGTAGAGCCACTGAATGCGTGAATGCGAACGCGTTTGCGTGGCTGCATGAATGTGTGCAAGTAAGAATATGGTCTTGTTGATTTGCACGACCAAGAGTTGCAGCAGCATAAGCGGTGTGGTTTGCAAAACCTGCAATTGGTGCAAATCTCCGAGAGCCGAATGTTGCCTCGGAGGCGGAAGTGACAGATGGTGACACACGAGACTGCGCACATGCGTGAACGCGTGTGTGTGTGTGTGTGTGTGTGTGTGTGTGTGTGTGTGTGTGGTATTTGTTGGGTGGGTTGCGGTTGAGGTGAGGTAATGTGAGAGCAGAGTAAGAGGAGGGCACGAACGTAGTCCCTGATGGTCTAGCGGTTAGGATTCCTGGTTTTCACCCAGGCGGCCCGGGTTCAACTCCCGGTCAGGGAGCGTCGTATTGCGAGGCCAGTGGGTGCGTCTTTTCCCTAGAAGATGTAGTAGAGGAGGAAAAGCCAACGAAGCCGAAGCATAGGGTAGGGTGAGTAGTAAGAAGTGTACCTCAGTGGTGATGCCTGTGTAGATGCAAAGGGCAACAAGCGTGAGCTGCACCAACTCCATGGCCTTGGTGCAAGGGCGCCCGAACAGGGACTCGAACCCTGGACCCTCAGATTAAAAGTCTGATGCTCTACCGACTGAGCTATCCGGGCTCGGGGAGAGCAATCGGAGGTGCTACCAGCCACCGGCTCCGTACCGCCCGCCGAAACTTGTCATTTTATTTACTTACACTCTCTCTTTTCATGAATCTGGCCGTTTTGAGATGTTTTTTTCGTTCTCTATTGATTTGTTTTAGGTTTTTCTCTGTCTTATATTTCCTTTCATCTCTTTATTTTGCCTCTTTCTCTTTTACTTTTCTTCCTGTTCTCTTCTTCGTTGTCTGTTTGTTTATTTTTTTGGCTTCTTCCTTCTTCTCATTCATCGACAGCTCTTTTCCGATTGTTTTCTCTGAATCTTTTATTTACTCTTATTTTTCTTAAATAACTTTTCCTACTTTTATTCCGCTCTGTTTTTCACCCCGTGCTGTTCCGATCCTTTCCGGTTATTTCTTTTTAATTTTTCTAATTTTCAAGTCGAATTTCGTAATCTTTATTTTGTCTTCCGTATGTTTTGTAGATGCAGTTCGCGATCGGCATAGATGTTTGGTTGATGTACATTTTTGGCACTTCAAGTTCTCCTTTCGAAACAATTAAAGTATATGACCGCTTCTCCGTAGTAGTATACGCTGCCTGGTAAAGTAGCTGTCGGAGAAATTGACCTAAATCCTCAGTGCCTCTCTCCCCCCTCCCACTCCCCATCGTGTCTTCTTATGCAACTTCAACCAACTCGCGGCTTCTTTGTTCGATACCCGAGTTTTGCACTGCGTCTAGCGGTATGACCAACTCTACCGCGTAGATAATAATACTTATAACATTTTAGCCGTCACTGCCTCCACTGCAGTTGACCTTGCAAAACCCGGTCCTCCTCAAAGCTTGAGTGCGAGCCCAGTAAGGGTGTGATGGTGTAATTGAAATGCTTTTGCATATGAAGTGCAGTAAGGTAATTTTGATAACAATTGCTCGTATCTTCCTTGGTTGGTTCTATTGAGTGCTATTCGTCGTAGTTGCAATAACCCCGGACCTTCAAAATCATTCTCGTGTAGTACGTTTACTCCATTTATTTCCTATCGATATATTCGGCAAATCCCTATTTATCAAAGTTATTTATTTATTTACTCCCCACCCATTAGGGCAATCTCAAGGGCTTATTGGGGGCACAAGAGAAGTACAAGTGGCTTCTACAACAAGCATCATACAACAGTTAAAATATAAAAGCGTTTATCGACGTCTTCGATTCTCTGGTTGCTTCTCTGGCATGGTTTCATGGTACGGCTGCAGTTCCACTTCGTATTGGCACCTCGTCCTTTCTCGATACTGTTAAGGGCAGACAATCCTCATACTTCTTCCAGAAGTCTTTTCAACTTTCTAGTGGAAATTCCATTTGTCTCAACATGCACGCACTTTCCACAGTCCAGTTCGAGACCATGAATCCAGCTATTTACGTGGCACCTTTTTGACCAGGCTGTTCGAGGTCGTACTTCTGCTTGCATAATCTAATTATTTACGTCCGGAGAGTGGTTATTCCTATCTAGCCGCCCCTCTCATTAACCCCGGAGTTGCCCCTGGGGTTACCGGTTGTCACCACGAGGAGATTGAGAGTGAGATTGACCATCATCTAGGTAATAGTCCTTTTCACGTGAAACAAGTGACAAGATAAAGACGAACGCAGAGGCACATAGACAAGTTCTTTAAAACTATTATCTGCTATAAATCTCATATCGGACATTAATCATAGCGCGACTTCACCGAAAAGGCTATCTCCAGTGAAGATTACTTTCGTTTGCAGAGAACAATAAATGAATAAGGAATTGGTTTTTCCGATTTCCAGTTTTTTTCAGTTTGGCAAAAATAAATTCAGATTCCATACCATTTCTAAATTTGTAGCCTACAACTACCAATTGCCTTGACTATTCAGGAGGAATCATTTGTGTCTTAATCAATCCAAAGTCTGGTGATGATGCAATTTCTCTATGCTTAATGAAGTTCTACCTGTCAGTTCTGACGATGGTTGACAAATGGCTTTCATCACCCCCATTAACGGGTCACGATTGAACTCTACATCTCTTTTCGTACCGGAGATTTATTTTTTAAAACAGCATTAATCGGCTCGATGCATTTCAGTTGCTTCAATCCCTTTCAATTCATGAACCACCAGCAAATTCACGGTTGATTCGGCGTCCATGTCTGAGTGCACAAACTGATAAAGAGATGCTTAAGGTAGCATAGTATTTCAGTCTGTCATTCATCTTAAGTTATGATATGATTTCAAAAATGTGTACTGTAATCCTGGGGGGATAAAGGCAAGTTACCGACTGGTGTAATGAAGTTACGACTTTGTAGTACTTATGATTAAAAATAACTACCCTAGTAAGTAGACCCAACCCAAATTCGAAAATCCAGTTAAGCCGATTTGGTCAGGGTGAGCAAAGCATTTCAATCAGTTAGCAATATAAAATAACGGCCCGTTTCATCTTATTGTTAAAAAAGATGCGATCTGCATCCACAAATTAAAGAAACATAACTACGTAGTTCCAGAAATGCTATGCGATCGTACGTTATTAACTGCGTCGTCGCGCCATTTCTGAGGTTGCGCAATGACATTTTGTAATGACTTGCAGATCAACTTCTCGTGTAGATACTTGGACGACGGAATTTCACGAATAACTTTTGAGAGTAAATCACCCACTGTCGCCTTTACCTCCCACAACCTCTGACTAACAGCCATTTTACCATTTAGTTCCATGATTGATCGCGTTTATGGACTAAGTGTAGTGACAGCAAGATAATGTTAGTTTTCGTCTCTTTATCATTCATCTTCAAATCCGAGAATGACCTAGTGATCCGATTTCTGGATAGGTGCCTTTTTAAATGTCGCCTGGTAGCCGGGTCCGTTATGACACTCCGAGTTGCCTTAAATACGCATTCTTGGGGTCGAAGTTTCAAAAGAATTTTCATGTCAAGTTTAGCCCATGAACTGCGATCCTGTCTAAATGCACCTTCTGACTCTCCTTTTGGAGCCTCAATGATTCTCAGTTTCTCATCACCCCAAAGAAACAAGAAAACCACAAACCATTTCAAAAAAATTTTTGAGAGCTAAGCGAAAAAACACAAACAGGAAAATATACATGGCAGCAGCTCAATTCAACTTACAAATCCAGCATATTCAAGGAGCAGGTAGATTACAGCAGGGCAAGATTGCAGGAGTACAGCAGATAGATAAAGAACGCATTTGAACGCACTGGTCCTAATCTTCGTCCAGTTATTTCTTTTCTTTCTTGAAAACTAGAGATAGGGAAAGGAGTGCGTGAGAGATGTGAGAGGGAGAAAATAACGAAGCAAGACAGGAACACAATTAGCTTGGAATTAACAACCCCTTCCTGGTGGTGAGCAAATGCGAAAAGATAAGGTTAGGTGTTTCCTGAATGATTTTCATGGTGAATTGGGACTCGGGGAAGGGGGAGAAACCACCCACAGAACGACATATTACAATTGTGCGAAATAAAAAAATTGTGAAAATCTGTTCAGCTAGTTTTTAGGGCATATGCTCTTCTTATCAACAGCTACAAGGAAGTAATCGTTGGCTTCTCGATAACAAGAATAAAATTTATAGTTGATAGATAAATAGACGAAAAAGTAGATGCGTGGCTGAGTGGAAGGACATGTTGATGATCAAAATGTTGCGGTCTATGGGTCAATTAGATAAGATGGTGAATAGACTAATGGAGAATGGTTTAGTGCACAAATCAACAGACTATAAAGGAGATGTATGGAAGGTTAGATGTATGGGAGGTTAGAGAGTGAATGACTGAATGGATGGATAATAGTAAAGACATATTTCAAATGGGCTGATGGATGCATAGAAGAATGGAGGGGAGACCGGTCACATATTTGAAACAGTTGCAGACGACGTAGGAGACGCGGAGTGCTGTGATGCAATAGCAGCCGAAGAAGTGCGGAGTACTTGGCTGACCACCTCATCGTGGGGAGCGCGGGTGGAATCAATAAGATGCTGCTTACTCCCACCTATTCCCACGCCGTCACCAGCGGAGACCGACAAATGACCGTCGCCTGCATTACTACTTGTTTGATTTGTTGTCGTTGTTGTCTGAATGCAAAGTAAAACAGATACCAGAATGTAGAATGATTATGATTTTGGGCAAAGCAGAACGAACTAAAACGTTCTCCTTCTGCATTGACTACATGAGTTGCATGCAAAACAAAGTGTATAGGGACGTACCAATAATTCAGCGGGGAAACACCTAGAAGTGAAAAAGAGCGAAGATAAACTAGTGTAGCCAAAAGAAAACAGTGAGTACCAATTCATCCAACTTTTAAACGTATTCTTGCCTGACTTCCGGCAAAATGAGTGCACGTGCCGAATGCGCTTTTACTATGAGATCAGATATGAATCGCCTGCATCGGCTATGGGCGAAGAGGGGAGGGAATTGCATTAATAGATGTCTTGGTGGTCAATCCTACTCTCTGTCTCCTCGTGGTGACCATCGGTAACCTCAGGAGCAACCCTGGGGGCTAAGGATAGGACTAATCATCCACTGGAAGTACAAATATATTGCTATGCCAGCAGAAGTAAGCCTGAGTCTGCCAGGAG
Organism: Moniezia expansa; assembly: GCA_019097775.1. Taxonomy (NCBI): domain Eukaryota; kingdom Metazoa; phylum Platyhelminthes; class Cestoda; order Cyclophyllidea; family Anoplocephalidae; genus Moniezia; species Moniezia expansa. The sequence goes on along the minus strand of JADFDV010000062.1, from coordinate 2,139,483 downwards.
CTTCTTAATCAAGGTACGACGTAATACCTGGATTCGTGGTTTCAAACCTGGATTGCGGAACGTGCGTGCATGCAGCAATCAATGGAAACTCGGCCAGATAGTTGAAGAGACTTCTGGTAGGGGCATAACGATTGTTGCCCTTACGGGGGCAAACCTTTACGCTCCTTATTTATAGAAAACTACGCTTTCTCTAATTCTCACAAAGTGAACGCTCTAGACAGAAAGGTGGGGTCACCTTCCTCGTCAAAAAGGGCATAGAGTCGAAATTTAACCGTCTCGAATAGACTTGCCACACTAAACCTCCAAATTGTGGAGTAAAAGTTGGAGTGATGGGAGGTTATGCTCCGACTGAGTCCACGAAAGATACAATGGTTAAAGAATCCTTCTGCAAACTAGTCCCCAAAACCTATAGATTACTTCTCTCTAATTTTGATTGCAGATTCGGTTCTGATGCTCGTAGCATTGGCGCCAAACTTGTCGGTTCATTCACCGATAGAGATGACACCACAGAGAACGGTCTAAGACTACTAAGTTAGACGTAAAGAATACTTTCTTTCGAAAACCAACTTTTCGAAGATTGAATTAGTACCATCCTAAAGGGAAAGGTGTTATTCTTGACGCAGTCCAGATGAAAAGGTCAAATCTATTCCTCATAACTTTTATACGAGCCTCTAGTAACAGTTATCCTCAAACTCAAGTCTCACATTAGAAAGCGAAAAAGAGAAAACGAAAGAATAGAACTTTGATAGAAGGCATAAACAGATAAAAGTAAAATAGAAGGAAATATACCAGGAACACATCAGGACCCTTTAACAACTATATATGAGGATATCCTGATATCTATAGAAAAGACTGAGGCCAAAACTGCGGGGCGAAAGCTGAGCGAAAGAAAAACGGATGGTATACATCTATAGGCGAAAAGGGAAGTAGAAAACTCCAGCTACAAGAGCAATTGAGAACAAATTGGCTATCAAATTCATCTCAAGAAAAATTTCTTGAAGTACAAACAGCAAAGAAACAGGGTAAACAACTTGATTCGTAAATGGAAATAAACTTATCAAGAAGGAAGACCAACCTGCCTTCCAGTATATCTCGCGAAGAGAGGACCTCGAAAAGCCTTCATGATCTTAAAGGACATAATGAGGAAAACTCCTCAAGGAGAACAAAAAGCGCGGGGATACTAGTAAAATCAAAAGATCCAGTCGCATACTACCAGGAACTGTTTAAGGCCAGAACAACCGAAGAAATTAAAAAGCATGATCTCCTACCAAGATATTCCCGATTTCAATGACGGAGATAGAGACAACTAAAAGCAGACGAAAACTACAAAAAAGTTCGGTCGAAAACAAAATTAGATCTGAATTTCTGAAGTGGGACGTTCAGTATCTGAATGTCTACTGTCTAAAGTTTTCAATGACTTCTATAATGAGATCACTCCTAAACCTCGAGCCTGGATTGATGCTGAAATTGTACCTACAAGCGTAGAGGTTTGCAGACAGATCCTGCAAACTATAGGTCAATCTTCCTTCGGGATACATTAGGCAAACTATATGCATCTGTTCTGTGCCAACGTTTGAAGCACGACCTTGCCGAATTATACTCAAGAACCCAATTTGGATTCAACGAAAGAAGATCCACTGGCTTCAAGTTGGTCCCGGTGAGGACCAAACGCCTCTCAAGGCAGAAGGGATGTCATTCCGACGTGCCTCAAACCTCTAATGCCTTGCCTCTATAAGCCAAGATACCGGTGAGCCAGACGGAGCAATAAAAGCATACCTAGTTAAGGCGAAAAGGCACCTTACAGGACTACGACCAATCCCGCACTCAAGAAGTCTCAATATTACCCTGAAAGTAACTCTGGTGGGTAGTTTTGTCGATCCTGCACTCACTTATGGATTATCAACTTTTGTATTGATAGTAAAAGATGATAATCAACTACAAACACTTCAGAATATGGTTTGACGTATGATACTTGGATTACATTCGCGAAGAGCCAAAAACTGTAGAGGAACTCCGAAAGGACCTGTGATGCCTACTTTAGCAAGTCTTATACAGGCAAAAAGATTGAATCTTTGAAATGGACAAAGATAGCCTGACACTCTCCCTACCTGAGAGTAACTTTGGCAACGGGAAAACCAAAAGAGCCTCACATACAAGGAATTGGATGCTTCAATTAATTGAAAATGCGAAAGAAATATTGCAAGAGCAATCCGAATCATGGTTAATTGATCCAAAGGAAAGCCCTAAATGTCGAGATGATAATTACACACCTAGATTAATGGGAGAAAGGCAACGTGATACTCTTTGTAACAACGGAAACTGTCAAGAATGTCTCGCCACAACAAAGGAAATGCGAAGACACGTAAGACAAGATGATGGAGAAAGAGGACACAAAACTGAAGAGATACTGGACCATAGGCTAAAGCGCCCTCTTAAAGACTGCCTTAAAAGATACAAGACTCAAGGTTGGCTAAAAGGACATATTAGGGATTGTCACCTTTCGGTTGCAATCGCAGAAAGTGAAAAGCCAACAGAAAGGAGGAAAGGACCAAACGATGCAGTAGAGAGATGGAGGAAAAAGATAGGGTGGAAGGTACGAAGAACGACTACGAAGAAAAGAATATCCAGCAGAATGAACTACACAACTGCTATAACCCGGCTCGTAACAGCGCTCACCCACAAAAATGGTCGCCTACTAGAAAAGAATACCTGCATAAGGACGAAGAGACGAGGACAACAAAGGCCCGTCGACCATAAACGACATGGACAAGGTGCCGCAAAGAAATGGAATTTAAGAATTAGATCATGCCGAGGAAGGACCAGAGAACCGAATACGTCAATTTAACTGTTATGTTGCTATGCGTGTTAACTGTTATATGCGTTTAACTGCTGCATCAGATCTTTGCATTTCTGTTGTACCAACGATAAGTCCTTAAGTTTCCCCCAATGGGTGGGGACGAATAAATGAAAAAACCAGCAGTCCTAATCTTAATACGCATTGCCTCAGAAAAGAGCACTCTCGCATTCCGGCTCTTCAATGCTCTTATCGATTGTGCAGTCCGAAAACGGTGCACTGGCTTGCAATGATTCCAGCCTTCACCTCGCAAATGGAAATCAAAGATAAGGTCATTACATTAAGATAAAGCTTATCTTTCAATTCAAAGTGCAAAATTTGAATGAGCTGGATCATTACTCATATCGGAAAATCTATCGTGAATGCGATGAATACATTTTCCCAATACTAGGAAGGAATTTCCGATCAGCAAATTAAGTAAAAAGACCAAGACAAAATATAAATCTACCAACGCTTTGAGTAGTATTACATTGTTCCGCAGCAGTTCTCAAAATACGCAATTCGTTAGTGTAGCCTGTGAAGGGACAACTAATTTAAGATGTGCATGCCTGAGAATTTTCAGAGAAATAATTCATCAGCAGCATTTTTTGTCCTTTATGATCTATTGGAAAGAACAACGCCACCTGATATTCAAGATTAGCACAGCGTACTGTCGGATTCCCTCGAACAATAATAAACCAGTATGTTTGAACAAAACTCAAATCAGGAAGCATTTTAAGAGCTGAAGACAAGACGGGAGGACTTCATATCTTATTGAAAGTCTGTCCCGAGGATTGAAAGAGAACACAAAAAAACGGTTACAGTCACAGAGTGAGCAAGTTTATTTTCTTAGGACTTAAGTTGGTCATAGAAGAACGCGTACTACCCGTTAGAGTATACACTGAGCTGGTCTAATATAAACGAACACTGTACCAAGTAGCCTTACTATCATCTCCGCGTGACCACGGATTGACTCAGCATTTCGGGCACATGGTTTGTGCCCTAACACTCAGATATAAAAAACTTCGGTAAGCTAATTGCATGAGGTGTACCTCAGTTTTCAAATTTTGACTTCGAATTTTATTAGAAGACTATATCAAGCAAAAGGCGAAGGCAGAACAATTTTAGGGACTTTGAATGACCAGCCCATTCACGAAGACCTAGAAAAACACCACCAACAAATGTTCGCAAGCTAAGGTATCAAGCATTCAACCTTTTCGTCACCTCATCAAATTTAAATCGCAGACCTCAAAAGCACTCTGTCAGTTTTGAATATTCCCACTAGAGATCTACTTAATGCAATCACTTGAAAGGGCAGACATTCAGACTATAATGAGGCATAAAAATAGCAATCAGGTTATGCATAATCTTCAGTGAAAATTTTTGCAATATTATTCTTGTAAGCATGAAATAGGGAGACCACTGAGTACGACAGAATAACACCGAACGCACATGGACATAAATCAGGCTAGTGTTATCACAAACGGTTCAATGGCTATTTGATTACAGCGAGGATTGATTAGAAATGCATTACGTCACCGCATCTAAATTCGATGTGTTTGTTGTCACTTACCGCGTCATTCCCCCAGACTCGAAACTTGAGTTCCTCGAATGTGACTGGAATCCTGAAGAATCCAGACTACACCGTTCCATCACCGCCATCGCAGCCGAGAGCGACAAATCCGTCCCTCCACCACCTTCACCCACCCCCAGTGATGAAGAAGCAGCAGTAGAGGAGATTGATGCGCCACCAGCATGAACAAAATGGAAACTCGAGTCAGCAGCTCCTAGCATCCTGCGCTGATGAGGCAAAAATAACGGCGCGGTACGTACATGTGGACAGGTGTGAAATTGTCCCCCACCATTATCTCCAATACTACCACTCTTATCTCCACCAGAGGCAGGAGGGAGTGAAATTCGAGAGGGGATTGGAAGAGAAGAGAAGTCAGGCGAGTGTATAGAGGGCTGAAGCTTTTTTACAGAACTAGCGGGTGAACTGGATTTAGATGAGGCGCCTTCGGACGTCGGAGAGGGCATCGGTGAGGTAGAGGTGGAGCTCAGTTCACTACCCAACTTCCCAGATAACCGCTGAATCATAGGAGTTGGCAATAGAGAGGGGGGTTGGAGAGGCATCGGCGAGGAGAAGACATCGTCTTCTTGTTCAAAAGACGCGGAGGCAGGACTGATGTATTCCCCGCCAGATGAGGAGACTTGTTCGTCAACGAGGGAGGAACTGGAAACCAGAAACTGTGTGGAATTTGGGCTGGTGAAATTTAACTCGCTGAGAGATCGGTTGGTTGCTGAAGAAGGGAGAAAATAGAATCTATTATCAAGTTAACCTCAAAGACAATGTGATGACTCTTGGGGGTCGAAAAACGTGAACGAAACGGTTTTGTATTCCATATTAGTTGAAGTAACTGCATATCGCTCGGAAATGTCAACTTTATTCACCATGGTAAAATACAAGAGACTCAACTAAAGTACTGCTAAAGATATAATATGATATACATAATTGCCTCTAACTGAAAGTAATTTCAGAACCATCAAACAGAAGGCTAATAGAGCTTTCGATAGATGTAGCGTTGAAGACCGTGGGGTCGGAACCAAATCGGTACCACCCACCCTCACGCTTAATCTTCAAGGGGTATGGGTTCTCATAATTTTCCGTACAACAGGTGAAGTTTAACTTTAAGGTATTCCAAATACCAGTTCGTCTAGTTCTCCAGAAGAGTAACACTATCAAGTACTGCACGATTTCTCTATAATATTACAAAAATCCAAAGTCTATTATTTTCACGCCGAGAGCTAAGAAACTTTCATAAAACACCGGAAAGGATTGTCTACGGTTCTTGACTTCCGTCCACTTCCACAGCTCAGAATTTTTGACTTAAGCAAAGTAAGAAAAGCAACTTCTAAAAACGAATAAATTCATAGGTTTGTTGATCGAGGTATTTTTCATTTTTACATACGAACAGTAAGTCTGGGAGATACGTAAATATCGCAAGCATAAGTTAGGATACACGTCTGCCAATTCAGCTCCCACGCATGCCGTTTGAGCTCACGCTACTGTATGCACCACTGCTATCTCAGCTTGCGAGTATTAACCGAGCAGGCACCGTTTTTCTGTTAGCTTAGCCAATAGCCCTCGTGTATTTCGATTTCTGTTTCAGGTTCATATTTCGGCGCTCACCATATATATACATCTAATACGAAAATACAATTCATTAGAAATATGTGTTTGGAGCTCCCTCATTTCACTTGCGTTCGGATCACCGAAAGTAAGTTGAAATTATGAGCTTAGCGATCAGACTCTAAACTTGTTCGAGAACTCTCAAAGGACAGCGATTTCAAACCAATCGACAAAAAGCGCTTACATTACAGAATTAGGAAGTAAACGGAGAGACAAATGAACGAACCTTGAAACGTAATTTTTGGATTCAAAACACCATACAAACGATGCAGTAAAAAAATCGTCACTAGGAGACTTAGCAGCCTTCAAATACCGATCGAAAGTTGAGGAACTCAACAACGCAGGATCACGCGGCGAGTCTTAGTAAAAGCGTGAGGAATGACATTTGTTCAAAAGTAGATCGGCGTTATCGAGATGAGTGACGACATTTTCTGAAGGACTCATAAGTTCACGTCGTCGTCAAGGCCTACGATAACCAAAATTGTTGACATCATCCTCTTGAGGAGTTCCACAGATACAAACTTAAGATCTGTAAATTCCTGAATAATTCCCTGCGATTAGATCAAGCATGTGCATTTGGTCTTCTGTCAAAAACTGAGTTGAATGAATGCGCGAACAGATAAATAACATTTATTCCACTAGTCTGCGTTAGTTTTCACATTAGCAAGATTAGACACGGTCAATCTAATTGGTAGAAGCAGTCAGGCTGTAGGATGTCACATTGGCAGACCGAAAGTGCATGTGCTTTCGAAAGAGAGAGAATGACAGGAGGGGGTGGGGCATAGACGGAGACAAGCATGCTTGGAAAATGCGATATTAGGGTGGCTGGAAGACAAGAGGCAGTGAAGAGGAAAAGAGCAATGGAGGCGGGATAAGTGATAGCAGAAAGTTATAAAGATCCATGCAACAGCGCACACCTGTGCAAGGATTAAATGTCCTCATTTTGCCTCAGCGTAAATAACGTTTATTATCGCAATTTTGCAATCTCTGAGAGGTATGGCGCGATTTTGATCCGAGGAGTGATTAAAAAAATACTCCAAGAGGTAGTTAAATAAAAAATTAAATTTACTTAGGAGTTCTGACTCTGACAGCAGGTGTTGCTAGGATGCATTTCTGAAAATATGGAATGTAAGCTTTAATTAGCAATTTTGTGAATCCTCAGCAAATACCTACGAATTTGATAGATTTTAAGAATATTGTAGCAAAGACGCTTCCTAGTTCTTCATTAAATATTAAGGGGAAAAAGATAAGAAATCAGTTTGGCAAATAAGCGCCTTAAGTCTTTCCAAAAGCTGGACCTAGAAGGCCCGAAAAGTTAACACATGATATCTGCAAAGGGATGAGTCAAAACCTTGAACGTTGCCACAGTAGGTTTGGGACTTGCCAAACCGTTACGGCAATGAAGGCATTATTTTTAGACCGATCTCTCACTGCTAGAACGAAATTGAATAAACACTGTTTCTATTCAGGTCCTGAGTCTTTTACTTTCCAGAGGTCTTACCGCTCTCTAAAATACAATTAGAGGGAGGGTTCTAGACTTGAGAAACAAAAAAAGACCGTAAACCACAAGGTTTTTGTTTGGGAATGTTTTCGAACAATGCTTTCCCGGATACTCAAACTCTGGGCATTTTTGCAAAGGTAAGAGAACTTCCAAGCAAAAAAGACAGTGTGAAGAATCCCGGAGCTCGTTGTCCTCTTACTCTCATTCCGAATACTTGGTCTAATATGCTCAAATTGATATAAAGGAATCCTCAGACAGTTTTAAGGGTCAGCACGGAAAAGAATAGATGTCATCCACCAAGACCCAAAAGGGAACAAGACTTCATTTCAGGCACAACAGTTACGATCACCGTGTGAAAAGTTTGTAATAAGGTAAATAAATGTATACCTGAGTACGTATTTTGATATAATAATAAAAATATTTCCTGTCCCTCTATTTTATAATGAAGATATGTTTTATAATCACCCATCATGCGCCAGATTTCAGATGGTTTTGAATCTACCTTAGGTACGTTGAATTCTGCTAAAGCCAATCAATTTAAACTCAAAATAAACTCCCTAGATTGACCTTAAAGTTACCAAGATCGAAGCAACTCTTACAAAGTCATTTCGGTGTGTGCATGATTACAAAGTATACAAAATCATACTACAACCACCCTAACCCCTCTCCTAAGGCCGAAGGTCAATTAATTAGCCAATTTATGTAAATCAAAACTATAGAGACAGCATTTAACGGCTAATAGTAAATATACGAACAAACACCTTAATGTCAATAAGGAACTATGAGTAGTAGTGACCTTTCCCAGTTCGCTTCCTTTTGTTGGACTGATAAGGCAAGAGAAAGTATAACCAGAGTATTAAAGCCTATCACTGGAAGAATTAGACCTATCGTGATACTGGGAATGCCAATCTTATGGTTCTTAAAGGACAAGCAGTAATAATAACCCGCCCGAGACTAGGTCCTCTCCCTAGACAAATAAACCGCTGGTAAAAATGAAATCGCCTTACTTGAGCAAAACTATCCAAGCCGACGGGATTTAGACCCAAATATCATTCCGGCAATCTTTTGATGTCTAGAGAATGTTGCGCAGAAGTTATTTACTTTAAAGCGACTGGTCAACTATTTTGTCAGGATAAATTATCTCAGAAACGCGTTGCGTCACGTTTTAAGCCATTTTAATGAACGAAAATTAACTGGACGTAAATGCATGACCATGGAGCAGAAGTACAAATCGTCAAATCGCCTTCGTTTTCGTGTTAATGATGAATCATTACAAGAATCTCTGAACAGAAACTTTGGAGATTTTCTCTGCCAAGAAAATTGAACAGTGTTAATCAAACAGTCATTGGTGGAAAGATTATCTAAAGTAAATGGATGTCCTCTCTACAGAAATTAGAAAATGTAAAAAGGAAGTCTGAGAGAGACGCCCATCTTTTCAGTCGGAAGAACGGAATCTGAAAGAAAGGGCTTGGATGCGCTATTTTGGAATGGGAAATGTATATTTTGGGTCCACTTAATGTTGTTTTACATATCAGTAATCAGAAGACGCTTGTACTTAATACGGACTTGAGTTTAGGTTAAGGGCTGAATCTCCTTATTCATCTACAGCCGCTCTCAAATGCCACCCGATAAACCCATAAAGTTTTCCTGGCTTGGTCTTATCTACTAGCCAAGCGAGTAAGCAAATGAACGAAGGTCAAGTGGTAAACCACTAATATTTGTTTACTCAAATAGAGGTATGAAATAATTAGCATTTCCATAAACAGTACTAGTGTCAGTTCCCAACATCGAGTATCAGTAGAAATTAATGAATGGTAATATCGGAAAGTGACATATAGTCTATTTTTGCAGGTTGATTTGACTCCTGGTTAAAAAAGTCTAATGCACGTGCGATGCAACAGCGGTTATTTCATTTCCCAAGTCTCTGTAAGACTTTGCATGCATGTTTGGTTAACATTTTATAGAAATCGAATCGACTTCCAATCGAGAGACAAACGGAATAATTTGAATAACTTGAACCGGTACCATCAGGTTTCAACAGTCCACTTCAAGCAACACTCTTCCAGGTTATAGATAATCAAGTCTTCCGTTGACCATTATACTGGAGTTTAAGGACAAAGTTGGTAAACCCAACTGTCATTAAGGAGGAGATTTGATCGAAGAGTAGCCTTTTGATTTAAAGGGCACAAGGTTAAGATTAGGGTCAAAAAAAGCACACGTGACTATAGAACATCAAAAAGAACATGGCGGATGAGGTGGCTTTTTCGATGTGAAAGCATCGGTGGACATCGTAGAAGAAAATGCGAGTCAAGTAGAGACCGAAGACCTTGTTCCCCTACTTTTGATTGACGAAAAGAGGATCAGACAGCCATTTCATTCATTTATTCATTCATTCAGCCTAGTCTTGAGGGGAATGGAACACAGAATATTGGATTAGTGTAAACAATCATCCGATTTGTACCCTCATTCTTTTTCGATCGAGTAACAAGTTAGTTTCCACTCTGGATAAAAACGTTTTCCTGTCTGGCTAGGCAGTGAATACTTATTATAATAGACATCATCTACCGACTAAAGCAGAACGATTCATTGAAGATAGAGCGACCCAACAATGCAAAGGATTCGCATATTAATATGCTCCGAACGAGAATGGTTGCGCAACCAAAAATCAACATGATTACACAACTTCAGGGATATTATATTTTTTAAGGTTGAAATGAACATAGACCACCTTTAACAGATGGACATATTGCAACCAGGGTAAAATCGTCATTTCCATAAGATAAATAGTAAAGGGTAATAATTTCTTCGGTAAATCATCACGAAGGAATCAGAGCATTGTAAAAAATAAATGGATACCGGGCAACAGGAAGAAACAAAAATATTTCATACTCATTTTTATGCAAGAAAATCAGTACTGTTCAATACCCCTTAGTACACAAAATCGTGATTTGCTTGCTATTCACCAACAACGCCCATGGCTCCTGGATCAGAGTGCGGTTTAAATAAATTTCTTAGAAGGTGTTTCATTTCCTACTAAACTCAAAATGGAAAAGATAACATACTCCAATCGGTCAAGATTTACCATTTGATGTGAAAAACGCTGCTGTTAAAAACATAATGCATGAATCTGATAAGCAGGCGCGAACAATGGTACTGATAGATGAACTTGCAGTCCTTATCTTTTGGGAAAAAAAGGTAGCTTGGTGCCGCCAGAATTGAGAACCTTCAACATGGCCACCATTTAGGATGATCAGTTCAATCGCTTCGTGTCGATGAGTCAGGTATTAACGCTATCGCTACGCCAAATCCAATTGGGAAGAAATCGCTGGAGATATTTGGGGTACCTATAAATAAACCTCCAGACATATTGATCGCAATAAATTGTCTGCACATTTAGCTCCACATAAAGAGCTATAACTTTGTGTCGAACTTTACAACAACTAAGAGGAGTTTGGAAAAATTAGTAAAAATGGCAGCGAAGTAAGTATCGAATTACATGAAGATCAAATATTAAAATGGGAGCACTGATTAAATCGTTGAGAAAACAATGGCTACTTTTGACGATGAAAATGCGGACCAATTACTTACGCCACAAGGGCAATGTGTTGATGGCTAAAGTTAAGGCATTAATGATCTTAGCGCAATAATCAACTAACAATTTCCGGAACTAGGGGAACAAATAGAATGACTTGATGCTCCCAAAAGCTTATAATTTGGATGGTGGTCAAACCCACTCTCTCAACCTCCTCGTGGTGACCACCGGTAACCCCAGAGGCAGCCCTGGAGGCTAATGAGAGGGGCGGCCGGTTAGGACTAATCACCCTCCGGCCGTATGAAATTAGATTATGCCAGCAGAAGTACACGAGGCACGACGTAAATAACCGGATTCCTGGTCTCAAACTTGACTATTGAATGCACGTGCATGTAGCAATGAAGGGAATCTACGCCAGAGTGTGGAAAGATTTCTGGAGGAGACATGAAGACGATCGAGGACGGACGAGGTGCCACTACGAAGCTGGAATGCTACCTTTACGAGGAAGCCATGCCAGAGAAGAGACCAGACAAACGAAGACGTCAACATTGTTAACCGTTGTGCTTACTTGTTATAAAAGCTATGTATACGTCTGTTGTACCCCCAATAAGTCCTTGGGACTTGCCCTAATGGGTGAGGAGAAAATAAATAAAATAAATAATAATTTGGATACTCTCAATCGATAAATTAACGGAATTTTAACCTCAATGATATCCTGAGAAAAAGTGGACATATTTGCTAAGTAAAGTTGAGGAAAGGAAGATGAAATATAAAGGATACCTACTAAAAGTTGAACGCGAGCTGAAGAGTAGAAAAATTGCTTCAAATTCAGTGTTCTCCTTTGCGGGATTACATGGCGTCTTTTTTCGTTGGCTGGGGCTTTGGTCCATTAAAATTCTTCGCACTTAATAAAACTTATTCGTCACTCAATCTAGACTTAATTAGGAAAAATGCACGGGAGGGGGGCGATTCTTGAGGACTTACTGCTAGAAGCTGGATAAAAGAAGGACTTAACTATTTTCTAGCGTTATACCTTGACGCATACTTTTGAAGTAATATTCCCATGTTGATCCGTTTATTGGTAATGGACTTCCGTTATTCCCTTTGAATCAAGGAATGGCAATCTTTTAAGTAAATGTTTTAACTATTCAAGGATTTTGCTATCTTTAATTATGCGATATAAAACCATAGTGCGAGCTTGATGCATCCTCTGATCCATGTGCACTGCGATTGGATACACAACTAATTTATCAACGAAAGAGATTTCAAGACGAATCCAGTGAGTAAAATGGTTCCTCACAGCGGTTGAGAAGCGCCTTCAAGCAATAAAGACTTTGATTATTGTATTTTGAAAAGTAAATGCCAAATGACAACATCTCGATCGACTTCAGAATGATAAACCAAGATCGAATCCCAGGAAGAGAAAGTTACATGAATTTTACAAATGGAATCATGACACTTTCAGTCGTTTGTCCAAACCAATGGGTGAGCTCAAGAGCAAACACATTAAGAGACTTTGTAGACGATTTGTTTTATGCAAAACTGTCGAAGTCTGTCGGAAAAACCGAAGTTGACAGAACATCCTCTTAACAAAATCTTGAAATTATTCTCGGAACGGCATTCAAGCAATATCGAATGAAGCAACCAGAAAATCATCAAAACACAAAAACTGTTACCTTAAGGACAGTTTTTTTTGAACGCGTTTCCTTCGAAAATGTGTCCATTTAATTTTTTTCACTTTGTCTATCAAGAAACAGCGACTAAGAGTTAATTTAGAAAATACCCCAATGATTTAAACAGTTGTTGACTCAAAATGGATGGAGAAATGCGATTTTACGGCCCTCCAAGCTGATGTTTTATCTAGCGATTATATCGGAAAAAGTTTACGATACTTAAAATTCCAAGGAGGAATACATTTATGCATGATCTCTGGAACTACGCAATGAAAGTACTGCCTTAAGAAACATGACAATGTGGGCAGTACTCTACGTCCCAAACGACTAGTTGCTCATGCCTTCGGACAAAATATTTGACATTCTAATTTGATCTCCCAAAGTTATTGGAACGTGATTAACAGTTCGGTTGGCTCTTTGAAAGCCCGGAATACAGCTGAGATTCTGATTCAATAATCAATTAGAGTGAGTAACCTAAAAGTACAAAAAAAACAGGTTGAGATCTATGAAACCATGAGAAGAATTAAAATCCACATCTCCATGTGCTTTTTTTAGGAAGCCTCCTTAGCCATGCAAATCGCGAAGCTTAAAAGCCAAACTGAACACCCAATGGAAAAGATGAATCATTACTCTGGCATCAGAAATGATGATGATGAAGCAAGGTAATAGGAAATGGACCCACAAAACCACAAATGTTAGACGACTTGTGGAAAAGCAAAAAACAGAAACAGATAGATAGGCGTAAGACAAGTGAGCCAATTTAATTTCCACGTTGAATAACTATTATAAGTAGTACATATACATCCTCAACAACTCAGCAAGAGCTGTCTAGCTACATTAACCAGCATAATCGTCAAGCGCTCGATTTTCATTCGATTGCTGGTGCTAAAAATAATTAAGATTGATGACCGGACCCACACTTTTGACCATACAAATTAGATTGGATTCATAAAAACAAAAGTATTAAGTCAGTGAAATACTAGCAGAACACATCAGAACTTTTTCCGGTGATCAAAGACATCATTTTTCCAGGGATAAAGATAAATACAGTTGTTCATAAAAGTAAACCCAGTGATAGCGCAGATTGTTTTCAAAATAACCTGAATTCGGAATGATGGGCTCAAACACGTTCTGTACCGATATTCTACCGAGGCTGTAAACGTCGACACAACCTTCATTGTCGCCACAACTGCTTCACAATTGGCTAATAATAACACACTTAAGTGACAAAGCTGCTCAGTAAGAAGCCGTCAAAGAAAGGATTCGCGACTCTTGATGTTTCCATCTCAAAGTGGTTGGCTAGCCTCTGATAAGAAGAGTGAGACATTGACACTATCAGAGGTCAGAAGCACATTGGTCAAGATTGGCTTTCAAGTCGCATAGCTTTATTCTAAAATTGTTTCAAAAGTAAAAAGAAGCGCAAACTTAGAGCGTAGATATCAACAATCACTAAAGTGTGTTAGAAAATGCAACAAGCATAAAGGAGGTCAAACCTACTCTTAACCTCCTCATGGTGACCACCGGTAACCCCAGGAGCAACTCTGGGGGCCAATGAGAGGGGTGGCAGGTTAGGACTAATCAACCACCGGAGGTATGGAATTCGATTATGCCAGCAGAAGTATAACTTTATTAAGCCTGGTAAACGAGGTCCGACGTAAATACCTGGATTCATAGTCTCAAAGTGGACTGCGAAAAGCGCGTGCATGTAGCGGTAAATGGAATCTCCGCAACAAAGTTGAAAAGACTTCTGAAAGGAGTATGAAGATTGTCTACTCTTAATAATGTCGAGGACGGACGAGGTGCCACTACGAAGTTGAAGTGCTACCTGTACAATGCCAGAGAAGTGACCAGAGAACCGAGGACGTCGATAAACGCTTTTACTGTATTCTGTGCTAATTGGTGTGTGTTCCATGTAGCAAAAGCTATTTGTATTTCTGTTGTACCCTTAATAAGTCCTTGAGGCTTGCCCTAATGGGGCGAGAGCAAATACAAAATAATAATAAGACAAGCACAAAGTTATCGTTCAGACATTTTCATTCTATCTAATGTTTTTTGTATACTGAGGACAAAGCGTTGATAACGTTTACGCCAGTCAAACGGTATTTATAGAATCGACTTTATAAGTTAAAATACAACCGAAATGCCTTACACTGACAATCATTCCCATATTTTGATAATTTAATGCAACATCTTAACCTCTAAGAAGTTACTACTGAAATTGGTGTTTGTGGGTGCTAACAGTGTGATAAAGCGCAGCAAAGTTTCTGGATTTCAAAAATTCATTTTGGCTAGTAGCACTCAAAAGTGACCGAAAAAACTTTGGTAAAAAGGTGCCTTGTGATCAGAAAATGTCGAAATCTAACCACAACCTCCCTAAACGCAGTTACAGTCGAAAAGGCCGCTTTCTAAGAAATCACTATGTACCGTGCCATAGACATTAGATCTACTTAGCTTTCATGACCAAAAGTCAGTGGAAATTATGACCACTTTTCATGACGGCCTACTAACAGAATTACAAAATAGGGTAACCGGAGTTCAAAGTCGAAGTCTCAAGGCGGTGAGAACTAAGCAACCAAATTTAAAAGGACTTAAAAAAATACAAATGTATTGGGAGCTGTATGTATTTTTAGTTACAGGCACATTTTGTGAATTTTTCTGCATTCCACAATGTTTCATTTTACGACAAAGACAATATAGAAGCCACAACTTGATCCAGCTTAAATCAAGATTCTACTGAACTGCGCTTGATTGTATATTAAAGTAATCTGTTTGTGGTTGGCTGCGGAATTGAGACAAAATGTTTAAACTCAAACCCGACTAGCAAAAGATAAGCAGAGGTCCTGAGCTTGGTACTTTCAGGTAGAAACAGCATAAACCTCAGAGTTCGATCCAGTTTATGCGGATCATGTTACGGGAGAGAAGTAGACTTTGGAAGAATAATTTTCAGTGCCAGAAACACTTCAAACTGGTTTAGAAGACATCTAAAATGATGCCATTCATTCCTCCAACCGGAGGAAAGGATGCTGAATGGCAATCAACAATTGCCTTGAGTATTCCGGATAAGTTGCCTCAATATTTCTGTTGACTGTACTTGCAGTAAAATTACTGATAGGGCTCAAAACACTTTTGGATCAACCTGGCATGACGCCAATCATTTCCAAAACGAATCTATGGTAAGAATGTAAAAAATTTTACAACGCACACACAACGGGATTGTATTTCAGAGCAGAAGAGATAGCTATCCAGAGCATGTGTATTTACAAAAGCAGTTACCTGGCATCCTATTTTTACGATGTGTATCTATGCACCCAATCGGTTGCTATTATGTTAGAGGAGGAGGGCGAGGTAAAGAAAGAAAGTGATTTCATCAAAGCGAGTAGTGTATCCCACTCGATTCTAAAAATAAGTGAAACGTTATTTAATTAAGCAGAAGGAAAGAGGCATTAAGTAAAAATAAAAATACAATGGGAGGTGGAGCAATTAATGCCTCGGGCATCTGAGTTTTCATTGGCTGAAATAACCCCAATGTAATCAATTTTATGGCATGAAATTACTTGCAACAGTCAGCTATTTGTCGTTAAAAATTAAAGTTTGAATGCGCACAGTGAAAAGCAGGAGGATGGGGCGAAGAAAAACGTCCTGGGTAGAATATCCTAGAACAACTTTGCTCCAAAAAAACTGATTCGCATCAAATGAGGCGGAAAGGTAGGACATGGTGGTGCATATTTCCGCCGGCAAGGAGGATCAAGGATGGAAATCGTCCACCCTTCTCAACTTACTGGCTCTTGAATGATGGCAATCATAAGGAAGATAATACTGTAATCGAAATGACCATCAACACCGCCCACATGTCCGATTAACAACCAATCAAGAGATGAAATTAAGGTGCACAAACCAGGTAAATTCTCAAGCTGAGGACTCTAGAAGTAAAGGAGCTGAGAAAAGGTCGTGCCTCTGAGAAAGACTAAAAACAACTCTGACTGTCTAGAAGGAAGCAAAAGAAGTGATTGTTAAAAATGGTCTTTGCAAGGGGGAATTGAGCTTGAGGCAAAGCAGGGTAACTAAGACGAGATATTCGACATTCAAAAGTCCGAACCAATATCCCTCCACCATCACTTAAAATTGCAAAACCATTGCGATTTCAGTACAGCCAAAGATTCTGTTAACGGTCAAAACAGCCCAAAATCCTTTCTCACAGTGGGGAAGCGAGCATATGCGGGAAAATAACCATCGGATTTTCGTTTTTTAAATTATTTCTCTTTTCCGACTTTCGAAAAACTTGATTGATTAAGCAAACACCAAACAAGTGAATATAAACGAGCTCTCAATCAACAGACAGTATGGCAAAAAGAAGAAATGAAAAGAAAACGAAGCCTTCAACTTAGAAATAAAGCCACTGATTGCAAGCTTCGGCAAAAAATTACAGAAATCACGAAGCGCACTCGAGCTGGGATTTGGAATCGTGCGCTCCTGTTGTAATATGTGGAAACCGCACGATCATGTAAGTCAAAGGATCAACAGAAGAATGTTTACCTGCCTTCCCACCCCAAATGATTATATTTTATTTCCTCTTAAATGTTGGATCCTACTCTAATACCTATGTTCGAAGCTATTACTCCCACACCAAAAGGAGACGAATCGAATCGCCTTAGGTTAAAGCATATGGAAAATTAATTTAGCTTTCATTTAATAATGGAGGCGATAGGTTCGATTGTGACAATGGATCCAAATAATTTTGACTCAGTGTGACTTTTCTTCAATGACACAGGGGTCATGTGACCGTTTCCCATGGATGTACTGCGCTTATACATTGCTTCAGTGCAAGAGCTACTTAACTGCAAAGCGCATCATGCATGAGGAGAGAAATGTTCTCGTTCCAACTCGTTCTACCACCTTTGAATTCTAGAGGACTCGTAAAAATTTCATAAAAAAAAAAACAGAAGAAATAAGCGAAACTGAAATTGGGCTATAGATCTTTATCAATGAAAAATGATTTTGTTAGCTTTCCAAGGTTTGTGATCATGGCCAATCAATGCTGAAGGAGGCAGTTTTGAGACGGTCTGACTATAAATCAATTCTAAAGCAAGTTTAATTATCACCTCATTCCCGCCTAGAGGAAAAAGGTAAAAACAAGAAGCCAAGTGTCAAAGCTTAGACCGCAATTCAGTAATTGGAATAGTCAAGTTGGCTTAATGGAACCAAATAAGTTTTGTCATCAACCGCTTATTTATATGAATCCAAATCCCTCTGCTTATTGAATCATGTTCCGTTAATAACCTTCACTCTGGAGCCATGCATAAATTTTGCAATTCGACCTCCCATTCAAACGCTGCTATGTTTTGTCATATGTGAAGCGTTGGCATGTCGAACCTTACGATTTGGACAAATGTCAAAGGCATAGTCGACAGAGCATTGATTTGGCTAAAAATGTCAAATTTCAACCAACTCTTGTATTTCACTGCACAGCACTCTGTAACTGAGGAATCCACATTTGTGATGGAACAATACCCATATTTCACCCTTCAGTGATTTTTCCATACAAGTGCCATTCAGAAGTGATGTTGAACCGTGGATAAACGAAAATGCTAAATGAATTGTCAGCATAAATTTCTGACACTGCTTCACAGTGATGACAGCTTTTAGCTAATCTGTGAACTACTGGTCACTGCCGTCCAAGCAAGGATAAAGGTTGACCTAAAACTTAAGAGAGTGCTTTTAACTGTCTAGTTAATAAGTGTTAAGCCTCAAATTAGTTTTTCGCCCCAGGGGCTAATGAGTCAAAGCTAATAACTAAATGGAAACAATAATAATGAAAGTCACCATTAGTACAGGGAGATAGATGGAACACGGCTCTGGCGTCCTAACGGGTTTCCATTCTTTTACATGAAAACTGATGTGCACCGATGCCGCCAAATGGCACGCTTCCGGCCTGACTTTGAAATCGGATTTCTTCCCTATTGAATTCTAGGCATATACTTCGGTACACTCTCGACAGGGCGAACAGGGGTGTAAGCACAACCAAAACTGAGTGAATTATTTATAGAACCAACTCAAGTACTTTAAAAGATATCGTATAACCGTCGTTTCTCTCACCTTCAGGGAATCTGTCACTGCTCATTTCAGCGTCTTCTACATCTTCCCTCTCCACTCTTTCTTTCCGGCGTCGTCGGGAACGTATCTGGACTCGATCCTCATTCCAACCACCAGATAGGAAGGGAGAAAGGACTGCAGATGAGGGTACGAAAGTGAGGTTAGTGGCGGCTGAGGCGGCGGCGGCGGTGCTCCTTCCGGATGCATTGCTGGAAGGAAGGGCAGGAGGGACAGTGCTAACAACAGTAGCTACGGTGGCTGCTATTGGTCCGCTTTTCATTGGTGCCGCCTTGGAATCAAGAGCGTCTGTGGAATGTGATGTTGAGACACAGTTGCTCAAATCTTCGCGTGGTCTGAAATGGAAACGGAATTCACTAGAATCGGTGTCCAAAAATCAAACTTCCCAAAAAAGAACAGAACGGCAGCTAATTTAGTTCCTCAGGACTTGACATTTGCTTACCTTCTTTCTAGTGAAACTCGAAACAAACGATTAAAGAAAACGGCTAAAATATTCTCGGCTTGGGTAGCAAGAAAGACATGCACTCCAAAACCAATTTAGAACAACTAGCCCTTTTAGTTTGACGGATTAGAATTGAGCTGTAAGTACTTCTGCAGAAGACTGAAAACCCTTCTAAGGTATGATTAAAGAAAAGCAACCCGAAGATTGAACGGACACCTCGTTATACCCTGGAAGAAATCTGGATCTGACAGATCCATGCTGATGCAAAAGGACTATTGGGCGAGAGAGGTCTGGGTGAGAAGTCCCAGAACTACTTCAATCCCAAGAAATGACCCGCATCACCCAAACCCACCCAAGCTGCCAGCTGCCCAAGCCCAAATTATGCAGGAGTGTGCCACAGAGGATAACAGACGGTCGTGAAATGAATTTTTCTCAATAAATAAACTTCTTACTCTGTTAGATGGAAATTGCTTGGGAACATACAAGGTCCAGCGATGACGAAACGATACCCTTTAAGACTGCTATCCATTTCCTCATTCAGGATGGGAATGGAGTGCTACTCAAAAAGATCCACAGCCAAACCCTGATCAACAAAAAGGGAATGAAAGCGATTCTGTGCCATCTCTGTGATGTTTGAAGCCCCCGGCATAGTTCTTCAAAACTTTTCCTGCTCTTATTTTAAGGATAAACCTTCTTTTCAAAGTTGGATAAGAATTTTAAGAGGAAATCTCCCTTTCAGGCTATAAATTACAGCAGCCGAACCCAAGAATTGTCAAAGCCAGCGAGAAATGGCGTTAAATGACCCCCTGAAGCCTCCGAAGAAAGGCGTTTCTTCTTAAACCGAATTGGAAGTCATTTCAATACCTATGAACCCAGAGTTGGTAAAAAAGGATGCATAAAATCAAAAAAGGACAAAGCAGAAATTGTAAAACAGAGCTGAACTTTTAAAGAACAGATTGTTTTGAAATTTCATGTGCAACAATCCTTTTTACTTCCGTAATTGAGCTCTCTGATAATAGAGTAAGTATGAATGACCATGAAAGAGTTCCAATAAGCCTGGCCTGAGTGAAGCGGATATTAGCACCAATAAAAATCTGTCTACAAAAGGAAGATTGAACGTAGCGAAAATCGCCTTAAGATTAACACACCGTAGAAGTATAGAGGTTCTTGAATGAAAATAACAGTGCAAAAATAGTGGAGCTTTAGTTGATGGGATTAAAGAACAATAAACCAATCAAGTGGAAGATATCCAAATATTGAATTAATAGTTTCATTTAATTTCTAGACGAAAAGGAGACCTTCGAATGATATAATAATACTAACTCATTCAATGGTTACAATGCTTCTGCTACCTATGCAGCTGCCTAAAATTTTACAGCTGCTTACACTTTATTAAAAAGCTTATTCTGAAATCGAAAATGCCTTTGGCTAAAGCACAGCATTTAGGACTACTGTATTTACTGGAGAATCGATGAGAATTTTATTTTCAGTACCCCACTAAGGGCTTCATGTTCTAGCTCTTGAATGCATATTGAGCCTGTTTATTTCAATTATGGGAAAAGTACGCTTTTGTAAAACGTGCCAACGGGCGAGAAACAACTTTAACAGTAAAAAAATTCTTGGACCAAAATGAACTTAAGGACAGAAAAGGGCATGATTAGATGAAACTGTGCAGAAATTAGCGTGTTAAAAGGTTATTCTCCCTCAACAAAACCTAGCATAACAAATGCAGCACTTAGGAGCGACGAGTTAAAACATTCAAATTTGCAGATGTGAGGGAAGACATGAAGACTTAGACACTTTCTACAGGCGATCAGAATGCCTAACTCAGTACCAAAGCCTTCAGCACAATAATCTTTATCTGATGACCGAAAATATGATTCTGCTTAAATCTTTCATGGCAAATAAGAGGAAGACAAAAGTTTCATCAGTAGAAAGAATCGCTAATCCTAATAGTTTGAAAGAATTGACCCTAATAAATGAACAGATTCATAGCTTAATTCGACTAGTTCCTCATCGACCCATGCATTAATTCAACTGCCACATATCAAAAACGTTGTGGAGAAAAGCAAGTTCTTGTAGAGCGCTGGGGATTGATTGATTTGGTTTGACCTTCCAGTCATGTTAACACGGTCTTACGAAGTGGTAAGCGGCGTACGACAACATCACTTGTACATGGCGGAACCGAGAATTGTATACGGCCAAGACATTGAAAGGGCCGAAGCTTCGACAGACTCCAGACGGACGGCAAGGAATTTAATGTTAGAGAAACGAAATAGTTTGGACGAGTCGAGAGAAATACCAAGCTAGTCAGGTTATTAGATTCCTTTCTTAAACTCTATTTCTCTATGATGAATTTGGCACACTTTAGCCATTGTTTTTTTTTTCGCATTCGTTCAAAAATAACCGAGAGATAAAACTATAACCGATCAACTCAACGCTTCCCTCAAATAATAGCATTTTAGTTCTCGAATACCTGACTGGATAATTCTGCTTCTAGTTCCACGAGTGTGATTGAAGTCAATTATTGGCACATTACTAGAGACCATTGTGAACACGTCGTTCTAGCGAATGGTTTCAAACAGTACTTAATAAACCAACTTTACAACGAATAATTCCGAGTCGTTCCCTCTTTAAAACCTTTTGGCTCAAAAGGTGACTTAAGATAACATAAACATTGCGGTTCCTGTAAAGTAGGAGCCTGTTTAAGTCATACCGAAAAACGCGGTGCAATATTTCTAAAGTGGGAGCAACCTTGTGGGAAGAACAAAAAGTATCTAGGCGACCGTGGAAATAGCAAGAAAAAGTGTGGGAAAAAAGACAGCAGTAAAGGAAATCGGCATGCACTGATAAGCTGAATTACATTTAAACTGGTTTAATAACAGAGAGGTAAAATTCATTCACATCCGATTCCTAGGAATGACCTGTTTGATAGCTTGAAGTCCTCAATCTCAAGCGCATATGGTCAGTTCGTAGAATGAATTACTAGAATTTTCGAAAAGACAGCAGTTCTACATTAGCAACAGATTTTGAAAAAGCCAACACCTATTTCACTGGATGATAATGAAATGAAGTGCATGTGCGAGAAGTCTGAACAGCTGCAGGACGTTCAACTATTGTTCAATTAAAAAGCGCTTTCAAGACGAGTCAAAAGTGGTCGATTCGTTTACATGGCAGAGCGCAAATCTTGTCCTTTAGACAAAGAAATACTCCAGTATGATAAGACAAGTGCCCTACTTCTGGACGCTTCAGATTTTACAATGCATGAGTGTGATTAAAACATCTCGTTGTTCATCGTCGCTCAAAACGGCTGGGTAACCAAGAGGCGGTGCAGACTCCTAGTCAGACTGAAACGAATCTCAAAAGTTGCCCTAATTCTGGGTGAGGAGAAGCTCAATTAGTCACTGCCTTCAAAAGAATAATTTTTTCGTCTTAACCAATTAGGTAAATATTCTGGAACTCCGTTAAGAGGTTTGGAGGCAAAAGCCTTCGGATTTCACAGCCCTCCATCCCCCAAACACTGAAATAAAAAGTTTCACATCCTCAGTCTTAGTTGGTGTATAGCCTTTGACTTATTTTGACAGTTTTGAATGACTCGTAACCACTGAAGAGAGGTCATTTCAATCTCTGCTAATCTAAGCTAAAGTAATCAAGGCTCGAAACTGTTGAAGTATATGGTCAGGTCAGCTGCGCTCTGTATGGATCTGGGAGTTCCTTGAACTTCTTTTCTACTAATAATCTTTGGTAATTATCATCAAGTCAGTTTCAAATACAGAACAGGCATAAGCGACGCCAAATTCTACGATGAAGTCTGTAAACAATTAGTGAAATATTCTGCGTTCAGATATGCCCAGCTCACTCTCAGTTATTCCTTTTAAAAAATCATCCAATAAAAGTTAAATAGACTTACACGACTAGTTAAAATAGCATGCCACAATCTGTTGCTTTTGAACAGGAATCCCGTTATTTTCCTTCAAGCCATGTTAATAATTAATACGGCTTAATTCTTTACTAGTCATACGGGAATTCAGTCCAGACTAATGCAGCACACAGCCTCAAACATGGATAAACCATCTTGCGGTTGTTCTATGAATAGTGGTCTTTTTTATATGCAAGCGCGCGGCCCTTGAACATGCACCATAAACCTAGTGTTTCGCAAAGTACGTCTTATTTCAATGGAAGTCGACGAATAAGGAACCATACTTAGATAGCTTCAGTCTAGCCCGAAATTTGGCATTCTACTACCTCATTCCCACAATGTGCTTACAGAAGGTAATAATACTAATCCAGCCTACACTTAGTGAGTGGAGTCTATCTGATTGAGAAAGCTTCAGTGGGACTCATTTTTGAAGACGAACGTTAACCAAGTTAGTAGTCACCTCTGTCAGTAGATTCTTACTGATGAGTTTCCGATCCGTAATACGATGAGTTGATCACTCCATTATTAAACCACCGGCAAATGCAAGACCCTACCAGAATATCTTGATCGAGCAGACTTATGTTTCTCTCGACATTTCCGTTTGACACCACGAGGTCTAAAAAAAGCTCCAATAGGTCGATAATCATTTTCCTAGAGAAAGGCGAAAAACCGTGTTCCCGTGAAAAAACGCAAAGGCACATCGGCCCAGCCTGTGCAGTTGAACAGAAGCATAATTATACGCGGAGTAATAGTATCAAACGTGTTCATGGGAGTTTTTATTTCACAAGTATTTTAACGCTGCAGTAATCTAGCTAAAGACTATGTTAACAACACAAGAAAATTTACACAGTAACAAGTTGACAAAAGGAGCACTTAGGCCAAATGACTTACCAGATAGATCTTTCGCTTAACGGTCATCCAGAATACAGCTGGAAAAATGATCTTCGACTGAAAAAGCCCGGAAGACAGGAAGCTTAACGTCCTTATTGTGAAATTACCCCTAAACTCTGGACTGTTTGTGATACTCAAACCAAATCTTGAATTAAATGGACACAAACTAATGCTAAAGGACCCTTGTAAGAGACGAAACTTTTCTAGGTGGAGAATAATGCGATCCAGGTGATTTTGAAGAAATTACGACTATCAATCAAACTCATAGGATTAATGCAAGAGAGACTAATTGAACAATAGTTAAATAGATGTACAGACACCAGCGAAACCAAGTTTAAGAAAAAGTCTCAAAAATAACGAAACTCTCGTGTCAAATTGATGAGTTTCCCAGGGGAGTTCAAATTTCCCAAAATGCAAGAGAGCAAGCCCAAAGAGTACTGGCATTTGGAATACTGTCTTTACTAGAGTACATCTCTAATTTTAAGGCCGAGGTAATTGTTAGTAGCCTAAATTAAACAATCCCTAAATGGACTGGTCATTTACTTGTTGGCAACGAATGGAAATGGAAATTTTCAGTACAGTGAACGAGAAGGGTCAAAATAATCCATCAAGTTAGTCTTTGCTAATGTTTACCGACCACAATGGTTGTTTACTTTCCTCAAAGTCCTAATCAAATACTGTAGCATGGGTGGGAGTGAGAAAACCAATTAACAGTACTTAGTAAAATTAAAATTAGCGATTTATCTCTAAAATCTTGATAGTATCGAAATCATAAAAGGGCAACCGGGACGGGTTCTAAAGATCTCCCCAAGGTTTGACCTTACAAGCCAAAATCGGCCTATAAATTCGCAAAAATTATATAATGTATGAATTAATAAACGAGACCATAAATTTTTGTGCAAGTACCACAAACCCTAACAGATATTGAATAATACAAACCGTAAGATGAAGCAGGCGAACGTCATTTGCTCTCCAATGGCAGGGCCAAATGACACATCCTCTCAATCAAGCGGGCATTAAACCACACAAATCGACTCTCTAGTTGTGAAAGAATCTAGAAAAATTCAATTTGGAAAGAGAGTGTAATGGAGATGACAACTAAGAGCATTTATATAAAACAGCAAGAACAATGGTCTTTCGAGTGCACTATTTTCATTTGAAGGTTTGTCTGGTGAAAAGTGGGACGGTTCACACAAACGAGACATTGTGTGACCGTGAATAAGAGTTGTATAATTCTGTTTCGCCTTCAATGGGACCATAGATGCAACTATTATTAATAAGACGCTGTCGATCGCTGGTAGTAAGGGCCATCATCGAATATGAGATTTATAAGCACAATCAATGATTTAACTAGAGCGGATATCCCAACCTTCAGTGACCTTAAGAAATCGGCAGTCAACATCACGATGATGTTTCAAGTAAATACAAAGACATGAAGGCATCATCTTAAATATTTCTATTTCTGACGCCCATGTAGGCGAATGAAGTTCAAATATTTCCCCTCTTCCACCAGGATGAATTATCGCGAGCATGAGTAAGAATAATCGCTAGACTTATGCAAATGTGACTTCAAGACTAAATTTATTACCTGCCTTTTCTGAGAATTTTCGCACAAAAACTAAAAGCCTAATTTGATGAAAACAACTGTATCGTTCATAACCGATGAGCTTATTTCATTCCCACATTAAAACTGAAGATTATAACAAGCTAGCAGTCACACCTATTTATTGGCAGATAATGATGTACATCTATATTTTTGAGATACAATGAGCTCTCCGTTACCAACGTCGATTTGGTAGGTCAAATTCAGCACTCGGCCAAGAAGCTGGCTTTTGCCACCTCTCATCAATGTGCCGTATTTTTCAAATAACGAAAACTTCTGTACCAAATATAATTTAAAGACTTCATTGATTAAGCGCCGTAACAATTCTTGCTCAATGCCTAACTGCGCGAATAAGGAATGGTTGCCACAATAGATAAATCAAATGGAGCGACTAGAATGAATTTTATGCAAAAATACGTTTTTTCACACGTATTAGCCATTCGCAGTGCTTGCTATCTTAGGCAAATTGAAATCACCCCCCCCCCCCTCCCCTAAAAGCGACGGAGCTTGAAATAAGGAAGCGTATAACAATGCATGTAGTAACAGAGCTCCAATAATATCATTTACAGTGTTCAACAGCAGCCCTTCTATTTTATCTCTTTTCTCATTCAGCTACAGTCTTCGGGTGGACGAGCAAAAACCTAGAATTCATTCAGGAGTGAGAGATCTGAATAGGATCAGCGATTATCAGAACTTTTCACTCAATACAAGTCCATTGTTGAGAGGTGACACTCTAACTCATCACCGTAAATAACGTTTTGATAGGGGTTAAATTAGGGAATATCTTAGCCCTTCTGATTGAGGATCTCTGATTCGGTCATCCCTTGCAGACTTGCACTTCAGCAGTGTAGATAGCCATTCCAACCAATGCCGACAGATTCGGATGTATTTTTCTCTGCTGGGTCGGATGTATAGGCCCAGGAAATCAGTTTAATATCAACTTAGCCTTTCAGTATCTGTTAGAATCAATTCTTAAAGTCATTCTTAGTCTGCCTGTTGCGTTCGATTCGAAGTTCGTCTGCTGTTCCGCTGATTCAGCTGGTAAGCAAGCAAAAGTATGCATATATTTGATATAAGTCAACTCAATTCCTAAAAAAATGAATAAAATATAACGCCATCAGCTATGAAATTGTACTTGAAGGAGCTCAATGGATAGTCAAATCACATGAATAACCATACATACAGTTCAAAAACATTCATTGATAGTGTTTACCATTACCTGCATGATTAAGTGGACATTGGACAAAACAGTGCAAAAACAAAAACAACAAGCCAAGCGAGCACAGAGCTTTCTTATGCATGAATGCTATTCACACTGAAAATTCGGAAAGGCCCAATGCCAAAACAATTGGGTGAGATAGAGCATGTAAGCTAATGGTTAGTGTAACATGTAACAAGGTCTTCAGTTTTCAATAAATTCGTCACATAGGTGTTTATTAGGTGTTGTGGTGAATATATGTACGTTGAATGCCTAGGAAAAAGAGCTACTAATACCAGGTAATTCTGACAGACCAGAACGGACCAGCAATATCGAAACTCGCTTACTCTACAGAAGAGCGTTTAATACGAAATCTTGGGCCAGAGGTGCAGTACAGTCCGACAATGCATAAGTCTTGTTAATTTAGCTCAGTTTTTTACGATAAACGAAGACTTCTTTGATTAATCGAGCGGGAGAAAAAGCCTTTGTATACCTCTACGCCACAAATTAAGAGCGATAAGTAAAAGACATCACATTATTGAACGTTAAAACAACTAACATGAAGAAATCACATTTCAGTTCACATTCAAAATATTGTTCTAAATTACACTTCAATTCCGCATGATGTAAATCACATGAATCTAGCCCAATGATCCCCCTCTAGTTCTCGTTCTCAATCATATGCGCAGTTTACAGTGGTGCAACTTAGTAAATACCCTATGAAGAAAACAAAACAACGCATTTTGGGTTGACCAGAGCAGATTCTATTAAGAGAAGTGGTGAAAAATAACAATGCAAAGGTACGGAGAACGAATGGCTTCAGGAACAAGAATATGGTCTTCCTAGTTGGAAAAAAAGCTCCCGGGATTCATCAATAAATATCAAAATTTCCTACGGTTTTGAGTAGCATATGATACCTTATAAGAGTGTTTATATACATGCACTGAATAGGCTACTAAACTAGCCAACAAGTGCACGTCTAGCAAAAAAAATGTTTAACTCTAGTTTCATCCATTCCTTCAGATGACTACCTTGTGATAATATGGTCATATCTCGAAAAGAAAAACAATGGATAAACGCGATTTGAATCAACTTTCATTCGACCTCCAATGCCTCTGAGTTTATCAGACAAATTATCCGGACTTCTACAACGCTCAACAAACACTTAGAGATGATCCTAACAGAAAGACCTAAAACGACCAAAAACGAATGAATATATGAGGAAACTAGTGCAATTCTGGTCTACGAATCACAAGAATTAGCAACTTACAACCCGAAGCAAGCGCTGCCGAAGATCTGTTGACAGGTGAAGGAGACGACAAGGAGGGAGTTGTCCTGTCTTTTTTCAGCTCTTCGTCGATTTCCGTCATAGCCTTTCAGGAGGTATCGTCGTCGACATCGAATAAAACTGCTCGCAACGAAGCAGGAAAGATCCACAATCACGTATCCGATCTTTTGAAATGACTTGCCTCCATCACTTTCCTAGATGTTGATATGAGGAAAATGAAACAGCCAGGACCAGATATCTTTGTTCATGTGGTTAGATATAATATTTTTAATTCTCAATACGTTTAAATAGAATACTAGTTTGACGAAGTTACTAAGTTTGAGTTTGCAGACCTTTAGTTACAGAAAAATGCAACATATTATTATTTATTGATATGCTTAAGTCCAGTCCATAGAATAAGCCATTACTTCGACTTGAAAGTTCCATTATACTCTTATCTGAAGCAACCAATATGGAGTTATCATCTCGACACAAAGTTCAGTTCCGGGCACGCAAAGTGGGCACTTTCGTTCCCCTTACGAGAACACTTGTAAGCATAAAACTTTCATAGCCCCAGAGGCCCAGAGACTGATCCATCAAAATGTGCATCATCAACCATTTCATTTACTTATGCATAAGAAATCTGCACAGTTTAAACTATTGTGTCTCTGAAGAGGATGAAATGTTCAACCGCACGGCGAGACCTGAGAGGAAACTGTAATTAGGTGTCTTTTTAACTTCTACCGAGGAATCAAAGCATAAAAACTTATCTTCGGACAACAGATAGACTTTTTGAAACCGACCATTTTCAGAACTGATTACGTAATGGGCTAGCATCTCCTGATTTGTCTCTGACATGGCGAAATACAATACCTAAATGAATACCGCCGTAATGAAGGACCGTCCATAGAATATGTTAACAATGGGTATCCTCAAGGGAAATGGAAGACAAGGAAGCACAAAAGACTAACAATCTAGCATTTCAAAGACCTCAATTCAGGAATACTATCTAAAGAAGTATTAGGGCAGGCTTTTCACCACTGTCAGAGCACCAAATCTTCTGAAAAAGACTAGCTGCAGTTTTAAAAGGTTCAGTCAATATCTGTGAGTGGTTAATAACCGATCCTTTGTTTGATTAATGGTCTAACAGATGAGCACCTATCAGTCTCAACAAAGAGGAAGCGTTCTAAAATTTACAGCATAAAACTGTTAATAGACAGAGGGAATCTATGAGCAAGGTAACCATCTGGATAGGATTAGAGATAGGTATGATTCAGAGCATCGATTTCATCTCGTAACTTTACTCAATTTCAAAAGATATAACTTACATAAAGATTCAAGCCCTTTGAAGTTTATTTTAGCAGATGTGCTCAATAAAGCGACAATTATTTTCCCAAAATGGGAAAAAATTCTGACCGTACTATGACCAAAAGAGCTGGTTTCAAGGAGCAAAGACTAGCGATTCACAGGAGTATAAATTTCTTAGTTACTAATCACCAAAATCGCCTTTCCAAGAGCCGAAATAAACTTTCCATAACTATAAAGTTTGGACTAATAAAAAGATAACGACGTTAAGTGTAAATTCTCAGCTGATAGCAATTCAGGTATAACTTCTAAAAAAAGCAGGCTACCGAATTTCAGAAAGATTAACATCTCGTGATAGAAAAGCTTGAATATTAGGCAATTCCATTAGTCTGTTCTAGGATCTCGGACTTCCTCAAGAAACCTGGAGTTCTAATTTAACCGACTTAACAATGAAACAAATCTCTTCCTCGTTATAGCAAGTTAAAAATTTTGCCGACTTGAAAAGTATAATTGTGGATGGAACCCAAGCAGATTTTAATGAAGAAAATGGGGCGAAATTTAAACGACATCTTCTGACAGGGCATAGTATTCGTTTGCCTAGTTATTTGAGTTTTTGTCATATAAAGCACCTGGATCGAGTAGAAGGAGTAGGACTAAGCAGCTCTGTAAAATGCCAACTAATGTATAATATTTCCTTTCTTATAAGTACATCCATAATGGCAAGCATTTCGCTCACCTTTTTACTGTTTTTTCTTGAATGATTATTGGCAAACTAATATAACCAAATTCGCTGTAAAGCGATCATCAGTGCAAAAAAAACGAACCCTCAATGGCTCAACTAATTTCAGAATCACGTTGCGAATCAAGTAAGAATACGTTTTTAGCATAAGGGTCCGCACTGAAGTTCATGCTTGATACTCACCAGTTTTTTTCTCTTCTTTAAAATGGCAACTTGGGGTGTAAAAGATCAGAGTACTCTACGCAGGCCCAGGAACATTGACGAATGGGTTATTAAAGGAAATGAATTACAATTTTCGACATCAAAGAGGGAAGTGAATGGCTCTCGAAAGGTTTCATAATTTTATGTGATGAGAGGCAAATCTATTTAAACAGGAAACTGCGACATTTGAGAGGAAAGGGAAATGAGTGTTCTCAACCTGCAACAGAGCCAGCAAAAAACGCCCGAAAGAAATTGTTAAGATCCCAATTTTATTAATTTTACTTAAAGGTATTGAAAATCATAAAATCTGCAATTGACGCATTGTAGGAAGCGAATTGAGAAATACTCTGCGTTAAATTGAAGCAAGTAGCGCACGATAAAACAACAGAAATGAGAAAAGTGCAAAGTAAAGCACGTAATTGTCAATGGCATCATAGCATACAAAAAAGTAAACTTTTAGAAGGAGAAAAAAAGTTAAGACACATAAAGCGGTGCATACCATTCGTACGGAAATTTTTAATTTGCAACTTTCTAGGATATTGGTTTCAGGATTAATGTGGACCTTGCATTGAAACAAATGAGAACTGTTCCAATGTACAGAGTTGTCGACAACGGAAACCCTGAGGAATCAACTAAGAATCGGAATAAAGGAGTCACCTTTTACTATACTGACAGGATTTTCTGCTATTCAGAAGTCGTAATTTTGTGAAAAATATGGCGTTCACATATGGAACCGCCATTAAGCATTCTAGATTCACGGATGCATCGAATGCAAGCTTCCCTTTGTTGCTCGTCAGAGGGACGCAAGCCATTTTCCCGCCTTAAATTCTCCGTGCGACGGCGTATTCCGAAGTGCCTACTTTAAGAATTCAACCTAGGGAATTTAGGAGATAACGAATGCAATTGGTCATATTAAAGCCCACGAGGTTGCTTCAGTTGACACTAACAACAATGCCTTTACTAATTTTGATTTTAATTTAGAAATCATCTAAGCATTATTTTAAAGCACAAGATTGTAAAATTAGACATAAGCTTTGATTTTTATTATGGTTGACTCAATGTCGAGACACATTATGTAATATTTCAAAATTTTATGCCCCAATTAGGTTTTTCACTTTTGATTCCCTAATGGGCACATTGACATGGAAAAACCAATATTGAGACATGTACGCGCTTATGTTCACAGTCCAATAATATTGTCTTATGCCTAGTTACATCACTGCTTTAGTGGATTTTCCGTACATGATTCCCATCGCTAGTTTTTTTTTTTAATAGAATTAGATGTTTTCCTGTAACTGAATTTTGTCAATCAACAGGTAACCACTGGCTAAGCTTACATGCAGGATTTCGACTGCTTTATCCAGCATAAGTATACATTATTAACGTCTAGTTATTCCATGATTTTCATTCGTCGCAATTTATTGAAGTATTTGCCATTTTATGTCGTCATTCATATTGTATATAGGTGCTGAGCGGACTAGCCTTTTACATTGACCACCAGTAACACTAGGCCCTTTTTTGCACATCAGACTATCAGTTAGATTGTTGTACCCACGACGCGTAAACAAATTTGTCAACTGCAAATTCTCTTGACCTGTCCAAGTGCATGTAGAAGCTGATTGTATCGCCCTGCGTTACACAGTTCCTGTTGAAGCAAAGCCATGTAATTCCTAACTGCTTGAAGTGTGTATTCAGTGTATTGGTTCAGTGTGTACAAGGGAATCTCGAAGCTAATACCGCTCGAGCTCATCGCTAATTCAGTTAAAATCAAGTTGGGATATGCTATATCTGATCCGAATTTACGAAAACCAAAATGATTAATGAGAAACAAACTTCTATTATGGCCTCTGGCTACCGCAAATCAATTTAACTAAAGTTAAAATTTTGATGTGTGATAATTAAAGGCAAGGTATTTTACAATTGTTTTTTTCAATTCGTTTTCATTTTAACTTACAGCAGCATATCGGTGGTGGTTACACCGGCAATGCATTTAGCTAACTTTTCGTAATCTCACTGAAAGTCCCCTGTGTTTTGATTCACCTATTGAGTTGTCAAGCGGCCGTTTACCCAGAACGTGCAAAATTTTCTTTTTTCAAACAATTAAACAAATGAATACGTGCATTTCCGTGCCCACATGAACAATATGGACAACCCGAAGTTACATTACATTCCTAGCACCAGCGGAACAGAACCGCTCTGCGCTAAGAATATTGGCTCGCAATCTTTCTAAATTTAGTTGAACCTGTATCAGCGGCCACTGACCCAAACATCAAACGCAACTCAGAACCTCTGTTCGACAGCTGTGGCCTTGAGGGATAGGAATCTTTGGCCGGCGCAATGGAAATTGCTATTCACCAAACACAACGCCTAGGTCCCGCTGAAATTCGATCGAATGGCAGAGTCCGCAGGTCGTCTATGAACTCGGTCGAAATCATCGCAGAGGAAGACAAGGCTAATGACCAGGACTGGGCTTAGCCTGACGAAGAGCTTCTTTCCCAACATCTCTACCCTTCTCAAGAGCTGGTTTTGAGCACAATTAACTTACTAAACCAAACGACCACCGTTTTTTGAGAAGCCGAGTTATAACAAAATATGCTGGACTGACGGTTATCTAGTGGTTGATCATTAACACACTTTGGGTATCTTACAATACAGCAAGGTGAAAAAGGGCCTTCACCTTGCTGTGTTCTCGCCAACCAGCTCCTCCTAGAATCCGCTTCAACAAACGAATTCACTAGGTCTTGGCCTCCATCGGATCGAATCGGGAATATCGACTGATCTCACCTTCGGATGAACAAGACTCATGCCCAGGATCATTTTAGCCTCTGATCTCCGATGCTCCACCACGAGCCGCAATGGCTGGAGCCACTGCTGAACGGCAAAACGCATTCAAAAATGGAGCTTGGGTGTAACCTCCGACGGTTGCTGAAAAGACCATGCAATACAGAGTGCTTGCCGGCAAGACAAACGAGACATTAATGAATACCTTTCGTTGAATCCAGCTTTTTCATCCACCCAATCAGTCCCCCTATAAAACGCCCTTACATCTTGATAGCCATATCAAATAATGATCAACAGAAGTGTACCCGACCTGCCTAAATTAAGGAGTTTCACCTTCATTCCCATACGGAGTTTGTATTTATTCGTTGAAAGTCATGAACACAATCCTCCTGTAATCAACACCTTAAGATGCAACAATTTTAGAATCCGTCGTGTTCTCACCAGGGTAATCTAGTGAATTATCTTTAAAAGTTATGTTTCAACCGGTATGTTTGTTCTGGTTTAAATAAAATAATTCAATAGAGGCCTTATTAAATAGCTATCACCAATGAATATAACGTACGCCCAGTCCTCAACGTAAGACAAATTACTGGTGTTCGATTCCGCTCAGCTGCCCACCTTTGAGATATCTAACTTTTGTAATGTCGACGTGGTAAATGATCATGAAACCAATTCCACTGGTTTAAGCTGTTCTGAAGTCAGTAGGTTGAACAATCCGTGAAAGCCTGAATTAAGGCCAATCTAAATGGTTTAGTCCAAAATTTTAGTGATGTGGAATTCACCTAAATATTTATGCGAACACACGGAGCTAGATAAGTTAGCACTTTTTCAACAAATACAGGAGAGAAGTGGCTGTTGGTCGAAATGGAGGATAATATTGGAGCAACGCAGTTCCAACACAACCAAAGGGTTTGAGTGATTTTTTTGGCGACCGTCTCAGCAAATGAACGAAATGCTTGACTAATAAAGAACCTGCTTTTGCCACTTTATGTCGTCATTCATATAGTATATAGGTGCTGAACGGACTAGCCTTTTACGTTGACCACCAGTAACACTAGGTCCTTTTTTGCACAAAAATCAGGAATCTAAATTTTAGACTATCGACAAGCTGCTGCCTAAACAGGCGAATTCCCTGATCTAACTATAATATACATTTAATCAAGAAGTTGATCAATTTTCTCACAAATCAGCAAGCAACTAGTCTAATTCGTAAATGCACGATTACTGATAATGAAGCTGTAATTTACAAAAATAAAAAAAATGCAGAACAACGAAGTGGGAAGCTTAAACCTGCCAAATGAGGCGCGATTCGATTGAACGCATTGTATACGTCAAAGCCACCAGAAACAAAACTGTTTCCATTCAATAAATAAACAAATAAATATAAAAATGACAAAGCACGATCACTTTGGTACGAGAAATGGTGCATTTTCAAGAACAAGTCGTTTGGTGGCCTCTGCATGAAAAAATCGAGTGAGATATCGGCACACAGCGTTTTCCAAATGGATGTCTGAGATTAGCAATCTGGGATCCAATCGGCGGAGTAGTAGCCTCCATCTAACAGGAAGGACTGACTCAACTCTCAAACGAGCCGCCAATCGACGAGAAAACAAGACACGAGCAAAAGAGATAAATGCTATGTCCAATCGATTCCTGGCCTCCGACAGATTCTTCCAGTCAGGGGGCAAAAAGTCTTGTGTTTTACAGACTTCGGTATGTGTTTCATTTGATTTGTTAGTGAAGGAAACTCTGAACACCAGACCTAGAACCATTCTATACATATACTGCGTGTAAACTGAATGTTCGATCAATCCAAAGGTTGCCAATTCGGTAGCAAGATTCTTCATGGCAGAGGATAGGAGAGCAAACTGATGAGGAGAAAGAGAGATATACCCTTCCTTAATGGTTGAAATAGATCGAGACCATTCGGCTAAATGCGAGTAACAGCCCAGATCATCCAGAGACGCAAGCATTCGAGTTTGGCGGTTGTTGGAAAGACTATGAGGGCAATTTATGTACCGATAAAAAGAAAGTTCCGTGGTATTCACATCCTCGAAGAAGTCACAGGTAACATGGTGAGGAGAGGGCGCTCGTCCACGACACCGCAAGGAAGAACCATTCCAAAATGACTGTCTTCGTCCCATATGCAACCATTCACTAATATACCGGTCAATGGGATCTCTAAGGACCGTGAAATACACCAGTCTCCCTTTGTATCAAAAGAACATAAGTGGCGGCAAGACAGATATAAACACTAAAAGTGATAGCACTTACTTGGTCTTTTGTTGTGTTCCAGCCAATTTAGCATTTCTGGAACACATTCGTGAAGCTCCGTTAGATCTGCATGAAGACCACATTTCCATCCGACGGAAAATCTACCAATAAATAAGAACAACATCAATTTACCGCGAAAACAACCAAACTCTGCCATCGACGTTACAATTACACGTTTTCCTTGAAACACACCGACAAGGAAAACCGAAAACGCCCTGCCTTGTTAAGGCAGATTCAATAAAAGTTCCTCCTGTTTTCTGGATATGTACAAATACTAAGACAACTTCCGGATTGTATTCTGGGTAAAAATAGTCATAAGGTTTAATGAGAGGAAAATCTGTAGAATTGTAACACAAAACATCCCGACGAATATGATATTGTTCAATGATTTTATTTCTTTGAAGGTACCAATAAATGAGTGCAGATTGAATCAAAGCAATGTAGCAAGCGCGGCACACGTTCAGCGTACTGAACCACTCCAACAGCCTGACCATTATTAAAGTGGCACATAAGTGTTCAATAATATAAACAAATATCCGTATTGAACATTTTCACATAAACCCAATTCCACGAACTTTGTTTTACATTTTTTTTAATAAGTTTTTTCAAGCTTTAATATTTAATATATTAGATGTTTATCATGCTAAACGTAACAAAAGCGGATTATGAGCTCAAAATGTTTTCCAGTCCATGTGATTTACGCAAATTTTTACCTTTATAAAACCCTCATTAAACTATAAGTTCTGTTCTAGAACAACTGTATCGCAATGAATGTCTAATAGACCGCGTCTTAAGGCACTCACACTGTATTGACTTCCTTCCATTGTGGATAAATAAATTAGTTAACCCAATCACTATTAAATTTCAACATCGATTGCAAAATTTGAATGAGCATACTTAATTATTAAGAGTTCAACTTATTGGGATTCTGAAATAAATGCCTGAGAGTGTTCATTAATCTCTTTATGTGTACCATTCATATTGATGTTGGTGAGCTTCCAACATATTGTCGATTTACAACAGCGAATCGCCATTAACATATCAAATGAAATGTACCTCTGATGGTAGGGCTTAGAACATGCATATGTTTAAATCCAACAGGAAATTTCAACGTATTCACTGAAAAGGCTAAGCACCCTTATAATTAGCCGATGTAAACCAGTGTAGAATGCTATCTGGATTTTAAGTAGGATATGTCTTCAACCATTAGAATGCTGACTGCCTTGTCAATTATGGAGACTTAAGTGGTGATAAATATTTTGTTTTCATCTATGAGTTGCACTGTACACATATTAAAATCCTCTAGCTATCAATTATGTTCCCCATTGGTATGGGACGGAGAATATTTTTCCAGATTTTCAAGCAAACTGAAAACATCAAATTCGACAAATTGATCAAGGCGAGTTTGTAATAGAAAAAAAAATGAAAATCTAAATTTATTTAATGTGCCCTAGCTCTGCACTTTCTGTGGTTTATAAATTTCTTCCTTTACTTAAAAAAATTTCTATTGTCTGTTTAACCAAGCCTCTAAGCCGTATTGACCTCAGTTTTACACAGCGTTTGTCGCTGCTTGGATCTCGCCCAAGATGGATGGTAAGTGCGTCTTTCTGCCTTAATCTTCGTAGGTTCGGTGTTCAAATTGTTTATTGGAGGTTTGCCTGGCGATGTAACTAAAGATGATCTGCACCATGAGCTTTCGAAATTCGGACACATAGTTGATTTGTGGGTCGCAAGAAATCCTCCAGGGTTCGCTTTCGTTAAATTCCATAACTTCAACGACGCTAATAAAGCTCTTCACACTTTAAATGGCTCCTCGATATTTGGTCCAAAAATTCGTGTTGAATTCGCACACAATGGTCCTCGTAACGGTTAGTACAAAATACATCGCCCTCGACTTTGTTCCCTCCCATGAACCGCATATCTTCGTTCTTTAGATGATCGTTCGCATCAGTCAAGCAATCGACGTCAGCAATCTTTTCTCAGAAACGGTAGATTACCTTCTCTACGTCGGCACGGCAGCCCACGTCGTGGTAGATTAACTCCGCCACCCCCATTTCCGCCCGGCGACCATTTCGATCATCCCTATGATAATTTCGCTGCTTCTCATGGCTCAGAAGTGCCTAACAATGCTTCCACGACTGCATTTTCATTCCAATCCGGTTATCCAAATATGCTTCCATATGATCAACCTCTAAGAGAATCTTTTAGAGGCATTAGAAGTTCACGTCGCCTCTCACCTCGATTATCTCCGAGTTATCGCCGAAGGTAAATCTCTGCTTCTGATCCATTGGGATGCTTACAAATAGCCATCTTCAGCTCGGGCCACCCACAAATTGTAGATGAACTATGGCGACTTCGACACAAGTATAATCGTAAAATAGTATTTAGTATCGAGGGCTGATATGTGAATCAATACGCCTCGCATCGATTTAGTTTATCAATGGCGAAGGTTCTGCATCTCGGTTTGTTCTCTCAGAGCGAGATATTTAGGTTTTCCGCAATGAACGATTAGGTCTCCCAAACTCTACCAACATTCGATTTGCAATGATATCTATCAAGCACCCTGCTTTCACATACCTTGTTCTTACGAAATGTTTGTAACACCGACTTTGGTGTGGTGCTCCCTTATTCGGAGTATAAGGATTTTATGGCGGAACTTATCAGAACACCACCGCAAGTAGGAGTCGTCTAAGTCTCGTATGTAAATACCTTTGATCTCGCTTTAGTAGCGTCAGACTTATCTGTGTTGAGAATAAGCCGCGATTTGAAATTCATACTGTTTGCCTCTTCTGTCGACACAGCGTCGAGTTTGTTTCATTATGCTTTTAATCTGCTGCAGAAGTCAAACATCTCGCACAATCGAGCTCTGCGTGCATTGCTTATTCCAGCATTGGCGTCCGTGACTTTATTCAAATTAATAGATTTATATAACTCTTAAACGTAGAGGAGAACAGGGTCGTCAGCCTCTGAAGTGCCACGTTTCATTTTGCATCAAGATAATTGCTGCGTCTGTTCCCTCCGAACGACCACATCTCTAATCCTCACCTAGACAGCCGTTCCATTTCTTTCCCCCTTGGTTTTCCAGTAAAACCAGGAGCGTTAACAGCTTGCTTGCGTTAAGGTCACTGGTCTTTTGTTGTAACCAGTGCCACTGTAATTAGGTGCTGATGTACTAAGTCGGCAACGCGGTGCTGTCAAAAAATGTATTTGTAGAGAACCTACAAAATAGTTGCCATTAAATTAGTCTGGCAATCTTCAAGACTCACTTTTCTCCTTGTCGGCTCTCCAGAAGCCGCAGTCCGGTCGATCGCAGGCTTGGTAGCTACGATCGGTATCGGGAGAGAGAAAATGGCTCTTTTCGCCGTCGACGTAATGATAGTCGTGATCGTCGTAGACGTCTATCTCCTCTGCCGCCACCACCACCACCTGTGTCACTATCGCCGTATCGACGTAATTCGCCGCCATACGGACATCGTTATATTCCTTTACCACCCTCTAGTGAAATCGGCACATTCGGAGATCGTTTTCACCAAAACTATGGTTATCACAGTCAGTTGCGTTCCCGCGTGCCAGATCGTCGCAGGCGCCGCTAGAACTGAATGAAAAAGAAGGTCCCCGTTTGTAAAAGGTCATCCCATTTTGAATTTTTTTCACATCTGGTAATAAATCCTGTTCCGCCCCGTCGGATGTGGTAACTTCTGATGTACCTGCTCGGCAATTTCACAAGATGTCTCTGGATTGGCTAAGAGTACCTAATCGGTGCTTATATCTTCTTACGTTTGCTGTAGAACTCCGGTTAGACCATTTTTTTGCCGACCGAATCATGTGCTTGTTTCAATTTACTAGACCACTGATATTCGTTTCCGACCGTTTACAATTTGCTGCATTCTATTAAGTCGCTGTTCTGTGACTTACGTTTGTGCGGTTTTCCGACTAAAGCCTTCAGCTTAAAAGATTAGTGCATGGTAGTGCATTCGCGTTTGACTGGCATTCGATTTCGCCGATCTTATAATATGACATCGGAATCCTTGAAGTCCGCTTCAATGTTTCGCGATTCCATAGGCTTAGTGTTGGGAAAAGGTCCGAGATCGTTTATTATCGTCGTGCCAATGGTGCTTACCAGGATTGCAAAAGTGCTTGGCAGCGCGTTTGCAACTATTGGAAGGACCTTTGTATCACTGGGGCGTCAGTCAAGCTCGGTTCTTCAGTTAGATGCTGATTTCAGCCTCCATTAGTTCCTCAGAGCATGTAACTCCACTTCATTCCCGGTGTAAAGATTTATTACAATGATCGATCTCCTGGATGACACAGATAGATCGTTTGTGTTTGCTTGGGACGACACGATACTTTTTCGCCTCGAAGATTGATTGCCAATCGCGGAAATCGTTTTCATTCTTTGCTTTCTTATATCAGCGAGGTTTTCTTTACAGTGGCAACTTATAAAGAACTGACAAAAAAGTCGTTTTTTGCTATCGCTTCAACAGAATTCTCTTCTGTTTGAATTGTAGCAAGGGAATGTGAGTGAAAATCGTTTAGTGATTTGTTATCTCAATAAAGTTTTCTACGCAAAAAGCTTTTTTATAGTTTGGGTTTACACTGCATTGCTGCCGGTGAAGATTTTTCAGGGCGAAAGCCGGAAAACAGTTTATGCTGC
Organism: Moniezia expansa; assembly: GCA_019097775.1. Taxonomy (NCBI): domain Eukaryota; kingdom Metazoa; phylum Platyhelminthes; class Cestoda; order Cyclophyllidea; family Anoplocephalidae; genus Moniezia; species Moniezia expansa. The sequence goes on along the minus strand of JADFDV010000062.1, from coordinate 2,099,372 downwards.
TAAGTGGGCCGAAGTCAACGTAGCGGTAGGTACCAATAGTGGTAGTGCTCGTGGTTTTATTGGAAATGGAAGAAGATTGCTACTCTCTTAAGGCAGGATGACTTCCTTGTGTGTTGCCTGCAACTCGCCGGACTTGCCCTTACATGGCGATAGCATTTATGACTACATGAGCCATCGATATTCGCGAACAGCTCTTCGCTCCCTTAAGTAGTCTGTCATCACCTGCGATATTAATTTTGTGAGTGTTTCCCCGACCGTCCTCTGTAATTTGCATGCCTCGAGTCCAGCTGTTGTTTCTCAAATGCTGCATGAAAGTGGGGTTAACATTATGTAACAGGCATGATTTGAGGAAGTGAGGCGAGTTGCATATCTAGGTAATAATGCAGTAACTGTAAATCTAGAGTACTAATAAATCAAATCAGTGAATGCCCCTGATTAACGTCCACTTGGTCAAACTGGAAGATCAGTACTTGGATTTATTCTATGGCAATCCAATAAAACTAGGGAAAGTGTGCCCAGCACAGGTGCCAAAATTAATCTGACTTGGAGTTAAAGGAGCCTTGTTATAAATCTTTCCAGATTTGAAGAAATTTTATTCGATCAAAATAGTTATTTAGGGATTTAGTACTTTCTGCTGCTAATTGAAAGGTTGGATTCGTTGAGGTCCATCCTAGGACCGTTGTACCATGTATCACTGAAACAACAGGATAGGAAGTAACGTAGCTTTTATAAGGTTGAATGGCTGTCACTTTTACTAACATCGACAGAAGTAGGATGAAGTATCCTAAATTTCTAGGCTGGTAGGGTGCCACTTGTAAGAAGCATGCAGCAACCAATGGTTATTCCTGCTCGTATGGCTGTCTTTAGAAAGCGGAACTTCCAGCTTTCTGGTAGTGTCCAGTTTCACTGTAATGAGATTACATACGGCCGAAAGAATCGGAAACTTTCTTAACTATTGACAATCAAGTCTTCATCTTGCCCATCCGACGGTATCTCCAGATAGTGCAACAAATGTGATTAAGTGATTGATATGGGAGTTTAAAGTAAGCTTATATTCTTATATGTTCTTTCATTAACCCACAGTAAAGGGTGACAGGGCTCAGAACGCGTGTACTTAGTGGTCTGAGTCTGAATGCCAAAACAATCAAACGCAGCCAAGCCAATATGAGAAAAAATTGCTACAAGCGAACAATAATCCCATACCGAGAGAGTGATACTTACAATGGTGTGAAGTGTGTGTGTGTCGTCTATTTCATTCATGTCCTTAAACATACACGAACTCGAATCAAGCAAGCACGGTCTAATTTCATTTTCCAGCCTCCTCAATAACTGTCCAAAAGTATATAAAACTCATTTAGGGATCAGTTTGCGCTTTCACATTCCAAACCCCTCCGTTTCATGTGTAAATGGACAGCCAGAAAACAAGGTAATCAATCATTCATATGTTGCATTTAGCGTGTAATTAACCGGAAGCGATCGAGTCTAATTTTGAAGACAGTCCTCTATCTCAGCACCCAGCTCGAGAGCTAGATGGCAATCTTTGCATATGCATGATGGAGAAGAAAATGAGGGCAACATTTATTACAAGTCTGCAAGCCAATGAAGGAAAAACGAGAAATCTGTATCATGACCTGGGAGAACAGGGGATGGGATCTGAGTGCGCGCTTACGGGTTAGAAGATAGCCTAAAATCGCAGTCTGATTATTTGACCCAGGGAGTGATTGTCCAGTGAAGAGCGGTCAGTGAAAATATTGCAGTGCAATTCTGAGTAGATTTTGCCTACACCGGAAGGTAGACCTTGTTAGGTCAAAAATATACTGCATCGATCATGGATTTGGTTCCTTCCACACCCATTACTTGATAGGAAAGAAGAAAATCATAGTCTTCAATCCACTGGTAATTGTAAACATTGTGGTTTGTTCGGTGATTTCTTCGTTCCCCTAGGATTTAATTTGTCAATATTCGCCCAAAGATTCCGTACAAATTTTGTCCAAAAAGCCCCTTTTCCACTTTCTACTTTTGAGCAAATCAACGCCCAGGTCTCTCCACGTATCCCCTTTGTGGCTTCTCTCCAGGTAATCAAACTATGAAGAAGAGCACACGGTGGGAAGTGAGAAGTGGTTAAATGCGGTCAAATGTCGACTGATGATAAGCAACCGTGTAATCGCTTATATCCTGGCAGAAACGTCAGCTAGTGAGTCTTAATGATCCAGCCGAATGTAGATTAACTAAACGTTCTGATGGAATTCCATAGGTCAACAGCAGATGATTCTCCGTTTTTTTGAATCACCCTTAAGTAACAATGAAATGTTTGGTAATTTAAAAAAAAATTATTAAATACCCTTCACTGCATTCAGTGAAAAACCAAAAGCCAGTGGTGTGCAGGTTTGTAAAATCGTTGCCTTCGTTTGGCTGTTCCTTTTTTCCGATCAAACCAAGTCTAAATTATTGAAAAGCACGGCTTTTTCACATTAATATTGATAGTCTAGATTTAGTTTAAATAAGGCTAAGAGAATGATCTCATTACTGTTGTTTAACTCAAAGTTCACTCCTTTGAGGATGTGTGGAATCGTGATGATGCATTCACAATAAATTCATCTTCTTATGGAATCGGCCTTGGTATCTTCGGAATCACATGGTCAGGAAATCGGAGAGACCAGCACCTTCCATCCACTTAACCTATAGTGGCGACTTGCCAGAATTGACAATACTTGATCGATGGCCATTTCATCAAGGATGAAGCTTGAATTGAGTATTTGCGAAAGACCATCATCTGTAAGATGGCCGTCAATATGAACTTGTGTTTGGAACGAGTTCAAATAAGGTACGAGAATGGACACTTCAGGATCAAGCACAGAGTGCTGCCATCAATCGATAAATAAAAACTGATTCCGATTCAAATAGGCAAAAATAGAATGAAGTTTGAACGGGATATTGTTGATGAATGAACAACTGCAGTGCAAAACATCTGGATCAATCAGACTTTGGCGAAGTAATCAAGGTTTTTCTTATTAATCTCCATCCATTTGGCAAGTCCCAAGGACTTATTGGGGGTACAACAGAAATAGAAAGAGCCTGTGCGACAATTAAACACATACACATATCAATTGAACAGTTAAATCGATGTCTTCGGCCCCCTGGTCCTTCCTCGGCATGGTCTAAGTCTACACTTTCACTTCTTTGCGGCACCTCACCCGTGTCATTTATGGTCGATGGGTCTTTGTTGTCCTCGTCTTTTCGTCCTTTCCCAGGTATTCTTTGCTAGTAGGCGACCATTTGTGTGGGTAAGCGTTGCTTACAGCCGAGGTGGAGCAGTGGTATTGTTCATCCTGCTGGATGGTCTTGCCTTCCACTCTATTTTTTCTCCATCATGTCCAGTTCTACTTTCTCTACTGCAGAGTTTGGTCCTTTCTTCTTCTCTGCTGGCTTCACACTTTCTGCATCGTTTAAGGCAGTCTTTAAGAGGACACTTTAGCCTATGTGACCATCTTCTCCATCATCTTGTCTTACGTGTCTACGCATCTTCTTTGTTGTGGCGAAACGTCTGTGGCAGTTTGCATTAGTGCAGACAATATCATTTTGCCTTTCTCCAGTTAACACACATAGCAACATAACAGTTAAATTGACGTATTCGGTTCTCTGGTCCTTCCTCGGCATGATCTAATTCTTAAATTCCATTTCTTTGCGGCACCTTGTCCATGTCGTTTATGGTCGACGGGCCTTTGTTGTCCTCGTCTCTTCGTCCTTATGCAGGTATTCTTTTCTAGTAGGCGACCATTTTTGTGGGTGAGCGCTGTTACGAGCCGGGTTATAGCAGTTGTGTAGTTCATTCTGCTGGATATTCTTTTCTTCGTAGTCGTTCTTCGTACCTTCCACCCTATCTTTTTCCTCCATCTCTCTACTGCATCGTTTGGTCCTTTCCTCCTTTCTGTTGGCTTTTCACTTTCTGCGATTGCAACCGAAGGGTGACAATCCCTAATATGTCCTTTTAGCCAACCTTGAGTCTTGTATCTTTTAAGGCAGTCTTTAAGAGGGCGCTTTAGCCTATGGTCCAGTATCTCTTCAGTTTTGTGTCCTCTTTCTCCATCATCTTGTCTTACGTGTCTTCGCATTTCCTTTGTTGTGGCGAGACATTCTTGACAGTTTCCGTTGTTACAAAGAGTATCACGTTGCCTTTCTCCCATTAATCTAGGTGTGTAATTATCATCTCGACATTTAGGGCTTTCCTTTGGATCAATTAACCATGATTCGGATTGCTCTTGCAATATTTCTTTCGCATTTTCAATTAATTGAAGCATCCAATTCCTTGTATGTGAGGCTCTTTTGGTTCTCCCGTTGCCAAAGTTACTCTCAGGTAGGGAGAGTGTCAGGCTATCTTTGTCCATTTCAAAGATTCAATCTTTTTGCCTGTATAAGACTTGCTAAAGTAGGCATCACAGGTCCTTTCGGAGTTCCTCTACAGTTTTTGGCTCTTCGCGAATGTAATCCAAGTATCATACGTCAAACCATATTCTGAAGTGTTTGTAGTTGATTAACATCTTTTACTATTAATACAAAAGTTGGTAATCCATAAGTGAGTTACTTTCAGGGTATTATTGAGACTTCTGGAGTGCAGGATTGGTCGTAGTCCTGTAAGATGCCTTTTCGCCTTAACTAGGTCTGCTTTTATTGCTCCGTCTGACTCTCTGGTGTCTTGGAGTATAGAGACAAGGTGTTCGAGGTTAGAAGCATGCCGGAATGACATTCCTGCTGCTTCGAGGGGCAGTTGATCCTCACCGGCACCATCTTGAAGCCAGAAGGTTTCGTCCGCTGTAATTTTCATTCCGTTTTTAGGCAGCGCTATCGACAAAAGGTCTACTAATACGACGGCTGCAACCTGGCTTGGCGCAATAAAACTCTGCATATTCCAGAGTGATCAATCATCTGTACCCCATTACCATTGAGTGAGGCGAAGGCTTCATCCAATATGAGCTGGATGGTCAGGTTGAAAAGAAGTGGTCCCTCTTTTGAGCCTTGTCTCATACCACGTTCCATCACAAAGTAGTCCTTTGTTCCCCTCAATTTCTCCATCGGTGAGTCCACTAGGGACTTTACCGAATGGATCATTTGCCAAGAGCAGCCTAGATCTATCATCCGGTTGAATATTGCAGCTTTAGGCAGCGAGTCAAAGGCCTTTTTCAGGTCAACAAACATTAGCTTTGTTTTCTGCTGGTATAGCCTGTTCAGTTAATCTGCCCTCGCAGAATCCAAATTGGATTCTTGAGTGCATTTCGTCAAGAGGGTGCTTCAGACGTTGGGACAGAAGAGATGCATATGACTTGCCAAGTGTGTCTAAAAAGCAGATTGATCTATATTTTGCAGGATCTGTCTGTGAACCTTTACGCTTGTAGATACTAACAACTTCAGCATCAATCCAGGCTCGAGGCATAGGAGTGGTCCCATTGTAGAAGTCATTGAAAACTTTAGAAAGTAGGCATTTAGATATTGAGCGTCCCATTTCAGTAACTCAGATCTATGGTTTAGTCTACTCTTAGCTGTCTCTATCTCTTCCATTGATAAAGGAGAGTCTCCTAGTAGAAGATCATACTTTTTTAATTTCTTCGGTAATTCTGGCCTTAGCCGTTCCTGGTTATGTACGGCCCGATCTTTCAGTTTTACTAGTAACCTTGCACTTTTCTTTTCCTTGAGGGGTTTTTCTCATTATATCCTTACAGATCATGAAGGCTTTTCGCGATCCTCTCTTCGCGAGATATACTGGAAGGCAGGTTATTCTTCCTTCTTGATAAGTTTGTTTACCTTGTTTCTTTGCTGTTTGTACTTCCAAAAAGTTTCTTAAGATGGGTTTGATAGCCAGTTTGTTCTTAACTGCTTTTTTTAGCTGGAGTAATCTGTTTCCCCTATTTCATATAGCTTTACACCTTGCATTCTTCAATTCAAGTCGAAGAAAACGTCTTAAAGAAGGTATATCGCAAAGTTCCATGGAACTTCTACTTCGAAGGCATAACATCTCACCCAAATAGTGCATAGCTTCAACCATCATAATGGTTTGATAAACGGACCATCAAATGACAGGTCTGAAATAAGCTTAAGCTATAACGCTATTTAGTTTTCATAGACGAACCGGATTCTACAGAATTCACATACCATTCGATGAGACAAAAATGTTAAAGTGCTAGTTTTGATGTTAAGTACATTTTCAGTAACGCAGACGAGAGGCGAGAGATCGAAGTCAGAATGTGTGTATTTAGCGCGTTGGGTTTGGTTTCATTCTCCGTTCATGTACCAAGGGCTTTAATTTGCACTTGGACTCGGGGGGAAAGAATTGGGATTACTATTGGCTCGGATTAATCCAATAGGAGGGAGGGTAGCAAATTCACATACCACAATATATGCAAGGTGATGTGCTTTTATGGTCAACCGTTAGGCAAATAAGCAGTACCATTTAACTATCTGAGTTAGGAAGAAAGAGTTGACCCCCATTGTCTACCGGATCCATGAAACTTGTTGAATCGGCAAAATCAACATGCTAAACATCGCCGTGCTGTCGATGCTCATGCCTGGTGGGTCTCCGGTCCCCGTTTTTTTTTTCACTTCTGAATGATGCCTGCTGATTTTCTCCAATTGCAAATGTTTGAATGGAGATCCAGAGCAGGCACTGGAAGTAGAGAACCGCGTGTAATTTAAAAACATCGTTTTGCTTAGGGTAGCAATTTTAAGCTCGGTATTGTAAAGCCGATGGAATTAATAAACATAGAAAGAGTCATAGTAAAAGTATTGCATATTCGAACGTAAACTGCATTCAGAAGACTATTTCGCCTAAGTCAGCTAAGCGGATTTGCTACCAAAGCCTCTAGCCGCTCATCATCACAGCAACGGGTCAACATCTGCAGACCGCAAATTGATTTATTCACGACATTTTACAAACCAATCTTTAACGATGCCAAAAGCCGCTTGGGAACCTACTTTTCTCCCCATTCTCACTGAAAAGAATCTCAATTCTCTGAGCAAAGGACAAATTTTTCTTGCTTAAGAGACGTTTTTGAATCCAGTTTTGATCTAAGTGTTGACCAGACAAAATGGGTAATTGATGGTCTATGTCGAGTAAGGTAATTATTTTTTCTCCGGAACATAGTATATTGTTCATGATAACCATGTGCAGAGATCTCAAATGTGTTTGACCAACCAACTCGCACCTGTCAAAAGTAGGACTATTGAGAAATCTTAGGTCAAGAAGACTTAGCGTCATTGGCAGAAGTTGACGTCTCTCCTGTATATCGTGGCTTTGGCGCTTATTAGATGGCTTCTCTGTTATTCGTCCTGGGATGAAGCAGGTTATTCAAACCGAACAGAACAGAGTCAAATGAATATAGGTGAAAGGTGAAGAATTTTTTCGTTAGTAAAAGGTGCATACGGTTTGATTTGTGTGTTTGGATATGAGCGCACTGGTGGAATCGGTGCTTATGTTAAGAAGTTTCCTTTTTCCTAAAGTTCGTGTCATAAAGCCTTCATCTACATCTAGTAGTGACAATTTAATGAAACTGGAATCAACAGTATCATTCCGGTTTCTTTATCAAATTGTATCAAAGTTTGCAGACGGAATAATATTAAGTTTATTAGTTAAAGACAAAGGGAGTGTGCTCACTGAGAAAGAAGTAACTTTTAGAGTTGAACCTGGAGGCTTTGCAGTGATTAGATACTAAGCGGCCAGTTGACTAGAAAAATTGCCAAGTGCCCAATTGCCAAGTCACTTTTAGAGGACCACAATGAGTGACCAATATTTCCAATCAGCCACGAAATGAATAATCAGTAAACTTGATCGTCTCCTTTATCTTCAGACCAAATTTTCTTCTCGGAGTCATTTTAACTCCTGCTCTTGATACTCGATCGCAGTTAAGCATTACCGTGCTTTCTGATCCAGTTCCAGGGTATCCAAACTCAACGGTGCTCTGAAGCAGCAAAGCTGTCTTCTACGTAAATAAGAGCTGACAGCTCACGAGCGCTCAAGGCCATTATAAAAACCACCGGCCATATTTCGTCAAGCGGAAGCTTAGAAGACCTGATCAACCACGTGATTTAGGTGAGGGGTTCTCGGTAGAAGGGACATTGGGTCTTCCAGTTCAGTGGCGATGTCTAAGAGGACCGGAAGAGGACAAGATGGCTACCAAAGGCGGCTGTTCGAGGGGAGCACAGTAGCTGAATTTCTGGTCAATCAGCAAGAAACTATAAATTGGTAGGGCTGAATCGAAGAATAAAATTACCAGAAGAAAATTCTTAGACAGCTAAATCATCTAGAATACACCGATGACCTATGTCCTGTTGCAGCTGCCAGAACAATAGAGCATCTGGCGAAAACGATGCAAATCGCAGCTAGCAAAACCTTCTGATTTCAAATTGGAGACGTTGAGGACCAACCGCCTCTTGAGGCAGCTGGAATGTCATTTCGACGTGCACCACACTTTGAATATCTTGGTTCCATGATTCAAGACACCGGAGAGCCAGAAGGAGCAATAAAAGAAAACTTAGCCAGGGCACAAAGGCGCCCAATACGACTACTACCATTTTTGTCGATCCTGCAATCACTTACGGATTATCAACCATTGTCTTGAGAGTAAAAGATAACAATCGACTAAAAGCAATACAGAACACGGCTCGCCGTATGATACCTGGACTGTACTCGCAAAGAGACAAAACTGTTGAGGAACTCCGAAAGGAACTGCCAATGCGTAACCTGGCAAGTCTTATACAGGCTAAGAGGTTGAACCCATGGAAGAGCTTAAAGATGGACAAAGATAGCCTGATACTCTCCATACTTGACAGTAACTTTGAAAAAGCCGAAACAAAGAAAGCTTCACATACAAGGAACTGGATGCTTCAATTATGCAATTAAGGATGCGAAAGAAATATGGCAAGGGCATTCAGATTCATGGCTACTAGATCCAAAGGAAAGCCCTCAAGTTCGAGACGAAAATTATGCACCTAGACTGGTAGGAGAAAGACAACGTGATACTGTCTGTATCAACGCTAACTGCCAAAGATCCTTCGCCAGAATAAGAGATATGTGAATGCACGTAAGACAAGATCACGGAGAAGAAGAAGAAGAACATAGAACTGAAGAGATGCTCGACCCTAGACTGAAGTGCCCTCTTATAGACTGCCTTAAAAGATACAAGACTCAAGGGTGGCTAGAAAGACATGTTAGGAACTGTCACCCTTCGATCGAAATCAGAGAAAGGGAGGAACAAACAGAGAAGAGGAAACAATCAAACTGAGGTAGAAAAAGCAGAAAAGCTGAATACGAATGAGAAAAATGATAGAGTGGAAGATAGGGAAAAAGACTGCAACGAAAAGTCCCTCAGGCAGGATGAAATACACATCTGCTCCATCACGGCTGTGGAAAACTCTGACCGAGGTACTCCATGAGATGCATTATAAGAATGAATGTTATTGCACCACGTAACCATGCCGAGAAAAGACAAGCGAGCCGAAAAACATCAAACAACTGTTTCTATATTATTACATGTAATTTTATTGTATTTCTGTTGTACCCCCAATAAGTCCTTGGGACTTGCCCTAAAGGGCGGGGACGAATAAAAAAAACAGAAGAAATCTTGTACTTTATCATTGATATGCTCACTGAACTCTTTCCCCTTTTAATCTTCCCCATTAGTTATCCTACATGTCATTCGCTTTCTTTTGTCCTATAAAAACCACAAGTATATTCGTCACTCAGAGTTCATGTGTTACCAGTCACCGAAGTGATTGGTAATGATGCCGCCCATGTATGACCATCTGCGAGAGATCACGATTTGATGGAGTAGCTGGCGACGATGGGATTAAACTATGCCTCCTGTGAACAGGCGCGGTGTGAATTCCATAACAAAATCGCCAGAACTAACTCTCTCGCCTCACTCCAAGATGATCATCACCTGATCTCATGGATCAGGACACGGAGCATATTCGTATCCTCACTCGAATCTTAAATGGGTGAGTCTATCGAAGGCCGTTCTTAATAAAGACCTTTTATTAGATCCAAATGTGACAATTGCCTTCATACACAGGAATCGAGCTCTGACATTATGTATGCTATTATCTCAAAGGATGTGAATTAATAGCTACTTGCATACTAGGAGAATCACTGAACAGGTGAATACATGGAAAGAGAACGGTACTATTACCATATAACGTGGTTCTTGATCGGCATTCATGGAGGGTTGAGAACAGAATCTGTTCTGTCGTGCACATCCATTGTACTATGTGCACACACCACAGTCTCCTTCAGATTTACCCTCGATCAGTAGTCTCCGTTAGCACGCACCCATAATTGATGATCCCCAGAATTCAGCTCGCCGAACACATGCACTTTGAACTTCGATGTCCATTATTTCTGCCAACCTGACCACACGAGACAACATAAGTTAGACAGACTACTACACCTAAGTCTGTCAGATGTACGTCAATCTGAGCTGGGACCGTGAATGTGATTGTTATTTCAGTATCAAAATAACGACTTCATTTTACTGAGCAAAGAACAAAATACTGTAACCTATTAACATTTGGGCTTTTTCACTACCTAAGTCCCTGAAAACTGGGCCCCAGGTACTCGGCTCAATGATCTATGTCAATAAGGAGGTATCTGTAGATTGTTTACACACTGGAGGTGATCGATAACTTTGTGCAGGAAATTAAGCTCTCCTCAATTGTGGCCATTTGATTGTTTTAGTGATTCATAAATTTGTAATTATTTTGACAGATTTGTATTGCATTACTACTGACACGATATTGGCAAGTCCCGAGAAGTGCTGAGCCAAGTCACTGGCTCGGTAGTAGACTTTCGATCGTCTAGGCGTCTTTATCTAAAATAAAAAGTTTTAAATATAGGTTTTTAGTCAAAGTCCAGCCTAATTGTCGGTATTTAGATCGTGGTTACACGATGCTGGCACAGAGCCATGCCTCCATTTCCGATTCTGAATGTAACCTTTTGTTAACTTGAGGGCCATAATAAGTAGTTTCTCATCGCGTCGGGATGACGGGAAATTCAGTGACTTGTCATGTTGCCAATTCTGATGAATTTAGGCCTATGGTAGAATTCCGTCAAATGTTCAGAAACCTCCGCTTGTTTCTTCAGCTTCAAATAGGGCTAAAACCAGATTTTAAAGTTTGGAGGAATGAACAGTTTCAAGTCCGGAATCGTACACATATGCCCTTAATATGCAGGTGAATGTTATTTTGAAAATTCAGCGACAAAGAAAAAGAGGAGTTGAAAATAGTGCGAAAATCCTATTACATCAAGTAGCAGTGGCTTATACAATCTGCCAAACATGGCACAAAGTAACATTTAGAAAATGAAAAGAGCTAATCATTTTCCTTGAGTGTGATGAGAGCTTTTGTATGTAGGCATGTATGTGTGCCTGTACGTGTGACCGATCACCTAACCCTGTAAGTAAATAACCGCTCATGTTGCGTAAAACAATTCACCGAGTATAAAATTGTATGGTGAGAATGCGTACTAACACAAGTTAAATAAAAGAAAGAGTACAATTTCTCAACTAACATTTTTTTTAATACTGTCAAATTACCAATGACATCGCATACATCTTAGTACAACGGCTCATTATTTTATGATTCCTGCAATCAAAGCTCCGAGTAATGTTGATACTTCGAAATCATCATCATCATGAACATTAGGGCAGTCATTAGGAAGGCAAGTAAGATCTGCAAGCAACAATAAGTGTTATAGAAGATCCAAAATCTAGTAACTTTTGAGGGAAAAGATGCATAATGGTGGGAGATTTCATACTTTAAATGAGGGACGCAAATGACAGACGGTACACAAAATACATTTAATTCCGCTCATCGTTTGTCCATAATTTTGATATCATTTAAAAACATTTGCCTCTGTAGCGATTAGGGGGTAACATGCTCAATCACGGTTACCATCATCGCTAATGCTCAGATTAGCCCTGCTCCCCCTGGCTACTAGGTCTCGAGGAAATCACGCTATCAGATGCCAGAAAGTGGCTCTATTGTATTTGTTAAACGGCTGGTTCCTTGAAAATCCTATTTTCTCCAGGCACTTTTTGGAATTCTAGACTCACAGCCATAGCAGAAGCACAGCAATTCACATTTGTCGCTGATATAAATATTTGCATTCTTTTATGAAAGTACTTTAAATTTTATTTTTCTTTAGACATAAGCGCGCCTTTCATTCGCGTTTTATCATTTTCCCAAAGCTAGATCAGGTATAGCCCAAGATGAAGGCTAAAAAGTCCAATTGTTTGCTGATTAATGCCCATAAATTAAAGAGAAGAGGGTGAGGCATACGAATTATAAGTTTCACACTAGGTAAACTTAACTTTTACCTCCTTGGGATGCCACTAACCCTTACAGGGAGGCCGCCTTGGAGGGGAGAATAATATGGCAACCGCTGGAAGAAAGCCAATGGTGAATCAGGCGAATTGGGTTTATTGAGAGACAGTAGAAGTTGGAGCTAAGGCGGTGGACAGCTGTGGTCATTTTTTGAGAATTCAAAAATTGAATTCCTCCAAATGATATTGACTGGGAAACGTCAACACTTAATGCGAGGGTAATTACAGATAAAGCTTCTTGTCCACAATCTTAAAGATTAATACTTTGATATTGGTCGCTATGGAGAACTAGGAGTCCATTTAATATTTTCTCGACTATTGACTTCTTTCAACAATCTAACAAACGTGGCTTATTTAGTTAAACTCCTCCGGACCCTAGGCCAAAGTTTGGATTGTTCAACATAAAAGATTTTTAAATCCGTACCAACTTTTGTTTAATCGCAATGGTTTGGCCGTACTCGCAAACATTTCAGAGTAAATATTCATTTGTACTTGCCATATTTAAGTAGATATCCTTGAAAGGTAGAATCCTTGAATATAGCCAAAGTCGTTATTATTTTTGTATGGCCTTAATCTTTTTTTTTCAAATGCAGGTTTGATTCCCTCTGTTGGAAGTCGCGTTACGCTGGTGCTTATTGGTCAAGAGTTGAATTTCATTTGAAACAGAAACTACAAGAGAGCAGGAATTTGGAAGAAACAATTCACTTTTATTGAATCCCTACCCTAGGACATTCGCAAACTCTTTAGCTCGATCTCGACTGCTAGCCGCTTCTACCTTGTGACACCTCTAGAGGCAAGACATATTTCAGTGATTGGAAAGGCTACAGTGATCATTTATGTGGCAATGGTCGAATTGGACGTTTTTAAAAAAAATGGACGGCTTTTTTTGTCATATGTGGATCTGAATATTGTCATTTTTATCATTGAGGATGCCATAATCTGTTAGAAATCTGGCTGAACCTCTCCATTGGTCTTTCTGTTTCAAATCTGACTGATTAGTATTTTAACTTAAAAGATTAAGCATCATTCCAGCCACAAAACATGGCTGCTTAATATTTACTTCAGTTTAGAAAGTCATTTCTTCGTAGTGTGAATGGTAGGGCTTTCCTAAATCTTAAATTTTGAGTGCAACATAATGTCGGTCTGCCAACTGCAAATTTCGATAAAGAGATGGATTTTATGCACATTAATTCATTTGTTTTATACAAGTACCAATTTCAAAGAATCGGTCCTCATACTGATTAGAAAGCCTTTCACCTTCAAGTAAGTATCACAGGAGATATTTTTTGACGAACATAGTGTGTTTTTTGTTGCTTTAGACGCACTTGCCCATCCAAAGAGACGTTCATTTCTCTAGATGGAATATCTATGAGATCGGTAGTTGTTGCGTGCGGCTTCTTCCGGACTCGACATTGTGGCATGTTAAGCCGTAAAGATGGCCTCCAAATAAATGAGATCAAAACCTGTATCAGTAAAATTAATGTCAAAGAATCAAATCCTATGAATAGGCTGCTAGCCCTAATAGAGCTGCCATTTGATAGTCTCTTGGCTTCAGCATTATCAGTAAAGTTTCTTAAACCCGTTGAAATTTTCATACAATTAGATATTTGTTTACGAATTCAAGTTAGTCACTCCAAAGTTTGTTATGGAAAATTGTTCGATTTCATCATTATGCATCAGTTGACACTTCCTGTTCCTCGGTTTCTTTTAAATGACCACTGTATAGAACTTGGAGTTATTGCATTTATCTAGAAGGAGCAATTTGTTTCTTACTACTTTCGACTTTTGTTATTACTGATCATGCCAGTTTTCACAGGCCCATTACAAAATGAAGTTGATATTAGGATTCGCTTTTGGCTTCCACAGCCTACCAATCATAGACGAGGAAGTCTAGCCAATAGAGAGGTGTAGAGCTCTAATAAAGAGCATTGAAACGTTTTAAACGTTGGCAGATATGAGTGAATTGTGATAAGCCTACTATCTTTTCCCCTAATGCAGGTGAAAAGTCTAGGGAGACTTCAAACACATTGTATTTTGTTAGGTAGCTTGTCCAAAGTCAATTTGAGTCAAATCTTAGCAAGTCTCGTGTCTCGCATTCTACTCTAAGCTCCCTCATGTGACAAGTCAACCTCCACTTTCTCACACTGCCATAGGGCAATGACGACCTCTGATCAGAGGCTGATGGATTTGACCTCCCTCCACTTACCCGGTGATAACGAATCAATTACCATTCAAAATTTTTTTCGATTAGCCAGATTAATTTTCATTTAGGGGTGAAACCACGAACCCAGATGAGTGACCAGACGATCATTCCCACCGTTAGGTTTCAGGTGAGATCAGCATAAACTTCCAAGTGTATGATCATTGCGGCTTCAAATGTAACTTTATGGATAAAGCCGTCTAATATTACTCTCTGATATTTTAAACTAAACTGTTAGGACCGAATTGCAGATAACTTCCTATCTATTGGATGAACGAAACTTAATATCCTCATGGCAACAGCATTGTTCTCGCTTATGCATTCAAATTTGGCTGCCTAACTTCATCACGATTTTCATAATTTTCCAAAATGGGCTTTGTTTAATTTGGTAGCTACTAAATCGAGATAACAAAAAACACCTATTCACTTTACTGTACTGGTACTCACTGCTTCTCATTAGGTGTGTTTGAGCCTGTCAGACAAATTTCGGCGAATTAGTCTCTAGTCTATTTGTTACACTAGTAAAGCATTGTCAGATTTGCTTTAATTTTATGCTCTTCGCGTTTTTGCGCGAGACACTTAAGATTTAAAAACCTTCAGAATTACTTCAAGGACTGGGTTCTATAAATCATTGCACAATTGTACGCCGAAGTAATCAAAACAGTTGTTCTTAATCACAAAGCCTGCATAAGAATAGTCCCAGAAAATCTGTGCAGAAAGCTTTAGTTCTGAACCTTTAGGAAGCTAGATTCCAGGTCACGATCACATCAAATGCAGGTACTAAAACGTGTAAGCTATTACGAGAAAGCTCAAATGCTGAGATAGAGAATGTCACTGTCTTTTATCTGACAATCTTTCTTTACGATAATGGATTTGAGAAACCAAATTCGAGGCATCTGAAATGAATAAATTCTAATTGTCTCAGACTATTCGCTTCAGTCTTTAGCGAAATAAGTGCAGTCAAAGCGATTCTCTGGGGTGAACTCCCTTGTTATGACAAGAGAAACCTTCCTTAAAGGCACCTGGGATTCCTTCTATGTAGGAACTAGTCTTCGCGTCTTTAATTCTCAATGGTAGCTCTGCTATTAGTATCGTCGTTATTGGGAATAGTCGGATTAAATGATTGGACAGAAGTGAAGTTCTAATTCATGAAAAAATTAAAATACTGTCGTTTACAATTAATGACTCAGTTAATGTATAAACTAAACCACCTATTTAATGACTGTAGCATTCATCTGAGCTCCTCATGCACAATCAGAGACGGCGTGGTCTGCATTAGGCCGTCTGATTCCCTCCACCTTTTCATCCACCTTTATGCCCGCATATATGTATCACAAACGAGGCACAATTCTACACAATGATTGGACCCCGACAATTCCATGTGTTTTAGCGTCACTTCACTACATTTGACGACACAATCAAAATCAACTAGGGGGAATCCAAACAATTAAGACCCAGATCGTCGTATGCACTGCTTTTTCAGAATCTTTTAGTTTTGAACACTGGCCTAAATAGCACCACCATAGCTGTTTTGGCCAAATAACAAACCATGACACTCACAAGGGGACTGGTTGCAGATGGCCATATTCCTTATTCACCCACATAGGTATCAAGGGTTAAGTCTCGTCTATGGGTTTGGGGCAAGCTGGCAAACGGTACCACGATTCAAATGCCATTGAATTCGACACAATTCATCCCAAAATAGTCTTTCAGTACCTTCAAACGTCATTGAATCATAAGATGGGCAATCTGTAAACTCTGAACCAAAAATGAATAACAAAGTAGGGATAATGAAATAAACAAGCTCTGCTAAAGAAGGGTAATTGTTGATGAGCTGGATGCAGGACAGTACCTTAAAACAGAGAATGATTTATTCCCTCGGTCATCTTTCTGGCTCTCGAAGATTAAAGTCTCTAATACACATTTTTCAACCTTTACCAGTGCGAAAGCTGATTGGGCAATGTTTTCTGGGGCTCAGAGGAGGCGAAATAAATGGTGTTGCCTACATTGACTCATCTCCGCCCTTCAAATGTAATACACAAAACGCATTTTGTTTTACGTCGCGAGAACCATTCACATTGGTTGCTTACTCTGAAGAACTACAACGAAGACTGCACGTGCTTGTTTTTGAACGAGAGCCTAAAATATCCCTAATGCATGCTATAGCAAATTTAAACTCACGAGAAAAAGGAACACGTGTGAATTAGTTTCGTAGAATGACTCCATTGCCGTTGCCATAGGATTGGTACTTGGCTGAGGGAAATCGACTTCACCAAATCACTGCATTTATTGCAACTTCCGCCAATCTAGGAAACTGTAATTTGAACTATCAAAGGTATTGCTGTGGAGGAGTGGCTTCCAGTCACGCACCAATCGTGTTGTCGCCAACGTTGGTAGCTAAGTATCTAAGATGAGTTCGTCGGTGGTAAGGTTATTTTAATTAATTGTTTCAGAATTCAAGGTCTTTTGGCCTCATGTTTTGCAAAAGTGCATTTTCACGGCTGTTACACTGTGAGGTGGTTTCAGTTGCGGCGATCTATTAACCTCGCTTCTTGCCAAACAAGGGACTCTAACTGTTGAAGTTAGAAATCCAAGGAGGCAGTAGAACATCTTGATTTGCACTTATACTTGTTACTCAGGCGATGAGCTATTACAATAAGAGTCTCAAAGACCAAAACCAGAGGGAAAGAGATGTGAAGTACGTCGAATCACTTTCATTTTGGGGGCATGAGGTTCAGATTATGTGCGAGATGTTAAAGTTTTGATCGAGAAGGAACATTGAGGACACCACCCCCTTATGAAAACAGATCTGGTGAGACGCTAGATATTGCACTTCTGGAAAATTCCGTCAAATCATCTTGTCAATTTAAACTCGAATAAACTTGAAAGTCTAATCACAAAGCTAGCTGATAAACGCAGTTCACAGGGGAAGCATTTTAGCCCTTATCAAACAAAACAAAACACCAATTAAACTCACTCACAAGGCAGAATCGACTCAAGATTGTCTTTCTAGTAATCTGTCCATCGTTTATGACTTTAACTTTAAAAGAAAACTCGAGACGTGTTCTGAATGATGCAGTTTTCAGTTTTTGGTTAGGTAAAGCGCTTTTTTTATCAAATTTATTATTATTTTTTATTCCCTCCCTACCCATTAGGGCAAGTCCCAAGGACTCATTGGGGGTACAACAGAAATACGAATAGCTTTTATAACAAGTAAGCACAATAATTGACACAGAACACAGTAAAAACGTTTGCTGACGTCTTCGGCTATCTGGTCTCTTCTCTGGCGTGGCAGTTCAGCTTCGTCGAGGCACCTCGTCCATCTTCGTCCGTCTTCATGTCTCCTACCAGAAATCTTTCAAAATTCTGATGGAGACTTCGTTCATTGCTACATGCACGTGTATTTCACATTCCAGTTGGAAACCATGAGTCCGGTTAATTACATCGTGCCTCGTTTTCCAAGCTGTAAGAAATTGTACTTCTGCTAACAAAATCTAATTTGATACGTCCGGAGGGTGATCAGTCCTAACCAGCCGTTCCTCTAATTAGCCCCCAAAGTTGCCCCTGGGGTTACCGGTGGTCACCACGTGGAGGTAGAGAGTAGGATTGACCACCTTTTTTTATCGAATAACCCTTTTTAGGTCCTCAGAATGATTAGCAAGATAGGCATGATAGGCGTTTCTGATCACAACCCTATTGCTTCACAGGCAACTATAAAAGGAGTATTTATCATGAAGCCAAAGTCAAAATACAAAAAATAGTTCAAAACTTTGGCTTAATAGTAAAATAACTCTGAGGAGACTCACTTGGAAACTTAGCAAACTATCTTGAGAAATGCATGAAGCGTCTATTTGATCGGATTCCGTTACTGCCTCGTATTATGCAAGGTTCTCGTCCATACTTACATTTCTTTTGGTGCCATCTTAAGTATCCCTTATGGATCTCTACAAAAAACCATTTTTTTGGTCATCTTAAGTTTCCTAGTACCTGCAATCGTTCGAATCCCTATAATTTAAAATCAACTTAGATTGTTCTATTAGCTTTAACACATGCCACTTTGTGTTGAATATTTTATTGTTTCGAAAAGGCGGACTAATTCAGACTGTAGATCATGTCAGTAGTTCTCAATCTGCTTGACGACGGTGGCCGTGGTTTTCTAAGAATCACTAAATCTGAGCATATGGAGGTTAGATTCTCAGTCGAAAGAGCAACGAACCCTCGAGCTACTTGGCGATCCGCACTATGGACAAAAACTGAAAAAAACATCGAGGGAGACAAGATGGCTGACAACTTTTTAGTTATAATAAAAGGCAATTGAATAGCGACAGAAAGGAGTCTACGCGAGACATATAAATACAACCATATTCGAGTTTAATAACTGGTCTACGCCCCCTGAACTCCTTCTCTCGACATCCTGGTTCTAATTACTACCTGTTTTTTCGCATCCCTGTGAGCCTTTAGTTTGTATGGCTATTTACTCTGACTGTACCAGGTCGAGTCGTTTAGCATGACCGAAGAAGAAAGCCGTGTATCGGTCTGCTAACTTACCGAGAACCTCTCTGCTAGCAGTACTGTCATGCCTTTAGCTAGTTGCACAATAAATGCATCTTGGTTTGTAATATTATGCGGCATCTATTTATATCGAACCGATATTTGTACAATACAACATTTTAAAATAAAAAATTGTAACAGAAACGGTGTTTGCAATGAGAATCAGGAGCCATAATGATGTTATAAATTTGATGAAACCCGTATTTTCAGCCGCAACGCCAAATACATTATAACTAGAGCCGAATATTACAGCTAAACTTGTCTGAAGTAGAATGCAATCATCAGCCTCTCCATCTAATATTAGTTTAGGCTTTGAAGAGTAGTCGCAGGGGTCAAAGGTTTTCTATGAGCAAGGTCAGTCGACAGGTACACCACACGGATGTGCACCACATCCGTTTACACCACTATTTCTGATAAGGAATTCGGTTTAACGCTAAATTTCATTTTTACATGTTTCATGTACTTAGGGAGGTAGAAGTAGAAATAACACAATAGTCGAACATCAATAGGATCCTTTAACTGAGATGCGTTTGTGAATTTCTGCTAAGAATTTGGATGGAAAGTACATGCTCCCTTCACCTACGTCAGTCTACTGCAATGATTCAATTAAACTAACTAACTACCAGATTTATGCTGAGCTTCTTCTGCGGTGGAATTTGAATTTTTGGTTTAAAAATACCAACCTCCCTTAGTGAATGACTTACTCGACAAGTCATAAATTGTGAACATTTATCGTCATTCCCCAACCTAGGTATAAATCACACTTCCTTAGTCACCATGCTCTCTAAAAATGAGCGAACAGCTTATTATTAGCCATCATCCTGCAATGTCACGCATGCAAATTACCCTCAACCAGCGGTGACAGCTCATGCCTTTACGCACTTTTACATTCATCGAGGTATGTGGAATTACCAATTCCATAGAAAATGATTGAGCCAGGCTGGATTTATTGCTAAGATGGCTATTAAAACGTCGAATAGCGCTATTTCTTAAACAGTATTTTGCTCACCAGGAAATACTCTATTAAGAGTAACTGGATGTATGGAGGTTTTACACTTTTTATTGCATGGAATAACCGTTTATGAACTTGAGGACTGCTTCAATGTTCGAAAGGAACGAACCTCGCATAGGACAAACACAAACCCAGGAGGTACGATGATGCATGCGCCACGATGATTAAGCAAGAATGTATGTTCCCAAGTGTTCACCGCTTGACGCCGAATAAGCAGACCTCAGTAAGTCCCATTGGAAACAACAGTGCGTATGGGTTAAGGCTGCATTCCACTTTCCTAAAATGAATAGAAACATTGTTTCAATGAGCCGTCAAACTCGTCAAACTCAAAACATCTCCGAAGCAGCTGTCGCAATGCCACTGGAAGAGACATCATGTCCCTCTGTACATAATTGGGGATTAGCGTTCTATTGAAAGGTGTTTTGTGTGGCAAGACAGCCTTACTTCCTGTTGAGATGTTGGTAGATCATTTGCTTCACTCGAAAAACAAAAACAGTGAAATAAACTTAATTTGCAAAGTTTCCGGGAACATTATTTCTTCTTGAATTTTTCAACTCATTCGGCGCTATAATGCTGAGAGAACTGGTAATCTAAAACCTAGAGTGACATCTATCACTCGGTCGAGTTCAGTCTAACATTGAAAAGTCTTCATTCTTTCGAAAATAAGCGTTATTCAAATGTCACCAGTAGGTTAGAGCTTTTTCTACCAACTTTGACGTGTTCTGTGGATTCAGCACTTCTGAACTACGCATTCTCCTCCCAGCATGTCAATCAATCAGTCACTCATGAAAGGTTATGAGAAATGGCTTGCCATCTGGCTGTTTGTTAACCAAAATGATAAGAAAGGAGTTTTAGATGCTGAAGCATGGCCTCTTTAGAGTGTAGCTCCAGAGACTGCGAGCTTTTCAAAAAATAACCAGCAACGCAAGAGGTATTTGAGTTGCTAAGCATTCACACAAGTAAGACTCTTTTATTTTATGTGCGAAATCAACAGACCATAGAATATCATCAATGGAAGAGTGATTTTCAAACCAGGTGACAAGTTCAGGACCTAAATATAAGTTTATTACGCAGTCAATTAGAGGATATGCGTAGTGCTGCCCTAGACTGTCATTTGGTTCTTCAGTGTTTCGGTACCTCTTTAATTACTTTAAGCCCCCAGATAAGTTCTCTCAACTTTTTCCGCTCTTAGATCCATTGTTTACATTGTATCGCTCATTAAATTGAGTGGGCAAATGATTGAATCGCCACCAGCGTATTAGAGCGAGGAGCTCTCTTGATGGTAATGCTATTGACAGATCTGAGAAATGATATACTCCCAGATGGAACATTATGAGCGTGGATATGAGATGGCTAAATTATTTAAAGTTCTCGAATTTTGAGATGTGAATAGTCTGCCAGCAGAATCATCTCACCTGTCAACTTCTTGATCTCAAAATCAAATTAGAGTTTTGTTATTTGATAATGAAGCCTTTTCCCTTCAATAAAAGGATCGATGAAGGAAAATAAAAAAACAAAATGAGCTCCGTGTTTGGCTATTCCAAAGACGTTTCAACCGTTGCTGATTGGTTATAATCAAAGGATGTGTTTGCTAGGCTTTCAGTACCATCATCAGAATAATCATTTTACCTCTCCTTAACTAAGAGGATAAACAGTTGGTAGTAGCGTCAGTAGAAACAGTATCGACGGCCTTATTGCCGCTAGAGAATCTCAATAGAGATTCTGTATTCTTTGTTCGAGCCGGACTTGTCGAGGAACAGACAACCAATTTGCAGTTATTTTAGATTGGTTTTTTTTATTTTTTATTTACTCCCCACCCATTAGGGCAAGTCTCAAGGACTTATTGGGGGTACAACAGAAGTACCAATAGCTTTTACACAACAGGTAACACAGAATACAGTAAAACGTTTGTTGACGTCTTCGGTTGTCTGGTCGTTTCTCTGGCATGGTTTCGTCGTACAGGTAGCAGTTTAGCTTCGTAGTGGCACCTCTTCCGTCCTCGTCCGCCTTCATACCTCTTCCAGAAATCTCTCAACATTCTGGTGGAGATTCCATTCATTACTACATGCACGTGCATTCCATGGTCCAGTATGAGACCGTGAATCCGGTTATTTACGTCGTGCCTCGTTTACCAGGCTGTAAGAAGTTGTACTTCTGCTGGCATAATCTAATTTTATACATCCGGTGGGTGATTGGTCCTAATCGGCCGCCCCTCTCATTAGCCCCCAGAGTTGCCCCTGGGGTTACCGGTGGTCACCACGAGGAGGTTGAGAGTAGATTTGACCACCTTTTAGATTGGTAATGGCATTGATCCCCCTTAGCTGACAATTACTCCTTGCAGAACCATCCTCCCTAGCCTCTTAATCTAACGACCTTCTCCACAATTGTGTCATCAAACCCACTGGTTTTCGCGATCACCCCAGATTTAGAGAGGGCCGAGATTGTAACAAAGGCTGTAGATTATTCTACAGATCCACTGACAAAATCAGGATGAGTGCATTGTAGATCTTCTCTGGCATGATATTAACCGAACCCTAAGTCCAGGTTAAAACTATTTGCATTGCTTGAGAACAGCTCAGGTCACAGAGGGAAGTTACAGTGTAGAATATTGTACAAAAGAATTCAGTGTGGCCTTCAACTTTTCTGTGTAGATGAGTAGAACCGACTTGAGATAATTGGAGTGAAAGAAGTGTCAGTAATTACAGAATCAAGTTGACTACTAAACCATTAAAATGAGTAGCTGAGAAAAAATACTGTTTTCAACCTTTAAAATATTGCTAAAATAGGCTGAGTCTATTGATAACAAGCCTTAAAATCTTGGCAAGTACCAACTGATCGCTTTTAGAGTAGAAAGAGAGATAAGGGTTGCCACGCATGGTCACTTTCAAGCCCTATCGAATAGTACCCTATAAGCCACCGCTATTCACGTCTATCAGCTCTAATGATCTTTTTTTATTAATGATTATCTATTTTATCAAATACTAAATAATGAAGCAAGATGAGAATAAATTTTAGGCAAAACTAGATCCAGAATTTCAAACCAAGATTAATTCTTTTCCTGATCATGTCCTTCCTCTTCTTCTGTTTATATTTTCCAACTGCGAATAGACCATCAGTATCTACATTAAATTTGTAATGCAAAGTTCATTTATGGGCAATCGAAAATTGAATCTTTCATAGATATCCTATTTTTATCAATCGGTGTTTTAGATTGTAATTTCAACACTAGTGCTAACGTAGATCACACGGTTGGAAGGGCTTGCTTAAATAATCGTTTTCGTTCCAATTCAAAATTTACATTTGATGTGGCTAGCAGGCCATTGGTTTATGCATTTGTCTAGAACCAGGATATGCGACATTATCAATTCAGCCCTCCAGAGTCAGCAAATAAGATGGGATGATTCAGAAAATGGCCATTATACAATGGACCGACTTCCTTCAAGGTCATCTAGTGGCACATGTATCGTTTGGATAAATCGTGATATTTCTTTTTTTTCCACAGACTTTACTATAATTTTTTCGTAAAAGTTTATAAAAATAGTGAAACAAAACGGGTCTTTAAATCATGAGTTGATTGAGCCTTAGCGAGAGGGCAAGGAGTAGAACACATGGGTCTCTTTCAGTTTCCGACATTCCCCAACTATCCTTATTTGTTGCATCATCGCTGCCCACCTTCTGCAAGAAACAGTTACACGGGTTATGTGCCCTAGCGTCTATTTTGCATTCAACATGCCTTTTCAATTCACCCAGTTCTGATTGATGGCTCAATTTCGATTAAGTGGTCGGGTCTGATCAATCATCCCACCGTGGAATTTAAAAATGTTATTAGACGTAATTGGTCATTCAAAGTCCACTTAACCCCGATTGAATGTGGAAAATCATGTTTCTCAAAGCATAGTAAAGTACAAAGGCCTATTCTCATCCGGGCTCACACCTCCCCCGCACAGTAAGATGGCCTTTGTTCCTCCGAATCTTTGTCTATTCAGGACCACTTAATTAGTCATCTATTCCCCGTCCAGCATCATGCTCGGCTCGTGCCCACAGCTCCATTGACTAAGAACCACGCCAATATCGTAGCTCAACGACATCAACTTCTACTTTTACTTCTTTTGAAAATTTGATACTTTTTCTCTCAATTTGATGGGATGGAACAAAGGCAGCGGTTATTTCATGACGCCATTGAGTTTAGGAAGTCCATTTGTACACACATCCACCATTTCCATCTTAAATATGAACTTCTTCATGGACAGGAAAGGATTACAAGGGTTGACTCATAAGCCCTTTGTACCAAAACACTCCAATGTTCGAAAATTGAATATGGGCCACCCCTGGCAATGCTCTTGCAGAAGAAGAAATGAGATGAAAATCGTTTCTTCTAAGGCCAAATTCTCACAACTTGTAAGTCTGTTCTACCTAAGGGGCTTTCATTTACGGTCTGGAGTCTTATCACTGGTTGTGAGAATGGCCCAGCCTAAAAACTGTTGGAGTAGATGAGTTCGGAAGAAGCGTCTGCAATGAAACTCCTGAACTACTTTGAATTTTACTTTAGGCGCCACTCATTCCTTCGATCAGAAGAACTAAAGCAGCAGGTGTCATGCAGAAACGTCGCTCAGCAATCAGCATGCACATTGCCGCAAGAGAGGTGGAAACTTCTTGTTTCATCCCCATTTACCTACCCCGAAAAATGAGCAAGAATTCCACAGATTGGCCTCAATATTACATGAAAGCTGCATTCGATATCTCATTGTTGGATCCGATGGTACCAAGTTGATGAAAAGGAACTTTTAGAGGGAAATCTTGAGACTACCTCCCAGCCCTTTAACATCGAAAATCAACCCATTTGTCAAGACCCAAATTGTTCAAGAATCCTTGCCACAGTCCGACAAATGAACAGACCTCTAATAAATAATAATCAGGCACATGCTTCTCAAAAAACGAAACTCCTCATATGCCAACTGAAAAGCTGTATCAAGGTCTAATATGTGTTAGGATGGCTAGAAAAACGCTTTAGTCAACTGGAAGAATGTTAATTGAGTGTTACCCAACAAGAATTGCTGCCTGTACCGAAAATAATTTGAGCTGGGAATTTGTGCTCCTGTACCATTCCCCTTTGTTTTGATTCCACAGAGAAGTCGCCAAAACGTATCATACTATTAGTTTAAGAAAATAAACTGTTGTTCTACCCATGACTAGGGCGAATGAATGTGAACTTGTTATCTTCCTGGTTTAAACGAATAAAAAGTGGAGGTTGAACAATACGATTTTAATGACCAAAATAACATATTTCGAGGGTCTCATGTAAATCGGACGTTGTTTGGGTATTTTTATCTGAACGTCAAAAAATACCAATGGTAAACCTTTAAGACACCACTTATATTTTATCTCATGCGATTGCTTGGGAGCTTCATGTGCTGCAACGCATGATCAATTACTTACTTGTATTTGAGGATACCAGACCTGTGGACCCCAAAAACATCGGGCTGACCGCCCATTGTTGGCCTGCAAACGGATGGCTATGGCACTTTCCATCTACCCTGGAATCAATCAACTTACTGTTATCTCCCTTTAATTACCAGCTCAGTTCGTCATGCAACACTGACAGAATCTCTACTGACCGGAGCAAGGTCGCCATTTACAGAGTAGTAGATTTCAAGCAAGGTAAAAGACATCGCAGAGAAACGTTCTAAATTTTAAACTGCAACAAATGTAAAACGATTTTCGCATTGAGAATAATTTACTAGAGAATGTTTGCCAGCGGTAGAAATAGTGTACCATCTAAAGCGAATCGCAAATGATTCTTACCGAGGGCGAATCTATAGAATGTCAGAAAGCCTTGTCTAGTCACAATCAGTCCTCTCGTGCCATTCCATTTTCGGCAAATGCCTTGTATGAACGACCTTATTTAATGTCATCTTCAGTGTCAGTCAAATCTTGTAGTCACCATGGCTTGGTGTCAACCTTGCCATCTCAATAATGGTAAAGCGGAAAGTCATATGGATCGTTTCAGCCGTTTCGAAGCTTCATTGCTGAGAAGGGACAAATGAAGTTCCATAACTTAAGCTATAGTATCTTTGAAATAATGATTGACTATTGGTTTCCTCTATATAATTCATAACACCCCATAATAATACAGAGTGCTGGGTATCAGAACATATAGCATTCGTACTGATAAGTTAAGGCTGGTGTCAAGATACCGTCAAAAATGGAATTAAGTTGATTTCGACGGCAGAGCTGAAATACGGCGTTTTTCAACTCAGCAGGTGCTGCGGGATGACGACAGCAGTATTAAGGCCCCCGATAAATTCCTCGAAAACCATCAATGAGCCGGCCCCGACCCCCTTTAGAGAATATTTGGTTAAAGGCTTTTGAAAAGCCACCTTACTGCTCCGCTCAATAGATGCGGCGGTCTTGACACAGTCTCCAGACCGTTCTAGACACCTTAGAAAAATGGCTTGTCTCCCCTCGGGTATGGTATTCGAAATCGACCCTCTTTAACCGCCTATGTGAGCTCCACTGGAATTGTTTTTCCTATGAATATTGCAAATTTTGGCCTTTTTATTTATTTTAGAGGATTTAAATGAGATCTTCAAGTGTGCTTGTCCTAAGCCTACAGCAAGGGAGAAGGAGTTTCGGTCAAAACATTCTGCACCGGACTTTGTTTCTTTGTCAAGGCGTTATCTTCAGGGACAAAAATTCTCAAACCACATTGGAAAATATTCCTCGTTAAGAGAGAATGAAATAGAAAGCTCAATGAAATGTTGAAATGAATTAACTTTACAGACGTTAATTTATGTATTTAAGCTTTTGAAAATCCCTACTGCACAAACTTACGATAAACTCTGTAAACTTCATGGGTAAACTCATAACCATTACCTGGTTATTACATTTCGTACGATTCTGGTCCTCAATCTTTTGTGGTGATGCTCCTATTTAAGATTAAATGAAAAAATGATCACAACTAATTCGTTAAGTGTGATCAAAAATAAAGTAGAAACCCAAACGTTTTTTTTTTTTCATTTATTCATTTAAAACCAAGGTTCATTTTTAGAATTTCAGATTAAATTTTTGAAGAAAGTTGTGATTTCCAGCATAAAATATATTCTCGTTGAATTGATACTGCGTTTGAATGTGATTTAGGTTGCTTCCTTTGACTTTTTATCTACTTTTTTGTAATCTCTTACCCAGATTTACAAACTTAATACCGATTACCTTGATCACATACATTATGAGCTCTGTCACAATTGAATTCAAACAAAGGTATCCAACGGATATTCCATGGGATGTTGTACTGATTTAGGTGATTCTAAGTGATGAAATTAGTGTGAATACCCCGGTTACTTTTCCGGTAATCAAGCTGACAAGCGGTTGATTCGGAAAATGGACCCTTACTGATTAAGTTTACCTCTGAAATGCAAGATCCCGGAAAATCAAATGCTTAAATTTTCCGTATCTTCTATCCTACGCATAAAAATGTTTGTACTGAGAGAAAAGCAATCTTAGATGTTTAAGTTAATGCATGCTCAAAAATTTGAAAAAAAAACAACATCTGCTGTCTTCATAACATCCCTAAGAGCTCTATGAGCACTCTATCGCATTCCCTCGCTCTCTATATTTGGAAGAAATTGCGTTTATTGGGCTATTCAAAGCCACCGTGTAGTTTTAAGCCGCTTAATACTGCTTGAATTGAACTATCCACTAAATTTGATGCTTCAACTGGTAAATCAGGCCCATTTTTAAAAATTTGTGGACATATTTGCTTCATTAGACTCTGTAAGTTTTCTGTTGGTCAAAGAGAGAGAAATTCATCCGTGAAAAATCTAATAACCCAAGCTGTCAAGGTCTAATGACATTGCAAGATGAGTTAGAGCACTTAAAAATGCTCAATTTTATCATTGAAAACATTAGACTGCATATGGCTAAAACACCGGTTAAAGAAAGGAATCTCTTTCCTTGTAAAGAGGTGGATTGCTTCAAGACTCGAAGACCACTGTTCGATGTGTTGTGTGAGTTTAAGATACCATTATGTTGATAGAGGACAAGCCTCAATGTCACCTAAGTTTATGTTAAATTCGGCGGTCTAGTGCAAGCCTGAATATTTAGGCCAAGCGTCGTGGCCTGCGGGATGACTAGCTATGAAACCGCAAGTTGATTAAACCAATGCCTAAAAATTTTTTCAGCCACTTCTTCCAAAGGAGATCAGATAGGATTATCCATTCAGAAGAAAAGTGAAACAAAAGAACTGTCGTTATTGGAATTTTCTTAGCTGAAAGCCCTCCAGTTCATTTTTTTGCTATTTTAAGTGGTGGTGTAGTGACTGTGTGGATTTCTGAATAGCCAGATGATGCAGACTTGAGGGCAATCGACGTGTAAAGAGTAATTTGACTGGCATTCTAGTCTACAATTGAATCCAACCACATCTCATGCACCCCATTCTCATTCAATGCATTTTTCCCGTCTTTTCTGACCCTCCCATTCGCTTTCACTCGACTTCTCCTCTTTGATTCTCTAGTGCCACAGTACCCAAATGGATATCTTAGAATTTCTCCTGCTACTCTTTTAAGCATGTGTAGATTTTCTTATGATAGGAAAATGAGCCATGACCTTCTCTTTTCAAGCCATCGTCTATTATTCTATAAAGTAGAAATCTACAAAGACCAAATAAGTGGCCGATCTATGAATAAATGGGGGTTTTGGGCTTAAAACACGCTTTTCTTCAGCAGCGATTCCCTTGCAGATACCATCAAATGCATAGGTAAAGTTGTTGAATTCGCTAATATGAATTAAATTTAGACGGGCATGTAAGAGCTTTAGTTAAATTTCATCGCACATGTTCGAATTACAAACACAAAATTGCCGAAACAATCTGTAGTATTACCTCTCGTGTTTCCGTTTATTTCGATTGCAGACTTAGACCACTTAATTATCCGCTTCAGGTCTTTTAACAAACCTTGACGAACTTTTATATAACCTTTGATAAAAAGGACGAATTTTCTAAATCAGTGCTCTAATTGTGGACATCGAATTCGCAATTATAATGCTGAATACATTTCAGTATTTAAAGCTGTAAACAGCCCAGATGAATCACCATATCAAATAGTGTGACTGTTGCATGCATTCTCGTTGGAATCCCCGACTATTTGCCCTTGTTTTGACAGTACAATTCTTGTAATTTTACAGCCCTAAGGCATCACCCACTTGCACTTCCGCGAACAGACACCGATCTGCTCTAAAGGGTTGAAAACGTCCCTGAAATGTTTGAATAATGTGTCGAGAGAGGGGAACGAATAAATAGCCAGTCACGTGGTGGTAAGTCCGCGGGTAGGGCGTCACTGCCACTGGGCTTTTGATCTATGGCCATCCACGAGACTGCCGGTCAAGCGTGAAGAAGCTGAATGAATGGAGGGTAGAGGCACACCCAATGGTCAACCCCCCTGTTCGTAATACTGGTGTGTGGACACAACGAGGCCAATACAAAGGTAAGGCAATAAAACTCAGCCTTTCGTGTCGTTGCGTCTTGTGAATCGTCTTCCGATGACTAAGCCGATTCTGAGGATGGCGATGCAGGCAGAGAGAATGCAGTATAGAATGACATAAACCCTCCAGATGTGAAAGTGAACGCATAGGCCGCTTAATAGTTAGGGCAACTAAGAGAGTAACGGAAAGTTTAGTTAAGTGCAACAGACATGTGGCTTCAATATTATGCTTTCGTTTAAAGGTTTGACCCAATTTAATAAACACCAAAGGGATCAAATGGGGTTCGAGCAGGAATGTCTTGAAATGAGCTATAATAGACTTAATAACTACTTCGACTCCGGAGTTCATGAAAATTATTGGTACTAACTGACATCAATTTTCAAATTCTAAAAGTGGTTATTCAAATAATAAAGCCTGTTTTTAATCGGGAAAAGGCTACAAATATTCACCTTTTTCAACTTCTAGAATGCGATAAGCTCAAAAACACTTTTGAGTCAAAAGAATTAGGTTTATCCTTTACATCCTCTCACTTAGCTTGATGACAACATTGATAGTCCAAACTAGTTCCGTAAAACCCTTCAATTTAAATTGATGAAGATTATTTAATGGGGAAAGTATTCGCATTAAAGAAATATTTAAACAAACGCAGCCTATATTTGCGCGTTCTAGGTTTCCTTCAAACATTTATGCACCGAAAAGACCTTGAAGTCGAATAAATTGAATTTTCTTTCGCGAAATTTAACTTTAGTCATGAAAGTCTTAATTAGATCTATTAAAATTCTTAACATTTAACTTTTTAAAGTCTGGAATCACGGAAGAAGGGGCAAAAACACCACAGCTTTATTGCGAGAGGCCATCTCTAATGGCAGCTCTCACTCCTTAAGCTATCAGGCTCTAGTGCAATCTCCTTCCCAAGGGGCTCCCATTTCTGCTCCAAGGCTCCTCGACCATGTCCTATATTAGTCTGTGGGAAGGCATCGACGATAGAGAAAGGCATAGTTTGCCCAACCTAAGCAAATTCCCTAAAAAAATACAGAAAATCGACCTAAGGTGGAAAATTTAAGAGAGGAATTTCAAAGTTCTCCCTCGTATCCTAAAATATTTGAAGTTGCCTATCATCCGATTAACTAGTCCCCAAGAGTACTAGTTTTTAGTGATCGGAAGATTTAATAAATATGATGGTAACTAATGACAATTAAAATATAGTCTCGTTTCGATTTACAGGGGTTTTTTATAACCAAGTCAATCAATCTTGCATCATATGCGATGGGCGAAATATTTATTTAGTTTTGTGATTCACATCTGAGATTTTGCGAAAATCACCATGTATGATCTACAATTAAGAATAGTACCGAGAATCGTTTCAGTAAAAGCGCTGTTTTGAATACTGACTGACGCATGAAATGACTACAATAGTTTCAAGCATGGACGCCCTAGTTTATGAACTCTGGTATGTTAAAGTGCATCGCGCCCAAAAATGAAACTCCCTATTCTTCCTCAAAGCCATAATTTAATTCGGTATCTCATATTTGCGCTTTGTTAGTCTCAAATAGTTCATTCCTTCCAAGGATGCAACTAGCCGAAGGATACAATTGGAGGATAAAGTTTCCAAAAAATCTGGCCTCATAGGTCCAATGATGGAGGAACACTTTAAGAAGCCCTGTGCAATTTGAGCACTATTAATTTAGAGTTGCATAAATAGAGTGAAGTAACTTTAGTTTCATAGCTGTATCAACCAGACCTAAAGGACCAGTGCCAGAAGAATATATGATGCTAGGAATCCTGATTCTGAGCTTAACAGAGCCTGAAAAAATGGTTACTTGAAAGATGAATCTCAGTAAATGAACCACTTCGTGAGTCAAATGAGAGATTTATCTAAGAAGGGAAAATGAAGGCCCACGGCATCTAGAATAGAATAATTTTTGATTTCCTCTTACAAAGAGGAAAGTCTTAAGACCCCTCTTTAATAAAATTACATTTTAAAGAGTCCAGATTGTAAATGAAAAAAAAAATTAGCTAATGCGTCTGATTCCGACAGATTCTCCAATTAGTATAGCAGCTTTCCCAAAGAAAATCAGACCATCAATTTGTCGAGCCTCCTTGGCCATACCCAGGATAATTCACCAGGGTCATATGCCTCTTCTCTTCTCTCCACGTGCTCTTTCCGAAAGAGACAAAAGGGGGTTTCTGGTTGCAGTGCCATTAA
This sequence comes from Moniezia expansa, assembly GCA_019097775.1. Taxonomy (NCBI): domain Eukaryota; kingdom Metazoa; phylum Platyhelminthes; class Cestoda; order Cyclophyllidea; family Anoplocephalidae; genus Moniezia; species Moniezia expansa. The sequence continues at coordinate 2,067,564 of JADFDV010000062.1, read as the reverse complement.
AACGGTCAGAATGAAGGTGTGTTATAACCCCACCCGACTACATAATGCGCACACAAGTGTCTGGAAATATGTTGATTTATAACACGTGGAAGAGGAAGTATAGTGGCGCAGATGGCATGTAAGGACACCGTTGTGGCAATAACACACATAGAGGTGAAAAGCCCTTGTTAAATGCTCTGCGTTTAAATAAGCCACGATCAATGGAACTGGGGATAGAGCTTTAGCAGATGTCTGAGACTGATTGTAGACGTCTACTACGATTGTTGAGGTTAACCTTTGCTTTTGATTGCGAACTGCGTGCTATGCCTACCCCGGAGATTCCACTTGAAACAAAATACATAACTTCGATTGGTACCCGTCGTCTAACCGAAGTTTAGTGCATTAAAGCATCCTCCACTGATCATCGGGTGCGAGCGAAAAGAAATCAACATATGCCCATGCATCTTCTGTAGTCTTATCTGCCGTCTCTTGCATCTCTTGTTTTTTACGGGATTCTTGATAACATCAGTCTACTTACGATACGTAAAATCTCTGAACCTCTCAAACCATTCATATTCCAAGCAGAAGCATTCCATGAGCATTTCAACCATGGCGAAAATAAAAGGTAAAGTTTTAGAACTCATAAAATAGCCGTATATTTAACAAATCTACTTTATGAGCTCATGAGACACTTTTAGTACTTCGATCCAACTTATCGAAACGATTTCCTGAAAATGCAACTTCTGTGAATGGAATACAACGGTAATCGTGACAATGATAACGAAGCCCATATGGAAAAAAGTGCCTTCTGATCCCTATCCACCTGAGGGGGAACTTTGGAACCTTTGCTTATAAGATGAGCATTTCAATCACTTGATTCGTTCCAAACCAGGTCCGCAGGAGAACTAAACTAAAATACACATTAAGGAAATAACGAGTTGTTTTTTTACGGAACATTGGGGCGGTGACACTTTTGAGAGTTAAGTTTTATCATCCTCTACTGTGCTGAAGAGCATGAATTTTTCCACCAAGAGTTTCAAATGACAGCATTAAATCACAAGAGTTAATGTCTTCTGATTCAGAGAAACATTGTCTTCTTCTCTGCCTTAGAATACACTTCAATAAAAAAGCAACCATAGCGCAGATTAATGAAACTGCAAAGGTATAGCAATATAAGCGCATTTTGGGGATTGAAATACCTGCTTCTAACAAGTCACAATGAAATAGTTGGTGCGGAAAGGTGATGGGTCTGCAGGTCGAGGGTGACATAAATTGCTGACCTTTCCAGTCCCAGGTAAGTGGGTGGGTGAGCTTTCCATTCTATAAACAAGAGGTTCTTAGTCGTAAAGGCGCCAACTTACGCAAACCGTATTCGGCATCTCTGTTGAGAAGGACGCCAGAAACGGATATTGTGGAAGATATGCTTCAAAGGGCATGAAAAAAGGCGTCTTTAGGAGAGGGCGAGAGGGGTGGTAATTTAAATGAAGCTGAGAAGCAGTTCACTAAAATGAAGATTTTTTGCTCTGATTACTAACTTCCGGGGGTTGAGTTATTCTTCTCGTATCAGGTTCAAGGGTAGTGAAACACGCCTCCCTCAAAATACGCTAAAATACGACAAAATTCAGTAGCATTTCGAAGTGTACGGTGACCGCTGAGATTAAAATAAGCTAGATACCATTTGACCATATGTTATAATGACTTCACGTAGTGCTGATGCCGTGTAAATAACTTCAACAGCTGATACTCTGATAGAATTTGAATGACAGTTATACATTCAAACGATTTCCAGCTGATGTCGTTCCGTTCAAACCCTGAGGTGACTATGACCTAGGCAGTCATCCCTAGTCCGAAACTGCCCCTGATTAAAAATTAATCAGACTCACTACGTCTGTCTGATCAACTCGTAAAGTCATTATCCATGAATGTCTTTCGAAAAAGTAAAACCTTCTTGTAGTAATGAAAGGCAGCCCAAGTCCTGCAGATCTATCGAGAGTCACGGATCTTTTAACCGGAGATCACGATATTAGAGTTAAACGGAGGTTGATTTGTGCCGTGGATTCAAATAATAGTAATAATGGACTAGCATGACGTATCACCGTCTCTCCGTTCTAAAATCATCCTGACATGATGGCATACACTTTCGTATTAGCCGTCTGTTTTAACTTGTGTGAAAAATAAGGTGGGAATAAACTGGACCATTTTTGAAATACCGTATTATCATGTCTTATACGTTTAACATTCCGTAGTGAGGTTCTGAAAAAATGGAGCAGATGCTGAGCAGATAAAGTGGTTCGGAGGTAATAGCTACAGTTAGTCCTGGTAGATTCAGTAGTCCTTCAAATAAGTCCACACCGCTAATATTCGTACTGCCAAAGGTACTATGTTATGTTAGCTTTAGACCTATCAGTGATTGGAATGGCAGTTCACACTGGTCATAGGGGAGACCACATAGAAGAAATTATTTCGGAATACTCAATCAGTGAATGTCCCCAAGGTACTGACACTGTTGTCAATGATGTCGAATTTGCCATTGCAAGGATTTATTCCATTAACGATTCTCCAGGTTTTCTTAGACCATTTTTTTTCTCCAAAATGACTGTAGCGATCTAACTGATTGAGTACAGAATATAAAGCCATGGCTCTGCAATTTTAAACTAAGTCAAGTGATTATGCACATTGTTTAGATCAAAAAAAATGGACAGGATTTTCCACTTCTTAAGTTCGTAATGGCTACAGTGAGACCACTACCACGGAGATCCTGAAAAAAGGTCAAGCTAAAACCCTATTGTTTAGCTGTAATGGCCTAGATATTATGATTGACAATCCTTGGATACTTATTTCCGACGACATGATTTTGTGCAAATGCTACTGTGACAAGATTTGAAAATAAACGGAAGGCGACTTTTTGAAAGATTCATCAAAAATGTTAGGACTACCCCAGTTCCACAATAGAATGATGAAAAACTTGTCAGAGCCATGCTTTCAGTTATGATTTTTCACCACCGGAGAATTTCCCAGATTTTAAAGTCTAAAGAAGATACCAGCTGACGTTAATTCATGGTGTTCTGTCTGTCGATTAACTTCTATTAGTGGTCATCTCAGCTGCTGCAAAGAATTAGGAATTGCAGTCGACCAGTGGTATTCGTTAATATTTACATCAAGGGTCCGACTATTGTAATTCCGGTTTCGATTCCTCTGCATCGTTCAAACATAGGGAAACATATTAACATTCAGCCATGTCCAGAAAATTAAGTTCCAATAAGAGAATAACCTGAAGGTCACTCCCAAGCTTCCACCTCAGAAAATAGCCTTCTGAAGCGTATTTTTCGACATTCTCTTAGATGTACTGAATGGCTGTCGGACGCCATATATACCGATGCCATTCGGACTAGTTGGCAAGGTCTATTTCACTGATGGCAGTCTTAAATGTTAATCTACTCACTCCTCTCTTGACGTGCTACAATTATCGATGCCAAGGTGTGGATTAGCTTTGCTGAAGAATTATGCTCCTTAAACGCCTCCAAACACCTTATTCAGCTCATTGAAAAATTCAGGATTTGGACTGGATAGAACCATAAAATTTGAGATTTTCCTGCCCTAGCGTTCATGATATTTCATTTAAACTCTAACTTCGGTTGGAAACGTGCGTATCCTGTCTCTTCTAATTCTCATTGGCGTTGATTAAGAAGATCAAGCCCCATTTTTCAAAGCATTGTTTGGAGATACATTTCCCCGTTCTCATTGCATTCCCACAGTTGGCTAACGATAGGGGTCCGTTAGAGGCAGAAATGGCATTGACTTCTAGCTCCCCAGGAGGTGGATCTGTAAATCCCCAGTCTGGATAGTTATGCTTCACTCAAATTTAGTTAGTCGAGGTGCAAACACTGATGCTCAGTGTAAAAAAATATCCACACAAATGGAGTGGCAGGAATCCACTTTTCCAAAGACTTTCTGAGAGCCCAGTGTTCATCGTCCGTGAAGCGGTTTTCCCCAACTGGATAGCATTAAGAGGCTTAGAATGCTTTAAATACAGACTACACCCTAGGTACTAGAATAGTTCCTAAACCTTTCAAGATCCACTTAGACATTTTACTGGATGGTTGTGACCCCTGCTTCATCTCATCACGGCACTTTCAGAAGAACAAAATTAGGAACTAGTTGATAAGTATACTTTCCCACACAGTCCTCCCATCCGTCTGGTCCCATAGAAACTTGTTATTGTACAGTACATCTAGAAAGTAAAGAATTCAATGCTGTGCGCATGGAACACTGTCTATCAGCAAACCCTCTCGAGACTATCTTGACAGACTGAGTCTTTAAGATGTTTTCCACCATACAAATTACGACATTGCTCACGGCTATGTAATTAAAATTCTAGCAAAAATGACATTCTGAACAAGTCATAAAACGCAATCGCGGGCCATTTGTCTTCCCGTCAAATTCATCCTAACAAATAACAAGCAAATTGGCCCTCACAAACACGCACACATTTATAAACGGCTCCGCTTAATCCAGCTATTTCGAATCACCGGGGTTTTGCGTGTTTATGATAGCGATACCGAATGTCAATGCTTAGTCATGCGCATTAATGAGGCCCCTAGCGCTTTTAGAACACGAAAAACCCGGTTGCACAATGCAGCACCTTGTTCACTCTTGAATATGTTTACGCATATCCACGCGGCAGCGGATGTTTGTGGAGTTGGTTGAACTCCTGGGTCACGTGATGCACCCCTAGCCCAATGATGAACAGCGACTTTGCGTGGTGACCGTCGGCCCGCTTGTACTTTTCGCACGAGAACGGGTGCTGTAAAAAGGTACGACCACGCGTTAGTCTATGAAATTCAAGCAGAAAATTGACAATTTCTAGTACCTTGTGCTCATGGCCTCACAATGAGCGCAACAAAAATCTAGGGAAGCACTTGAGTCAGTTCCTGGATTTATCGGGCCTAAGAGCAAGAATGCGGCTGATGACGTCGATCTCGCTTGTGTAGGGAGAAAAGTTCACGCGAATTGAACCCGACAGGTTCTATCTCTTTACAATTGTTTGGAAATTTATGAATTAGTTTATTTATTTTGTTTTCTATTCACTTTTTATTGCTTCTCCTTTATTTTCACAGCAAGCTTTCCTGCTGAATTTTGACAGAAATTGGATTGAAAGAGTTGACTACCGATATACAGGCTTACAGTGTAACATACTTTCGGAGCCCTCGATCGAGAAGCAATAGTATGTTGGAAAAGGTGGAATTTCTCGCCTGCTCTTTGCACACTGTGTCTGACGCAAAGAACACCAGACTGGAATGCAGTTTCAGATTTTCTTCATCCCTTCGATTTAAGTATTTTTGCTTCGACATCAAACACATTTGGAGACTGGCGGTCATAGCTAAGCCACTCATCGCTGACAGAACTTCAGATATGATAATAACTTCGTTTCAGGAGACCTGGATTGAACAATGCAAACTACGTTGTGTAAACGAGAGAGTAAAAGAAAAAGTTGATCATTTGGTGAACCAGTAACAAGTTTTATTTAATACGATAATAAAAACGAGACCGATTTGAAACCAGTAGCAATTAAAAATAAAAATCCGGATAGCACAATGACAACCATTGTATAATCGTAAAAATTATGAATGGCTTATTCAATTCCACAAGCAGAAGCTTTCCTTAACAGGTTTGGATACTCATTTCATGGGTAAGGTTGTTAAAATTGTTAAGTTTGACTTTTTTCTATCATGAATGCCTTCTGAAATGTGAACAATCTGTTTAAATGTGTTATATCATCCTACTTTCGGAGTTTGCAACCAGTCTTCATATCTAGAGGGATTGTGCTGCTGAGAATACTTTTGGTAGTATCGTTGGAAATAGAAGAGATCCAGAAATGAAGCGTGAGTTCTTACTCGTACAAAGTCGCATGGACTGGAGTTGAGAATTGACTTCTCCGTGAAAATATTTCCATCATCTCGGTCATAGCTACTTTGTATGTGGAGCTCTCAGTGGTTAACCCTTCTCTTCTCCGACAATCTGTCCTAACTTCTGCCTGACCGAGGTTTCCTCATATAATAATATACCCGTAACTGCTAGAGATGGTAAAAGCATGAAGTCATAGGTCATCCATTGTCGCCTAACCATGAGATCCATATTGGCCTCCTATTCGGAGTCTTTCCACCTTAGGAATTGCAAATATTTTTTTATGATTTTTAATGTTTTACCTTTCAGTACTTTAAAACAGTAAAAAAGCATGCGCATTTAAACAACGTTTTAAATTAATATTTGATTATGTCAATGAAGTATTTAATCTTTTATTGTACATTAATTAAGAAGTTATTATTAGTTCCAAAAGTACATTTAGAAGTTAACGTAATTTGTGGCCGTATTTTCGACAATAAAAAAAGTAAATTGGTTATTTTTTACACTCTTTACACGCCTCAACCTTAAAAAGTACAAGTAAGTTTTGTGGTCGATGTAATTGGCAGCTCCACCTCCAGAAGACTAATGGCTTATGAATCGTGAGAACTTTTTGGCATTTTGCTAGACAGTCCCATGCTAAGTGTTAGTATTTCAAGTTACTAACTCAACAATTTCAGTAAAGCTATCTTTGCGATTGAACCACTAGAAGCTCTTCATTCCTTTCATTTTGATTGCTTTTATTTCCTATAAATTTAAACAATTAGTGCCAAGTTTATTTCGATAATAGATTTTATCGGTATTTTGCCCTATTAACCAATTAATCTCACGATAATTGTTTACCGTGGTTTGTGCAGACTGACCTTGAAGTTAACCCAAAAAGCTTTCCAGTAGTATAATAGACGTCAAACTCAGCCACAATAATTCTTCTTCGCCAGTATTCGATGCGGATTCGGTTCAGTCTATTTCACCTTAGTTTAGTGCTAATATCAGCACCTTCGAAACTCGCATAAATTTTGGATGATAAAGTAGGAGCAGTTCAACAGTAGCTTTGACCGTTCAAAGCATAATAATTTTATCGTAAACGCTTATTCACCACTCATAAATAATGTAATTTCCATAAAGTGGATAACATAAAGCACAACTTACTGAACTCTGAATAGATTGTACTAGATATTATGCAGACGGTTCGGGATCAAAATAAACACATTTGAATGCACCCACTTATCACAATGTGCAGACTGAGTCGATTTGTTCAACAAGCAGATGAGACACCGAAAAATCATTGCTCTCCGTGTGCTTTTCAAACAATAGCCTTTTCCAATGTCCTTTTCAGAGAAAATTTTTGTCAAATTTGTGTCCATCAACACTCTTTCGATTAAGGACTTCCTTGTTGTCCACCTTTTCAATGACAATAAGTCATTCCGATAAGTGGATTGCGATTTTATGGGAAGCTCTAAACAGAACATAAGTCTGTTCTTATCTATCGCTGCATGGTCATGGTGTGCCGGGTACTGTGTACCTATGAATAGGTCCAACAACAATAGGTCCAAATGCTGTTTAGACTAAGAGCTCGAGAATATTACAGTTTAATTAGGGATCAGGTATTGCAGATGCCCATATTCCTATAATACTGCTGCTCGTAGTAGAAAATTAAAGGCCGATTCTCTAGAACTTACTGGATTGCATTTCATTCTGCTTCAAGGCCGATTCTAATATCCCCTGAAGATATAACACGAGGAATTAGCTGATGCTAGCAAAAGCCAGTAGATAGTGCAATTCACTTGTAAATGATAAAACTCCCAAGATTTTGTGCGTCTTAACTTCCACGAAGGAAAGTTAAAACATCTGTGTCCCTTCGTGTTGGAAAAGACGTATTCCAACTGTCAATGCCGAAGTGAAAAGGCTAGAGCGCAGAACTGAAAAGTCACTGAAAAACCTAATAGTGGCAAAAGGCCCAGAAAAGAAACGCTTCTTCCTGATAAATCAAAGATTCATCAGGTTTTCAAAAATTTTATTTGGCTGTAAAGATACTTAAAATGTTGTCAATTGTTCCTTTGATCAGATGACAGGGTCTCCATATCCATTGAGAGGCATCCGGTTACTAGAATAACCACATGAACAGAAAACACCAAATAGGATATCTTCAATTGTAGGGATACCGAGGCTAGTTAGTTATCGATATTTAGCTGGTTTGTTGGAGCATTTGAACCATTAGAGCTTTTAAATATAAATGCAGAACGGACGGAACTACATCATTTTCATTATTTTAGGATTTCGGATGCGGGACTCTGTGATATTAGGCAATTTCCGCCTTTAGGCATGCCTTGGTTAAGACGGACAAAGTATGCATTTCTAAGCAGCGTCATTTTCGTCCTAATTGCTCGTGAAATATGCCAACGGATCAGATCCGACTGAACTGAGCTGAGTGTTAAGACAACCAAAACTGTCCTTTTATTGAGTGTGTAATGAAGCTGTTAAGATCAAAGAGTAGCAAAGATACTAAAGAAGTGAATTTCAGAGAAAACGGGGTTTTTCGGGGCACCATTCAATAGAATACGGAGTCTTCTTTAGTGCACACCTCTACGGCTTTGCTATGGCTAGCAATTATATCGCGGTATATGACATCCTAGCCATCGCCCGTAGAGTCGGCAAATTTTATTCTCTTTCGAAGGATCATTTTGTCCTCTTAAAGCATCTTTCTTTACCTCTAGCTGCAAGTAAATCGTTAATAAATTCGTAGACCCGGTGTTCCTTTAACTGAGGATTCCTCGCAATACTCTCTTCCTCGGATTACATCGTCTCGATACTTTAAGGCTACCTTACCAGCAATAGGAGATGGGTTGATCATTTTTAATCCTTGCAGCCAGCAGTCCCATCAACTTAGAGGACCGACTTTACCACTCCTATTAAGTGGAGTGTTAAATTACCTATTCAAATGTAAATTTAACGTCTTAATCATTCTTCCTTTTTGAAAGGGATGAAATCTTTCGCTCTGTTCAAGATAATTGTCAGAAGACACTGTCGCCTCTTGGACCGATGCAAGTACTAATCTACTGGTGGTATGTCAAAGTGCTATCGGTTTAAACCGTATACCTTTGATGATCTTCTACGTTCATGGTTAATCAATAATTAAGAGTAACGAGAGTTTTAACTGGATACAAACAAATCTGGAAGCTCCAACTGCAGTAGCCTTGGCGTGCTCAACTGCTCTACGACAGAAACATCTAGTCCGCCTCTCTCAACATGAACTTCCATTTGTTTGTTGTCGCTTTTATTTATTCGCCATCATCGGAAAAGGAAATCTCATCCATACGCAATTTGAAACCAGCAAATTTGAGCTATATCTTTACAAAATTCAGGTGTTCTATTTGAAAGCCAGATTATCATCATACAAAATTGCTGAAGAGGCGGTGGTTATAACTCCTTGGATTTGAACATTTCCAGCAGTTTCCATGATAAAAGCGTCCTCTTCACTTTCTAGCTTCCGGTGATAAATCTCCACTTTGTGACCTTGAAAATGACTCACATGTCCCCCCTTGCTCTCGCAACTTTTTTTTAACCTAAATTGCAAAAACTACTAGATCTCTAAGACTGCATGTATTGACGTCCATATGACCCTAGAGCCATGGCCAATCGCGGCACACAGGTCCAATCGGTTTCCTTAGCTGCTTATTCAACTTGATCAACTACTTCACACCTTTATGGAATATTTCACTTGATTCCATTGACTAAATGAGTTTAAAATCTATTTGTCGGCCTTTTCCGATGTTGGTTAACTACCAGTCTGGCCAGAATAGAGCTAAGTTTCGTGACCAGCTAATTAATAATTCAGAAAAAAACTACAAATGTATTGGACCCCAGGCGGAAAGCCTGGTTGTAGTCAAGCTCTAATTAGTCGCCGTAATTTTGCAGCCGCGCGTGCATTGTAGCAGTAGCAGTTGTGCAAAATTAGTAGCTACTTTATCCGACGGTTATAATTTGCGCATCGTTAAATCGATTAACCCAAATTAACACTACACAGTGCGTATTGATCGAATTCACCCGAATTGGAATATCGATCAATTTAAAGTGGTGTTTAGGTAAATTTACATGCCTAATGTTGCGACTGCTTGGGCTCTAGCTCACTTGTGCATTTTTCGGCCTTGAAACTCACAAGTCTGACCTGGAAATAACAAACATTGAACGTATAACAATCTTGTCTCAAGCCTCTTGTAAATAAGCGAGTTTTGATATGAATCTGTAATTTTTTTATTATTTCCGCTTGAGTCAACTTACATATGAGTGACTAGGTTAGATGGAATAAATGATATGGGTTGAAATATCCCAGGTGTCGACCTATTCAGTCACATCTGCATGCACGAAAACGGGAGAGACGAGTTCGCGAAACCTTTCTCTGCCACATTATCCACTCGCAATGTTATTGTCTCCGTCCCCCTGTCTTAGCTCTTCCTCGAAATTTGCATGTCAATATAGCCACAGATAACGCCAGCTGTCATCCTCAAAAGCACGTGACTTCCAACACAAATTTAGCTCAAAGAATGGATTATTCATGGAACAAGTTATTCTAGAAACCGTGGAAAGTCCCTTTACATTCCATAACACGGAAAGCATTTGCTTATGCTTCCCTCATAAAATTAACAATAAAATCAGTAGGATAAATAATGCATTAGCTCGAATTCCTCTCCGATAATTGCTGGTTGGAGTTGCCACAACATCCTTTATGGCCAACTATTTTAGAAGAGATTTCAGTTTCAAAACTTTATCCAAAAACCTTAACCAAGTATTATTTTAGGATAAGTTAGAAATACAGTGAACAGCGGTGCTTGAGTTTGAAAGATGTTGGATCTTAAATTACCAGGATCCTATTAAAGGATGGGGACGATCTCATCTCCTTTAGTCCATGTACCTAATATTAAGATGGCATTAGGGATAAACGTACAAATCTTTTTTTTTCGTTCACTTTTGATTCGAGTCTATGTTGGAGGAAAGCGTCTTCCAACTCGTATCACTGGTGGCTCATTAATTGAGAACCTTAAATTTAGCCACTCTTTTATATGTCAGTGGTCATTCCAATCACAAGATATGGGCCAATGGGTTTCTAATTCGATTCATTCGATATAGTAAATGCCTACAAGACCGCTACACCGTTACACCTTCTAATACTAGCTTGTAATGGCTTAGATGCATTTGAATCAGCTATAAGAGTGCACAATTAAAATTTTCAACCAACATAGTTTCGCTGGAAATTCCCATTTTTCTTTCAATTCTGCATCAGTATGCACAAATCATCTACTTGCACACTGATATTGACCAAGTTTATGCAGACATACACGAGTCTTCTTGTTCTTGAGTAACTAAAATGAAACCCGCCTTCTATTAAATTAATAAATTCCATCATGAGGTTTTAAATGCCCTAAGAGGGGTACAACGGAAGGGAAAATGAACTAGACTTCCTTTCATAATTATTTAGGATCGTCATAACGGCATGTGTTGATTTCTGACCTTCCTTGTGGATGCTTAAGTGGACACTTTAAGTCATGCAAGCTTCAACCATCTATTTTTTTATTTATTTTGCTGATATAAGGAAAAGCACCACTATCAACTTACACACTTACTTTCCTTAATTTTGATGTCTTTTATCGATAGTTTTAATATTTACTATCATAATATAAGTACGCTTGGGATTATTCAAGCTAACTAGCTACTTGGTGGCCTTTTCGTTTGATGAATCGTGCACATAGATACCTATCGGGCGGCAAAGAGATAGCTCTTAGAATTTTGGGTGGAGAACAATCTGTAGAATTTGGGGATTTTCGCCTTCACTTGTCCCTTTTCACCTCTCAAAGAGACCATGTTTTTACAGGTCAATGATATGTTAAACATTGGGCGGCAGTTGAGCCTCTCAAGCGATAGATAGCAGATCACAGGATTAAGGATAACGGTCATAAAATTAACCTTAAAACTAAGCTTCTCTCCTGCGGATTTTGAAATTAAATAATCATCCGGCAACTGGCCTTGCATCCCTACCCGACTTACGTCTGCTCACCGCTTCCCTCCTTCTCTCCATTTTACTTCAAGGAGTTGAAGATCCTTTACCCTTTCCCCTATTAAGGCCATAACCTCCTTTAATACTGCGATCCAATCAGAATGCAGAGCGAGTGGTCATTCTACTTTAGTATCAGACCATCACCGACTCTAGTATGGTGGACACATGATCGACTCCTAGAGGAATCTAGTGACCACAAACCAGTGCAATACAAAGCTATTGACGGTGCCTATCAAATTCTCTCATCTGATTGTTTCCTCCTGCATTGTCTCTACACCTCTGAAGCACCTCGAAGGAGGATGGAATAATAATATCTTGGTAAGTTATGGTCAGTTGAATGCTACTTTCTTGTAGAAAGACGATTAGTCTGTTCCTTCCAATCAATAGTCAACTCTTATTATTCATGTATTTCATATCTTCGCTCCCTTTCTATTCATTTTCCCCATGTAGAAAATGGTATCGATAAAGGTTGAAACCCAGCCAATCCCTATTTCATTGCGTTCCACTCGAATAGTCCTCCTTCATCGCGCATCCGAGCATTTGCTGTGCAAATGCTTCATCGCCTTTCCTTTAAGAGAACTCTTCAGAGCTTAATATTCCATGGATCTTCTGCTCCGTTCGTCAATGATCGGCCTTCAGGAAGGTAATAGGACGTTAAGAGGCCGCCAAACGTGGTGATCGATTCAGATGCCGGGCAGTAGTGCGAGTTCCAAGGGGACTGGTGGAACTTTGGTAACTGAGAGAGAAGTGAATGAGAGGACAGTAGAAGTGAGTTATTTCCTTGCCTTCGCTATACATCAGAATCGAATATTCGTCTTATCAGGAACATCTGCGATGTTGGCTGCCTTCGTTTCGCAACGTTTTTTGCTATGGCTGGTGATCTAACTTTCGCATACCTGTCAACTTTGCCAAGCAGTCTGTTTGCAACCGCACTCAGAGAGTAACCGGAAAAAAGTGCAATTTTAACTGCGTCACCTCGTGCTATATTTGAACCTCAATGCACAAAATCTCTCCATCAGAATATAGTAGGAGCCTCAGCTGTCAGACAAGAATCATTTCCAGACAGAATGAACTTCTAATCTAAAACGATGCCTGCGCTCCTATCACCACATTGACATTCCTGTGAGGGGATATCAGACAAAGTTTAACCTCAATCTCAGTAAAAAATATCCAAATCTACCTTTAGTCTTTGTGCTTTTTCCGTCATGAATTTCACCATGTCTGGCGCGGTTGTGACTCATTCGACTGTCGGTGCGTTCGACGATCCCCGAAGTACAAATATTTCTTACACAAGTACCCAAATTACACGATCCAGCGCAAAGTATACCGGAACGTCTAGCGATAGAGCTTTGGCGGTTGAATTTGAAGTTAGAGCGCTCAATTTAGGATTAGAAAAATCATACGCAACTGCAAATGAGAATTTTGGCATTTTTATTTTTGTGTCTGGCAGTTGACTAGTGGCCACATTCGAAAAACTGGCGCTTTTTCGATTAATTTTTACACTATCCTTCTGCAGAGGATTCATCTACACTATAAGGACATTTGAATATCTATTCCAACCTCGTGCACAAGAGAACGCATGATTTTGATAGGTTAGAGTCTAGATCAGAATGCATCACTCCAAACACAAGTCCTCAGGCTTGGATACTTGGTGACTGATATTTTCAAATTTGTTTATTGTTTCAAGTCTTGTAGGAATCCAGGTGCAGTAGAAGGATTTTTAGGCGACATATCGGAAGGTTATCAGACAATCCCCCAGATTAATAAATTAATGAAGCTGCCTTGAGATGTGATCAATCAAATACAATATGGCATCCAAGTGTACGGACAGCAAGCTTTGTCACTGACTCTTGACATATTGGCATTTCTCAAATATGAGTCGGGGAATCTCATACTAGAATAGATCCATTTGTTTCATACCGGCCTTGAAGAGGTAGATAAACTTCAACTAATTCTTTTGCACTTGCTGCAGAGCGGAAACCAAGTGAAATTGAGTCAAAAAAATTAATTTACCACTGGGAAATGCATATTTTAGAGCTCTGTTCCCGATTCAGAACACCTCTTGATCTGGTGGAGTAGATCGTTAGGCTCCATGTCTGCAAATCTTTATTCTTATTAAACTTTTCTGCTATAAATGACTTATTTCAAAAGTTATAAAAGATATTTTCGGTTAGAGAGATGCCAGCATATACCATCTGGGAAATCATGTGCTAAGAGATCAGGAATAAGGGCCACTTGACGCTGACGGTGCCGAACACGGTCTTCATTTGGTAAAAGGTCCACTAGAAAGTGCGGCGGAGGGCTCTTTAAGCACTTTGGTACCTATTTCTTTCCTTTTCTGGTCCTCTTCTGGAGATCCATATGCAAGGACTATTCAGCTGAGGCCGCTAAGCAGATAGGTGGCCTATTAAGCAAAAGTTTCAACTCTTCGTATTAAAAGATCCAGCTGAAAATATATTACTCGGATTCCATTTTGCTACACCTTATTAGCAAGGTCGCACTTCATAATGGAAAAGTCAGTTATTGTTAAAGTAATCTCTCATCGAAGTTCCTCTGTTGATAACAACTAAAAACAACTGGCGTTAGGGGGCAACCACTTTGCCCTCCAGATTGCATATTCAAATTTTCAAAGAACCCGAAAATTGTCCAAAGTTCTAAACTTTAGAAATATTACATATTTCTCAGCCATGCAATTAATTTTAAAGTTATTGTTTTTAATAAACTCCATTAACGCATATGATTTAGTTGCAAAATGGTTAAATCGATTTGGAAAATAAATTGTGTTGTGTGCGAAATTGTTAGCCGGACTTGAAAAACTACATTTGTGGCACAATTTCAGCACTAAAGCGCTCTAATTCGTCGGGTTACCTAAAGATGATTTAGCTAATAATAGCAAGGGCATTGCAAAAAAGTGGCCAGTTCGTTGCACGCTCAATACATGCAATAAGCACAACGCAGACATCGAAAGTGGAAAATCGATAGTTTAGTCACGCGCCCCACTTTTAACGCAGTGGGTACCTGATAGATGTTATGGACGCACAGATCCAGCTGAAAATATATTACTCGGATTCCATTTTGCTACACCTTATTAGCAAGGTCGCACTTCATAATGGAAAAGTCAGTTATTGTTAAAGTAATCTCTCATCGAAGTTCCTCTGTTGATAACAACTAAAAACAACTGGCGTTAGGGGGCAACCACTTTGCCCTCCAGATTGCATATTCAAATTTTCAAAGAACCCGAAAATTGTCCAAAGTTCTAAACTTTAGAAATATTACATATTTCTCAGCCATGCAATTAATTTTAAAGTTATTGTTTTTAATAAACTCCATTAACGCATATGATTTAGTTGCAAAATGGTTAAATCGATTTGGAAAATAAATTGTGTTGTGTGCGAAATTGTTAGCCGGACTTGAAAAACTACATTTGTGGCACAATTTCAGCACTAAAGCGCTCTAATTCGTCGGGTTACCTAAAGATGATTTAGCTAATAATAGCAAGGGCATTGCAAAAAAGTGGCCAGTTCGTTGCACGCTCAATACATGCAATAAGCACAACGCAGACATCGAAAGTGGAAAATCGATAGTTTAGTCACGCGCCCCACTTTTAACGCAGTGGGTACCTGATAGATGTTATGGACGCACAGACGTCCACAATCCCAACCCTCCCACCCCCCCCCCCCCCCTCTTTCTCTTATCTTACTCACGCAGCGCTTGAAGCTGCCTGTTCGACGTGTCAAAATGAAGGAAGTGGAATAAAAATTGCGACAATCTCTCTAAAAAAGCGATCTCTCCGACAGATCGGATGATATTCAAGTTCTGAGCCTAATTCATAAAATCGTCTTTTTAAGCTGCTTCTCTATGGTGGAAACTTTTTACAGACGAGAATTTTCCCTTACTACGTCAGGCGAAAATTAGCAAGCAATCATTCTAATACGGAAGGGTTGGAACCCTCTATTACCGTACCCTTTGGACGCCCACTGCCTATCAAAAAAGCCAAAAGAATCCTGTTGTTTTTATCAGTGAAAACTTTCTTTTAGTAAAATTATTAAATGCCAACAGGTTTGGATAATTTAAATCGTTGCTGCACACCGTTAGGTTCACAAAGTGACTGGCCGTACCAAAGTCCGTTGCATATACAGTATAAACAGTACCTCGAAAAGGTGAGGGCTGAGTCCATTCCATCCTTGCCACTAAACCTAAATGAAACTTGCCTTTTGTGAATACAATTTCACATCTAAACATACGAATTTGAACGGAGGGCCTTCAGTAACTCGAAACGCTCAAATGTTTAATGTCTTTGGAGAATACTAGAGAATCTTTACTTGATGTGACCTTGACTGTTGAAATCTGATCTGCGTGGGAAAATCGCCTTCTGTCTTGACTGATCTTAATAGGTGGATGTAGTTTGGTGTATCATTTTCAGGCTAGTTGGATATTAATTGGAGACCACTAGTATAGGTAATCTGTCTGATTTGCAAAGAGAAAGAAATATATAATGATGAAATTGACGGTAAGTCTTCCGGAAGAGCAGAATTTGACAAGGTCGATGAAAATGTTCATTTGAATAAGTCGGTCAACCAGACAGCGACTGCTACTCATATGATTAAGGGATACACAGTTTTGTCGATCTCAATAAAGCCAATGCCGTTGACCTTGACCGTTATCATTTATTGCTCCCAAACGAACTGAATTATCAATTATTATTGCTGAAATCAGTGGCAGCAAACTCGTATTAATATCGAGAGGTCCAAGATCAGTTGCTACTTCTAACTAATTGAGCAAGTAAACGTTCAGAAGGCAAACCTACCAGTGTTAAGAATTTAGAGCCTTTTGGAAAATTGGTTCGCAAGCAGATCCTGTTCCAGCAATTACAGTCACGCGGTCTCTTATCGATTTTCTGTTTTGCAGTTTTGCAGTAAGCCAATAAACGCAGCGAAAATCGATTGCCCTAGGGGTTCATTGCTTGCAGGCAAGCCAGCGTGGGATCAATCGATTTTTTGCCGTTTACTTTCTTGACCATAGCAACTGGTAGTAGAGTGTGTACTTACTTACCTAGGAGCCTTCTATCTTGAAGCAAATTATTGTGTTTAAGGCTGAAAATTTGTTATCTTGGTTACTTCCACGTGGTGACCACCGCTAACCCCAGGGGCAACTCTGGTAAACGAGGTACGACATGAATAACTGGCTTCATGGTCTCAACATGGACTGTGGAAAGCGCGTGCATGTAGCAGTAAATGGAATATCCGCAAGAAAGTTGAAAAGTCTTCTGAAAGAGGTATGAAGATTGTCTGCCCTTAATAATGTCGAGGACGGACGAGGTGCCACCACGAAGTTGAACTACTATCTGTACGACGAAACTATGCCAGAGAAGTGACCAAGGAACCAAAGACGTTGATAAATCCTTTTAAATGTTTTCTGTATTAACTATAGTGTACTATCTATTGTAAAACCTATTTGTACTCCTGTTGTACCCCCGATAAGTCCTTGAGACTACCTTAATGGGTGGGGAGTAAATAAAACTAAACCTCGATTACTAGTCCTTGCTTTGATGTGAAGTTTGTCGGTAGTTGTACCGTCGAGTCTGACCTAGTCAGGTAGTCAATATTTTAGCTATTGATTGCTGACAAGAAAATAAATAAGGCTGAGTTGTATTTATAATTTTAAAATTTTTGGAAAAATGATTGCCATTATATGAAGTAAGGGGTCTCTGAAAGAATTCTTCACATCTGATCACATGTGATCGTTCTCCTCGCCTTTATTTGATTGCTCGTTGAAAGACACTTGAAGATGACTTACGATGAGGTTGCCCGGTTTTGCGAAGGTAAATTTCTATTTACCCTATTTACCTCTCCGCGAATTTAAGAGCTGTAAGCCCTTCCCTTCCATTGATTTTGACGCTGTTACTCCACTTTAAGTTCATTGCTGACCTGACGAATATGAAGGTAAATTGAAAATATTCATGAGCACTTTTGACTAATTCCTCCACCGTTTTGCGCAATTCCATTGATATGATCTCTGAGTGACCAAGTACAGGATTGGCTTCCTATTACTTGAGCGTCATGCATCCTCTGAACATCATTCGGTTGCGTTGGGATGTACAGAGCGCATGCAAGACACCTACCTTTTTGAAATTAGTGTTGAAAGACACTTCCCTTCAACAAAGGCATAATTTTAGCTAGCTTATACTCACAGACAAATCTGTTCTTACATGAACTTACTTTAATCTGTTGTTTAACCACAGTGGTTTGGGTACTGAACTTTAAGGTCGATTTTTACGCAAATGATCCTAGACTGCTACGCGCTTTAACAAGGTTCTATACTAAAGTGGATAATTTCATAAACCATAGTAGCTCAAAATAAATTATTTTTTTTTATAATAATTCATAGATACATTCATAGGTGTCTAGCTTATATCCAGAAGCATTAAGATGACCCATGTTTTCGTATGAAGTTTTTGGTTAAATTAGGTTAACAATGGAGACAGGATTGTTCAGTCATTCAAATCGGCTGTTGTAGAATATCGGCAAGAATTCCTGTTCAGAGGTATTGTGGCGGAACTAGTCGACTAAAGAAGAATGCGTGGGAAGAAAGTGTTTTTCTCCAAGTGGAGAAATTTCTCACCTACTTTCCTCGCTCTTGCAGAGTAACCCTTCAGCTACCTTGCTCTTCATTCTCAATGAACGGAATTAAAATAAGTTAATGCTATATTTTATTCTCGTGGCTCTTTATAGCTTGTGCTGGATCACAGAGGTACGCCGAAGTTAAGTTTAAGGCTGGTTGGCCAATACTGGTTGCATACCACATCATTTGCATCTCTCGTTCAATAGAATAATATTTTATTAATTCACAATCAGTCATTTGCAAATTGCAGTCATACACGAGTTGACTGGTCTATAATGTTGGCTTTTATGCAACCTGTGTGTGTGTGTGTGTGTGTGTGTGTGTGTGTAAACTTAGTGTGAAGAGAGCGAAACCGATACCAGCCTGCACGCCCCTTTGTTGTCAATCAAATCGGATTCATTTCCAAAATCGACCTTTAGAGCTTCTGTCCCTGCTATGATGCGCGGAAACTGCATGATCTTAATATCCAACTTTAAGGCTCATTGAATGTCAGCTGAAATTCGCCTTTACGAAGATCTTGAAAAGTGTCTAATTCACTAACAGGTTGAAGGCCTGCTTGCACCTTCATAAAATGAAGGCTTGATTAAGTGGAACGTTCATTAGACCAGTCGATAGAACGCATCAATATCATTTAAATTTCATCCCAGTTTAATTTTCTTCCATCTGTCTTCCAAATTCCTAGGCAATTCCTAAAGGCTCGCTCCTCTGTTAGGTCAGTCACACATTTTTTTCTAATACTGGTTGAATGGATGATTGATTGAATGAGGCAATCAAATGAAATGAATGCATGAATGAATGAATGAATGAATGAATGAATGCCAGTATATTCTTGCATTTATTTACTCTCAGGTGGGCGTCAATCCAATAGATTTTGAACATCTTTGACTTGAATGACACTTGAATGTTTGACTCTTACAGTTTATTAAGGGAATTGACTGGCACCAGAACATGTACCTGTTTTCTATCCCAAGGAGGACATAATTAGTGACAACTCTAGCAAAGCAGGGAGTCAAGGTGTATGCTGGTAAGCCATCACTCCCTGCCCATGCGCACAAGCACAACAGAAGGGAGCGAGGTTGGTGATTGGGGTGGAGTAGACAAGGGAGGTTGTGCAAAAATAGTAACTGCAGGAGCTACATCGGCCGAAGATGACGTCATCCCGATTCAGAACGCCACCACCTCTATCCCTTTCCCCTTCCCCTTCCTTCTATAACTACCGGTACACACTTATAGGAACATTTATTTGCAAAAAAAGAAGAAATACAAAGAAACGCTGTAGGCTAAGCCGCTGTGCCTTGTCTTTAAGGCATTGCTATTAATTCCACGAAGAACTTTAGGGCAACTTCGGTATCATGACTAACGCAGTATTAACAAATGAATGAAGTTATCTGCTCAATTTCGGTGTGTTTATTATTAACCGAAAATAGCAAAAAATTTTTTATAACACTTAATCCACCAGAAATTCTTTGCTTTCCCATATTGAAGTAATTGGACTCTGCCACACCGATTTTTGCCCACTAAAATATCGATTTCTGCTCCACAAACTCGTTCTGCAGATGTTAGCCGTGTATTTCCCCTACTCATTTGCGGAAATAGATTTTCTTCGGTGATGAAATCGTGAATTAGAGTCAGAAGTCAAACTCATGTCAGCATCTCAATACTCATCACATTTTGACACGCGTTTGCATGAAAGCAAGTTTTAATTAAAAAAAATTTTGTCTTGGTACAATCTGATATCGAAATGAATCGGAGGTTCCAGTCATGGAGCGTCATAATCGGTTGGACGTCTCGTCACACTTTTTCACCAACGAAAATATGAGCAACCCATGAAGTAACTCGACAATGTGTGACCTATCAAATCCACGTAACTGGCATTTTCCGGAAATAAACCAACTTTGCATTGGATGAGTCATGCCACTGACACGCAGTGCTCTAGCTACCTATCTCCCGGAGTCACTGCTAACTAGCTACTAACTAGCCTATCAAACTACATTTTTTCTCATGTGAACAGAGGGGCTACGGCAGAAATTGGGTTTAGAAGGGGGTTTTCAAAACATTAGACGTTCTGCGATAAACTTCCAAAGATTCTAATTATATCACCCATAACCCCGCTCGATTTACTCCTGTACCTGAAAGAGGACAGGATGTGAATTCGCAATAGGGATGGTTCAAACAAAATCAGATTTTCCATGATGATTTGCCAAGGTTTCAACAGTGCTTTCACTTCTAACTGGTTCATTACATGGAAAGTATATTGCCCTTATTAGCGATTGACAAAATTTCAGGAAATGCACCACATGAATATCTGCTTTTTCGTGAATTTACTAATCGCCATATTTGTAATCCAGACCTCATTTCGAAACACTTTGTAATCAGACTTTGTGCTCGGAATCCTTCGGAAATGCAACAGAGTGTCATGCGAATTTTGTTTCTTACAGTAGTAATCTTTGCGGTTAAACTTAATCAACTGTGTGGTGAATAAAAAAACAATCGTGAATTCGTATCTTGATTTGTTGATGAAGAAACGCAGAGCAGTTTCGGAAAATATCGCTATCTAAAGCAACGTCCATTTTACTGAACGCCAACGTCATAGAATTCTATTTGAAATGTTCCAGATACCCAAAATTTTAACGTCCATGCATAAGGTTTGCATTTGTATGTACAAGTGTTTAGCGATTGGTTATTTTGGCCCAACACCAGCGCATCAGCCAATGGAGGCCGCGGAAATGTATGACTAACTGAGTTAGCACGTTCCATTGGCCGACATATAAAGTATAAATATTGCATCTCGTCTCCGCGAATGCACATCGCGCATTGGACGTAGAGCTTCATACCGCTTTACTTATTTCGTCACATGTCCTCTTTTGAGAGACATCTCGATGGTGGCCTTGAAACCATGGAATTGTGCAAGGGTGTCGGCAGTAGATCTGACTCTGGTTTTTCTGATATCATTGTACGCAACAATACTATGGAGGAAGTCAGTGATAACAGCTTTCAAGACTTATTACTGCAGACATCGCCTTGTAGAACTAGATCACCGCTTGGAAGGGTAAGTTCAGAATGATTTCCTTTCTAAAATCCTAACTGGACTAATTTGACTCATCTAGCGACTCTTAATGTTTGACAGTCGCCTAATCAAGATATGTCTAGGCTGTGGCGGTCACTACACCGTCCGGTAGTCATTCGACCTTTGAACTCACGTAGCATCATGTCGGTCAATTCTGGTCGGTCTTTCCGACCCAGATCTGCTCCTCTTGCACTCAGTGGATTCTCTTTGTTAGAAGAAGATCAGGAGGGGGACGCAGATGACGAAATCAGTGACCATGACCCGATTCCCAACAAACAGCAGCTTCAACAGCAGCACCTTCAAAACCAGATTCAATTGTCCAGTAGTCAACGTGATCATTCTCCGCCTCCACCGGCAATATTTATCCCCCGCGATCGGAGGAGAACTGTAGGTAAGAGGAGCTGTCTCTTTTGCTGGGTTTTTAGAAATAGGACCTCAATTCTAACACATCTTATCCCCTGAGTCTTCATACGATATCAATTTCGTCTACAACAGAATCTTATACTATTATTACTTGTTTGAACCTTTGTTTCAATGCTATTCTATTTCATGTTAACCTTTTAAAATGGGCGTTTTTGTGATTTTTTAAAAATATGGTGAAATTCTGCTTTAACTTAATTGATTTTTGAAAGTCCTCGCGGCATTTATTTTAAACCTTAGACATAAGGGCTTATTTAGCCAAGGCAAAATATGTTAATCTCTATTTAGACTTGCTCTAAGCAACGCATCGAAGACTATCATCAACTTTGTTCTTTACCAATAAAATGGAGCTTTTTAGACGTAATCGCTCATCAAAATAGTCAAAATGTATAGCATTCAATGCTTATTCATGTAATTACACTTGTAACTGAGGTGTTAAATAAAGCCTTTAATGCAAATTTCATTTGCCGGATTCGGCGTACCATCTGCAAACAGCTTGGTATTTAACATAAGTAAAATGATTCATGCAGAAAATTTTCTTATACCGCGAGTTAGGCTTCGGTTGTTTTGCTCTAGTGATCTGATTTCAAGTTCTAACAGTTCGGAGCTCGTAAATGAACGGATTAGAGGGGAGTAGCAAGTGCGAACTGCCTCTTCTAGAGGTGCACTATTCTAACTTCATGCTACCGCTTTATCACCTTCCTTCTCTGCCACTTACTAGTCGAGTTAAGTCATTCCTTAAATCTAAAGATATGTTTCAAAGGGTCTTTCCTACCTGCATTGGATTCTGCATGTCCTGAAGCAACCCTTGATTTGGTATTAAAAATGGTTATTTCCTAAAAAAAAAGCGTCGATTGATAGTTCCGCAGTCAAATCAACCACTTACTTCCCTCTTGACCGGCAAAATTCAATGCAGTAATAGCCCGGATTCCCTGTTAATATAAGCGTTTAAAGACTGTTTACCTTGGAGACATGATCATTTGTCCTGCAGCAGCGGCAAGTCTAATTTTTCTGTTATTCTTACACTTCTTGTTGAAGCTCCTTTCACTCCCCATTAGTTTGACACTGTGATTCTGCGAAGTTGATTTTCACTTTGAAAATTGCCCTTTAAGGTAACTCGCTAATTTTTATGCATTCACCATCTTTTGTAACATTTGACGCTGTTGTTTTAATCGGTATGAGTTTAAAAGTTTCACTCATAATCCGCTTAGTTATATCATGAGTCAAACATCAAAGGTGATGTCTAGACTGAATGTGAATATATGACTTTAAGAGCCAGATAGTCATTTGCAAAGGGGCACTTATTCCCTATCATTGTAAGTTTTGATCGCTACCATACATGTTAAATAAATGGTCAGTATGAACTCCGTTGTTGTGTTATAACAAATGCCTGTTAGTTTGAGAAACAGAAGCACAGACCAGTAGCCTGATGATTCATCATTAGGAGGCCAAAAATAGCTCCTCCTCTAGCTCGCCATCTCGCCCTGTGCGTATGTGCTATTGGGGGGATGGTGGCCGAAGGGGACGTCACTGGCGGCAGCAAAGTGGAGGAATGTTGATGGTATTATTACTCACCCAAAGGACTTGGCCATTCCCTCCTACATTAGCATTACGGTATTATTGTTGCAGCTCGCGTCTTGAGGGCTTGCAGTGTTTATGACAACCCTTCCACTCATCAATAAATCATTTCGTCTGCGATTTGGGCTGATCGTCACCACTACTTTGGTGATATAAATATGAGGCCCCTTGGAAGATGACCAAGAGGAGGAGGATGCTTCCATTCACCTCAACATCTTGGAATGAAATGTGACTAGATTGCACTCTAATCTTCATAGTAATCAACTCTCAAATCCAAATATCTCCTAGGCTGCCTCGCGGAGATGCATCGCTCTCATGGTGGCCGCCTTTCAAACCGTCGACAGTCGACAGACACTCGATCTGTGGCAACACAAACCTTCATTCCCTCCATGCTCGCTGCGTGTCCGCGACCTACCCCTCATAGACGCCTCTTTACAGTCAGACCTCAGTCAGCTCCTCTTCAAGAGGAAGAAGAGGGTGAAGAAACTGAGAATGAAGAGGAAGCTCAGATCGCCTCATCCTGGGGCGATCGTCAAGAGCCCCCGAGTCTCACAATGGCTGCTGCTAACGCCGCTGGCGGAGCTAAAAGCGCAGCTCCGTGTTGCCATTTCTGCTTGGCCCGTTCTGAGCATCCGATCTCTCCGCCGGGGTCCTCACGTTCTTCCTCGGTCTTTGCCTTTGGTGAAGAAATGCTTGGTAAAAATGTTTTTGTTTATCTTTTAACTGTTGAACAGATTTAGATTGTTCTTTGGACAGTTTTGGTTCAGATGGATAGCTAACTCATTAGAGCAGAACTAGATGTAGAGAGGCTTCGTTCTCAAAAGTGGTCCTTAGTGCTCCATTCTAAATTATTTCTGCTCAATCCTACCTCTTTTGATGACTAATTCGGAGATCTGACCACGAAATCTGTATATTGGAGCTATTCAGCCCACTTGAGAAATATCAAAGGAATAAAACGTGATTAACAGGGCAGCTCCAATTCTAAAGATGCTTGTGTTTTCATTCATTCATTGAGTAAAACTTTTATTCGATGCTTGAAAAATTGTCAGGATAACTTTTGAAGACTTGCTGTGACTGAGGTGCACGAGTTCCTCGGCTCTTCCATGTCTTTTGAAGTGGTATCGCCATCGGATCGTTTGGTTGTCAGTCCATTACTATTTTCAAATGTGAAGACTTCGTTCTTATTCCTTGACTCAGTAGGTTACGAAACTTTGGTCAAGTTGATGCATAAAGTAATTCATATCTCCTAAGCCACTTTAAATGCATTTTTTTTAAAAATCTTTTGGATCTAATCAATGCAACCATTTAAGTCATTTTTGCGTTGATCGGATTTTGGACAGTGAATAAAGCGGGACTAACCTGGCCGACAAGATAACTTTACTGATTTACTTTTGGATTCTGCCATTTGTCACTCGATGAGACTATTCAAGATCTGATATCATTATTAACTTGCAGGAGAATCTATTCTCCACAAATAATATTGGAATAATCCCGGTCAATATACGACAGTTCCCTTGTCACTGAAGATTTTTTCATTGTCATGGCGTATCTTTACTGAACTCTTCTGCTACTGATTCTGTGTCCTTGGTCCGAAAGAGGCCTTTTTTCCAAGCAAGGTGCGTCAGTGGGATGCAAGCGTATTTCATGTCAGACCCATCAAGTGCGCCAATAAAAAGCCAATTTTTTATTTGTATGTCCAGACTTATTTCACATAGTCTGATTGGCGAAGTTGCGTTCATTAGGGCCAACTTGATTGGTGGATTATACAGTGATTCTGCTGCCGCCGCAACTAACCTGCACTCGATTGGTCGATAGAAGTACATCCTCACCTCCTACACCCAATGAAATCGCTACTTTTCAAACTATCCTTTCTGTCTATATTGCAGGCCTTAGCGTCTCGGTGGTCAGTCACCCCACTCATTGTTCTCAACTGTGATTGGTTTGATCAAATAAAGGCCCCACTTCGCAGTTCACATTACTTATCGGAACCCAACGATGTTTTAGGGGCTTGTTCTGGTCAAAACTGATTTTCAACCAAGGATTTTTAACGCGACAGTGGCTAATATGTTTGAAAATAGTGCAGATATGACATGCTCTGTACATGTTTGCCTTGATTTCAACAAATCACACATCAAGATGATGTTTGTTATTAGCCCTTGAACTCTCAGTACGAAATAGTGCTATTATCAATTGCTATATATCTCCTCATTCCAGAATGTCGATCCAAACGGATAAAACAGACTTATATCCAAACTCATATTGCAGGGCAGTATTTTTCGGTCCTTATCGATTCCCGTACAGGTCAGCGCTGTAATGGGACGTGCTACGCGGGATTCGAACTCATATGAACTGATAAGTCATGCGCATAGGCTCATACTCATGGATACAGTGGATTCCTATTGGGACCGCTCCCTGTGTGAACTAAAGCCATGAGAATATAATTTGCGTTTTTCACTCACATTGGGGCATTCCCGAACATTATTTCATCATCAGTCCTAGACACGCAAACGGGTGTTGACTACATGGCCTCCACATCTACCACGTGACAGTGTAAGCCGTGTGTGTGTTCGACCGCGACTATATGCATTTATGGGCAGACTTTTATGCGCTTGGTGTCCGTGTCAACATTTTAACCTCGCTTTTTGCTCTTACGCTATGCGGAATCGTGCGTATACTTGATCGTCTATTCGCAATTGTCAGGGCCCTCAATAACCATTCTAGGTCGGCGCACGTTGATGAAGCCAAGGCCACGATCAATGTTAAACGATATTTTAATATTGTTACTACCCATGACTTCTTAAATACAAACAAATTATGGAAGATAAGAAACACGCTTGACTTGTTTTGGAATGGAGATAAATTTTCCTAAGTTCTTCTCTGTGTCTCATCTTCCTGGCTCTTTACATTGGTGGCCCTTTGAGATTCTTGCTTTGCTGTATCTCTGTTCTAGGTCAGAGGTATATGACTAGTCTTCTTTGTCATTCATTTCCTTGTGCTCTTAAAAAAACTGCCTTTGCGCTTCTTTACATATAGATACGAGACTTAAAAATTGGATAAAAGTGGTACGGTCAAACCATGTAAAAATTATGGTTTAATCTGCTTTTTCATTAATATTTAGATCTGCTGGAAGAGTGTGGAGCCGCATCCAGTCCCCACTGTAGAGTTCAGCAACAGGCAGAATCTCCAGTTGAGATAGCAACCGTTGCGGAGGCCACACCCGACGATGAGATGTTGCATGAAGTCGCCCCATTTTTGGATGCTCTCCAGCGCCCCACTTACGTTCGTCTCAGATCCGCTTCGGCTCCACTTGAAGCCAAAGACTGTGAAGATACCCCCAGGCAATTACTGTTAGTTGGTTGTGTTGTCTTCATGCAGATATTTTAATACTTAATCATGATAGCCTTATCAGAATATCAAAGTGAGCTTGGATTAGCTTATAAGATTTGGAAAAGAAAATGCTGATGTGTGATTCGTCGATTCTGCGTTGAAATTAATTGCCCGTCAATTTCAGAGTGCTGGATTTACTGGTGTACGTAACCTGATGAGCGAAAAATTCCTCTGATGTGGGTATAATTGAGGCTAAATAGAGACAGCTCCTGAACCTCAGTGGAATCGTGAACGTCAATCGATGTACATTAGCGATACTCCAAGGACGATGAATCCAATCTACATGAAAAAAAGACTTGGAGGCAAACAGAAGACCTGGCTTTACTCAATGACGAAAGGTGTTCAGCGTGACTGGCTCCTACGGACGGACCTTAACAGCAATACTGAGCATTTTTAAAGTTTGAAAAAGCCTTTGAAAGATTTGCCTGTCAGAATTTTCATAAACTGGTAGCCATTCTCTAAAAGCGCATCTGGTCGACATCGTGTGCTGAAGGAAGTTTGAATTTGAAATTGAAAATTTTGAGGGCCCGTTGACCACAACTGTACTCTCTGAAATCTTGAGGGGCTTGAGAGTTGAAAAAAATTAGTTTTAATCCCTGAGAACATTCACATCGTTTTAAGCGCTGAAAAACTGCCTATTCGTTAATTACTGCTATTTTTAAAGCGAAATTATTCCAACATCGGTTTGATAGTTGTGTGTGTGAATAGACACTGATCGGGTGGGCGACTTATAGTCTTCATTATTTTTGGATTTTGAGGCAGAAGGAGATCTCTCTGCTTACTTCTATTATTCATAGTATTTGGCTAAGCCAAAGTATACTTTTGCTCTTTCAGCCGTCACGTTAGGCGACATCCACGTCGACATTCATATAATTATGGGAACCTCGCCAACATCGCCCAGCGCATGGCAGACATAGGCGATGCTTTCGAGATGGAGCATAGACTACATCAAAGTCGTGCAATTTCGGCAAGTTTTCTTTCTTATTAACCGACTGTTTTGTTTGGGCTAATAGTTTCTAGAAATGGAGAACGTATGTATTTAAAGATACATACATACATACATACATACATACATGCATACATACATACATACATACATACATACATACATACATACATACATACATACATACATACATACATACATACATACATACATACATACATACATACATACATACATACATACATACATACATACATACATACATACATACATACATATAGAACATAGAACATATAGAGCATCAATAAAGCACAAAATAATTGACATTATTTGTAGATTTCATGGGTCTTTGAGCAGTCTTTCATTTGACATAAAAAGTCATTTATAACGTGTCAATGGATTTAAAAGTCTAAGAAGGTCAAGTTCAAGATATGATAAGAGTCTCTGTTTTGTTTCAGTTTTTCGAACTCAGTAACCGAACAAGTTCACTCCGGTGGTTCTCCTCCAGTCTGGTTGACCTTGTCTCACGACCGATAGGGGCGCTGCGTGACCTGTGGACTTCCGGGTCGGTAGATGCAAGGGAAGAGGAGCGCCACAGGAGCACCAATTGAATAAATTCCCCCTTTTTATTATTAATATCATACGTACTACTAAAGATATTATAAATTTAACTTTCCCCATCTCCTGACCTTTGACAGCAATACCAAATTATTCAACAACAGTGGCAGCGGATAATAGGCCTTGTATTATTGTGTGCATTATTAACACCATTCTTATCTGTGCGGACAAACAAAATATCCCTCCCTTCCTCTCCTTTTATAATTCATCTGGATAGGTAATCATCTTCGTTATACCACAGAAAATATAAATAAATATAATTGCAATCGTTTAGTCCCGATTGTCTGGAATTAAGGGAAGTAACTGAGTTCGCCACTTGGTCCTCCAATAGAAAATATTCACCAATGATGAATGACAGAGTACAATTTATACTGCTCTTGGCTCATCGATAATATACTCAGAAATAGAGGTGACCAGCAAGTGGAAGCGAAAGAGTAAGTGGCAAAAGACTGAAGATCATTTCGGATCTCAAAATTATGTCTTCGATGGGTCACCTATTTTTCTAACGTAACCGATGAAATGCTTTGGCAGATTTCTCCGATTGATTCACTTGATATTTAGGGGAAGCGGAGAAGTAATTCTGACCGAAAGGGTCTGCCGAAGTGATCGATCACTCTGACATGTGTAGTACAAAAATAGTGGTGGGAAGGGTCCAAATTCAAGTAGGAGGCCTCCAATTAAAAAGGCATCAAGGTCCCTTTATTCTTCAAGATTGGAGCTGTTAGGAAGTTTTTTTCGCTATAGGTTCAGAGCATCGGCGGATCGAGCCAAAATAAGAAACTTGCTAAGTAACAAAACAGAAATATTGTCCTCTAGCACTCAAGCAAGCCTCGAATAAAAGACAGATCATATAAGTGGGCGCGAATTGCAGGACAAATATTCAGGAGCCAATTGGTAAACGTCAACAGTCGGGTTGGGAACGTAGAGTGTCAGTTTACGTTCGATTCAGTTCATCTATTTCTCCATTACATTCGCTGGAGGTTGACAGAAATCCCGGTAGTAACGAGCCTGGGTCCGGTGGCACTAACCTTGGAGAATTAATCGGATCATAGAGTGCAGGCTAACGAATATTGGCATTGCAAAATGGCAAGCTAGAAATTAAAGTTTACAGCAAATAACCTAAGGAATGAGGCTTTGAAAGACGATGTAACAGTAGACGGTTAATTTTCATTTGATAGGGATCATTATTTGCTTTTTTTTTTTCGGTGAGCATTTGAGACACGAAGGTCAACGTTGCCAGAACAATTGCACAGAGGTTATTTTTATCTTTTAGCTTTCCAACCGTTACGGTGGGCAATTAGGAGCTTAATAAAATAACGATGCACTGTTATTAACTCCTGATAATGAGTCTTCACATTCCTATAATATTTTGGCCGGTATTAGAGTCCTCATCTGCTGCTAATGTATTGAGTATATTAAGGATAAAATTTTACTGCTAGTTTTGCTATTGATTCTCGAGATTATAGGCCTTTTCGCGGAAATTTTCCATGAGTGCATATCTCAGTGAATGAAGTCTCGCTGCAGAGGGCAAAAACGGTGATCCCTATATGTAATCCTTTCAAAAAAGGTTTATATTTTAGGCTCTCATGATGAATATCGTGACTGGAATTTATTTAAATGTTTATTCATAAGAAATAATGAGTTATCAAATTTCATGAACTACCAAGAGGCTTCTTTGAATTCATGATACAAGAAACATATGAAAAATCACATTTTTCCGAATTATAAATAAAATATATTGGGCATTTACTAATAATTTGCATAGTTTGGTCAAACCACATACAAAAGGAAGCCATGGTTGTCTCATTTAAAAATGACATATTTATCTTAAGGATAACATATTAATTAGAAACCCATTAATAATGAACTCATTAATACTGATACTTAAGTATATTAAAGCATTGTTATTTTAGATGAAAGTCGTAAATATGACCTTAAAGTTGCTATTTTTATATCCCCACCCGTTCTAAAATTTTCTTGACCCTGGAGGGTGGTTGGTATGTTTTGAAGACAATTTAAAATTCACTGATGCATGTAATAAGTCGAATTAAATCGTCCAGATTTTTTTCTCTATTTGAATAGGTTAGCCCGTAAGTAAAGAAACAATAGTCCAACGTTAATTTTAAGAATTGAATTATATGAACTAGATAAAGCTTAGTATTCCATTACTACGTTGATAAATATTCTCACTCCTGTGAACAGCTCACACGTTTTGATGAGATTTTGGTTTTATCCTCAGTTATAACTTGTTGTAAGTGTGATAGAAGCAAGTTAAATACATATTTTGTATGATATACTGTGAGATTCTAGTAGCTGGTCTTGAAATACAAGTTGTAATTATATACCACCTACCTTAAAAAATGGATTCTCTTCTATATCAGGGACATGACATCCGAGTTTGACCATGAACTCGACTTATTTCTGAAGTACGTGGATTTAGACGATTGTAAGGAGGTTTTGAAAAAGGCAGGTGTATACAGGTTCGTCGTAACGATTTCTAGTTATCAATCTAACTGCAGTTTTAACGCAAATTTTATCCAAATTGAAATTTTATCCCGACTCATTGTGATATTTTTTGAAACAGTTTAAAGGATCTCAAAATTGTGTCAAAACCTGCTTTAAAACTCTTCCTTCCCAGTCCTGCGGTCGAAAGGATTTTGCGAAAACGAAATAAGTTTGCTAAACAAGTTGTCAGCGTATGTTAATCTTTCTTTTATGAAAATTCATTCTTGCTTGGGAGAAGCAGGGGATGAGCTTGCAGTAGCGCATTTAATAGAAGAATGTTATCCTTGCTGTAATCCGCCTGTTTTATTTCCCTGCTCTGTTTAGAAGTCGAAATATCCACCAATGAATGAGTTCCTTCGCGGACTTAACCTTGAACATGTTCAAGAAGATTTGAAGGAAAAAATGAGAATTACACGGTAAGCTACTTACTTTAAGGCAATCTATTATCTATTGAATTATTTCGATCCAAAACATGAGTTGCTTTATTGGCGGTCTTGACTAACAACAAATATCTAAAATTTGTACAGTTTGTACAGTTATCAATTAATTCTGCCCTAATTGGAAGACTGAAATGGACAATCTTTAGTTTACTTTCACTTTTGTTCTCTTAAATTTATCCTCAATTTAGGGTTGAACATTTTCGAGACGCGACTTATGAAGACCTTCAAGACATCGTTACCGAAGAAATGGCGAAAAGAATTATAGATGCTTATAAAAAGGTCAAAAACGTAAGAAATACAATAACCTACCAATAAGAAGCTGATTTTCGGCTTAAAATTTAATGATTCGTTAGATATTAGATATTTAGTTGATGCACTTATCAAAAACCATTTTCACAATAATGATTTCTTCTTTGAAATGTAGCCAATCCCGAAATTTCTGGTTAATGTTAAAGAAACAGTGATGAAATTTGGAAACAAAGTTTTCGACCGGCTGAGTTCTAAACGGCAACCCAAGCAGCCGGACAAGTAATTTCCATTTTCACTATTTATATCATAACAAAAGAACAAACTTAGTCTGATTTTGGGCAAGTTCTAAGGCATAGCTGTGAAATGCAGCAGATAGTTAACTGATGCTGTGCGAGGGAAAAAATACTTGAAAAATCTGAACATTTTTCCCTCATGTTGATTAAATTAATGACTAAAACCACTTTATAGTTCTATTTACTTATTCCAAGGTTTTATAATCCCTTGAACTGCCCATTGCCACTTTTGAGTCATCTATTCGGAGACTTATAGAACGGTTTTTGACACATAAATGTCTCTTCTTTTGATCTTGACCGACTCTCCTGATGCAAATCATTTCTTACGCCTAGCGGCCTTCTATTTTTCGTAACTTGTTTTGAACCATTCTTCATTATTCTAATCTATCACTCAGTGCAAGCCTAGCGATCAGCCAAACGCTTCGAAATCGGAAGAAAGCACTTTTGGAATTACTTTATTTCATATTTAGCTCTTGCCTTTTATAACGCCTGCGACAGTTTTCGGCCATAATATTTATTGCAAAGTCACTGACACCTTCCAGAATCCGAGATCTCGACTACTTACTCAAGAAGTCTTGTCTCATGTCGTAAATTCAGTGATGTTTTGCTTTTAATCCAACAGATGAGTTTTATTAGGTGGGATTGAATAGAACTGTTTCAGCTTATAACACGTCCGACTCCTCCCTCGTCGCTTTTTATGGGAGATTCTTGTTTTCCTAAGATTTGTTTTCTATGTAGTGTTATAACTAGTGGCTTTATTGAATCGAATTTCTCAAAGCCTCATTTTTCAGAGACCTTCTAAAGAGAAGCCCTTATCCAGCTTGATATTCTTTCACCATGACTAGTCATCATTTATGATTTGCCTTAATTGTTCTGGTTAGGTATTTTATTAATATGGCAAAAAAATAACTTCCTAACGTAAATATGTTGAGTTCTTAATTTTGAACGCCTTATTCGTAAATCTTTGTAGAAATGGATCGTCTGAACAAATCAGGGAAGACCCTGAACGAGATCCGATTCAAGCTACTGTGAACTCTACAACCGAATCGCCAACTGGGGAGTCGCAACACCTCGACATACTTTCCTCTGAACGCCACCCTAAAACACGTGAGTTTTCTTATCAAGTTTTCACGATAGGCACTTGGGTTAGTTATAGGTTAGTTTTGGTAGAGAATGCTCCGCAGGCCGCTTATGTGTTAGATTTAAGAAGACACAGGATGAAGGTCCTTACATGAGTTGTTTAACCAGGATAAAAAATGCTTTCATCCTGATTGGTTATTGATTTTGAAAGTTGGTGTTCATTTATTTGATGAAAACAGCGTTTGGTGTTGTCTTTTGCATCATGTGATAATGAATTGAACATAACGCAACAGGAAAGTGATATTTCATTCAAATAAGTTATATTTTTCTTTATTTGATGTCGTGGATTGGCTGACTTATCTCTAACTAAAAGTTGGAAGTATTCAAAATAGAAAAGCTTTCACCATGCCGGTCACCACTTTGTGTAGGTCAGAAGTCGAACACCACCACTGTCCTAAGTGTGATTGCACTTAGAATGATTTTTGTGTTCTCTAAACCCACCGCCATCAACAACAATAACAGCAATGAATTACAAATAAATTTATAATTATTTCGATTAATGTGTTTGATACATTTTTATTGAAGAATAGCAAAAGTCTAGAACTGGCAATGAAGCTTATTTTCTCCTTTGTAGAATATGAAAGCTACCAGTGTAATGAACCCGATGATGATGGTGATGATGATGATGATGAAGGTAAGTTGCTAGAATATGAAGAAACATTTTAGTGGTTTCGTTTTTTGAATTCGAGCTCACCCACCAACAGTAATAAATTAAAAAAATTCAAAATTATTTTTAATTAAAATATCTAAAACATTTTTAATGGAAGATAACACAGATTTAACGATACCATTTTGGTATAATCAGCAGGTGATGAAAGTCGCTTTTTCTCCTTTGTAGAGGGTGAAAACCATCAGTGTACGGATAATGGTAGTAAGTTGTTGGAATAATAAGAAACGTCTTCGAGCTCGTCTAATAAATAGAAATGGCATTTTCAAGACACATTAAACTCTACCGCCTGTAAACATCCTGGATATGGGCATGTGGGTTTAATTATACTTTTGGTCTACTAAGTCCTCTCTTTCCTTCCATTATATTTTCCAGCTTTCTTGAAGTTTCTTTGTAATCTATCCCGTTCGTCAGTCAAATTTGATGCTTGGAAAATATACAGACGGCTTTCTTAAGTCTTATAGCCTATTCATTAGGTCATTCCACACCAAACGGCTTTCGGAATCTTGCGATTTGGTTGGAATAGGGTGTATTCATTTCTGGATTTCGTGTTTCTTCGTTTCGAGTGCCTTCTTTAACCTCGCTGTTTATATGGCGTTGGTTAAATCGGACAAACCATCCAAGAATTAAGAATGGCGATCAGAAATGTGGCCTTTCTTGCTTGTAAGAATTGAAGCATACTTATTCGACTTGCATTGATTTTTTCTATAATCTTGACTAAAACACTGCCTTGCATGCAGTCAACACATTTACATTTTATTGGCCTGAAGGACGATGAGATTGGAGGTGTCTTGGTCACATTTCCCAATCAAGATTGTCTGACCATGGTTTCGTACCTTCCAGCATATTAGTACTTCCTGAAATTTTGTGGCTTAGAGGGAGCTATGGCGATAGAAAAGTAGGTTTTTTTTATTCCTCTCCACCCTTTAGGGCAAGTCCCAAGGACCTATTGGGGGTACAACAGAAATACATTGAAGTTACATATTATAGCATAGGGCAGTTATTTGACGTTTATCGACCCGCTGGTCTAATCTCGGCTTGGTTGCGTGGCGCAATGGTGTTCAGTTCTTCGTTCAGTACCTGGGATAGAGTTCTTCCCAGCCGTGATGGAACAGATGTGTATTTCATCCTGCCTGAGGGACTTTTCGTCGCAGTCTTTTTTCCTATCTTCCGCTCTATCGTTTTTCTCATTCGTATTCAGCTTGTCTGCTTTTTCTACTTCAGTTTGATTGTTTCCTCTTCTCTGTTGGTTTCTCCCTTTCTCTGATTTCGACCCTTGAGTCTTGTATCTTTTAAAGCAGTCAGTAAGAGGACACTCTAGCCTCTGGTCCAATATTTCTTCAGTTGTAAGTTTTTCTTCATGATCTTGTCTTACGTGCCTCCGCATATCCTTCATTCTGGCGAAGGATCTTTGGCAGTTGGCGTTGGTACAGACATTATCACGTTGCCTTTCTCCTACCAGTCTATGTGTTTATAATTTTCGTCTCGAACTTGAGGGCTTTGCTTTGGATCTAGTAGCCATGAATCTGAGTGCTCTTGCCATATTTCTTCCGCATCCTTAATTGCATAATTGAAGCATCCAGTTCCTTGTATGTGAAGCTTTCTTTGTTTCGGCTTTTTCCAAGTTACTGTCAAGTATGGAGAGTATCAGGCTATCTTTGTCCATTTTCAAGCTCCTCCATAGGTTCAACCTCTTTGCCTGTATAAGACTTGTCAGGTTACGCATTGGCAGTTCCTTTCGGCGTTCCTCAACAGTTTTGGCTCTTCGCGAATACAATCCAAGTATTATACGTCGAGCCGTATTTTGTATTGCTTTTAGTCGATTGTTATCTTTTACTCTCAAGACAATAGTAGATAATCCGTAATTGATTGCAGGATCGGCGAAAATTCCCACCAGATGCGCTTTCAGGGTGTTTTTGAGACCTCTTGAGCGCAGAAATGGTCGTAGTCGTATTAGGTGCCTTTTTGCCCTGGCTGAGTTTGCTTTTATTGCTCCGTCTGGCTCTCCGGTGTCTTAAAATTATGGAACCAAGGTATCCGAAGTGTGAGGCACGCCGGAATAACATTCCAGCTGCCTCAAGAGGAATTTGGTCCTCACCGTCTCCAATTTGAAACCAGAAGGTTTTGTTCGCTGCGATTTGCATTTCATATTTTGCATCGTTTTCGCCAGATGCTCCATTAATCTGACAGCTGCGACTTTATTTGGCGCGATAAGACATAGGTCATCGGCGTATTCTAAGTGATTTAGCTGCCATCTTTTACCCGAGTGATCGATCATCTGTACTGCACTGTCCTTGAGTGAGGAGAAGACTTCATCCAATATGATCTGGACGGTTAGGTTGAAAAGAGGTGGTCCCTCTTTTGAGTCTTGTCTCACACCACCTTTCATCTCAAAGTAGTCCCTTGTTCCCCTCAATTTTCCCTTCGATGCGTCCATCAAGGACTTTACTGAGTGGATCATTTGCCAATAGCAGCCTAGATCTATCATTCGGTTGATTATTGCAGCTGTAGGCAGCGAGTCAAAGGCCTTTTCAAGGTCGATAAACACTAGTACTATTTTCTGCTTCTGGTCCACGGCTTTCTGTATAATGGTTCTTACTCCAAGTAAAGCCTGCTCGGTTGATCTTCCTTCACAGAATCGAAATTGGGTTCTTGAAGGTAGTTCGGCAAGGTGGTGCTTCAAACGTTGGCACAGAATAGATGCATATAACTTACCTAATGCATCTAGAACGAAGATTGATCTATAGTTTGCAGGATCTGTCTGCGAACCTTTGCGCTTATAGATACTTACAACTTCAGCATCGATCCAAGCTCGAGGTATAGGAGTAGTCCCATTATAGAAGTCATTGAACACTTTTAGTGTTTAGTAGCATTTAAACACTGGTTGTCCCATTTTTGTCGGGACTTTTATGCAGTTTTATTCTATTTTTAGCTGTCTCGATCTCCTCCATCAAAATAGAGGAGTCTCTTGGTAGATGAGCGTAGTTTTTAATTTCTTCAGTGGTTCTTTCCTTGAACAGTTCCCGGTAGTGTGCGATCAGATCTTTTGGTTCAAATAGTGTCCTTCCAGTTTGTGTGTTCCATGAGGATTTTCCTGTTTTATGTTCTTCAGCAACATGAAGGCTTTACGAGGTTGTTTCTCTGCGAGATGTACAGGAAAGTTGGTTCATCTCTCTTCTTGATATGCTTTTTTCCAGTTTCGTAACAGGTTGTTCACCTTGTTTTTCTGCTCTTTGTACCTCGTAAATGTTTCCTGAGATGGATTTGAGAGCCAATTTGTTCTCAACTGCTTTTGTAGCAGTAGTTCTCTGTCTTCCTTCTCGCAGATAGTTGGATACCATCCATTTTTCTTTCGTTTAGTTTTTTGCCTTGTTGTTTTGGCTGCAGCTCTTTCTATGCAGTAGTCAAAGGGTCTTGAGGTAGTTCCCTTTTGAAATGTTCCTGGTAAGTTTCTTTCGATTTTCTTATTTGTTCTATGCCTTTAGGCAGTTGCCACCGTTGCTTTTGACTGTTTATGTCCTCCTTCAGAGTTCTCTTCTTACTTTTTCCTGAGCGTTTTCTAAGCTGTGATTTGAGCTTGAGGATTACTGTTAGTAAGCAGTGATCAGAATTTGCGTCAGCCTTTCTAGAAGTTCGTATATCACTTATTAGGAATGGATTTGATCTTCTCATCAGAACAAAATCAAGAGTAGCACTTTTCCCTGTAGGGTGGTACCAGGTCAATCTTTGAGTCATTGGTTTCCGAAAGAAAGTATTTATCACGTGTAGTTTATATTCTTGGCATGGTCCTAGCAGCCTTAGACCGATTAGTTTGGCGGCAATTTTTCGGGCATCTGATCCGAATCTGCAATTGAAATCACCAAGAATAAGTATTTGTGTGCCGTTAGAAAGGAGTAGTTTGTAGGTTTTGGCCACAAGTTTGTAGAAGGATTCTTTAAACATTGCGTCCTTCGTACACTCGGCCGGGGCATAGCATCCCATCAGTTCAACTTTGACTTTTCCAATTTAGAGTGTCAGCATTGCAAGTCTGTTTGAGACAGGGTTAAATCTAGCTTCTATGTTCTTTTTGACCAAAAAGGCTATCCCACCATTTGGTCTAGGGCTTTCGCTGTGTCCAGAGTTGAAGAAAGCGTAGTTATCGATAGTTAAGGAGCAGGATTTCATTCGAGTTTCCGTTAAGGCAACAATCTCCATACCCCTACAAGAAGTCTCTTCAGCTATTTGGCGGAGTTTCCAGTCACTGCTACAGCCGCGCACTTTCCATAATCCGACTTTCACACCATGGATCCAGATAGTATGTCGCGTCTTTTTAAAGAGGCTGTTCGTGGACTCTGACTGTATTTCCGTTGGCATAATAATGAATTTGTACGTCCGGTGGTTTACTAGTCCTCTCCGACCGCCCCTCTCTTTAGCCCTCTGGGCTGTCCTAGAGGTTGCCAGTGGTCACCACGTGGAGGTAGAGAGTAGTTAAAGTTTTCTTTGCTTTAGCTCGACGTGCCAGTTCATCTCAATTCATAGCCTTAGATTAAGCTCTGTATAGGCGATTCTGTACTGTATGTACTTGAAATTAAAGAACTTGAGTTTTCCATAAAAGTTTCAGGCTTTTTTGATCTCAAACACAAAATTTTTTTTATTGGAGAGGTGTTTTCTGTTTTGGGTATCAACACTGCCCTAATGGTTTCTCCAGTATACGCTCATTTTTTTCATTTCAGCACAACGGAGTCTTGACGAATCAGATTGATGGGATTTTTTCATTTTTACAGCAAAAGTTTAAATTTAATTGGCTAACTGTAGAAGCTTTAGGGCAGAATTGGTTCATGGACCATAACCTGATCGAAGGGCAAAATGAAATCCTTGCATATTTTCGACTGTTCTAAAGGACATTCAGCACCGTTTATATGTCTGGCGTGCAAAAAGTATTGGTATATATATATTGACAGTTATTCACTGGTGGAAATCTGAAAGAAGAGGATTAAAGACGAAAAATTATGAAGAAGAGGCCTAACGTGAAGTGTCTATAAGAGGACGAGAAAAGTGGTCAGTCCAAATGAGTTGTCACGAACATGATCTCCTCTCGAAGATGAATCTAGTGGGAAGCAAAGACACATACCAAAAGAGACATTAGTGCTCTAATGCCTGAATGGGACTGTTTCTAACCAAACTATCGAGTATAATAAATAGTTTTGCTGATTGTTACAGCAATGGCAACTGCCCCGCCATATTCATCGGAATCCGATGAAAGCGACACTTCTTCGTCAATTTGTCCCGATGATTGGATCAAGCTCTCATTCGGCGGACTTGGCGAAGTAAGCTTCTATCGATTACAATACATTATCATCTAATAGGTTCCTGCTCAACATGCGTATCACCAGTTTGACATTCAAGATTACTTCCTTTAAAAATGCACACTAGACTAATAAATAGTTTATGAGCGCAAACTATGTCGGCAAGAAGTCTTTAGATTTTTCAAGGACAATAAATAAGGTTCAGCGAAAGACCCTAGTCACACTCCACTGGAACTCTTCCGTTGTCCTGCCTCTGGCTATAAGAAGATACTGGAACAAGAAAATATGAATGGTTTACTCTAAGCAGCGCCTTTGAATGAGGTTAAAAAGGCGGCACATGAAGGCCATACAACCAGTGCCTATTTGGCACCTGCATAAACTAGCATTATTGGATTGGTTCAACAAACGGGCTACTAATTTTGTAAAAAGTGTGGGTGAAACTCGGTATCTAAACAGCAAAGTGAATAAATTGATGTGTGCAATAATCGGGTTTGTTTACAGTTTATTGATGTAAGTAAAGTTTCAGGACACTCACCTAACGCGTTAGAAAAGGAGCGTCCAGGGGTTTGGCCTTTTTGTTTTCAAAACATTATGAGGGATTTGAGGGTTTCGGCATGTTAAATTATCATATGGAAGGCTTGCTTTTAACTTTACTACGTTTGCCCCAGCTAAAACTTCCAAGAGGAGCACCACTATGCCCCAATGATTGGGTGTTAGTCGAGGCTATACGTGACTTGGATGTAAGCAGAATCTTGGATTGTTTGATGTTGTATACTCATTGCACCCGTGCTCCATCTCATGTATTGCTCGAGAATATCATTGCCTGTACTGATGTTGGACTTCTAAACTCTCGAAATTCACCCTTTTAGTTGATGAAACAGATGGGTCTTGAGCAAAAATGGCCCCAGTCGCACCCGTTACTTATTCCAAAGTATTTACACCGATGTAGGTTGAGCATTTTTTCACCGGCCAGGTTTTATTGCAGTGCGGACATCACTTAGCGCAAATCTCTAACAGTTATCTCGACAACTCATTTTGGAGCTGTGATTCCATCCCCGCCTTGAAATTGGTGGGGTTCGATACGCTTGAAAAGCCGTCATGTATGTGAACTCCGCTTAAATTAAAAATATTTAGAACAAAACGCTGCCGAACTTATCCTCCCCTTCCCTCTATTATACTTATGATTCAAACTTTATCTGTATTCCCTTATTTAATTTTTTTCTCAGGAAGAAAAAACAGAAAATAATTTGAAATTCAAAGACTACACCGACGTTTGTTCAGGTAAATCGGATTAATTCCTATTGTGTTAACATAAAGGATCCATACCTTCAATTCTTATAATCTACGCTTAGATACTAACGTGATTGATTACTTCTTGAGCGCACGAGAGGAGGATCCATTTGAATATTATAACGACGTCAAAATCGACGCAAATGATGTGAGTCCAACTGCTCAGAATATCTGCCAAATTTGTTTCCAAACGCATATAATGGATTAGGTCTACAATTAGTGCCGCGTAGTCTCTCTCCACTGCTTACAGATCCTTAAGCGGCTAATGTGCATTAAAAGTACTGTTTAAACCCGCCTAGATTAATTCATTGGGATGGTTTATTTACAGGACAGGCGCACTGCAGGTTGACTGTCTAAACCCCTTTTCTCTAATTTAGATTACCCACGTGCGCCAAAACTTGGGCAGTTTGAAGTATTTGTCTGATCATGACATTTGTGATGCCTTGCGTTTTGTGCATTCAGAACAGTTTTCCAACCACATTTTTTTCGATCGACCACCACCAAAGGCGAATTCAAAGGGGCTCTCCGATTGGCATTATCTCAACGCTGCTAGAGTACTTACTCTTAAACAAGTCTATTCGATCGCAACGCACTTGAAGTTTGAGGAATGCTGTGAGGCCCTCCGCAACCTTGAATGGGACTTCCAAGCTGCTATGGATAACATTCTGCAATAACTTATTTCTCCTCATGCGTTTCCTCAAATGAATTTAATTTAACTTTATCTTCTGATTTCCAGCGCTTTGCATTTAGATACCGCAATCGCTATTGACACATTTTCCCAATTTCATGAAACTATGGCTTTATACGATATTTATACACTGAGTTTGAAAATAAAAAATTGTTAGCTTGTAAATAAACAGCTAGAAAATCATACTGAAAGTGGCCCTGGGATCTTCCAAATTTTTGATCTTGAAAAATTCAAAAAAAAGAGAGAAATAACTACTCACTCTAGTCTATTGATTTGCGTTGCAAGACCACTTCGGTACGTTATAAG
Source organism: Moniezia expansa (assembly GCA_019097775.1). Taxonomy (NCBI): domain Eukaryota; kingdom Metazoa; phylum Platyhelminthes; class Cestoda; order Cyclophyllidea; family Anoplocephalidae; genus Moniezia; species Moniezia expansa. The sequence goes on along the minus strand of JADFDV010000062.1, from coordinate 2,026,135 downwards.
TAGCGGTGACGCAACACACCACGATTGAACCAGTCTAGGCAGTACAAGAGGTGCATGAACAAACATGATCTGTTATAAATTACTGACAGTGGGGTGAATTTCGAGGAAAGTCTTTCAAATGATAAGACCATGAAATTATTTCTCCAAAGCCTTCCAGGTGGAACCTTGAAACCCTTGATATCAGCAGCTGATCGGATGTCTCGCTTTTCCATTTTCTCATTGATCCATTCATTCGCGTATTTAGCGCAACATAGACGGAAGTATGTTTGATTTATAGCTGACAAATCAAATGCATCTGAAGAATCTTTAAGTGTGATGACTGAAGACTAAAGCCGCTGAAGCTGCCACTATTTCTCACTTAAAAATAATTAAACCCATCAAAGTTATATTTAAACTAATTTCCTGTATTTCCATTCATTGTCAGTTAAGGAATTCCTATTGCCAGTAATCTAAATCAGATGGGACTCTAAGGCTCCCCTCGACAAAGGTCAAATATTTTCAACTTTTGGAGAATCCGTAGACATTATAAATCAATAATTTGGTTAGGCAGTGCAGAACTCTGAGTGTTTTGGAAATCGGAAGAGAAAGCCTTCGGAACCCGGGGATCTACATTTTCTTCAGCTCGGACTCCAACGTATATCGGTTTAAAGTGCTGCTAACTACAAATTCAACGTTGCAAAGGTAACCAGAGGTCCGATTTTCGAATTACCTGACACCTGAAATTTTTTGCCTTAAATCTTAGATCCTTATAAAGTATCCAAATCATGTTTTCATGAAAAATAACGATCCAGAAAGAATAAACGTATTTCAGCATTGACTGAGTTGAGGCTAACACTAGACCTGATAGTGCAGGGATTCCCGATTCCAGTTTGAGCGCAGTCTTTGAATTCCCCTGTAAGATTTTGCCTGAGCTTGAAGACCTTGAAAGGCATTAATAAAGAAAATTCTGTCTTATCGTTTCCACTGCTAAGGCATCACAACTCTGATACACCGCTTAGAAAAGCTGCTATTGTAAGCACACAATTACTTGAATTCCTGAAGTCTACTGGCTACTGCGAATCAAGGAAATTGATTAGGAGATAAAATGTATATTTTTGGACCCATAAAAATTTTTTGTCAAGGCCACGTGCATTTACGGTATCGCCATGTGCACGCAGACAAAGCTACCCGTGTATACCAGCTAAGCCTGCATCCGGAGCACACCGCGTGCTAAGACGCGCACAATGATACTAAGCAGAAATCCGGAACAGACCGAAGTTATGTTTAAAGCCGACCTCTTCTACGGATTGAGGGGCTGTTCAGTAAGCTTGGATAAGTACTGGCTAGACCCTAGTTGAATAACTCGGGCGGTGATCTTGAGATAAAGTAAACAATCCCTATGACAACGATTAGTAATCTCCAACATCCACGTAAATGTGCGTCAAAGAAACGGTGCATCCGAGTGCTCGCTGGTTCAGTGGTAAAGCATAAATGAACCAAATGCGGCCGACACTACACAAGTAACCTGGTCTGACCCATCAGATGGCCCGAATCGGACACAATTCAGTGCAGTGGTCCCCTTCTCAGTAACTCTCTGCTACCTCACGATGCCAAAACGGAAAGCGCAAAGCTGCAGTTGTCTGAGGGTCTCCTAGATAGAAACGAATATTCTTCATTGATGATAAGATAGCGAAACTAACTGCGAAACGACACGGAGGCTGAATGACAGTCACGAGAATGAATCCCAAGTCTTCGTGGATTTGAACATCACAAAAAGACCTACTCAAGTATAACTTGAGGTAACGTATTCGTACAAGGCACCGTATTCGCAAAATCGAAGCTCCAAAAATTCACGAAACTGTCCATTGAAAAAAATGTGAGAATGGATTTCGGCACTTCAGAGCGGATACCTTCAGCCAAACCTCCATTGGAGGGTATGACGGACCGGCCCGTTACAGTATAAACTTGGTTTCAAATAGGTGAAAATATGGGAGCCCATAAAAGACCACTATTTCAGCGTGCACCAATGACCTAGGAGGCTTAGGAGTCAAAAAACTTGAGACAGACAAGGCCAAGACGTAGAACCTCGAGGGCAAATGATGAAGGATCCTTTAAAGTGATTAGACCGCTTCTAGGTCCATACCTTTTGCATCAATAAAAACTGTAAGAATTCATCGATAAACCGCAGCTACTTCAACTAAAAATTAAACCAAGACTTCAACGGATTAAATACAATGTAAGAACTTTTGCATTGAATATAATAATTATTGAAATGACCAAATTAAGCATACATGATTTACAAAGAATACACAAGCATTAGCTAGAATATACACGAAACTTATTCCACCAAAGTAATCATGTTTGGATACGATTGTTTGTGTTTTTTAGACTTCTTTTTTTTGGGCAGAGTCTCCACAAACCGTTCAAACTCCATCACGCTTGATACGCGATCCGTTGTGGATGTGTCAAAGAGCGTTTGAGTGAAGGGAGGCTCTATGGTGAAATCGTTGGGATCTTCTAAACCGACAGCGACGGCGTCAATAACTTCTTCCAGATGTACGAGGGCTTCAGGCTCAGTCAGCTTCCCCGGAGGCTTTCTTTTAGCCGAAGGGGCGCCATTGGTTTCACTGACCTTTAGAGGTCGTTTTAAAATTTCTGAGGTTCCTGGGATCCCTCCTGACTCATTATTGCTATCGAAAAGCTTTGGGTAGGGTTTAGGAATTCGAAGAACTGGTTTTACTGGTGACCCAAGCAAACTTGGAGAATTTGTAACATTCTGAGGCGTGGAATTGGCTAAACCCAAAAATAATTTAAAGGGTAAATAGAATGAACAGTGGTCGAAACCATAATCACGCGGCTACCTACCGAATTTGGGATTATTCGGTTGAGAAACGTTATAGGGTATAGGGAACTTTCTTGCCGTAGTGTCGTTCATGATCTTTTTGACTTTAGAACCAGAAGTAATCGGTGGAGCAGTGACTGTAAGCTGTTTCACTAATGTGGACTGAGGCATTTTTACGTTGGCGGACTTCTGAGAACTAGTCTTCGCCTGAGGAACGGCGCTGCCCACTTTGTGGACAACTTTCATAGGGGCAGAGAAAATCTGCTTTTGGTTATTAGCAGATGTCCTGGCAGGAATAGTTAAATGTGCCGCAGTAGGTTTTTCAGGGGTGGTAAAATGAGATTGTGCTCCCACTTTCTCAGGCGCAGGATCGGCATCACTTTGTTGAGGTTTAGAAGTACCGGAATCGGTACCTAGCGAAAAGTAAAAACAAAAAACGGGAGACGTACGGTCGACCGGTGCCCTAAAGAGGGCCTCTAATTTGTCAAGTCGACTTGAGATGTTATCAAGTTTCTCTGCAGTTTTGTTATTTCCATAAGTCCCGGAAAAATTAACTTCCAGAGACTGTTTCTCACTTAAATACAAATAGAGCAATTAATTTTTTTTTCAGGAATGAAAATAGAGATAAAGCTGCCTTGCATGACTTACATCTCAGGATCCAGAGATTCGACATACACAGTAATGAATCTCATCTCATTCCAATCATCTTTAAATGATGAATCATTAGTAGTGTAAAATAAATCGCAGTTCTGGGTTATTCTCAATCGATACCGCCGATCTCCATTGACATGCGACAGCGTAATGGTACGAGTTACATCAGTTGGCACGAAGACATTAAACTTCTTGACCATTTTCCGTACACATTTTTTAATATATGAGTAATTTTGCTTGATTAACTGAAGATCTTCGACGGTGTCTTTGTTAAATCTCAGCAATATCCCGATAGTTTCAGCCATGTCAATTACATGCGTTGAAACCAGGTTCACAAAAAGCGAGCGAGAGAACTAATATAATAAAACTAGGACTTTTGCCCAAATTAATTCTAAAATGGTAGAATTCAGTTCAGACTAAAAAACAAATTTAATATATATAAACAAAATGATATCCTCCCTGATGCTCATTTGATATCAAAATTCACTATTAATTCTCTCCTCTGGATGAACTCCAATATATTTGCCTCATCTCAGGTGTAAAGAATTAATAAAGATAATGAATATTATTGAGTTCTCAGTCATCCCTAACTTGGGAAACATTAATCATTTGCGGCCAGCTACTTATTGTGGTAATTTCATTTTTTAATGCTTTTCACAATCGTTTGAAAAAAACTGGCCGCAGAGAACAAAGTTAGTGTGACATAGGCTGAAATGTGATACTAACATCAATACTTCTACCTCGTTTCGCCATTTTGATCCATAAGTCGAAATAAAATTTTGCCACACTTCGGTGAAGATTGTATTAGAGTGTACAAAGCTTGAATAAATATAAATCGCTTCCTTCTGCATACTAAACTTTTGTCAAAATAATTAAAGCAAGGTAAAGCATATAACATAATTGTCTACCGCCATCTAAACTGTAAAACAAACTTTTCTAACACTAAATAAGTGAAGTTAAGAAAGAAATGAGCTTATTGTGGCAAAGCTCACCTGTTACACTTAAAACTAAACAGCTATTAAATTAATAAGACTAGGTTTCTCCCGATGGTGCCAAAAATACTGTCCGCGAGTTCAGCCAAAGGTTAGTTCAATTTGAGCCTCCTTTGACTGCGCATTGTACCATCAGTCAGTTGAAAATATGCAACCTTGGTTATAAATAGTTCTTCAATTTGCTAGCTTTCCTGCCATTTGGTGACAGGCAGTTCATTTCAAACGCATAGGTAAATCTAAAACTTCTAGAAACTACAACTATCTCTGACTTGTCAATTTGCACTTTGGGCTCGTAGGCATTGGTTACCTCCCAAAGTCCACGATATTGGAGAAAGATGTACCCGAGTGTCTCTTGGAGTGCTGTCTCTATAGCATATCAAATAATCAATTTATTCGGATTCAGAAAATCACCGTGGATTAGTAACAACCGATATAGAGAAGTCTCAAATGCACAGGTAACACACGGGATGTTAATACGCTGTATTTAAGACTAAATGACGTGTTTAGCAAAAACGAAATGAAAGCGACCTAAGTTGAACCTGACCGACCGCAGAATAAATGAGTGGATTTACGTCGTGTGTCTCACAAATATGTTGGAGAAATCTTCTTATTTAATTTAGATTCAGTAGATGTGATTACATTAATATTAAGGTTAAATAAGAACTTTAGATTTTCATTCAGCTTTTATTTCGATACGGTACATTCAACGCAAATGACGATTGGTATAATGAAAAAAAAGGATATTTCTAAACAGGAAAATAGACTCATCGGCTAGTAACAAGGCACGCTTCTGAGTACCAAAGAAAAGTTTTATCAGTTACACCGGTAATATCTGCAGCCACCTTGGCTTGAAAGGCCTGCACAAAATGGACAGTCAGGACCAAATATTCTTCGGCAAAAAAAGCGCATGCAAGAAGCATTGCCAGAAGAGTTATGTGAAAACGATTAACAGGCAAACAGCCACGATGCAGAAGACGTAGAAGATGGGCAGATGGCTATGAAGCGATCAAGAATCTGAAAGGCAATCCAATTTCACGTCCGTAGAACCCCTAGTTTAGAGCTCGATACACTAGCAATGAGAGTTCCCGAACCCGCCCGAAGGCACGAATTTCTCTTCCCAACTTACGCACCTAATATTTCGCGTTTCAATTCAAAGTAAAAGACACACACATATTAATCAAGATCTTCGACATCAGGAACTTCATAAAGTATAAACTTAAAAAATAAATTTCTAAGAGGTTTGAAAACCAATTTTTACCACTTTTACCCAATACTTATCTTAAAATCTATTTATGCACTCATTTTCCAGTTTTCGCAACGTGAAAACACAATCCCATTTTCCACCAACCCTGGCATGCCTCCAGAGAAACGGGAGCAGTGTTGCGCCAACAGAGTAACTTTGGAAAAAAATAGTTTAAAATGAGCATTTGTCCTTGATTGAAAAAGATATATTCGTTCTAAATGATTTTAGATAAAAGAAAAAACACAAAACGCCAAACTGATGCTTAGCGAACAGATATGTTGAGGAGGATAATGCCTTGACTTATTAAATGAATGACTAGAACATATATTTTGAAAATCTAATTCACATTTTCCTAAGAAAATATTTATTTTGCAGAATCACGTTGCATAAATGCTAAGAATTGCAAACAAACATTTTGGTTATAATATAACCTTGACAGACAGGGTACTAAGCCCCGGAGCAATGTACTTCGATTGCTTGTCAACTTAGGGGCGTCTCAAAGTTACACCTTGGAAGTCATTAAAGAATAGTTGTCTTGTGTATTGCCCGAAATGCAGTTTGAGGAATCAGCACTATCAGTTCAGCTATTAAAAAAGTCAAATAAACCGAAATCCGAATTTGTTCTACTGCGTCGAATCCCGTGGTGGACGTCAAAGCTCACTTATTGATACTCCCTAGATTATCAACCAAAGACGTCGACACAACAAAATGTAAAAATATACAAATTATGCATGTTTGTGCTATCGCAATCGGATTCGATACATATAAACCCAACAGAATCTTTGTAACTTTGCAAAACTCATCTTTGTTAATGAAGAAAAAAGTTTTATTTACACATGAAAATTTAACGAATTTGGTTGGAGACGTGAGATGATGTTTCTGTACCAGTATCTAAATAAGGGGCATTCATACACAAAAGATTTAGTTCGAGTACGTGCCTCACACAGGCTTTACTTCGGTTTTCTCAATGACCCACCCGAAGACTCGACTAAGACTTCATTTACGCCTAATAAATTTGTCCACCAGTCCAGTAAATATCTCTGGACTTTTTCGATTCCTGTTCAAAAAAATTATCACAAGGTAACTTCGACGGAGTAAGACATCTTCACAAGCACTTCACACTAGCTTATTACAACGCAAGGGCATGATTCTTTGAGGGAGTGAGTTTTCAACTTTTGTAATTGTACCTATTTTGCCATGGCAAAAGAGGAACCTAAAGTGAACCATTCAAAGAAATGAATATTGAAACCTCACTTGTATCATTTATTAACGCAGAACGAATGTTAGAAGGAACCAAAGACATTGTCTAGGGCGAAAATGTAGTGAACATACAAATAGTTACTGATGTAGAAAATATGTTGTAAAACTCGATCTCTTTATTAACTTGAGCGGTAGAGCACATCTATTTATAATTGCAGACAACTCAAAAAAAGTCGTCCTAGTACACGAAAAGCAAGTATTAGCGTTTTAAACGACAACAACTCTTTCGAGCATAGGACCTTGTTTAAATGCAGTCAAGTACAGTTTTACAAGTATTCCTAGTTTAATCAGTTTTAAGTTGAAATTTAATAACAGAACATGCCGAGAAGAGATAAATGATGTCCATTAAAGCTATTTTGATATTCAAACATCCATTGAAAATGCTCAAAGATCTCTGCTGCTGCTTCCACGACTTCGAGTACTCGGGATTGATTTAATTTGAAGTGCAAAAAAACACTTTTGAAATTTTCTCCAAAACTGATGATTATTAAAATTAGTTCTTAATCATTAGCACTAAAGGATAATGACTCCACGAACTTCTAGTCAGTAAAATTGCCAACTGTTCAACTTTCAATTCAAATGTGGACGTTAATCTACATAAACAAAGGTCTTTTTTCCACGTGGTTATACCCAACCTAAGATATGAGGAGTATTTTTTAACCTTCAATGGAATATTTATAAAAGTAGTGAAGGGTTGTGTTTACAGAGCACCAATTCAGAGGCCTATTGGACACCAAAAGATTATGCTCACTTAATGAAAATACAGTTGATTTCCAACAAGCAAAACTTGGAAACAAGCAAGTTCTTAACAAAAAACGCATTCAAACTTTACATTCCATGATTGAGCGTGTGTTAAATTGAATATTATTGGCTTCGAGCATGACGTCGTAGGTGATGATAATATGGAGAAAAGAACAAACTAATACGTTTCTCTACTCTTATGACTAGTAAGAGGGCTTATTATTGCGTTACACTATCGGTGTCCGCATGATAGTTGAAAATCTGATGGCTAATGCACCCCAGCGATACCGGTATTTGATTAATTGATATTAAAGTTGTTTTTGTAATTTTATCGGCTATTGCTTCAAATAAGGTTGATTTCAATATCGTTAACATTTTTTTTTGATTCAGGAACACATTACTGAAATCAGAGAAATTGCAGAAAATCCGGTCCCCTCGATATAGTTCCCAGTAAAAGCCAAAAGTTATAGAGTGGTTTGATTTTGATGATGTGATTGAGACTGTTTTTTGGCCAGACGTCATTATTACTCAAAAGGTACTACTTCAATTCGTTTGACTAAATACTTTACTAAGATCTAGCATCGGTTAACTTTACAATTTCTTTAAGAACTATTTCAATTTAATTTACCTTTGTCACTCATCACCCCAAAGCCAATCCCCATTTCTAGCATGTTGAGTTTTAGGATTAGCAAACATATTCATGTGAGAAGATCCAAAAAGTCCATCGAAAATTGGTGATCCTGACAAAATGAGACTATTGATGTTCGAATAGCAATTGAAAATGTGGTTCTGGAGCCATGTCTTGATTGTTTAGGAAGCGAGTGTTGAGAAACCGTTCCAAACGTCTTTAAAAGTATGCCAACCTACTTGTAATAGTTTGTCTAGAGGAGAAAGACCCATCGTCTTAAAGTGGTATCGACGGACCGGTAAAGAATAAGTTTGAATCGGGTAATAAAAAAACTTGCGCTACAGACATTTCTGACGATGTAATATTCTTCAAGATAAGGTTAGAATGAATCATCAAATAAAGTTTTGCTTCCTTATTTAAATAGGTTTTATTGTCACTCGAAAATGTGGGGGTTAAATGGTATAGAGCAGTTCAAGGGAAATGGGTGGGGGACAACGAACCAGCACAAGAGCCAGCTAGTCGCAAGAGCGAATGTAAAAGGTAGAACAGATTCGAAGTGAGGCTGAAATACCTGGCGCGTTTGCAAATGATTCCTCATTCATCTAAATGAAAGGCTTCCCTTTTCTCCGGAAGTTCGGTAAACCTAATTCGTTATTAAGGAAGTAGAACTCATTAGTTTTGAAGTTTGTCAGGACGGTAAAGTTTCAGGTCAGGTCCAGTTCTTTCAACACCGTCGGGAGCTTAAAATAAGCATAAAGTGGTACAAGACAGGATTACATTATTACTTGTAGTGCGGTCACGCGTCCAATGCAATCAAAGTGTTTCAAGTCAATACCCAAAACATTTTAAGTTAAATGGAATAAAACTACCAATCAGAGACTCAGAAAATAGCACCTCTTCCAGTTTATCATGTGTTCAGATGAACTTATAGGCTTTGAAGGCCTGTTTTGAATATCATCTGCTGTTGTAGATTTGTCTGTTCATCTTCATTATAAGGTCTTGAAAGCCACCCTGGCACCAGACTGCAAAGATCAGGGCGAGTTGTACTTTTGCAGACTCGAACGACTGAATTAGGGTCATGCCCTGAATGTCAATCCAGAAGTACTGTTACCCGACCGCTACTCATTCCGAGTTTGATAGATCATGAAATTTCGAAAAGCTATCAGTATGGAGAGTCATGAATGCACCCGTTTTACGAAACAACTGCTAATACTAGTGGGTGACAGATGTCTCCAAAATATGGAAACTGCTCGTCTTTAACACAAATCTTAGTTCTTGCTTTTTACTGATTTCCAGATTTCAGTTCAATGAATTGTGCCAAACAATAGACTAAGACATTTGACTAAGAAGTGGTAAATCATTTATTTACACTTTTAAAGCGAATAGAAAAAGAGAGGTTTCTTGTTGGTCGTTATTTTCAGCAGAACTGCAATTATTGGAGAAAATATTTTTACGCTTCCATATGAATATCTAATTTGCATCTGGAAAACATTTAGGAATGTCCAACATTTGACGCGGAATGCATATAGTCCTTATAATTATCAGCCTTCTTCGCTTATTTGGCCGCATCGGATGATGAGCAGAACACTTGAGTGCTAGTACCTTGGTGATACAGAATGGCAAACCTTATCGAGATGGAGAAGCGAACTTTTGGTCTCAATGAGTCACTCCAACAAGAAGTACAAGGAATGGCTCGATTTTGCTATAAAGAGCACGAATTCGTCAACATCGTTTTGATCAAATTCGCATTGGAATCCTGGTAGAGACAGAATACCTCATGGAATTCTTCATGAAAAATATTACCAACCTATTAAAATTACTACAAATTATACATTGAGTGCCCATTCAAGCAGTTCATTTCTGATAACAACGGCCCCGGCGAATAATGACGGCAGCAATATCTCAGTAACACTCGTTTTGAGGTTACACATTTACTTGAGATACGTTCGTTCATAGCCGAACTTTAGTTTATTGGTTATTTTATGTGATTTTAACTAGACCGCACTTTATCAGTACAAACTTAATTAGGCAGTCGTTTTAATCGACAACCATGCTCAAACATCCTTCAAAAGAAACCATTCCGGATCAAAAGATGATAAAGTATCTATCATATATGTGGCTGAAACCCATAAGGCGCAAAAAGTAACCTTGCATTTTACCTAATTGACCCCACAATTTAGAAAGCTGACATTAGAGGACCATTTGGAATGGCTTGAAAGGTACCCCGGCCTTTTCGAAAATTCCGGACTCACATCGAAAATGGAGTCATCGGTGAAAGTCGTTGTTGACGTACCAGCAGCGTTTGAATCGAATGGGTCTTATTCCTACAATTTACGAAAAAGCGAAAACCGAACTCAGCGCCTCTCTGGAACCCCAGTAATGGCGGCTCGAAAGAAGGGAAATGTTAGGATTAAGGAACGTCAAAAGGATTAAAAAAACCCGTGAACAGAGCAAATAGATCCGAAATCCAGCTCAATCGTGGTAACCAGTTTCATTTATCTAAACAAATTTTATTTATGAAAAAAAAAACTTGCTTTCCAATAAAAAATGAATCTATGTATTTATTTCCCTCCTATATTTAAAAGCTGAACAAACATGAACCGCAGTCGCGGCTAAAATATCGCTGTTCTGATAGTTTCTTCGCCATCACAAGTCAGATTCAGAGATACGAGATTTTAAAATATGTGCTCTTATTGCATTTAAAGTCATCTGGCCCCCTTTTGATCAGGCCTTTCAAAAATACAAATTTAAAAGTCGCACTACTGATTCTCCTAACCAACTTAGAGATTTACTTAATTTGATAGGGAATTCGGCTGACTGGGAACTCTCGTGCTTTAAAAATGTGAACTAAAGACCTGTGATTCCTTAAAAGCAATCTTTTCATGTGATTATCATCTTTAAAATCAAGTCTGTATCTCTGTAAATGCTGCTTCTCTCTTTGCATGCAATCTCTGATTCTACCTAATTTTTACTTTTGAAACAAGCTTAAAATAATTGGCAACTACTAAATAAGTTATCAGGCATTCTGTATACTTCAACAGCATTTATATTCATCCTCAAAAACTTAAAAGTTTTCAAAGAGCTTTATTAAAAGCTCTTACAAATGGGTTTTAAAAATGCAGATTATTTAAACTTGTCAAAATCACCACACCAACAAGTGTAACAATAAGAATGTCGATCTTGGTGCCTTGCCGACTGAGCCTTTGATCACCCTATTCGGTTGGTGTTATTAAAGACGGCAGGCACTTTCAAATCATCATGGTGTACAACCATCATCCTGAATCAATCAAATTCTAGCGGTTGTGCCGCTAATTTTCAACATTAACATTAACATCAGCATTAAAGCTCGTCAGTCATCGAACTATACGGCTTATATCGAAGAACTAACATGGGTACTAAACTTGAAAAAATAGCTGTTTCTATCAGCTCATTGCTCAAGTACCTTGTAAAATTGTATTGCAATTGTTAAGCGAATTCGTAACAATGTACATTGAGGTCAAACGCGTTACCTTACGAATGAACTAAATACCGGGCATAAGTTTTGTAAATTTCCTGAGTTCAACTACCACCCAAGTTTTTTGGATTTCACTAGTTTTAAAACCTAGCTAATTTTCAGCCCTACTATCTCAAATGGTCATTTTATAGTCATTTTACGGCAATTTAAGGCTTGGAGTTATAGCAGGTCAATAGGGGGATTTGATAAATGAAGGCACACATGCATCGATGGCTCTACAAGTTTATTAAGTCCAGAGTTCTCAAAGTTTGAAGATGCCTCCAGGATCGTCAAACTAAAGATAATCAGATTTCGAGGCACCAAGAGATCTGTCTGAACTCAATCAGAAGAAAAACTCTCGATGGCCTCTTGAAAATAACAGTTTCTTCTGCGTTCATGTAGTTGAAGTAGTACAAAAAAGCAGGGTTTGGATCAAACTGTCAGTTAAAGAAACTGTATAACTGTATGACCCCATGATTGCCAACTGAAAAATTTTACACCATCCTGTCATTATTGCTTTTATCCTAACCCGTTTCATGAAAGAGGTCTACGGTTTCGGGTTTTGCATTTTCTGTTCAGTCACGCCGCGTACAATTTGTTTGATTGCAAGTAGCCGTGAGGTGGAAACGTGACGAATTGGCCTTAAAAGTCTTATGCTGGAGCTTGGAAAAAGTGCATTCAAAAGCTTCATTACGACAGAAAATTTAAAATGTGTGTCAAGATGTGTCAGTTAGAATTGCCAGTAATCTTTAATGGCCGACACTGCGTTATGGCCCACATGAGAATCGGAATTGGTAGCAACATTTAATGGCCCAAGCATGTTTACTAACGGCTTACTTGCAGACTATGACATGCTTGTAAATAAACTTAACCTCCTAGATTTTAGTCAGTAGCATTGACTGAAATATTATCCAATCAGGAATGTTAAAAGAGCATGACCTACCATTCACCTCTTGTGAACCCGATTCAACATTATATCAACAGAAGCGTGCTCAATTGAAAGGAAACCACCCACGATTTAGTTGAGCAAGGATGCATAAACTTTGGATGGACAGATTTGCCATTGAAATCGAAAGTCCCATCCAACGACAAGGTAAAACCACCAAACTATACAAAGCTCGTGACGTGCTAAGGAGAATCAAATTAGCGATTAAGGAAGTTGAGATAAAAGACCCCGATGGCGACCACAGAGAGAGAGCTATTCTTGAACACCTTAGAGGTTGCCCGAATATCATTAACCTGCTCGGATCAGTCAGAGTTGAGCATGTAAGTTTACTCGATTGCACCCTCCATGTTGGCATTTCTCGATATTTTGGTTAAATAACTCATGAAATCCCACTTTTAGGAGGCCCGGATATTTCTCACTTTTGATTACGTTGAAAGCACTTCTTGGTGGAATATTCAGAATTCGTTGTCAAATGATGATCTACAAAATTACATGTGTCAACTCTTTTCGGCTTTGAGTGCCTGTCATGAGCGTGGGATCATACATCGAAATATAAAGCCAGAAAACTTGTTGATTAATCATGGTAGAAGACAACTTCAGCTAACTGGTTGGAGTCAAGCAGTTTATCACCATTCACAAGAAAATTACCCCTTGGAAGTCTCGACATATGAATATATGAGCCCAGAGCTGTTAATGAATGGGCCGGTAGGTTGTAAAACCACGCTTTTAATTGCCTTCCTCAGAATAATGGTTTCTCGGTAGATCTGTGGTCAGCTGGCTGCATTCTCGCAGCCAGCGTATTCCGACAAGGAGAACTATTCAGTGGCAGTTCACGTGTTGAACAACTTCTTAAAATCGTGAAAATTCTGGGCTCAAAAGACCTTGAGAGTTACATTCAAGCCTATAATATCAAGGTTGTTCCACAGTGTTTGCAAGTCTTATCAAGTTTCCAGGGTGCACAGTGGGAGGACCTCGTCAGTTCTGCAAATCACAATGTTGCCACTGATGAAGCACTTGATTTAATAAGCCAATTACTCGTCATTGATCCATTTAAACGGTCTTCTGCTAAACAAGCATTGTCACATCCATATCTAAGATGGCATCGAGAGAGAGGATATCAAACCAAATTTAACGAAGCCGACATTCCATGGGCTTATTTCGACTGTACATTTGCTAGATTCATCGGAGAAGGAACATATGGAAAGGTATACAAAGTGACAAATAATACGGACGGAAAGGAACTAGCGGTAAAAATAATGAAACGTGGACGTGGCGATGCTATGCTCAATGAAATTTATGTTATGGAACAACTGCAAGGAGCTCCCAACGTCATCAAATACTTCGGCTGCATTAAAAGCATTTGTGTGAGTTTCCTTATGTTTCATTCATTTTAATTTCTTCTAAGAGTTCAATATTCGAGAATTTTAGAAGCTGTTAAATTATTTATTTATTTTTGAAATGAAACTTGGAAAACCAATCAGCTGAGTTTACCATCTACCCAAGACGATTGAGGCGTTTATGGTAAGTAGGTTTAATCTCAGAGGTCTTGCACTCACCTATGGAAGGGTAAAAAAATTCTGCTGCAAATATGGTAATCTGGAGCCCATTTGTTTTTGTTTGCAATGACACAATAGCACATTTCTCACTGGTTATGTTTACATGAAAAGCTGGTGATCTATCCTTATCCTACGGATATTAACCAAGGTCAACTAAAGGTTTTTATATGTGTTTCGAGTTTTCTAACCATAACGTCATCATCATCATCATCATCATCATCATCATCATCATCATCATCATCATCATCATCATCATCATCATCATCATCATCATCATCATCATCATCATCATCATCATCATCATCATCATCAAAGAAAGTGCTTGAAATCGCTCCTTAACATGGCGGCAGCACCGCCAAAAAGGCGTCAGGATACTAGGAGAATACATGGTTTATTCGTTAATGGTGAGCCTTCATAAGATATCATTTTGGAGGCCGAAAAATTGGAGCAGCGTTGATCATATTTAGAGTTTCACTCGGATCGAATTCCCATAAAATAATCGGTATAAGGCGTATACAGTTTCAAGTCGAATGGCTATGCTTTCGCTTTAAGTAGCAAGAATAGTATACCTCATTTGATCGAGCTCTTCTTACTCATCCAGTTCACTAAGCCATCAATTTCGAAAAGGATCAATACTTTTACTTTCTTAGTGGTACATCTTAGTGCCTTCAAGATCAAATTGAAGGTATTTCTGTCATCTCCACACCGAGGAAATATAGGAATTGCATAGTTGATCAGTGTGTGCAGAGAAGACATCTATCACTCGTTCTAACAAAATGACTATTTAAAGATAATGCTATCTTTTTTAGAGTGGGCTGGGTATCCTCGTATTCGAATACGTTCAGTTCACTGAATGGAGATGCCTCTACAAGTCTCTGAAGAGTACAGACATTCAATATTACATCTACCAGTTACTTTTGGCCTTGGATGCGTGTCACAGCTTCGGTTTTATGCACAGAGATGTCAAGCCTAGCAACATGGTCATCGATCCTACCAGTAGAAATTTGAGGTTAATCGACTGGGGACAAGCTATTCGATATCAGAAAGGAAAAGAATATAGCGTCGACGTTGGAACTCGTCAGTACAAGAGCCCAGAGCTACTTCTTGGACATCAAGTACGTTTTTTTCATAAAAAAATTATGATTTTATTTAGCAATACGATTTTGCCATCGATATGTGGCCGGTCGGATGCATTTTGGCGAGTGCAGTTTTCCGAAAGAGGCATCTATTTCCTTCAGAGAATAATAACGGTATGCTTAATCAAATAACCAGCCTAGTCGGATCCGAGGCCATGCTTGCCTGTTTCAAGAGGTACAACAAAAATACATTGCCCACTGATCACAATTTTGAGAACATCGAAAGGAGGGAATGGTCAAGCTTTATAACTAAATCCAACAAGAGAGTAGCTACCAAAAAGGCAGTAGATTTGGTTAGTAAGTTGCTTGTTTGTGAGCCCGAAAAGCGCCTTACTGCTAAACAGGCCCTGGAACACAGCTATTTCAAGAAGGTTTCCAGACTACTATTGAAATAGATGCAAATCTCTCCGGGTTTGAACATTCTACGACTCATTTCATTCATTCAAACGCAAACTAATAGAAACAGCGGGAAGATTCGTCCGATTGAATGCCAAAAGGAATGCGCAAGGTCCTAATTGATGCACTGAAGAGAAATAACATTAGCTGAATAAATAACTCGATCACATTTAATGTATTGAATGCTGAAGGCTGCCACCTTCTAGTGTCTGTAATTCCCATTATAATAAATTATTTCGACTACAATACAACTTATGGATGTTTTATCTTGTCCAAGAAATATGGGATAGTGAAATTATGCCTACAAAAGAACGCCGATGCATCAAAGACATGGAGCTGTTAGAGTAACGCTTTATTCTTCAAACAACGCAGAGTTCCGTTTCACTTTCCGTTGAAGTTTAATCCGAAGATTTTCGCATTCAGCATATGTCAAGGGGATGTCAGCAGCACTGCGGCTCTTCTTCAATTCAGCGACCGCTTCTTCGTATTGTTGGTCAGCGATGATAGCGATTGCGATCTTATCCGCTTCGCGATTGCTCATGTAGCACTCTTCCTGCAGCCTCCCACGACCTCGCACACCTGTTGGGAAAACTGCATTTTAAAAAGAACTCCCCAATAAGCCAAGGCTGATACACTGCACCACAAGCCTTGCCCTCAACTTCCTATCAAATGCCACAAGGCCGCATTTTGCTGTCCTAAGTGTTCTAGGGCAAACGAGCAAAGTTGTTTAACTAACAGAATGCAATAAATTCCACACTCAAGTCAATACTCAACACAAAAGCAGCACTGCTTAGACGAATCAGAATCGCTTTTCATCTTAATCTTTCAAGTCTAGTTTCGCATGCACCTCAAATAATTGCCTGGATCGCAAGATCTAGATCTGGATTGAATAAATGCCCGCATTCCACTACGTTGTGGTTTGGGCTTGCTTAGGAAACCAGTAACACTTCTCCGAAACACAATACACACTTGAGCCTTACAACCTGCTCGATCAAGCACAAGCGATATTGATGCGACACTGCAAGTCATGAACTAAGTCCTACAGATACTTACTGCCATCATGTCGATTCAATGTGTAGTCCAACTGGCGAAGCATTGCCATCAGAATGTCCATCGTGTACTCTCCAGTGCACCTAATCATTGAGGGAAAGCACTTGTTAAGCTGCAAATGAATGTGAACATTTCAAAAATGCTGACACCAAAAGCAAGCGACCCACACCTAAACAAAATCACGTCTGGCAATAATTCAGATTTGGCCGCCAAATCGAGAGCCACCTATTTAAAGCATTCGTGTGATGAAAACTGTTTTTTAAAAAATTGGAATTAAATAATAATTTGCATTCTTTTTTTTACCATTTACATTTTAATTAAGTGTTCGGAGCTGAGTGGAACGAGTGGCAGGGTGTTTTGACATCAAAACGGCAACAACGATGTGGACATTGCTTTGACATGGATCAAGTAGCCATGAATCTGATTGCTCTTGCCATATTTCATTCGCACTCAGCTCCGAATACTTAATTAAAATGTAAATGGTAAAAAAAAGAATGCAAATTATTATTTAATTCCAATTTTTTAAAAAACAGTTTTCATCACACGAATGCTTTAAATAGGTGGCTCTCGATTTGGCGGCCAAATCTGAATTATTGCCAGACGTGATTTTGTTTAGGTGTGGGTCGCTTGCTTTTGGTGTCAGCATTTTTGAAATGTTCACATTCATTTGCAGCTTAACAAGTGCTTTCCCTCAATGATTAGGTGCACTGGAGAGTACACGATGGACATTCTGATGGCAATGCTTCGCCAGTTGGACTACACATTGAATCGACATGATGGCAGTAAGTATCTGTAGGACTTAGTTCATGACTTGCAGTGTCGCATCAATATCGCTTGTGCTTGATCGAGCAGGTTGTAAGGCTCAAGTGTGTATTGTGTTTCGGAGAAGTGTTACTGGTTTCCTAAGCAAGCCCAAACCACAACGTAGTGGAATGCGGGCATTTATTCAATCCAGATCTAGATCTTGCGATCCAGGCAATTATTTGAGGTGCATGCGAAACTAGACTTGAAAGATTAAGATGAAAAGCGATTCTGATTCGTCTAAGCAGTGCTGCTTTTGTGTTGAGTATTGACTTGAGTGTGGAATTTATTGCATTCTGTTAGTTAAACAACTTTGCTCGTTTGCCCTAGAACACTTAGGACAGCAAAATGCGGCCTTGTGGCATTTGATAGGAAGTTGAGGGCAAGGCTTGTGGTGCAGTGTATCAGCCTTGGCTTATTGGGGAGTTCTTTTTAAAATGCAGTTTTCCCAACAGGTGTGCGAGGTCGTGGGAGGCTGCAGGAAGAGTGCTACATGAGCAATCGCGAAGCGGATAAGATCGCAATCGCTATCATCGCTGACCAACAATACGAAGAAGCGGTCGCTGAATTGAAGAAGAGCCGCAGTGCTGCTGACATCCCCTTGACATATGCTGAATGCGAAAATCTTCGGATTAAACTTCAACGGAAAGTGAAACGGAACTCTGCGTTGTTTGAAGAATAAAGCGTTACTCTAACAGCTCCATGTCTTTGTATATATTTATAATGAACTTGATGGAAAATGTTAGTTTCGTATCAAATCCATCATTTGTGAACGACAATGTGTAGCGTCTTGACTCCTCATTTAAAGATTGCTACATTCAAATAACTTTAGAAGATTTTAACCTAAACTGAGATGTACGGCTACGTAGTTTTGTTTGTCAGATTGGTTAAAGGCACCGATCATTTAATCCGCACTTCAAATGTCTTTTGATTCATTAACAACCATTGGGCAAGTCTCAAGGACTTATTGGGGGCACAACAGAAACGCACAGAGCTTGTGCAACAATCAAACAAATACAAATAGTAAGAGAAGAGTTAAATTGACGTCATCGACATCCTCGCCTTCTTGGGCTAGGTTTCGTCGTGCAGTGACAGTTCAATGTTCAGTTGCACTTTGCGGCATCTCGTCCGTCCTCAAAACATCTTAGTTTCGTTTATGGTCGATGGGCCTTTGTTTTCCTCGTCTGATCGTCCTCATCTAGGTATTCTTTGCTATTAGGCGACCATTTGTGTGGGTAAGCGTTGTTCACAGCCGTATCAGAACAGTTGTGTA
This sequence comes from Moniezia expansa, assembly GCA_019097775.1. Lineage (NCBI taxonomy): Eukaryota > Metazoa > Platyhelminthes > Cestoda > Cyclophyllidea > Anoplocephalidae > Moniezia > Moniezia expansa. Next base: position 2,007,148 of record JADFDV010000062.1, on the reverse strand, counting down.
GTTCACAACGCTGGAGCTTTCATATTTTCGCAGATGTTTCACTTGCCTTGAACTATAACTTCTTCCTCCAACATGTTCAGTTCTTCTACTTTCTCTGCTGCATCGTTTAGTCCTTTCCTCATTTCTGCTGGCTTTTTACTTTCTGCGATTGCAATCGAAAGGTGACGATCCCTTTTATGTCTCTGTTGCCAACACTGAGTCTTGTATCTTTTAAGGCAGTCCTTAAGCGGGCGCTTTAGCCAAAGGTCCAGAATCTCTTCAGTTTTGCGTCCTTCTTCTCCATCATCTTCTCATAAGTTTCTTCGTATCTATGACCGTCTGTGTTGGTACAGAGAATATCACGTTGCCTTTCTCCCACCAATCTAGGTGTGTCATTATCATCTCGACCTTTGGGGCTTTACTTTCGATCAAGTAGCCATGATTCGGAATGCTCTTGCCATATTTCTTTCGCATCTTTAGTTAATTAGAGCATCCACTTCCTTGTAGCCGCGACGATTTTGGTAGCTGTGTCAATGGTGGTTCGGCAGCTTCAGTATATTCATCTGAACGTATAATTTTTTATCAAGCAGTTGGCAAAGGAACCGCTGCAAAATTTTAATTTCGGAGATGATCCTTCTTGCTTTCTGCCCTGTTAACCCAGAATCTCTTTCGTTAGTAGCGTCTTATTCTGATCTTAAAAGCTGAACCCTGCCCTGCTATATGTATCAGGCCAATGAAACATCCATGTTGGCAGGTTTTTAGATCAGAGTTGATGGTTAGCGATTATTTTCAGAGCCCTTCTTATCCGCCAACTGTCATTCCCTTAGATGACAGAAGTTATTACCTCAGTACCATAGAAGATGAGGTTAAGGTTCTCTTCGAGTGAGAATACTGTTTTCCTCAACCAAGAGTTTTATAAAAAGATGTAAGTTGTAAATTAAATAAGTCACCCAGTAATTGCTGGCCGAGTCAGAATAGCAGATACAGCCTTTCCTTTGAAGCGGTTATTTCAATTGCTCGCCCTGTTTCACAGCACTGGGTTAGTACCATTTTGTGAAATTCTAACAGCGTTAGTGTATATGCTTCTTTCACAGTATAAACTGAATACAAGCTGCCAAGGCACAAAGTTCTCTACAGAGAATGGTACATGCATGATATTATCGCGCAGGCAGTAAAGTGTATTACACTTTTAAAAGTAGGCTTTGACCTCCCTATTTTTTCTTGCAAGCGAAGCAGACTTCAGTGAAAATGCAATGACTATCGAGCAGTTGTACATAGATTTCACCTCTGGTTCCTTCAATAGGAAGCCCTATTGACCTAACGGATCGAGAGTATTTGATTTATACTTCGTGAATACATTTTATAAAATTATCCCATCAATTCAAATCCTTAAAAGTCACTCACTGGATTGAACAACCACTTTTTTGAGATAAAAGTATCGAATCGAGGGCTTTAAAAATTTAAGACTCGCATTTGATTGCTGGTGATTGGTATTTCTGAAGCTTACAAGGCACCTCAGCTGAATTCTCAGCTACTTAAATGTATAAGTAGACAAGTGTTTGAAAGTGCACTCAATGATCACTTGGTGAACGAAATTAATGACAGGTTGATTTGTCAGAAGCACAAGTTCATACACTTTCTCGCAGGCTCGGTCACAGTTCATACTAATCGCATCTCTGTAGAAACACGATACCAAAGTTCAGAATGGGTTTTCGAAGGTGACCGAGAAACTGTGTAGCAACGATTAATCATTGCAGAATTTGCAACTTGCTATAAAAGGGAAGATTAAGTACCAAGCGACATAAATTAGTTTTGACAACAGGAAAAAGCAAGCCTCTCTTACGCTGAGGTAGCTTGGAGGTAACCTCAAAAGACTTCATTGTAGAAGGGATTTCAATTAGAGCACCATCGTCCCTTCCCAAACCATGATAGCCAGATAGCCAAATTAAGTTTTTACATTGCCATTTGAGCTACCGTCTTCGTTTTTAGCATTGGCTGTTATCGTTTTACCTGAGATGGAACCTCGCCACTTAAGTTTTATTCATGATTGGCTCACATCATTTCATTAGGATCCCCTAAGAGGAAGCGCACACTTCGATTTCGGCTGCATGAATGCAGAACTTAGTGGTTTAAGATATAAACTTTGATTCTACCTTACTAAGTATGACTTGTTAAAATATACAGAGTAAATGTGCGCTTTTCAGTGAGCACAGACCACTTCCTCGTCTACTTACAAGACTTCTGATTCTTTTAAAACTGTAGCAATCTCAAAAGTATATTCCACAAATTAAGTTACAACCAAGCGATCGTGCACTTACACGCCCAGTCAAAGAAGTATGCGTGCTCTATGGCACTCGAACTTACACATTTTTGGGTGCAAAATCATTTGAAACGATGCGTGTGCTTTTATATATTGGCATAGCAGGAATGACTTGACTTGTCATCCAAATGTCTGTCTTTTCCGCCACAACGCCTTCCAGTATGGCGCGGAATCAGTTATTTAGACCGCGGAGTTCTCTACTTATATAAGTACTAGATTTTATTAAACTAAAGTACCCTCTCAAATCAAACACTTGGCTTAATGGTGCCGCGTTAAAGCCCTCTTATGTGATTGCATCCCACTAGACATTATCTCACGGTTTAAACACTTCTAATGGACCACCTTTCACGTGTTAGTCTAGGCTCGCTACTTATTATGAAAGTCCAGTATTTATACGCTTGGCTTGCGCATTTTACTTTAAGCCTGAATGATGATGCACATTTTGCATTTTGCCACATGCATTTTAGATAGTTAGTAATGTAAATAAATTTAACTGTTAGGAAATAGAGCCCAAAGATTAGCTGACGATCAACGAAACCGACTGTCTGATAATCTTCGTAGATTTTGTTGAGGGCACTAGCCCTAAAAAAAGATCATTTTGATCAAACTGTAGAATGGCGGAGACAAGAAGAAGCTCTACTTTATTGAGCAGTTGAAGGAAATGATGAATTTCATTTAGATTAGTAACAACTTTCGATAACCGCTGAATTTTGAATCGCTTTACAAAGACGTGGAAACGCTCAAAACCTACACTTTGGCTTGACAAAAACCACAGAAAACTCACGTCGATTGGAAGTCTCCCAGTTGTGCATCCCATTATTTGTATTAGTATACTAGAATAGAACGATTTATTTATTTGAGCATTTTCAACTCTTGCATTTGGTTGAAAAGCCTTCCAATACGAGAGACATAGCAATTCTTTTAAGTAGCTTTCGGCTGTTCTCTTGATGAGTGGGCAGGTGTTTAAGACCAACCCAGACCGGCAAATTAACACTTTCTGGTAGCTTCAAAGCTCAAACGGAGTGGAAGATGAAAACTTGATCAAAACCCACACCTGAATGTCCACCAGAATACCATGGGAGTATGTTAAGATTGCAGACATCGAAACCAAATAAAAAATGATGAGAATTAGTTTATAACAGCGAATTCAGACAAAAATCAGGTTTAAACTTAGATTGCTGCTGGAAAAAGCTAGCGCGAGAGATATGGTGGATAGCACAAATTGACAGTTCAAAGTTCAGAGCGGATGAGAGAGAAGTGATGGTAAGGGATCGGGAATGATGAGTTGGTAGAGGAGGAGATGATCACCGCCTGCTTCTGTGCCATGATTCTTGTCCTTGTTTTGTTTGGAGGCAGGAGGCACTTGGTGGCCATATTGGCTAATGATAAGGTGTTAGAATGCCATTTGAATTCCCAACTCAACTCGATAGTTATACTTGTCTTCACGACTGCTTCAGTACTTGTTCAACAGATTCTAGTGACTGAAGAATCGGGAGATGGAGTAATTACTGTAAAACCTTGAACGGAGCCTTTCATCAAACTGATTTGAACTAAATTTCGAACACTGATGGTACTTGATAAAAGGATTGCCGACAACATGACCTGTTGCAAAGGTGATTTCAATGCCCAAGACAGGTGTAAATATTCTGCAACCCCGAACTTACAAAACTTACTGCCTTATCCATAATATATATATAACAAAGACACAGCATCCTATCGCCAGACAAGAATCATTTTCAAGGAAAAAGAATGGCTAAATAAAGGAAACTTTCGAATTGTTCACATTGCAATGGTGATACTTTAAGCTTTCGCCGATGTTGCGATACGTGTTCCAATCGACAATGGTTTGAGCTTTTATCAATCATGATTTTGACTAAAACTAATGTTTTGGGATCAATTAATAATTATTGGCATAGAAACCATGACGCCATTTTGCGAGGAGATTTTGCTTCGTGCGTTCTTTTGATGGAAGAAAAGGATAGACTATTTGGTGGATAACGAGTGCAGATAACCAGTAGACAATCATGAACTAAATGGTTTGCATTGTTATGGATAAATTAGTGTAATTTCAACAGTTGGATTCAAAATAAAGTTCATTTAGCGGAACGTAGGACTGTTATCTATGCACACTAGTCTTAAGTTAATCAACTATTGAGATCGAAGGATAGTAGAGAAATGAACTAATAGGCAACTGCAGAGAGATGAAAAGGTTGAGAATGCATTTTCTTCACAGGCTCCTCTTCCTTAACAGTGTCGCAGAGATTACTTCAAGAAACATACTTCTTCAACCAACTCGATCTTTAACAGTGTGCATTAAAAGTTTTCATCAGATGGAGAGCGTCACACAGCTACTCAACTCAACGATCCCTCATTTGTGGATCTCAGTTGATTAAGCTAACTTAAACCATAGAACAGCATTGCTTGGTCATTCATTTCCAATACAATGGAGTGCATTTTGTCACAAGCATTTTCGATATTTAGGAATGTAAACAAACTTAACTGTTAGGAATTGGAGCCCAAAGATCAGCTGACGATCAACGAAACCGACTGTCTGATAATCTTCGTAGATTTTGTTGAATATCTGTCAAATCAAGGATCTCTTTAAGGAGATCACCAATTCAAAGGCGAAGTTCTCCTCTTAACATGAGCGCCAAGAACTGATGATCAAACTGCTATCACAATCAAAGATCGCAATTTTCAATAACCGCAATTGCAAATGTACTACGGCACTAAAGGACTCTAGCACCAACTCGACAATAACTATAAGAACCACGCCTCGGAACATTTCGGTACACATGTAATAACCACCGAAATGAATCCGCTGACTAAGTACTCCTCTATTAAATGCAAACACATTATTTCACAGAAATGGTAGCCTCTTCCAACCGAAAAAAAAATAAATGAGTACGCATGCACGTATGAGTTTACTTCACTAGTTTTCAATCCTTACTGCAGTTAACTTTATAGTTATGTTCCTTTTGGAGACAATCAAACCACCATTTATGTCTACTATTTGCATACTGCATTCTGTAATCTAGACCTATTCTCCGTGATCGCGTACTCTAATTGTTGGAGTGATTGAACACTAAGAGTCGGTGATTGGTGATATCCATTTCTGCTTTTCATGTTGACTTATGCTTGACAAGCCACTGTTAGGCAACACCGTCTGCTACCTCCCAACTGCCTCTCTATAGTTCAGCATGATTGGTACTTTCTAATCGGTAATCTGTTGGAAAGATCACCTTTTCGACCTGTGTCCATAACTCAAAACCTGATATCATGAACGATGGCTAAGTGTTTTCCCAAACGCATCTATTTGAATTGTGTTTCACTGCTCAAAATAAACTTGGCGTCATAACGATTAGTGGAAATAAAGACGAAAGCAATGATTGCGCCATTCCCTTGTCCCTCATGAGTGAACGAGTTTCCATTTCACTTTGCTAGTTGAAACATACTACTACCAGCTTAAAAGTAGGCAATTTATCGTCTGCTGAATAAAGATTACAAGTGCAAGCGTATAATATTGAAACTGACAAACATTCATGCATTGGCCTATTTTACACAACTGTGTGTGAGGAAATGGAGAAGGGGAATCGCAGTTAGTGGCTTTTTTCTTCAGCTCTTGATTTTGTGGTCTGTCAGAACAGATAAATTAATGAAAAAACTCGTTTGTCATTATCACGCATAATGGAAATAATATTAGTCCATGCTTTTCTATTTACAAGATACTTTCTATTGTTGCAGAGGTGCGTTATCATTGTCATGGCATTACTTTGACCCCCGTTGCTGTTCAATAACCTTCTGTAGCTGGCATTCATTATCCCAACGAGATTGCATTAACATGCTAGGAATTTTATCACTTCATCGCACAGCATTTAAACAATGCTTCTTCCACTTTTGGGAAATTCCTTTTTCATCCAGTCGTCATCGCTACCTCTGAATTGGTTATTACGCGTTTTACATTTGAAAATAAGAATACAAACTCCTTCAGGGCTACTGTGCAATACTTCTAACCAAATGTTAATGTCATTTCACCTTCATTTGTTTAAGGCGAAGATATGAGGGAACTTTTAAAATTTTCCACTCGATTCAAGACCAGTGTGCGTTCTTATACTTAAAGTTAAAAAAAACATATCATTAAGTGATTTAAAGAGCTCATATTTATGAGCCCATCATTTGTCAAAATCACGAAGCATTATGAATAATATCATTTAACTTCTGGTTTGCTCTTTTTCACAACTGTGTCGAGATAAATTAACAATTTGAGAACAGCGAAAATATACAAAAATATATGCGTCAAACAAAAAAGATAGAAAAGACTAACTCACCTGAGATGCTTCCGAAATAGGGAACAATGAAGGAATTTGTAGAGTAAATAGACGCTCGCCCTGGTGATCTCGGATTAACTTGGTGATTTTTGTAAATTGGCAGGTTTTTTGTAGAGAAGGCTCTAAACTGGAAGATATTCTGATGGAATCTTTTGTTAATCTAGAAAAATAACCCTTTTCGTGCTTATTTGAGTTCATTCCACAAGGAAGAAGATGGGTGAAGACCTGTAAAATGGTAAGCGAGCCTGAACAGGACTATCTCTAAGACTTGATTGCCTGTCAGAATTCAGTTTCATGCACCCTTCAGTTGCTGTTCGGTCTTTTAATAACCATGAAAGAAAGTTTACGTGCAAAATATCCAATTTCTCATGCTTGAGTTTCGTCTGGCTGCAGAAATCTTGAGTGGGCACATTATTCACGCAGTTGAATACGTAGCCGACAGTTAATTTGTGCTGGTAGTCAAATAGGATTTGCATGTTCATTAACAGAATTTTGATTCCACACGCTTGACACACTGCCGATTAGACTTTTTTTAACTTTTTTTTTTTAAATTTCTCACAGTAAAGTAAGGGAATTGATGATTCAACATGCCCACATGATACGATTCAACTCAAAGTTGTCATGGTTTCAATAACAGATAATCGCACCATCAAGAAAAAAAAAAGAACTTTAAAACTTGAAGTGCATCGTTGCTGTTTATTCATAATATGCGCCCAAGTATTTTGAATCCAATCAATGCATTTTAAGGATGGCAAAGATGCGATTTTTGTGGTCATTGGCTATTACCACCAAGATTTACGATTGAAATCAGCTGTAAACCTTATAGTCTTGTAAAATACATTGGGAATTTCGATATTCATAGTTGAAGGGAAGCGCTCAATTTTTACTTTAACTTTTCTTCAGGTTAGATGGTTCAAAGTGGCAATAGAAAGACACACCTCAGCCTAGAGCGGAATAAAATGATGTCTCATATTTTAAAATAATAGTTAGATCGGATTCTGACATAACTTGTATGCACTTTGTGTACTCAGAACAGATTTTTATGGGTTGATTCTATTCTATCAAAATAAGTCACACCTTTGAGATAACCACGCATGTGATTTGGGGGATTGATTTGATCCCTGTCTCAAGTCGCATTTCATGAACAAGTGCCCACCTATACCAAATGGCAAAATACCTCATACTGGCCAGGATTTTCAGCGATTGCCATATTATAAACCAAAAACTCTTTATTCCATGCTAATCTCCATCTACTGAGTAAGTTCGAATTTTGACTAAGTTTAAAAGTAAACTCCCGGACGATCTACTCTTCCAAATCATGCATGTGTCAAGCATGTTGCTAACTGACTGCAACAAGGCACTCATACGAGTCAATAGAGAAGGCGGCTATATTTCTGGTGAAAACATCTACTTTTAATATCATGAAATGATTCTGACAATATTTCTGATGTCTGCAAATTTACTCAGCTTTTGGTTTCGAAGAATTCAATTATGAGCGCAATATATTAACTTCGGATCATGCATGTCGGTTGAACCATTCGTTTCAGAAACCGTACTCATAAATGAATTTATGGATTCACTTGAGATATTCATCTTTATTGCAACAGCATTTGTAGTCAAGAGGCGTTTATTCCACTGCACTGCTTAAAAATGGTGCGATTTATAAGTAGAAAAGTCATCTGCTTATGTGAAGTCATACATTTGCGATGAATTTGAAGAGTTTTTTGTTATGGGACTATGGACGAGGCAAGCATTCATCAGTCTGGTTTGAAGTTGCCAACTAGGCAAAAGGAACGTGAGTCTGCGGACTAAAACTATTTCCAGTGAATCTGATCTAAGGCGACCATGATAAGACTATGCTTTTCTTGAAATGTTGAAGGTGTATATTAGAATAGTTTATTTTGACAGAACCCAAAAAAAACCCCAGCTATTTTTCGAGTCAATTCTAAAAAGAGTTTGTCTTCTAACGTAGATACATTCTATAGGGCATCACATGATAGAGACTAGTGACTATTTTTATTCAAAATGCTCTCATTAGTTGTCAATTCATTATTTTGCATGTTGGGGGTGAAAGAACCACGAATTATTTTCATGTTAGACTTTTCAAATACTTGCTCACTGTAATCCCTATTTTTTTTCTATCACAAAACTTATAAAATATGCTTAATTGCAAATTCATCTGGGAATTTATTTGCTATAGCCCTTTGAATTTGTTTATATTAATTATACATAAAACAAAGCATCTGAATTTCGTCTGATTAAAGTGATACATTTTAAACCTGACAGTTAGTCAAATTTAAAAAGTTAATTTCTATGTCTAAAGGAAGGTCCACCAATGTGTAAGTGGTGCTATAAATTGCAGACTTTGTGTTAATGGAGTGGAGTCTTGGAGAATAACAAGTATTCTCTTGCGGTAATGTGAATCGACTAGCTGTCGAGTCTAAGCGAGTTTCAGAAGAATAAGCCTATGGATATCTGATGAAATTTGCCAGCAGTGGGTATCACGACTGATCGGTGTGTTCAGATATTTTGGCACTCCGCCATCTTACATTGGTTAAAATGGTTTGCTTAAGTGATTAATTGGCAGAAAAGGCAGAGTTTCAAAGATATGAAATAACGATGCAAATAATTGCAATACAATTTTAAACCATTGCGACTGTAAGTGATTTGGGAATGTACGAAGCGAAATGTTGTTGAACACGAAAGGTTCAAGATTAATTTACTAGAAGAGAAAGCAATGGATGCACTGCTGATTGCGGCGTAATTCCTTGGATAATTGTTTGATCCAGATGAAAACTACAGACCTGTTTCTTTATAGCTGTCGAGCTAGTACCGATAATGCAGATTCATGATGCCGGTATCAGTATTGGTAACTACACCCAGCCTAATGAATATTAGTGTCCGAAAAGTTGATTAAGTGAGAGTATCCTCGTTGTTGACTTTTGTTAGAGCTCTAATATATACCTCAAGCGTAGCAAATATGGATACGAAATCGACCGTTTTGAAATTTTTGATCCAATCATTTGGATTTGTGACTTATAAGTCCATGCAATGCTCCCACAATTATGAATCAGCATTAGACTCGGATTCCTCTTGACCTTACGCATATGTTCTCGATTGTACGCTCACATTCACATTACGAACAGAGCATGAACTAAACTGTGAAGGGTCTACGGGCTAAGTTGGAAGAACTGTAAATGAGACAGGTGGAGTCTTATACTGACCTGCTGTTTCTAAAACTCGCTCTTAAAACAACATCTCTTTTAATCAATTTTGTTATTCCTGTGTCTAATAGAGTTTGATTTAACTACTTGATTCCACAACTAGTACAAGGGCATCAATTGGCGGAAGTGGGAATAATCAACGCTTCTGTGTTGGCTCAACTCTTTGAAGTAGTTTCCTTGACACTGATGACCCTTAATTTCGGGTCGAATACAGAGGATGGAATTGTTTGTGCAACAGTGAGCTAAGAGTTGCCTTGAAATTGTGTCATCATTCAATGATTTTTCGAAAAAAAACATCAAACAAATCATGGCCACTTGTTAGTACGAGTTCCAGTTTGAATCATCAGCACAGCTACTCAAAGGATGCGCTGTGAGCACAGGGCTTGTTCGCAGAATCCAGTCAACCAAACAGACTAGAATATTACTTGACAAGTAGAAGAAAAATTCCGTCTTATTTGTTATTAACAAAAGCTGACTGAAAGTCTCCGCTGTCATTAACTTGGTGGTTATCGAATAACCAATTTCAGTTCCTCTCCGTGGGATGACTTGATTGCCTTTAGTTTGCAAACTACAGAGGCAATGTTCTTTTAACACTTCTTGTCATCACGGAAAGTTAAGATGAGGATAAAAAGCTTGGATCTTTGTGCTCAAAGAGGCGTATCTTCCTCTGGCTTATAATGCTCTTACCACTGACGAAAACAGCATGTGAAATTAATTCATTGGATGCATCTATATGTGATTTATTTAGCAGACTAAATAAATACGGAATAAGTCTAGCAAGGTTAGATATGAATTTCATTCTCAATAACTCATGCGCTATCTACATAGGCTCTCTGAATTGGTCCTATCAGTTGACTAGAGGTGCACACCACCTTTATATTTCAGGGTCTTGTAGAGTGATTGCAATTAACAATGAAATTTTGATAGTTGGATGAGGAGCGGTATGAGTTTGCCACTATTCTAAGACATCTGACTGCCAATCCTGCCAAAGCAATCTAATGTCTATCGTATTATTCAATGGCAATTATATATCGGCTAATAAAATGAACAAATAAGACGCATGTTGAGAGTTCAAGGCAGATAATAATAATTGAAATCGTAGGCTTCTTTTCATTTTCACCAATCTTCCCTATATCCCGTCGAGGCCTCAAGCTCGAATATTCAAGTAGTCAAACGTTTAGATATCGCAAGGCCTTCTCAGTTCCAGCCCACGCATAAATCATCGTCTGGCACGTATAAGTGGCAGTTTTTAGCTGAGAACTTCCCCGCTCTGCATTTATCTTGAAGACACACACCTCCACCTCCTCAACCTCAGCTTAGTCCCCGCCCTCATCTTCTCGTCTCCTCATTCTCAGTTTCATCCACCGTCATCGTGCGTTACCCTCGTCGCCTTGTGGCATTGCCTCTAAGTGCTTGAGGACGCCACGCATTCGAGCATCTCAGCAGGCTCGCATCAACAGAAATTGCTTATGGAGAAACAATGATGACATCGGGCAGTGAATGTCAAGCCAGGCGTCTCTGAAGGCTCCAGGGCCAGCGTCGACTAAAGGATGGTTAATGATTCGATTGGGGTAGAGAGGCGGGAGTTGTGAGCAAGCCTATAGCCAACACTAGCAATGAGGCCCAAACGGGCACGAAACAGCAGTAGAAACATTGGGTCAGATCCACTGAGCCACCCACGTCAGTCACGATTGGTGGTAATATAGTTGGAATAGTTCAGTTCACTGCTATCATCCATACACTGTTCTCTTTCTCTACTTGAAATGATGGCCTTCTCCATTTCTACTAATTGGCAGACAGTTCCCATTCTACCCATTAAAGTTCTTCATTTAGTCAGGAGCCAGAACCCACCTACTGAATAAGCCCTAGCATTTGCAAAAAAAGTAATGCAAACAATGGGCGTGACACTGTTTTATCTATTCCAGCTTTACTGGGAAGAAGAATGCACATTCTTAAGCTGACAGGAGGACATACAATAACGAGCTATAGGTCGGGGTAATGGTTTATTTATTTATTCATTTATTCATTCATATTCTCCATCTTTAAATCGACGTAGAATGTGGGTTCTCCTGAAAGGCACTTCAGTTATCAAAGACTATTTACATTTGTTTGCAAGGCTCAAAGAACTACACCAACATAAAGGGTAGTATTCGTGGTTCTGCGAATATCATAAATTGTTATTTATTTAACAGACTGTAAGACAATTCATAGATTAAGTAGATAACTTGTATTTAATAAACAAGTTACAAATTGCTAGAAAATATGCAAAAATTGAAAGAAAGCCAATTGCAGTAAATTAGAAAAATCCTCACTTTTTATGGTGCCGAACAAGTTGAGTAAGGGCTTGTCTTTAAGCCCTCTACACTTCAATCTTTAAAAATATAAAAATAGTGACACTGAGGAGGAGAAAGACTATTTTTAAGATCGGATCTGAAAGAGAAAAAAAAAAAGATTTTTCTGAGGTCATGACTCCAATATAGTTTCAACATGAGAAATCATTGGTTGATGGGGCTAATGAGCTGAATTAAGGGCGCCCCTTTCAAATTGATGCGGCTCCGTGATCAACGAGTTAGCCGCTTTAAAGGTTTTCGCAACTAATATGCCTAACTTACTCAAACAGCAACATTTTTTCGGAAAATGATAGGTTAAGCCCATTGTGTTTAAAAGGAGAAATCATGATCAGCAGTTTATTTCAACACCTTAACTCGTAGATACCAAATAGAAAACAGTCAGCCTCTGCTAAGATTCATCAGATTTTATAAGTTCAACGGGCAAAGATACGTAGAGCGTTCCTGCGGTCAGATTTCTAGTCCTGACTTGGCTCTTTTACGAAATTTCGCCTTTATAATGCATTTTAGCAAGCTTCTTGGGCATTATAGACTACTGAAAGACTTTTACTGCTATTTCAGAGCGTTTAAATACGGCTAAAAGTCATGTTAAGAATGGGATTCAGTATTAAATGAAAAAAAGGAAAGAAACATAAACGTACTAAAAGGAATCAGGGGCTGGAAAGGCATTTACATTTGTTCGATTGATGAAATTACGCCAGGCTTTGCGTTTAGACTTCTCACGACATCGTTTGACACCGCTAAGAGCGATTTGATAGTCCCACCAGGCATCAGAGCAGATTCGCCATATAAGGTCGGGTAGAAGGGTGAGTGGCAGGACCAGAAGCAGACAGAGCCAGAAGGCGGGGCAACTGCCCAAGTATACATAGTTCATGTAGACATATGTGCTCGTACCGCCGAAGGTCTAAAATTGGACAGCACATCGTCTAAAACCCTCCAGGGGTCTTGTTATCAAGCGCGCAGGTGGATCAACTTGGAAATCCTTATATTATATTGTAACGCGATCTTGGATAGACCAAACGAACTTCGTGAGATTTCTGCTGAATTGATAAGATCTAGCATTTCCCACGAGGGTGTGAAATCTTACCCCAACTTGGGAAAGCTCACAAACGTTTCCAATACACTTGGCAAGAAGTACTAAATTAGAGCAAATTCCTTAAAATTAACGAAACTGCACTCATTTGCCTGCCATTTTAATAAAAAAACATGTTTGATCGATTCACGTAGTGGAAGATACCACTCACAAAGATACTTGAATACCATCCGTTCTTTGTAAAGGTGTAGTTTGATCACTTAAATGGTGTGTGACAAGGGTACGATTAACATTATATTCTCTATAACATCTTTCAGGCGATTACTAGTTAGAAGGTTTAGAGCAGCCGACATTTTAGAAATGATAAGCGTATTCGAAAGAATTGCCTCTTTTTTTTTTAAATTTCAAACGCATAAAAGCCATTCACAAGCATAAAATGAGAAAATAAAACTATTAAAAATTCGGATTCGTATGATTAATCACGTCAAAAGCACCCCGAGGCTGAACAGACAAATTTTATGAAATTTTTAAATTGCAACATCGACTTCAGCACATCAGCTAAACGTATACGATTCGACCAAATATAAAATCGACTTACCTGGTAGATAAACATGACGATAAGATTGGCGAATCCCGTAATGTACAGACCCAAAATTATGACCAAATTGAGGGTTCTTGACATTACAACTATTCGCATAGTTCCTGTCACAACTATGTAGATGAAACAGGCGTTTCCGTACATGTTGAAATCAATACCAGGAGATGATGTTCCTGGCAGGAAAAAGCTCGCATCGGAGTGGATCAACCCTCCTGCCAGAACTTTAAAGCATACTAAATAGATCACCGCTCCGTGCCAGCAGCCATCCACTACCCAAAGAAGCACGTACCAACAACGAAGGTTTGAAGACTGGCTTATCTAGATAGTCGAGAATAAGGAAAATAAATAAGGCATGTATGATAGATGCAAAATGCAAAATAAAATTTCAGCAATCTACCAAACGGAAGAGATACGGTCTATGCAGGAGATCATCAGCTGAGATGTGCTGTTCAAAGACACCGAACACGAATGGAGCAAACGACGTGAAAGTAAGGTTATAGAGAGTAAAGAAAAGGCTGTCAAACATGGCTTGACCAGAGAATCCATCGTAGAACATGTGAATGATTTGGATCATCACGAAAGCCACGTTCTTGAAGTAGAAGATATTTGCCATCATGCTGATACGGTGGTAATTCCAGTGACCATGTAGCAATATAAGACGGCGAATGTTTCTTCAAAGGCGAATGAAAATCAGTATTTAGTGAGCATGAGTAGTAACTACAAGGGTTAAGTATTAATTACAAAAGTTAGTTTATGACGATGTTTACCTAAAAAGAGGTACAGCATAATCTGCAGCTCTGACGGCTTGTCTGCCCTCGTTACCAAAGATGCCAATACCGACACTAGCTTCATGAAGCATGGCAACGTCATTACCACCGTCTCCGACGGCGGCGGTGACTGGACGACCACCTCCACCGACCCCGTCCAGACCATGAGTCACTAATCGAACAACGGCAGCCTTTTGAAGTGGCGTCATTCGGCAGCAGAGGACCGTGGTCGCACTCATGCAAAGTCGAAGAAATTCATCCCGAAGTACTGGCTATAAAATTAGTATGGAAGCAACAAATTATAATGGTTTCACTAACTGCGAATGGATCAAGTAACTGACAAATATCGATGACCAGGTGTGACAACATGGGTCCTCGCGCCTCTATAGTCGTAAATATAATCTGAATATGGTTTGCATAACAGAATGAACCGAAGATCGCTTGCAGAAATGTCAAGCGAAAATATCCAGAATAACTAAATATTGCCATTTTAACGAGATCTCTCCTTGTGCATTTTGATGTTTTGTTTGGTTGTCCAGACGATGTTTCATTTGATGCTTGGAAGCTAATAAGCATTTTCAATAATAGATCTTGAATCAGTGATTCCTTTCATTGTGTTATTGTAGGAATGTTTGATAAAGAATGAAAAACAGCATTTAAGCGACTATCTGAATGGAACGCCAGCAAAAAAAAACAACGTCTTGAACGTTCAGAAACAGCTGGACTTAATTCAATCAGCATTTAAGTAAGTGGTAACTCTAGAGCTCCGTAGGGACTACTTCACAGGCGCAATCAATTCACTAGCTGTCAAGGTCCATCCACCCTTTTTGAAGGCAAGCAACCAATGTAGATTCTCTGTCCAATACATTTATAAGATTGAGAAGCTCGCACGTGGAACTACTCAAGCTAAAAGCAAAGGCAACTTAATGTTTTTGCAAAAAACCCAACAAAAACACCCATACTTGGAATGAGCTGACTTTAAGTACCGACGCCCTCTTTTGGCAGACATCTCGAAAAAGCCGCGTCACGGTTATCAAACTTGATTCACATAATCAAAACGCGCTTCGAATTCCAAATATGCTCATATCATAATGAATTTCAATCAGCGATTCAATCAAAATTCAACTGATGGTAGAGATTTTCTTAGTCATGTTAGCCGAAGCCAGAGGAAACTTTTAATAACTTGGGATCTAATTACTGCCGGAAGAAGTATCCTTACCGATATAGCATATCGAAGAGTTGTTCCATCGATAACCAAACCAACAGGCTCACTGGCCCCTCCAGGATTCTGTCTTCTACGTCTCCGCAGTCCGGTAGCAACCGCATTCTCGAATCGATGATGAAAGCGACTGAAACAAGAACCATTTCGAACTTTGATTTCGGCCTCGTCATCCGAGGAGGTATCAGTTTCACTGTCATCCACTTTTTTTCTAAAAATCTTCTTAAAGTTGGTCCACGTCTTCTTAACCTCCAATCGAGCATTCATGCCTTCTTGCTGAACGTAAATCGCTCTTCCGACATCTTCGACACTTTGGCCATTAGTTAGACGGATTAGTGTAGTACCTGGAGGAAAGTGTCCTGTAGCTTGGCTGATTTGAACTGCTGTCTCTTCTTTATCTCCCGTCAGGACCCAGATTTGAATGCCTGCAGAGATGAGACTCTGAAGGCATCTTCTGACACCCGGCTGAAGTTTATCTTCAACAGCACTAACACCGATTAGAGACAAGTGAGTCTCAATTTTCGCAGCGGCTGCATCCAAAGCTTGAGACCTTTCAGGACCAATTTGGCATTGGGCGTCTCTGAACTTCTTCAAGAGGGATTCATACGTATTGGAGTCTAATTCACGAACAGCAAAGACTAGAGTTCGTAAACCAGTAAGAGCAAATGCCGTCACTTGGCCCATAACTTTATCCTTTACGTAGGATGGTGTCATGTCGCATCGCTATAGAGTAGAATAATTATGATAACAAATTAATTTTCTTCCAGGTATGGATTTTCAGATGGTGAGCTCACTCTTGGATCAAGCATGGCCACTTCAGCACCCTTTGTGTACACAAAGCATCCTCCCTCATCGTCTCGTACCATTACAGACATTCGCTTTCTAACAGAGTTGAATTCAATTACCGCGTCGACTCTGTATCTACGAGTCTGCACTTTAGTCGACTTTCCACTTAAGATACCTGGATTAAATCGAACCAAGTGAATATCGTGCTCTCCGTCCTTTAAGTTGATGTTATCGTCCAAACCGATATACGTGAGTCCAACCTTTGCAGCGGCATCGATCAATGCCTTTTCATCCGGAGAAGCTGCCTAGAAGTAACAAAACCAAGAGAGAGTAGAGATAAAAAGAAATGAGAAACGTGGACTATGGCTAATATTTACATTATAAGTTATTCTTTCTTCATAGGTATCCGCTCGAATTGATATTTTCGCCTCAACAGAATGACAGAGCACGACATTAGTCCAAAATTGTTTGGCCTCTTTTGAAAGCTTGTAAACTCTCTGTTTAGTGACGTGGTGACTTTGTTCATCACTTTTTTCTAGAGGATCCTCCGAGCTGTCACTTTCAGATAAGGGGAAGTAGTCTGCGGCGTTGACTTGAGGCAGTGCAGCTGAACTTTTCCTTGTCGCAGCTGAACTGAAAGTGGATTTGTCGCTACTTTTAATCCTAAAAAGTCCACCTGCTTCGACAGAATAGATATGGTGATCTTTGGCCAAACCATAGCTTTTAAATATCATCTTGTTTTGCGTAAGAGTACCAGTTTTGTCACTAAAAAGAAATTCAATTTGGCCTAGCTCATCTGCCAGGTTTGTGGCGTTAACTTGGGCCTTTTCATTCGATTCTGAGTCATAGAATTCAACATCTTTGGAGATGAAAACAGCTAGAAGCAATTGTGTGAGCTCCATGGTAACCATTATTGAAATTGGGATGAGGTAATTTATGAGAAACAGTAAAGTAAGAAATTGCTGAACTGCGCGCCACGCTGTCAATGATGGAGTAAGGTAATACCATGGTGTTCCATAAGGCTGTTTGATCCAGAAGAAATGAAGTATGGTAAATAACAGCGTTAGCAGGAACATTGCGACCATGAAACCAAGAAGAATGGCGTTGAAACGACTAGATGATGAGGAGAATTTCCTGAAGCCAGGTTTGCCATTCAGGGAGAGCTTGGTGTCTTTGCCAGTGTAGACAGCTACACCGATCATGAATGCGGTATGTCTAAGGTTGCTTCCTCGAAAGACAACATTGTTTAAAGTGAGAGGAATGGACTCCCCGGGAAAGTTAAGGCTACCCTCGAATGACTTTAGGTCTTCGCATGGATTCTGACAAACTATAAAGGATCGAGGTAAGCCAAGATTAATTTTTTCGAAGCAATCATTTTCGATCATTTTGATGGCTGGAGCCAGTCTGGACTGAGTGAAAGCAAGAGAATTGACGGTCTTCACACTAGACTCCCCATCAAGATTATCGGTAGTGATGAAAACCTTACCATTGGAATTGCTTGATGCCACAATCACCATGTCACAGGGGAACGAACAGTCTTCGTAGCATATTATTATATCTCCGCAGTGCAGGTTTTCGGAACATTTTTCCACAAAATTTGAAGAATTTAATTCAGGATCGTTTGTCAAAACCATGAACGGGACCTGGTTAAATTTAGAGTCAGCTCTATGACGTTTGATATCATCTACTGCATCTTTAGCCATAGAAATACCTATGACGACAGCAAGGGGTGCAATAGTAGTGAAAGAATTGATGGGAGTCTCACCGAAGTAGTAGAGAATTGATATGAGGAGGAAAAAGAAGTTTGCTATGACATGAAATTGCTCAAAAAGGTTCACAGGTAAGAAATTCCACCATTTGTAGTGGGAGGAGATAACTCTGTTGTCTCCATACTTTTTGTTAATTTGATGTGCCTCCTCCAGTTGATGGGGAAGGTTGTTTATGATGATGGTTCGGCCTTTAGAATCACTTTTTTTGGAAGATCCCCAAGAAATTCTAAGGCTTTTCAATTTCATCGGGCATGAAGATGTTGCACCCATCAAAGCGAGAATTAAAGGTAAGCACAAATGTCACATGTTTAGAGTTATTAAATAGGTGCTCTGCTTGACCTTGAAAGAGCTATATGAAATGGATTCAGAATATGTGGATCTGCGTCTACTTGTCTACCTTAAATTGATAAAATATTTGAGGGTGACGGACCCTGTTGAATAAAAATGTGTTAAACATATCGAGAAAATTTTGCCGATTCAAGTTAAAGTCTGTCTAATTTGATATTGCATGAGTCGCAAAATGAAATTTCAGCTCCGGCAAATATAATCACCAAGATTGGTTATTATCCATTCTTCTACATTGTCACCAAAACAGTTATGCCATTTGGTTTAAATTTACTTTTACTTATAAGTCCGTACTCGAAATTTTATTCAGAACTTCACCTATTAAATGAGTGGTTTTATCACCCTTTAAAGAACCTGTGAGATAGTACTTCAAGTGAGAAGATTAGTTAAAGTCTAAGGGGTTGAAGAAAGTGTTCTTTCGATTTTCCTTTCCCTTGAATAACTGGAATACAAGCTTTTTTTCAAAATTTAGGTAAAAGTAGGTAAATTATTTGTCCACCGAAAGACAGCAATTGTTTAAGTGCATGACCATCACAATGCTAATTCCTTTAAAAATGAAGTTTCTTTTTCTGCAACTGGAAGAGCGGACGGACTAAAAAGTTACACTGCCTGCTTTAAATTAGATGTCTCACACACAATCGTTGCTTTCTAAACCTGAACTGGAGGGCAACATCACGTATATGCCAACTAATTCACTCTTGTTATCTCGCAGTCAAATCACCTTAAGGTTTCGAGAACAAAAATTTAGTCTAGTGAATCGACCGAAATAAGCATTCGCTGTTCTTCATTATCTGTCAGATATTTTCGCCGCCTCAAATTTTTATTTACATGATGAAACACTTGGCTAAACACTGCTTAATGAGTTTATCTCCAACCGCTACTTCCAGTTTCAAATCAGCGATTTTTGGAACTCTATTTTCATATATTTGCCTAAGTGTGGTGGATTGTTTACCTGTGAATGTTACCAATGAAATTATGACTTCTTCGAGCAGGCAGCTGTCTAATTTTCGGTCCATTTGGATGACGAAAACTTTCTCTTGAATAGAATTTAAAACAGCACTTAAAAATACTCACTATTTAATTAATTAATCAAATCTCCTATAAACTCCGCTTCCACAAGATACAAAATAACCAAAAGAATCATGATCATCGCTTAGTGAAACCTGCTATTCAAATCTGGTAGAAATTTACAAACGTTGAGAGATATCAGTAACTTCTATTTACATTTTTTGCCTATGCATTTTATTCCTAACCAGCCACCCAGATAACAAGATCCATCTGTTCGTATTAGCAGAGGGGTAAGTGATTCCTGTTAATTAAGTGGGTAAAACAATCGTTCACTTAAGACAAATAAAGCACTTGGCAGATTCCAACGACCAATTCAATTGAACTCAAGTCAGTAAACACAAAATCTGCGAAGAAAAAGAGTAGAAAGCTCTCTGAATAAGGCTCTTTAACATTTAACGTTTTTTTTTAATAGGTCATATAAATCAATAGCGTCAAAGACTGTTTTGTACTTAACTATTATACTTCAAATTAATTTTCATTTGCATAGATCGATGGGTAATGTGGAAAGAGGCAGGTTCGAAATGTGTGAAAATGATTGTGGAAGACATTTTCACTTGGGGTCGTAGTCAATGATGCTGAGTGTCTGAGGGTGAGGTATAAAAAGCGTCAAGCATTAGATCTAGCCTTTGACAATATCGATACAATGAGTTTAAGAAACCTTCTCCTTATTCAATTTTAGAAAAAGCTTCATATTTATTTGGGTTTATATTAAAACCTTGCTGGTTATGATTTTCTTATAAAAAAATATTTCTTGCAACTGCAAGAAGTGAAATGATGCATACGGAAACTAAATATAATTTAATTGATAATTTAACACAAATCTTGTGAGATTAGCAGATTGAGGTGAATAAATATTTGAAGTCATTGTTTTGGTCGACTGACACAAGCGCAAATGAGCGATTTCTCCGGTTTTTTATGCAGAGTACTCCAGTGTGCTCTAGGTGTTCGTCGATTTCCTCGAATCTACGAAAAAACACACGGATAAATATAAGCGTTCGAAATCCAACAATATTTAAACGATCATAGCAGAATTTATGTGAGAATAAATCCATTCGTTTAGCATGTCTAACCAGAGGAAATTTGCTCAACAACTTCCACACGGGGGTTTCGTTGGCCAAAAAGCCGTTGACAATGGTATCGCTTCAGAGGACTCATTCTCAGATTTCGTAAGTGCTGGTTCTAGTCGCAAAACTGCCACTATTAACTGCCCCTAAACTCGTCTTTTTTTCTTTATCGCAAAGATGTCCTTATAGGGGTTTGTTTTTTTCCAGAAAATTTCCTGCGTCAGTGAACCAATCGATTATGAGCAGTATCTGGTTCGCAATAAGGCCACAATAATGAATGACCCACATCGGGAATTAATTCTTTTTCCCCCGGATGATGTCAAGGTTTGTTAATACTCTCAAAAGCACAAAACGATTCGATAAACAATTGACGTTTTTTAATCACATGATTGACTTGTGTCTTAGTGAAGATCAAGCTCACTCGCATGGCTCGCATGATTAATCGTGTCACTTAAAGCTTTCGCATTAGTTGCGTCCTAAGTGGAAAATTATCATATCATTTTCGTTCTCTCTTCACTCTCTTGAGTACCATCAACCTTATAGTCAGCGGCAACTCGATTCATATTGCTGGTGTGGTTCTGTTGCTTAAAAGTTAATTTTTCCGTTTTCCCCACTCACGTTCAAGGTGATGGGTTTTTTTACACCAGGTATTAATTGCTTCACTATTCACAAAGGTCTTTATTAAAAAGCTTAGCATGAATAAACGTAGCCAGCCTATTTAGATGTTGTCTATTGGATATGGCGGTTCCAAATATATTACAGCCTTGCAAAAAGCAGTCTACGATTGAAGATTGTTTTTCTTTTAACCAAACTACCCTACTTTCGGAAATTTTGGTTCACCAGTGCGAAACTGATATATGGGTTTGGCCACTCGTTAATGAGGTTCCATAACAAAACTGTGTTGCCTGAAGTATCGAATGGGTTATTGCCAGTAGTTCTTATTGTTTACTTCGGTAACCTTATCGTCGTGTTATTAAGTTCCATTTCTTGAAATATGTTTTGAATGAGTTCTTTATACCTGTCTACTGCCTTAGCGCCTGAGATGAAAGCGGAGAAATTTTACTATACATTTGGGCGCTTGAAAGATTTCGTGTTCCCGACCAAATTCACATTCTTTCACTCACGATATTGCGCATTCTCACTTGTGATAACTCCATAAATTTGTCCGAGTGTATTCGCACACTCGAATAGATTACAATCTATCCTCATATTGTAAATAACTTTACTCTGTGCAAAGCGCCCGTAAGTAACGTCATCACTTAGAAGCTCCCTGATTTTTACGATTGCCTTGTTTGGGGAACTGTTATGCACTTGCTTGTTCGGTTAGAAACATTCGCATTTCAAAACCGTTAAATGATATAGTTTGTAAGCAAATGAACAAGAATTTATTAGAAGTTCTTTTTACGTGGTTGAAATTTCATTCTCGTTGATGCAATGCTGCAAGTTTTCAACCTGAACGTCGGCATTTTCTGCAAGTAATATCGATTTTGTTTGCCCGCATATGTTGCTTTAATGGAACTTAGTGTTCACGACGCACCCGCAAAAGTTAGCCAGAATAAAAAATAACATACAGCTGTGTGGCTACTGAAATCCCGAATCATTAGTGTCTCTCGTTTCATTAGATTGTACGGCTCCAGCGAACTCCACTGAACGCCGTGGGTGGATCACCTCCGAATGCCGATATAGCAGAACTCGTCAAGATGAGTGCGTTGTCCCGCCATGTTGAGGCCACCTGCATGCCACAGTCGTGGTGTCTCCTTCAAGAACCCCTGGTCCGGTTCCGTGGAGCTTTCTGTGACCTTCCGAAAGATTTGTGAGTCTTCCCTTTTATGATTCTCCCAAATACTTGAATACATTCTCAAATGATCATCAGTATCAGCATTTAAGACTATTTGGAATCAAATAATTTAGACATCTGCTTCTTATGCTGGTGTTTGCCAGGTTTCAATCACAAGTCTATTTGTAGTCCTATTTGTTCCGCTTTGCCAGGTAAGCGGCAGCTTCACTCCTTAATTTGGTTGAATTGGTTAGTGTCGGCAGCAGTCTATATTCACTGGATCGCTTCAACTGAGTTAGAAATTGAAGGGACATGAATGTGTCGAAGTTGTTGATTTCTGGAAGAGGCGAATATCGTTCTCGCTTTGGGCACTATATGGCAATGATGATATTTACCATCCTCTTTCCTGCTCTGTGTTTCCACTGCGGTGTCATCGACAAAACCCTAACCCTTCTTATTGAACCTGGTGCCCAGTTTTTACAGCTGCCGGTTGGAAAGTTGCTAGTTTTTTAAAGTCACATTGGTGAGAACTAACTTCGTAGAGCTCGCTTTGGTTCACAATGTGTACTCCGTCTTTAAGAAGCGAAAAAACCTGATAACTTTGATATTTTCGGTCTTATATTTGTTTCGATTTTCTTTATGTTCTCAGTCTGAACCGGATCAGGGTATAGTTCTATTTCCAATGCAGTGATCATAAATGGCCAGAGTTTGTGACCAAGACTAGCTGCTCACGCAGCACCTATTACTCGGACTCTCCTTAAGCATCAGCCCTCACGAGGCTACCAAAGCTGACGCTGCCCCACAGACCCACTAGGTCATCACGCTGGCATTTCATCTGATGCACAATTTCTATCTCTAACGTTCTCAGTGTATTTCTAAATTCTCTCTTAGATCGACCTGAACAGAGGATCCATTCCCCACTGCGGCTTTTTTGTCCAATATCAGATATTTCATTTAGCAGATGAATGCCTTTAGTGATAACACCCAAGCCTACTACTCTTCCTTAATTAAGTAAACTGTGGTCTTTAACGCCTATTCGAAAGGTAAGAACTTCAGCATTTACTACTTTGAAGGGTTTGAAGAAAGCGGAGAAAATAACTTCATCCTGTGTTCAGTGTCAGAAGTATAATTTGTATTTCCGTTGTATCCCCAATGAGTCTTTGAGACTTGCCCTAATGGGTGGGGAGTAAATAAATAAATAAATCCGAAATATAGAGTCTGATTTCTTGCTCCAAAAATCACAAAGGTGAAGCCATAGGGATATCTGAACTTGTGTAATTAAGCGAAACTATTAGTAGTAACTTATTAACGCCGATTTGGGTACGGCATCATGACTTTGATAAAAATAATAGCACCCATGCTTTTATTAAATCAAGATTCTTCTTGATTCTCATCGTTGGGAGAAGACAGTTGCCTCTGGGCTGGTTTGGTTGTGGATCGCTTTCGGATATCTCTTTGTAGACCGGCGATAATAAATTTGGGCTTGCCCTCTGATTGCCCAATTATTTATACATCAATTACACAGGTGGATTGAGGGTTTTTTGTTTACTGAAGAGTCTCGAATGAAACCACCTCCAAGCGATACTGAGTAGTCACAGAACTGTCCACTTGTTAGAATTGGATTCTCACTCTCTTGCAAAACGGGCACGTTTGCTAATTCATTGCATTTCTTAGATTGTCTTGATTTGCCTAATTTAATCTCATTTTCTCTCTTAGGACTGAGTACAGTTTAAAAGCATCCAGTTTTTGCTCTTATGCGCACGAATATCTGCTGGTTGTGTTGAGCTCCTATTTCAATTATATGAACAGCTTGGCCACTAGCGGACTGTAATGAAATAGCTTAGGAACTGAAAGATGTGGGCAGAAGCTGATACAAAAGATCGGTTAGGCGAGGGATAAGGCCACTACTGAATATAAACTCAAATAAATGATTTTCATTATCAGACTTTGATAGGTCGCTGCAGTGGGGTTTGAAGTACCTATTCTCAAGTTACGAAAGGCCATTTCCCGAGCCTCTGAACTCTGGATTTTTCAAAGGCACTTAAAATAGTGGGCTCTGTTCTTTTAATCAAAAAGTTTGGACAAGTTTTTGAGCAATAATGTTCACGTTCAATTCGGACTTCAAAGGCGTCAAGGCTTCCTAGAATAAGTTAAGTTTTCTTGTTTAACTATCAAAGTACACAGAATAGTGCAATGACAAGGAATTTGCCTTGCAGTTTGTTCACAATCTACTGGATTTCGGTTTAATGACTCTGGAGAAGGGTTGAAACTGTGGAAACATCAATACTTCTGTAACGAGATGTCCATTAAGAAGGGAAATTTGTGTTTTTCTCTCTCTTCAATTACAACAGATCCCATCATAAGTTCAAGGCGTTCGATTCCTTTACATTGATCGTATAGAAAACTCAGGCAATCGAGTCATAAAATCTGATGTTCCTGATTCACTAATGTGGGCCTAGGGGGAATCTTTAATGCAATCACTACTCACTCTTTCGAGTATAGCAGTACAGAACAGAGTGACTGGTAGCTATGATAGTGACTACTAGTATTGAGGGATAACATACAAAATTGCCTGTTGGTGGCTGCATCAAGTATAATTTCGGTGTAAGATTGAGACGGCACATGTTTTTTGTCGTTCTGAGTCCCTCTGTTCTTGGCTCGACTTCATACTGCGTGAAAAACGGTCTTTTGCCCTAACACCACGTTCCATATTAGATAGGTCTAAGTTGATGATGTCTGATCTGAATGCAGAATCTTGGGGCTACCATGCTTCCAAGAAATGATTTGCATTAGCCTAACTTGAAATGTCAGAGTGAAACGGGTGCAATATTACAATGGAGAATCGAATAGATATCATTTTCTGATTGCCTTCGCGCGCCCAGGAAGAGTGCCCCAAGCCCGGAGATACCTTATAAACAACAAAATAATCCTTAGAAGACTCTCTGACTGACAGTCAATAAAATCAAATAAAAACCTTAGTCGAAAGAGAAAAATGAAATAAACCCCAGTTTTACAACTGATACTTTATTTCTCTTGGCTTTGACATCTTTCATTTGTCTGTGTTTGATGCTAGTTAAAATACCTTGACCAAAATCGTGGTGACTTCTGCATACTAGCTGGGCAAGTTTGCAGTAAAATTTATAGTTTATCTCATTCTTACACTGTGAACTCTATTCATTGTCTTTACCATTTATTCTAATTCAAGGGCTTATAGTTGATAGATAATTCTCAAGTTGGATAAACGTGATTCTTGAAACCTGGTTGAAATTTTACTTTACTAGAAGATTAGGATTCCAGTTTAGTCGAAAATAGAATAATACTTCTTTCCAAATACCATCCCTTGCTTTCGACCAGTCCTCGGCCTTATGCGTCTTGGTTCAATCTTAAATTTGGCTTGAAACGGAATTCTCCTCACAGAAGGCCTTTTCGCTTAGTGTCATGTTCCCTTCCAACTTATTGAGTTACCAGAAACTCTTCTTCAATAGGCATCTCTTTCTATACATGCTATGAACAAGAAAAAAGGACAATTTGACCCCTTTCTATTTATAGATAGACGTCTATGGTTGAAATTGCCCAAAATGAAGATCAGGATCTTGTTTTCAGAACTAGGTTTTAATTGAACGTTCCAATTTTAGAGTCTCTATCTTCAACCCAGACTAAACATGTGCAGTGATTGATACGATGATGATTTCATTTCAAAAAATTATTTGTTCTACTGCTATTCGAGGTCGTCTCCAATTCATATTTTATCTGAAAACGGAAAAGCTGACCCCTCTGTTGGCATCCCATCGAAAATGGTGATTGTAGAGTTCTGAACTCCTCTACACATTGTGTTGTCACGATCGTATTTCATCGGTCGCATTAGATGGCATTGGTTCGAAGTCCAGTGATTGGAATGGCAACCCATTAACCTGCTAAACATGGTTAAATTTGGGGTCAATTATGCAAGATAGGAACTGAAAGGCACTTCTCCAAACTTCAGGCTTGGGTATTATCAAAAATGCTGTATATGTCATGGAATAAACTTTCTGGTGTTCGCCTAGGCGGTCTGTTCGTGAATATGATTCTGATGTTCCTCAATTTTCTTTATTCGATGTGGTGCTGAATTTTGATTATGATGAGACATCTACACAGCTACTACTCTCTCATAGAATATACTATTGCTCTAAATGTTCGAAAAATGAAATTAAATTGTTGACCGAATATTCCACTCGGGTAGCCATTTAGCAAGTCTTTCTTCATTTACTCAATGGCGGTGGTTTTCAGTGTCGTATGGGTTCCAGTCGATTTTGGCTTTCCATCGTAAATAACCATTGGAATAACACTGTTTGGTGCACTAATATCAAGTCCCGAAATTCTAGTGTCGCCAATCTCGAATTTCTATCTTTAGCGTTGGATTAACTAGGTCTTAGACATTAACATGACAGTCATTGTCAGAGCTCTCTGCTTGAGCTGTGGAATCGGGTGGAAGCAAAAAAGAAGTATTCGAATTGAGTTGGAAAAGAAAGTTTTGGAATAACATCACATTTTGAACAGTAATTAAACTAGTCTTAAATCAATCGAATTAGCTTAAATTCAATCGATTGACTAAGAGGCGCTGGTCAGCTTAGCCGTTATAAGCGTTTCAGGACTTGACATAATGAACCTCCATTTAGCTAAAATAATGATGAATCTCTTCTTGAGAGCCGTCAGTCTAGTATCTTTTACCGCATCCACCTAAGCAACTTCTGAAAGAATGAAAGCCCTGTAATATTCATTCTGCAGTGAGAGTCAGAGAAATGCCTCAAAATTGAGAAGGTGGTCAAACCTACTCTCTACCTCCACGTGGTGACCACTGGTAACCTCTAGGACAGCCCAGAGGGCTAAAGGGAGGGGCGGTCGGCGAGTAATAATAAACCACCGGACGTACAAATTCATTATTATGCCAACGGAAATAGAGTCAGAGTCCACGAATAGCCCCTTAAAAAAGATTCGACATATTACCTGGATCCATGTACTGAAATTCGGATTATGGAACGTGCGCGGCTGTAGCAATGATTAGAAACTCCGCCAGATAGCTGAAGTAGAATAAGAGGTATGCGAATGCACGTAAGACAAGATCACGGAGAATAAGAACATAGAACTGAAGGGATGATCGACCCTAGACTAAAGTGCCCTCTTATAGACTGCCTTAAAAGATACAAGAATCAAGGGTGGCTAGAAAGACATATTAGGAGCTGTCACCCTTCGGTCGAAATCAGAGAAAGAGACAAACAAACAGAGAAGAGGAAACAATCAAACTGAATTAGAAAAGTAGGAAAGCTGAACACGAATGAGAAAAATGATAGAGTGGAAGATAGGAAGCAACGAAAAGTCCCTCAGGCAGGATGAAATACACATCTGCTCCATCACAACTCTATCCCAGGTACTCCACGAGATGCAGCAGGAGAACTGAATGCCATCGCGCCACACAACCAAGCCGAGGTAAGACCAGCGGGTCGATAAACTCAACTAACTGCTCTATGCTATAATACGTAACTTTATTGTATTTCTGTTGTACACCTAATAAGTCCTTGGGACTTGCCCTAAAGGGTGGGGAGGAATAAAAAAAACCAATTGCGGCCAGTGCATACACGGAATCCGACAGCTTCTGGTCATTTTACTCCGTGTTTGAACATTTCAGTGTAGTTTCACTCGGAATTCGGGTAGAAGTGTACTTTCACGAGGAAATTCTGCCCCATCATGTCTCCATCTTCTGTTTTTGGTTCAAGACCATACACTAAAATTGTAATGTTTATGTCGCCCAAATCAGTCACCATTGTCCCTATTGTTGATTCAATTTCATTGATTACTGCATTTAGTAGGAAATGAAGGAATATACTAAAACCTCTAGCGCGGCGAATCCTGATATCTCAACCTGGAACTTAGATTGCCTACAGGACAAATATCACGGTAATAAAAATGAGATCTCTTTGCGAACGTCTATTCCGCTGGAATTTTTTTCTATGATTGTGACATGCGGTAACGCAGAGTCAAATGTCTTCGATAGAATAGGATTTTTACATTATCCTATAAGTGTTTTTTCTTGAAATTTTCAACCAGTGAATTGCAAAATGATAAGTTTTTTAATCTTATCTTTTGTAAGTTGGGATAGCCATTGCAATCAAGCCTGAGATAGTCGTTACAATTTTTACGATTTGTAAAAATTTTTTGTGTGTAAGTAGAGTTTGGTGTGATAATCGGGTTGCTCACGCCGATTAACATAAATGCTTATCTTGATGTCGAGAATTGGGAATAAGTGAGGAGATTGGTCTAATGTGAAAAGGCTTCGATTGGTATATCGATGCGGATCTAACCGGATCTACTTTGGGCGATTAATTCACG
Organism: Moniezia expansa; assembly: GCA_019097775.1. NCBI lineage: Eukaryota > Metazoa > Platyhelminthes > Cestoda > Cyclophyllidea > Anoplocephalidae > Moniezia > Moniezia expansa. The sequence goes on along the minus strand of JADFDV010000062.1, from coordinate 1,978,160 downwards.
CTATCAGTGTCCTTGATGGCAAGGTCGACCCTCTGATTGGGAAACTTCTATTTTGCATAGTCATATCATGTGATCACTAAATCTATATCCATCCAAATAAGGTGATTATTTGCGTACTTTTTTCATGTTATACCCTTTGGAACTCCTTGAAGTATCTCTGCGGAAGCAATTTTTTGGCCCTTCGTCCTAAAAATGACTAAATCACCTCGTCTTGTTTTTATTCCCTACTTCTCACCCCGATCTATAATAGCCGCAAAGGCTCGCTCTCGACTCTTTGAAGCTGTTTTGTCTTCTGTTCAAACAAAAACTATAGTTGAAGCGTCATACTCGCAACTAAGTCTGTTTATATTGGGGTCTTTTGTGGCCTGTCAACTGACTTCCATCTGCGAATTTGTAAATTAGTCGATCATGCCTACTCCAAGTTTTTTTTTTCAAAATAGAACCGGTGCTAATTAAACCTAACCAAATTTAAAATATTCTCTTAGCCGATTTAGTCACTACTGAAGACCTTACCAAGGTGGTTCCGTTATACCGATAGTATAATGGTCGGGTGCTCGTTAAATGACACGGGTGCTAATTGGACCGATCACATTCAGTGATCGGAATGACCAACATGTAGTCTGACCTAGAGGGACGACCTCTCCCTTCATTTTTTTTCCTTATCAGAAATGTGCTAAAACGAATTTGCACTTCACTTGACGGCTTTACATTGTTGTGCCATCGACCATTGTGTCAGATGTCGATAAATTTTAATTTCGTAGTTTTTTTTGGACCAAATAACGTGGGTGGAAATGTTGTGCTACGAACGTGTTTATAAATATTAGGAGAAGGTTAACTTTCTTCTGAATTTATTTGTTTAGGAAACTATATGGAACCTTTTCATCGTTGAGTAAATATACATCGATTTTTATGACAAATTTCTAACGATTGAGAGGATCAGTCCTTGCCTTGAACTTACTCAATTAAAGCTGGCATCGGAGATTTAATCTTATAAAGAACTGTTTGTCAATATCTGGATAGAAATTAGTCTAAGCTGCTCTGAGTGTTGACTGTAAACAACGAAGTCTTGATTGGGTCAATCCAATAAGTAGCTGAATCCTGTTAACTAAATTCATCTAGAGGAATCAATTTCTCAATATTCGACAACTTGTGAAATAGGGAGATGCGATCCAGGATATCAAACCTCTTAAAAGTGTTGCCAAATATTCACGAGTTCATGCGTTGAGATTGAAAAATTTTAAACCCTACACTTCAACGTCCCAGATAGATACTTAATGCACGCTTAAGGGGACAGACGCTCCCTGCACCTATTTGTGAGCCGACTTATAACTAACGTGAACAATCCACTGCACTTCTTAATCATTTACAAAGATTGCTCTGTCTTTATCAAGATACTTCTGTCTAAGCAGGTCACAAGAATTCTTAAGGCTAAATCGATCAACGTCACGTGTTTAGGTGTTGAAAATACATGCAAATCTATCTTTGACTCTAATTCTCCGATTTTGCAAATAAATGGGGTTTCAACTTGGTCTATAAACTAATTTTTCAAATTCGCTGTATGTCTCCATAGTAATGATCGTAATTTTATCTTCTAGATGAACACATTTCATAGTTTTAGAGAGATTCAAAAAAATCCTTAAGGTCATTGCTGTTCTCGTGCCATTTCGGCAGTTTCTTTATCCTTCACACATTGCTGAGACAAGTTATCTCAAGCTGTACATTCTCGATTTGTGACGTAGAGGGTCTTGTAATCGGTCAATGAAAAATTAAAGCATGCAGTTCTCTATTTTGCGTAGGTGACAGGTCTTTCTATGTTCAGAGTATGGTCCAAAATGTCACACTCCCTTTCATTTGTTTCAACGTGGATTTTATAAGGTTCCCCTTAATCTTTTCGCATCATTTTATTCTGAAAACCTGTAAAAATTAGTCGAATTTTTCTTCACAGATGCCGAAATGGGGCATGTTTGGACAACTTTTCCCTGTCGATAATGTTCTCACCCGCCAATCCTTGTGTCGAAGTGGCATTATATCAGTTTGTAGACACCAGTTCGGTTGTGCGAATTTGTGCTAGTGATGAATAACTTCATGGGAATGTCAATGCTCACCGAACGCAGGATCAAAAATTTACAAGTTGGTATAAGCCTGAGATTGTCTTACTTGGACATTGGAATAGTCATTTCCAAGAAGACACGATAAGGGGGTGATGTTCAAGGTATTCTCTCACTCCAGTGGAGGAGTTAGATGTTTTTGCCGAATGACTTGATTTGTTGAATACTGCTCTCTGTCGCGCAGTGCTCATTGACTGTCTCTGCTTAATGACAATTCAGCACTGAAAGCTGAATAATCAGGTTTTCAGTTTTTCGCCCCCATTGTCATTGTCTGTAAACAGTCGGGCTGTGAATCAGTCTCCATACTTACAGTTCAAATTAATGCATCTAATCATGAGTTCAGTGAGATCAGATCCATGGCACTATTATAATTACCCCGCATTTTCTCTTAGTACGAATTCATCCATATCATTCTGTTATATCATATTTGCATTTATGGGATAGAAATTATCAGTTCAATCAAATCTTTGTTAAAGTGGATTGAGTCCAATTAAGGTACATTTCTTTTATGATCTCTCACGGTTGTTGCTTATCTATATGTTCATAAAAGAGACCCAAGTTCTCGTAGCCAAGTCGAGTTTGCAGTGCATTCGTTGCACAACTCAGATCTTCCTATCCTCATATCCCCTAACTTAATTTCTGAAAAGTTAGTAACCTTTGTACCTTCTTCAAGCCTCCTTTTTCGTCTACGAATTTGATTTACTACGTATATAATATCAATCCAAAACCAGTTTGAGTAAATGTTCACACCGAGAGACTTCTACTTTGAAATCTTCCTTGAGGTCAAATTTCATATGAAAATTATCATTGTTGGAATTTTAGGCTTTGGACACCTCAACTTGCTTTACATGGCAATAGGAATTCAAGAATTAATGAAGCATAGCAATATGCTTAAGAGACAATAAGTCAACTTTATTTATAAACTTAGATTGTCTTTTTTACAGGCCTTTACACTGATCCCTTTAGTTTTTTCCAGGGGAAGCATCATAAGGTATCTGATGTTTCGTATTAGATATTTTCTTCTTAGTTTGTACGTAGTTTTGTCAAAACACTTGAACTAGACGTCAAATGCTGTCAAAACAGGCTAATGGAGCTACATACAATATGCCACAGCTTGCACATCGTGTACTTTTGCAGGGATCCAGTGGTTTTTTGTGTATTCTTAAAAAGATAAGTTGTTTAAAATTGTACTTAGGGTAATATCTAGCAGGTACATGTGAACGGTGGCTTTATTTGCATTTAGAATTACGTCCGACCATTTGAAGTTGGCTCACTGGGAGTACCCTGACGAATTTTTTCCTGCCTGTAAAATTCTTTGTCGAATTACTTTATTATTAGCATCTATGGCTTTATTACATCTGAAGCAGTTGGGAACTTCGAAGCACTGAATGAGGTAACGGGCATGGACATACGAGGGCTCGATCTCATGTCCAGACATGGCTATCCCACGGCAGGAGGCTGACTTGCAGCCCTCCACAAATAATGCTCTTGTCCTGGCGACCACTTCTCATGACTTCTAACACCCTTTTCCATATTGGTGTCGTTCTGATACTCTTTTAACTGAAAACTTCCCCTGAACCTTTTGCGTTCAAACTTAATATTAATATTCTGGCTTAGTAGCCTCACCTTACTGCTCGATTGGTTAGTGGAGCTACTACGATCTTAGCATTACGTACAAAATTGCATTGGGCATTGCCTTTTTAAAAAAGGGCCTCTTCTTTTCTCTGATCATTCCATCTTCGGTATCTAGAAGTTGAAAGTTTGGGTGTTCATCCTCTTGGTCTTATGGTTGAAGCTCCTAGGCCAAATCGAGAACACAGCACAGGAAGTTGCTCTTCCTTTTTAAATTGCGATTGGTCTCCAAAAAAGTTAACTATTCTCTTCATTTTCTCTGTTACATGTTGAAAAAGCCAAGCAACAGGTCCGGCTTATTTTACTTTGAGGTAATAGAGGACAGAATAATAGGAAATTTGATTTTCTGTGGTAGATTGACTTATTTCACTTGAGTTTGTGTCCTAGTTTCAGGCCTGTCGAATCTCGTATTTTCAAATGGTCACTAAAAAGAAGTGCTGAAGATAGTCTAAATGTTATAAGCAGGTCTTTTTAAACATCAAAATTCCACTTCTATATCTCGTTCTTTCGTTAATGTTCAGAGGAGTACTTTGCTACATCAGAGGTTCATGTGACTCTTACATTTTCGTCAGAATCCAAATAAGATCAATTACCTTCGAACATAAATAATTTTTAAGCGCATTTCTTCCGATCTTTTCTACAGAAAAGTTCTCGAACAAATGGGCAAACCGACGGAACAATGGTACGCGATTGATCACGTAATAGACAATGGCAGCCAATCTGTTGGAGGGGCTAAAAACACTCGAATCAATGGTAGTGTTGGGGTCTCAACTAATGAAATGGGAGTCGGGTCGCGACTTTGGACAAGCGCTCGACGCGCAGCCCTTAATTCTCGAAACGGGGATGACGCCGAAGTTTTCAATGGTGATACTAAAGTTTTGAATTCTGAAAAGGTGAGTGGCTAGGCACCATTATCCTTAGCTTTTTAAATTTATTTTGCTGCAAGGGTTTCATCCAAAGTGCTAATCGATTCCTACACCATTTGAATTATCTATTTATTTTGCCATACATCCACCAAATGTACATTATTTCCTTTATCTCGCTTTCACTTGCCATTTGGTACCTTTTCTATTTGGGTTCTCTGATGGGTTTCATGAAGTTAAGTGGCTGAAACTAGTTCTCCGAGAGGCCAATCGAGTATGGGATGTATAGTTTTCAGGAGTGTAAAATCTGTCGAGTAGGGGCTTTTTCGCTCTTGGCTTTCATAATGCCAAGCCAACTTGAACTGGAGTTTCAAGACCAACCGAATGATTATGCTTTTTCTCCTTACCATCTTCCCACATCTATTTGAGGTCTTGTAGAGTTTAACTTAGAGCCTCTTAGAAGTCTCATTCAGCTGGCTTTTGTTTTATTATGGACTGAGGTTAACGGTCGGAAATGTGACGTCTTAAGAGCTCTTCTCCTTTGTAAGGACTATTAAAATGGGATTTATGTTTTCATTGGAGTTCGTTCTGTTCAGATCGCCTTGATCTTGGCTATAATGTTTTCAGCAGACATCCTTTGGTTAATGAAATTTTTTTTTTGAAATGGATCATTTGAAGTGTTGTAACCAAGACTTTTTGTTTAATCTAGAAAATATAAATATCTGCCTTCGTAAGGAGAGAAATCATTTTACTCCTGTGGTTAAAACGGTTCGATTAATCTTAGTAGTGTTAAACTGATTTATATAAAATCTTTAAATAAACATCGTCGTACTCTATTCTCCTACATATAGCGTTTCGCTTCAGCGGAAATGCTGTTGAAGTGTCTTACTACAGTACAAATGGAGGATTATTTTTATGACCAAGTTCAGGTTCTGTCTCTCGGCGTAAGTTTTGACGAAATCGAACGCCTGTTAAGTGGTTTCAATAGAGCTTCAAATGTAGAATTGTGAAGTCGGTAGATAATTTCGATACTCGTTGGGTAAAACCAGTAACTTACCTGAAGTGGCGTTTGATTTGGTTTCAACTGACATTTTATGTGCCCAATTGTCTCGATGCGATGTATGGGCAATTTTCGTTACTTGTGCTGTAACTGGTCGGGCAGTCGACTCGGTTATGACAAATGTACATTAACAATTCTTCCTGTCTTTCATATGGTAGTGGAAAATAGATTTATTAAAGTGAGAATATTTACCTATGATATTGTTAATTATTTTTAATTTCAAGATGCACTCGAGTGATTTTGAAATTTTGAGAGATACCTCGGATACGGCTGTATTCTGCACCGTATGTGATCTGTATAAGGTTGTTATTGCAATGTTAAAGCCACATTGTTTTTTTATTTTTCATGTTAACTCAAACACGGTGGATTCAGGAGCATTTTGACCCTAGCCAGGTTCCTTCTGCGTGAACTTCTTAGACTTGAACGATGCAGGGCGTTTCTCGGATGCATTTTAGTTTCAACATTCCATCCAGAGACGCTCAGCTTGAAGTCGCTCCAAGCTCCTTTTTTTGCAGAGGGGTCTTCCCGTTTATCTAAACGTGCACATAGTCGAAGCTGTCTTCAGGTTCATAAAAGCTGCTTTCGTCTTCTTAGTCTTGGATATCATTGTATTTCGGCCTTATAAACGTTGAATAACCATTCTGACAATATTCGTATCGACGTAAGGCATTCGGTATACAAATAACGAAGGTTTTGATTGTGAGCCCGTATATTAGCGCAAATTCTAAAATAGACTGTCGAAATCGGCCTTTATGTGGCAGCTTTCGTTTGAAAAAAAAAGGGACAATGAGCGGAAATTTTTTTTTCTTATGCGATATATACCGCCTCCTGAAAATCAAACTTATCTTCCAAAAAATTTGCTTCCAAGTCACCGGAACCTGCTCTGCTTCTATTACTGACTGGTATGAGAAGCCGGACATCATATAAACTTAAAATACGATTTCCGTTCAGCTAAAGCGATTAATGGGGCTTAAATGTATTTCTTCTGCACAGGCCGAATGTCTATGCCGATGTAAATAGATTTCGGTTCAAATATTCTCTTGTCTGTGATGGTCATTAGTGGTTATTAATTGTAAATTCATTATATTCTCCGGATTCATTGGCTATTGGCACTCTCTTAGATAAACCGCAAGTGTTATGCCACCAAAGATTATAGTGACGTCCAAGTCCACGTTGAAAGTATCGTTTAATTTTTTTTGCACGTATTATTATGTTGACTTGGTGGTTATCAGTTAAACCCTAGACATGCGTCTATGGGTCTCGTATCCGTTTCATTAAAATGGCCAAGTGGCAAACCATCGGTTCACTAGTGTTGGGTCAATAAATTTATCTGCTGTTTCGCATGATTTTTCGTGGACGGTTGGAATTAAACAAACACAGTAGTACTGCAATACTACGTTCTTTTATTTGAGGATGTATAATTTTAGTGCTTGAATCACTTCTATAATCAATTTCTTTCTCTCGTACCTTCAGCTTACCCTGTATCGCTTATTTTTAAAATTTCTGCATTCACCCATTTGTATGTTAAGAGATTCTCAAAAAATTGGTAATGATATCACGAGGCAAGGGTTGTAACACTTTCGATTCCACTTTACAACTGCGTTATTCACAGCTCGGAGTAATCGTCTTAGGCTTTACATCACTATCTTCCTCGTCAGTTTTTTTCGTTTGTCCTTATTGCCCTCGGCTTTGTTGCTTGAGGGGACTCATTTTCCTCAGTATTCTCTCTATCTGTGCTCCGCTTTGTGTCTCGTCAGAGACTCATTTGCCTATGACTGCTTCTTTTTCTCCAGAACCCTTGTTTTCGCCTTCTGTTGACCTCGTCGATGGTGCTGCCCCACTTGGCGTATAATGGTACTACGGTGATTGAACAATCCCCATTTAGTTATTCTTTCATAGACCGACATCAAACTGTAGGATTGTTAACCGTTTCATTGGTTAGCTAACTGCCTAAACGATTGCTGCATCATGGTATATGCAGGTCTGGGTTCTCATTTGAGATTGCTGAATGCTTATGGATGGGTTTCGAATCTGTCATCTGTGTATCAGATGTGCTTGACTGTTACAGTCCTCGTTTCTATACTTGACTTATTTCTAATCGAGTGCGGTCGAAATGGAAGCCAATTTGTTCGGGAAATTTTCTCTTTAGCTCGTGTAGGTGTTCAGTTTGAAGTTCTCATAACCTTGTCTTTCTACTTATTTTTATAATAAGTAGCCCTTTTAGCTGTCGATTTTAGTATTCACAGCTCCTGATACAAACAACCTCTCAACTTTCCCTCACTTTAAACAAGTCTGTTTTCGCCGCAATCCTCACATTGGTCTTTTTCGTTTACGTTGGACAATTGTTTTTTTCGTGAACACGTTTGTTTACTTACTTGCAGATTGAATATACTCGTTTCAATACAGTCCAAAAATGTTATTTGGTGAATCGGAACAAAAAAATAAGTAAGTAAGAATAGATATTGAATCTCAGGCAGCGTGGTAACTTTATACTCTACGTTGAAAGTTTAAACTTTTTAGGCTAATTTTCCAGTATAGTCAACTGAAACTTCTTAGAGAAACGCAGAAAGCTGTGATCGCAGTAAACTTTAACTATTTTATTTTCAAAACTCAATACCTTAATGCAACTTATATTGCGTTTTCTAGAAGGCTTACCTCAGAAGGAAAGGGTCCAGTTCCCGTGAGAAATCGTGCTTTCATTAGTACTCTAGGTCCCACGATATTGGCTCTCTTCTAAAATCACTCTCAGGTCTCAGCAGTTGCATTTATTTCTCCTGGAACGGCAAAGTGTCTTATGTTGGTGATTAAAGTAAAAGACTAAAAGCCACAAAGCAAACTAATACTTTTGCTGTAAAGGGTACTTAGACTTGAACATTTGATCAGGACCCTCTTATATGGATTGTATTGGGTGTTTGAAACAGAAATTATCATTTCATCAAACTCAAGCGCCTTTTGATTCTTGGGAAAGTGGAAGACATTTTGTTTCCGCTCTATTTAAGAAGCCCTTTACCTTGGTCATCTTTCTGTAAAGCAGTCCTGATTGATTTGAGTGTCAAGCTCGGATCATTTTACGAGTCAAATGAATGAGCTATTGCTTTAGTGTCGACGAACCAATAGTTCGATAAAATCTTCATATTCCCAAGCTTTTTTGCACTGCTTTTTTTATTCATTCCCACCCATTAGGCAAGGCCCAAAGACTTATTGGGGGTACAACAGAAATACAAAGAGCCTATACAACGTTTAAACATACACAGCACTATAATATTCCTCCTCGGCATGGTTTCGTTGTGCACTAACAGTTCGTTCTTCAATTGAACTTCTGCGTCACCTTGCCCGTCGTTTATGGTCGATGGGCCTTTGTTATCCTCGTTTGTTTGTCCTTACCCAGGTTTTCTATTCTAATAGGCGAAAATTCGGGCTTTGCATGGTAGTGATTCAGGGTTTCCTTCCTACTGAGTAGGTGTTGTTCGCAGCCACGATAGGGCAGAAGTGTTTTCAACTATCTGCAGAATTTCCATTCGTTGCTACATGCACGCATGTTCTACAATCCAAGTTTATGACCTTGAGTAAGAGGCTCTTGGTAGACCCGGGCTGTACTTCTGCTGGCATAATAACATATTTGTACGTCCGGTGGGTGATTAGACCTATCCACCCCCCTCCTTTCAGCCCTCACGATTGCCCCTGGGGTTAAACGGTAGTCACTAACTAATTAGTCGTGATTTCCCAGAAAAGAAATGTTCACTGGAAAAAGAACAAATATCTGATTCATCTGAACTTTATCTGAGAAAGTTAGAATATTTGAAGGGAGAGTGAAATGTAAACGGAATGTCAGTCTCTACTACCGTCATTCACCCGTTTTTATGAACTGATTATCATACATGGATCATTTGTATTTTCTAAGGCATGGCCGGTGCTATTTCGGTGTGGCTTTGAAATCTCTCAACTCTTGTGTTTGACATGGATCTTAAAACGTTCTGCGGATTGTTGCTCCGACATTTGTTCACCATTCCGTTGTAGGCTTGATACGCGACGTCTAAGAAAATAAGTACCTCCACTCTCACTTAAATTTTTTTTCGCACCGGTTTTTAGACTTGTTTGATCCTGTTCTTGGTGCAAGCGTAACGTGCCCTCATATTTCGGGTTTGGCATCCCTTAAAAATTCGGCAAGTTCATGTCTTATTACTGAAATTCCACTATTTGAATTATACGCTTTGTGCATTACCAAGACTGACATCACCCCTTCGGTCATGCCATGGACGCAAGTAAACTCTTTGAAATGAATGGAATTCGTGCTTTCTCATCGCTTAAGTTTACTACGAAATGTTTATTCTCTTCAATTCGCGTTCGATAAAACGCGCTTGCTTTCTACTGTATCGGGCATTGGCGTTTTCCCACACTGAGCGAATCCTCTGATAGCCTCTCGGAGAATTTCACTGGATCTTGGCTACCCTTGTTTTCTCCATTTTTGGTTTTGAAACATCAAAAGATTTGATTTCAGTGTTATTCTCAGTTCGTTTTCTTCGTCAATGAAACTGATGCATTTTCAACTTTAATTCCGATCAGATTGCGATAGTCCGAATCGATAGACATTAGAATTTCTATTTGATCTCGCACTTCAATTTACAATCTTTTTGAAATTCGAAGGTTTTCACAGAGTCGATTATTTCGATATCTCTCAGCTCTTCTGCATAATCTGCCTTCCTCTCTTTTTTAAGTAGTTGGTATTCTGCTTTGTTAAAGTAGAATTTGTATTTAAAACTTAAGTCACCTGATTCTGCTTGCAATTGATTCGATTTCAGCGGCGTTTTTGTTCAATTTCTTACGGTTTTAAAATAGCAACACTTAAGTTTAAGTCTTGTGTTCTGCTTCTTCGTGATTAATTACATCATTGCCTTGGTGAAATGCCTCACTGCACTACTTAATATACGACTAAAAGCACCTGGATGCACAGCTGCACATGTTTAGTGCATGCCATCGAATGAATGGGGCTTGGATCTTCAATTACCTCCTAATACTATGAAGGCCCATTGAGTGATAGGCCTATGTACCTGCATGATTTACTTCTGTCAAATCTGAGTCGATGGCTGTCTCCCTAGGCGAATGACATCCTAACTATGGCTGAGATGAATTTTTTAACCGGGAAAAGTAGAAATACAAATAATTTATCACTCCGCCTTCCATTTGTTAACCAACATTCACGAAAAACTAAGAAACATATTACTACTAGAACTTTCAGTTGTGTGCTCCACTTTCGTGGTGTTATCGTTTTATTCCATTGTGTCATTTCACTTCTGCTTGACGTTTTCTGATCTCGTCCTGCTGTTATTTTTAGTAGGCATATCATTTGTCTAACGCATCCAAAGAATAGAAGCAGTCGATCTCTCAATGAAAGTTTTCTCTTTTCTGACTCCTAAACTTCTCATTGTCGTCTAAAGAATGATATTAAGTTTTTCAAAGTTGAAAGTACATAAAGTTCGATGTCCGTGTCGCGAAAACTGTTTTAATCAAATTAACACGGACTGTGGGCGCCCGTTGATAAACTAGAAATTTTTCATACAGCCGGTTGAGTTGCAAAGAAGAATCTCTCCAACGAAAAAATAATGAATGATTCTTCTCTCTTCAAATCTCTTCCTAATTGCTCGCAATGTGTTCGAAAAGGCTTTCGGGGGGTGCCTGGCTCTATCATTTCTATTTTGTCCTGATGAAAATGACAGCAGGTCATCTAGTCGTGTCTTTACCTAATATAGAGGTGTGCCTTGATCAACTGTCGAAGGAGACATTCGGTCCCCCACCTAGCGCTTATTGCAGTATTTGTATTTCTACCCTATCGAGCACTGCTGCTGCATCAAATAGTTTTAGTTTGACCATAATAGATAGCGATTTGTGGTTGAAGTTATGTTGGCGTTCCGACTAAACGCATTCGACGCATGGTCTAATAATAGCCGATATACTGTCATACGATGGTTGGGAGTGTCTGGCATTTCCCTATACGCCTGGCGACTAGTCGTTAAAGCGGGGATCCATTATCGGGACCCAACTGTTATTACAATTCAAAGATCCGTCGTAGGTCAGCATTCGAATCATTTTAACATTAAGGTACTTTAGCCCATTGAAAGCACAAATCAGATCAGTTGTACACCAGACATCGACCACAGTTCACGCATTACAGTAACAGGCAGGTAGGCACTGGCTTCTTCCACTTTGCTATTACGCTCATAAATAGGACACATTGTAGTTATTTTTACATCCCTTTTGCATTTCGGTTCTGCTTCCAATCTTACTTTATTTCTCCTGGTGGTTTTATTTCTTTTCGTTCCTAGCAATTAAATTGAATGGTCCTATAGGATCACTTTTTGACTGGCTTTCAGCCCCTTTATCAAGGGTGCCACGCTGAGGTCTTTTCTGGAAACATTTTTTGAGGTGAAGGTGCTTGAGACCCTTTTGCTTGTTATTTGCAACATAATTTAACTATTTATTGAAACTTGTGGGTGCTAATTTATCTTCTGAAATATTTATAATGAAGTTTTTACTCAGCGCAGCCTTCATTAGGATAAATTATAATCGGCAAACTTAAAATGACAGCAGAACAAGCTCCGCTTAGTTATTATGTGGTGAATTTAGAAGTGATCAGGAAAAGTATGAATGCATTTTCTCTGTTGGCAAAGTTTTTGGAGTATAGTGCCGCTATCTGATCCGGATTCACTTCTTATTTGAGGAAGGAAAGACAATCTTTTCTCGCCTAAGACCTCATTTGCACTTTGAATTGAAGGTGAATACGATGGACCACTTATAGTTCGCTACACTCTGCCATTAAATTTTGAATCGTTGACAAATATTTCTATTATCAATTCTAACTGAAAACCACTCGGTTACACTTCAAATTCGTAGAGTACAAGCCCATATGATTGTTATTCATACAATCCTGAAAGAGGAGGCAAACAAGCCGTTTGAGACATCTGTTTAAATACTTTTTTTTTAATTTTACGCACTTGGCTATGATTGCTTTGAGGTATTTTTTTGCAGCCCTAAGCAAATAGCAGTCATTAGTATTTATTAAACAATCTGGATGTTTTCAACCTAATCTCGGTTTCATCTACAGTTTTTTTTTCTGTTTAACTTCAACCGGTGTAGTACTTCTATTTGACCTTAAGTTTCTGGCGGGGTGCTTTTCTCTGACCTTTGGATAAAATTTATTTTTTTTTGGTCGATATCAATCAACTATCGCATTAGTGAGGTGCAAACTTATTCAACTACTGCCGTGTATATTGGCGTCAGATATGCTTTTACTTATGCAGGGGCGCGAAATTCCTTTTGATATGTTCTACTTGAAGGTGAGCCTGATTGGTCAAATTAACTACATTGTCACATCTTCCATAACGAACCAGGGGTCCAGCCGTCTGCCATACACCACTCTTAATCTCCTGGCAGTAATTCAAATAGCTAAAATCGAAATAGTTCGTGACATAGTAGATCGTACGTTTTTATTGTTTTTCTTCCAGAGTGCTGTTGTCATTCGATCCCGTTGACTGCGTCTTGGTTCTTTTTTCTAGTTGAAGAATTACTAAAAATCCTCTAGATGCGTTTTGATCTCACATCAGGATATTGAAGGTATTGAAGCAACCTCATTCTTAATATTGTAATTTGATTCGTCTCTCGAAAGTCACTCTTTCGATGGTCATTTTCACTTCCGATTAACTATACTGTACCAAAGAGTAGTGCATGGTTGAGTTTTCGATGGATGAGTGATAGAATTGAATATAGGATTGTTTTCATCCCTCTGGACCAGTTTAGTCCACCATTGCTTATTATTGTATCGATACAAAAGGTGTTCCGAATTAAAGGATCTCGCAAATGGTTTGGCTTTCTCATTCATTCATTCATTCATTCATTCATTCCGAAGTGTTTTCTTTTTATCCCGGGTTTTATGGGGATTCTTTTAGTGAGATGTATTTGGCTTGCTTCGATTGGTCGATCCCGTCGCTAGCGTGAATTCAGCTCATCCAAAACTTGAGTTCGAACGAACCGTTTCATGGCAACAAATGAGAATTTATGGCTTATTATCTGGGTTGCTGGTGGGATAGTTGTTGTTTAACCTCATTTTTTTTTCCACTAAACTAAGCCAAATGGTGACTTTCCGATTTTCCCTAAATTTTTTGCTTTATTGGTCTTTCCTCTTTCGAATTTTCCATCAGCGTGGTCAACTACTAATTTAAATAAACCAGTATCCTTATGCAAGACTTTATCTGCCGGATGAGAATTTTCTTGGATCCCAGGAATTTTTTGGTGAATACTATTGGAATATTTAATGCTTCAGACCTATTCTATGTCACAAGTTCAAATAGAAGCTTACTCGAGTCCACACTTGAATCTAATTGCTTAAAAGTCTGATTTGGCAGCAAATATTTGCCTGTTTCGCCTAAATGGGCTTCAATTTCAATTGGAGGAGCTGCGCTTTTTTCTGTTTTGTTATTGACTGAAAAAGTCCCTGCAAACATATTTCTTGCGTGTAAACAAATGATCGTATAATTTGCGCGTTCTGGCAGGGCACTCACCAGTCAAGCCGTTATGACCGTGATCACTCGATAGGATCCCGTCTTAAATGATTAACATTGTGAATTCCATTTTTGGTTTCAGTGCTATTTGAGCTAGAGTTGCCTTTAGACAGTAATCTTTTAAAGAAAGGGGAAATGCATAGGAAAAATGTCTTTGGAACAACAGAAGTCATATTTGTCATTGACTTTGGTTCATTGCTTTATTGCATTTATTCGTTCGAATAGTTGATCTCACGCTTATTACCAGTTGATGTGTGAGGCGGTGGTTCTCGTTCTGGTCGTCGGCAGCTGGTGTAAAGCGGACTAGATTCGGAGAAAGGTCGCAGGTGGCCTCGCTGTCATCTATAGATTATTACCAAAATTCGTATTTAATCGCTTCCTTATAAGTAGAATACTGGAACATTTATTATAGTTGGCAGTATCCGTGTTGTGGTTACACAGTGCTGTCCACACATGCATCTCCAACGCTGGTCTTCACCGTATTGTCGTGAAATACTCATACTTTCCGGATAATTTTGGTTCCGATGTAATGATTCATCATTGGCATCTATACGCCAATTTTTATAAGCTTCAGAATTTTTCATTCGAAGCAATTCATGTTTTGCTATGGATGGTTATTCTACTCCCTTTTAATAAAAGATTGTTCACAGAAATAGCTATCCAGAACTCCGAACAGGCAATCGTAATTAAGTGATTAGCTGTTGTGTTCACATTTTTACAGTCGACAAACTGTCCTCTGGAAGCTGATGTAGCCATTTGTACTCGATCCGAGTACCAGGCCCACCAGCGGGCTCGAGAAACAGCGCTAGCCAATGGATACCCAGAGCAGCTGTTATTGGGTGTTCGTCCACGTCTTCGCCTTGCACTCCGCCAACTATCTTCGGATGATTTACCGCGTCTTCGGCCTCGCGATCCCCACTCAGTTCAGCAGCCCTCCCTACCTAATGGACTGCATTTTATTGCTCCTGCTAACTGGGGCGTTCAACCATCTTCATATACAGCGGTCGACTGCAGAGACGTTATATTTCTTGGTGAGTATACACTGAATTCTATATTCTGCTGCCACTAGGATAATCCGTAGACTTGAAGCAAACGGAATGACTGCCTTTTGTTTTAACTTGTTTTGCTAATTCTATTCAGAAAATCATTTTTCAATCTGTAACTTCCTTGAAACTCTGCTCAGGCATTGTCATTGAACAGTTACTCTCATCATGTCCTCTTTCGACTTTTACTCAATTTGTACTCAAAATTATTAATTTTTTTACCCGTGACCGAATCCGGCAGACCCTCTCGGTGGCGGTCTTTTCATGTTTAGTGCAACAAAAGCACATTCTCATGAAGTCGTCTAGTAAAATATTAGTTCAGCACGTAAGCCTTTGAATGTTTGCGGTTAATACTGCGGTCCTTCGTATTCAACCTTTATGAGCAGTATCTGCGCACACAATAGTTGATGGGGCACAAAGCAAGTACTCGAGGGAACTGAGTCTTGCTGTCTATCCTCGTTGCATCAGTTGTATACTGCCAATCTGCCGTTAATATCTCTGGGAATATACCTTTTCCTGTGAGGGAGGGATTCGAGTCTTGATCAAAAATCATGGGCTTAAAGAGCCTATTTTCCTGAATTGTAGAGCTTAATAGGTTTTGTTTTTTCAATAGTTTTGATAGATTATTCAATACTTTCTTCCCGCTGATGCTTGTAGTTTGGGTTGATGTTGTAGCTTGAGGCTTGGTCATTCCCTTGACGTCATTATTTAGTTTCTGACGTTTGGGCGTTGCATTTTTTACGATGCTTTTTGGCGCTTTGAATTCATCCATGCTGGCAGCTTGTAGGCCATTACTGAAGAAAGAGAACCTAGTGAGTGAATTATTCGTTAGCGAGGTGAAAATCCGCCCACATCTGATTTTTGTACCCAACTGACTTGTTGAACGCTCAGTACCTACGTGGTTACGTTGGTCTGCATAGTGACGAAATATGGACTCTGACCGGTGCGTCAACCTGGCTGGCTTCACATTAATGTCTGTCTAGTTACTTTGTAGTCTTTCCAATTTCTTTCTTCAAACAGCTTGTCTTCTTCTTGCGTTTTCTAGTGGCGAAGCATATTGCCTCTTGATTTGATCTAAGTTCTCGCGCAATAATATTAATGCCACGAAGTTTCAGCCTCTACCTTTATTAGAGAGAAGGAATGTATGTGTTTTAACCGGTGGCAAAGCTTACCTGGGGACTTCGAATGGCCAACAAAGAAGCAGCATGATGGAATAACAAACGATGATCCTATTTTATTGAATATTGAAAAATGCCTCCTTCCATCGGCCAGTTTTCACATGTTGCAGTAAGCACGTAGAATTCAAAATCTTAGTTGTAATGTAGTTTTTCCAATTTTCTATAAGTTATCTTATCTTGACGTTTTCGTAGAGAAACATAATTTTTTTTTATAAATTACTGGCATACTGCAACATGGGTCATTTGAGGCCAAGAGGAATGGGTCTAGAGCACTTATTTAATCTTTTACAAGCTTATAACATCATATAAGTCCTTTTATGAACTTACGTTTTGTCTTAATTTTAGATTTTGGAAACCAACTGGGAGTGTTAGTTTGATAAATCAGCTCATCCAGTTTCAAATCTTAATAAAAATCAAGGATTCGGAGCTCTTCCCCCTTTTTTGCCTCCTCGCAACTGTTTGCGATCAAATTAATGAGAGTATCTCTCAGTATGGTGGAAAGATATGAAAGAGTTTTAATTCGGGATTGATCTTCGGCATTAGACGTTTCATTTTCCGAGGGACTTCGGTGAGCTTCATCCCTTTTCTGCCCATCTGCCTATTACCTTTAACAATCTCTAGACCTTCAGCATTCGCTAGTACTTTGATCTAAATCACGTTCGATCCAGAAAGTAGGATGACGGTGTCTTCGTGCAATCTATCCTTTAGCAGAAAATAATAGGTATTTTTTGCTAACAATGGAACGATTGATTGGCGATCGGCTTCGATTCTTACATTTGAAGAAACAAAAGACTCTTTTATGCAACCTCTTGAACTACCCAATTTAATGTCCTTGAAGGCATATTCCAGTGGCATACAAAGCGATTTTCTTCTATATTCCCTGTTTTGCAGAACTCTTTTGCGATGCCTATTTACTTTACCCCTGCACAACTATGTTATTGAACGTTTGCTACACTCTTACGTCAACTTTTTAGTTGATGCTACTCATTTTTTGCTTCAGTGCTTTTCTCATTCAATTTCACGGGTTTGAAATCCGTTGGACGGAGGTCACACCCAAATTAGTTATTTGTTTACAAGGGGACGGTCAATTGATTGTCTTCAAATGGAAGGGCTCTAGGGCACCTTTTTAATTCCCGTTCCTCTAGAACAGGCTTGAGTTTACTCCGTATTTTTCTCTAATTGATTAGCTTAGACTTTTGTCCTATATCCATCATCTCGTGTATGCGGTAGTCAAGATTTGGAATTTAGACGGCCTAAACTGCCAGGAGCTTTGATTCTTGAAGAGATTTGAACTTACTTTTTTCTCATTCTTGGAACTTTGTATCTCTTTCGTTTGTGTCCGACATTTTTTTCATCTAAATGAGCTTCTCACCAAAAACCCGCGCTCTCGCAAAAAGAAAATGCGATTTTCGTTTGTCTGTTTCGGTATGGTGATTATTTTTACTGGAAGCATCGCTGCCAATTTTACCTGCAATCATGTAAACGCTGTGAGCGAATAGGTTTTTTGAACTGCGCAAGATTCGCTTGCCGTTTTCACTTTAGTCTCACTACAGAACTGGCTGGAATTAAATAATTGCGTATTATTCAGTACTATTCTAGTCTCATAGATGAAATCACAAGATATTTGCAGGAGTGACCTATAGTACCATTTAATTGAATAATTTACTTTTTCTCAATGTAATTATTAAGAGTCATGTTGTTAAGTATTAATTTATCTGTTTATTTGCATCCTATTGGTTATTGATGATTTCGATTGATAATTCATGATTTGCGAACGGATCAGAATGAAATCGAGTTGTGCAATATGCTCAGAAACAAATGCACTTAGTCCTTTACATGCATAACACTTTCAGCTAACGCAATATTTCCAACTGTTGTTTTTTGAGTCTGTGACTTACTAATTATGCAAATCACATTCATGAGTACAAACATACCCCGAATATTTAACTAGAGGCGACGATTGGCTGACGTTTACAAATAAAAAAATCCCATTATTTATTCATACACTCATCCTAGCAATTATTGGACTAATTTGATGCCGAGACTGATAATCGTTCAAGTCTTGGTGGCCCACGTGGGAATATCAGGGAGCTAAATGATGGGTTCAAAGCATTTTCAGTGGAGGCTGAGACTTCCACAGTTATGTAGTTTCCATACACTGCAATGGGCAAGTGCAGCCTCAATCTATTCTATCCATTTGTCGAACTTCGCAAATGCTGAAGAACAGAGTGAAGGACTATTTCAATATTTTTCGTAGGTTGGATTATTGGAATCAAGCAGAGCCAAGGCAGAATCGCCAAAGCTCCCAAAGTTTAAAGCCTCAATCAATATGCACATAACATTAGGTTGTTGTTGTGAATTAAGGTCCAAAAGTATGTTTCCTTACCCAAGTGGTCCATAGCGCTTATCTGTTGATGCTACTCTCCCACCGGACCTACCCTAGTAAACACCATTATTGCAATCGTTCTCTTCAATGACCACTCCTGCTTTCTCTTTTCCAGCGTTTTCTTGACAATAGCGCTAATCCAGCCTCTGAACTTGAAGGCTTTTCTAACGTTTGATAATTGAAGCTCTTATTTATACATAGCTGGTCAAATTTCCTTGTTTATTTTCCAAAATGTTCTTAGAAGTTTGTTCAAGCCAAAGTATCCTCAAGCTCAAGCAAGGCCGTAGCATACAAAGAGAAGGCCTATTGGTGGAAATGAGTTCTGATAGCACACAGATTCCGTTCTAGTATCACCCTCAGCGATCGTCTTTTTTGAAGTCGAAATTTCAATGTTTCTTTTCTCCGGTTCAAACTGGGTGATTTGTTTTTTTGACACCGGTAATTTCTATGTAACAAACAGAACGTTATCATTATAAATTCCGCTTTTGTGCACAAGTAATCTGGAAACATATTGCTTAACTGCTCCGAATCCGGTGTTTATGCGCCTCTGGAATGACTTTCCAAATAGGCAGGAATGTAATTGCCCTTTTTTTGGTTCTCTAATCGTTGCGCTTGTTTTTAAACGAGACTTTGATCAAACTTTCCATGGATAACCATCATCTTTGCTAAAGTTGCGCCTGCATGTATTCCTATGCGTAGTTCTTGGTTTCTCGATTTCTTGGGACTAAATTTTTAAGTAGAGTTCGTGCCTTCTAGTGGTGGAAACCAATCCACTTTGCGTTTTTAAATTCAAAGACTTACTCCTGGCTGATGCCATCCTTTACTGTTTTTTTTTTTCAGATTCTATTGAATCTGTCTCCGGAATCGGTCGTCACTGGTTACGTTTGGATCGACACTCCAGTACCCGAACGAACCGTGTCGTCAGCGATCGTTTAGAGTCCTTCTTTCCTCCTTCAGGATGCAATGAAGCCTACCTCTGCTTCGAGAACTCCGAGATGCGCAATGCATGGATCAAAGCCATTAAAATTGCCCTGGAAGCCGAGTCTGCTCGTATGCGGTTAGGATATTCTATTGCCAATGGAGCAGCAGATCATACAACTGGAAAGTCATCTGGATATTTCTTAACGTCGGTGGATGGGAGTGGGAACGATTCGACATGTAAAGAAATTCCGGAGACACAGCTACCGGATGGGGACTCACTCAGGAGTTCCCTTCAACGGGTAAGCGATAGTCTCTGTTCGAAACTAATCTAAGTCCATATCTGCGTTTGTCCTAGGCTATTAGAAGTTGACACTATTTCCTCTTTTATAGTTTTCGCAAGAAAATGAACTATTTGTCAGCCATCAACGGCAGCAGAATCGGCTCAACCTACTGTCAGTCTTCCCTGATGTTCAGGTGGGTCATTACTCCCATAGTTTTCAATTTTGGGCTTATGTATGATCTTGAGCAATCCAGGATCTTTTATACAGATTTTCTCATACTTTGAACGTGCATTAGTTTTTCGAATGGTTTTCTCTATAATTTTTTTCCCCGTTGGAGGTGATTAGAGCAATCAAATCGCTGCATATATAATTCACAACACAATCTTTCCGTTTAGCTGATCAGCAAAAGCATTTTAACTCAAAAATTGCCTCTTGCTAGAGGATACTCCATCGCATTTGAATACAGTTCCTTTTCTGCCTCTGGAGGTCTGGTGGCCTCGTGCGTACTTCTCAACTAATTCGTTACGGTTACAGTTTTACTGCTCTCAGTCAAACTCGAATCAAAAATTAAGGATTTGGGATCCACGTCCAGAAAGGACAGAACTTTTGGGCGAATATCAGTATGACAGAGAAAATGGAAGCTGAAAACGTGAAATTAGCAGGGGAAGCGCCCATAAGATTGGTGATACCTGTTTTGTCGCACATGGCTGTGTTGAGACATGGAAAGCGAAGTTGAGGAGGTGTAAACTAAATTTTAATTGCTGAAGTTGGATTGCTAGCTACACGAATTTCACATGGGCAAAGCTTTCGTCGGCATGAATAATTTTTATTGTGGTATTTATTATGCATAAGCCTGCTCAATAACTTCTTGAATGCTAAAATAATCGTTCTTTGAGGATGCAATCCTTGTCTATCGAGATGGATTATGCTATTTGGCTGCTTGTGCCGCTTAACTGTGTCAATATACCAGAGAATCGAAACAGGACGTTGCACGGATTTTTATGTTTGTGTAACAGTAGGTATCGTATAAGCGTCTGTTGATTCGCATTCAAATTTGGGTTTGGAACCCAAGGCGTTTTCTACTTCAGCTGATTGCTGCCACGAGCTACCTCTCTTTTGGTGTTCTTCTAGCCTTCGAGACCTTCACTTCGCATCTTTAGTTAATGTTTGCGCTTATCTGCAGTATTTGCATGATATCCGCATCTTCACAATATGTTCCTCACAACTCCAATGCAAGTTCAGGGTTCGCAACTGCGGAATGGACTGAGGCGCCATCTATTTCAGGAAATTTAAGTTTGCAATATTCTCTGCCTTTTCTAATAACCATTACTCGCAGCAATAAAAAGTACAGAGGGAAGGTTGGGGTGCAGCGGTATTCGCTGTGCATCTCGCAGTCGATAAGTCTTTCTGTCTGAGCCAAAAAAGTGAATGAAATCGCCCGTGTGAGTAATATTATGTGTAGGCTACAAGTAGATAAATGTACACGTTCCTAGTCTGCGAAATGACAATGTCTAAACATGAGAACATATAGAAGTGGTAGTTGCGGCACTTTGATTTTCTGTCTAGATAATGTAACTCCTGGCTTATATCCTGAGCAGAGGATAGGTATCTTATAACCCGTCTGATTGAGAAATTACCATTTTATTATCCTTTTGACCAGTGTGGTTGATCCTTTTTATTACCGAGTGCGTGAAGATTGGTTCTGAACCTGCGTACGCGATTGCTACATTACCGATGATGAGTCTGGGTGTGAGTAGTCCCAAATCTGAAGTACATCTCTAGGACTTTCAATTAAGCAGGACGCCTAGAATGGCTTCAAACATCACCGTCCAATATTACCTTGTACAAATATTTTATTAAATGAAGACGCCGTTAATAATGGGCCTTGTTAAAATTATCTGTGGCAGTCTTTTTGTGTAATGCTGACTTATGTCGAAATGGCAGACGCCATACGAATACCCTTACACGAATCTTTACATAATCTTAAAATCGTTCACACTGAGTTGCGCCTCCTATACTTTAACAGGTAGCCAGGAGAAACCTTGAGCCTCATAACGACGAGCTTTATCGAATACAGTTTTCGTCCCAAAAACTGACTAAAATGGTTCCCTCTGGCTATTGCATTTTTTTGAAAATCCTTCAACGCACTTTGCGACAATTCTTGTTTTATTAATACCCATCTAATTCGTTCTCTCATTTCAAGAACTCTGCTTCTCTACAGATTGCTTTCATGAATCAGATATCCAGTGAATGTGTTCATCGACGTCAACAACTTGCAAATCTAATAGACGCCATTGATATTTCCACCTCTATGTTATCGCCTGAGGCTCCTCTTAGAGTTCGACAGCTCTTACCGGAGTGCTCACGAGAAATTGCCAAACGACACTTTTTATTGACTTGCCTCTCTCTCAAAACTGGTCTCCGTGCTTCCATCGAAAACGCCTTTGGGGCTTGCGAAATTGACAATGTGAGTGAAACTAAAACATACTAAATGCATAGAACTCATGCCTTTCTTTTAACACTTAAATCATAATATGACGCCAATGTATTAGTAAACAGGCAATTCAAAGCCATTACTGGTATTCTCTCCTTTCAGCCCGAGCCGTTCTATGTTACTGCATTCCTGGCTACCACTGCTGATAGTGGAACTCGTCTCTCTGAGGACTTCTGCTGGGATCCTAACTCTCCTCTCATGGCAGCCATGCTTTCTTCCGAAGTCTTCCGTCGCTTGCCATGGCACTCCTCCGAGGCCTCATCTACCGCCTCTTTTTATCACCAGCTACCCAGTCACCAAGCTGGATGTAAGACCATGGCTCCACAACCGCCTGTTCTACTTAATCCACATGGATCTGTCATGGTGACACCGCAAAAATTGGCCAAATGTCGATCAGTCAGTTTCATAAAATATTTTCTGCTTTTAACCTATCAACAGCTGTTATTGAAATTAGCTAATATTTTAGGCTCTCTTATCAATCGATCCGGCAATACAGGCAAACAACCTTTTTCTCGTTTTCCGTGTTGAGAAAGTTCTCGCTGGTGGGATAAGTCAAGCCGCTGATAAGTATATGAAAGTGGCAGGCAGTTTCAAAGACGTTGAAAGTGCCCCTACGTCTAGCGACCTCAAAACCGGTGCCGCTTTGCACAAATCCATGCAATCCTATTGCAAACTTCTCGGTAGATATCGGATGCCCTTTGCTTGGGGTGCTAAGTGAGTCTGAAGAAATTTAGTTGTGCTTTCTTCGATCTAGACTGAACAATAAGCGTATATGCTCTCTTACTGTCCTAGATGGTTATTCTCGAAAGAGACTCACGTGCCTCTCTTCAAGATGGATTCATCTAAGGTCTCTGAAGCAGCTCTCCTTCAGTCGGTCCGTCAGTTAGCTCACCTTTTAATGCCTTCTAAGGATATGTCAGTAATTGATTCTGTGAGTGCCCTATCGAATGCTTTCGGAAAAACAGACACGACTGTACCTCTAAATCTTGAATTTCTGGAAAAATCATTGAAAGCTGAAGTCATTCCTATGCAGTTCCATGCAGCTGTCAATGAGGTTTCAAGCGAAGTGGCTTCTCGTTACCTTAAAGGTCTTGTGTCACCTCACTTAGTTTCGGTTTCCACTCAATGGCCTGGAACCACGGACAGGTCGCCTCCACCGCCTATAAACCTTCTTCATGTGAACGATTTTTCTCGTGACGAAGTCGTCAAGGCATTGGAAGTATTCTCTTCGAGAAAAGTGCGATCAATTACCAGAGCCTTCGATCCAAGTATGCTTAGGACAGTGCTTTGAGTGGGTGTATTTCAACGTCGTAAGTGATTATGCATTTTTTCAGTTCTATTTGACGGTAGTAACAGTGGTTATTCAAGCGTCCGCGGTAGCTTTCATTTTGGAGACTCCAAGCGCGATTCTCTGGCTTCTGTTCGCTCTGATGCTTCGTCTGTTTCCAATGCTAGCTCTGTTTCTGCCACCGTGCTCAGCGGTGTTGGTGCATGTGACCATAGCTCTGCTAAGCGATTTTTGCGTCTATCAACCTCAGTTCGCCCTAAAACGCAAGCACTCGACCGCGGAGGTCTTGATTCCGCCGAAGCACTCGATGTGATTCTCTCAGCAGCTGAGGAAGCCGCCACGGCCCTTTTTAGTCAACCCCCTCTATTCTTGGTTGATCCCTATCGCGCCTTTGTACACAACTTGTATATTTACCCCAAAAGCCTGAATCTGTCCGTGAAGCACACTTTTGGTCGGGTAAGTAATTAAATAGTGATTTCATAAAAGTACAACAAGGAGATAAAGCAGTACGTGATTTGCCAATTGTCTTCTTTGAAGGCACGAAATCTATGCTGCTTTATGGAGTTTAGAGACAGCGACGCTCTGGATGCAAAACCATTGAAAGTGTTTTATACTCGTCCGTCTCTCCTTCAACCACCGTTCGATACTTGGTTCAACACTGCAGTTGTCCATCACGACTCATCACCCACATTTGCTGATGAGGTGATTCAATGATATAAATAGTTGTGCAAGTGATAAATGACTCCTAAAAAGACAAACTCCTTTCACTTTCATTAAGGCGAAGTTGTGTTTGCCAATAATTTTGACTCATAAACACCATCTACTCTTCCGATTCTATCACATTCGTTGCGATTTGTCGCCAAATTCACTTGAAAAGAATTCGTCTTTAAAGAAAGCGCTTGAGTCTCCTACCGGCTTTGCCTGGCTGCCTATCATGAAGGATGATGGAAGGTAGGTTAGAATGTTCAGATTTATTTTCTGATATTTCTTTTACTATCTACAAAAGTGCTAATTATTCAGTTGGGCGAAGTTGACTTTTGACATAGCAGTAGCCACAGCATCCCAATCACCAAGTAAATTTTTGATCCTTCCCTCTTCTACCTTTTTTTCGCAGTTAGTTAAGAGATCGATTCTGCTAGATTTTTGTTATGTTTTAGCCTGATCAGTGGTACCATCTCGCTACCGATTTCTCAAGATCTGCCGAGGTGTTATCTTGATGCGATATCAAAAACTGCAGTGAGTTTTGTGGAACCGCTTGCCTTGCATCTTTTTATATCTACCTTTATTCGGTGAATCAGCAATTCTAATTCAGTCACTAATTTATTTTTTCACTCGCTCATACATTTGATGGCCTTTTTGTAAGTGTCTGTTCGTTTCCTCATCTCTAATGCAGATCCTTGCGCGATTCAGTTTTAGATCGGTTATATTCCTTCTTGCGTCGATCTTTCACGTTCGACAGATGGACGTTATTTCTTGAAGTTGTGGTATGTTGTGACTTACATATTTGATTGACCATCCTGATCGGATTAATCATCAGGAAACGAAAACCTATTTCGTCAGATATTACATACGCGTCAATGCCTTTCAATCACCCAGTCTTATGTGCTTGAATCAGCTGACCTCGTCATATGAAGATCTAACCCAGTCTCGTCCTTGTGCCTGTGTCGGTTAGAGTGCGTGGGTGCACGAGTTCGTGTGTGCGTGTACTCCCATTGCCTTCGTGCATGCTCTAATTGTTTCTTGCAAGTAACAAGCTCACATACTGATATCTTCCATACTGTTACTTGTATTGTGCCAAAGTACCACAGGGAGAATGGTTTCCTCCGCTCCCCTGAACCGCCATTCCTTTGCCTGACTTAGCTCCCTGGCATGAACAGATCGCGTGGTAGACAACTGTTCGTTTTTAATGTTTTCTGGTTTCGCAGACCTCGAATAATTTATTTGGCTGCGTCGTAGATGGCAATACCGATTTGAAGTCTATGGTACGCAATACTTCAAAAGGGGCGGAGACAGAGAGTATAATAAAGAGCAGTTCATTGTCCCAGTTTCAGCAGATGACCGTGGAGTCCTATCTTATTCCTACGAGAGTGACCAAGGACTTATTAAAAGAATGCGAATATCCAGGAAGCTAAGCATTGGACGAGAACGTTGAGATTAACACTCACATCAAGTGCTGCATGTAGTGATACACCTGCGCATCAATACAAGTTTATGAAAGTAAAGTTGATGTGTGCTGACCGATGGCTTTAATGTGATCAGAAACTCAGAGGTGGGTAAAATTTGGTCGCACAAGGATAGTGTATAACTGAGTGCTTCGTTATTCCCCCATGCATCGCATGACCGGAAAGATTAATCAAGTTTTTCCATTCACTTCGGGTAGCTTTCTCGCCTTTGCTATTGTGGAATGCTTTCGATTCGGCCGTTCTTCATCCATTCCCGTAGTTGCTTTCCAAACATGTTCCCTCCTGCACCTTATTTTAATCCTTCTCTAACAAATTTTTTGCAAATAGAAAGTTATAGCAGCTTTTGGCGGTATGCTTTAGGACAGAAAGAGGGTGATCAAGAGAGTTAAAGTGATCTTGTTTCACTTTTTCCCCTGTTCGTTCATTATTTTATTGTTTTTGTAAGCGTATTTTTACCTGTCTAGATGTTTTCCGCGTTTTAATTTTTGCCTTAGCAGAAATAACGTTGTCCGTTTTATTTTTATCCGTTCAATTCAATTTTCTTAATCACGTATCCAATAGGTTCAACGTTAGACTCTTCATTTATTTGAAATTATTTCGCTTTGTTTTCAGCGTCGAAACATCCCCATGCAGTCTTCGAACGCAACAGCATCATCAATTTTGGCAGAACCTGCTTGGATAGATAACAAGCGACACCTCTTTACGGTAGCCCTTGAGCCTGTTTCCACGATGTACAGCTTAGATCCGATGCTCTCCCGTTTCTTTGAAACCTGTGCCAACAAGCTGGCCCTATTCGCGGTACCCGAGGTCGCAGGATCTTCTCTTCCAAGAGTAAACGTTTCAAGCATCAAGTTGTGTTTGTTCATAATTCAGTTTTAGTAGATATGATTATTTATTTCCAGGGTGTTCGTTTTGCCACGGGCGAAGACAATAGTCCTGTTTCTTCCCACGTGCCAACATCATCTGATACCTCACCTGCATCTCAGCTCGATACCACAGCTGGAAGGTTTATTAGCAATGCGATAAAGTCTCTTCTATCTGCAGAAAGCCATGCGCTAGTTCAGTTTTTTCCCGCGTTGGCCAATCAGATCCTCGAAGTGCTTTTGATTAGTTCTGCCATGAGCCAATTGGAGCCAATTCTCTCCTCGGTTAATACCGATGTTGGTCAGTGGTTGACACTATGTCAGGACATGATCTCCGGAGGAGCTTGTGATGTTGCTAAAAACGCCATCAGGTGGCTATTGGATATACTACGTGCTAGTGCTAAGTACCGACTCTGAATTATTTGACCGCCTTCTCTTTTACGATTTGTAGAAGCTTTTCTATGATCCTGTGTGTTATTAAAGATGCTCTCTCTGGTTCTTCTGTGGTCGGTTCTTTGATTCCTGGGTCAATTCAAAATCTTACGGCTAGGCCTGGCTTACTGAAGGATTTCCTTGAGGTATTTTTATACTTTATCAGGCTTTTCATTGGGTTATTTGTTAAAGTATTTCGATATGTCTTTAAGTTCTCCTTGGACCCTCAAAATCTTTGTAACACGATATATGAGAATTACAAGATCCCAAATGCCGCTTCCTCAGCTCTTTACCTCCATCACGCAGTCGTCCGTGGGATGATTGCATTCATGGTTGATCCATGCTGTTTTTCCGAAATCGCTCATCCATTCTTAGTCAGCACTTGGTTCTTCTTCGAAGTGATTATCAAGTCTCTGGTCCAACATCTTAACACCCCAAATCGATTTAAAGTAATGTTTTTTTACTTACATAACTGGAGTGGCTGTTATTCGCTGTATTAGTTTGTTTTATTTTGATTTACCAGGTTGATCGTAAGGACTGCTGGAGTCGTCTATCGGTAACCTTTAAAACCGATTTGACAGTCCTTCTGAGGCTCATTGGCAACTGGCTGGTTGAAATATGCTCAGAGCGCGATAGGCTCGTCTCTGACAGTCTTGGAGCTGGCAGTCTCGATAACGGTTCGGCGAAGAGCAATCAGGCCTCCAATACCCTGGCTTTCTATGATAATCAACCCGAAGAAAGTTTTAGGCCTCATCCCAAAACTGCTGAAACACTAAGACTGGAGTTGGCAGATAGTACAGCCAACTTCCTGGAACAGTTGCTACTCCTTATTGATCGCGGATATGTACTGCAACGTTTGAGGGACCTGCTCACTCTCCTTGAAATTCGGCATAACATGGTTGGTCATTTATGACTTGTAGCTTTTGATTTACTTGTCAATTATTGATCACTCTTCATTTAGACACCAAACGAGGTTGAGCGTTTCAATAGCGTTCGCTATCGACTTATCCAACGGTTTTCAGAGACCCAATTTTTTGTTCAGATTAACCTTCCATCACTGAGTCCTCATCTCTCCGGTAAGCTAGATCAATTAAATAATTCTTTTGTCTGTCAGTTGAGCTCATTTTTCGGCGGTTTCGTGCTTCTTTTTTCAGCCCATATTTGTAAGTTCATTGGGAGTCTGATTGTTTAGTTGGCACTACTAACCACGCCACCTAACCGTTGACTTAGGTCCTTTTATTTGCTTTCCAATTAAAATTATAGTCGGAGTAGCTGGAATCAAATCCGTTTGTTTTTGCTGAAATTTTGCTCAGAATCATTTGGGTTAGGTGGAACGTCTTTTCTTACTGGCGAAATTGTATTTACATTAATTGCTTCATCCCAGTTCAATACAATCCTTCTTTTCTCAATAACATTTAGTCGGCACACGTTTATACTTATAGCAAGGTAGTAATGTAAATGAGATATATGGTTCCAATATATCTGAATATTTCTTTTCAACTAACTAAACAGATCGAACTGAAGAATTTACGCTCAGTGAACGATTCTGTGAGGATCACTTTGTGGTCGGACTCACTCTCCAAGCCGTGGATTGTGTTCTAGCTGGATGTGCTGACGCTGGTGGAACTTCCTCTGCTCGTAGTCTTCGGCAACCCCTCCTACTCTTACTTGCCCAACTGGCCAAATTGACTTTTGACCCGAGGTACGCTACCTCGCCGCGCCTTCGCTCCCGTATCCACATGCTTTATCTTCCACTTGTCAAAATCGCTCTTGAAAATATTGAATCCCTCGGTCCTCCTGGTAAGCTTGGGCATATTTCTCATCGGTGCCTTTTCAGCTTTCTGTCTTTTTTGTTCTGCCATCTTGTAATTCTAATTTGATGCTCATTATTCCGCCTTTTCTTGGTGTAATCATAAAATAAAAGAATACTTCCTGTCCCTGGTAACACAGTAGCCTATTCATCCGATCATTCCAATAAGCAAATCCAGATACTAAGTGGAGATACGGCTTTGGTAGAATTTGAGGATTTCGCTCGTGTTTGATAGCATGTATCTGCCTTCCCCTGTGTTTTTAGGGACGCTGGCAAGAATGGGCTAGTGATGCTTTTCGTTTCAGTTCCCAATGATGCCTTTTTTTCGTTCTCAGTGCCTTTCGACTACCCTGGCCACTTGATCTTCGTTATTAACTTTTCTCTCCCGCTTGCAATTTCCTGTTTTTACGTTTGAAAAGTAATATTTAAGCTTGATTTTCTAACATTTCAAGTCCTGGGTACATATGGGAGGTTATCATTGCTGAATTTTCCATAATTTTATAGTTTCCTGCACTTTTTGAATTGCTGTTTCATTTGATTTCAGCCAGTTACAGGACGGAGCATTTTATTTGCAGTGTCCGTTTGTTGTTATTAGTCGATTTGGTCCTGATGCAATCTTCTACTTGGCGTACGAAAGTTTCTTCCATCTCTTGATTTTATGGGAGTTTCTATTTTTCTCTGCCACTGACTCTAGGAATAGATCTCATCTATCCGTTTCTTTCCTACTTCAACCTCTCATTTAGACCGCAACCATGTTCAATAATCGATGCATTCATTCACCTTTCGCAAATCGTACTTTCGGTGCGGAGGAGTTTCCAATTTTTTTCTTATTTTTATTATTCACTCGACTTAAAGTCCCATAATTATTGCCATATTCAATTCGTTGTATCACACTTTTCCAAGGTCTCCCTCTTCATGAAATGTTGCAAGTCAGTGATCGCGGAGCTTTAAAAGATAGCACCGAATCCCAAAGTGATCAACATCATCGAAAATCTCGAACCAGCCACAAGCTTCGAAAACTTTACACTAGTGGCAATGGTATTCAACAACTCGGAAACAGCAAGAAGGCTCATATAGTTAGACGGCCAGAAAGTCTCAATACTCATTCTTCTGATGGCAGCGTGAGTTCGTTGTCTCTGGCAACAACATCCGAAAAATCTTCGAATTCTTCAACTTCGGAAAGGAGGTCGGCTACTTCAGCTTCATCTATATCAACGGCGTCGTCGGCGTTCATCGGTCCTAATGGGAAAGTCGCCCCTGAAGTGCTTAAGCTGATTGCTGGGTTCAATAAAGGTACGTTAACAGCTATCTGTTTCCTTCATTTTCTCCCATAGTAATTCAAATATCTCACCATCTTTAGGAGGTGCTCTACGACGAGTAGCTCCACGCAGACGCCTATCCAATGAGAGATCAGCTCTCCCCAAACCTCAATTCGGCAGCACGGCAACCTTAACTGATGTTGGTGGTAGCAAGAGTGGTGATATTACTGGTGGTGAGGAAGGCAGTGAAAATTCATCCATTGGGGGCTGCTGGTATGGCGATGAAAATAACGCCAACGGAGAGGGAACTACCAATGATCTGGACTACAATTCTGATAGTGAGTTCTTTGCTGGTTGTACTTTTAGATATTAATGTTTGATTTGTGTTGCTAGATCTCGGTTTTGTTTTGCAACAATCACTTTTTGATTTTGCTGGACGCTAATCCGTTTATTTACCGATAGTTTTTCCATTTGAAATGGGGTTTCTCTGCAAAAATTATGCCCCACTGATAACATTTCAGCACAAATCTTATTTCTTTTATTTGCCTAGTCGATGAGAGCGATGATGCTTGGCCGGAACGGGTTCTTGAAGTAGCCGGCGTCTTGCCAGCAGGGAACAGTGCTTCTTTGGATTATCGATCGCGTCCTCCGGCTCCGCCTTTAGTTAATGGGGCTAAAATGAGGTGATTTGGTGATCTTTTTGTGATAAATCGGTGACTTAATCTTTTGGGTTGAGTCCGGTTATACCGTGGTTGCCGTACTATAAAGTAAAATCAGTGTCACTTATCTTGACTGAGCACTTGCATTTAATTTATTAATTTAAAAAGACAACCCACTTTGCAACCAAATCAAACACCCAAAGAAGTCCTTTCACAGTCAAAAACTCCCAAATCAGCCGCATTAACCACCAGATTTCGGCTCCAACCGGCACAGTTCAATTACACCTTCCGACGGCATATTCACCGAAGGTCCCGCGCTCATCTGGTGTCGCAGCACCTAAATGACAAATATCAACGTGACCTCTACGTCTGCCTTCTCCAGCTGTTGCAAAACTTGTCAGAAGATCCACTGGCTGCACTTCTGCGAAGTTTTACTGATTCTGAGAGGGCAGACTTCTTAAAGCTTCTAACGTGAGACAAGTGTTTAGCCTGCTTATATTCTTCGAGTAGACACTTGTGCATCTATTCTCTATCTTCAGTTATGCCATCCAGCATATCAAGTATCGTGGTCGCAAGTGTATTTCTCGTTTCACGTACGTTTTGTATGCTTTAAAAAGCTCTTTCGTCTTCGTTTGTGCTTGAAGTTGAGTATCTACTTATTTTTTGCAGTACAATCAGCACAAGCTCGGTCACACAAAGAGGGTTACACGGATCGGCCCGAAAATTAGCCACCTCAGACAGTGGTCCATAATTTTACCCTTTTTGATACTCTGCTATTTTACCACATTTAAGTGGCATAACGGATTAATGTGCTTTCAGACTACCGCGTGTTATTGGAAGCTAATATGGCTTCGGAGGCGGGTCTTATCGTTCTGGACATACTCAATTTAATGTGCAACACATTCCGCGTAAATTCATTTTACTCTGCACTTGTTCGTGTATCATAAAGCTCATGCAATATTATTCTTAAATCATTCATGCAGAGGGACCTTGAGAATGGAAAGCCATCAAATCAAATCTATCAGGGCATTCTTGAGGTCTATGTTTGTCTACTTTCGACTGGCCAATCAGAGCGTCTCCTTAAGCACACCTTCTCCTCCCTCCGCGTCTTTATTTCACGTTTTGCAAAAGTATACTTGATTCATCTCGCATCCAGTAGTTATTATTGGTTATATTCAAGCAATACTTTGTTACTTTCCCCAGGTTATTTTCTCTGAAACCACTGAGGGATTGGCTCGCATCTGCATGGTAGGACTTCGCACTTCGAATTTGAATCTGCTTCCTCTAACTGGGCTTGATCGGGAGGGCCATAAAACGTCTCCATCAACTTCCGTCAATTCATTCCGCTCGTTTTCACTACCTTTAGACGCACCATCCTCATCAATATTCGACGCTGCCAGCGTTAATCACGTTGGAGCATTACGACTGGAAGCTTGTGGACTTATTTACAGAATGTGGAGGGCTAGTTTTGAGGTGTTCGGTTCACAGGGTTTCAAAAGGGTTCACTTGCAGGTTAGATAGTCAACCAGTGGAGGGTCCTCTATTTGCTTGCGCTCACCTCCCTTTAATTTCTCCATCCTTAGATCATTATCGCTCTCTCTAAACTTGTCGGTTCTATTGGACCCGAGTTCGAATCTAGCTTAAGTCTACTCCACAGCTTGGCTGAAATGGATATTCAGCGAGGAATCAGGTGCACTATCTCGGAATCTAGCTATGTTCGATCAATGAGTGAGGCCTCCCTGAAAGGTCCACTCCGTGGTCCTACTGCTGCTTCATTCATGGAAGGAATAGAAGATCTAATCAAGCGGATCAGGACTGTGCTCACAGCAACCGAAGAAATGCGTCGTTATGGAAATGACCCCTACCGCAAAATTGACCTTCAGTATTCGCTGGCTAAGTCGTACGCTAGTAATCCAGTTCTGAGACGGTGAGCTTATTTCCGAACGTCTGTCTGATAGATGCAAATCGATAGCTAATTTTAAATTGGCTTTTAGAACGTGGTTAGAGAAATTGGCTGAACTACATCTGGCCTTGAAGAACATGGCCGAAGTTGCTATGTCTAAGCTGCATATTGCTGCCCTCATGGCTGAGTACCTCCACAAGAGGGGTGAGTCTAAGAACCCACTTTTGGTCTTTTTGTTTTACCCATTTCATCACCCTTAATCCATTCTGTGCTCATACAGGGCTGTTGGAACGTGAGTAAATTCATGAGCAAATGAAGCATTCGAATCGGTTTCATTCATTGATTCTTGATTTGCATGTCTATTGCACTGGGTCTCCCTGTTTGGAGGTCATTCTCATGCTTGCTTTTTGTTTAAATTAAGGTGAATTTCCGGAGGGTTGTGATGCATTCTGCAAGGTCTCTGCTAATATCCTTCTTGAAGAGGCTTCACATCTCTGCGATCCAGCCATAATTGAGCTATCTTACAATCAAGCAAGACAGACCATTTAGTTCATTTGAAAGTTATTCTCTTCGTTTCAATATGGCAACTTTTTTTCAAACGTTATAGGAGGATTTGTTGCGTGATGTTACCGATGCTGCGACAGCCTTAGAGGCAGCTGGTCTCTATGAAGCTCTGCAGCCTGTCTATGCGCTTATCACTCCAGTATATGAAGCACGTCGAGATTATGCCCAACTGTCGAGAATCTACCATCACCTAGGCCGCGCCTACGAAAACATTGCAAAAGCAGAGGCTTCAGCTCAGCGCCTCTTTGCATCATATTTTAGAGTTTCATTCTTCGGAAAAGTACATTTTTTTTATTTCAGCTACCAAAATATTGATTTCAGATACTAACTTGTCTTTTATTGGTTAGGCTTTTGAGGGCCTTTCCGGTAAGTCCTATGTTTACCGAGCTGAAGCCTGGCAGAAGATCAACACTTTTCTTCAAAACCAAGTCAAGATCCACGAAGAGCGTCTTGGTGTGGGAAAGATCGAAAAGATTATTGAGAATTACATCGACCCATCCCGTCTCTCGCCTGACAAAGCTTACATTCAGGTCACCTTCGTGGAACCCTATGCGCCGATTGATGCATCCGCTCAGCAAACGGCTTTTGATCTCCATCATGATGTGCGAGAATTCTTCTTTGAAACGCCCTTCATCATGCAACTGGGTTTGTGGTCCCTGACACTATCCATCCGCAACTTCTCTTTGAAAATCTATCATTTTTTTTCTGGCTTCCAGGAATATCTCCTGATATGTGTCTTATGTCTTCTGGTCCAAAAAGAACTGATGATCTAACAGCTCAATGGAAGAGGCGGACTCTTCTAACCACTGAAGCTGTCTTCCCTCATCTCCGTTCGCGATTGGAAATTATCTCCAGTCGAGATATTGACCTTTCTCCCCTAGATGCAGCGATCGACGCTATTCAATTGAAAGTTCGAGAGCTTACTGCCCACATCCCATGCGCTCCTCAGGAGACAGCCAATTTATCTGGTAGATATATTTTGTCCATTTTTTGCCGCCATTTGAGGCCTTTTTGTTCTGTCGATGCTTTCTGATTTTTCAGCTCTCCATCTTTCAACAACGAAGAATCAACTGGGCATTTGTGTTACCACGGCAGCTTCTCCTACTCTAGATATTATTGAAAGTGCGGTTGAGCTAACGGCGAAGGGTGAGCGTCGGGTGCCCCTACTACTGGATATGCATTTGCAGGGGGCTCTTCTGCCTACAGTCAACCAGGGACCGATGGCATACGCTCACGCCTTTCTTGATCCCTCACGCATCCAACTTCATCCCAAAGAGAAAATCAACCGACTGAGATGTCTCTTCTTGTAATTTCGTGGAATTTAAATTTTTTTTATCGTGATTAGCAGAACCTATCAGCTTTGTTTTCCTACAGCGAATTCCTCTCGGCTGCCTTGGTAATCCTCACTCGGTATAGATCTTTGATGCTCCGTGTTCATCCGGAGAAGTATAATGCTTTGAAGGCCGCTTTTGATCGATATCGGATTGATTTGAGCAATCTACTCAATGAAGAAGTATTTGATACTCATAGATTCCCTCAGCCATTCGTGTGCATGGTGTGATGTTCATCGAATCTTGTTGTTTTTCTTTTCTAGATCGTTGTGGACGAGGTGCGCCTTCGAGTTGGGCCAAAATCGCAATTTTCAGGTACTTCGGCGCCCTTGATGCCGTCGAATTGATTGCTGACGATATAACTAAGTTACAATCCCGTCTTTCGTTCCTGCTTGTGAAATCCCTTTTGTGAAAATTTGTGCTAATCCTACTTTTCTACGTGTCTTCTTAATAACTGGCGTTCCTTAGTTATGTTCTGTTTTAATGAAATAATAAAATGGCTCAATCACAATTTCCGATCGCTATTAGTGTGCTTTCTAGGGTATCTTACTACCACTCACAGGAGTACCTCTGGACTCCATCACAGTGCATTTTGTGCTAGTATATGGATGGAAGAATGCTAATAGAAGCGTAGGACCTATACTTTGGGCTGGCATGCCGCACCAATTCCTAAGGCAGGTCCGCTGTATGGAAAGAGGATATGGATTAGAATCATTGTTTCTCGTTTCCCGTTTGGAATATACATACGTAATCTAAAAACAGCCACTTAGGAACGGAAATAAGCATGAAAGGAGTGACTATCATGTCAAATTGTCTTGATTCTGCTTAGGTTTTGCAGGCGACAGGTTGCGATCTTATGTGGGTTTCATTTTAACAATCTTTAACTTGGAATGCAAGGTGCTTCATTCCGTGCGAGCCATTCTTTGGATGATCTTTTTATATTTGCCTGCTCTCATTATGATAACTCGATTCACTCACTGTGTTTGAATTGCTTCTAGTTTTAGTTATGAGCACAATATGCTAATATTCTCATGAGGCAAAAATACGTATTAGAAGCTGGCTTCGCCGATCGGTGTTGTTAGAAGCTTTGTAGAAGTGCTGGTCATAAAAGATGTTTGTTCGTTTAAATATACAGTAAATTTCAACTAATATTTTACATGGCCTTTTAACGGTAGTGTTACTTAAGGGACTCGTCCATGTTGGCCTACCTTCATCCTGCCCGGCGGTAAATCACGCGGGGAACGCCAACCGAGGAAGATATCGCGTGTGCAAAGGCAGCTGGAACAGACTCAGAGCCGGTCCCACCGATTGGTGCACCAATCAACTCAACCAATCAGAGGCTTTCAAGGTCATGGTGTGATAGGATAACTGCAGGTAAAACAGGGTAACATCCTGATGTCACTTTAAAGGCCCCGGGGCGTGAATTTGATAAAGCACCACTCCGTTTTGGGTCAGGACATTGTCCAAAAAACAGTTAGGCCGCTTGAGTTTTCCGGCATGGTTTGTTCTAATTCCTGTTCATTTTATTTTTTTGCAGATTTGTGAAAAGACTAGGTTGCAACCACATCTACGGTATACCTTCATTCTCAACTATTCACTGTAATATGGAGGAGTCGAAATTTTCAAAAATAATGAACAATATTAAACACTTCTCGTCTGTGATCTAAAATGATACAGAATTTGCTGTTTTCAATTTAGGAGTCCAACAGTATGGCGACCTTGAGATCTGTTGATCTGACTAGTTTAGCCATGGCTTCCTCTTTCATGCGCCAGTTGCGAAGCCTGACTAGCAGTTCCCACTCGCTGTGACCGTGCTCTATTTGATGCGGGATCATGTGCCAAGTTTATTTCTTCACCAATATTTTGATTGGGTAAAACTACCTTGACACAACAGAGCTTCTTACATGGTGACATGCTTAATTACATATAAAGACAACGTTTGAAATTGCAACCTGGGGATTCAACCAGCCTTATAAATCCTAAATGTATGATATGAAGTAGTGGACAAACCTTGGATCTAGAACACTGCTTATTGAGAACAGCGATTCATTCTCCGGGTTGATCCCAGGACCTTTCCAAAATACCGATATAATTATATGCTCGCGAAGAGGTGAAATCCTATTGGTAGTGACAGGAGGCATTCACTAATAGCCACGATGGGTCCCATTAGTGTATATGCAAGTCTCACCCCTGATTAATCCACTTAAAGCTGATAAAGAACAAACAGTTTGCCCTTCGCTCATGGCGGTAATAATGGCTTAATAATAGGATACCTACTTGTATTAATTCGAACCAACACTTCGAATGATGTTATCTGCAAATTTCTGTTTTTGAGGAGGAGCAGCGTGACTTCTTGAATTCTGAGAATGTTCCTGTGCTAACAACAAAATTTTGTTCTGCCTTGTGTCGGAGGTGTCAGGGTCGAGGATGAGGTCATGATATGCTCTGGTTTGGATCATGACAGTCAGAACTGGTCACTGGTATATATGTAGAACGTACACTGGCAGGTCATGAATTTAAAAAAATATTTTGTCATCTGCCATGATATTAACATCTCGGCATATACCTCTAGGGATCAACACCTTTGGCAAATGGCTATTTAGCGGTTTATGTGCGGATTGGATTGGTTTGTATGGCTTGACAGCAAATACCTTATAATTTTTAATAAATTAATTTGACGTCTATTGAATTACGAGTGTTTTCTCATTACTAACCCTATTGGCTGCTTTCCTCATGAAGCTATTCGTCTCGCTCGAGATAAACGCGCTTGTTTTCGGCCACTTACTGGAGTTAAGCTTGTATGCTTTTTTAGTTTCTTAGGCTTCCACGGTTCTTGAGATTCGCCTAAACGTCACTTGCGAAATTAATTCTCAAATCAGCTGCCACATTCTGATTGGGCTAAAAAAGCTTTGCTCACTGAACCAACAAGAGAGCGAATCGATATACGAACAGATGGTGAATATTAATTACTACGTTAGCTTAATCGCGAAGTACTGGAATCATCGCAGAATGTTCCTTTTGTTAGATTTCATTGTGTGGGCGCTTTTCTCGCTGTTCACTACCGGTTTCCCGTTCTACGGTTTCATATTATGGCTTTACATCTTCAATGCCGGGGCGCTGTATTATTGCTATGGACGAAATTCGAAGTGTCTACTTGGTTCGTACCTGCTGTTCTATATTCCTTTTCACTTATTCGTGTAATGTAATGGTAGGTCAGTTTTTGAAAACTCGAAGGACAGTTTTGAGGGATGGCAGCCCAGAGCCCCTAAACTATTTCCCCCCTTCAGTCGGTGCACTTCCCTCATCTCTGTTCTCTCATCCCTTTTGGTTTCTAGCCGGTTAGCTGCCCACTTGATAGATCAAGCTATCTATTAAAACTAGCACACATCGATACTATTTGAACCTTGGGAGGGGTAGGTCTGTGGAATTTGGGCATCCCTTAGAGTTTATCTCGAAATATTTGTTTCCCATCAGCTAGGCATCGGGAGCACGTGCTGACCTTCTCACTGCATGGCTAGGATAGGTTGATGATACTTTCCCTACCGCCGGTGCCTCCTCATACCAAAAGGTGGGCAAATGATCGAAATCCATTGGAGCTCCTCTGTTAGCCCCTCATGATGATCTCTCTTACCCCATACTTGAGGTTGGCCACGTTTCTCTTTTGTACGATTCGAAGCATCTGCAGGTAGGATTCGGGCTGCAGTGATCTACCCTTTAATCCTTGAGTCTTTTGATATTTCCAGCCCGAAATTTCTGTTCCACAACTTTTGCATCAAGTTATTTAGCAAAGCGTTCATTTTCTGGTGTCGCATTGTGACTTTAGCGCCATGTGGCATACTACAATTCTTTTTTTTCTATCTGTAAGAATTTCCCTCCGCTTACATCTTTTCAAAAGAGTAAAACTGTCTACGTCCCTACACCATATTATGTTGTTGCTAATTTTTTCCTACAGGTTCTAGTTGGAAATCAAGTGC
Source organism: Moniezia expansa (assembly GCA_019097775.1). NCBI lineage: Eukaryota > Metazoa > Platyhelminthes > Cestoda > Cyclophyllidea > Anoplocephalidae > Moniezia > Moniezia expansa. Next base: position 1,939,376 of record JADFDV010000062.1, on the reverse strand, counting down.
AGAAAGAAGCCATGAAACATAAGTCCGAAAATGAAACTTACCAACCCCATGGCTATTTAAATGAAGATAAATAGAACTTGCTATGCACCTACAATGCTGCTCTGTTTTTCACTTAGATGGGAGTTGCACTCGCGTTTACTGTTTAATGTAAAAAAGGGGTTTTCTATTAACAGGGGCTGGATTGTTTAGATCGTCTAACATTTAAAGCCACTTTTGATACCAGGATGCATTGAAAATCGCCTGCGACATCCAGTCTCTGGAGTCCCTGTGCATGCCGACAGATTCTGAGGTCCTCACACCCGATGAGTCAAGTGCGACTTGACTGCTACAGTAACGGGGCACGGCAACTTATCAGAACTTTCGCTTCGGAGTAACTCGACATCAAAAAAAGTAGCAAGAGATTCTAAGTACAACGTTTGAACCCTAAAGTGATATGGCGATGTGCCGAGGAACTTAAAGCTTCTGCGGGTACAATTTTTCAATAAAAGACTCCTATTTACTATCACACTCAGGGCCAAGAGGCTGAGGCTCAATGGAAAAACTTAAAAATCGGACTAGGCACTAATCTACATGGCATCAAGGAAATGTCCGTTCTCTGTCAGGATGGATCTAGAGACATTTACCAAGACCATCAGTATTTCAACTGTTACTTTAAAATCTCCGAAAGTTCGCACTACATTAAAACACTTTTGTCTGAATTTTGACAAGCCCCTTAAGCTGCAACGACTAAAGAGGTGACTTTAACAACTAAAGTGACACAAAGAAAACAACATTTTATTGAGCTTCACTCCATGCGAAGTTTTTCGGGAGCATGAATGAAGAAGTGACCTACAGAAGGCTTGAAGGACTGAGCCGAACGAGCCATAGCTTCAAAAGTGACTTTCTCCTTTATATTGGTTGACTTCACAGAGGCCTCGTGGTTGGTGATGAAGATCCACTCTTCGCTATCGCCATCGCCTTTGGGTAGCAACTTCCACCGACGGGTTTCCAATACTTTTGGCAGTTCCTCTGCCTTCATGTCCAATAGGCGCACCAGCATGCGCATCGAAATTCGCTGGTATGTATTATCAATTACGTAGCAAATATCTTAAAATATGAAACATAACCAACTATCAGCGATGCAAACCAAAAAATGCAAATCAGGCTGCTCTATAAAATCAGATGAAACTATAATAAACAAGGACCTAGAAGTTATTTTTCACCATATATGGAGGTTTCTAAAAAAACTAGAAGGAAAGTGAAAATCAAGGATAAAATTTTTTTTAAAGTATTAACTCACAGCTCCTAACCGAAACATCCCAATCTGGGATGTTCCCGACCACGTGCTTGTTTTCCTTATAACTTTTCCAGAACTCCTGGAACTTACAAGTCTCCAGGAGTGTTTCAAGTGAGACAATAGTACAAAGTGGTTCTTCGGCAAGCTTTGACAATAAAATGGAGACGAATTCTTACCCGATCAGTTTGAATAAGGTATTTATATTGCAAAAAGTCTGTGAAAGGGAGTTTAGCAATGCCTTTAAGCAAGATCAACCGAGTAGCGTCGACATTGAATAGGTCCGGATTGAATTGATACCTACCTTACAATATATAAGTAAGATTCCTACAATCGGAGCATGATAAGATTCGCTTCAAAGTCATATTCGTTTTCTGTTATTTGCCAAGCTAAGTGCTTTTCAAGCTCAGGAAGATGATCCGGATTATAACTGAAAAATGGGATTGTAAATTAGCCTACGCTTCTATGCCTTGCAGTAAACTATGAATTCTTTCCTTCGGATCCACGGGCAGCATCGCCTCGAAACTACAGTGCACAGTTAGGTTAGTATTTACACGATAACTTTCTTTTAGCTCCCTGATTTGTCAACTACAATGATTAGTAAAGGTTTGCTACAAAATACGACATACACAGTGCAGCAGCATTAATTCGTCTATTTCAATAATAATAAGTAATAATAAGGAAATTTCAAGCAACATTTAGATATAAAGCACTGAAAAACATCAAAGATCCTTATCGCGATTATAATTTGCGCTAGTCTACGGTTTTTTTTAAAAAATAATGAAATATGCACATACTGCGATTGTAGAACAATCATCTCTAGAATGATATATGATGACTCCATAACCATGCTAGGTAATGGTTGGTGAGGATGTATACACCCCAGTCTATAGCGGTAAATGTTAGATTCATTTCATAGGGCTATTGTAGAATTAGACGGGATCGATTCCTTCACGAGTTCAATAAAGATTGCTGTATGACTAGCAAATGTTGACTCAGTCAGAGAGATATTTAAGACACATCGCTCAAGTTTTGCGAAGCTTGCAGTCATCAAATTGGAACAGAAACTAATATCTCTTTGCAAAGAATGATAGGTGCAAGTAGCATAAGATAATTCCCAATAAAAATCCGAGTAAAGTTTACTCGAAACCTAATAATCCTTTCTGGAGTCATTCTTATGAAGAGTGCATATTGCAGATCCCAGGAAAAATTATAATACTTGTTCTCATGAATTACTCGCTAGGGCATCGTAAGAACTTGATCTGTAACTATTATTAATATGACTTCAAAAGATGAACGCTCATACGCCACAGTGAGAATTATTTCAAAGCCCAGCGATTATAACCTTCCAGTTAGATTACGAAGGGTCGACATTATTTTCAATTAAACAAGTTCTTTTAAAATGCCAACGAATTGTTTCCAAGCGATTGCAATTGGCTCCAAAACGGAATTTACTTAACGAAGTCCCATTCTCTTTAAGGTATTCATTGTTAATACAGCAATTTCTATTAGAAAATATAACAAATTATAGACTATACATAAGATATATGTGGACACGGAAATAAAATAAACATATTTTCCAAACAAATACCCTTATGATTAATACTTTCGAGGTATAAAACCACTTTGGGTTGGGGATTTCACTTGCGATGACATGGCCCAGCCGAGAATCGAATCGAAATCTTTCTCAGCTGGTGTCATTGAGGACGGTTGGAGTGCCAAAACATCTACAAAGCACTACAGATTTCAAGTTATGATCCTCTCGTAATGCACGTCAAATTCAGATTGGAAATGATCACAAGGGCTGCGTACTTTACAGCCATTATTTTTTTGAGCATTCTGTCGATTTCTCCTTTATTCACGAGGAGTTAACGAAATTCGATTGAGGCACGCCTAATCTGTTAGGAATTCAAATCAGTTTTAAAGTATCTATGATTCTTTGACACTTCAGTGTCACGAGAAGTTAATTTTGCAGTCTCAAAATCGCTAATTATCTGTTTTTTTGTTTGACTTAGTTCACACTTGTTGTTTTCATCTTAAAATGGCAGCTCTGCTTCCGAACACCCAAAGTGTTTGCGTAACGAGAATGGGCTTATTAAACAACACCTTCCTTTAGCGTTTCGTCAACCCTTTCAAATTTTTGTGATTTCCACAAAAGCATTTGGTGGATTGTGCACCTTAATGGACTTCTCGAAATGTCTTGCGGAAGGTCTGTGTTCATGATGTTTGGTGTCCTAATCATCTGTTGCCATTTCAACGGCCTAATTTCATTTATGTGAGTTATTGCTTTTCACGTCTGCATGCATGGTCCTTTCCTTAATCGTTGTGCTAATCTACTTTAGTTGCTTTCCGTCTGTTCACCGAAAATTTTCGACGAGTATGCTATTGAAACAATGCATTAGATTTCGACCGTATTTTAGTTTATACTTAAGCCGTCTCCGCCACATGTCTTAAAAATCGAGTTATTTAGAAAAGTTCAGTTTATTTAGGGGATGAAAATGACTATTCCGACGGTTTATTTTTCCAAGGAATATCTGAGCTTCGATCAAGTTCAGGCGCCGTGTCATTGAATTCCGTGTGATGTCTAATTAAGCAGTTACCAACCATAGAAGCATTGCAAGAGTTTTCACCTTGAAATTTATCAGCAGCTTCGATTCATTATGGATGAACCCTAAGAACATTGGTTTCCTTCCAAGTTTCTTCTCTGATTTGTCCGTTTTGGTACCTTGACAAACACGCTTAATCAAAATGACAGCGAGAACCCGAAAAAAAGTAGTGATTCCATTTACTTAAAATTTTTGTGCGACTGATTCTTGCAGCTTATTAGAGTCATCAAAAGTCCAGGTATGCAATTCATAAACTTTGATTAGCATATTTTTCTGCAAAGGCACTGCAAATAGAACTGAACCCTACTTTATCTAGGCGACCAGCCGCCATTACGATTTATAACAACATCCGGGCTAATGATGCGCTCTCCTATAAACGTTGTTTTGCTCATTCGTTCCAAGAATTCGGTAGGATGGCAATTATTAGGACCTCTGTGGTGAACCTTATTTGTGTTTCAGTGAATACTAAGAAGACAAGCCTTCTTCTCATAACCATTTGACTGGATTATCTATATAGGTTCTACATGACATAACATAAATTACATTCCAAGGCTTTAGCTTGAGCTAGCTGCTTGAATTATCCTGCACATTCGTGTTGAAATTCGTAACCACTAATGCATATACTGATCAATTTTTTACATCTCCTTGGCTTTATCACTCAGGCCTGCTGAAAAAATAGCTTAATCCAAAGGCAAGCCAACATAAAGTGCAGTAGGGAGTATTTCGGCTGACTGTAAAATTTAAACGTGCTTCGGATACCCGGCGATCGTCTTCAGTCATCCGAGTTAATCAGCGTTCTGTGTTCTTCCTCTGACTCTGCTAAATAAACAAAATTTAGCTGGCATTTGTGGACGCCCTCTATAGGTTCCACGTGCTGCCAATTCTACTTCTCACATTATTTACTTGCTATTTACTAATTGTTTAATAAAAATTAAAAGTTTTAGCTGCCTATTTCCATCAAATAATTCGAACTGATATTTGTTAACTTTTGAATTCTTGGAATCTTTTCCCGTGAATGCTACCTTTTTACACTTTCCAATCGTATAAGTGGTTTACTAGGCTGATAGCCGCGCATGCAAAATATTCGATCGAACGTCTTTTTTTAAAAATTCCAAAGCTTGTTTTTCGGGTTTAAAGGGATACTAATGGAAAGAATTATTATTTCGGGGCTAATTCGCAAAGGCGAAAGGGAACGAGGAGCATTATTGTGGGATGGCATGTTAGTCGAATGTGGACCACTTGGATACATGGCTAATTTACTGTATGGAACGTCGAATTCAACTTACTCAGTGGAATTTATGATTGCAGCACCAAGAAAAACTTACATCCGAAAATAAATGGCATCTCTTAAAGTTCAACGATGAAACATACGTGTGATCGGTGGGTGTGGTGCCTAACACCTAATACATTGGAGACTAAAACGGGAATTGATTCTCTATGGAAGTGGCAAAGCGCGATCGAGACTGAAATGTTTAAAGGAAACTATATTCATGCTTAGGGTCGATGTTAGGTCTGTAAAAAGATGAAAATGAATTTTTTATTATATTGGAATTGTGAATCTACTACACGTTTGTGGCTACGAGCCCAAAAAAGGTGTCCTAAAGTAGTCTTAACAGCCCTGATTTAATGGTAGTGGTTGCAGACTCGACAGGATTTCAAGCAGCTTTCAGTTGATCTGCCGGAAGTCTAAACAAACGTAATGGTATTGCGACGCAAATGAAGAAGATAAAACTGGTTTGGAGGGTTTATAATTTTAAATGAGTAAAGGTGAAAGCAAATAAAGGCTTTAAGGGCAATTTATTTACCTGTTTTATCTAGCACAACTGTTGGTGGAGAAGTGAGTTAGGCACAGGAAACTGCGTTAACCAAAAATATTATGCAAATAACCAAGATATGGGACAGTTGGAAACCACCTTCTCGAGTTGTTATACCATGGAGGGTATGAAAATAACTAAACCAATCAGGGACTTCCAAGGTAATAATCCTACAGAAATCTTTTAGTGATAAAAGGCAAGATACATTTGGTTAATGACCGATCAAGTTATTTTATCAATGGTTGTTAGTCGAACCATCGAAATAGCTTCTTACTGGCTCTAATATCAATTATCGTAAAGCCTGTTGAACAGAGTCTTCTGAGTTTTACATATTGGGGACAATAAAACAAAATGAGAATAGTGGTACAAAGATTACGCAATAGTTGGGGTTGAAAAAGATTTCGGAAATCAAGAGCAAGGACAGTAGCGATTATTTTAAATTGACATTAAGGGCGAAGAAAACATCACCACTGAGAAGTTCTCATTCTCAAAAAATGAAATGGCAAGACTGGGACAAGGAAATTCGTGCAGCAGTGGAAAGTAAATCAGGGAAATAATTATCATGAATCTTTCAAAACTGTTGATCAAATACAAAATAGTTCCATTTCTATGGCAGGACTCACCAGAAAAAAATTCGTTTAATGAAGAATTGTTATTAAATTTGAATGAATTTTAGATTCAATGATTAAAGGTGAAAAAAAAACGCAGTGCGTGCGCCATATTTTAAACTGGATATTCAATAAACCCGCTTATATGCTTTCATCTAAATTGTCAAAAATCAAAAGCATTTTTTGCTCAAACTAGCTCAAAATAAACCAATATTTAATGTTAGTAAGTCGACTTATCAAATAATCTTTCGGAATCGGATACTCTGTGTTTTATTATTGGAAAGGGTAGCAGGAAATCATTGCCACGGTTTGTATGCTTTGTGTTTTAGTCCATTAAAAATAAGGTCATTCGCAAGACGTGAGCGAAATACCTATCTGGCTGCAGTAAATATTATTTTTCTAATGCGTCTTTTTGTGCTAATTTCCCTTTCCTTTCGGCTTTTTTTGTTTAATTACTGACCTAGCTGTTAACAACGCGTTTTGTTTGCCGTTTTTGTTCCAATGTAGCATGTAGTTATAGGTATTTTTGGTTTTATTATACATGTTGTGATGCCTTGGATTATTGCCATAACCCATGGCGTTGTGACTTAGTAAAATGCATTTATTGTATTAGTTTTAATGTGTCTTAAAGTTTGATCCTTCTCTTTATCTTTTTTTATAAGGTATAATTGCAATTGCCTTACTTTAACCCCATTCGTTTCCAAAGACAAAATCGCTAATTTTGATGCATTTCTCCGCCTTAGATGCCGCTCATAAACGACGAGATATTTATTAAAAAACAGCCTCCTCCTGATCTTCGCCCAGAGGAGGAAGTTTTTTTCTCACCTATTACTTACGAACTTTTTCGAGATTATGAGTAAGTACAAGTTTGCTTGATCTGATTCTGATATCCAAGCTTTTGATAAATAAATGAATAATTTTCAATTTTTTCATGATAGAATTCATATTTTCGATGGTCTGTACCGATTATGCTAATTTTATTTTACGCTGTTTTGTAATTGATATTGTTGACATATCTCACGTAAGGCCGTTCTTTGGTTGCTTATATAAAATTTTCGTTATTTGATTTACCTTTGTATAAATGCGAACCAGAGTAGTCGCAGTCCTTAATTACTGAATTCTGAAATCGTTTGATTAGTTTTTTCTCGTGGCTTGGTCTCCAAAAATATATTTGGTAACTAGTGCTGTCTAGTTATTTCTTGATTGATGAAAATGAATTTGTTTGAAGAATTAAATCAAACCTTCGATACTGTATTTTACTTATTGGGATTTCGTAAAAGAGGCAAACGGTAATGAATCTGCAAATTCCACATGGAATGCCATACCTAGTAAAGTCGTGTTTATATTCAGTGGACATTGTATTGTCATGTCTAAAGAAGAAATTCAGAATGATCAATTCAAAATAGGAAGGTTAGAATTGCGCATTTCTTTCTTGGTATAGTCTGAATGCAGGATGGAAATGAGGTTTGGCAATAGGGACCGCAATTTGTCGCCTCTAATCCTTTTTTTAATCTTGATATCTCTATGTCAGTTGCTAATGGATTTACAGGCTGTTTTTGAATCAAACTGTCACCATTTCATAATATTTCTTCAATTAGGAAAGATAGCCTTGATTCCGTAGTGGAATGGAGTTGGGACGCGGAATCGTAAAATGGGAAATACATATTTTTCTATTTTTAAGATTTTTCAATAAAGTCTCAGTATTGACTCTGTCTTTAAAGCATTTTAGCCCATTATTTTCTAACAAAGGCAGTTGAATGATCAAAAGATAGGACAAGATGTTAGCTCCATTTTTTTCAATTTACTGCCGATAAGTCGATCTGTTTTGCTTTCATTAATTATTACTAAAACGTTTTCGAAATCTTATAACAAGATATTTTGTTGTAAACATCACTTGAATTTCTTCTCATTCGAAAGCGCATCAAAATTTTAAGCCATGGAAAATTTTCCTCATGTCGTTGTCTGTTTGAAGTCTACCAAAGTGTACAATTTACGATGCTCTCTTCCGATTTAGAGTTTTCGTAACACCATGAACCTATGTCTTTACTGAAGAAGTGAATTCTAGCTCTTATAATGGGTCCAGGGAAGATGCCTCATTGCATTCCTTATTACTGAATTCTCGTAGACCAGCATTGAGTCGTGTGAATAGTCGCTACTCACTGGATGTCAGATCATGGGTTTCGAACCACTGTTCAGTGAGGCTAATGAGCAAGTGACCGTCATAGCACCGATGCACAACTATTATTCAAACTTCCGGTCGTATACCGTATATTAAACCGCCTTCCATTATGGTTTAGTGAGTTCTTCGAGCGCACCATTCAGCTGAACAGCGTAGGATGGGGTTGCAGTTTCTGCGGTCTCCAGAACCTCAATTACAATGAAGCCGTAGCCTGTGAAGCTGGTGACGCTGCCCGTTTAGCGGAATTTGGTCCTCTTGGTCTCTGCCGCGGTCTTCTTCATATCATCTTGGGCGCTAAGCGTCGCCGCATGGCCGATTTGGTGGACGTATTGCTGAGCTTTGCTGCTTCACGCTACTTCGTCGGTGAGGAGCTTTGTGTTCGAAATACTGACTCGGCCTCTACCACTGGTGTTGGCGAGATCTCGTGAGTATATTACAGTTTCTATGTTTCGAGTCTGCCTTCATATCTTCTCAAGTAGTTTAGTTGACTGAGGGTGTTAATCCTATGCTTGTGACTGAGTAACTGTCTATTCTTATATCCAGAAACTACCCCACTCTCTCACATGCTCCCATTAAAACCAGTAGTAACTTTTCTCCAGGAAGCTGCTCAAGAGACTGGAAAGTTCGGTTTGCGATATTTACCACGATTGACATAGGTATTTATTTGCAGCAATTTAATGCCCTTCCTCCCTGGAAAATGAAAAGGACAGTTTATCAACTAGTGGGGAGGAAATGACTTTATAGGGCGAAGGGAAATTCGATAATGGAAGACATCCTCTTCAGATCAGCAGATACCTCATTTGGATCTATACACCATCGCTCTCGCTCTCGAGGATAGTTTTCTTCGAAGTTCTTTTCCAAGAGTCCGCCCTGAGCGATCCAGCACACCCGTACACTGGCGTCTCTCGATTTGAGAACAGTGACAATGAAAATCATGCTCCGATATTTCGGTGGCGAAGCACAATAGAGATTTTTTGCCCTGTGATGATTTAAGATTTAAAATGACCCTCAAATGTGTAAAAAACTTGGCCATTTTCCCAGGCACTTTTGCCTGAACTTAAGCATTAGTCCGTATCATCCAAGAAGACCGGGTTACACATATAGTCACCTTATTTTAGCTGCTCACGTTCTATCCCATCCGATCCCCGATAGTAGCTTTGTTGAGCTGTCCTGATCTTTTAAATGAATAGCTACTTTGACTTTATGAGTGGCTTATTTCTTTTAGTATTTATGATCCAGAAATCTACTCTCCGGTTATAAAATTTAGAGTATTAACCATGGCTTTGTGCTAAAGAATTTTACATCTCTTAATCGCGGATGTAACCAGATATTAGATCACAATATAGTCACCTTTAAAAATTGCCATTGTTTACCTCTTCAGCATGGTCTCTTCTCAATGAGAGCGCCTTGTTACCCAGTGTTGCTCCTATTGATGATCTCTAATTTTGATAACATTTTGTGGGCCTAGACGTAAACAATACTGGTAGTCAATCAGATTACTTCATTGATTTCAAGCTCTCTTTTTGCGTTTATATCGCAGGTTGGACGCCACAGTCGTTGTCGAGCAGGTTGTTTTATCCTCTTCGAAACCCCGCCCCCAGGGTCCTGTAAGTCTAGTGAATCTCCTTTTTGTCGTTCGCTTTTCGAGAGTAAATCAAACAACACCCTATTTATTCGCATAGTCAAATTCATCTGTACCTGTAATGCCTGATGCCAAGTCTATCCAATACGCCGTGCGTTACTTGCCCAACAAGAATAACCCAAATGTCCCACCTACCCTTCGCGTCATGTCTTACACATCGCTCCAACGGCCACCCCAACGATACCTCACTCGTGATAAAATAAAAGCCTTTGCTCGGCAAACAGTCAAACTCGACAATGGCATCTTTGTACCTCGAGTAAGCTGAAATTAACCCTTGCTACTTATAATAGATTTGAGTAAGTATTTCATTGCTTTTCCTCTCCTAGGAATCGGTGATGAAGTACTTCAACCTGTATCCACACGGTACTCTGAAGTGGTCAGACGTATTCGCTGGGCCAGTTTTACCCTGGGCAGACTATGTTCCTCCTCGGGTTATAACGAGCCGTGAGAAACTCGTAATAACTTCAAAAGACTCAAAAAGCCAGTTAATAAAGAGACCTACAAACGGACCCGTCCTTATTAAATCAATAAGTGGGTTGTGCGAAGGTCGTTTATTGCTTAATTTACAACCTAAATATATGAACAACTAAGCGATATTTTCGCTTATTTTGCTAGGTACATCGGTTGATCCACCATTCATTACACCCAGCCACGCCACAGAAATGAGTCAAAACAAACGTATTGAACGCGCTGAGCTAGAGCGTACCTGGTCATTCCTTCGCAAACGCGATGACCTCGATCTCTCTGACTTAGTACCCTTGCCTTCAGTGACTCCTCTGAGTTTACGCCTTCCTATTCCGCCCGCGCATTTTGGTGATTGTCTCCGTGTCTATGAGTTCTTCCACGTCTTTGGAGGTTTCCTGCATATCCCTGTACCTGGTGCAGCTCAGTCTATTGTCAAGGGAGACTCCAACAGAACTTCTGTTATCATGATCGATTCCGAAAAGATAGAAAGTGGCACAGTAGGAAATAATGGATTCACTTGGAGTATTCTTGAAGATGTTCTGTTCGACCAGAGTCCCGCAGGACCGTTTGCTGATGTTCTCTACGGTCTACTCAGCTCTATTCGGCGACTTGAGGTTCGTTTTTTGAGATTACTAGTTGCTTATTGGGTGGTTACTCTTATAAATACCATATCGTCTGGAAGGATCGTGGTAGCATGATGAAACGAATTTGGTTCACTCTATACATGTTGTTTGAAATATTTGTCTTTCCATTCGTTATAGAACGAAACGGCAAGTCAGAAACTTCCACCAACTGCTGAAGCAGCAGCTGCCTCTACTGTGTCCGCAGTAGCAACCCTGGAAGCTGGGCTTCCTGTTGCCTCTTCCGGTGCCCTTACTGGTCTTGGCTGCTCTCAGGAGTACACAACTATTCTCGCTGACACTTTAACAGCCCCTTCGAATTCAAAGTTGGTCAATATTTTTCGCGCAACCGCAGATGCTACTCGACAGTGTGAGCTAGTCGGTTTAGCTCCCGTAAACTCGGCCTTGACGTCTCGCGTTGAACGAGCTGCAGCTCAGGTTGCTGCACCCGTGTCCGAAGCCGGTGGATGGAGTTGCGGAACGGGTCCTGGCAGTGCAGGAAGATCATTGGCCATTCGAGCTTCAGCTTTAGCTGTTGCTTTGGGAGCGATTTCTCTACCTCCTCTTGACAGAGCTGGACTAGCTGAGGCCATCTGGCTTCATATCAACACGTCACCAGCGAAAACTGGTGGTTGGAGAGGTTCCATTTGGGGTGGAACCAGACCGTTGGATGATCCTTGTGTCGATTTGATGAGAAATAATAAGGACCTGGTAGATAAGCTCAGATCTGGTGAGATGACGTCCCGTGATAATTGATAACCACGCTTTTTTTCGGTCCTGTGTATTATTTTTTTTCAGAACCTTTATTTGCATGGCCGCTCGGAGACCGCTTGCGATTACTCAATTGCCTAATGGATGAGGTTATGTTGCAACCACAAGTCCGAGAGTTATTAGACGCTGCTTCAGAGGATATTCGTACTCTTCGACTTAGTCTGCGTAGTGTCCAAGCTGAGCGTTTCCGCTTCTACGGTGGTATGGCAAATATTGCCAACATGTTGTATGGATTTTCGCCATCTACTCTGGTTAGCACATGTGATAATTGGCTTACGGGAACGCCTCCAATACTTAGAAACAGTGCTAACCGACCAAGAAAGAAGACGATTGAAGCAGCGAAGGCTAAAATTGCGAAAGAGTTCAATGAGGCTAGAGCGTGAGTAATGATTTCCATTTCAGAATTAGGGAAAATTCCTGATAGAGCCTTGAGTAAATTTAATACCCGATATTTGAAGTAATGCTTATGCTGTCTGTTCGATTTTAATAGCCCAGATCAGAGACATGATCAGCTACATGTTGTTACGTGTATGTGCGTGTGTGTGTGTCGGAAAACAAGGAATGCATTTGGACGTGCGACACCCAAATGCGATAAAGGGCTATTGCTTTGAGCTAGGCCAATAGAAGGGACGTTCGCGTTCATTGTAGGTATCCGCATCTTGGAATGGCCTTTGTGCATGAAATACGATGCGCGTATGGCGGATAGGATCGTATAGTAGCTTACTAAGCGGTATGCCAAGTGCCAACAGGCATCCGTGTCATTTCACCAAATTCTTTTCGGAAACGATTGGTCCTTTTCGTTTCGAACTTTTATCCGCCCACCCACTGAGCATCAATCGAAAAATTGAATCCGCGGTTTTATCGAAAGTGGAATGATTTTATATCTCCAGGTCCTTTCTCCTAGGCTGAGTTTCGATCAAACTTTTTTTCCTTCCGAGTAAGTCCTAACGGTGGCTTTGACCTGGTTCGGGTATCTCAATGTCCTATTGCCTGATTGTTTCCCAACCTCAGTTGGCCTTTTTTTTACAGACTAAACCTGTTACTGTCATTTCAATAAGTACATTATCATTTAACGCCTGTCGCTGAATGCTTACAAGCTGTCGGTAGAGAACCGTGAACTCCTTTAATTAGCTGTACAACACAAACAAACAGCCATCCAACGATTCATTCGTACCATCGTGGTTGCATTTCAATTATTAAAAGCTTTTAACCACTTTCAGAGTCCTGACATCTATACCATAGCTTCCGAATTGTAATACCTCTAAGTGAGAATGACGAGAGGATATCAGCGGTTGAGTCTGTGCAGAGTGCTGTTTAGCCATAGTTGTATAGGCTACGAACAATGACTGCCTGAGAATAAAGGGGTTGCAAGACCGTAAAATGAATTCTTGATAAATGATTGGCAGTGCAACGTTGGGGAGAAAGAATGTTTGTCAGATGAAGGATCGCTGTCATCGTGAAAACTGATGGTGGCTTCGGTTTCGTCGATCCACGCACGAAGCCCATATCCATCCTCAATTTATTTACACCCACTTGCAAACTCCTAGATCTCAGTCGACTTTGTAATTTCGTTTGAACTTTACGCTTCATTAGTATCAACAGAGCAAAATTAATTACCGTTGCTGCTGAATAAATTGCAAAAGTGGCCTTCTTAGATTTCAGTTAAAATGGATAAGACAAGTTCCTTCACTTTTAGCGCCGTCACTGGCCAACGTCTAAGTGGATCCGATCTTTTTCGAATGCCGCCAATAGCTGACATCTGCGCCCACCTTGACAAAGAGGAGGAAGCGCTATGGAGGTCTGTCGTCCGAAAGGCTAGGCGATTTTCTATGATTCCTCTCGGACAAGATCGTATCTATCGGTGAGTTTGAAACTTGTTGTCTATTTTTCGTCCTTCCAGGCTAAGTCCTCGTTTAAATATCCCAAAGGCGATATTGGTTGGTCCCCTCTCTTCCCGCGGTCCTTATCGAAAATACAATGGAAGAGACAGATACTGCACCTCCCGTTCATCTCGCCTCCCCAACCAAAAGTCTCTCCGGTGGCTCCCATTCCAAGCCTTCTCTGCGTGTTCGGGGTCGACAAGTGGGTCCAGGTTTCGGTGCTCTAGGATCCACTCCAGCAGAGGCACTTCGAAATTTACGTAGAGCAGCGAAGGAGATGGGCGCCGCATCCGAAGCTGAGGATGAGTATTGGCAAAATCCACGTATTCTTGATCGGGACTCCCTCGTTTCACAACTAGCCGTTGATCTACCAGCTAACAGGGAAAATTTAACTAATGAAGAACTGAGAACTCTTGTTCATCCTGTGAGTTTGGGGACTTTAAGCAGGTAGAATGGGAATGGCATAGTGGCATGGGACACCGTTCTAAGTTATTGTCATTTTTTCAACTCTTTCATTTCTTTCGGTTCGGCATAGGTGCAGGTCTTGTTGAGTGACTTCGCTTAAATTATTTCGCTTGAAAAATTGGATGCTACTTTGTTAAGTTCCGTTTTAAATTTATTAGCCTTGAAGCTATATTCCCTTAGCACTAATCGTTTCTCAAATGGGTTACATCCCTAGCTAATATGAGCCACTTCTTGGAAGCCTGGTAGTCCCTGCATTTACACGCAGGAACGTAATTCTTTATCTCCTAAGATTTCGTTTGTATCATCCTTGACCGGTAATTCAAACTTTGGGCTGCCTTTTTTAGTTCACTTTCATGAAAGTTCTCCAGCTTATATAGTGATTCTCAGTGTCTTCTTTGGACCAGAGAGACGAGCTTTTTGGAGTGTTTTGCGGCAAGATCTTTTGAGCTCTTGCTTTAATGGTTTCTCAAATCTGGTATCATTTTTCTTACTCTATTCTGATCGACTGTCAGATCTTGTATTCTTCTAGACTTAGCACTACCTTTAAAAAATATAGAGAAGAGCTGCTTTTAAGCAATTTTGTTTTTTAACCCTGAGCTGGATCAGACCGCTTCAGAGCTGAAGTTTCTATAGTGTTTACTACTCATTGTTTTCGAATATAACCGAATCCGGTCTGTGAATTATGCAGAAAGCGAATAATTAATTTGAATTTCGAAAGACCCTATCCAAATTCGAGCCCAGAAACATATTAGTAGTCTTCACTGAGACTAGGATGCTTGTACTAGTGCATAATCTAGACAGTGGGCCCTTTGGAAATCAAAGTCGCCTGCCACAGAAAACCCATCTTTGGTGTTGCTCTTTTCATACGTTTTCAAATGATTCCAAATTTTGAATTTCATAAGAAGACTGACAGATTATCTACCTTCAAGTGAACGGCTAGCGATATCGCTCATAGAGCTATCAATAGCTAACTCATCCACCGGCTTCTCGGGCACTGCAAGAGAAGGGAAGTCTCTACTTAGATCTCGCGGGGCTCTATAAAGAATTCGAATATAATACCTAAGAAATCTTCTCTATGAGGTATTTCAGTTGTAGCCGAGAATCTGACTCACTTGAAGCTTTCTCCTCGTTGACTAATTTAAAAACTTTGAAAAAAGGTGGGCTAAGCTTCTTGAGTTTCTGCCATCAAGATAGGCTAAAAGTTAAATTATTACTTATTATGGGTTAGCTATTAACATAGGATCATCTAACTAGCAGAAGGGAGCTGGGAGACTTACTTCAATCTTTATCGACATACGCACATCTGAACTAGACATAGTTACTAGCTTAGTTACCTCCATTCCATCGAATGAAAGAATTACCTATGCAAAAGCTGATGCGATCCAGAACCATTGAAGATTTTGGCAGTTTAGCCAGGATGCGATAGCCAAAATATCTATCGAAACAGCTTTAACATGGCACTTTGATTACTTTGATCTCGTTATTCCTATCAAAACCGCAGGTGTAAAATAGCACGCAACTTAAATTCAGTGATTCGAAAGACGAATAACTGGTGCGAACAAGCGAAGGCGATGATCGAGTCGGAATCATAATCAAAGAATAGTCATTTCAAGTGGGACCTCAGCTTATTCCTTCTTGACCGTTTCGCTACCTACGCAAAACAGCATAGTCGAATAACAATTAATCTAAGATATATCAAATGGGAACATCTGGCTTTGGAACTCCCGACTATCGACTCTACAGGCAAGGGAGCTCTGACTCAAAGTTTGTACTGAGTCTGCTTGGTCATTGAGAGCACACGCAGTACAAAAACGCCTCTGGACTCAGTCTGACTTTTGTAGGTTTTTGTAAACTGAAGAGCACTGTTTTAGTGTCGAACCGTTGTTGAAGGTACCCCGTACATAACAGCAAAGTTGATTATTCTGTTTTTTATAGACTTCAGAAACCAAATCTATACTAACGCTTTGGTCGGCTCTGCAAAGTCCGGTAGATTAGCATTGCTCCTGGAACATTTTGCATAGCATCGGATAGTTTGGATTAGTGGCACAAAGCATCTTCACAATAAAACATGGAATATGACGAAATTTAATTGAGAGACCTCAATTTGAGAGGCTTACTCTAAAATGGATTGCCTCATTCTAAAGCTGGTGAAGTTGGACGCGGGTAAGGAATGGACGCTGAAAATGACCTGTTCATGGTGGCTAAGGATTTCGGTGTAACTGAAGAGTTGCTTTATTCCTTAACCCAATATGAAATTCGCTTGACAACCGATAAGATGGTTCAGATGGGTGTTAGGAGAGAAACAGACCTAAAGCTATTGCATGTTAAAGAAAGCGCAACAGAAGTGGTCACGTTCTTCACCTCAAATGAAACCAGGTGGCTCAGCAACCGATGTTATAGCCCGAATGAGACCAAAGCAAAGCAGCGCTTAACGCACCTCCAGTCGGTATTGAAAAGCTCAAAGAAATCTTTTATTGCTAAATATAGATTAACTGAACACTGAGGATCCGATCCTCTATCATGACCTTTCCGTAATCATGTTAAACGTGCCCATTGACAATAGACTCAAGGTTGATTTACAGGGAGCTTGTACAAAAAGTCGCCTTGAGAAAGCTCGGGAGCTGATGTTTCTAGTTTGTAGATTCCAAGTCAAATATAGGCCTAAACAGCTAAGCTGCTGGTCATTTAGTATGTTTGTTTACCGGATTTAATAGTCAATGGTTCAATGAAAGGGGCTGCTGAATCGCTTTATTATTTTTGGTGATTTAGCGGCATTGCTTTGTCGGCAATATCCTTTTCTTTTTCATGAGAGGCTTAAGATGGTAAAAAAACTAATGGATTTTTATTCTGTCTGGGTCATGCATCCAGGCAGTTTTGTTGTAGCTATTTTATACACGATTAAGATCGCCTAAATAGTCACTAAACTCCATTTTCCACTCCATCATAAATTGGTGGCAGCTCTCTTAGACTCCATCCAGTATTATTATATATGCTGACCCGATAAATTTGATTCCAGAATCGCCGTAATAACGCCCAAATAGACGCTGACCATCCAGTCGTCAAACAGGTGGAAGAGCTTCAACGTAACCCTCCGAAGTGGTCCATACTTCTCCCCTTACCACCTTGTGAGGAGGACGATGAGGAAGAAAATAACCACAATTCTGATGATCTATACGCTGGAGCTCGCCGTGCCGTAGACCAGTTGGAAGCTTCTTTGAATCCTCGAGGCATTCGGGAATCCCATCTTCGAAAATCCATCTCTCAGCTTCGACCTATTTTAATCTCTACTGTAGCTCAGTGTCCTGTTGATATTCTCTCTGTCTCTGAGGAAAAAAAGGAGAAATCTAATCCATTACCAGTACGCTCATTCTTTATCGCATTTTCACCGTTTCTAACTCTTCTCTGTGGTCATTTTAGACGAAAAATCCACAAGAAACCCTACTAGCTTGGCTGGAAACAGCTGTGCGCGGAGTGTCTATGCGTTTGGGTATTCCATTTGCAAGGTAAGCGATGTTCTATAAATTGGTGTTAATCAATGTGCCATTGCTGGATTTGATGCTACATTGAAACACTTTAGAATCGAACAGGCTGCCAAGGATGCAAAAATGAACGAGGAATCGAAAAATCTGGATCCCAATGAGTAAATTAAATGTTTTGACTTGAAGTCGTTGATCAGTGGTTTTCTACAATTAATTCTCACGGCTTGTTTTAGTCTCGAACTCGACTACCTCCATAAAAAGAAACTTCGTCAACTTGCTCAGCTCATCCTTGCTCTTGGGAAGGCGGTCGGTTCACGACGTCTAGCAGCTCCACTGAGTACGTTTTCAAGTTTCTCGAACTTCTTCCTGTCTTTAAAACGCCCTCCTATCGAGGTTGATGTTATTAGGTTTCATAGAACAGGAGTGAGAAGCGGTGTCTGAACCTCTTTTACAGCTTAACTATGTCTATCGTAGTTCTGAGGCCCCTGTAGCACTTGTTTTAAAATGGAAGAAGTCGAGAAAACTCCTGAGGCTTCAAGGGGAATCCCATATTTTCTACATATTAACAAAGTTCCTCGAAACCGCTGCCTTTTTTGGTTTAGTTTCTGAACACCTTCTGGTCCTATCTTTACCTTGTGTCTTTAATCGGAACAAACCTCTCTCATCCAGGAAGGGCGTTGGGAAACTCACTTCAGATACATTCAAGATGAAAGCAATCTAGATGGCCAACCTGTTCTCTTAGACTATATTGCGTATGTTCACTGAGTTGGACAGGTATCAAGGGGTTGTTCACCGTTTTCGTTCTGGAGGTCATTACCTAAATAGTTCCTCGTTTTTGTTCAAACTGACGACATATCCTAAAAGGCGTGAAGTCTAGATTTTATAAATCAGGGAGCCTTCTTCTTGCGGGAAGCGATCCAATTCACCCCATTATCCTCCCTCTGAGCTAGCCTTTATTGTTTGCTGAGTTGACTTTACTATTATATAGGTAGGAATCAACAAAATGCGTCTTCATTCACACCAGAAATTGTAGCCCACGTATTTAAAAGCTAGGAATGGTAAGTATTATTGGGTAACACTGAGTTATAGAAGTGAGAAGGGATCACTTACTTGACAAATTGGGTAGCGTGAACATTTGTTAATAATCGTGATGGAAGATTGATGGTTGCTATTTCCTGCTTAGCGTCTCCAGTCTAAACACTTCACACCCCTCTGTTTCAGGTTCAGATGACAGGTCTCTTCGGGGAGCTATGCCTTCAACAGCCTCGTTAGCGTCACTGGACGAGAATAATTCGCCGTCACCGGAGTCCATATCGTCACAACCGTCAGAAACGCCTCCCACCAGTGGGGCAACTACAGGTTTCCAACGTTGGTGCAATTGTGTTCGTTCGGCAACCACAACAGCTCAATTGCATCTCCTGCTTCGATCTCTTGAACGTTCTGCTCGGAAGGCGAATCGTGGAGGTCGTGGCGTTCCTGCAGCCATTGGGAGCTATGCAACGCGCTTCCAGCTACCGGAGATTAGGTGCACTGCCTGTCGGTTCGTTTGTTGTGGACTTAACCTCTAACCACTCATGTACCTATAAATATCATATTAAAAATCTTTTAATCTGCAGTGGTGCACCTGATTCGACAGCTGGTGGTTCACATAACTATAAGGGCGTAAACCCCTTCACAATCTGCGGTGGTTGTGCCTGTCCTTTTCATCCTGATTGCCTAATTAATTGCCTCTCACGCCAAAATTCTCGTTCCTTTCTCCGAAATTCGTCTAAAATCGTCCCCTCTCGTGGTAATGTATCCGACCCCGATATAATTGACGCCCTGTCTACCACCTACTCTCTAATGGCTTGCCACATCAATACAACCGCTGCAGCTCGACAGGATACTCTTAAAGGCGCTCTCTTACTCTGCCAGCGATGTCGACGCTTAGCCAGTGCTGAAGAGGATGGGGACGAGGAGATAGAAAGATTTGCTGATCCCCTTCCCGATGAGATTTTCGAGGTCGTGGTGCAACTTAGTGGTGATGAAGGAGAAACCGGGCGGTTAGACACCATCGAATGCGATAATCATAGTGGCACTAATAGCAACGAAGAGAAAGATGTCGAAGAACCTGAAGCTGAAAAACAAGAATTTGATGTTGCAGAGGATGCTGAAGAGTTAGTCACGATTGGCCATAGTGTAAGCGCAAAAATTGATTGTTTGGCAATCATTATAGCATATTATCTTAACGATGGAGTTGTCACTACTTCTACAAATTAGACACCTTTGTCTTCTAAACGAGGCAGTCAACCTCAGATGACCGGCAGTCGACCTCAGGTGGCCAAGCGCGGACGCGGTCGACGTTCAATAAAGGGTTCTTTCTCTTTTCGTGGCACTCCTGGTCTTCGTGGTCGCCCGGCAAAACGTCCACGTTATCTGGAAGACTATGAAGGAGGTGAAGATATAGACTATGAACCACCTGCCTCAGTAGCGATGCCTTCGTCTACTTTGTCTATCAATCACAATAACGAGATGGGACCTTCTACTGATAAAGGTGATGAGGAATTTATTCTTTCACATACGATTGTGGTGGATGTTGAAGAAGATCGCGACGTTCCCTATGAAGATGAGATCCAAGTTCTCACACTTCGACGAACAAGAGGTCGACCAAAGCGTGGCAGTGTGAGCCTCCATGGTGAGTTTACGAAGCTTAAGTATTTAGCATCAGACTATTTGTTTATCAATTTCATTCAGTCTAGTTTTACTCCAAAAAGAATGAGCATACTTAAGCATGACAGAGTAAATTTTGGTAACAGTTTGAACTAGTTTCTCACCTTTCTTTCTATTTGAAATTCTGGTGAATGATAGTTGATTTCCTTTCTTTGTTAGTTACAAATTCAGATCCACTTTCTAATTGACATTCGAGAGGAATCATTCTTTGAGTCGTCTTTCCGGCTGCCATTTGGAACCTTTTCAAGAGATCCATTGTTATAGGGGTCATACACAGGGTGGGAACGACATATGTCCTTCGTTCTATTCTTTAAATACAATTGTACGTATGAAAGATCTTTAAGCAGGTATGAAATGATTTCATTTAAGCCAATTAAAAATGAGGATTTCTTCGTTTTATTTTACTCTATCGTGGTTCGTGCCCCAGGCTGTTCAAGTGATTAATAAGCCGGCGTACATAAATGTTTCTAGTTGGGATCCTAATACCTACCTACACCCCTTTGCCCAAAAAAAATTTTCTGTGCGAGTTCCTTTCGGTTTCCTTACTCTTGCGAAACATTCAATGAGTAGATTTGTTCCTGATGATTAGATCGCGATTTTTGTGAGAAAGCCCGGATCTTGTTGAAGATGTATGTGGTTGAATACATGGCATATGGTTTTAGTGTTCGCACTTTTAAGGTTACGCTTATTTGACTTATTTAGGCGTTAGAGTTTCCGCAGATTATGGAACGCCTCGGAGACGTGGCCGTCCTCCTAAACGAGGGGCTGCATTCATGTTGACAAGCGCAGTTCCTTCTCTTTTGAATTCTTCTCATTCAAACGTCGTTGTTAAAGACCAGAGCATCGATAATGAAGGCGATCAGGCCTCCGTGTTTAATGATGAACAGAATGTAAATATGGAGGAGATGAGGCCTCCAGATATCTTTCAAAATCCAATTCATACACAAGCTGCTGCTGAACGTCTTCTGGCTGACATCTCGGCGCTTTCTGCAGCTCGTCCGCTTTTACGGTGCGCTCTTAGTAAAACCTTTCAGTCGGAAATGTCACAAACTGTCGAGGAATCACCACCTTCCCGACGCAACGCCTCACGTCAACGACGATCTACAATTCATATTGATAGTACTCTCTCACCGACTAAATCACCATCTAACTCAGGAGGTAGTGAACTCTTGGCTTACGATATAGAGAGTCTGAGAGAACTCTTGACACAAGGTGATTTACCCGAAGGACCCTCACAGGTCGTGTCTCAACTCAGGTGAGTTGCTGAAAAAATCGTAAGTGGTAGTAATTCAAACGCTTCTTAACTCCGTTTTTTGATTTGCAGACTGTTGACTCGACACTGGATATCATCGAATCGTCCAGGAAGCCGACTGCATGGTTGTGCATTGGATGTTTCTACATTCCTTGAGAAACGGTTGCAAGAGCTGGGCAGTTCGAACTGATCCTATTTCACGCATTTCAAATCCTCTCATCACGTTATCACAGAAGGATAGCTATGGCACTAAATGTCCGATTTTCTACCGTCTGTTTGATTCCATCAGTCTCGACAGACTCAACTTCTTATTAGCATGTGTCCTATTTCAAATACGTACGTGTGAATGATGATGTATAATTGGACAATTTTTTATTCGGGAGAAGTTGTCTCTTAGTCGTTGAAATCAGCAATCTTCGTTGGGCGGTTGCAAAGATACATGGAGAACTGCGTAAAAAATCAGTCTGGCACCATTTCGCGGCACAAAATGACAGCATTTATCTCACTCAGAGCATCCATCATTCGGTAATCGTCGCAGAAGTAGTGGAAGTAGCCCTTTATTGATCATCAGCTAATTAAAATCTTGTGATCCACCTATGATGTATCGAGATGCTAATATTGTGTATTAAACAAGGAAAGCTTCAGGGAATCGGTCAGATATTGGGACAGTGTCTCTGCAGTTCTCATTCGACTTATCTGGCTCGGCACTATTTTCTTATTTTGGCCTTCTCAGTGGTTGCCTTGAAGCTCTAGACAATCACCCAGTCATTCACGTTGTCTTCGTCTGGTACTATATTCGACCTCTGATCGGGTACGGGATGCTGGCGCCTCTTTGTTAATGTACACCTCGGAGGAAGACCGTTTAGCAACGAATAGCCAGTAATTTGTAATGCTGCCATGAGCTCTCTTTTTCTACTATTCTCTTGGGAGGCTGGTACTATCACTTCGAGACTGATAGGTGATGGCCAGATTATAGCAGCAAGTTAGTCCCTCACCTTATAATGCATCGAGGAATGTCAGTCATATGCATTTTGTTGACTAAGAAGGCTTCTGGCAGGAGACCGATCTGGTCATTACCAATGGTGGGATGAATTGTGCATCTCACTGGAGCGATCCAAAAGCTCTCGAATTAAGGGGTTCAGTATTTCGGCCTTAAAAATCGTTTGGGTGGGTGGGTGTCTCAAGAGAGTACGCTCTTTTTAGACGTTTACTTGGAAAATCGAGCAATGTAAGCGTGTGTCATACAGGATAAGTTGATGGAATCTCGAGGCCTGAATCCTTTCTCGATCCATTCGTATGAATGCTGAATTCATTTCCGGAGGTTTAATCGGTCAGGAAAAAGTAGCTGAGACAAGTCTTAATTACTACAGAATGCCCGCAGGAAGTAAGGGGTGAACATAGACGAAGGTATTAACTCGTTTCGATGTACTTTAAGGCGAACTTGATTGGATCTTAGATATTGAAAGAAGCAATGTTAATTGGTCAGCTTCAATAGTCTTGATTAAGGCGGTCGGCAAAATGATTTGCAAATAGGATTTTTACTGAAAAAATTTAAATAGGTATTTACAGAATATGAGGAGACTGTCATCAGTGCAGAAATTCTTGAAATTCTAGCTGTCAATGTAGTTAAGTGCCTTTGGCAACTAAATGGATCATCTGGAGCGCTTGCAGCGCTTCTTGGGGCCACTACGCTCTGGGAGGCTTACTAGTAAGGCATGTGCAGATATGAGACCTCGAAACATTTATTGGAAGACTGCGGCATAACAGCGTATTCGGGAAGTCAACCGAGAGTTCTAGGCAAATATGCGTGTAAAATCGCTTTGAAGTATTTAAGGTTTATTTATGGTGTGTCATCTTTGATGTGATGGCTGAAGCATCAAGTTAAATATGACGTTGCAGAAGCGGTACAATAAGTCAAAACATTATTAACAGAATGATAGGTTAGCAACGTCTATCCCTTTAGTCTTAAAGTTGAAAGGCAACTCAATCGTCTGTAGTTTGTCATCGCGTTTTGGAAATCCGACTGGATGATTCAAACAGCCGATTTCTACTATTTTTATCTGGTAGATACTCATGTCTATGAGCAAAATGATTGCTGTTATTTTAATGAGTAGGTACCTAATGCACCAATGATTGAAACTCATTCGCGTAACTAGTGATCGGAATATCGAAGGATGCTACTTGGACAGTGGTCCGAATGGGAATCCCCCTTCAATATAAGAACTAGAAGTAAGCCTCATTCAACTAAAGGTAAAGTTTAAAAGAATGTGTAAAGGCGGTCATCATTAAAGATTAGTGATGTATTTAGAAATGCTAATCACGCCTTTGTGCTAGGCAATCAATGATGGCAGTCATTATACACACAACAGACCCTGCACCAATGGGGTTTGCGTTCGCATTTGACACGAAATCGTAGTCTATCTGTATGTGTTCTAGGACTGGCCCATTAATGTACTTCTGTACGGGAAGCTTTCAATCAAAGGTGGTTTCGAAACTCATCTCGTCCTTTCAGACTTTAAGCTCATAAACTTTCCTTCAGTTCATGCCTGGTATTACCGTTGCTGATATAAGATTCCTGGTGCTAAAAACACAATAGACGTGTGACCCGGTTTGTGCAAAGCAAAGAGGTTTACCCAGCTGGCAGATCTTTGGCTGCCAGTCTGAAGCAATGAGGACTCAGCCACTATGACTCGCAGGCCTTGAAATTAGAATAGTGTCTGGTATCGGAAACGCGAGTGCTCTGTACAGGTATCAATATGGTGCCAAGATGTGACCAGTGCTGATCGAACGGAGTATGGAACAAGAAAGTAAAGCATTCTCATAAAGGCTTAATCAACTACATTTTATCACAAAGCAAAACTTTCATACCACTCACGAAAATAAGCCAACTGCATCACGTTAAATTATGACCAAAGCTGTTACTGATGAGAAGTATTCGTTTCCAGATCTTATCAATCTTCCTTCATTTTCGAAGACGGCTTTCTTTCGTAGAGCAGTAGCTAACTGCTGCGATTCGCTGACTCCAAAATCACACCATAGGATGAGTAAAATGAGCACATGACCACCACGTAATCAGTGCATTGGAACAGGTTTTTTTATCCTAAATAACTTTCGAATGAGTTATGAGAAGGCAGGATTTTGTGGAGATCTTACCTACTTAACGCACTGCGATTTCTATCTGCACAAGAACCTCAGAAGAAAATGGAGTTTGACGTTCTTGTATAGTGCTCATGTGTTGCTCAAACCAAGTAAATAACTGAACTGCAAGTATCCAATCTGATATTTCTTTATTTATTAGGTGGTCAAACTTACTCTCAACCTCCTTGTGGTGACCTCCGGTAACTCAGGGACAACTCTGGGGGCTAATGAGGGGGGCGTCCGGATAGGACTTCCTGTATAGTGCCCATGTGTTGCTCAAACCAAGTAAATAACTGAACTGAAAGTATCCAATCTCATATGAGGTTTCAAATCACATATGACACAATTTAAAAGTTGATCGATATTTCAAAAAAAATATAGATCAGCTGGCTATTGATTATGGTTAATAAATTGGACGATGCAATTTAAAAAAGGCGCTGCCTGGGTACCTATAGCGTCTTAGACACTGAATATGAATTACTGACTGAAACTTTATAGCAAAAATATCTTACAGGACTGCACCTTATTAATTAAAATACTTAATTTCTTTGTTACTAAGACATTTCGAAGTAGGTAACAAAAAATCATTACTTTTTGCACGTTTTTTTGCCATGAATAATGACTAGCTTTGTGGATACTAGCAAGGTGCAGACTACCATTCAAATGAATTAAAATTTCAGTACTATAGAAGGGTGCGTATTCAATATTCCCGAACAGGGTCTTGGCTCAATTTGGCACCTACAGTTTTACTGTTTCAACTAGTCTTAACATTTTCGGAATTTATTCACTAGGGTAAATAATTTCCTAGCACATTAAAAATACTGAACATAAAGTTCTGAAAATCACACCTTCTCGAGCTTGAATTGGCGTTGTATGCGCAATACTTTCCATAAGAAAGTTCACCGTTACCCGCTTTGCAGGCAATGCATTCGCCCACTCATAGAGAAGCCGTCTTATCAACGCAGAAGAAATTCTATCGTTTTTTGTGCCAAACAGCTAATTGCAAAGACTTCAACTGGGACTAGCCTTAATGCAACGTGAATATATAAACATATCCGCCCAGTTCTTAGTTAAAAGGTTTTGCATAAATCTGATTATGGGTTAATGCACCTACTCTAAACTTTCTCGTGGTGACCACCGGTAGCCCCATGGGCAACTCTGTGGGCCAATGAGAGGGGCGGCCGGAGAGGACCAATCACCCGCCGGGCGTACAAAAGGCGTATAAAATTCGATTATGCCAGCAGAATTACAAACTCGTACAGAGTGGTGAACAAGGTGCCACGTAAATGTTTGAACTGATTGTCTCAAACTGGACTGTGGAACGTGAATGCATGAAATAGTGAATGGAATCTCCGCATGAAAGTTAAAAAAATTCAAGAAGAGGTATGAAGATGGTCTGCCCCAAACAGTGCCGAGGGCGGAAGAGGTGTCACTACGAAGTGAAATCGAAGGGAAACTGCTACCGAACCATGCCTGAGCAGCGACCAGAGAACAGAAGACGTCGATAAATGCTTTTACTGCCTTCCATGTTAACTGTTGCGCGCTATTTGTTGTAAAAGATATTGTAATTCGGTTGCACCCCCCATAAGTCCCTGCTCTAAGTGGGTGGGCAGTAAATAAAAATAAAAAAATACAGAGAGGCGTGGATCAAAAGCGGAATATATTGCTGATGTTTGTTGAACTGATAAAAGTCTTTGATTCGCTGTTAAAAGCTACAATAGTCAACCGAATGATCGATCTGGGCTGGTCTTAGCAAACGGCCCATTCGGTAAAGTCCTTGATAGACTTATCGACGAGGACATTGAGGGGAACAAAGGACTAATTTGCGATAGAATGCAGTGTGAGACAAGGCTCAAAAGAAGGGCTACTTCTCTGCAACATAATCTTCCACCTCATATTGGATGAAGCCTTCTCCTCACTCAGTTTCGGTGGAATGTAGATGATTAATCACAGGGAGAAAAAAGATGGCTGCTAAATCATCTTGAATATGCAGATGATCTATTTCTCGTTGTAAAGAGAAAGCTAGCAGCTATCAGATTAATAGGACAACTGGCAATAACGCTGCTTGAATGCGGAATGCAAATTGTAGTGTACAAAACCCTCTGGCTTCAAGTTGGTACCGGTGAGGATCAACTACCCCTCGAAGCAGCAGAAATGTCATTCCGAGGTGCCTTAAACTTCGACTACCTTGGCTCTATAATCAGAGAAACCGGTGAGCCAGACGTAGCAAAAAAGCAAATCTAGTCAAAGCGAACATGCACCTAATACGATTATGAATATTTCTCTGCTCAGGAGCTCTTAGAGGTACCCTAACGCTAGATATTTATGTCGATCCTGTAGTCTTTTACGGATCATCTACTATCATCTTGAGGGTAAAATATAACAACCGAAAACGCACAATCCAGAATGTGGCTAAACGTATAATTCTTTGATTGCACTCGCGAAGAGATAAAAATGCAGAGGAACTCCGAAAAGAGCTCCTGTTGTGTAAACTAGCATGTCTTATACAAGCGAAGAGGCTGAACTTATGGACGGGTTTGAAGATGGACGAAGATAGCCTGACTCTCTCCATACCTGGGAGTAACTTTGAAAACAGAGGTACTTAGAAAGCCTCACAAACAAGGAACTGGATGCAAGGAACTGCAAGAGGATTCGGAATCTTGGCTACTTGATCGAAAGGAAAGCCTCAAAGTTCGAGATACTAATTACACACCTAGAGTGGTTGGAGAAAGGCAACTTGATATTGTCTGTATCAACGCAAATCGCCCCAGAAGTTTCGCCACAACAAAGGAGATGCGCAGACACTTAAGACAAGATCATGTAGAAGAAGAACACAAAACTGAAAAGATACTGGACTGTAGACTAAAGTGCCCTTTTAAGGACTGCCTCAAAAGATACAAGACTCAAGGTTGGCTGAAGAGGCAGATTGGGGATTGTCACCCTTCGGTCAAAATCACGGAAGATGAGAAGCCAACAGAGTAGAGATAAGGACCAAACTGCAGTAGAGAAAGTTGATGATCTGAACTCGGTAGAGGAAAAATGCAGAGAGGAAGGCAGAAATAAAGACTACGAAGAAAAGACCATCCACTAGGACGAACGGTAGAACTGCTCCATCTTGGCTGCGAATAACGCTTACCCACACATGGTCGCTACTAGAAAAGAATACCTGGATAAGGACAAGTAGACGAGGACAATGAGGAGATACAAGAAGTTTAATAGAAGAATGAACTGCTACCGCACCAAGAAACCATGCGGAGAAATGGCCAGGAAGCCGAAGACTTCAATCTAACTCTTCTATGCTGTGCATATGTCTAGCTGCTGTACAAGCTCTTCTATTTCTGTCATACCTTTAGTAAGTCTTTGGGACTAGCCCAATGGGTGGGAAAGAATAAAAAAAACAGTACGACGAAATCATCCATAAGAAAAGACCCGGGAACCGAAGATGTCATTTAATGTTATGTAGTTCTGTTGTACCCCCAATGGATGGGGATGAATAAACCACGATGGAATTGCCCCAAGCAAGATATATAATTAAACTTAGTAAAGACGAGATAGATTTTATCCATAATTTTAACTTTCAATGATTGCAAGAGTTTAATTTTCATCTTCCTGTTGTGAAGAACGAAAGCTGCTTGATTGTGATAATCAACTTATCAGTTCACGATGGGGCATCTTGAAAAAGAATTTCAGCTTTCTAGAAGCCTCTTCTCACCCAGCTGTACTAATTCTAATCATCGTAAAATATTCTGCTTTCAGTTCGATCATGAATATCTTTGCTGTAATAAACGCTGGGAATGATCCAAATACAGCAGTATGATTCTCGACTTTTGATTTCTTGACCTCCCACAATGGTCCTCCATCCATAATTATCAAGTCTCTTTCACCGTCGGAAGTTTCTTGCCTAAGGGAAGCACTAGCCAATGAAATTATATGAACTTACTAATTTCTAAAGTTAGGAAAGCCATCAATTAAAATGCCCAAGCCTTCCATCCCCCATGAGAAGTTAGATTGGATGATTCTCCTTAAAATGGAGGACCTTACCAGCGTTAACAGCATTAAACTCGGAAAAAAATGAAATCAGTTTCTGAATTCATCGTCACAGCATTGTCTTAATAATGTGCGACTCAAACAATAATATGAGATATTTAAATCTATTTTTGTTAAATTTAAAAAAAAAACAGTCGGTCGATGTTGTTAGGCGAATTTTCCCAGTTTCTCTATGATTTCTTATTGATTTGAATAGCTATTTAATGCTTTTTCACTTTTTATTTCCAATTTCCGTTTCTTTGAAAGATTTTAGAAAACATAACCTATTTTAGAAAAGTACTAACTATTTTGGTTGAAAGCTTCCACTAAGTTTATATTGGGAATATTTTTGATTGGGTTTATTTTTATAGTAAAATGCTGTTATTATTAAACTAGAACTGTTTACTACATAAAATATCAGTTTGCTTTGTTTCGATAGCTGCCGCCATAAATTCCCCATCATGAGTTGGATGTGTGCAGGCCAAATTTAACATGATGACGCCCCTCTTTTCTACATCTTTTCAAATTCAAGAGTCTTAACAAAAGCTATTTATAATTTTTTTTCTAATGTCTCTAAAGTTAATCGTTTCTAGATAGGACAAAATTTGAAATTAGATGAATAAAACAAAGACTTTGCTTATCAAGTCTGCCTCAGACATGGTCGAACGGAAGAATAGATGGGTTTACGATCAAAAAATTTTCTACTGAAAGTCTTTAGCCTTGATTTTGCGATTCGTCAATGGGTGCAATTTTATTTCAAAACTGCCTCAGCAAATTGAATAATTCAGACGATTTAGAAGCGTCATCCATCGTGAGATCGCCGCGTGGTATTGGTCGAAAGCTAATAAAAAGATTTGGCCAGACAGTTATGCTTATCTGACTACACTCAAGAGCAAACATCCTGGAAGGTAAACTTGGCCTATTAGACGAAAATTAACAAAAGTGCTCCAAAATAAAACATGCTGAAAGCAGTACCATAAAATCAATTGCTTCTTCAGGTAAAAAAGAGCCGCAGTGAAGCTTCTGAATAAGCATAGACCTCATCCACATTAGAGACAGGTTTTTAGAAGGACAGAGTGAGGTGCAATTCAAAGTCTCTAAAGTCCTTTGAATGTTTAAAATGTGGCTTCATTAATTTCTAAACGCAAATATATCTGGTAGTTACTTCACTTACTGCTATTCAAAATGTCATTGTAATTTTGGAGCACTTGCAGGTGCTTCTGCTGGCCTCTTAAAGAAAATTTTCAATTCAATTTAGTTGTCTGTCTTCTTTATATGCAAGCAGTATATTAAGCATTGAAATACTGGACTTGTTTAATTCTACGGCAAGTATCGTAGTCTGAAGATCCTTTCATCCTATTTAGACGCAACATTGAAGTCAGTAAAACCCAAATTTCACATGTCTGACATATTGAGTCTGCACAAATGCCACACCATGTGTGGACTTCGATTCGACGCAGTAAATGGACGTTTTGCTACATTGGCATTACAAGCTTAATTGACAAAACTTAGTGAAAGAGCTTGGTTAGAGAAGAGAGAGAAGAGAAGAGAGAAGAAAATACTAAAAGAGACTGCAGTGAAAAATCGGTGCAGGATGAAACTAATGCTATATATATTTAAAATAATTTATTTTTTATTTATTTTCTCCCCACCCATTAGGGCAAGTCCCGAGGACTTATTGGGGGTACAACAGAAATACAAATAGCTTTTGTAGCAATTAAGCACAACAGTTAACACAGAACAGCAAAAACGTCTGTTGACGTCTTCGGCTGTCTAGTCACTCCTCTGGCACGGTCGTACAGGCCGTAGAGGTAGCAGTTCAGCTTCGTCGAGCCACCTCGTCCGAATTCGTCCACCTTCAAATCTTCTCCAGAAATCACCATTCTGGCGGAGATTCCAGTCATAGTTACCTGCATGTGCATTCCATACCCCAGTTTGAGACCACAAGTCCGGTTATTTACATCGTGCCTCCTTTACCAAGCTGTTAGAAGTTGTACTTCTGCTGGCATAATCTGGCATAATGGGTGATCAGTCCCATCCAGCCATGTGTTTAAAACACATTTGGTTAGTCATTTGAGCATATCTGGTCAGATTATGATTGTATAAGCCAATGCTTTATCCAAAGTTTCTTTCGTTTGTTGCAATGTACCATAAAGGATTGTCTTTGTAAAAATAAGCACTTCATATCAGTGATTGCATTTCACCTTATCCTAAATACTAAACCAGCACTCCCGCGAAAGCTTGAGAATGCCATACCGGCAGTTTCTTGATCTTGCCTTTATCAAAGTGAACCCTTCACTTAATTTGAAGGATTTTGACTAGTACCAGTAGCAATGCAAAGGTATAAAATTATCACCCACTGATGTACGGGCTTCATTTTGACTATCAGAACTGAACTTCGGCTCGGATTAAGCAAAATTACAAATGCCTTTACAATCCACAGCTCATCAAGATAAAGGTAGAAGAATGATGAAGAAGTTTTTGTTAACGGAATGCAAAAAAAAATGTATCATTATTGAACATTTCGACAGGATACAGAACGGCATTTTTCCAACAAGTCTCATTGATCTACCGATAAATTGAAGCTTGTGCGGACTGGTCTCAAAGGACAAGATACTGTTTCAAATAAATCGTTTATCAGGTTAACTTCCAGTTTTTTGTCAGTGACTTAGCCACTACAAGTTATAAAAACACACTTTTGTAGAAAACTTAGGAAATTTGACGACTTATTTCAGTAAAGAGGAGTCTCGTTCTGTGCCTTCTCTCCTTGCGCTTGCTCCCTGCATTTTGTCCAACAAAGCTCTAATTTGAAGCGAATTGTTCAACAGGCGTTGCCAAAGTTTCACTAGAATGACTACGTCTTGAGTCGCTTATGTATTTTGTCTCGTTCTCAATTCGAATATAACAATCGCAGAATCACCAAGTCGGTCTGCTTATCACCTTGTATACATTAATTAGTGAAACAGTATAAACGAAGCAAGTGCAGCTATTTAGCACTTGAAGGGAGAAGGGTTGAATTAAGATCTATTGCGGACGCTTTGATCGCTTAAAAGCTTTGAGGAAAAGATTATCTTCGTTATGAAAGGATTGCTGCAACGCACAATGGAATCCTCCAGTCTCGTCTGTAATAGCTGTTTAAAGCAAAAGCTCAGGTAGAAAAATAAGCAAAGATTACTTATAACAAACAAAAGGTAAGATCAGTTTCTTTGTTGTGATACCGATTTTGTTTTAAGCAACTGGGAAGCTACAACACGTCGGTGGCAGGTCATTAAAACAATCGAAGCCACTTTAATGAAAAATTTTGAATTTCCGATTAGGAGTGTTTATATTCCACGATTGCAATGGATTTAAATGATTCGTGCCATAGTTCTCCTATCACTCAAGCATAATATATTTCAATTTGTAATATTTGCCGCATAATCCCAAATTTCTGCCTATACGCCAGAGAATTTGTAGTTTGTTCTGCATCTTAAAGGAAGCCCTTAACATCAGCTGATAATAATTCTTTTTAGATTCAGGTAACTTGAGGAAAATGGGCACAGTTTGAGAAATACTTTGGTGAGGAAAGGTGCAAGATTCAAACTGAAGATTCACAATTATTTTTGAAACAAATATAAGAGGTGGTCTCAGTAAAAGATGGCTCAATGACAGACGCTGTCATCATCATTACAGCCGTCATGAGTTAGTAAAACTTTGTGAAATAAGTGTTGAGCATTGCCCGCCAGGCTGTCTTTTGGATCTATTGAAAGTTAAGGGGGTCAAATTCATGTCTTTACTTTAATCCATCAATGTTAATTTACATCAACAGTTACGATTCTCACAAGACTATGGATTTCGCTCTATTTAGCAACACTTCATCTATGGCACTGTTGCGCATGAACTCCCGTTTATTCGTAAACGAAACACAAAAAAGACTCATGCTTGAAGTTCTCTCCAAAGTGATATGAAAGGAGAGGCTCTGATGGCAGAATTATTCAGATAGGATCGACTTAATTCGCCCACGTCCTTCGTTCAATTTCATGCAATACACTGAGAAAACTATTGCAGTTTAAAAAAAAGTAATATTTGACCCCAACTATTTGTGTAGTGCATCTTTATTTCAATTGCTCATAGCAACGCTATACCGATTTGGGACTTTAAGGCCCAATTTGTTGCGTTGTTGGCTGAGTAGTGCCGGAACAGTCTTCTTCTTATTACATTTTAATTGAAACTGGAAGGTGTAAAAAATTTAATGCTTCTGCTGGTGGTCAAACCTAGTCTCAACCTCCTCGTAGTGACCACCGATAACCCCAGGGGCAACTCTGGGGGCAAATAAGAGGGGCGGCCGGATGGGACGACGTAAATAACCGGATTTGTGGAATCTCTGCCAGAATGTTGATTTCTGGAGGAGATTTGAAGATGGACGAATTCGGACGAGGTGGCTCGACGAAGCTGAACTGCTACCTGTGCGACCTGTACGATCGTGCTAGAGAAGTGATCAGACACCCGAAGACGTCAACAAAATTTTATACTCTGTTCTGTGTTAACTGTTGTAATTACTTGTTATAAAAGCTATTTGTACTTCTGTTGTACCCCCAATAAGTCCTTGGGACTTCCCTTACTAGGTGAGAGAGAAAATAAGAAAATGAAATGATACTCCCGCTGAATATGGCATTAACAGTTGTTTTCAAGTTAAACTTGACGTAATTTTGTCAAACGTGTTTTTTTTACATAAATATCTACGGAAAAATTAAAAAAACAACCGAACGATAGGTGAAGTGCTATTTGCAGTCAAATTTGACTAAGGGGAACTAGTCGATTATGTTGATGAAAAACTAAGACTACAAATAATAAGAGTTCAGCAGTGTTTAAAATTAAGTCACAAACGCCAAAATTAACTGACTAAAAAATCTTGAAAATCAGTTGCCAAAAGCATAGAAGTCTACGCAGCGATTGTAAAAAGAATTGGAGGGTGAGAAACAACTATGCGCCGCAATAATTGTTGAGTACAAAGTTTTTAGGGGCACTCATCAGATGTACTATCAATTTTGGGGCAGAAAAACCTACACACTCAAGGTTATAAATTGCCATCTTAATTCAACTGAATTTGGGACCTTGTTTATTTTGTTTACTTTTCACCCATGATGGCAAGTCCCAAGGACTTATTGGGGGTATAACAGAAGTACAAATAGCTTTTACAAGTAGAACACAGCAGTTAACATATAAGACAGTAAAAGCGTTTGTCAACGTCTTCGGTTCGCTGGCCACCCCTCTGGCATGGTTTCATCGTTCAACTTCGTAGTGTCACCTCCTCCGTCCTCAACATTGTTAAGGCAGGCAATTTTACACATCTTTCAGAAGTCTTTTCAACTTTCTAGCAAAGATTCCATTCATTGCTACATGCAAGCACTTTCCACAGTCGGCCTTAGACCATGAATCCAGCAATCTACGTCGCACCTTGTTTACCAGGCTGTACGAGGTTTTACTTCTGCTGGCATTACCTGAGTTTATACGTACGGTGCGTGAATAGTCCTATTCGGCCGCCTCTCTCAATAACCCCAAAGTTTCTTCTGGGGTTACCGGTGGTCACCAAGAGGAAGTTGAGAGTAGGTTTGAACTTGTTAACTTTTTGTTTACTATAGGCTTATTGAATTTGTTTGTGTGCACCATAATATGTTTCTGTGGAAATGAAGGCTTATTATAGCCTTCTAACATTGCCGACAATCTTAAATAGAACCCCTATTATCGTCAGTTCTTCAATGAGTACGCGGAACTGTTGCACCAGTTTCTTATAATGATTAATCTTTTATTTGGTATAAATAATAGAAGTTATGAAAGGCTGAAATTTCACTTATTTCCGAATAAACTAACCTAAAATCATTTAGAGTGTAAAACATCATAGTTTGATTTGCTTTTTTCGACAGTTCTTCGTTCAAAGCCCCTTGTTTTCGCTTAATTGGGAAGGGG
Organism: Moniezia expansa; assembly: GCA_019097775.1. Lineage (NCBI taxonomy): Eukaryota > Metazoa > Platyhelminthes > Cestoda > Cyclophyllidea > Anoplocephalidae > Moniezia > Moniezia expansa. The sequence continues at coordinate 1,904,503 of JADFDV010000062.1, read as the reverse complement.
GAATGCCACTTTTAGAACTCATTTATATGCAGTACTTGTCGAACGAAATACCAGGTCGTCTGTGGCATTTAATATATAAATTTGGCTTACATCCAGTGCTTAGTTCGACAAATTCCAAATTTATTCGCAAGATTAAGCTCTAATCTTTTAAACACACCTCTGAATATGTTTAAATGAACTGTCTAATTTAGTCGCAGTTTCAATTACAAAGCACTAAAATTATTGTCCCTTCATGTTGACTACAACTGAGGGATTCGCAAATAACGTACCTTTAAATTGTAAGGAAATATGAAACTCCCCTAATAAACACCAAATTTATGCTAGATTCTGTTAAAAGAATCTGTATTGTCATTTACTGAAATTGGTTGTAATAGCCCATTGCCTTTCAAAGCAGTAGCTAACGGTAAGTCCTCTAACAGCAGTTTTGACCAAAGTATGGAAATTCTGTTCAGATTTTGCGATTTTGCAGACAACTTCACTTTACAATGCTTTCACGGAAATCGGAAGCAATCGGATCCAAACAGCCAATAATGAGAAAAAGTTTCAATGCTAGCACATCAGTTGTACGTTGTTGATATCCAAATCCAGCACATAATTAATACTCCTCTCTAGTTCAAATAAATTCCTTTTATCGCACTTCTTCCAATGTATTTGGCAGCCTTAAACTCAAAGGGCTTTGCTACATGTTATGCTTTGATCTATTTCCATCTAGTGTTTAGAAGACCTCGTCACAGTTAACAATGAGACCACAAACTTTTGAAATTTATTGAATGCATTTTATGTTTTGCGAGCTTTTAAATAGTCTTATTCTCTCATGTGCATCCAAAATGAGTGAAATAAGCAGTTTTCAATACAAATTGCCAAATACTGTCAATATTTTTATTCCCTTTTATCCATCTGGATACAGATTCAAATTAATCATAAATATTTTAGCAACGAAATACATTTCACCTTGAAACGGAGCATCATATCTGAGCTTTAACTGGTACACTTATAATTTTTACTTAAGTTAATGTGCATTAAATTTAAAATTCAATAAAGAAGTTGGGTAATGATTGAGGCTCTTAGCTTACAACTAATAAACAGAAAAAAAACTATTGTTATTGAAAAAGTACCTCATGAATGCAGCTTTCCTTTTTTGTTAGTGACAAATGAAGCAGTATTTAAATGCCCCTATTTTGGTCCATTTAAATAAAGGAGAGGATCTGTTTCACCTCCAACCAATATAATAATTTATTTTGCATTGCTTTAAAAGGTTCACTCATGAGAAAAAAACTACTCGAAATATTTAGATTTGAAAAAAATCAATCAGAATACACAGTTGCGTTCATTGGTCAAAAAATGTTGAAAGTGATTCGCTAAGTGCATTTATAGACCCATAAACTCTTCTTTTTGAAATAGCACAGTCGAAAAAGGAAATATTCAAGAATGCAACCAACAAACAGAGCAGTTTCCTCCAAACCTAATGTGTGTATACAGAGTGAAATATTATTCCGAAGTGACTTAAAAGCATAAGTGATCGTCGTACCCGCAATAAGTCTTGTCCAAAGGAGTGAGAGGCAAATGAATAAATAATAAAAAATAATTAATTAATCAGATCAAATAATTTTCAATCTGCGAAGGCGCTATTGTCAAACATACCAATATGATGTCCGCTAATCAACTGCTTACACTTACTTGGAAGTCGGGTATTTCTTCATCCTTCAAGGAATGATTTCCGTTTGTTGTTCAGGCTGTTTAGGAACGAGAAATTCACTAGTTAAAATTTTGATTTTACGCATGTTAAACATTATTCCTCATTGCACCAATGTTTGTTTCAAGTAATTTGCTTACTCACTCTTTCTTATTTGGATGAAAGAAATATTTTTTTAAGATGCAAACTGCTTTTTTTCCCTAAATTTACAGAGTATCTTAACAAAATGAACAGGAATAAATGATGAAACTGAACAGAAAGTAGAAAACCGAAAGTAATGAAAATTAAATCATTTGTTACGAATATTTTGTCTCCTTGCTTAAAATAAAGTAATTTACCAATGGTCTCCAGCATTCAAAAAAGGGAAAATTTTCTATATAATCATAAATAAGAACAGTTCTTTGTTCAGACAAACAATGAGCAAATCAAACTTCAAACTTAAAATCAAAGTTGCTGGCAAATATTGCATAAGTTTCTCCTCTGTACAGCTACAAATGCTTATTAATGGAAAAAACAGGCAGTCATAGCCAGTTTTTGCTCTTATTTCTCGTACACTCAGATAGATCCTTCAAAATTATAGTGCATATAGAATAAATCTTTAAAATAATACAAGACCGGAGATGAACTTACAGGATTTTGTTGCATTTTTTAATTTAGAGAGCTTGATACTAATACTTAAATATTCTTACTAAAATTTTCCATTGAAATTACATCAACATCTGCAAATGCGACTTTTCGTGTACTATTGTTAAAACATTCATGAATTTGTCTTCAGACACCATATAAAGAACAGTCACACCCTGAAAACTTGCCTTAAAATTAATATTTTAAGGTCTATGGCTTTAAAACCTCCAATAATTTTTCAGCATTTTTACGCTAATTGTGTATTTATATTCTTCAAAAAAATTTGATACAAGTCCATGTCACCATTCATAATCATCGTGTCCGCGTCTTCTCCAAGCACATTTCGACTTGCTGCATTTTGAATTCAAATGAACCTCCAAGACCCAAGTGTATCTGCTCAGCGTTTTAAAGCCTTTAAATCATTGACAAATAATCGTTTGTACGTATCAAATTGTCGAATGCAAGTTCTCTATTCTGATATAAAGAGTGGTTCTGATACCGAAAATAGATATCGTTTTTCAACGGCACTTAGAACAGAAATTCAAGGAATCAACAGGCGTAATTTTCTTAAAATTAGTTTTAATGTGGTAGATAATTTGACAGAGGTCATGTTCGTTGGTTAGAAATCCATCGACCGTAGTCCAACTTTAGAATCCTTCTAGTTTTAAATTAGTGCATGCAAAAGTGCAGTTTTCGGTTTTGACATCATTTAGAGGAATCGTCATCTTGTATTTATTTATTTCAATGATTAAAGTTTTTTTAACTGATTGTATCATTATAATGCACATGCCTCTGTGATACAGTTGCCATCAAAAATTTGAATGTAACAAAACGGACGAATCGAACGAGTTTGAGTAGGCACGTTTCCCATTCCACCATTATAATCCACATTGCAATAATTTCGAGAAGAGGAGAAGATGCCTTCAGTAAACTCACAAATAAAAAAAATAAAATTTGGGGAAAAAATTCAGTCTTTGGGCTGGTATTTCACTGACAAACGACATATTCCATTTCTAAAACTCTATAAAATTTGTCCATTTTGTGTACTCGTTTCCTAGACATTCTGAATTCAAAAAGCGCCTTAAACTAGCACTCGAATCAATCTTCGGTGGATTTTCACCACCCTTTAAAAATCTCACAATTTTCAGTGTTTTGTTTGATGAATACTGATTTTAGGTATTAAACATCTTGATAAATATGGGAAACCAAATGTCTTACGCCTGTCTCTGGGCAGGTACTTTAATTGGCTTCTTTAGGGATGGCTGTCAAATCTCGAAACAGAAACTGACCTCCCTTACACTTCGAACACTGAAGCACAATAACTAAGTCAAAAGATTTTCTGAGAAAGTTTGGCAAGATTTGAATCGAACATAATCCACTTTGTTAGACTAGAAAGCTTCTTAACTTTTCGCATGCTTAAATTTTGACTGAAAATGCTTATTTAGTACCGGTGACTTTAGTTCTATGATATCAGCATTTACGAAAGCTTTTTGGATAATTATATGATATCGTCGTTGGGTCTATACAATTTTATTGGCTGCGTACCGCCCATTTTGATTGGCAGAGTAATTTTCAATGTAGACGATGCATTTTTACATGTTTAAAAATTAATTCTGCCTTTGAAAATATTTAGTTGAAGATCCCATGAGAATGTCAAAAAAAGTCCTGCTGTTTAAGATAAGAGTTAGTAGCTCTTCGACCTCTTTTCTATCCACAGTTGATTATCACATTCACTTGATTTAGGCGGCCTTTTCACTTCATATCAATCTCTCATCAACATTCGTTTATATAAACAGTTGGCTGTCAATTAATGCACACATAATTCATAATGGTCACACAAAAATAAACTTGGCTTCCCTTCATTACTGCTGAATACATCAAATCACTTAATAAGAATGCAAGTCGTAATTATTGGAAGCAGTGAAATTTTACTGATGACCTCGCGATTATTTGAACCGGGTCAGTTTTTTACCAGCAGAGATAGATCACCGGTTCAAATTAAATGCAAGTGAAGAGCCATATGGTTATGATCAAATCTTAAATCAAAAGGGCAGATTCACTAGAACTAAACAAAGCCATTATAAGGAAGAGCTTTGGGAGAGAAAATTGACTTGACTATTTTTAAAGCATCAAGCAGACACTAGAAAAGTCAAGGAGTGTAATCTGAATACAAAAGCTCTGAAAAACGTGGTTATGCAATAAATAGTTTTTAATATAATGTAGTTTATATATTTCGTTGACTTATAAACAACTTAAAGTTCTTTTTGAAATAGCCGTTAATGCTTTCAAATCCCACTGCGACTAAATAACACCTTACACAAGCGCAAAACTAATAAATAAATAATTATTTATTAATTTGTGTGCACACTCGAGGTAAAATAAAAGAGGTGTCTGCTTTGAGCTTACTGAACACTTGCTCAACTGCCTCAGAGTTTGTTGCAAGACAAATCACTATAGAAACCCTTACCAGTAAAAGCTCCTTGGAGCTCCTATGCGGAAAAATTATAGTCACAAATCGTGTCGACATACAAAATTCATTGAAAATTTCCGTTCAAAGCTTTTTAAACTTACTTCACTTTTCATATGAAATTTCAAATAATAAATTTATCCATATTTCTCACATGCAAAACATTTAAAAGCAAAAGTTGATTAGGAAACGGCAATATTTATTCAAAATGTATGGCAGCTTGCATTTTCTTTTGAAAACGCTACCTGTTAAGCTCTAATAGAAAAACAAAACTCGTTGCATAATCTTCATCACAGCAGGTAAAAGCAGACGTAATAGACCGTTGCTTGAAATGCAGGGTTTTTCACTTTGATCAAAATGCTACAATGGCAAATAATGCACACATTCTACACCAATCATTCTACATTCTCAAAAATCATGATATTTAAGATGCTTAATGATTATTATTTTAACCAAATGCTTAAAAACTATCTTATGACTAGCTCGCTGACTGGGTGAATAACCAATAGGAATTTAGTCATCTTGGCTTTATATCATCAATGGAACTTATGCGCCTATGTAGTCCATATTGAATTCTCATATCGGACGAATTCCAGAACCTTGTTTAATCCATCAACCAAAAATAATCCTCGGCATTTAAGTGTTAGAACACATGAAAGTGTGGTTTTGGCGATTACTTACCCCATGCAGCTCAATACTCAATCCAATGAGTACATTCGAAGAGCTTTTTAAAAAATATTATTTTTAAGGTTCATAAAGATTTTTCTATGACTGAAAAATTGCCCAATGGGTACAGAAAGTTATTGCAACATTATTGGATCATTTGCAGTTATTTAAGGAAAGGCATTTTTTTCTAGGAAAACGTGAATATGACATGGGTAGTGCATTTAAAAATATGTGGTGAACAAAATTGTCCTTTAGATTATTTTGGGCATTGAAAAATTTAATGACTGCAGAAATGCCATCGAAAAATCTTGACCTTTCTGTCCCTAAAAGATATTTCAAGTCTCTTGTTAATTTCATTTAGCAGAAAGGAGGTCATTAGTGTTCATTTGCGAGCAGTAGACCTCAGAAAAATTTAGTCCTTAACATTTATTTTGGCAACAAACTTTTTGTTACTCTTACGAATTACGTTGCAAAGCTAAGATCCATTGGGCGAAATTATATCTTGAGTCCTTGGGGATGAAACACTACGACCAAATAATTTTTTGCTCATATGCTGTTTTGTTTACTGTTAAATACAGATAAATCTATCAACTTTGAGCGATCACGAATTGAATCAATTTGATTTAGCAGGAGAGAAAAGCTTTGAAAAGATATAACGACAGTTTTAAAGGGTTAAACAAATAGAGTGATGGAAAAGGCAACGCTGGAAAGCAATAGCTGATATATTTTGCCTGAGCGCTTAAAGACTGAACTTCAAATAGCAGAATCTACATTAGATTTATGTAAGACAAATTTGTGCCATGGCAAATTTTATTTTAGGCCTAAGCGGTTTATGTCAAATCATTTCATTTTGAGTAAGCTGAATCGTATTCTTTCTGATTAAACCTTCCCTGAGAATAGTTTAATTGCATGAGAGAGCTCAATGTAATCTAAAAGTTCTAATATTACCGTTTCAAAAGGAGTTTTGAAAACCACCTTTAAGCTCGCCCTAACCGTAAGACGAAACATAGACAAGGAAGCCTTTCATGATTCTTTGGAGGTGAACGACGGGGATTTTAATATTATAACTGCAAAATTGTCCTAGCAATTCAGATCATCTACTCTGTTAGCAGAATGTTTGGTGTTTAATTCTTAGAATCCCATCTGTACTGATCCGTTTTCATGGAGAAATATTTCTAGGTAATAAATGAGTTTTTCGTTAAGAGTAGATGAAATAAGACAAAAACTACAAACCAGGGAGTGCACTGAATTAATATTTAAGGGAAAAAATTTGTGAAACCACGACACTGCTCAGCTCGTCCTTTCTTATTGGTAAACATGGTGTTTAGTTAATTACCGAGTTTCACTTGGTGCGCACCAACTGCATGCAAATAATTAAAAGGCTAATAATTTTATTGGCAAGTTAAAATGGCCAATGAGAAGATGACTCAGTTAGAATCCTCTTGCATTTAATTAGGCACGAAAAATGCAGAGTTAAAATAAAATGAATGTTTTGTGCCTAGCAATATTAAAAAATCCAAGTTGGAGGAACTTTGAAGTAATAGCTTTCTATTAAATTTATTAAAGACAATTGCTTGAAATCCCTGATTTACTTTAAATATTCTCAAAATGTAGAAACACAATATGAAAAAATAATCTTAAGTTGCACAACAGCTAGCGCGACAATGACCGACTAATTTTACAGAGAAAAACGGTGCTTTGAAATTCAAAAGTATCAGCTTGTTAAGGCATTAATAGTGAGAATTACTGAAATACAAAATCGACCTTAAACTTCAGTTGTATTTAAAATTCTAAGGCAGAAGTGTGAACCTATTCAAATAAAAATAAAAGGTTCTATGGGCCAAGTCTTAGTGACAGATTCCTTTCTCAACCAGTAAAATTGTCGAAGTGATAACTGGAGCAAATCAATTGTGTTTGTTTTTATTAGCGTGCATTATTCTGTTGTTAATATTACAGATTGGACGGCTACTTTATGCAATCTTGTAAAAGCATTTTACTTTTTAGTACCTTAAAACGTCCTTGATGATCACTTCATGCTCTTAAATGGTAAAATATAACCATGCATCCAAGTGAAACAGTACTTCTACGCAGATTCCTACAGCTATTTCAAAGGAGCCTTTTACCTTAAAAAGCACCGATTGAAAATCCCAAAGACCAAACAATTAGTTTATTCCGAAAATTTCAATTGAAAATCTAATTATTCTATTACTAACTAAAAAATTTCTACATTGTCAAACTCTAGAATCAAGTGATTCGCTATTGTCTACCTGTGAAAAGCACAGTTCTTCTCAGTGCCAGAAGTGTTTTGTAGATTCAAACAAAAGGACTCCCATGATATCATGCTACGTGGTTTTAACATCACTGGCAAGGCTCAGAATGTGTTTTGACCTGCGTTTTTTTAAGAAAAGCTATTTTCCTAGTTGGGATATAAATGTAATGTTTCCATTTGTAGAGGCTTGTTTTCATTCACAATAAACCAATGAGTTTGCTTTGGTATTTAAAGCTTTTTCAGCACGAGTGTAAGAAGAATGTCCCACCTTTCGATAACTGGTACGAAAGATATCAGCATTTTTAAGTGGCCAAGGTAGATTGAATTCAATTAAGTAAACAGATCAACAAAACTTATTCAATTTATTTAAAATTATTAACAAAATTTTAAAAATAGGATTTTGCCGTGTTGATAAGGCACTTTTGCTAAATTCACTTAAGAAAACGTTCCCATGTTATGCTGATTGTCTTCCAGAAGTAAGATCCGGCCTTCTACAAGGCCCATGTCAGGAATGAGTGGTTTGGCCGGTATTGACAGGGGTCTAGTAATCGTCAAGTACCATCAAATTGAAAGTTGTAAGACCTCTAGTTCGATTATTTCTGCAATGCACAGGTTTTCTGTTTTTAGCTAAAAAATGTTTGAAATCATTTCTTCATTGATTAAGCTTCATATTTTATGCCAGCAGAAGTACAACTTCTTACAGCTTGGAACACGAGGCACTATGTAAATAATCAGATTCATGGTCTCAAACTGCAATGTGGAATGCACGTGCATAGAGCAATGAATGGAATATAAACTAGAATGTTGAAAGCTTTCCGGGGGAGATATGTAAACAAACGAGAACGCATGAGGTGCCACTACAAAATTGAACTGCTACCTGTACGACGAAACCATGCCAGAGAAACGACCAGACAACCGAAGACGTCAACAAATGCTTTGCTGCGTGTGTGCGCTACTTGCTGTAAAAGCTATTTGTACTTCCGTTTTCCTTCCAATGAGCCTTTGGAACTTGCCCTAATGGGTGGGGAGTAAATGAATAAATAAAAAAAAATGTTGATGCACTCAAACATTCAGGTCTAAAATTCTGAAACTAGTCCAAGTTATGATTGTCATTTCAAGTAACGGGTCCAGCCTCTATTCGAATTCTATAAGCTATTTGATGTCCAGTGTTACTTATATTCCATTCTTCAAAGAAGGCACAAGAGGATCGTTCACTTCCAGAATTGCCGATCTCATATATTGGTGCTAGAAATCAGCATTGCAAAATGGTGGATGTCAATTCGTGTTTATTAAAAAGGTTGCATAGTCAACTTATACTGTCCTTTATTGTCGAAACAATAGGGATTTCGTTTGTTGTTGCTTAATAAACTGGTATTTAAATTCCAAAATTAAAGCTCTTAATGACGATCAACCACAGTATCCTTTAAATTTATCTGGATGTCTTGAATCTCAATAAAGTAAATAACTACATCTTAATTACCACTGTCAAAAGTTCGAAAATAAATGTCCACAGGGAATAATAATATCAACAAACTATTCAAAGTCAAAACCAAAAAATTCTAATTTATTGAGTTAAAATTATGTAGACCTACAAATTCTATTTAAAATTTAAACATTAATAACTGCGTATGATGCTTATTGAATCATTAGCAACGACAACAATAAGTGAATGCTAAAATACCTTGAACTAAGACGTTTTGATGTAATTTAGTAGACTTCTAAGGGACAAAATCTGCAAAAAAGTCTAACTTAGCTTTATACGGGGCTAGTGTGTCTTAAGTCGACACTTTTTGAGTGAATGCATCTTCTTGAAAGTGGGCAAGTCAATTTCCGAGACGTTGCATGTCTACTTTTATTTCGTTCCAATGCAATTTTGGATAAAAAACCACCGATTTAAATTGTGAGGCACAAACACATCTGTCTTCTTTGTGAACAGCCGAAATAGACTGGCAATCAAATTTTTCCTCAAAACGTTGGACACAGTGCTTTGGGATAAGATGTTACTTTGATACAAAAGATTGATAGAGGTATTAGCTTTAAAGTAAACAAAGGTAGATGAGAGATAGTTCTCTTGGATTTTTTCGCTGAAAATTTCCTATTCCACCGAATTGGTCAAAGGTTCCCCTGAACTGCCTTTGAGTTATCTATCCTGCTTGATGGTTTTATCATTTCGAAAATTAACGGCATGCTCTACCACAAAATGGTGAAAATTTTTTATTGCTTGTCTGTCAGGGAAATTACGTCTATTATTATTACATTTAAGTCGGAAACCACGGTTGCTGCAACTTTTCTAATTTTATGTGCAAAGTACCATGTAGAACTTTTAATAGAATGATTTGGCTTAAACTGCCATGTTATTAGACAGAAGTTGCTTCCAATTCTAGGAATTTATCAGAAAACCGAGTTAATACTGGCGTCTTCGCATTTCAAACTTTTACTAAGTACTTAAATTGAGGTTTTGACAAGTTCTACCATCTTTGTGTATGTCCAGGTAGAGAGAACTGAGCTGTGTGGACGTGACCAGTTTGTCAGGTTATAACTAGAGTGTAATTAACTTCAGATTATTTACTGAGAATATTAGCTATGGTTTAGGTAGAAGGTTTGCATCAAATTCATACAAATTTAAAGCCTGTTTACACATATATACGTTCTTAAAGGCTCCTTGATATTCGGTAATCAAAATAGAGCCATTTGGATATTTGTGTCTTGCCGCTACTCAGAATAACTTTGGAACATTCCAAAACCTTATTTAGCCTCTATCTTAGTTAAACTACATTTTGCCTATTCGATTAAATATTTTGCTTAATAACTTCACTTCTAATAATTTACTACTTTTAGTAAAAGATTTTAACCACATATTTTACTGAATTTTGACAAAGTTTCAAGTATTAATTGTTTTCATTACTGTCTACTAACTTCAAAGACGGATGTTAAAATATTAAACAATATATTCATTCTTATGTTCACAAATTTTCAAATTGCCGAACTTGTTTATCGCAGGTGTCAGGGTCACGCCGCTGTCCAAGTTCACATTGATTGGCTATTTTATTTGGCCAAAGGCATAAGAAAATGGGTGCTTTTATGATAGCAAATAGCGATTCTCGAGGGATTTTTTTCGGTTAAATTAGGCTGTCTGGCTTTGTACTAGTGCGATTTGAATTCGTTTGCCTTACTTAAAGTAACAAGTATGGCAGAATATGGGGAAGCAAGGCAGCCCAGCCGCCCATGTACTAGATTATTCAAATTATCAGTAGGCGAAGGCTACAGTGGCATAAGTTGTGACAAAAAGGCCATGGATTGTGACAATTTCTGCTTAAGGCTTATGTGGATAGAAATACACATCAGTATTTTTTCTCTTACGAAGAGCTACTGCATATTCATCCACTGCCTTACTGCCCTTGGAAGTTCAAATAGCCCTCGTTCTGATTATTTACGACTGCAAAAGTACGAAGAGATTCACATGAGTTATCTACTTGGGTTGAGCTCATCAAGCTATTTATTGGATGCAACAATGTATTTATAACAATAAGAATTTTAAGGTTATTCTTCAAAACAAACGCCATATAGCTAACGTGCTACTTCCATTCCCTCACAATTCTAACCAGATATTTATTTAAAAACTTTAACTATCAGCCTAACTTATTAATCTACGGCTCATTTAAACAGCATTTAAAGGCCTCATCTGAAATAGCTTGCATGCAATATTTATTTAGCAGATGAGCCCCAAAATTATTAATTAAACCAAAAAAATTACTAAAATAATCATGTAATCATGTCGAGATTAGAAAAAATCAAGTGCTGCAGTGCCCTCGGAATGGATCTGTCAAATCATTTCCATGCAATTAAATTCAAAATAAAATTATTGCATATTTAAAAGATACTTACTTTTTCAAATTAACCAGTAAAATTTTCAAGAAAACAGATTGAAAAGCAACTTTTGATTGAGGCAAGGACTTATTGGGGATACAACAGAAGTACACAAAGTTTTTTATAACAAGTAAGCACAACAGTTAACGCAGAACACAGTAAAAACGTTTTTTGACGTCTTCGGCCGTCTGGTATCTTCTCTGGAGTGGCTTCGTCATACAGGTAGCAGTGAAGCTTCGTCGTGGCACCTTGTCCATCTTCGTCCGTCTTCATGTCTCCTATCAGAAATCTCTTTAAATTCTGATGAAGACTTCGTTCATTGCTACCTGCATGTGTATTCCACATTCCAATTTGAAACCATGAATCCGGTTATTTATATCGTGCCTCCTTTACCAAGCTGCAAGAAGTTGTACTTCTGCTGGCATACTCTAATTTTATACGTCTGGAGGGTGATTAGTCCTAACCGGCCGCCTCTCTCATTAGCCCCCAGGGCTTCCTCTGGGGTTACCGGTGGTCACTACGAGGAGGTTCAGAGAGTAGGTTTGACCACCAGTTGACTTTGATAATTTATTTTTGGTACACATCAAGGAAATTAGCGAATTCGTACGTCTTAACGCACCAGGATCTTGTCTTCCCACACTTGTCAAGCTGAAGATTTTATGTAAGAATGCAGGCAAAGCAAGCCTATAAATAAGTGAAAAATCCTAATAATTGTTGTTATTTTTATTGCTTTTTTGACTTTAATCTGGCTCTCCTCAAAGATAATAATTAATATACATGTTTAAAATTAAAATCGTTTTGTTTGAATGTTATTTGCTAAACTTTCCACACATTAACGTGAATATTGCGAATCATTCCATTTTAGTTTATAGATAACAAAATTGCATTGAATTATTTACATTTTAGTAAACTTGTCAGATTTAGAGTGATCTCTCTCAGTTTGTTGTAACATAGAAAACAAATTTACCTAAATTCAGCTGACCCTTTTGCATTGCTGAGGTCTAGTGACTGAAAATAGTAGCTGCACGTCATTAGCCTCTCTCCATTGCTGATCAAAACAATGGATTAGAAACATCGTAGCTGCCGAACTTATCTGTTGTTTCCACTTCGTTGAAGTTATACAATAATAAATGCATGCAATTACTTCACTCCTCAAATCTTTTTCCTTTCAACTGTTGGTTTCGCTGATTTCTGAGTTTACAATGTGTTGCGTGAACTAGAAGGACTCAACCCACCGAGGCAGTTTGTCACGCACAAACATAGGCATGATTTGAAGAGAAAACATAGTTGGCAACAGTAGCTTATCGTTGTTAGATAATGTAAAATAAACAATTTAAAAAATATCCTAAATTTAGTGAGCTAGCTTTCTGATTTCAATGTTTAAACGTTAAATTACGCTGGAAAGGTTGAACGTCTACTTGAAAAATTAAAATGGGATTCAGAAAGTGCTAGAGAAGCCTTGCTGAGAATTAAAAACTGATTGACTGGAGAGAGCGTAAAGCTTTTTCCTTGAAGCCGCCACCAAAATGAGCACAAAATTGAATTGACTCCTAGAAACAAAAGTAGCAAATTTTTATTCACTTCCTCAGCTTTGCCGAAATAGGCTGTGAAATATATATTTGTTCCCATTTGAAAATGATTCGCCAGGCCTGAAAACTGTAAATAAAGAGCGAACTCTTTTAGCTCCTGCCATGAGAGAGCAGTTGACACATATACGACTGTTGCATAAGGGAAAAAGCTGATGTTATCAACCCCAAAGTTACACGTCTACCAGTCTCTTTCTTGAAACACCAGAAACTTTGAATTGCTCCTCCTCAATTTTGACTGTAGCTTTCCATGCAGTGCTTCAATTTCATTAAAAATAGTAATTCTTCAAGCTTAATGATGACGGTAGGATAAAAATTTCTTTTCTGTAGGTCTCTCAGTTTGTTTTTGACGATGAAAGACGCATCCTTGAATCAGTTGGTCTAGGTCTTGGGAAATCTGTATCATTAATTTTTCAAATCATTTGTAATTGAATAAAAACCATTGCGATTAGTTACTAGCAAATACAATCTTTCATTTATAACCACAAGGATCAGATACTTTGAACTGAAACTTGCCAAACTCCTCTTCCAGACAATCAGCTTTACCCATTTTATGAAAACTTTTCAAGCCTTGACTTCATCTCCGCAGTCCATACCTTTCAATTCAGCTGAAGTTTTACAAAAGTGCCAAATATTGTCCTTAACTGAGTTCGGGGAATAAACAATTAATAACTCGAAAATGCAAGTCATTGGAATGTGAAAAGTTTCTAAAGCGATCAACTTATATTATGATCCAGTACTTGATTTCCAACTCTTCTATTTGGCAATGAATTCAAAGCTGCATTAAAAAGTGTTTTTTTAGATTCACATCTTTTTCCCATAATTTGCGAATTTGAATGTCAGAATCGTCTACCAAGTTCATCGAATGAGTTATCGAAAACAAAGTTAAAAAATAGGTAAATTTTGGAGTTTCGCATAAAATTTATTGAATTTCCTCCCCAAACTCAACCAACAAACACTTATTCAAACAAATGTTGTATTTGCTTACAAAAGAAATATCACTTCGTTTGGTTAGGCAATTAAAAGTGAGTCTGTATTCCAGACTTTACATCGGTCAATGACGTAGAGGAAGGCTACAATAAAAGCAGAAAACACGAATATGCCCAGGGGCCAAAAGAGAGCATTGAATATGGTTGAAAGCTTGTAAACTTTGTACATGAGTGCCTCAGCATCGTGTTGTTCTGATACGTAACATTGAAATGGACCTCGACTTTGGAGGTTCACTCGGAACATTTCTACCGCAAAATCATTTTCCTCCTGCCGCTGGAGGCAAGAACTTGTGGCACACTTCAAAATGAAAACAAAATGCATCCGATTACTGTAAACGCAAAATAAATTATTGTTGATAATAATTTAAATACTAAAACAAACTACATAGAAAAATGCACTTATTGTGTAATGTTTCACCGGATGTTTTCTGTCTTAGTGGAATGTTTAAATCTATTCCCTGCATTTAATAAAGCTGATCTCCGAAACTCCAAAACTAAAACGTAAGGCTGCCTAATTTATGATCGCAATCACAGGCAACCACTATCACTCAACATTACTATCACTTTGTTAGTTTCGTGATTTTCGCCTATTTTCCAGCATGAAAATTTTAAATTTATCAGGTAAAAAAATTTTAATCTTCTAGCAAAATGCAAGGAAAAGCTTATTTCTAAGGCAGGATTGGGGTTTTTATTTTTTAGAAAGGAATAGACTTTTATTGTGATTATTTACCTAAAAAAAGCTTTCAAAAATGACAACTTGCAAGCTCAGTTTAGGTCAAATGGTCTTTCAATAATGTCAATCAGGACTAGCCAAGAGGTCTTCATGACTCGATCTGATACTGGCTTGAATGTTTGTCTTTGGCTCGTAAAGGTATAAATTTGTAAAATGAACCGATTTTTGAGGTACATATTCAAATATTTTCAGACGTTTACCAAAAATTTCCGTGCAGGAGCTCTTATTGAAGGATTAGTGATAATACATGGATCAAACTAATTATCTACATCACTTGTGAAATCAAGAGGAGCATACAACATTCTGGGAAATCATTTATAACCCATAAAAGGCAGAGCTAAGTAAAAAGACAATAAAAATTGGGCTCTGTCTTGATGTGAATGCTAATTTTTAGCTTTACACCATAAAGCTCAGGGGTGGTCTTTCATAGACCCATGAATAAAGCATGTTATCAATGAAAGTAACGGAGTGTTCATGATTTCTATATTTATCGAAATTGTACTTCCTTGAAAAAAGGTATTCAGTCTCTTCTAAGTCATCTAGAAATCATAGAAAAGGGAGAGCAGACGTCATCTAAGCTGGTTTGATCACTTCAAGGTGGATTAGATTAGATGAAATTACTTAGTCTTCACACCCTCCAAAGTTTGAATTCAACTAGATGTTAAAAAATAATTAAAAAATTATCAGGCTTCAAAAGATAAATATTTTGGGTCATTACTTCGTACGGATGAAGTTAATTTCAGCTTTACAAGGATTTATTTGCAAGCCATTGAATTTATAAATCGAAGTTAAAATAAAATTTATCCAAAAATTCAAATTGTCACCAAATATTTTTACTTAGAAAAACTGGGGGTTGATTTTTCCTTACAGATGGATTTTTGTTTTATTTGTCACTTTTAAACACTATCAAAAGCCAAGTTTTTTTAACCTGGTCGAAGAAAACCATTTTTCGTTTTATATTCAAAATTAAAAGTAATATTTCTTGTAAGCATTTTACCCAAATTTTGGCGTATTTTTAAATTCCGGTGTGTTTCCATTTCAAAGGCAACTTCACTTTCCATACACTTTGACTAGTTGGGAAAAATCAAATCAACGTTTTATCATAAGTAAATAACCCTGACATGATTCCTGTAACTTGCATAAATTTTTTCAACTAAGGTGTTTTTTCAATACCAGAAGTATATTCTCTACGCCGATTAAAGAGACGTTTCGTGGCGCTTTGTAGTTAAGGAATTTCCATTCAAAAGACTAGCACTGCCTGATTGTTCTCCTATCTTTGTTGACTAGATGCCAAATCTACAGAAAAATGTCCTGTTGTTAAGTTTTTCTAGTTTGAACTAAAGAAATTTAGGACACGTTTAAGTTGTATTGTGAAAAATGCAGACACCCAGAGCTATTAAGGTTCAAGGGCAGCCAATTTACAATTCGACATTTTTTCATTAGTAATGTTGTATCTCCTTATGAAAAAAGACCTCACTTAATTTGAAACCATTGCAAGATTTATATTGATCGAGGATGACAAGCTTGATATTTGAATTATTCACGGATATTTCGTGGAAAACCATGGCCAATGTTAACTATTCAATGTGCATGTATCTCCTAAACATATTTAATTCGACTAAAAATTCCTCCCAAAGTGAAAGAAAGCTGAACCATCCAAATCATTTCACGGTGTGAAAAATTAGATAAATGTATTAAAATGTGCCAACGAGCTGTTTGGCTTTCGACGCAAAATCAAAGTTGTTGAATCTGACAAACACATATATTTTGATATGTAAAGAAATGAGTTAGTCTAAAAGATGAAAATTTGGCCTATTTTAAAATAATCTGAAGTGGTGAAGCTGGGCAGCTCTCCTCAGCTAAATCGTAGCGCATTGCAGCGAATCAGCATTACACTGCCTTCACAAATTGAAGGTTTTTTTTCAAAAAATCAGTTTTGATGCTTTGCAATTTAGCATTAAAAAGCAAAAGACCCAGATTGTTTCCATGTCAATCAAAAAACATTCTGGAAAATCATGGCATTACAAAACAGCAATCAGCCCCAATAGATTAATTTTAAAATGTTTAATTGTGAATCCATTGACGTTCCATGACTGCTTGAGGAGTTCACGAATGCATCCATTTAAATCGAGAGTTGCATAGAATCTAAAGGCGGTTTTACTTAATATCCCTTAAAACTAATCTAATTTACAACCGAAAATTCAAAAGTTTTGAATATGATGGTATGTCAGAAATTTGATATAAAATGAATACAAATTGACTCAAAATATGAATAAAATGGGGCAATTCTTATAATTAATTAAAATAGAATGTATCCAGTGTCGTTTTTCGCATTGTTTTTACAGCAAATACATACGACCTTGATTTTTTTCAAAAATCCCTTCAGCCTACAATTCAATGAAAGTCCAGGAAATTTTAGCTTTATCCCATAGTAATTTTCCATTATTTTAAACATTGGATTTTATCAGCAGGTTTCAACAATTTGTATACATTAGTTCAAATAAACAACGCTTGCCAAATTTATAGCATTTCTGAACAATGTATTTTTGAAATTTTCAAACAAATACGTGTTTAAAAAGACTCAGTAAACTGCTCTACGTAAGTTTAATCTCTGTCCAAATTAACGTTATTTTATTTTTGAAGCCTTTCAGCAGCCTGTTATCGTTAAATGGTGTTAAAATCGAAAGTAAATAAGCTATTCGGTCTTGAGCTAATAATCTTCACGTATTGGCGCGCTTTTTTAATATTTCAAGGACACATTTTCAAATCTGTTTAAACAAGTTCAATGGATCTGTGTGCTTCTAAGAGGATTCTTCGGTTGACATTAGATGCAGTAATTGTAAAGACTACTAAAACTTATTAACTAGTATTTATGAAATTTTATCCCAATAATCTCATACTTGCCTTAACGATTTTAATTGAAAATAAACAGATATATAAAAATGACATCTGGTACTTCGATATGAGCGCTATTTTCAAGGACCGCAAACGAAAGCCATTTAATATCCACTCACTCCATTGCTCCGATAATTTTGATGGGTAATTATAGTATCAAAAAGCAATCCTGTACGAGTTCTATTATCCTTTTCAAAAATAATGGTAGCTCGAAGGCAAGGAAAAGATGACCGATCCTTCGAGCATTTGTTTTCGCACTTCAGTCGATCAGATAGACGGAAATCAATTTTTTTTACTATGCAAATGCCAGGTTCGAATTCCGCCTCATGAAAGTATGGGAGAACGAGCATATGCACAAGTAAAGAACCCACAATAAGGGAAGTAGTCAATGCTACTGCGCAGATGACATAAGTAACTTTTAAAAAAGTCGCCGTTGAACGGAGTCTTGGATTAGGCATTGAAGGCATTTCGATTCAAGCTTTTTTGGTCACATTACGAGAATTCTGTCGCTAAGAGTTAGGCAACTGGAAAACGTCTGTCATATTTGGCCATCCGGGATTGGCTAAGCGTAATAACCAATGACATTCAAGCCCTCTAATCTTCCAATTACTGCAATGACTGCTCAATTATTAGACTGTATATATGTACCTTACGAATTTGTGCTAATTTCAAGCGTTGCAAATGATTTCTACAAGTTGAGCGAAAGGTAATGTTAGCTTTAGTAAGCGTTGTATACGATCATTACATACTGTACGATATTCAGAAAGTATTCATTTAAGTTTTGAAACAAAAGGTGAGCCAAAAGCAGACGCATTAAAAAGTTGAGAGAAAAATGCGACATGTTTGTAAAAAATGCTTTGACCCCTTAATACGAAGTCTTTATTGCACTTAGAGCCATGATTACAAGCTATTTATTCCTTTTTAATTTCCTGCAGTGAATTCCGAACATGAATTCCTGTAATGACGAAAGAGTTGCAGTCGGCAAATTATCATATAAAGACCGCAAGTACATAATGATTTTATTGTAATTTTTGATTCATGTCAAGTAATTTTAAGCAAATTTCATTAAATTTATTAGATTTTTTATTCAAACGCCTGAAAAGCTGAGTTTTCATTGCTTTGACGTGAATGAAGAGCATCTATATTTGAAAAAATGATTCACTAACAAATGACAATTATTCGTTATAAGCTTATTATTATAAGCCTAATATAAGCCTGAATAATCGGTATCACCTCTAGATCCAGTGGACTGAGCACTACCGAGATCGTTGCAATTATGATCTGTCTACCTGCGGAGAAAACATGCAGAGTGTAGTCATTGCGGGACGCAAAATGATTTGAATTTTTTACAAGAAGCGTTGGGAATCAGAGGTCTAACAATGCTTTTCAAACTACCACTTAATTTGAGCTATTGTTGTGCATGCTTTCAAAAGATCCTAATTTGAGCAAACTTAAGCTACTGGAAACAGAAATCGTAATCATAGAGAAATTTTTTTAAGATAATCGCACCAACAATGAAACCAAAATGTTGTATTCGACTAGTAATGCTTGCCACACTGCCTCACAGGAACTGTATTTCTATTGAACCCCCTATTATAGATTATGGATAGAAAAATAAACCAAGAGTCCTTCTGATTTCAGAGCAGTTAAAGGTTTTTAAAAAAATGCATCTTGACAGTAAGAAATGTGAGGTCCAAAAGACGCACAGCAGTTCAACAGGAACAGCAAAGGTATTGCAAGCGCAAGTTCAGACGAGACCAGATGTGCAAATGCTGACAGTGAACTTGATCGAAATTCCGGATTTTTTCTAAATTTTCAAACTCTTCGATTATTACAAGATTGAAAACTGTAGTTGAAACTTAAAGGAACAATCGCTTGAAGATATTTACTTGTCGAACATGCCTCGTTTTTTCAAAATACACATTTCAGCCAACAGGTAGACTGCGTTCGTAACTGACGCTGATGATCTCTCATCCTGACAAACTGTGACTGATGACTTAGGAAATGCAAACAGAGCTGAGAAAAGTTTGAAGATTTAGCTTTTGAAAACCAATTTTTGATTAATCTTTTTTGTTGAAACACGCGTAGTTTAAAAGGCTAATAGATTTAAAATGTACATTACTTTTAGCTCTTTTTACATTTTGTATTTTCCTAATGAAGTATTACTAAGCCACTGAGTGAGACTACAAAGTGCATCGATGAGCTGAAAGAGTTCGGCTTAAGCTTTAATTTTGGTTTTATTTCACTTAAGACACGGATTCGCAGATCTGGCGAGTCAGAGTGCATTCGCATAGCAAGACTGCGCACGCTAACATCTGAATTTGAGAACCCCCTCCAGTTGATAATTTATTTCTGATAAAGCTTTTAACAACTAAAGAGTTGAATAAAAGGTGATGACAGTCTTGACCCTCCTGACTGATCTTATTTTTCTCGAATCTATTGGCCGGAAGCATATTCATGTCGGCATGGGTTGATTCTTACGATTTCGATTGAAAGCGCATGCCAGTAAACAATTTTCGAGAGATCCAGAGGTAAAAACTATGTGTTTTCAGTAGAAAAATTGCACAACAAAGCTCATTATTCTTATAATTTATATTTTCTGACTTATTAGTCTTAACTGTCTTTTTTAGTTCCTGTAAAGGGGCTTTTTAAATTATACTCCAACATAAGTTGGCCTTTTTTGAACTAGTTTACTTCTGCAGTAAAGGTATTGCTTGTGTGCAACAAAAAATCGTCAAGCTGCTAATGAAATGCTCATTGATACGCTCCAAAAAGTTTTAAAAGTCTATTCAAATTATTTTAAATAGAGCCTTAGGAAACTGGTGACATCAGGTGATAAGCTCTTCAACTTGTATTTACTAGAAAAGCTAACTACCGTGCAGTTTTTGAAACCTGAATTTTGTTAAACTGTCAAAAAAAGTGACTTAGGTCAGAAAACCTGTAAAATTTTGTACGTTTTAGATAGCTGAAAATACCTTGATACCTCATAGTGCAGAGATGATTACAGGAGGGCTTCAAAAATATTAACGCGAAAGCTTTGAATAGATCCACTGGAAAATAATGCGATTTCCGAAGGCGGAATTAAACTTTGAGACAATATGAATTGAATTTTAAGTAACTTTTGTAATTGAATATCTATCTAATCTACGCTTGATTAAATGAATGTAAATATCTATTATTAATACTAAGCATTGCTTTGTTGCAATTATCAACTAGCTTTTTGGAGAAAAGTGCTGCCTTAATGATCGCAACTGAAGACTCAAGATTCAGCCCTCCAGTATTAGTGAGTTCAAACGGTCATTACACTCGACGAATTGCACCGAAGACTTGTGGCACTTGTATGCTAGAAAATCAGGGATTACTCTAAAAATCTTCAAATTCGCCAAGGCCTAAAATTTTTTGAAGGAAAATATAAAATCATAATACCTAAACCTTTCCATTGTGTATCTTCTTCGAAGACAGTCCAAACGACTGAGCCCATTCGCCTGTGATCTTCTACCCCACTTAGTTTTTAGATAGCTCAAACATCCAGCCACATTATACTTTTGACAATCCTTTAGTTGAGACAACTAAGATTAGGGAGAAGTAACTTCTAACCTCGATTTGGACCATTAAATGATGTACCTGAGCATTGCGTTTACGTTATCATGGACGACAATTTTTGTTTTTTCAATGCATAATTTAAAACAAACCGGTGTATCCATGAGGCATCTTTTCAGAACAGTATATAATGCGGTGTAGATGGTATTAAGGCGCAACATGTTGAAATTATAAACACTGCTTTGCTTAAAATCATGCTACCGAATTAATTGACGTTGGCATTACTACCAGATTTTTTGACAAAGTTTTTAAATACCATGAAATCAAAGCTGAATTTGCATAGATAATAAGCTAAACCTCAAGTTGAAATAGAAAAAGAGGTTGTTTGTTTTAAAAGACCGTTAAAGTGTCCATATTTCCTTACACAAACAAACCGTAGAGCCTGGTTTTGTGGATGATTAGTTTTTTTGTAGTGAACCTAAAATTTCGATGACTCCCTTTTAAATCACAAGAATCATCCACAGAAACCCACTGACTGTAAGGCTGGATCATTTGCTACAACAAATATTCTCACGGACTCTACGCAGACTATCGGTGTAACTGATCTGCAAAAGACTCAATCACATAATCAGGTTCAACCAACAGATGTAGGTTTTACAGTAGAGTAAAATGAAATGTTGTGGTCTCAGGGTGAAGTTGCTCCCTTTCGGTGGCTCAAAGCACAAAATAAACAAAAATAGAAAAATGCTGTTAGGAATTCCACTTTAAGCCATGCATTAGCTGATTAGAAGGCCTAGAATTCGCTTTTGTTATTAATGATGCGAAGTATGGACATTCGGTTTGGTTTTACCGACCGACTAGAAAAACGGTTATATTTGTTTCTTGGCACTTACCCTTTAAGAAAGAGCTAAAAACTAAAAATTAATTGCCTTGGAATCAATAAAATGATTAAAATAATCACTCTGCCTCTTCCAAGACGTTGCCTTTATTTCCATTTGAATTTAAATCGTTAGGCTACAGTTGTACATTTGCGGATTACAAATATCATCAATATAAAACTGTTTGAACTGTTTTATGGCAGCCAGATTCTTATGCCTTTATTTAAACTAAATCTAACGGACCTCAGGCAGATGCTTATGCATGACAGACGTAAGATTCTGGCCCTCTATATCTATGACATGACACAATTGTAGTAAAATACGTAAGTCCCATGCACAACACTGAATAAAGTCACAAACTCATCTGAATCGAATCCTGGATGTGAAGCTTTAGATGATTGCATATAATACAAAGATCAAACTGGAAGACAAACACCAGTGTAACAAAAAGGGCCAGCTGTTTATTCAAATTTTAATGTCATTTTTTTAAAAGAAGACCTCAGTCCATTTAAAAGACCTGCTGCATTGGCTTTGTTCCATTTTCGAAAATACGCCGTATTTAAGATAATTTTTTATGCTATTTGGAAAATTTGTTTGATATACACTCACTAAGATGACTGCGAATTAACCTTGCTCCCTGTTTGGGTACCAAAGAGATATTTAATCCATGGAAAACGTTTTTCACTCATCAACAGAAATGCAATAAACAGCTTTTGAAAAATGCTCATGCACTACGTGTTGTTCGAAAAATTATATTTTGTTTCTAATATTTTGCACCAAAAAATGAATTTATTTGGATTGACCCAAGGTAGACTAAATTTTTCAGCTGACTAGGTCCAAAGACGGTGACTTTTGAAGCATTTGAATGCCACTGCAAATAGGAGGGCAAGAAGGCGGTTCCATAAGAGTAAGCACATTTAATTAAAAATTTGAATGAGCTATAAATTTGGCCATGGATATTTTTTGTTCAAAATTGATGGGTGAAATGTAGATTTATCGCAAAAAATTAGAGAAGAGGATGGGTAGAGGCATGTAGCACACAAACGCACTAATCTAAGTTCGATGTTGAGTTGATGTTCTCACATGAAATATAAATATATTTCAATATGTAACCCTGAATCGTTTAATTGTCCAATTTAGTTTCATAAGTTTACTGATTTTTCATCATAGATTTTAATGCGATTTCAAATACGATCATGGCAATTTTTTTCAATCATGTAATCTAAACATAGAGCAATAACCATATCTATATTGCATTTAACTGTCGCAGACTCTTCAACGATGGTTGAAATGCAGCAGCAGTAATCGGTCGCTGCTCTGACGGATGCAACTTGAGCTGATCATGGTGATTGCATATGGATGGTACAAAAAGACTTGAATTTTCTCAATTTATCTATCAGTTAAAGTTGAGATCACTGGAACTGGCTGTTTTATCTGATATATTTGGAGTATGTGAATAAATATAATTTGGAAGAATCGCTACAATTTCTGGAACAAGACCTTTTAGGATAAATGGCTCTAGAAAATGCTTTCTGAGAGTTCAAACATTTGCAGTTGACGCATTTACGGTACTAACTTTAATGGTTCAAAACTGATAGGAGGCGCCAGAGGTACGAAATTTTCAAACATTTTGCAGCTTTAGGCTGGTTTCACCTCAGAAATTTGAAGGTGGAAGTTTTTTTGGAATATCTTTTTACTGTATCATTTGCCTTACAGGCGCGTACTGCATCAGGATGGCTATTTCGGAAGGAGTTGCTAAAGTCATTTACAATTTCGATTCAACATTTCTCCCTAAAAAATTAGCTCGTGACTGCTTTTGGGTAGAAAAGAGGCGCTTCCATTGACTAGAATTAAGTAGTTGCTATTTATTTGCTAACCAAAAGCCTCAAGCACATGAGGATAAGGTGAGACTCAAAATTGGAAGCTGAAAAGCAAAACGCATGGGCTATTGGTTGTCGATCTGGACACAAAACAGCTTTAAATCACGCTTATTATTTTATTTCAAATTTGAACGCGGTGGAGGAAACACCCCAATAAAACAGCGGTATAAATGCATTTTTTGAGCGTTCCAAATTATTTTTAATTGTTCTTTCCATAAATACAACCAGCATATCTTTATCATGAAATGCTATGTCATAGATCATTGCATGAACACCAGCTTTGATAGGTTTGTTAGTCAGATGAGCTCAATTGGCACATTAACTGCTTCTCTTGAATTTCAAAAGAGTTTCAAAGGCGAGTTCGGATATTTCAGCACTATAATAAAGAAAAAAAAACATTTTCTATGCATTTTAATGATAAATATAATAAGGGAGAAATTTTTAAACGCCAGCAGTTTCTGTAGCATTGCCAATCATATCTAATACTTTTAAATGATCAACAAATGTCTAAATAAAATACACGAACTTTTCCGGAAGGCTGGACACTAATTATTTATGCATACATTATTTAGATAAACTTCAGGCTGATAACAAATTTGAAATAAGGCTTTCACACTCTAAATACACATTATTACCCTAAAAACAAGATTCGCCTAAGAATATGTGTGATTTTCTAATAATAAATAACTAATCCCAACTACAAAGTGGTTATATTTGCCAAGGCTTAAGAACTTGGACTTCAACGGCTGAAAAATGCTGGTCAAATATTTGTGTAACAGGCTAAATGTTAGTTTGGATTTTTAAAACGGGATTTCGTTATTATCTTACGCCAATTTTAGTAATATGCTGCAGTTTAATGCATGATTTAAATCGACAAACGTGGCTTAAAAACATGAAAATGGAAATGAGGATCCAATCAAAGCGTGCTACTTAGAAGATCAAGTTTTTTACACATGCGCAAACAGTTTTTAGAGCCTGGAATTTGGTATGGACCGTGATTACCTCAGAGTGTACAAGATTCGGGCATTCGATTTGACTCCATGATTGGATTCGACTGCGTGACTGAATTGACAACATGAACCGCATAAGTCGCCTCATCAAGAAGTTCACTATTTGTTTTCTATAAAACTTAATTTAAATTTAGATTTATTGCACTATCTTAAAGCAAAGCAAACATTCATTAATATAAATCAAGCAAACAGCTTCACGTCTGGCTCTTGCAAAGGCTGGACCATCAGCTTCCGTTTACAGTTCATGCCTTTCAGCGGTATTTATGCTATTTATTTTCTAAACATGATTTCTTGTAAAGTAAATCAAGTGCCCATGCTTTGAATTTAAACTTATGCAACAATATTTTTACAACGAAGCAATGGATCTCGTACAAATAATTGTTATACATTAATATTTGAAGCTAGCTCAGCACTATTTGAACGGTATCGAGTGGAGTCAGAAAACCGATCTGATTAGAACCGAAGTCTCTGGATTGTTGCATGTTCTTTCAAGAACGGGCTCAAGGACAGGCAGTATCGTTCGGAAACGAGCAATTTAATCTAAATCCAGGTAGTTAGACTGTCATAGGCTGTATGCTTCATGTCTAAAAGTAATGCATCTGATTCATTATGAATTTTTTTATTGCGATAAGTTATCCGTTCGCTTTTAGGCATTATTAATGTGATGGTGTAAAATTTTCCCTTGTTTTGTTTAATTTTAATTTTTTAGAAACTATTATCAGCTGGGTTGATTCATAACCGTAAATTGTAATCCGTTTTGCAGTAGTTATTTCATTTTTGTTATTTTTAGATCATAAAATGGCCGGCAATAACTGAACTTATTATCTTTCTTCCTAAAGAACTCTTTATCGTTCCATTATCCCATCAAATCTAGTCAGACGCATGAACTGTTCGGTTTTAGGCTCTAAAAGCAAAAATATTTACTTTATTTGGCAATTTCTTTGCTCTCTATTTAGCTGTTTGAAAGCTTAAATGGATCGTTCATATGTTATCAAGTTGATAGTGATCCCTTTTTTCTCGAGTGACTTTCAACTGTATCACATGGAACCCGGCATTTTAAGTTTATTTGATCTGTTTTTTTTTCACGGAGACGCAATTTAATTTTCGTATTTGCAGAAAAACTTCATTACTTTGATATAAGCATTATCTATCGCTGCAAACACACTTATTTAGACCATACCTGAAAAATGAAATATTATAAACTAGATTTGCTTTTGAATTTTGAAAGTATTTCTCATTTCTACATCTCACGCTGCTTGCCTCCAAAGCTTTTTAGTTTTAAATGATGAATTTGTAAAAGCGATTCTTACAGTAACGTGGTTTTTTATTCGTCTCTGAAAGGCTCTTTCTACTCACGCTGAAATCTACCTTGACGTAAGTACTGAAGCTTTACAAATATGATTGAAGCAGAGTTTTTTGCCCTACTTTTTGTCCCACTAGGGTATTTTCTGTCAAAAGATTATTATAAATTCTGAATTGCTTTCCACTTTAAGGCTGTACAATGATTCTAGACCTGGAACATTGGGAGAAACCTTATCTGAGCGATTTTCTTTTAAATAAACAAAAACACTAGTTTTAAAACAGCCTAAACTAAAGTCGGATCTAATTTGCTGCCTTTAAACTATCTTCTATGGCCTAGAAGATTTCTCTCAGTTGAGAGATTTTAAGGAAACTAAATAAGTATAGCTATAAATCCAAAACGACATCCTTACACTTAAGCAATGTTGATGGCTAGCGATATGAAATATTAGTAATATCTGCAAAGTAAGAAACGAATTAAAAGGTTTCTAATAATAAGCAACTGAAATTCACCTTTTTGTACAATATCAAGGAAGAGCCTGTTCCTTGTCCACATACAAATTCCATATTGTCAAATTACAGAAGAACAATGATTTTGACGAACAGACATTTTAACTCAGATGTGATCATTTTACTCCAAATAGTCGATTGGCTATGAATCTTACAAAGTTCGCAAGATCCATAAGAAAGCCAGTTTTCAAGGTGTCAGGTTTACAAGGGGCATGTAGTGTTTTTATTGTTGTCTGTGATATTGTTAA
The DNA here is from genome assembly GCA_019097775.1 of Moniezia expansa. NCBI lineage: Eukaryota > Metazoa > Platyhelminthes > Cestoda > Cyclophyllidea > Anoplocephalidae > Moniezia > Moniezia expansa. The sequence continues at coordinate 1,877,349 of JADFDV010000062.1, read as the reverse complement.
CACATTTTGAAAGGACCGAAGGATCGTTCTTAAGATTTTGATGTTTTGGATACCACAGTTCTAGCAAATAATGCGAAAAGCATCGATGATGGATTTAGACTAATTGAGCGTTGCCACTTTTTTGAAATTAAATAGGTGGTTTTGTGTTCCATAGCATTAAGTACTTGGTTTACTTTATAAGGCTGAGTCCAAACGCATTACACTTTTGATAACTCAGTGAACTACAATTTCATGACTTACAATATAAATTCCCCTTCAAATTCACTTCAGACTAACTTTAGGAAATTGATGACAAATAGGAAATGTGTTGACTCTAAATAGAAAGCAGATGGAACCTTCTGTTTTCCATAGCCGTTCGAGTAAAGTGCTTCACACCAAAAATCGGTTTTAGTGAATTTTGCAGCCCTAAACAAGGTCTTAAGACCAAACTAGTTCCCAAATTTTACCTAAGGGAAACTCAAGCTCCCTACTTAAGAATTAGGAAACCTCAACCGCGCACTAAAACCTAATCAACATAAAACCTTACCTTGAAACATTAGCATCCTCGGAGATTTTGAATGTCACGTGAAAATTAGACCACGAATCTTGAGCTTCAGCTGTCACAACAGTCTGGAAGCCAAGAATCCTTAGTTAAGTACAGTATTTTCTAATGAGCAAAGGAGCAATAAGGATTTAGCTGCGTACTCTCTTTAAAAGGTGCATTTCAATGATAAATAGACTTATAGACTGGATGGTCACTTTCGATTAGGACTTAATGTTTGAATTCCTTGAACTACGGAACCACAGATGTAGAAGTGCATCCATCTTAGTCGTATTCTGAGGCTTCAGTCACTTAACCAACGAGTGAAATTAAGAGGATATCTGCTTTTAGTTAAAAAAATGAAATAAAGTATCCAAGTTCAAGAGATTTTTAAGGTGTTCAGTCACTAGGCATGACTCGGTGGGTGCGAAACTGATTCGCCTGCATGATAAAATTAATGTAAATGGTCTTAATGAATGCAGTGAAATTTTTCTTCTAAGCACGATTGATGAATTCTAAGGGTCCCTAGTTATTAGCAAGCTAAAAATGGCCATTGAAGTTCTTATACGAGTTTGTCAAATTACTAGACAATATTAGGAACTCAGTATTTGAGTCGAAAAGAATAGGCTAATCATTGCTGCTTTTAAGGAATTTAGTTGAAATGTGACTCGTTCAATGTAAATGATGGTGAACAGTCTAAGAGTGATTGAATTTCTCCAGCAGAGTGAATCTGGTGTCTGCTTTTGGTTCCAGTATTGTGAGAAGTGCCTCAAGAACCATTCCTGAATGCAACTTTGAGCATAACAAGGTAGTGAATTAACTTTTCAGCTAATATTCGAATCGGTTTACTCTGTAATCAGTCACCAGGAAAACTTTGCATAATACTCTACGACGTACTGTAGCTTCATAGAGTTGTGGGATTGCCCTATAGAGATATTAAACTACGGAATAAGTATCCGATAGTTGTTAAAACGGTTCGACTGCATGTTGATGCAAAAAAAGAATCTAGTATTTGGGCCTTTATGTGAAAAGAAATGTTTAAACACTAGCGCAGTCTAAATTCAAGTAGCTATTTAAATTTATCATGCTGATTAGCTTCTCTATGTCTTCTTAGCATGGACCCTTTCGATTCAAGTCCATCTCCTTCTAATCAGATCTGTAATTTTTATTAATTACCTGTTGATAGCCAAATCTTTTCAAACAGAAAGGTTTTAGCAGTTACCTCAATGATAACAATCAATGATTTTGATAAAACAACCTATAATTTAAAAAGCTTAAGTAAATAAAGCTGGTGAAATCTGCGTGGAAAGTGAGATGATGACTCTAGAAGCAATTAAATGAAAGTTAGTAGCCCGGCAATATTATGACTTTGGAATTCACTTAACGGCCCTAACAGCTCTAACCCGCACTGCTCCATTTATTGCATGAATTTACTTTTAACAAGGTCTAATATAAAGGGGTATTTTAATGGCTTATACGAGTCTGACAGCGAGATAAACATAGTCCAGGCAGTTTATTTGCTTTGAAAGTAATGCTTTCATTCCATGAAAAGCAATGCGTCTATCTAAACGTTACGTAAATAAGTTTAAGAATTTCGATGGCCGGATATTTGTACCAGCAAAATGGTTGCATTTGACTAAAGTAGATTGACTGAAAGGCATGAGAAAATTTACATAGCTTTTAAAGTGTGCATCCGATCAAAATATTCGACTGCTTGTCTATATCGCCATCGAGTAAAGTAACAGAAAATAGGCCATTGTCTATCAATACAGTAAGCCCTTCATGTTTTTCAAGAAGTAAATTCAGCTTTAAATGTGTTCGCAGGCAGACAGAACGTCCGCGATTTGAAAAACTGTTTGAATAATTTATCCGACGAGTGGGTATCTTGCAGCTTGAGTACAGCTGCATCGAACAACTCAGATATCATGCAGGTAGCGCAGATACTGAAGAAATGCTTACCTCTGTGAATTTATTCTTGTTTGAGCCTAGCCTAGGTAAAAAAATAATAATTTCATTAGATATTGGGATTTATTTACATCATAAATATTACTTATTTCTCAAACCTGTTGGGTTTCCTTTAATGTTGGCTCAGTTAAAAATTACATTTAAAATCTCAAAGAAAGCTGTCTTTGACCCAAGCATAAAGTGTATGTATGCTTATGAAGTCAAACCTAGGTGGTCAAACTTACTCTCAACCTCCTCGTGGTGACCACCGGTAACTCCAGAGGCAACTCTGGGGGCTAATGAGAATGGAGTTTGGGTAGGATAAATCACTCCCCTAACCTACAAAGACGAACATAGGTAAAGTAAAGAAGAACAATTTTGTACAGCCCGGTCAACAACGTACCATATAAATACCTAGATTTGTGGTCTCAAACTGAACTGTGGAAAGCAAGTGCATGTAGAAATGAAAAGAATCTTCACCAGAAAGTTGAAAAGACTCCCGGAAGAAGTATGAAGAATTTCGGCCCTTAACAATGCCGAGGACGGACGAGGTGCCACTAAGAAGTTGAACTGCTTCCTGATGAAACCATGTCAGAGAAGTGATTAGCGAACCGAAGACGTCGATAAACACTTTTATTGTCTTCTATGTTAACTGTTGTGTGCAACATATAGCAAGAGCTATTTGTACTTCTGATGTACACCCAATAAGTCCTTGGGTGGGAGTCAATCTTAAGTAACCTTTAAAACTAACTGAAGTCTTATAAATACCACATCATCGTCAAAAGTATGATCTGTTTGCAATCAAACTATTATGCTCAAAAAGCGCTTATTATAAAAAAGACGTGAGTCAAAATAAAAGCCACTTGTTTAAAATTTTCAATGAGCACTAGACAACGAAAGAAATCTAAAAATCACTCTGACTGCTTTTGAAACTCTCCATTTGGTCAGAATCAGATATCAGATGAAAGCTGAACGCAAAAAATTGAAATAGTAGAAGAGTCTAATGAGATATTTATAGCATTCGTCAAACCAAATCAGTATCTACGAATGGAAGTAATTAATTTAGTAATTCAAAAGGTTATATTTCTAATGAAACTCTTACCATAAATCGCTAATGTCATAAATATTAGAGAAAAGCATTCAATGTTTTCGAAGTCTGTGAAATCAATCTCCAGAAATCAGGAAAATTAGGAAATCTTTCGTTAACAGTAAATTTAATGGAGCTGTAACTGCGTGCAGGGACAACTAATAAGGTAGATCACATTCGGATTCTCCAAGAAGAGACCATAAGATTTTAGGAAGCCTACAAGTAAAACCTAAGGGGTTTCAGGACAAGATGTAGTGAAGTGTAAAACTGCTTAAGATATTGTGCAGTTCATGTAAATGAAGGCCAAGCAACAATAAATTGGACCCACAGTATGGTTGCATTTCAGTGGAGTGAGTGATGAAAATGTTTCAGTCAGCTTCAAACATTTAAAAACTGCTTGAAGATATTAAGACTGAAGGGCGATGCTTAAAGATTTTTAAGTGATTGAATTGTTATTTAGTGCTCTACGAAAGTATAAACTAGGTATTTACAGGCTTGTTTGACTTGTTTAAATGAACTCTGGGAAAAGTAGCGACGAAAAATATTACAAACCGTCATCGAATGCCTTGGATAGAATTTAGTAGTTGCGTAATTCATTAAATACTGAACTTTCTAACTTTTAGACTCATGTTCTACTTAAACAGTCCACAGTTAATTCAGTGTACCAACCTTCAGAATTAATACTGGCGGTGCTAAAAATGGCTCAATTGGCTGAACCAAAGAAAGGAATAAATTAAGGTGAGCTTTCCTTAATTTATGAATTATTTGAGCGTTAATAAAATATTGACATCTATTTATTAATCTTTCAACGTTGCAGAGTATTTCAAATGAAATTGTCCTGAATATTATGGATCCTCTTGAGAGTTTTCCGACATTAGTTCAAGATAAAAGATCCTGCCATAACTGGAGAAGTGTCTTCTTGTAAGCGTACCTGACTTACGTATGAATCGCCGATAGGACATATCCGGGACTTTGAAACCATATAATTTACACTAATTTATCATTTTTATAATACAAATGGATACTAGCGTTGGTTGTTATTCCAGAGACATCCTCTTTTAATTATATTGAAATTCCTACTAAGCCACACAAGGTGATATTAAAGGGTCTCTGTGCAAACTGACCATCATGATGAGTGAATTAGCAATTCAGAAGCCCTACTTGAGAATCTAACTTCAGTTCTCACCATCAGCCAGATCTAGTAATCGTTGTGTTCACAATGCACTGATGACTTGTAAGAGTGCAAGTTATACGTCCAACTGACAACTAAATATCAACTTAATTTTTAAAATGTTTGAAGCGCGTTCGGTTTCAACGAGAAATAAGGGAATACATTCAGTTAAAACAATGAAATCTTCACACAAATGGTTGTATTGTACCTCAGATGTGTACTTTTTTTGTGGAACGAATAAGCGTTTGCTTAAAATTTCTTATATCATTGCACTACATTTGAATAGCACGCCTAACTTTCAACAATTTTGATTGGATTTAAAAGGTTCAAATTTAAGCGTCAATAAAGCCAGAATCAATGAATTTCCTTGTGGTATTTCTGTAGAAACTGATTTGCATATTAAATGGAGTTTACATTTCGCAGTGGCAGATAGTGCTACATTTCTTTAATAGTTTGTTGCACTAAAGGAGCCCCAGAGTTTCTCATTTTCCTCTCAGTTCTGATTCTTCCATCTCCTTTAAAAGCCTCATCGAAGTTGAGAAAAAAGGAAATAACGATTGAGGTTGAAGCACCGAAAATCGCAACTGCAACAAGCTTACTCGTAAATTATGGATCTCAGACTTTCTACAAAACTGTAGCTTTTAAACCCTCTGAGTGGTTGAATGTCTTAGTGATCCCTGGCCTACTTAGAGTCGACCCATGTCAGATCGCATGTATTGAGCTGAATATTTCAAATATTTCATTCTACTATTACTTATTCTGAGTCAAACAAGATTGGAGAGGACTAGGTTCCCCTAAGAATCCGGACTGCAGAATTGATTTACTCTACCAAATTAGATCAAAATATCTTGTTGTTCAAATTTTTGAATTTCTGTTATGTTTAAAATGCACGACACTGTATCGCAACTGCATCCCTGCTCCCATTGTACCCATCTACACAGCAGTTGCTTTTTGTGTCTCTTCTAGCTATTTGAAGGTCGTTCTGATTTATCTTGCTCTTACTCAAAGGTTTACATCATTTGATTGCGATAAATAATTATTAAAGCTCATGACTTGTAAATCAAAGTCATGTTTGTTTGATCCAAACATATTTCCATGGTATTCCATCAGAAAACATAAAAAAATTGCATATATCATATCAAGCAAAAGTTTACTAATTTGTAACCGAAGTCAAAACTAGACGATTCGGGGTGCCAAATGCCATTATTTAAGGTGTTGCCAGCAAAGGTCATGCCATAATTGACATTTCATGCCAGCATATAGGTGAAAAAGGAATGGTAACCCATTGTATGGATAACGAGTGCATGTTTGCGCATTTAAATTTATATTTATAAATAGCAATAATCATTTTAATGAAAATGCTTTCAATCATGCAGATGAAATTATGAGCTTCTTCATTATTCTTCCTCCTTACTTTACTCTCATCGCATTTTATTCAAGAAATGACCTACAATTATGATGGATATTCAGGCATTGAATGATTTCCCAACAATCCATTCTGACAACTGGCAACCTTTGCATTAAAAAACTCCAAATCTTTAACACTGCCACGAAGACTGAACAAGAATGGAGAATGATATGGTCGCGAGTTTGATCAGACCCGGCAACCCACCTCGATGGTTGCAGTTTACAAGGAAGAACTGGAACTTGTCAAAATGTATATTGGTCATCGAATTCAACTTACCCGAAGGACAAAAGCCCCAACAAAGATCTGCAAAGTAGTGTGGATCAACTTTCATGTAAAACTTTGTCGCCAGTTTATTACATTCAATCCATTTTGTAAATATATGATTGCAGACATGGATTTAAAGGCGGCAGGGATTTAACTTAGCGAAATAATTGTAGACTTTCACTCATCCAGATTATTTTTTGGTATTTTTCTGCTACTAATTATAATAATTAATTAATAATTAATTATTAATTAATTAATTAATAATTAATTAATTAATAATTAATAATAATTGCGATGGCCTTAGAATCAAAAAATCAAAACGCACTAATATTTTATATCAACCGGTACTTCAAATTCTAAAATTCTTTCAATGCGCAGGACTTAACGACAACCTTAAAAAATTGTTGATTGAAGGCTTTATTTATTTGTATGTGTAAACGATTGCGCTATTTACATGATAAGTTCAAATAACGCAATCTGTAAACGAACTGTGAATTCAGATTAGCAAAACAAAAAAATGATTCTCATTGGTTACTGGTTAAATCCTAACTATTATCATATGTATAGGAGCTACCTGTATCGACACAATAACATAAAATCGTTCAGTTTGAATCAATTTCTATTTGGAGACAATTTAAGTGAGCAACTTTTAACTCTTTCTATGGTCGTTCGGGTACACCCAAAATAATAGATGTTTGGGATGTTATAACAACGGTGTGCCCAATAATAATTGAACTTTAGAGAACTTTTGATGATTACTTTTAAAACATTGGAGAGAATGTTTGAAAAAGGATTTTTTTGGATGAACTCAGTTCAGTATTTGATCAAAGGAGTGTAGCACTACTGAAATCGTAGCACAACTGAACTTGTATATTTGTGGTCAAAGTTGATCCTTGAATCCTTACTGCTAGCGAGTGATTATGATCTTTGCCAATTAATAATCTTAGCTTGCCCAACTGTACTGACGAGTTGTCTAAAAGTCACAAGCTCCAAAGTTAGCGATGATGGATGATTAAAGTGACTATCAGCAAATAGTTGCCTTTAATGAGAACACTAAGGTGCCCTTCAACAAGAACCATGTGTCTTTTTTACGGTAAAGCTGCACCCATTTTACAAGGTGGTCACTTGAAATGTCGCGTTTTATAGATTGGACCTTAGCTAATGCAGAGCAGAAGGGGAGTACTTTAATTGCACTTTGTATTACAATAACCAATCACATTAACATTTTTTCAATGAGTACACATGTACAACTATATTATTTTACCAGTGAATCATTTTAATGAACAGGACAGTAATCATTTAAGTGCATTTGGTTGTTTTCTTCTCGACTTCAAGGGGTTCAGTCTAAATGTAAATGCTTATATTCAGACAACATGATCTTAAAATGGTCTTAGACAAGGGCGCACGGATCAAAGTTCATAAGAATTCTTCGGTTAATCAGGCTCAGATTGAATTAAGGCGTTTATTGAAGGTATACTATATCAGCTGATTCTTCGAACTTTTTTCCAGAAACCATGACGATTCAAATGTTTACGCTTACATTTCAGGCCTTAATTAGAGGTTAGAAGTAGAATTAAAGTTCGAATTAATGTACCGACAAATGGTATTTTATGAGTTTGAATATAATTTCTAACGAACTCAAGTGTGCAATTACTACACCTGTCTATGCGAGATGATTTAGATATGGTAATTGAAAGTTATTAACAAATTGTAGGTCCACACGCCCTATAACACATTCATGCAAAGTCATTTTTGAAATCTTGATTCGCAGGACTATAGGTTTAAATAGCAAACCAGTTAATTGCTAAACAACCGATTTGAAAGCAAAATACGCTCGCCTACTTCGTCAGTGAATGTTCCAGACTCGTAGTAAGTGTTTGTCAATTTGTAAGCTCTTAATGCAGTGCTATTCGCAACTCATGTAAGAATCGTTGAGACTTAATGTGAACCTTTAACGAATTTTGGCTCTTGACTGCTTGGAAGAGGATGAGCCAAATTTTTCGCTTCGATAAAATGCGCGGCATTCATTCCAGAGAAAATTAACAAAGTTAAAATTAATTGCCTGAGTCTCAAAAGAATGTAATTTTGCAACACTAACCACTCGAGTTCTTTGAAAATTGTGCTCCGAAATCTCGCTTTCTACCTATGCATTTCGGTACCACTAGGTCAATATAAGCACATAAATTTTCAAATAAATCAAGTTTAATGCTTGTGTTAGGGAATTGGGTTTGTGCACAATTATTTTCCATATTATTTAGCAGATTTCCAACAGGCTGTTCAATGGCTTTGATACTACTTATAAGGTGGGTAAGTAACGCACGCTCCTGATTGGTACAACACAGGATGCAGTCAGAAAAGTCTCGACTGAGTGAAATCAAAGTTTTTGGAGCTAAAATGTTCGGGATTGGTGCTAACCTTAGGGATATATAGATTTGTACTAAAATCAAGCCCTCGAATGCAGATTGGTATATTTTAATATCACGCTTGTATTGAAAGATGGCAATGGTTTTAAATGAGGTGTTACGGATATCTAGAGTTAGATCAGCTCACATCTTGCCCCTGGAATCCCTATATTTCATTAGCAACGTAACTGATTCCCTTTTTTTCTAATTGTTTAAACCTTGACGATTCTTCAAAACATTTTGTTTCCGAATCCTAGGCGTGAAAATAATTACCTTCACTCTGCAATTATTTATTTCTGTTTATTTATTTTATTACTCCCTACCCATTAGGGCAGGTCCCAAGGACTATCTTCAAGTAAACATTCGTAAATATACAAATGATAGGCATAAATCTATGAAATAATCCGAATCTTTTTCCCCAAAGAATTTTAAAAAAAACATTCGTTTCGAATTATTTTTGGTTGGCGTGCTGTTAGGTCCCAAAGTTCTCTTTTTTTTAAAAAAGGCCCTTTAATTATTATATGTGGAGTTATCTGAAAGGTTTTGAGCCGAGGTTGAACTGAAAAATATTCCTTTTAATTTAATTTTGATTTTTTGAAAAATATATACAATCCGCCATTAGAAAAAAGCCATCACCTTGAAAAGTTGTTTGAAATTAAGGTACTAATCCAAAGTTATTTATTACAGCACTCAAATTTCAGCCTGTTTGCGATGCGCAAATGCAGAGCCAACATCGTCGCTCTTTCCAAAGTTGCTTGACATTGAGCTATTGTCTGAAGAGAAGTCAAAATGTGCCTGAAAAGAAGCTCGGTTTAAACTTACGAACTATTTTTCAGTTAGATGTGTCTATTGCAGTTTGTAGCTGTCTTAGATCTTATGAAGCATCAAGGTGATAATGAAACCAGACCCGAAGGAAACTCAACTAGTGACTTCCACTGGGAGCGCGATGGTATTTTTTGTTCAATTTAGCATAGTGAAATGCAAGCAATGCGGCTGTTGAAGCTCAGTGCTGTCAACCTCCTTTACCTTGGCCATCTAATTACTTTATCTTGATTTCGCAAATGTAAACTGGACAAGTTAAAAGGTAAGTTACTAATCTACCTATGACCTTGATGTAGATTATCGAAGACCATAAGTATCGGCCATGTAGGTAAGGAACCAGCAGAATGAGTACTGAGCCAGTAATCCAACGCAGGAAGTATTCAGATTGGACGGATGGTTTAATGGCGCTTTGTACTACGGCTGATATGGTTCGGCCGAAGAAAATCTGAAACCTGACAGTCATTAATGGTTTGAAGATTCTACAAATTTGCTGAAAATTGAAACATTTGAATTTATAATGTGCGCCAATATATCAATGGCTTAACCACAAGAAAAAATTGCATTGAATTTTTCTTATTTAGGCATTCATTCTCCTCATCCAATCGCGAATTATCTCAATTTTTTTATCTTTCAATGTACCGACTTACAAATTAAGATTTGATTGCACAGTTGTTGGCTATCGGAGCCAAATGGGTTTGATTTCAGCCCTTAAGACCAGTTGTGTACAGCTGTTCGTTTTTATTTATTAAAAAGAATTCAGTAGATAATTAACGACAGTCACAATAATGATGTCAGGAAATGACCTTGTGGTGGTTTTGAACAAAAGGTTTGGCAAAAATGGTTTTAAAATTCACCGCCCATGTGTGAAAGTCATAAATTCAGATGCAAATATTACTAAACTATCAAAGTTACCCACTCGAAGCAAGACTTTTCAGTCAAATCAACTAAAGTTAATCACTTCTTCGTATAAGAGGATGTTATTAAAAAAATTTTAGACTCAAAATGTCCGTGAAAGTGCGGCTTTCGAAAACGGCCAAATCATGCAGTCTGCAGAGAAAAGAACAGAACAACTTAAGACGAACACGATATGATTTAGCACTGTAAATGAAGGAGGCGCAGCTAAAATGAATGTATGAAATGTCGAAAAAGTCCTTACTTTTTATTGGAATGGTGTGTTTCGTGAAGAATTTCCGTCCACATGTCAATTACACCAAATTTTTCCAAGTTAACTAATTTAGAAGTGCAGTTTAATGGCCGTGAAAAAATATATGAAAATTCGTACCACCTTCATGGTAAGAATCATATCTCAAAAATGGTTACCGACGTTTGTCAGTTTGAATTTTAGATCAAATAATAAAAAAACAGTGTAGCGCATATATTAAATTTAGAAAATGTTTTCTTTTCTCAGCTTCGAAAATTTAACTTAAAACTTGCAAAATCGATAGTCTTTTATAAAGACTGAAAAACAAACAAACAAACAAAAAAAACTTATTGTTTGTAATAAACAAATTAGGCCTTTGTGATCTCAGAACCATTCTAAAATTTATTCTCTTCTATAAGTTCCTTGTAAAATTATCTGTTAGTACCAGAGTTACGAAAATGTGTAAAAATTAAGTTGTTTTTAAATTAAATTTGAGCTAAAATTTAGATAAAAATGCTAAATTTACAAGTTTTAGGCCACTATAATGATCATTAAATTTAACTGATTCAGGCCAGTCTTAGATTCTAATTTCATAATGGGATTGTAATAATTTCTATTAATGTCATGTTAGGATACTGTTTAATTTATTTTTTTGAGCGCGAGATGTGAAGGATGAATTTTTTTGCGAATGACTTAAACCAGAGTGGCAATTCGAATATGCAGTTAATACTTCAAGGAGTGATGAACCTCCTTGTGAAGGCAAGATTATTCCTATTTGCGTGATCAGTGAGATTGAGCTGCAAGTGCTAACTAACTGCGGGACTTCACTGTTCAGATCATCTAAAGTGCTGTTTGAAATAAGTATATAAGTAGGGCTTGTTATTCTTGTGAAAGCATATTTAAAATCCTCCTAGAATGGGATTAGTGAGGATACCCAGAAAACGTCCACTGAAATAAGCATTTGAAACCACCGAATCCAGCTCTTTAAGGTAGCTAAAATTTTATGTAATTTTAATTTTAGTTCAAATCTAACGGTAGAAAGTGTACATTCAAGCGGAACTTCATTCTTAATCACTTAAACCATGCACCTAGATATTTCTGAACGAAATTAATGTCGGAATAAACATTCACTGCTTGAACGCATTTATGTTTAAATGTCATTACAGTCTTACCATTGTCCGACTCTCATAAAATGAGCTGTAAAATTAAAGTACCACTTTGAGTTGATTCCGTAGGTCAGTTACGGAATTATTAATTATGAAATGATTCTTGACTCTATATCCTTATCTTCAGATTACATTGAGCGATGGCTGATACCATCAAGTTGTTGAATCTGGTCAGAAATGCTTTAGGGCAAAATTAAAATAACTACAACTTGCGTATGATGGTTTTGCCGTCTAGTGTTATCAAAGGAAGACTTGAAATTCCAGGTTTTAGATAAATCTAATGGCTCCAGATTTCAAAGCCATTAGGTCATAATTATTAATTATGAAATGATAATTTTACATTGGAAAGTCAAAATCTTGAATCAGTTAAATCTGATCTTTGTGGTTGGTTTAAAAAGATTACCGAGGAAAATGTTTGAATTTACAATTTTTTCAATTGAAAACCGAAGTAGCCTAATTATACTAAAACCCCTAATGTATAATGCGAGAAAAAATAAATATAGCGACTATTTCTATTGCTGCTGGATAACATCAACCTTGCCTCAAGCATCATAAATGAGTCCCGACTGGAGCTGATAGCTTGCAAAGATACAAATAAGGACTAGAAATTAATTAACTCTTCCTGATTTGATAAGTTCCGACATAAACTTGTTCATACAAGGGTCCAACGGTGTTTATAGGATAAGTGGCAATGTATCATGTGAGTACGAAGTCAATATCTACGAGAATTGCGAATCAGGCAATGCGTCCGTCTACTGATTTGATATGAGCTCTTTAAGCCCACTTATTACTTTTGTTGTAGTGTTGACGGGATCAAAATAGAAAAGCACTGGCTAAATATTGTCATTCTTATTAAGCAAAGAGAATGTAGCTGTGTTGAATGATTGAATGCATGCAAGTCGGTCCGTTCCATTACGTGAATGAATAAGATTCTGTCATTGTTCATTACATTTATTTGAGACAGACAAAATGAATACAGACTGAAATTAGAATGATCTAAACAAACATGTCAATTACAACGTTGGTTGAGCTTTTGAAAGAATTGCAAGTTCATCGTATCGGTCAACTTTGTGCAAGTAAACTAAAATTAACTCGTAAATAAACATTCGTCTTCCGGTAAATAAACATGCAGAATGTATTTCGACGAGAAAAAACTCGCAATCATGCTTGTTTAGATCAAAGTGTTTACATTTTAATGCTTGTGAAATAAATAGTGGTACTAAATTAAGTCATGAACACCAACAAATGTTCATTTTCCAAATTTTTTGCTTATTCTATGGGAGCCAAAATTCTTATATTACTTGACTTTTCATTTAATGATGTTTGAAATGAGCTTTGAAATAGCCCGAAAACTCACAGACTGTTTTTGCTGCACTTAATTTAAATAATCCTACTCAAATTGAGTTCCCTACAGTGCTCTCATTATTTTAAAAAAGTGTTGAGACCTCAAAAACATGCCTGTTAATCCCTATGAACTTAAATGAAAAAGTTGGTTGACATCTCGTGTAACTGTAAAAGTTAATTTTACTGCGTGACTTACGGGAATAAAACTGGCCATGTTGGTTACAGCGCCAGGAAAACGTTGCTTTCATTTACCTTTAAAGCGCTAAAAGTTAAAATTAGCTACAGCGCATTTGAAGCACACAGCTTTGAAATCTAATGGCAACCCTAATTAGAATATCTCATAGTTATAAATTGACAGGTAATACTCTGTTCACAGCCTATTAAGTGTGCTTATACTTCAGTTTAAATTATTTGAGCGGCTTTTTAGTATCAGGAAAGAGGCAACTAGATTCCACGTCGCATGGACTGCAGGTTTATGTAAACTGAGTTCCAAGCTGTCCGACGGTTGATCATGAGATAAAAAAAGCGAAAAGGTGAATTAAAAGTACGGCGGGAGTTGTTAATGGATGCTCAGTGATTGACAGCAAGTACTTGTTTCTTGATAGTCGCCAGCCAGTAAGGTTATGGACATGATTTTAACTGCTACAGATGCGCTTATAGGAATTTTGGTTGCCAGCGACTATTAGCAGGAATGAAAAAGGATAGAAAAATGCTAATAAAGGCTGAACTCAAAGCAAAAGTTTAATGTTTATGGTAAATAGACTAAATGAGTGGAATCGTAAAATCAAAAATTGAACTTGTGCACAATAAAGCATATTTTTTGACCTGTTTTTAGACCCAGAAAAGTTTTAGTTCAGCGTTTCGTCCTTAGATTGCCTTTAAAATGAATAACGTGGATTAATTTAGCATGAAAGGTGTAAAATCTTTGAAAGTTTACTTAAATCAACTTAAAATTAGTGCTTAAGTCATAAGATTATATGTGTACTTTTAAGGATACCACATTTGAAAACTAATTTTGATTCAAAAAAATCGCGAATGATTGATGAAGGAAAATGAGCTTCCAAGTACCAATTAATAAGTCATTTCTTCATTTACTTCAAGAACTAAAATTTTGTGCACGAATGACCCAAAATATTCAGGCGCAGGCGTATTGTTTAATAAACTTGATCAGGAATCATGTATTTATGTTTCTCCTAGGTGTTTAGTCCTACTCTCAACCTCCACCGGTAACTCCAGGGACAACTCTAGAGGTTAATGAGAGGGGCATTCAGATAGAACCAATCACCGACCGGACGTACAAAATTAGATTATGCCAGCAGAAGTACAACCTCGCACAGCCTAGTAAACAGGATAAGATGTAAATATCTGGATTCATGGTACCAAACTGGACTGTGAAAAGTGCGTGCATGCGGCAATGAAAAGATTTCTGAAGGAGGTGTGAAGATTGTCATCCCTTAATAGAATCGGGGACGGACGAGGTGCTACTAAGAAACGAACCTGAAGTGAAAATGCCACCTGTTCGACAAAAATATGCCAGAGAAGTGACTAGAAAACCGAAAACCTCGGTAAACGCTTTTGCTGATTTCTGAGTTAACTTTTGTAAGCTATCGGATCTAACAGTTTTTGTTCTTCTGTTGTACCCTTAATAAACCTCTGAGACTTGCTCAAATGGGTGGAGAGTAAATAAATAAATGAAATTAAAGTGGTGTCAACTTAATTCAAGTGGGTCGTCACTTGCGATCAAATAACTTGAACACTGTAGGTATAAAATATATTAAATAAGCGAGCTGTTTCAGCGAACTGCAAAATAATGCAATCAGTTGGTGCAAATAACGCTTATAATGGCCTAAGTAGTCCCACAACTTTTAATAGGCCCGAGTAAAATGATAAGTGCTAAGCTATTTTGTTAGAAATTTCATTTTCTCTTCACCATGAATGTTGAGGCATGTGTTTACTTGATTTAAACAAATCAAGTTTTGTACTTCAGTTCGAATTTATGCATTTCTTCAAACTTGTCATGAGACTCTGATTTTCCAAGGCTTCCAGATGTGTGGATTTTTCATCTTCAATACACTTGTGTTAAAACAAATAAAGCCAGCACTGGGTATGGCCATGAGAAGAATATTCCAAGCGTAGTGTTCGCTCTAAGCATAAAAGAAAAAAAGTATTTAAGACAGTCTTTTCAAAAATTGTTAGCAATGAATTTCTACTTACTTAAATCGAATCTGGTGCTCAAAATTAAGAAAAGCTTATTTTTTTATTAGCATGGGTAGATTGCTTTCCATGATGTAGATATAAGGCTAAGTGGATATTTAAAACAAAACAGTGCTTTCAGAAAATTTATATCAACAAATTAGAGGGCTTAAATTCGAAAAAAAATATATAAGATGGATTCTTTGAGTATACTACGATTGATCCAAGAAGAAATTTAACGGATTCATAGCAGTGCATAGCGGGTCTTGCTTTTTAAATAAACGAGGTATTTACACACCCCATTGAAACAAAAAGATAGTTAAATCGATGGACGATACCGAAAATTTTGAATATTTATAACTACACTAAGAGTAGCATGTATTCATGAATACTGGTTAAAAACTGCTATGCAGGATAAGGACCTCTGATAAAAATGAATAACTTGGAGATTAACCAAAAATAGAGCCAGAGTAGGCATTATGAATTCATGAATATTGATGCGGAGTTAAGTATACTATAAAATTTGCTTGTTTAGGATGATAATTATAGGTACGCTTTATGTCAAATGTATCCAATCTTTCTTTTAAGCTAGATTTCTTCGGTGTTTATTGAAATCAATCCTTAATAGTTATTACTTATCTTGATATTGACCTGTGAGCTGTCAACTTAAGGAATCAAACTGACTAAGGTAAATGATATTCAAAACAAATCCAGATAAATGCATAAAATGCCTTAGTATTATTAAAAAATAAAATCCTTCAAACATAACTTGCCTTAATTTGCATTTATTTACAGGAGAAATTTTCCGTTAGGAGAGTTGCTTTGAAGAAAATAAAACGATTCATTCTAGGGTCAATTTCTGGGGCAATCATAGGTTGAATACACTTTACAGGAAACGGATATCCTGAAACGGTAAGTTTAGGGTAACGAGAATAGGAAATAGGTTGAGACAGTGAAATAACTGGTATTTGAATCGCATGACAAATGTTGCATTGCTGGATGATATTGCGAAGAGCAAGCTAGAATTTCTAAAAATTAACTGGAGAGCCAGACACTTTTAAGACAGCACTAACCTCGCCTACCATACATTTGCTGATACTTTTCTAAAAATGATTGAGCGCTCAGGAATTTCTGAACTGAAAAGTATCCTGTATTGGAAATTTGTTTTAATGCAATCTAATTTGAGAGCAAGTAAGCGAAATCACAAGTTTTATGGATGGCAATCCTTTTTATTGAAAAAATTAATGTATAAATTTAAAAAAAAATAAGTAAAATTTGCATCTGCTTGATTGATTTACCTCAATTATGGTAATATTAAATATACTTACCTAGTTAAAATGCCCAACTGATTGTAAACATCAGTTTTGCCTGATACGACAAGGAGTTAGCCTTTCTTAAATAATACCTAAAGCCCTTTATTTTCAACTTGCTTAAATCCATTTTAAAGGACCTTAACTTTGGTTTCGTATGTGATTGACGACAAGTGGATGTAATGATCAGGAGTTCCAAGTGTTTTGAAAAGTTTCTATGCACTATTTACTATGCATATTAGAGAAAATCAGAGCTCTGCAAATGGGAGATGAGGTTAATCCCTTGGTTAAAGTGCTGCATTATTCATGATGACAAAATCAAGCTAAGAATTCAGAAATAATGGGGATTTTTGGCTTTCATTTAGGCTTATAAATTGATGGTTTCAGCATTTTGATAAATTTTATTCGAATTTGTCATTGATGTGTGTTGACATGCAAAGTATTTTCGTTGAAATTCAGTCATGCCGGAGTAAATTATTAATTAATTGCTGAACATCCATGGCGAACTTTGTGTAAAAACTTTCAAAAAACTAATCTTCGAGAGTATTTACTTTATTTGCATGTCATTAAACTTGCCAAAAGTTAGGCACTAATAATGATGGGGTGATTTCGTATGAAATCCACTACAGCTCTACTGTCTTTAAGGAGCCAAAAATGTTTGAATGATTTCCAAATTCCTAAAAGGCGATTTAACTCATGCGAATGTTCTGACTATTGAGTTTCATTGAAAACAAACCACAGGTGCATCGTCTTTTGAGTAAATGCGCATTGAGACTTTTGAACAATTACGAAGATTAACCAAGGTAAGCTTTTGTGTAAGCATTAAAAATGTTACTGATAGAAAAAAGGCAGCTATTTATAAATCTTAGAAAGGCTTTTGATTTTTTTACCTTTTAAGCAGGATAGAAGAACGCGACAGACTTGAGCATGTCATAAATCAGAATTAGATATCCTTTCTCATCTCCAATCAGTACGTTTAATGACCCCGAAAATGTCTAACTTCCCCACAGACTACAACAAGGTATGAAACAAAGGCCTTGCAATTTATCTATCCTGTACAAATGGCCTATCACGATGAGGAAAAATTTAATACAGAGTTGATGGAGTTATAGTTGAGAGAAATATTATTGCTGACAAATGTCAGATTTGCAGAAAACTTGTACCTGGTGCCTAGTAACTCCAGTGCTGCCAAACGTCGCAAGATTGGCTAACAAAAGTCTTAAACACTTATAATATACTACTGATAGCTGAAAAAGAATCCGACCATGCGCTGTGAAAGAAGAACTAAAATTATTCTGCGCTGGAACTGCAATTTGCAATGGATTGACCCTATCAAAAACATAGGGAAACATAGTATTCGACACAGCATCCTGTCAAGAGACGTATCATAAAACCTTGATACGTATTGAAGCATTCTTAGCTGTTTCTTAAAATTAAAATCATAGATTAAGGTTTACGTTAAGTCACTTTTTCACTTTAGTCTTTCAAATATTGTTTGACGGCATTAGGCTTCAAACGCCTTAAACTCTTAAACTTAAACTTAAGTTCAATTCCTCCCAAAGAGAGCATGGAACTTTCTTTTCGATTGTTCTATCATTCCTTGGTCAAGTGCCATTTTCCATAAAACGATTGAAAAGGAATCCTGACAGAGGATCCATGAAAGTTGAAACGGTTTGCTCTTGGAAATAATTTCAACAGAGCTTTTAGAATTCTATTTTACTTCAACCACAATATACTTCCAATTTCAGAGGTACTAGACTTTCAGTCCTAAGTGTCAAGAGACATACTAATTTTGATCTAAATAAACAAATGTCTGCCATTTTTTAGTGGTTAATACAAATTAAGCAGCCCTCTTCTGCAAAGGGATGGGCATTTTACAAATAAATTCGTAAGATTAGAAAAGAGTAGCATTGCCCTTACCGAAAAAAAAGATTAAAAATTCGTAGCAAAATTTAAAATTCTGCTACATGCTAGGCGATTAAGTCGACAGGAAAATCTAAAGTGTAAGATGGGAAGTTTTGCTAAAGCGAATAAAGTCGGTTCATTCTTTTCTATTTTATAGAAATTTGTTGCTTTGTTAAAACATTCGAGTGATGATGAAACGAGAATTTCACTAAAATCACTCAAACTCTTACTTTATTGCTATTTAGTGTGATTTGATGTGATTGCTTGATTCGAAAATAAGGAAGTTTAAGCGAAATATCGAATAAAGTTGAAAAAGAGTGTATTTTTCTCGATTTTTAGCCATTTTTATTGCCCATATAATGTTGCTAACGTTCAAAACAAATGGAAAGAGAATTCCTTGAGTGATAAAGTACTCATGAAAGCATCCCAAGAAAAATTGCTCATGAATTATCGTTTTGCAAAAAATAATTGTCTCGAAAAACGTTTTACATTGAGTATTTTCGTTCATTAGTTTTCTCACTATAAATTTGCTTACCACCAATTCTAGAAATAGGAGTTTCTAGTTTCTTTGAGTGTCCAACAATTTCACGACTCATCTCAGCTTCGCTAAGGTATATTGGTCTCTAAAGATATGGGTTATCTTGGTTCCTCTTGACTATTGTAGGAATAGGTTAAATTGGGTGAAATGATCCAAATTTTACAGCCTTTTGTCTCTAGAACAAATACAATGCTGTATTTGAGAGATAGTTGAATTTTTGACCGATACTGCTTGATGCTATCAAGTCTCGAAAGTAAGTTATTCATGTTTCTAGAATTTTGCTCAGTAAACTTCTATAAAAGTTGAATTTCTTATTGTTTTTCTTAACTTAAATTGGTGAATAAATATCCTTAGAGTGTTATAACCTTTAAGCAATAATACCATTTAAATTTAAATAGCTTTAGCTGGCACGTGCTTTTCAGGAGCCTCATTTAAATTTTAAGTAGAATCGTAATTTTTTCTCTAATTGCGGTAGATCATTTCTTCAGTACCATATTTCGATGCCAGTTAGATGAAGAATTGAAAAGCGTAAGGCTATTTCTCTTACACTTTCGAATCTTCACAAGAAAATGCAGTTGCATATTTAATCACATGAATAATAACAATTGGAAATGAAACAAGACGGGCACCGACATTCTGTAAGTGGACTTCTCAGTAACTTGTATAACTGAAGAATACTACTAAATTTATTATTTGAATGGTAGCGATTCAGTTGAGGGGCAAGAAAATTGTAAACTCAACCTGGTAAAACTATACTCAAGTTCCTTTCAAAATATATTAGATCGACCGAAACTGAAATGGCATTTCGATCCGCAAATTTTATTTTCAAATATCTTTAGAATTTGGCCTCTTTCATTAAGTGTCCAGCAAATGAATTGGGTTTTTGTCAAACATGTATGCGTAGTTTCCAAACGTGAACGTGCAGTAAGAGTCCTAACATTTTCTCGAATAGACGCTGAAAATTTATGTAAAACAAACTCCGATAACTGCAACAAATGGTTTAAATATAACGTATCCGGCATAGCTGGAAAGAGATACCGGGAGCCCTGTTAAGGGCTACATGTTTTAGTTAATGATCGGATATTTTTGATCGCTACATCGCACTTCTATTATGTTATACAGTGAAAGTAGATGATATCAAACTTGTCCATTGAACCTGCTCTTCAAAACATTTTGCATATTCTTAGTATATAATTACATGAGTTGTGTCGAGCATGGTCTAATTTTTAATCTTCATGTTTTGATCCTTAAAAACATGATTTGATGAATTTTTATTGCTTTGTTCCTGGTATTTTTAGACTGAGTTTTGATTTGTCATTCCACATCAGCACATTTTTTCCGTTTTAATTATCGGTAGAATTTAAATTTTTGTAAAAACGTTCATCAAGTAGCAGTTACCGGCATTTATTCCCTTCAGTGATCTACGTTAGACTATAATTAAGGCCTCTTCATTTAGAATGTTTATCAGCCAAAATATGTTGCGAAGAAATTGACAATAATTTCATTGCTACAAGGGTGAGGTTTAAAACAGCGCCGTGTATTCAATGGCGAGATTTCCTATTTGTCTCCATTGAGACTCAATGAAATGAGCACGAAAAGAACAAAGATCCAGCATTCGAAATGCAATCATTTGTTGATTCTGTACAAAGAGCATGGCACGTTCATCGTATCTCAAGAATCTCGAGGAATACTAAGCCATACGCTTTGTTATTCCGTGCCTTTCAATATATTACGTTGCTCAGATTAAAAGATAACCGACCAGATGAACAGATATGTCTGATACAATTTAGTCTTCTGTTTAAACCTTCTGCGATGCTGGACGCGAACGGCATGCTTGATCTGATGACATCTTATAGCACCACGTGGAGCATTGAAAAATTATTTAACTGAGCACCTGATAATAAATGGTTAAACACCGTTTTGATGCTCATTCTTTTAATTTGTTCGTCATTACATTACCTTGAAAGGTGCTCTATTTAAAGCCGTTCAGAAACGGCCATGGCTATCGCTAAGTTTGCATAAATGTGACTCCGAATAATTAAATGCCTTTGAAATATTGTTATTATTAAATTGGTTTTGTTTAAAAAGTTCATTCGATCCTGAAACTGATGTTTCTTTGAAATCTCTGAATTTCGCCCTTGAACAAGCCCTCTGTGCATGCTGTTTTATGGAAATCAGTTCTTCCAAAATATCAGAAAATCTTAATAATTTGTATCTCTAGGTTACTATTTTCTATTTCCTTTATGGTCTAGCATAATAGTTTTTAATTGCAATCGTGCCGAAACCTCCCCCAATGAAGCAGTTTTTTCAAACCATAATAAATTGGAGCAGAGTAAACGTTGAGGCAAGAAGAATGCCGATTGATGGGATGCATATCTAATGTGGAGCACCAAAGTGCCTTCACACACATCTCAGCCAAGCATATCCCAAATTCGCTCCTTGGAAGTACAATCTGTTTTTTCCAAAAGGATGGTGGCAGACTTCATTTTTAGTTAAGCTTGACCTTAATTAGATTGAGGGTGATACTTCTTAGATTAACGGGAAAATACGTTTTGACTGCCTATTTGGGTCTTCTGACAGCGCAGAGGAATATCGAATCAAATGTGATTCTCTCTTGATTCCGCTCGTTTCTTTTCTTCAGATTGCTATTTACTTATGGTGCTGCTTGGAGATGGTCAAACTCTCTTTTTGTATTTACAAACGGACAAAGATCTCGAAGGCGTCTGAGCATTTGAGCACTTGAAATGACCACTACCTGACATGGAAGGGCCTAATATTTTGGCACTCGCTTAAGGCTAGTTCTTTCCTAGTGTCTGTTCATTTCGTCGCTGCATCACGAAAATCTGGTATGTAACGATCGCACATATTTGACAGTGCACATGCTGATCCACTGAGGTACAAGAGATGACCAATAGAAATATTCTACCAAATCATTGGTGTAGCACACATTCGCATGCATTCGCTGGCATTTCTTTAACTGTTAAATTCCCATTTTTATATTACAAATCCTTGCCACCTCGGACACAAAACTGGAGTCTTCGTGGTTCAAACTTCCCTACTTAAATTCTACTGCGTAATCTAAATTATCATGCATGGCTTGGCAAAAGACAGTCAATTTTTGGCTGATGCGAGCCATCACGTGAAAGTCATTTAATCCCAAGATTCTTTTGTGACAACTTGGAAGCAGTTGGGTCTTAAATCTCAGGAAACTTCTTGCTATTCGCCAGCTTGTAAATAAGCACCTCAAAACGAGATTGATCCCCCTCGACCATTCTGCCATGATACTTCTACTTAAAATAATTAGGGCATTTAAATTGTTCAACGTTCATAACGACTTGCATGTTTCTCGAATAAATTTCTTCGCTCTCTTAGTGCCGTAGTTTTGGTTCAGTCATGCAGGTAATTTTTTTACCCGTCTAGATTATAATGCGTGCAAAGATGTCACTTGTACAGGTTTATGGCCTTGTATTTATGCTACAACAATTAATTCCGATTATAATGGGTATTACCTAATCCAGCGTATGTGCATAAGGACTCATTTAAATTGAGTAACTGAAGAGAATGTACTATCAATAATTATAAAAACCTACGCAAATGAATGTTTATGTCCTTTGTTAGCAATTTTTTTTAATTAATTAAAATTAAATTTGCTCCTCGGTTTAGAACGGGCAGAAATACTTATGTTGAATTAATTAATTAATTAATTAATTGAATTGCAACAGAAACTAATAAAAATGTCATTAGTCTCCCAAATTATATTTTTCTGAAGGATACATTCATTAACAGTTTTATCGATGCTGACTTTAAGTGGCTCGGTCCTATTAGCTTTCATTCTAATGACAACTACTTTGTCTATTATGTTATCAACTGTGACCACGATTTCATTTATCTTCAGCTTCAGCATTTAAGCAGCGCCGCTACGATGAAGTTTCCACAAAATGTCAACCATCTTTCAGTTATGGATAAAACAAGCAGATGGTTTTATCTTGAGTTCAACACAGAAACAACAACTACTTTTTCATATTACTTCATTGAAGTGCTAATTTCCTAGAAGAACTCCATGTTATGGCTACAGTAGCTGATCTCGAAGTTGAGTCTCCTTGTCACCCCTTTTAAACCACTGTCCGGGGCTTGCATTCAAAGTCACTTAATTAATTTGGAAATCAACAGCAAAAGTTTTTTGGACAGGACCTCAACTTTATTAATCGCCTCGGTTAAGCTGGTTTGTACAAAAGTGAGTGGAGTAGCCAGCCATACTAGTTCAACTGCTATGTAATGACATAAAAGTGAACTTCAACACAGGTAACGATATATTTGGTGGCTAAAAGGTCTCTATTGTGGAACTTGGGGGATACTTGAGTGGGAGAGCATCACTGAGTGACGGTTTTGATTAGAGTAATAGAGCGACAAGGTATACTGGTTGCAAATAAAACATGTTCATGCGATTCGATAACATATTGTTAGTGTTCCAAGGACAGCACAGTCAAAAATGTTGCGAACTGTCTTTAGTGAGCGTAAATTCCTTACAAATTCATCGTCTCCGCCAAATAACTACTTGGTGGAATGAAACACCGAAATTGCGGAGCAGCTCTGATTGCTCTTGTAGGTATGAAAAAAAAACTAATTTTAGCAAATGTGATTTTTATTTTCCCAGTCTTTTTTTCAATCAAATCACCATGCGTCCATCTCGCACACTGCTTGTTCTTTATTTTCTTGCTCATTAAGGGTCTTCATTCAAATTCAGTTGCTACCAATCTATCTGTTTTCTTATGCATGCCCACGAAAGCAAAAATATTCGGTTCTTTTCAATCTGTTTTTAACCTATATTTGGGGTGAATTCTTTGACCGCGGTCACTTGTAGCTTCGCCGATGAACCACAACTGTAAGCTGCGCTCAGTCCGTAAGGTGATGGCTTAGAGATGAATCATTAATCAAGTGCCTTGCGATCCCTTCAAATTTAGTTTCTTGAACTAGCTACTCAGTTTGTGCGCTTCAGATAATGCCGATAATCTATACTAGAAATTTAACGGCAATTTGAACACCATAATTCACGTTTTACCACAGTCCATATTTTACGGAGATAACCGTGAAACGGTTACTCTAACAATTGATTGAAGTAGTTGCGTATGGTTGAAGGTTTGTGTAAGTGTATCTAAGTACTTTGATTATAAATGAGGCATCTCAAGCCGCCTTTGAACCATTCTATCAAGTAACTTGGTTAGTTTTAACTTTTCATGCCCCGATTCACTTTACAGGGACTTTTGTGTTATAAAACGGTTATTTAACAGATGAATAGTAATTACATTTTGTATTTCCTGAAAGACAGTACGAAATTTTATAACTAGAAGAGTTCATCAAAAAGAATCTTCGAACCATGCTTGTAGACTGCTTAATATAATAATAAATGCATTTGATATTTTCCTTATTGTTTCGGCAGCTCTCAAATTCTACCGAGTAGTAGCTCTATTGAAATGTGGAGTTCTTCAAATTAGGTAGATGATCACAAAGGCGGTCACGTGCAACTACGGCATCAGAGGCAATATTGAATACCTCTCCATAAAAAATAACATCTCTTCTTATTTCCCATCACTTGTAACGAATGTAGGACTAAACGCATGAACTAGTGACGTCGGCAGGAATTAGGCTGGCAGTTTCTCAAACAGTAAAATAAAGCCAAGTCCCGTATATTGTAGACAAGATATCTGAAGGAATGGTCATGCTATAGGAAACCACCTGATTATCGTTTTGTTAATGAAAGTGTTTCAACAAATTAAAATCCCACTATTCAGTAGGATGATTTATAGGTCATATCCTTTCAGTTTCTATCAGCTGCAAGTCTGTCTGTTTAGTTGTGAGGCGCGCAAACGCATGAAATCAAAGGTAGAAGAAGAAAACAGCTAAGTAGGAACATATTCAACAAGCATTTGCTGCCATTCAAAATCTGTCAAAACCGCACAATTAGTCTCCTCCGCCCGTGGTAAAAAACCGAGTTCAACAAAAATCTTTCACTGGTAAGAAGTTCAGAAATTAGGTTGAAGGAAAGAAACTTAATCCTACTTAGACATAAATACATGCAAGTAAAGGGAAACTGAATAAAATCATTTCGCTTTCTGAAACGCTAAGAAATTTCTAACCTATTTAAAAAAAATTAATGCATGAAGATTCAGTTGCAAATGTATTGTTCATTAAATATCCTATAAAAATAATTGAATTTTTTGTGAAGTTTGTTTGTCACTTCAATCGACCCGCTTGACATGAAATCATATGGTGATTTTCTTATTGGATAGAAAATGACTCGCCAGTTCCAAGTTTATCTTAACCCGTCTGTATCTTCAATAACGTATAGTTGTGTACATTGCCGCGCCCATCTCGCTGATCACAATGATCTTATAAGCAAAGCGTTTCAAGGCAGTCAGGGTCGTGCCTATCTCTTTGACAAGGTTTTCGTCAAGGTCATTGTCTTACTCTTAATTTTAGGTAGTCAACGTCAAATCGGCAAATGCAGAAGACAGACTTTTATTAACTGGTCAACATAGGGTTGCAGACTTACACTGTGCTGGCTGTAATTCCCTCCTTGGCTGGAAATATGAACGTGCATTTGAAGCCAGTCAGCGATACAAGGAAGGCAAATATATTATCGAACTAGCGCATTTGATTAAAGAGAATCGATGGACCGAGTTTACATTTCCATCGTCACCGTCTTCAGGGTATCAGAGTGGCGAGGCAACTTCGCCGGTGGGGAAACCTTCAGTTGGTGGTCAAAAAAATGACGCATTCGCGGTAGACAGTTCGGGAGATGAAGAAACCGGTCTTCAATCCACTTCCACAGAAAATCAGCAGCGGCATTCATTCAACTCTAATAGCGGGACATTGCGTAGGACAATCGAAACCGCTGCTGTGCCTGACGTTACCTTCGAACAGACTTCACTCCAACTAAATCCCATCGATTTGGGATGGACTGATCTCCCCTTGGTACGCCTTTCTTGTTTTCGTACTTTTTTGTTAAAGTTATATGATTGCCTCAATTTCGAACTAAGCATTAGTCTTGCATAACTTTCGCCAACAAATCACAATCTGGGCTTTGACTATTTCTCATAGCTGAAATTATTTTCTTTGGCTATTATGACTGCTAAGAGTTTAGTTTTTTTCACTCATTATCATTCCGCTATGTAGTTTTAAGAAATAATAATCGCTCATCGCTGTTTGCTCGAATAAATGGGTAACTTTTTCCATGTAATATTGTTTGGTATCTTCGTTCCATCTACAAGGGTGTGAATAAAACTTCAGCAACATGGTGAATACGTTCATAAGTACCTTAAGTTTGGAATAATTTACGTGCTTTTATGCTACATTAAAGTTGCTTTAGCTGATCAATTTATTGGGTTTCTTAATATATTGGTTTTGAACCGTATGGGTTAGTTTTAAAATGCCTTTATTTGAGTAAAAGCTCTTAATTTTTAATTTTCGATGGTAGCAATGATATGAACGTAGACGTTAGCGACTTGAGTTGAGATTTTAAATTCTTGCTAAGACAAATATGGGAATCCCATCGTTTCCCATCGATCACTTCCATCTCATCGCGCTACGTTTTTTGCCTGTTTCTGCCTCTGATCATCCTCAAGGTCTGTCTTTCGTTCCTTCGTGAATTTTTAGTATTGTCACACAGAAAATATCTATTCCGTTGTGCTATTTTTTTCATGCCAGATTGCTGTATGCCGCGCCTCCCTTGATATCTGCATTTACTTTGGCCTAAGGGAGAGGTTTTATTTTCTTAATTTTTGAGTCTATGGTAGCCAATACTGTGACAAGGAAAGCTCCTATGCAGAGAAGCCCTCCGTGCACATCTGGTGATTTCGATGGTCATCGACACTGGCTGTATCAGTCTAAAACGATGGAGCGAATATGGGCTCCTCGATCAAACGGGTACCAAGATGGCTTCCCCACTAAGTGGGTAGTTAAAAAGACACTTTTCTCTTGTATGTTATCTGCATACTCCGATTTTACGATATCATGTATTTTATTAAGGGACATTGTAATCCCTTTTGAGGGCTGACTGAACCTTTGTAACCAACAACCCAAAGCGAATTTCATACTTCGCTGCCGTCATATGTACAATCATGTAACTTTAACGCGATAACTAAGTGTTGTCTTTGTCGCACAGTTGTGAATTGTTGCTTATGATTTTCTGAACTAATACTTGTTTTTTTGTGTCGGCTATTATTCGAAGATGTTCAGCAAAATTGCCTGTTTGTTACTGACTTGGTTAAGGAAACTATTATACGGAATGTTTTATAGTTGAGCTCCTGATGTATACTGTCATATGATCGTTTGTTAATGCTGACGTTATGGACTTCGTGATGTTCTGTGTAAATGCTCTCACCCGTGACAGGTGCGGTATCATATCTTCACATATTCCTGGCCAACTACAGTCTTTTATCAGCCGCAAATATGAACCCTTTAGATTGCCTTCTACTTTCCGTACACCACTTGATGGTGGCTGCAGGTGTTTTTCAACATTTCACTTGTGAGCTGAATATCAACCATCAGTTCAAGATCGTTAGACATCTGCGCTTACGGACTGTTATAGAACATAAGAAAATAAATTCAAGACTATATTGAAGATAGTATCTTCTTCGAAAAGAAGGAGTTTATAATTGAATGGTCCTCATTTGCTCTTTCGTGGTTAGACCGATATTTAGTCAGCTTGGGTGTTTATTTCAATTCTCGGATTGATATTAGAGAGTCTTTTTTGCGTCTAAGATCTTGTCATGGCATTTTTAGGGGTCAGTTCTTTCTGCCCTCACAAATTTACCATTTAAAAGTCTACCGTTAATTTGAATGGTTTTAATGTATACTAAACTTGTTAACCTTGAATATCACTTCATTCATGAACAGCAATTATATTACATTCATTCTTTTGCTCCTAACTATCAAAATAGCGCGTTTTCTGGTGTGATTTTGCCACTTGTTTAAGAGTTCTTAAACCCTAGCGATAAGTTCTGTTGCGTTCATGAGGTGCTTGAATCTACCCTGCCTATAGAATGACTGCATGTTGAGCGGTAAAAAAATCACCCATGCATTACACTTGGGTTCTAAATCAGAAAAAGCCTCTTTAGTACGTCCTATTTCGGCAAGATTCGGACTTACACCGACGCTCGCCACGCTTCGTTTAGGCTGTTCATTAATAATTTTAATTGCTTGACTCTGTCAGTTTTATGAAATTGGTAAGCACACGAGCCAATGACAGGAAGGCTTATCTGCAGAGTACAGAGGCACTTTTTTTCTCTGTAGTTTTCCTGTTTATTCACGTCCGGCTTCCGTTTTTTTCCGATTGAATGACATTCCCTTAGCTGTCCTACTTATTCACGGTTTGGCCCGTCTTGGGGCAGCTTTTCACTGTAGATTTTCATATTGTGAATATCATCCTTCTGATAATTATTCCGCCAGTGCCTTTTTGTGTAGCTTGTCTGCCCTCCAAGGTTTGGCTGAAACAAATCAGCTCTTAAAAGCTAGATCGTCTCACTTGGTTTTTGATCTTCGATTATCTTTTTGTAACGCAAAATAAGCAACTTTGATCCCTAAATGCACGCGTGAACTAATGGGTGGGGAGTTTTCTAGTTGAACGTCTATAGGCAACACTACGATCCCTTTATAGACATGAGCTGTGGCTTATTAGAACATTTAAATGACATTTACCTTTTGAAATGGGTACTCTTTCTCCTGTTTACTTTTTTATTTTATTTGCGCCTTGCCATTTTTTTTCTGAAAACAACGTCTCCTCAGTTGCCGCACTTTCGTAGTACTCTGCTAGACATTTTGATATCACTTAAAATCAGCACGATTTGGGCTGGTTCTCGTGCGCCTAGCATTTTGCACCGCCCACTGTTTGGTTTCACTAATCGCCTTCAAAGCTTGCTGTTAGGCGACTCCTTTTATTGTCTTTGTTTGGGTTCAAGACCCCAATCACATTTTCAGTCACTTCGGTCTTTAACTAAGGTTTTCTTCTGCTTCGGCTGCAGTGCTTGTCATCAATGCCGTCATGTGAGCTTCTATGTTGTTTACTTTCTAGTACTTCACATTTATAGATAATTAAAACTGGCAGATTGTTGATTTTATCTGAGATTGTTGCGAACGTATTTCGTTGGTTGTAAGCCTTGATTCACTCCGATTTTTATAGCATGCTATTGATCCTTCTGCTGGTAAGTCAATTCCAGTAAGCTTGTTGGCGCTTCGTATTTCGACTAAAAATGGTTCAAATTGTCTATGAATCCTCTTTATATCTCACAGGTGTATTTTTTGTTTATTAAATATGTCGTCATGTCTACAGCCTCATTTAATATTTAATCTTGGACCCTTTCAAATAGCTCAAATTGGCTGTGACGGACATAGAATTTTCTTTGTTCTCAGAAAATTTCACTTCCATCGCGGTTTTTTCGTCGTTTAATAAAATCGTTCTCAGCGCAAGTCTTCCAAATAAAGTTTGCCTATGATTCAGTAAGCACCATAACCAGACGAGAAGCTAGTTTAGCCGTCTGTAGATGGCAACCCTGTTCAATATATGTAATCTACAAATATAACGGCAAACTGATCATCATGAAAGCCTCGAAAGCGTTTATTTTATTTTGAGTAAACTTAGTAGCATAAAATTTTAATACGATAGTACGGCACTTTGATGACTTGTCTGATTGATGTGATATAGACGCATGTGTACTGGTCGTTCGAGTAGTTGGAGTGGTTTAGGGGCCAACTTGAGTCCATCCAAGACTAACCAACCACTGTTCTTCCTGTCGGATCGATTTTGTGTGCACATCGGAGTCTGCTCTACGAGGTGTACATTGTGGTTGCGTTTTGTTATTCACATTTGCATCCCCAAAGTTGAAAATCTTGTTGTGCAGACTTGTGACTAGTACCTTATCGCTCTTAGGTGACGTACGTACCTCGTGTCGACAGGGTACTAATGAGTTGTGTAGTTATACTTTTAATCCTTTTTTTTACGCTTCTTTTCTTTAAGTAGGGTTTTTTTCGTTTTTTTTCGGAAAGAACTGAGTCACTTTTGGTATTATTTATACGAGCCCAATGTTCTACAAGTCTTGAAACAATTTCCCATTTGAAATGTGAAAACGTTCACCTATTGGTGGCTCTCACTTCTGGTGAACAAAGAACTTTATTAATTGCGATACTGAGAAGTTCTTGGCAATTTTTGAAGGCGGTCGATTATTTTGAGATTCAGCGGTTTGTTCTGTTTCGCTTACGAGCTTTATTTGAAAATGCCTTTTATATTTTGTTTTCATCTTGCCAGATGTCCTTATGCTTAATCTTTCCACATTACGCGAAATCGACATTGAACTCCAACCTTCTGTCTCTCGGCTGGGCCCTTTAAATCGCTGACATTAGGTCGATTTTGATGTGGTTTTTTGCTGCATAATTGCTGTTGGTAATGTGGCTACGTCGTTACTGCTGTGAAAATGATTGTGCTCGTGCGTCGAGAGCCCACGTAAGGCAGACTATATCCGGGGGAAGAGAGGGTATCCAGATTTTACAAAAATATCCATTTTTTCGTACAGATTTATTCTACATATCTGTTCTAATCGACCAAGCGGGGATGTGCTTCGAATGGTTTCAGGTAAAAAACGTGCGCAGAGTCCGCGCACGTTTGGTTTCATCACTGGATTCATTGAATAAGGTACGATGCCTTCTCAAGAGCGCTGAATCACACTGTACTCTTAACGGCCTCCCCTTGCCAGTAGATGCTTTTTCCCATCTCCGCTCTTTGATCTAGTTATAATGGCCACAAACTCATACTTCACCTAACATTATCGGTTTCACTTTCTTGTTCGCACCGGCTTTTAAGTCTTCCCAAGTTCTGTCTTTACTTTAATGTGACTAAATAAAAAACAATAATTTATTAAATATACTGGTTTGAGTTACAGTAGTTTGCGGAAGGCTTGTTTACTCTCGCAAACGTACGTGATGTAGTAAGATCCTACATATGTTTATGAAAATTAATCACGAGCTTCCAAACCAATTTAATAATTTAAGGGGCGAACAATCGGTAAATGTCCGGAACTTTTAGGCGCTATAATTCTAGAGCCTCATTTACTTTCATTGGTCTTTTTTCCTTTCTCGAATGAAATTTCCTCTAGCCATGTATTTACTCGATAAAAGTCCGTTTCACTGGTTCCAAATTATACTGTTACTGCTACCTTGAAAGAAAATTGGGTTAGTCTAGTGTAGGCAGATTGTTTTTCTCCCATCAAATCCTGAATTCTTCTATTGGTCAATCCAAATCTGCACGCTATCTCGTTCATGAATGTATAGCTTTGTCAATGATGGGTTGGTCATTGCCTAAGCAACCGTCGCATGTCTTCCCCACATGTTTATAGTTCCAAATGAGTAGATATGTGATATTGCATACTTGTATCTACTAGACGAGCTTTGATGAAGTTCCCACTTATATAGCAACGGTTCTATTTCGTTCAGGTAATGCTAGTTTAGCCTTGATTATGACCAGTGCTCTAAACTAGAAGAGTAGAGATTAAAATAACCTATCGCTCTATTCTTCAATGACTGCAAACTTCAACAACAGCCTTGAATTTCGCATCATGACTGTGCATTTCGGCTGGCTGATAGAATATTTCAGTCCTCAATGAAATGCTATTGAAGTTCGCCTTCCCGTCTTTTTTGCCCTACTTCCACTTAAATCGCTTTTGACGTCTTTAAATAAGTCGCCCAAACCTGTTCTGCGACTTGGTTAAGCGTTTGCCTTTCTTTTTTGAAAAATTAGACTGAATGAATCTTTGAGTTTTGGCAATCTAGCCATGTAGTCTATTCCGATGCATATTGGTCTTCTTAAGTGTTATTGGCCAAAGCGTAAGGTAGATCGAGAAATAGACTTATTCAGTAAAGGAATGTTTTCGCGTTAAACCGTCAGTTTGAACCGCCGGAAAGGGATCGAGGGAATCAGAGGTGCCCCCCTGCCATTCCCCATATTTCATCTTAAATTGCCGATTGCCCTGCCATCTGTTACCAGTGCTGGAGGATGCTCTGGCTGTCGATTACCATCAGTGGACGAGGAGCAAGGCTTTTTGTCTCTAATTAGGAATTATTTCTGATCCTGCATCTATCTAGACCGATTTTCGCTTTTATGAAATCTGACTAACAGAATTTCAGATTGTTTCGCACCCATTCTTTCATCTCGTGAGTCGCAGCATCAAACTAACGGATAGATTAGTCCTTTGTTGAGCTTTACTATTCCACCAACCTCTTTTTATTGCAATTGCTTTTAAGGAACAGGGAATTCCATTGGTCTCCCTCACTTTTGTGTATACTTTTAAGTAGGTTGGGTGTGGTAAATGTATTAGCTTCTGGCCTTTCTAGGATGCTAAATATACCTAAATGTTCTTCGAAATAGGAAATCAGCCTTTAGAATATTCTTAATCAAGCTTATTGACGTTTAAATATCTATCCACTAAGGCTCTATACGAAATAAAATACTCCAAGCGTCCGATTTTTAGACTAAGGACGGACTTTGTCCTAAATTTCCAAATGCAGACCTGGATGCTGATTTCAGTTGATACGATATTATAATTTCCCGGTCGGTTAATGCAAAATTAATAAACTCCCCTGTCATTGCGAATCAGAAATTGTATCCTGCTTCTATTTCTCCGAGTCCCGAACGACTGTATTATTTATCATTATTTCGGGAGACGTTCTCTGTAGATTTGTTTTCACTTGTCATTTACCCAGGACTTCCGAGTTACGACTTGGTTACTATATAGTTCTGCTATGCCTCTAACTCTATCAAAAATGAAACTTAAGGCCTTGAAACTATGGTAAGTCTACACAGAGCTCGTAGGTTAATGGATGCAAAAATCAAAGGGAGGATTAATTTTCAGAATTTTTGGGACTCTTTTAACGTTTACCCTCCACTTATTTTTCATTGTATAGCCGGAAGTTCCACTGGGATTTCGTTCTCCATCATTCCACTCACCGATCAGTGTTGAAGGCTCTCTTCTATCCATAGCCTTGTATATATAGGTACCTAAGACGATTTATGTTACTCCAAAAGACTCGAATAAATAATAAATTTCGCTGCATTTCAATCACTAAACATTTACATTTTATTCAAAGTTAATATCGTTTGTACTCTTGAATTGATGCAGCTTTTGCAAAGCTTACGCTTTAATGTTTTAAGTAATAATATAGGTGTTTAATTAGTAATAACATTTGTTGTCCTGTCTGAAATCAAAGCCCGGGTTCGCATCCATTTGCAATCAACGCGTAGATTACCATCAACTAAATATAGCCCTCGTTGCTCTTTGAAGCAGGCTTGCCGATGCCGATTTGTTCAAAGTATCACCAAGCTATTTTTTACTTGTTTAACTGTTGCCTAATAAGTCACCTTTGTTTAAATGGTCTAGAACGCCGATGGGCCTATTTTAATCCACTGCTATTTCATTAGCTATTTACTTCTAAGACACTTTAATATTTATATAACCTATTTCGACAGTAACTCGGTTTGAGTAAAATAAGTTGAATTAATTTTTGATGTCTTCCTCTACTTCTAAAATGCTCGCCAGCTCACCTACTAAGGCAGGTCCCAAGGACTTATTGGGGGTGCAACAAAAGTACAAATAGCTTTTACTATATGTAGCGCACAACAGTTAATACAGAATACAGTAAAAGCGTTTATCGACTTCTTCGGTTCTCTGGTCACTTCTCTGGCATTGTACAAATAGCAGCTCAACTTCATGGTGGCACTTCATCCATCCTCGACATTGTTAAGGGCAGACAATCTTCATACCTCTTCCAGAAGTCTTTTCAACTTTCTGGTGGAGATGCCATTAACTGCTACATGCACGCACCTTCCACAGTCCAGTTTGAGACCATGAACCCATCGTACTTTGTTTACCAGGCTGTACGAGATTGTACTTCTGTACTTCAATGGCTCCCAGAGTTGCCCCTGGGGTTACCGATGATCACCACGAGGAGGTTGAGAGTAGGTTTAACCACCATGAAAATCAGCGCTGTTTCAATTACCTAGACAGTCGAACCTTGTTATTGTGAAAAATATTCACCATATCTTTGTTTTCGAGCCGGAAATCTTTCTACTCAGGGTCTTCGAAACTCCCTGATCTGAAGCTTATCGGTTGGACAAATACAAACTTTCGAGTGTCTTATTTATTCTTACATCTTCGTCTTTCTGAAAACCAAAGTTTTCTGCGCGACCAGTTTTAATGCGCAACCAGTGATTACAATGATCGCACACGTCGCTTAAATACTGATCTGTAAAGATATGACTTAATGGAAGGCTCTCAATCAAGGTGCCTCTTCTATTGTTAATATGGAAGATGGAGGTCATTTTCCTTCCATAGGATTTAAGTTTGATGTTTTATGTAGTTTTCGAATTGGCCAGACTGCTTTCAGTACAGTGAAATGGAGTCCCCATGACGTTTTATGTTAAAGGCTAAAAAACAATTTTCAACCAAATTTTATCCGATATTTGCACGCTTCCAAAGATTGCATGGCGCTCTCTATGAAAGAAATCTCGATTTAAGTAGTTTGCAACGATTCAAAAAGATTCAACATTCTAAACAAGTGGGACACTTTTTGGCGGTATTTTTTTAATAAGCCCTAAAGTCTAAATCCCGGTGTTGAGATTTTCAGGGATTTCAGCAGGTTTGATTCTCGTACTTTTGCTAACACTGGCCTTTTAGGCAGCCATTCCATGCTTCAACTAGCAGCTTCTTCTCCGAAGATGCATGTTTGAATTAGATATGTTCACTATGTGAAAACCTTGATGTAGAGCTACAGTTATTTTATGTTTGCAATTTAATCCCTTTTCTATTTTTTAGCTCCCATGCTGAATTGAATTGATCGTTTGATATTTTTTCAAGTTACATGTCTTAACGAATTCTGACTCCGCCGTGTTTAACTTTGCTCCCATTCGAAGTGATGGCTTTAGATTCAATAATCATCTAATGATGTACTTCTGGGATCGTAGCTCTACGGCACCACGAGATAGTAAAGATTAGATTCGGTGTGTTGTTATTGTTGTTGTTGTTGTTGTTGTTGTTGATGATGATGATGATGATGATGATGATGATGATGATGATGATGATGATGATGATGATGATGATGATGATGATGATGACTGCTGTTATTATTATTGTGACGTTGATAATAATAATAGAGCCAATCTCCATCTATAAATGAATTAACTGTGCTTCCCGCTTTTTCGACTTCTAGCGAAACTCAACTAAATAATTTATTTGTTTGTGCATACTAACCTGACTGCGCTGAAACGTTATGTAAAGTCATGTGCAACTTTAAAGTACATTGCCTTTGTTCGCCCTCCACACCTCTGCTGGTATCTGTACATCTCTTTTCCCTCTGTTCCAATCTACTGCAGCTGTTCTTTTTGCCTTTCATAAAATTAGCTACCTTTCTTTCTGTGTGTAGGTGCTCTACTGCAATTTTTCACGACATTCTACTATCCCAAGTACATTCTACCTGGAAGGCAATCGTCTGTTTTAGATAATCTTGGAAGCATTTTATTTATTTATTTTTTTTAAAAATAGCATAATTATCATTAGATTCACAACTGATACCCTGATTGATGGTCTGAGGCTTTAGAGAATTGAATTTTGTGACGCTTAAGCGCAGTCACTCGCATTGTTGCTGCACTCGACGTTTTTATTCCTCAAGATTTAACACTGATGGCTTTTGACAATGTGATTATGTTCGGTTCAGAGACTGTTTTTTTTTTTGTTTTTACCGTTCCTCCTTGAGTAGAATACAGGTGCATCTGTAAGGTGTTTCAATTCCAAATGAACGTAACATCTCACGTAGATCTTTTTCATAATGAGTTCCGCTAGATTCGCTAAAATAGACTTACAAGACTGCTAATTAGTAGTGAGATTTTAAGCTACTCGGGAAAACTGCCACGTTTTTCAAAGAGAGTATGTAGATTATGAAATCAAAAAGTACCGAAAAAGTAATTCGATGACAAAATCGAGCCCAGTTAATTTAAGTTAGGCTCCTGTCCTTTGATTTTGCAAAATTTTGAATTTAAATTTTTTTAAGAGTTGAAAGCATCTGGATTTTTTTACCCACCGAATTGCGCAAAGTTGTATTCTGATATTTATCGCTGCGTACTTTCAGCATTTGTCATTGAACGCCTTAGCAAGTTCTCGCTCGCGGTCTAGTTATTTGTACTTTACTATTTGGTCTTCGCCATTTAAGCGATGTTTCTCTCTCGTGACCAAAATTTATTTTCTCGTGTGATAGTTAATTCGAAATTCACCTTTTAGCCTTCCAATATGTGAATGCTGGTTTCAGGAATTTGGCAAGCGTATTGGTCATATTTGTTCGAATTTATGGGGCACTATTTTTGAGGGAACAAATTGGTTTAGTAACCACAACACACCAAACATGGGGTAAAACAGATCCTAGCTGATTTAAGCGAACTCTTAGGTAACTTAAGGAAGTGTTTTTGGTTGAAAAGTGGGGCGACCTCATTTAAAGCTCGGCATTTCATGTATTCATACCGTCTTTGCTAAAAATAGCAAGACACATCTTAACGAAGTATCTGCGAGCTCCAAACTTTAAAGGGGAAATAGCACATAGGAACAACAAAGCTTACTCTGTGAAGTTGGATTTAAATTGTATGTCACTGAGGACTTGCCATAAACCAGAATAGGTAGGCGTAATCAAAAGTCCTAACTCGATTACGGCTTGCGATAGTTGGAGATTTAGTGTAACTAAACTAAGACTACTGCCAAACGGGAACTGTACAGGTATTAGAGAAACTATAAGTGCAAAAGTCATCATTTTAATCCATTCACTTGCAGCTTCTGAAAATGCATTCGCATGGGTTTATATTAACCCTTTTTAACCATTTGGTTTATTTCTTTGTACTTATATGCAGTGTTTACCCTGTCTGGGAATCCAAAGTACTTCACGTGCTGCCATAGTTCTAATTTTGACCTAATTGTTTCTCGTATCTAATTGAATGGCTTGTTCTTTCTTTGATTTCATTAGTTAAGGCTTAGAGGCTCTCTCAATTAAGCTCATGGAGGGACTTCATTGGTCTTTCCATCTTCTCATGATGTTAAAAATGTCACTATAGAGATTGGGAAGATCGTTGCTTGAAAAAAATAGTCAGTGACAATGAATTAATAGTTTAATTTACCGATTTACTACTCATTTATTAAGGAATTCAACTTTAAGCGACTTCTCATCCGAGCCGAAAGGGTGTTGTGTCTAGTTGGAGACCTATTCGTACGTACAGATGCGTAGTATCTTCAGTGCCTCTCATTCGTTAGTTTAAAATTAAAATTGCAAAATAAGGAGTGAAGGGAATTCTAGGAGAGAATTGGCCTTCATAGCCAGTTCAGTTCTATTCCTTCGAGGCTTCCTCCTCACCTGATAATTTCATCCACTCTGTTCTCTTCCTCTCTGGCTACCGGTTCCAACATATTCTTAATGTCTTGATATATCTGGTTTATGTCTCCTTTGAAATAACTAACGACTTGTATAGCTTGGACTGCCTAGGTTGAGTATCTTTAGCAGCCGTCCACGCTGACGGTATTGACGTTATTCAACACCACGAAAAGGAGGTGAGGACTGCATTTGCTTTGGAATATGTCTCTCCTTGAAGTTCCAGTTTTTATAGTCCTTGAAGTCCTCATCTGTGCACGGGATAATCAGCTGATGCGTGTCACTCTTTTCATAAAAAAACCGCGACATCAGATGGCACGAAATGAGGTGCTAAATATCCATGCAACGAGTCGTAAATCGCATCTTTTTGCCTCCATATGATATTTTTTGTGCTCCTAGCACCTGATCAGTTGTGATCTAACAGGCCAAGTCGCTCAGTACATTCTTCGACTCTAGATTGTGCCCAAAGTTTCTAATTAGCCTCCTGTTTAGGCGTTAGAACATAGCTGTTATAAACTTAAAATGGGAAGGCTGCGACTCAGAATTCGTGTGTTTTTAACGAACAGATATGTGCTTAATCCATGTGCATGTTTCGTAAGTGCTGGATCAGTAGATAACAGTGAGTTATAGACGTGAATCAGAACAAGTTGAAAAATGGAGTGCTTTTTCGTAAAATAAGAAGCCCGACGGGGTTATCGACATTAGTAATGTACATACTTGCTGATGCGTGTCATTACTTTCATGAAAACACCATTGACAGTTGTCGCGTTCTCTGCAGCCAGTGATTTCACTTACATGACTTTACTGACCACATCTCCATTCTTATTATAAATATATTGGAAATGATTACCCCATCTTTAACGCTAGAGAATAAAGTCCTTATAGTCTGAAAATTCTCTAAATCTAATGTAGGGCGACAGGTTAGAGTGTGGT
The DNA here is from genome assembly GCA_019097775.1 of Moniezia expansa. NCBI lineage: Eukaryota > Metazoa > Platyhelminthes > Cestoda > Cyclophyllidea > Anoplocephalidae > Moniezia > Moniezia expansa. The sequence goes on along the minus strand of JADFDV010000062.1, from coordinate 1,838,760 downwards.
TGCCCTCCTATTGGTCTCGGAGTTTTTCTTATTTTGCTTTCAACATGCTTTGAATTTTTCGGGCCCCGTGTTTTTTTTTTTAAATTGTTCGTTTCTGAAATAGCGCTTGCTATTCTCGTTAGTCTAACTTTGAATGCATGCACTGACCTCTTATGGTTTTTAATTTGCCATATAGAGAGTGAAGAAAGTCTTGCCTCTGAAAAGATTCAATTAAGTCTCTTTTTAGTGGTCTTTAAATCGTTTATGTCTGGCTAATTCCCTCTTTGGCATATTTTTTGACATAAAATCCGAGTTGATATGATTGGCTGTGAACAAACTAGCACCAGTCGAGATATTTGAGTCATAAACCCGATTCTGATTCTCTCATTACTGGACCATGTAAATATTTAACTTCTTGTTATTACTGTTATATCTTGGTCTTTTAATATGTAAGACAGATAGTGACGCTCTCGCCTGACCAAAGCCCGAAATGGGCACGCCAGTTAGAAATCGTCACTTTTAGCACTCTTTGTTGATCAATTTGCGAATATTAGCTTTTAGTCACTAATAGATACTATTGGGGAGTTTTTTACTATTTGAATAGTGAAAATGGCTTTAATCGATAAGGATTTTTTATAGGGAATTTTTAAAGGGGTTCATAAAATTTCCATCTTCTCTCGTCATCACTGCTCAATTAATTAATCTGCAAGACTGAGTAACAGGTGGGATTAAAGGTGATCAGGAAATTGCGTGTCAGTCTAGCAGTCAGGACGTTTGAAAGCAGTTGACATGTTGATTATGTTTGTGTACTAGTTGGCATTTTGGAGCTTGTCCTCAACTAGGGGTCGTAGTTGTATCTTACAGCGTGTCCGGGATGTTTTGCTGACAGCATAAAAGTACCACTTTTATCAGAGGAGCGAAAGGTATTCAGTAAAACTTGACGAAATCAATAGCACCCACTTCTTAAATGTCATGATTCTCCACGACTATTCTCTTTTAGCCCACTAAGTTAATAACTGCAAGTCAACATTAGAGTGCCTCAATTATGGAACATGAATCGTTCTGCCGTTTCATCTCCAAAGTCATACAGTATGGATGAAACAGCTGCATCTGATAACTGATTAGAAGGAGCGTTATTGCGGTCTCTCAATTCGGGCTCATCAGATGATAACTGTTAGCAACTTCATGTAAAATTAGTTGGTTATTGGTTTCCATGGAAAACCACAACAGTCGAAAAGAGTTTCACCCCTCTTGCTTTAGTCAAAATTTTTCCGCTTGTTTCCCAATTTTTTTCTCGCATTTTTTCTTAAATAGCACACTTTTTTCTTTATCGAAATTATGATTTGTAATATTCGAGGCTTTTTAGTCGAAATCAAATGATAAAAGGAGCCCTTATTTAGCTACCTTTCCTTCCAATTGGTTGGACATTATTCTTACTGATGAGTTTCCGTAAAATGTTGCATTTCACCGATTTAATTTTCTTCTCTCTAGAACAGCGACAGTTTTCTCATCCCCTCCTTTTCCGCTTACGAGATCCCCTCATCACGTTCCTCTACATCAATTCGACGAACCCAACCCGCCTGTTTTTTCTACTCATCAGCCACAACTTCTGCTGCCGTCCCACTGCTTTCCACTGCCCTCGACACCGATTCGGACACAATGGAAACTCCTCTTCCCTCTTCACAAGAAACAGACAGATCAGCTACTCCTCACCGTCCAACAACCCTCTTTCCTCCCCCCAACAGCACCACTCTCTCATTCTCTACTGAGGCTGTTCAGTTAACGTCGGGGTCTGTTGCCATTGGTGCTGAGATTGGGAGAGACCCCAGTGAAGTGCTATTCAGTGCGGCCATGGAATGATTCTGGCCACTTTCTCAGAAATATTTCATCTTTCTGTACTGCCTAATTCTATCATTCATTGACTCCCTCTGAATACCTGCACGCGCACATGCACCTATGCAGAGAAATCACTCATATACATTTGCACACGGAGTCTACGATGTAATATGTTGATGACGCCTTCTAGTACGATGATCCTCGCACTTAGATTGGTCGGCAAAAGAGATAACCGAGCTTGTCATCATTGCATGCAGCTTATCTGGTTTTGTTTCAGTTCCTTCAGTTTCAGTTTCTCCTTGTCCTTATTTTTTTTTCCTATTAATCTGATTACGTCTAATGAAAAAGATTTTCAAACCATTTCTGCCTGATCCGTTTTCTCTTGTTTTACATGAAAGCCTAATAAGAACTATCCGTGAAGAAGATATGAGAAGGAGGTAAACTGAACAAATTGATCAATCAAAGTTAACTTGAAGAAGGCGTGGGAACTGCTTGGGTGCAAAGTCAAACGCTGCCCATAAAGCGAACATTCTCTGCCCTAATGACCACTTACCCCGTCGCATCACTAAGAGCTGGAAACAATTGCATTTTGTCTCCCTCAAAGTCAAGGTTTATTGCCTCCATAGCAGTGCTTGATTCTATGGCGGCGCACGGACAACCCACATAGATCCAGCTGTTTCCCGCTGCAATTAATATTTGATCTTAAACGGCCTAAGAAGAAACAAGTGGAATGTTAGAACCGGAAATGGAATAACAATTATGACTCCATAAACGTAACTTAGATTCGTTTGGATGAGTTGTGTGAGTAATACAAACGACAGAATCAATAGGCTGCGATTTCGACATGTGGCAACGAGGTCCAGATGGTTCGTTATCTGTTATCGCATCATCGCATATCACCAGTCTGAATCCCATAAATATCAATTTCGCACCGAGTTGGCAAAACAGCGTTAGTATGCCTGAGCACTGATGGACCCTATCCTGCTATTGTCAGTTTAAGCCTGTAGAACTTCGGTAACAAAGGCCAGTGTCTCTTAAACGGTAATTGAGATTAAAGGACGTTTTGTTTGTCTCTTTACCTATTTATATCATAAGATTGTCAAGTCTTTTGTTTGTTCATGACCAAAATTTGGTGTGCGACAGCTTATGATTCAATCTAAAAACTCTGCAGAGCCGTAAATTTCGTGACCTTCGATTGCTAAGACCTAAGTCACCAGTGAAGATGTCAATTTTAAATGATTTATAAGGTAAATTTTATTTTTTGGCCCTCACTCTGGACTGACATCAGGCACATTCTCAAAAAAAACACTCGGAAAACTTTCCATAGGTGTAAAATAAGAAATTGAAGAGGCATTTTGCCTTGAACTCTGACCCTCTAATCCTTGTCCTAAGACTAGATTGGTCTCACAAAGTTTGTGCAGACAGGTGATAAACGATGATTCTTGATAGGATCGTGCCTGAAAAACTGTTCCCTGTCAGTTAATTAGTGTGATGATTCAGATTATCCTTTCGCACTGCGTGGATATTCTTTGAGGGAGGGATAAAATTGTAAGCCGTCGGTTAAGGGGACGTTGAATCCACATTCGGATTGTCAGTTTGCTGGAAAGCGGAGGAAACAGTCGTCAGATGAAGTTAGGGTGAAATTTCTAGATAAAGCCGGCGGGGGTGAGCAGTAAGTGGGTTATATCGAATGAGATGCTGCCTTTTAACAACAGACCCATGCTACGAATAGCATTGTCCTTCTATTAACCTCAATTAACCCTTTTTGGACTTGCATACCGCAGCATTTCAGCTTTAACACGTGTGAGTTAGACGGTCGAGCACCATTCCTACTGGACGAATTGCACGAATTGCGCACATCAATCATGAGTAGTCAACTAAGTTTGCTTGATGTCAGCCTACGGTCAACGAAACAAACACGAAGCATGGTTGGGACACAGGACTCGCGAATGAATGCTTTTTTTTATTTTTGATACTAATCAGGGTTAGGCTGAAGACCATCTGTGAAACGCTCCAGCTACTTGCTTGAATTTTCTCTTTTCTTCTCGTCCCCACATCATCACAATCATTTCTTTCTCCGTGATTCAATGATGTTATACTGCCATGAAATAGAGACTGCCATTCACTTGTAGCCTTTGGCGGTAATTCAAATTCGTTTCACTTATTAGAAATTCCACCATGGGGATACATTGAAGAAATGGTCGAATGAGATTAGTGGATTCTAGTAACTGTAATATTTGGGATGCGTGGTAATTAATCAACTGTCATAATTAAGTAATTATTTGAACAATCAGTGCTAATTGAAATATTCAGCGATTTCTGAATTTCTAACCCCTCTCAAAACACAAAATACAAAAGATAAAGCCAACAGGAAGCACTGATATCGCCACACTCTTGCCACTCCTTGACCCAAATGGCCGGTTATGTAGATATTATCACTGTCGATGGTTGCAAGCATGTCTGAGAACAAGATGAGGAGATTCAGGTTATTCACCGACCTGAATCAGACTAATGAATACCATTTGCCCACTTTCAAGCTGGCGCTTCGTTATGATTCGCAGTTGATCAGTTCTTTAAATACCATATTTAATATAGCACTCATCAAGTGGAAATATTTCATAGCTAAGTCTAAACCTCTAGCATTTCAATTCACCTAAAATGATCGGATCTGTTGGCTAATTTGAAGGATATTTTATCATTTGCATTCTCTGGCTTTGGTGATACTTTTACCCACTCGTCGGTGTAAGTCATCTTTACTGATTTCGACCGTTCATTTATTAATATTAAAAAATAGTATATGTTAGTATTAATAATATTTATGTATTAAACAATACAATTCGAACCACTGCACACAAAATTAGGGAATATTTCTTAAATAATCTCACTTCATTCATTTTCATAGCCCACTGATATATTTAAACCGACTCCATTAAACCAAATGAATTTTTCTTAATTAGTTTCCGTTATTGCAACCCTCAGCTGATTTATGTCTTTAGATGAATCTCGAATGGATGAATCAGTTGTAGATGGGCACAACTTATAGTCTAAGAGTTCAGTTAATAAGTGTGGCAATTTGGAATCACCTCATTGTTTTCTCATTCGTGTTTGTCTTACCAACTCACACAATCAACGTTCAACCTCAGAAACTTTTGTAAACCTCCGCACTGTGTACTACATTTGCATAGTCACACTGCAATCGGTTTGTAGGGCACTAAAATCCATGGAATGGCAGTCTAGACAATAATGCCCTGCAAAGCAGTAGCATCCAAGCCCAATTATTTGAATATGTGTATTACCAGCACTCGCCGAATCCACCTCGAGTTCTGATTCTGAGAGTAAATTCAATCTCAAGCTACCCTAAAATAACCACACATAATCTCTCACTCGCAAACAAGTAAACAAAAGTGTTTTGTTTCTTGCTGCACCGCTTCCAAATTGCTTCTTTTTTATAATGCCTTCATAATACCTTCCTCTTATATTTCGTTGTTAAGATGCGTCAGGTATACCCTACAAATACATTCCAGTTTGAAGTTCGCTAATTTATGAAAATGACAACGCTTAAAACCTTTGGCCAATAGCATGACAGTTTCCTTTGTTAATCAATAATTTGTTAAAACCTATTGGCCAAAAGTGAGCGGTCATTTCAAACATGTGCCGCTGATGCGCAACAGCCTAAAATTAACTTACGTGCCAATTTCAACCCTTGTAGTGATATGGCCAAAGCCAAATGTGTATAAATATTGCTTTACTGAAAAATTACAGTTAGATAATTTGATATTACCCGAAATTTCCTCCATTCTGCAAGTGGTCATTTTACTGATTCACTATTTTACTTGAGAATCTAATGAAAAGCAAGCTAAAATATTTTAAAGATAACATCAATGATCACAGCGAAAAAGATCCGTTAGATAAAATTGAAATCTAAGGAAGATCAGAGTTTATCCAAGGATTTTTAACTGTTTTTTAATTTAACGGATTTCATCCCGTTTTCACCTCTAGTAAACAACTTGGACTATTGTATCCCTGGCGAGATGTTGGGTTGATTTTCCGCTAAAATGCTTGATACGCAGCCTAAACGAAAGTCAGTTAACTCTGCTGAGCTATTTGAAAACGCTGAACTGAACGCCAGATAAAGAGGCCAACTGATTCTGAATGGTGCATTCTGCTGGTAAAAAATGGGATAAATTGGTGAATGTGTTGGATGCAGAGTTCTTTCTACATAAAGATAAAGTGCATAACCGAAATGGTACGACCACCTTAACATCTTAAATATCAGTTTAGATCAGAATCTGCCTGCTTATTTTGAAAAATTCGTTGGTTATGCTATTTAATGCAATGATTTTATATATGTTTCCATGGAGATCGGATAGAATAGTGCTCCAAACAATGCAGTCATAGAAAGTGAAGAACATCAGAGAAGCAATTATCAAGAACTGCATTTAGTCGACAAGATGGAACTCGATTATCTGAGGGAGTATTAGCTTTAGACGAATAGCGGTACACAGGGTGGGGCATTTATTTGTTGAACAAGACTTTAGTTTCAGCATTCATAAATGGATTTTTTAAAGAATCTACTGCTGAAAACTGAAATCGTCTTATTCAAATAAACAAGGTCGTTGTAGCAGTTGTACAAGCTTCGCCAGGTGATCCATCATTGAACAAATTAGTCATGACAACAATCTGGTTTTAATTTCCATTACAATACGGTTGGCTAATAAGTCATACTTCATTTCAAAAGAATTCGCACTTATAACCTGTTTCGAATGTTTACTTAAAGGCTTAATCTGAAGCAAAGGGCTCAATGCGCGTACAGTCAAGTGTTGCTTTTGTATGTGCCTTTCAAACACTAGGAATTTGCACGAGAATTGTAGACTGAGGCTGCATCAATATGTAGAAGAGGCTCATGCACGTCTGATGGTCACATAACGTAACACCAGTGTTGTTAGATGGTGCTGCACACGCGCATAGGCGTAGATTGAAGATGCTCACTCAAGATCACTTTGGGGTTGCGTTCCTTCAGTTCACAAACTACCAGTCCTATTAGCAGATGGGTGAAGTCCTTTTATATTATACGTATTTTGATTTTTTCTCTTTCATTCAAGACCGAGAACAGGAGATTATATATATATATATATATATTGTCAGATTGTTTTGAAGTTTATCCTCGAAATTAAATGGAGAACCTTATGCAGGTGTTGAGCAAAAGAGATTGTTAATTACACAGAACTGAAGAAGGGGTCGTGGTTGCCACTAGCTCTTGTAATTTTATATGCTTCCTGGTATTCGTTTTCAAATGCTCTTGAACAACTTAAAAGTCAGTCAGTGAAATGATAAGCTCTTAAACTGGGTTTGCTCGTAAAAATTGAAGCTGAAAACCACTTCTGAGTGATTTTTAAACAGATTTTAGGCATTGAAGATTAAGTACTCAATTCGCTCCTTGCGGATGAAATACTCTTATGTACATTGGGGGAAAAACTTGCCTAGAATTTTGATGTGCAGGGAAAAGAAAAATGCATGAGATTGCACCTTTAATGTACCAGGTACATCAATTCAACGCTGATGGCACAGCATTCGATGTTACAACTCCTGATGGCAGTAAAGCCAGGTGACAATAGGTAAGACGAAGATTTAGCTTGAAGGGTGTCAAGTTAGTTCTGAAAGGTAAAATTTGATCATTTGAGTTCCCTTAAGAACCGGTTCTCGGCTACAATCTTCATAAGGGGTAATAAGTTTTTCTTAGATATTGGAATATGTTCTCGCAAAACCATGATTTTCGCAAAAAGTCCTCAAATAATGTCTTCAATGACCATGGAGAAGCTCTTTCTAGCTCTCTAATGCTACAATTCCTTTCTAAAATCTACCTATGAACAGTATATTGGAGGCAGCAATTCGAGAAACGACTGGCCGGAATAAATGAGGTACAGACACGAATCGCTGTCCCTCTCTCCGAACTCATTGAACTCAGTCTTCAATGCGACTCTCTAAATTTCCCAATTCAATTTAATTTCCCGTGGTAATTTACTTTATTTTCCTAGTATAAGAAGAGAAATCGCCGTCGAACGCCTTGAACCTACCCCACTGGGAGCTTTTATTTTAAATTTGGGGAAAAATATAAGCCATTCATAGATCTTTTACATAGTATAAAACTCCTATGGAATTTCACGACTCCGTTGGCTAGTTACTGAATCCTATGATATTCTTATGTAAATACTTCTAGGCCCAGCATTTGCAAGCAAACACGCCACAAAAGCGACACTCTAGCATACCTTACATAATGCGATCTAGCCACTGCAACTCTTCCCTTCCAATGACCTTTGGGATCAAAAAACAAGTGTCAGTAGCGAAAATCACGCGAATAGATCAATGAACTAATGTTGTAGTTTTACAAAAAGTTGCTTTAGATACTTGTTGTACTTAGAATCTAAGAGGCGAAGTCCAGTATGTGGAGTAAGACCTGGGCTAAAATGTACGATTCAAAGGATTCGAAGGAAGCCGTGCTCTCCGTACAACTTTTCAGAGCATGTGCAACCTGTTGCAACCCACTGAGAGGCCCAATCACCCTAATGACAAAAATACTTAAAAACTTTTTTATAAAGCACTTTTCCTTATGATCGTATCTAACAGATAAAATCACGAAGGACTCTTCAAATCCAAGCATATACAGCGCATGAAATCTAGTGATTGAATGAGCTCTCAAATGTTTGGTGGTATATTCCATTGTGTATCATTCAAATGCATCTTTTCCACTGCATGTAAAAACTATGAGTTTAGAAAATTCGGAACAAAATTTAAGAAGTATAGCGATTGCATTCACTTCAACTATACCTATTTCTAAAGGAGCAACTAAAATTGCAATTTTTAGAGTAAATTTCTCCATTTGCTAACAAAAATTCTGTCATCTACTTTTATTCAAACAACTAACAGGTTGAGATGATCTAAATCCTATTTCTAGTTCCTACTGAATTTCTGAAGTTTACAACTTATTGAAGACCCTCATTGATGGTAAAGTAGGAAGGGGTGTGTACTGAAAGTGTCAAGCGTCGTATTGTGGTGTAATTCCCTCCAGTGTTGAGAAAAGGTGGCAACCTGAAAACCTTAAAATTTATTGCTACTTCATACTGGGCAAACTTTTTGGCTTTAAAAGTGAAAAAAGAACTACCCTCTGCTAAAAGCGACTCCTACGGTCGTTAAATTTTTTAGAAAATCGGCAATCATCCAAAAGGTATAACGATATGATTAGATTCGTTCATTCGCTTTCATTCATTTACAGACTGTCTTTATTAGTACAAGAATGTGCATAGATCTTGGTGACTCGTCTCGAAATGTCAAAGGGTTTTAAGAAAGACACTATGGGAGGATGAAAAGCGATCTTCGGGAATCCTGTTCTGCGAATTTAAACTTGCTTGCTAGCACCTTACGACCAGCAGTCTTAATTTGTCTCTGACTCTTGAATTTTTCTTTTAACCTATGAATCGAAGTCCATAACTATTAAAAACTCACAGTGACGGATTATTTCATGCTCTGGCACTCTAAGACGTGTAATCAAAGATCAGAATGGAAGTAGAGTCTGTGTTCTAAGCTAAATTTATCGCATTATAGCATCACATGATTCATGCAAGAATGATTATCTAGAGATCTAGGTACTGAACTGATCACAAGTGGCAAGCATGAATGTCCACTAATTTCGCAAAGCAGTTATATACACAGCCGAAAACACTGTTGGAATATTAAATCTTATCCCCTTTGTCCCAAAAATCCATCCATTACGACAACTGACTAAGTTAAACAGAGTGTTTTTCTCTTACCCTTGCAAGACATTAACGTCTCTGTTACTCTTGAAATCACCACTGCTCTGTGTCCTGGAGAAAACGTTAAGCCTCTAGGCTCTGTAAGAATGGTTCAATATTCAAATTACGGTCGTATTGTTATAAGACATGGCGTTGAAAAGTATAAATATCTGTATGTAATTAGACCTCAGCACGTAAGTAGCCACTTACGAATATGGATTCTACGAAAGGAAACCCCAGTTTAAAGGTCCTGATCAATGGCTTTCACAAACAAAATCTAAATGCTTAAACTAGGAGAGTTGAATGGGACAGGTAAAGCCCTCAAACTAGTTTATTGTTTCGGCCTGTTTAATTGTATTTGGAAAAAAATAATTGCGTTTCGTTTTGGTATCGAGAGGTCTGACGAACCAACTGGAAATTGCACCTCCTACTTTAATTTGTTCAGTAGGACTTCCAAAGAGAGCAGGATGTGAAAAAGTGCTAAATGAATAATAAAGTTTCGCTAGGCTTGTAATAAATGGAGAAAAAACCTCCAGCTGTCACTCGAAGGGTAGAACGATTTCTATCCCAAATTGTGAATCGCACTTCTTAGCTGTGTAACTACTCATAAATTGGGCGCAAGTTAAGAACATGTAAAATTAATTTAATGCTCTCAGAGAACGGCACTGATCATATACTTGAAATAAACGTTTCAGTGTGCGTTATTACGTGAATGCTTACGTATGCGCTCATCATTTTATTAAGACCTATCTTAAATCCATAACTTTGGAAATGCTATTCAACTATTATGTTTTAATAATAGAAATAGATTTTTGTTGATTACGAGGAACAATTATCTCTATTGTAATCATATAAGGGTGTCGATATTTGAAGCTGACCCGCAACCTTGAGTAAAATGTGAATTCTTCAGAAATACAGTAACAAAAAGTACACGGCGTGACAGCGTGGGAGTGAATTGAAATTGACGAAAGTTTTGCATAAAATGCTTTACTGTAAGGCGCTGCTCGCTTATTCATTGGCCGGGCCTTCAACCAATAGCATTCATTCTACTACCTGTGATTAATCAATCTTTGTCACTGGACCTGGTTTTACTTCATGCTTCTCAAGCGGTTGCGTTAATTAAATTAGATCTAATTTGAATTGTCACTCGCTTATAAAATTTCTGACAAACAAAACAGGCCGACTTTTGACATGTGGTATTTACCACTTTTTAAAAATCGTTTTAACTGGAAATCAATGAGTTTTATTCGTGTCCTCCACGAACAAGGTCATTAAAAGTAACGAGACCATTTTGATTGATGGCAGTCGCAAACTTGTGTGCACGTCGCTAATAATCCTGTTCGAACCTGAAATGCAAAAAAATGCAAAAAAAGAAAATTCACTATCAAAACCTATTCATAAATGATTTCGAATGCATTTATTAACCAGCAGTTCCTTGAAATCGCCTTATCTAATAAAGGGGCAGTTAAGTGCTATTGTTCAGGACTATCTAACAACAAAGCAAATAGAATTCATGGTGTTTTCTTAAACGCAAAGACATTTAAGATGACGTGAAACCAGAAATGTTTTTTGCTTGTCCAAAGCTGTAATTTTTCTCAACACTGTACTTAACTACATCGAAACAAGCAAGATTCCTAATGCCTCACAAATAATATGTACTCTATATTTTCGTTCCGATCAAATTCCTGTGATGGAAAATTTCTTAGGCAGCGTTTTCAATAAATAGACTTAGCGCGTTTTTGGTTAGTTATGTTTCGATTTAATATTAATGTCGTCTAATGAACTGGTAATCCGATTTCTTACAATGATTTTTCAGATCTTCGTAGATTTTACTCAAAATCAGACTCTGACTTCTTAGAGAGAAAAGGAATATTTATTTCTACACAGAGAGGAATGAATACCTAAATTGTGCATTTAAAATTATCACAGCTACCTCTCGTCATTTTATATTAACATTAAGGTTTGAAAAAATAAACTAGACTTATATTTATTCTGCTCGTCTCTTGGATTACTTGTTTTAAGATATGAGATCTTGTTATTTATTCAGCTTCTAAGGTAGGTCTCATTATATTAAGATAACATCGGCATTTTTCCAACCAAATTGAAAGCTTCCCAATTACTTAACAGTATTAGAACTAGTTTTTTTATTAAGGAAATCACTCTTTAGTATCTTAACCGGAAATGAGATAAGCAGAATGCATCGGTGGTGCATGTAGATCCCATTACATCTCCAGCTCTCTCTAGCAAATCAGTTGTGCATTCTCCTCTCCAGTGCTACTTCAACGATGCTATGCCCACCTGGATCAGCAGTCCCAATGATCCATCAATTTAAATCCGCTCGCTGTATGTCTAGCATGTTAATACAAATCATTAACCATGCCCACCTTCCTTGGTTATCTTCCAATATTGCTAACTTTATAAAGTAAATTAAAATTTTTACGTACGTACCATCAGTTGATTGGTTTCTCGGGCTATTGACCAGCAATGAAGAAAAATTCATTTTTGTGTGGACATATACGTTGCAACTGTGTCCACTTATAGTTTACTAATGGAAATTTTCCAATGTAAGTGATTTCTTTTGTGCTTTGAAGCTCTGCCATTTATAAAATATTAACCTACAACCACTTTTAGGTTAGATCTTGCTCAGTTATAGCTTCATGCCTTTTAGAGAAATTTGTAATTCTGTTGCTCGCTTCGACACTTCTCAAATTCTTTGAGAGTACTGTCAAAACTTAAAAAGTCTGATAAGGCACGAAAAGCCCGTCTCGTAGAGTCTCTTAGAAAAATATTACATCGGCTTTGGAGAGGACCGAACTTATAATTTGTAGAAATGCAACAAATGCGAAGTTCCCCGCAGAGCGCTGGTAGCTTAAACCTATGGCTGTTCGAATGGCGTTCGTCAAAGCCGGTTTTCAAATGGAAGATCAAATGAATCATCCAGTGTTAGCGAACGATCAAAATACCTTTATTCTCCTATGGTTTAGACATAGAAGATATTCTTATCTGCTGTGGCCTTGCATTGAAAAAAGGTTGACAGTTGTACTCTCTCTAATCATTTATTAATTTCATCGAATTACCTCACTGTGAATTGCGTCTGTAGAACAAGAAAGACGAACCTTTCGACTTCTTTCGAAGGAGCACTTAGAAAGGGGCTAATTTCTCATCCACCTAAATAACGGTAGAGGTAGATAGGTCTCTGTCAGTACACTTTTTGTGGTTTGGGTGGAGAGTGAAGACGAAAGAAGGCAGGATTAGTCATAATAATTCTGTCTCTGTCGCCTCGAATTTAGTAAAAAAATGGACAATTCGAAAAAATAAGATCATGTTTAATCTAAGGAGATCCAAGAAACCTCTGAAAGATAACGTAATTTAAAATTCGCCCTTTTTTGCTTTACGTTTTGTCGATCCATCTTGACCACTTCTTTTACCGCTGATTGGCTTCAGAACTTTTGCTTTCAACTAATCACTTCAGCCACCTACACCTCGACTTCTCTCCGAGTTGGTTCACACTCTCCTTTCAAACACTTTGATCGCAGTATTTGAGCTCTTTGTAGAGCCAATTCTCGCACAATACAGGTAAGGATGTCTGATGACGACCAGATTATTGCTGTCTTAAACATGGCCAAAAGGATCTTTTTCAGGCTGCATTCTTGCACAATCTTGTGTTGAGCAGGGTTTTCATGAAGAACCGCTCTTTTGATATCATTCGAATAATTTTTTAAAGTTTTGTTTCTGAAAAATTTTACTCAGCTCTTTAATGACGAATCGACATTTAAAATTATAACTTGGCTAATTAAATGAGACTCAAATGAGTCTTTGATAGGACTGATCTGTCATGGCTGCCGTAAACTCATGAGCAATGAAGCTGAATCGAATAGACACGAGGAAAGTTAAATTTGAAAATGCTGGCCACATACAAATGTTTGTTGAAATCAAAGAAAGGCTCTGGAATGCAAATGCCTACAAGAAGTAGGAAAATCGAAAAGTCGCATTTCGGACCGTCGTATGTAAGCAGAATTCAGTGCAACCTTCCTTCCCAGAAGCTCAAATTTAACCTTCAACATACCTCAAAAATGTTTAGGAAGGTATGATCAATCATAGTTTGAACGACATAGTCCATAGATCTCTTGAACAATGTCCCAAATAGTATGAAAAAGAAGATATGTGATCACAAACTCAAGCCGAAGAGAAACTAATGATGTATATGAATCAGTATATTCTGCAGACCTCCCACTCTCAATTCCTTACATCAATTATTATGTTATATTGTTGACAAGTCACTATCGTCGATTACGAATGAGGTTCTCCAACTCTTGGCATGCTTTGAAGATCGGCGTTGAACTTTAATCTGCCTAGCTTTCATATATTTTGCTGGCATATTTGAAACTGGATCTTCCAAAAATTCGCTCCCACCCAGATAGCAAAAGTGCTGCAAACTAATGGATGCTGACTAGTAAGTCATAAGTAATTCTGATTCAGGGAGCATTTAAAGTCTATTCATTTTGCACATGGAGGGGGCGTCAGATGCAGTTGATTATTCATTTATTGCCAGCCAAGCTAAACAGCTTTTCGAGGGGCAAAGCCTATATTCAATACCTATTTTACTGCAAACTTCATCTAATTGCAAAGCTCTAAAAATTAGACGGCTAATAAGAAAACTAGCTCTTACTGGCTACCTCTAAAAAAACAATAGAAATGGAAGCTTGGATCTCTAGGGTCTACTATTTATACGGCTCATTGTCGTGAACGAGGCCTATGGAGTCTAGGCTCAATTTTAATAATATCTGAGTAAATTACATTAGATCAAAATTTGATATTAACTCCTGATGACCGTGTCACTTAATGAAAATTTTTCGATGATTGAATTTAAATGGCGACTAAATATTTTTCAAGTTGAAGCAGTAAGGTCCGAACTACTGTTATACGCATGTCCTGTCAAAACCAACATTTTCGACAGCAGAGGTACCCGTCTGAAGGTAGGGATTGTAATATATGCCTTCGATTGAACAAGAACTGCAGTTCGATCAAAGGCTTGCTATCTGCATCATGAAGTCTGAATGCACAGATTACCGGACCACAAAAAGAAAATCTGATGAGTAGCCTCCCAAAAGCCTCCTTCTATTGCCACCTGATTGGACAAAAACTATTTTGCTTTTGACTCGCTTTAATAAAATTAACTAGGTTACATATGGTCTGGCATGACGCTGACCTTTAACATTAGAGTTTATTGCAATGTGTTGTCTGAGAATTCTGAAATATTTGTAGCTTCACACTAACCCCTTTGTCAGACAGCAATACTCTGGAGTGTGTATGTGAATAACTTTGATTTAATCAAATAACTCAACCCAAAATCAGTTAGGTTTGAAATGTAAATTAGTCCAGTATAACAGTTTGTTGGCAGAAAAGTATTTGAAACGATGGGTTTAGCCATTTTGAGGATAATTTTAGCAAGCTTGGGTTATCACCAGTTGTGAAGCTGACTTACAAAGTGTTCGAGAAAGCTCTTCATTGATTCATTCACTGAACCCATTGTCCATTAGAAAAAGACTGCTACTTCTGGATGATGAATTAAATATTTATACTACTTTAGCGCAGGAAAAATGGGTCTTCAGTTACAATCATTCCATTCAATTAATCTATTCTGATTCTTTGGCAGGTTCAAACAACAGGTTGCGCTTAGTGACACTCCGTCTCTATTCCAGCTTTTGAGAAATGGATGATAAACGAAGAAGTTACTGTTTAAGTCATTCTTAAATTGTTCAATATTTTGCTGACCCTTTTAGAAATGACCATGAAAAAGTTACTAGAGCGCGTAATTGCTATTAGCAACAGCCCTCAACTATTGGCTACTTTTTAGAAAAGTATGATAGGAGATAATAACAAGACTTAAATAGCAATGAATTTTCTCTCTACAATGAGGAGATGATTTGATAAATTAGATCATCATCAGCAGGAAAACCCTCAACTAAACCAGTTAAGTGCTAGATTACTTTATTACCACAATAGTCAGGATCAGGGGAATAGAAGCACAAAAATGTTTCCCTCAACTAAATGATCGAAGACTAATCCCAAATTTAAAAAGTTTACAACGAAACTTAAAGCCAGAATAAGAATGTATGCGAAAATAGTTGGATGACTTGCAGCTTCACATACGAACAGACTGAAATATGGGAGAAGAACGACATGATTTTCTTAGTGTTCATTGGTTAGTCATGCTTCTAGACACTTGTCAGGATGCGGTCTTGTGTTCTTTGTCTCTGAAAAATGACCATGTAGCATAAAATGAAGCGTGTATTTTGTTTCAAACATGGGATGGCTTTCATGCCTCAATGTGTTGACAGTTTTATGACGATTACAAGCCCTCAGGTGAATGTAGATGATCATTGACAGCAGTTGACAGTAAAACTAGACCGTTATGGCTTTTACTGCTTCTTTTTGCAGTGCCAAGTGAGTTAAATTTCTGTGGCCTCTATAACAAGGAGATTTTTGTGATGAAGATGGCCTATCAGTCGTGTCAACGCCCTCATTTTGACATGGGTATAATCGAAAACTAATACATCAGCTTCGTTTAATGATTTATTAATTTCATTTAATAAAAATGGAAGATACATTTGGTTGGTGAATGTAAAACCTTACTATAAGTAAAATGACATTTTGATTATTTTTCAGTCTTCTTTCTAGCATATTCTGGTAACGGGTAGTGTGCTTCTGTTCTTCTATTTGACAACACTGGAGGTTAATTAATGGATCCGAGGTCGTGCTTGAGTAGTGACAGCTTTAAATGAGCTGAAATGAAACGAGACAAGGTATTGTTCAAATGAAGGTTTGCTGCTTCAAAGGTCAACAGTCGCTGTAGAACATACTTACTAAGTGGAATTCAGCATTTTAGATCGTCATGCATTCAAACATTAGTTGCTTCACAGTGTGCAAGGCGCCAAATTTTATAATCAGCTCTTTTTCCCCTAGAGTACAGGATTTCACGTTCGTTTCGTCTAAGCTAAGTCTTTGGTTATATCTAGGCCATTTGTGAAACATTTGGTTGCTTTCGCATCAATAGCGGCGAGACGATTGCATTATTTACCAATTAAGGTAAACAAACACAACTGGAATGAGAGCTCACGCGGCATCATCAACCAAAGTCTTTGTTTCATTGGTTCATCGTTTCTTTGATTCATTCTACATGCAGAAGTGGCTGTCACTAGTATTATTCATCAAAATGTTCATCGAAGCTAGTCGTTGCGTCGCAAGCAAGCGTGCTTTTTCTTAAACATAACTGGCGTTTCGAGTAACTTACGCACAAACACACTTAGATAACTGTGCTAGGTCCTATGCCTTCTTTCAGCACATGATCGAGGCGAAAAAAAAACTTAGCTGGAGTAATGCGTTGTATGCACACTAAACCTCAATATCCATGTGGCGCGACATCGTCGTGGACTGTACCCAGTGCTATGTAAGATATTTCGATGAATTATTCAGTCAAATAGATTGTCTTGTGTAATGAATTTCTCCGTGAAATACTCATTCTGAATGTTTTTTTTTCAATTGTTTGTCAATAATAAATGAGATATATAGAGTGCATAGAGATTTAGGGTGCTTCTACATACATCATTAGTTAAAACCCGCACCTTCATGAAAACATTGTATAGCCGCCTTGGCCAATCATTCAATCAGGCCACTATTTAGCCATTTTCTGATGAGTAGCAAGAGTAGCGCTAGGAACGATGAGAAGAGGTCTCCAAAAGTGAATGCGGAGTGTCAAAATGGGCATTTGAACTGACATGTAACAAAACTCTACATTTTCCATCAGATACTTTCTGAATTCCCTTGTTGAGGGCAGCTTTTTAACCTTTACTTCAGCATCGATATTGAGAAGGGAGTGGTATTAAGATTGGGGCTTGACATGAAAATAAGTTAAATTTAAGTCGACGCTTTTAAAACTCCGGAGTCAAGGTGGTAAATTGCATGCTTTGGTCACAATGTATTTCAAATACTTGTCGGTTTTTAGGCACATCAAATTAACTGGTACGATGTTGAGCCATTAAACAATAGACTATACTTGCTCTATAGTATTCTGAGAATATGTAAGTGGCTCGATGACCTAATTCACTTTTGTGAGTTTCTATGCCAACAGACCATCTGAGTTGTGAAAATCTCGTAAAAATATGAATAGTTTTATAGATTTGCTGTTGAATTTATATAAACACAGGTTAAGATTAATAACCTAGAAGACGTAAATTTTAAGGGTCTAAAACTCAACCACTGAATGCTTACTAGCTTCAATAAAAAAACTGCATAAGAAAACGAGATCTACACTTTAACTAGAACTGTAAGTTGTGGATCCCAGTCGTGATTTGTGTGAGAAATGTATTACCGTGGGAGTTCAGTCGATCTGCAGGAAGAGATCGGTTGGATATATCAGTCCTCACTAAGATGTTATCTAAACCTATCCCACAATGGTCACCTTTCTGGAGTTTTTTTTTCTTTTTTGAATGTAGATCAAGATAGATGCATAAAAGTGAATCGGCTCTTGCAAACCCAACCTTCTAAGTGTAATCCATACCTTTGGGGTCCGTTTTAGAGTTTTCATCTAGATTCAAACCGAACTCTACCAACTGCAATGTGATGACAAACCACGAAGACAGCATTACTGATCTTCACTGACTGTGTTGATTTAGGTTTAAACCTATCAACTATATCAATTAATAGTGTTGGAATTACCTATAAGGGTGAAAATTCGTGGCAATGTTGTCGTTGATGGGACGTTAGAGTTCACTAAATGGTTTGACCCTACCACCTTTAAATCTGGAAGAAGGCTTGGGAAATGATCATTTGAAAAAGGTGGTGGCGTTCTTGAAATGGAACAATGAACGAGACTTCCTTATTTCCATGAATAATGATTTCCCGCTATTCTTCCAACTTAAACTCCTGAAAAAGCATTCTAACAAACTTTTTCATTCATTATTTCATGCTTTTTTATTATTAAGTTCACCACAACTTCTAAGGTTGGCATCGAAAGTCAGATTATTGTGAGAAGCACCAATCTACTTGAAATTGTAAGAATTATCCCTTCTCAAACAATTATTATTGGAGAAGATGTGGATTATATGAGTGATACGCGATCCTGACGAGGAGTGAAGTAATTCGCTAAATGATTCCCAGTTAAAGATGTCAATATACGTTTACTGATCTTATTTCTGACAGCAATCAACATGAAGTAGAATGGTCATATGGCAAAAGCCAGAAATTTTGTTGAAAAGTCAGATAATTTATGTGTTAAATCGGCACAAAGATGGCCACATGACTACCCTGTTTGTATTTTCGAAACAAAAGGTATTTATGCGCAAGCCTATGAAGAGAATTACTGCATTTCTAGTCCAGTCGGAGGTGTTTTAATCGCATTGTTCATTGCTACACTCACCAGCCTGCCTACTTTTTTGCCGACAGATGTTATCGTTATGTGAGGGCTCGAGAGTCATAGTGGCTGGCCCCTGCGATCCAGACTGATCTTGCAATTTACATGTATATGCTGAATTCAAAGCAGACATGCACTATATTAAACTAACTTGCTTTTGTAGAAGTTTTGCAACTGCTCAAAATATGACGACTGCCTATACTTATAGTTAATATCTTCGAAAAGCTTAGTACTAGTTTGGCCTCTCACTATAAACGTTAGAACTAGTCTCTTCATATAATATTGTTCATGATTGAAGTTAGCAAAATTTAGCAGTAAATGGAGTTTTCATATCACTATCTTGCAGTCAAGAAAAAAAATACCAACTTGGCAAAGTGCGTAGAGGAGTAAAGTTGTTCTTACTCCTCCTAATACCATCGCTCCGCTACTAGTACTGCCGCAATCACTTCGGTCATTACTCGCCTTAGTATTCTCAAGTGTTACAAAAAAACTCTCTCCCTCCCTCAATCCCTCTCTCCCTCATTCTTGCGTTGTCATACGTCTCCTGCTTTTCGTAATGCCAAACACTCCTTTAACTCCCCATTTTGGCCTAGTGACTTTCTTTTGCACCACTTCCAAGCCTCAAGTACTGTGCCGACATTTGAAGTAAACCAGTTAGTATTTTGAAATCGGCTACTTCCAAGTGCAAAATTCGTTTGAAAGTACAAGTTATGGGCTCTGGTGTAAAGAACTTCTGTTGAAAATCAAGTGAAGGGCAAGCATCAACTATTGTTCTGCATTTTCTTTTATCTTTATTTCAGAAAATAAATAAATAACTTCTAACCGTCTGCAGGTAGCTTTTTTGGCAAAATAAACGCTCCCGAACAAAATTTAAGCAATCAATTTGTTTCAAGTGACCATTTATATTTTTTTTTGTTTTTCAGGGCGAAAATTATTAACGGGGACCTATTGTTTTAATGCATTTCTTTCAGATGCTGAATTGCGCAATCCTAAGAGGTGGTTGACTTTTAGGAGCAGAAAAAATTTTGAATACTTCAAAATTTGTTTTTTTTTTGCCAGTCCGTTGCAACATCTGGTTTTTGCTGGGCCAATGCTTGAAACGAGCTGATTTTGAAAACGGTTGGTGCTGAAATCTTATTGGTAAAAAGCTTTATATACTCGATACCAATCGCTATCAGGAGGCAGCTATTTCCAATCATAAATGTCATTCAAAATACTTGAGCAAAATTTGATGAATTTTGTACAATGAATCGGTATCAGTATGGTAATAAAAGGCATTGAAACTCCTTTTCAAGTGATATGTGGTGGACATAATTCAGAGAATAATCTGGCCAAAACTATCATTACGTCTGTACCAAAGTTAAGCATAGTGAGTACTTCAAGATTTTGCAACATAAATTAGTGTAGAAACCAACTAATTGGTTATCTAATCAATGGCACAGTGTTCCAATGAACAACCTCAACGAGAAGCTATTTTGGCACTTCAGAAACAAATCACCATTACAACAAATTGGTTTATATATGTCTGGCATATGTAATAAACCATTAAATAATTGGGGCTGAAATAATATCGTATGTGGTACTGGAAGCGACAGGCCAGTCCATAGGCAATAGCTTTAAAATGAACTATCCACTTCGGCAGCATCGTCAACTCGCCTTAGAGGAACTGACAAAGATTTGGTACTTCATTCTGATGAGATCCCAGAGTGCAGACCTTGTCAACCAACTGAATATAATTAGAAAATCCAGAAGGATGTTGTATCGTTGGGAGTACCTAGTGAACCCATAGAGCAAAGCGATTGAGAGCAATTAACTGGCTTTGACGAGTTAAATTCGATCAGAGAATGTGATTCAATGTTTCTGATCATTTAACTCTATTTTTTTTTAATAGATTTTCTAACTTCCTCGCTGGATACGTTTTTGGCTAACAAGGGGCGCTTCAATACTTAAAAAGTAAGAACTGACTTGCAGAGACTAAACTGACCGTCTGCTTGATGTCCCACGAAAAGACAACTGAAAATCCTCAGCATAATATGATGGACAATGATGAGTGAAAAGAAAAGTGTCGGCTGATTGCAGTCACAGAGCCATGATAAGTCAAACTGACATGTCATGGTTGCAATCAAGAAGCTCTTCATGAAAAGTGGCAGATTTTATTCCTTTGGTATTCAGCTTCTCTTTGTTAAAAATACAATTCTTGGGGACTCACTCAAATGGCGAATATTTATTTTAAATGTTTGAACATGTAAACTTGTGCAACAACTCAGTGGATGAAATCTGCCACTGGTGAATGCATCGGGTGAGGAGAGCGTGATCTCAAACAAATACCAAAAATCAGGTATGTAGTTCCTGGGCTTTGAGTTGCGAAAGCAAGTAGCTGAAAGTGCGTGCATTTGCATAAAGTAGACGTTTTTTTATCAAAACATCTGGTTTTGAATGAAAAACTAAGCTGGTCACCGAATAGAAAGACCCAGTTTTACTTACTAACACACTGAATATTTAAAAATCTTGCGGATGAGGGTTATTTTGAGAAACATGAATTTAGCTAAATTTTTTAGCTTTGAAGTAAATTCAGTTAATAGCATAATTTTTAAATTCTCTACGTATCCAAGAATTTATCTGTAATGAAAGTCGATCTTAGTGAGGACAAGGGGTGGAATTTCTAAATTCATCTTCTTGAAAAATAAAACTAAAACTGACGAGAGTTTATAAGCAACTTCAGGCTGATTTTCAGTTTTGTTGCAGAAAAGCATTGCGCAATTTAGTAGCCGGTGATTGGAATGTCTCAGCGTTTGACAGCATTTTACCTCGAAAGCTAAGTTATAGGGGTTGATCTGCTATGAATGAAGACGTCATTTTCTAGGATGTCTAAGTGGCACCGATAATGGGACACAGTCTTCAGTTCAGACGTATATCAGACTATCGCGAAAGAGGGCAGATTAAGTAAGGTGACCGTGTGTAGATGAAACTTTACCAGAGTCTTTTTCTCCATATTTTAGACGCACTGCTAGAGGTACCATAACCCAAACAATTTGAGAGGCCGTCAGTTGTGATCTGACTTTCCTATTGGCCGACATCTATTCCGCGTAGAACTTCTTTAGACATGGAAAGTACTGATGACTGTTGAGGTTTACCATAGCCATGTATTTCGGGTAATAAAATTGGACTAGTTTGAGTTACTATTAATTACGAAAGTCCAGTATCTCTAATGCTTAACCGTTGAGCAGTTAAAACCTTAAACTGGAGTTGTTTAATATGAAAAATAGGGAAGAAATTATCTAGATGTAAAAACTGTTCAATCATCCGAGAAGAACATTCCATGCATACCAGCAAATCAGCGTTTGATAACTTCTAACTTGAATTCATTCCTCTGTAGAGCATAAATAGCTGCCAAAATATCTCGAGAAAAATGCCATTTTAAAATGCTGCTGGTTAGAATATATTTGTTTTAATTACAGGCCTATTTATTAGCAATAGGGCAAAGTCAAAATGCTTACATTTGCTTATTTTTGACCAAATGAAAAATGGGTTAGATATTCGGTCCTTACTTTCAACAATCTGTCTGAACTACCGAAAATTCGGAGCTCGCCACAACACGTTTGGTTTCTGAGTTGGCATTTGCAGTCTGAAAGTTCTAATGGAGCAGTCATTTTCTTAACCTAATACACTTGCTCCAAATGAATCAGAGCAATCTAGTATACATGTAGTCTAATCACTTCACCTACAAATGGCATGGAAATTGATAGAGGGTTAGTGTGTCCACGGTTTGATGAATTAAATTAGTTCTAAACGTGAGGAAGAGGAACAGACATCTAATCAGTATCGCCAAATGTCCTTTAATGGACATCGTTGGACGGGTACCTCAAATTTCACTGAGCCAACTTTAATAAGTTCACAAACTTCCTACCCTGTTCTGTAATAACTTTAAGATCGCGATTTATAATTATTCATTTCGGAATTTATAGTGCCTTAGAATTTTCTCGAATACGTAGTCAATGGTAGGCGTAAATAGACAACCAGAGTTTACTTACTGTATTATTAACCACATTTACATCTAGTTGAGGACAATAAACGCCGAGGTTTTGTCACGAGAAAGTACGGAATTTATACCATCTTAAACTTGAAACAGCCATTTTAATGGAAAAACTGAAGACACAGAATACCAACTTTGATTGTCAAAGGGATTTAGGAGAACAGCGAACCCAATGAGGGAGGAATTATTACGAGCACTATACTGGAAAAAAAGGAGATGTACCACATTTGTAACTAGCTTTATTTGCACAGAGATGGCGAATGGACGTAATAAAATCTCTGTTTAGGACAGAAAAAATAATAAGAATAATTGCAAGCTGTGTTTTCTTTTGATAAATTACTTATACAATTGAATGGCGCAAGCAATTAGCAAAGTAAATATGAGCCCCTAAAATGTAAGGCTGGAGAGCATCAAAGACTCCAGCCTAGTAATTATGCACTGTATACACTGTAGATTCATTTCGTAGCAGTTGAGTTGTCCGTTCACTTCCGGCGATCAGCTCAAGTAAATGCGAAATCAGATGTAAATAATCTTATTTGTTCATTCAAGTAGGAAGACTGTAATTTTGATTCGACGCTGCGACTCTCAAAACTAAAATGCGTTTTAAAAATAATCCATGCCATTCCTCAACCTGGGCTACTTATCAGTCTATTTAATTATATTGCCTGTTCAAATTGATGGAAACGTTGGGCGTGGTTGTATCATTAAATGGAACAGCTCTTTGTTAGAAAAAGTTAGTATTTAGCAGTATCATTAATGTAGGATTCTTTTATTACTCTCTATCATAGGTGGTACTTGGTGAAAAGACTGTTTTCTGGAATCTACACCATGATCTGAAACCCAATTGGAAAAAAAACGCTTTCTGCAATCCCAGAAAACAACAATTTTGGAAAAAAACTCATTTAGAAATCTTACCTGCCTTAGTTAAGAAAACAAGTGTCAAATATTTGCATCACAGCAAAGAAAGATCAAACCTCTACTCTTAAAGATAGGAAAAAAGTCGAAAGATTCAGAGTTAAAATCCTCTGGAAAACTTTTTTTCATATTAACGTTGATGCCAGACAGTACGACTCAACTAAGTCGAGCCAAGGCTTTGCGCCTCAAATTATCTACACCTTTTTAATAAGTAATGAAATCTCTGTGTGTTTAGATCCTCCTCATAGTAGTTACACATGAAGGCTCGCAGTCAGAACCAATCAGAGTGCAGTTTTACATTAATGACTGGCCAGTCCATATTCAACCATTCTTCTTCGAAGCGCTCCTTTGCAAATACCATTCTACTTAGCTACTACGGTCAGGGTGGTCTTGGGTCCATCTCCACAGTACTGGGTAAACGAATCGAGACCAAATCTGAAAAAATTGCTTTTTGGGTGTCAAATTGATTTTAGTGCAACGTTTACTTAATGTTATTCCTATAAGAGCCTTTTAGACATTAGTGTTTCAACTGTTCTAAGAGTGTTTATTAGCTTCTAGATTCTAGTCCAAATCATAATAGAATTAGAAGAATGGTGAGGGACTTGTACGGGTGAGAAGTAACGACATCCTATGCGGTGGGAGCAAATGTACCCTAAAAGGTTTCAAGTTAAGCCAGGTTCTGCTCCTGCTGTTGAGGAGCCAGCAGCTGATGAGGGCTCTGCGCAATGTTGGGAATAACTTACTGTTAGTTGCTAGATAGTCAGTGTTTTGGTCTAATAGGCATGACTATTATCTAATCCATAGCTCTTAGGCATTAAGGAAGAAATTTAGGTAGCAACCCTACTATGGGTTGGTGCAAGTTTCTAGAGCTTTGTGTAAATCTACCCCTCGGCAAGAGCTCAAAAGGTTGCTTAGCAAGTACAAGTTTGTTGTCCAAACGGTCTCTTAGAAGAGAAACTCCCAACAAATTTTGTAACAATCATCGAGGAGATCGTATTTTGTGATAGAAATGCTGGCCAGAGCGAATTGAGGAAAGAATGCACCGAAAGGGAAATCGTGGGCCTCGAAGCCCCAAGGTTAGGCGGTTGCTTGAAGTTAATTCTTTTGTGTCTTTAAAACTCATATTGAAGGGATGCTATTCACTCTGACCACTTTGTGGATCATGGACTACCGAGGCGTATCAAAGCGTCGTTTGTCAATAAAGGAGGTTAGTCTTCATAGGAAGGCACTTGCACGTAATTCGCTCAAATAAAATGGCTTGAATCGGATTAGTCTGGGTTATCAACACAGTGACCGCTTGGTCTTACCAAACTCTGCTTTTGAAGGGCTTTTGGCTTCGGTGTGAAAATGAACAAAACTGGAAACTGAGCTAGCCAGAGTAGATGCCATAAAACAACAACACTCCCTTTGCATATCGCTTGGCTTTTTTTAATTTTTTTTTTTGTTTTTTTCTCCCATCTATTAGGGCAAGTCCCAAGGACTTATTGGGGGTACAATGTTGACGTCTTCGTTTGTCCGGTCTCTTCTCTGGCATGGCTTCGTCGTGCAGGTAGAAGTTCAGATTCGTCGAGCCACCTCTTCCAAATTCGTTCGTCTTCATATCTCCTCCAGAAATCAACATTCTGGCGGAGATTCCATTCATAGCTACTTGCACATTCATTCCATACTCCAGTTTGAGACCAAAAATCCAATTATTTATGTCGTGCCTCCTTTACCAAGCTGCAAGAAGTTGTACTTCTGCTGGCATAATCTAATTATATACGTCCGGAGGGTGATTAGTCCCATCCGGCCGCCCCTTTCATTAGCCCCCAGAGTTGCTTCTGGGGTTACCGGTGGTCATTACCAGGAGGTTGAAAGCAGATTTGACCACCTAGAGCTTCAAAAGCCTAGATTCGCATGAGCGTAGAAGATTTCTCTTTACTTCCTCCAACCGGGAAAACGGGAAGTCAACGGACTTTCATCAGGGAAAAATGATGAAAAATGTTAGGTGAAACTGAAGTTTATTTAGATTTTTCAATTTCACCAATCAGTTGCCTCTGCGCTTTCTAAGGAAATCTTCAGGGCTTGGTTTTAACTATTAAACTGATTACATGCACTCGTACTTTTAGGATTTACCAGGTCCTTCAGGTGAGGGCTTGGGATGCCTAGACCAATACTTTGATTGTGCTTGAGCTCTTTAATCTGTTCGCTTTTGCTGTTATTACGCGTTTCATTAGTTTACCTTTACGCTTTTCGACTTCAATTACAACAAGGAGACTATAATGGCTCTGTTGGAAATCGTGGCAAAATGAGAATGAAATGAATAAGGTAAGGCAAAGGAAGGAATAAGTGTGTCATGACTAGTGCCCCTACGACAAATTCCAGGTTAAAAACAGCAGCCAGATGCGTTCACCAATTTGACCGACATGTAAACCGAGAGAAACGAGAGGTAACGACTTATCAGTAGCTCATTCAGGCTTATTATTCCATTTATTTTATTAATATCTTCAATGAAGATAGTCGACATTAAAATACTGATTGGAAAGATAGAGGCCTCCTTTTCATCGGTTGGATTGTGAGAGAAGAATCAGTAAAATTTGAGGATTCACATCCTCGCAATTCATTACGGGACTCAGTTTCTCTTGGTTCAAGCATGTACTTACCTTTCCTTACTACACTTCTGGCCGCTATTTATAGGCCCTTTGGAGTCGAACTAGAAGCCTCCAAATATTCTCAGTCACATTGACTTTTGTTCTGATCTTCGTACAAACTCAAAATATTTAATCAAACAGCAAAATTTTGGGCATCTAAAAATGAAAAAATAGGTAAAACAACAATTTAGTTGCTGTTATTTCTTCTTTTTTTGGCTTTAAGGAGTGATATTTCTATCTTAACTTTAATGTTGCTAGTTGAATAGACAAGTTACCAATCGCATGCCTTATTAGCCATTTTTGAATTTCGTTGGCCTTGGAGCGTTCCTTGTCGCTCCATGTGGGATTATTTAAATATTAACAATCTTGTTTATTGTCGATATTTACTTTCGTCATCGAAAGCTCTATTTGATGCTTATACACCACATGATGCCAAGTCGTGTTTGAAAAATGTGATTATTTACCTGATCAAGGTGATCTAAATGCTGAAATCAGCCGTCAGTGCGGAGTTACATGACCTCAACCAAAATCGGCCTAATGATGTGAAAGTTAAGGCTTTGTCTGCTGCCAACTTGCGCACAACTGGGTGAATTTGTATCTTAAATGAAAAGACTATCTTATCAGCTATGTAATCTTCATATTTTACCGCTTATTTAATATTCTGCGGTAAAAAAATACACAGACTTGAGGGGAATATTTGTCATCGACCAATATTTAGTGTTCTCCATCCATGCTACATTCCACAACTTAGTTTTGGAATCCCGCCTCCTCCAACTCCTTGCGTTTCGGGACTCCCTTTTACATTTTGCCTCTTAAAATCAAAGGCTTCAAGTTGGAATTTATATTTTTTTTAATTACCCTCCATCTTTAAGGATTTGGCAATAGTGTCCTTATTAGTCTTCCTCTCTATACCTGTGACATTCTTTGATTAGTATGTTCGCCCGTCTCATGAGAGCTCAAGTTGTCACGAAAAATTAATAATTGACTCCAAGGTGTTGTTATTTTGAGAACCAGATTTTTAAGATACTAGGGTTTTCCAAGTGACCAATGTTGAATAACTTTAGGGTTTTTCATTATCGCTTTGCCATTGGAATCGGATGCGATAGGTATCATCTAGATTGTTAGCAACCGAAGTCATTAAACCCTGAGCCATGGATGATTGAACCAGAGGCTGAAAGCCCCAAATATTTAACGCCAAATCGTTTTTATAGCAACCAGTTGGTTGTTTAGTTGAAGTGGAATGAAAGTGGAATAATGCAAAATGTGCCATCCATCCATCCCTCAATGAGGACTCCCATGACATGGACGAAAAGGCACTTATGAAATGCTTCAAGATTAGATTCGATTACAGACGTCGTTCCGCAACATTCTATTTTAAAGTGGACCTCTGAAATCGTATCACTCCGTCACAAAAGAAGATAGTATTAAGGTATGCGTTTCCGGAGTTATGTTAATTGTAAAAATTGGCAGAAGCCTTGAAACGACTCTGACGACTTTTAAACATAAAAATATGCAAGAAATACTGAAAATCAGTGAATGGGAAAGGAGATAAACTGAGGAAAACCAATCAAGAGATTCTCATGCTCTTTCTGCTTTTACTTTTAGGAATCTTTGTATCTAAGTGATTGCTCATGCATATTATGTCAAGCCTTGTTTGAAGTTAGATAGCGTTTGATTACTGCATATCATCCAACTCTTCCTGACAGAAGCATTTTCTGCCGAAAAGAATGCAAGTATGTGACTTTTGAGCTTGACGATGAATGGAGGTAAATTTTAATGTGTCAAAAACCATGGCATGTTGTTGAAAGGCCTTGCGCAAGTATTAGTCAAACTTAAGCCATCTTGTCGCCCTGAGAAACTCGGAACTGCGCAACATCGGCCAAAATTTCTTCGTTTAATGATGTATAACCATCGAACTCGATTCCCCGAACATTCTTCCGACAAAAGTTGTCCATGTAATTCTAGTAAACAAAATTGTTGATGCGCGTTTGGAATCGGTAAATCGCAGACGAAATTTGGAACACCAAAATAAACATTCCGGTAAAAGGCAACGCAGTTCAATTAATGTGTGGAAATAGAAAATGCACCGATCTCTGCTCCTTCTTTTCGTTAATATATTTACACTAAAGTGACAATGGAATATGCTTTGCCATTTCGTCTAGAGAAACGCTATCTGGAAATGCATCTTTTTTTTTCATGCTGCTCTTGGAATTGAGCAAAATAATTTCGAATAAAGTGACAGTGTTCAAGATGTATTGGTGGTCCTGGGCGGTGACAACAATGACATTAGCATTATTGACAAGGGATTGAGTAAAAACTATTTTTAACAATATTACATGGATTAACACCAGGCCAACTATTAATTCCCAGATTATCTGCTTCATTGGATCATAGAAAAAATACCAAATTCTATACCGAAACCCTTGAGACCCATGGCAAACGTGTGATTATTTTTGGACAAATTGATCCCAGAAAGAGTCCAATTGAAAGAGAGCTAGGGATCCTTTGATGGAAAGAAAAATTAAAAGTGCAAATGAGTTGTGCAACGTCATCAGAGGTCAAATTCCCTTTTAATCATAGGATACAAATACAGTCACAAGTAATTCTTGGCGGGAATCATAGGCAAATATAAAAAGTTTAAAACCCATCGGAACGGATTTCAGGGAATTCAAACACTTCATCAGTGCAAATTCTGAAAAAAAAGACGCGTTAAAATTTCACATATGTGGCTGTCACTCTGAAGTTTGGGTAGAAATAAATCTTTACTTAAGTATTCAGTAAGTTTACAGCGAGTCTCAACCTCCGATAGTGGAAGGGAACAGAGAATGGGGAAAATTATTATCATTGGCTGCCTTTGGCATCCGTAAAATACGCTTCAGTCGAAAACCTCCAGCCTATGAATGTTCTTTGTATGTTATCTTTTTAGACCAAAAACCATCATATTTTTTCGTTATTGAATCGGGTCCGTCTCGAATATTATTTGAATTTTGTTCTGAGATATTGGAGGCAAAATTTAAATCCTCCCTCGTCGAGAATTAAACAAGAATAAACATTTTTTTCTTGAAACATATTTTATAATATGCTTCAACCGCATGACTCTCCACTATGCAATTATTTATGAAATACCAAACTCTAAATGTCAGTGAATGCTGATTGGCACCTATTATTTTTCATGATTTACTGTAGATCTACTGAGTGATGTGGAAACATATGTACTATAGTGGAAGGAAGTGCACTACATTTGCCCTGAGGATGTATCAATTGAACCAAAGTGCGACTCACTCACCTGGCACCTAACGAAAATTACAAGTACCTCTTCTAATTACTAAGCCCCCACAGAAAACTCTCTCATGTGAGGTAAGCACGAGACTAGTTCTGCTCTAGGTGCTTTGAGTGATATTTCATAGTAGCAACAAATGGGGTTTGGGATGGCAAGTTGAAGAGGTACAAAACCTTGTGAAAATTGCAACATTTAGCCCATATGTTATCGAGTAAGTGTTATTAGATAGGCAATTTTGTTTAATAAAACTTTTCCTTGAGAAAATGCCATCAAGACAGCACTCAAATAGCTCTCTTGAGTTACAATTACTTAATTATGACGAATCCGAAATGAATCGGATTGTCTGGATTCTTTCTTGAAAAAAAAGCGATGCATCCAAAGCCTTTCGAGGAGGTGAAAATTCGGTTTTTTGATCACTCTGAAAATACAAAGTTGTGGCAAACCTTTTCAAAACGAAGAAAATAGGATCTGATTGATTTCAAGGCCCTGCCAAATATTACGCGTGCAGATCATTCAACAATTTCACAAAACAATATCATTTTGCTTTATGAATCTCAAGATCCAGAGCGCCCATCACATAACCAGAGAATCAATCTTTTACGAGTGGAGACATCGCCTCTTTCCAGCTCCTCTTCCTCCACCACAATATGCACAGAACATTGACTGTTTTAAGTCTGCTGGCCTAATTTACTTACCTTAAAGGAGTATATGGGACTCCTTCATCCATCCTGCCAGATTCTTCATGATGCGCAACACAGAACCATGCCGATATTTTGTGATTTAGTAATGAAATACTGCTAGTTACATTCATATTATGTAAAATTAGGTTTATTCACTGCTTCTATAACTTTGGAGGTTTTTTCTTAAATTTATAGTAGCAAAGTACTTTAAAATTGGGTTGTTTCCCTATATATTTGTAGATCATTATCCTGTATCTGTTTTTCGTTTCAGTGTCTGGTGTACTCACCCTCTGTGGTTAAAAGTTTTTTACTTTAAAAGCTGGACCAACCCCAAATAGTTCACTTTAACTAAGTTCGAAGAATCAAGCCAAGAAATGCTTTTGGAATGTTTCACGTGCAATCTAGAGAGATGTCATCCCAAAATAGATATTGTATAGCTTCAAAAAGCCCTTTAGTGTCAAGTTTTATTTATAAGAAAAAAAGGTTTAGGCATTATCACCTTTTTCGGGTCGATTTTGATTAAAATTAACTTGGACGCAGACTTACCTTGACTTCTTAAGGGCAATTTTTTCAGTCTTAATAATCTCTCCATGTTTTTGGTTTTTTAAGTAAAATCAGATAAAGAATTTGTGGTTTTTGAACAAAAATTACCCGACAGAGGATAAATTAGAAGTTTTAAAAGTGACAAACTCTGAGAGATTCGGGAGAAAACGACTGGACGCCGCTTTTACCTCGGCCACATTGCCTAGGCCAAAGCTGCCTTTGTGCTTACCTCCGCCAGCAGCAATTTTGGGCTGCCCCGATGGCTTCGGTTGCTATGGCGACTGATTTTCAGCAGGTAGGGCTACTATTATCACAGCGCTATGGTGTTTCTACTGTTGCTTCGTGTTCGTTTGGGCCTCATTGCTAGTGTTTGTTGTAGACTTGCTCACAACAACTACCTGTCCGCCCCAATGGAATCAGTAACTATCTCTTGGTCTGGCGCTGGAGCCTTCAGAGACGCCTGTGCCTGGCTTACAATTCACTGCCCGATGTAGTCATGCTCTCACCACAAGTAATCTCTGCTAACGTGAGCCTGTTGAGACGCCCGAAGGCGTGGCGTCCTGAAGCACTTGTAGGCAATGCCGAGGATGAGACTGAGAACGAGGAGGCGACGAGATGAGGATGAGGACTAAGCTGACGTTGGCAATAGATGCATTATGCACCGTTGCCTACTTCAAGGTCAGATCCAATGCTACTCATATTGTACTAAAATTGAATCCACCCACATCACGCCATATTTTTGCTTGCCAACTCTGTATCTATTGAGATTTAGCCCATCAAACAAATAAATAACAGGGGTATTGATCCAGTTATTTTTATTTATCGCTTAAGTTAAAACCAGGAAGATTGGTCTGTTGAGGAATGTTCATAGGATTTTTATTTGAATCTGATCAGGAGGAGATCCAAGAGGAATCCTTTTCAATTCGCAACAGATAGTCCGCAAACCACGTAATCGAAATCGGTGGATATGCAAAGCCTTCAGGAATATTTGCTTCACAATGAGTGGCTGTCTTTCTTTGGCAAGAGCTTGGAAATATATGCCGACTTTCTAGTACTATTCATGGAAGTGTTGTTTAGCACTGACAAACCATAATCCTTACGTCCATCTCAACACCTCTCCACACCCTGAGACAGGTAAGTGATAATGGGGCTAGTTTGAGCTAAACCGCCTAGTCTAATTAAAATCTACGCAAACAGGTTTCAGTGACTGGAATTATTTATAAAAGGGGCTATTGAATAACTGAAAAAGTTAAAGCCTTATCTGAAGTTGGGAACTGCATGGTGCTCCTGAAAAACGGTCAGCAAGGTGATAACTAGTACAGAGGCCTTGAAAAGTGGAACTTTGTAGGAGAAAGCCAACTAGAATGCCATCAGACAGGACGGTTCTAGTGGGAAAATGAATCCCTTGTTTTTTTTTATTTTTAAGGATTTCTTGCAAAATTAATTCAGGAGCCCATTTTAATTTAGAGCAAACGCTTTTTAATGGCTAATTATTTCCGACGCGATTCCTCCCACTTAGTGTCAATTCGCGGTAGTGTTCACGATTTTCTATTAAAATAACTAGGCCAATCCAAATAATGGAACCATTGTCTACATAATAAATTATGCTTCTGATAACATAGTGATTGCGCATGACTGCGCCAGAAGGAAAACGGAATGCAGTTGTTTGTCAAAATCCGTCCCAAAAGGAAACGAGAAAAGTTCAGGTAAACTAAACAAAGTTTAATCACGCTAACCATAGTAAATAGGATTGAGCAAACTGGAAAAAATCACAGAAAGTCATAGATGATGATAAGATAAAGTCGGAGAAAAAGAGCAGTGATTTCAGAGGAAACATAGAGGTAGCTGGAAAGTATTTTAGGGAAAAGTCCGTTGACAACTCAATGAACCTGCCGGTGGGTCATTACGTTCCGGAATTCTGCAAAAAATAAGGCCGTGAAAATCGCTAAGAAATTTTGTGTTTTTGAAAATAAGTCAATAAGATGAGATAGATGCAATTGCGTAAAAAAATTGCATGGTAAACAAATGAGATTATTGTTTAGTAAGATCGTTAATAATTTTTTTATATAAATTAGTGGGATGTTTTGCTTTTCATTATCCTCTTTTGTTTACAGCCACTATATGAAAATCCTATTTATTTCACCAAGTTACAGAAGATTTTTTAAAAGCTTATTATCCATGCTTTAATTTAATAGGTGATAGATGACTACAATATTCACTTTACTTAAAATATTATACAATAAACCCAACTTACCATCGAAACTGACTTGTCCATCTCCATCTGTATCTGCTGACCTAATCATGTCTTTCACCTCTTCATCAGTCAATTTTTCGCCAAGGTTGCTCATGACCTGCCTAGATTAGCACAAAAAACATGCGTATGTTTATGCGGAAATTTTGCTTTTGTGTGAAGAATTTAGCGGTACCAGAACTTACCGCATTTCAGACACACTGATATATCCATTTCCATCCTTATCAAAGACTTTAAAAGCCTCAAAAAGTTTGTCTTCATCACTTGCGGGCTTGTATCTAGACATCATTTTTACAAATTCATTGAAATCTATTTCTCCATCATCTAGAAATTACGAACGATTCTTAGAAAAATCAGCACATACGATTAAGGTCAACATGTCTAACCATTTGTTCCACTTCTGCGTCAGTGACTTTCTGACCAAGGGATTTCATGACGGACTTTAGTTCGGACTTCGAAATTCTCCCATCACCGTTTTTATCGAAAAGACTGAAGGACTCCCTGTATTCCGCTATCCGTTCTTCCTGTTCTTCCTAAATAATGAGAGATTGTTTTTTCAATAATATTTTATTACCTGCTGTCCTTTATTGCTCATAATAATCTAGGCCTCAATTATAAATCAAGAAACTGTTACTGAACCAAGAATTGTGTTCAAAATCGCTGTCCCTCAACGGCCTCGACTATAATGTTAATTTAGTGTATCATAATGAATAACAACCAAGTTTTATTTTACTAAGTATATTTATTGAACACTTAAATATTTAAAATATGTAAAGTAAGTTTTCTGATTGGTGAATGAAAAAATAAAAAATTCTTTTCTTGTTAATTATTTAACGCAGTTCCCAGGAAGAAAGATTGTCTTTATTGTGCCTACCGGCTATAGTGTAGTTTTTTGGACGAAGGATGATACGTGAGGTTTTGTACATATTAGTACTGGGAAAATCCCACCAAACACTGATATCCCTAGCAGTAGAAAATCAAATAATCCGAGATGACACATCTTGAACAAGTTCACTGTGTTATTAGACAAGCCTTCATTGATTGTTTGGAAAGTAAATATAACAGTTCATACTGAAATTTGGAGTCAAGCTTTAAAAGCGCATTGGAATAGATCCACTCTGGTTTACTAGTAATATCTTGGAAGAGGACCACTCCCGAAGTCCTCGCTCAAAACGATCGGAAGATATTTGCCTCTAGCTTTGATAAAAAGTCAATTCACCATTGATTTATTGCAAGAGAGCGGATTTACTTCCAACGATCTTTTCAAATGATTCAAGTGAAACCTAGGGTGAGAAATCCAAAGTACAGTGGCAATTCGGAGAGGAGTATAAGGGGATGCCAAATTTATTATCAAGATAACAATGTAAATATTTCCAGGAATTAATTGAAACCTCAGTGGTTCGATCCCTCCCAACCACATCTCCAAGATCGAACGCTATCTTGCAGTCAGGGCTGACCATTTTAGTCCTTATTGTCTAGTCCCATCGGTGTCTATATTAAAGTAAGAATCTAATCCAATTATGCGTTGGATTTTCCCTTTGAGTGAGTATTCAGCTGCATCACTGAATGCCTAGACTGATGTTGTTCTGGTCTCCTTAAAGAGCCTTAAGTCAACTCTGATAAAATTAGTGAAAAAGTTTTCCTTGAGGAAAAGAAGTGAACAGTAGTGGAAATAATGCAGTTTTAATAAGCATAGTTAGTCTTTGTCATTTCATTGTGAGAAAACTGTTATCTTTATAAGCTCGAATTTTGCTCCTACGAACGCATTGGCTCTTGAAGATGAAACGTTTTCATTTTCAAGACTGCTTAACTGACAATCCTCAGGTTCTGCACTCCGTTTGTAAAACCGTTTCTTAATTGCACTTTCTAGACCATGTTGATGATATGGTTCCGATGGATTATAAAGTACATAAATAGATCAATGGTATTATCAGTTAAAAGCTACATATTTTATTTATTGTGAAGCGTTTTGATAAATAAAATTGGTAGGTCTGCTACCTTTACAGGGGAAGGATCAACAGGTAACATAGTTTGTCAAACATGCATCTTTATGTGGTAATGGTACTATTTTATAGGCTTTGAATTTTTTCATTGTAAGTCATTGAAAAGGAAGTTATTACAAGATACTATAGATAGCCACTGTGTGGATGTATTAACCAAATTGCTTATGAAAATCAGAACCAATGCAAAACAGGAGCTGCGGCTATACATGCATTTGATTTTTCAGGTAGAATGGTTTCTACATCCCTCACCTTGCATCCAGCAATGGACATGGCCAGTACAAATTGAGTACTGGCCTATGGAAAAACGATTAGTTGCGATATCAATTCTAATGATTCCAAGGAAATTAGTTGGAGAAAGACTGGCTTCGAAAATTTCAAATTTACCTTGATGTTCATTTAAAGTTCAGAATTATTCCGAGAGTGTAGTCTATAGCAATGTATTTTATCCAAAGTGGTAACCATCTGGTTAGCCAAACAACAAGGCGAATCCAGCCGCTTATATTTCGATGATGAGGTAAAGACTGTCGCCTTGGTTGATTCGGTAATTTTTTACTATTCATCGCAATGCTTGAAAGACCGCTTGCAAATTTAACTGAGCTAGTCGGGGAAGACAGCCATAAGTTCAGTATCGTTTGTAGGAAACAATGACAAGGTCTGTTACAACCGATTGCGGTTAGATCTTTCAGCTGAAGCGGAAAATAGCAGGGCGTTCAAAATATAAAATTTATGAGTTTATGAATTATATGGGCAAAACATGTCTCTTGGAGCCTTAATACTTCCAGACGCTGATACTTCGACAGGTGAATATTTACTATACTAAGTACTTGTTACTTTCAGTAGCTCGTTTGGCGGTCCTTTCTCATCCTTGAAACGTTTTAGCACATCGAGCAAAGTAAGCTTACATCAATTGTCGGCTTTAGTGCTTTAGTGCTTTTTCGCAGCTCATCTGGCAACAGTTTACCTTCAAGTAATGCACGCCTTTTGCTGACGAATAGCCTCTTTTTAGTCATTTCTCGATTTACCAGCGATCTAAAATCTGGAACAGGCGAATTTTCTATGATAGAACTTGAGGGCACTAACCTCCGCGTCACTCGATACTTGTCACTTAGCGACACACCAGTTGTAAATTCTTGAATGAACTTACGCACTTAGTAGTGGCGGTTTGCTCCAGAAATTTGAAGGTAAAAGCGAAACACTGCTAGGAAAGAAATCATTTGCCAGCTACTGGTAGTATAATTTAAGATTATATATTCATTTAATATGTAAGTCACATCTGGTTCACTTTTTTTCAAGGGCTGCTTTACTTCCACCACGATAAATAAGCTATTGCATAGACCTTGATTCTATTCCAGAAGGTAAGATGACTTTTATTCTGTTGTTAAACAATGGATGTACAGTTCAGGGGGAGGCATACGTAAATCGAATTCAAAATATAGATTGGCCACGTCCTAAATGTTGGGCGGTCCTGCAACTATAGAAATCCCAGCCTATCAAGATTGGCGAAACCCCAATTGCACACCGACTTTGCAGCGCACGTACTGGCACTATCATGGGTTTGATTTACTTGTATTTGATCAGTACTATAATTGATTCCCCATACTCTTAATTTTGTCCACATCCGACTGTACCATTTAGTTGGTATTATTTAGCATGTAACTGATAGGCATAAACTGAACCCCTAACGCAGAACAAATTATCTTACTACTTGTTTTCATCATACAGAGTTGAATCTGGGAAATAGATTAGTATCAACAACATGGGTAAAATATGCATTAAGTCGGCTTTATTTCGTCAACTGGCAGTCCAAGTTGAAAAATTAAAAACTGAATTTACTAAGAACTTACACTTATGGGAAAACGGCAAAATGAATTGCTTGACAAAATGTCATCATAAAGTCATATATGTAGTGGTTTATTTTAATTGGTTTGCTAAACAGCGAATAAGTGTAGTGGAAATAGCATTTGTACTCAACGATGCCTAACCTCTGTCTTCGTATATTTATATTTTCCTATATGGTTTTATTTATCCACGCAGTTGAAGTGCCGTTGGGAGTTAATCCTTCAAGTATTCTATTAATACATTCAAGGTTTCAGATGCTCCTTTTTATGTTGTTGGCAAACCCTTTACCTGTTTGGATAAATCTGCAACCATACCCTGGAGCAAAGTAAATGATGATTACTGCGATTGTCTTGATGGTTCAGACGAACCGGGTACTTCTGCATGTCCCGATACAGAGTTTTACTGTTCCGAGTCTTTGAATGTGAGCATTTCTGTTCGTTCGGGCTACGTTAATGATGGGTTCTGTGGTAAGTCGTTCGTGTTTAATCATTTCCTCCTGTGTAGATTGCTGCGACGGATCAGACGAAAATGATGGTCATGTCAAGTGTAATAACACTTGCGAGTAAGTTAAATAGAACAGCGAATTCAGTATTTATGGTCATATCTAATTGCAAATCTACGAATTTAAGAGCATTAGCCAGGGAAAAGGAAGAGGCGCTTGAAGAAAAACGCAAGAATGTTGAAATTGGGTACAAAATATACAAGGATTATGTGTCCACAGTAAGTACTCTTGTTCAGATTATTGAAATCACGCTCTATTCGATTCTTTATTTTCATTCGTTTCACTCAGAAAGCCATTGATCTTGAACATCCGGCCGAAGTGCAAGAGAGGCAAAGAGGTGATGAAGAAGAGGGAAAATCAGAGCAAGCAGAAGAAAAGCTGTCGAAACAGCCCGAATTCGAAACTACTCCGGAGCTACCTTCACCATCTTCGGTCGATAAGGCAATTTCATTTCTCTGCTTTTTTTAGTGCATGTGTACTTGGGGTTAGCTGGGAAATTTCATTGATCGTGAAGTAGTTTAATCGTCTATTGCGTTTTCAGTTTGAAAAAGATGCAGACCGTTTGGTATCCCCGGATGTTGAGTCGACAGAAGTCGAAGATGCGAAAATCGATCATAGTGACGAACCAGAAGAGACTCAAGGTATTTTGCATGTATTTAAAACATTGATTTTTTGTAGTTAGAGGTTTATTAACTTTCGTAGATACCTACTCACTTAGTTTTTTTATTTAGACAGTAGTTAACAAACTTCCTTCCGTTTACTTTTAGAGGAAGACTTGTAAGTTCCTTGTTTGTTTTATCTATTAAATTTATCCAATTTTCGCGTTGCGGTTCCGGTAAGCTTCTGGGTGATTGTTTTTTAATTCGAGTGTTTGTACTTTACGCGAATTACGTTTTCTAGTGCATTGAAATGCTTCTACAGTTGAAATTTGACTAGCTTAAAGAAAAAATGCATCTGTTCGTATGGCATGTCGCCGTGCTTCTCATGAAGAGGTCAGGTTCTTCCTTATTTTGTTGGAGAACGCTTTGGGCTTAAACTGGTTAGGGATTTTTCTATTGTTGGCGTTGTTCGATGCTAAGGGTTTGGACCGGTTGCTTTATATTTATTTCTTGGATGTCGCTTGTTTGGCTAGTTGCTCATCCATTTAGATTAGAATTTAATGTTTTTAACGTTTTCGAAGCCTAGAAGGGAAGATAGATGCGTTGTTGAGGTTTGCGCTCCTGAAATTAATCGAGTTTCGAAACCAATGCTTGCTTTCCCTTGCATGTTGACGTTCTGTCCACTTTTTTCTGAATCATTTCAAAGCATATCTTGTGCGTTGCTAGATATAATCAGGCGGCAGTCGTATTGCAGGGCTTGAATAATGGTACCGCAGTGGGCTACTGCAAGCGGTATTTGAGTTTCTCTGTTTATTCACCTTTTATAAGGGTGTTTTTTATTGCTCTCAGGCACTCAATAACATATTAGAAATCGCGCGATTTAGTTTTCTAACTCAGCCTATTTTGTAAAATATGGTCAGTGCTCGTCCAATCAAGGAATCGTATGTGCCCCTACCTCCAAAACCAATCGATTACGGCCCTGAAAATGGTTTTATGATGCTCACGGAGCCATCGATAGGCTGTCTGGAGCTAGAGGATAAGGACTATGTCTATTCGCTCTGTGCCTTTCGTGAGGTTCGTCAGCGCCCCTTGGGTATTTCTGGAGGCTCCGGAACCCTCCTTGGGACTTGGAAGGAGTGGATTGGACATCCCGAGACTTCAATCGATTGGACGAAGGAGGAGAAATTGGAAAAACTCCCATACAACGAGATGTTGTATGACCACGGGGAACACTGCTGGAATGGACCTACCCGCTCTGTTAAAGCAAGTCATTCGACTGAAACGTTTTCAGTATTACGCATTTAAGCGCTACGAATGCTTTATTTCAGGTTAGAGTGGCTTGCGGAGCAGAGAACAAGTTGCTGTCTGTGGAAGAACCCTCCAGATGTACCTACGTGATGAAACTAGAAACTCCAGCTGCATGTCATCATGATCCAGCCAAGCTCATTCAGATTCACACTGAGCTCTAATGACCATGCGCGTTACGTCAGTGCGAAGTCAATAGCCTCTTTCGCTTTGTATTTTCACTGTACCAATAAAGTTTTTTGACTTATTGTCAGTCATCTAAAGTGGCTTTGAATCGCCACTTACAAATGACTTGAGATTGTATCGTTAACAAATCGGTTATTACTGATTGTTGCGTATTTATGATGACGTCTATCGGTGGTAGCTGCGACTGGAATCAATAGAGTAGCGTCCAGCCAGCCGAGTCTATCCTAAGTGTTGTACAACTACTCCAAATCGTCTGTTTGAATTGTCAATTGATAGTCGTCCTGGACGCCGTGATTTCGACACTGCAAGGTCGAGTTTCGCAGGTGTATAGGAGAGGGAAGGATTGTAGATACTCGAGTCTGCTGCTAGATAACTAATCTGCATCTCGACGATAGCTGGGATATCTCAGACTTGTTGGAGAAGCTGAACTCCGAGGGGTGAGGCTACTGAAGTTCCTCCGTTCCTCCGGTTTCTTCGATTACGAGGAGGCACGACTAAAGCTTCTCTTCATTAACGATCGAAAAGTCACATTAGCTTAATCAGGTGACGTTATGGAATTCGATTTTGCGTTTGGTAGAAGCATAACCACTATTGGTTGTGGTACCACCGAGACCTTGAGTTTTAGAGAAGTAGGAGTCCTTTTATTTCTAGTAAGTGCATCACAGCTCGACGTGTTTCACACAAACAGTGCTCATTAATCCATCAACGTTTCGAGATTAAACAATAGTTCAAACTCTGACTTTTAAGCATTCACATCGGCATTGGAAGCACTCCTATACCTTCAATAGCCTCAAAATAACCAACGGATATACACTGTAATTATTAGAAATCAGAACACCAGACCCTAAAATAAAAGATGTCTTGTATCAAGCTTCGCTCATTTCTAATGTCTAAATGAACTCGCCAAGCACAGGCCAATGAATGCGAAAATAAGTTCAGCAGGGCAAGCACGCATTTCAGAATAATGTTCATCCTCCAAAGTGGCATAAATTCGGGCCATGGAGATCCGCTCAGTTTAATAGACTTAACTTATTTAATAGTTTTCTATCCTTTCAGAGATACATACCATCCATAACTAGAGGTCCGTATTTATTTATTTATTTATTTATTTAGTAGGCACAATTCTGATCTTATTTTCTAAATTTCTGTACCTAAGGCAGATTTCTCTTCTCCATTTTCTCCAAATCAAGATCTTAACAAACCTTAGTTTCTTCATAAACATTTCTGCTAGAGCTCCAGTTTATGCATAAAATTAGGGCAAAATTTTGAATCAGAAAGGTGAGAATCAAACTGTCCGCAATAAGCCTCATAAATTAAAAATGGTGAAGGATTCAAAATACTGACATCGGAAATTCACAAATCCGGTCCTGAAGATTAGCGATAAACAGGTAAAATATAAAATCGTTACAATGTAGATTGCTCGACTGTGTTATTCTGTTCCTTTTTTAACTTACCGAAATTTCAAGCGAACATGTTGGGGGTCTCTTAGTCGCTAACCAAATTCGAGGACCCAGTGTATCCGACACTTTGGGAGACCCAGATGATATGCAACTAACGTTAAGTCATCATGCACCTGCCAATCCATAACCCTGGTTGGGAAGTAATTTCAGTGAATATGTAGAACTGAATTTCACAACAATAAGTCAAATTTGACCTAGACACATTTTGACATATCTTCTTCAATGGGAATACCCACCAGCCAAACAGAATGTTTGACTTCATCCGAATTCATACTGAAAATGTGCAGTTCAAAGGCGAACTTTTAGCAGCCTGTGATAAACGGCGCTTTAATAAAAAAAAGTTGCTTTCATCGCAATTTTAGAGTCTGTACTTCACTATTCATTCAAAGTTGTATTGAATGCCTAGAAAACCGAAAACAGCTTTAAGACCGGTATGTATTTTAATTAATTTTCTAATTTTTCTCTATCTCACCATGTTGTGAATCATGAGCAACTTTTTAACCAAAGATAAATGAAGGGAATTCTTATTGACGATTTTCTCAACATTTTTCTTATATTTCAGAGCTTCAAACATGAAAAGAGTCTGACACCGGACAACCGAGATTTCATTTCGAAACCGAAATCCGTCAAAATTTAAAAAAGCTGAGGATTTGCCCACAGTAGCAGTGTATACAGGCGAAAGGAAAACAGGTATTTTGTAAGTAAATATCCGACGTTTTTACACGAAGCATCGTTCAACTATAAGTGAATGTTTGCGCTTGGTAACATGAATATGCAAAGAACCTATCGAAACGTAGCTTAAATATTAATATAAAACAATATAAACTTCACGAAAGCTACACGAACAGTGAGATGATGACTAGATGAAAAAGTAATTCAAATAAAATGCATTTGAATACTCAGTAAAATTAACCAAAAATTAAAATTGATTCATAAACAATTCGTACCCATAGACACTGGGGTCTACGGACTCTACGATCGGCAA
Organism: Moniezia expansa; assembly: GCA_019097775.1. NCBI lineage: Eukaryota > Metazoa > Platyhelminthes > Cestoda > Cyclophyllidea > Anoplocephalidae > Moniezia > Moniezia expansa. The sequence goes on along the minus strand of JADFDV010000062.1, from coordinate 1,796,535 downwards.
TACCGTTGCTCCGCTAAGTACTGACTTTGAATTTGGTCAAAGTCATGTGTATCTACCGCAAAGTGTAAGAGATTAGTGACATCGTCTTTCAGAAAACAGGTGAATTTTTACACAAATCTATCATCTGTGAGGGCAGGTCAATCGTTTTTAGATGCTCAAAAAGCGGGCTTTACACTTATCTCCAGGCCAGAATACCGATAAATATTTTCAGACAATTGTTAAATGATCTGTTTGATTCATCCAAGATGATTATATATTAAATCTTAACCAAATTGGCCGATGAAAACACACAACATTTGGGTATAGAGGTCCTATAGAACCTTAAAGTAGACTCATTTCCTATGCAGTCTATTTGAAGTGGAAGCTTTTATAGACTCTAGGTTGGGCAGCAAATGGTGATCATTCCATTAATAATAGAGAGGGAGGGGCTTGATGGCAACCCCTACTTTCTAACCCGGGAAAAACACTTTAAGATTCGGCTTACTTTGTTTAGCCAAGTGATTTATTTAAAATAAATAAATAAATAAATAAACCCATTTTGAAGGCAAGTGCCTTCGGATGTTTATCTACTTTCAAGGTGGTCAAACCTACTCTCAACCTCTTCGTGGTGACCACCGGTAACCTCAGGAGCAACTCTGGGGGCTAATGAGAGGCGGCCGGTTAGGACTAACCACCCTCCAGACGTATAAAATTAGATTATGCCAGCAGAAGTACAATTTCTTACAGCTTAGAACACGAGGCACGATGTAATTAACCGGATTCATAGTTTCAGGCTGGAGTGTGGAATACACGTGCATGTAGCAATGAAGGAAGTCTCCATCAGAATTCTGAAAGATTTCTGGTAGGAGACATGAAGACGGACGAAGATGGACTTACCCTAATGGATGTAGAGTAAATAAAATAAAAAACTTCGAAATGATGCAGGTTATTTGACGACGCCTTGACTGAAGTATTATCATTGTGGCCATCTTACAGTAAATCAGCATCACAAGCAAGGAGTTTTGAATTCTACCGCCAGATCAACGATTTGTATTTTGAATCATTTCACTATCAGCCCTTCAAATTCAGTAAAAAGTTCCGATTCATGTAAATTAATAAATGGCATAAGTGAGCGGAGAATTCAATGTTAGTGAACAAGCTGGTAAATTCGATAGATCGCTTTCTCTGCTCTTGCACCTTCGTTACAATGGTGGACTACGTCACCAATGTCTAAGGCAGTTAAATTAAAGCAAAGCGGACATATCTGCATTGACAGGCACCGAAACACTTTTGCTACCTCAGGAGGTGTAGAAATCCAGTTTATCTCACTTTCGGAAAAGTTAAAAAATCTTTGCTGCTTTAATGATTTAAGTAGCATCCCAAAACCTTAACGGGTAAGGACAGGAGGGTACCCACCCCTGCACTTCTCTTTCCCCAAAGGGGAAATTAAGGAGGCGATGTTTCAGATCCTCACACCACTAATTATCTCTCAGCCATAGGAACTATGAGCAGGATGGTTGGCCATGAACCTGATTTATGAATTCCGCCTCGCTTTTCGCAAATGCTGTAAATTATTTGACGCTAACCATAATTGGTGTCTTATGTGAGAGAACTGAAAAAATTCAGAAGAGGATCAAAATCCGAAACATTTGTTTCTCTAACCTTAATTCTAGCCAAATTCCTTGCTTTTCAAAGTTCTAAAGATTGTCTTTACTGACGAATCTATGGGGCAACAGGTCAGTTACCGCTGGCACTATATTCCTAGGAGGTTCCAGCTATTAGCTGTTAATTTGAAATTCACGGTTACTTCTTGAGGGCGTTAATCATATCACGACTTTCTGATTTTCTTAAAAAAAAAAAGATTAGTTTGTGGTCACTTGGTAGTCTTTAATAGTAATTAATGAGGCTCACTCAATATTTCTAGGAAAATGATGGAACCATAATGGCTTTGTAGCTCTCGCTTGGATGGAAGTGTAATAAATACCCAACTTACAACCTCCGAAGGCTTTTAAAGGAACAGCCAAATTTAAAACACATGCGAAGTTACAAAGTTGACGGATCTACAGCCATGCGGTTTTGATAGCCATGTTGTTTGTTCATTTCTTTCATGAAGACCAGGAATCTCATTCGCACAAATTCCTTGACCTTGTTGCCACTGTAATTTGTTCGTCCTAGTAACTAGACTCAAGGATTAGCTCTTTTCACTTGAATCATACGTCACGTTCACCAGGTGTTATCTCCATCCGTCCACTAACTTTTGTAACTCTCTGACTTACTGAAGAATAATGGTTTATTTATTTTTAGATCAATTCGATTTGCTGGACAGCAATTTTAATAAGAATACCAATTGAATAAATCAACCCAACTTTTATACAGTGAAATCGTTAAATGAAATGGTCCGTTTCTGTGTTACAATTAACCCAGCATGAATACAGTCTGAGCAGAGTTCTAATCCAGACAGATTGTTGATTTATAACGTTTGAATTTTATCAAAAGTATTGCGATGAAGCTACTTGCAGTGACACCAATAATCTGCACCATCAGCGTTGAATCAGGAAGGTGTGCTGCTGAGACCGGATATTTTGTCATTATGGAGAGTCTTGGAAGTGGCTTAAAATGAAGTGGAATGATGTGGCAGTTGTTAGCGTAGTCCCCAGTGCATTAAAAATCTGAACTCACCCTCAACTTCCCCAACTCATCCCCGTAGATATGATTGACCATGAAAGTTTTCATTTTACACTTCTCCTCAATAAAAGATCTCTCATGATAAAGCATTCAGATAGGCGAAGTAGGTTGAGAAAAAGATCAGAATAGGCAATATAACCAAAGTAATGATTAAAAACTGTCTCTTGGTGCAATATCCCTTTCGGAGTACTAGAGACAGCATACAGACCCAAGGATCTGACGTCACACCACTATATAACTGCCATGCTAACCCACCTTATAAATTCAGCCGGTATAAAATGGTGCATATTTTGGTCATATTGGACTCGAAAAGTATTCGAGACAGAGTTCTGCCACTGCTGAAGTTCCGGTATTCAATTTAGCTCTCCATTCGTTTCCATCTGATAATGCAGGCTACTAATAATATTACATATACTATTATTTTAATAATAAAAGAGTAATGAAAAATTCGCTTGTTAGAGCTAACAATCCAATCATGATTTACAATTTTATGACTGCCAGATTTCGATAGTTATCATTGAAATTCTTTCGAATAAGTTGCAGTAATGTTCAGTTAAATCCTTTATATTCAGTAAACATTTTTTCAAAAAAAAACAACAAACTAGACGAACTGGCTAAAGTAGAAATATAGTTTTTTGGTTGGATTATCTATTCAAAAACAAGGTCTTAATAGTGCTTTCCATTTTCCTCTCAAGTAGATGGACTTTTCAGCTATCATTCAGAGATTCCAACGACACTCCGTCCTCAAATGAGCACCAAAGTAACTCGTCCTAGAGCGATGACCTCTAGTTTCTACTGTCAATTCCAATGTCCTTTCAGTGAAATGTCTTTCTGCTTAATCTCTTCCATATAAATAAAACGCATGTCACAAACTGGTAGTCCTATGATCATAGGGAATTTCAAACCCACTGAGCAAAGGCGTAATAATTGTAACAACCATTTGGATGGGGTTTATTGTTTTCAGTGATTGTTAACGATTGATCTTGGAAATTTAATGCAATCAATACCTCCAGTTTTACTGATACATCCTGTTCTATACCGCTTTCACGGTGACAGTGATTTGATCTTAAATGTACATGAGTTAACTTTTTCAAATTCGTTATGCGTTATATTTGTATAATCTTAATAAATAAGATGTTGTTAAAATTCAAGAATTTATTAGCTGGATTGCACATGCTACAGTACTGCTTTGAATCAGGTTTGGAGTACACGTACTGCAAAGCAAGGCCCCATGTGATAAAAAATGATAGAATGGACCACAATTGCGCCTGTCCACCAACATCAACTGATACCCAGACAGCGGGCTGTTCCTGCCCTAGATCGGAATTTAACAGCCTAGCTCTTTATTCTAACATGCACCAGGATTTTCAAAATTTTAAAAGAAGTGCAAAAAAATATTTGTTCGACCTCTTCTTATGAAACGACTTCGAGAATCATATCAGGTTCCGGGTAGATCCTCAATATCATCTATAAGAAACTGGGTGAATACTGTACTAATTGTTGCTACTAAATTGTGCTATTTAAACATTCCTTAGAATAAATATCTTTCCACCAAGTATTCCAGTAGTGAAAATGCAGGTTTTCGATCAGTTGCATTCGATATCAGCCGATAAACAAATGGAATATTTGTGTATGGCCCTTGTTTCCAGCATAAGGCTTTTTTAAATAAAGTGAAAAGCATTAGAGACCCAGGAAAAATCTATTTGCGAGACCTTGAGATGTGTAAATGGACTGATAAACATTTCGCAGATAAAGTATCATGTGACTATGTGAGAGGCCATTGGTCTACAAACAGGACACTGCTGTAGACACCAGTGAGAACGTCAACCTGATTCACTTGGCAGTTTCACACTGCACTAAGAATGGATCTGTTCTTTTTTTCCTACATCACAAGTAAGAATTACTCTTGTTGGTACAAAACCATGTATTCTTGTGTTAGTCATATCAACTAACTTTTTATTTGAGTTTACTTTATTGAAAAGTTTGCTCTTCCAATCTCCATGTAGAATTTCTACAATTTGGTGCTCTCATTTCAAGGGTAAGCGTTTATTTCGTTTATGCCTGTAGGCGCATAAGCCCCGGTGACGATTGGTTTATACCACAGAATTGCCGCTACGAGTCAATTGGTTGAATTATGCGACGACCAATCATGCGTGGGTGGTTTACTCCCGCACTCATTTTCGAAAATGCTAACCACCAATGAACAACCAGCTATTGAATTTTCGCACCTCGACAGTTCAACTCACCATTATTGAATAGACGATTCCAGATTTTTGCTGTAAGTTAATTTGTTAACCATTATCCGATTACAAAGGTGTTTCTATTCTTGAACTCAAAACTATTATTCTTTAAATATTAACGTTCTTCAACTTGATCTTTTTCATTTCCATTGCATTCTAGATGGCAAATGACGATCAATTGGAAAATATCAGTCACAGTCACTCCAATTTAGGTGACCGAATTAGCTATGGATCAAACAGCTGCTACTATCAAAGTCCCCTATTGAGATTGCTGGACTATACCATGGACTTCCATCAAGGAAATACAGGACAAAATCAGGATGATGTAAGTGAGGCTTAATATGTCGCTATTATCACCTTCTGCATACCTGCTAATGACCCCTCCATGTCACACTGAAAGCGTGAGATATACCTACACTTCAAATTTCACTCTCGGGTGTGTTTGTGCAGAGAATAGAGAAAAATTTATGTCTTCGTTAGATGGTAAGAGATGTAAAAAAACTATGTTCTCATGCAGTATTTACTTGCTCACATATACACCACTCCAGAGCTCCACTTAAGAGCTGATCTAATTTGTACGCTAGCAATTTTCTTCAGCTGGATTTCCACACAACTCTTTAAATTTACCAATGTAGTTAGGCTTTCATTATCTATTAATGGTTTATTTCAAATTAAGGGATAAATGCTTGCGCTTAATCAATGGAATTACAAATCAAAACCTTGAATCCAATTAAAATACTAGTTTTTCAGAACGTTGATAGGAACACTTTAAACAGGTTCGTTGACACCAGTGTGGATATCCTTTCATCCAAAAAGACTTGTCGATATAAGCATGAATGTTGAGGGAGTTAATCATTATGATGTTTATAAGAATCGAATCCACGTCTAGTTGAGGGAACGTAATCCAAGCAAGGATAGAAGATTTAAATAGTTTAAAGCCTAGTCGGGAATACATTTGGTGAATGATGTAAGGCGTCATTAGCCCTAAGAATGATAAGTTATTTGCTTAATTTTTTATTTGGTTTGAAATTCTAGCATGAAATGATATTTGTGAACATGACTGTCTCTAACTTCAAGATTCTCAAATAGGAGAATGCGATGCAGATTTTACAATTATTAACCTTCAAATCTTCGAAGGTCTACTCTTGCACACCTAGTTCAAGTTATGCTCACAAATGAACTCATTGGTTCATAGTCGACTCCTCGAAAAACAAGGTTCAAAAATAAAACGCTGTTGTTTATGCAGAACCTTTTTCTTCGACTTGAAGAAGAAATTAAACTCTTTTGAATGATGGGACATAATTAGCAAAATAATGAGATAATTTCGAAAACTGTCCACCCCTAGCCCTCGATTCCTGCTACTTCGTACTGCATTCCCAGTAAAAAATGCTAATTATTGTGGAGAGACCCGCAAGACTTTGGTTAACAAATATGGCTTAGGAGACTCAGGAACAGCCCTTCATCTTAAAGACTGTTTTTTGGTTCGTGCCTGTACTTTTTTCATTGCTGAAAAACTTGACTCTCGATAAATTTGAGAGGCTAATGTTTGAGATTTACCATCACAGACGAGCATAAGCCCTGAAAATGTGGTATTCCATGGAGATATGTTTAGGCAGGCTTTCGTGTTTAGCTTCGCCAACTGAGAAATCTTATTTGGCAGACCCGATGTCTCAATAGAAGTAGAGGAACACTGACCACCGCGTGCATAGCAATTAGTTGGATGTTTACCTCTTTACATAAGTCTTCTAAATGCAGATGGAATTCAGTGCAGCTCACTTTGTTCTGTTGCATACCACTGAAAATGAAATCTTTAAATAGAAAGGTCAGTATTTTTACGTTACTTTTAAAGGTTGCTCAAGCCCATTTCAGCACCTCCGACCTAGTCTGATCAAATTAGAAGTATAGAGCTGATTACCCCCAAATTTGTTGGTTGAATTTCAAGTTAAAATTTGTAATTCAACACTATCAATACTTTAAAGAATTTACTTTAACTCTCATAGACTCAGCTATCAGTGCCACTTTTCGACTATGGAACAGCACTTTTCCAGAGCCAGGCTATTTCTCCCGTTTCTAATATTGAATTTAATGGCTTTCAACTAAATTTTTCCTAAAATAAACAAGTGCGAATGAGATTAGGATCTCGAATTTCATCGTTCTTCAATGAGTGCTTATTTTATCAATTAGATTCAATAATGAAGTATTCAATATTTTATAGAATTCGCGTTCTCAAATTACACCCTATCAACCAAACGGAGGACTTTCGCCGAGCTTTGCCTGCGATTCCACGCAAAATATCATCTTCACGGCTTCTCAGTCTTCCTCTGTTGGGGCTTCCACCTATGCAACGGAAGTAAATAAGGTATAACAGAATTCGCTGTATTTATATACACCCTAAATTTTCATCTACTCAGATCGATGCACCTTAAGTAAAGTTTTTTTAATTGGAAGGCGATGTATCAAACGAATTTCGGTAGTTGCTACCATGTTGATGAACTAGGTCTGGGTGCAGCATACCATTGGTCCTACCCTTCAACTCCACTGGCACTCAGTTCACATCAGCCACCTCAAAACTTAAGTAGGTCAAATGCAGAAGTCCTGTGGAATGCTTTTCATGAAGCGGGTGGTCAGTCTTCCGGTTTTGCTACAACTTACTCAACCTATCCACAACACTTTCAGTATCACAAACCAGTATCTAATCGCATGCACCCCCATATGATGCAATACCAAAATCGTCAATTCCGAAGGCAGCAAAACCGTCCTTATCCGCAGGCGCTCGGAATAATTCCAGAACAACTACATCGGCAACCAGATCAGGCTGAAAATGACCAGGTAGCTAAGCGCCACTCGGCTGCGGCGCCTGGCACTGTCAGCAGGGGTGAGATATCATTTAAGAACAATCGGTTTATCTAAATATTCACCTATTATTTCTAAAAATTAATCACTGGCATACTTTCTAATACATAAATTCTGACAAATTCTACATGTAACATTTTCTGGGTTTAGAATCCCCTTTTCTGGCAGTTCAGAATTCATTCTATGATCAAGAATGTGTACCAATATAAGATTTATCAACAATCTCTCGCCGGAGGATAAATGTTAAATTTTGTGGTATGAAATCGAATGAGATGAATTGTTGAGAAGGGACTGAGGCTTTGAATTTGCTCCGTTGGCTAGCACTCGAATAGCTACCATCGAACTATACATACAGTGTTCGTTTTCAAAAAAATTAATCTTAGATCACTAACTGTTTGTCTAGAATGACATTTTCAAACCCCTTCATTCAGTCTCTCACCAGCTATCTCCGTTTGAAGCTATTTAGTCCATGCGTTAGTCCAGTCACTCCTCATTTTTCTTCCAACTAAAGCTCCAATAGGCCTGCCAGGAAATACCTTACTTACAGCAGTATTCCGCCTTATGTACACTTGTCATCTCACTAAAGACGACATTAGGATAACGAGACTCACCATCGTGCGCTGCCATTCTCTTTTCTGACCTATTTTATTGCATAATGTCGAATGTAGTGACTTTCCAGGTGCCAGAACTCATGGTATCCGAAGTCCTGTAAGCACAATCCATTGTACAAAATTCTGGTTCAAGAATTGTCTGGATATTCCTTTTTGTCTCACTTTGCAACACCAATAAATTTTCACTTAAGTCATGTCTTTAGACACGCTTTTTTTCTGTGTTAGAAATGTATAATTCAACTAGATTTGGGTTCATTTGTATTTGTCATCCGAGAAAGTTCCTTCTCGTCTAGATCTGTTGTATTTTTTCAACAGGTCTGACTTCAATCTGCTGCAGAAGAACAGGTTCCCACTTTATTTATTAAATATATTTTCGCTCACCTTTGCCGATCTAAACCTTACTAATACTAATATATAGAGTCCCAAGAGAATGGCCATAGCAGGTGTTGGCAGGTATTTCACCCATATATTTAACAATTTCATCGAGATTATTTATATTATGGGTCAGTTATCTCCCACTGGAGATAGAGCTCTGTGTTCCGCTTGTAGAGATCCAAATTCTCTTCAAAAATAGGCTTGAGTGACTGTGTTAGAAAGACATTTTATAGGTCATAAATGAGAATGCTTTCGACTCTTAAGGTAACTTTGATTGGAACCTATAAGCAAGTCTTACTGGCCTGTGTCAGTCGTCTACTTGACGTATCTAAAACAGTAAGGCATTTTTTATCTTGAAGTAGTATTTGCAATTGCATATTACCGGACAAATTAATGCGGCAACATTAGAAATTCAATGGCTACCACAAGTTCTAAATGTAGACTACAAGGAAAGTTTAAATTCTTTCTTTCAAATTTGGAGTTGTTTGAAGTGTTAAGTTCAAGAAGTAAAGTCAAATTTTATGGTACTCAGTAAAACTCTCCAATTAGGAGACATTTCTGCTTTTCTCTCGTACCAATAGTCAAAATACAGTCAATGATCGCATAGCCTTTTTAACTTACTATTTAAAATGTCTAGTAATCATGTATCTGATGTTGTAATCAGTCAAGTGCTGGAAAAATGAGCGAAGGTGCACTTTGTACCTAACTATCTGCTCTCTGCTACTAGAATATCATGTCCGATGTTTTGAGGTCCCCTTTTTGAATAGTTTGAGGTATCGTTTCTAAGTGCTTGCATCTAAGCTCGAGGGTTAAAAAAGTAGTAATTAACCTGGCATTTAAAGGATATTTTATTTTAAGTCCCCTAGACCTTTTGAGTTAAAAAGGCCTTAGGACGTACTCTTTTACCAGATTAAATAGGTTTGTTTGGTTTCAATCATCACCATGTTAAACGAGCGAAGGGTAAAGCCATTACCTCTGATCGGTTCAGTGATATCGTATTCATTTTTAAATCTCATAAAACCCATTATTTATTAAGCTTACTTGATTATAAATCTAGAAGATAGGTACCAGAATTACCACTGAACACGATTATACTAAACTCTGTGCAGCCATATTTCACATAGCACTCTTCTTTAGTGAGCGCATTGCTTGACAATCACATCGTATTTCATGTGTGTTGCTTCTATTTTCGCTGGTTTAAAGTGCACAGAAGAACGTGAAAAAGCACAAACTGTAATCATATTCTCTATATATTATCCGCTCCAAACCCCAGCCATTTGCGTATACAATTACTTTGTTTTTGTCTCTGATCTAGAAGAACGAAACACTTCGGTCACATTCATTCAGATGGGTAAAGAGGAATTCATTGCCTTCGAATGCGAAAGAACGAAACGCACGATTTTGGACTCTAACCAAGAATATAAATGCTTCTGATGACACTCGCTGACAGTTGAATTTTGAACCGAATGATCTGATTTAAATCTTTACATCCTGTCTCAACAAATATACTTGGGACTGTAAACTTCAGCATTACCAATATTATAGCGTGTGCATTGATGAACCATCCGTCCTAAGTAAGCGACTTATAATGACTAGCTCACCCTATTCCATTTAATTTGGCGGTAAACGAAGAGTCTTGAAATGTCTTTTTCAACCAAGGCTGATAATAATAATTAATATGACAGGCAATCACCATCCACAGTTTGCGTTGTTAAAAGCCCAAATCTTTTGCTACTTATATCATATTAGTAGGCAGTGTGTTATTGCACCATCGCATTTCCATTTTCATTAATGCTTCCATTTAGCGCAAGGTTCAACTCGCAGAGAGCGGACCATTTATTCACCAGAACAGCAGGAAATTTTGGAAAAGTTTTTTAACTTCAACCAATATCCTGATATTAGCGCTCGCGAAGAATTGGCTGAAAAGATCGAACTGCCAGAATCACGGATCCAAGTTTGGTTCAAGAATAGAAGAGCAAAGGAGCGCAACCGAGAGAAGCAAAAACAGCAAGCGCAAAGCCTTTCTAACACGATCAACTGAGTTCTCTTGCCTTATTTCCAACCAGCACTGGTCAATTGTTCTTTGTGTACATAATTTGCCGTACTCTAACTTTTTCGCTTCATCAAAAGCTATGATGCCGAATCAAAAACAATTTAGAATGCGTCTCAATTATACAATAAATAAATACTATTTCTGCTTTTTTATTATTATCTGGTTAGTAAAGCTCTTTAGTAATCTTCACATTAATTTCGCATTTTCGAGTAAACAATATGATATTACAAAAATTTAGAAAGCTCCACATGTTTATAATCGCATTTTTTCGGTCAAGGAGACAGTTAGATTTATTTCGTAGTTGGAAAGACATTTTTCAGGTTATAAAGGGAGATTCAGGTGCACCCGATACGATTTCGTGGCCCCAAGCACAAAATATTTGGATGTTTACTTTGTTGCTAGGCTACCGGCTCCACGAATAGCAACTAAGCAAATGGCATTTAGATCTGATGAGAGGGCACTTCTTTCCCTCTTTCTACTCTCTTCCATATTATAGAAAATATGGCCAGAAGATACCTGGGTAAGTGTATACCTATCATCTTCAAGCTAATCTTTGGTCTTTTTGAAGTATTACATCAGTATTCAGTGTTCTATATTCTACTTTTCCTACAATGAACCAAAAGGCAGTAAGGCTTGAAAGGGAATTCAGTTATAAAAAGCACAGATTTTGAGCCCGCGTTTTAAAATTACCAAAGTTAGTAATGTATTTCAAAAGCGTTGGATGTTAGGTAACAATTCTCAGTGCCCAAATTATTATTCTGGTACTATCTTGGCAGACTAAAGTCTCTAGCTTGCAAATTCAATCAGCTCCCTTAAGATTATGGCAGTTAGGAAGCTACAAGTTCCAAATACATTAAGACGATACCCCGTTCTAGCTGGTTAATGATCCTAGAGGCGATAAAATTCCACTTATAACAGACTTGCTTATGAGGAAAGACCGAAAAGTGTCACGTCGCAATCTACCCGGTTTAATCGGTGAGAATACATCCATAACTTGCTTGTTACTGTTTTGTGAAAGACAAACTTAAATTTTTTTTATAATCGAACAACTTTCAAAAGAGGATGAGGTAGCACAGTCATAAGCATTTCTGTCTGAAAATAAGATCTTGGCTCAGTCCTTCCTTATTCTGTGTGGTGGAATAATAATACTTGAAAAGATTTAATCGGCAGACACTATTTATTAAATATGGGAAGGTAACACTCCTATGGATGTACGGGTGGCCTTGATGTTGGGATGGAATTCAGATATTCTTGTGCAGACGTCTCGCTGGCTGGTTGTGTCCACGTGTATTGGATCCAAAACCAAGTGACTGGGTTAGTTGCTGGCACATCTACATGTAGATGTCACCTGAACTTGAAACTTCTTGATGTACTTACCTAACACTTATTGATATTCAAGTCTGAACGAATGCTATTTTGCTTATATAGTGGATGAATTTGAACTCCTGTTTATTAATTAGGAGAACTTGAACGATGATAGTATTCAATAAATAGGAGCTTCAGAAGTACATCCGAGATAAAATCTTTGAAACTCCGAACCAGATTTCGTCTGCACAGTTCCTAATAAGCCCCACCTTTTAATTCTCATTTACTTGGAAATTAATAGCTCAGCTATTACTTCTAGAAAACGGGTTTCTATTCACGATATTCTCTTGCAAGTCGTTCGTTTGGAAATCGAGGGGTCCCCCTAAATAACTTCAAACATTCAAATCGGTTAGCAAACGTAGGAAAAGTAAAAATATTTCCTCGAAGTGAGCTTGGTGAAATTCATTCTCACTTTAAAAGTTTAAGGCTGGTTAATTAAAGTTTAGAAAGAATATTCATCGAATTTCATATGGAATATTGTAAATTATTTATCCTCTTCGTTTATTTCAGCTGCTCTTATTGTAATATTAACAATATTAGGATGTGAAACTACCATGAATGCCACAAATAGCAATCTAGAAGTTTTACGTCTCATCGAGGTCCACGGAATGAATGCGCTGCATGCAGGAAAGGATTACTTTCAGCTCAAAAAACCTCTTCGTTCAAAGGGCGTTGAACTTCAAAATGTCCGTATTTACAATCTAAAGTCGATGTACAGGGGCTGTGCGTTGATAACGAAACGATTGTCGCCAAGGGTAACTGTAAATTCCGGGTGGAAAATCGACACACAATGTTTCAGCTTAACCTGGTGTGTCGGCTTCCAGAAGCTGCGTGTTGAGGCCCAGTCAAAGTTAACTATCTTTTTCAATACTAAGGTAGGTCCCTAAATTTCAATAATAAAAAAAATAATAATAAGATCCATGCTAAGCTTAGATAGACACATGAACGGATAATGGCGTCTGGTTTGACTCTGAGTGGCTACTTCGCAAGTTAGTTTCATAAATCAGAATTTTGGGGCATCATTCATCGGAAGGTACGAAGGAACAGTGGTTCTATCACTTGAGCATTTTATGGTATGGTCAAAGTACTTGCAATGAATGCTTGATTCTAGAAAAGATGGGGTCGTTTTCCTTTCTGAGGTGAAGTACCAACGTGATCAAGACAAAAATGACTGTGCTTATCTATCTCAATAGCTCATCTTATAAGTGTCAATCGAGAGAATTTAACTTCAAGAAGGGTGTAAGAGCACAGAAAAGGTCATTACAAGCGGTATTAAACGAACTGTTTTACGTAACCAAAAAAAATTGAAATGTTCCATAACAGATTTTCCGAACATCTAGTCGCTACTATTCTGTGAAGGTTTTATGGCTCTCAGCCGATGCTCGGGTCATTTTGATGCTTGCCGTATTTGAGGGAGATTTTGATTCAATCAGGGCTTTCCTAATGGGAAATGTGGAAATGGTGAGCTATCCACAACACTTGTACATAATTTGTTGTGATATTTCACGAGGTTATTTATTTCTGTTTCGTGGACGGAATGATCCAAAGTGTTATTTTGGTCTACAAATACTATAAAGGAATACTGCATCATGTTTTTGAGGTAAATCTATGGTTTATAGGGACAAGCAGTAGCTCCTCCAGTTGACTTATGTGTAACGTCTGAGAGGCCGAAATGTTGCCATTTTAAGTAAATCCAACGAGATTATCAAGGTATGTTTCTAAGCTTGAACTATTTGAATTTCTTTAGTTCCACGACGTAATGATAACAATTAATCCATTAATCCTGAGGACGCAGCTAAAAATATGCTTTCCGTTCGTGGAGCCATTAACGCCTCCGAAATCGAACACGAATTCGCCAGCGAATTCTTCTTGTGATGCCGCATTCTCCATGGAGGTCACAGACGTCGATTTCATGAAATGGGATGGTATTCGTCTCAAGGGCACTGGCACTTTCAACAAAATCGCAGCAGTTCTTATTAATACTGGAATATTTGATCAACTGATTCGAAAAGAAATTCAGAAGAAAATGAAGAATATGCTGCCGGAAAAGTTTACGAACCTCAGGCAAAAAATCTGCAATGAAATAGATCGTCTTGTCAAACAAACTATTGAACGTTACGCTGTCAAGCCCCCTCAACATTGAGTTAGAGCTTTGAATATTGAAATGTTTGACTTTATATCGCAGAGCTGACATTTTTTGCTTTGTACTTGTCAGGTTTGGTGACGATTTTCATCAATAAGCACTTTTGATAAAGTACATCCACTGATGAGGTTAGTTATGCAGCCAATACAAAAGCAGATACCGACCCGGAAATAAAGCTCAACTCTCTTAAATAGGAGCTAAAATGTAAACTTGCCCAATAATTTGAAAAAAAATGATTAACAACAAACCATTTTCTTCGTGTGTCATGTAGGTGCCTCCCTCGGGAGCTACGGGAACAAGGGGTGTTTACGATTGCCTTAAAAGGCAGTACCTATTCTGAGGTTTAGAAGAATAGAAACAGGCGATCATTTGACAGCATTCAATGTCAGATTTAAATTAAAATTGAGTAAAAAGCGCGATTCATTATAAATTAATCATTCTGCTACTTTTATCTGGCATGATTAATTCAATTTTAACAGGCTGAAACCTCTGCAGAGATTCTTAAGTGGCCTTCTATTGTTTGCTGAAATCATTACAAATGAAGCTTTCAAACTTCTACTTCCAAGCTGTTCCAAGCTGTAAGATGTTGTACTTCTGCTGGCATAATCTAACTTGATACGTCCGTAGGGTGATTAGTCTTAACCAGCATTTCATCCCACTTTTTTTATTTTCTCTCCACCTATTAGGGCAAGTCCCGAGGACTTATTGGGGGTACAACAGAAGCACAAATAGCTTTTATAACAAGTAAGCACAACAGTTAACAATTTTGACGTCTTCGTTTGTCCGGTCTCTTCTCTGGCATGGCTTCGTCGTACAGGTAGCAATTCAGTTTCACCTCGCCCGCCCTCGTCCGTCTTCAAATATCCTCCAGAGATCACACCTTCAACATTGTGGTGGAGATTCCGTTCATTGCTAAATGCACGTGCATTCCATAGTCCAGATTGAGATCAGGGATCTGGTTATTTACGTTGTGCCTCCTATACCAGGCTGTAAGAAGTTGCACTTCTGCTGAAATAATCTATTTTTATACGTCCGGAGGTTGATGAGTCCCAATCGGCCGCCCCTCTCACTAGCCCCCAGAGTTGCCCCTGGGGTTACAGGTGATCACCACGAGAAGGGTGAGAGTAGGTTTGACCACCTATTCCATTCCATACTACTACTTTTTTACATATTTTCAGCTATAAGTATTGAACTGGTCCGATTGAAATCGTGGCTCAATTCAATGACAGTTAATTGTTTACTTGATTGATAAGCTCATTAAATTTCGAGGTTGACAAAGAACCTTATTCAGTAAGTTAATTCACAGATTGAACTTCGAATGAAATAACTCTCGAATGATTTATTTTGAACATTATCAATGATTAAGTACCAACAACATTTAGGACAATGGAGTTCGGTACCATCCTTTCTTTGAAAAAATTTTCGGCTAATTGGTTTGCATAACTTGAATATTTGCTTCCATTTGATCTCCACGTTGTTTGGCTTTACATCCTAAATCTGCTAGCCTTTAAATTCAAATAATTTATTGAAATTACTATTTAATAGGTTTATCAAAACTATTCCGTATTGTATTTGTTTATATATACAATTTGAGCATGTGACCATTTTGCATACCCTTTGTTAATAAGGTCTATGCAAAATTTTTAGTCATACTACTAATTTCTATTTTTCAAGCCCATTAAAACAAATACTGGTCTATTTAATTAAATTAGTGTTTGTAGAAAGTCCAATTATTTGAACAGGAAGGATCCTAGTAAAAAAATTTCCATTGTAGTCTCAACTTCAACACGAATATGAGTAGCCTGTTTCTTATACGTACTAAGCGCTTGAGTTTTATTTGAATACCGCTTTGTAATACATTTTTACATAAATGGTTCAAGTGCATCTCAAAACAATAAGTCAATCCTTATTAAAGATTTCAATCTTAAAAAAGGCTATTAAATTACCGTCCAAGCTCGGAAGTCAACTTTGCCAAAGCTTCCGATGATATTTAGTTTCTGAATTTGACATATTTTTAAATATAGCATAGCGTTTCTTTTAGTTTTTGTCCATTAAGTGAGTTGCGAATTTGCTCTTTATGGTTACAGGAGGATCGAAATAACTTGAGCCATTAGTTCTCTTACCTGAAATTTGCTGAATATAGCATTCATTTCCCAAAAAGGCAGCTGTTTGCTAGTATGATCCGGATTGGATCAGTTAGGGCAGTGAGGCTGCGATTTAGTAAATGGAAATACTGCTGACCTCACATTTTTAAAAAATGCTTGCATTTTTCATGAGATGATGGCTTGCATTCAAAAAGGGCATTAGGCCTTGAGTTTCTATCGAAATAAACGAGAGGCAAATGTCTACCGTTGGGGGACATATAGATTAGACGAAAAAAAGAGGGTACTGTAAAAACTTTACTGAATCCGAAGGCTTTTGTTCAATTTTCAATAAGACTTTCAGCAACCATAGGAACATTTTCTGTGTTAATCTGCTAGGAGAAGAGCTGGGCTTAAATAAAAAAGGATTGATAAGCATTATAAAATACTTGTTCAAGCAGATATTTTATAGACGTGAAAATATACTTGAAGGTCTTCTAATGTATGGTATCGGGCTTGAATTTTGCACCTAGCAAAATAGTAGCTATTCACCGATGCTGTAATGAACGTGTACGCAGTTGGCTCATGGAGTGACAAGGATCCGAAACCTGCCAGTCAGCATACAATGGTTAAAAGGACCATTCAAGCTAGTTGAGGCCGGTGGGAAAAGGCAATACCCAAATAGGAGCTGTTTAATTGGAGGTCTCAAAGCGCCTGACCCCTTCTCAGCACGAGAGTCAAGAGCAGACAAGGCAGAAGGAGAAGCTGTTATCCAGGTGCTCTTTGGCCTGTTATAATCAGACTATAACCGGTTAAACAGGGCTGTATTTACATTCAATGAGAACAATCGCAAGGAAAAGTTTAGTGTTCAAAGTTCATTGAAATCAGTTAAATTCGGAAAAACAAACATTTCGATCAAGTCTTCAAGACGTAGCTTACGACAAAGGGAATTAAAATTTCCTAAGAAATTTGTAAATATTCATAAATGAACATAACATTTATCAAAAAATGTAGAGTGTGAAGCGCAGCAAACAAATAAGTCAATGAATGAGAAGTACAATTTGAGATAATATAGAAAATACATATTTACAAGTGTAAAAATAATCATATTCACTGCGATCAGGCAAATATTTGTCAACTTGACCGAAAAATACCCGTAGTTCCTCAATAAACAGAATACAAAGTCTACAGACGGTGGAACATATTATTTGGCACGAGGCGCTTCCTAGTTATGAGGCTGTGTTTGGAACAGACAGTTTGCGACCCTTGAAATTTCAAAAATGACGAAAAAGTTGTTTAATAAAGTCCTTGGGCAAAATATGCCACATGATTTGCGTTTGATTTGTTCATCCCATCAAAAAGTTAAAACTCCTTCCAACTTTGTCTCTTCTTTCAAGCCGAATTTGTCCTCAGCCGAGCTTGGTTAATTCACGACTTATTCACCATTTTGTGGCTTTATTTCATTTTAATTCTTTATTTTCTAGCAGTATTGTTTGTCATGAATACATCAGTGGATTGTTAAGCATGTACTCTTTTATTTTAAACTGTAGGTTTAAATAGTGCTAGCGTTTTAATTTTTGCAAGTTCAATTTAATCAGTTCAAAAGCATCCAAAAGTACGTCCTGATCTACGGAGTGTATTGTTTTGAGATCACACGGAAATGATTCGTCAGAAGTGGATTAGCTGTCATTAAGTATTAACCTTAGTATTTATAAACCTAGGCGAATGGGAACATTAAAAGAATGAAGAACTGAGCATTTCAGCCGACAAGATTTGGACAGTTCAATAGAACACCTCTTTATATGAATACAACGATTTCGGTCACTTTTGAGAGTCTTTGAGCTCCAAATAAATTTCGTTTCATCTTCAAGGGTAGGGAAAGCACATATAAGACACTGAACGAATAGCTTAACTGGGAAAGACAGCTAATTAGATGCATCGCATAGTAGACATTGGCTATTTTCAATGATCAAGAATATAGAATCATGAATTGAAATAACTAAACACCTCGCATTTCGAAATTTATAGGTTTCGACAAAGGTAAAAAAGACAATCCAATAAATATTATCTACATTAGGACTGGCCAGTAGAAGAAGACATTTCTCCTCGATGTTCACAGAAGCCTTGCCTTCGAGATGTCGGAGAATGTGAGCTTCCACAATTCATCACACACATTGGACGAAATCAGCTTTTTGTATTGCATGGTAATGTGCTGGCCCGAAATGACAATAGTGCGCAAGCAAATATTCAGATAGATGAGATAGCATTTGTGCCTCATAACGACGATGTACATTTCCCGACCGAACCTGACAGGAAATATTTCGCTGCACGTGCCAACCAGAAGCATACTAAACTATCGATTCTCTGTGTTTATATTCGCCTTTTTTGACTTTGGCATTTTTGACGATGGGTATACCTCTATCAAAGAGCTTAGGTAGATCAAATGGGAAACCAAAATTGAAAGAAAATAACTCTGGTAAGGCACGTTCATATCGCCAAGTTGACAATTATCCAGGAAACTTTCATCCTTCAGATGCATGTAATGCTGCCTTGGGTGACAGTTCTTTAAACAGAAATGACACTATAAAGCGTCATTCGGTTTCAGAATGCAAAACAAATGCAATCGTCTCGGGCAATGGTGGACCGTTTCTGAGTGTAAACAAAAGTCAGAATCCCTTAGAACATCGCAGTTTGAAATTTCCCAGCCTAACGCTATTAAAAAGTCCGATTTATAGACCAGATTTTAGTCATCGTCGCATAAATACAACACCAAATGTTGCCGATACCATCGATAAATTCGTCCAAGCCGGAGTGGGCTACGCCTTTTTACGTGATAGTGAAACCAATACCTTTCGGCCTATTTTCCCTTACAATTATGGTATTCATTCACAAATTATCAGAAGCCAAGCCGAAGGAAACGAAGAAAGGTCCATAGGCTGCTCAAAAATCCAGAAAAAATTCCCAAATTCCAAAGAAAAAAAGGAAGTTAGCAAAGTGCTGAACTGCATCACTAAGATAGCATCAGATGGTAGCAACTCAAAGTGCCATCCAGGTAGGCCTTCAAAGGGCCGTTTTAGCAGGTCCATAACCGAGTTCAATCTGCCACTTAAATTTCGCTTCTTCCTACGGGAGAGAGAGGATATTGACAAAATGCTGAAAGACCCAGAAGATCGCAGAATACGCACTATTTGTGAACGCTTTCAATGTGATTTGGATGTGTATGATAAGAAGATTATTGCTGGATATCTCCAGTATGTAGTAGATATTTCAGCGTATCGTTCATCATCCCTATTGGGATGCGCAAGAAATTTGGATTCAGCCCTCGGCTGGAACATAACACCACAATTGATTAGCAGCAATTTACTACTGAAAAAATCTGCTCTGGTATAGTCTACATTTTCATTGCTGTTCTATGTAAAACCGAAAAGAAATAAAGTTTGGCAATGCGATGTATTTCAATGAATTGGCTAGCAATTAGAATGGTTGGCGTCCTACTTGCAAAACTCCTTCTTTGTCAACGAAATATACTTCCATTCTTGAATTTCAAATAGGAGTATTTTCGTCAGGTATTTTCGCCTTTGCAGTGAAAACTTTTGGCCTGTTTAGATATACTCATTCAAATTGAAAAGTTTGCCTATTTCCACACATTGTCATATTTTGATTTCGCCTTCTACTAAATTTTTAGTGGTTGACCGAGGTTTTAGGGTTGCCAATCATGCGTAAACAGGTCCAGTTTGTCTAGTTGCCACTCTCACACAACTGAATAATAACGCGAGGAAAATTGAGGCTTTTATTTCGAAGACTAGACTCCATGGGGTGGAACAGGGTTAGAATCCATGAAACACCACTCTTGCACGGTTTACTCCCCACTTTTAAAGGAGGAGAAACTATTAGCTTCTAACGTTCACATCGACTACAAATGTGAAATAGCCATGAGTTTCAGTTGGGTCAAAGATCATCTTTTGCAACTTTGATGTTATAAATTTGGGTCTTTCGGATTGTTGATCTTCCATTGATACACCTACGACAGCGGAATTTCTAACTGCATTTGTCAGCTCAAAACGTGTACTTAGGAAGGCTATTTCATACACACAATCGCACTAGCTTCAAACTGTTCTGGAAATTTGTTAACTTTTCCTTTAATCGGAATGCTTCAAAGTATGAAAATTTGATAAATTTGTGTTATTATTTTGTTCTACTATCGGCACACAATTCACATTGTCACCACAAAATATTACCATCGGAACCATCGTGTATTCCTCTCGAATCTGATTGTGTAATAAACATCTTCCAGCATTTAACAGCCACTAAGAAAGACTGTTAAGTACATTTTATTTCTGGTTCAACATTTTAAATGAAACTGAAAAGTACCATCATAAGGTGTACCAAGTTGTGTTGGGTACCTACAAAAGGTATCAGGTCTAATTCAGCATATTCAAAAACCCAAAGGTGGCGGGGACTTCCAATTCACGGTTCTGATAAAAGGTCTTGGCTTCTCAAGGACAGCCTCCTTCATGTGCAAGCATTTTCTCGGTCACACAAACAAAGAAATAGCAGCACTAGTGAGCATTTAGTTATTAAGGGTTCAGGATTCCTAAAATTTTATTTGCCTAGGAGATTAGTGCCAATTTCCCGTTCACAATCAGTTATCTAATATACTAGTTGCTATTGTTAACTTGTAACAAGATAAGTTGGATCACTGTTGTGTAGCTTTGAATTTATTTTTTTAACTTCTTTCTGTTTGCGCAGTGTTGGTGGTGTATTCCGAGGCTATTTTGCAAATCTTGTTGTTTTGGTTTGATAGAACAATAAGTCTCTCTAAGCAGTTGGTTTGTGTATAAGTAATTGGGGCAAAATTTGATGTACTAATTTCTTTTTAATTCAGTTTATTTTTCAGAAAATGGTTCCGACCTCATTCTTACAAATTTCTTAATTTTTGTAGTTGCACAAATCACGCATAATTTTCGAGATAATTTTTTGCAGCATTGATTCTCATCTGCTTTCGTCTCTAAGGGTCTGCAGTCAGTTGAAGTGGGGTTTCAACGTCAACCGACATTTCAGACAACTTCAGTCACATGAGTGGTCGTTCATGTTTAGTAAGCAACACTACCATGCACCAGCTCCATCTCCACTAGCTGAGATATTCCCGTAGCAGCTCAAAAAAGGTCTGTTAAGTTGACCATTTTTTTGTCAGGTCTGATAAACAGGTCTTTTAACGTAATTCATTGAAAAAACACGATATGGCTTACAAATAAAAGCCAAATCCTTGACGACCTTGTTGTAGCACAGGTTAGTTCGTCGCAACTCAATCGATCGAGAAGGATTTCATGATGAAACCGCCAAGATGGAGCTTGGGACAATCATGGAGTCTGTGGTCGGTTGAAGTTAACTGATTAAGTTCTTCACCCAGGACTTCTTACATCAATGGTTTCACTAATATTGCATCGCGCTCCAAGTTTGTGAAGGTTTGGATAAAATTACATTACAATCCACTAAGTAGTAGGGTGAGGATCGTGTTTGGTTGGCTCAGTATAGGCAGAGACATCGATGCATGCGTTTCATCTAATGGTGGGAAATTGAAGCCGTATGAGGATGGTGCTGGCGGTGTTTGTCACCGAGTGGACGTACTACCTACAGTGTTTTGCTGATGCTGCTCTCAACAAACAGCCAACTTCTGTGTTTGCTGGAGTTGATGAAACAAATGACAGGCCGTTGCTGGTATCCGGTGGAGCCCCTGAGTGAGGACCTCTCGCCAAAAAGTCGCTAAAATAAATTCTCTCTTTCAATGGCTACTTTCTGATTATGGACCCCTGTCTGGTGTGTGAATTGATGATTACCAGCTGCTACTGATGGGTGGAATTGAACAGGTGGTGGCTTAGTAGCTTACGCCCCACGGTCATGCTCTTTCATGCAGACTAAATGAGCCGACAGCAGGTCTTATACTGCATGCGGATCTTTGAAAGCCAGCGCGAATGAGCTGGCTGTTATAATTCCAGCTATTTGAGCCTGTGTCATACGGCGTTGAACGATTGCTTTGATGTTGCCAATCTTTACTCATGAGCTTATTAGTTTTACGTTGTTAAATGAGACCCACTTTGAGTCGTCATGTTGTAGATTCGGCGAATTTGATTGACTAGAATAGGAATTAGAATCTTCGCTTTAGTATGCATAATTCTGATCCAAAATGTTAATGGGAAAACGAAGAGTCGCCGCGGGGTTGGCCTAAGAGGACCACGCTGAATGTGAATGTGACCTCATTGGTTACCAACACTATGGAAAAACCAACTGATCGAATTCGTCAAATGGCCACAAGTAGGCCACATTTCTCCTCAATTCTCGATGCAACACGATTGAAGTCCTCAACCGCAGTGGTTTCAACAAATGTCATCTTCTATAAATAACAGTTCGAACAGGGTCAACAACGTCCTTTCAGCATAAGTTGGAGCCAAAGTGATTGCTGCATTGCGATTGCTTCGCGCCAATAGACAAGAAGACAGCTAGATTGCGATCTCTAGATGAATTTGCAGTATCCCTCAATTCATTTCAGGTATTGTGGTTGGTGTTCAGGTATTCTCTGCACGTGAACCTCTGAGGCTTATTGATTTATCGATTCCTCACGTCAGAATGCGCTATTGGTGACTTGGACATATTTCAAGATGGGCGTATCTCTTTCAAAGTACTTGCGGGATCAAAACACAAAACACCACTTTTTGTATGAAGATGTCAGTACAACACATCTTTATCGTAGAGTTATTACAGTTCCTGTGGATCATTTTGGTGACA
This sequence comes from Moniezia expansa, assembly GCA_019097775.1. Lineage (NCBI taxonomy): Eukaryota > Metazoa > Platyhelminthes > Cestoda > Cyclophyllidea > Anoplocephalidae > Moniezia > Moniezia expansa. The sequence goes on along the minus strand of JADFDV010000062.1, from coordinate 1,773,367 downwards.
TTTTTCATGCAGATTCAGGTGACATCGCCCTGAGTAACGGCTGCGGCCGAACATCTGAGTGTGGCGAGCCCCCTTTGCGTACGAAGAGGAGTCTGTGTCCCTCAGAAAACCGAATTTTTAAATCACCTAAATTGTACTTACTGAAGAGCCTCGTCTATAAACCAGATTTTAGCCGTCGTCACAGCAGCCGAATTAGTACAACGCCAGATATTTTCAAAAATCCGGATAAATTCGTCCAAGCGGGAGTGGGATATGTGACTCTACGAGACAGCGAAACCAATACCTTTCGACCCACTTTCCCCAATTTTTGCAGCATTACTTCTCAAACTGTAAATATGACTAAAGGAAGTTCCAGAAACAAAGGAGAGCAATTACTTTACAGAGAAGAAAGCGCAGAAGCGAAATCAAAGAACCATACTGATATAATGTCAACGGAGGGACTTAATTTCAAATATTCTGCAGTCAGTCTCCCAGAAGATTTTTATGGTACTTCTACTGGGGAGCAGGGACACCAAGTCAAATTTCGTTTCTTTCTCAGAGAGAGAGAGGACATTGACAAAATGCTAAATGATCCTGATGATCGAAGAATACGTTCTATATGTGAACGATTTGAGTGCGAATTGGATGTGTATAATAAGAGAATGATCGCTGGATACATGCAATACACTATAGACATCGCTGCCCAGGATTCACCATCGCTCCAGTCATGTGCAGTGACCTTAGATTCAGCCCTGGGCTGGAATATATCACCACAACTGGTGAATGGTAAAGAAACTCGCTCCTAACCCAAGTTAGTCGTTTTGACTAACACTGTACAGCCTAAAAGCGAAATTAAATATTTCAGAAAAATGCGGCTTATTCAAAATTGTCAAAAGGGTAGGATGATTTGAGAGTCGCTTAGCCATTTGCTAAAAGATTTGTTATTTTGTCAGTGACTGTCATCAAGTCCCCCGTCATCAATAAGCTTTGATTTAATAACCCAAATGACCTTTCGGAAGACTTGCAAGTTGTCTTCTTGATGAAAAGAAACATCTACTGGAGGTCAAAGGAGACCACTTCTCTTCAACATTCTATTTCAACTAACGTCAAGAAATCGGGTGACCGCAGTTTGAGTGAACACTTGGTGACTTGTGTCTTGCTGCTCGTCAATAAGGCGTACAAAGGAACTGATCCTCAGATCGACAATCTAAGCCTTTATCTAGAGCTGGAGTTTCCGTCCTCAAAAAGGATTTATCACTATAGCTTTCAGTAAAACGAAAGTTGTGGTTATCATATGCTCATCTCTAACCCTTGTTCTCAATACTATTGTACCCTTTAGAATTAGCAGTATCACCGTGCTACAGGTTCTTAATCTCTAGTTGATAAAGTGGCTGCCCCTTTGAAAGTAAGCATCTTTGTTTACACGAAAATGTTTCATTTTTTTAAAGATGCTGTGTTGCATCAGCTGTTCTTCCAAGAGGCATTTTCAAGGGAACCTTCGAATCTTTTTAATTGTTCTTTTCGAGTGACCTTAAACACTGTCGTTTAAGTACTCACAACGTTAAAAAATATTTGTCTTTTTGTGTCTTTATTAATTTATTTGTCAGAATTACATTGAAGGTTTCTGACATGAAGATAATTTTTACTTCTTAGCATCCAAAGGCGACATCGAAGAGATTCCATTTCTGGATGCTATTTTGCCTCCATCAAGAGTCCTTGTCTTCGCGAAAGTCCTTTTAACTCGACAACACCCCCGTAAAAGCCCCTGAGAGATATGTCATATTCCATTCTAACCGTCCATACCTTCTATGATAATTCTCTTAAGCTCATTATTCTTTACTCTCGGAAATGATTCAGTCATTGCGTATTCGCCTTATGTACTTGCACCATGTTTTGTTGGCTATCAGGTAGACTATTTTAAAGTCAACTGATCGCGGCTCTGACTTCAAACTATTTTGATTCACTCATACGAGGCCGATATTTTTCATTTAAAGCATCGACAGTAGACTTTGGTTTCTCATGAGGAGTATACAAGTAACGTATCTAATAATACTAGTATCAATGGCAACAGAAATTTCCTTTAAACTTGGGCATTTTAGCTACCTGAAAAGGAGTTTTCGACGTGCAAGTGAATGAATTCTACCTGCTCTAGAGCCATTGACTTATCAAATGGCTAAGAACCAGTAGGTACCAAGTCGTTTAAAAATTTTTCGAAAAATAAATTTTTAAATAAATTCATTTTTTAAATTGTAAATATGCTGTGATTCATAATTTCATTTGAAAAGGTCAAACGAATTGTATTAATGTTGTCTTTTAAGCGAAGGCTATTTCAAAGTACCCTGGCGATGCATTTTACATATATCATCATTTTCACGATTTCTATTCTTTTTTCTTTCTCGAAGTTATATACTGCCTCGTATTTTAAGAAATAATCTTTCACAGTTTTAAGTATAATCCCTCTTTGGTTCTAAAGTTCTACATTCATTTTATGTGACGTTTAAGCGACTCTACTCTCATGAATGTTTCTCCTTTTTCATTCAGTTGTGCTAACGTTTGAAAGACAGGATAACCGGTTTTACACCATGCACCAGCTTTATTTCCACGAGCTGGGATATTTTCCGTGGCCTTTGAGAAAGATGTGCAACTTATTTTTCTTGTGTATGTACTGAATGAGTCTCATGATGTCATTTATTGATGTTATGCTAATGAATTTGAAGTTAAGAAATGGCTTGCAGATGAAAACCAACTTCTCGATATCCTTGCTGTAGATAGGTTGGGTCGTCGCAACTCAATGGATTGTGAAAGGCTTTTATGCTGAGATAGCCAATATGGAGCTTGAAACAATCATAGGACATCTTAAATCAACAATTTTACTGGCGTTGCATCGCACTCCAGGCTGGTGAAGGTTTGGATAAAATTACATTTCAATCCACTAAGTAGTAGGGTGTGGATCGAGTTTGGTCGGCTCAGTATAGGCAGAGACATCGATGCATGCATTTCATCTAATGGTGTTAAATTGGAGCCTACAGTGTTTTGAGTAGGTGATTTTAAGTTCGCTTAACTCTTGCTGATGCTGTTCTCAACAATCAGTCAGCCTCTATGTTTGCTGGAGTTGACGAAACAAACAACAATTTGTTTTTGGTATCAGGTAAAGCCCGCTGAGTGAGGACCTCTCGCCAAAAAGTCGCTATAATGAACTCTCTTTTTCAATGGTTACTTTCTGATAATGGATCCCTGTCTGGTGTGTGAATTGATGACGACCGGCTGCTACTGATGGGAGGGATTTAACAGGTGATGGCTTAGTAGCTTACACCCCACAGTCATACTCTTTCATGCAGACTAAATGAGCCTCAACAACCGACAGCAGGTCCTATACTACATGCGGATCTTTAAAAGCCAGTGCGAATGAGCTGATTGTTATAATTTCTGCTATTAGAGCCTATGTCATACGGCCAGGGTTATTTAAGGCCTAATTTAAGTCGCCATGTTGTAGATTCGGCAGATTAGAATGAGTATAATATGAATTAGAATCTCTATTTAGTGTGCATAGTTGGACCCACATTTCTAAAGGAAATCGAACAGATTCCACAGAAGAATTCGAATACACCCCATTGAGTGGGACTGGGACGTCACTGGCATCCATTTCAATGCCAGAGCTTCCCAAAATGTGATATTTATTCAGCTATAAGTACATGGACTCATTAGTTTTCACACAATCTACTTTTCAATGCACTCGATGGCTCTTTCGTCAAACTTTTCCTTACAGTCTCAAGTTTCTTCTAATTATTGGATGGCAGCATTCCTCATACCTTCCACGTTGCATTAGACTGGAACGATACCTTACCTCTTAATTTTAATGCCTAGTTAGTATGCCTGATAGGAAGAGAATCTCTCCTTCTCTCCTTCAATGATTGCCTGAAAGAGGTTTCAGGCATTATGGCCATAGTGAAGTTACGAATCGAGCGCTCTTTTCACCTCCCTAAAAATATCACTGCCCAAACATCATTTCGTGAACCGAAATAACGTAGCTGTGCATGCGTATTGGTTCTAAGGGTTTAAATTCTTGTCGATCTAACTTTGTTCAGCATCGAAGATGCATGTTTGGCAACCCCGCCGCACGTGAAATTCTGAACCATTTCTCACTATCGATTTCTCCGGGTTTTGGGCGCTATTTTTGAACAAGATATATCCAACAATGGGTGTATCTCTGTCGAAGCAGTTGCTTAAACGAAACAGAGAAGGAAAGGTGGATGAAAATTATGCCTGTAAAGCTCATTCATTCCGTCAACTTATCAAGGCTTCTCCCGATCATCAGGGCGACACTTTTCATGCAGATACAAGGAGAGCTATCTTGGAGAGCAGCTATCTAGACAGAAGTAGCAATTTAAAGCATTCAAGAGCATCAGCCTGTGAGCCAAATTTCGACATCACATGGGACAGTGGACCGTCACTGAGTGGGAGCAGGCGCCTATTTTCCTTAGAAAATCAACTATTAAACTCTCCCAATTTAAGTCTTCTAAAGAGCCCAATGTATTGGCCAAATTGCAAACGCCGCCGTCGAATCAATACAACTCCAAATGCTGTCGAATCCTCAGATAAGTTCGTTCAAGCTGGCCTGGGCTTTATGTCCCTACATGACAACATAAATAATGCTTTTAAACCCATTTTCCCCTATGATTACGGTATCACTTCACAAATTATCGGTGACCAATGTGAGAGAGACGAAAGTTCAATAAGTACTGAGGGAAAACTATCCTCGGGAGAGGAAGGTGTTGGGTCAAAGGTACAGAATCGTGTTGCTAAGACAGCAGCCAATGTTGGAGATTCTAAATGCAATGCAAACAGGTTTTCAAAATGCCATTTCAATAGGTTCAGTAAGGAGTTCCTCTTCACAGCTAAACATCAGGGAGAGAAGTACGGAAACACCAGAGGCTTGAAAAATATGATTAGTTGCAGCAGAAAACAGCTAGTTACTAATTCCTGCCTTAATAAACCATCAACACCAGAAAATAGTGGAAGAGACACAAATGTAAGGTTGAAAGCGGCATCTGCGTCAGAATACAAACCAACAAAGCGGCCAGTTAGTAGCTCAATGAATAGAAGGACACCTTCACTTGGACGTTCAAGAAAGAAAACAAAGACTTCCAAATGTATAAAAAATGCACCTAACCCAGTACAAACTGCGTACACACCAACTAAGTTTCGTTTCTTCCTCAAGGAGAGAGAGGACATTGACAAAATGCTAAATGATCCTGATGATCGAAGAATACGCACTATATGTGAACGATTTGAGTGCGAATTGGATGTGTATAATAAGAGAATGATCGCTGGATACATGCAATACACTGTAGATATCGCTGCTCAGGATTCATTAGCACTCAAGGCATGTGCAAGAAATTTAGACTCAGCCCTCAGCTGGAACTTATCACCACAACTGCTTAGCAGTAATCCACCTCTTAATAAACCCGCTCTTAATCCAGTTTAGTTCCTTCAATTAATTGTGTACAGTTTACAACGGAATTAAATAACCGGAAAATCAGGATGTATTCAAAAATGACCTAAGGGTAGGATGATGGGAAAGTTTTCTAATTCACTTTCTACATGGTGGATCATTTGCCTTTGCCTTTCTCTTAAGTCAGTTATTATTAACAGATTCTGAGGTTAATTAAAACATAATGTACAACGAAGATTTACTCATTTATAATCCAAATGACCTGAAATACTTGATATTCGCCTTCTTCGTGAAGAGAGACGCCTGCCAAAAGTCGAAGGGGACCACTTCTCCCCCAGGTTGAGTGAACATTGATGAAACTCAAACACATGGATTACATACGTTTCGCTGCTCATCAGTAAATAGGACAGGGGAATCGTTCCGCAAATCGCCATGAAAGTCCCCTGAAGATATTTGCCCTGTAATGCCCTGACACATAAGGTCTCAAGCTCTCGTCTTGAGCTAAAATAACTTTTGAAGGTCTTCCGTTTTTTTCTTATGTGATATTTTCCCTCCCATCAATGCCATCTTTCTGTCTGAGTCTAATTTCAGTAAGTATTCCTAAAAAGAACTAATTTATTTTATTACTGTAAATAGGCAATAAAGTTATATTATTTAGGGTTCTCGACAGTGGCACCTATCAGCGGGTTCTTTGAAATCACTACTCCAAGCTTATATTGATAGGAAGCCAAATATTGAAATATTTTCGAAAATTACAAATATGTCTATCATTAATAATTAAAAATATCAAAAAGATGATGTCTCGACAAATTAACTTCTTTCTAATAAAAACATCTTAATCTGTTTGCTCTTCCGAAGAAGCTCATCTGCTTTCAGAATTGGAAATTTAAAAAAGGAAAATCCCTTATAGTCCTTGTACCTCATGGAGAATACATTGGCCATTCAGTAGAACTTATAGGTGATATAATAAATAGCTGTGCGTCTCTGTTTGTTTTTAAGTCATTTTTACTCATTGAATATTCATGTGAGGATCTAGGGATCAACATCCTCTCTTTGAAAAGAAACTTATTAATTCCTATTTAGCAGACAACTATTCATATTTTGTAAATGTTTGGACTACTAGAAATAAACATGAAAATTTTCGGTTTCTAGCCCCCAGAAGATTTGAATTTCTGAAACGTGCTGCATTTCCAACGTAGCCGACCACTAACAGCTTTGAACTTGTCACTATACCAGAACCGCCAAAGGACCTCTCATCAAGCAAGAAAGCAGACAAGGCAGTTAAATTCGAATAGAAAAATGATTGTGAAAGGAAACCGCATCAGTATAGAATGGAAGTAATATCTCATCAGTTGGAGCTTCCCGATGGCAATTCCAACAGTCCATAACCATAGCTGAAGCCGATGCTGCAGTTCATTGTATTGGAAATAGGAATTTTAATTATTAAATAAAATGTGCTTTGATATTATGCGAACAATTTTGCTCAAATAATTTTAAAAGCAATTAGGAATGGTGGAATTCATGGAAGAAAATTGCGCTTCGTTATAGCCTCATAAACACATAGAAATATAATAAATGAACTTGTTAGATCAAATAAATCGATGTAGGAATTGATACTGATTTCTTATAATTTAAAGTAGCCCTTTTCACTTCTTGCGTTCATGGAATCGGTATTAATTACACAGTTAGTTAGATTTTAGATGGTATTTTTAGACGGAGTATGGGTTCAATAGTTAAAATAGGACATTCAGCTTATTTGCGGTGAGTCCATCATCTTGGCACCTATCCTCGTCATGCGGAACCGCCACACCCGGCATCAAAGGGATACAAGCTGGGGTGTGCCAGATTTCCAAGCAAATTTTAATGCTCATGCTGCAGAAATAATAACTAGAGAAATCCGAAGGTCTAACAGTGCAGTTGATCATTCTGTAATGATTTCATTTTTAATCTCTACTTAAATTATATAAGTAGCTTTTGTTTCGTAATATTTTCAGAACACTTCACATTATCAAACTCCTCTTTGTATAAATTAATCGCAGATGTTACCTGTTTGTTTACCTTAATTAATGATTTTTTTAGTTTAATATCATCCAAACATGTATATCTCATTTCATGAACGGAACATTTAGGGGCAGCGGCTTCTGGAAGATTGGCTGGAACCTCACCACCCAACCACAAAAGGTATAAAACAAAGATCTTATCACGTTACCAAATTATTTATTCTGGTTGATTATTTTTTTACCTTTCTGTGGTGTGGATGATTTGAATCACGGCTACTATTTAAACTACTTAGACTTTGCTGTTGTACCGGAGGCCCTAAAATATGATTTTTCGGTGAAAAAGCCACGAAATATGTTGACAAGATGGCGTAAAAGTGAATTAAAAAGAGGTAAAACAACTGCTATTCTTCTCTGTCATAAAATAATGTAGGCGTACTCGATTAATCTTTACTTTGGTGATTTTGTCTAAAAGTTGATCATTACAAAAATGAACTTGCAAACATCTTTATTCAGTGTTTTGTGATTCCAAATAGCGACTTTCACAAATCGGCTGTAGCTACCAAGATTCGATTATTAGTTCAGTTTCAAAGTGTCAAGGTTAATTCTGGTCAGGAGCATGCTGTTTGGTTACCAGTCCGTTTAACATTACACCACTTCTACCATTAAAGCCAGCAATATGAGAGTAGGATTGACCTTAGGATCTCAAAGCTGGAAAGTCTACTGAATTTTGGCGATTTTCGATTTCGGTTTTCATCATTTTCTCTGAAGTAGGAGCAGTCTGATCAAAACAAAGATATTTTCCACATCCCGTAAGATTCGTCTTCGAAACTGTTGCCTCGAGAGAAGTTTTGGCTTGACAGAACTGGGCAGAGGTTTTGTGGCCATCAACCTTAGACAAAATGTTCTTTTGAAGTTTGTTGTGGCATTTTCAAACAGACAGCAACACCATTAGAGGAACCTGAGAAGAGGAATCTTTTGAAAGGTCGTTTGTCAGGTAGCAGTCCAGGTTCCGTCATTGGCTCAGCTTGTTTGATCAGTCAATTAGGCGTTGATACATTATTATATGAATTAGATGCTCAATATACAAACAGAGTTTTCAGATTTACTTAGATCACCATTTTTTAAATTTTTTCGCTCAAATTGATTTGTTATTCCACTTTCAAACTAATGCTGCTTATAACCTGGGTAATCACTAGTAATCCAGCTTTACATCTATAAAATCACAAGTTAAAAAAAACGGCAGTCATCGCTCGTTTCTACAGTCTTAAAAAAATCGTGCTCCGACCGTGTATTTCTTCAAATCCGTACCATATGGAGATGATTTTCTTTAAGAGTTCTTCGGTTTCGTCATCGAATGAAGATTACTCCCTTAATATTCGAATTTTCTTAATGTAATGGACTTGCAAATAGGTTGTCATGGATTCTAAAAGTGTGTTTCAGAGTTTTTCCTATCTTAAAAGACATGATTGATCGATAAATAAACGAAAAAATTCATAAGATCTGATTTATATTTCCGCTGTCCTCTGATCTTCTGCCTCTTGAAGGCCTCCAGTGATAGCCAGGTTCGCCGCCATTGTTTCACTCTTGGAAACGTTTACCTTAATTAATCAGTTACTGCTGGAAGACCACTAGCAATAACTAATATTATTAAATAAACGAATGTTATCACCTTGATTTTCTAGTTTATACCTGATGCAACCTTAAAATGGGATCAGACTGAAGCTGACGAAAATCGCCTCATAACGTTAGTGGCCCATTTTACTTATTTGTCTCGTTTTGTAACTCGCACTTACTTTATTAACGTCGCCGTATGGACGATCCGAAACTGAGTCATTTCTACAGAAAGTCAGTTTCTCTTTAATCTTTTCCAACATCATAACGTTTCGTTTAAATTTTCATTTCAGTAATTCGAAAAGAAGAAATCCCTTTTTACTCTAATTATACCCAAAGATTACATGATGAACACAAATTAGTTGGCTCACATCAAATGGTTCAAGTACTGGACTGCATCTGCTTCTAAAACGATATAGTTGCAGTTCAATGGGTCAGGTTATACCAGTAGTTGCTTTTTAACTTGTTATCTACATTAGTGAGCCATTTCTTAAACGTGTTCTACAAAGATCAGTGTAAGAATAATTTAGATTTAGTTACGGCTTTTATTTGAAGGTTGAGAATCTTACGCATTACAAATAGCAGCCGCAAGTATCATTTCGTTACCTATTTTCTGTATGCTGTGATTCTCCAAGAGGCTCATAATTCGATGAGATACCACCCACTCTATCAAGCGTTTCACGAGAAAATTGGACGAAAGCAGCTGAGAGGTCTTGAAAATGAGCCATTGTAACCATGTCCATTTGATTCCCTCAATTGGCTGTACACTGAAGCCCTCCCAGCAGATAAATTTCAGGCTTTTGATGTTGAAGACGCGTCTAAATGAAGGATCCTTGGAATCGGATGACGATGGCGTGAACTCGATAGTGGTGTTGATGCAAGTCGGATTTACGACTAGTACAAATCCTGATAGAAGGCTATTATGTAGATACCTGATTAGTTTGATTCTCTCCAATTCTACGTACAATTTCATCAACGACCGTCGATCGCCAACTTTCACCTGAGGGCAATCCCAGTCGAATCTGACAGTAGCCTTTCGAACACCGAAAAGACAGATTTCACCACTTTTACCATGAATCAGTAGAACCGGCAATTTACTTGGCAGACCTGCCTCCATGTTTAGATGAATAAATCCTTCACCCTTTTCATCCTTGTAGATCAAACCCAAATAGAGATTGTTTATCAACATTGCGGTTTCTAATACAGTTGTATTACTTCCCCCACTAGTGTCAACTCTTTTATACAAATATATAATTAATTTGCATAAAAGAACCACGGCAGCAAAGAGGCAAAGAGTTACTAAAACCCAGAAAAGTTTGAGTAAGAAACGTAGTACCCGCATCTCAAAATGGAGAGATTGCACTTTGCAGCCATCCAATAAAGATTGTTTAAATGTACAGTATTGATTGTTTTCCACGATGTATCGATTGATGTTTTATGTTTTTTTTCTTGCGTAAAGTCTTTAATATGTTAGATTTATGTATTTTTTGTCAGTATTCTAATTTCCTTCATTGTGTTTATTTTCGAGAACTCCACTTCATTTTATCATTATTTAAATTACAAAAATATGTTATTGAATTAGTTGATTGCAGTAACCGAATACTCATTTTTCTTAATTTCAAATACTTCTAGATTTGAATTTGCTGAAATCCGCCAGAATTCTAGGTCGATTAAAAGTTTGCCGAAGAGATTTTTCCAAATTGTAATTCTTTTAAAGCTACTTTCATAATGCTAACAGTTTATATCTCATGTATTCTGGTGTATCAGCTGACTGAGACCCAGAAAATACCATTGAAAATATGTGAAAGTGCAGAATCGACAGACTCTAAGAGTAAAGACCCAGGAGTTTCTGATACTTCCAATGATTTGACATGCTCCACTCAACGCGAAGAACAGGCAAACGTGATGCACCAAGGGATGTTATTCCAGTATGACTATAGGCAGAAGGTTGTAATTAAATGCCCAATATGTCCCGGGGAAGATGTTGCCTTCTTCCACTGGTATATGGTCCCCCGTAGTGAGGCACCTCTTCTGGAGAACATCAGAGGACGGGTCTCACTTATCCGACATTTTGAAAAGGAGGTTTCAGAAGACATGTTTACCGGAGATGAAATTCCATGTCTCGTAAACAGAACTAACGACCTCTACATTCCAAAATTCAACCCGAATGTCCATTTAGGAACATACACCTGCCGAAACGCGATTGATAGAGCACATTTGTCTAATAGGATTTGGTATCATGTGGATGTTGTGCTCCCACCTAACTTATTCGGTGAACCCTTGACTCCTCTTCCTGCTAATCTACAATCCGTCCAAAAGGTTAAAAGTACCAAAGATGTTGAATCAATTATGTTAGAAGCTGGAAAACTGCTGAAAATTTCTTCGCAATTCAGAGATTACAATTCTTCTGCAATGGAAATCACGTCGAAACTAACGCCTATTTCCAGCCGTGTACAAAGCTGTGGGGATTACACAGTGACACAATATCGACGTTGTTATGTAGTCATTCCCACTCTACTAGAATCTTCAGTTAGACCAAGATTGTCCCCAGAAATTTTATTATGCTATGAGTTTCTCACCACGGTCTTCGCCTCATTCTACACATGGATGAGCGCTGAAAACATGAATATTCTAAAATCCCAAAGGAGTGCTGCAGAGACAATTGCAGCCGAGTTAGGATTTGAACTCTTTTATGACGGTAAACCGGAGAATAAGAAAAGTGATCTGCCTGAGGAGAGAGATATTGACGAGGAGGAAAGCCCAGAACCACAAAATAAGCATTTCTACATTCCATGTCATTACACATACTTTAGGCACTTTAGCGCAGAAGGCATTCTCCCACGTCCGTTCACTCTTAGGAACTTGTATGCGAATATATCATTCAGTCAGCCCTGCCCGGAAGTGGATTACATGGATATCATCAATTTGGCGCTGTCAAATAAAGATCCGACATCTTTGAAAAAACAGCTTCTCGGATATGAGGAAAAGAGATACATGAAGTTAGATAAAGTGGCGATTGATGGAACATTGAATTTTGAAATCCCATGTGGTGGTGAAGGTCAAACAAGCGGTTATAACTGTTCGGATCCAGACAATATGGCAATTCTGTGGAAACAAGAAGAGGGTAAGCTATGAGAGCACCGCTGGATTTCGGGATTTAGATTGTCTCCTGCTCTAACAGAGTGAAAGCTTCTATCCCCATTCCAATTGGCCCCTTAAAAATGTAAAGTTTCTTCAGCTATTCCTGGTCGGAAGCTAGCTAGAAGTTGTATAAACTATTTATTCAAACATTTGATAGGGAGGTTCCGCAGTTCAATTAATCGATTTAACATCGCATTCTGGAGCTGCGAAATGTCAAATCTTCAAAAGTGTTAGAGAAATAAAACTTGACACTCGGGATCTACAAGGACAGAGGATTTTCATTTCAGCATTTGACAGTCCTTGATAAGTGCAGGACAGTCTTCATAGACAACAAGTTCGGCCAGATAACGCAATTCCTTCCTTACGTAAGCCTTTCAAGTTTCAGTTGTGGGTCAGAAAAATGTGGTTATCATTTGATCTACGGTGGATCTTTGTTAACCTATCAGATAGTATTTCCTCCTCCGCTTTTGGTGGATCCATTCAGGTAGAGAATTTATCTTACTGAATCCTCTGACTTTCATAAGTTAAACTCTCAGAGGTTGATTGGGGAAGGAGATCCAGGTTTAAGTAGTTGAATATATCTCACATCTTTTCACTTATTGTTATGCTTTTGAAAATACCTATATGAGCAATATGAGGCTCTTCAAATGATCTGTAATTACATATGCTGCTCTCATTGGAAGTGAGATTTGAGCAGAAAGAGACTTCGAAGTTGGAATCGACTCTTTGAAATAACAAATGTTACTCACTGTCATTCGATCAGATCCACCATTTCCTTCCTTGTCGCTGCTAATTTCTCGATATTCGTTCAGCTATTCTCTCAGTGGATAACTTCTTCCAGCACCTTGGACCAGTTTTGACTACCAATGTGCATAGCCTTAACTGCTGTGCTCTCGTGATTCTAATTTTCATCTTGGCTTAAGGGAGTGTTAAAGGAGTTAAAATAATTTATTTTGTAATATTAATAGATCCTTTTTTCTTCATGCCCGAAATTAATCGCATTACAGCGATGCATTTAGAACGAGTTCCTTGGGGAACAGACTGAGAACAAAATATTTTCAAATAAACAATTGCGATTAATTTGATTTAAGTAATGTCTTGTTTTAGGTGTAACATTCTCATCTCAATCGGGCCTCGGAGAACGCGTTTTCGTAACTCCTGATTGCAAACTGTTGTTCACTAAGGTCAGAGTATTAGATGAGGGTATTTATAGCTGCTACAAACGAAATTTTCGGATTCCCAACCAGTGGCAGAGCTCAGCATTCGCTTCCTATAGATTGAAGATTGAAGCTAGCTCGATTAAATTCCCAAACGCTATGGATGTGTGCCTCGGTTTGATACTACTTATTATTTGGGCTCTTATTCTTATCATTCTATGGATATTGCTCTCAGTGTGGAGTCTTGAGGTTAACCGACTAGCTGTGATACAGGCCAGCGAACGTATGCGTCGCAGAGCAAAAGAAATGGAAACAGCAACAAAAAATAAAGCTTGTCCATAATTCATTATGTCGCTTTTTGTACTTTTCGGAGAATATGTGCTTGTAGTTTCAGATTAGGACGTAGTTTAGCTCTTATTCTCAAAATTTGTTTTCCAAATGAGTCAAATCCAACCCTAATATGTTCTACCTATTGAATTTAAGTAGGCTATCATACATTTCCCCAATTCTCATTTAAATTTACCGATCAAATATTGCCAAATATTCAATTTGGGATCGTGCTACGACACGTTAGATTGTCACTCTAACTACCTATGAACGCCCTAAATAGGATAGAACCTAAACTAAGAGAGATTATGAGATTGGATTTTCGCTAAACAGATCAATTACATTGCCACAGAAACTACACTTTACGTTAGTGTAACTGTTTGACATTGAGTTAGATTGACAAAATGCGTAAGTAAATTTATAGAGTTACTTGTTTGACTCACAAAAGTAGTGTCTTGTAAACTATTAGGTCACAGAGAAACAAGGTCTCATGCCTTTCACTTAATGATTTATTGCATCGACACAAATTCATAAGTCAAATTAACCACTTAGCTGATTGATTTACAGATTTTGCCTATCGAATTTCAAATTATTTTATTTGATTCATTGAGCTTTCAATGCTATCTCAATAACATATTTGTAAACAAAATAAGGTCCCCAGTTATAAGTGGAAATTAATCTTGTATGAATGATTCCAAATATTAATTTCAAGATTGCTCACCTCCACATCCGTCAAATCTTTAATATTCGATGTTTATATTTAGCCAAGTGAACTGCATAAACCAGCTTTTTAATTGATTCCAATCCAGATTCATTCTAGTCCGTTTTCTCCCATTTTCATACTTCGGTAATTAAAGTTTTCTGTTCACCGCTTTCACTCGAATCCTCTTTGTTTAATATTGCTGTGGTCGTGAAGCGGAGGCAGTCGAGACAATCGCATGTGTCCCAGTTGACGCGTTTGAAGTACTAGCACGTGCTGAGCTAGCCGGCCTGTCATAAATTCTAAAAAAATTAGATGCAATCTGCTACTGGTGGTGTGAATTACTTACTTTCATTCCAAATAATTACTCTGCAGAAACCCATGGAGAAGCTTATATTACGTATTAGTTATTAACTCTGCGATAACAAGTGCAGTAGTTGTTGTGTGAAACTGGTAGCAGAGGTATAACGGTAATATAAATCACACCCTGAATTTGGCGTTCCTGGTATCTATCTAGGTGACTGCGCAGTTGTGCATCTCAAATCGCCCCTGAGTTACCTTGACTTCATTGGAGTGACCGAATTACGGATTTTTACTTTAATATGTAATGATCCTAAGTGAAAGCCATTTTATAGTGAATCTATTACTTCGAATGGTTATTTTCTACCAGTTAAGAAAAAATGACTAAAAAATTAAATGCCCATAGTGAGGAGCTCAAAAGTGAGACAATGTAGCATATAACTGCTTGAAAATGCTAAAATTTTAAAGGGATTAACCGTAACTTAGTGGACAGCAAAAAATGCATACTACAATGTCCCCCAGATTGTCATATTAGTCAATTAGGTTTTTAAATTATTTTCTCATGAATAGTCTGTTACCGTGAAAATAAGGGGGTTGTGAATTATTGTTGAGTGTCGATCGGTAACCCGCTGCTTTTCTTAATACGGGTGCCCACGGAAGGGCACCTACGCACTCATGCAGTTGATGTCTGCACCAATTGCGCTCGGTTGCAATCAACGCACCAACAGCAGGACGCAAGTGACCATCGCTCGTATGCCGATTGGTCAGCGCTAATTGTGTGCGCACCGACCGCCCCTCGGTGCTGACCACTCGCGTGGCTAGCGCAGTTTGGTGGTCCGTCATCTGTCTTGTCTGGGTCAGTTAATATTGACCAAACTCATAGCTGCTTTTCGACTTATTTTGGTAAGTCAATAGTAACCTTTCAATAACTTCTATATGCTTATCAGCACTTGCTTGTGAACTATTGGTCTGATTAGCCGCTATTTTTAATGGCTTTCGAACTTAATACATTTGAAAGAGAATTGAATATTTCGTTTCAAATTCAGAAATTAAAGCATTGAATGCGCTCTCTTATTAAGATCCAATTCTACATGGTCTCAATATGTGCTTTGCAAACCTCTATTAAATTTAACTATAAATGAGGATAAACTAGTAAAGGTCCATTATTTCAACTACGGCCAACTTTGGCTTCGTCCCACTGTTAGCTAATTTATAGGATTGTTCTAAGCGCTTAGAGAGTTAGCCGAAAATGCCCCTAGGACATCTCTACTCTTTTAAGAGTAAGCTGCTTGAAGTGGCTTTGAATAATGACTATCAAGGCTTTGTTGGCTTATCATATTTTTAGATCAGTTAACGAATGAACATCATGAGAAGCACTTGTACGACATGGACAGCCGAATCATCCTCGTACAATGTTTTCCCACATAGCTCATAACTAATCATTTCAAATCGTTTGCGATCTGAACTTCTTGATCTCTTAATGAGTATCAGTTGGGTTTAATGATTTCATGCAAGGGACATGATTAGTCGAATTTTTTTCAGTTGATAAAATAAACGAAGTAAATGCATGATCGCATGGAGAAACCATCCATTCGTACCAATTCTGCATAACAAATACAACCAATTAGAAAGGACTTGAAACTACATTCAGATAGAGAAGTAGGGAGAGCTGGTTCTTGACTTCCGCACCAATGCTCACTCTCTGAAGTGGATCGATGATTGCGTTGCCGTGACTGAGAAAGAAGTGGGCCATTGGGAGGGACAATGATGGCTATCTTGGACACTTTCAGTTTACTCAGTCACTGCCACCAAGTCTCCCTCACCCCTTTCAAAACTCCCATCCTCCTCTGCCCAAACCAGAAGCAAGCGAGTGGTCTATTCATTTCAATCCTCTCCTGAAAAACCGCGTTTAGCCCTGATGCTCGTACATACGCAATGATAGCATCTCTGCCTACTCAAACTTCACACCTAAAATGTTCACGAGGTGTCCTTCTCAAGGCCTCCCCTCCTTGTGGTAGTAGGAAGTGGTGGAGGGGTGTCACCTTTCTACGGTGTTTAAAACCGCAGAGACCATTATCTCGCCACGCTCGACGCGTGTTGGGCAGAAACTGCTATTATAACTACCACTCCAGCACTTTGCAAAAGCAGCAATTAAAGCTTAAATGGCGTTACAGAGATGGGTACCACCTGCTTTAAATGGCTTCCGTGTGACGTCTAGATTTTTTAGTTTCGATACGATTTAATGGGCCTTTAGCGGCAGACCGAGCGATTACGGCCATCCCTTGAATAGGGGTAAAGATATTCATTTTTATGCCCTATTTGGCGACGGAAAGCTTACTCGATATTTAGTCGAACTTACCGGGGACAACCGCAGGTTATCTGGTTAATTATGGCATAATGGACTTGTGCTGCAGATGGTCATACATTTTATGATTTTATACCATTAAACAAGGTCGTGGTTAGACCACCTGCAGCCCAGGAAATCAATTATCCACATCATCATCATCGTCATCATCATCATCATCATCATCATCATCATCATCATCAAATATCAGCTGATAACTCATCACTTCCCAGTTTTGGATCAGAGGATTAATGATGGTGGAAGTTGGGTTAGGCCTAGTGGCGTATTCTAAAAGGGCACGTTCCACTTTTGATTGATCACGTGGCCAGCTGATCCTGTTGACTCTGACCCCGAACTTTTTATCCACGAATGCGGCCCAAGGGGAGCCTTAACTAACCAACCGTATGAAGTATAGCTTTCTACTTCCCGTACAGTGTCCATTAGTCAATTGGCACGAATGTTCGCGGTCAATTCCCTCAGGATCGCCCCCTTCAGACCTCTTTCTGCAGCAAATTGGCGTATTTAATTTACATAATTATCAAATATTTCTGACCATTTGCTTGTTCTTTTTTGCAGTTGACGAATGACGTCCTTGGATACTTTTTCTGCAAAGAAGTTAATAGAGTAAGTTGGCCATCGCATTAAAGCTTTGTTGTTTTACTAATACTCTGTTGAAATCCCTGATAATTTTTTCACCAACAACCAATGTAGGGAGGAGAATCGTCACTGCAGGCTTGTAAATTATTGACGCATTCTAGAGCATTCTCTCTGTGTAAAGTGGATTTAATGCCATTCAGCATATATTTTTAGTAGAGATGCAGGGAGTTACTTGGTAAGAGACGGCTTTCATTATCAAAATGATTGTGAATGATTTGACCTCACAAAGGATTTTAAATTCATCATGTAAATTTCCTGAGTTGGTCGGGCACGGAGCTTAACAATTGAGAAGAGTAATAGTCAGCCTTTCTGCATCTTCCAAGTAAAATAAAGTTGTTTCGTCCATCGACCGACCTTCTGCAGATTCTTCCGCCTTTGAAGCCTGCTCTCAAATCTTTTATCTAGAGATCCTATTAAGCACACACTACTTAGTTTGTTGATGTCAGATGTTAGAATTTTTGGGTTGAATGAAGAGCTATGAATGGACTTTAACTAATAAGTTAGTAAATCATTGTGCCTTGAGAGATAAGAGTGATGAGAACGTACTTGTAAGCTGCTGAATTCCTTGCTCTTATTCGTAAGGCGACTTATGTATGGAAGGGCGACTACATTGGGATGCGATAGATTGATGGACTGGCCATTATTGTTGCATGCAGGACTCCCCTGAATTTTTTATTATTTTTAGTCCTTTCCGAGTGATTTAACCACACTATACTCAAATGCTCTTCAACTCGACTCGCATCCGTTAATTAATTCCACGATCCATGCTCGGCCCCCACCCACACATTACGTGTGTCCCAGTACTCCGAAGTTGTTCCAATTAGTTGCCGATGTCGACTCAACAAACTGCGCCAAGCATAAGTGACCGGACAGGCGTGCATGGGTCTAGTGACCGCGAAACCGGGTCACGGACTAGAGATAGCGCACAAAACAAATCTGGCACATAAGGCCTCTCCTTTATCGACCTTATTCTCTTTGGTTCTCTCCACAGCTCTCCGTTTACCCTGGCGACAACTGCAGGTTGTTAACTGCGCAATAGAGGGAGAGTGAAACGACCAGCATTGGTGGTAGCAACACCCGTTGCAAAATTGGGCTTACATATTCTAGCGATGTGGACACTGATGGTTAAATTAACTGAACTAATTTATGCATTAGAAATCGCTAGTTCAAACGTCGGCTATATCGAGGCATAAATGCACGATACCTTTGTCGAGTCATCGGTGGACAGAGTATTGCTTCACCAGGCTGTATTCAATCAGAGCCACCTTACCCGTCAGTGAATGCTTTTACTCTCTGAGGACAGGTTGAGCACTTGAATTTAGTCTAGAATCTGAACCTGATGGAGCGTGAAAGTTGTCCAGCTAGTAATTAATGCAAATTGCTGTTTGAGAGTGAAACTACGAACCGATTACCTGACATTAAGGTTAGTAGTGGAAACAGTGATGTCAATTAGTTACTGGCTCTTTAAATGTGTATCTAGCACTTCATCTCAGTGTGGCTGGAATAGTGCAATATAGGTAATATTGTTTACCGCAGGCAGTTTTGCGAGAACCATATTTCGAAGAAGTGCCAGAGTCCAGGGTGAATGTAATCTTCAGCACCAAGAGCTTGGTCAAAATTTTTCGCTCCCTTACGACTTTTTAAATCCGTTAGAATCAGGGCGAATACTAAACAGTATCTTGCTGAACTCTTGACAGTCACTTAATCATGTAGAGACAGATCAAAATCGCACTTCATCAATTTTATAGATACATTCAATAGTCTCGGTAGAAATTTCACTTAATTCCATTAATATGGTGGCAAAATCTTTCTAAAAACGAGAACAGGATGTTACAATAGAATAAAAACGTTAGTTGTCCAGCACTTTGATTTATTTAAAACGACTTTCCAAATATTTTGCCGCTATATAGTAGTTAAACGTATTTTTGGATCTCGCAGATCTCCAATCATTTACTTCTGTTCATATTACTTCCAGTGAGTCTGTTCATATCCGGCTCGCATTTACATACCAGGCAAGTCAGTTTGCCCCAAGCCTTCTCTGACTTTTGATAAGAATAAGTTTGAGAGTGAGAGGCTTTGCACAAGTCTTGAGTCTTTTAGATTCCTAACCCTCTAAGTTTATTTATCCACCCTTGCTTCATTCCACATAATACAAAAATGTAAGTAATGGATTGAACCATCACAAAAATAAATATTTCACTTGAAATATACCATGTTGAACAAATTCAAGTTTTTGAAAATCTTTAAACTTTGCCCGAGAATTTCATTATGAGGTTGGTCGAGCCCTCTGTCCAGTAGCCTGGAAAGGGTGTCACGTCGATTTTTAATTAACAAGGAGAGCAGTCACGGAGATGCAGGCGGGTTCTAATACTACGTGACAGTCAACTGCGTGACCGCAAAACTATTGCTTTCCAGGGAAAAATTGAACAAGTTTATCCATTGCCAGCCAAGAAATGGTATGAAAACGTATCAAAGACTGGCGTTTACAGGTCAGTCAGTATGAAGCATGTGGAAGGCCCATTGGTGCCTATGGGTGGATAGATGGACACTGCCTTCTAAAAACACCTTGTCTTTTTTGTTTGGTGCTCAATTATTCTCCTGCTCCACATTTTTGGGATGGTTTCAGATGGTCATTTGTATTGCACTGATCATGTTCGGAATAACGGAACTTAAAATTGACTTTCAGCGCCATCGGTATTTTTTTCGAGATCTTTTTTCAATTAAACTAGAAATTTAAGTTAGAGGACCTAACGCGGTAAATTATGACTGAAATCTGATAGTTGACAAGTAAATACTTGTGAAGTACCAGGAAATTTAAAAAAAATAACCATTTGACCCAAGAGGACAGGATTTGTTTTAAGCCGAGGGTGTCATAAAGAACCGCACATAGGATTGCAAGTGGCAAGTACCATAAAAAGGTAATTCACAAGTTGACTACTGGGTGGTCACATAGCTGTGACCGAGGGACCTTTCCAAGTTCATGTTTCTTCTTGTGAGGTCAGGATTAGCCTCTTTTTCACTTTTAGACAGCATGGTCAAGGGAGAACAACACCCAGGAAGAGCTCCTTTTTGACTGTTCGGGACCTCTTGGATGCAACTAGCAGTGCAGAGGGCAACGGTTCCCCTTCCTCACCGAGTTTCACTCCAATAAATGAGGAAATCAAATCTTCCCCTACTTCAAAGCCCATGAAACCCCATGGCGAACTGAAACTAGGCTCAACTTCCCTCATAGATGATCCGAAACCCCCTAAATCCAAACCACCAGTCCAGTGCTCTCAGCATAATCACCATCACCCAGCTTTTCTAAACTACAGTTGCTTTAATCTTATGAAAAGTATCGAAGCCGGGAAGAAACGACGACGTTTAGAGACTTCTCCAAAGCAGGCATTTCAGCCACAACAAACTCTCCTGCGAAGAGAGCGGGAACGAGAGCGAAGGAATGACACATGTGAATTCTGTGGAAAAGTGTTTAAAAACTGTTCGAACCTGACGGTCCATCGACGAAGTCATACTGGAGAGAAGCCATATAAATGTGAGCTGTGTAGCTACGCCTGTGCGCAGTCTTCAAAGTTAACACGTCACATGAAAACTCACGAAAAAGATGGACGGCCAAGTCATCGATGTCGGTACTGTCAGACACCATTTATCGTACCCTCCACGTTAGAAAAGCACATGAGGAGATGTGGAGCAAAATTAAGGAACGAAAGTAGATTCTCTGTATCACAAGGGACTAGATTGCAGCCTTCTTATCCGACGTCTGTTGGTTCCACACAGGAGTCTGAAGTGCTGGGATGGATGCTTTCTAGTTCACTGCCGAACATTCTTCCGCCATGGTGTTATTCAATTCTCTCGTCCTTGTCAATCCCAAATCCTTCTACATCAGTGAATCAAGTTCCACCTTCGTATTCAGTGCTGATGCCAAGACGTTATGGGTAGAAAGAACAGCATCCTAACTGATTCTTGAATAACTCTGTCCTTGACTTTTAGCCCAACATATGTACAGTGTATTTGCGTGGTATTTATGCAGAAAATATTACTTATCAGCGTTAGATAGGGCTTTTCTATATAAAGCGAAATTTTTGCAGGCTGACACCTGATGGAGTTGTTATGTCGAATTCTGCGAACTTCATCAGTTCCTGCAACTGTAGTTAAAGTGACTGATGACGACCATTTTGTTGTTCTTTAATTTTTCTATAGATCCGCTTTACACATCAGAGGATTCATATCCAATGAATTTGTTTCTTTGGTGACTAATCTAATAGAATTTTTTTTCCTTCATCTATCCGTGAAAGTAAATTTACTCAATCGACTGAATTCCCTTTGGTCTTTGAGTTGTTACCGATATGAGTTGCTGTTACCAAGCACCTGAGAATTCTGCTGTATGAGAGAATGCATGTTAAAAATGGGTGGTGGACTTCTAGGTGTCCACATGGTTTCTTTGTTGGAAGGAAGTCAAATGAACTCTGGTAGCAACTACGCGCTCGGAATCAGTAAACCAAATGAGCTAAGACATTTTAAATACAGATTTTTTATAATTAGTGAAAGACCTGATAATCAGTTTTTAGATTGAGGTCATTTAAATATTAGGCTCGATTTTCAACTTGGCTGGATATTTTTGACGAAGGGCAAAAATCTGTAAATGATTTGTATGTCGCCGCATTTTACAGGTCAGCCTTAGGTCACTTTCGGGAGAAAATATACCAGCGGCACCAGATGAATTTCCAATTAACTCACCTAATTTCCCTCACCTTCTAAGATGAATTTAAACTAACAGAGATTAGTTTCCGATTAACGCGGCTTGTGTAAATGAATATCTTGTCTCCCAAACTCGGCGGCGATCAAATTATGTCACCCTAACCTAAGTGATCTTCACGAACAGAATTGCGAAATACCAGAAGTATCTCGATATAAGGGTGGCAATTAACGCCTGATCAGCGTTACTAAAGTTAGAAGGGATTCTTGGAGGCGCTAAACTTGAATTCGCATTGAGAAATAGAGGCAGTGATTTTTGGTAAAAAAACTACCCATTATTAGAAGATTATAATACTATTAAAGAGCCGAATTCCATGTTGCCCTCGCCTCGACCCAAATATTTCGCCCCTCACGTATCAGCTTCTCCATTTTTCTGTCTACAAAGCCTCTTCTCCGAAGCCCTGCTTTTGGAATAGACACCTTTCGATGTTGTTTCCCTTCAATTTCGAGAGAAAACCGTTAAACCGGAAGCTGAACAATCAGGACTGTACTCTCGAACGAAGTCACATTTCCATTGGGATGTCTTAACTGGTGTGAAAGTCTCCACCACTACTTCACGGATGAATTGAACCAATTAGCCTATGTTTTGACACCTGCAGGTGCTGGGAGCGGCCTGAATTTGTCTTGTCAAATGCTACAATGTCTGTGTCTTTTGAAAGGAGGCTAATTGATGATCTGCTGGCCCTGAACGCTCAATCGAAAATTAGTGTCGGTAAAGAGCGGTCATGTCTGAAGGCGTCTAATTACTGGATTTTATTCCATAAATTGGCCTCAACAATTAGTAACGCTTTCCACCAAATCTCCTAAAATATATCATGACTTTGAATTTCGACATTTATTTTTTTCATTGTCCCTTGAATTTCTAGTTTATGAGATGGAAGTGAATTCGATGTTCTAGTCGTTTAACCTA
Source organism: Moniezia expansa (assembly GCA_019097775.1). Taxonomy (NCBI): domain Eukaryota; kingdom Metazoa; phylum Platyhelminthes; class Cestoda; order Cyclophyllidea; family Anoplocephalidae; genus Moniezia; species Moniezia expansa. The sequence goes on along the minus strand of JADFDV010000062.1, from coordinate 1,750,037 downwards.
CATTTCTGACACACGTGCCCGATAACCCTGACCCTCGTCCTGTAAGTTCATAATCGTCAGTGTCATTAAGTATTTGTTTGAAATTTTGCTAAATTAACAATAAATTCGAAAGGGTATTGTTATCATCAGCTTTCCTCTATAGAGTGACTTGATCAGTGTACACTTTCTTTCATGAAGCCTATCAAACTCATAAGTACTGGTGATGCTTGAAGGAAAAGGTGGATGAAAGAAGACAGATAAGATGTCTGGAGAGCATTAAATAATGCAGTAAGGGACGCTGCTCACACCCATCTCTTTTAATTACGAACCCGAAGTCTATCTGCTTTGCTCGTTGCAATCTAGGGAACTTTGGTCAGCGAGGCTGTGTCAAACAGTCAAGGTCAGGCTAAGCTGAATATCGTTTCAGGTGGTCAAAGATTCCAAATTCTTCAATCTGGCGATAAAATTAGTTTATATTCTGCTACTTGATAGCTTAAGCTCTCAAAATGAGGACTTAGATTTTGTACGTAGCCCAGTGTCATTTCAACCGTCCTTCGTATTCATCCATTACTGCAAACACGACTTATTTACTTAATAGGGAAATAAAATAGAAGAGTAGAAATAGATTTCCATCATTGTCGAGCTTGACATAATCAGAAGTGTGATTCTTGATTTCTGTTGTTCGTTTTTATCGAAATTTGCGATCTTTGGAGAATAGAGAGCTGAGATAATCAAGGTAGATCATACCCCTAGAGTACTAATTTAGAGTTTGTGCATTTCTTGCAAGACCAATTAGTTCTAATACCAGAACATGTAGATCTTGAAGTAATTTTTGTGATAATAAATGAGTTATGTACCAAAATTAACTGGAAATGTTTTGATGATTTGTGAAACAAATCAAGCTCGGATGTAGTCTAAATTGGTCAGTAATTTGCTCAACAGTTTTTCCATCCACCTTGATGACGTGTAGGACCAAATGGTTTTGGAAGAGCACACTCAAAGTGAGCTTAGGCTATAATCACTAGTAATTACAATCGACCAAAGTGGATGCCTCAGGCAACAAGATATTGCTCTCCAGTTAATCACTGCGCTAAAATTCTTGTACTAGATCTCCACTTGACAGAATCCATCTTCGAAAACTACCCCTCCAGGTATCAATTAAAGTTTTCTTTAGGGGGTCAAATTTGACACTTTCCAGTGATGGCTTTATTGTTCACTTTGACACACTTAACCATCCGTTACAATCTTGACTACTACACCACGCCGTCTCCGACACCGATATTTTCGAGCAGTCAGGTGCGTATTAATAAATACTTTCGCCACTTTGATTGTAAAGCCTACTATTTCGTCACCTATAATTTTACATTTTGGGGGAATATTCAGTGCCCCAAGTGCTCTCTGTGAATGGCGAGCTATTTACCACTGCGAGAGAGGGTGAGAGAGAGCATCGCATTAGAACAAACAGGGGAGGGTGGTTTGTAGGTATTAACTTCCTACAGTTTTAAAATCTCGCCACCTCTTCTGCATCTCCTCACATAGCTATTAGGCGTTTGCAATGTCATCATAATTCGAAGGTGTCTCGCAGTTAAATGGGGTGGCGAAGGTAGTAGGTACTTACTTTCTTATCTACCTCCCCTGGCTAAGCTTTTAGTGTTTATTCGAGTGGGACAAATGGCTTTATCCGAGGTTGAGATGATTCCTTTGCTAATAGACTGGTCTTTGTGCTTCGTGGTCTGTCCCCTCTGCTGGTACATTTTAACACTGGCGACGGTGGCTGTGGTAAATAGTGCCTCGTGCTCAAAAGGCGCAATCCATCTAAATAAGCACCGTTTTTATAAGTTAAGACTGACTACTTCCTTGTGGCATGAGTCAGATCGGGATATATTTTAAAGCCCTTTAGAGTCATATGTCAACAATGCAACTTACTATTAATTGATAACTTTCCAGATCTGTATTTATATCTTGGCCAAATAATCGACCTTCTAGTCCTGAACATACACATACTAGAGCATGGTGAAATTAAAATTAGGAAAAATTAGGTTTAACTAACATCTGGCACAAAAGATTTCACCTTTAATGTTTGCCCCAATTGAGTGCTCCCTTAGTGTCCTCATTATCAGTCCTCTTCAACTACGCAACCTGTAGTTCTTAACTGTTCAAAAATGGGAAGATCTCAAAAAAATGTCAGCTCTCGAATCAGTAGGAGCCCTTACTTCTGTCTGGAACGACAATCTCAATATCATTCTTTCAACATTAACATTCAGACTCATCTCTTGAATCTGATGCTCCTTGATGAGTGGTCCATCAATGGTGATCAAGCAGATGCAAATTATCTCAGAATGCCCAAAACTTCACATGCTTGGTTTCAAAAAATGTATCTTAGGGTGATGGTGGTCAAACCTACCCTCAACCTCCTCGTGGTGACCACCGGTAACCCCAGGGACAACTCTGGGGGCTAATGAGAGGAGCGGCCGGTTAGGACTAATCATCCTTCGGACGTATAAAATTAGATTACAGCTTGGAACACGAAGCACGATGTAAATAACCAGATTCATGGACTCAAACTGGAATGTGGAATGCACGTGCATGTAGCAATGAGTGGAATCTCCGCCATAATGTTGAATGATCTCTGGAAGGAGACATGAAGATGGGGGAGGATTGACGAGGTGCCACGACGAAGCTGAACTACTACCTGTACGACGAAACCATGCCAGAGAAGTGACCAGACAGCTGAAGACGTCAACAAATATTTTTATTGCTTTTTGTGTTAACTGTTGTGCGCCACTTGTTGTAAAAGCTATTTGTACTTCTGTTGTACCCCCAATAAGTCCCTAATGGGTGGGGAGAAAATAAAACTAATAAAATAAATCTTAGAGTGATCGATGAGTAATGAGCAGGCCACCTCAAACCACCGAAAACTTAGACAATGACGCCAAAGGGAGTCGCGTTAACTTCATGAAGCAGCTGCATTCACTGAAAAGCTCAGGCAGCAGGCCGTTATAAAATAACATCAGTCGATCAACAGAAGTAGTTAGTGAAGACAACAACCGTTGAGTTCAGACTATTTATTAAAGGATGAGGTCGTAAATTATAGGGGCTCTAGTATAGTAACCACGGATATCGATATTTACGGTCATCGACTTCCCAGTCATTCAGTTTTCCTAGTTAGTAGACAACAAACGAATCACCATCTGCCATTTCCCCTCTACTACTTTTGTGTGACTTCCAGTATAGCTAGGAGCTTTTTCAAGTGGAGAGACTAGGGGTCAACAATTAGACTTATTGGTCTCAAAATGGTTTCCTCTGCATACGTGAGGTGAAATGGCTAATGAGTTGTGGTTAAGATTACCGGATCATCCTGATCCAAAATCCGAAGAACATGGTGATACGTCATATTCAATAAGGAAGGACCGCTAGATCCGGAAGCTGATTGGCCACTAATCATATAAGGCTGCGGACTAGGACTTAAAAGACGAGGCGTATGAACGAGTTTGAAATTTCGTTGTAAATTTCAAGTAGTACTTTAGACACGCCAATGTGCCAGGGATAATCAATCAGAAGCTTACATGGAGGGCAATAAAGAAGACCAGATCAAACCCCTTGGGGAGTTGCTACGTAAATTTAAGGCCATTTCTCGCTTTTGATATATTAAAGAGTACATGGACGAGAACTGTTCCAGTTGGGATGAGAACGCAGTGACAAAACCCTCAAGATTCACAACGAAAATCGTTAACTCCAAAGGCCACGTTTGGTTATCAAATATGCTTGATTTAATGTAAAGCTGATGCTACAAACAGTCAGTTAATGAGAGTGAAGACTCAATTTCTTTACCAAATCATCCATTAAGTTTCTAATATGACTAAAAACCTATCTTAGGGGAGCTGATTTTAAACATGAAAACCGCCTAGACCAATGTCGAAACTCCATAAATCACACCTAATGCTTTCCATTCCAAGGGCTAAAAGATGACTTGAAACTCTTCCAAATCTGACCGGATTGCCACTTTCAGCAATCGAAACTCCAAAATAAATCATACAAACACTACACTTTAAAGCCTTCGTTGAAAACTCAACTAACATTTTTTAAACAAACCAGTGCCAGCACGCAATATATGCCTAAAATTTAGCCTTTTTCGGACACGAAATGTGGACGGCTTGTGAGCAAGTGTAAGAACGCCGTTCCTTCTCGTTGCTCTCCTCCCTTTTTCCTGGTCGTTTGCTGGTCCAAGCATACAAGGCATGGAGAGTTGCTAGGTTTCGCATGACATCTTTTGTTTCAAAGAGAGCGTGGATTTAAGCGGGGTGGCGTGATTTAAACAAACATAGAAAACAAAACACTGCCGCCGTGGTTTCCGCGCTGCTAGAAGAGAGGGCAGAGAAAAGTAAACTAAAAGAGCGAAGGAGGAGGAGGCGGAGGAGAACGAGGTGAAATCAGTTGGAGGGGCATGAAATCAGATATGCGAACTTTGGCCGCTGGATTTAGTTGCTGAAGAAAGTGAATAGGAGTGTGCATATCCGTAGACAACTAGTACTATTTACCACTTGTACTCATGTCTAGTCACCTGATCTTTTGCTTGTTGCTCATTTAACAACAAGAATTATCGAGATGAATTGCGGAAGCATCGGAAGTACTCACAGTTGCTAAGTTTAAGGATATGCTTTGTACATTCTCTTTAATATTCGCGAGAAGAAGTCATTAATATTAAACTAAAATCAGCGTCCGAACACCTTTTAAGAAAGAATTAGAAGCCCAGATTTTTCGAAAACTTCAGTGAGGCTGCTCTTTACTCACTAGTTCTACTTGTCTGCCTTTTGTTAAAGATCATTTTCGATCTTCTCTATTCAGAGTTAATTTTCATTTTCCTTGTTGAATAACTGGACGAAAAAAGCTTGGATGCCTTTTGGCAGGTCTTGAAATAGACCTTAAGATAGTATGGGAAGTGATCACTTGTGTGTCAATTAGTACATTACACTTTCCTCTTGTGTAGAATTTACAACTTTTTGTAGAATGCATGATCCAAAAGCAGGACTTCCCATCCGTTACAGGGATGAAAGATTAAGAATATCTTGAAAAAGCATGCATTCTATTGAAATTTTCAGTGTGTACTCACTTGGTACCTTTAGATGTTATTTTGAAATCGCCTCACTTCCAGCGTTCATTTTCGAACTACGATATCTGGTTATTATGCCAGGATGGGGACATTCGCTCACTTGTGAATTTGTTGATGTGATGTACAGGAATTCGGTATTTGACTACAAGTATAGCTGGATGCCGACTAAAGACCTAAGAGCCACGGAAGTATCAAGGCCTGCTGGAAGTTTGCAACCTCCAAAATATAACAGTACTGGCATATCATTATAATGAACCTCATGATAAAGAATTAATACTTCCTTGCTTTGTAGATGTCAGGAAGTTGGCCACTGAATTCATTCTTCAGGTTCAACATTTCAGGTGAACTCCCCACATCAACTTAAGTAGTACTTTCCTAACAGATTGCCTTAAACCTTTATACTTAAACAATAAAGGGGGCCCTTACACACATGGAAAATTCTATCAAATTATTCAACCACCTCTGTGGTTGACGATTTTAAAAATGAATCGAATAATGGCTTTCCTATTAGGCTCATAACTTTCTAGAATCGCCTGTCCATTATGAAGTGGACATGTTTATTTTCACATCACATGGCCCTTTTCAATTGTTTATCCAATCACTCACACAAAGTTCTCCATTTCAATGACCACTGTAAGATGTGTTGCCTGACACGCGCTAACAGTAGCTCCTTTCAAATAAATAAATCAGAATTCTTCCCTCCAATGGATTTCACAGTTGCTCACTTGCTTAGCTGAATCACAATTAATGTAAACAGTGACGAGCATACTCAGACAATCTCTCCTGATTCTATAGTGCTCGAAGGAACTTACCAATGAAATTTTGGGGGATAAGAGATTTCCTCAGAAGGGATTGAGCATGCTAGTAATTTGAGTTAACAAGTTATCCAACGCTCGCCCAAGATAGTGAGAAACAGAGGAGTGAATGGATGAAAAACCCTTCTTATCGCACAAACACACAACACCGTTCGCTTGACTGCCTGCCTGAACACACACGAAATTTTATCGCCTCTTTGCGTGGCTGCTACCCGTCGTCGGTCGGTCGGTCGGTCGGCCGAGCAAGCAGAGGACAGTGGAGGGGAGATTTGGAGGTGGTGGACGAATGCTAAAGAGAAGTGAGAGGAGAAGGGACACCACCCTTGTAGAGGTAAAGACGACCGCTACGCCGGACACTTGCTGTTGGCACGCAAGGCGATAAATTTCTCAGGGCTCCTTCGCCCACCGCACACACTCTCACAAACGGGTTGTGGGGAGTTGGGAGCGGAGATTGAGGATTGTTTTGAGGTGTGGTGTGGTGTGAAGGAGAAAAAGTGGACAACGTTGGGTGAAAGATTTGGAACTGCAGCCTTTACTGCTGATTTAGCTTGCGCGTCCTCCTCCTGGCGACTCGAATGCATGATCGATAGCTCTCTTAATCGGCTGGACGCGATTGCCAGTAGCTATTGCTAAGAATTCCCCATTTCAACTAAGCAACCAATTTAATGTGACGATTGTGCGCGGCGAATGACACAAGCTAATGATTCTGGGTCTAGCATATAGAACTACCAGTAGAAATAAGATTCTCTTATATTGAAATCAAACCATTATTATTGTTGGTATCACCATTTACTATTCGCTAGGAAAGGCAAATCTGATCCACTTTATCCTTCCTACCTTCAGTTTATATTTCCCATTGTGAAACAATGCTCAGTTGCAGTAAATCTTATAAAAATCTGATTCCATTCCAGTGGAGGACTTGATTTTAGGAATTTAAGTCTTCTGGTATATCCCACCCTGACATTTCAAGTAAAGAAAATGGTTTTGTGTTTGCGTTCTTGATCACTTTGGTATGCCATTAAGCTTGATAGAGAATAAATGTTTCAAAGTGTGAATTACCGTCAGTGACCATTCCCAATCTAGTTAGATGACGGATGGCACCTCTCTGGCGTTAAATATTTCAGGTTGGGCCAATGCAGATAATGTCTTAGAATTGGGACAAATCCAGGATGTTCTATCCACTTATGAACTATTTGATTGACTCTCAACCCTCCAAGATCAACTTGAAGTTGTCAGATCCAACCTTTGACGTGATAGTAATGTTTCGTCTGCACTCAAGCTTCAGAAAAGCACAGAGTTTTAGTTTCTTCAACTGAAGCAGGTTTGCGAGGTTCCTTAATAATATCTTTCGGCTTAGGTATCTTTTCGGCTGTGTTCCAATCAGCCATGAGACCTAAGACGCCTGTTAGAAGTACGATCGACCCTCATCAACTGATGCCCCTGAACCCACCAAGCAAGAGAATGAAGGCTTCAGGATCTTTCAATTAACGGTGACATTTAATGTATTTGTTTGCTCGTTGAATGAACAGATTCACTTCATAGATCAAAAACGAATAAAATCTATAGTGTCCAAAATAAATAACGTTCAGAAGTGCGTATTGGGAATGAAGCTCAAGGTCAGCCTTTAGGACAAAGCGTCTAGTTCGGCAGCTTTCTTCCACCAAGGGACATTTTCGACGCTCTGTTTACAATGTCCTCTTCCGACACTCCTTTTACTGACTTGCTATGTGCATTTTGCAGTATCGTTTGATTTTGATAGCCAAGCCCGAGGTCTCTGCCACGAATGATTGACTAATATCTGGCGAAAATGTGGCTCCCCACTAGAATCCTCCTCCATTTCGCTCGCTATAAAGGAATATAATAAATCCTATACGTCATAACCATGAATACGTAAGGGTGGCTCAATTCTATTGAGCATAAAAAGTAAAGTAGTAAAATGTTTATTAATTTTATTGGCAAGCGTATCCTTTTCCGTTCACCTGAGAGCTTATCAAATCAAGTATTTAACGAGGAATGCCATGAAAAATCTGGGAAACGTGATAAGAGATCGAAAGATTTATTTTTATACCACTTGTTCAGGTAATGGAAATTATATTTTTAATCTTAGTCAATACCAAATCCAAGTCTGTTGGGTATGGAGAAGTAATTCGTTTGTGCGCATAGTTTTAAACCGACACTTGCTATTATGTAGTCGGTAATATTGTCGGCTCTTATTTACTAATCATTAGTTAAGATTATATATTCTCAGACAGGGATCATGGTTTAAACTAGGGGTCGATCATGAAAACTCAATATTGATGCGATGTGATAATCAGAGGCTTCGAATTTGTCGCTTTCATATTTAATTTTTTATCCACCTTTTGCTATTTCTATTACAAATCAGCATAGTATACTCCAATAAGCAGAGTAGCAGTCGCTCAACCAAGTAACCAATAGCAAATTAAGGGAGTGTCATCTTATGTACGCCATTTGACACTTTTTCAACTCTGCATCGATGTGTGTGTCCCAACCATAAAGATGGCAAATAAATAGCAAACTCGTCGGTATAATCCACATCACCATTTGCGTGACAAGCATATGCTACCGTCTGGCAGTCGAAATACAGAAGTTATGGAGAGGCCATAAATCCCAAATATTTGCGCGGGGAATAACAACACTCAACATGACAATTTAAATGGACTGTCTTGGAAATCGCAAACTTTCAATTCCATCTGCCGATTCAGACCGTTTTTCCATGTTTTAAGCAGATAATACATGTTCGATAAGGTTGTTCCCCTTGAATTAGACACTCATCAAAGCTCCAATCTACCGATCTTCTCGACTCAGACGCACTGAGGTGGTCAGTGTTTAAGAATACAATTAAGGACATTAAGGTGTCGGTTCAGATTATTGTTTGTAATTGTGACTTTAAAAGCAAAATTGGATTCTTGTATTTGAACGTCACCACCCCTTCAATATTTTCATGAAATTTAATTTGCTGTGAAAAAAAGATGGTAACTAGGGCATGGGTAGAAAATCCATACCTCTTTTATATCTTTTGAGGATTTCATGAACTCAAACGAGCCCCTTCTAGGTTAGCCATAGAAAATCACCGATATTTCCCTCATCTCCAAATATTTCAGACCCAATGGCGAAACTAGAATTGAAAAATAGGGGATAGGAATAAACCCATCAATTAAATTTGCGCTGCTAGAGTTCTGACTTCGAATATTTACGAAGTTCATGTTGCCTTAGCCAGTTACTGTGGCGTGCATACTTTAACAACCGTTCTTACTGAATGGTCGTTTTATCAATTTAGGGCAGGGCGTCAATTTCACCGCAAAGGTGTTAAATTGAAAATGTGTACTATTAATACGAAGGGTTCGTTTGGATCCTGGTATTTCGTCCTTAGTCCTCGTGACCGACGTCTCCCAAGTTACAGCTTTTCAGCTCTTCTGAAATGGAGACCTTCTCAACGCTTAGTATTAAACTGGCAGTGTGATTGAATGTTCATCACACTTGCGCGTTTTTGGCCTACCAGGTTTTACGATTAAACACGATTGATGCAATTTTCTGTTCGCCTATTGTAAATGATATGGGAGGACACTCCATTTAGTGGGTGCTTGAGGCAGTGGAGCTATATCTGGTAAAAAGTTGTCAAAGTTGGAGTTCGCTGGGAACTGCCACAAGATGAGAAGGGAAGTTAAAGAACCTAACGAGACATCGTAAATCGTTTCTCCAATCTGAGGTTACAATGCCGCGGACAGCCTTTCATCTTTTGTCCTATGGTGTTTTGATAAGGTGATGCGAACAAAAATATCGGCCCTCTTTCAAACCCAACCTAGCAGTGGGTGCTCTACTTTGAGGATAAAAAAATGGAATTGGTATGCCCAAGAACACCTACAGACCAAAACCTCAGCCCTAATTAATTAATGTTTGATTTATGATAATGAAGACTTTGCGGCCATATATTTGAGGTCTAATGTCAAGGTGACGAAGTTGACCTACATACTTTTTTCTGCGCTGCATTAATCCAGTTTTTCTTTCGAATTGCAGCACAGCGTTTTTATTCTCATTAAAACTGATCTTAATCCTTAAATCTTAACACAACTTAGCACACTAAAGGTGAATATACTTCAAAGAGCGCTTTTGAGTAAGATCAATTGGTATAATTACTATTTTCAAGCTTATTTGGACTTTAAGAAGCAGCTACTGTGCGCAATAAGCTAATGGCCAATAATAATGGGCCTTGGCAACTGACCCTTGCTATTGGGTAAACACCTGGTGGCCACGCCCTGACCATCGGTCATTTCCACTCACCTGATTTGTGGATTGACTGCTGTTGCGCATGCGTCGGCGATGTGTATGCACGTATCAAAATTGAATGCGAAAATAGCAGCTTCTTACAGCATTCGTTTGACATATTAAGTTTCCCGGTTCCTCCAAACAGAAACCATTAAGTACAAATTTTGAGGCGAAACGTGTTTCTGACAAATAAACAAGTTCCAAGATCTAGTTATTTCATTGTTCTGACGCTCTATCACCGCCGTAATAGAACATCCCAGCATCTGTACCAACATGTCTGCCGATCGAGCCTTTAGATCACTTTAGCTTTAAAGCCTGAAATCTCTTCAGTTGCTAGACTGAGTGAACTCCAAGATGGTTGAGCTTTCGACCCATCTGCATTGCAGAATAAGTCAGAATAACTGGTTTATCACTGCCATTTCTTAAATGTTCAACCGCATCGAGCAAGTAAAATCCCTATCTTCTGGTGATGAAAAATCGGCAGGCCAGCGAGTCGGGTCGAACCGAAAGATAGAGAAGGCATGAGAAGGAAAAGCTATCTTTCACACTATACCTCTTTCTGTGGCCTCACTCTTTAAACTCTGAATTATCTACCCCTCGCGTATCATGCAAATGAACTTGAGTAGGTTATTTATATATTTATTTAGTGGTGACCTTGACCCAGCTTGATATAGCAGAGAGTGCGATGCCGAGACGTCACTAAATGCGTGCACCTCTCGAGCGTTTTCCCTAGGGTTCATGACTCCTCTGCTCGACGCGTCATTGTGTGTGCTAAAAGCGTGGGCCTGACAAAGGTCCGCGGCTACACTTACTGGAAGGAGGTGTCCAATGTATTTCTCTCTCCGAACTTCTCACAGTAGTTTTCCTGGGCTGGGCTTTGAAACAACCAAGCATTCATGCAGTAGCGAATTGAACCATTCGTAATCGAAAGAATTAATAGAAAAGCTCCCCGCTTGGCCGATAACTAGATGACTCATGCCGTTCAGAGGAGCCCATGGACTCACAAAAATATTCTAACCTAGATAAACCAATCGCAAGTTGTCACCCTCCACCCAGTGTAAATAAAGGCAAGATGGTATAGAAACTTCCAGATCGACATAACTTCAATGATTCTCATACATACAAATATATATATATGTATATATATAAACGTCGTATTCATCAATAATTTCATAATCAGCCACAATTTGTAGGCACAAAATCCTATCTGCGTGGACCTCTGCTGCCGTATCGATTTTGATAATCCCGACGCCGAAATGGTGAGGGAGAACGACGCAAACGAGCTCTCGACGGTGCGCCTGGACTAATTTCTGAGACAGAAAAAAATCGACCCGAATAGAAGTAGCTAACAGCAAGTACAAAATGAATTGAGCTCCGATGTCTTCGCAACCAGAATAAACTTCATCTACTTAAGCGTTACAACTCAATGGCGAACATTTTATACCACTCATAGAAATTAAACAATTAAATACCCAAATTGACGGAGAATGAAGGGGAACCTCGACGCAGAGCCAGCGATGGTGAAGTTGGTGAGCAACTTCGACTGGATGATGAAGAAGATGATTGGTGTCGATACGATGAGAGCTGATGACGGAAACCTCGTTCCGCAAGGCGCTTCTCAATCTCTCGTTGGCGCATTTGAGCTGCCTGTTTGCGCAAACCTTCTTCACGAGCCTGGAAACAGAACAGCGGGTTCACATCGAGTGAAAGCTGAGTGAAGCATTAAAAGCTAAACGGGGAACGAGCATGCATACCATGCGTTCACGCTCTTGTTGCTCGAGTCTTTCAGATTCTGCTTTCTTTTCAGCATTCACTGAAAGCAAGTGAATAAATAAGGGAATTCGATATAAAAGGTGAAAACAAACAAGCCCTATGTATTTTGACACGCTAACGTGTTGAGACTCGTAGGGTCGCAGACAGATATTTGAAAGTTTACGTTCCAGAGACGAAACTCTCCTGGTTCAATGAAAGATTAGCTATATGCATTAGTTTTTGATTTCATTTCCGGCGCAATAGATCATTTATTCATTTTCGGATTAAGGGCGGAAAGCGCGTGCATGTATTAATGAATGGAATCTCCACCAGAAAGATGAAAAGACTTCGAGAACGGACGAGGTGCCACTACTAAGTTGAACTGCTACCTGTACTATGAAACCATGCCAGAGAAGTGACCAGAGAACCGAAGACGTCGATAAATGCTTTTAGAGTGCTCTGTTGTGTGCTACGTGTTGTAAAAGCTATTTGTACTTCTGTTGTACCCCCAATAAGTCCTTGGGACTTGCCCTAATGGGTAGGGAGTAAATAAAAAAACCTAAGGCCTATATTAAGCTAGAAGGAGAAAGACCATCTCCGAGCATACCCCAAACGTGCGTATTAGTTGCAGAATTTTTTTGCTATTGTACATGGAAGGACCGTGGTAAGTTTGAGAATGAAGGTGGAGAGAACTAGGAACGACTTGACTACTGGCCACAACCACTGGTGGCTTCATATCCATTCTACTGAGGTATGCCGTATCCTTGAAAATACATCCAATACAGAAAAAATAAAACGTAATTCTGCAAGAAAGAATAATATGTAAAACAAAACAAAACACAAATCTCTTCTGAAGAACAGCAAAACCCTTTGATGGCCAATAAACACCAATAAGGATGTCATCAGATGCAATCTGGCGCGACAGAAATCCTACAGAAATAAGAAAAGACTAATACACTTCCATCAAACGACTTACATCGGCCAAACACAAGAAAAGTTGCTAGATATTGGATACCAGTGAGCGAAACAATCATCATTAAACGGAAAAGTACCCGAAAGAAATTTTCTTCTCTGAGCGAGGGGACTACCTTAAAAAATATTTCCGTTTACAACTATCTGGATGTCAGTATACAAAATTAAAAAAACTGAAAAAAATACTCGTTTTGTTCAGCTGGGCCTGCATTCTTCTCTTCATAATCTCTTGTGGAGTTAATTTAGGTGGTCCAGATGAAGATGGCAATGCCTTTACGCGAGAGTCCTAAAAGTAATAGAGATGTAGACTTGTAGCAGAAACGTGGCGAAAGGAATTAAGTAAGCTAAATTTCCACATTTTCAATCTATGGACTACTTAATCGCCAAAAGTAGACAGTATATTTCAAAAAGGCTCTCCAGAGTTTGAATGGATGCTGCGATGGATATAGAAATGCTGGAAACTGACTTTAGACGATGTGCTGTGAGGGTTAGCGGAATTGGAATATCGATTGCCCGAAGATGAAGCTGTTCTCTTACCCCCGGGGGAATAGCCACCGATATCGCCTTGGGTGTCATGGTACCTGCAGAACCATTTTGAAAAGCATAGACGGTTAAAGATGTCAAAACAAAAAAAATAGGTATCTCAATGATTAAAAAGGCAGACACGAACCTTCTACGCCCATTCGGATCAACAAACGAAGCAGAAGGCCGATCCCGGGACCCAGTATCTGACTCTGTGGACGAACCAGTTGAAATTTTCTCCTCCTTGTCCGACTCCAACTCGCGTCGATAGTAACGCTTTACAGGAACCGGTTCAAGTTTTCTAAACAAGTGGACGGATTCAACCAAATTATCAGAAAAGCATCGGATTACACGAACCACGTCTTCAGGGTTTTGGCGGTTCAAACCTGCCAAGAACTCCATGATCCGGTTTACAGGTTCAATTTTGGGCTTCCAATGTTCAAGGTAAATAAAATCCGCTTTTATCAAGAATTTTAAGCCGGATGAACCAAATACTAATGGATGTTTTTCGATAGATTTAGGTAGCTCAAGAATAATCACATTAATACAAAACATTATCAATTAGTCGAACGTCTAACAATGTTCAGATACAACAAGCACTAGACATTTCTAGTCTGCATTATGTCAGCAGAAACACAACCTCATACGGCCTGCTTAATCAGGTACGACGTAAAAACCTGGATTCATGATTTTAATCTGGACTGTGGAAAGTGCGTAGAGGTAACAATACATGAAATCCCCGTCAGAAGATTGAAAAGATTTCTGGATAAAGCACGAAGATTGTTTGCCCTTAGCAGTGTCGAGGACAAATGAGGTGCCACTGCAAAGTGGAACTGCTACCTGTCCTACTACGACAAAACTATATCAGAGAACCTATCAGATAAACACTTTTACTGTCTTATGTGTTAACCATTGTGTGCTATTTTTCGTAAAAGATATTTGTACTTCTGTTGTACCCCCAGTAAATCCTTGAGACTTGCCATAATGGGTGGGGAGTAAATAAATAAAAAATCGCGTGCAGGTACTGAATTTCGATGGGACCATGACATTGGTTATAATGCAGCGAAAATAACAAGTTACTAACCCTTCGCCGCTAGGAGAACGATCTCGAACCTTTTTCGCAACCGCAGAGATTGATCGCGATGAAGTGGAAGATCGACGTCGGTGCTGGCGTTTCTTCAGTGAAGAAGAAGATGAAGAGGAGTGTCTCCTCTGTCGATAGTGACGATCACGTTCAACGTTCCTGGACGACCTTGAGCGGGAGGATGAGCTACGTCGACGTCGACTGAACCCAAAACGAAGATAAAAAGAACATAAAAGACTCTTATTTGTTGCAATTAAAGGATTCTACTTACCTAGATGAAATTGATGGAATTTGAGGTTTTATTGGCAGCACTTTGGATTGGGAATTAGCCGAGCTTTTAAACAAGGAAGAGATAACAGATGCGGCAACCTTTGAAGTAGCGTCGCCCGGACGTCCAGTTGATACTCCTGGGATATGAGAAAGTGGAAATTCCCTGCGTTCCGGTTGTTCGTCATTGCTGTTATCATCATCACCAAAGGTGGTGATATACTCCACTTTAGAGCGCTTTAAGTTGCGACTGCGGCGATATCGACCGCGACTACTAGCACTAGAAGCTTCGGAACTGGATGATCGCGGGATTTTTGACCGACCACCACGTTGTCTCCGGGTGGGACGATCTCTGAAACGTCTACGTCGTTTTTGGGGATTACAAAAGGCGGCGAGGGTCAAACCACCGATTAGGATGGCTGGACGCTTCGAGTCGTACAATGAAGGCTGTGTTCGAGAAAGCTCGTCACCGGTTTCTCGAACGGACCTATGCCGCCGATAAACTGGTTCTTCTTCTGAGGACGGTGATCCATAGCTCTCCGAGTCCGAAGAGGCTCCAGAAAGGTAAATTTTCCGACTGAAATGAGTAAAAATAAAACCACAAAACTGTACTTATATTTTAATGGGTCAAAAATGATGTGGTTTAAAGACCTCACCGAGTGATTGGTTGTCCATTGAGAAGTCCCACTCTAAAATAGACATTAAGAGTCTCTTGCAGAAACGAATGGCGAAATAAAATAGACATGAGAAGTAAAAGAGCGAAAATTGGAAGCAAACATGAGGTAGGAATGCTCACATACTTAGGTCCTTGAACAGTAGGAGCATACTTATCAAACTGCTGCCTCGCTCGATGTCTGCGTCTGGGCCTTCGAAACTGTAATTAAAGGTGAAATACTGCAGGTATTAGATTATACGCTTATAAGGTAAGGCAAAAAGAATCCCTAGGCCAGATGAATAATACACGAAGACTAGAACAGAATGCCTCACAAGACTCCCAAATTGTACTCACGAATCGTCCTGTCATTAAGATAATTTAATAAAAGCTCTTATTTTCGAAAAAAATCGAATTGAATAAGTAGAAAAAATATGGAGTAAAATTCGTTATAAATCGATCGCGCAACAACAATACTATCCGACTTCTCTCTCTACCAATATTAAAACTCACATAACGCACTAACATTTACCTCGAGATACTTCGCAGCTGCTATTCACAGAGTATACAACGCAATTCAGTAACTTTCACTCACTTTATTGGAAGTATCTGATCAGCATATTTTTCGGATCTGAACTCCAATAAAGTCAAATATTAAAGTGGATTCACCAAAGACTTATCCGCGGTAATCTTCAATATTGAAAATCTGCTTTCTTGCAACAAATCAAATGACCTTATGTCCTACTGCCTAATAATTAAAATACTTTTAGCAATCGGAATCAGGATTCCAGACCCTCTAGATAAATGTATCACACGCTGTCAATAACAAAACTGCACTTTTATATAATAAACGGATTAGTTCCTCGGTTATCATCATAACACAAAACAAAGATTCCTACTTACATGCTGCAATTTCTCTTCTTCTTGGATTTTGGCGGCTCGCAGTTCGGCTTCAAGGACCTGATCAGCATCGAGAAGTCGGATGAAATCAGAACGCTTCATGCCATAGGTGTGGGAGCAATCAATCAACTCCTGTCGCTGTTCAGCGCCCAGGGAATCCAGATCCAACTCTACATCTGAACAATTGGGAAATGCACTTCAAATGGCCTACATATCGCCGTTTTCAGGCGACGACAGTATGAATGGAACAATTAAAAAAGCACAGAAGAAAAGCTTACCAATATCTACATCACTGTCGATTTCAGACGGTTCTGAATCCGAGCACCCAGCATCTGTACTTTTTGACTGAGAAGTTATGGGCATCTTTCCGGGGACGATCTCTCCCTCTTCATAAATAAAACCTATCGCGGCCTTCGGCTCGGTTGACCTGAAATTGGAAAATCAACATCATGACAGTCAAAGTTGGTGCTGCGGAATTTAGAATGATTAAAAAGCAAGACCTACTTCCTGTCCTTAGAATCAGTCTCGTATTTTTTTGTTAGTGTGTCACCGAACTTCTCTTCCCTTTCAATTTGCTTAAGTGCCATGGATTCGGTAACTAGAGGTAAGATTGGAAGTATCAGTAAGGCACGGGGAAATAAGCTAGATAGGAAGCAAAATGAAGTTGGGAAGATTGTTGCCCCATTAGACACCGAGTAAGACTTCCTGTATTCGCCATTAACAAAGCATCCTTAAAGATATTGTCTACAATAGTCTTCGGGGACCGGTGGAGCCTGCATTTAAAAGCACATAGCACATTGATATTACCTCCTAGAAAGTCGTTATGTGCAAGGCATCTGTAGCGTTCATAGTTGCAAAGGCGTTCTTCAATCTTTTCTTCCGTCGTAAGCCTAGGTGAAACGAGAAAGGTGGTGCATGAATTAAAAAGATAGCGATTGCAAATGGTACGACACATACTTTACATCAGAACTTTTCGCAGATGAATAAGTTTCCAAATTAGCTCTTGCGTCGAATCGATCGATTATTATGGAGGGATCCCCTACCCAAGGCATCCTACAAAGGATGAAATTGCAGCAGAGCATTTGAAGAGGGAAGCAATGTTTTAGCTAGAAAGTGAATTACATATTTTTGGGATTCTCCGCAGCCTTCCTAATCTCAACGTCCAAATTTATCTTTGCGGGAGCACCATAGACCCTCAGAAACTTTATTGGGTCTTGACGCTACAAGACGTTAAATGCATGTATTTGACCTACGATTTGAGAATAAAAATTCAGGCGACGTTCAGCTCTTTTCCGGTAATCTACTAAAACCGAACGAATATGGCGTTCATGTTTCCGTGCTTCATGCCACATTATGGAAATTATGTTAATGAAACACGAGACAAACACTCCAGAAACGTCTCAAAATGCCCGTGTGATAAATTTGGCGCCTGAATTAAAACAAAATTGCTGGAGGTCATATTCTGGAATAGCTTTAGAGTCTCGGAAAGGCGAGAAAGTCCTGAAACTGCACAATTTTGGATAAAACGAAGTGATTTTATCCACCGAATCAAAATGAAATAAATGATGTGTTTGGTCTCACGGGACTGGTATATTTCAAGTTTCTGCATTGTGTATTTTGTTTTTGACCGCATTTCGAGTTTGAAACGTCTCTTTCAAGCAACAGCAATGAGCTAAGTCCTCATTTCGGTTTCGGTTTGCGTAATAATCCAAAGTACTATTTCAGTACTAAAATCCTATCAGTGAGTTGTTCGCCGACCTGAAAAGGAATGATTAAGGCTTTAGATCAGTATCGCTTCGCTGAAGGACTTAAGTTTCGAATAATCAGGCACTGCAGCAGTTGCAAAAATTTTTGAAAAATTTTGAGTGAATACTACTGATACCACCACACCACAGATACTAGGGTATCCTTAAATATGTAACTATCCCATCCCTCTTTTGATAAATCGCCCGGAATAGATATTAAAGAATCATGTTAATTGCTGACTCGACTGTTATGATACTGTTGAGCTCCCGTCACTTATAATTATTAGATGAACAACTAAATCCAGTTGAGCCGCCACCCGATAATCAAACTCAGATACCAAATTTTTTTAGAGTATTTTAAGAACGAACAATATTCCTGTTGAAGTTGCAGAAGCCCTGCTTTACTTTTTCATGGTTCTAGCAAGGTTCGAAGCTATAGCCTATTTATCTCTTCAGCTACGGAAACACTAGGTTTATAAATAACCAGGAAGACAGCGTTATCGAATTTATAAGGTCAAACACAGGCAAGAATTCAACAAAATTTATTCCAATCTCATTTAATATCTAAGAAAATTATATATTCACTCATAATTGTATTATTGAATTTCATCCATTAATGAATAGCTTCCACCCACTAGCTCCGCACCCTTCGCAAATTTTGAGTGTTAGTCTGTTTGGCATCACGTAAGAACATTTAATGATTTTTTATACGATGAATATCAATAGACTCAAATGTTATACTGTTGCATTCATTGTATTTCTTCAATTTTCATTATTCCTACAGGATGGACGTTGCGATTTTGGGCTCCCTAGATCAGCATCTTGAAGAAAAGGGAGGCATTGTAAGATCTATTTGAACTACTTCATAAACTTAGGCCTCTCATAAATCACTGTCCATAGCCTTTGGATGGAGTTTGGAAGAATCCCAGAGGTTCGTATTCCTTTCTTGATTTAATTCCCATAGTAACCTAGAAAAGTACATTAAGAAGCATTCTGAAATAAAGCCAATATTCTGCGTCAGTGGGTTCCAGCAGACAAGTGCAAATCAATGGGTTCGATTCTATTGTTTTCCTCATGCTTTGTCCTGTAACTACAGAACATTGTCGTTCGATTAACTACCTCTAGTGATTCAGCATTCGATAAAGCCTTAATGGAGCCAAAACGACAAATATATTCCATTCATAAAACCCAAACCATTGTAGGAAATTTTCTACCACCGAGCCCTCTTTTAGAACGTTGACTCTTTAGCTTGTTTTGATAAATCGCTGGAGCAGGATCCCGTCTCTCACCCCTCGTAGGTTTAACATTTGATCATATATCACCCCCTTCAATAGACTTATTTCTTTCCCATGGAAGTATAAACCACTTAAGTCTTCAGTCTCGACTGAAAAATTGGAGGTAGCAGATCCGAAACCTTCTCAAGTTAAACAGCTGCAACATAATAAATCTGTGCCCTTCAAATCGGCTTCTTCATCGACCATAGCGGCTCCCAGAAAATCGGCTAAACGGCAGCCAAAGTGTCATGTTCAGTCCAGTTTAAAATTTGAGTCTCTGAAGAGGTCAGCGCCCAAATTTGAAAAGCTCCGATTTTCAGCGTTGTTGGTCTTTATATCTGATCCTTTATCACTTTAGCGAACAAGACAACCCATCAAAAGTGTTTGATTCTGCTCCAGATCCTTTTGCAGATTCAGATGACGGTGAACATCAGGAAGATGCTAGAGGTAAACCTTTTTGTCCGTCGAAAAAATATAATCGTAACCCGAAAGAGTATTTCATTACTAACCACGTCCGGTGAGAACGTATTTGAATTTTGCATGAACGGATGGTGGACTCATGTTTTTGCCATTCCTTAAAGTTATTCAGAATAAGCGTAGACGGATAGTCATTTCGTCTGATGATGAAGACGCCATGGAATCAGAAGTCAGTTCGAAGGTCAACAAAACATCGGATAAAGGAGTATCTAAAGTAGCCAAGGTATATTTTGCCTTTTTTGGAAATGCTAAATCTGGACTGGCCTTCTTATTATACAGGATAAGAGTATCTAGAGTTATTTTCTGATTTAGATGGACACTGAAAATCCTCTCAAATATATTTCAGATGAACCGACTAAGACACGCAAAGCGAACCATAAATGTGAGTTTCTGCTTTATAAATGAAACTTGTCCTTTTAAACTGATTTTAATTGTTCTTAGTTCCATATTTAAGTTTTCACCGCTCTTTGTGATCAGTGTTGGAATTCCTTTAAGAATCTTTTCGACCAGCTCTGAGCTTTAGTGAAGCAATTTTTCATTTAACATATCGACCACTTGAATATTTGCCTCACAGTTAAGATCCTGGCATTTCATGACTCAGGAAAAACTTCATTATTTGGCTCTAAATGTGCTACTTTCTTTGCTTCTGCTGCAGAATACTTTCATCTCCAAGGACTTTATTTTCATAAGCTTTTTCCGCTGCACAGCGCGACAAGAGCACCACCTTCGCTTTTTTGTGCTGTATACTACTCTGTGAATAAGAGAGGAATATTTTCTTGGTTCTAAGGCGGACTTTAAATGTTTAACCAACCATTAAACTTGCCTAGAGCAGGCAAGATCCAATGAGAACTTTGGAATTGAAGAAATTAGTATGTACTAGGATTGCCCAAATATTGCCTTTTAGTACTACGGAAAGAGGCCCACAGTGGGAAGACCACATCAAGGAAGGCTGAGGAAGAGAGAGCTACAAAAAAGAAGGACGAATCGAGCGACGAAGAAATGATCAAACTGGCCTCCCAAGGCGTTAAACCGCTTAGATCTTCACCACCAAGTCGCGCTCGCAATCCTTGCAAACGCAAGGTCACGAAAACCTTTGTGGATGACGATGGTTTTCTAAGTATGTATTGCCTTTACTTAACCAGCAAATTGAATTTTCAAAGCTAAGGACATATCTTTTATTCCCCAGTTACTGAAAACGTCTGGGAAGAAGTAGATGAAACTGATATTGAAATGGAGAAGACTGAACCAGCTAAGCCACTGCCACCATCGGTTAAACTCAGTAGCAGTTCATCACCCGTTAAAAATGTGGTAAGAACTCGGACTCTTCGTTGTTAATGTTCATTTGGATTAAATATCATTACCCTTTTACATTTTATAGACTAATTCAAGACTGAAGGGAGCCAAACAGGCAACTCTGATGAGTTTTTTCAAGAAGTGAAAGTGTTTTATATTTTCATTGGTGTATTAATATTTTTAACAAAGAGACTACGTACTTTCAGTGTTTGATGTTAATCCCCCGACAATTTGAAACTGCCGCCACTGGTTTCTAGCTTACCTAATCAGGGCAGAAATAGATTGATCGATCGATTATGTGAGATTAGTCACTTTTAATGATCTATTTAAATGAGGAGCCGTAAATATGTCCATACTTAGAATTAGCTCTCGTCAAATTCTTGATAGTCGAGGCAATCCTACAGTTGAGGTTGATGTTGTCACATATAAAGGTTCGTCATTTTTATTATGTCATTCTTGACTTTTAATACCATGTTATATTATGGAACTCAGACTGTTTCACTCGAGATTATCTCAGTAGTAGTGCCTTAGTCATGTTCTAATTCAGGTCAAATGTCTAAGTAATGGATTACTTGACCAATTAAGCTAGGCGGAACATAGAGTTACTAAGTAGATCAGATCTTACAAAGGTGGATTAAAATGGTGGGGGATACGTTGATTCTTTGACGTTTTTTCTTGGCCGTGATGTTTTTATCGCATATTCAAGTCAGGATGGTGGTGACTAATTCCAAAGACTCGCTATCGAGGAATGTTACTCATGTTATCTAACAATAACCATGTCACTAACGTCAGTGCAAATCTACATAAATATTTTGCTGTTACTTTCGGTGTATGACTTCCCTCCTTAAAAACTGTTACAAATATTTGAAATCATTAGGTTTATTCCGGGCATCAGTGCCCAGCGGAATATCAAGAGGGGTGTACGAGGCGTGTGAAGTAAGAGATAAAAACCCTTTGGAATTCAACGGAATGGGCGTTCTGACTGCGGTTAGAAATGTGCGAGAGATAATTGGACCAGCGCTTATCAAAAAGGATTTCCATGTCACACAGCAGGAAGAGATTGATAATTTCATGGTTAATGAACTAGATGGAACGCCTGACAAAAGTGAGGTTCCAGAGCCTATTTTCCCAATTTATTTTGGATAAACAAAGCTTCTTCATTTCCAAGGCCGATTGGGCGCAAATGCGATTCTTGGTGTTTCGTTGGCTATACTCAAGGCCGGAGCTGCTGAAAAGGTATTGATTAACATGGGCTGTCGATCACGGCATTGCGACCTTCTTGTTTAATTATGTTGCAATTGTTAAGGGCATTCCTCTCTATCGCTACGTTGCGAATATGGCTGGGGTTACGAAAGTTTCCCTTCCAATACCGGCATTTAACGTCATTAATGGTGGCAAACATGCTGGCAATATTCTGCCAATTCAAGAATTCTTAATTTTTCCTGTGGGAGCGAAATCGTTTGCTGAGGCTCTACGGATGGGAACTGAGACGTTTCATCACCTCAAGGACATAGTTTGTCGAAAATATGGCATTGGCGCTTGCAATATTGGAGATGAAGGTGGCTTTACTCCTAACGTTGCCAGTGCTCAGGAAGGTAAAATGATTCTTTGATGAATTATTTTAAAACATATCGAATCGAATATGAAGATAACACATTCATCCACTTTAGCACTGGATTTAATCACAGAGGCAATTAGTACGGCAAATTATAGTGGGAAGATTCTGGTTGGAATGGATGTGGCAGCTTCAGAATTCCATGAGAATGGAAAATATAATATGGGTTTTAAAGATTCGTCGAGGGAATTCCGCGATTACTTCACTTCTGATAAATTGATACAACTTTACAATGAGCTGTTGGTCAAGTATCCCATAATAAGTATTGAAGACCCTTTTGGACAAGACGACTGGAAACCGTGGGTGAACTTTACAAACCAGTCTAGAATTCAGGTACGGTTCGCAGGCCCTCCCATATGAGGCACCCAGCTGCTGTTAAGCTTGATAAATAAGGTTTATAATTAGGATAATTGTGTTATTTGATCCGTTAAAGATTGTTGGAGATGATTTAACAGTGACGAATATTGGTCGAGTTCGAAAAGCAATGGAGCTTGGAGCGTGCAACTGTCTCCTACTGAAAATGAACCAGATTGGGACATTTACAGAAACTTTAGCGGTCAGTAAACTGGCGCAGTCCGGGGGATGGAATGTAATGGTCTCGCATCGATCCGGCGAAACTGAAGATACAACGATTGCAGATATCGCCGTGGGTCTTAGTGTAGGACAAGTGAGCGATACTTGTACATTCATTCTTACTGATCAGGTTAATCGTTGCTACTAAATATTCAAAATGAGAGAGAAGCTTTCTAACATTGTAGATCAAAACGGGAGCTCCATGCCGATCTGAGTGCCTGGCTAAGTACAATCAATTGCTAAGGATTGAAGAAGAGATGAAAAATCATGCCGTATTTGCGGGTGAAAGATTCAAGGAGGTTCTTCATCCAATAAAATAAAAGTAGTGCGAAGCACAATGTTATATTAATCTAGGAAAGTGCTTTATGAATCTTAGTTTAATAAACTTTAATACACAACTGCTCTGAAGATAATTTTTTGGGGGTCAAATCCATATTTAGTTGGATCAAATGATAGGAAAAAAAGCCTTTTCTGCCACGGGATAGTCATGTCGATACGTACAACAGAGAGAGTGAATTTCAGCTGAATTTTTATTTATCACAAAATAGTCGCCGGTTCAATGTAGACCATGTCAGACTGGTTATATTCTCTTCTATACCGGAACCAGCATGGAATAAATGAGGACCAACTTTATAGGCTGTAACAGAAGAGACCCAGGAAGTTGCAGGAAGTGGTATTCTAGAACAAAATCAAGTACAATATTATATTAATTAACACTCCTACCGGTCATTTGATACTTGCATCCTTGGTATGGGTGAAATTGACAACCATGCCTAACTGAAATTCTAAAGGTTGACAAAATAGCCTAATAATTTGCAAATACAATATTGGTTTTCGGAAACAGATTTCAGTGTTTTAAGTGATTTACAAATAATGTAATTTTCAAGTAAAGCCCTGAACCAATCACAGCCTTCCTTCTCCTTTTTCGAGGAAGTTCTAACGAATGGCTAAGAATACTGGTGACACTCGCTTTAGAAAGCTCGACGTAGATAATATCGGACAAAGCACATTTGACGAAGAAACTGTTGATGATACGCACTTAAATCCGCGTGACGTCGAAAATCTTCTCAATGGGTAGTCCCACCTTAAGAGATATATTTGACTTTCTATGCCTCATCTTTGTCGAAAAATAAAATCAAAGTATTTCGTGGGGTGAAATTTTAAATTTGCATGTAGTTTTTATCGCTCCTACAGCGCCTGACTCCTTTGATGTTTACTCTCCAGGGGGAACTATGAGGATGCAGTTAAAATGGTTCTTGACAATGCTCCCATCAACTCTAAAGAGGTTGGACTCAAGGATGCCGTTGCTGCGCTAATTCTACGAGGCATGTCGCAGATGCGCAGTGCTCAAATCGACAATTTCGTGGGCGGTCTGAATCAAGAGCAATTAGACATGTTGATGAAGTACATATACCGCGGATTTCAAAAGCCTGTAGATATCACACCTGCTGCTCTTCTGTCCTGGCATGAAAAGGTAAGAATGCTTATTAGCTTCTAAATCAGGCCGAGATTGTTAAAAACTCTTCATTTCTCTTTTATGTTGATTTCGTTCATCCAATTAGTTCACTAATTGTGTTATCCGTTTAGTTTTCTTTTCACAATTTGGTTCTATACGTGTAATTTTCCTTGACTTTATTCTCACACAAAGTGCTTTTGAATGGTGGGTTTTTCTGTTTCCTTTGCTAGGTCCTCGCAAAAGGTACCGTTAGTTCAATATGCCGTGTTTTAACAGACAGGCAGATAGTTTAGTCCTGTCCTCAACCTCCTGGTCAAATCTTCGAATTCAGCACTATCTCCCCGTTCTTTCCGCAATCCCAACCTCCTTCGATCAGCCTTGCAAAAAGCCATCAAGAAATAACTTAAACAAAATAACTCAAGGCTTCACTGACTCGCCTTCTTTGCATTGAAGTTATGTGAATTCAGGACTTATGCTGTCACTAAAATGCAAGACGCAATATTTCATGGCTTCTTTTAAGAGTTTTCTATTTATCCTGTGAATGTAAGCTCTTTGATTGATTAAAGAATATAGTGGGCACCTAGGCTCATTCGATTGGACTGGGATGACGCCGCCTTTATATAACAGTAAAAGCACGAGTCAGTTCGGTTACTTTAACCTTAATTATCTTGGTCACTGGATCATAGTAAATTGCCTTTGATCTTAGTATAGGAAAGGTGATTCTGTTCTACTTGGTCTTCCGGTTACTTCTAACCAAGGCTCACCTTTTTTTCATATTTCCTTACTTTTCTCCACGTCCAAGCAATCACGGACTCATTTTCCGTCTTTCGATCTTTTATCGGTTCACCAAGACGCTTCGAAGGTTATGGATAACAAGTCGAGACTTCCAGCTTCGATTCAACCTGTTGTGTGCTTCACATGACAATCAGCAGGGCACCCTTTCTAAATTAAATATTTTATAATAACATCGGTATGATTTTTAGAACTAGTTTGTTTTCTGACAGCATATTCTGGGGATGGGGGGAGAGTGAGGAGGCGTAGACAATAGATCTGATTAAGTACAGAAACGTTTAGATGATCGGGCGTTTATGTTGGTACCAACAATATTGCATTTGGATGGTTGAATGAACAAAACAAAAGGGTATTTAATCAAGTCACTAAAGCTGCCATCCGTACCTATACTGTTTGGCTTCACTGTGTTGTCAAGACACCTTATTTATACTGGTCAGAATTTTAACGTGTAAGTAGATATGCACTTAATGGCTATGCGGTAGTCTAATGGGTTATCTATTTCACGTCGCTTGGAGAGAATCCAACTGCTCAGTTGAAGCGACATACATTCTTCGATTTTGGAGCTGAGGAACGTCGCATGAAGACAGTCAATCGAAGACGAGGCTTTAGCGGGATCCTTGTACTATCAGTGAAGCGGTCGTGCACTGGAAGATGAATGTTATTCAGTGTTTGCTAAGGGTTAAATGCGCTAAAGATGACCGGTCCCTCCCTGAACTCGTTAGCTCCCTGCAGGAAAAATTTGGTTTTAATTTTTGCTTTGCCTAATTTTCAATGGAGAAGGGATAAATAAAAACAAGAGTAATGATATCAATCTGTGCTATTGGTCGGACAAATCGTCGTTGTCTGAATGGATTTTCATAATGGCTCTGATTCTACTGCGTAAAACTCCTTGCATTTCAGGCACATCAGGCACTTTATTCAGTTATATAACATTTTCATTACGTAGGATAATTTTTTAAGTCTTGTTGGAGTTAGAACAGCCAAGAAGGGGAGTAAGCATTCTCATCGGAACCTCAAAAGTGTCACCCTCTTATTGGCCTCAGATCATGATTACAGTCCGTCAGTCCGGACAAACACTTTCCAAGCCCCTATGGCGATAATCTGAATACTGCCGAGAGTTTGATCTCACTAACCGCAGGTGCAATGACTGACTTTTTTTATCTTATAACTGTGTTGTCGCAAAAGTGGAGGCGCAGTGGTACGGCTTTGTGAGAACTAGTCCAATCTAATAGCTGGTGCCAACTCTCACCTCCTCCCGGTGATTACGGGCACCCGACCTTCTGGTTGCCCAGGGGTTATCCGAGTCATGATAGCAAAATATGGCTGACTCAGAGAACTGATAAAAACAACTATTTTCAAGAACAGTCTTACGGGGCCCTCCATGCTTTTTGACCGGGTTTTTCAGGTCTGGCCATCTCACCATCTAGACGCATTTCAGAATGCCATCATACAGAGCAGGTTTTGCGTTGCAATATATCATGCGGACCATATTTTCTCACGAGTTTTGAAAGGAACCAGGAAAAATGTCCAAAAATTAAGTGTACCTAGATTTTGATATCAATGGATGGTATGAAGAGGTCTCGAAACACTGTAGAATCGAATGCTTTGCTTGCCTTTGGTCGCAATTAGTATTCATTCGTCATTTCAAACGACAGGGTGTTATAACAATGAAACGCAAATTTTGCGTCTTGCAGCTTCGCGAAGATACTTTTCCCATGAGGGCCTTGAATTGCTCTAGTCTTGATATCTTCCCCGGCACTCGCGCAGATTTTTCACATTCAAAAAATATGAAGGCATTTCATCCGAATTCATTTTTGGCATCTTAAAAAAGGCCAAAGCATTAGCTCGAGCCAGTTTAATGAGAGAGCTCTAGATAACACTTAAAGCGGATGAACCTCCCTACATGAATAGGGACCATCACGGCACTAGTGGAAGTAACTAAATGAACATTATTTAAGTTCTTCTACTGGAGGTATGCGATCTGATCTCTGTTTTAACGGTGACTTCTGACAAGTATGCACAGCCAAAATGCTAATACATGATTCACATCCGGAGAAGAGAACTCAGTAGCTTTCTGTTACTTTGTCCGAGTCGATCATTTAGGCGAGTAAGTAGTTTCACTCAACAATGATCATTGCACACATAAATACTAAATTACTTCATTTGAGCCAAACACTTAGAAGTTAAATATCCGTTTAAGATGTTCGGCTCCAACGGCCAATTCCCTCAAATATCCCATCATTTACGGCGTCAGTTTCGCTTTGGTGAATCAGTTATTTATTTATTTATTTTCTCCCTACCCATTAGGGCAAGTCCCAAAGACTTATTGGGGGTGCAACAGAAGTACAAATAGCTTTTATGGCAGTCGTCGTACAGGTAGCAGTTCAGCTTCGTCATGGCACCTCGTCCGTCCTCCCCCATCTTCATGTCTCCTTCCAGAAATCATTCAACATTCTGGCGGAGACTCCATTCATTGCTACATGCACGTGCATTCCACATTCCAGTTCGAGACCATGATTCCGGTTATTTACATTGTGCCTCGTGTACCGTGCTGTAAGTTGTACTTCTGCTGGCATAATCTAATTTTATACGTCCGGAGGATGATTAGTCCTAATCGGCCTCCCCTCTCATTAGCCCCCAGAGTTGCCCCTGGGGTTATCGGTGGTCACCACGAGGAGGTTGAGAGTAGGTTTGATCACCTGGTGAGTCAGTACAGGGACGTTGGCAATAAAAGATAAGTCAAGTATCACACGGTTTCGAATCTCTAGAACAGTGGTGAACTAGACCGGGAGGCTAAAAGAGAACTCGAATTCTGCCCTATCAGGGTAATTCATTTATTATTGGTAGCACAAAATCGCAGTCAAACAAATGTCAATATGTCAAAGTAGTTGCCGCCTGTATGGCCTACCGATAGTGAGTGACTGACTAAAGAAAGACGTCGCCAATGTGTGCGGCGCGCACTCTCGCGTGTCTACTCGGTGTACTCACTTCTTACTGAATTAAAGTGCCTCATAATCTCTAAGTTGGGAAGGGAGAGGGGCAGCTAGATGGGAAATTTCCGCTAGACTCTTTGGTGGACCAGTAATAGTCAAGGCAGCTAGTCCTTTCAACGATTGGGTTGACATCACTAGACCGCGTCGTCGTCTGACAAGCCAGATCCCACACCGCCTGCATGCCGGCTATTCTGACGCCTTCAGGAACTCTTTTTTTGGGATTCAGAAAGCACTCCGGACTATGTTCACTTCCCTGACAAACATCATTCGACCCGAATTTCCCCCATATTAACGGTAAATTATGGATTGTTATGTCGAGCTAACAGTCTGAAAGAGTACAGTGTCCAAAAAATAGATGCGAAAAACAATCCCATTTTTTTATATAAACGGATTAAAAGAAAGCAAAAATGCTGGGAGTTAAAGCTTCATAAGTGATACGCGCTATCCACATACGTTTTTTTTCAAAACAGGAACAATTAACACCATCATGGCGTTGAAATTTGGAAAGGAAGAAGGAAGATAATTAGTTATTCTGGAAGCGGTCAATGAGATGCCTCACATGACCTTGGCCTCTAACCGGGAGTGGGGATGGGATGGAGCGGGCGGTTTTCTCATTGGACTCAATCGTTTTGGATACCGATGTAGACCGACGTGGAGGCTTGCTAGGATTAGCGACTTTTTTTTTGGGAGCGTCGGTGTCTCGGTCTTCAGGAGGTTCTAAATTGGCCACTGCAGCACGTATGCGACCTTGACACAGAAAAGCTGCTTCAACATTGGTGGTCACTGCAGAATTCGATGTTGGTCTAAGTTGTGGTTCTGGTCATGATTGAAGCATAAAAATGACACTTCTTTTATCGGATATATTTAATATCGTTCGTCCAATAACGTTAGAAAAAAAAACGGATAATAAAACTGGAGTTGTGGAAAGTACCATGGATTGGAATTTCCTTGTAATTATAAATATCCTTAAACATGATTTCTTGAGCGAATAAATATGTTTAGATTTAACAAGCATCAACGTGCTTCTCAGTCGTTTTAGCGCGTGCCAGTTTATACAAAAGTTAATTGCGAAGAAAAACTGGTGAATGGAAGCCAAATAATTTGTACAGATGAATTTTAAACGATGTTCAAATAAATTTCTAATGAAAAAAAGAACCTACCGTTCTTAGTAGGAGTGGGCTTGCTTCCACATCCATTACTTGATTGACTTGATCTAGAAATGGAATGGAATTCAATGAGGTTTTGCTGTAGGTATATCATTTGACTATTTATCGAGTTTGATTTTATCTATCATTGATCATGAGCATCATTGATGCTGACCTAAAATGGCCAATCACTTTGCGATCTAATCCATTTTAGATATCGAGATCTTATATTGCCTAACGTAAAGGGAAGTAGAAAAGTCAAACCGAACAAACCTTAAAGTAAGTGTAGAATTAACTTCAGTGTGGACAAGATTTCTTGGTGGTTTGGATCTCGGAACTTTCGCTAACGGAGAGGGAGCACTGTACTTGCGCACCTGGGGCGCCTTTGGAATGCCGGCCCGTGGAGTCGGAGACACAGCAGTTAGCCGACTGACCTCTCTATTGGGCTTTGATAAGTTTGATGACACTTTTGGTGGCGGTGATCGATGGCTCTTTCGAGAAGAAGCCTACAGTGCAAGGAATCGATACCAGATTTCACTTAAATTTTAGTTTTGAAGCAATAGACAGTTCAACTCACATGCGTAGTGGGATTCTCGTTAGCATTATGCCCGTTATTCACTTTTGATGAAGTATCAATTGCAATCTGACTAACCAGGTGGCACATTGAAACCGATGACGACGAAGAAGCAACAGAAGACGCTTCCGAACAGTCTTCACTACTTGCTAAGGTTGGCAGACGATTACCATTGGTCAACGAGGAGAAATGACGATCCTCGGATAGATTTAATAAGGGTCGGAGTATCTCATCCATTTCCCCCGGGGACAGCGTCGCCATAGAGCGAGTCTTTGCGATGTACTGCTCATAAGCACGGCCAAATGTTACTGTATCGTATTGTGAAGCTTCCTGGCACTCGATAAATATTGATGACCCAGGTGAATTGTGTGCTGGGCCATTTTGCCAGCCTAAAGTGGAAGAATCTATAGGAAAACTAACCAGCTGTAGCATCGCTAATGAAAAGTTGAAATAGTAAACCTTTTTGTGGTGAAGTTGGTTTGAATTCAGGTGACTTAGATGGGGAACCCAAATCAACCGCAAACCGTTCCTCGTTTATTTCCACTGCAATACACCGGAAATCCACTTCTTCAAGGTCTAGGTCTCGAAAGCCTTTTTGGATGACAGGAGGATTGCAAGCAGTGGCATTTTGGGAGGAGAGGAGGAATACCCTAGACGGACTAGCTGCTTGGACGTTTGATGGAGAAGAATGCTTGGCCATCAGAGCATTCCATGCATCTTGAACCAAAGCGACATGCTCAGCGTCGGCGTCATTATCTTCGCTTGCATCGTATTCGTTGTGTGTGGGATCACTGTCACTTGTAGTGTCAGTTGTAGTAGAAGATGTAATTGGATACTCTTTCATTGTCGGAAACCTCGTCGGTGAAGCACGTATTGTTCGATTTTTTCGTTTAAATATGGCTGCAAGAAAGTTATTTACACTTACATACCACCATATAGACTGACATTATTTGTGGTGAGCACTTTAACAAACCTGTCAAAACACTGGATCCTTTCTTTCGAGGAATTTGCTCCTCTTCCAGATATTCAGTGAGATAATGCCCTGTGCGGTTATTGACGTCAGAAGATTTAGGACGAGGACACAGATCCTCCATGTGGAGCATCAGATGTTTTGCCTTCTCAGGAATAGCAGCGTCGAAATTCTCCAAAATGACCCGCTTAATCTCTCGACACCAATGTTGTTTCACCTCTATGTTGGCTGCCTGCAGCGTTTTTTGGGCGCTTGGATTGTCGAATGGAAGAATATGGAAGGCCAAAGGATCCTTGTCTATGCACTCGATCAACATCAGGTTGTTGCACTAAAATAGTATAAAAGCTCTACTGATAATTTTAAGTAAACACAAAGCGTTTACCAGAATTGAGGGTGCTATCTAGGGTCACAATCAAAAAAAATTCGCCCCAGGCTTACGCTTATAACATCGCGTATTTCCAAAACAGATTGAAGACCTTCGCCAGAATTTGACTGAAGGTCCGTGAGATTAGGAGCAGAATTATTGCCGGTATAGGAGAACTTCTTTGCTAATAAGATAGCCCTCTCAAAGAGCAGGACCAATCGGCAGGCGTGCTTTTTGGCGGGAAGTCGAAAAACATCACGCATAATGAGTCGACCCCATTGGTCGACATCGAGGCCACCAGCTCTTAACTGGTCAATCAACTCATGACGACGCTTAGCTTCGTTGATATGGTTGGCCACTTGGATCATGCGTTCGAGTGCATTCTGGAGCTGTTCCACTGTAGAAGTGGGGTTCCCGTTAAAGATACCATGGTCGTAGTCCAACCCGGTTAATGTGCAGCATTTGACGAGTTCCTGATTAATAGGAAAATAGAAGTTAGTCCGAATAGAGCACACGGCTGAAACCGATTCCAAAAATTTGACGATTATTTGCTGATATACTGGTAGGCTAGGAACAGCACATTAGCCCTTAATTGAGTAGGATTCTTCATAAATCGGGATGTGGATGTATTCCTAAATAGATCTCCGGAGGAGTGCAGAGAGAAGATCCACAGCACTATGGAAATGGACGGGACGACATCTGGTTAGGACGCACAAGAGCACTTCCGATGCTCTTCGAAAGCGGCAAACATCCCACTTATGGATGGTTCGAACCCTACTGAAGGTAAGTGATTAAGACAACATCTCAGTCATTAAATGGCTAAACACCAGTTCAATCTTCCCCTCAAGGGGCCCTTAGTGAGGCCTCAGCCATTGTCCAAGATATGAGTATGAAAAGGCACTGTTGAGGAGAAAGCGCTTCATCAACGCCTGCTTGAAAAGCATGGTCATTTCGACATAACTTATGTCAAGAACTGAAATCCCCGAAATCAAAAGGCTTCTCCTTCTCAACTTCCGAAACCTAAAAAGCTAAAAGTCTCCTGCTCAAAGCTGTACCTATATGTACAAGTTTTAATGGTAAGAACAGGGTACTAAGTAGAGGGATTAAAATGTACCACCAAATAATGAGTTGCTTCGAGTGCTTACCAATTCAAACACACGGCGAGAAGGTCAGACTAGAATCAACCGGTGTAGATAACCTGATTTCACTGTCAGAATAGGACTGTGCCTCAAATGGCTCTTTCCTGGGAGAATTCAGATGAGTTCTACCCTAATTCTAAGGTCAAGGACCTGTTGCTTACCCATAGCGCCACAAAGAGGAGTTAGTATGAAATCGTTTAACGTTTTCTCTCATAAACCGTGCATATCGATATTCTTCGATTTTGGTATTTTGAAAATGTTCAGTTATTCACCTGAAGGAGTAGTTGGTACTTGAGAATGCGCTGTACTGGTTTCAACAAGTAAGAAGCAAGGGGGAGTAAATGTCCTAGTTGGGATTGACATTCGAGAATCGATGTCCACAGTTCTGACTGTATTTGGCTTTCATGTTCCAAAGTTTGAATGGATCTACAAAGTGAGAACGCAACAATATCAATCTGTACAACTCATGCACCATAAGAAAATCATCAATGGTCTTTGAGGCCGCAAAACATAAAAATAGTCGTTCTATTACGGCAGAAGAAATGAACAAACACTAGCGAAATGATTACCATAAGTTAGGATGATAAAGAGTGAAATTTTGATCCGTCAAAACCCTCAACATCGAAGAAAGATTTTGATGGTGGCTTTTGTATTAAAGGAGAAACTGGCTTCTGTTCAAATAGACATCAAAAAGGACAAACGGAGCGGAAAGATTAACTGCACCTCAAGCGTGAAGAGACCAACATCGAAGTAGCCATTTGCTTGTGATGTTTCCTTGGCGATTTTATGCTAGCCCAGCAATAAGAGTATGCCGGTTTAATTTTTTCCCCAATAGAGACCAAATAGAGGAATAAATGTAAATTATTAAATAAAAAGCACTAACTTAGCAATGAAAGTCAGCACATTGGAAATGAAAGAAAAATTTCATATGAATAAACGAATTTGGACCCAGGATCCAGGAACCGACATATTTTGCACAACATTATTCATGATGGAAGATGGGAATCCGATGCCAGCCAATAATAGAACCCACGTAACAGCGCACAGGAACTGTGAAAAAGACATTCAATAAAGACCCATCAGAAAAGATTAATCCGTTCCATCTGTTGATTGACACTGTCGATAAATTGCAAACTTTATGAATTAAAATAAGCGAGGAAGAACTTCAGCACTCGTAGGAAAGCTGTCATTTAGGTTTATATCCGGAAAAAGATGCGTAAGATCACAAAGTTCATTTGAGGTGCCAAATCATGCCCCGGACAGCCTGAAGTCAGGATGACTCACTCTACATCAGTGATCAAACACGTGCCTCTAAATTAACCTCTAAGGTCATTAATTCACCATCTGATCCCATCAAGATTAATGAGGACTGCATCCTAATGCATTGGGCAAAAGGACGAGTTCGATGGAATTCAGACCTCATCTCTTCGTATTCTTGGGGTGGGGGCACCAGTTAGGAGCTTACAACGATTCTGTATAGGACAGGAATGACCATCCGTACCTTGTTAGTCGGCCAGTGCAGCGGTTCAGGAGGAATCGCTAGCCTCACGCTGTGGCTGCCTAATGCAAAATTTCTGACTTCGAGCCGAAGATGACACAGAATGAGGACAAGAAGGAAGACTAAATGACAAATAAGAGGCAAATCTTCGACAAAAGTGCAAGATGATCACCAAGGAACTTCACTCATTGAGAAATGCTTAGCTTCGCTATCACTCGTGATGCAAATAATCTCGAGGTTATTAAAGTCAGGTCTTCCACAGACTTTCGTACCGATATTTTTCTCTGATACCATATTTGGGGCGCTTGAAAAGGATTGTTCATCTACCAAAAAAGCTCGGAAAAGAGCCAGCATACCAGTGCTGGTAAGTTCAAATCAATCTATTGGCCACAAACCTCCATGGAGGCTTGACAAAAACTACAGCTCCCTGCAACCAAAGGATTTGTTGACAGACTTGGACAATACGGTCCTACTTCTGCTTGCTAAAGGAAAAATTACGACGTTTTTGTTTCAAAACCCTCTCCTCACAATAAAGTGTCGGGTTGAACGACCGATTGGATGAACTGCCGTTACGATTTAGCTTCTTTTAAATCAGAATATTGGTTCATGAAAATAGAGAACGTGACTGGAGTAAATTTTTGATAAGAAGTGTCGTATTCATGAATCCATATTCTCGTTAACCCATACTAATAGACCATATGTTACACTTTACACAACGGTCATTCTGTGAAGATGAAAAGAAGGTCAAGAGCAATGTGTTTGCTAGCTCATTATTTGCTTATTTATCGTGCACAATTTCTGTTAGTCATCCATAGGTAATTCATTTCTCATTTAGTTTTCACAAACTTCTCACTATTTAACGATCTAAAAAATTAGATGGAAGTGCAGAGAATATGCTCATTGCTGATCAACAAATGTATGTGGCGGTCTAATCGTGATGCAAAAAATGTTCAAGTGTTCATGAGGTGGACTAAGGCGACATGAACGTTGCGCCATTCGATGATCACGACTTTGAAATCAATCGATGAGCATTCATTGACAGAACTGATCAAAGAGCTGATTTACTTGCAATTATTGAATCATAAAGACACTAATATACATCCCTTCCGCTTAAGGTACGAGTTGGAAGGTACATCCCCACATTACAGGCTCGGGTAAAGCTGGTTAGTAAATCGATCAGTTCGAGATCAAGACATTAACGTCCATCAGATCAATTTCATCAGTCTGGCTAGAAGAAATATTAATAGGAATTATTTTGAAGCAAGATCAACATGCACATCATTTCTTGAAAAAGAATGGAATGTGTTTTGGTAAAGCGATTCAACTTTTCTTCCCAGCCACAATCTACATCTTATGAATAGATTAAGAGAATCAAAGAGCCATTCGCCTTTGGCTGTGTTTTCCATACAGAAAAGGTTAGGTGATTATTTCCACCAAAACTGTCAATTTAGATTCTTTGTTCTGAAACTGGAAATACAATTCCCTATTTTGGATAAACAAGAAGTAATCCATTATATACGAAGAAAACAAAAATTAAATTCCAAACTGAACACAATCTTGTTTTTCTCCCGAAAAAATTCATTTCCAATTGCTTAATTTTTAGGTAATAGGTACGCCATTGGTATGCGGTGTTTCAACCGTTATTGAATTGTATCAAAAGTTGCAGCCGACTTTATCAATGTGAGGTGATATTCGACTAAGGCACAAACATCATAGAGAGGAAATAACCCAAGTTTTTTACGTTACCAAGCCTTTCCCGGTGTGTTTTGATTTAGTGTGCGAGTTA
This sequence comes from Moniezia expansa, assembly GCA_019097775.1. Lineage (NCBI taxonomy): Eukaryota > Metazoa > Platyhelminthes > Cestoda > Cyclophyllidea > Anoplocephalidae > Moniezia > Moniezia expansa. The sequence goes on along the minus strand of JADFDV010000062.1, from coordinate 1,714,006 downwards.
GTCAGTCAATGCAACGCTAGCTTCTCAGAGAGTAAGATGTTTCAAAACTCTTTCGGAAACGCACACGAACTAACCGTGAGTTATCAACTCAGATCCGGTAAGTCATGGCAATACGATAAAGTGTGATGCCGGAAGTGCAAGCCGCAACTGATGGAAGTTGCACTGTTTTCATAACCTGTTTGTGGTCCAGTAATAACATTGGGCTGGATTCGCGATCACCTCCAGATCGTCTTAACGCATGAGCGACCTAACTGCTCTCTCCCCGATTTGATTTTCATATCTCATGTCACAGGTGTGCGGTTAGACATCGCAATTTATGTCCTATGCTGGTGCTTCATTACTGCTTTACATAAGCAATGAAAATACACGTCTGATTATGACCCGAATGAACAGATAGCGAAGCGGTCTCCTTGTGTGCGGCCCTATTACACCAATTGGAATAGGCTGGAAAGTACCTGGGTGGGAAGTCGACCGTATAATTTGCATTGCACTCCGTTAGGTGACGGGGGAGGTAGACAGCTGCCCTACGTTGATCTAGTGAGTCGGCAACGAAAATAGGCAATGAAAATTGCAACAGAATCGGTGTTTCTTAAGAAAAAGGCAAGAAATGAATTTGATTAACAAACTGGGTTCAAAACAGTAGTTCTTTAGTACAGTAGTGGCGATATGTCATAACAACGAAAGAAATAATTAGCAGAAGGCTCAGAAGTGAAAGCCTCCTTAGTACCATTCCATAAAACTACAGACAGACTGACATGACAAATAAAAAACATGGGATATTCCGCCAATAAGGAAAATGAGAAGGCAAAAAAAGCCAATTCGACCAACACTGTCACGGGTACAAACAAAAGACAAGTGACTGGCCTCGTAAATACTACTGATAGTGATTACTTAGGTGTGATTGCAGAAATTCTTCCACGTCCTATGCCTTAACCAACGACGCAGATGAGCTCGGAAGTCCCGTCACTTTGAGCGTGGTGGTCATTAAGCATGCAGTAGTTAGCCAGTAGATGAAAGGGCCATCCGCTGCTGCTAAATGCTGGTCCACAAAAAGAAGGACCAAACAGAAGGTACCCAGTCAAGATTACCATGGACTATAATAGAATTCGACGCTATCATTAAGAGGTACGCTGGAAGAAGACACGAAGGAGAGCAAGCCGGGTGAGGCACTGGAAAGAATATCATACATCATGTTTTCTACAGGACGAATGTCACCCCCTTCCCCAGAAGCTGTCAAAGCATTTATCCTTTAATACGAATTTAAAGGCAAGGCATTTACCTTTTTAAATTTTCGAGAGAAAGCCATTAATACTTAATCTTCTTGATTAGAGCCGTAAAAGTGTTGAAAACAATGAACTGGAACTGCAGCTGTGATAATCCCAAGTTAGATAAGCACATCGCAATTGAACCTCCATTCACCTTCAGCAATAACTCGGAGGTCATGAAACCACTTTTGCCCAGAAAAGAAGCTAATAGCTGTTTCCCAAGAAACGTTAGGGTATATATGCTTAAGAAGAGTGAAATGTTTGGATAACAAAATGTTACAAATCACGCTACGGAGGTGCTCCTTCATGTAGATCTACACATTTTATAAAGATTGATTATGAAAGCAATGATTAACAGATCCATCATAACAATTTTCATGGTGCTCACCCTTAATAAAAGCCATGGTTTCAAATTAAAACCCCAAGTGCAAAGGGTTCGACTATGAGTATCATTTAAATGCATAAATAGTTCAATTTTATTCCAGATCAGGAAAAAACTCTGAAATTAATGGTCAAGTCAGAATCAGAATTGATGGCAGTAACCACATCTGCGACTTTTTTCCCTTTCCCTTTCGATAGGTAGGGTACTTCCAAAATACTTAATCGAAATGGCTATTCATGAAGGTGCTTGTTTAAAATTGAGTTTAGATCTTTAACTATTGTATCCATTTTGAATACAATAACCCGTTCTAAAACCGATAAACTCTGAAAATCTATTATTATTATTCGCAAACTAGGAATTTTCATAAGTATTCGTGTGCGAATACGACGGGCAAATAGTTCGATAAAGTCGTGGTCTCAAGACATGGATGAAACATCGAGAAACATTGAAAAACCGCTCAAATCATCAAAGTCAGAGACCTCTGCAGCAATTGTAATTTAAAACAGCTACTTGAACCTTTAGGATTCGAACGATTGAGTCTTACGAGCTCTTAAGACAGAAACTTTCACATATTTCCTCAGACAGACAATCTTGAACCTCAGTTTTTGCATTAATCCTATAGAGATTAGGATAACCTTTTGCATTACTAGTTTGTCTCCTTATTAGAGCATCATAACAGGTGTTCTGGATCCAAATCAAGCTCCTGGCCTCTTAACAGTCTGTAGAATCAACGAAATAGGAAATCAAGGCATCATATAGCAGATTGATGATCTCTTAGAACCATCACTTTAAAATGCAACTAACGTTTATCCTGCCAAAGTACCTACTTCTCAGTGAGGGATCCGAGCCGATTCTCACCTAACTATATGGTTACCCATTTTGGAGCCGAATACAAAAGCTCTAAGGCACAATATGAAGACATGTCAAAAGAGCCTCCTCATTTCGACCAACTTTTGCAGTTCCATCTTTTGAAAGGATGCAAAAAGTTTTAAGTAAACAGGATTTTTGGACATTCTTTCTGAAGAAACCATTATCCCTTCTTTCGGTCTAGAAAAGGAGCAGAGGTTCACAATTTCAGTGTAAATTAATGGGCCAGGAATGAGTTTTGCCTAACGAGGCAATAAATTGCCTAATCATTTGTTAAACGAAACTCTTAGCCACTTAGAGGGCTTATCAAGTCCTCTAAATGCCGAATAATGTAAAATACTGATTTCATTGAAAGTTCATTGTTAGAATTCCTGACATGGGCAAAGTTGAAATTAAATCAAACCCATTCATGGAATAAGATTAACAGTTTGAATGTTAATGAATCACCAAGTCAGTCAGTGAGGCTTGAAAAGGTGAGGGCGATAATGCCTTAGCTCTAAGAAACCTTCCTCGTAATACCTGGCGCAACATGGATAAGTGTTACCGGACGACAGGGGTATGATGAATCATGCTGCGCTTTACTTCTTTGCGTTACCCTGGTACTTTCAACCGATCCCTGAGGATCAGAGGACAGCAACTTTACGAGAATCGGACTTAGACGAGAAAATTCGATTTTGTCGCATTTTGTTTCGATAATAAACCATTAAAACTTTCCCAAAAGCAGGTGAAATAAATCTAATGCTGCAATAATTGAGTGTTTTCTCAAACTCGATTTCTAAAAAGTATAAAACTATTTATAGACGAGACTTTTAAAAAATTAGAGGGACAAAGAACGGTGAGAACATACAGGGAATGTTCTGTACAAAATTCGACATAGAGCTCCTCAAAATCGACTGCGTGCTCTAGGAAGACATCCGCTAATCCCATGAGATTGTCTTGATTACGAGATAATTCTCCAGAAAAGTTTCTAAAAAAAAGAATAGAACAAGGCCTTTAAAATTTGAATCAATGATGCTGGACTTAACAAACCTTGGTGTTGCGGGACGGAAGCCTTCCAGGCATTATAAAAGTCAACTAAACCAGCCTAAATGACTTTAACTTGTCTACAAACTATTCAAAATAAATTGGAGTATTAAGATGCATATCATAGCACTTTGTCAGAAAAATCGGTTTCCACCAAACTGAGGCATAATGCTGATGATATAAAGGATACAGTTGGGAGTCCAAGGTGATCAATTTCCAAATTTGATTTCAAATAAATCTTAACTCAAGCGATGCTATATTTTGGCAAGACCGGTCAAAAGGTAGTCATGAAAATAGATACTTCCATCCTACTTTAAATTCGATCTAATACGTAGTTAACAACAGCACGATAAAAAGCGTCTAGGCTGAATCATTCGTCCTGAAGAGCACTGGCCAATAACAAAGGCTCAACTTACTGATGGAATGCATGTAATTGGAGGACATTGCCGAAAATAGTATCCAGAGTTGGAACATCAAATTTATTGGCCTCAAGCAGAGGAATGTAGTAACCCTGTAAATGACATGGCAATAAAATATTTAGCATTTAGTGTCATTTTCACCTACTTTGGTCATTGTTCTCAGGATAAAAAAATAAACGTCCGAAAGTGCCACATTTGAGCAAAATCAAAGAGAAAGGCCAAAACGAATGCATACATCATGTAAACAGAGGCATTTCATACCACAGCTAATGTCTAGGGTATATTTTGGTACGGCCAACAAGAGAAGCCCGCATTACACAATGTGGGTATCTGTTCAGCAACAGGATAAATGCCACTCATTTAACTGTTCGGTAGGCTCAAGTCAAGACATGGAAATAACGTGAATAAGCTAAGTCTAAAAAGTACAAAAAGCCTTTTGATCCGGCTTTGGAGAAACCGGAAAAACAAATAAATAGGAATAAACTTTCAAGAAATTAATCGCTTAACAGGAAGACATCTTCGGGGCCAATGAAATCCTGGATTGGTCAAGGCTATATTTCAATCGAAAAAGTGGAAGCTGATTGCCAATTATGAGGGCTACATAGCAAGGTCATCGGCACTTGCCATACTGATTTATCAAGCATGTACATTTATTTTCTAATACAGATCGGATCAATTGTATAAACCGAGAATAGCGGGTATTTCTGAGATGCAGACTCCCCTTCTAAATGCTAGTGGAACTAAAAATAATGCCTCCTTAAACCGTCATCAAGTTAAAAAAAACAAGTCAAAACTGCCTGATTAATGGCTCTTCGGCTACACGGTCTAAGGTAACTATTCGTTTCCTTTTGGGGCTTTTCTTAGCATTAGACCTGACGAGCACATGGAATCTAGCATTCATAGCCGCGTTTGGGTTAATTAATTCAACATTATAATGCGCTCCCCTCATCTGGGCAAAGTTGCAGAACTGAAGAAGCAAAAACTGGACTTATCTATGGGATTTAAGCCAATTTTTGGATGCGAACACGCTGACGTTTTTATAACGCGAGATGCAAATCAAAATCGCATAAAATTTGGATTCGTCAAACTACCGCGAGGGACGAGAGATATTTAAACGTCCCAGTAGCCCCAAACTGACCTGAGATCCTTCAGAAGTTGTCTCTTTTTGAAAAGCTATACATCAGTGTGGCAATTTACCGATGCAAAGGTTTATTATAATGATTAATATTTAGGATGTACAATTCCACCCATCTCAACATATGATCTACGACCGGAAGTTATTAGCATAATGGAAGTCTACGCTTTAACTTAATTGCATAGGTATTGTTTAATAAAAGAGCGCTGAGTGCATTTTTGAGTTTAATATCTTCTTAATCAACCGTTTTAAATCTAAATGAACTCTTGCTGTCAGTTAACCCTTTGATAACTTACAAGCGAGTACACATAACATATTTGTATTCGTTTATCAACTTGCTAGTGCCATCAACTAGACTTGAACCCGACAGTCCGGTACACTTAACGAAAACATACATATTTTGTTAGTATAATGAAAATTCCATTGACGACATTCAGTTTGAATGCACCCAATTGCCACCGGTGTGTAATTGAACAAAAACACTTCATTATTCACCTAGGCATATCACTTAAGCGCTGAAACTGAATGCGAACTTTCGTCCACCCGCCCGCCCGCCCAAATAAATCGAGATGAAAGTAAGTGCTGGTCTGGGCAACTCAAATAGCGACTGTTGATAGCGCTTTTGCAGACAGCTGCCTTGGGACCCATCGATTTTCCCTAAGCCTCCTGGTCCTCCACAATTGGCCAGAATTCGGCCGCTTATAGCAAGCGAATCAAGCCGTACCTTCCCAGCCGTTGTTGCCTACTCACTGCCTGCCAAATCAGCACTCTCAGGTTGAGAACCTAATGCTGTGTGACAACCCCTTTAAAAAATTTAGCTAACAACGTTGACTGCAAAACGATAGAAAATAAGTGAGCATTTGCAAATTCAAGAAGTTTAAACAAAAAAACCCTTCTAGGTTGATAGAAGAGGTGAAATTCTTGCCAAGAGGCCTTTTTGTGATATTTTTAATATTCTCTTGCTACAGGCTTTGTGACCATTTTCAAGCATCATCTTAACTTCCAAAAGTTTTGCGATCTTAAAAAAATTATATAACAAGCCCAACCAACACTGGGTTGAGCAAAACAGCGGTTCTACAAAGAAGTTTGGTGCATTTATGAGAGAATACGGAGTGCAAAAACTTAAGCACTTCACGAATATTTTAAGGAAAATACTTTATACCGGTTTTCTCACAAATACAAATTTGTGCAGTTTTTCAGGAGAAGTTATAAAACAGAGATAATAAACAAAAATGAATAAACAGCAGTTGTAAACAAATGAGAAAGCAACAAGTTGCAAAAAAATAGCATCCACTTACAGTTCAATGTAATTTAAATGTATTAAAATTGATAGGTTAAATTCAAACCCAAAAATCGCTACTGCAATTTGACGGAGTGACAGTTAGTGTGCATTTGAAAATTTATTTGACACTTGGGCCAGGATACTGCTTTTCCTAAACACGTCTGTCCAGTAAGCGTTCTAACTACAAATGTCAGTTTTGGCCTCGGGAAACGTCGAATCAGCGCCTAACTGCAATTCATGTGTAAACGATTTCAATTTAATTTTTTTACTAAAGTGTGTCCTAAGCTTCTCATTCTAAGAAAACAGTCACTTTACAAATTTCGCCGCTATATTACAGGCCAGCTGCAAAATGGAGAGCAGGCTAAAGGAGCAGATGTAGCACTGCCATTTCAAAGAGAATTGTTAGAAAAAACACGTTTATTAATTAACAACGAATTTGCGGAGACTGAAATTCAACCACCTGCCGATTCCTCGCCTAATGTCGTAAAAGAAAACAACAGTTCCGCCTTGTGAGCCGATGATAAGGCGACGAGAGAAAGCGTGAAAGAATGTGAACCTACGGCAGGCCATAGATACGAGAGGCTTACTTCACTGGTCTTTTAAATTAAGTAGTAATTTTGTCGGATCTCCGTGTTGAAGGGCTGACTTTGCGACAATATTACCCCATGTTGTTTTGTCAATATTGCATTGGGGGTTACCAGGTGACTTAATTTCGCTAAATATTAAACAACTATGTGTCCAGTTGGAGAAACATCTGACATTGACCTGCATGCCTGACATTGATCAGATCACGAGAGGAGCCAATCTTTTGGGGTTTTCACTAAGCCCCTTGCGGAAGCTAGGCTAAATGTTTCTTAGGTAAGAATTGGGCAGATAGAAACACAACTGAAAAAAATAAGAAAAAACCAAAAAGTCTAAGGTAAATAACCTAAATCTAAGCGACATTGTGTTACTAAGACATAAATAGCTAGCTCCTTTTTGTCTCTTCCCTTACACCTTACTTTTATGAGGTAAACAAGAATATACGGGCTTGATTGGATGAAGAAGCGAAATCTGAAATGGCTGGGGAATTGAAAGCGCAGACGAATCCAAGTGAAGTGTCGAGTCTGTTCGTCTTAGTTTTCTGTCTCAAATCATGTTATATTCTTCTAAAGTCCTGCCTACAGTTGCAAAGTATAAGCCTCACCAGATCACTTAGTCTGCATAATCCAGACAATTCCCTGGAGAAGTGCCAGAATTTCCTACTTTGGGATGTTTATTTTGAGTTAGCTCTGATCTGTTCAATCCAATACCAACTGGTCAAGTTTAAGACTGCTTCTTAACATTTTTTTTGCAAAAGGAGTCCTATTAAAACGAAACCAAAGTCGATATTGAATGAAAGCGTCTTTCGACAGTTTTCCAGGGAAGAAAAGAAGATAACTTGGTTCGTTTGTGGTTTAAGAACTCTCGCTTGGCCAAAAAACCCTTGGTAGACGGGCATTTTACCGATCAGTGTGCGCCAAAGAGTTTTGAACCAGTGTTATCTGATAGGTCAAATGCACTACCTGAAGACCTACAAGTTTCTACTTAAGGGAGACTTGCAGAAATGCATCCAATTCTAAATACTTTTAAGAGCTCTTTAAACGAAAGCATGTAATTTTGTCGAGTACTGGATGAAGGATACAGATGAATGGGTAAGACTTGCAAGAAATGCCTTAAAAAGTTATTCATGAATCCAAATTATTTGGTGCTAGTTGTCTGGATATTATCACAAACTACCTGAGCGATTTCTTCTTGGATGAGATGACCGCGCACAGAAGGTGGCGACGTGAGTTTTAAAGGTCAAATTTATAAAAGAACTAAGAGCTTGCGTAATTAATTATGTGCTGACTATAATAACTTCAATGGATGACCTTTGCTGAAAATCGGTTCTTGCCAAGCCCCTTTTATTTACTTAAAATGATTTGTAGGGAACAACTCACCTCCTTAATACCATGTAGACTTTCCAAATAGGCAAGTTCTGTTTCAAGCAATTCCCTTACGACACAAGTGACCTTTTTCAAAGCCACACGGGCTCCCGCCGTGGCGTCGGGTGCTCGAAGATGCGGATAAACCAGTTCAGAGGATGGTAGGCGGTGCTCTAGAGTGTGTTCAGGAAATTTTAATTGTTGTGTAAACATTGTTTACGGACGAAGAGCATTCTTAATTAGGGGAACTCTAAAAAGGAAAGTAACTTAAGTACTACGAGTTCTTTAGAATAAGCGTGGTTTGAACATACCATTATTTACGAGCGACAAAAGGCTATATAGGAGAGAGTGGACTAATCGTATATTCCTATTGAGTGAATAGCTGAGATGTTTATTACTCCTGGCGGCATGCATCTTGTTAGGTTCGTCATGTCGTGGTTACACATCTTACTAATGGGATAAGTTTTGTTTATATTTTCCTAGCTAAACAAAAATTACTAATTTGAGCTAGGTACATTTGTCGCATCGCTATTTATTGGTTATCTTTAGTTGATTTCAAGATTTTAACTGGCCAGTTAGAAGCTCATTAACTTTCTCATCGCGGTCACCAAAGCTAATATTTGGACGACGAATAGATATATTGGGATTTGGGAGGACGAGATCTATGGAATCTAGGGATTCCTCCTCTTGGTTTACACTATGAAATTTCACTTTCATTTCTCTAACTCTACAAGGCGGTTGGTTAGGACTGACAAGGTCAGCTACCTGATTGTGCCAACTCCTCTAAGTATGTGCGATGCTGGATTCCGAATCGGTTTATAAACGACCAGCGATTTACCATTTCAAATTACCCCGAGAGCTTTTAAAATTGCAATAAACCAGTAAATAAAAACTCTTAGATCCAATAAGTCTTCTTATTATCTACTGAAAGAAAACAATGACGAAACGTTTTTTTAGATAATGGAATTTCGTAATACTAGAACTTAACTGATAAGATAATGCTACTACATAAAATAGCCCCTTCCTCTACTTTATGCGGCCGCTTGAACCTTCAAATCCAAAGTATAGTTTACACATTCTAGGTGGTTATAAAAATGAAAAATTTTAAATAACATTTTTGTTAAAGTTTCAACGCAGAGGGAAATTCAGTATTACTTTAGCCAGGCCGGCCGAGAGGGTCTTTCTGATTCATGTAATTAAAAATCACATTCCTCCAAGATAAGACAGTAATTCAACACATTTAATTCGGAACACGAACCTCGGTTTGAATGAATTGCAATGAACTAATCCGTTAGGTTAGCTTTAATTAAATGACACGCGATCTGTTTTTTTGTGTCTTCAAGGTCATTGTCGTCCAACATTGGCAAGAGAACACCAAGGCGAGATCAGGTATTTTGACCTCAGCATCCATGAGGTCAAGTCTTAACCCGACTGTAATTGTTTCAAATTGAATTTGTGTGCAAATACAAGCACCGGAAACATCAAAAAATTCACTATGAAATTTGCGCTGTTAGCGTGAAATTCTATAAAAACACATTGAACGGGCCTAACTTTGGGCGAGACAAAAAGTCTAACGGCCCTGGACAACTAGAAGCACGTTATCTAAGTTGCAACCAACAATTTAAAAACAATTGAACGGGCGTAAACAGGCATGTATGATAAAAACAAAACCAGAACAAACTAATTTGTATCTCGTTCCTGTGTGATTTCAACTGACACTTTACGTAAATCAAAAGTTTGCAGTGGAAAATTCACTCAGAACAGTATTGATGTACGCGTTTTACTGGGTTTAAAAAAACATCGACTGACATTTAAAATAATAAGAAAAGACTAGTCGATTGAAATTAATATACCGATAGCGTTTCCAAACAAAGTTGTTGGTTCTACTCTTGGATGAATAATGAAACCCTAGCTATATTCAAACCCAGGAAGTTTCTGAACCGGTCACCAATTGGCGGGAACCGAGTCTTCACCCTTAGAGCACCCTAGACACAGAGAATAGGAGCCACTAGAAGTCCTATCAGGACTGCCTCTCAACACTAAAGACAGAAGGCCGAGTTGTATTATTTATGAGTGGTATAAGAGTAATGGCGTTTAAGTCAAAAGTCTCAGCTGGCTCACAAAGAATTATGGTATCCATTTGAAGCGATAATTGCCCGTCGTAAATTTAGATGAAAGAATAGAGGGCTGACCGCAGCAGCTGATTAGTCTGGATTTTTGCCCAGAGGGATTTTGGCACCAGATTCACAAATGTATAGTTAGTAGATAAATTCTATCGCGACTGCCATGGGCTGGTTTCGTTTATTACCATGAAAACCTTTCCAGATCAGAATAATAACCAAATGGTGGCAATTTTCAGATTACTGATTTCAAGCTCTCCTCATGCAGAATGAAGGGTGGGCACGTAGATATGCATGTGAGCATCCTCTGGTGACCTCGATATCACTGTTACAATTTCATAGCTGATTCTTTGATTCTTGATTCTAGATAGTCAGTCGCGTAGGTTCCAGCATTTTAAAACACCACACTCTTTAATGACATCAATGGACAAGAGTCAAGACGGGTTCACTTTTTATAAATAAAGCACGATTAGAGCCACTTGTATCATCTAAACGAGTAGTTATAGTAAATTTACCCAGGTTTACACCAGATTCATTGTCAGAATAAATTACTTATTGGTTCGTTCCGAAATTCAAACACTGAAATTTGTGAGTAGACTCCCAGACTATTTAATTTCACAAAGAACACATTTCATATTCTTAGACTTCAAAGGGCTGAAAAAATCAAATTTAGATGTAGGTGATCCACTACATTAGATAAACTGATGCCAGTTGAAAGAGACTAGGATACCAAGAGATCTAACTAAACAGATGCTACAACTGTGTACAGTTATTAGCAGAAGGATAGAAGAACCGACTTTCAATCAACGTCGTCAACGAGTTTGCAATGCAAAATGAACCAGCTCTAGAAACCGTCAGTCGTGAGTTACAAGCTCGGAGCAATATAGATCAAATGACCAACAGGATTCAAGTCTCGACAAGACGATATTGGGGCCAACCACAATGGGAAGCGTTGCAGAACGGATAAGAGCGGCAGTATTTGGTTAAAGGCTAGGGCTTTGATTGTACAACATCGAGTTTTGCGACTGCCTCCGAACCATTCCAATTGCACTAGAAATTTGTCTTCCCTCGGGCTCCAATTCACATCGAACCAGAAAAGCCAGGAGGCACTGTACATCAAATCTTCAAGAAGGTCTCTTCTGCTGGAATTCACACCTTTAGCACTTGGGTGAGACGTTCCCGTCAGGAGAAAAGTCTCTCACTATGAATTACTGTAAATTTGACAAATAAAGACATTTGCACTAATGGCAAAGCACAAATCGCAGCTAAAATCAACCAACGTATTGTTTACTAAAGCACAGTAGAAAGCGGAAAAGTACATTAAATTCAGGCAAATGAAATTAATTAAATTACTCAACTCCCACAAATTTTTGTTGATCACTTGACATACAGGTGTTATAACAATTCACCCATAAATAAACAGCTGTCCCAAAGACAAACAAGAACAGAACAAAGAAAGTAAGACGAAAATATTCAACAAGGTGAGAAATTCGTACTAACTCACAGACTTGATATTGGAAGACTTTGCCAAGGGCGACATCCAAAATCCAAAGGGGCATTCCAGAGGCCATGGCCGATGCAAACAGTCAATAACCAATCAGAAATGAGCAAGATTCCAATTGGCTAGACTTCGAGCTGACTCATTGTCGTTTACCAGCTGCTGGACTTGTGTGGTTTGGGCGCATTGGCGCGTCTGTGGGTTTTCATGCATTTGCACGTTGCAGCCACCCAATCATCTGTTTGGGCAACAAAGGCAGTCCTCAAACAAAGGCTCGCTATTTGGCTGAAGAACCCACATTTTGGAATGGTCTGCTCGTCCATATTTCGGACAGTAATGTTGAAGGGCTTGACAAAGGTTTTGACACCATTTTTGGCTCAGTTTGTTTGATATTCTGAGAATTCTTTCGTAACCTGGAAAATAAGTGGAATTCGTGTTCGCACCTGAAAATCGCTGAAACTATTGGAGGTTGCAGCAGAAAGTTAATAAGTTAAAATGGCAGTTTCGATAGTTCGAGTTAATTCTCAGGTCGTTCTAAATTTGCTGAACTCTGATAGGCCGGTTATCTGCTGCAGTCTTTCTGCAATCGCGGTAAGGTTGTCCGAAAACAATGTGCTTCTAGCCTTACTCACCTTGACGAGGTGGGAGGGGGGTTCCTCTTATCGTAGGTTCACGAGGCACGAGATTTTGCAAAAGTTCCCTCTTGGAAACGCGTCTGACAAACTTTACCAAAAGAAAGCTTGGTCGGCACATAAGGGCTTCTGTCGACAGCACTTTTCACACTCCATCATATTCTAGGAAGAGCAGGGTAGGAAGCGCACACAAAGCCATGGGTTAGCGGGGTCGGTCATGACCCAGCTGACGTTTGCCGTAGGACCAATGAATCTTGCCTGTGAAACAACCTATGTTGTTTTGCGTTCACAGAAATGGTCGAAGTAATACCGAAGTGCACTATTATTGAGTGCAAATGAGGTAATTCCCCGGCATTATAGTGCAGCTTCTTGGGCACTGATAGAGGCAAATTCCAATGAGTACAAATTTCTCGCCTCTGGGTGTTTGAAATCCTGCAAAATTGGGGAACATACAACTGACGAATCCTGTTCACTCCCAGGTGAAGGGCTAATTGCGAAACGTGAAGGCAAACAACGAAATACTCGAACAAGTCCCGGGGAAGAGCATTTCCAATGCCATCTGCCTTTTTCCTTCGGTCATCTCCTGATCGCTAGTACCACTTCCTCGACATTTTAGGCAATTTTTTCCCTAAACAACAGCTTGTGGAAGTGAAACAAAATGTAGCTATAAGCCGCGCAGTGTCTGCCGTATGTCCTGCCTAGTATTTTGTCAATGTTTTTAACTCATATTCCTTATGGAACATGGTGGTTTAGAATGGCTTTTGTGCCTGGCAGCCAATGTGAAAGTGGAGTGGTACTCTTGGAGTAAAACAACTTTCCTCACGAACTTGTGTCCACAGCAAAAGAAAGACACTCCAGACATTCTCCACTATGAGTGTTCGGATAAGACATTGAAATTGGACTGACTGTAAGAAGTGGCCTGCCGAGGGGGGTGGAACAACTTCTGGCAACTTTTTGATTGTCCTCAACCGAACTTTTTTTCCTTTTTGTTCCATAGATGACCTCATCCGATTGTAGCCCCTAGTAATGTGGTGTGGAGCTGTAGTCGGCACTAAACGAGCAAGATCGCTTGCTATTAGTATTTACGGCATCGAATTTACCATTCCAGAGGATAGCAACGAATACTTCCAGTGTGAGAATATACTCCATTTGTCATTTGAATCTATATGCATGTTTGCTATTACGTTTAAAGCCAAGAAACATACGGTTGGTGTCAATCAGGCCATATCTGAATCTAAGGCAGTAGTTCAAACTGTAAAGGCTATATATTGACGGCAGTTAACATGTGAATGTCCCCATGTCCCCAATTATGGAAGTAACTCCGCCTCTGAGCTTTTCAGTAATTAATAATACCAACGTACCTTAAGTTTCTTGGTTCAATTTTCTAGAGAGCTAGTTTTCCTTACTACATTCCTTTAACATTTCGCACTGGTTTGGACAACTATTAATACCCGGATGTAGTACGCAGAGATTTTAATTAAAACAGACTAAAAGGGTGAACATTTCAGGGAAATGACAATCATTAGGTGTGCACAGCAGCATGTACTCCAAAGAGGTGCAAAGCCTGTAAACACTGATTTTCGCCAAGCCTACAAAGATAGATGTCACTGAGGTTACATGATCTTCAGGGCATGACAAAATGAGCAAATCAGAAATGTGCTGATAGGGAATGTAATACGCAAGCAGCCAGGTACAAAATGCTAAGCGTAATGGCCAGTGTACGAATCCTCGGGAGAGCGTTTGTGGGTTCCATTTAAGCTCCTGACAGCGTGCGCACTGTCGCTGAGTTGTACGTTTAAAAAACTTATGGACATTTAAATTATCAATTCTACTAAAACTTCATTGGAATCTGCTAGATTTGGCTTTCATAGGTGCCATGAGACATATGTGAACTTCAGAATTATTTGTAGACTGAATTTTCAGATATCATCAACACATTAAAGGGAAAGTAGTGCTTTATTAACAGTAGCTCAACATTCAAACATTAAAGTCAGCGAAAAGCCATTTCAAAACGGTTATAGACGAAGATTACTTGACAACGTGCTCATATGGCTATCTAAGAAGCCTCTGGTAGCAGAAATGGAAATCGGCCAAGGGAGCAGGACCTGTGATTCGGTAAATCGACGAATGAGTAATCCAGCAGGAGTTGTGAGTGTCCAATTAGCTTCAGAGTACGGTGATTCACCTCCTTTTTGTAAAGCCGTTTGGACGGTGACAAAACGAGGGCGGATATGCACAATTAAAAAAAATTTGATTTTAATCCAATCACTTCCAACGCCGACAACAAAGGATGAATCGGATAGAGGGCCATTTGATGATCGGATTTCCGCTATTGTAGCTCGATTAGTACACAAATACTTACTTTGAGAGTTTGCTAGAAAGCATTCGATGCTGGGTTAGGCAATTCATTATTCGTCTTGCTTAATTTTGTCAGGTTTAGTGAGCCTGATTTGGTGATCAGATAATAAAATAGGTTTATGCTCAGCAATGGTCTTATCTAACCCTTTCAGCATCCCTACTAAAGTTGGTGGCACTCCCTAAGATGTTTCTGTATTAATTCCACCATTTAACTATTCAAATCACATTATGTTTGGCTTATTCGATTCGAAGGCGAGTTGATTTCAGTACTTTTTATTCAGCGTAGGCACTAGCTCCATCCTCAGCTTCGTTCCTAGTACCTTTTAGAAGAGGATAGATCAATAGTTTGAGACCTATTTTGTGAATTAAGGGGACCAGGATTCTCAAGGAAATCTCTGCACCACAGTTTCGAATGTCCTGGCTTTGACGTGAAAATTTGAGATTCCTGTGGAGATGGATCCAGCGACGAAGTAGGCCAAAGATGGAAGCTGGAGATTCGATATTTATTCCCAAATCTACGAATTAATAAGAAATATCTTTCGGAAGTGGATAAAGGTTTTTAGAAGAGATGAACCGTCCTTCATTCATTCTGGTCCTTATTAGAAAATTAATGTATACGCTTAAATGAATGCTGGGCAGATGTGAATACCTGTTTCCCTTCAGTTAGATTCCAATAGCTTTAATTTTTTTGGCTAAGAGAGTGACTAACAGCAGTTCTCTTAAGTGTCTGTATATTCCCTGAACTATAACACAGAGTTCTAGTGGATGATGCTTCCTTTTAGTCAATAGTTCAAGTGTGATTGATGCATGTCACTCCATGGAACTGAAATAATTGTAGGACTTCAAATCAAGAGACTCATCTCACACTGCCAGAGTCCTTTTGTACCAGGATAGGATTCACTAACGGGCTGCCAAATCCTCAAATCACATGCTACTTCTGACTAATTTGTCTGTAGAAGTGTTTTTCAGCTTGTATAAAGGCGTCGATTTTTTTAGTCTTTTCCGTAAAGCCTGAACAATTAGGTGCCTTCAAGGATTTCACTGCAAGATCCTCAGAAATAATCCATCTTTGTCATTTTACATCCACTAGATGTAGCATTATGGTTAGTAGAGCAGGATTTAATCCAACCATAGCTGACGAATTTCACCTTGGAAGCGACTGAGAAAGCAGTACTACCTAAGTCTCAGAGGAACTAACCACATCAGTGACTTTGCAACATTCTGAAACCGCGTCTTCAATGGAAAGGACTAAGATTTGTAAAGGAGCCCTTTTCATCTTATTATTACCTAACATTAATGGGTTTCGTCCTGTGCCTTTGCTAACCAGCTTCTAGACGATTTCACTTCATCTGTTACAGTATTGCATTGGTGAAGGATACTTCAGATATTTAGAATCATCTCTCTGACATTGAAGAGTAAGTCAACAAACATGAGCGGAGCCGCTCCTCTAGCCGTAGATGTCACAGTTCTTTTAAAACTTCAGATGAAACAAACTGGATTGAAAAGTACTCCTGAGGGCTCTACTGAACATTTATTTAGATGAAAAACGTCTCCTTAGTGGTACTGAGTGGTCCCGTGGGATAAATTATGTTAGGAACGTTGGACTTCTTGGAAATATTATGAAACCGAAACGGTTCAAAAGCCTTTTTAAGACCAACGAAGACTAATACGAGCTCATTCTTCTGAGTTATGGCATTCTAATTCAGAGTTTGCACTGTTAATGTTGTTCGCATCGCTTGCTGGGCTTGGTGGCTGAGTAAAATGGAAGGTATAGCCGGTAGACGTTTTTCGGACTGCAACATTAACATTCCTTGCAATGTAAAGTATTCGATGGAATCATTCTTTTTTCACCTTTTACACAAGCATTTGGGAAATCAGTGAAACATCTGGTCTTTATTTTTTCAAGCAAACTTCTTAATCTTTACACTAGATGTTTATGCACGACATTCTTGTTCATTACAGGGACTCTACTAACGCCCTGTTGCTAATCTATTCAGGTAACAACCTTCTGGTGAGTACATGAAAGCAGCCATTTGCCAAAACGTGATTTTCGAGGGTGAGACAATGGTTGTAAACGCAATTCGGAAATTAAAAGGTTTTCTTAATAGTCCTTTCTGCTTCAAGAATGTGCCGATCTATGACCCAATGGATGGACCAAATCCTCAGTTTGTAGAGATGTTTTAAATAGTTTGACAAATTGCCTGCACCTACTTGCACAAAAGCTGGAAACTGACTGTTGCAAATTTCTTGGTGACTCACTGGTTCGTTTTCCCGAAAGTTTGTACAGTCGTCTTTCGCAGTATCCCAGTAATAGAGCTGAGAAACTGGAGACCAGGGAGACATTTTGGGCTTCACATCGTCGAGTTCTTCCTTGAGAAATCCATCAACGGATTTCGGTTTGATTGAATTATGCATCAGCTAGGTCAAGATAAAGCGCGCACATCAATTATCAGCTCTACGAACACGGGGCCATAAGGACCCGTTCGGTATGGTTCACAAGCCGCGAATAGTGCATTTCCTCTACTGTCAGCCATGGTGTAGACTCTAGATTGACTTGACAAGTGGCACTGGCGCACAAATACCTTTTGATCATAAAAGAGGAAAGTAGGAAAGTCACTAAGCCGCTTTGGCCTAAGGTTCCTGCACTGGACTCGGGTTCACTTCATATAGAGAAAAAAAGCTGTTAGGATGTTCAGCAGATTTTAGTCTACCAGCAACGATTTTTAGTCATTCTCACTGATATTGAAATGGATGAGGATCAAAAATAATCTACTTTACAGATCTCATGATAATCTGTAAATGTATCTAACCCTCCCATTAGTTGATCAGAATAGGAAGCTATAACAGGAGAGCCTGATAGACTTTCGCAAAGAGGACAGATCATTAGAAAAATCGAGACTTACTAGATATCCTCCCTTGCATTCGTTTCTACGATGCCCACCTACGTTGACACATGCGTCAACTCCATGCCCTTTCAACAATTGCATTTCTAACAGGGCTTCAATCCAGGCCGCGTTCTATTTGCTAGAAAGTAATATTAGTCGACTGCGAGGTCATTAAAATTGCCATGGAAGCGCATCACTTATTCAGAGCCACGGAATGGTACCGGATTAAGACTCATGGTATCCCGCAAGATTGATCGACTGTGTTCTGAACACCTTCTGCACTTTAGCTCAAGTGGGAAGTAGGTAAGTAGATTACAGTTAACTTGTATTTAATCGCAGCTACAGCTTATAAATCCAATAGATTCTAGCATTTGAAGACGGTATCTTCCTTGACTAAATCAGGTGTGAATGAGTTTGATCATGTTCATTTAGATATAGTGCAGAGCGAAAGCTTTGCAATTGGAACAAAATCAGATGTATAGAGCTGTTCATCGGTGCGCGAAAGGCGATTATGTTGTCAGAATACACGCCTGGATAGGATCATAATGCTTTAGTTTAAGAAAGCATAGACCACAACCGCAGATATGAAAGGAAAAAAAATGGCATTCTAATACAGATCTATCCATTTAGACCGCCCGTGATGAGGTACCACATATCCAAAAATCAGCCCCATCAGTCTCACAGACCAGACTCGAAAGTTTCGCATCCAGACAGTTATATCATGCAGCGCATTTTCCTCCCACCAATTCCTCTGTGCCATGACAACTTCCTTGATGGATTCTTCCTATGTAGTTTCCTTACCAAACTTCAGCAACTAATATATGTCTACGCAAAAGTGGCAGAAGCTATTCTGATGATAGGATCATTCAGATCAGGCACCTTTAACGAGATGAAAAGGCAGTAGTTGAGAAAAGAAATCACATTGCTAGCACACGGAGGTGTGTGTTAGAATGACCCTAAAGATAATGAAATTGAAAACGGTGGAGATGTTTTATGAAATTAGTAAAGAACCTACTTAAGTGTTGAAACAGAAGCCGAAATATGCTATAATAATACTACTCTTGCATGTATCGCCAGAAGCGATAAAGTATATGGTAGACAATAACATTAAACCAATTTCTGCTTAAATCAAACCTGCATGAAGATTTTTTCTAACCCTTTAAACAGTGACTTCCTTCCTACTAGTACTGAGTGAAATCAGACAAAGTAATGAAGTTCCACTTATCCGTCTGTTACATTTAACTTTCGAAACACTAAATTAGTGATAAAACCAGACTTAAAGAAGGATAATATATTGTGAGAACCAGATTCGAAATATACCTGGCACATGTAAAAAGGAAACAAAGCAGTATTGTGAAAACCGTCTGCCTTAACAATGTCGAGGACGGACGAGGTGCTACTACAAAGTAGAGATGCTACCTGCACGATAAAACCATGCCAGAGAAGTGACCAGAGAACCTAAGACGTCGATAAACGCTTTAACCGTCATCTGTGTTAACTGTTGTGTGCTACATGTCGTATTTCTGTTGTAACTCCTTGGGACTTGCCCTGAGTGATGGAAAGTAAATGAGAAAAAAAATTGTGAACCCTCCATTAATCTATTAACCTTACTGAGAGCTCTGATTGAATGAATGGACCATTTAATCATATGAATGAATAGATCAAAGAGGCTCTTTCTCCCAGTCAAATGCGTTCTATTAGTCTTGTCGTGATAGAAAAGAATTATGCAAGCTGATTTGATTCGCTTTAACAGAAGAGGTTTTTCTGAAAAAATCAAATTACAAAAAAACTTTCATTTGCAATAATTAACATTAACCGAAAAGACAAATTTGCTTGTTTACCAAATTTTTACCTTAAATAAATGACAACTATTTCTGTTTTTTTTTCTGAACGTAATAAGCATGCAAAGAAGTATTACAAAATGGAATCGTGATGTTTAGTTGATTGTTTTAAATGCTACCCGAGTTGCGCTCAGTGTGTGTTGACTGAAGCTTGAGGTACGACCTTGGTCGTCTCTTGTTGATGTCGATAGGTCATTGTTCTTCTAATATATACATGTTCTGGGTTATACTCAGCTTATTATCATTTTTAGGCTGTCATTGTCGCTCCGTTTCAGATCAAGTATGAATCCAATCACACAGACAAAGAACCAAAATGCCATGAACGAACGCGAGCTTCGACTAGGGTATACTGGAACTGAAAGCAGCTGGCACAGGCAGTACAAAGACTCTGCATGGATTTTCATTGGGGGTCTTGACTACGAATTGACAGAAGGCGACGTTATTTGCGTATTTTCACAATACGGAGAGATAGCCAACATAAATCTCGTGCGCGATAAAGATACTGGACGCTCCAAGGGCTTCGCTTTTGTCTGCTATGAAAATCAAAAAAGTACCATTTTGGCTACAGATAACCTGAATGGTATTAAAGTCGCCGGTCGCGTAATTCGCGTCGATCACGTTGAGAAATACAGAGTTCCCACTGTTGGTCTTAATAGGGTCGGTCGTCAAGATGATAGTCAAATGCCGAGTCGCATTGGTGATGGCGAATTCACTTCTGTAAGAGATTATGTTCGTGAACATGGTTGTGGACCCGAGGCCATGCAGAAAATCCTAGAGCTTCAAAAAGCGTCTAATCGTACGTCTGAGCATTCGCGGAGTCCCCCACGAAAATGTTCTCCCACCTTTCCCTCTGGTTCACGCGTGAATTCGAATCGAAATTCCAATTCAGAAGATCGCTGCAGGTTCTCCTCTGCATCGCCTCCATGCAGTGGGCAGAACTACTCACCTCCTAGGAACCGGCGTCGTCGAGATTTATCTCCACCCCGAAGTCGAAGAAATTATCGCGACGTCTCCCCTCGACGGCATTCAAGAGACAGGCGCTTTAGTGACCACTCGCGGCGTTCCATTGGACACAGGTTTTCTCCCAGAAGATAATTATTGGCGAATAGATTTACAAATGATGTATAGTATTTAAATGTAATCTTTGCTTTAAATGTTTTGCAGTATATTGTTGATAAGGCTTAAAACAAGTGTTTTCAATACCGTGTTCCCGCCATTGACTACGGTAAGGGAAGGTGGCGAATTACTCTAGGGGAGGGGGGGGGGGGAGGTGATAAAATAGCAGTTCGATCTCCGAAAGATGCGACTGGCCATAGCTATTGCCTCCAGTATGTTCCGCTTTAGATCCCCAGGTCACGGCCAGACACTTTCATGACAGCCAATTGTGATCCAGGTTCGGGGTCTGGCCTTTGGTGTCTGATATTCGAAATCATCGGCGTCTTCCGTGTGCCTTATTTTTGCCTCATACTCAGCGTCGTTAATATTTCTCGGAGGAGAAAACAAGATTAAAGATGCTTTGTTGGGAGGAGTTCTAGAAGAGACTGTACCAAATGAAGAATGAAACTTTCATAGAGATTGGCAAGGGACAGTGCTACTATATTTTCTGATCAATAACTGATTGGAGCGGGCCCTTGGAGAGTCGGCAACTAGTCATAATGATGAGGGATCGTGCAGACTCTTCGTTCTGTGCTAGCATGCGGACCCTACCTAATTGTGGTATTGGGGAGCAGCTTGACTCAGCAGTGTATATGAAGATGATGCTAACTAGAGAAATCCACCCACCTGTCCTGATAACGGCAGTGTGTCCACATCGTGCCTGATTGTGGAAGAAGGGCTCTATGGGTGCTCGTCGCTGTCCACACACCCTACCCGTACTTTCGAAGTTATAGTTTCGTTTGGTTCGCTGCTAATAGCTCCGGTTATGGAAACTCACAACTAGTGAGTGTGCAACATGTTGGCTTGTTCCAATGGAATTAATTCCAAGATTAGTCCATAAATGGAGAAAAGGCTCATATTAGTTCAGCCGGAGTAATTAGATTGGAATTGTAAAGTCCTATCTTCATTGTTGAAGTCCTCTTATTTCGATACACCACTGGAAGTGATATCCTTAACTCCAATGATTGGCGGTCAGTTACCATTTTTATAGAAGTCGCCATTTACCTTTCAGCCATAAAGCAAAAAAGTATGATACAAGCCTTCTGAACACTGGCATACTCAGAATTTGGTGGTCGTATTAGCTACGATTCTGTTGGCCAGACATGAAAACAAATTGGGAAATGCCATGTCCACTTTTGCCAGTTGCCTCTTAAAAATTCCTGTCAACTTCACTACACCGTTTGCTAGCGACTTGTCTCTATCCTCCACATTCTTCCGGGATCTGTTGCTTTGAATTGTAATCTATTAATAGGAAGTCGACAAATAGCCGAATGTTTCAATCAACTGTGGGTTATATTGCATCCAACTGGATCCACCTGACACGGCATTCGGTGTGAACATGATTTTCACCACTGTTCTTGTAAGAGAGTTCTCCAATGCTATATAAATTGCAATGCGTAAAAGCTAATGCATTTTTGAAGTGGAAAACTACGGCCTTCAGTTTTTCAAATATAGTAAATCTTTTATAAGGTTCTAGGTAAAATCTATGTATGAGGGACTTGTTCAATATTTAAAGGCACTGCCGTTTCTCCAAGCAACATGCCAGAAATTGAATTTCAGTAGTTAGGGAAAAAATTTTGTCCTACAACAAATTGACCGCAATCAGGAATAAGTTTCATGAACCCTCAATGTTGATATAAGCGGAAGCAAGGTTGTCTTTGAAGACGACATATCATTGAGATGCTGGAGTTAACCCATTGAACAGAAATATTAGTATTAAGCGGGAGGTTCAAAGAAGAAAAAGGGCAAATAATTCAAATTGAAAATAATTATTTTCGCTTGCCAGTGGTTGCTCCAATCTGTTCATTCAGGCACCAATACATACGATGCGGTTATCCTGAATAAACGTGATCTTGCGGAAGATCCGACCGATTTTTCGGCTAACTAAAAAACTGATATTTTAAGACCAAGCGACTGCTCGATAAGACGGCCGATGTTTCGAGGATTACTGAACGCAAGAGAAGAGGAGTCGCCTAGTCATATGGAGAACTATAAACGAGACCCTGTTACCTGATCGTCCCACTGTACTTATTTGTTCTTTTCTCACAGTAACCTTAACGATAGTGCTCCTTCGAAGTAAACGTAACTTTGGACAAGGATCGGTCAGTAATTGGAAAATGAGCTTCGGACACAATGTAATTAAAAGAGTGGAGTCGTAAAGATCCACAATACTTACAGCTAGCCAATGAGTAAGCGAATCGTCTCTCAACACTTAGTCTGATTTTAGTTCTACATTTCATAAATAGAATGCAGAACATGAACAAAAAGCTGCCAAAGTAGAATAGCTTTTGGAGCTATTTTTTTCAGATTAAGGCTTTTTAACACCAGAAATTATATTTAATGGAGTAGCTTAAGCTAAAAAGATCGCATTCTAGTTTTACGATAGGCATTGCGAACAAAGCCATTCTTCGACGACGGCGAGATAAATGTCAATCGACGCGAAATCATTCAGTATCTCGAGCCGAATAAGGACAACTAAAAGGAAAGGGTGTATCAGATATTTAATTTGAAGGCACTTAAAACAGGGGAATTATATTATGAAAATTAGTAAGTCAAGTTATGAACTGTCTTTATCCCTGAGGGTAGATGCGACGTAACCAGGGCCGAGGGGAGAACTTTGTTCCATCGAAGAAGTCAAAGAATTCAGGGATAGTGGAGTGGTGAATGACAGGCTCGAGGGGGTAGAGTTTGCCGATTACAGATTTCAATTCGGCTGCTGTTAAGGCGACCAATTCGTCCTGGGGAACGTATATTGGACCAATTTGATAGAAAGTATTTTTGGAGTCTGCCAACAGACGGTAATTTGGCTGTTGTCTAACTTCCTATTGTTAAAAAATGTCCAATTCCGTGATGACATGATAACTAAGGGGGAAGGAAAAATAATAGTCCTACCAGTTCTCTCTCTAATCGGGGATAGTGAAGAACCAACCATGAAGAAGGAGCTCGAGCAAATTCATCCCAGCCAATCACAACGGCCCTAAAACCAAGTCGATGGCGTACAACCTGTCCAATTGAAAATCGAAGAGATGGAGTGCGCTTATGAGCGATTTGTTGATTCGCACCGAAAAAAAAGTGATTACGCTCATAAAGTTCAACGATTTTGGGTGGCTGTGTGGTTGGTGCAGAGCTTGAAGAGGAGCGAATTGAGATAGGAACACTAAATAAGCTCCTCACCTGAATAAGATGAATGGGAGTAATTGAAAAAAAACTGGGGGACTCATCAGTTAGTTAAAGCGTCAAAACTCACATCAATAGAATAGAGAAGGCTGATAGCTTTGTAACAAAGCTTTGTTGTAACATTTTTCGCAAAATCGAAGATATAAGATGGATTATACTTAAAATAGATGCTTGGCATAAAAGTGGGTTCAATATCCGTTTGTGTAGCATGTATGTAATTCCAGACGAAAAACTGCAGCGGAATCAGTAAGAGAATGACAAACAGATGTACTCTGTCGTCATCCAGAAGAGGCATTAGTCTTAACTAAATGCGAGAATAAATCGGGAATGGTTGTTGGGGAAAAACTGATTGACATGAAAGTAACAATACAAAACCAACTGCATGAAATCAAAATCCACATCAATAATACGAAAAAATACTGCAATGATTTTAAAAATTGCACTCACTGACAGGTTAGTTTTTGATTGACTGAGTTTATATGACCTAAGAAGGTAGACCCAAATCGGACTATATTAACGCTTTGTATCACTTTGAAAATCATTCTTATAACCATTCAGATATTCAAAATTAACTTTTTTTGGAAATAAATATTTAAATTGGTCGATTTCGGAAACACTAATAAACCATAATCAAACTGTTTCTTGCCTTACTATGTTTAAAAGCCTCAATCTTGGAAGTAAAAGTTAAAAAACTTACAAATATGCATGTTTGAAACCACTCTCACCCTTCTGTCATTTTTTACGGCTTTCATTGATCCGTGCAATGTTTTCTGCATGTTATCTGGACCTGTCGTCCAGTTAAGAAATGCGAATGTTAATTACTCCAAAGCATTTACTAATTTTCCAAAACGTGAGATACTAGAGGGTAGCAAATTTAAGTCGTTTAGACTCTCCGTAGACGCTTGTATCTATTCGGTCGGGGTTCAGCTTTCAGATCTGATAGTATTTATTGGAATGACCGTTATGATCCTTCGGAACCGGTATGCTATTCTTTTAGTAACACGAAATTTAGCGTTTTCAAAAAGTGCTCATTGCTAATCGGGGCGAAATCGCTTGCCGAATCATACGCACATGTCGGCGTCTGGGGGTTAAAACTGTTGCCGTTTACAGTGAGGCCGACTCTTCTTCTCCTTTCGTTCAGATGGCTGATGAAGCTATTTGTATAGGATCGTATCTTAACATCGATGCTCTTTTATCTGCTGTTAAGTCGACTGGCGCCGATGCAGTTCATCCTGGTTACGGTTTTCTTTCAGAAAGCTGTAAATTTGCTGAAAGTGTTATAGCTGCTGGTGTTTCATTTATTGGCCCTAATGTGAAGGCCATGCAGTTAATGGGGGATAAGATTGAAAGCAAAAGAATAGCCAGCGCAGCTGGTTTAAAATGCATTCCTGGATATGATGGAGTGGTGTTCGACGCCGCAAGTGCTATTAAAGTCGCTCAAGACATAGGTACTCTTTTTTATAAAGCTTTTCCTTCTAAGGCGTTTGATCTATACCACGTTCGTTTGAATACTTGTGCCATTTCTTACTCATTTCTGTAGGTTATCCGATCATGGTAAAGGCTTCTGCAGGGGGTGGAGGAAAGGGTATGCGAATTGTTCGAAGTCCCTCAGAACTTCGGAAAGCTCTGATCCTAGCGAAACAGGAAGCGAAATCTAGTTTCGCTGACGACAGGGTTCTCCTTGAGCGTGCTCTTCTATCATCCAGACATATCGAAGTTCAGGTACCCATATCTTCCATCCTAATTTTAATTTTCTCCGGCCTCTTTGATGATGTGACTCGAATCCTTTCTAGGTGCTCTGTGATCGTCATGGAAACGCCTTACATTTGCACGTTCGTGAATGCTCAATTCAGCGTCGGAACCAGAAACTTTTAGAGGAGGCTCCTAGCACTCTGTTTACTTCTCATCCATCCCTTCGCCGGAAGATTTGCGACGCTGGTGTGGCACTTGCGAAGTTTGTTGGTTATGACTCTGCGGGTACTATTGAGTTTCTTATGGATGCTGCTGATCCCCCAAATTTTTATTTCTTGGAGATGAACACACGGCTGCAAGTTGAGCATCCAGTTACAGAATGTATTACAGGAATCGATATTGTTCATCAAATGCTCCGTGTTGCTAAGGGGCACCGTCTCCTCTACCAGCAAACCGAAGAAGATATTCCATGCCAAGGCTGGGCTATTGAATGTCGAGTTTGTGCAGAAAACTCTTATCGAGCATTTGGTACGCCTTCTGTGGGTCAATTGACTACCTATCGTGAGCCTGATGGTCTCCCTGGCGTCCGTTGTGACTCTGGTGTCGCGGAAGGTTCCCGTCTCTCCATATTCTTTGATCCCCTAATCCTGAAACTTGTTGTTTATGGCCGTGATCGTGATGTGGTCCTGAAAACCATGGCGAAGGCCCTTGATTGCCTCATCATTCGGGGGGTTGCAACTAACATACCGCTGTTAAGAGATATTGTGATTGATCCTCGTTTTGTGGCTGGGAACTACACCACTCGACATCTGGAACTTATCTATCCCAACGGATTTCAGGGCTTTAGGTTCTCTCGGAAGGAATTTGACCAGATGATATCTCTTGGAGCCGCGGTTCACCTAAAGGCTGCCCTCCGAAATTTCTCAGATAACAGGTTAGTTGGAATAGATGACGAAGTTCTCAAACTTTTAAATCGATTTAAGTAAAGTTATTCTTTCAGCCATATTAGAAACCATCTATTCAAACTTAATGTCATGGTCGAATCCCAATCGTCTACAACGCCAGATCAGATTATCAAAATCAGTATTACTCGTTCTTTGGACGGATACTTTGAGGTCCAACTGCCGTCTACATCGTTCCTGATACCGGACGATTTTCATCTATCAGATAGTCTCATCCAGACTGAAGAGAATGGACCCGTATTCCAACTGCGAGGCCGTAATCACTTAGGTGACGTATGTTTACAGTTTCGGGGTGAGGTCTTTTGGCTACGTATCCGTTCAGACAAGGTCGTCGCGGCCCTAAACGCTATTGGGATCCAGAGTTTGAAATATGGTAAAAAACGGCCGCGAGATCAACATTCTAGTGACGGCGGCATCAGAACTCTTCGAGCTCCTCTCCCCGGTCTTATAACATCGATCTGCGTCGCACCCGGTCAAAGAGTTACCGGCAGTGACGAGGTATGCGTTCTAGAAGCCATGAAGATGTCGAACTGCATTTATGCTCCCCAAGCCGGCACCGTGAGTTTTCGGTACTCTGCAGAATACTGACAAACGCTATCGTGCTAGGAATTACCAGTTTTAAGCACTTTCAGATCAAATCCGTGCGTGTGAGAGAGGGTCAGACAGTCTCGGAAGGTGATATCATTTTGGAAATGGAGTAGCTGAAGAAATTTGTTCATACGTGCGTTCTATCATAAACGTCGCACTCGCATTCACTTATTTGGCTTTGTTGGATGAAAACGGACCTACCCAGTCTAACCACACAGTTCTGAGGACTTCTTAAATAAACCAAAATATTTCAATTACCATATTGAATCGACTGCAAGGCTCCCAGTTTTCATTCACCCAGCTGGAGTAATGGATGGCAATATTTTAAGCGTCTTTTAAACATCCTCGAATTATGCAGGCCCTCAAGCAACTCCCTTCTCAACATAAAAAAAAACCTGGACATCGAAAATCATTGTCTGGATGGCGACAGATCACGCATTTCCTATGTCGGTCTTCCGGACTCGGCTAGTTCAGCTGAAGCAGTGAGAACAATGAACACGCAAGCGCAAGTGGCTTCAGGCCACTCAAAAATATCAAGCTTCAAAGAGTAGTTCATGTCGCCAGCCTTACTGGGGAAATAAGGATTCCCAGTAAATATGTAGGTTTATTAAGACAAAAAAATACGTGCGAACGCTTAATACATCCTGCGATTACATCGATGCAGGCCAAACAAAGCAAAGCAAATGTCCAAGTTACGTTAGCGACTGTCAGATTTGTGGGAGGAACGGGATCGAGAAGGTGAGAACCACACTGCGCTACTTCCACGTGGGCGAGTGCGGAATTCGTAACCGTAGAATAGGTCGGCATCATCGAACTGTATCTCCTCTGCCGGACGAAATATATTCTGCCACCGCAACTCGCCCCGGTAAGCCTTTGATACCATTTCGACCAAGAACTGACTGTCTGAAATCTCGAGAAGTTAACAGTTTGGCAAAAGCAGGCCTTCAGTAAAATTTGATTCACACTTACCGGGTCTAGCCCATGATGGGATGGGTCTCCTTTTTGCACGATTATCACGGTCGGAATCTGAATCGTATTCATCAAGGATACCGGTCAAATCATAGGAGATAGGCCTTAAAGAAACGATCTTACGGTTAGAGAAATGCTAAAACTTCCGATAAGGCCCATCTGGGTTAATTATATTCGTTTGTCGGTAGAAAAACCGCGCATGCCTATCGTCAAAAGGCGTGTTACACATTACTTCCCATAGGATCTATAACCTCTGTTTATTGGGAGTCCGAAGCATCTAAATTAACGAACAAGTCAGTTTTCCACTGATAGCTTCTGCGATGTCTATCCGTTGTGCCCACTGCCAGGGCCTTATGGAATTTAAATGTCGACAGATTCTACTTTTCTTGCAATGACTTTTTCGCAAGTAAGATATTTCCGATATTTATTATACTAGACGTTCTTCGCCGTTTAAGAAATGTACCAGTTTTGGTCTTACTAACCCAGTGAGAATAACGAGTATAGATGTCTTATCTAGACGTTGGATAACTATAAACAGTTAAGGTGGAAGCAGCAAAACAGAATTCTTTGTGAAGGCGGGTTTCGATAGTGCCCCAGTGGTGGCTGAGACAAAAATTCTACTGACCGATTAACTTGCAGTTATGCAGCTTCCACAAATAGCAGAAAAACCCAATCCAAAACGCCGGGTTAGCCAATAATTTTTTTCGTTGGATTTTAGCAATTGTTATAAACTTTACAAAAGGCCTCTGCTCTTATCCGTTACATGGACAGGAAACTTTCTAAAAATGGACTAACGGAAAATCCTGAACATAAGTGTGCGCTCAAGCAATAGTACCTAATTAGATTGAGCTAGGGAATTCGATTCAAATTCGGTCTGCTGAGGGCGAGTGACTGAGAGTAAGTGAACCTCAGCTCTTCAACGGTCCAGTGGAAACAACCTTAGAAGATCAAACCTGAATTGGAAATAATTTTTCGGGGAATTGACCACATTTCACACGTCCAATCACAAATCCAACAATGTTGATCAATTAAGGAAGATTTACGAAGATGACATGTTCATCAAAACAATAACTTCAGAGACGCTGATTCTCAAACACTGTTTTTGGTATCGACTCCAGGTCCCTGAACCCGATTCACATGGCCTAACAGCGCCTGAATACCGCCACCATTCATTTAAGAACTGTTTAAACGAATGCCTAGAGGAGTAACTTACTCTGGAACGGCGTGAACTGAAGCTTTCGATTGTGGTGGTGGAATCTTGACAAGGTCGAAGTTTTTCACATGATTTGTGGCGACGGAAGAGACGAGAGAAGTGACATTCACCATATTAGAGGGGACAGTTCCAAGCGGCTGATGCTGCTTCACTACGTGACTTACAGGCTGGAGGGTGGCAGAAATTGGCGGTTTAGACGGTAACGGTTTGTCCTTCAAAGCGAGTAACTGGACATAAGAGAAGCCAACATAAGGGCCAAAGATTGGGATTAAAACACCTATAATTGAGGAAGGGGAGCTACTTTTTTCAACTTCTCGGCTTCTTGTTTCTTAGCTAAAGCCTCGGCATTTGCACGCACGGCCGCTCGGCGTTCATTTGCAGCCTTTACTTTGGCCTTGTGCTCAAGGGCTTTGCGTTCTAAGGCTTCGCGCTGACGCTCCTCTTTTTCAGCCATCTCTGCTATTAGACGCTCTCGTCGTTCGTTCTCTGCCTGTTCCTTCGATGTCAATATCGACATTCCTGTTCCTAAACGCACGCCACCGGTAGCTGTACCATGAGCAGTGCTTGTTCTACGCACAGGCCCTCCAAATGGCTTTTCTGCAATCGCTGAAGTAAATCAAAAAGGAAATCAATGATTGAACAAATATAAGATATGTTGCATGGGAAGGATAAAATCTTCCCAAGGGTGCTCAAGACCAGAATCTGCATTCATCAATTGGAGCAGCTAATGACAAGTGACGGTTATATGGCCATAGACATCTTTGCATTAAAAAAGTACTGGGTAAAGTATTGCCCAAGGATGAAAATCAAACTCACCTCCTTACGCTTAGTTGCTCGTGAGGAAATCGGTTTTGGATTTACCTCTGCATAAATTCGTTCCCTAACATGACATCCCATGGTGACCCTTGCATCCTTCAATAAATAATTGACATTCAAGTTTCCTCTCACATGGATTCCTTCAAATCGTCAAAATTCCCCTAGAGAAAATAGAATACTAATCCAAGTGGTTTACCTAATTGGATTTGAATTGATTTGGATTACCCGACTCCAGAACGGACAGTTTTGAAGTTATTTAGAAACCACCAGAAATCTACGATGAAATGTATTCAACTCAGTTAGTTGAACCCCCGAACGGGTTCCTTAGGACTTAGCAACTTATTTCTGAGAAGTGAATTCAATCAGTTACTTGTGCTAGGTAGGTAGAAATAGCTAAATAGTGCCTGAGAAAACCTAAAATTTCGCTGACAATAAAAGATAAGGACTTACCAGAACAGTTAGCTTTGCTGGGTCCTGCCAGATTATTAGGCCTTGACACCGTCGCTAATCGTTGGGTAGACCTCCCGATACTGGAGAGGTTTGGCGCTGGTTTGGTCATTTTAAGTCCAGAAAGAGTACTGGCACCCTTTGGCGCCGTATTTGTAAGCAGGACATTCTTTATTTTTCCCATAACATTAGCAGTGTGAGGCTGTTGCGAGATCTCCGAAATAGTGGGTGGGGCTTTCGATGCTGCGCTCCAACCGAGTCTAGAAAGCCATCTGGAACTAGAAACCGACCATGCTGTGCTATGTTGTTGAAAATTTGGAGTGGATGCAACGACCGGAAAGATTGGCTTCACGAAGACTGGTTTACTAGCAGTGGTACTTTGTGTAGGTACAACCTCAGAGGGATTAGAAGTATCAGATGCAGCCGTAGATACTCCCTCTGTAATTACTGCAGTTGATAGGGGCTGTTCAATGTCTCCTTCAGATTCTTCAGTCATGACATCAGAGTTGACAGCCTGTCTGTACGTCTCTTCTGGCTGTTGGACACAGTTCTCTACTGGATGGGGAACTTCTATATTTTGCGGCACCTGATTTTCCGACGCCTCCAGCGTCTTGTCCTAAAATCAGAACTCAGATGAATATAAGCGTAAGGCACGACAGATGCATGAAACAAGCAGCCACCTTTTCGGTAGACATTCGCAAGGACCCACTTTCGTTTCGAGAAAATCCGGAACTTTCTTTAGTGCGTGATGGCGACTGAATTGCATTAGAAACATGCCCTTGCGACCCTGAAACTGCAGTCTAAAAAAAAAAATGATGTATGCTAATATTTATAACGAGAGATTTGTTGAACGATGATTCAACAGTTTTTTCCGATACACACTTCCGCAGTTGACCGTGGGTTCGAGCGCGAGGAACCCGTTGCAGTTGCAAATGAAGTACTCCGAACAGCATCCTGTAGAATGAAAGTTCTTGAATCGGATTTAGACGGTCTGCAAGGCGTTTTAGTATACGTTGCATTTAATGTAGGTGGGGCAGGAGGAGTGCAAACTTCTTCCGCAATCGCCGGCATGTCGACATCTGTTGCTGTTAAAGGCTTCGTTAGAAAACAGTTGTTAGGTGGAAAGATGCATTAAAACAAACGAAAACCGTTACAAATCTTAACCCACACTGTCTAGCACCACTTGAACGCTATCGCCATTCGAATCCACCTGTACATCTGAAAGCTTCCTTCTCTTCGATCTTTGAGGAGGAGCAATAGACTGCTTTCCCCTTCTTGACGAACTTGTCTTGCGTTTAGCACCCTTGGGCATGACTGAATCTGGTTTCACCAATTCTAAATTGTCAGGCATAACGAAACCATGAATAAGATTTTGCAGCTTTTGGACTAATTTCAAAATCGACTTGGTAGCTTGTGAATCCGACTCCGAGCCAAGAGCCTCCAATTTTCTATAAAGCTGTTTACAACTTTCATTCTCATTCATCGCAAAGTCAATTTTAAAAACTTCGCAAAACTTTGAGATGTCGATGCATTAAAACTATAGTTGAAATTGTTTTTCGAAGTCAAATACAAAATTCTATCAAACTTTGTTATTTGGGCTTGATTTAAAATTGAAATGATGCATTTTTTTGGGCATTTCAATTACTTTTGAAAAATTTTCTCCATCGTAAATTTTTATAACAAACAGCCAAAAGCTGAAGTCGGAGCAAATGCTTATTTTAAATACCTAATCTGAGTGCCTTAACCAAATTCTCTTATGACCTTTGCCACTGACCACATTTGTAAATAAAATGATTTATCAACCTGCTCAATATTTCGCTCAATTTATTTGCGTACAAGACCACCTGAATCTAGGCGGGAATAAATAGTGCGAGGTGTCGAAAAAACTTAATGCAAACTTTATGCACCTCTCGTACATGTTGCTTTGTAAACTTTTCCTCTGACTTAAGATTTTTTAGACATATTTGTTCATATTTACTTGAGCATTAAACAAAAAGAGGACTTGTCTGAAAGCAGAAGAGGTAATTTCAATCTATAGACAAACATACACCCTCGGCGATAACATGTGAATAAAAATCGCGATGGAGAAACATCCTCTCCTTCTGAAACGCTGTTTTCATACTCTCGGTTATTAGGTGCCCAGGTTCAATAACATAGATTTAAGAAGAAATATTCTAGAGCAACAACATACAACTTGAGTCAGATATGTAGGGTGTAACATGGCAAAAAATGATAAAATCCACAGCGCGCTGCAGTAATCGATTGTGTAAACATCCTCCGAGACCACGGATGCTAAATGTGAGAGACTTGCGGTTTCTTCAACTTCTACCAGTCCTGGCAGCTTAGAATGTGTACTGGGGTATTAGCGTACCTTTACATTTATCAAAACTTACAGCATTTAATTATTAAGATTCCATGGACTCTTTACTTAGTACTGATGCCTACCCGTTAATAAAGTGCTGAATTGCGATGATTAACTCGAAAATCATTACACTGCCTCAATGTAAAATTAACCGAATGAAATCTAAAGATAGAAAGGTTGTCCTATGCCTATTTTACAGAAGACTGATGCATTTATTTCTGCGTTCTCACTGAAAACACAATAATTTTTGAAAATGAATTTCTTACGATACCTGTACACATCACAAGATAAAGTTGCCAGTATTTGAATACCTTCTAAACGCAAAAGTAAGCTCCAAGAATAAGCTGCCATGAAAGTCGAATACAGTATTTGCTGCTAGGGGTTACTTTTTCATTAGCACTTGTCAACAGCTTAATATGAGTCAATGAGGAATCTCTTTGGGTAAGGAAGGCGTAATACTGTTGGACAGAAATAGTGAAGAAATAGGTTTTTCAACTAAGCCGCTCTGTTGAGTAGATAGCACTGATAAGTTAGATCATTTCGACGAGAATTGCTTTTGGAGTGGACAACTGGAAAAAGCGAGCTCTGTCGTCAGTCTTGCCTCTCTCAGTACAATTTACTTCACCTAGGATCATTCCAGAAATTTAATTTACCATCTGTTTAACAACTCCCCATCTTATTTCGGTTCGCGTCACAGTTAAAATCATTCGAACTGATGACATTGCCTTACCATTAGCTCGTGTTGATCTATTCATAGTGGAAGATGCCGCGGCTCTTTACTCTCACAGAGAATGAAACCGCAGAGTATGCGAATTTATTATACAATGGCTGTAACGGCAACCTATTCGAGTCCCATCGGAGGAGCAATTTGAAATGGCCTGCTGACAGGTTCGTGATACAGCACCAACCTAATCGCATCATTTCTTCGATATATACGCGCTTAAATATGGCAGTTAAGCGTGGGAGAACAGAAAAAGTACCTCGATAAAATTGTAGTTGTTGCTTAAATAACGTTTTGGAACAGGAGTAATGAGAATGCCTCCCTTTAGTTTTCTTAACCAAATAAATTCAGTATCAAGGCTTTCATTCTAAAACTCATAGGGAACAAACCAATCTTCATTTAGATGTATCTAAAAAAGTGCCCGTAGTATTTTATAACTGCGTTTTATTTTGCCGTCCCCTGCAACATTTGTAAAAAAAAGACAAAAAGGAAAGGATGTAACAAAAAAAGGGAAAGCAAGGGAAAGAAAGGGAACTAATGTATCGATACTGAAGGACAAAAGTTTTAAATTTAGAGTACAAGAAGTTACACCCCCGGCTACTTCCAATTTTCTTTTAGATTTTCCAACTATCAGATCAAATCTAAAGAATTCAAAAGAAATAATAAGCCTTCCTAGGGTAGTTCAGTAAATCAAATTGAAATAAGTAAAACAGCTGAAGAAAATTAAAGGAATGAGAAATAATTAACAGTAATATGTGTGCGATAAAAAAGTTAAAATCACAAAGAATAAATAATTAACTTGGGTAGAATAAGATACCTGATTTGAACTACAAAGGAAAGGTGTAAGAAATTTTAGTTGAAGTCGAGTGCATCGATTTTATGCTATTCCGACAAAAGAGATTCAACTGGTAGATTTTCAGTCGACGCTTCTTCCAAGAATACCAATAGAAGAAGGGATCAAGAGAGGTGATAATTTGAAGATAATTTAACTTTTCGCTGACGAAACGAGGCTGGGAGATGATAAGAAACCTTGAGTAGGCAGAAAGAAGCTCTTGGGAGAAGGCAAATTTTTTCAATCGCCTTGCCAACCATTCCGAAAGAGAGTCTTCCACTACACATATTGTCGCTTATTCTTGGAAAAGGAAGGAGAAAATATGGATGCCTCCAATCAACTGAAACTTGAAAAAAAAAGCGTTTTGTGTAGACGAGATGGAGAACTAAAGACCGAAATTGGTGCGTCCTTTTGTCCGTTTTCATCTATGCCCACCTTGCATTCTTCTTACTTACTTCGGGTGTAATCAAATCTTTTCGTCTCATCAAGAGCTTAATTTTGCTAATAACAACTATTTCAGAAATAATAGTGGCTCAAGCGTTCCACGTCATGAGTAGCCTAACATTTACAAATGTTATGAATTTGATAAAACCTATGAGCACTTAACATTTTTCCACAAAATTAAAAGTTCCGTGGCTACAAATGGAAGAGGGGCAGCTCTTGTCCTCGTAAGCAGAGGTACATAACTTCCTCTCTATTTCGAATTCAACAAACTTAATTTAGTTTACCTCGAAATCAGGATCTTGCCTTATGTTTGGTTTATTAGTCGGAGCTCGTTTCGACTTCTGGAAACTGCCGATTGGCTCGGGAATATGCCTTGGATGTCTCACGATCAACACATACAGTGGATATGTAGGCAATTTACAGCAGTTAAGTGTTAGAAGAGTCGAAGTACGTTTGAAATCTTGCTTTAATCAGATAGTTAGCCCAGCACAGTCATTGCGATAAAAATTTTATTCAATTGAAAGTGCGATTTCAAACCCATTCAAGTCAGATTACCGGCGCAACAGGATCACGAGAGATCCATGATTGCATTCTTAACATAACGGCTGCAAGTTAGCATGCGGTGGCGTCTGCTCAATAATGGCAACAAATCAAAACTTGTATGCTATGGAAACGATTCAAAAGACCTACTTGGTTTGCCAAGATGAAACATGCCTTATTGTGTCCTCAGACTTTTGGAGGTGCTGATACTTAAAAAATAGCAAGTTTACAATTTGCAACCATGAAAATGTCTCTCCAAATATCCGCATACTGAATCTGCAATCATCTCTCTATAAAGCCGATTATCTCGTACCATTATTTAGAGGGCTAAATTTCACAAACTGTCCGCATCCAGAGCCCTTCACAATGGGAGTATCAATCTCAACACATTTTTAAAATCAGACAAACAATCAGGCTTGATTTTCAGGCATGTCATTGGATTGTACGACGAAATTATTTTAACACTTATTTTAGAATAAGGCAGTCTGTGCCAGTCACCTAAGGTTTTAGATGACATCCTCTTAAACACATTTTATATAATGCACTATTAAAGTGGGATTCAGAGTAATGTGATGCCATTCGGTTTAAAGCCAACATGATCACAGAAATCAGGCCTTTTGAACTAGTCCCCATTTAAAATCATGATTTTTCTATTGCTAAGCAGTAAGTTAGGGAAATAAACGGAACCAGAACTTGTAAAACTATCACGCTAGTCCTATGGAGAGACGATAGTCAGGCTGTTTCCAGATACAAGAATAATGAGAACAGATATTAACAGAAGTCTGATAAATGTGGCATAAGTAGAACATGTTAACCACTTCGATTCATAAGTTTGTTTATGAAATGCAGGAAGACGTCGAGATCAAGTTGGAACTGCCGCGAACCGCAGCGGTTCTGGTCTCATATTTACGGCAAGTACTAATTATGCCCCTTTAATATTATTTACAAAACAGCAGCTTAAACAGGACTAAAAGCAATTGAAACATACTGTGAATCGGGATGGACTATGATTTCATCTAAATTGCACAAAAGCACTGAAATGTAATTTTTTCCTTACTTCATGTCCAAAATTTTCAACTTCTCTCTCTAATGCAGCGTATTAATTCAAGCATTAAGCCCATTTTAGACTTGTTCAGCCTTACCCTGCATTTTAAATTAAACACCCCACTGAATAATTCCGAAGTGAAAAGTATCTACGTGTAGGTCGCTCGACTCTCACATGATTTTGCGCATCTACACTTCATGGCAAGTACGAAATATGCTGATTTGTTAAAGTGTAGGTACATCTTCCGGATTATTTTATATGTTACGTTTCTATGATTCTCCTCTCAAAAATTCAATTTTTATGACCTGAGGGCGCACTCAGAATACCATTTAAGACTCGCCCATCAAATGAGTTATCTGCTACTTTAACATCACTACTGCCGAGCCTTAAGGTATGGGTATTCATTTTTTTATAAAGAGAAATACACCTGTCTACGTTCACTAAGGTTTCTGACAATTGGTGCTTTTCTGAATTGGTTATAAGCAAGACATGCACAAGGATATTTGAGTTTTAGGGGAACGGTCCATTAACTGGATGATAAATTACAAGCGAGTATGAGATGAACTTGACGTCGAACAGGTCCGAGGTGCTTGATCAGTTAGTCGCGTGGAGACGGCCTCAGCGTGGTTTCAGGGTGGTCGCTAGGGGACCACAGGGAAGCTGACTGGGTAGAGCGGGAAAGGAAAGCAAACAGTGACATTTTATGTTCTTTCCTCCTCGTGGTGACCACCGGCAACTCTAGGGGCAAATCTAGGAGCCCATGAGACGTATAAAATTAGATTATGCCAGCAGAAGTACAATCCCGTACAGCTTGATAAACAAGGTACGACGTAAATACCTGGATTCATGGTCCCAAACTGGACTGTGGAAAGTGTGTGCAATTAGCAATAAATGAAATCTCCTCCAGAAAGTCGAAAAGACTTCTGGAGGAGGCACGAACATGGTCTGCTCTTAACAGTGCCGAGGACAGACGAGGTGCCACTACGAAGTAAAACTGAGGTGGAACTACTACCCTGTGTGCTATCTGTTGTACAAGCTATTGTACTTCTGTTGTACCCCCAATAATTTTTCGAGACTTGCCCAAATGGGCATGGAGTACATAAATAAAATAAATAATGCCTTGAATACCGATCTCTGAACCATAATCCACTGCTTTGTTTGCCTCGTGTTATTCACCTACACACGATCACGTAAAATAGCGGTCAATAAAGGGACGCATACTGACATTGACATAATACCAGTTATAAATGGGTGATTTTAAGACGTAAGACCTTGATGAGAGCCTGGAATTATAAAATCTAAATATTCCAAGTGGTGTAAAGAGTCAACTGACTCATCGAACCCTACTGTTAAAATTTAAATATAGCTAGACACTTTACCGTTTCTACTCAAATTTTAAAAAAAAATGAAAAGAATGAATCTTGGTCGCAATTTGTGATTTAACACGCGAATTAATGGAAATCGTTCATATTGCGGTATCAAGGCTTAAAGTGAGAGGTTACAGTTTGATGACAACCTCTGGAACCTATTCGGCAGTCTTGAAAAGCCATTGAAATAGTCTCAGATCAGTCAATTTTTTGGAATTGATGCATTGGTTTGCAGACTGTTGGAATCATTGCGATAATTTTGGCAGACTTAAATGCATTTATTTTGCAATGATATCACTCCTTACCAGAGACGTTTTCAGCTGCTGGAAATAAACTAAGGATACAAAAGTGTTCCAACCTGCTAGGTACCATTCACTGACGTACAGCTTCCACAAAGGACAACAAAAAGTCCGTTTTGGAGCACAATGTTTTAATTTTTCAGCGATTTTCTACTGATGCTTGTGATTGACGACGTAGTGGTCTATTTAAATCATGCCTTGTTTAGTATGAAATATCCGCTTGAACTGAGGCCAGGTTAGAGCTACTGGAGCTCCTAATTATCACCGTATTTTCACGTTCTGAATAAATGAACGATAAATTCAGCATTCCAATTTCGCAATTTTGTGAGCTTCATCGACATATTCAGTACTGCGTGCTTGCAAGCGATGTCCATTTTGGTAGTCTTTTCCACTCATCCTCATTTTCAAATAGATTCTTGCGCGATTGTCGACAAATCAAACCACTTGTGTGCATATTCTTTGAAATGGGGGGGAGGGGGGGAAGTAGGTGATCGTCAACCTGCAGTAGACGAAACCAGTGAACTTCCAAGGAGCCTATTGAATTCTACATTTCTCATAAATCATCGACTTGGGTGATTATATTTTACTTTTCAACCTATGATTGACCTTTTCTCCCTTCACAAGAAAATGTCTTAAATTGTCAATGAAAATTTGATTATTTCATGACTTAGAGTACATTGAATTGCACATACACATACGAAAATCCAATTAAATGATTCTTTCAAAGAATCAAGCAGTGTGTTCTGTCATTTTCACATTTGTTCTGACACTCCTCCAAGG
Organism: Moniezia expansa; assembly: GCA_019097775.1. Classification (NCBI taxonomy): domain Eukaryota; kingdom Metazoa; phylum Platyhelminthes; class Cestoda; order Cyclophyllidea; family Anoplocephalidae; genus Moniezia; species Moniezia expansa. The sequence goes on along the minus strand of JADFDV010000062.1, from coordinate 1,674,944 downwards.
TTTCAAAATTGTTTCCATTTGCGTGAAGGCCACCCCAGATGAAGTGTCGACAAGCACCAGCGGACATGTCGTAGGCGTATCGTATGAAACTTGCTCTTCCAGGACCGGGGTCGATGGGATCCTTGCAATCTTTATGCAGGGCTAGAGAATAAATAAATCATTTTTGCGAAAGCTGTTTCAATTAAGAGCGAAATTCTTCAACAAATTAGTGACATATTTAAATCCTTGAATGTATAACCTATTCATATTAGAACTCCCATTCAGTAAAAGTAGTTCTTGAAGTTAGAGACAATCAGGCTCGTCAGAAGATGATTGACGTTTTAGTCAACAGTAGATCACCGACTAGAAGCATGGTCAGACTTCCGGCACTCCTGAATTGTTTATTCCTCTCTGGAAAAGACCCCTCGTGCCTGAATTCATGCCTAAAGAGATCTTATTCCCTTCAAATATGTCTACTTTAGTTTCGAATCAACTGCCTCCTTACACGATGCTTTAGAACAAAAGAAAGTCTGAAAAGCTCACTGCTAAATGTTGGCGCTGTATTCTTTCATCACTATCAGTAGTGGACTGTGAAGGGTTGGCCTTTAATTCAACTAAATTACAAAATTCAGGATCTAAGTGGGAAGATTAAAATACGTCGCTAAAAGCACTTTTATTTTTATATTGAACTTTTAGTTTGCTCTAAACAGAGTTAAAGTGAATAATTTTTCTGAATCAGCATACATTTTTGTCGTTTAAAATCCTGTGCTTCCATAGTTCAGAAATATTTTTTAAACAACTCTCTAAAATTGTGGGTAAAATACCAAGTTCTTAAACATTGACCAATGCATGAGTTATGAAAATTTAAAGCAATAATGGCGTAAGCTTAGAACAAACATGATTTTTGAAAAAAACGAAATCTCTCAGTTCGACAAGAGTCGTTTTATTACCGAAGATCAGCAATTTTAAATTGACATTTTCATTCTCAATTGAAAATCCACAAGATATTGGAGATAATTTTGACATACCCCAACAATTCGAAAGCGCAACAAGGAGCACAATCACACCTAACCGATTCATTGTTAATGAGACTATAAAATTAAGCTGCACTTTATTTATAGCTTGTAAATGAAAGTTGCTCAAGTTCGGATTCCAATTGGTTGACAGGGTTATTCCTCAAGCAAGCGCACGACGCCTATTCAAATTGATAGTTACACATAGTCAATGGAAGTTGTCAACGACAAGCTACTTAGTCAAACTGCCTTGATAAAATTACCACTAATATAAGTGAAGCAAATCTAGCCCAACAACAAACCAGACACTTAGAGACCTCCATTATTTCCACCACAGAATTTCCCGATGCTTCACTAGTTTAGTAGATGGAATCTGATGGAAAATGACTGGATTCAATAATTTTTATGATATTTTTTTGTAAAGGGTTCCAATTAAACAGAGGTAGAAATTCCTTCAGACTGATATATTAGCACTATAAATGACATCATGGAATAATCACAGAAGTAAAAAGAACGATTTCGGAGGGGCCAATCGAATGAGAAGTGGAAGATCTAAGCCCATATAAGTATTTCTTCCAATTTCGAAAGGTATGGTCAATCAAAGATACTAGCATTGAGGCTACAGAGACGGATATTGACGAATGCTGCACCCAGAATTTGATGTCTGGGCGTCTCTTTATTAACCCTCATATACGAAAAAAAGATGTGAAAGGAAATAGGGACAAACATTGTGACGAAAATTTGAGCTGGCACTGCGACCTTTACAGAACTTTTCCCTTTTCTCTCCCTGCTTAATGGTTGGAGGACGTAGATATGTCCTCTAAGGCTGTCACAGAAAGGGCTTAGGGAGGCAAATGTTTTTTTTAGTAAATGATTTAGTCGCATGAGCTTCCATTCTCAATCTGACTTTGCCATATCAATCAGTCACAATTATATACGAAAAGCAGCTTTTACTGAATTGAAAATAAGTATTACTTTTTGGATCACTTTGATGTGAACTCTTCAGTTAATTGATCCCAAAAACAGGCTTTTTCACACTCCTTTTTTGTATTGAATCGATTTTTGTTGCCTCCACAACCACCATAGACGAATGGTACACATCTTCCAGCCTTCGTGTCCATAGCCCATTTAGTGAAATATGCACGACATGGCCCTGGTTTAATTGGCAACTTGCAGCGATCGAATGGACCTAAAGCTAAGAGGGTAAATTTTTGACGTTATTGAGTTATTTCGACTTCAATTGCAAAATCATGAAATTTTCAAGTGTTTTCAGTAGAATACGGCATTTTGAGTAGACAAATCGGATTTGGAAGTAAAGCAAAGGAGTTGCCTACCTTGGGATAAAGCAATAAACACCAAAACGAGAAGAACGACTGCCGATTTCATCTCGAATAGGTATGAGCGTCTCTACAAAACTACACTGGAATCTCCCTATTTATATTCACAGCACTCGTGAAGTGTGCTGCGAAGGTGTACCAACTGCACATGTTGTGAACAATAACAGCATTTGTGGTCATTAGGCGATTAACGCTGCGGCAACTGAGGGCTCTTTGAATGTCAGTTCTAACAATTGCTGAAACGGTTCTATTTAATAGGGTTGAAATATTCATGTGACACAAACCATGGAGTGCACATTAGTAATGACCAAGTTGGAAACAAGTAATGATTACAAGAAAGAAAATAACTCTCTCGCTATAGACCCACAAATCTCTAAATCGTGCCTTCTTATTCACTCAAACTATACTTTTAGACTCTGACGATTCACCTGTCGTTCTCCGATTACCATCCAATTTGTTTCGCATTATATTAAATGTGGTAATCGACATGATTTTATTTCTACTTAATCGCGATAGTTTGCATAAGTCATTCATTTTAAGAGAAAATAAATTATTTATGGGCTGGGTGTGACGACTTCATCAGAGAGTCAGACAGGTAGTTCAGAGTCGTCTGGAGGAGAAGCGCTTTCAAACATATACTGACGAGTTTCCCTCATGTCCTGGCTTTGCGAAAATATGGCCTCTGGATGAAAGCTAAAGCCTACGGTTCCTGGACTCCGATGACACTATGCTAGGAAGACCAGAGTAGGTTCTAGAGGAAGGTCAATTAACCTAATCTTAACTTAGGAAATAACAGAAGATAATTAAAATGAGGTCAAAGTCGTGCGTGACTTCGGTGACAGTACTCATCACAGCATCTTATGCGGTGCTATCTCGATTAAGTTGAAATCCTAAATGCGTAACTGATGTCAAGTTTTTACTTTGCCTTCTAAAGCACGCAACAGTACTAGGTCCATTTTTAACCTGGCGTACACAGAAGCGGCTTTAGCAGTTTTCGGCTGCATTTGATATTTTTAAGAACTCTTATTTAGCAAACCTTACAACTCCTCAAATTTAGTGAGTTCGCTAGCCAATGTGCAAGTTCAAGTGTCCTTATGTCCATTTTCTGACTCCATGAACTCCATCTTGAACTGATGCATCAAACAAAAGAGCGGCTGCCTTTCCATCAAACTTGATTGTACCCGATATTGCATTGAGAAGGAATCTCCTGAGCCATCCCTCTCAACGCTCAATGTCACTACACCATTCCCAGTAATGGAAGAGCGTTGGATATAATGTCACACTCTGGAAAGCTGGAATATTTTTGTCCTTGTTAATGAAATTTAGGAATAGGGCCCGAATTTATTTACTGTTTGATCTGTTGATATGCCCTCAAAAAAAAAAGATACTAAGACCAATTGTGTTCTTCCGCAAGCACTTTTGAAATATGTTGCCGACTGCATCCAGAAAAAAATTAATTTGGGGATATTTAGTAACCCCTAAAAGCAAACATTGGGCGGTATATCAAATGGCACATATGACTTTTAGCTCCTGTTTTTCTTCAGCCAATTTTCAACTGCGACATTGGAGTTTGTGCTGCAAAAATGCTATTCGTCAAACGATTAGGTATTTTGAGGAAGTGACATGTTTTCTTTCGGATGTGTACGAAACGGATTTGACACTCAGAATTTCAGCAACTTATTAATTCATCGTTTGCATGCCAACAGTTTTTGAGGGAATTGTCTTTGTGCATTGCTGAGCAGTGGTTCAATTGAAGCAGTACAATCTGAAGCGCCATTAGGCCTTATAAATAGGTTTCCAAATATAAGCAGAGAACGCAAGTAGCTAAAGTTTCTTCAAAAAGTCGAATATTGAAAGCGCTGAATTCCTATCAATCGGTTCACATGCATACTGGCTTAAATGGTCACCATGCTCTTGCAAATTAACTTCGAAACAGCCACAACAATGTTCAATCGGAATGTTGCAGGGAATCTATCTCTTGTAGGCACTCAGGCCCAGGAATGCTGCCAAGGTGTGATAAACTGCGGTATCGAGAAGGTCGTCACTATAGACTTTGAAGACAAGTTCTTCCAACATGATGGTCAGCAAACGTAGGAGATGATGGTCATTAGTGCTGAGAACAACATTTTCGTGCTCAAGGACCGCTTCCTCCTCTTACTGCAACTCTACACCCTTTAGCTTTTACGAAACGCTTAATCAAACGACGTCCTCTTTCCTTTAACAGGGAGAATAAATTCAACTAAACTTTTCATCAACAGGAGTTGATCACATACCTCTAGTAACAAGCGTTTCAGCTATCCTGACCTTCCATCAGACTGGAATGGGTCAGACATGTCGGAATAGGAATGAGGTACCAACAATTCAGCTGCAACCACCTGGACTACAGACCTTAATCTGATCTTCGAATGCCATGCCACGTCCACGATCTTGTGTTCCAATGTGAAAACATGGGATCGATGAACAAGACAACCACATGACACTGGAAACGAGCTGGCAAAGAAGCATGGGTTCACGTATCTGTAACAACACAGACTCTACGTGAATTTAAACTGCACGAGTTAATAAATCACTCCAAAGGCCATCTTACTTTAGAGGCTTATTAACCAAATTGACCTATAGTAGGCTTCAGAGCATGGCACATGGTGAGTAAACCAAAGAATAGTGTTTAGCATCTAATTTATCCAATTCGCTTTTCTATTCCTATTCTCGTGGCGGGAATGCCAGCATTTCGTTTGCTTAATCTCATCTTCTTAATGAGGCCTTCCCACACACTGGAGTCACCAATGAATCACATCTTCCTGAGCTTATATTTCTTGACACTCAAGCAAATATGACTAACCTCTATTTGCTGCCCTTAGGCTTTCATTTATTCACCGTGTCATTGTTTCACAAACAGGTTTACGTAGAACTCACCAGCTCGGCCACTCAACTTACTAGCAGTAGTAACATGTGCCGACTCCAAAGTGATCAGTTTCCAGGATAATCCAGCATGCTTGGACTTTCTTATTAAATCCAAACTAGTCCTTATTCTCGGCCGAGGTATATGAAAGGTACGGACTCTAAGTGAGTGGTTACATGAGTTCTACACTGAAGATACTGAATTTCCGCATTGGTGTTGTTTCCACTTCCATGTTTAGAGGAGCATGCAATCACACTTCCTGCTGTTACTTGATTTGTCTTTAATCACTTCTCAGAGATTTACAAACTGAAATAAATGTGCTAACGACTTTTTTAAGATCGAACACTTTGAATTTGCATTGTACTTCTGCTACGACTTGCCCCTTCAAAGACATTGACAGTTAGGCTAGAAGAACAATTAGATAATGGACGTTTTTTAAAAGATACTCGGTATTTTAAAGACTCCATTCTAGCATGAAATAGTCGGCGAATCGCTAGATTCTACCTTTAGTGTAAACTATGGTCATGTTCACATTTACTTTAGAAGCAGGAAGGTAGATTCTGCCAAGAACTTGAATCGCCTCTCAATTTCATCTATTTGAATAGTGTTGCCTAAAGTATGGAAATCAAGAGATTTGTGACAAAAAATAATCGGAACATTTTATTTATTAAACTATTTTGGTCATTAACAACCGACTTAAAGGGACGTAAAATAGGGCCAAGGTAAAGCATAACATTTAGACGTAATATCTGATTACGACATTCAGACATTGCTTTTCAAAATATTGTCCGATGATACAGATCCTTCTACGTAGAGACCTAGGCAACTGTTTATCCCAGCTTTGTAATTAGTCCCTCATAACTTATTGTTTGAAAACTTTAAAGTGTAACCGTTAATTTTAATACGTACATTTGGGATAGTGCCGATTTTCACAAAATGGTCCTTTCTAAATTTTAAATTCACTTTCGTTTCTTCATTGAGAACAAGTGCGCATCCAAAATAATAACAAAATTTACACTTCAGAAGTGGAGAAAACAATAAAGCAGGAGTTTGTATCTCAGTATTCCACAACGCATGTGTTATCCGATCCGTGGTTTCTTAATCAGATGTTTATGAGCTTGACAAATTCGATTTCAGTAGCTGATGCAGCGACTTGAATATTTTACGACTTCAAAGCCGTTCTGCGCATAAACATGGTTTGTCCGCGAGGAGGCATATTGACGAAATTCTCTGATACCCTGCCCATCTAACTGCTCCACTTCTGATTGTTGTCCACACTAATTTCCAGATGGGATGATTACAGACTTAGGGGAAGGTAACGAATAGCATAGAATGGGTAATACTTTCTATGACTAAGTTTCAAAATCCAAATTATTGAGATTTAAAGGGTTACATTTCGAGCACTTCGAAAAATATTTGCAACAACATAGCAAAGAGTAGACATCGATTTAATGCTCAGCATCAAGTGAAGAAGTTTCGTCTGCACCAATGGAATGGATTTTCTGAAGTCAGAAATTGTCTCGGACGTCTTCAAGACCAAAACACGATGCAGGAAATCTAGTGAGAAATATCCTCATAGTCAATGAAATGAGCGATTTCTTTACAATCTAGTTTATGAAAATTGCTTCCTTCAAGCCGTTGATCAGCAACTCATGACTACTTTATGACCCCACTACCGACTTGGGAGAGTAAACAAATCCATGATATGAGTGTCTCCAAATTTTTATCAATTTCCAGTCCTTAATAGACTTACATCTCACCGTTTTTGCATTTCGCAGATAAATTGCTGAAGTTTCAGATGAGTCATGAAATTAAAAACACTTTATAATAAAATAACTTGAAGATAATGAATGAAATAACTTATTACCAAAAGCAGGTGGTCAAACCTACTCTCAACCTCCTCATGGTGACCAATGTCAACCCCAGGGGCAACTCTGGGACCTAATGAGAGAGGCGGCCGGATAGGACTATTCACGCACCGGAAGTATAAAATTAGATTATGCAAGCAGAAGTACAACCACGTACAGCCTGGTAAACGGGGAACGACGTAAATGCCTGGATTCATGGTCTCAAACTGGGCTGTGGAACGTGCGTGCATGTGGCGATGAATGGAGTCTCCCCCAGAAAGTTGAAAAGACTTCTGGAAGAGGATTGAGGATTGTCTGCCCTTAACAATGTCGAGGGCGGACGAGGTACCAGTACGATTTTGAACTGCTTCGTTTACTATGGAACCATGCCAGAGACGTAACCAGATAACCGAAGACGTCGATGACCGCTTTTACTGTCTTCTGTGCTAACAGTAGTATGCTATATGTTATACAAGCTATTTGTATTTCTGTTGTTCTCCCAATAAGTCCTTGATACTTGGCCTAATGGGTAGGGATTAAACAATTAAATAAATAAATAATTACCGAAAGCAACCAAAAATTGGAAAAACCTTCCCAATGAGTTATTTATTTTTTGATGCCACAATAAGAACAAAGGTGATTGTCATCGGTCCATAAAAAAAATGTATGAATTGGGCAAAGCGCAAAACGTCAAATTTTTAAAATTCATGTAATAAATGAAAGTTGGAAGTATTCTAATCAGTAGTCAACAAATTTGTGCCCATTCTCGATCGAAATAGTAGTGCAATTCGGCATGTTAGTGTCAATTAATAGCACTATATGAGTTAATTTTCGTGACCTGTTGGCATAAAAGTCACCTAAAGACCTACCAATGACTTCGATTCCGAATCAGCGGAGGTTGATACAGAGTTTCCTTATGTGGAATGCAAGCTACGTTCACGTTTCATTCTATTTGTTAAACAGGGTCTTGAATAGTCAACAAATTGGTCCCCATTCGAGATAGATGAGGTGCTGCAAGTGAACGCATTCTTGTCGGCAGTTTATTTCACGGTTGTCATTGAAAGACGATGTGGTGGGTTATTTTGATCATGATTTGTTTAAGTTGGAACATTCGTTTGAACTGAGTCCAAGTAAGCACCGCTGAGATTTTTAACTATTGTAACATTTTTTCACGCTCTGGACAAACAAATGATACTTTCTCCACTCCGATTTGCAAGTTTTCGACGAGAGTTTGTGCTCATCGTAGTTCACTCAGCGATCACCACTAAATTGATCTTTTCTACCGATCTCCACTTCAGTGCGCACCTACTGCCATGTCCATTCTTATACAACTTGAAACTTAACGTCACACTACCCATGTGTTTATCATTCAAACTGGGTGGAGCATGTCCTTTATTGTGAGTGGAGTGGACCACTAAATTACATTTTTCAGGTTATAATACATCATTTCTGACTACAGGAGAAAAATTTCAATTCCATTTACCAGTCTTAGATTATTTATTGGTATTAGTTATGGTTAAATGAGAGAACTTCAGTAAACAATCCTTCCAAAGTATCAAACAAGAATTTCACTTTGTTCGAATTCATTCTGACCCTCCTTCAAGGTTTCAGCACTGTTTCGATTTGCGTCCTAGTCATTCAAAGTAAATTTTTGACATTCACTGGTGGATATGGCGTAAGTTGTTGTTCCATCATGGAAATTGATATGATATCTCGAATCTCTATGTTCGGATTTAGAACAAACGAAGCCATGTTTCAAATGAGAATAAATACATTCAATTAATGCATCGGTGACGGTCGCAGATGCTTAAATCCAAATATGAACAATCTTTTTATAATGGCATGCGAGTTCCCAGCATACATTTGATTTCGTTTCACTGAAAATACCCCTGGAATTCAGAGATGAGCTGACTTGATGGGAGCTGATTTACATTTGGAACTAATAGCGTACCTTCAACTGCAAACCCAACTAATATTTTCCGCTTTTTAGGCTGAACTGCTGGATTTATGTACTGTTCTTAATTCGAGCGAAATTTTTCCTTCCGAAAATCATCTTATTCATATTCAGATTGACCACTGAAATACTTGCTGCTCGAGATTAGTATTGGGGCTTAAAGTCGTATTGACGAATACCAACTTTACGAACTCAAGGAAGAGACCAAGTCATCGGCATTGAAACTGTTATATGAAGCCTTTCTGTATGAAACAACGTCTGTACATCTCTTCACAAACTTTCATACAATGGCGGAAAAGAAACGAAGGCTAGAAATTACGCGGTTGAAAGACAGTTGATCTCGAACTAAATGGAAGGAAGGAGTATAATTGCTAGTCCGTAGAATGATATTGATGCAACACCACAGAATTTGAAAGCGGGGCGACAATTACTACTCACTCACCACTAATGTGAAGTCTCCGCCAAATGATTGAAATCAGCGCGTTCCTTTCCCTAATAAACTTTAGATCAATTTTGTCAAATCAAATCAGTCACAATAATTTATGCGAAAATGAGACTTTATTTAATTTGAAATAAGTTACTTTTCTAAGAATTCTTTGGTGTATTCCTGCGAAGTGGAGGAACCCAACCGCAGTTCGTTTCGCATACTTGTTTTGTCACGAATCGGTTTCTGTTGCCTCCACAACCACCATAGACGAATGGTACACATCTTCCAGCCTTCGTGTCCATAGCCCATCTCTTCAGCTGTCCTCGACATGGTCCTGATTTAATTGGCAAGTTGCAGTGGTCGAGTGGACCTAGAGCTAAGAGGGCACATTTTTGACGTTATTGAGTTATTTCGACTTCAATTGCAAAATCATGAAATTTTCAAGTGTTTTCAGTAGAATACGGCATTTTGAGTAGACAAATCGGATTTGGAAGTAAAGCAAAGGAGTTGCCTACCTTGGGATAAAGCAATAAACACCAAAACGAGAAGAACGACTGCCGATTTCATCTCGAATAGGTATGAGCGTCTCTACAAAACTACACTGGAATCTCCCTATTTATATTCACAGCACTCGTGAAGTGTGCTGCGAAGGTGTACCAACTGCACATGTTGTGAACAATAACAGCATTTGTGGTCATTAGGCGATTAACGCTGCGGCAACGGAGGGCTCTCTGCATGTCAGTTCTAACAATTGCTGAAACGGTTCTATTTAATAGGGTTGAAATATTTATGTAATACAAACTATAGAAGGCAAATTAAATGTTGGAACTGATTGGTGATTATTAGAAACAGTTACGAAACGAAAAAAATGCTCTCTACAGTCTCACGACTGTCCGAATTGTACCTTCATAATTCTGTTCTTATGCTTTTATATCTTTGTTGATCCGCTTGGCGTTTTTCAGTTCCCATCTGATTCATTTCGCCATACTGAAAATGCGCTAATCTACTTGACTACCAGTGCGCTCTAGTGGCAGAATCAGCGCAAGTAATTTGAATCAAACAAGGAATTGATTGCCAATGAGCAGTACTAGATGAAATTTCCACTTCTGTAATGGAAGACTGCCTCAGCAAGGCATTGACTCAGTCATGGTCGCCATTGAATTAAGAATACATTGGAATACAATTTGGGGTTTGAGGACAAAGCTTACAGAAATAAAATTTGGGATTGTGAAGTGTTTAGAGGGTATGGAATTCTATTCGGTGAAAGATTTCCCTCGTCTTTGGTTTCAAACGCTCTGCTTCCTTTCCCTCCCACCGTTTTGTGCATTGGTTAATACAGTTACTGAGAATGGCTGTGCAGTTTTAAGTGCCTTTTTTCATACGATTTGAAACATTTAGACATAAGGCTGCCGAATTCCTAAAAATTTTTACATTCAAGTTACAGAGATCTCGGCTCTCGTACAGCATTATTACTATATTTTCATCGGCGGTTCGCACTCAGTCAGCTTTGTAACTTTAGACTGTCCTTTTGGGCATTTCCTTAAGGTGTGTTGTTATGTTTGGCAGGTCAGATATTCCTGCCAGCAATGACTAGTTTCAACCTAAACTCCTTAAGCATTCAGTTTGGCTTGTCTTAGCCGCAGAATAGCATGTGCACTCTTCTTAGTTAAACTGGGAGTCTGGTAACTCGACATAAGCATCGGTGACATAGTGCTGTGTAGGTCTTTGAAAGCCACCAGAACAGAAAATGCTTTCCAGAGAGATTCTTTGCACAAATTCCCAGTGGCTTGTCTATACGAGAACATATTCCTAGGATAATCCCAATGCACTGCCAGACTAGCCAGTGGTTTAACAATTGGGTATACTGGTGGGCTAGTCTCATGCTTTCTTAATCAATAGGAGCGCAACTGGAATTGAAAGATCTAATAAAAAAATTATTCGATAGGTGCTCAGAGAAATACAAATTTCTCTGCCCACGAAGCTGGCCGAATCCAAACCTTGGATATCCAGGTACTAAGGCATTATCATGTGGACCAGAAAAATGACCCTGTTAGGAAAAATGTTGTCATAGTGCGTACTGGCTGGTCGTCAGATACCTCCAACTGATTGAAACATGTTTCCAAACATATCTAGAGTAGTAATACCTTATAAGTCCAAACACATTTTTACTTGAGAAAAACACATCAATTCGTTCATCTTGGGCTGTAAATTGAATGAGTGAAAAGCAATACTACCTATATTGGTTTAAGTAAGGCGCGAATTTGATGTTTAGCAGAGTACGGAGAATGTTCGATGAATTAAAAATACAAGCAAACATAACAAGTAACTGAGACGGATGCAAAAACTAAGCTGTAGCAGAGTTAGCTATTTATGGACAAACACGTAAACATTTGAGTAACAAAACAAGCACTGTCTATTTCAAATTTAAATTTTCTCTATTGATGGCAATTTTGATCTGTCTTCCAGTGCTCTAGAAGAAGATCATTAAAACGATCATATCCCTTATCCAAATCTTTGTTTAAGCAAATGGCAAAGCGAATTCCATATGTGCATATATTCATGTGGCTTCTAGAATAAAGAGACCACATAACTCGAAACTGATGAATTCGTTTCAAGTGAGTACTTTCAGTGATTGAATAATGTCTTTCATCTGAACTAAGCACTAACCGAAGTTCATTCACGGTAGCTTGAACCCACAGTTGTCGGACAAATGTTCAGGTTTTTTATTGGTCAATTCGTTGTTATATAGAGGTTCAGATGCTTCCATCATCTGACATTCTTTAAAAGCAATTATTGCAAATATTGTGCAGTTGTTGAACTGTAGTAAACTATAGTCATTTGCTTAAGTGTTTGTTTTTACATTAAAATGCAAAAAGACATTTTTAAATAAAAAAAAATACGTACAAGATTACGAAAGATCAGTCGATCCTGCACTATTCTAAATGATTAGATTGTTTAAAGATGATAGCATATTACATTTACATCATTTATGAATGCAAACGAACTTTTGATAGAAAAAATCCTGATTTAATTTCCGCAACCACCGAAGGTAAGCAGGATTGAAATTGTCCTCGTGAGAAACATTAAGAGAGACGCTGCAGTGAACATGCGATCATGGAAAGGGAAATTATATCGGAATCCACCTTCACCTCAAAATTTTACGCCAATTGACTTATTGAATATATGTTTTTCTGCCAAATACAACCTGTTGCCGAGACCTGACATTAGGATTTTCCTTTTCGCAAAGGTGGAAGACAATGGGAGCACTATCCATCTCAAATTCATCAATTTAGGGGCAAATAAGGAGTTTTCTCCTAAAAAAACGATACAAGGTTTTGAGTTTTCTTGTATCTACTCTAACTCGGCCTCATTTGAATGGGTGGATGTTGATCATGCATTACCCCTATGTGGTCACAGTTTATAGTGCAACAACGGTTAAGAGTGATTCGCCATTCCCATGCTGTCCCCAGAGACATAACCCAGCCTCCAGTCTGTCTCCAAATAGTTGAATAACAAATTGAGTCAAAGTGAGTCGGCAACTGCCTCCTGGTCAATCGAAAAGCCGCCTTGAAGTTGAATGCTGAAAGCATAGTTAACTAGCGAATGGTGGGCAAATAAGAGAATTACCCAAGTGGGGAGAAATGAAATAGATGAGAGAACCTTTTTGAACTTCCTAATTTTTTGGATAAGTTTTTAATGTCATCAGGCATTTTCCAAAGATCGATCGGAATCAGAGACAGATCGCTTCGATAACATAACCTTTGTTTTCTGAGCTGATCCTCACTTTCGGTTGGTTTATCTCGAACTGAAGCTATCCTGCAACTTGTTCTCCCATTATTGTTGACTGACTTGCGGCTGAAAACATCCACATATTCACAGCTCCTATGAGGCATCGCTTCAAATCAGACCTTTGACCAGGATTTAATGCTGCGCATGCGAGTTCCATATGATATTTCATCAATAAATGACCAAGTCATGGCAGTTGAGACATTAAATTTTTCGCCAGCTTTTGTGAGGACAATATTCTTTGTCATCGCAGTTCCATTCGGCAAATGAAAGGCTGCCCACTTTTGTAGCCATTTCTGCAAAGAGGTGAGTGTAGGATTACGTCTAATCCCAACTGGTACACTGAACATCACACGTTATAAGAACCACTCCACAGAACAACTTTATTGAGGAAGATGGAGTGGGGGAGGAGATGGAGTTGACTGATCCTATTTTCTTAGCCTAAGGTGACAAGACAGATTTCGCCTGTGGGATCGATACTCGTCTGCAGAGATGGTGGAGCATGCCTGTGGTAAAGTCACGCGCTTAACCAAACATCAATTCCGGTTAAACAACATGGCATCTAAGCACATTTAGTTTTTAATATAGGCCAAACCTAGATTTCGCAGGTAAGAACTATAAGCATGGAGACACAGTGCATCTAGACAAGTGATCTAGAGAAAGGGGGGTGTTTGTTCTGTCCGAGTCCCTTGAACTTCAAAGTATGTCCAAATCGTCCTCCCACTTGTGATTCATAAGTATTCTTGTACTGTAGCAGCAATAGAATGATCTGCATACATTTCAAAACGTTTTTCCCTTACGAATAGAATACACGCCATCTGCAAATATGGTTATATTTCGATCTTTAGGGGTAGGGAGCGAAAGGTACAAAAGAGACCGATTCCCTGCAGACCATGCCGAGACGTTGAGCAAAAATGATCAAAAATAATATTTTTGGTAGCGCGGTGTGGAATACAGTTCAAGAGACGGGGAAAAATAGAAGGTGGGGCACGTGAGGTGCCTCACCCACAACTGCTGTGCCGATCCCAGCGGCATGTTTTTCCCCAATAGAAACGGCACTGACGTCACCATGACCACTGACGCTACTTCCTGTGCCTCCGTTGGCACCAAAGGCGAAATCGAAATTTACTACTGGACGAAAACCGCCACTGGATTCTGCACCTTCCGTTGCCTTCTCCACAGATGTCGACGGAATTCGAGTGTGAACGGAAATTCGCGACCTGGCCGGAACTACTCCCATGTAGCAACGGGTATTTCTACCCTCTTCTGGGCTTACCGATATTACGTAGTGGCGGCCGATTTTTAACTAAGCAGTGCAAGACAAAGTATTGCAATAACTATTTTGAATAACCGGAACAAACGGTTTTAAGATTTACTTTAATTGGCCTAGGGAACCTCGCATCTATCACCCGATTTGCTGAGTTGGTGCAGTTCAGAGTAACTTCTAGGGAAGCCAATGCACCACCTTTAGTCTTTACTGACTTGAAAATAGTTCGCGGTGTTGAAGTAGGGGTTAATGGCGAATCCATTGTTTGAGACTCTGACCCCAAGCGCGCACCGCTACCATGGCTAAATTCGAAAGAAAGCAATGGAACGAATTCAAATAACTGAAGCAAAGAACCAGAAAATAGGAAGACAGTTAACCCTGATAATCTGCGTCGGCTTGAATCATTGATTGGTCGGAGGTAAGATTGTGATTGATTACTAGAATGCCTTTGACTATGTCGATGGCCGCTACTACTGCCACTTATCAATGTTGATACTCCAGTGCTGCGGCAGGTCACTCCGAAACCTCCTGTTGTATTACTGGTAGAGCTGGCACTGAATCGACTGCTTTGACTCAAACTGCATTGTCGAACCTCTACTTTCACCTTGAGATGGATTTCTTTATTCATTGGACCGAACAGACCTACGCCTGCAAGGAACACCGATTTCGAAACCTGAAATAAACGCCTTATTAAAATGGATAAATTAGAGCACAAGTAGTTTGTGAAGATTATTGAACACGTTTGATAAACTGACCTGAAATATGACATATTCTGTATCTGACCAGAAAGCCTCTTTGTTGGAAGGTGTAGATGATTGCATGAAGCGACGACACTTGTGGATTTGGGGACCCTTCCGTTTTAAGGAGGTATTTCTTTCGACACCTGCTTCTTGCTCGGAACAAGTCCTTTCGGATGACGCTGCCCTCTGTTTTCCATCACTTTCAACAAACATTCTGGTGGCTATTTGTAGGAGAAGAGTGTGTTGCTGTGTAGATGAATGGTACATAAATTAAAATGAATAGAGTGAAGAGGGTGATTTTTCCTTTGGTACCTACCAATTCGAGACTTAGAACATCGGTCTTTGAAACATGAATGATGAAGTCTTCGAGAGACATGGCGGTGAATCGAATGTATGGTAGAAACTCCCTCATAATGTTGGCTACATTAGCAGAGGTGCTACTGATACCAGTTCGAGTGCATTCCAATTTACTCCATTGCATTAAAGCCTCAAATATCTCCCATTCCTCACAATACAGCGTTTCTCTACTTATTAAATTCAGTAAAGTCGGTCGTTCCAGATCAGTGAAGTGTTCAGAGGTGAGTACCTCAGGAGTCTAAATAGCGGAATCGGCATTTTTACATTTGCAGAAACTTACTAGTACATCGATTGTATGCCAACAGATTTTGAAGAGCTCGTCTTCATCCATTGCTGAGCATCGATTTAGTTGAAGCAGCACATTCTGGGGTGTCATTAGGCTCTATAAATTAAGAAATATCGGTTTGGATGACGAATAATTGCATTCATGAAGACCCGTCACGATGGAATTTCGTTTGATGGCAGTGAAAATGCTCTAAGGTAGTCACTAGAATGGAGTTCTTGCGTCGACACTTGACGAGAAGTACGTTAGTTCTTTGACGCTTTACCTATTTTCATTATACGAGAAGGAATGTGATAAATTAGAGCTGTTTGCGTAATTTCGATCGGGATATTGAAATGCGTGGAACAACTGTTTGTGTAACTGCCATGCTCCCAGATCAGCCAAACATACCTGAAATGTGCATAACGAAGGATGCTCTTGTATTAATATAAGTAATTTTACGTTTTCATACTATTTCGGCCCTTGCACATTTGTTCGAATCGGCTTGAATGCTAACTCATCTGCCTTTTTGCGTACAATCATAGTCAAATATATTATCAACCTATTGCCCACTCAAATTCGAACCTCTGTCACTCATTTTCAAGCATTGCAATCAGAGTCGCTCCATCACTCATTAATACTGGGAATGGGAATCGTATGGCTTATATGGGAATAAAGCTACTGTCCCACACAACTGCAATGACTTTTTCACATTATCCGTTTGTCGAGATTTATTCAAATGGAGTTTAAACTGACTTAGATAGCCTATTTCAGTCCAGTCCGTATCCTTTGGCTGAACCAGAACCATGTGGCTATTTTTTAGTGGGGTTTGTCAATAGGCGTCTGACCTTAGAGTTCTTAATTCACTGATTCTCTTCTGTCCATATGCATTGCACAGATTATTCTACCATAATTGCTTGAATCAAGTCCTTTATTTCATGGGCTTTACATTAATAACAATAGTTTAGTTTCGCATACAGACAGACAAACAACATGTTCCTGAATTCTTAACATACAACCTCCAATGATGAGCCTCTGGATTCAGGCAACTTTTTTTCACTCATACATATCATTCAGTTCAAAATAATTAGCCATCAGATATTCATAGAGGTATAAAAATTGGACGCAGAGTATACGTCAGTTTTCAGAAAAAAAAAAGGCTCATAGTAATGTTGAATGGTTAGAACGTTAAGGATTACATAAATTAGCGCAATTCCCGCTGTGCTCATGCTGAATGTCAATCATGTCAATGCTGCCTTTAGAAGGGCGTCTATTAGCAAATTGTCTGCAGCTTTTGAAAATATTGCAATATTCAAAAAAACATGGGCTCATACCCTTTCCATGTTGCATATTTTCAAAGGAAAGGTGTGCCCTAAGAAAGGGTTGCCTATAAACTTTCGGGGAATCGACTAAATTTTTGATTGAAAATTCACAGACTCTCTTTAGGGTACTGGGAAGTAAACCATTGTGTTCAGATGCTACTACTAATATAGCAAGCACATGATTATAAAAATGCACAGTCACGTTAATGAAACCATGAAACATGACTTCATTTTAGACAAGATAACTGTCTAAACATGGCAGCAAGTGCTTCATCACTAGAAATTTCGAGTCTCACAAAGAAAGGGGTGATTGAGATAGCATAATTCAAACCGTGACTCCTAATTGATAAATGATCAGGATCCAGTAAATTTTCTCTCCCGAAAGGTCTCATGGACTTCAGCAAGTTGTGATCAAGCAATGAGGTCGAGGAAAGCCATTACTAAGCACAGTTTATGCTTCCAATGTCTTATGAGAAAGCTAGCACTTTTTTGAAAATCGAGTCGAAGGAAAAATAAATATGTGAATAAACGTCATCAAACAATAAATTTATTCAAGAAGTCGAATATTGAAAGCGCTGAATTCCTATCAATCGGTTCACATGCATACTGGCTTAAATGGTCACCATGCTCTTGCAAATTAACTTCGAAACAGCCACAACAATGTTCAATCGGAATGTTGCAGGGAATCTATCTCTTGTAGGGACTCAGGCCCAGGAATGCTGCCAAGGTGTGATGAACTGCGGTGTCGAGAAGATCGTCACTGTAGACTTTGAAGACAAGTTCGTCCAACATGACGGTCAGCGAACGTAGGAGATGATGGTCATTAGTGCTGAGAACAACATTTTCGTGCTCAAGGACCGCTTCCTCCTCTTACTGCAACTCCACACCATTTAGCTTTTACGAAACGCTTAATCAAACGACGTCCTCTTTCCTTTAACAGGGAGAATAAATTCAACCAAACTTTTCGTCAAAGAGGCAGTAAATGTGTCAACAGGAGTTGATCACATCGCTCTAGTAATAAGCGTTTCGGCTATCCTGACCTTCCACCAGACTGGAATGGGTCAGACATGTCGGAATAGGAATGAGGTACCAACAATTCAGCTGCAACCACCTGGACTACAGACCTTAATCTGATCTTCGAATGCCATGCCAAGTCCATGATCTTGTGTTCCAATGTGAAAACATGGTATCGATGAACAAGACAACCACATGACACTGGAAACGAGCTGGCAAAGAAGCATGGGTTCACGCATCTGTAACAACACAAACTCTACGTGAATGTAAACTGCACGAGTTAATAAATCACTCCAAAGGCCATCTTACTTTAGAGGCTTATTAACCAAATTGACCTATAGTAGGCTTCAGAGCATGGCACATGATGAGTAAACCAAAGAATAGTGTTTAGCATCTAATTTATCCAATTCGCTTTTCTATTCCTATTCTCGTGGTGGGAATGCCAGCATTTCGTTTGCTTAATCTCATCTTCTTAATGAGGCTTTCCCACACACTGGAGTCACCAATGAATCACATCTTCCTGAGCTTATATTTCTTGACACTCAAGCAAATATGACTAACCTCTATTTGCTGCCCTTAGGCTTTCATTTATTCACCATGTCATTGTTTCACAAACAGGTTTACGTAGAACTCACCAGCTCGGCCACTCAACTTACTAGCAGTAGTAACATGTGCCGACTCCAAAGTGATCAGTTTCCAGGATAATCCAGCATGCTTTGACTTTCTTATTAAATCCAAACTAGTCCTTATTCTCGGCCGAGGTATATGAAAGGTACGGACTCCGGGTGAGTGATCACAAGAAGTCTAGCAATGTTGGTCTACAGTGAAGACCCTGATTTCCCTCATTAATGAGTTAGTGAACAGTAAATCATAAACACCACTACTTTCTTATGCAACTATATCGAGAGATTGAACAATTAAATGGCGTTTGTTAGACTGAAAGAACAGTTAGAAGACTGTACAATGCTAGCACCAAGACCAATACTAACGAAATATTCGGCCTTTAATGTACACCAGAGCCATCACCACAACTGCATTTAGACAGGGGAACTTAGATCCTGCAAAGATGAAGCCTTCTCCTCATCATCTGAAATATGCAGGCGATCTGTGTCTTATTACGCCAAGTAAGTTTGCAACTGTCAGATTAATAGAGCATTTGGCGATAACGCTGCATAAATATGGAATGCAAATTGCAGCGGACAAAACCCTCTGGTTTCAATTTGGTGCCGGGAGGATCAAACACTCCTTGAAGAAGCAGGAATGTCATTACGACGTGCTTCAAACCTCGAATACCTTGGCTCCATAATCAAAGGCACCGGTGAGCCAGACGGGTAAAGCGGCACGTAATACGACTAAGAGAATTCCTACGCTCAAGAAGTCTTAATAATACCCTGAAAGCGAATTTGGTGGGCGTTTTTGTCGATCCTGCAGTAACTTATGGATTATCTCCTATTGTCTTGAGAGCATGATTTTTGGATTTTGCTCACGAAAAGCCAAAATCGTAGAGGAACTGCCAAAGAAGCTGCCTATGCGTAATTCAGCAAGTCCTATACAGGCAAAGAAGTTGAACCTATGGAAGAGCTTGAAAATGGACAAAGATAGCCTGAAGCTCTCCATACTCGAGAGTAACTTTGAAAGCGGGAAAACTAAAAAAGCCACACATAAAAGGGCCTGGACGTTCACATTAATTAAAGATGCGAAATAAACACTGCAAGAACACTCCGAATAATGGCTACTGAATCCAAAAAGAAAGTCTCAAAGCTCGAGACGATAATTATACACCTAGAATGACAGGAGAAAGACAACGAGATATTGTCTGTACTAACGCAAACTGCCACAGATATTTCGCCACAACAAAAGATATGCGAAGATACGTAGGACAAGGTGAAGGAGAAAGAGTACACGAATCTGAAAAGGTACTGGACTATAGGCGAAACTGCCCTCTCAGAGACTGCCTTAAAAGACACAAGACTCAAGGATAGCCATAAAAACATATTAGGGATTGTGACCCTTTGGTTGCAATCACAGAAGGTGAGAAGTCAACAGAGAAGGAGAAAGAACCAAACGGTGCAGCAGAGAAAGTAGAAGAACTGAACACGATGGATGAAAAAGATGGAGTGAAAGGCACGAAAAACGACTACGAAGAAAAGACTATCCGGCGGGATGAACAACACAACTGCTCTAACTAGGCTGCGAACAACGCTTACCACACATGGTGAATACTAGAAAAGAATACCTAGATAAGGACAAATAGACAAGGACAACGAGGTGCTGCAAAGAATCGTAACTGTAGAATGAACTGTTACTGCACCACCATGCCGAGGAAGGACCAGGGAGCCGAAGACGTCAATTTAACTGTTCTATTCTATGTGTATGAGTCTAGTTGTTGTACAAGCACCTTGTATTTCTGTTGTACGCCAAATAAGTCCTTGGGTGAGAAAGAATAAAGAAATCTCACTTGTACTACCAAATTTGCTAGTAAAGAGTGATGGAGGCGTTCTAAACTATGCACGACGGACTTCATGGGAGATTTTGACTTACAATTAGTCGATTAGTGCAAGCTCTTGCCAGAGGCGAAAGTAGATACTTCTTGGCGGCGTAGAGAGTGTCGTAGAGATCGTCCAAATTGTCAACCAATGATAAATCGTCATAGTAGATGTAGCGTAAGCACTGTTGGAAGGCCTAAAATAAAATGGTGATGCGTTTGAAATATCAAATAGATTCATAGTGATGGAAGAGGTGCTCTAGTATCAGCAATTGAAAGGCTCGATGTACGACTTCATTTTGGGAAAATAATCTAAATGACTTGTAATTGTTTCTTAAAAACGTCTTTTCCTAAGTAATGCTTTTAGTTATCCGATGGATAATTTAATGAAAAGAATCAACCACTATGTAATGGTGTTTCAAGTTTAAAACTAAAGCTACACAAAGAAAAATACCTGATTTTTGAGTATTTTCTGGATTACTTGAGTACAGGTGCTGCAAAACTAATTTCCACTCAGTTGCAAGATCAAAAACGGACTTTACGTTGGATGTATAGGGAAATTTGATGTAAATAAATGCCAGCCGGGTCAAGATAATGTAGAGCTTTCAAGATTTTAAGTCGAGACAATAGCTTTAGCATAAATATTCTATACTTTCAAAGGATTTGAGATGTGCTTTCGAGTTTTCGTTAATTCAAATATATCGCGGTATGTTTATAGTGGTGCTCTATAAAGCGCTGGAGCATATTCCCATTTTATGCACAAATTTCTAAGCAGTTGTAATCATTGTCGTTCACTCATTCTCTGTGCATCCTCTTGAAATCTGGATTCTTAATTCGGAAATGTTTTGGTTTTCAAACCAAGACTGACTTAGGTGATTCGCTACTTTTCTATCTAAACCATTTTTCGCTTTCATTCCGACAAAGCTCACTCCTATTTTGACAAGTATCGCAATCTGAACCCAGGGATGTCGGGCAAACATTAAGAACAATAACGTGAATAGCGGCTAAATTATCATTCATTGGTTTTGGTTTAATGGAATCAAAGAGTGAAAGCATTGTAAAATAAAATAAATGAATAGATGATGAACGGAATAAATCAATACGAAAAGTACTCAATAAATTTGAAAGCGCCTTTGTGGGGCGTTTTTTTGTTTTAATGCTTTACTACTAATAATTGCTTAGTTAATTATTAGATTCAAATCTTATGGAACCATAAAACCAACTATTTCCATGTTTCTTCCAACATGGCTACCAGGTTTTTCAGAATCGGTTCATTATTTAAATGACTTTCCAAGACGTTTTGCAGAGATCAGCTCGTCCACAAAATTGTGCAAATTTATCAAAACGAAATATAACAAAGTTTTTTTAGCTTAAGTTCAATTTGAACCCTAATTGTAGAATATAGGTTGATATGAATTCGAACTAGTGTTTTCGGCATGGTCTTGAAGTCGCAACAAACTGGTTCCTATTTTAAATAAAGTAACATATTCGTGACTTTCAACAAAACCAGATTGATTGCTAGCTTCGCAAAAGCGCACAGTTCACGAGGGAGATAGGTGTCAAGGAAGATTTTTCCGGTTATCTGGTTGAAACACGCGTTGGTACACTTAAATTACTTAACGCAATGGTAACACGAAAGCATGTGAGTAATTTTGACTAATATACATATCTATACTTGTTTAAAAACTTCCGATGTAAATCACATTTTGATGCAGAGTGTAATAAGCCAGCATTCATTAAGGGTTCTAATCAATATCCTTGCATTATTTAAATTTGAGTTCTAGTAAATTTTTAACGCATGGCGCCTAACGAATCTCATTAGAATTTTGAACTTCAAAAGATGGAATTAACATGATGAACTTACTGCAGCGGTGACATCCTCCACAAAGACTTCCATGACGCCAGAGGATCCACTGTGCAGAGGCTTCGCACCCTCTGCAAAGGTACCAAAGAACATGGCTTCAAATACTGGTGAAGCAATCGCCAAAACCAGTCGATGTGCGGCAAATCTTTTAGTCTCGCACTTAACGATGGAGTTTTCATTTTTTGACTCTGGAGGTAGCTGAGCAGGTAAGGTGTTTGATTTCACCTCTTCGTCACCACCAGGAACTACATCGATATCAGAGGTATCCGAGAGATGACACATGACTGCGGTATTTGTTGTTCCATCCATATATTGGCAAATTTCTGATGGTGAAGACGATGGCGAGGATGAAAAAGACTGGACCTCGGTGGTAAAGTTTGTGTTCCTCAGACCTAGGAGCATTTCAGTAAGTGTTTTCGCTTTTTCAGCCGCCGTTGCCTCACGACGCTTCGCGTCTAGTTCAGCGTCTTCTGTATCTGATGCGACTGGTGACGCTTGAGCAATGGCAGAAGTATTTCCAGACGCCTGAGCTATGGCAGATGTTATTCGACGCTGCTGTTCTGTATTCTGACGACGTTGAGCTGATGCCGTTGATCGGCGAGAGGTAGGACACTGTGGAGGACGTGGAGAAAGTACGCTGTTTGATCGACTGATTCGTTGAGGTTCTCTAGCGGATTCTTCTCCAAGTTTGGCGGATTCAGACTGGCCCCCTCCAGTGTAAAAATATATGTCTGCAAAGCGTTC
The DNA here is from genome assembly GCA_019097775.1 of Moniezia expansa. Classification (NCBI taxonomy): domain Eukaryota; kingdom Metazoa; phylum Platyhelminthes; class Cestoda; order Cyclophyllidea; family Anoplocephalidae; genus Moniezia; species Moniezia expansa. Next base: position 1,651,647 of record JADFDV010000062.1, on the reverse strand, counting down.
AGTACTTAGAACACTGCGCAAACGGTCTTGAACACCTTTACACGAATGCTAGAGTGTGAGAATTGGCAAACATCAGTCATTCTTAGATCGAGCAACATTTATCATCCTGCTTAAGGCCCGTTCTGCTACTTTGGTTTTACTAGACAGCGAAATTTCAGGCGTAAATTATTGCATGCAGATACCCGTTTTATTTGTTTAGTGAAATTTAAGCAATCCATTACCCTGATGGGAAAAGCAAGTTCTCTAATAGGATGCAAGAAGTTTATGAAAAAGCCTTGAAACACATCAGATGCACAATTACGCTTAAGAATGCTAAATTGATGATCATGTCAAACTGCGCGAAAAATGAACTCAATGGCTCAGGATCGATTCAAAGGCAAAAGACAGTTCTACTTCATTTCAGCAATATATATACCTGACGAAAAAAATGAAAAATCTGTCGAAACATATGTTGCTCTATTGCTTTTATTGTCATTGTGAACGAAAACCCGATTTTTAGTGACTGCACAGGACTGACTAGATCTCCTTCTCTTGAGATCGTCTTTCCACGTGTTTGTGTCTCATGCAACTGGCTCTTGCAGAGGCACGTTTTCTGGATCTTCCTGCGAAGCAAAAATATTCTTGCTATTTGAGTGGAACTAATATATGAAAGCCAAGTAAAGTTGATGACCATAAATTCGGGACGGCTTTTGACCTCAAATTGCTTCAAATTTTTTGAAGCGCTTGTTTTCAGATGGGAAAACAAATGAGGGCCATACACTTCGGACCCCAATAACTTCAGAACATTATTGATTTTATTCAATAAGAGCTATTCTTAATTGTTGAAGTTGTCATTAAGGAAGCCAAGTTTCTAAAAATATAGCTGATATCATGTTTGATGTACACATAAATGTTGAGAGGTTCCTCAAATGCTCTCTTAAACTATACTATCAAATTCAATTTAGACTCCGACCATAAGTAGTGCATGGACGGCTAATTATGTCCCAATGGGTATCGCATAACTTGGGCAATAGGTCAAAAATAAACTAAAGCTAAGCTATGCTGTTAAACTGAGACTGTAGTTGCTATCGCTTTGAAATATTTGAAAGATGCATTTCGACTTACCCTCCAGTCTGTTGGTATAACAACATCGTCACATTCCTCTGGGTCATTCATTTCTGAGATAGCTTCCGGGAGGATGTCCGACTCAGGAACAGGATCTTCGACCCGAAGTCGATGGAGATATCTATCAAGAAAGCCATCCATCGCAGTTGCAGTGGGTGGCAAATGTCGTAGGGGAACACTCGCAGAGGACCATCGTGGCCTATTCCTTCCTCTAGTATTTGAGCGTGTGAGAGAAGGCGCTATTACGAATGCATCTTCTGGGTGCTCATCGTCGAATTCCGCTAAGATGGTAAGCATATCATCATGCTGATTGGATGCTCTGAAGGGTCCTGTCGAATGATTACCATCAACTCCCAATCGGATTGTACTTGACGCCGTTCCACGGTTCGGTGCTGCGCGCAAACCAAATTTTTCAATAACAAAATCGCACTTTCAGGTGGTCTTCTCACGCATATCCGCAACAATTTTTAGATATTAAAACGATTTTCGACAGAGGATTGAATAAAGTTGTCAGGGAAAACAAATAAATCCTGCTTCACTCGATCTTTATCAGGATCTCCTTCACCTTCACCTTCGAGTTCTCTCGCATTATTTCTCCATTTGTATTTGAAATATTCCCGAGCCTTCTTTATTTTATCGTCTTCCATTGCAATTTCTCCATTTAAATACTAGTTCCACTTTATGGGCTTCTCCGATAGTCGAGCATTAGATTTTTACCTCAGATAACAATACAATGATGCGATACACATGCTTGCATGGCTAAACACTACATTTAGATCATATTAACGCCTCCACGTGAATGTGCACCGCTGTAATATGCAAGACTAGCTGCTCTGCATGAATTCTAAATTGTGTATAAAACTGACTAGACTACCTTTATTAACTTCTTCTTCGCAAAGCATTCTATTTGTAGACTTCATGATGCTTCTTTGGAATCGACTCATTCATTATTCGATACGGAATGTTCATCCAAACTTTTTCCGTCATTGACAAACCGATTTACTCCAAGGTAAATATGTTCGCTTATATATAATAATATATGTACAGTTGAAAACATTTTGCTGACACTGAAAGCCAAACATTTTCAGTCTTTTCGATCGGATATCACACGCATTTCATCGTGAATTGTCAAAAAATGTTTGCGAGATATTAGGTGTTTTGGATACTCAACCAACGAGATCGTGAAGGAACACTTTGGCCAGTGCCATAGTGTTCACAAGTTTGAATAGGGCTTTTCATTAGTTTGAAGCTCCTGCAAGCAGTTAGGGATCATAATTTCACGGTGTCGCTTGATGCGGATGATAAAACAACGATACGAAATATGAGGTATTATTGGTCATCCTCGCAAATTGGCATTGGAATGAGGACGTTTATCATTGGCTGACTAGACACTATTACAATCATAACAGACAGTTACAACGCCATTCGACAAAACCCATTTGGACTCGGTTATAACCCTGATATTACAGTCCAAATTAATATTCTAGGGATTTTTTGGCGTGCTGCAACAAAAATTATCGTGACACTTTGTACCGGTTTTCGTAAAGTACCTAGATTAAGTTTGGATCAGATGTATAGTACCTCTGATGACTATATTCCAAGTATTTTCAATTCCATCCTCATCTACTCAGTAAGCGCTTATCACCTGTGGTTTGGCTCTAGAAAGTCATTTACGCTTAACTGTTTTCAACCAAATTCTGGAATTCAGACCCCCCTCAAAGAAGGCCATTTAAATAAATCATTAAAGTTAAGCAGCGTATAGTTTAAACAGGCTTGAGTAGTAAGATAGCTGACGCTTTTTTTCTGAAACAAACTGACAAAATTGGAACATTTACATTTTATTTTTACATAATTCAATCTCTGCCTAGATTAAGACATCAAAAAAACAATCATCCAATCTTAGCAGAAAAAAATTGACCTAATAAAACTTTTACTGCAAAGTTATGTTATGGGAAAATTCCAAATTTTCTGGCCACCAGTCAGCATTTTAAGTAATTTGGATGCAAAAATACCACATCTTAATCTTTCTGCTTACTTTAACTCGACTCACTTTTTTTCCGCCATATTATCGATACCAACTCCAGAGGTTTATGCAAATGAAGGAAGTTCATTAACATTGGTTGGTCTTCTCAGAGCATTTTTTCAAGCAGAATACCGTACTTAAATCCCCCTACTTTCAAACTTATTTCGATTACAGAAACAAAAAAATGACGTAGGAAATGCATTTTGTAAAGCTATTTGAATTGGATGAAGATAAACGTGTGTAAGTGAATTCAAATAACTTTGAAAAAACATAACAAGTATTTGAATTCTTAAGGAATTAGCATAAAAATCATTTTCATTGTGGCATGGCATCTCGTTGTAGTCGAACATCTAAACCACTACCTATTTTTCGGTAAATGGTGCTGATAGAGATGTGTATTTACATATAAGGATCAGCTGATACAATAAGTGTGAAACGTTGCGTCATGGCGGTATTATGGTGACTTACATTCCATTGGGGCAAACGCGCTGTGTAGGCTTAATCTGCCAGATCGAATTTCGGGAGAGCTCGCTCTATCCGTTCCAGAATTATCAGTTTCAGCATCGTTGCTTAGAAGGCTTCCACGGAAAAGCTCGACATCTGTGGGACCCGCAGCCTGAAAGGAGGTCTCGTCAGTCATATTTACTAAAAAAGCCACGGCTTATGTTACAAAATATCGTATCGATGGAATGTGAGTACTGAGGAGGAGAAAGATAGTGCCGCAAAAGCGTGAATCCTACGAGTGAACAGTGAGAAAAGCAAGAATCGCATCACTGCTTAACCTGTGATAACAGAGCGTTTGCACGTTTCCGCTGCACCAATCGCTGGTCTTAGTGCTCTAACTGCACACTGTGCATATGAGATTGGGCTCACACACATGTGAAGAAAAAAAGTACTGTTTTGAATACAACTTCAAACTTCGAGTTTATTTTATAAACAAAGCTGTGCTCAGTTAATTTAAATAATTCATTCCACGGCTTAGAACTTCAGGAGGACGATTGTCATCCGAGAATCAACGCTCTATGACAGTCAAGACCCTGTATCTGCAAAGGAATGCAGGAGTTTCGTAGCCTAATCGAAATTCTTTCGAGAACTTCAGTTACACAGCCAAAGGACCTTTTCCATCTCCTTATAAAGTGAAAAGGTCTGTCTGATCTCATATCAGTTATTTCATCTTGTGTGGTATAGACACAAGTTTTTCGATACATAGTATGATTTCGCGGTCTACTTCCGCACACGCAATGTCTGCAGATTCTGCTTACGATAGTAATAACTAATTACGACATCTCACCGCTTTAATATCAGTCAGGATGTCAACCATTGCCAGTGATCTGTCCTGCCTTCTTTCTTCCCCTCAAGTTTATTTCTATATTAGATTCAAAAACTAGGGTTGTTTACAAATCCCTGAGTATCATCTATTATTTCATTTTGGTGAGCAGAAGCTGATTACTGGTAGAATAGAACCTTCATACGAAGAAAGTTAATGGAAAAGTGTTATTGCAAACGATACCGATGCCATTCAAACAATGCCATCCTGAATTCCAGATTGCAAAATTATAAAGACTGTTGCCCTCTAATTGGAATAGAAAATTATTTTGAACTTGGTTGCTACTCCTACCTTTCTTCCAGTCTAAAAGCTCACAGTAAAGCCTTATTTATTGATTTATTTATTTAAAAACATTATCTAGTGTGCTTCATCCATAGTCATGCAAATCAGTACGAGAAGTAGGCTACAGGGTTTTCCATCACTGTTGATTTCGACTGCATAAAAGGGTGGGAAGCTCAATTTAGTTTAAGGAAAACAGAAATTTCAACCGATTTTGCATATCAACATGGCAATTGTTGACAAATATCTAGACATGGTGAATTTCATTAACTGAATCACAAAGACGCTAATTTTCTATTTCAAAGTGGCCACTAACACCAATGTACAGCTTGTAAATCTACATTTATCCAGTGAAGAAGATTAGATAGAGGTTAAACAGACTGACGAAGAACTAGACTAAGTTACAATTAAATTTTAAGTGAAGGTGAAAGTGAGAGCGTTTCCATACTGAGAGGAATATTTGAACATTATCCAAACGCACTTATATTCTGAGAAACATACTGTAGCAAATAATTTCCTTTTCAAGGACTGTTACACACTTATCAGCTGTTCAAATGTTGTCCCAACAACCAGATACTAAATCTGCAATTCATAATTAGACGTAGCAAGAGTAATAAATAATGACTAAATAGAGGAAACCAAAGACTGATCGAAGAAACCTTATGGAATTCAAGCGCAATTTCATAGGAATTCGGGGTTCAGGAGCGCGGATTGGATAGCAAAGTACAACTGTAGACCACTCCTTCCCAATCGAATAACGCTAACAAAACCGGTGAGTTGAGCATAGCTACCTCATCATTAATCTATTTATACAAAAACCTGAATTTTCCCAACCAATGTCGGTTCCACTTCATGGCAGAAGTCCAGATTGGTTCATCAATGTTCCTGCCAATAGGTAACTGCTACCCATGATGCTTTCAGCAACTGGCATCTTCAAATAATCACCTAAATGGTTCCCTATCATATCCATTTTGAGGATTTTTTCTGACAATCTGTATTCTTGTACTTGGATAAAAATCAGCCAAAAAAACTGGAGTGATTGACCAGAGCTGTCTTTAACAAGCTGGTTAGAACAACCAGCAATATATGAAAGATCCTTACTTAGCACAAGCTTCAAATTTTTAAAAATCAAACGTTTAGCTAACTTGAGCACTTGGTGAAAATTACAGCATAAATTTGGAGTATTTTAGAGGACCTAATATTTTCAGAGTGGCCAATAAATTCTCAAAAATCTCAGCAACTTAGAGAATATACCATTTCCATCAGCACATATACTGGTGAGCGTTTAACAGGCTGATTAAAAGACACTTACTACACCATTAATGACTCATTGAATTGAAGTTGTAACTGTAAAATGCAAGCACAGAAAGTGAGTGTTTTAGAACTAAAAGTCAGCCTACAATGCAATCAAGATGACTGTTATATAACCTCATAAGAGAAATAAGCAAGTACTGCTTAAAATAGTTGAAGACCGTTGAGCAGTGCAGTCGATCATTTTCATACAACATTGAACCATGTAAAATGTTCCATTTACGTTACTTACTTAGAAGCGTAATTTAATCGTAACAACACTTGTGCTTCGACAGACAGTGACATTTGAAATTTCAACTGGGTGTAAATTTTGAAATGCGAATTAATTAATTGACGTTATTAATGACATTCAACAATACTGATATAGGTGGTACACAATGGCTCAATGGCAATTTACTCTATTGGTGGATGTCATGAAAGGAATATTGATCAGGCAACATGGTTAACACCACTGGCTACCTTGGAAGATAACCAATGAAATTCGGCGAATTTGTATTAAAATGATCTAAAATGATAATCAGAAAGGTTATGATTTATTAAGGTTGAAAATCCAATCTGATACCAACAAGCAGTCTTAAAATTGGTTTTATAATAAGACAGGTAATTCAAATATTTGAGGTTAAGGGGTAGTAAAACTTGGATGAATATTAATTAAAATGCATAACGACGAATTTGAATACCCTGCGAAACGCAACCTAAACTATGCACTATTATTACGTCTGATAGCGGCTATTAACACTTGTACTTAGGAGGTAAATGACTGAAGTGCTGTTTCAACAAACTGAAATATGGAGCATCCGAACTATTTGACAGTGCCCCACAATTCGGAGATCCGCGTGCATAATAGGACTTCATTTCAATAGCATCGTTTACTACACACTAGTGGGAGCTGTTGGCCACTAGGGCTTCTTGCAAGAGGTGCTGATTTACTAAGCACAATCCTCGTCACTCCTGTCTGACCGTCTACATTGACATCGTAGCTTGGTCACCGGATCGGGAGTGAAGACAATGTTAATGATTGGCATCTTTGATCGATATGATTGTTTGAGAAGGGCAGTACGAATTATTTCTGGTGGCTTACAACTTATCCGAAATCTATTCTCTTGTTTTGCTTTCAAGATTTCAATGTCCACGAAAACAGATCGAAATACGATCTTATACCGATCATTATGAACATGCTACTTACTTAAAACGGGTTTATATCAGAGAAGGTAAATTTAAATTGGCATATAGACCAAGGATATCAGTGTTTAGGGAAAGTAAAGATTCCTTCGATGTCCTCAGTGAATATACCCACCAACCTGGTTTGCTGGAGCATTATGTGAAGACCATATGTTTCGAACTTAGTTAACCTGACTCTAGAACTAGTATGCGACAATGAGACTGAAATTATCATACCGTTGTAACGAATTAATTGACGCCCTCCTCTACTAAGTGTTCTTAGTCCGAATTTCTTGCGACACCTAGAAATGGTCACTAGATTCGAATCCAACCAAGCTTTAAGAACACTGAAGGCGATGTTCCTCAACTGTAAAGAGTGAGACTTAATGGAGCCTAAATTTTCCTCTAAACTAAGGTCCTTAACAGATTTTCTGTCCTCTGACCTTTAGTGCAGTGCGGTGAGTACGAGAAAAAGTAACCGCTACAGAGTGACAAAGAGAGGTTCTCATTTGGCACAGCGACCAATCATTGGTCGGAAAGTTTCATAATTCTGCGCTTTTTTCTCCATTTTGTTTTACATACCCGCTTGAAAAGGACACACCAGCCTGTTACTCATCCCAAATGTATTCAGCTTCGCATTATAGCTGTTTCAGTTCCACTTAGATTCACAGCAATTCCTTGGAATTTTATCCACTGGGAAACTTGCAAATTATGTGCAGGCTTAGAAATGAGGTACATCATGAATCGACTTTGCAAAAGAAAAGCAGCAGCAAATCAGGATTATTACGCAATTTTTTCTCATGACTGCGATGAGAATGAAAAAATAAGCTATCGGCTCCTCGATTATGAGACGAGCGTTAAAGTACGCCGAAATCTTATTTGGTCAAAATGTTATAAAGTACATGAACGGAGTAAACTGGGTTATAAAAATGGACGTCGATGGTACTATCTGGTAGAATACCTAATAGTTTCTGAATTTTCAGTGAAGATTTCGTAATAAACATATTTGAACAAGCTTAAAATTACAGAAGAGTTTACTCTGAATAGGTCTTGTCGGTTTAAGCTAACTTGAACTAGGCGAAAAGGGGATCGAAGTATCTGTTAGATCGCACTATTTAGACAAAACGAGTCTCTTTGGTCTGCATGATATACCTTGAGTACAATTATTGGAAATAGTCGCTCATGACAGTCGTAATGACAACATCCATGTCCCAATATCAATTACATGATACATTAGAGCTCTAAGAGACGAATGGCAACAGAAACTCAAAATGGGAATGTGCAAGTTGAAACTGAGCGATCAAAGACTTTGCTATTTTAAAAATAAAATTGGAGCATTAATACTACCTCTAAGCTTCCCAATGACTGAAATTTTCAATATCGGATGTGGTTTTCATCATATCAACTGCCCTTGGAAGTGTGATTAATTATCTTACTGCTTCGCCTTGGTGTCTACGACCAGTATGGATGAGTATTCCGATCACTGGAGATGCATCCAGTTGGATTTTCGGACTTTCTTTAATTTCTTCTTAAAAAAGTAAATTTGAGCAAAATTTGCGCAAATGTATTATCTATTACCTTCATGCAAGTTTTGATGTACAAGGCGTCTGATCATTTCACGCCTTGAGTGCTTGATAAATGATGCCTTTGAGAGGAAATTCGGGCTTCGGGTAGGTTACTTGTTGCTGCACGCAAACCAAATTATTGTCCTGCCTGTAACTAACAAGAAAAAAAAATAGTTGAATGGTAGTGATGCGGAAAGTAACAGAGTAGATTATTTAACATACTGGTTCGATCCTAATTTTTGAGAAGGCCTTAACCGGAAGACCTCCATTGAACACAAAAAGGTTTACCATTATTTGAGGAAAGGACAGTAGGCAAGAGATCAGTTTTAAATGGTTTCATAGAGGGGACAGCAAGGACAGAACACGAAAGCAAAATGTGGCATGTTCACGACCAGTTGGCAGCAAACGACCTTAATAATTATAGTTTCAGAAAGATGTTGAGTCAAAGACCTTGCCTGTGTTTCACTAGGATGCAATTCCACTATATCAATCGCACAGTCATTAGTCCAGGGCACATTAATAATCAAGACTAAGACGACACAGTCATTCTATGATTGACAATGATTTTCCTACAGAAACTCTCCCGAGAGGTGTGAATCAAAATTTGACACCATAAGTTTGAATTTTAGGTAAACTTCAAAGAAAGTTAATTCGAGAGGGGTCCACTAAATCTAACAGAAGAAAATACTTCAAATAATTCCAACTACAAGTTAACATCTTAACAGGTTCGCGGATAATTTTCGTACAGGGAGAAAGCCCTAAGGAAAAAAACGACCTAGAGTGCAACCAATATGATCTCAAATACTCTATTTATCATTGAAAAGCCCGTAAATCAAAGAGATTTGACAATATCACACGAAAACAGAAACAAACATAAATACAAAGGTGGGGAGGAATGTTATAGATGGTCAATACACAGTTACTTAGATTTTATCAAAATCTTCCCCATCATCGTCATCGTCTCTTTGGAGAAGAATGTCAAGTTTGACCTTTTCAGGTACCTGACTGACAACAAGGTGACCGTCGAAGTTAACAGAGGCGAAAACCCATGGGTCAACTGGACTCCAATCAGTCGCATAGATACTCTCGTGTTGTTCGTCCAGTCGAGCCAGGACACCATCATTTAAGCTGTAAATGTCAAGATGATGATTACTAAAAAGCATGACTTCAACACAGGCCCCAAAACAGCATCCCATGCGTAGCATCAAGCATGACAGTCAGAACAGCAAACCAGGCTACTCACCCTTCGATAGATACTTCAGAATTAACCGGTGAGGAGGTTCCACTGGTAGTTTTAGTAACAGCAGTCGGCTTCGAAACATTCTTACTTTCCGAGGAAAAACTGGGTAAACCGTAGAGACAAACAGAAGAATCACTGCTAGCTGAGAGGAGAAGTTGGTCACGAGTCGGGTGGTACCGAATTGACCAAACCTGCAAAATTTAAAACACAGCTACTTATTAACACTAGTAAGAGGATTTATCTGATAAATAGTAGAACAAACCCAGTGTGAGTGTGAAAGAATGGTGAAAAGTGGTTTCAGACATGCAGCTCCAGAGCTGACATTTCGGAGCGAAAAGCTCTCCGTTTTGCCAATGTATCGAAGGTCCCAAATGCTCAAATAACCATCATCCCCACCTGTGGCTAAGATATGATCTCGATTGGGATTGAAGTCAAAATCACGCACGCAGGGCCAATGAATATCACCCATCCAAAAAGAAGGTCTGAGATACAAAAAATAGATTATACAAATACAACATGCTTGTTTTTTTAAATTGAGAAGAATATGTAGCTTTACTGCATGGATCGAATGTCCATGCCCAGAACACCAGAATCGAAGGCTATGCCAATAGTAGAAGCATTTCTGTGAGGTGACCATCGGACAGAATTTACTGGGGAGGTAAGCGTCCCACCACAAGACTCTCCGACATTTCCAGGAAGTCGCAGCTGGCAGCAGGAATTGATGTCGTAGTCGCCAGAAGCGGGCTTTAGAACAGACAAGAAACTAGCAGCTGGTGAAAGCGACTTACCCCCAGGGAAGCTAAAACAAAAGAAGTTGGTTAATTATCATCCAATTAGTTTTTAACGGAACAGAAGGCTTCGGTAAACATACTACTGCGTTCCAGGATGTGGTGGTCCGAATATACAGACTAAATCAGAAGACGCCTCTGTTGGGTGAGATGCAACCCTGAAAAGATAACAAGAACCCGATGATTCATAAAATTTAAAAGATACAGAGGATCTACTGGTAAAACCTACTTCTTTACGGAACTGAAATTATCATAAGGTAAGCTACTGACGAACTCCAGCTGTTCAGTAGATCGGTTAGCTAAATTGATAACCTTTTCATCTTCCGAATCAGTAGATGATAGAGATTGCAGTGAAGGTGGTGGTAGACGCCAAATACGAGCACCACTAGTTAATTCTGTTTTGTTTTCAGAGACTAAAAACGTTATCAAAATAATACAAAGAGCAGTACAAAAGAAGAGCCATGTTTCAAACATTCCTGCCCATAAAAAGTGCAATCGAAGAGAATATGATCAAACGGGTTCGTGTAATTAGAGAAATGTCATGCGAAAAAAAGTGAGAAATAACCTGAAGTTTGAACGCTTGAACGTCCGGTTATTCATAGAGCATGCAGGAAAAATTAGGTCTAAGCTGATTAAAAAGAAATAAATAATTTGCACAGGTCAAAAACCAAGAGGTCAGTACAAGGCATTCAATTTATCAATATCCAAGCTACGCAATGTTGAACCATAGTGGCGAGATGTACAGCATAGAAAAAATAAACACTGAAAAAGAGACTGACTCTCGAGACATTAAGCCATTTACATGATAACTAGGTCAACTAAAAACCTATCGATTCTCGATACCGATGCATAAGAAATAGGGGAGCTAAGTGAGCGAAGACATTTAAATACTATACCCAGTTTCACTGCGCTATTCCGCCCTAACTTTTGAAGTTTCCGGATAGGTAGTCAAGATCTATTATGCCAGTAGCTCGAGACTATATAAGCACGTGTTTGCTCCTAAATCTATTTTAAACTTAAAGTTAAAACTATCCGACTTGGTTTACAAATAAGAAAAAGACAATGCGACTTGAGAGCATGTGCTTCATAGTAAATATATAGTTAACAATTTTCAGCTTTAATGACCGAGGACTTCACGATGCATTCAACATAAGGTAAGTTGAAAGGGGCTTGGGACGATGAGAATATGTCTGTTTACATGTGTGGATCGTAGGTGACACAATGATTGGAAATAGAGGGTCAGGCGACATCATCACTCAAAAGTGAAAATATATTTTGAGCGTTTTATTCCGATAATAAGGGTTTTAATTTTCTATAAAATTCATCGGAAGACATTTGAAGATATCGAATGGCGCAGCTGCTGAGATAGATTTCTTAGGGAAGCACACAACGAAGTTCTGGATCGTTTGAACAAAATCAGACTTGGGGTTTGCGTATACATATTTAGAAAATGTCTAGCAGAATAACTAAATGATAAACTAACTTGATGAGTAGACGGAGATAAAGAGAAGTGGAGCAGCAGGTATTGACGTAAGGCTAACAACTTCACCATCAGGGTGTATGAAGGACTGGCACTTAAGTCGGAATGGCTGATAGGAAAAGGCTTCTTCCAAAGATACCAGATGAATCTTAACAATTAAATAAAGTTGAAAATCATACTTAGAGAATAAAAATACGTTTAAAATTTTACCTGGCTTCCGTTTGGCCTCACAGACTGACAGCCTACCAAAAAGCGAGCATTTTCAGATTGATCATCTAGAGGTCCCGATTGCGAGTCATATAGACCTATCAAACAACGGGCCTGAGGCTAAAGGAAAATGCAAAACAACCTCAGTATAATGTTTAATATATGTATTTAGGCATTAAGTATAACAATTTACGGGATCGCAATACTATATACTGCAGACTAACCGGAAGCGATAAGCTTTGGGAAGTTTCTTGTAAGTTATAAACCATAGCAGAAACTCTGAAATCCAAAATATTTGTTTTCCAAGTATTTGATGAAATAATTTGTTGTAAGATAATTGTTGATATAATAGAAAATGAATTTCCGTACACGTAAGCACCAATGAAACAAATTGGCAGCCACGAACATCTAACGGGTGCGCCGGTCGGGCTAATAATCCTAGCAGTGATACTAAAGCAAAGTGAGTTAAAAATAAGCAGAAATATTAAAACTGTCATCAGACCAATCAATTTGTGTTTGAATGCCAAATTTTAACCTATAAAATTTCGCAATTAAATACTATTGATGAAAGTTTCATTTCCAAACGACTACATTGTATCGACCACAAATGCAGTCAGAAAATTGTTATTTAAGGGACTCCCAGCTGAAGGGAAATGCCTTTCTAATCAAGTGATTTGGTGCATTTGAATAATGTAATGTGGCATCCAATGGGAGGCTAATAATGAATTATAAATTGTAAAGCTTAACACAATGTTATTGTTTGTTATGCTTCAGGGTAAAATAACGAAAATTTTTACCTCAAGAGACTAAATTTCATCGTCTTCAGCTGCAATCAGACCACCCGCGTCTGATGCCAAATGCTTATGCATCTTCTAAAGTTAAAACACCTTCGCATAAAGCAGTACAATTGAATGAGTTTATAAATGTTAATCTTTTCCCTGAAGACCGCTATATCACCACTCTTAACGTACCTCATGATACTTTTCAATATCCTGAGGAATCGTGAAATGATTTAGCTATAGATCCACTTTAAATAACTTTCAAAATTTTGATCAACGCTGAAGGGAACAAAAATGAAGATAATCGACCGTTAGAGCACAAAAGGCCAAATTTTGGATATTAATTCGGTTCCGTCGTATTTTTGGTCTCATTGGGTCAACGTCAGTGACCAATATAATCTGAACAGCTAGCCTTATGCTTTCTCTATCGAAATTATTTACCGCTTTCGTGTCGGCAATTTCTAATTCTCTTGCAAACCACTCTGATTAGGAGCTTCTAAACCGGTGTTCCCGTCTTGGTCATAAAGCAAATTTTTCGGAAGATTTAGTTCAGTTAGGGTTCATGTATAGCCAAAATAATGTTTTGCCGTGATTTTGCAGTTAAGTGTACTTCTCATCCACTTTATCACATCAAACTATGATATTGACATAAAAAATGCATCTCAATTTTCTAGCTCTATTGCCTTTCGATTTGTCCATGAGCGATGCGTAAAATTCCACGAAGGGCTTCACAAATACATCGATTTGGCCGATTTGTGACACTGTTTTATAACCTTTGAACTGACTTACTTCTCATTTTGTAGGTACTAGACCATATCTGATTTGATATTTATTCAACCTGAAAGATTTGCTCTGAATCTCATGCACCGGCAAGTGTCAAACTCTAGACCATCCGGTAACGCGTCACGTCCACCTGCCTGGTATGCGTGTGCATGCTTAATAGTCGATTTGGACTAGCCAACAGTGTTAGGATCAGTGTTAGGAAATTGATCCTGGGATCAAAGCGCCACCGCTTACGAACAGACAAACATTTTGCCAAAACTATCATTGGGCACACTGGACGAAATGGAAATTTGGAAGCGAGTCTTCAGTAAAATCTGTATTTGGACAATGAGATGTAGGAGTATCCAGATCTCATATTTAAAGCACTAATAACTGGTCGATCTTACCTCTTTTTCCTCAATAGATAGTGGACTCTCAGTGTTTCTTAAGTAAGATGCTCAGTTGTTGCAATGATTGACGGGACTAAGTATAGCCAGTTATACACAAGGCTTCAATGAAGATCTTGCTTTGAGACTTCTGAGCCGAGAATTCGTAGTCACGATCGCAAATGAAAAACCAACTAATTAGCAAAATTTGTGAGCAGGCATGTACCTGTTCAGAATCACATTCGAAATGACTGAAGCCATTTGCATTGCTTCAGCAAGGGAAGAAGCTCGATGTTTGGAGGAACTAACAATTTCTTGATATAATATCCAGTTAGATGTATGAGTGGTCAGTTATTTGCCCGATTGTTGACTGGTTGATTAATCAATTAAATTGAAGGATAGAGAAAAGAAAGGTGGGTGGGCGAGAAGAGAGGTAGATAGAGAGATAGGTGGATTACACTGATGAACAGATAGAATGATAGTAAGCTGCATAGATGGTAAATTAGAGAGGTAGACACATATATTGATAGTATCATGCTACATTTTCACCACTAGAAACTCTTCTTGGTTTCTGCAATCAGTCACATGGCTGGAAATAAAGAAGAGAGTGGATGGCAACAAATTCATTGGAAAATTACTACTTAAAATATAAATGAAATTTGAAAGTCACTTGAAAAGACACGATGATGCGTTTTAGTGATTCACCATTGCTCTGTCAAATGCGACATCGATGAAGTGTTTCCGATTGAATTTGAATGATTTGCCCTGATCATTATTCACTGTAAGCTGAGTTCAAGCTCGGAGATGCTACTGCGCTACTACATGGATGGCAACAAACGGGTGTACACCTTGAAGGTTCGTATGCATTCACCTTAAGTTCTCCTTTGCTTTTCGCTTATTTATAATAATAACAATGATGATAATAATAATAATAATAATAATAATAATAATAATAAGAACAACTGCAGCAACAAACAACAACAACAACATCAACAGCAATATTTTTTAACTCACTAGCTTACACACGACGGCAAGCCAACCCAGTGTGCACATCCAGCACGATTTACCCCGGAAGACAAATACAGTCAATACCGAATACTGACAAAGACCCGATTCGATATGTTGGATCCCAAGAAAAATGAGTAACAAGAGACTGCTCTGCACCCTGCTTGAGAAATCACAGATTAATAAATCCTATTTGCTTTCTGTGCTTTCTGCTTTTCTTTCCTCTTTGCCTTGATTCTGGCACATGCATCGGGTCCTATTTAAGACGATTTAACACAGAAAGCTGAAGGCTCACAGCGTTTCAAGTCAGAGAACAGTTGTGAAGCACTTTCTAATAACAGATGGGTTGTTTATTAAAATGGCCTCATTTGCCGAAAAAAATTGATGTGAATGTGAAAGTGCAATACTCTTGTAGGATAAGGGCTCCTAGACAGCTCTGCGTTGAACATGATCTATGATCGAAATATCTGCAACCGACCAACCGGCAGGCACTGTCAATAACATGAACAAGATGACAGTTTTGGTGCAGTGATTCGTGGAATGAAGCCATGCATTTTAAAGTGACACGGCAATCTGATGAGGGAATATTATAAGCTTGTAAGTAAGTGTGTGATCAACAGCAAGCCTATTGAATTTGTGACATCTAAGTAAATATGTTAGGTTTTCGATGGGTATTTTCGAAGCCACCAAGTAATAAAGGCAACCTCGCCCCCCCCCCCCGGCCATCCGCCCGGAAGTGATGTTACTCCGTACCAGCATAAGGTCAGGCGGTTGAATGCACACAAGTCACTTGCTTTCAAGGCTTGAAATCGACTAAGGTATGCATTATGCTGGTACCTGGAACCCGATTGAACGCCATCAGCCAGTTTGTAGTAAGTTTGAAAGCGATAACAATTCCAATTGCGAATATTCTTAGTTACCTCAATAGAAATATGCAAATGTGCACACCTGCCTTACAGTCGAGGTCAACCTGACTATGGCAACCTACATCAAGCAGAGCTTGATTCCCACAACGTGAACATAAATGACAGTGAGACAACTACGGAAACGAGCCAGTTCCGCCGATACGTAGAGGACCAGTTTATCGTGGTCCAGGCGTGCATTCTTAGAATGCTGGATATTCGTACTATGATCAACATGTCACATCGCCAATATTAACGCTGTATCCGCTGACAACAGCCAATCATCAGTACTACTAGCCTTTTGCGAAAATGTGTCGACTGAATCTGGTATGAGAACCTCATTATATTTACAAATATACCATCATACCCCTACGCTTGCTTTCAATTCCCCTCTCTTAGTCTTCAGTATTCCGATTCATGCTACTGAGATTATCATGAGGTTTGAAGTATTAATTCTCTTTTATTGTCCGTTTCAATTCAATAGTTTGAATGTGTGATTACTGTTTCGCAAATCACCCCATACATATGGGGACAGATTTGAACTTTCCAGTGGAAAGCGATATAAAATCCTTATTTATTATGAAAGCATAATTCTCGAATTTGCCACTGACTAACTTGAGCATAGGAATGAATTTGTTACCTATCGAGTACTGGAATCGAGCAACCAATGTCATTTCAATTCCAATGTAATTTCGATGCAAACTATGGACCAGACATTAGTCAAAGTAATTCAGCTAGATGATAATCGTAACGCAGCTGTAGTCTCCTTCGACTCGGTGGAATCTAGTTCACCTGAGTAAAGCCCCCAATAATGATAACTCTTTCTGAGAGGAAACTTACCATCACCTCTATTGCTGCTTCCATATAGATTGAGGTGTTAAAAGGCCTATCAACAAGCAACTCAATGCATGGAAGACATGCGATTTTCGAACGACCGCTTCAGATGTGGGATTGAACTGGGTATATCGGTCGAGAAAGTGGTGAGCTGATTGACATTGACGAAAAACAAACTCAAATTCGCAAGCTTCCTTGACTGTTGATTTATTCGAAGCTATTGTTCAGTCACACGCATCAATGCAACTGCTTTGCATTCTGTTGAGCAAGCAGACATCAGTCACTCCGAACAGCGTATTACAATGCCCTGATGCTCGAATAATTCATCTCAAAATTATACATGCTCCTGCTTAGCAGCTAATATGATGAAATGCAAAGTGAGCTCCTCCGTTCAGCTCGATATGTCAAGATGTGGTAAATAGGACCCGATGCATGTGCCAGAATCAAGGCAAAGAGGAAAGAAAAGCAGAAAGCACAGAAAGCAAATAGGATTTATTAATCTGTGATTTCTCAAGCAGGGTGCAGAGCAGTCTCTTGTTACTCATTTTTCTTGGGATCCAACATATCGAATCGGGTCTTTGTCAGTATTCGGTATTGACTGTATTTGTCTTCCGGGGTAAATCGTGCTGGATGTGCACACTGGGTTGGCTTGCCGTCGTGTGTAAGCTAGTGAGTTAAAAAATATTGCTGTTGATGTTGTTGTTGTTGTTTGTTGCTGCAGTTGTTCTTATTATTATTATTATTATTATTATTATTATCATCATTGTTATTATTATAAATAAGCGAAAAGCAAAGGAGAACTTAAGGTGAATGCATACGAACCTTCAAGGTGTACACCCGTTTGTTGCCATCCATGTAGTAGCGCAGTAGCATCTCCGAGCTTGAACTCAGCTTACAGTGAATAATGATCAGGGCAAATCATTCAAATTCAATCGGAAACACTTCATCGATGTCGCATTTGACAGAGCAATGGTGAATCACTAAAACGCATCATCGTGTCTTTTCAAGTGACTTTCAAATTTCATTTATATTTTAAGTAGTAATTTTCCAATGAATTTGTTGCCATCCACTCTCTTCTTTATTTCCAGCCATGTGACTGATTGCAGAAACCAAGAAGAGTTTCTAGTGGTGAAAATGTAGCATGATACTATCAATATATGTGTCTACCTCTCTAATTTACCATCAATGCATCTTATCATCAGTCTACCCTTTATCAATGCAATATGTAGATCCCTCTCTCTAGAACTTGGTTACAAAGAGGGTGTAGGCGGTGAAAATCTTCATAAGGTTGACTATGGCAGGCTCACAATAAGATGTTGTTGAAGCCAACGATCGGTAACGAAGTCTTCAATCAATTTGTCTTCCCTCAATCAGAGATGCATGTTCCCCTCCCGATGTATTTCATTGAATTTGTCGCAATGCCAGATGTATTCAACATTACATCCTTTCATTAGATAAACTGCCTGTACTAATATGCTTTTGCATTGCGGCTAGTTGGACGCCGGTACCTGGACCACTCAAGGCCACCGGAGTGCAAGTGAAAAGCAGCACTGAAGGCTGACTTTTACGAAATTCCATTGCCGTAGGCATTCGGGCATGTGTCCTTTGTTTCAGTCAAGGTTCAGTTAAGTTTTATCCTGGTACTTAAAGATCGTATGAAGATGTGGTCAAACCTAATCTCAACCTCCTCGTGGTGATCACCGGTAACCGCAGGGGCAAATCTGTGGGCCAATGAAGTACAGAAGTACAATCTCGTGTAGTCTGGTCAACAAGGTACGATGCAAATACCTGGATTCATGGTCTTAAACTGGACTGTGGAATTAACTTGCATGTAGCAATGAATGAAATATCCATCAAAAAGTTGAAAAGACTTCTGGAGGAGGTAGGAAAATTGTCTGCCCATAACAGAGTCCAGGAACGAAGTGGAACTGCTACCTGCATGATAAAACTCGGCCAGAGAAGTGACCAGAGAACCGAAGGCGTTGATTAATGCTTTTAGAGTGTTCTGTGTTAACTGCTGTGTGCTACTTTTTGTAGAAGCTATTTGTACTTCTGTTGTACCCCAATAAGTTCTTGAGACGTGCCCTAGTGGGTGGGGAGTAAATAAATAAATAGATGAAGACGGTATATGCACAACAAGTTAGGTCGGATACGCTAGAGGACACAAGCTAACATTAGGGGTAAAAGAGAAAATGAGACATTTCGCATGGTTCATTTTGATGTGTTTACATGCAACATGTTGACTCAGTTCAGAAGGATACTAAAACAAGGTGATGGTAATAAGAAACAGCATGAATTCCAGTGGTAGAATGAACACAAGTAACCTGTTTCTCTACCTAGAAGTCAGCGAGAGAACCATTTTTGCTGGTACTTGGAAACTGATTAAATACCAACAGCCAATTCCTTGTCAGTATACCTTCACCAATATTTGCAAAGGCCGAGCTATTTTAACAAACTAAAGACAGGATCGGAAACCAGAACAACAACAACAAAATAATAAGCTTCCAAGTTATCAGCCACGTCTAAGTAGTTTGATTAATTGAAAAGAAACCATCACCCTTCAAATAAGTCAATTTAACACTATCATATCCGCCTCTTATATTGAATGACCTTGCAGCATATTGAGATGTACATTGAAAGATAATAGAAGGGTATTGAAAGGAGATTTGAAGAGCTGTCAAGGAGAGTCCGAGGAATTGAGTGTTGTTGTAATGCCAACCCAAGATGTGACTTCCACTGTCCTCCAATCGATATTCCAGATTCCTCCTTCGACGTAGCCAGACATGGGCACATGGACGATGCGATCGCAATCAGACACAATCAAAGTGGATGTTTCTGTGAACGTAAAAATCGGGAATTCTAAGAGAAATTTCAGATTTGAATTCGAGCATTCATAAAATAATAGCGAAACCACTGACTTACATCTTTCACCTCAGATCTGTGATTAAAGTAGAGACAAGATAGTGTGCATGTGTGCTTGACGAAAGTGGGTTTCATGTCAAGTGAGACTGACTGGTTGAAAAAGGAGGCAGAAATGCACAACACAGTCCAGCAAGTCTAGAAACAGTGCTTGTGGACTGGAGAGCAGTTTAAGCCGGAACTAGTAACTGAATATATCAGTGGTGAAGGAATGAAACTAAAGTGGATGGACAGACAAATCACAGGAGTGCCAGTTGATGCAATCACACTTACTTACTTACTTAGATACCAGGATACACGTCATTTGGCTAGTGAGAGTTGGTAAATACGTGATCCCGCAATTCAATACCTGCCAGTGTGCTGTTAGCTGCGAGAATATAAAGAGGTCCCTATTTGTGAATTAAAAATGCACTAGATAACTACCGAAAAGAAGAGTGATTGGACCAGTTCTAATGTTTATATACAGATGAAATACTACTCGGTACATGGCTCAAAACGAGAAATACACAGTAGAGAAAAGCATGAAGAGAAGACGTACGCAACGCTTCATGTTGTATCAGTGGTGGCAGGTTGTTGCAGCTCCAGCCGCTTTTCTAGTTGACGCCGGCTCTTGAACCAATTCCTAACAGCTGACAACGATAGTCCAAGGACCTGAGCACACTGATTGTATTCTTCGAAGCTGGGATGCCGATTTTGCCGAAAGCGCTGCTCCAGAACATGTCGTTGATGCGGCAAGATGTAGGTGCGTACACGTTGGATGGCATTTCCTGTGGTCAACATGAAAATCAACTAGTTCATGTGTCATCCATATCGAATGCCTCTACTAAATATCCAGTATGTGAAAGCAAAAAGGCAACAGCCTGACCGACTACTGCAATGTAAGTCCGGCCGGCTCCCCGGCCGGCTCCCCAGCCGGCATAAAATGATGGAATTGTCACAATTGGCACAAACTGAAGGCTCATTATCTAAGTAACAATGATTAATTACCGCGTTGCCTCGCGAGAGAATGCTCACGAATGTGGACATCGGATGGCTCGACTGCAGGCTGCTCACTTGCACGTGGTGCAATACCATCTCGGTGAAGAGGGAGGTAGTCTGGAAGCCTTCCACGTCTCTCCTCAGATCGACGATTTTTGAACCAGTTGTGGATGACTTCCTGGTGGACGTTGAGAGTGGAAGCCATGTTGAGGCGTTGTCTCTGGTTGGGAAAGGCATTATGCTGATAGAAGGACTGCAAATAGGCTGTTTGGCTTTGTGTGAAGTTGGCCCTCGGTCTCCGTCTTGAAGTGTGATCTGCAACGGAATTAATTGCTACACTGGGCAATTGCACTTGCAGGACAATCGAACAATGACAATGCTAGTGACAATAACTGAGTGACTTTAGCACGGACATCATGTTTGCATTTGAAAGTATTCACGGGACTACAGCAGCAAAGAACTCGACCTAATGCATAAACGAATGATTGTGAAGCTGAACAAACCGTTTGTTGTAGCACCAACTGCAGCATGGACTGCAACTGGCGCTTGCAAGTGTTGGAGTTGGTGATGCGGTGCTGCAAGCAAGGCAGTGTTGCCTTCATGGAAGGGAGAAGGACGAAAATGCCAATGTTGGTGTGCATATTGAGCATCCTGTGACTGCGTGTTTGTTGTATTTGGCCACGACGCGTGGGCGATTGTCGTGAGTTGATGCAGTGGATCATGATGCGTATGTTGGGTATGCCGTGGATGCATGTCGGTACCAGAAGAAGCAGGTGCTCTGCACATCCGATCACATTCATTCTCGCGGTCGTTTCCATCGGCATTCATGCTCGTGTTTTGCGCAAATGAAGTCCTTCTTGAAACTGGTCACACTGGTTAGATAAGTCGCCACTGTGAGGCAGATGCGCAGATGTCTGTATTTTTATTAACGCAGCTTATGCCACTCATAAGTGGTGTTTGGTCTTCGGTTTGCGACTTACTGCCAATTGGCCGATTTTGCTCAACAGGGTTCCCAAGTACCAGCATAAAGTGTGCCTTACGTGTTATCAAGGTCTGGAGGCACGCGACTTGTATCCATCCAAGCATCGAAACTTATGCTGGTACTAGGCGACATCAACTGGTTTGATTTGCCGTTGTGATCTGGGTCGGCCTGTTGCAATACTTTCGATGCTTCAATTCGTTCCCTCAAAGTTCACTAGCTGTTTCAATCATAAGTTGGCAAGTGACTTCAAACACATCCATGAGAGCTCCTTAGTATTAATTAGAATATCTTTGCTTTAACGCTCTCGTTGCTGATTACTGACTCTTTTACAATTTTACAATATCTCTTATTGCGCTGACTTTAAATATATTGTTTCATTCTTTAAATCATTGCAGATTCGTTTAACCATGCTCGTTCATTGACCGCGTCTTGTCCTTGTAGACTTCCTGCCTGCACACTCGCCTTTATTTCATTAGTATATTGATGTCCGTGATCCAAATACAGTTCTTGAAGCCATACAACTTTGCCATTTGAGTTTAGCTGTCGAAGGCTCTCAGGTGAGTTCATCGTATTTGGTATATCGACAAGTATTCAGACGGAAAGTTCTGAAACAAATTCAAAATCCAAATCGGATTGATTCGAGACCATTGTCAAAAGTGGACTTTCAGTTGGATTTTGTTACAGCTACACTATTTTTCTCGAATTATGATTCACTTAATCTTAATTTTAAATATTTTCGCAGAACTGACATTCCGAATGTCTACTGACTCAAGCAGCCTCCTAATGTTTGAATGTACTTTTCTTGTAAAGTAGCAGACAGTAGTTCGATGGGGGATTTCAGTTCTATTTCATGAGAATGGTTAGTTCGGGTTGACAAAAACGCTTCTGACGTCCTTTGATTGGTAGAAATTTGACGGGCAGTTAATGGCTTGCTTACTAAATCACTGCACGATTAGTGTGCCAACATTTCATAGACAATGCATCGCAGAATCTTGAAACTGAACTCCATCATTTTGATCTGGAATGCTTAAGTTTGCTAGATAAATGCAAGCAGCTTTCTATCTGCACCGATGCATACAACATTATTCACATACTCAAACTATTAACTTGAGAGGGGGAAATGGTTGTAGTGTTGTTTCCAAAGGATACAAAGACCTCAATAAAATAAACACGCATACTGAAAACTAACAGCGAGCAAATAATGTAAAGAATATTATGACATCTTAAATGAGCCCTTCATTACAGGCAGGCGTGTTGGAGTGATGATGTATAAGTTGAAGATTTGTTAGAGTTCACTTGCTGATTTCGGAATTGAAGAGTAAGTGAGACTGTTTGAATGCACGATTTTGATAAAACTAACCGCATTCCGTGAAATATTACAATAAGCTGATTAACTTAGGAGTGAAAGCGCAATTGAGACAGGTCGAATGATTTCATATTGAAGAAAGGGCTTGAAATGCCCCAACATCGCAATAGATTGACTCGGATACCAAGGGTAACTCAGCACAGTTATGCTGGTACATGTGAACTTGAGGGAATGACATTGGTCAAGCCGACGAGGTAATTGTAAGGGTTTGTAATTATTGTTCTAGTTGCTTTATTCCACTCGCTACCATTGTGAATCACTTCAAATTATTTTTTTAATTTTTCAAAGAACCGTCATTCTGAATGGCTGTTGAGTCATAAAATTTAATATTCTTTAACTCTCGTTAAATTTCCACCTTAACGATCGGTCCTTATATACTTTCACATCATCACATCAGGCATGTACTCTGACTCCTCGATTAGATCATTATGGATGTCTCCGGTTGTTGCATGGGATTGCCTCCATCAACCCATAGGATAGGTTATTTATTCAAAGTCCAGTTCAGATGGACCGAACTAGTAGAAGCGGTTCTGATTTCCCCTGGTTAATTAGCATTTTATAGTTAATTTTATGGCTTGCTTAAGGCCTCTAAACACTTTGAAATTTCCTTCATTGGTGCTGGTCTGCAATGGCAGGCTAGTAGTCAGCAGTAGATGTTCCACATGCTGTCCAGGTTGGCACTCAAAGGAAAGTTCCACAAAATCCAGTAAGGAGCTCAAAGTGGATGTAAGTCCAACAGAAAGAAGTTGAAGAGGCTCGACTCCTCACAGAGAATAGTTATCTATTATTCGTGCTCCCTCAAACCACCGGCATCGATGTTGAGAGTAAATAGCACCCGTCTTTAGACGAGAATGAATGACAGCGTATTAGATTTCTAGCCGCTCAATACACTGAGGGGGCCAAAGAATCGTCGCTGACGATCGAAAGCTCTACTGAGGTCAAATTTTTATTCATCCCAATCCATTGAGCAAGTCCCAGGGACTTATTGGCTGTATAACAGAAATGCAAAGTGCTTGTACAACAACTAGACATATTCACATAGCATAGAACAGTTAAATTGACGTCTTCGCCTCCCTGGTCCTTCCTCAACATGCTTCGTGATGCCGTGGCAGTTCATTCTTCAGTTACGATTCTTTGCAGCACCTCGTTGTCCTCGTCTGTTTGTCCTTATCCAGGTGTTCTTTTCTAGTAGCCACTGTGTGGGCAAGTGTTATTCGTAGCCTAGTTAGAGCAGTTGTGTTGTTCATCCAGCCGAATAATCTTGTCTTCGTAGTCATTTTTCGTGCCTTCCACTCTAGTTTTTTCCTCCAACGTGTTCAGTTCCTCTACTTTCTCTAGAGCATCGTTTGGTCTTCTTCTCTGTTGGCTTCTCATTTTCTGCTATTGTAACCGAAAGGTCACAATCCCTTATATGTTCCTCTGGCTATCCTTGAGTCTTGTGTCTTTTAAGGCAGTCTCTGAGAGGGCAGTTTAGCCCATAGTCCAGTATCTTTTCAGATTCGTGTCCTCCTTCTCCACCAACTTGTCTTACGTATCTTTGCATCTCCTCTGTTGTGGTGAAATATCTGTGGCAGTTTGCGTTAGTACAGACAATGCCACATAGCCTTTCTTCTATCAATCTAGGTGTATAATTATCATCTCAAACTTTGATGCTTTCCTTTGGATTCAGTAGCCATGATTCGGAGTGCTCTCGCCATGAAGCATCCAATTTCTTAAATGTGAGGCTTTTTTAGTTTCCCTGTTTCCAAAGTTGCACTCAAGTATGGAGAGCATCAGACCGTCTTTGTCCATTTTCAAACTCTTCCATAGGTTCAACCTCTTTGTCTGAATAAACTTGCTGAATTACGCATCGGCAGCTCATTTCGCAGTTACTTTACAATTTCGTCTATTCATGAGTACAAAACAAGAAGCACGCATCAAGCCGTATTCCGAATTGTTTGTAAAAGATTGTTGTATCTTACCCTCAAGACAGTAGTAGATAATACATAAATGACCACAGAATCGACACAGAATGCACACCAAAGTTGATTTCAGGTAGTTATTGAGACTCGTTGGGACAGGGAACGGTTGTAGTCGTGTTTGGTGCCATCTTGCCCTGACTAGGTTTGCTTTCATTGCTCCGTCTGGCTCACCGGTGTCTTGGATTATGGAGCCAAGGTAGTCGAGGTTTGAGGCACGTCGGAGTGACATTCCTGCTGCTTCAAGGGGCATTTGATCCTTCCCGGCTCCAGCTTGAAGCCAGAGGGTTTTGTCCGCTGCAATTTGCATTCCCTATTTATGCAGCGTTATTGCCAAATGCTCTATTAGTCCGACAACTACAACATAGATCGTCTGCATATTCCAGATGATTTGGCGTTCATTTTCCACCCGAGTGATCAATCATCTGAACCGCGCCTTCGCTAAGTGAGAATAAGGCTTCATTCAATATGAATCGGAAGGTTAGTTTGAAGAGTAAAGGTCGTTCTTTTGAGCCTTGTCAAACAATTCGTGGTTCCATTGTAGACGTCATTGAAAACATTTAGAAGGCAGGCATTTAGATACTGATAATTCCATTTTAGCAACTCAGATCGAATTCTATTTTCGCCGGGACTTTTGTGTAGTTTTATTCTACTTTTAGTTGGCACTATCTCCGCCATTGAAATTGGGGAGTCTCTCGGTAGAAAATCATAGTTTCTAATATCTTCAGTGGCTCTGGCCTTAAACGGTATCCTTGCACCTTTCGCTTTCCATGAGGCCTTTTCCTTCATTGTATCTGTCAAGAGCATGAAGGCTTTACGAAGTTCTCTCTCTACGAGGTATACTGGAAAGCAGGCTAGTCTGTCTTCTTGATATTCTTGTTTCCCTATTCTAATCAGGTTGCCCACCTGATGGATTTGAGAGCCAATTCGTTCTCTACTGCTTTTATAGCAGGAGTTCTTCATCTCCTTCACTGCGTATAGCTGTATGCCATCCGTTTTCCTTTCGCTCGGCTTTTCGCTCCACAAATCTGGCAGCAGTCTTTTCATATGCAGTTGTCAAATGGTCCTGAGGTAGTTCCCTTTGGAGATGTTCTTCGTGTGTTCTTTCGTTTATTGATTTGTTCGAGTCCTTAAGGCAGTTGCCACATTTGCTTTTGACTGTCTGTGCTCTCCATCAAAGTGCTATTCTTTCGTTTACCCAAGCGCTTTCTAATATGCGGTTTGAGCTTGAGGATACTTGTTTGTAGGCAGTGATCAGAAGTCGCATCTGTCTTTCTAGCAGCTCGTATATCACTTAGAAGGAATAGATGTGACTTTTTTATCAGAACAAGGTCAAGAATAGCACCTTTTCCCAAAGGATAGTACCAAGTCAGTCTTCGAGAAGTTGTCTTAGTCATTTCTCTGTTGTGTCTTCTCGATCGGTGAATAGGTCGACTAGTTTGGCGCCAATGTTATGGGCATCAGAGCCCAGTCTACAATTGAAGTCGCCAAGGATAATTATTTGTGTACATCTAGAGAGAAGTAATCCATAGATTTTGGTCACAAGTTTGTAGAAGGAGTTTTAACCAATTTAGAGGGTTAGTGTGGCAAGTCTATTTGAGACTGGGTTCAATTCATCTTCGATGCTCTTTTTGACCAGAAAGGCCACCACTCCATTGGGGCTAGAGCTTTCACTGTGTCCATAGTTGGAAAAACCGTCATTATCTATTTCTAAGTAGCAGAACTTCATTCGAGTTTTCGTGAAGGCAACAATTTCCCCACCCCTATCAGGAGTCTCTTCAACTATCTGGCGGAGTTTCCATTCAGTGCTACATGCACGCACGTTCCACAAACCAAGTTCAAGACCATGAATCCACGTATTACTTCGTACCCTGTTTAAGAGACTCTTGGTGGATTTAGGCTGTACTTCTGCTGGCTTAATACTAAGTTCATACGTCCGGCGGGTGACTAGTCCTATCCGGCCGCACCTCTCTTTGGCCTTCAGAGTTGCCTCTGAGGTCATCGGTGGCCGCCATGAGGAGGCAGAGGGCAGGAATACTGGTCAAATAAAATGTGTGTGCTCCTCAATGTTTGAGAACGAGAAGACAGGGGCAGGATTATGAACTTCACGGATAACCTGAAATTACTTGCCTTGTAAGCAGCCAATCGTAGTAAGCGGTGTGAGTATAATTACAATAATCTGGTTGTCTAGAATCCTTCGTGTCTCAAGGCATTGCATTGGACCTAGATCAAGGGCTTGTCTCGAAACTGTCATAACAATTACTCAGTAATGGCTTCTTCTGAAACCTGTTCACCATTGTTTTTTCAGCAGACTATTGGCATAAAACTAAACGAAGCTTACGACTTTCCAAAAATAAAACTTTAAACTGTGGAGTCCGTTTAGTCTGGAAGTAAATAAATGTCTGACCATTAATTGAACTCGTGACTATTCCCAATGGTCGATCATTCTTACCAAACTCAGAGGATTAAATGAAACACGGTGCAGTGCAATTGCAAGCTATTCAATACTACGAAGAGCGGCATTTGAGGTGCGAAACCCATCATCTTTTGGGAGTAAAATGCCTGTGAATACCTATCAAGAGTGATCCACTTCACTTCTCTTCTCTTCTCTTCGCTTCTGTAAATCGTGTATTTTGGAAAATCAAACCTTTTAGATCCTTAAATGAGTGATTGACGGGTGCCATATTTCCTCGTCAGTAGGAGTGGCCGCAGCAATGAACTTAAGGCAAGAATTGCGTTTGTCAAATGCACCATGAAATTTCCTAGTGGATAAGTTGCCTTCATGCATCACTACGCGACGCTTATACAAATTCCAACATGAAACATTATCTTGGGCAAAATGAACTCTATTCCGGATGCCTCAGTTCCCAGTTGTCTTCAATAAGACCATGATCAGTGTCATCTTCACAATCTGCCTTCTTGCTGTTGGCAAGGCTGCATGGTTGCCTACCTGCTATCCCTGTTGCGAAAGCAGAGCAACCTTCTTTGATGTGCGAATGAAGCAGGCGAATTGCAACGTTTAGGTGCTTTATTGTGTCAGTTTGCACGACATTCTGTAGAGCAAGTGCTTTCGTTCTGGATTATCCAAATGTAGACAGGTCAATAGAATTCGCCAAAGAAACGGATCATTTTTGGTTCTCAATCACAACTGTGAGACAAGGGATATGTCAAGAGAATGGTAGAACTGGAACATTGACTGGTACTTTCTCAAAAATAGGGTTTACAATTCAGCTTTTGTGTATCTGGGCCTTGTTCAGTGCGGCCAAACGCAGTAGTTGGGTTTGTAGTTTAGTGAAGAAAAAGTATCCTAAAAGTTAGGATATTAGTGGACCACTAGAAAAATTGAAGGTGAATAACTTATTCTCAGTGAAAGCCTTGCAATTACCCTCTGTCTCATTTAGAATACCTCGGAAACGTATTTCAAGATTGCCCAACAAATTGAGGACGTGAGAGACAGTGATAATAACAGCTTGAACGCCCAACATCAGTTGCGATAAAGCAGATGATATTGGATCCGTCTTAAATGTGGAATTCCGAAGGTGCATCAAAGGTTGAGTTTGCTGCACGTGTGAAGTTGGAGCCTATCTATTAAAGCAAGTTATATTATAAATGAACCTATCTCCATCAAAACATACATCTCAAAGTAACATGCAACGCGAAGTGAATGAAAACACCGTTAACAGTAACTTGCATAACAAGAGCCTATCGAAGGTGTTGGTGATCAACAAGGTGGTATTTATCAGACAAATTCAAGCAAACGCCTCTCTCGGATTGAAAGTATTGTTGTCGAATTCGAGTGTGATCAGTGGTTATGATCACTCAAAGTAAGGTCTACCAGAATCAGCAAGCGCTACAACAAAAGTAGCTCATCAGGGAAGCCTGTTTTAGAATCCTATCACAGCTGCAGTTGCTGCTGAGTAAAATGCACAAATTACAGTCTAATTTCCTCCATCTAGACAGCAACACTTCAGGAATTATTAGAGGCCAAGTTAGATGGAACTCAAAACAGAAACTGAAGGACTCAGAAAAGATTTGCTGAAATCTGAAAAGATGCAGTTATAACAGATAACCCTGCGGGTGGGTCTTTCCAATCCTGTTTCACCAGCCCCTTTTGATGACTGTGCTCCGCTACTCAAATTCTACATTTACTAACCTAATGGAGTGGCATCGTAGCGAAAAGCATGAACATTACGATGATACTAGCATTGGTGGCAGGAATTATGCCTAGTTGTTGACTGGTTTCTGGTTCAGAATATGCAATACGAATTAATAGCGTTGTCTGAATTGGTAACCGATTGTCGGTGACGATGGCAAATTCAGTAAAACCGCCGGCTAAGAGGACACTGGTAGCATTCAGTGATGCTTTATCAAAACCATGCCTATCAATTCCAACAGTACTACAGCACTTTGTGGTGCCTCACTTTTGATTGTCGAGGATGGTGACCTTCTTCAAAGCGACTGTCGGTCGATGAATTGCAGTTCTTGCTGCACGAATCTGAAGTGCTCAACTGACTAGCTAGAGCTACAAATTGAGACATCACTTTCATTGTTGTTTCAGACTCGACATGAGCATACGTATACTAGCCACACCTCGCTTCATGAAATCGCCACTTGGCGTAGCGTCGACACTTATGATATAAATGCAGTTTGTAGCTAGTGGAAAGAACAAAATGGCAATCTTTCATTGAATATTCCGTCAAATTGATGGCCCGACCGATACTTTCACTTCACCACTTTTCTAACAACACTGTCCTCAGCTGACGCCTGGAACCGTTGCTAATGTTCAATGAAAACAAATTAGTCTACGGCGGATTGCAAAGAATAGCTTCACTTTGTCCCGAACAAAAAATTGCAGTCAACACAAACACTTGACTACATTGCGCAAGTAGACACAATTTGACGAAACTTGCATTCAAATATCATCAATTACAAAAGTAATGCAGTTTTTGAGAGGTAGCCATTCCTGTCTTACGCTTGGCTTAACCCAGCATTTGTTTATGTTTTAAAAAGGAAACGCATTTGCTTTCCGATTTATCAAGTACAGAACACTGAAATCGGAACCTACGAATTCGATTTAAATAAGGCTAAACCGATCCAAAATCTTTCCACATCTCAATTCAGATGACGAAATTGAGCAGGTGAGGACATTGTAGGGGTTGGCTTAAAGAACTACATTTGGAAGGCAGAAATTGATACGACCGTGTAATCAACACTCAAACAGAACGAAGCCAATGTATCGTATGGATGGATGTCTACAAGGTCGTCAATCGAGACAGTGCTAGTAAAGCAAACGAAATAAAAGAAATTGCACATTGATTCAAATGATGAAGACCAAAATTCAATGGTGACATAACAAAAGGAAGAAAAGATTAATAAATCGTAAAGAAGTCCGTAATCAACAACGAGTGTGTTAAAGTGAGGACATCGTAATGAATACGATGGGGCTCTCGTGGATATGTTTGAAGTCACTTGCCAACTTATGATTAAAACAGCTAGTGAACTTTGAGGGAACGAATTGAAGCATCGAAAGTATTGCAACAGGCCGACCCAGATCACAACGGCAAATCAAACCAGTTGATGTCGCCTAGTACCAGCATAAGTTTCGATGCTTGGATGGATACAAGTCGCGTGCCTCCAGACCTTGATAACACGTAAGGCACACTTTATGCTGGTACTTGGGAACCCTGTTGAGCAAAATCGGCCAATTGGCAGTAAGTCGCAAACCGAAGACCAAACACCACTTATGAGTGGCATAAGCTGCGTTAATAAAAATACAGACATCTGCGCATCTGCCTCACAGTGGCGACTTATCTAACCAGTGTGACCAGTTTCAAGAAGGACTTCATTTGCGCAAAACACGAGCATGAATGCCGATGGAAACGACCGCGAGAATGAATGTGATCGGATGTGTAGAGCACCTGCTTCTTCTGATACCGACATGCATCCACGGCATACCCAACATACGCATTATGATCCATCTCTCACATCTCCAATGGTGCCACTGCATCAACTCACGACAATCGCCCACGCGTCGTGGCCAAATACAACAAACACGCAGTCACAGGATGCTCAATATGCACACCAACATTGGCATTTTCGTCCTTCTCCCTTCCATGAAGGCAACACTGCCTTGCTTGCAGCACCGCATCACCAACTCCAACACTTGCAAGCGCCAGTTGCAGTCCATGCTGCAGTTGGTGCTACAACAAACGGTTTGTTCAGCTTCACAATCATTCGTTTATGCATTAGGTCGAGTTCTTTGCTGCTGTAGTCCCGTGAATACTTTCAAATGCAAACATGATGTCCGTGCTAAAGTCACTCAGTTATTGTCACTAGCATTGTCATTGTTCGATTGTCCTGCAAGTGCAATTGCCCAGTGTAGCAATTAATTCCGTTGCAGATCACACTTCAAGACGGAGACCGAGAGCCAACTTCACACAAAGCCAAACAGCCTATTTGCAGTCCTTCTATCAGCATAATGCCTTTCCCAACCAGAGACAACGCCTCAACATGGCTTCCACTCTCAACGTCCACCAGGAAGTCATCCACAACTGGTTCAAAAATCGTCGATCTGAGGAGAGACGTGGAAGGCTTCCAGACTACCTCCCTCTTCACCGAGATGGTATTGCACCACGTGCAAGTGAGCAGCCTGCAGTCGAGCCATCCGATGTCCACATTCGTGAGCATTCTCTCGCGAGGCAACGCGGTAATTAATCATTGTTACTTAGATAATGAGCCTTCAGTTTGTGCCAATTGTGACAATTCCATCATTTTATGCCGGCTGGGGAGCCGGCCGGGGAGCCGGCCGGACTTACATTGCAGTAGTCGGTCAGGCTGTTGCCTTTTTGCTTTCACATACTGGATATTTAGTAGAGGCATTCGATATGATTGACACATGAACTAGTTGATTTTCATGTTGACCACAGGAAATGCCATCCAACGTGTACGCACCTACATCTTGCCGCATCAACGACATGTTCTGGAGCAGCGCTTTCGGCAAAATCGGCATCCCAGCTTCGAAGAATACAATCAGTGTGCTCAGGTCCTTGGACTATCGTTGTCAGCTGTTAGGAATTGGTTCAAGAGCCGGCGTCAACTAGAAAAGCGGCTGGAGCTGCAACAACCTGCCACCACTGATACAACATGAAGCGTTGCGTACGTCTTCTCTTCATGCTTTTCTCTACTGTGTATTTCTCGTTTTGAGCCATGTACCGAGTAGTATTTCATCTGTATATAAACATTAGAACTGGTCCAATCACTCTTCTTTTCGGTAGTTATCTAGTGCATTTTTAATTCACAAATAGGGACCTCTTTATATTCTCGCAGCTAACAGCACACTGGCAGGTATTGAATTGCGGGATCACGTATTTACCAACTCTCACTAGCCAAATGACGTGTATCCTGGTATCTAAGTAAGTAAGTAAGTGTGATTGCATCAACTGGCACTCCTGTGATTTGTCTGTCCATCCACTTTAGTTTCATTCCTTCACCACTGATATATTCAGTTACTAGTTCCGGCTTAAACTGCTCTCCAGTCCACAAGCACTGTTTCTAGACTTGCTGGACTGTGTTGTGCATTTCTGCCTCCTTTTTCAACCAATCAGTCTCACTTGACATGAAACCCACTTTCGTCAAGCACACATGCACACTATCTTGTCTCTACTTTAATCACAGATCTGAGGTGAAAGATGTAAGTCAGTGGTTTCGCTATTATTTTATGAATGCTTGAATTCAAATCTGAAATTTCTCTTAGAATTCCAGATTTTTACGTTCACAGAAACATCCACTTTGATTGTGTCTGATTGCGATCGCATCGTCCACGTGCCCATGTCTGGCTACGTCGAAGGAGGAATCTGGAATATCGATTGGAGGACAGTGGAAGTCACATCTTGGGTTGGCATTACAACAACACTCAATTCCTCGGACTCTCCTTGACAGCTCTTCAAATCTCCTTTCAATACCCTTCTATTATCTTTCAATGTACATCTCAATATGCTGCAAGGTCATTCAATATAAGAGGCGAATATGATAGTGTTAAATTGACTTATTTGAAGGGTGATGGTTCCTTTTCAATTAATCAAACTACTTAGACGTGGCTGATAACTTGGAAGCCCATTCTGTTTGATGTTGTTTTTGTTGTTCTTCTTCTTTTTCTGGTTTTCGATCGCCGATTCGACATGATCACCACCGTTCCTTCTGCTAATATTTGTGTCTTTGGTCTGTTAAATAGCTCCGATTTTGCAAACTTTGGTAAAACTATACTGACAAGGAATCTACTGTTGGTTTTAAATCATATACTAAGTATCAGCAAATATTGTTCTCTCGCTGACTTTCAGGTAGAGAAGCAGGTGTCTTTTCTCCATTATTCCACTGGAATTTATGTTGTTCCTGATGAGCATCACGTTGCTATAATGGCCTTTTGAACTGAGTCAACTTAATGCATGTAAACGCATTGAAATGAACCATTCGAAATGTCTCATTTTTCTCTTTAGGCCTCAATGCTAGCTTGTGTCCCCTAGCGTATCCGACCTAACTTGTTGATCACACACTTAGTTACAAGCTTATAATATTCCCTCATCAGATTGCCGTGTCACTTTAAAATGCATGGCTTCATTCCACGAATCACTGCACCAAAACTGTCATCTTGTTCATGTTATTGACAGTGCCTGCCGGTTGGTCGGTTGCAGATATTTCGATCATAGATCATGTTCAACGCAGAGCTGTCTAGGAGCCCTTATCCTATAAGAGTATTGCACCTTCACATTCACATCAATTTTTTTCTGCAAAAGAGGCCATTTTAATAAACAACCCATCTGTTATTGGAAAGTGCTTCACAACTGTTCTCTGGCTTGAAACGCTGTGAGCCTTCAGCTTTATGTGTTGAATCGTCTTAAATATGACTCGATGCATGTGCCAGAATCAAGGCAAAGAGGAAAGAAAAGCAGAAAGCACAGAAAGCAAATAGGATTTATTAATCTGTGATTTCTCAAGCAGGGTGCAGAGCAGTCTCTTGTTACTCATTTTTCTTGGGATCCAACATATCGAATCGGGTCTTTGTCAGTATTCGGTATTGACTGTATTTGTCTTCCGGGGTAAATCGTGCTGGATGTGCACACTGGGTTGGCTTGCCGTCGTGTGTAAGCTAGTGAGTTAAAAAATGTTGTTGTTGATGTTGTTGTTGTTGTTGTTTGTTGCTGCAGTTGTTCTTATTATTATTATTATCATTGTTATTATTATAAATAAGCGAAAAGCAAAGGAGAACTTAAGGTGAATGCATACGAACCTTCAAGGTGTACACCCGTTTGTTGCCATCCATGTAGTAGCGCAGTAGCATCTCCGAGCTTGAACTCAGCTTACAGTGAATAATGATCAGGGCAAATCATTCAAATTCAATCGGAAACACTTCATCGATGTCGCATTTGACAGAGCAATGGTGAATCACTAAAACGCATCATCGTGTCTTTTCAAGTGACTTTCAAATTTCATTTATATTTTAAGTAGTAATTTTCCAATGAATTTGTTGCCATCCACTCTCTTCTTTATTTCCAGCCATGTGACTGATTGCAGAAACCAAGAAGAGTTTCTAGTAGTGAAAATGTAGCATGATACTGTCAATATGTGTGTCTACCTCTCTAATTTACCATCAATGCATCTTATCATCAGTCTACCCTTTATCAATGCAATATGTAGATCCCTCTCTCTAGAACTTGGTTACAAAGAGGGTGTAGGCGGTGAAAATCTTCATAAGGTTGACTATGGCAGGCTCACAATAAGATGTTGTTGAAGCCAACGATCGGTAACGAAGTCTTCAATCAATTTGTCTTCCCTCAATCAGAGATGCATGTTCCCCTCCCGATGTATTTCATTGAATTTGTCGCAATGCCAGATGTATTCAACATTACATCCTTTCATTAGATAAACTGCCTGTACTAATATGCTTTTGCATTGCGGCTAGTTGGACGCCGGTACCTGGACCACTCAAGGCCACCGGAGTGCAAGTGAAAAGCAGCACTGAAGGCTGACTTTTACGAAATTCCATTGCCGTAGGCATTCGGGCATGTGTCCTTTGTTTCAGTCAAGGTTCAGTTAAGTTTTATCCTGGTACTTAAAGATCGTATGAAGATGTGGTCAAACCTAATCTCAACCTCCTCGTGGTGATCACCGGTAACCGCAGGGGCAAATCTGTGGGCCAATGAAGTACAGAAGTACAATCTCGTGTAGTCTGGTCAACAAGGTACGATGCAAATACCTGGATTCATGGTCTTAAACTGGACTGTGGAATTAACTTGCATGTAGCAATGAATGAAATATCCATCAAAAAGTTGAAAAGACTTCTGGAGGAGGTAGGAAAATTGTCTGCCCATAACAGAGTCCAGGAACGAAGTGGAACTGCTACCTGAATGATAAAACTCGGCCAGAGAAGTGACCAGAGAACCGAAGGCGTTGATTAATGCTTTTAGAGTGTTCTGTGTTAACTGCTGTGTGCTACTTTTTGTAGAAGCTAATTGTACTTCTGTTGTACCCTCAATAAGTTCTTGAGACGTGCCCTAGTGGGTGGGGAGTAAATAAATAAATAGATGAAGACGGTATATGCACAACAAGTTAGGTCGGATACGCTAGAGGACACAAGCTAACATTAGGGGTAAAAGAGAAAATGAGACATTTCGCATGGTTCATTTTGATGTGTTTACATGCAACATGTTGACTCAGTTCAGAAGGATACTAAAACAAGGTGATGGTAATAAGAAACAGCATGAATTCCAGTGGTAGAATGAACACAAGTAACCTGTTTCTCTACCTAGAAGTCAGCGAGAGAACCATTTTTGCTGGTACTTGGAAACTGATTAAATACCAACAGCCAATTCCTTGTCAGTATACCTTCACCAATATTTGCAAAGGCCGAGCTATTTTAACAAACTAAAGACAGGATCGGAAACCAGAACAACAACAACAAAATAATAAGCTTCCAAGTTATCAGCCACGTCTAAGTAGTTTGATTAATTGAAAAGGAACCATCACCCTTCAAATAAGTCAATTTAACACTATCATATCCGCCTCTTATATTGAATGACCTTGCAGCATATTGAGATGTACATTGAAAGATAATAGAAGGGTATTGAAAGGAGATTTGAAGAGCTGTCAAGGAGAGTCCGAGGAATTGAGTGTTGTTGTAATGCCAACCCAAGATGTGACTTCCACTGTCCTCCAATCGATATTCCAGATTCCTCCTTCGACGTAGCCAGACATGGGCACGTGGACGATGCGATCGCAATCAGACGCAATCAAAGTGGATGTTTCTGTGAACGTAAAAATCGGGAATTCTGAGAGAAATTTCAGATTTGAATTCGAGCATTCATAAAATAATAGCGAAACCACTGACTTACATCTTTCGCCTCAGATCTGTGATTAAATTAGAGACAAGATAGTGTGCATGTGTGCTTGACGAAAGTGGGTTTCATGTCAAGTGAGACTGACTGGTTGAAAAAGGAGGCAGAAATGCACAACACAGTCCAGCAAGTCTAGAAACAGTGCTTGTGGACTGGAGAGCAGTTTAAGCCGGAACTAGTAACTGAATATATCAGTGGTGAAGGAATGAAACTAAAGTGGATGGACAGACAAATCACAGGAGTGCCAGTTGATGCAATCACACTTACTTACTTACTTAGATACCAGGATACACGTCATTTGGCTAGTGAGAGTTGGTAAATACGTGATCCCGCAATTCAATACCTGCCAGTGTGCTGTTAGCTGCGAGAATATAAAGAGGTCCCTATTTGTGAATTAAAAATGCACTAGATAACTACCGAAAAGAAGAGTGATTGGACCAGTTCTAATGTTTATATACAGATGAAATACTACTCGGTACATGGCTCAAAACGAGAAATACACAGTAGAGAAAAGCATGAAGAGAAGACGTACGCAACGCTTCATGTTGTATCAGTGGTGGCAGGTTGTTGCAGCTCCAGCCGCTTTTCTAGTTGACGCCGGCTCTTGAACCAATTCCTAACAGCTGACAACGATAGTCCAAGGACCTGAGCACACTGATTGTATTCTTCGAAGCTGGGATGCCGATTTTGCCGAAAGCGCTGCTCCAGAACATGTCGTTGATGCGGCAAGATGTAGGTGCGTACACGTTGGATGGCATTTCCTGTGGTCAACATGAAAATCAACTAGTTCATGTGTCAATCATATCGAATGCCTCTACTAAATATCCAGTATGTGAAAGCAAAAAGGCAACAGCCTGACCGACTACTGCAATGTAAGTCCGGCCGGCTCCCCGGCCGGCTCCCCAGCCGGCATAAAATGATGGAATTGTCACAATTGGCACAAACTGAAGGCTCATTATCTAAGTAACAATGATTAATTACCGCGTTGCCTCGCGAGAGAATGCTCACGAATGTGGACATCGGATGGCTCGACTGCAGGCTGCTCACTTGCACGTGGTGCAATACCATCTCGGTGAAGAGGGAGGTAGTCTGGAAGCCTTCCACGTCTCTCCTCAGATCGACGATTTTTGAACCAGTTGTGGATGACTTCCTGGTGGACGTTGAGAGTGGAAGCCATGTTGAGGCGTTGTCTCTGGTTGGGAAAGGCATTATGCTGATAGAAGGACTGCAAATAGGCTGTTTGGCTTTGTGTGAAGTTGGCTCTCGGTCTCCGTCTTGAAGTGTGATCTGCAACGGAATTAATTGCTACACTGGGCAATTGCACTTGCAGGACAATCGAACAATGACAATGCTAGTGACAATAACTGAGTGACTTTAGCACGGACATCATGTTTGCATTTGAAAGTATTCACGGGACTACAGCAGCAAAGAACTCGACCTAATGCATAAACGAATGATTGTGAAGCTGAACAAACCGTTTGTTGTAGCACCAACTGCAGCATGGACTGCAACTGGCGCTTGCAAGTGTTGGAGTTGGTGATGCGGTGCTGCAAGCAAGGCAGTGTTGCCTTCATGGAAGGGAGAAGGACGAAAATGCCAATGTTGGTGTGCATATTGAGCATCCTGTGACTGCGTGTTTGTTGTATTTGGCCACGACGCGTGGGCGATTGTCGTGAGTTGATGCAGTGGCACCATTGGAGATGTGAGAGATGGATCATAATGCGTATGTTGGGTATGCCGTGGATGCATGTCGGTATCAGAAGAAGCAGGTGCTCTACACATCCGATCACATTCATTCTCGCGGTCGTTTCCATCGGCATTCATGCTCGTGTTTTGCGCAAATGAAGTCCTTCTTGAAACTGGTCACACTGGTTAGATAAGTCGCCACTGTGAGGCAGATGCGCAGATGTCTGTATTTTTATTAACGCAGCTTATGCCACTCATAAGTGGTGTTTGGTCTTCGGTTTGCGACTTACTGCCAATTGGCCGATTTTGCTCAACAGGGTTCCCAAGTACCAGCATAAAGTGTGCCTTACGTGTTATCAAGGTCTGGAGGCACGCGACTTGTATCCATCCAAGCATCGAAACTTATGCTGGTACTAGGCGACATCAACTGGTTTGATTTGCCGTTGTGATCTGGGTCGGCCTGTTGCAATACTTTCGATGCTTCAATTCGTTCCCTCAAAGTTCACTAGCTGTTTTAATCATAAGTTGGCAAGTGACTTCAAACATATCCACGAGAGCCCCATCGTATTCATTACGATGTCCTCACTTTAACACACTCGTTGTTGATTACGGACTTCTTTACGATTTATTAATCTTTTCTTCCTTTTGTTATGTCACCATTGAATTTTGGTCTTCATCATTTGAATCAATGTGCAATTTCTTTTATTTCGTTTGCTTTACTAGCACTGTCTCGATTGACGACCTTGTAGACATCCATCCATACGATACATTGGCTTCGTTCTGTTTGAGTGTTGATTACACGGTCGTATCAATTTCTGCCTTCCAAATGTAGTTCTTTAAGCCAACCCCTACAATGTCCTCACCTGCTCAATTTCGTCATCTGAATTGAGATGTGGAAAGATTTTGGATCGGTTTAGCCTTATTTAAATCGAATTCGTAGGTTCCGATTTCAGTGTTCTGTACTTGATAAATCGGAAAGCAAATGCGTTTCCTTTTTAAAACATAAACAAATGCTGGGTTAAGCCAAGCGTAAGACAGGAATGGCTACCTCTCAAAAACTGCATTACTTTTGTAATTGATGATATTTGAATGCAAGTTTCGTCAAATTGTGTCTACTTGCGCAATGTAGTCAAGTGTTTGTGTTGACTGCAATTTTTTGTTCGGGACAAAGTGAAGCTATTCTTTGCAATCCGCCGTAGACTAATTTGTTTTCATTGAACATTAGCAACGGTTCCAGGCGTCAGCTGAGGACAGTGTTGTTAGAAAAGTGGTGAAGTGAAAGTATCGGTCGGGCCATCAATTTGACGGAATATTCAATGAAAGATTGCCATTTTGTTCTTTCCACTAGCTACAAACTGCATTTATATCATAAGTGTCGACGCTACGCCAAGTGGCGATTTCATGAAGCGAGGTGTGGCTAGTATACGTATGCTCATGTCGAGTCTGAAACAACAATGAAAGTGATGTCTCAATTTGTAGCTCTAGCTAGTCAGTTGAGCACTTCAGATTCGTGCAGCAAGAACTGCAATTCATCGACCGACAGTCGCTTTGAAGAAGGTCACCATCCTCGACAATCAAAAGTGAGGCACCACAAAGTGCTGTAGTACTGTTGGAATTGATAGGCATGGTTTTGATAAAGCATCACTGAATGCTACCAGTGTCCTCTTAGCCGGCGGTTTTACTGAATTTGCCATCGTCACCGACAATCGGTTACCAATTCAGACAACGCTATTAATTCGTATTGCATATTCTGAACCAGAAACCAGTCAACAACTAGGCATAATTCCTGCCACCAATGCTAGTATCATCGTAATGTTCATGCTTTTCGCTACGATGCCACTCCATTAGGTTAGTAAATGTAGAATTTGAGTAGCGGAGCACAGTCATCAAAAGGGGCTGGTGAAACAGGATTGGAAAGACCCACCCGCAGGGTTATCTGTTATAACTGCATCTTTTCAGATTTCAGCAAATCTTTTCTGAGTCCTTCAGTTTCTGTTTTGAGTTCCATCTAACTTGGCCTCTAATAATTCCTGAAGTGTTGCTGTCTAGATGGAGGAAATTAGACTGTAATTTGTGCATTTTACTCAGCAGCAACTGCAGCTGTGATAGGATTCTAAAACAGGCTTCCCTGATGAGCTACTTTTGTTGTAGCGCTTGCTGATTCTGGTAGACCTTACTTTGAGTGATCATAACCACTGATCACACTCGAATTCGACAACAATACTTTCAATCCGAGAGAGGCGTTTGCTTGAATTTGTCTGATAAATACCACCTTGTTGATCACCAACACCTTCGATAGGCTCTTGTTATGCAAGTTACTGTTAACGGTGTTTTCATTCACTTCGCGTTGCATGTTACTTTGAGATGTATGTTTTGATGGAGATAGGTTCATTTATAATATAACTTGCTTTAATAGATAGGCTCCAACTTCACACGTGCAGCAAACTCAACCTTTGATGCACCTTCGGAATTCCACATTTAAGACGGATCCAATATCATCTGCTTTATCGCAACTGATGTTGGGCGTTCAAGCTGTTATTATCACTGTCTCTCACGTCCTCAATTTGTTGGGCAATCTTGAAATACGTTTCCGAGGTATTCTAAATGAGACAGAGGGTAATTGCAAGGCTTTCACTGAGAATAAGTTATTCACCTTCAATTTTTCTAGTGGTCCACTAATATCCTAACTTTTAGGATACTTTTTCTTCACTAAACTACAAACCCAACTACTGCGTTTGGCCGCACTGAACAAGGCCCAGATACACAAAAGCTGAATTGTAAACCCTATTTTTGAGAAAGTACCAGTCAATGTTCCAGTTCTACCATTCTCTTGACATATCCCTTGTCTCACAGTTGTGATTGAGAACCAAAAATGATCCGTTTCTTTGGCGAATTCTATTGACCTGTCTACATTTGGATAATCCAGAACGAAAGCACTTGCTCTACAGAATGTCGTGCAAACTGACACAATAAAGCACCTAAACGTTGCAATTCGCCTGCTTCATTCGCACATCAAAGAAGGTTGCTCTGCTTTCGCAACAGGGATAGCAGGTAGGCAACCATGCAGCCTTGCCAACAGCAAGAAGGCAGATTGTGAAGATGACACTGATCATGGTCTTATTGAAGACAACTGGGAACTGAGGCATCCGGAATAGAGTTCATTTTGCCCAAGATAATGTTTCATGTTGGAATTTGTATAAGCGTCGCGTAGTGATGCATGAAGGCAACTTATCCACTAGGAAATTTCATGGTGCATTTGACAAACGCAATTCTTGCCTTAAGTTCATTGCTGCGGCCACTCCTACTGACGAGGAAATATGGCACCCGTCAATCACTCATTTAAGGATCTAAAAGGTTTGATTTTCCAAAATACACGATTTACAGAAGCGAAGAGAAGAGAAGAGAAGTGAAGTGGATCACTCTTGATAGGTATTCACAGGCATT
Source organism: Moniezia expansa (assembly GCA_019097775.1). Taxonomy (NCBI): domain Eukaryota; kingdom Metazoa; phylum Platyhelminthes; class Cestoda; order Cyclophyllidea; family Anoplocephalidae; genus Moniezia; species Moniezia expansa. The sequence continues at coordinate 1,609,774 of JADFDV010000062.1, read as the reverse complement.
TTACTCCCAAAAGATGATGGGTTTCGCACCTCAAATGCCGCTCTTCGTAGTATTGAATAGCTTGCAATTGCACTGCACCGTGTTTCATTTAATCCTCTGAGTTTGGTAAGAATGATCGACCATTGGGAATAGTCACGAGTTCAATTAATGGTCAGACATTTATTTACTTCCAGACTAAACGGACTCCACAGTTTAAAGTTTTATTTTTGGAAAGTCGTAAGCTTCGTTTAGTTTTATGCCAATAGTCTGCTGAAAAAACAATGGTGAACAGGTTTCAGAAGAAGCCATTACTGAGTAATTGTTATGACAGTTTCGAGACAAGCCCTTGATCTAGGTCCAATGCAATGCCTTGAGACACGAAGGATTCTAGACAACCAGATTATTGTAATTATACTCACACCGCTTACTACGATTGGCTGCTTACAAGGCAAGTAATTTCAGGTTATCCGTGAAGTTCATAATCCTGCCCCTGTCTTCTCGTTCTCAAACATTGAGGAGCACACACATTTTATTTGACCAGTATTCCTGCCCTCTGCCTCCTCATGGCGGCCACCGATGACCTCAGAGGCAACTCTGAAGGCCAAAGAGAGGTGCGGCCGGATAGGACTAGTCACCCGCCGGACGTATGAACTTAGTATTAAGCCAGCAGAAGTACAGCCTAAATCCACCAAGAGTCTCTTAAACAGGGTACGAAGTAATACGTGGATTCATGGTCTTGAACTTGGTTTGTGGAACGTGCGTGCATGTAGCACTGAATGGAAACTCCGCCAGATAGTTGAAGAGACTCCTGATAGGGGTGGGGAAATTGTTGCCTTCACGAAAACTCGAATGAAGTTCTGCTACTTAGAAATAGATAATGACGGTTTTTCCAACTATGGACACAGTGAAAGCTCTAGCCCCAATGGAGTGGTGGCCTTTCTGGTCAAAAAGAGCATCGAAGATGAATTGAACCCAGTCTCAAATAGACTTGCCACACTAACCCTCTAAATTGGTTAAAACTCCTTCTACAAACTTGTGACCAAAATCTATGGATTACTTCTCTCTAGATGTACACAAATAATTATCCTTGGCGACTTCAATTGTAGACTGGGCTCTGATGCCCATAACATTGGCGCCAAACTAGTCGACCTATTCACCGATCGAGAAGACACAACAGAGAAATGACTAAGACAACTTCTCGAAGACTGACTTGGTACTATCCTTTGGGAAAAGGTGCTATTCTTGACCTTGTTCTGATAAAAAAGTCACATCTATTCCTTCTAAGTGATATACGAGCTGCTAGAAAGACAGATGCGACTTCTGATCACTGCCTACAAACAAGTATCCTCAAGCTCAAACCGCATATTAGAAAGCGCTTGGGTAAACGAAAGAATAGCACTTTGATGGAGAGCACAGACAGTCAAAAGCAAATGTGGCAACTGCCTTAAGGACTCGAACAAATCAATAAACGAAAGAACACACGAAGAACATCTCCAAAGGGAACTACCTCAGGACCATTTGACAACTGCATATGAAAAGACTGCTGCCAGATTTGTGGAGCGAAAAGCCGAGCGAAAGGAAAACGGATGGCATACAGCTATACGCAGTGAAGGAGATGAAGAACTCCTGCTATAAAAGCAGTAGAGAACGAATTGGCTCTCAAATCCATCAGGTGGGCAACCTGATTAGAATAGGGAAACAAGAATATCAAGAAGACAGACTAGCCTGCTTTCCAGTATACCTCGTAGAGAGAGAACTTCGTAAAGCCTTCATGCTCTTGACAGATACAATGAAGGAAAAGGCCTCATGGAAAGCGAAAGGTGCAAGGATACCGTTTAAGGCCAGAGCCACTGAAGATATTAGAAACTATGATTTTCTACCGAGAGACTCCCCAATTTCAATGGCGGAGATAGTGCCAACTAAAAGTAGAATAAAACTACACAAAAGTCCCGGCGAAAATAGAATTCGATCTGAGTTGCTAAAATGGAATTATCAGTATCTAAATGCCTGCCTTCTAAATGTTTTCAATGACGTCTACAATGGAACCACGAATTGTTTGACAAGGCTCAAAAGAACGACCTTTACTCTTCAAACTAACCTTCCGATTCATATTGAATGAAGCCTTATTCTCACTTAGCGAAGGCGCGGTTCAGATGATTGATCACTCGGGTGGAAAATGAACGCCAAATCATCTGGAATATGCAGACGATCTATGTTGTAGTTGTCGGACTAATAGAGCATTTGGCAATAACGCTGCATAAATAGGGAATGCAAATTGCAGCGGACAAAACCCTCTGGCTTCAAGCTGGAGCCGGGAAGGATCAAATGCCCCTTGAAGCAGCAGGAATGTCACTCCGACGTGCCTCAAACCTCGACTACCTTGGCTCCATAATCCAAGACACCGGTGAGCCAGACGGAGCAATGAAAGCAAACCTAGTCAGGGCAAGATGGCACCAAACACGACTACAACCGTTCCCTGTCCCAACGAGTCTCAATAACTACCTGAAATCAACTTTGGTGTGCATTCTGTGTCGATTCTGTGGTCATTTATGTATTATCTACTACTGTCTTGAGGGTAAGATACAACAATCTTTTACAAACAATTCGGAATACGGCTTGATGCGTGCTTCTTGTTTTGTACTCATGAATAGACGAAATTGTAAAGTAACTGCGAAATGAGCTGCCGATGCGTAATTCAGCAAGTTTATTCAGACAAAGAGGTTGAACCTATGGAAGAGTTTGAAAATGGACAAAGACGGTCTGATGCTCTCCATACTTGAGTGCAACTTTGGAAACAGGGAAACTAAAAAAGCCTCACATTTAAGAAATTGGATGCTTCATGGCGAGAGCACTCCGAATCATGGCTACTGAATCCAAAGGAAAGCATCAAAGTTTGAGATGATAATTATACACCTAGATTGATAGAAGAAAGGCTATGTGGCATTGTCTGTACTAACGCAAACTGCCACAGATATTTCACCACAACAGAGGAGATGCAAAGATACGTAAGACAAGTTGGTGGAGAAGGAGGACACGAATCTGAAAAGATACTGGACTATGGGCTAAACTGCCCTCTCAGAGACTGCCTTAAAAGACACAAGACTCAAGGATAGCCAGAGGAACATATAAGGGATTGTGACCTTTCGGTTACAATAGCAGAAAATGAGAAGCCAACAGAGAAGAAGACCAAACGATGCTCTAGAGAAAGTAGAGGAACTGAACACGTTGGAGGAAAAAACTAGAGTGGAAGGCACGAAAAATGACTACGAAGACAAGATTATTCGGCTGGATGAACAACACAACTGCTCTAACTAGGCTACGAATAACACTTGCCCACACAGTGGCTACTAGAAAAGAACACCTGGATAAGGACAAACAGACGAGGACAACGAGGTGCTGCAAAGAATCGTAACTGAAGAATGAACTGCCACGGCATCACGAAGCATGTTGAGGAAGGACCAGGGAGGCGAAGACGTCAATTTAACTGTTCTATGCTATGTGAATATGTCTAGTTGTTGTACAAGCACTTTGCATTTCTGTTATACAGCCAATAAGTCCCTGGGACTTGCTCAATGGATTGGGATGAATAAAAATTTGACCTCAGTAGAGCTTTCGATCGTCAGCGACGATTCTTTGGCCCCCTCAGTGTATTGAGCGGCTAGAAATCTAATACGCTGTCATTCATTCTCGTCTAAAGACGGGTGCTATTTACTCTCAACATCGATGCCGGTGGTTTGAGGGAGCACGAATAATAGATAACTATTCTCTGTGAGGAGTCGAGCCTCTTCAACTTCTTTCTGTTGGACTTACATCCACTTTGAGCTCCTTACTGGATTTTGTGGAACTTTCCTTTGAGTGCCAACCTGGACAGCATGTGGAACATCTACTGCTGACTACTAGCCTGCCATTGCAGACCAGCACCAATGAAGGAAATTTCAAAGTGTTTAGAGGCCTTAAGCAAGCCATAAAATTAACTATAAAATGCTAATTAACCAGGGGAAATCAGAACCGCTTCTACTAGTTCGGTCCATCTGAACTGGACTTTGAATAAATAACCTATCCTATGGGTTGATGGAGGCAATCCCATGCAACAACCGGAGACATCCATAATGATCTAATCGAGGAGTCAGAGTACATGCCTGATGTGATGATGTGAAAGTATATAGGGACCGATCGTTGAGGTGGAAATTTAACGAGAGTTAAAGAATATTAAATTTTATGACTCAACAGCCATTCAGAATGACGGTTCTTTGAAAAATTAAAAAAATAATTTGAAGTGATTCACAATGGTAGCGAGTGGAATAAAGCAACTAGAACAATAATTACAAACCCTTACAATTACCTCTTCGGCTTGACCAATGTCATTCCCTCAAGTTCACATGTACCAGCATAACTGTGCTGAGTTACCCTTGGTATCCGAGTCAATCTATTGCGATGTTGGGGCATTTCAAGCCCTTTCTTCAATATGAAATCATTCGACCTGTCTCAATTGCGCTTTCACTCCTAAGTTAATCAGCTTATTGTAATATTTCACGGAATGCGGTTAGTTTTATCAAAATCGTGCATTCAAACAGTCTCACTTACTCTTCAATTCCGAAATCAGCAAGTGAACTCTAACAAATCTTCAACTTATACATCATCACTCCAACACGCCTGCCTGTAATGAAGGGCTCATTTAAGATGTCATAATATTCTTTACATTATTTGCTCGCTGTTAGTTTTCAGTATGCGTGTTTATTTTATTGAGGTCTTTGTATCCTTTGGAAACAACACTACAACCATTTCCCCCTCTCAAGTTAATAGTTTGAGTATGTGAATAATGTTGTATGCATCGGTGCAGATAGAAAGCTGCTTGCATTTATCTAGCAAACTTAAGCATTCCAGATCAAAATGATGGAGTTCAGTTTCAAGATTCTGCGATGCATTGTCTATGAAATGTTGGCACACTAATCGTGCAGTGATTTAGTAAGCAAGCCATTAACTGCCCGTCAAATTTCTACCAATCAAAGGACGTCAGAAGCGTTTTTGTCAACCCGAACTAACCATTCTCATGAAATAGAACTGAAATCCCCCATCGAACTACTGTCTGCTACTTTACAAGAAAAGTACATTCAAACATTAGGAGGCTGCTTGAGTCAGTAGACATTCGGAATGTCAGTTCTGCGAAAATATTTAAAATTAAGATTAAGTGAATCATAATTCGAGAAAAATAGTGTAGCTGTAACAAAATCCAACTGAAAGTCCACTTTTGACAATGGTCTCGAATCAATCCGATTTGGATTTTGAATTTGTTTCAGAACTTTCCGTCTGAATACTTGTCGATATACCAAATACGATGAACTCACCTGAGAGCCTTCGACAGCTAAACTCAAATGGCAAAGTTGTATGGCTTCAAGAACTGTATTTGGATCACGGACATCAATATACTAATGAAATAAAGGCGAGTGTGCAGGCAGGAAGTCTACAAGGACAAGACGCGGTCAATGAACGAGCATGGTTAAACGAATCTGCAATGATTTAAAGAATGAAACAATATATTTAAAGTCAGCGCAATAAGAGATATTGTAAAATTGTAAAAGAGTCCGTAATCAGCAACGAGAGCGTTAAAGCAAAGATACTCTAATTAATATAAGGAGCTCTCATGGATATGTTTGAAGTCACTTGCCAACTTATGATTGAAACAGCTAGTGAACTTTGAGGGAACGAATTGAAGCATCGAAAGTATTGCAACAGGCCGACCCAGATCACAACGGCAAATCAAACCAGTTGATGTCGCCTAGTACCAGCATAAGTTTCGATGCTTGGATGGATACAAGTCGCGTGCCTCCAGACCTTGATAACACGTAAGGCACACTTTATGCTGGTACTTGGGAACCCTGTTGAGCAAAATCGGCCAATTGGCAGTAAGTCGCAAACCGAAGACCAAACACCACTTATGAGTGGCATAAGCTGCGTTAATAAAAATACAGACATCTGCGCATCTGCCTCACAGTGGCGACTTATCTAACCAGTGTGACCAGTTTCAAGAAGGACTTCATTTGCGCAAAACACGAGCATGAATGCCGATGGAAACGACCGCGAGAATGAATGTGATCGGATGTGTAGAGCACCTGCTTCTTCTGGTACCGACATGCATCCACGGCATACCCAACATACGCATTATGATCCATCTCTCACATCTCCAATGGTGCCACTGCATCAACTCACGACAATCGCCCACGCGTCGTGGCCAAATACAACAAACACGCAGTCACAAGATGCTCAATATGCACACCAACATTGGCATTTTCGTCCTTCTCCCTTCCATGAAGGCAACACTGCCTTGCTTGCAGCACCACATCACCAACTCCAACACTTCCAAGTGCCAGTTGCAGTCCATGCTGCAGTTGGTGCTACAACAAACGGTTTGTTCAGCTTCACAATCATTCGTTTATGCATTAGGTCGAGTTCTTTGCTGCTGTAGTCCCGTGAATACTTTCAAATGCAAACATGATGTCCGTGCTAAAGTCACTCAGTTATTGTCACTAGCATTGTCATTGTTCGATTGTCCTGCAAGTGCAATTGCCCAGTGTAGCAATTAATTCCGTTGCAGATCACACTTCAAGACGGAGACCGAGAGCCAACTTCACACAAAGCCAAACAGCCTATTTGCAGTCCTTCTATCAGCATAATGCCTTTCCCAGCCAGAGACAACGCCTCAACATGGCTTCCACTCTCAACGTCCACCAGGAAGTCATCCACAACTGGTTCAAAAATCGTCGATCTGAGGAGAGACGTGGAAGGCTTCCAGACTACCTCCCTCTTCACCGAGATGGTATTGCACCACGTGCAAGTGAGCAGCCTGCAGTCGAGCCATCCGATGTCCACATTCGTGAGCATTCTCTCGCGAGGCAACGCGGTAATTAATCATTGTTACTTAGATAATGAGCCTTCAGTTTGTGCCAATTGTGACAATTCCATCATTTTATGCCGGCCGGGGAGCCGGCCGGGGAGCCGGCCGGACTTACATTGCAGTAGTCGGTCAGGCTGTTGCCTTTTTGCTTTTACATACTGGATATTTAGTAGAGGCATTCGATATGGATGACACATGAACTAGTTGATTTTCATGTTGACCACAGGAAATGCCATCCAACGTGTACGCACCTACATCTTGCCGCATCAACGACATGTTCTGGAGCAGCGCTTTCGGCAAAATCGGCATCCCAGCTTCGAAGAATACAATCAGTGTGCTCAGGTCCTTGGACTATCGTTGTCAGCTGTTAGGAATTGGTTCAAGAACCGGCGTCAACTAGAAAAGCGGCTGGAGCTGCAACAACCTGCCACCACTGATACAACATGAAGCGTTGCGTACGTCTTCTCTTCATGCCTTTTTCTACTGTGTATTTCTTGTTTTGAGCCATGTACCGAGTAGTATTTCATCAGTATGTAAACATTGGAACTGGTCTAATCACTCTTCTTTTCGGTAGTTATCTAGTGCATTTTTAATTCACAAATAGGGACCTCTTTATATTCTCGCAGCTAACAATTCACTGGCTGGTATTTAAGACGCGGTTATGTTCCTCCTCTGTTTTGTTCAGTCTTGGAACTGACTATTCCTGTTTATAATATTGAGATTTATGTTGCCGTTGAAGTCCTATTTCATAAAAATAGATAGCTTATGTTGATAATTTCAATATACTGTATATGATTATTTTATACTTTGTAATCCAACGCGTTATAAAAATTTGCTTCGAGCTATTTCCAATTTAAAAATTAGGAAATGTTTATGAAGTCATATTCGAATAACATACACATGCCCAAACGCCTTTTGCGGGGATGTAGCAAGCAGTTTTGTGTATGGAAAAACATGAGTGCAAGCTTTCATTCCTTCGTCGCAAGTGACATTGCCGTAAGAAATTCTCTTTCCTCACCCATAAAATGTGTATTTGCTAGTCACAGAGACCATTCCTACAGTTTCTGAGGTATGCTGTGCATTTCTTACTTTCTGATCAACTAGTATCAGTTTGTGGCTCAAAATAACTGGTCACTGAAAAACTTTAAAATGTATTGAATTGGTTTAAAGTAGTAATAAGGCAAATGGATCCTTACTTGAAGTGAAATGACTGACTCATAAAGTAACTGAAAATCCTTTCACCTACATCTCATTCTACAATACCACGTCTGGTGCCAAGATGATGGTATATTCCGGAGGCGAACATAGCTTCATGATAATGGACCGTCTTCTCTTGGTACAATTTTTGACCAGTAAGTGGTGCGGCGGCTATTCAAAATATGTCTGGATATGGAAATGGCTTTCAGTAAAATCGCATGTAAACACAAACACATACCTTTGAAGTCATGTTAACTTTAAAAAATTACCATCAACAGCTCAATGGTTACTAAAATCGCAGCTTTTCACTTTTCTGCCACACAAAACATTACCAGAAGAATGTTCAAAAAGTTTTGCCGCAAATTATCTTTTGATGATTTAGACACCAAGAATTGTAACGTCAGCATCAGTTGAAGTTTTGTGCTGTCTGATACCCTACTGAGCTTCACTTGGAAATAAATCACTTGCGTCCAATGCAACTGGATAGCGATCCCGATTGTTACGACTCCCTTAACTATGCAGCACCAGCGATTTACTGGTAAAACCGTGAAGTATTGTTAACGTCAATTGGCATTTCTGGATAATTTGATAGTAGTGCTGCAAAAATAAAGCATTGAAGAATCCTAATTACAAAGCGAATGCACGACATTCAGACCATCACCGCAATCTAATCAGCTGATTGGTTCTCGAACTAAGTGAATTCAAAATCATTTGTGCTGAACTGGCATTAATACCCACATTTAAATAAGCATCAATTTCAGAATTAATCTGTTGCAGGTTCAGTGATAGCCTTGCTGTTTAGTTGACGATGATTTCAGCTGCGGGTGGCATCAATCTCCTCTTTAGCAAAACCTGATTTAAGGGTGTGAAATCGCGTTAGCATAAGAAACCGCAGTATCCAATTCTATAAAAGCGTTCATACATACAAACCGGCTCCCATTTCTAAACTAAAAGCATGATAATTCAAGCTGACCTAGCTGGATTTTCTCCCCAACCGTTGGCAGATCGCCACGTTAGTCAGATTTACATCACACTATACCCATTGGCTACCTAGAACAATAGATTCCGTTGATTTGATTTCAGTTTATTAGCTTTCTTTGCCCTGTTAAATAGCGAGCTAAATCATATGAATAAACGTGATCTGTAATAGCCGAAAATTAAGGTGTAAAACATTATTCAACGCTTCATGTGCGATAGTTTAAAATGAGAACAGTTGAAATGCAGACGGCAAAGAGTACATCCCTGGATGGCATTGTGGTATTGGGTAACGGCAATCCTCCCTGGAACCATTCATTTCAGAAGAAAGAAATATTTAACCCTCCCATATCTAAGGACATCTTCGGCATATCTTGATGCCTAAATGCTCATTATCGACATGTCATTTCGGTACGAAAACTATTTCATGTATTAACTTGGGCTATCTGAGCCCTAATTGAACTCTAGTCGACCTTAATTTACAAAACCATCCTACGGAAGCTCACGGTGAAAATCAATAATTCAAGGTTGGTCTGAGTCATCGCCACTACATGGATCTCTTCAATCAGCAGAGTTTGTAAGAAGCAATCAGTTAAACTCGCAGTGAGGGCGCACTTATTCCGCTTGCTTTGCTGTTCATCATGTAAATTGGATTGTTTGAAGGGTCCAATAAAGGAAAATCATTGGATTGAGCTTCCGGATGTTCCATCGATTGTGTCATAGCCAGATCGCCATGGTAATAGCGAAGCTACTATCAGCTGTGTTGCAGTGAGTTGAGCTCATTCGATTTCAGGCATGCCTCTGTCTAACCTTCAAGCCAGCTAATCAGGATGAGAATATTGCTCATTGGAATTTGAAAATTTGGTGCATTAATCGTCATTTCAATCATGGGTCTGGGTCGTCGTTCTAGAAGTCCCGATGCATCTTCTTCTGAAGCTCCGGCTGAGAAAATTGCCAAAAAATCAAGTGAGTTAGTTAAGACTTGGTGTTTTACTTTCATTCTTCAACAGCTTTATTGGTTTACGTTTTACTTCTTGCATTTCAGTGGTTCTAAGAACTCTATCTAAATTAGCTTAAAGCTAATATTTTCTGCTTTTAATCGTAACCTTTTAAGCGTACGCTATCATATAGCCCTCAAAATCTCCGCTGATAATTAGAATTTGGCATTCTTCAAATGTTTCCAATGCCATATGAAACATGCACAATGCTCTTACTGAGTGCTTAAGCTTTGAATTATAATAATCATTATAATTCTTAAATTTTTATGCATTATTTTAGCAGAAATAGCCAAAATTGCTATCTCAAGCCGCTCCCTGTTAGTTTCGTCTTCTTCGAAGTTGAGTTTATAGAGTAATGAGCTCTAAAACAGTGCTGTTGCAAAAAAATACACACCCTGCTTCTTTAAGAATTATTCGATTTTACTCAAAGCATGGCCATCCTATTTTTGACTTGGTTGACGAGTTTGTTGTTGACCTGAGCATTAAATGATCACGAGTCAGTTGAACGCAAAATGTTGAGCGCTATTTGTTGGATATTTTCGACTAATGTTTTCGAGGTCACCTGAATCGAGTACCAATTAGGCATCGAATTTGAGAGTATATATAATAACCATTTTGATATCCTCGCGTATTATCAACTTTGCACTGAGCTGAGTGAACATGGGTTCGTAACATGCGCTGCTACCTAATCCCACTAACGCATGGTGACTTCAACTGACACACGCTTTCCCATTCCAGATTCAAGCGACACAATTTCAGAAAAAGCTACTTCTACTATTTCTAAGGAAGTTACTGAAGATTGTGTAGCAGCGTCAGTGATACCACGGGAAATGTTGCCTTGTATGACCACAGTGCCTCACGCTATGATGTCTAAGGATTCTCACCCTGCACTTGCAAAAGGCAAGCGGCAGGATTGGTGTCGTTGGCCCATATGCAAGGACTATTATAAAAGTGGCACCTGTCCTTACGAAGGAAATGTGGAAAAAGGAGAAAACCTGTGTCCAATGGCCCATGTTCGAGAGGAGGATGGGGTGTCGGAGACTTCCGATGGATTTGTCCGCATATGCTTTGACTCTATGGGTCTGATTCAGGTTTGTTGAATACATATTTTAATCTTCCAGCCTTAGCGTAGCCAACTAAACTCACTAATAGACACCGTGTCTTTTAGGACTCCTACCGGAAAAGGTATAATAGTGGGATCATGTTGGCTATCTTCCACAATTGCCCTTGTGTTGCAAGCTAGTATTTTAAAAGATTTGGTGGTTTTGATGGATAGCTATGCCAGTTCACGATAGATGGGGAATTGTGTTTGCACTACGACGTTCATTTTCTGATTGATTGTGCCCTTTATTGCTCTTTTGTGATGCGTTTGAATTATTATTCGACAACTCTGCTTGCTCTACAGCCGGCCTGTCATCGAGCTAGGTGCTCGTACTTTCATCCACCTCCGCACATCCGTGATCAGATTATTGCGAGACGTCATGCGCAGTATCTTGAGGAAAAGCAAGCCAAGATCCTGCGCAGTCAAGCCATGCAGTCGGCACTGATTCAAATCCCTCAAACAGCTGCTGTGAATCCGTTCATTTACATCACTGACCCTATGAATTTACCCTATAATCAACTGATGATGTACAATGGTTGCCTTATGCCCGATTTGACTTCAGCGAATCTGCTGACTGCGGGCAGAACCCCCTATGTAGGCACTGATACTAGTAATACAAAGGTACCGCAAACGGTTGGACTTCAGTCTTCGCAGATCGCTTACCCTCAGGTCTTGCCGGTAATAATTGTTCCTTTTTATAATTTACCGGACATGTTTTAACTGAAAAATCTTCTGCATTTTACTCAGTCTCCTGCCGTGATTCCTTCGATCAGCTGCGCCGAATATCTGTCGAAACTAAACGCGCAATGTATTCAAGCACAACGAGCTGATGCAATCGCACCGTATAGCTGGTTGCCATTAGCCCAATTCAATCCGACCCTGTTTGGAGCGGTTGTTCAACCACCTACTGCTTTCACCTTTCAACCATTGGGAGCACTAAATTCAGTTGCTCAAGCAATAGCACTGCCTCCAACATCAAATGTTCTTTCCTGCATTCCAACTGCAACGCCTGTTTCCGCTAATGCAACGCAATAGACACTTGATCAACTTTTTGGTCGTCAGGTCCGTTGACTAATTGAACTCAAAGACAATTTCAATTAAAATCGAATTTTTTTCAATATTCTTTTCAATTTGAAATATGAAACGAATCGGACCTACTAGATTCATCAAGCCAGGTTAATCTTTTAAAAAGATGTTATGCTCTTAGAATTATCAGCTTCTAGCTGTTTCGCTTAGTCCTCTCTATTGAGTAAAGGTGGTAGCTCTGTACTATTATAGATTCTTTAGATTTTTAGCTCTTGTGCACATAAATCGGCTTTCGGGTGACTGATGGCTAGTACAGTAATTTGTTCACCTCGGGAAAGCTCTAAAAGTAGTTCCGGGAAGACGCTGCAATGGATGAAACTGATAAAAAGTTGTTTGTATGGCGCTAGATTATGGATGATTTCACCTCCATTAAAATTATGTTAGTTTGTGGCTGATGTCGGAAAACTAGATTCTCAGGAATTGCCAGATAAATTATCAAGCCGGTCAGGGGGGCCAAATTGGGCCGTTACTCGTGAGTCGAGCGTTTAAAGTTGATAAAACAATAGCTCTATCAGTTCTGTCTACTTTGTAGAGTATTTGTAAAATATCAGAGATAATAATGAAAAATGGTAGATAGATGCTATTATTGACGCTAGTTCGCTTTGCCATTGCATAGCAGCCTAAAAGAGCTGTCAGATAATTGTACTCGTAAAAAATTGCTTTAAATTTGAGCCTTTGATTAACAGTATTAAACGAATAATTAAACAAAAACAGCAGTTTGCCTTCCATGCCATTCCCTAAAAGAGGCAGCCTGCATTTGAAATAGTACTTCCATAGGTGCCCTTACTTGATCAATTATTGTTTTTGTCAAAATCTTTCTGCATGTTGCTTCTAGGCTTCTCTAAAAATTAGTCCGAAAAAATTATTTTTTGTTATTTAAGAAGACGATTAAGCACGTTTGGGAACAATCGAGATTAAATTCGAATTATATTTTCAGTTAGAATGCTGATTAAATGATAACTCCCGGCATAGGTGTATTGGGAATAAATGGTCCTTTCGCTCAGACCTTGTTGCTACTTATCTAAACGCAGCAGTTTCTATTGTTGAGTCTTCAGTTCGATGTTTCATGCCAAGGTCAAATCACGGTGTGATTACTCGAATACTCTAGGGCGATCACAAATCACTGGTTAGGGATTGAAATCTCAAAAGTAAAAATAATAGTTAAAAACTCTGACGGTTGCTTTCTTACTTTTATCCAGCTCTCTTTAAACTCTGGAGTTTACTTAGTAATAGTCGCATATTTAGTCCTCAAATAAACTGAGGTGGTAGGTCATTTTCTTTTTCAAAGTAACAGACAAACCAATGATGAACGGATGGTGGTTCGTGCATAAACAGAGATCTTCATTACTTGCTTGCGCACAATTGCGCACAGCACTACATGTTTTATTTTTGTTTATTTACTTCCCAATCATTAGAGCAAGTCCCAAGGACTTATTGGGGGAACAACAGAAGTACAAATAGCTTTTACAACATGTAGCACACAACAGTTAACACAGAAGACAGTAAAGGCAGTTATCGACGTCGTCGGTCCTCTGGTCACGTTTTAGGCATGGTTTCATCGTACAGGTCGCAGTTCAACTTCGTAGTGGTACCTCGTCCGCCCTCGACATTGTTAAGGGCGGACAATCTTTATACCTTCTCCAGAAATCTTTTAAGCTATCTGGCGGAGATCCCATTCATTGCCACGTTCCACAGTCCATTTTGAGAACATGGATATAGGCATTCACGTCGTCCCATGTTTACCAGGCTGTATGTAGTTGTACCCCTGCTGGCACAATCTAATTCTGTATACGTTCACAGATTGTCAGGACTCACAAGCCCTCCTTGCCCGACGCCTACCTCTCCAGATTGGTAGCTCATATTTGGTGTGTGTGTCTCGATATTATTTTGTCAAATTTTTGGATATTCTTCTGAAGCATCGAGCTCCAACTATCGCATCCAGATTACGAATGCTTTGCGATAAAATAATTAGTAATGAAATCAAAAAAGTACTTGGTTATGCATTTCATGGTAAATGTATTAAACTTTATTGCAGTTTGTTTGAAAGAAGCAATCGGACATTCAATTTACTTCATAGTGGCCGAGTACTGCATTAAGGGTACAGTCTAGTTTTTCTCGACAAATATGTATTCACAGATAAACTTTCTGGATAGACCATAAGCTATGACAGCGATCATAGACAAACAGACGAATCTTCATTTGCCTTGTGTCTACACCTCTATATAATTTATTGTCGTTGCTTGAACTTATGGATTTAAAGCATGTAACTTAAAGTCTTTAACCTTAGTTTAAAGGGATATTTAAGGATGAGTGGTAACTTGCAATCCAAAACTCACCACGGGGTCCTATGCTGTCAACGTGGTAATGGGAGCTGATGTCTAGCGGGAACTGTGAGTAGGATCGTATATGGCCAACCAAAAATTTTTCATTTCAAGAGAGCTCACTACATCCTTTGATTCTCCATCGAAGAAGGGATTTAGTGGTAAGCTCACTGGTTAAATAAGTGTCACTCTTTAAGCTTTGCAGTGCCCATGGGCATCAACCTTATCTGTGAAGAGGTTAAATTATTGCTAGCCTCTAATTAAGGCAGTTCACCAAAAGAGATTCTGTCCAATTCGAACTTGTATTAACTGAGAATTGATCAAGGCAGATTAATATACAAGAACAAGATAACTTCCAACCTAGGAGAATACGAATAAAGCTGAACTGAATCACAGGAAGTGAAAGAATTTTAATTCGGATAAAGCATTAGTCAAGTAAGATGGAACTGATTCAGCAACTTGGACTTACGCTACAAATGGAAATTCGGATTCCTCGAACACTATTTGCCCTTTCGTTTACGACAGCGGAAATGCATAATGGTGCGTAACATGGAGATCTAGAAGTTGCGTTATCGCACTACCTGAATCGCACAGATTTCCAAGCATGTTCAGGAGAATGTGCACGATAAAAAACTTCAACGTGCACAAAAGTGGTGGATCGATGATGAAATATACTTGTTTGGCGCACCAGATGGAATGTGTTGCAGCACATGTATGCAGAATTTCTAAATTTATTTCTACTTACTGGTGACAAAACGGTAAACCGAAACGTGGTCACTGTAAGATAGGCTCAAATAGGCTGATAGTTTCCAAACGAAGCTAAGTTAAGGCTACGAATCTTTCAGTAGGTTTGAGGTTCATACAGCATACTACTTTGGCTTGTACTGGTGACTTTAAACTTTGAAGGAGTGAATTTTATGTGTCGAATAAAATTTATCACATAATCTACCTTGCAAGCCTTGGGAGTACAGCAAATTGGTGCCCTTGATCACTACTGTTAGAAAAAATGGCAGGTCAAAGTCCGGAACTCGCCACTTGGTCAATAGTTCGATCGAGTTTCTAGTCTGAATTTTCATTTAACCAAGCTGACTTCTAAGAGTGATGATGAAAACTGTGCTTGCAGAGCTGCCTATTGAATTTCAGTAAAGCCTATGCCAATAAAAAAACAAATGATGACTTTCGGTAAGCAATAAAAATGATAGAAATGACTACTAAATGATAGATATAATGATGAGTTTAAGTCAGAATATCCTCCCCTAACGAAAATATTAAATTGGTCAAGTACAAATCTCGAATGATTTTCTATTTAACGCAAGATTATTCCCAAATTTTTTCTAATGCTTGTTTGTTTTAATGCACTAAGAAAGCTTGCGAGCTGAATTCAGCGATTTCAGATCCAACGGCTTGCCATTTCAATGCGTTCATTGTAATAATAACATAAATTCCTCACTATTACGGCGTGATTCGGGGAGAAATGGCTGTTGCTGCGTTTAACCATAAAAAAGGATCTTTTAAAACTGGACAAGAGGTCGAATAAGTATTTCAGACTTATTTGGGTAGATTGTCTCAGCCAATAACAGCTTACAATTCATAGGGAATCATTCAAAATAATAAATTTGAGTTTCGAGGAAAGGGACCCATGGAATTTGTGAATTTTCACTCTTGGCATTTACAGTGAAACTTTGATTTCTTAAATCTTGGTTCGAAATATGTGCCTGTTTTGCTCACTGATTTCCGATATGTTGTTTAAGCTTGGCAATTAGCGTTTATCAAGTCGTTGATTCCAGATGCCTTACCAACTTTGCAGTTTTTCTCATACAGAACCAAAGGGAGTAATGATGCTTGAGTGAAGGGATGTGGCACTGACTGCTTGCTGTCCAAAGTTTAAAACATTAAATACCTTTTTATTTTATGATAGTCTGCTTCAGCAGCTGACTTCGGAGAGCAGCAATTTACTCTAGGACAATCAGGATGACCTAGATGGGTCTTGCGTTGTTAAGATGCGCTCCGTGCCCAATCACAATTTCAAGGTCTTTTGACCTCCCATGAAATGATTTCCATTGATCAAACCCTTGCCGAAATCTTAATTGCAGTCAACCGAAACTCTCCTAGAACTATAAATCTTACTAATCTGAGCTCTGCCATCCAATTGCCATGAAGACATTGTTCCGATGAAATCAGCCTTTAGGTGAGAAGGCCAGCATGCTTCCTCACCCGAAATTTCAAATAGCTCGACTATTTGAAGCATGCATACTATGGCATTGCCTTAATACTTCTGATCGAAATGTCAGAATGGCACCTTAAACATCTCGATTCTTGAATAAGATTGTGTTGCTATAATTACCGGCACCTACTATTCGAAAAGTTTTGTGATCAATGGGATTTGGTAATATACCACTAAGTTTTAACGTTTTTTCTCTAATTGAGGGCCCGAATTAGAGTAGAGAATCGCACCAAATGATTCTATCAGCATTCGACTAAATATAACTAGGAGTATTTGAATAGGTTGTAGTGACCGCTTTACCAAAAATCGTTCGATTTTGACCAAGCCGACAAAAGCGAAATTTATAAAAATTTTATTTTGAAGTTTTTCGATTCTGCAACACGATAAGTTTGATAGTTTTCATTTATAGCATATCGTTTTATCAAAACACGGTCGCGTACATTCCAGGAAATCGAGCACTCATTTGCGCCTAAATGCAAGCAGAGCTCCAGCTTTTGTGCAAAGAAAGCGCATTTCGGTTCAAAACCTGAGTGGGTAGGACGTATAGTTGTGCTTCCACGATTGTAGGCCTGTCATTTACCATTCCTTTCTTAGATTAGCGCCCACTAGTCAAACACCCGCACAACCGCTAACTCAATAATTTATAAAGTTTATATTCAAATCAGGAAATCAGTCGAAGATCCAGCGCTTCAGATTCTCTGAGGGCTTGTGTGATTCCAGTTAAGCGATGTATTTTAACAAGAAATATTTTATTTTTTATTTTCTCCCCACCCATTAGGGCAAGTCCCAAGGACTTATTGGGGGTACAATAGAAGTACAAATAGCTTTTACAACAAGTAACGCACAACAGTTAACATAGAACAGAGTAAAAACGTTTGTTGATGTATTCGGCTGTCTGGTCTCTTCTCTGGCATGGTTTCGTCGTACTGGTAGCAATTAAACTTCGTAGTTTCACCTCTTTGGTCCTCGTCCGTCCTCATATATCCACCAGAGGTCACACCTTCAGCCTTCTGGCGGAGATTCCGTTCATTGCTAAATGCACATGCACTCCAAAGTCCATATTGAGACCAGGAATCCAAGGATTTAGGTCGTGTCTCCTTTACCAAGCTGTAAGAAGTTGTAATTCTGCTGAAATTATCTAATTTTATACTTCCGGAGGGTGGTTAGTCCTTAATGGCTGCCCCTGAGGTTATCGGTGGTCACCACGGGGAGGTTGAGAGTAGGAATGACCACCATTAACTAGAAATATTAAAATTTTGGCTGCCTAAATTTCAACCTTGAAAAGGTCAAAACTAACAATAATTTCGTAGATGATGCTGATAATAGAAAATGCTGAATTTATGCTCACCATTTAATGTATTTGAAAAGGGAACCCAACGCTCATCTTTGGAAGCAGGTTATAAATAGCAACAAATAAGGCTGGTCAGAATGCGAATAACGACGAACAATTTCGATTAGTATCACAATAGTTGTGGTGCACTATTTCAAAATAATGATAAACTGGTAAAGCGCTAGTTACAGGAATATTCTGGACCATACAAGAACGATAATTTTGGTACAGCAGCAAACAAAGCTAAAGTTATGGCGTTATTCAAGCAAATTAAGGAATGCTTTCATGATTAATGGAGAAGTCATCCAAAAATGGAGTACGGGAATTCATTGCAATTACTGGTTGAAGTTAAAAGTAGGGTTATGGAAAAGAATCGTAGGTTACGCTAAAGGGTATCTATATCTGTATCACCGAACAATGGAGGTCTAAATGACTCAAGTTTGAAAATCGGGACCCAATCCATGCAGGGGTTTAAGCCATATTAATAAAAACAACTTAAAGAAAATTAATCCATGAACTTGTCACGTGGAAGATTATCTGGAGGTCTAAAAGCCCGTGGTAGGATGCATTTCGTCCTCCTTATATAAGCTGAAACCTGATTGTCAAATGTGAGCATCAAATGGAAATATCAAACTATCGAAGATGGTAAACAGGAGTTAATAAGTAGATTTGACATTTTCCCTATCTAGCCAGTCAAGAAGAGAACGATTTCCTACCTAAATTTTTAACTGATTAATTCGAATATTAGGATTAAAAACGAATTAAAATGTGAAAGAATTCAGGAAAGGTGTTAGCCATTGATATATGATGGTTGTTTTGGTGCAGTTCTATTTTAACTCGTCGCAAATATTATTCCTTCAACAGTGCATACCATTCCTTGAAGATTTGGCGGAAGCCTTCTCTATGAAGTAGCAACCATTCCATTTAAAACCGAATGCACGGTGCTCGTCTAATTGCGGATCAACTACCTTGGTGATAGTCAGGCCTGCTGAATTGTTTACTAGTACAGAACCGTTGGTCATTTTCCGTCTTGCCCAGCTTCCATTCACTTAAAGGCTGACGTTGATAGCTCAGAAGCGTTAATTCATTCCTCTTCTTCCCATGATAGACATTGAAAAACGTTGTTTTCCAACAAAATCCTGACTATTATTATTAACTAGATTATTCTGCATCTTAATTCCCTTTCAACTGCAGTTGAATTTGTTAAATATTTCTCTGGAGATTGCCTTCCGGTATCAGAATGCCTTCTTTATTGTGACAAATTTTGAATTAAAAAAGCGGGAGTCTCAATTGTCTTTGTTCTCAACAAGATAAGAAACTAGACTCACATGATTTTAGTATTTTCCGACAATGATGCTATTTTAAAATTAATGTTTAGGAAACTGAGGATTTCATATACCTTAAGCTGATCCCCTAATCGGAATGTTAGAGCAATTGAAAATTGAAGGTTATTTTGAGTGCGACCCATTTAAGAAATAAAGACATCGGAAAAAAATATTCTTATACATGGCTATCACCGCTCTTTTCCAAACTTAGCTCTCAATTTTGCGGACAGTTGGGATTTGCAATTCCTTTGAACCACAGGAACAAAGTCAAATTTTTTCCCTACAAACAACTTCTTAACTGCGCTCTAGTAGAAAAAAAAAACATTTGTGGCTCATAAAATGCAGAAAAGTGTCGAGTTAATAAGGGGTATCATGTTCTTGAACTAGATTAGACATCAACATTCTCCTATTTCTTTGATGGGATTAATCGGTAACTTTTTCATGTTGCCATCATCTTTTGACCCCAAAACTTTTGGAATCGCACTTTTAGCTGAGCTTCTGCAATTAAAATTTTAAAATTATAAAAGAGTACAAACTTGCTTCTTCTTTGCTGTGTAAAGATTGGGCGCTGGATTCGGTCATCAGGATGCCCTTGATGCTGGTGTCACTGGAACTCACTGAAAGAAATCGCACATCAGATGAGAATCACAAAGGAGTCTACATATCCAATCAAAAAAAATTTTTTAATTGATTCAGTTACAATTTAAGCTCTAATCTGCTGAAACTCCGCCGTAAATGGGTTGAGATGACACTGAAGTACGGGTAACGGCATTACTTTATAGAATAGCACGTTGTATCAGATCAAAAATTTTAAACACAATGTAAAAAGCGTTTACCTGGATCAAGTTTCCACAACGATAACATCGCCATTTCTAAAGAAGTGATATTGGGACCCCATTTAAGATGATCACTGCGTACACCGAAATTGTGTTTCCATTAGTGGACTCACACTTCAAATTTCATTCTTTCCTTGACAATTTCTTAAATATATAATTATGTTAAACTTTGAAATATACAATGGATATTTCAAAAACCATTCATCATAGCCGTACACTCCTTTGTCGGATTGGAAACTGTCTAGTGAATATGGAATCATTGACATCTAACATGGTTCAAAAACCGAACGGTACACTAAAGGGATGACGCAAATATTTCATAGTAAATATGCTAAGCTGTTCCCAGACAGATCATTAAGGATTTTCCAACCGATTCATCAGATTTATTCACAAATTTTGAGCATGTGATGTGGTCTAGGTGCTTGCGTATAATGAAAGTGTCTGATAATCCGCCTCAATTTAGCTGTGAAGTTAGCAAGCATATGAGCTTTGGGATCATTAGACTCGTTGAATTTGAGTAGAACGAGATTCCACCTACCACAAAATCTGAAAACTGCAATCGTCAAGATGAATACAGCGAAACTTCTTAAAGTGGAAATCGGGATTTTAAGATAGCGAGTCTCTATCTTAAATGAGGACTTGTCAAAATCGTATTAATAGATGATATACTAATGATTGCAATACTCACTCGCTTTATTTTTTTTATTGTCAAGTTTACTCACCAAATTTAGAGCTGCACAAACAACAAAAAACAGAGATGCTCTAAATCAGTTCAAAAGAAAAAAAAGTTTTGTCAAAGATCATTTAGTGAAGCAAAAATGTTCTTGCTTTTTTCTCAAGTTTACTAAAACTAATATGAAAAAGGCTTGTGATACAATTGAGTATAACCGGAACCTGGAACGACTGTAAAATTACGATGTTGACGACGACAATGATGGCGATAATAGTGCGAAGGCGCAAGGAAACCGTTATAAAAGAAAGTTCATGAAGGAACAAACTGATTCGTTGAGAGGCAGTTTTAGGGTACCAGATGGGCGGATGCAGATCTGTCTTCTCTGAGGGACTGCCTTGCGGCTCCAAGTCTCATCTGATGGTTTAGTAACAGCAACATCAGCCACATCATTGATTTTCAGCCGGTAGCTATCGATGACTTTTAAAATGATTGGTAATTATCCGCTATGCGTTGTTAGTCAGTTTTTTAAAAGGACTTCTTAAACTGGCGAAGATCGAATTCCCCTTCGGCCCACGGACAAAAGCCGAGTAGTCGGGTCTGCAAACAAAAAGAAAGGAGGGGAAGTCAGAGGAGGCCGAAATGTCTTGCCTTACGTCTTTTCAAAGATAAAGATTTCGACAAGTCTCTTGATGGCTACTGGTAATTCTCTATGCTGCAATTGCTATTTGTAGATAAATACTATGTTCTATTTGCTAATGATGGCTCTTTCTGAACTCGTGTCTTTCTTGAACCGTTCCTTTAATGACTAGATATTGCATTCAAGTCCTAATACTGTAACTAACGACTAATGAAGAAAACCAGCTAAAGGAATCGTCAGAATAAGGCTGAAAGTCCGAGAGAGACTTGGTAAAGTAAGGTTACTTTTAGTTATGCCAAGATGCAAAAATTACGAGGTTCCATCTAAAACACCGGCCAAGCTCAATGTCTTTGTTTTCTACGCTGTACCAAATTGCTGAATTTCAAATCGACTTCTATCGGATACATAGACGCATGTTAGGAACTGCCTATCTAAGCGTTAAAGATTTTCTGTTTAACTACTTATTACGATATTGTTGAGCAGCTTTTCTCCTATAAACAAATTGATCTTAATTTCGACTGTTTGTTTAGATCGGTTCACTTAGTGCTGATTTCGGTATTAGTCATTGACCATAACATGCTCAAAATACTGGAGAGGTAGACGATATTGCGATATCTTAACTTGAAATAGCATCTTATCAACTCATCTAAAGAATTTTAGGCGAAGGGATTACTAGGCAAGATGAACCAACAATCGGGCTAGAATGAGGCTTCTGTTTACCTTAAGTTTGAATTATAAATATTTTAAAGCAGTTTTGAAGCAGTATTGTGAAGAAAAAAGGATGCTACATGGAGCTAACAACAGTTCCAAACCCCTTCTAAAGTAGAATGTAATCTAAAGATATTTAAGCATGGTTTAACTTAATACGAATCATAGTTGCGTTGACTAAAAGGGAGCGAGAACCGAGATGATGTGATAATGTACCAACTTGATGTGTGTTAAGGAATTTTAAATGCTTGCTAAAAATGGTAATGGGTTCTGCGAATTCAAGTGCATTTAATTCAACATCATATATTTGGTGTCAGTACATTCAAGGAATAACATGAGGAGATGAACTGAAACAGAAGCGAACAGAAGCCAAAATTATAAGGATATGTTTCATGCCAGCTGTAAACTACTTTGAAATCTGCGTAAAAAAACATATAAGTCATTGCAAAATAGGGTATCAGTAGTACCCTAGATATGTTATTAATTTGAATGTGTACCAAATGGCTATCAGCCCTTGAAATGTTAGCACTTCGAACTCCGCAGCGATAGCGAGAATGTCCAATTCAATGGAATCTTTTTGGTAAATCAAACTGACTTGCCTTATGACTGCCATAAGTCACCACTCAATGAGGTGTGCTTGCTGGACAATCAGCTACGCCTAATTAATTCCAGTTAGAGACCAACTGGAGATTAATAAAGATGAAACCTTATTTGTAGCATAGATTGTCAGATATTGTCTTCTATTCCAGCTAACGGATGGTTCACCAATCAACCTTTTTTTCATGTTACTTACTCCAGTCCCATGATGCATTACTGACATTTTCTGTGAGGGCTGAATCCATCTCCACTGCCGCAGGATCTAACGCTTCTGTATTAGTTTCGCTCTTTCAGAAAATCGTGGCTGTTAATGGGTTTAGGCAGAGATGCCTGGAAAATGTGATTTGAACACCTGCTCGTTTGTTTACAATGTGTTTCCAGCTTAACCAAAGCGTGGTGAAGTTGGTTTGCAAACATGATCTGAGGTAGAGGCTATTGTGGCTTAAAAGAAGATAGAGATCATTTACCATAAAAAATGATCCAAAATTCAGTGCTATAAGGTGAATTTTTACTAGGAAGCGCTTAAGCTTTCTATTTTTAATCATGAATAAATTATCGATAGCTCACCAGCCATTCAAGAGATTTCATCAAGCAAAATCGGTCATCATAAACCCTAATTGCCACTTAGATTCGAAAATACATTTTTAGATTTTGAATTTAGTTTCGGGTTCTCAACGGGAGAGCTTCTGCTTCTGAATCGATCTTGATTTTTAAACAAACTTTACCATGCTGGCGATGAAACTTAACGCTCTTAGCACTGATGTAGCTTCTATGAGGCTTCAATTTCTGGCCATAACTGTTTGCTAGTCATCATCATCTCTATGAAGGGGACTGGATAGCTTTGATCTCGTTCGTTTTTTTGAGCACTGGTGTTGAAACTTTATCGCTAATCTATTCTTTGCAATCATGATCAACCCCAATAACTTCACTGGTACCTTAAGAGAAGTAATAAGAACTTAAATATCAGAGTTTGATAAATATGGGGGCTAAGAGCAGGATATCAGAATTTCAGAGGGGGTAAGAACGCATTGTCTATGAGATCTTCTTATAACTCAAATTCATCTGGGAGCCCCCTGGGTTGGAAATCGTACCGGGTTCTGGTTGCCCAACAATTAAGGGTGACACCCGGAAATACGCCATTTTTACCACCCTTCACTGCTAAGATTCGAAACATTTAGAGCTGGAGTAGTAGCATGTAATAGGATTCTATGTGTTCATGTCAGAGTATTCTGTTTTGAAAGTCGCATGTCGGTACCTTAATAGCCCGTTTTTTTCTCATTTGTAGTAATTTATAACAATTGCGGTCCATATCTTTCAGGAACAAGCAGGTTTTTTTTTAAATAACTGAGTCACAATGCCATCTTTTTTTAAGGTGGGGCAAAGAGTAAGTGGCGTCAAATTGTTTCCAAACCATCTCAGTAATTTGCGCCTGTGCAGCTTTGTATCCCTGTCAAGGCTTTTTTTTCACAATGGCTCTCATGAATATAAGTGAAAAAACTACCTTGAATTTTTCGATTGTCTAAACAATGGAAATCTCTGCAATTCTTATGAAGGCCAATTTTTATAAAGTGGAAGTCACTCATGTGCTTTGATTGTATTCATTGAATGCATTCAGCTCATCTTTAATCGTACTATCTCCTGATGCTCAATCGGTAGGACTTGAATTTACGTATGTCTCAGAATGTATACCAATAAACTCTAATTGCGATTGTATTTCGCCCACTTTTCAGCAAGGCTCATTGAGTCACAGGATTTCCAAATTGGAATACATTTGAGGGAACTAGTATTTTAGCACGTAAGAAATTTGTTTGGTCTTTTTCTAAGTCAAAGTCCGCACAAACTCAAGAATCTCAGGGGTTCTTATTCTAATAGCTATGCTCTGCTGATATTGCTTCTTCAGTAAACTCTTGGACAGCAGACCACGTAGCCATCTTTCGTAGTTAGTCGTATAGACAAAACAAGATTGAAAAGCACTTCTTCGTGTTCGGGAGTATCAGCCAGGTAGGCAAGGCTCACTCTCTTTATGAACAGTAGGAGTAGCTACTTAAACTACAGACACTAAGAGTGTTAGTAGTAGATTTATTTATGAGAATGTATAGATTTGAGCAGTTGGTGAGAGAACTAATCCCTGTATCTTTGTGTAGTCTTATGATGCCTAGTGTCTCGGAGTTTGGATAATTTGAACTAAAAGTCTGTGAAAAAGTGATAAAACAAATTATCCAAGCATTGATTGCTCGATCAAATCTTGGACTTAGCGAACCCCAATGCATCAAAATCACCCTGAAACAACTTCTCCAGAATCGATTACCAGGGTCTGTTTCTACATGTAACTAGTTACGCAGGGTTAAGCTACACTGTAGCTCAGAGGTTATCGTCATACATATTTTATCTGTTTCATTCACCAGTGATCTGATCAGTTAAACTGTCAAATAGCAAGTGTAGTCGAAGAGGTCTCGAAAAAGAGCGGTTCTGAATCCGTGATCTAAAAAATCTATATCAAGAACAGAATTGTGAAAGAAGTTATACCAGGTAGTCAATCCCCACCCTCAACCTCCTCGTGGTGACCACCGGTAACTCCAGGGACAGCTCTGGGGGCTAATGAGAGGGGGCGGCCGGATGGGAATAATCATCCACCGCATGCTTAAAATTAGATTATGCAGGCAGAAGTACAACTTCGTACAGCCTGGTTAACGAGGCACGACTAAACACCTGGATTTATGGTCTCAAACTGGACTGTGGAAGGCGCACACATTTTGTAATGAATGGAATCTCAACCAGAAAGTTGACAAGACCTCTGGAAGAGATGTGAAGATTGACTACCCTTAACGATGTCGAGGACGGACAAGGTGCCACTACGAAGTTGAACTGCTACATGCACGATGAAACCATGCCAAAAACGTGACCAGAGGATCGACGACGTCGATAACCGCTTTTACTGTCTTCTGTGCTACATGTTGTGAAAGCTATTTGTACTTCTGTTGTTCCACCCAATAAGTCCTTGGGAATCGCCCTAATGATTGGGAAGTAAATAAAAAATAATAATAATAACCAGGTTTTCATTCCCCCTGATGGAGCCTCTGATCTGTTACTATTTTGACGCAGAGAGCATTATTTAGTGGAATTCATCCAGGCCTCTATTCCAATTACAGATCCTGCTACAGTCTCTGTCTTTCTCTAGCTCTCTTAAACCACTTTGGGAATCAGAAATTTTCTCTTTATTGATAGTAAGAAAGAATAATTTGCTATAAATACACAAGTAAATAGCACTTTTTGGTTTATTTACCTATTTCAATTAAGCAAAGGCTTTCATCTCACCAAGGAAATGCCGCAAACAGTTTGAAAACATGCGCCTTCTCCATTTTCGGCCACAAGAACTTTAAGAAAAGCTGTTGGTCTTTTTTACAGGGGAATTTCACATTAGGCAAGAGTCTAGTTGGTTGACAAACACCAAGCCATGAATTTAAGTTTTACTTGCTCGTGGGACTTTTTCAAATCAGATAAATAATTTACGACGTCTTAATGGGCAGTTTTATCTATAGAACTAGGCGGTTTAGTTGTTTTTTTTTTATTGAGTGCTGGCATTTCGCATAATTCAGAAACCAAATTTTTCGAATAAGTAGAGTATCAAACAGAATATTTCTGGTTGTGTTTAAGGGAGAATCAAAGTACAGAATTCAGTGCTGCTAATGTGAAAGTACTTTAGAAGTAGCGAAGGAAATTTTCGTATTTTTCATAACTCTCAAAGTGATCATTGTGTAACTGCATAGGCAAACGTGTACTCTTAGGCCTGAAAACAGTTTAAATTCGTGGAAATATATTATCAAGCTATTGCCTGTGCAGTTATTTTGTTTCGAAAACTCTCCATTCATCGAGATTGCAATCCAATTTTTTGTACCATCTTTTCTTCTTTTCTGAACTGTTAATAGATTTACTCATAATCTAAATTCTACATGCCGGGTTACTTAATAGTCGCACCTCTGGCGCTACCAACCACATCCACTACAGCGGAGTTAGTGTGACAAACTTTACCAACCACACAAGGGGGTTAAACCTGCTCTCAACCTCCTCGTGGCGACCACCAGTAACCCCAGGGGCAACTCTGGGGGCCAACGAGAGCGGTGGCCGGATAAAACTAATTACCCACTGGGGGTATCAAATTAGATTATAC
Organism: Moniezia expansa; assembly: GCA_019097775.1. Classification (NCBI taxonomy): domain Eukaryota; kingdom Metazoa; phylum Platyhelminthes; class Cestoda; order Cyclophyllidea; family Anoplocephalidae; genus Moniezia; species Moniezia expansa. The sequence continues at coordinate 1,582,726 of JADFDV010000062.1, read as the reverse complement.
CAGTAGAAGTACAACTTCGCACAGCCTGGTAAATGAGGCATGACGTAAATACCTGGATTCATAGTCTCGAACTGGACTGTGGAAAGTGCTTGCATGTTGCGACGAATGTAATCGCCACCAGGAGGTTGAAAAGACGTCTGGAAAAGGTGTGAGGAATGTCTGCCCTTAACAATGTCGAGGACGGACGAGGTACCACTACGAAGTTGAACTGCTACCTGTATGATGAAACCATGTCAGAGACGTGACCAGAGAACCGAAGACGTCGATAACCGGTTTTACTGTCTTCTGTGTTAACTGTTGCGTGCTACTTGTACTTCTGTTGTATCCCCAATAATTCCTTGGGTGAAGAGTAAGTAAATAAAAAATAATCACCTTAATGATCCCTTCATTGTCGAAGCAAACAGCCGATCGAGTGACGCACGTAGAATAGGCTGGGTCGGCTAGTAATCATCGAGGAGGTCACTGAAAAAAAAAGGATTCGTTTAGATAAATCAACATGCTTTTGACCCACTGTACGAGTAGGTATTAGCTGCAGTGTTGGAGAAACCCACTTAGAAGTACTGGGGATTCTGAAATCACAACACTAGCAAAATTCAGTATCTATATGTTAAATAGTTAAGATTTTCTAGTAAACAACTTCTTAAGAAATCACTTTGAAGAAAGTCGGATCGAATCGAAGACGGTCTAGTACTAGTCCTTTGATATTCATTCATTTCTTTCTTGGTTTAATGAATGCAAATGGCGTGGTTGCAGTACGAGGTAAATAAGGACAATGTTTACAATATCCAGCAATATCGCTGGCGCGACTTCATCAAAAGCAGCGGGTTCTCTATCGGCTTCACCGGTAGATTTGTAATATATCATGATGATGAAGGGATTTCCTTACCCTCTGACTTACCTTTTTAACCATTAATTCGTTCTCTCACACAGCGTTTTATGTTCTGTCTCACCTAATGGATATGGCTCATATCTTCTAGATTTTGGAAATCTGTTATGATTTGTTTACTAAGGGCTGCTTTCCCGGACGAAAACGTGGTCTTTTGTCAAATCGCCAGTTGCAGCACAATAATATGGCCGGTTCACCAATATTAAGTGGAGTCTTCCATGCTACAACTTATACGTGAATCAATCCCACTTTTGGTGGAAAAAATTCGTGGTAATATTTGCAAGACAGACTCTAGGGACATTTGAAAGTTTTTGTGAGAAAAGATTTATTTCAATGTATGAAATTTTTAATGTATTTCATGTCTGGAAGTCTTGAATCTACTCCATAAGAATAGGATCCATTCGTTTGGTGCAACAGTTTTGTCATTTTTTACTTCGACAGATCCCAAAATGACAATGTTTATTGACATGTTAAGCCTGATTTAACAGAAATTTCAGTTCATTTCCCTATGGACTACCTCAGTAACTTTAGCATTTCAATGGGATTCAGCATCACGGCTCACTCCATTGCATGAACCTAAGATATATATATGGGCATGAAATGCCGAGCTCAAGTACTAATTTATTTATGCCACACTGATAAACTCAGCGTGTCGGAAAATCTGGTAGCTAGGTTAATTTCGACTGCCACATTGAATACTCCCCATTCCCCAATGTCCTTAACCGTCCTAGCTGCTAGCAATGCATGTCACACCCTTTATGAAATGGAATCATTTTGCCTCTTCTAAAGTCCTCATGATGCTACCCCATCTGTTATATAGTAGCATTAATGTAGTGACTTAAACTATAAGTGAGTACTTGTACACATTAAATCGTCCTTATTCCAGGCTGCTGGCGACTCTCTAGTTTGCGGTCTAAATGGACCCTTTGGTTCAAGAGAATATAATGTCTAGTATTAGTCTGAAAGTGATTTTGACATTCCGATTCATGGAGCTGTGGTGAGAAGGGTCCGGTGAATACCCTATTAGATTAAAATATTTAACTGGTTGATTTGATGGCAATGATAGCCCGAAGCCTTGTAAAAAGAGCCGGCCAATGAATGCCTTATTTCAGCAATAAAGTTGGTTTGGTCATTTAACCATCCATAAATCATTTCACCACACGAGTGACAGAGTTCCATTACGCAAAGTATAGAGAGATGTATAACTAACCAACTTGGTGTGTGTTATTTTCGATAGCGGAAATATTTCAGTACAACTTATCAGTCTAAATACGATTAAGTTTCGATATACTTCTGGATATCAGCATAAGGTGCATTTCACGCGGCTGTGGTTTCATAGTACCTTAGTAAGAAATAGCAAGCTAATTCAAACCTTAAAGTTAAAGGAGGAATAGCAAAATTGCTAGGTGATATTTCGCTATGGACAAAGAACTAGAGTAACCAAGGGTAAAATGAGAGCTCTACATCATGTCACGTTTCAATACAGTTTATTTATCGCCTTTTTATATTTTCTCGACTTTAGTTTAACTACCCTGCAATTGAATTTAAGCGCTTTCTTTCTTAAGGTCTTCGCGACATCTTTACGATCTCTAGTTGTCGTCAAGCTGTCACGATTCTTAGTAGCTGAAATTGATTTCACCCTCCCACCAGGAAGAAAAATGCTAAAAATGTTATTCAAATTTTTAGCCTTACTGTTAATTTATCATATGTTTAAATACTTTAAGAATGATAAACCTAAAGTACACCCTCATTGGTAGTCGAAAATTTTATACCCGGTTGTTAATCTTCAAGATTCTCGGATTCAAGCTCTGACAGTCATTCTTAAAGATCACTTCATGACTGCCATTATTTACAATTTACATATACGTCTCATGCAATTTTGTTGACAGTTTCAGTCCGAATAACCAAGGTCATGAATACCATATTCTAAGTAACCTATTAAAAAACCACAATTTTATCCCCAATGTTCATTTGAACACCTTACTTATAATGGTGAGGAAAACAACAGCGACAAATGAAACCGACTTTCCTGTAAATCGGTGAAATAAGAACTCTGCATCAATAGAGCCGACAAGATCAAAACTCCGGGAATAATACTTCTGAAGCTGAAATTGGCGTTTGCTCTTTGTTAGGCTTTTGCACAGCTTTCTGTCAAAAAAGCGGGAATAAATTAGAACCTAATCGACGATCAAGTATTTCAAATTCGGTAGTATTCAATTCTCTCTAAACTTAGTTTTTCCAACTTTTACAACTAATGATATTATGAAAAGTGGTAATTACTAAGCTCTTCCGTCCCTACGTTTAATACTCAAGTGTAGGAGTTTTCTTCTAGACTTATCGGCCTGTCTTTTTTACATTTACCGCCAGGATGATGGCATTAGCCCATTTACAGTCTTCTTGAAGGGTTGGTCACTACATATCATGCTTCGAGTTCATTAGATGATGCATTGTAATAATTCAATGCAGTCAATCTTCATTCATAACAGACTTTGAATTTTACCCCATTTGATCAGTTAGTTAATAAAACTATCATAATTTAGGGATGATCAACTGGAAAAGGAAGAGTGCATTCATCAGTGCCCCCAACCCAAAGTTTCATTGGCAACCCTCTCCTGGGCTCTTGCAACTCATCGTTTTTCCAACAGTGCGTGGTTACCGCAGTGACCACCATAGATATTACCAAGCTTTCGTCTTTTAACGTCCTGTTTTCACCTTTTCTTTTCCCTTCAGCTTTCTCTTTGGCATTTTCCTTATCCAGCTCATGAACTTGGTACCTTTTTAACTGAGCATTTCACATCGTTATCTTCTTCAAAGATAATTCAGGGTCTTGAAGTCATGTGCTATCGTTCAGCCCAAAGTAAAAACAAAAGTGAGTCTGTACGGCAATAAAATAACAATAATTATTTAAAACCTTATCTTGTTCGGATTTACATTTCATCCTTACTCTCTCTCCAAATCCTTCATGGTGTAGAGGCAGGAGTTTTGTTGAACCTACTGTAATTATCAGTGAGTTTTAGATTGATGTTACTGTAGGACAGCACAAGGAGGAGATAAATTAATGATAATTAAAGTAAAATAGAAATTTCTAAGACCTCTCTTAGCCTGCTTAATCCAACTTAGATCAAATGTGTAGCATTTTCGCTTATAAGGTAAGTCATTTCATTTTAACATTCTTGCAGTACAAAGGGAAATAACATAGTAGTATTTGCAATGTCACAATTATAAACTGAATTTTCAAACTCGATAACTTCTGGTTTACCAAAACCAATGAGAATGTGGGCTAGATGAACAGCGAGTTTTTTATCAATCGTCAAAGAGGCACTTGATACAAAGGTTTCATGAATGAGAACTAGGTGCCTCTCCAAGCAAAAAATATAATGTTTTTTTTTTTGTTCGCAAAGAGATACCCCTTTCTTGGATAGATTACCGCTTTTAGATTAGGAGGGAGCCACTGAAATAGGCCTTCTGATTATCCAGCTCGCTGATTGGACTAATCTATTTGCCAATCATGCCAGACTTATAAACAGTCTAATGAGATCCCTCGCATTTTAAGTTATTTTGCCTCCAGATCTTGTCTACTTTATACACGTGAGTCGAAGATAACAGTGATTTATTTAACTTTGTATACTAGCCTGATGGTTAAGTCATGAATGGATTTTGTGCTGTCCCAGAAGAGCTAATTGTTTTAAATGGTTATTTAACTTTTTAATAAAATTTAACTATTTTTTTGCCATCTATAGTTGCACAACAGCCAAACTGATAAATTAAAGTCATTTCTGGCTACAAATTATCGGTGGTATGGAAATAAACACATTGAAATACCTCTACGGAGTTCCACCAATCAGTATATAAATATATGCGCATTTTTTTGGCTTTAATGACATTGACAATAACATATAAGAATGGAATAATTTCTAAGAAGCAAATTTTACATTGACTTCGTCAGAAATAAATCATGATCTTCCTTTAATTTTTCATGAAATATTTATGCACTCGATCATATCAATTATCGAGGGCTGAAAACTTCAAGTCAAATGAATGTACCTTACTCAAGGCACAAAATTTGGCCATAGATAACTAATTGTTTCGCCTAGGGTTCTTAGGTAGACTGAACTTAAAGCGAGCGCTTAGAGGAATTCTATTTCGGTTGTTTTAAGGCAATCAGAATGTTATTTTGAGGCAAGAAAGTCAATTTCCAATGCCCGCCAAGATTCCATAGACTATAAAGGCAAAACTCGGATTCATCTCGGTATTACAGGAATTTCAGGCTTTTCATCAATTCTTCAAATAAAAAATGAAATTGGCAGACTTAAACTTTTAGGAAAAAGATTAATGATTTGCTTTTGATAATGATGTGGAACAAAACTTGAAAAGTATCGGTGTGGGTCTAGCTATTATGGAAAACTGAACGTTTCATCCTCTGCCGCTAGTAATCACAGATCCTCATTACATGAGTTTAAACCCTTCAGGATCAGAGAGGTCTGAAACTTTGTTGGTTCTGTTCATACTAGATTGACTTAACTCGGTCCCCATTGAATTCTATTTATGCTACTGTACTTAGTACGTTGCAGAATTCTTAACCAATGTATGGAGGTTCAGGCGAGCTCATCAATCTGTTAGCAGAGTTTTAACTTTTGAATGCAGTCTTATTTTTCTTGAAATGACTAATAAAATTTTAAATACGGTTTTTGATTTAGTAGAATGACCACGAAATATTTCTTTGCCATACCCCTACTGGTTTTCTGCGTTCTATGTGCACCTCCAAAAGGTGAGTTCAACCTTCATTGTCTACAATTTAAAGTAAGACACTATTTATAATATTTCCTGAAACTTGAACATCGAGTTACTCTTTTTTTATCATAAAACTGATTTCCTGGATTTGCGACTCAGATGTAACACCTGAATTTAGCCCCTTCTTCCACATAATGAACTGGACTAACTAACTTTTAAATACAGGTAGTAGCCTTTGTTGCATGCATGCTTTGTTCTGATGGTTTTCGAATTCACACATTTTATAAGCTATTTTCTGCATGGAATCTTAGAGGTAGTACTATTGATTAATTTGGCTATTTGTGAATATACTACTAAATTGCTGTGGCAAGTGAAATGGAGCAAATACGTTTAAGGGCATAGGTTTCGTTTTTTGGTTAAAAATTGCAGTATTCATTCAACACATTGATTCAGCAGCGGATTGTTTATTGAGCAAGGAGATCCAGCAAATTTAAGTATTTACCTTTCTAAATGGGAGTACATTCAAATGGTCATCTCTACCCTATCACTGCAATTTATTAAAATCGCATAAAGGCAAACGTTTTAATGTACTATGTACTATGTCAATTGACAGTTCGCTGTCGTTCATGACGGGCTATTCACTTCTAAAATGTGGTTCATCTTGAGCGCCATCGGTCAGGGATCAGGCAGATGAAAAGCTCAATTAGGCGTGAAAACGTAAGTGGTGTTTTTTTTGGGTATTCTCCATCGACAAACGAATGCCTCTTCGATGCAGCTGGACTGACGGTAATCAATCAAAAGATCGCTGTTTTATGTTGTTACAAATTAACAGATCATCAGGGCTTATACTACAAAAAAAATGCCCGAGATAGGGTCGGTTAACCATTTTTGAACAAATATAGCATTAACTAAACGTTACACCAAAACCAGCTTAACTTTTTAACCCTAAGAGTGTATTTCTACACCGCTTCCTTTTTTAAAAGGCACATTTTCTAACCGTTGACAAAATGCATTTCAGATAATTCGGTACGTCAGTCGTTTGCATGTATGCAGCTTTTGCATCGCAACTGAAATCGCTTGACTTGCTGAAATTTGCACTGCTTCTTGTTGCCAGGACAATAAATGTTACTTAATTTACCTTTTTGACGCTGGAATGACTGGCTAATGCGAACCTGTAGGCTTGGGGGAATATGTTCCCCTTAAAAAATATACGGAAGTCTATTTATTGCTTAGGCTCTCAAAACGTTGCTTTTGTAAGAATGCAAGCTTTAATGAATAACATCGTGATTTAGAGACTGCAAAGTCTCTTTTAATCAAGATGAAAAATTATTATTTTTTTTCAAATAAAACTTTTGACAAGTGAAATGAACAGTCAAACCATTCCAATAATATATTATCTTAATGTTTTCAAGCTTTAAAAATGATGAAATACAATATTTAAATCGAAAAAAAGTAGGAGATAAATATTTGAATAAACCGGAAGATGAGAGAATGGACTAGACTTGAACGCAATATTTATACTCGAATCCGTCACCGAACTCGGCAAAAATCCGAAAAAATCGGGACTAGTTTTTAAAATCTACTCTTGTCCATACTCGATTTCTTCGTCTGTGTCCAGTTGTACTGCTTAAAGATGAATCAATTTTGATTTTCAAGGAGACGCCGTATCCGCAACTGATATGCCGCAAATGCGATGATGACGTGCATGGATGTCGGGCTGAGGTGGTCACAACTGAAATCTGTCAAATAGGAACTACTGGCTGTATGGTGGGTCACATTGCACCATTTCATTGAAATTGCTCTCCACGATGGTAGAATTTATGATCTTGAAATTTTTAAAGCGCTTAACATTTAATATACCGACAACATAGCGTAAAAACTCCTTTAAGCAAATCAGAACTTCTTGATGCTTCCACGTTCTTTGATGAATTATTTTCTCACAAAATAGCGAGAGTAGCTCTGGCAGGAGTAATAATGCTACTCATTGTTATAGATAAGCGTCTAAGCTAAAGACTCATTTTTAAGCCTTTTGATTCATTATCTCATATGCATTTAATCTGATAGAGCTAAGGCAATAGGACGAAAAATCAAGTGTTTTAGAATTCAAACAAATTGAGCTCCATGTATTGGGACTTCACATTAATGCTTAAGTTCACTAGCAGTGAGCTTCATGTGTTTGTCAATTTTATCCGGAACAGAACTGTGTGAGGTTCTGTGCTCCATGTCATATGGTGTGCTCATGATGCCTCCTTGAGTATCATTCTTTTCCATAATGAATTCGTTATTGTCTCTCTAGTTCTTTCACAAAAATAACAGACCGTTAACCGCAGGACCTCTTTTGGCATGGAGTACCACTTTAATAGCTTGAAAATGCCTTTTGTCAACATTTCATATTCACAAGTATTGTTCAATCACTTACACTCCAGGTTACTTTAAATTAACTTTCTTGATAATGCGTGTTTGATACGTTTCACCGGCGTTGCTATTTCTGGAAATGAATGGTATTTTTGCTTTTTCTGCACAATTCCCTTCTTGTTTTTTTTTATTTGTACACTTTTAGGTACTCTTGATATTCATAGAAGGCAAAGCATTGGGAGGGGGTTATTTTATATCAGGCCTGGTAGCTTAAAGATGTCCAGGGCTACAGGGGTGGGGCTTTATCTTGGGAGTCTGAGGTATTATTTGTAAGAGATACCCACGAATTAGTGCTGGTTCATTGAAGATGTTCATGATGCCTCTTTTTTTCCAAAATATACGTTGAGAGACGTTCTTCCTCAATAAAAATTTGAGATTTATCAATCCATTTCCCTAGCATCTTGGCATTTTCAAGCTAGGCGATGTATGTACATAGTCTCATTTTCATACATGTTTATTATTAATAGTGCATAAAAAATGATATGATCTTCGGGCTGCTTGGATCAACTAAACTAAGAAATGTTTTATGTAATGAAAATCATTTGCATTAGGATTTTAAACCTGTTCGCAAAACAGGTTTTCATAGCATTTCAAGTTCATTAGAAGAAGTAATTTCTAAATTGTTACGCTCAAACAATTCCAGACAAGACTGAATAGGCAAATGACTTTGATCCGCTATAGCCACTACCCTAAAATAAACTAAATTTAGAATAACTGAAGGTACCTCTTCAAAATGTTTCTGCAGTTAACATACACATATCATTTTGGATGCACATAGATATAATCAGGAGACTTGAGCCAATTGTACTAAGATAGCGGTATGATGTTAAATATCATCATTTCTGTTTACTGTGGAATTCTAAAGCTGTACTGACATTAAGGAAGTCCGAGTTTCGATATCACTCTTCGTTTAACTACTTGCTTAAATGAATCTACCAAATCGGCGTTACACTCGGATTTAATCAAATATAACTTCGGGGCTTAAAATGAGAATTAGTTAACTACCAAGCAAACTGCTGCAGCTAATCTGCGTTTCCGCAAAAACCTCCACTGTTTATGTTTATTTAATAAGTTGTAAATAAATCAATCCACCATTTCTCATTGAATTTTCGCTCTTTGATAAGAATGGAAGGCCAAACTAATGATTAAGGTCTGGTTTGTAGCAGTCATCAATAGCAATGTAAATAGCTCATGATCTTTAGACCGTAATCCAAGAAGGCAGAAACTTTGGTGCAAATAGCCAAAAATCTCGATTTGGCACAGGCTTTACTTAGACAAGAACTTAAACAGAGTGGGTCATCTAAGCTACAGGAGCACACGACCGCCAAGTATCCATTTGGACCAAGAGTTTATTTAAAAGCTATAAATTGAATGGCCATACCTGAATTAAAAGCGCAGTATCCATTTAGAAACGTGACTGTAAATAATTGATCGTTCAGCTTGTCCAACAGTTGTTTTTTCAGGGCTTTTTGATGCATAGTGCGTTATCTATACCATTCCATCCGCTCAGTGTCGTCACAGGCAGAATAGTCTGGTTTTAGCTTTTTTTTTTTAATTTATCATTTGTGTTTGACACATTGAAAGCTGGATTACAGCTAGTTGTAAATCATTTTAGCTTAAACCCAGCTACTTCTTTGTTTGTGGCAAGCAGAGCGAACAAAGGCCGTTTTTGTTAAAGTAGTCGCATTGTCATGTACAGCGTACCTTCCTAACACTTACGAAAAATCAAGGTACTCTGGTTTCCTTACTATCAGAATGCGCGAAAGTGGTATCATTCCGTTCTGTCCTCTTCACTAACTTCAGTTGCTAAATCAAGGTCATTTAGGTCTGTCTAAGTCAGTAAATTTATGTGCAAATCAACTTTTACAAAATACAGTATGTGAACTCCCTGCGATCATCGAGAAACTTTGAACTACGACGAAGTCTCCCATCAAGTGCCTGTTTGGAGTTTTCTATACCTCCTGCCTGCACGCAAAACTTTGCCAAGCTCAAAGATCCGACGTCAGTTTATTTCTGGGTCTCTTATCTTTCATTTCACATTCAAAGGGATGTTTGCTCTTTTTACAACTCGATTCTGATTCTAGGGGTGCACCGTCGGAAATGTTCATCATTTTACACACTTCGATCAAATACATACGTTTGCTACATAAGACATGCACTTACCTAATTCCTAGTTGTCAAAGGGGTGTTGATGTAATAAAAACAAGCCCACTTCATTTGATCTCGGTTACTTTTATTCCTAAGTTAATAATTGTCTACAATCATCTTTGGTTTCTGTGACCAAAGAAATAAGGCACTGTCTTAATTGTCATCAGGATGGCTCGGTTCCGACCACAACATCTAAATGCATAATTTATTCCACCCACTATTATGAATCATGGAATTAGCATGAGGCTAGTTCTGATGGATACTTATACTTTTCATATATAGAGTTTACGTCACAATGATGAGTTCCGCATTCAAGTTTTTGGAAATTTCGATCCATGCGAAACTCACTTAAAACTAGCTTTCATAGGCTTCAGATCCTTTATTACCTTGAAACGCTGGCGCGGAGTCGGACAATGACCTGGCTAAGTGCTACTGCGAAATAATTGGAATCGTGTATTTGTCACGTTATTTTATAGTTGTAAGTTCATCAAGCATAACCTCAATTAGGTCTCTTTTCATGAAATTTGATTCAATACCTACAGGCTCGGCTTTTGACAGTCCTACTGTGATTTGAAAAAAGCAATACGCACCTCAGAGTGTTTTAGCTGAATGTCTTCTTAGGTTTATTTTCGTTTCTTTAGAGGTGCTCAGCATTTGCGGAATCGGAATGCCAGCATCAATGATCAGACAGTGGAAATAAGCACTAAATTTGAGAAATCATTTCCATCATCTTAGTTGGGCACGAACTACTGTTAAGCGGTGGTTGGGACAAATCATATTCGATGAACTAATTGTTTTGCGTTATTCGAAATTATTTTCGGGAAGTATCTAGTAGCTTCATGAGATCTTCACGTGTCGTATCTACTTGCTTATATTTGGCCAGAAAAGACCATCGAACTGCAGAAAATTTTGTTTATCAAACCCGAAAAACTTCATCGCATGCCTCGACATGGCTCAAGAGTTGCAAATATAATTCTAAACCATATAATTTAGTCACATGCTTATAAAATTTCCGTGCATGCCTTCCCTGTCTGAGTCTAAATACCATTTAGTAATATTGAAGCCTTCAATGTCAGTATGTTCAGTTATAGCACAGAATTTATGAGTCAGCAAATGCCTAAATTGTTCTATCACAAACCGACTTCCTTTAGCAGTATAGACAGCTTTCCTAGAATATAAAATGGAACACGATTTGTTTAGGTGACAGTTATTTGAATATGGTTGTCCATCTGACGGTTTTAGTTTGTATATTTTTATTCTTGGCTTTTGTTTCAGTTTTATCTGAATGAAAGAACGAATAGGATACGCAATCACCGTAGGTTTGCAATAAATTAAAACACAAAGGTTTTCTTTGTTTGAACTCTGGTTGACATTTTGGCGTTGTTTTGAATGAAATTAATTATTTCAAAGTCGCTACTTTTTTCGAATGTCTTAGTAAGAATAAATTGGGTTCAAGTTTTCACATAATGACAAAAATCGTGAAAATGTTTAATTTTTCTGGAATTCAAATTCTCATTATAGCCTTTGGTTTCATTCGCTCCATATCTGCCATATTATCGAATTGTTTTATTGCCTCCTCTTAGAAATCGTCGGATTCTAAGATATAAATTCTGGGAAATTTGGATCATTTTAACTGAATAGCCTACTGTGCTGAAAACCAAACTAGAGTAACTTTGCTATTATTTCAACGTTCACAGAATGTTTAAAGCTTGTTTAAAATTACTTAATTTTGAAAAATTCTTTTCTATAATATTAGCTTAATAAGCAGGATAATCCATGAAAACAAACAGCCAGTTCGACCAGAACTTAATAAATGGGTAGGTACATAAACGAAATTGGGTACTGCGTCTGGAACCATTTCTGAAATTTTAAAATTTTGGGCACCAATATAGTATGTTGGAATAACTAATTCAACGTGATGGCAATTAACTGTTTGTTTGATTTTAGGTTGAAATGTTTTTCATACCTAACGCAACAAGAAAGTTCAATTTCCGAGCCGGTTGTGCTGCTCGTCACAGTTGTCCACCAGGCTATACGAAATTGATGTGCACTGACTTTATCAATGGCGTTAAGGTTTGTAATTTCGCTTTCCGTATCATTTTTATGTCCATGAATTCCATCGAAACTTGTTTAGTTTTAAGTAGTATTTAATTTTAGATTGTACTTAGTACATTGAAATTGTAATTGAATCCAGTGTCCATGGATGGGTTTGTTGTGAAGAGGCTTTATAGTCGTAAATTAAACGGATTATGGAGAAAAACTGAAGTTTCCAGGTCTACAACCAAAGAAATTTTCATTTATAAGTTTTACTATGACTATCAAGTCAATGTCAGTGTTTCACTCTAAGTTAGTAACTTTAGTCATTTTCCTCAAACATCTCTTCCCAAAAGATCTTCTTTTAGTGTTTTTCAAAATGACTGCATAAATGGAGCCTCTAGACTGGTATTCATCAGCTTAAGTATCCATTTCATTAATTACATTGCATTGTTATGCGAACTTCGCTTTGGTACCCCCATCTGAATGCTTGCCAGAGGTTCGACGGCTTCCAACCTCAGACTTCCAAGTAGCTAGATCATAAGTGAATCAATCAAACCAGCGAAGGCAATTTCTAATTTTGATCACATCCGAATAGCTGCAAGTAGGAATCTGGAATCTGTTCTTTTTTGCAATTTTTCACAGATTGACTTTTTTCTTAATGGCAATCCATCGAAAAAATGGATTCAAAGTTCCATTCTTTAACTCGTGAAAGCTCTCGTTGATGAGCTCAATCTTAGAATTCTAAATCAAAATCGAATAAGACGACCTTTTACCCAAAGACGACCTTTTACTGGCATGAGTACAAGAACTGGTCATCAGTAATTAATTAAAATTTAAATGGATACAGACTTCCTTTCTGTGTAATTTTATCAAGGTTCTTAAACCAATTTCATTGTACTTGCTTTATTAGTAAACTGAAGGTCATTCTAAATTTGCAAAATATAAGATGAAGATACTGCAAATGACTGACTCTAACTTCCCTGAAATATTTGTTTCGCGATTTGCATTCTATTTCAGCTCTTACTTGAAGCTATCAAAGAAAATTAATTATAAATTGAAAGTCTTAATGAATTACGTCCTTAGGTTTCAACCCCAGATTCAAATGGAATTTCAAGTTGTAGAATGGAAGAAATGCCTGTGCAGAGGCAAGCAACGAGTTTCCACTTTTAGCATTCAAGTCTAAAGGCATTTGAGTTTTTTTTAAGTTTTTCTTTTTTTAGTATGCTAAACAGAACTTATATTTGAAAATGGAATCTTAATAATAAGTAAGATTAATCCTTTATAGTACACCAGCATTAACTTAATTTTTAACTTCCGATGACATTTGATGTCCCTGCTTAAAGTGTTTTAACTTCTCTTGATCTTATTGTTACCTCACTCTCATCTACATTCTAGTGGCTTAGACATTTTAGCCGTCATAAATTTGTCTTATCCAGACTGAAGGTAGGTGACGAAATGAAGAATCAATGGTATGTTACAAACGTGAATTTCATCTGTAAGGAGCTCAATACAGTTGAACTCAGTAAAGTGTGAAAGAAGAGGTCCCAGAGTAATGCTCTTCAGTTCATGTATGAGTATGCGCTCCACACTTAAATTTGCGGTGCGCATCACACAAATGATCTGCTTCCCTTGATGTAGAGGCTGTGATGCAAGCTCGACACATCACAATGCTCAAAATTTGGATGGATGCAGATTGAATTACTCTAATCAGGAATGCTGTACTGGAAATGTGAATGTGTTTTCCAGAGAAGATTCTTCCGGAAATTCAGCTGATAAGCTATTCATGCGCCTGGCTGCCACATTCATAGGGTCCAGACTTGAACCTTTTGAAAGTTTATTGTCAATCAGACTGTAGATCCTGGACTCGTATAAAAGAACCTACCTATGCAGATGCGAAATCAAGGTGAAATCATGCCTTGTCATTTTATTTTTTGTGTAATTTTGCAGACATGCCGTCTCTGCTGCTTTGAAAATGAATGCCATGACCCAACTCCTAGATCTGAAATGCGGATCAAAGTTATGAGAGATTCGTTACTTCAAGCTGGATTTGATTCCAATGAACTGGACATACACCTGGCTCGAGAGAATGAAATTGCCTTCAATCGTGGGCGTAAAACATTTGTTACTTCACGTATTACAACGTTGGGATACGATGGAAAATCCACTAGCAAACCTGAAAAGAAGGTATCAGAACTCGAGGACCTTATGAAAGACACTGAAATTGAGGAGGATCCCGAGTCAATAATGCATGAGCAAGAAGTTTTTACTGATTTAAAGTTGCAGACTACAGAGCTTTTTGATTCCACTACGTATTCTTTGACCACTGCAGCTGATGAAAGCCAGGAAAATCATCAGCCAGTCTTGAACAAAGAAAGTAGCACGCTGAAACCTTCTACTCAAAACTCCAATACCAAAGAAGTGATAACCGAGTGGAAAGAAACCACTCAGCCCCCCACGACAGATCCAACAATGTTAATCGAGGAGGAAAAGAAGTTAATGAAGTCCCCAACGTTGAACGTGAACACAGTGGTTCAGGATGGAAAAAAGCTTACATCTGACACCAACTCTATTGCTAGAACAGATCTGAATAAGGAACAAAGAATGGGTTCCAAATCAAAAGTCGAACATATTAACGACCAGGCCCTCGGTAATGAGCGCTCAAGGAATGTTCCAGCTGCTGTAAATTTTAAAAATTCGGGAATTTCTGTTTCTAAGGGAGTGGTGGTTATTGCATTAGCAATTCTCTTTCCTTCCTTTCTGCTACGTATGTCAGTATAACTAAAAGGCAATTTGTAATACTATTAAAATTATAATTGACGCATGTTTATCCGTTGATCTTTGCAGTGGCTAATGTTCTCTCACTATGGCCTTCTGTGTCGCGCTTGAATATCGCAAGCAACTCATTGTAAGGTAACAAGGAGGCACCATCGTTTTCAAGAACCTTTCAAATTGTTTGCATGAAAAGTTTGATACTTAATTCTAGGCATTTGATTAATCGAGACAGAGGGACTCCTTATAAAATTGTTTAAATCCGAGTACTTAATTCACGTTCATTACTCATTGCAGTCATTTTGCTTTTACTCAGGTCGAACGATTCATCAGAATTCAACCAGATTGATACATCAATCCGTCTTCAATGGCAGAATTGTTTCGATGTTCTCTTCAAAGAACAGCCATTAATGACAAGCCGATAGAATTGGAAATCGCTTTAATTAAGTAATTTTTGGTGCATCGGAGGAGGAATAAGTAAATGAAAAGATATAAATTGCCTCTAGAATTGGCTTTCAGGTCTCTTCTACGTTTCAGAAATATGACATAATTGATCACAAGAGGCAAATTAACGCGGTTTTGAGATGGGACTATTTTAAGAGAGATCGCCAAAAGGGAAACTGGGATTGGCTTTGGGAGTTGATTGGTCGTAATGATAGAGGGTCCTGCTTTGAGTCTTTTCTTATCCTCTTCCACAAGTTGCATTTCAAGTGACAAATAAAACAAAAATGCAAACGCCTACTTGCACTCTAATTCTGAAGACGTTTTCCTTCATTTCAAACCTTCGGCCAAAAAGCAGCTGCCATTGTAGCGAAGTAAATGGTTGTGCAACAGTAGTTCTGTTTGGAAACTTACTACCTTAAATCATTTTTGAAAGCACAAGGCAATAAATTCTGTTGAATGTATTTTGTTCAACTTACAGCTATCATATGAAATAAACGAGAATGGTACAGAACAGCTCAATTCAGATAGACTTGCAAATACTATCTTCATAAATGAAGCAACTTCAGAAGCTTTGCGACAAATGAGATGCTCATCCACATTGCTCATTTACAAATACAGAGCCAAGATGCCTTACTTTAGTATGGGAACCATGTTTTAACCATAGAAAAAACTGCATGTTTACTGCTTTGTATTATCCGATTTTGTTTTCCGCATTCTGAATTGGTTACCATGGGTTCAACCGCGAATAAACACCAAACTGCACTTATTGTTCTTACTCATCTTTAACTTGGCAATCAATCAGAAGTGCGTTTTCTGTTTTCTTTCGACACCAAATAGCGCCAAACCTTGGTGTTTATGGGTAAACACTTCATACACAGCAAGATTTCGTTATATTTTCACTCAGCAGTTTTGCACTGCAAGTCTATAAAATGGAGCGTTTATCGTATGCAACATATACAAATAGCTGCTTAGCCGATCTTGACAACTTGACTAAAGTAAATCACTGGGATGCACCAATGAAGGTATTTAGCTGTAAATTCCAAGGTTGCCTTTGTCGATAACGGTGCAATACCATGTTTCTGGAATACGCAGTAAATATATAAATACAAATTTGAAATTTTCTAAGGCTATTGTTAGATATTCAAGCGGTAAGATAAACCGGCTCTGAAAAGTGCGCTGAGTAGGGATATCCAGACATCAGAGAGTGAAGTACTGGTGATGTGCACGTTTGGTTTGGCCACTTCTTTAAGCATTGAGGAGTCGAGTGATCGGTTTCTTGAAGTTTGGTTTTATAAGCTGTGGGATATTTGGGTTTGATAAAGACTAGATTGGGGGCTCCTTCCCAGGCCGTAAAAATTTGGCGCCCTGTGAAAAACTTTATTTATTGTTAAGCATTGATCATTTTGACAAACGAACACAAATTAGCCCACATGGACACAATTTCTTGTCTGTTTTGTTTATAGCGGAAGGTAAATTGGGTAAGGTTTTTTTAAATGCATGTAGAATCCAGGTACCAGAAGGGACCACTTTCGAACTATGACGTCCACCTTAACAATGCCTGAGCGTTTCCGATCAACTTAGCATTTATTTGTCATTTGAAGAATAAAAATACTCATGTGACAAGTTTTTCATATCAAACGGGTCCCTTCAGCTCGGCTAGTGCATTGTAAGTGTACCAAATTTATGTTTTTTAATGAATGAAACTTGTTCAAAAGCTATAAAATCTGGCACTTTATGGATCTTTTGTTTATCGCGCTTACATCAAGTAGAGGATCAGGCAGCTTCAAGTTGATGTCAAACAAGTCTCAATCAGTTTAGCAGTTTTAGTTGGATCGCTACACTATGAGCGAAGAGATCAGCAGACAGAAGAAGAATCGAGAGGAAATCTCTTCAATGCAAAGTCCTACTTCAAGACCTAAAATATGTCTAAAAGACAGCTATAAAATCGCATTTTAAAACTAGTTGCAGACTGATCAAGATACAGACTATTTACTGATTCCTTGTTGAGCTATTCAACTATTTCATTAAGAATAGCTCTGCCATTTTTTTTTCACATGCGTTTATACAGTTTTCACTAGAGGTCGGATCAAACAGCTATTACAAATCAAGTAAATTATCTTTTAAAGCACTTGACTGAGAACACTTTAAGAAACTGGTTTTCGCACCAATGGCTATGATTTCAAAGCTCATTGGGGTACAACAGACAAGCTTAACTATGGCCGATTTCCCCACTGCACATAGTTATTTTCACTTTCTACTGTAGGTTCGAGCAAGACAGTCATTTATGGACATCATCTGAAATGCGGAAAGTTACGGCAATAGTCATGATTCGGCATCTCAGTTTCCAACCACTATAAAAAAAGAACAACTGAAGCCTTAATCTGATGCGTGTTTCGTTCATTTTTGGTAACTAAGCCTTTCTTGAATTCGTTACATAATCAGAGATGTTGTGTTTGAAAACACCATGAGGAATTATCAGATGTTACTGAACCTGCGGTACTGTGTTGTACATTCGGTCCTCTAAATATGACGGGAAGCAACTAGGGCAACTGTAGCCAAAAGGGATGATTTTGTCAGCCAATATACATTAAGTGTGCACAGTGTTCATATTGACCTCATCTATGGGTCATGGAAGAGAACCAACAATCCGGACAGAACACCTGAAAAATTACTAGCTAAAAGTCTGGCGTGAGGAATTAAATGGCCAAGCTGATCGAGGAGAAACAGAGAATGTCGCTCGATATTTCTAGGAAGCAATCTTCTTCCTTTTTAAATCCTATTCAGGTTTCTTGTAGGCCTAGATGAAGAATTAATATCAATCCAGTTAATAAACCTAATTATGAAGTCATCTTTTGCACGCAGTTTACCTACTTTTGGTTACATTGGAAAGCGACGCCGAAAGTGGGTTACAAGCCTTCTCACTTCAAGAATAGAAACATAATCATAAATACTTAGACATAGCTAGGAACTGAAAGTTGGACTTCTGATGGGACATGATTTCTGAGATTCCACTGAGCATCAATCTTGAAGACGCTGTGGATCAAAGTATGGAAAGCCGTGGTTTTGCTTTGCGTAGTCTTAACTGGCTATCTTCATGTAAATTCTAAATGAAAAATTTCAGAAAAAAACGCAATGATTTCTTATTAGACTTCTTGAATGCTAGTAGATTTTTGGCGTTAAAGTTGTCTTCGTTTTCATCTAAACAAAGTCATTCGTGATAAGATGAAGCCCTACTTTTTTTATTCCAATATCAAAAACACTACCGAAGATTACCAGAACATTTTTTGTATGTATGTGTGTATCCTCGTGAACAAAGACGAGGAGGACCAGTTTTAGGGCAGGGGTTCAGTTTCCAATGCTGGAAATAGGTCAATAGGTATGTTTTGACATCCTGCTGCGGTATCCCTTGAAATCGATGACCTCTTTATACCCCATCAAAAAATTTACGTAGGCGAGAATCGAGGGATAAACATTAATTTGTTAAGGAGGAAACCTTTTTAAATTGGTTGATATTCTCATCTTTTTTTCATCATTTGGTGTCTATAGCCTGCTGCAATACTATTCAAAGTGGATGATTTTGCATGAATTATGTAGACCTTTGTAAAACAATCGGTTATTAATGAGATAACAAGGCGGTCACAAGTGTAGCCTCAATACAGTATCTAAACTTCGAAAATGTCCTATCCAAATGTGATTAATTGGCGGCAATGTGCAGACATTTATTTAAATTAAATTGCTGCCTATCTAACTGGTATGCAATCACGTTGAATACGGATTCTCGTGTCATTATATTCGCCACTAAGTTATCATCTGCTGAAATTCTAAATTGAATGGCTTAGGAAACAGAGAAATTGGCAGATTGGTGCTTGACCATTACGCTTTTAGTTTCAGAGTCATTAAAACCAACGAGTATGGTGGAATTCAGTTAATAATCAGAGGTCTAGAGTAGCTGAAGTCCCTTCGGACCCTTAATACATCAAAACCATCGAAGGTGGAGAGGATGGGACCAAGATAAATTTTATGCCATTCTTTCAATCAATGAATTATGTCTGGTTTTTGGATGGTAAAAAGCTTTGGCGAAAGTGAGGTGACAAGGGAAGATCACATGCATTATGATGGATCACCAATTAACTTCGGCAGTTCGTTTGTATTCCCATCTTAAAATGATTTTTCATGACTTTAGCTGGATGTTCAGCAAGCATTTTCAACTAGAGCTTCAAACTATTAGAGGTAAAAAGGGGCGATTCCCTGAAATTTTCATAAAATATAATTGAAAATCTTCTGTCGCATCAGCGGGTACCAGGTTCTTTTTGATTGGTAGTTTTTGTAATAATTCAGTAAAAATTCTCGTCTCTAAGTGAGTTCAAGCAAACCACTATTCGTGTTTTTGACAACGTTCTACCCGAAACCGGCAACTTTCGCTGCGCACGGCCCAGTGATCTCGTAGGCATCTGACAAATGGGATGAGCTGCAGACACATAATTTAATGCATAAGGTGACCTGACCTTTACCATCGAATTATCAAGGCAATTGTAAAAAGCTCCATTTATATTAATCATACTATCAGCATCAGAGAACTAGAAAGAGGCATTGAAGTGAGATAAATTAAACTTTAGAACGCCGCCTCTCATAATAAATATGTTAAAGGGTTCAATACTCATTAGAATTTATTACTAACCTTAAGACACCGTCAAATTCACAAGAACTCGAATACCACTTCATTAGGACAAGGTCTGGCAGCCTTAGTCGCTCATCAGCCCAGTCGTTGGAGTTCGTCTTCTTAACACATAATCCCTGGTGAAGCTGGCAATAATATACAAACTTATCACCTGTCGTTTGATGGCGAACTAGGAATTCCCTAGTTAGAAACATAAAGCTTCCAATGAGCTCGGCTGTGACCCTTGAATGAAAAGCTATGAAGATGGGCTGTTGTTAAGGCGGGCAAATTGCAGTTTGAATCCAGCATCGAGGCCTAGCATCCAGATGCACGCTGCTTTCAGTGAAAGAGTCCAACATTTGATGCAGTCTGGACTGTAATGATCGAAGTTTGATGCAAGCCAGACACCATGGTTAGTAGAGACTCCTTGATTAAACCAACTTGGTAGCCCATGAAAATGGGCTTATGCTTTTTAAAGTAAGCCTGTACAATAACTACAATGATTATATACTTATGTATCTAGGGGGATTCTAATGGAAGTCTTTAGATATACATATCAGGGCTCTAGAGAGAAGAGGTTCGAGGAGATAAAAGATGGAAACAGTTTACTAGAACAGAATGCAAGGAGTGATCAGCTGAAGATAGCGACTGTGGACATTAAGATTACTGCCTTGGCAAACCATGAAGTGCGGAAAACGCCCCATTTATGTTTTCTAATAACTAACTGTCTCTAGTTTCTCCTTCTCCCTTCGCCATACAAATCCATTCTGCTTTCAGAGAAGCTGGGGATGAACGAAAAAAATACAATAACAATGAAGAAGCAAATTAACAAAGTGAATAAATGGAGTTGGAGTTGGGTTAGGACTATTTTTGGCCATTTTATGACTTGGATGCCGATGAAAAGAAGAATTGAAACGAGGTTAATTTTAATGGAGCTTTAGCAGACGATGCTTTTTTGGACATTTTGGAAATTATTTGGAGCATGAAGGGTAAACGGAATATTAAAACAGTGCCATTAGGGGTTTGAAGAGCCGGTATTTAAGATCTATCATTAACCCCTCGTGCTCAATATATCGGAGAAAACGGTAAAAATGCATGTAGCTGACAAAGTGTTCTATCGAAGAGGATGCCTTGGCAGTTCCCAGGCCAGCGCTGTGAAAACTAAGGTTGAATGAATCTAACTGCCTGTTTTAAAGAGTGCAAAAGACCAGAATTAATGGCAACTTCCCTATCAGGACAGACTGAATAACGTCATGTTTGGGTAAGTTTTGTGCCAAAAAATCATTCTGAATCTCTTCTGCATGGCTAAAAATTAGTAATTGCTTATTATAAAAAAAAGTTTAAAATTGTTAAAATGTCTTTTGCCGCTAGAGTAATCCATTTCCTAATGCTCAAAGAAAGTAGACTGAATCGAACATTGAGTTGCATTTATTGGTATTACAAGAGCGAATTCATCCAGTATTAAGTTGCCAAGATGTCACGAAGGAGATATTTTCTGAAAATATGCCGAGCAAAACGAATCACTTCTGACATTTGACTTTATCATCTTGAAGTTTAATGTTACTTTAATTATTGTACAAAAGAGTGCAAATGAACTTATTAAAATTTCAAACGTTATTTAAAAAGTAAAAAAAAATTTAAACTAATGGCAAGACAAGACTTGACGATCTATTTGAAGACTTCAAACCATAGGCGTGTAAATAATGTAGAATGCAGAAGATTTTATCTTCTTAGGTGAAATTCCATTGAATATTATTTAAGACTGGAGTATATGTTCTTCTGTTGTTGAATTTATATGCATTCATGTGATCCCCAAACATTAAGGCAGGACTGGCATCCCACAATTTCGGTTTATGCGCAGTACTCGAATTCTTTGGAAAGTTTTTGTTGAGGTTTGAAGCCATTTAAGAGCAGATCAGTAGGATATTGCAATGTATGCTTTTTTTAGGAGCAACAATGTGAAGAAAAATCAAAACAGATTGATCAAAGCCAGTAGCCATCAAGTCTTTTTGATTAAAACTGTCCATATTATACTCTTACACAGACAGTTCCATTTGACACCTCGATTTTGCGGGGTTCACGGTTCAAATTAGTTTTAGATCAGACAAGCAAGATTATCAAAATGAACGCTTTGCCAAAGTGATGCACCACTTAGAGCCTTTCTATTACCAACTAGGCATTACTATCAAATTCCTTCATCCCAGGCCTTTTTGAAAGAAATTTATAATTGAAAGTACGCACAAAAACAAAAAAAATCTACTGTGGATCGAATCCTGAACGCATTTCAAGGAATTTTGAACTTGACGGCAAACAATGATGAACAAAAAACTTTTAGGGAGAATGCCAAAAATCAACTCTATAAACTCATTTGTTCAATGAGCTGTTGATCATTACGCAAGTACTCGTAAACAATATAGATACCAGGTTCCTCGTTGAGAAATCCTTGTGATTTTTGACTTGCTAAATTTCACTGTAATATTCATGTGGTTAACTTCTGCCCAGTGACAAAAAGGTGAGGTGGAAATACATGTTCGTAAATGTGTGAAAGAGCGCAAGAAATGGGTTCATTTAAAGTGGTTTCACAGTGACTGCAGGTAGTTTGGATTTTCGTGGCCGTTTGAAGTTCTGACCTAGTCATATGGAGGGTTTCAATAAAGCTGCATTTTTTAGCCTTAGCTATGCTGAGGTCTACATTCCCAATGTAAAAATAGTGAATGTGACCGCTAATGAGAATATCATGAACTGTTCTACTACCCAGGTATCAAAGCATTGGATCATGACGTTTCAAGAGAAAAAACTTCCTGGGATAAAGAGAAATACTTGTTATAAGCCAAATAATAGAGAAATAACAAAGCTGATTAGTGTGAGTAACCAGAAATACTTTGCGATACCTTTATTTTACGTAAACTCATCTAACAGCCTGCAAACTAGGCATCAATGCAACACCATACGGAAAATAAAGGGATTCATGCCTGGGGGCCATTTATTAAAGGTTAACTTTCACATTTATTACTGCCAAACGATTTCTAATTTCTTTCGACAAACGTATATTAGAGTGAGAAGCTTGGTGTGATGCAGGTCATGATATGAATCAACCGTTTGTCTGAATAGGGATACATTTAGGCCACTCAAGTGCCGTTACTGATGTGCGTGTGTGCTCGTTGTACGCATACAAGACATTAGTTCAATGAACCTCCATTAACCAGAGATTGACACGTTTGACAAGCACTGAAATCTTCTTAAACGAAATTTACTTAAAGTATTTACTCAATGAATTTTTTTCTAGACCTAAATGTTGTCATCGGCAGTAGCATGAAGTATATCAACAATCTTAAGCAAAGAATTCGTTTCCATATAAGAAGTTCAATGGCTTCAAATACGAAAAAGCATTTTTACAATTCATGATGAAGTTTAACATAATATTAAAAGTAATCATTTTGTTCGCCGGATGCTTTGGTGTGTTGTTAACGTTGATTCGCGGACACCTTTTGAAATGCTGTGGCCAAATAATCTAAGTGTAGATTCTAAACTGCGTAATGTCTGCAGCTAATCTTTCCGTTTGTAAATGGATATTCTCACAGTCGAAATGAAAAGTACAACTGGACAGTGGCCTTTGTTTAGCTGTGATCCAATAGTTAGAGTAGATTATCGTAACAACTGTCTCAGAAGACTCCTGAAGTGAATTACTAGAAGTGGCAAACGAACCTTGGTCTCAATGCAGTTCTGCGGCCGTAATGACAGCCTCCTTCATGATTTGAAAACTGTGGGTTGACAAGCATCGACAATTTTTGGACATTTTTCTTTCGCCCTTTAATATACTCTAGACCAACCTTTAAACATGCAAATGGATTACTGGGCCTTCAGTATTTACACTCTTTACACCACTACAAGGTTTTTGAGGTTTATTATCAAAGTTAAACATGCGGGAAAACATTGGTCTTTTCGAAGCTGGAAAGCATGTAACGATCCACCAATAATCATCTGGCCTACAATACTAAGCTGTTTGCAGTGATCTTTGACCCAAAAGACGCTGGTTTAAGTTAACTGTGTCGGCTGACACACCATTAAAGCTGATGTTGTGTAAGAGGCAAGTACGAAGTGAACGTTCAAATTATACGATCATTGATAAGGCATAGGAGAGTACACTGTTTTAAACATTCGTTAGTATTATGTCCAGGAATTCGGCTAGGCTTGTCCCGTCCCTTTTCGCTTAATATAAACTTTCCGCGGCATTGACTGTGGAAAGGGACGAAAACTGTCTATTAGTGGACCGGTTACTTGAATACTGGTAGACTTGATTTACCCCACGAAAGCTACCGTGGAAAGCAGCACGAACATATGTGCCTACATTCTTATTTATCATCCACGAAACTGCCATAATCAAAGGAACTATAAACAACAATTTCACCAGCGTTTGAGAGAATTTTTTATTGACGTTAACACCCTTAGTCTGTGTTTATCCATTGCACCAAGCACGTATTTTGCTTTGATTTTTATTGACTAGGGACTTTACAAAATATAATATTGCAACGAATTTACAACTTTGATAGAAAATACTAAGTCCTTCTTTTGCAACGGTTATAGAATTAAATAACGCTCTCATTTTTATATTAAATAGCCAGTGCTTTTTTGCAAAGCCCTAAATTTATATTTATAGGAACTACCCCTTAATTGTTGATTGACATTGTCTATATTGTCTTTATCTTTGAATTTCTCTCTGACATTCGATAGCGAAGCACCGATTTTCAAGCCAGTTTATGCTGTGGCTTTTTGAAAAGTACCTCCTCTAAAATGGGTTTTCAGTCCAATTTTATCTATTCATCAAAGCATGGCTTGATAAAATTAACTTAGTAAAAAAAGCTTCTCATTCAAATAACTTAGGTTCTTTAATTATAAGTGACACTTTCATTCAAAGACAAGAATGCATAGAGAGGGCTTATCATATCAATTCAAGTAATAAATGGGCTTAATATAAACTATTTTTTGTTCGCATAACAGATGGCGGACTAGCAAAAGCCATGGGAAATAACGCAGCTCTAAAGACCATCGGTGCCATTTGATATATGCCACCACATTTTCTCAAACAAATTTATTTTTTTAATTTTTATTAGAGGAGAGAGCGAAAATTGCTTCGGAGAGTTACTGTTAAAAGTATGCAACAATAAATCTAACTTTACTGTTCGAAAGGCGGTGTCCCGGAAGCAAATACGTTCAAGAGAGTTGGTTTAGTAGCAACCTAAAAGAAAATTTTTAGTCACTTTAATCAAAAGTTGTCGTAATGTTGGTTTAATTTTCAATGTGAGTGAGTTATTAGTAAGGATTTTGTTGAAAAACAGTCAGAAAATCTGACGGCAATCATTTTATAAAAACGAAGAATTTTCATTATTTCATGTTTGCAAAATACATTCATTGCTGAAATAATTCTTAAATGGTTCATATATTCCATAATTACATGTGCATCAAATTTGTTATAATAAATAACAGATTTGTTACCAATTGGCCCTAGTGTAACTAGAACGAATTTTAATTATTAACAAAAGAGCATCCGATGCAGAATTCATTGCTTAGTCAAATATTGCGGATAGATAGTTTTTTTAGAAGAATATATTAATTATGCTGGATCAATATTTTGAATCGTCACAGGGATCATTTTTTGGTTATCGTCTATGAGACTACCCATATTTTCTTGAATAAATTTCTTAAATGTTTGCCAGCCACATATTATAATAAATAGTTTTTGAGCTGGCTACAAAGTTTGTTATGATAATTCGTACTAATAATCCTTTTTAAATAAGCACAGCCGCTTTTCAAATGAATTTTATCACTTACGTTCAGGTCATAATTTCATGAACGATGACCATAGTTTTTCCAATCGAATATCATAGCTTGTTGGTTAAACAGAGTGGTAGGTTTTGCAAATTCGCTTACCAAAAAAGATTTAAAATCCGTGATGGAAGATAAAAATTATCTAGAATGGCAGATTGCAAAATTAGACAAACCGAGGCTTGTGTACGGCACATTACACTTTCCGAATAGCAATGTATGTCAAATGCTTAAGCCTATTGATTTATTTCATGTTGAGCACTTCTTCATTTTATCATAGATTTATAGTGGAACGTACTTTAATTTCGAGAAACACGGACTTGGGGTTTTGAAAACAAATTCATCAACACATATAGGGACATTTTGGAAAGGTCTGCGTCATGGTTTTGGTATTTCAATATATTCAAGTAGTACGATATTTATGGTAAGATGCTCAAAAGGTTTTACTGTATTTTCAATAGGGATTTTATGAAAAGGACCAGAGAAATGGTCTAGGAATCTCAATCTTTGACGATAACAAACTGGATATCGGAGTGTGGAAGGAAAACAAACTTATGAACGCAAGTTTTTCTTATAGCAAAAGGGATCAAATGAATAAAGTTTCATTCTTTACTGAATTTCTCGCAAAACCTCCTTGCTTCAATAATAATCGATTTCGTCTTGCGTCCGGAGGGCTAAACTTGGCCCTTTTTCTTGAAAGTGTAAAATTATTTGAGTTCCCTTGATTAACGCTTACTGTAGATTGGACCTAATAAGGCAAACAATGAAGAAGATGGTCAGTTGTATTCACTTATCATGAACAATGATTTGTTAAGCGATTTTGAAAGTCGATCAGACCCTAACTTGTAAGAATTCTTACATTAAAGTTCATCGTTTTCAGCCTTTTCGAAACGGATTTTATTCCCTATGTTCTTGAATTCGTTTACCTACGTAACCTGCTGTCCGAATCTTGCTTTTCTATAAACGATTTGACTGAGGTGTTGAGCTGTGAATGCGAGTCAAATGGACCGATTTCAGCAGTGTTAAAAAGAGTATTTTCTGCCGCCGAAGAGAATGATGTTCCTTATGTTAAAACCGTATTTTCTAACTGCCTTGAAACATCTTGCAAGTTTACAATTAAAGAGCCAGCGTTTCTGAAATTCGATGTCAACGTTGCCGACTCGAATGGTCTCACAGCCCTTCATCTGGCCTCAGTAAGTTATTTCACTTCATATAACTTTTATAAATTCGTATATCATTATTTTAAGCATCAAAATATCAAGCGTTTTTCGTGCTTCATACCAAAAATCGAAATTATACGAGAAAAATATACAACTCAACTTTTAAATATGGCTGTACCTCCTGTATTTAAATGATAATGGAATTCAGTGGTGCATGTACTAGACAATGCTTATGTCATTTAAAGTCCACTAAAATAGCTTACGAAGTCGAGTCAGAAAAGCGTCTGGGACAGTGTCTATAGTTACTTAGAGCTTTCTTCAAGGAACATCTTTCCATACCAAGAGCCATGTCTTTGAAGATTTCTTGGTGTAAACACTTTAGAATCCTGATCATTAATCTATTCCGATCAGTGCAGCCTATAAAATAGCATATCTCTTGGGTGGAGATAAATGAATTTTATTATCTGGAATCGGGAAGAGATCGCCGGAGTATACGAATTCATAATACTGATTCGATATGGATATCTGTGTGGCTATTCCCTCCTTAACTGCTATCAAAGTAGCATGACTTCAGATAACGATTTCAATCATGCTTCACTCTTGCACTTACTTTTTTTGTACTCTGAAAGCGCCATAACCGTTATTATTAAATTCAAGGCCTTGTCTGTCTTTACTGCTCAAAATTTGGTTAAGAGGCTAAAGGCTCTTTTTGTAATGGAGAGAATGACTATTGGAGGCTTTCTAATCTGGGAATATGCTGCATGAAAATCCTTTCTGGTAGAATTTGTCTGGGTAAAACCTTCAATGAAGCTCTCAAAACTAAACTTATTCATGCAACACTGATGAGGTGGACATGGTGAATCAAATAATTCATTGTGTTGATAAGGGTGCCCTTAACAGGAAATCGGTTGGGCAGTTATTCGATTTGTGCGCGTAAAATTCGCTTAAGACGAATGCTCTGAACGCAAAATAACGGGAAGATTAAGTTTTAAGTAAGTGATAAGCATGTTCGCCGAAAAGCATTCCGGAACTTAATATAATGAGAGCTATTTTTAGTTTTATTTTACCAAAATGTGCAACAAAACAACGAAGGCTAATCTTTAGATTACAAGAAAAGTGGTGAATGTTTTCAGGTGAACCAAAATGCTGACGTCGTTCAGCTCCTCATCTCCTATGGAGCAGACTGCAATTCCGTAACTTCTGATGGAACAACTTGTCTTACGCAGTGTGTATGGGCTTATTTGGAGAAATTCTCCGATGAATTTCCAAAAGGAGCTCATCTGATGGCTCTTAAGACCGAAAATGGACGTATAGGAGTTTGGAATAAGGCTGAACTCTCGTGGACACTGAACAGCAATTTTCAGGTCAAAAATATGGTAGAAACAATTGCTGATGCTGTTAACACTAATCGAATACAAGATGCTGATGAAGGTAAACAAATCTGGAATAAACAAGTGCCCATTTCATTTAAACTAAACATTTACGCTAAATGGAGAACAATAAATATTTTTTAGCAGTTCATAAACTTTAGTCCTCAATTTGGTGGTTATTCAAATGATTCAGGTTTCGATAAAGTAAAAAATCCCAAAATGAAGGTATTTGTGGTATATATTTTCAGTCCGTTCTGCATTCACCCATATTCCGTTTAACAAAACAATACAATAGAGAAGAAATTAATGAACATTCATTTGTTAAAGCGCAATATTTTTTGGCTTTTGCCTCAACGTTCTACCCGTTCACGATCACCTTAGATCCTCAACAGAGAAACGAACAGAGGCGCTTTTTTATTCAGAGAAAGTTAGATAGTCATTCCAGTCATTTGTCTTCTTTCAATGACGCATTGTGGCTCCTCAACATCCCGATCTCGCCAGCTCTTGAAGTGATCAGAGCTATTTTATGAACCGACGAGGAAGCTTGAACGGATTTTATTAAAGAGTTTCCTAAAGAGCTTATATCAAATAGAGAATTAACTGTCCATTTTAAAGTAAAATAAAATAACTAGCGAAACCGAAGAAACCGATTAGAGATGTTTCGAGTTATTGAATATAATTTCGTATAAAAGGTAATTAAGTATATTTTCGTCTTTAAAGGCCCTTTTGATGGACTACTGCCGAGTAGATTGAGTAACTCGCAATCAAAAAGTTTCAGTAGCTGATAAATATTTCCACCTATTTTTTTTAGAAGGCTATGTTGAATTACAAATTCCAGGGGCTCCTGTAGAGGCACAGTAAGTTGGTTGCTAGGATACAATCACTCCTTTAATAGCAAACTAGTGAAAAAGAAGTTCGGCAGACATCCGCCTACCTTTAACAAGTTTATGTCAAAAAAACAGGTAAGAAAACTGCTTTAAATGTTGACTATTTAGCTTTGGATCTGTTTACATATTCTCAAAACTGTAGGTCCCCTATCCATTCCAAATTTAAATCTAAACATTAGTTAACCATTAATATTTAATTTCATTTGATTGAGAAAATCTCATTGTTTTGCTGCAAAGGCAGACTTGTTTGGTTGTTTATAAATAAACATATTTGAGTACCTTTTGGACTAGAATAGTCAACTATAAATGAGAGGAGTATAAGATAATGGTTTAATTCAGACGATAATAGCATTTCTTAAGTCTAGATTGATGAGATGATGCGTTGATGTGACGATCCTAGTCATTTGCCAATTTAAAACTAATGAATTACTGTTGTTTTTTTTGCGGTAAATCTACATTATAGTTTGTCGATGCCCTTACTGGGGGCAGCATAACAAGAAATTCATGGGGACTCAAAAAGAATGTTCAGACTAGACGCTTTGGAAAATCGGCTGTAACCGCAGAAACCCAGATAACGGAAAATGCAAAAAGCCTTAGGTACAACTTTGTTTATTTTTCAGGTGGCTTTATCATACGACCTATAAAAACTTAGATGAGGAGACTACTTTAAGTTATTTAGCATTCCATGAGCTTAATGAATAAGTTACTTTTTTCATGGACAAAGAATCGCAGAATGCCAAACGGATCGTTGAAAATAGCATGATAACATTATAATTACAGCAGTAATATAGAGGCATTTAGTAAATCCGGTAAACATGTTTCATTTGGTCACTTCATGGATGGTTGATCAAGTCATCCTTTCTGCCTAGCGCGTCTTTGACCGCAAGCCCTCAAATCTGATTTACATCAGGATAATCGAGCGATTACGTTCTAAGCGCATCAGCAACTTCCTTTCCGCTTGTGATGAAAGGATGAATTTGTTTCCAGTTAGATTTGAATTGTGGTGAACCAAACGCAGGAGCAGAATATCTAGTTGTGCTGAATGAGACAAATCTACCGTTGAAGATGATGGATGCTAGATTTCAGTTTTTCGGTTTAATTACAGAGCTAAGGCCCTAATGTTGTGGCCGGGATGAACGTCAGCTGGCAGGTAGATAGAAGCCGCTACTGTATTTCAATAGCATTCCAGTCTTAAAAGCATCACTTAACAAAGCGGTTTATGATCTTATGTTGATAAATGTCCAGCTTTCGAGGATGTCACATGGCACAATTAATTTTAATGTTATAACAATGCAAGAATTCTCCCGCTTGTTGGAGAAAATGTCCTCCCTATCAACTGCAATGTGATGTTAGACAAATTTGTAAATGGTCTAACAATTATAATGCATCCTTAAGAATCAAGTTTTTATTATTTATTGGTATTTTTTTCAAGATTTAGGGCACGTTTAAAGACAGTATTGATGCTACTTCAAGGCGGAGCCGATCCGAACAAACAATCGCAATGTTGGCCTCCATTAATTGCAGCAGTCAGAGCCGGAGATATGGAACTTGTCAAGTTATTAATCCTCTTTAAAGCTGATCCAAATATCAGCATTCCATACTACGTCAAAAGGCAGTACCCGGTAAATACTTCAAGAGAAACTTATACTAAATGTTTTGATATACTGGCAAACAGAAATCCCTTTTAGCAGTCTAAAGCAAATGTAGTCTATTATATTATTTGTTTAATTTCTCCACCGGGCAACTTTTATTCAACACTTACTTCATTCTGGTTATAAAGGAGTATTTATTTAACACAGAATGATCCTTTCTATTTCTATCTGGTATCATGCAGCTCTGGAAATGACAAATTTGTACTTTTTGAGAAACTGCCTCAGTTTGCTATTTTGTCATTGCTCACCTCAAAAATCACTTTTCAACCCTCTTTTTCCGAAGTTGACTTTGTGGAACCAGGACCCTACGTCCTTTCATAAAAGACATATTTAGCAAAACGTTTTGACGCAGACCCCTTGAGTTCACTTCCCGAGTTTTGTTATTCGGGGAAGTATATGTGTACAAAAGGCTCCAAATCATCGTGGAGAGACAATTTTGACGCTAGAATCACGAGCATCAAAATAGCAACTATGCTCACTTTAAGTATATTAACAAATGAATAGGGCCGTGCCTTCAAAGCTCATTTTAAATTGTTTGTAATTTTATTTATCCTACTTCGTATGCAAGGCCTATCCAAGTATGTAAGGAATGCTTGGATAGGCAAACATGCCTGAATAAAAGAAAAAAATGTTTAGATTTTGAGGTCTTATTTGAAGAGATTGTCTGTATCAGATTGCTTGTGAGGCGACTTCACTTAAAGATCCTTCTCCTACCTTCCATTGTTTATCAAATCATTTTCTTAGCCAATTAATTCTATGCAAACATCATATTTTTGTCTCTCAAAGTTGAATATTTTGAATTTTGTTTTTAGACATTGTTAACTGATGAATATGAAAGAATTTACAACACAAGTTTATTTGGATTAACACCTCTTCATTTCGCCGTTGTGATGGAGGGTCAAACTGGCGTTGAAATGACGAGAATTCTTCTTGAAAATGGAGCCGATCCAAACGTGAGGGCTGAAGCGGATGACAGTTTTTCTGTTGAGATTGAGGTGAGAGTACTTCTTGTGAAGCTTTCAATTAAGCCGCGTCAAATTGGAATAGGGGCAGATGAATCCAGTCAGAACATAAATTGTCCTATTTACTAGTAAACGAAGAAATACTTTTAGGACTTTTGTTAATGATTGCATACAATGGGCCCCTGAATTGACATTGTTTTAAATGCGCTTGTAGAGTGCTGACGTAAGAACATTTAAGTCAAGATACGATGGTGGCCGAACTTCACTGCATTTAGCATGCGCTAGATCCTACGATAAAGTGGTAATTTTCATGATCGAATGTAAAACTTTTAATATTGTTTTAATCCTCCGATTAGCTCTTATCTTTTTATTTAGAATTGCTTTGAAATTATCAAACTGCTTATGGATAAGGGGGCTGACCCAAATCTTCTCTGTAATGGGCATTCAGCCCTCAGTTTAGCCCTAGTAGCAGCTAACGATGAGGTACGCCGATTTATCCAGTCATATTAAGTAAAATTATTTACTAATAATTGAATCAGTAACTATGATTTCCTTGTATACTCAACTAGGTAGCATTACTGCTTTTGACTTACGAGCAAACAAAGCCAGACATGAGTCTGAGCCACGGTTTCGGCTCGTCACTCTGTTTGCTTCTACATCCAAAGTTTGAACATGTTCGAAAACTTGAAGGTCGTTTGGAGCTTCTCAGAAAGTTAATTGAACGCATTAAACATGGTATTATCAGTCATCGTGTTATTGTTCCGAGCCTAAAGATCGAAGGTACATTTAAGATGGGAAATAGTTCACTCTTAATTTACTTTTATATAATTAGTAACAACACTATTTTATGTTAGGAAATATTGTGGATTACTTTTACCATCTCTACAGACAGTATGATAAGAAAGAGAGCGACACCGTCATTAAGCGCCAAGTAATCTTGGAACGGCGAAAGACCTTGAAGTTTCTGGCTGAAGAGCTTAGAAAATCTGCTTTTAACTCTGAAATCTGGAACGAGTCAACAAGTCAGTTATGAATTTTCTATACATTAACGTATAAATGCATATTTCAGATATAAATAGAATTGATCTTCACGAAAACCTGTGAGTAAAGTCGTTGTGATTCAAATTTGAATGAAACTAATATCAATCTACACTCATGTAATATTTAGAAATCAGCTACATTTCTGCTTTCATTGTGGAAGATCTCTAGAAGTCCGTTTATCAGAATGTAAACGATGTCGACGCGTGTTCTTCTGTTCTGTGTCTTGCCGAAAAACTGGATGGTTAGAATGGCATGGAAAGCAGTGTTTGGATTTGATAAGTCAGTTACCAGTTTTGCTCATTAAATTAATTCATGTCTTTCTACCCAAATTATCTTATTTTTTTAATCCACTAATTTTTATTTCAGGCAGGGTAACATCAAAGTCAACAATTAAGAGAAATCAGGTAGATCAGTGAATCAGTTCAGTGTGTACTCACGATTCATACATAGAATATGAAAGATTGAAAAATTAAAATCAGAGGATATTTAAATTAAGTGAATAAAATTTAAAAAAAAATAATCAATATGAGGTCACTGAATTTTAGCTTGATTGAATGCTGATTTACTATTTCGAAAATAAATTATGTTTATTTTGTGTGAAAACCTCTAGGCTGAACGCTCAGTATCAGTGCCATCTAATGGGAAAAACCACCCAGGCCAGCATTATGGTTTCTACAAAGATCAACTTTATATGAGAAAAGAGACGATAGAACTGCTTGAAAGTCGACCGTTCCTTTTGGAAGGAAACTACAGTTTAATTTGAACTTATTTAATTCGAATTTCTCGATGGAAAGCTTTACTGATTAGTAAATAATACCCATGAAAGCTATTTCAAACTACTCATTTAACTAAAATAATCCCAACCTACTTGAATTAACTCAAGGTCATTTTCGCCTTGATTTACCTGGAATCCGTACTTTCGTGGTGGAGTTGAACTTCTTAATGGCACAGACATTGACTTCGCCATTGATTCCGCGTGTGATCGCTGGTACCGTTTACAACAACTTGGTTGGTTGTATTAGTGCGAACTCTAAAAGCCGCAATCAAAGATCTGGAAAATGCAATGGAAGTATTGGAAGAGATAGGAGAAAGGTTCTTGAATATTGGAATGGACCGTAAAAGTAGACTTTTGTTAGTCAGTGATGTGATACTTTACTCTTCACTCTTTCCTTCGGAATCGTGAGATACTCATAGAAGTTACGATGCCCTGATTTTTTATCGAGGCTGATATTATCTCATCTGTTTGCACCATATTTTAAATTAATTATTAATATTATGAATATTATTATTAATATATTAAATACTAATATTAAATTACATTAATATGAGCTTGTCATTATAGTAATAGATCGGATGAACAGTGATTTCCAACTCGTAATTGAGGCATCATGCCTTTATCATTTATTAGCGCAGGTGACAAAGGGCTGAAG
This sequence comes from Moniezia expansa, assembly GCA_019097775.1. Taxonomy (NCBI): domain Eukaryota; kingdom Metazoa; phylum Platyhelminthes; class Cestoda; order Cyclophyllidea; family Anoplocephalidae; genus Moniezia; species Moniezia expansa. The sequence goes on along the minus strand of JADFDV010000062.1, from coordinate 1,548,314 downwards.
TCGGAACAAGTGTTTTAAGCCAGCGTAGTTTTTGACTTCTCTTCAATTAGATGCCCTTGGATGCAGCCTACTAAATTATATTAAGTAAAAAGTATCACACCATGCTAGTTTTTGAAAAATTGAATCATACAAAAACCATTTGGCCAATAAAAATAGCACAAGCCTGCAAAGTGCTTTTAGCATTAAAGTTTTTGAATGGATCTCGAACTCAGTCTCAGGGAAGGCCACACTATCGTACGAGGTGTGGTTAAGTGAAAGCATCCCTTACGCCAAGTCATTTACACTCTTCGGAAAAATGGGTTCACCAAACTAAATGTCATTAATGAAGATGGCCAAAAAAGCGAGTCGGTTATCAAATACGTTCTGCGTTCTCTGGTAAAGCATCAGTTTGCCTTATTAATGATTTCTACTACTAAATCCTAAATACAAAATGGTGTTTCATATTGAATAGTTCAACTCCTTAACTCAGCATTTTAGAAATCAAGTCGGCGAATAAATGAAATTTCCATCAGGAAAATCAAGTACTTAAATGCAATCTCTTATTGACCGTCTCGGGTAGTACAGCCGTCGAAACTCTCCACCCTGACATATTCGAGTGTATACGCAAAGCGGATAAGGAACACTAGGACTTCACACGATTCTCAATAAGCAGTTCAGTAGATAGACCTGACATCCTAAACCAGCCTCGCGACTCCAGGATCATACGAATGCTTAATCTCCTCCAGGCTCTTATGGTTCTGCCATTGAGGTCATGTTATTCACTGGATAACCTATGTCAAGATAACCCAAAGCTACGATGTAAAAATGGAATCGTTCAGGACATCTTTGGCTAGAAATTCAAAACTAACTCTGCTTTACTGTCTATAAACTTAAGCAAGTCTATAGCTGGTACGCAGAGAAATCAATTGGGTGAATTAAAAATGGAAATAGTTCATTTTCCACAGTGATACTTTAGGGACATTGTTGGTGCCCACTTCGGTTCCTTTCCACGCATGTCACCGTTTAAACCGTAGACCAGCTGCTCCTTGATCAAACATTTTCAGTGAGATAAACAGAGAATTCCAAAGTGCTTTACCCCAGGCGTTCTTGGGGTACTCGTTAAGTGACGATTCCCATAGTCATTAGAGGCATGATGGTACCAACACGGGACTACAGTGTGGCCACTTTTTTTAAGCGCCGTTCATTTAGGCATCAGCTTATTTGGAGAATATGAGTAATTTGTAGATAAAGAAGAATTAAGTGAAACATTTAGCCACGAACAGGAAAAATAAGACAAAGAAAATTTACCGAATCAACTTATCTCCTCATGTTTTTTTATTTTGTTCTACTTTTGTTTATTTTAACATTCTAGAGTTAGCAACACAAAGTCTTTTTGCGGAATTTTCAAAAAATGACGGACCCAGATTAAAAAAAGTTATTTTGGAGACAAAAATACCTAATTGGCAATTTTTCACATTTTGCCATGATTTCCCATGCTTTTTAAGTAAACAATATTTCTGCTAGGGACACAGATTCACAAACAGAAGCCCTAGAAACAATTCGTTGTGTAGAAATCTTCAGGAAATTTAGGAATAATTTTGCTGGCTACTGCCTTCGTTGCGCAGTCCGATCCAGTTTATGGTCAGAATGTGATAAGTTACCACATTTAAAAAGTTTTTTCATGAATAAAATTTTACTGAAAAGGTTTGTCTAAGAGGGTTATCTCATTCCTGCCTGAAACAAATTCGTCTCCTCCTAGGTGAGCGCTCAAAAATGAAAATAATGGATGAATTGTTAAGTGCATGGGGTGTAAAATTCTGGAAAAGATTAATATATGGAAGCTTCGAGGAGGTGAAGTGTGCTTGGGTACTTATTAAGAGTGCTAAGTACACAAGAGGAAGTCTATTGGCGAAAAGAGGAGAATAAATCATCCTCTCCAGTAGCAACATCAAATGGATTCATACGCCCCTATTAAGCATAGTTGAAAAGCTACATTTTAGACTGTCAACCCCAAGCCTTGGAACAACCATAACTCGGCGCACATTCTTTTCTGAGAGGCTTGGTCCGACTCCAAACTTATGTGGAAGCACAATCAATATGAGACGCAAATAGAAACTGGTTGAAAATATGCACAAACCTCAACATTTGAGTCAATGAAAACCGTATTTCTAAAATAAGGCCTTGAATTCTACTGATCATTAACTCCAGAACCCTAACATTGACTGTTTCATAACCACAACCAATTAGTAAGTTCAGGTAGTACCCTTAGCAGTATTTTTTCTCAGTATACATAGCGGTTAACCTATTGAAATGAAATAAAGTTTTTATCAGTTAACAATAAAAGGGCAGTGACTTCATAGCTCCATTTACTACAGGGTTAAGTGTCAACATCAGTCCTGCCTATGAGACCATTTTAAAGATCTAAATTTACATAACGTCAATGTTCTTGATAATCTACTTCGGTATTGCAATTACTCGATGAAGAGAAAAGTCAGACAGGGTGCAAGCTACCAGGTATGGCTTTAAGAGGTGATGAACTGTATAATTTGATCATGCGAGGCTGAAATTTCTGCAATCTCCATATCAGTGCCAATTAAGACGATGAACGAAGGGCCAAGTGACTGGAGAAAGGCCGATCTTCTCCAAAAGCTCTGCACACTTTCAGTCCCCTCGCTTCGATCTCGATATTTTTCTACAGAGTGAACTAGAACTATTAATTCTTTGATTTCATTAACTTCATCACTTGCTTTTCAAAAAATCGACTTTGGATCAAATTTTAAGTATGGATTTGATCAATTCTATTAACCAATGAATGATGGAGCTTCATCTGACAGGAGAGAAGATTGAGAAGTCGCACAACTGAGGAAGAGTTACACGTTAGCGACAAGACCGTCTGCCTCGATTCGACCGTGTTCAAACCCTGGCTGCCGACAAAAGGAATGAATCAAAATCAATCTCAGCCCTGGGTCAAACTAAGTTTATATGAATACATCCACGTTATTTTGGCAGAAGGGTTAGCTTATTATAGCTCTATTCCCATGTATAAAACGTAGACTGCATTGATCCGCCCCGTACAGCACCCTTCAGCAAACAGTTTGCATACAGTCTGCTCGTGGAACTTTAACATATCAATAAATTTTTGGAGTCAAAATGGTGATTAATCAAGGTAATATGTTCGAAAATATTTTTAGATCATTTGTTTACGTTAGGATCACTGTTATGGCTTAGAGTAGCCTGAATCCAGTCAGACTAATCGTGTCTGGACACGCTGACTGACATTTTAACACCATGTGACCCATTAAATGAATCACGTGTGCATCAAAAACTGCAATGAAGAGAGAAAAAAAAAGTCGAAACAAATGAATGGTTGTTATATCATTCCAATTTTTGATGCAAATTTTGCCGGTCTCATGGATAATGAACCTCGCAGGTAGTCTACCTGCAATTACATGACCGACGTTGCTCTCAATTTCGAATAGCTGGAAGGAGTAAGTAAACTTTGTTAGCAGACCAGGATGGAGATGAGTGTAACAAACCAGTCGAGAAAGATTTCAACAGAGACCTAAAACAAAAATAGATTAGAATGCTTTAATATCTTATTCTCCAATCATGATTCGTCTGCAGAACTAATTTTCAGGTAAAAAGCCCTGAACAATATATTGCAATTCGAAATCATCAATTTTTTCCAGACCTTTTGTAAGTCCTGATGAAAGACTTTCAGTCTCCATATTTTTTTTCCATGGAAGTGGAATAGAATTTTGCGAACGTCTTTTCAAATATATCTAGATATTACAACTTTCGAACTATCTTTCAGTTGGATACCAAGGGCCTCATTTCTTAAGTTTTTATTTTCTGGGCTTCTACCCCCTTCGTCAAAGTAGCAAAACCAAGCACCATTTGGAGTTCTGGCAGACGATGTCTCTTTTGCATATATTTTTCAGGTCTGGACATATCAGCATGGTCCTGTCGCATTCTAAATTTATTATGAGAGCAACGTGCTATCAAGCCCCGTGTTCCAAGCTATTCCTCCAGACTGTTTCCCACAGGGATGTTTTAAAACTAATTGAATCGTGGAAGGACCAGATTTAGTAAATAAGACTCTAATTGAAACAACTGCAATATTTGTTTTTTTTTCGTATTTTTAAGTCTTGGATGGACATCCTGGTTGAGTCTGTTGAACGAGAGGTTATTGTTATGCGATGGCTATGATTGTAACAAAAATGCTCTTTAAAACTAGTTCTAGCATAATTGATTGTTATTCTGCCTTTAAACTATTTAGGGGCATTTTTAGTCCGAGAAATTCCTCAAAATTAGAAAAGATTAAAAACTGTCGTCTTCACCACCAACGTACGTCTAGACAGCTTTTGTTTTCCATAGTTTGTCTGCTTAAGGTAAGTTCAAGGTTAAAACTGCCTCCTCTCTTCATTCATAGCCTCTTCCCTTGCATATCTAAAAAAGGTGGTAGGTACTCACAGGTCTTGAAAGAAATGGTAAGTGACTTAAGCTAGATCTTAGCACAAAAATGGAAAATAAGTTCAACGCGTCTTAAGACACTGCATTTTCTTGTAGAGCTAATAAATATATAGCATTTCTCTTTCCATTGTAGTTCGAAAAACACTTGATGGAGATGTGTATATGCTTCCACTCAACCTGAAACCTAACTCCCATATTTACACTACGCGTTTTGCATCACATTTGGAGGCAGTGTTGCAATCATCAGTAGTTTTGTCCCATTATTTTTGAGTGGATCATCGTGCCTGCTAGGAAGAAATTCATACCACTTCCAAACATAGTAGCTATGTTCATTTTCACATGTTACTGACGTAATTTAAAATCAGTTTACGAAAAAATTCAACTGAGAGAAGGATATGCATGATAAGAGACTATTTTAGTATGCAAAGTCAAAGTGAATGCATCCAGATAATGATCTTGCTAACCCCTAGGCCTTGTAAGTAATTATATGCACCGTAATTTTTGTTCCATCTTAAATGTAGTACCTTTTTTAGACTATTAGACAAAATTCCAACTGTCTGTTCCAAGGATACGTGGGAGTTGGTCATATTTGGTTATAGAGGAGCTTAATTTAATCTTTTTGAAGTATCTTTTTGGGAGGATCTACGCCTTACGTAGATCGTAAGTTTTGATCGTAAAAACTTCGGTTTGAAGGAATGGTACGAGCATTCATGCAAATCTTAATTTACCTAATAGCGATCAGATTTCCTTTTTTGTTAATGTATTTTAGGTTCCTATCATCCCAAGTATCTGCTTTTTTGGTCATAATTTCAAATCCGTTTTACAGATATTTTCTCGTCACCGCCCCAGTCTTTGTGCTAGTCAGAACCTTGTAAACCTTGGAAATGATTAAATCCTTGAATAACAATAAATGTTCAGCTCAATTGCTATGCTGGATTAATATTAACTATGAAACGTCAATTTTTATTCAAATGAGACTCTACTCTCCTACACAAAATGGAACAAGCGTCGATTAACTTTTATTAATTTTAGTGATTCTCACACTATTCAAATTTAAGTGGGGCTTGAAATACCTAAACATAAGAGGAACGAAAGAGTACACAAAATGTAACTGAAAAATGGCATTATTTAACATTGTTACAGGTACTGGTTTGACAACAATGTGCCCCAATGAGTGTAAAGGTTGCAGCCTATTTTATTATTATTATTTTTATTTTTATTTACTCCCCACCCATTGGGACAAGTCCCAAGGACTTTTTGGGGGAACAACAGAAGTACAAATGGCTTTTACAACACGTAACAGATAACAGTTAGCACAGAAGACAGTAAAAGTGGTTATCGGTGTCGTCGGTCGTCTGGTCACGTTTCTGGCATGGTTTCATCGTACAGGTAGCAGTTCATCTTCGTAGTGGCACCTCGTCCGTCCTCTACATTGTTAAGGGCAGACAATCTGTATACCTTCTCCAGAAATCTTTTCGAATTTCTGGCGGAGATTTCATTCATTGCCACATGCACGCAGGTTCCACAGTCCAATTTGAGACCATTAATCCAGGTATTTACGTCGCGTCCTCTTTACCAGACTGCACGAAGTTGTACTCCTGTTGGTATCATCTAATTTTAAACGTTCGGTGGGTGATTAGCCCTATCCGGCTGCCCCTTTCATTAGCCCCCAGAGTTGCCCCTGGGGTTACCGGTGGTCACCACGAGGAGGTCGCGAGTAGGTTCGACCTCCTCCACCAAGGAGGAGACAATATTATAATACGACTTTGCTGATAATATGGAAAAATCTCTAGTGCAACTCTGAATATTAGAAAAGGTAACTTTAAGCATCGAAGATGTTCGCCACGTGATCAATAGCCTTTACATGGGATAACTTCTTATTTGATCAAGCCCCCGCCCTTTTCAGGAAAGTATCTCAACTCTTCTTTGCACAATCCTTCCGCCTTTGCATTAACATACAGCTAAGTTTGTAAATTTGATCAAGACGAAGAATTCTTGCATTGATACTATTGGCGCAGTTCATGCCGATAGGTCCTGACCCAGACTTCATTATAACCTCGAACGTAAGGTATTGGAGGGGCTGCGAGAAAAGACTATTCGAAGAAGCGCTTGTTCACACGCAAAGGTGGAGGAATGCGCATGATAGTTCCGCTGCGATTTGGAAGGCAGTTATTCATCTGGGCGTGGCTGTTGATTGTAAACTTCATGCACAGAACTCTTTTAGTCAGCTATTGGTTAAGCATATTGGTTTGCTAAATTATTTTTCTTGTACACTTTAACCCTCGCATGATACACAAGGTTAAAATTGATGCATAAATTAATGGACCTCCATTCATTCACACCGATGGTTACTTTAGCTTTGACTGACAAAGGTTTTATTTATTCAAAGTGAATAGTGGTCGAAGCCTTCCGTCTGCAACTTTGGGAACATTAAAAATGAAACTTCAACTGACAGCGAATTCCTCATCTGGAAGGTTGGATGCTTGGTTGCATTCGGACAGGATTACGAAGTGAATTAATGAAAGAGTTATTGGGCTAAGATAACAAAGAAAAATCTAATAAGGCGGGGATGATTGAAGTAAATGTCAACGAATCACCATGCTTCTTATGTTTATCAGTAAAGTGGTGATGAAACGAAAACTTCTCAAGAAGAGTACCGATGTTAACAAAAATGGAACCCTCGATTAATAACTACTAACAAGTTTTTTCTCTATATATTTAATGACCTTTAAACAAAACATTAGTAGTCTCCAGCCAAATGAATCTAATTCACTATCATAATTCAAATGTTAGAACTTATGTTTACTACTTTGGATACATCCTGTTTATTGGCACAGATCTACTAGGACGTATGGTCATATCGGTCATACTTTACTACTCAGATCTGGAATATGCTATCTGCCCGTAACAGCTTTATTTAAACTTTGTTTTTTTTTCTGGTTTGGTTTAATCTTTCATTATATTCAACATATTAGGCATTTTTTGGATAAATCTCACCATTAGTTTTGCTTTCAAAAGTGTTACCAATTTCATGTATTTAAAAAAATATGAAAGAAAGTTCCCCCACGCAGCAATAGTAACTGGGATCTAAGTGACTTGCAATTGTCTTACATGAACTTTTCTACTTTCTTGTTAATTGACTCTATTGTTGGATCTGAATATTGCATCATGATTTATTTAGTTCAGAGAAATCTTGATTTAGCCTCTTAAAAGGAAACGTACGGATGTTAAACTAAAAAATAAGGAGTGCTTGAAACGAGCTGTTTCCAAACGTACCAATGTCCGTGGTTAAAAGGATGAAATATCCGCAGATTAAATATATGTTTAACGATGTTGTTTTTAAAAATATATGTTATTATCCAACCCTCTTAATGTTTTATTTGGACTTATTGGCTTATTTCTTTTAAATTAGTCAAATTACACGTATTCATCTCGTCCGAACTCTTAACTTGACACCTCTTGTCACCTTGACACCTTTCTTTAGGTCGTCCCATTTTCCACTTTAGGTCGCAAGATGGTGATTTGCGCATTCAAATAGTATCAGTCCTGATATTGGATGCCCAGTCTTTCTGATTCTACCAAGACGACCTTTTATCTGTTGTTTCGTGTTGATATTCGGTTGGAGGACCAACATCGCTTGTTTTTATGGTTCGGAGGCAACGAACTAGCTACAGTTCAAAATCTCTCCTCATACCCCTAGTCCTCCCTCGGAGTAAAACTGATGTTTAATCGCCCTATTCATTCCATTGGCATTTGGAATCTATTGAACAATAAATTAACAGTCGCAAGTGCTAATCGCATTGTTCCTACATATGTACTTCGAACCAACTTTTGAAAAAGAGTCTAACCATACAAATACGTGGCTTGAAAATTCAAATGACCTCTCAACTTGAAAACTTACGCTAACCTTCTAACTTAAGGAACATGTGAGTTGCTATGCTGCAGTAATCGAGGATTTAAATTTTGATTCAGTCTACATTTAAGATGACATAAATAGTGGAGTTATCATTCAATACAACCTAGAAGTTCAAAGTGCAAAATTCATTCACTTGAAAAGTACCATCTTGTTCTATTTCACTGCCTTTCAATGAAAGCGGAATTATTTAAACCTCTCAGTTACGGTTTTAATCGAGTTGGTTGTTTAAACGCTGAACGGTATTTTTAACTCTGCTATATCGCATAACGTACTAACACATTTTGAGAAGTCTGCCTGATTTAAAACATTAAGTTAAAGAATGCTTTACAGAATGAGGCATTTTATGGAGTGAGATGTCAAAAGTCCTGTCGCGGTTTTACTCCGAAATTTTTCTATCTCTTAATGGAATATACAGTGTTCGTTTTCTGCCAACTATTTGAACCACACAACATCCCTGGAATAATTTGCTTTTGAGGTCGCGACGGCTTGGATATACAATTTGATTTCTGCATGGGCGTTCATGCAGTCTGTCAAGAAAATATAGTCACTTAGAAAAGGTGAGCTCAGACTCAGTGGAGAGAATTTATTTTTTTATTTACTCCCCACCCATTAGGGCAAGTTCCAAGGACTTTTTGGGGGAACAACAGAAGTACAAATGGATTTTACAACATGCAACAGACAACAATTAACACAGAAGACAGTAAAAGTGGTTATCGACGTCGTCAGTCCTCTGGTCACGTTTCTGGCATGGTTTCATCGTACAGGTAGCAGTTCAACTTCGTCGTCCGTCCTCTATATTGTTAAGGGCAGACAATCTGTATACCTTCTCCGGAAATCTTTTCAAATTTCTGACGGAGATTCCAGTTATTACCACATGCACGCACGTTCCACAGTCCAGTTTGAGACCATGAATCCAGGCATTTAGGTCGTGCCTCGTTTACCAGACTGCACGAGGTTGTACTTCTGTTGGCATCATCTAATCTTATACGTCCGGTGGGTGATTAGCCCTATCCGGCCGCCCCTCTCATTAGCCCCCAGAGTTGCCCCTGGGGTTACCGGTGGTCACCGCGAGGAGGTTGCGAGTAGGTAGGAAGGGAATAGTACTTCGTAGCCCATTTCGAGTTGTGAGTGCTTTATCGGGTTTATAAAAGTACGGTTTTTCATTCCATTCCGTTTTTAACAATGAGCCTTGCTAAATAGGCTATTAAATAACTCTGTAGTAGTAATTGTAAAAAACAATGGTGTTATTTTGACTAGACGATAGAAGCGTAGCTGGGTCAGAATCTTTCGGTCCGAAACCACCAATATAGATGCATTAGCTTAACGAGCGCTCTAAATACCCGTCTCTAATAATTATCAATAAATCTGCCATAGTTCAATCCAACGATTAGTTAAAAGATAAATAATAATTAAATAACTAAAGCTGGTGAAAATTGCGAGTTTATGAATGAGTAAGCAGAGGTAAACTGATAATACATTTAGTCGAAAAAAGTGTCAAAGCCGATTCGGATATATTCTTCAGTTTCTCATCTTATCCCAGCGTTAACTAACAAGAACTCGGTGAGATAGGTTGAGGATTTCTCCGCATACATTCCTCAAGATTACATGTATGAATATTAGCCGCCTTAAATGGTAGCTATTCTGGTTGGATAGTTCCATCAGTAGAATATCCCACGAAGCAGGTCACCAAAGCTGCTATGTATATGGATCAATCGGATGAGAATATAAAGGTTTTCTCGATGGGATTTGAGGAAAAGTCTAAAAAAATTTAGAATTTTCGTGAAGTTTCGTTCGTTTTCAGCTTGAAGTAGCTTTGGAGAATTTGTTAAAACCAACAAGCCAAGCTTTTCAAGAAGTGGTTGGCAATTCCTTTTTCTTACCTTCTCACAATAAGAGGGTCAAAGTTTGGGGTCCGTTGAATTGTATCCAGCGGGTCCTAGAGATGTAGATCGTAATTATCCAAGGACTGAGGGTGAAAAATAGAGATGTTTCGTCATTGTTAACTTCCTTTTTTTAATGTTTTGCGCATTCACAAATGCGACTCATGAATTCACTGCAAGTCTCTACGTTCGATTCTTAGCTACTTTGCTTTTTTATTTACTCCCCACCCATTGCGGCAAGTTCCAAGGACTTTTTGGGGGAACAGCAGAAGTACAAATGGCTTTTACAACATGTAACAGACAACAGTTAACACAGAGGACAGTGAAAGCGGTTATCGACGTCGTCGGTCCTCTGGTCACGTTTTTGGCATGGTTTCATCGTACAGGTCGCAGTTCAACTTCGTAGTGACACCTCGTCCGTCCTCTACACCGTCGGGGGCAGACAATCTTCATACCTCTTCCAGAAGTCTTTTCAACTTTCTGGCGGAGATTCCATTCATTTCTACATGCCAGTGTTTCCACAGTCCAGTTTGAGACCATAAATCTATTTACCAGGCTGTAGGAAGTTGTACTTCTGCTGGTATAATCTAAATTTAATACGTCTCGGGGGGTGATTAGTCCTACCCGGCCGCCCTTCTCATTAGCCCCCAGAGTTGCCCCTGGGGTTGCCGGTAGTCACCACGAGGAGGTTGAGGTTGAAGCGTTCCTTGCTTTCAGTGAACAACAAGCATTGTTTGATTTCAATGTTCTTGAGCGTTTTCTTTTGAGGTTTGGATTTTTTTAAGTTGTCTAGTGAAGCTTTGTCTCTAGTGATCTTGTAATATGCAGACTTTGACATTTTGCTTCCGTAAAATTTGCAATTGAGTTCACAGAATGACTGTATTTGAGCCGGTTCTGTTGTGTCTGCAACACTCCAGGTTGGATAGAGCCTCATATTTTGAAGCAAAATAATTTGTTTATCTCCTCGTAAATAAGCTGTAACTATCACAATACTGGCAATTTGAGAGCAGTAAAATCATGGCTCCGACTTAACTAATTTCTTCGACATAAATGTAAGGCATTGTTTTTATAGACAAATGACAGGTTTTATATGACAGTGTAATAGTTTACTGTTCTTTCAGTTTAATCATGACGGCGCCGTTTCCTATTCTGAAACTGCTTCGGTTCCATACAAATTTCTTAGTTGTGAGTACAAAATAAAAACTTGGCTTGAATGTAAGAGAATGCATAATATGACTTTTGATAGTTAAGATTCATCAAATTCAATAGTGCGAAAATATCAGTAGGATGCAATCATAGAGTCACTTCTTTGGCCACCCCTGAAACACCTTCAGAAAAAAATTACCATGTGGAAATTATTTTGAGTCTGTAGCATCTCCAAGCGTACAGTTCCCTTTAAAAGCTCAAACGGTTCTGAAAAGATCGCTATGCACTTCTGATCCAATTTACGATATTAACACGAGAAAATCGAAATTTAAATATTAAAAGTGACATTGACATTACATTTTCCGTTTCTCTCCTTATTTTCATGAATAGGAAAACACTTGAAACAACTGGTTGAAGTTTATTACAAGCGAAATTAACTGAGAAAAATCATTTTAGGGATTCACTTAGAGGACTCCACTTCAAGAAGTTTATTTCAATTTCTAAAGCAGCAAGTCGGTGGAACAGGCTAACAAATGAAAATTCGTTGTCAGGGTTCCCACGCTAGTCTCTGTGATACCTGATCAATTACTTTCCACCACTTTTTTTCCAACCTTCACTTCCATGACCTAGCTATTGGAAAAATTCGCCCATTTATAGACACGGCTGAAGATTTAATCAAGGTGTATCGTACAGCTATTTGACCAGGAATGCTTTACTACCATATTCCATTGATTAATAGTGATGGCAGTACCCCAGAGCCCCCATTGAAGGTAAATGAAGCCCAAATCACATAATCTTAAGGCAAAAAGAAATGCGATTCATTAATAATCCGTTTTAAGTTATCACGTGGACGTTTATCTGTCCAATGAAATTGTAAACTAGAAATGCAAAATATTGCTCAAACTTTAGGTCACCTTACTCAGGTGGCGAAGACTTAGTATTGAACCCGTGCATTTTACTGAAAACTTTTTCAGCTTAATTTGACATTCAGGTACCAATAATACAAGTATCCCAAATTCCTAATTGTGCTCCCCCTCCTCGAAATTATTTTTCGTGTCTTGCAAAAGTCATACTATTTTCTAGCATGGCTTCTGGTCAACTGGAAAACTTATTTTTCCCACAGGGCCTCTTTCGGTTACCGTATCAAACACCTGAAAGGAGCTTAAGCCCCAAATTCCATTTAATATTCACGTTTAAATGAATGTACATTGATCTTCCTGCTCAGCCAACAAATATCCATGCCTGATGACCTTGTTTAAAAGTGAATAATCAAACACATGGGAATTCAGTCCCTCCTTAATTAAAAGAAAACGTTTAAAATCGCTTTATTTCCAGTATATCCAAGGTAGTTTCAATGGTCCAACGTGATATAAGTCTTTACTCAATTGAATTAATCAAAGATCTACTTGCCCCATGCGGTCCCAAGGTAGGTTGACCAAGTCCGATGAAGCATCGGTTACGAAAATAAGCCTTCCGAATGCTTCTGAACGAAGTTTGTTGAACGTTCTGATTAAACGAAATTGAGAAACAATGAAGGGCAGCGAATAACGATTAAAGTCCAACACTCACTGCCTCATGTTTGGTGAGGGCATAAATCTGGGATTAACTTTCAGATCCCCTCCGCAATCAAATTCGGTTTGACCAAGTATTTCGAAATTTTGTGCCGTCACTAACAACGGCCAGGAGAAGAGAATAGAAGTCCCGAGTTTATCAGAAAGAGGACGCAATTGTCATCTGTAGGTGAAGTTTCATCACTCACGGAAGCAAATGAAAATCGCATGTTCACAAAATAGGACGCTAGTGGAATCTAGCTACTTTACTGCCTAACCGTCTCTATTGCTTGTAAGTTTGCTTTCACAACAATGCATCGGATATCTCGGAAAAAAACCAAATTAACGCCTCACTTTAAAGTGACAATCTCAAGAGGAATCCATCTTGATTCGAAAATTTTTCTTACATGTAGCTGTTATGAAATACGGCATGATGGATGTAATCTCTTGAGTACCAACTGATATTGTTTTTAGTTTCAGTCCTATTAACAAGGTTGTGTCAAAATGACGATGATGAATCGGTTCGTTTTGAAATGAAACAGAAAGTTCGATGACTCGAACCTCCAAGCGATCCCACATAAGGGACTCTTCAGTTTCTCTAAAAACAGTGGGATCTCTAGAAAACCTCGCTTACTTATCTGACCTTACCGACATGCTTTCGAGAGTCAACGCAAATATGTCTTTCCCGGATAACGACTCTTTGTGTTTTTCATAATAGCATGACCGATACATTAGTCTTTAAGGCGGAAATAATGTTCGTTTACTATGGTACAGGATCTAATCCTACAGACGATTTCAGATGATTCGGTCTGAAGAACTCAGTAATAATACATAAAGACTCGGCTATTCTACTGAAAAAGTGCTAATTATCGCAAATTGTACTATGAACATGCGCTATTTCTTGTAACCTCTTCAAGAAATAAGGCCTAACTCTGGTAGAAGTCAAAAGTGCTCGGTGCAACTGCGAAGATGTATGAGCCCACCTATTCGTGATCATATTTAACAGACATGACCTAATGCATTCAATTCGTTTCAACTTACCTACATGTCGACTACTTGAAGCGAACCTTACTATCAGTGACATCAAATAACTTTCTGTGTTTTCCCCTGAATGACCGGACAGTAGTTTTAATATATTTAGTTAAACCAGACAGAAGGGTAAGCGACCAGCTCCAAGATAGATAAAGTTACGTTAAATCACTGTCTTGCTTGATATCAGGATTCTTACCTTTGATTCGGTGGAACCTCCCAGATGATTTGATTCCAAAATTGCTTAATATCAAACCAACTAGGAATTTGTGACATGAGTGTGGGATCTCCCATAATAAAATCTTTTGTACTTGATTCATCTTTTCCATAGGTCCGATCCATCGTTTTCGCGAGATTGCGTTGATGAGTGCATCATTTCCGTCCTAAAACTAAAATCCCATCTGAGCTAATATCCTCTACAACTGTTCAGCTTACGCTACAACATGCAACCTCGTTCCCATTACCAAGTCATCATAAGGTCTAAGTCTCTAAATCTTAATATGATTGAGATAATTGAATTACTGTCACCATACCTGTCAACAAAATGGTATCGTATTGGATTAATTAAACCAACTTAAAAACCCTTTCATGGACTTTTAATTGTGCAACTCGACGATTGTTTTCCGCTCCGAGCCAATCCCATTGGGCCGATTCTTCATCGTTTTATCAGGCCCCGTTCTATATTAAGCACCCTTACGGAGTTAATTCTAGTTTGGTGTACTCAACTGCCAACCAGCAATTCCTTGAACGGACACAATGAACTTCAACTAAACATCTTCTATTCTAATGCTAGGGGATTCAAGGGATCTTTAGTCCCTAAGAGATCTTATCTTGTATCCCCTGTGGTCTTTAAAAGAGCCTAAATGTCAGATTAATCAGATACTGGCCACCAGAAAATGAGTAGACAGGTTTTACCACTTTCACTCAGCCAACTTGATTGTGTGTTTTACATAGGCCGTCTTACTCACATCTTTCAAACAGAGGGGTTTTCTGCTTTTGTACAGCGGTGAATCGCATCTCCCAGTAAAAGACAGAGCCCGTAAGCTCGTCTTTAACGGCACAGATACAATACACTTTTTGGATATGTACAGATGGAGAACAGTGCTACGTACACACAAACATACGCACACAGAGAGATAGGGGACGAAAGAGTATGGAAGGGTTCTTTGTTTAGTGAAAAGTGTTTAAGCGGTTCCTCAATGGATGCCATAAACTTTCTCATTTTCCATTCTCTCTTGACCCTTGACGATTTCTATGCCTTTCATTAGCAAACAGTTTTCACCTAGAGAGAGCTTTTGCCTCTCTGAATAGGGTAAGTAGTAGCGTCGACCACCGGCAATGGGATACCACTTCGGATAGGTAGACCGCTTGGCTCTACCCGTCAAGACATCCTCCTGTAGTTGGATCCAGCAGAGGCGGTAGGCCTTGTCAACGATTTCCGCGTTGTAGTAGAGTTCTGGTCGACGATTTATTATCAGCCCGTGATCCTACCCAAAAAAGATCATTCGATTAATAAAGAATTCACCATTCTTGCAAATTTATGAGAAAAGTAATGCTTCTGACCTACCCAGGTACTTGGAAGAGCTCTTAATTTTTCAATAAAGATTGTAAGGAGAATAATGGAAAATAGGACAGTGATTTGTAGCTTTGCCATTGAGGAAATATGTGCTACTTTCGTTATTTGAAGGCTGAAAAAAGGTGAAGGACATCCACAGTGTGTAAATACTCACAGATAAGTATTGAGGAGAGTCTACACTTTGTTCGTTTTAATTCGAGCGTGAAAATCTGAGTGTGTGCGTATGAAGTTGGCTGAATGGACAAGGGCTGAAAAATCAGCAGATATTGCGTCTTCTGAGTAAAGCGCAATTGGAATCAGGTTTTTGCGCCCGCTGTGACCACCTTTTATGGTCGCATGTGCTGTGAGGCCTCAACAGGTATTCACACCAACCCCCTCTGCGGATTGGTCACCATCAGCTGGTGACTTTTTCATTGGTCCTGACCCTTCTGTTGGGTGTGCTTTACTTAACAGTCTGACAGTTAAATATTTAAAGTGGAATCATTATTTATCTACTGCTTCTGCACAATTTATCAACATACTCCAAAACTTCTGATGACAATAAGTTTTTTACGACAAGTGTTAATATTTATTTCGAAACTCCTTAATCCTTTACCTCAAACTTCTACGGCGAATAGCCCCTTTTCCTATCAGAGACTGTTATACGATTTTGCAGCATGAAACAATAAGGTCGGAAAAATATTTATTATATTGCTATCCTTCAATTTACTTTACAAATAGTTTCTGATACGAAAATGATACTTGGATTAAGAGATGTGAAGGTAAAAATGGCCATAATTCAGATAAAAGCACGCTATTGAAATAGTGGGTTAAGTGGATGGGCTCCAATGGGACTTAACGAATAGATGGTCTTTGGAACTCCTTTTAAGAACCCGTAATCTATTAAATTTTTTTTTACCATGCTATGGTCATAATGCGACATTAAGATTTTAAACCAAGTTCAGTCACATTAGGCTTGAGCCCTAAAAAGCTAGAAACTGCTGGCCAGTTCGAAGCGTATTGAAATATAGGCGATTCAAAGATGGTGACACGCTAATACCAGTTGGGTCTTGTAGATAACACTGTCATATTCAAAAACTTCCTCGATGCATAACAGCGCTGACCTACAACGTCATCTTAACAAAGCCTACACGCGGAGGACTATGGCTGATACGAAACCATTAACACGTTCAAGGTCGTTCCGCACTGGGTGAGAGAGTGGGACCTGGTTTAGGGATGCAGAAGCATACCTAGGACGCAAGTGTTTATGTTCACCGATGTGGAGACATGAGCTCTGCGCATGATTATGATGGGCATCACAATTGGTCCTGTCATTCATGCTCTACTTCACTTTGTTGTAACTACCTTTAGCCAGATTTTTTATTAAAGTCTCTTCATTATTGGGACTAGACACCTATTAAAATCAAAGTAGACATCTTTCGGCATTATTTAATATCAATAATCTATTAAAACAATCTATGAAGAAGGCTGTAAGGCCTTTAACGTCAAAAACACTTGACCAAGTGACTGATGAGTTGGAAACTTGATATGTAAATGAATAAAAAAAATGTTTCTCACATCTGTGCTGATTGTCAAATGTGAGTCAGAACTGCTATTGGTTCTTCAATACTAGAAGACCACTCTAGAAATATGCCTCGAATCCCACCTCTGGTCTGATATTCATCAAAACTTTACAACTCCCATTAATCGAAATATAGGTGGATTCATGGCTTTATTGAAAGCAATTATTTTACAACTTTATCAGGTGGAAAGGTAGCTCTCACTCTGTACACAATTCCGCACCATTCATGTATGGTTAGCTCCAGTTCTTTTCTGGGTAATTGCCTACAGCTAGATCTCTTTTACACATTCTCATCTTCGTGGAGCGGCTAAATCTATTTTGTGTACCTGGGTGTCTAAGACAAAGGACCCCTGACGTGACCATCTGTTTATGAACCGTATTATGCTGTTGAACTACCTTACCGCTTCTCAGTGTACATGCAACTGTTTGGAATATTACAACGCATTCAAGTCACCATAGACGCTTTTATACTTGCACAAAAACCTATGAAATTGCCATCTTGGAGCCAATTACTGATACTTTTGTGATTATTGTGTTTCTACACTTTTGAAACAGCGAACCTGTTCTCTCTGCTGACCATAGTCGCCAGTCTGAAGTTAAATTGTAGACAAAGAAGTAGATTTATAACAAGCTTCGTAAACCGTTTAAACCACATTCCCAACATTGCCATGTACTGGTTCAAATAATTCCTTTGCAGAGTTTTTATTCGAAGGAAGCTGATCTTCATATTTTGATTTTGTCGGTTTCGTTCAGGAAGAAGTCATCGAACAAGCTATGTTATTCGTGGTGTTGATTTAAATGCATGCGGTTGTACGTTTCCTGCCAAAAACACGCTTAAACCAATATATTCGAATGATATATAAAATCATTAGTTGCCTGAAGTCTAATTTTTGGAACTAACCATGCGGACTGGTTGAAAATGATGCAGAAGGTACCATTACTTCCTTTGAAGTACCTTTGAGTATCAGCCTAAATTAATACAAATAAGAGCGCTCGAAATCGCCTCTTAGTCTTGAAATTTGTATACAGACACTCCTATAATCAGATGTTTGTAGACATGTCTCTAGCGTCGAAGATTTATGTATGAAATAGAAGGCGAAATTTCGTCACGCGCGTTCATCCCAACGCCAGAGGTATATTTATTATGACTGCCAGGCGGCCAAGCTGACTACCTGCCTGAAATTGCGTCGGTCCGTCACTTGGCGAATTTCTGTTTATAGAATTCATTTTCAATAAATTTCATTTCTGTTTCTATTTACAAAGCCGCTCTCTGTGTGTCCGATAAGTGAAGCACTAACTAACCTCATTTCGGAGGCAAACATCCGATCTGCTGCTTCTTAAGTGGACGGAAACAGGGAGTCCTGGTTGATTTCTCTTTAAACCAAATCAGTTTAACTAACTGTCACATATCTAACATTTAAATTTGTCAGTCATTGATGTGAACGATTCTGAATGCTTCCTCAATTTGTATAAATATCAACTGCAAACTCAAGGCTAATACCTCGATAGCACGTTAATTTACGCATTAAAATCCTGATTTAAATATCTTAGCTGAACGTAATGTACTTTACTCTTGTGTATGATTTGGTTTGTTTCAAGAGATGTGTGGGTAAACTTGTTCGACTTAAAACATGCAAAAAAGTTTACAATTTTAATCTTGTTTGTGTTTTCAAAGTTTACAGTTAAGTAATTAATATGTACCTTCACTTCCGAGGAAAATATCTTCTAATAAATGTTCAAAGTTAAGACAGAAAAGTAAATATTTTATTGGTAAATATCTTCAGACGCCGATTGTTTAAGTAGAGATAAAGTATAGGCCACGTAGTATTAACCTATCTCTTAAGTTAATACAAAACACGAAGTATTTGCAGTATCTTTTAGTTTTCCATAAAAGGGAACGGCTACATAAGTGTCAAGGCTTTGGAAGCATACCATATATATTTTAATTCAATGCATTTTACATCAGTAAACAAATAGAAAGAGATCATCAAGCAATGCAATCTATTCTCTGGTGATATTGATACCAAATCCAGTTCCATATCATAGTTTGTTTGCGCATCTTCTTTCTGAATCCCGGCAATATGGGGCCACCCAAAGGGAGGCGCAGTCATATGAGGAGACTATTACTGTTTTTTCATTTATTTATGCCTCTTATCGAGATCTTTGATCAGCTTTATGCATGGAGTGACAGAAGAGCAATTCAAATGGTATTGATGCGACCAGGAGGTACCATAAGTAGAAACTTTAGATCAGCAAGTCTGCAAATGGCTGTAAAACACGCATTCTTGGCATGATCAGGGACCATACATACCTGATGTCGGCAAGATATGTAAACAAACAGGACCGGTGACACTGTTAGAAGTTTGTCCCCTAAGAGTGCTATTTGTCCATAAAAACGTATAAGTGAGTGCGGTGTACGTCATGGGCAGCATGTAGCAGAGAGTACTTATTACCAGATTCCCTCTCGCGTGGCATCGAAGGCTTTAGTTAAGTGACGCAACTTCGAAAGCCTCTGTTAGTGCGTGAACTCCGTTTTTCACACAGAAAAACACCTCAAGTTATTGGTATTTTGTGAGATGTGATTCCTAGGTAGAGTGTGGCTTACCCGATTCTCTCAACATGGCAACTAGTTCACCTCAACATGCCGCTAAATTAAAAGCTTTTTCACTTCATTTCAGTCAACATTTTTATTGACCGTTGGTCAGTAAGTCCAACTTAACCATCTAACAAAATCGCCCAAATAAATTTTAGTTTGCATTAATCAAGTTGTTATAGCAAATGCTGTATTGAAACATTAATAGATATCAGCTGAAACGACCTCTGGTTCTGACTATCTAGGTTACCTAATGTAATTGACATCAGGATATGTTCTTTTAAATAAGAACGTCAGCCTTGGATACGCCATTGACTTTGGACTGGAGATAGACCGAAAACGACTAGCATCATGGCTTAGTTGTTCGAGAGGAAAGGGTCACGTAGAGATTACTTTTTTAAATAGGTATAACTGACAGATTTGTGGATTGAATGAGCTCATACTAGTGAAGGCAGTTAAGTCAATTAATGGATGCACATTCAAACAAGTTGTATGGGGATTTCGGATGGTCAGAAATAAAGTGGCCCAGAAGAATAAATTGAGTCTCTGCTACTAATCAACTGACTTCCAAAGCCATCATAGCAGGCGCTCACAATTCACTTTTATTAATAGTTTATGAATTTTTCGCTAGGATTATGTCGAAGTGTGTAACGTTTAGGTCGAAGCGGTTAGTTATTTCAACTTCTGATTTTCTAGTACCCAGTTTAACCAAAGCTAGGACGCCTAGCTTACACCTAGTACTCTCTATCTAAATGGAACCAACAGCAGATAATCGCACTGGTCAGAAATTGTCGAGAGAGAACAGAATTACAATATTATGGGAGACCATTCCATTTCTTGAACCCCTTGCACTTTGATCACCCTATAATCAACTTAAATATTGTATATGTTTATCAACAAAGAGCAATCAAACACAGGATTCCTACTTCTTCCATAATAAAAAACGTTTCAGACAATCCAATTACGCAATCTGCACTCATAGGAGTGCTGGCTATAGAGAAAGATGGAAATGGAACTTACAAGTGAGTGGCTAAAGAAGCCTGCACGAAACATTATATGGAAACATCGTATAAGGATATAAGTAGGTGGCGTTTCAATGATTGTGCTCAAATTTGGAAATTACCCCTTTTTAACAAAAAAACTTTAATTGAGATGTTTATTTTCTTTGGTGGATCATTGTTTTTATTTAGTACTTTGGTTATAAAATTACTATCGAAATGTACCACGATCATTTGAATGATACTGCACCTCGCCATTTCGATGATTAGAATGTGAAATAGAGTAGGAACTGCCAGAAATAAGTTTAAAAATTTCTAACTTTTACTAGTGTAATCACAAATGAGGAATTCAATGACTGCTGCCGTCTATTCGAATAAGTTTCTCAGGGTCAACCAGGGATAAAACAAGTATGATTGAAGGCAAACCATCAAAACAAACGGCATGTTGAGAATATAGGAATGGGCAGTATTTAAATACCTGCCGTGTAAAAAGAGGATGTACAGTTTCATTAATACCTGGATCCTCCTTTCTTGGCACACAACAATTCTTTCAAATATAAACTGAAATGACTATTTCTAGTTCAATTCTACCCACTGGCAAAACAAGGAAAACCAGGTTATTCATAGTAAGGACAATTACTACGGGCTTAGAGGGACTTAAAAACAAGAGGAAAATTCAAGGAGACAATCTTTAATGAACAACATCGGGGTCACTGTCGATCTCCTGATTGAAGTCATTCTGGTTGGAATAAATCTCGAGTCAAGGGCATATTTAAGTCAGCGCAAAAGCGCCAAAGATCCCTATTCTCAAAAGCCTTTCTGAAAATTTAATTCCTCCTGAAGTTCACAGCATATTGCCCAGATCTAGGATTTGGGAGGTGTTTCAAAAAGAGCCTTTCTTTAACACAATAGATTAGATGAATGTGCATTGAAGCGTTGGCATGGTTGAAGTTTTAGCAGGAATAAACTGTTAAATCTTATATCTCGCGAAGACGCAACTTAAATTCCCCTATTAGCTTGTCGAAAGTATGGTTACCCTACTTCGTCTGTATTGCTAGCCCGCCTTGGGTGAGCTTGGCTGAGCTTGAAGTCTCTATTCGATCCTTGGATTCGATTGTGTTCTGTGCAAAAACAAGTCTATTTCAGAGCTCTCCAAAAAGTACGTCATTCAAGACCTGGATTTAGCTCCCTTTCAAAAAGTGAACGTTGTTTCAGTTAGCTCTGCACATGGCAATTCAACATGATCATACGCCTACACAGGTCAGTGCTATAATTAAGTATCCTAAACGTAAATATTTATTTACCCCTCAAAGTCATACGAAATTGAAGCGTGAACTTTTTGGGCTCACTAAATATTGTATAGTAACGCAAGTGAAGGTGGGCTCATTCTTCAGAAGTAAGGTCAAAAATGTCACAAAATTTGAATAGCCTTGGTTTTTTTGCCTCGGATATTAGTATTGGACCAACTTGAAGTTCAAGCAGAAGATTCAAAGACCTTCAATAATTATTTGCTCACGTGCTAGAAGTGATGAGGAGAGGTATCTATGGGCTGCCTTGTTTAAAGCGATAAAAGCTTAAATAGATTAGATTAGGTGCTCGATCATGCCGATTTCTTAAGCAGAGTGGAAGTTTAGATCTGGATTTACAGTTGTCACATCATTGCAGTTTATAACCCACTGAGTTGTCGAGAAAATTCCAATTATTGTTTATCGTCAGTGGTGAACAGGGCGATAGCGAATTTCTATGATGGCATAATTATGTAGATTGCAGTGCTGTTCGCTTAACAGTTGACTTAATTCTGTCACATGAGTCAGGCAACACAAACTTTAAATTATGTTGTTTATATAAATTCTAGCAGACTGTGAGGGAGTGCGCGAGAGAGGGTTGAGGCACACCCTTAAACATCACGTACAAACTAACTTTATTGAATGCCGGGTGCCTCGCTTGTAAGCCTGGACGGAGGGTGCAAATGAATGCTTTTGTGTTTCTCATGAGAAAAACGAGAAGATGGAAGTGTGGATCTCACATGACCATGCAAAGTTTTGGTTCATTTACGTGGCAGGTGTTGGGTGTTTAGAAATATTCAGTGTGAAACTGCGATTTAGTGAAATGCATTCAGCTCTAGGAAAAAATTCCGTAAATAATACAGTAAAGCTAGTTGTTAATTGCTGACCTTTGATAAATGTCCAACCTTCATCCTCATAGTATTGTTCCTATTATTCTCATTTGCTCGAAGATTGCTGATTAACAGTAAATTACAAATAAAGGCTTACCTACTAGCAGCCAGACCGAGAAATTCTAACCTCGGATGAGACAGTGTAAACCATTGATGCTTGCGAGGCTTCAAAAATTTGTCAGGATCATCTCTATCTCACACATTCAAGTGATCTGGCTTGAACCAATAGACTAAAGGTTCATTCTTCCTCATTGTGCTGCGACGTCCGCCATATTTCTACACCTAACCATCAACATGATAAGCCGCCTTTTGGACATAAATGCTTAAATATATTAGGTCCTACAACACAGTGCACTTTACTCTGGAAGATGAAGTATGTGCACATTAGCCAGTGTTCCGACTAGTCATTTGTCATTGAATGACACAAAGTAGAATGAGTCAGGAATTCGAAAGTTGTACCAATTTGAGTAAGTGATGCGCATTGAAAAACTAACAAAACTGAGACTCATTTGTGATTAGAAGTAAGAATCGGTCTGAAACACCCGTGCTTGAATCTATGTTACGTTTTTCTAATCTGGCTACTGTGCTGATTAAAAGAAAACTTTCGAAGAAGCAATAGATACCTTCAACTAGAAGAATGGAAGCTGGTTGTCAATCAACAGGATCATTTATCCATAAGTAGAGCAAAAAATGAAAGAAAACATCCAAACGTAGCATTCTGTTTGGGTTCATTTTCGTTTAACCCCTGAAGTTCCTTAGGATTATAGCCAAGACTTACTTCGCTTTTAGTCCAAAGAATGGTTTTCTATTTCTTAAAGGTCTTAAGGCGAATAAATGAAATGAAAATGTCCCTGTTATCAGTACTATTAGTAAATTGAATTCATTTGACTAAAAAAAACCACAACAATTACTTGACACAATATCTGGTGCTGTGACAGCGACTTGAGGTGAAGGCACTTGATCACTGGCTAGATAGAGTCCCAAATGAAAAATTCTGATGTCTTGGGTGTTTAAGATGAAGTTGTTTCACAGGTGGACTTCGTTTCTCATCTGATGAAGAACTTAGAAGTTAGTTTATGGAAGATGTTGTAGAGGAATCCAAGAGCCTCATCTCACGAATGAGTGGGATAAGGCGGTCTACAATCATTACGTGCGACTTTTACCCAGATGTTTAGAGACAACAGTAGAAGAAGTCTGTTTAAGTTCTTTGAGTAGAAAGCTCACCTGCAAGCACTTGAGAAAGATTAAGTACCTTTGTTGGAAAACCTACCAAGTGAAATGACAATCTCTACTGATCAAACGAGGATAGTCAAATAAAAGTGTATTGACCAGATAAACATAAGGGTAAACAGAAACTGACGAGATGTTTTGCCGACGAGGCACATCAAATGCTCTTTTTAAGAATAGAATGAGAGAATCTGACCTACTAAGTAGACGGTCAGGGACATAGTCGTCATGCAAAGGGTTGGCCAGTAAGATATGGAGTAAAGCAGCGAGAAATTACATCTTTTCTAAGGACAAATTGCCCCATTCCCTTCCATTCTCATAAGTTACATTTGTAAAAATTTTTCTCAATTGAGCACTTCACACCAAGAATTCGATATTATAAGACTGCCTATTCAAAGGTGTTCATTTGGATTACAACGAAATTTCGTGCCAGAGTGTACGGGTATTTACAACCTAAATCAAAGAAAGTAGGTGTGTAAGGAATTTGGCTTGGACCATATCGACACACCCTCGTACCAACCTGCCTACGCATTGCATTGGCAATACATGACGAAGTCAGTGCAAAAATGATAGACCACATCATTAATCACCACAGCTAGCAGTCAGGCAGATTGAATGGGCTTTCAGTCTCAACTTCCTGCCACTTTTTATGTAGAACTTTCTTTCACTCTAACGAATTTCGTGGGATGGTTTGTAAGTTAGGTAAGTGAAACGAATGCCAAATTGCAATTTGGTTTGTGTGAATCCGAGCAGACCATTCTAATTCACACATAAATGTGCAGTCAAGTCATTAAATATAGTTCTTTGCTTGTTGGCTGAAAGAGTAAAATTATTTATTAAAATTAAAAATGGTTTATTTGCAGAGTCCTTCCTTCCAGACCAATGATCTCCAGTAGCCGAAGTTCAAGTGTTCAAGTTTGTACCGTGATGCAATCCGACTAAGGCCTACGTGTGAATAAACGGCCTCACTGAAGCTGCCAGTCATCAACAGGAAGGGGGTATCACCCGCCTTGCGGAGTTTACTTTTAGGCACTATTTTCCTATCGTTTCCTTCTAGCAATCCCTTTGATCAAAGGGCTGCTCTTTGACTCCCTTGCTGGGAACTGAAGCAAACTATCCGTTGTGGCTACTTCTGTCACGTAATAACATTAGCAAAATCAGTTTCCTGGCATTCTCTTACTGTTGATCACACATCTATGTTTCGTATGGACAGATATGTTCATTTATTTTCTTCGCCATGACAGTGCTCTTGATTGAAGACATCCAGTTTAACTTCTCAGTCGGAGAACGCTATTTCAATTATTCTGCTTAGCTTCTTTCATCCTCAATTAAGCTAGAATTTTAGGTCGAATTTGATCGGTTATCTGAATAAAATTTGACAGTAGCGTGTTGAGCCAGAGTTTGCACATTTCGGTCAAACCGAGGAGGAGAACGGTGAATATCGTCACTGGAAGTTAGGCAAATATGGATTTCCCCCTGAATGGATGACAGGACAAAATGGACTTTCAGAGACTCTAGTCGGCTTCCAAGAGCACTTTCGATAACTTTTGGTATAGAAATAGGAAATTTTAAAGTTGCATGTGGGCGTCAAACTTTCATTGCTACTATTATCAACAATGAATTAAAGTTTCTAATAAACATTCGAGGAGGGAACTGTTTGGATATGTCCCGTATCTATAGAATATAGATGGAATCGATTCTACGCAGAACGGTCTTCCTATTTTATACAACCGGAAGATAATTTGCACACATTTATTGAAATGACCTTTCTAGCAGCATGTAGAAAAAATTCAAATCTTGATATCTGAGGTTTTACCTATCATGACTCAGGTTTGGACTATATCATTTGGCATTGAAAGGCACTTAAACTATACAATTAAGTAACAGTTTGATCAAATTTATTTGAAAATAATGATTTTTCTGAGTTCCATTAGGCTGCTTTAAACTCACTACAAAGCAAAATCGGTTTAGCATTTAATATAAATTTTTATGGTACCTCGATATTCAAATAGAAGCAGATCTTCAATGGATGGAAATCACAATCAGTACCGATCAGGCTGCAATACTTCATCTGAATCCATTTCATCAGAGGAGCTGGGAGAAGGCCAGAGGCGGGCATTTCACGTTAAAGGGAACGAAAGTAAATGTTCTTTGTCTTCTACAGGTTGTTCGGGCTGAATGATTGCGAACATTATCGTCGAGCGTGGGCTGTTCCAGTGTAAGGTGATTCAGTGCACCAAAAATAACAGAAGAGGGATCTTGTGTTCTAGGAAGCCATGTAAATTGTTATTACCTACCTTGACAAGCAAGTTTCACGATTTCAACTTAAATCTAAGGCTAATGCGAAGGAAACTAATAGTTACACAAATTGTCCAGTTAAAGAAGTGGCTGTTATCCGCGAAACAGTAAAAAGATATTCCTTTTACCATTCTCTTGAGGTTATGAAAGAAGAAAACAAGCAACAGAATCGTGGAAAATATATTCGGTGCCTCTACTTTAAGCATAGTCAAAAATATTTGCTTTTGATCCATTAAAAAAGTGCAGTGAATTTTTAATCGGTTAATGAAGAAACATTGGAGCGGATATGTTTGAAGTAACATGAAGTTAGTGTCTGCTAGCTGCAAGAGTTAAGATGAAGAACTCCTAAATGAATACGGTCAAGTCCTTTAGGCAGACAACTAACAGTTAATGCCCCATTAAATAGAAGCTTCTGTGTCCTTAAACCGATGAAAAAGACCCCAGTTTATCCTAGTCAATATTAGAAAGGATTGTGAATATTTGAGCTACAGGCAGGTCACATCTTGCCAACCTGTCTAGAAACTGCAAGAGTAGAAAAGGAATCTTTGCAAAGATGGGTTTTAATGGCTTTTCACTAAGGACTGAAATACAGTCTTATCTGATAGCCGGTTTATTCTAGAATCATATCTTAAGTATAATTCTTAAATTCATTTTGAGGTTTCTTGAAGGTTGAAGCACCGTGAAGACAATTCGAATCTCCCTTTACATGTAGTACCTGCATCCAAGCGAGGCCATAATAGAAGTATCCTAGATGAGGCAAACAAGTGAAATATAAGACACAAACCAGACCAAATTATGGCAGATCAGAATGGAACGTTGAAGAAAGTAAGGGAGGAAGGCCTGGATAAAAATAGTCACTGGCAAGACGCTTTGGTTCTTGGTGTTCTCATTCGAACAAAAAGCCGTTTTGGAATGCTAACTTATTAAATTGTCTACCGTGGCGTCCATCTGTAGGATAGTTTACCGTACATTACTTACATACCATGCTTTCTCAAATTTGACTTTTTTCAGATAATCTAGCCAAATGCAAATACGGGTGAATAGATTGATAGCCGTTTTAAGGACCGGTATTTGAGAATGAACAGTCAAATAGAACCATATCATCTCTAGCATCTATATATGCCATTCGAGCTGATTTTATTGGTTCAGTTAAAAAACGGACGATATTATGTCAAAAAAATTGGGTCGTCCGTGCACTTAAAAATTTGTCTTCTTGATGCACCCCCGCTGTCATTAAACCGCCTACATAACCCGTTTTTTCAGGTGACTAACATGATGTATCTTCATTTAAATGCAGTGTTGATATGTCGTGCTGTTGGTGCTATAAACTATTTCAGAACAGAAAATGTCTATTTCAACGTGTCACTGCTCACGATAAAGGCCTATTAAACAGTGCAAGAATCCAGACAGCAAACGCTTACCTGCGTCGGACAGAAGTCTTCTCAAGCTCTGACCACGAATTCTTCTATTTACTGGACATCGTCATCTTAGTGGCATGTCAAAAATACGTACCAAACTGGGCCTTGTATGAGCCTAGAATGACTTGAAATATTTGCGTACCATCTTGCCATATCAGCAGCCTAGGAACTATTAGGAAAATAAATATATAGAAAATCATTTTTTTTATTTAAAATTAAGTCTCACGCCTGCTAAAACGACAATCACTCCCAAGCATAAGGTGCACTAATTCGGGAAATTCCTATTCGCAGGGCATGGAGACAGTCAGATTTCAAAACCACTGGCCATGCGGTGAAGTTATTCAAACAATTCGCTCATTAGCAGTACTAATTCAGGAAGCAGATTTGAACAATGATTAATTCTGTTTATTCGTAAAACATCTGCCACAAGTCGCCAGGTTAAATGAAAAATGAATAAGAATGCGATCAGCCTTGGAATCCTTGCATGGTGTGTGTGCGAGAAATGAGTGAGTATTAAATGTCAACATTTAATAGCTATCGTTGTAGAACATATATTAACTAAAAAGCTATCAGGTAAACCGGTATCATTTAGCATAAGTTTTTTTCTGTTTTAGAAGGCGGGATAATTTTGAGTCTGTTAGTTGGTATGCAATGACCTTGCAGCATTAAAATTTGGTCCATTTTTACAAGTCTCGGCGAATCTTGCCGCTGTAGAAGCATGAGTTTAGCAGTGACTTTCATAGGAATCTCATGTTCTCTAATGAGCGGAAAATGTTGATCCTGCTGTGCGACAGAGATCAACTTCTTGCCAGAAAGTCGGCATACCATTCATTTCATGAGGGAGTTGATGTGACATTCCTTTCTATCAGTCGGCTCCGAGAAATTAATTTGTTTGTGGCCAAACAAGGCAGCCATATTCACACAGCAATTGCAGGCCTATTTATTTTAAGCTGTTCTAAGGCATTCAGATTATGTTTGTCTTCAATAAGTAGTAAATTGTGGAAAAGTTGTTGGACTCATTCCATTAAACAAAACAAGGCGCCCATTTATTAGAGCAAGATGCGCCATCGTGAGAACCGCAAAGACAAATAACCTCCAACTTTATAATTCACAAAACAAACAGAGATTTGGAGGGTCATTAATGAGATTAACTGAACTGACCAGCAGTGTCGCTTGATAACCTGGTGGAAGACCAGGTAGGTTTCGGCTGAGAGAAATATCAAGTTCGAGATATGAGCAGCAAAGTAGTTTACTATAAGCTGCTGAAACAGAATCGAGAATTCTCACAATGCCAGAACTTTGGAATTACCTGTTTACCTGAATTGACTATAAAAAAATCTTACCGTCAACCCAGTCCAAATTTGCGTCGAATTTTGTCGCATCTTGTGCTTGGTGGTCTTATGATATGAGCTTCTATAGCAGTTCTGTCTTCTCGCCAAAGGGTTAATGTTAAGTGAGGTCAGCGTTCAGTGCCAGAAGCTTGGTTAAATTCCGGGTCACTCGCCCATTTGAGGACAATGACTTACTCCTCCAAATTCTATATATTTCATGAAACTTATACCCTTCTTGTGAACTTAGAGTGCTTTGAAGTATTTTCCACAGTCGATTAAGACATGATGGTAGGAACCAAAACAAACATTGCTTCATCCGAGCTCCTTTTGAGTTGACGAATCTAAAACTGTTTTCGTATATTCATTCGTATTTTATGAAGGCTGGACTTATAAGAATTGAACTAGCTTTTAGTACTTATGCTGGCATTCCATTTACCAGACTGCACATTCGTACTCCTGTTAAACCACTTTGATGGAAAATTCAACAAAGATAAATTTCGAACAAGAAAAGATTAACTAGTTTGCACTATTTCGCTTAATACGGACTTTGTTGAGCACACAGTTTAGGGACGCGTGGGTTTTAAGAAGGGAGTATTTTGTTATGTTGTTTCGGAGCACTGAAATTCAGTGTTTAACATTTACTTAGGCCTGCTTCAATAGGCTTTTTTGTGGTCGAAGCTTCGCAATCTCGCCAGAAAGGCAAAAAACAATGCGTTATTTGTCTCACAATCGTATATGGTCGATATGAAGAGGATGGCTGATCATACCGGTCCTGAGAAACTTCTTATCTATTCCGCGTTGTTTGGATTTTGAAACACACTACGATATGTCCTAATAGCAGCCCAGTTTTTGTGATGTAAGAATATCATTCAGTAGTGATAAAAGAGAAATTAGATATAGAATGGTTGACTTCAAGGCATTAGAAAACCAAGTCAGTCTGTAAGCTCCTGCACTATTCATCTCGGCCAGCGCTATTATCGAATTCGACCCCTGCAAAGATAACTCAAAGACTTCAATGGGGTTTTATTTTCAGGCAACCGGCTTGTCGATCATCTTATCTCCATCTAGGGGTTCTCTTCCTGGCTCTTGCCGGGTTGGTGAATACAATGACCCTGTGAATAACGGCTTCCAGCTTTAATCTATCCATCAGAGACAAACTAAACATTTTAGATAGAAAGTGTCAAGAGAAGTCAGGTCTGTTATTTCGCAGCGTTGACTAATTTCTAATTCTTTCCGCAGTCCCTGTTAGCTACTACCTCTAAGCCGAGAAACCACACAAAGATGAGGTTGAAATTCTAGCTGATCGTGATTATGAATTTGACCTTCCAAGTAACGTTGGGTTCACAAATTTTGATATAGAGACATATAAAAGCAAGAGTAGGAAATAGAGTTTCGTCAATGTTGATTACTAAAACAGGCTAACATTCATTAGTTTTCACAGCTGTCAAATTCAATGGTGTCGGTGTTTACCCAATGATAAATAGCACTTTTAGGGGAAACGTGCGTAAAGACTTTGTTTATTGGCATGTCTGCACATCCAATTCCGCTTTTTTCCACATATTCTTACCGTCATTTTACATGCGCATTCAATAAAATCCTTTAAGAAAATTCCTTGAACAGTTCAGTAGGCCGATTATTTGCTTTCAGTTCGGCTATTTATCAGCTAAAAATTATTCTAACAGCTGGAGAATAGCCTATTTTCCTTTAAATTAAACAAATTCATTGATGAGGAGGTACAGGACGAGAAATTGTATTAGCTAGAGAGTTTAGTTACATATTAACATTGCTACTTATTTCGCTTAAGTACAACTGTTTTTTTTCAATAACTACAATGGGTCCACCGATCAGCGCAAAGGCTAAGTCGAAAGTGATGAATGACGTAAATTACCAAATCATTGCTGCATTCACTCTTGAAAGTTCTGACATTTAAAGTGAATGGTTAAAAGATTTTCAGCCTAGTTGCAAATGGCTCGGGGAAGTAATTCGAGCCAAGAACTTAGAGTTTCCATGTCTTCTGTAAAAATTAAACGCTGGAAAGTGTTATTCAGGCCAAAATAATAAGGCCTGTGGTTAAATCATTTCTCATGTTGATTTTTAATGATAATTCTGGAGGTCCTGTGCCTAATTCAGTAAAATTAAATCTCTACAAGACTCATAAATTTCCGGTGGACCATAAAGACATATTCTCAGTGCTTTCCTTAGTTCTTGACATCATGATAAGGATCAGAGACGTTGATATTGAACAGATTGACTTTTTTATTTCAATTTTCACAGAAAGACGCAAAGTGAAATGTGTCAGAAGAGGATGGACCGCACTAGAACTGATCCCGACAAAATCCATTGTCACAAAGCACAAACCGCGGTGAGAAGGAAAAAGAATTTAAATTAACCACATCCTTTGGACTCACTCCGCTCATTGTAATGTTTCATTTTTAGTACACATAAAAAAGTGTCTGATTCTCGAATGACAACAACCTAACTAACTAAGCTATCATAAAAAGCTGAATGCATTAAAAAGATACATGATCTGGTCAAGTTCCGGTCGAAATCTACCCAGACACTAGTTCTGCCTGGCTTAAAATTAGCTCACCCATAAAAAATTGCATATTTTTCTACAAGCCACGAGTCTCAGTTTACACTGAGACGTGATTCTTAGATTACCCCCACATTTTTAATATCGACCCTAGGTCGAACCAATCTGTTTAAAGTTTAATGCATCTCAATTCGAATCATATTTTTATGTTAAGCCTCATTGAAAGTTTATACTGAGGTGATATAGCAAAATTAGTTAGAATTATGCCATCAAAACAAAAACAAATAAGTCCTAGGACAATATTAGAAGTTGGAGAATTTGGCAGAATAAAGGATGGGATCAATAATGCGTTTCTTTACTTTCGTGAAGGCTCCCTCTGAAAGGGCTCTTCTGCATGCCTCCTCGCACGAACTCGCGTGGATTTCATCCGAGCACATGTAGTCACAGAATGTGATATAAAATAGATTTCTATATTTCTGTAACACGAAATGGGAAGTTATTAAGGTTTGAAGTACCAAGAGAAATATTACTTATTGACCTAAATTTGGATTCTAACGAACTAATAAATTACATGCTCTCTGAGTTACGAGGTGTTGATCCTACCATTTTGAAAAGAATATTGAACATTTGCCTGGTATGTTGCAAATTCAAAACGACTTTGACCTCTAAATATTCAAATTGTTTCACATGTTTGAAGAGATATGACTTTGAATTTTTAAGGCTTAACCTTAAAGGTTAAGTTGACCAGATTATTAAGCTGCTTTCTTAATAAATCTAATGAGTAGAATATGACACCTACATCAACTACAATTTACTCCTTAAGTGGTTTCATTCATCCATCAACAAATTTTCTGGAGAACTGACTGGAGGCAATTAATCTTATTTTTCGGTCTATAGTTTCCTTGAGTGTGATGATGTAGAGCTAAATAGGATAGAATATATCATTTTGCCTTAAACTGGATTATTCAAGAAATCAGACTTGAGTAACTTTGCCGCTTAGCATTTTTATGAGTAACTCTGAGTCACTAAGTCCGTTTAGATATTGCGGTTAGTTTAACCTTAAAGATATATCATGCCTATTTAATATTTCTTTATTCCCAAAGATACAGCGGAAAATCACATATTAAGCAAGTTCATTTTATTCTGTGCAAAAAATTGTATAATTAATATGCGAGAAGTAATTTACCGATTCCTTAGCGGCGGAGAACGAAGCGATGCAGATTAGAAAAATCGCGATTACCACTGCTCTAAGGGGCACCATCTCGTAGCGGAAATGCCTAAAAAGCGACTTGAAGTACTACTGAAATTATATATTTTCATAAACGGCCAATCCGAAATCAAAGCTTGTCGGAAGAGCCTAGCTAAGATCCTATTGGACAATTGATATTCCTGTCATAAGGTCGCTTTTAGTTAACATTTCGACTCCTCCTAGAAATTAAGAGTTAACTGTTAAAGAAATTGACTCTGGATCCAGCTCATTACCACTGCAGAATGTTCGAAAAGAATTAACATATGGTTTTTATATTGCAAGTAAAAAGTAATGAATGAACTATATATATATATATATATATATATATGATAATAATATGAAGTCTTAAAGTTTTCGCGAATCACTTTCTGAATTTTATTCCATTTTTCATAACTTCTGAGTGTTTTAATATTTTACAACCAATCGGTTATTTTAGTTTTGGGTGACTTTGCTATTACTTTCTTGCACTGGATTCCTTAAATCTATGTTGAACCTTTCGAGAATCAAATTGACCTATTGAATGGGTAAAGCGTAGAACCTTTGGGGCATTTTGTTTAGGTTGACGATCCGGGTGATTCATAGACCATAGAACTTAGTAAATTGCAGGTCGCTCAGCTAGTTAGAGTATGCAATCTTAGCAAATGAACTCTAAGATAACTGTTGAACATTAATAAAATAGGTATTAATTTCTTTTACTTTACTGATATTTTATCAACCATGACAATCTTACCCATATCGACATTATAAGTGTGATTGTTAATTCATCTTTACGTTGCCTTAGAGACTGACATAGCAGTTCATTTTAAAACTAAGAGGCCAAACTCATGTGGTCGCTGAGATCAGTCGATTTATGAAAGCCCTAATTTGGTAGATGACAGTTAAGTCGCCCTTATTCTATTTTTCCAACAATGAAGCTATGTTTGACAAAACGCAAGTCTTAAGAATCGTTAAGAATAAGTGCATAAGAATGCTTTTAAGCCCCTAATGGAGGAAATCCTTAGAGTCCTATAGTTTTTACGCATAGAGTTTTTAAGGCTGTTTTTAGATATTGGCACCAAATTATTAGTTGGCAAATTCGACTGCTATAGAGAATGGAAATCGAAATGAGATGATTGTCTTGTTACGAAAACCCTTGAACGATTGACTTCTTGGGCAATGCATTACATCAGTCGAACCCGAAAGATTACAGTTAGGGAGTCATGGAAAGTTGAGTCCGACACTTATGATGCTCTCTGTTAAAGTGTATGATAGATTAGTTATTGTTTAATGACTCAAGCACCATAAGTCGTACTTATGTAAGAGAATTTCAACATCTCTTCTTGACCAAAAGCTTGTGATTTGTAAGAATTTTCCCCTTTTCTTTAGAGGGGAATAAACGACAGGATATGAATAGCTGCCAACTCAAAGTGTGGATGGAAATTCGAAGTAATCTACGCAATTAAATGCGCATAGAGACCACATAACTATTTGATAGGAATCTGAATCCCACTATCGCACTTCTACAGGTGATTTCCTATAAAAATATTTTCAAATGAAAACTTCTCGACGAATGGCATCATATTGTCTCCCTACTATGAAGTTAATGCCATCAAAATAGCTTCTTTTCAACTAAGGACAGAGTTGATGTTCGGTTAGTAAAAAATTGGCTTGGCCAGCCACATTTTAAATAGATGTACTTCTAAAAGCAACAGTATAGTTGGAATAGAAAGGAAAAAAAGGAACTTAGTATAAGGTAAGCACTTAGGGGCGCAAATAGACGGGATGGACATAGGATGTAGGAGTGAACGTGTCACAGATGATGTCAATCGAAACCTGGACGGGCATCATCAAAGTTATGCGGTGC
The DNA here is from genome assembly GCA_019097775.1 of Moniezia expansa. NCBI lineage: Eukaryota > Metazoa > Platyhelminthes > Cestoda > Cyclophyllidea > Anoplocephalidae > Moniezia > Moniezia expansa. The sequence continues at coordinate 1,513,538 of JADFDV010000062.1, read as the reverse complement.
TAGTGACGCATAAAGAGACCTTTAGTTATCGCCAGGTAGAGACGTCTGAATTTGATATCTATAAAATTAAAGTTGGAAAAGAGAAAATTTAGTGGAGTATTTTATCTTAGTTAATGAAAACGTATTCTTGATTTGGTCGCTCTTATTGTTTTGATTCGTGTACGACGGATGAGATGGTCTTCAAATCGAAAGTAAAAAATATTTAATAAATTCAATAACACCATATTTAACTTAAATTAAAAGCTAACACGCTTATAATTAGTAAACGAATGGCTTATCAGTCGAGCGAAATGGTATTAAAACTGCCTACATTTTTAACACTTTTCATCTTAGAATATTTTGGAAAGAAATCTGAAGTTTATCACTTATTAAGTAGCCTTTTGCTCTCTTTAAGGTTAATGTTGCTCAGAGCTCAATAAGGTCAAAAAGATAATTTTACGTTCTTTGGCTACAAGACACATAAATCCCGATGTTCAATGTAAGCTGTTCCGCTGTTAAATGGCAAGACTCACATCCTCTTAGGACATAGTGTTACGTGAACTAAAAAAGGGCAACCATTTATGTGATTTGAAAGGCACAAGAAAGCATTTTTTCTGGAAAAAACTTCTTCGAATTCGTCCACACCGCCTTCAGCAATTTCTACTGCGGATGATGCTTGAGTTGTTTCCTGCTTGTGAACACACCGCTCGATTGTGTTTAGCCATGTCTTGAATAAACTAGCTAATCGCCAACGGAACGAAATAGTAAACAGATGGCAGATGATACTAAATGCATCGTTCAAATTTGGTTTATTTAAGTATTATAGCTCAATATACTAGAAGAGCAAGCTTGTTGTTTCCTTTTCTTCCACAGTTTTTTCAGGCTAGATAAATGTTTATTAAACCACTCTGGTGCCTCAGAACAGCCTTTTTGTTGTTAAGTTAGTGGGTTCAATTCTTACGAACCAGCATTCCATTAATCATATATTTCAGATCCCTTGAAAACAAAGTGATTTCGTTAGGGTCTCCTTTATTGCTTGAAACCATTTCAAGTCAGCCGAGAAGAGTACGGCTGTAGGTTGCAAAAAAGTACTTGAATTTCAGGTTTTCTGGCTTGACCTATGGAGGTTAGGATTCTTATTTTTTTGTAGCACCTCAGCTTCGTCGCAAACCATCACCCATGTTCACATCATGTTCATCAAAGCTATGAGCAGTTAGCAGATAGGTTAGCATCGGAATATTTACTTTGTAGATAATTTTTGGCGACTTAATTGATTTACAACGGCATTGAAAACCCGAAAATGAATCATTCAAATACTAAGGTCCCATATTAAATTCATTATTATTTTGAAACGAAAATTCATGTAAGCATTTTATTTTAAACTATCGGCAAGACTGATAAAGTAAATTATATGACAATTTATGGCTTTTAGTTGACTAAAATCTTTTCTTTCGCGACGGTCGATAAAGCACAAAATTTGAAAACAATGCACATACGGCGTTTTCTTCTGAGATATTATCCACCTGGTAAAATGTTTGTTAATTTAACCAAAATAAGGTATTATTCTTGAGTACAAAAGGGGTGATTCTATCTTGACAAAATCTATTAACCTACCCAGATTAGATAAACTGTAATTTCGTGATTACTAAATAAACTTATGCCTAGTACTGATCCCCAGTCCCTTGCGAAGCGAATTGTTAAAGATGAATCTCTTATCAAAGAAAGGCATCTTCTCCAAGTAGGAGAGTGCGTGAATAAACTGAAACAAAAAGCCTTGATGCCCGACAAGAAACAATTTAGTGAAGTTAGAGTAATCTGAATTAGTGATTTCGTCTAATCTCAAAAGTATTTAGACTATACGGGCACATATTCTTCCACTGACAAGCATATCATTTAACAAAAATGGCAGTCAGTAAGTTTAACAAGTTGTTTCCAACTCGCACTCAGTAAAGTTAAATATCAAGTTGCGGGCACTAGTTATATAAATAATGTTTCGAATCGAATTTTAGTTTTATAACAAGTTCCTATGACAGAACATGTAGAATCTGGAATACAAGCTCTGGTGAACCAATTGGAACTTTGGATGGCCACACGAATGTTGTTTACACAATCGCTTTCAATTTACCAGTTTCAGGTAAAAGACCTTGTTGTTGCCTCAGATAATCGCTAATTATTGCGCTGTATTTAAGATCGAATCGCAACTGGATCTTTTGACAAAACGGCGAAACTATGGAATTCAGAAACAGGAGATGCCTTACACACCTTTGAAGGCCACACAGCCGAAGTTGTTTGCCTACAGTTCTCTTGTGATAGCAAACTTTTGGCCACTGGTACGCCATGTTTGTCTGTTCCTATTTGATTCACTATTCATTTCAGTTTTCATGTCGTTCCCACGCTAGGAAGCATGGATACAACAGCCAGAATCTGGGACTTAGAGGCCGGAAAAGAGATCTCTTCTATGAATGGGCATAGAGCGGAGATAATAGCTCTGCATTTCATAGAACGAGAGGATAGTCGAATTTTAATGACTGGCAGCTTCGATCATACAGCTTCGTTGTGGGACCTTCGTACTGGTCGACGTGTCCATCATCTCATTGGCCATTCGGCCGAAGTCTCATCAGCGGCATGCACTTTTGACGGTCGGCTGATAGCCACCGCATCAATGGATAAGACTATTCGAGTTTGTCAACTGACTTTTAATTTTACTTTCCTGCAGATCTGGGATACGCGAAAAGGCAACGAAGTAGTAACCCTTAAAGGACACGAGGATGAAGTGCTTGATGTTTCTTTCGATCTTTCCGGTCATCAGTTAGCAAGTGCTAGTGCTGATGCCACGGCAATCTTATGGAATATTGATGAAATTACAGAAGTCAAACAGTCGAAACGTCTGAAAGGTCATGTAAGCGAAGTCAGTAAAGTAAGTTCAGCGAAGTAGATCCTATTTAAGTAGTTCACGTTAAGCTAATACGCGTTTTATATATTCAGGTTTGTTTCAATTCACGAGGCTCAATCTTAATGACGGTTAGCTCGGATAAAACTGCTCGACTTTGGGATACGTCAACGGGAAATAATCGAGATGTTTTGATTGGTCACACTGATGAGGTTTTCAGCTGTGCATTCAACTACGAAGGCGATACTATCATTACAGGATCCAAGGACAATACATGCCGTATTTGGCAATGAAATGTAATCACTGAACCGATGGTCTGGGATGGATCTATACTTATATGTACATTAAACAATTATAAATTTAGGCGAATGCACTGATTTCTAAATTAATTTTGATATGGATGAACCGAGTTGTCCACGTGGTTACATAAACAAGACCAACCGATTTGAATCGAGATGAGAACAACCTAGTTAAGAAAAAGCGTTAATCAGTGAAAATTATACTCAGCTCATTTAAGGTTATTTTAATATTGATGTAAACATGAATATTCCAAACTTAAAGAAGCCTACTTGAGGCTACAGTGATTAAATATCTCACCATGTGTTGTCGACCTATTATAACTTTGTGATTTCTGTTTTGGATGGGTACCCCAGGCAGGTTTGTTATATCCAAATTCTCTTAGTACGAATAAAATTCACTATGTATAATGATCAATAACTCAAATTATTGACAATTTAAGGTGACTGGTACCGTGTCCTCGGCAGATGTGCGATGTATCCTTTAGATTTCATTGACGGTATGGATTCATGAATAATAATCTTTCATCTAAGAAACAGTGAACACTGGCTATTTGGACAGAGACTGCGATAGAAGCCCGCAACCTCATTTCACTAACTGCATGTTCCCATCCTTATTTTGTGTGATTGACGATCACAAAGATGATTTTAAACAGTAAAGTAAAACATGAAATTTAACTAGAAATCTAGTGGCGGCTTTGGACTACCGTCATCAATAATGTGGAATGAATAAATTTCGATCAAAGAAGCTGCATATCAGCTAGCGCCAGTGTTTATATGATTTCTACCAGAAATTTTAACACGATTCGATTCCCACCTTTGGTGCCATTTTTTGAACGCATAATTGGATAGCATAGCTTCAGCTTGACAGATCTAATAATTTTAATTTAATGTCATTGGTACAACTTTGAAGGTTGCCTTCCTCACAGAACGTTGGCGCTTTATTATTGAAAGCCATCACAAAAATCTGCACCACGCCTGTTCCGCCTAAACAAAAAAACCGAAAGGAGTATGAATATGATCATCGATTCCGAAATCCATCCCCGAGGATGAGTCAAAACTGCATTTCAGCCCATTTTTCCTGTCATTGTAATAATCACTATTTCTGCTGTACTCTTTTTTTGCTAATGCAATCAACCTTGCAAGAATCATGGTCAAAAAGCTAATAAAAGCTACTTCTTCATCCTTACATCGATAGTCGTTAATCTAAATATTCATAATTTTGTCTCAGATGATATGCCTTCTGGATCACAGCTTAGATTAGTCATTAGAGGATAAAACCGCAAATCAGCAATTCAAGACGACATTTATTGATACAAAGTAGAAAAGATTTTTCGGAGCAGTGCAAGGCAGGTAAAGTAAACTTTAGGCTGAAATTTGAAGGTAGAGGCCACTGTCCAACTTTCCGTACTCGCAGTAATGTCCACAACCAGCCGGGCATTCGGGTCTACGATTTATCCACTCCTATGGATGAGAAAAAATGAAATAAAAGTTACACTCACTTAAATTGAATTGAGCGACCGAGACTACTTAAAGCTCACTCTAATATGGTGCAGATGTCCACCATGACTGCAGCCCACACACCAAAGATAGATTCCACGCACAGTCATGTGACAGACAGCACAAGTGGAAAGGGCCGTCTCTGCACTTGGATGTCGAGCGCACGCCCACGAAGCGTGAGGGGGACTAGGAGTTGGTGTTCCACTTGCAGTCGATGAAGTAGAGCGCTGCATTGGCTTGGCACATTTCCCACAACGCACAGAGACACTTGTACCAGTTTGGTTGAGAATAGCAATGTGACGAGCAAGTGGAAGAGCAACTGAAGGTGATCTCACTTAACAAAAGTAGAGTAATGACATCCTACTCATAAAAAATTAAGTAGAAAATATTTTTTCGAAACAATACATACCTGCACTTGGTGGTTCTTTCGGTACTGACGGCTCTTTTGCAGCAATAACATCAGGGATAGGCACTATATTGGAAGCAGGTTGAGGTGGTACAAGGACAACTCCCTGAATACCTCCACAATGTTTGATAATTCGAGTACAGACACTCCACAAGCGGAAATGTACAAGCGAGTCTAAATGGTGAAGAATGTCGCTATGAATTGCCGTAGTTGAATTTAGTTACTCATAGCCTTTTTAAGTAGCATTCACCAAGGTAAACATAGAACCAGTTTTCAATTTCTTTTTCACTAGCCCACTCATTTATACGTGTTCGTTCGCTGCCGAAAATAAGCAGGGCCGTGCACACAGTTTGGGCATGACCTGCTTCAACCTGGCGGTGATATGACAAGCAAGATGAGTATCTTCGATGAAGAAAATAGTAATGAGACCCAGTCATAAAAACAGTTACCATTTCAAGGAACCACTGGCCAACCAAATGAGTGAAATCAAGAGGGAGAGTGAGACTGGAGACAAATGATGGGTCAATCAGTTCAACACGGTCTACGGAGGAAGTTAGGTCAAGAACAGCTGTTGATGGTTGCTGGTCCCTAGATTGAATAAGTTGGTTCGGTATCATAAATAAAATGAGACTTACCGCAATTCTTGTGGCCGATTCTGACTACAAATAGATTCCTCGCCGGATAGCTTTGGTTCTATTCCTTCATAAGATATAAATAGAAGGATCTTAGACCAATAATTATACAAATGACATTCAAAAAAGACTACATATTTCATGATCTATATGCAACAGAGCAAGATTAAGCCAGCCATTTGGATTTAGCATACTTAAACAGAAAATATAGATGCCGCGACGAGACAACAGAACAGAATAACAAGTATCTCAAACAATGCTCCAAAAGAGATAAGAGAAAACAGATGTTGGTTTTGAAATACGAGCTGAAGAACCAAATTCCATAATATTGACAAATCAATATTAAAATGATGAAAATATAATGAAATGATCAATTAAATGTTAGGCAATGAACCCCTGGAAATGTTACGAGAATTCTACCTTAGTGAATTCTCGAAGTCAGTTGCAACAAGGATTGAAGTAGCGCTTTCAGATTCTTCAAGAAAAGGAACACAAACTAGTTCAAAATGAAGAAATTAAGATATTGTATCGAAATGGAGAGAGAAAGAACTTCTTTACTAAACTTTTGAAACTCACTATTACTTAATGAAGCTAAGATAATCTTACTCTTGCAGTCAACTAGGCTGGATAAGTCCTAAGTTATGTTATCTAAAGATCGCTATGACAGCGAGACTGAAAGTTGAATGATGGTAAACTTACTGCGTTGTGGTTCGGGCGCAACGGCTCTGAAATACAAAAAAACTCGTAAAGATCCCCTCCTTGATTAAGCAGAGAATAACGCCAACACTCACGGGAACGGTTCCTCTTCTAAGGTATCAGGCGGAAGAGAAGGCAATGTTGATGGACAAAAGGCATCAGATTCATCAGGCAATGAAGAGATGGTCATAACCGGAGTATTTCGATCAGAAACTTGACTTTCACTAGATCGGTGTGCATTAACAGAGAAAAGGAAGTTCACTGTGCAACCCAGGCCTCCTGTGTCATCTTCGTCTCTCTGCGAGGGCGGCGACGCAATAGGGGATTGCGTAACAGCAGCAGCAGAGGATATGACGCCTGAACTAGCAGGATTCGGGATATTTCCGCCAGAACTATCCTTTTTTACTGTGGTTGGATTCTCACTAGCTGTCTCTACGGCTTTTATGCCATAAAAGACGAAAGTTAAAGACAGTCGGTTACCCAACAAAGTTATTGCAAAGGAACATTGACTGATCAGATGATCTTAATAGATAGAGCTACAATTCAGCAAAACGGGCTAAATTTATTAATTGTTGAGTTTAGAGAAGTTTTCGGCTTTCTTATGATGACCGTAAACGAAAAAAAATCAGGAGATCCACGGTTTACAAAATGCCGACTGTAGTGTTCAGAACATGCAAGCGTCTAAAAGACCGCCCAAAGCTTCAGAGGAAGCTTTCTGCATTCAAAGGATTATCAGACAAAGCTTAATAGGAGGTCCCGATCCATTTAAATTCTATGGCCCAAACTATTCTGGAAGAAATTGATGGGGAATAGTAATAGGTAATTATCGTATAGAGTATAGTATCTCCAATGCGAAAACAATTTGGAAATAACGAAAGTACAGAGTTTGGATGAGCGTTAATAGAGACACACAAAACATTTTCCTGCTTGATAATGAGAGTTAACTCTTACCTACAAAAATCTCCCCTTTCCCCAAATATTGCAAAATCAAAGCGGAACTTTTTTTTCATAGTAGTTCAAAGGAGCATTGCAGTTTTACATAGTCACACTCCTAGGATTAAGTTCTACTCTCTGTTCCATCAATCAGACAGACATTCTTATGGTTAGAATGGTGCGATGATTCGAAAGCCAGAGAGAAGTTCTGAGATTGAAAAAACTAATTTCTAGCGTTTAACCAAGGAGACGTTAATTCTGGGCGTCTCAGAGTAAGCTAGAGAACTTCTCTGCAATTAAAGCAGTGAGAAGCGGTTCGAAGATTGAGTGCTTGACAATCCGTTAGTATTACACCGAATGCTGGACAGATTCAAGACAAAGTGAAAGCAATTTTAGGCGACAAAGAAAGGCATTTATGAAACAAAGTAGCCGGAGCAAACCGAAACCCGAAAAAAAATGATAACAGTCAAATCTGAACATTCATCACAAAAGAAATGTCACGTGAGAAATTATTCAAAAGTAAAAAAAACCCCTAGCAAGTCAAATGCAAAATTGCCTCAAAGCATTCATGTTTAACGCTACGTTTGCGCGAATAGGCAAATGGAAGCATGGAAAAAAGAAAAGAAACAAAATTAAACATTGAATTCAATCTGGTTTATCGGTATACCATCGAATAAGTCTCTGAATATGTTCGAGTTTCTCAACAGATCTTCAAGGTCTCGCCGTCAATCAATTTAAGCATACATACTCTGTTTCTAAGCAAGGTTATCTCTTGTCAGAAATAACAACAGAAATTCCTACCCCGATGCTCATCCTCGTCTAGACTATTGACATGAGAAGCGAAAAAATCGAGAACGCAGACGGTACTAGAACAAGGGTCGACCACCTCAGCAAAAGAAGAGTTTCTTTGTGCAAGATTAGGTTTTGATTGAGGATCAGTTGATAAGACTTGGCCACAGCGTCGGGGCCTAGTTGAGCGTCTCCTAGGAAATTTATGCTTTCGGCCTGGAGCTGGTGATGGCGGCAGCTTGTAACTTCGCCAACTGTGGCAGAAAATAAGATTCAGCTGGAGCCAAAACTGTGAAAGCTGGAGGAGGTATGAGTATTGAGAGCTTGCATAGTCCTATGAAACAAAGTGGTGGAATAAAAGAACTTACGAAATCTAGATTTACGTGCCGAGCCACAGCAGCATTATGATGACAGACCTCTTCGATATTGCTTCCAGAGATGCGATAGTTCTTCGCTAAGTAAATGAATGTATCAGGCAAGAGAAGAGCTGCCATTGGGGCCTCTAATTCTGATGGCTTCTGAAATAGTTTTAAGTAGAAAGGAGAGCTGACCATACCTCGAGCATAAAATCCGCAACAAATAGTTCACTCTGACCTTGAGCAACGAAATCCTCAGCAGGAATTATGTTTGGGGGTACGTCGATTTCAGGAAAAGCCGATGGCTGGGCTCTCTCTTCTTCTGACAAGCCTGTCTGTGGAGGCAAGACTAAAAATATGTGAAACGTGCATGCAAATTCCAAGAACACATATAACTAGCATAATCAGAAACATTGTACTATTTGATATGGTAGGTAAATCACTTAAGCACCATATTGTAATTCCATAGGTTAACAGTGGTACCTTTGACAATTTGATGAGAAGCTCAATTCAATCAGTCCTTTCTGCCAAACAGAAATTGAATTGACCAACTACTCAAACGTAGTGTTTCACCATTTTGAAAAGACAAAGGAAGACAATCCACTCAAAAATATTAAAATCGATGGATGGGCGACGATTGTGAGCGCAGGCAAATAAGATGGTCACTCAGAATACCACATTTTTTGTGTGAATAGTGACATTCAGTTAGAAGGAACCTACGACTTCGTCGTGTAACCAGCAACTGATGCGGTGTTCTCTTAGTAGTTGAGGTAGTTGCCACGACGGTAGGGTCTCTGAATGGCAGCGTAGCAGTAACGTGCCTGACAACTGTTTCAAGCGGAGGAATTCCACCGCTGCGCATCCGCCGACCGGGTTCGCCACCAAGAGCATGAGCTAGCGGGCCGCGACAATTAAGAGCTAATGCGACGGGGTTTGCCACTCGAGCTGTTTGAATACCATCTCCGATGTAGTGGCGTATGAGGAGACCATCACGCCCCACTGAGTAGAAGGAATTCGGATCATTATTCCAAGCAATTCCTGAGGCAGGAAGCAAGAATCATGTCCAAATGGCGGGATTCGAGTTTATAATTATCAACGGTCAAATTAATTGAAATGATGTACCTGTGATCGTATGTGTGTGGCCTTCAAAAGTAATGTATGGGATGAATGGTCGTTTCAATTCCCATAAGTGAATGGTTAAATCCAAACTCAATGAACAACTTGAAATGAGTTGAGTGGTCTAAGGTGGGAAAAAATCGATAAATAGTAAATAAAAAAACTTTCAAGAACTCCGTTCATCAAGGCATTTGTCTTCCTATTTATACAAAGGTAATATCTTGAGGTAAAAAACGACTGAATTACACGGGAGTGCGCTCTTATCAGTATTTATAAATAATAAATGAATGACACAAGCCAATCTTAGTGCTTTAGAATAACATCGATCTCTAATTACGATACCAGGAGGTATCAAGGACTCTGAATTTTCAATAGAGACCTTGACTCGCCATCTGCTATTGTTATTATAACTTGAAAGACTTTTAAAAACAGCGATTCGATGTGTTGATAAAAATTGCAGACAACCAGGGTCCTTGAAAGAGATACTAATAATGCTGTGAATAGCAACAGTAAAATTTATATGTTATAACATAGAGACTAGTGAATAGATGAAATGATTGAATTGATTAGTTAAAATTTAAGCAACGAACCTCGCCAATGCGCCAGCGAACATGGCCAGTATTTTTCGCACGAAGGGAATAAACTGTTGTGGGCGGCGGCTTATTCAAATCCCAAACCATTATGGTGTTATCACGACCCCCTGCAGTAGCGAGCCAGTTTCGACTAAAGCCATTCACAATTTCGTAAAGTAATTGTAATGATGGAGCCGTACTTTTACAAACTTACTCAACAGAATTCCACATGGGATGCCAGTCAATGCTGGCAGTTACAGCGTTATGAGCCTGGAAACTCCTAGCAGGTCGGCTATCGTAACGAGTGTCCCAAATACACACAAGACCATTTTCGAAGGCCCCAGCCAGTGTGTGACCCTCATATGGACAATACACTACATCTCGGACTGGTGATGAAGATGACGTCCGAGCATAAAAGACTTGACGACAAGATTGATCACGAACATCCTTAACGAGAGGCCGATAAAAAAATGAAGGTGAGAGATAAATAAACAGTAAATTCAAGTGAGACTCGGCGTACGAAGAGTTTGACGGTTCCGTCATGCGATGCAGAAATGACTTCGTTGGGTGCGTTGGGATTGAAATGAATTCGATGCAAACTACGCGAATGTCCAACGAAGCAGACGCCTAAATAGGGTGAATGTATGTTCAAAAACGTTAATGGCCAAACAGGTCACGATTTCGATTGCTGAAAATGCTTTTGAATAGCAGCGACTTGTGTCCGTTAATGCTGCCAATTTCTCAAATACTTCCATCAATAAACGCAGTATTGAAAAAAAATAACAGGTCTCGAGAATATGAATTCTGCCCTTAAAGGTAGGCGCGTAGCATAGCGGCTAAACTGACCAGGTCACAGCACCTATTCCTAATGACTCCGAATGCAAGAGGGCAGAATGTCTAAAAGGAATATAGATGAGATTAAGCTTTAGCGGAGTCTTCGATTGAATACTGAAGAGAATCCGATCTTTTGAATGATTGATTTTTTCAAACACAATTTCCTATTACTCTAGCCTTACAAGCCCACAAAAATTAACTTTCAAGAATGCAGAGACTGATTGAGGAATTTTTCCTGTTAGAGGTTTAGCTACTTTAAAATCACACGAATCTGAAGCGATATAAATATGTGATCAGCCAACTGGCAGTTTGAAAAAAAGAATACTTCTGCGCTTAGTAATAGAAGTTTTAAAGCTACAATGAGCGTGGCAGATCGACACAGGTAATGCTACAAAGACGATCAAAATAGGAATTCCTCAATGAAAGTTTTTATTCTCTGATTCAAAAGGACACCAAAATAATTGATACTCTTGGCTGAAGGGCAATACTAGAAGTAGATCTCTAAAACAGGTCAGGAGGCGTTCCGTGCTCAAATAATTGAGCACTTATATTCCCCTCTTTAGGTCTACCGCCATTCATTACGAGCTGCACTATTCTGTCCCTTTCAATAATGCGTTGAACGGAATCTAGAACAGCCAGATGCTACGCCGTTTTTCGCTTCCATATTACAGTCTAAACTAATTAACTTACTCTTGCTGATGCCTCGACTTAGATCCCAAATGATTAAATCTCCAGCATTGGAACAGGTTCCCAAGATAGCTGAAAGCCAAAAAAATAGATAAAATTAACATATAACAATGCTAATAAATGAGACCAGGACCAGTAAAGTCGGTGTAATTACATTTAGAATTCGACCATGCTACATCATTGACGGTGTAACTGCGAGGTGGCTGAGAATGAACGTTCGAAGTCGAAGTCGACGTTCCTAGGACACCCGTAGCTGCTGAGGATGCAGACCGACCGGTGTTCACAGTCATTGCACTGGCAACGCTACGTTGAAGATTAGTCATTCGATGCGCCTAATTGTGGTAGGATTATCAATAAAGCACAAGGGGAGGTAAAACACCCAAACAGGCGAATCAACTCACCGGGAGAAATCTGTCCTCGTCAACCCTCAGGACTTGGAGCAAATTGCGTCCAGCGATCGCGACGAGTGGAAAGTAGGTCGAGGCGGCGATACAGGTAAGTAGATCGCCGGCATCATAAGTCCAAGACTTTTTGGCTGAAGCGGTAGCTACTGTATCTGGGCGATAATGAAGAGAGGACCGACGGTATTCTTTAATTCTATCTCCCATTCCGGAAGATTCAACTCCAACTATTACCTCGTCCTCTTCAGGAATTCCCATCCCTCCCAAACCACTGCGCCTTTCCAAATCGACTGAACAGTTTGATTCCCGAGTCGGCCGAGTTAATTCGTTTCCATCCATCCTTTAAACAGGAAAAAAAATGATTATCAGGCCGAGTGAAAGAGCACCAATCGACGTTTTTGCCGTACGAAACACCCGGAAAATGAAATCTTCCTTACACCGAGTGGAACCTAGGGATAGTTTAAAAGATGTTCTTAAAAAAAGAGGACAAAGTGCTGACTCCGCAGACATAACCTAGACCCTGAATGATTTATGAACTCATCGGATAATGCCCTTGTGGCCTGTCCTAACAGCATATATAAGCATATATTTTCCCCTACAGATTTTGATTAAATGTGTACGCGAAGGACTAAACAAAGCTTAGATCAAAATATGTCCGTCTATAGTGCCAAATGATAATCACGTAAAATGGAGTACGACTTACTTCGGACTCGCAAACCGCTGTATTATCTCAAAATGGCAACGAAGAAAACAATTTCTAAATTATGTTCAATTATTTAAACTAACTGAGAGCTACTTTTGAGTGCGTTGATCAATCCAACTTTTATTTCATTAGAAGTTTCGAATTTGTGTTTGGTCCCATGTAATTCCGACAATAATGCTGCGAAAACTCCTTTAAACATATGGCTCAATCTTATAAATCTAGCTATGAAATTTAATTCAATGTTAACTGTCAAAGTTGTCTTAGAGCAGACCGAGGTTTCATAATTAATTCAATTTCCGGTCAGTGATAGCAAATTTGAGACCTTTTGCAGTAGACATAGAGCCTAAATTGCTGAATATCTGTTTATAATAACTTTGTCCACTAGTGTCTGGATCTAGAAGAGACCTAACATAAGGAACCAAATGAATTGTTGATGGAATCGGTTTTCTCAGTCTTCACAGATTTACACCGACAAGGCTCAAGCTCCCATCCATTAACTAAGTAAAGAGGTACGAAAAAGCTAGGATGCGGCAGATGACGAATTTACACAAAAGTAGACCAGTAAAAAACATAAAAGCTTTGGATCGACTAAAAATAAACAATAAAACGGTTAAATTACCAATAAGAAGCAAAAAAGAAGCGATTAAAGTACGAGAATTCAGAGCCAAACACAAAATCAGACAGTCCAACTTATTAATACAGCAGAAAGAAGTTGGTAAGTCAGAGGATACTGACTTTAATTGAGACAAATACAAAGAATAATTTAAAAGGGACGAATAGATAAATTGAAGATGGGCGTGGAGAACCTATGATTGCATCTGGCAAATGATGCTCGAAGTTACCGCATTTACGACATCACGCGTGGTGTACGCTCCTCCTATATCTGGAGTTCGAATGTTCTGCCTTGAGATGGTATCTACGACAGCATTGCGAAGAATAGCAGCTTTTTCATAGAGACCTTGGATTGGGGAAAGAAGTCATGTAATTTGGTTAGAGCATAAGCATTAAGGAGTGAATTAGGCTAACCTAGGTGATCCAAGAGATCAGCGGAAGCAAGAAACATCGCCGCCGGATTGGCCACATTCTGACCTTTCAAGGCTCGAGCCTGCTTACGAGTACCAGACTCGAAAACGGCATAAGTTTCACCCAAATTCATACCAGAAGCCAAACCAGCACCACCCACTAATCCTGCACATAAGTTGCCTACAATGTTGCCGTAGAGATTAGGCAGAACCATCACATCGAACTGCTGTGGACGAATGACTAGCTGCATGCAGCAGTTGTCGATTATAATTGAGTCGAACTGAATCTGAGTGAAGATGAAAAAAATTTGTTAATATGAAGTTGGAGAGATTGACAGCTTTTGAGTGAAAGATAAGAAAGACATACAGATGGGTACAATTTAGAAACCTCTTCACAGGTACGCAGAAAAAGACCGTCACTGAGTTTCATTATATTTGCCTTATGTACTGCTGTTACCTTCTTGCGTCCATGTTGAATAGCGTAATTGAAAGCGAAATGCGCGATTCTGAAATGTGCGAAAAGACAACATGTGAAACCTGCTAATACAAGCACATTAAAATCATGACCCATTTTGGGCACATCCCGGTACCAAAGTAGCTTTTAGGAAATCATCCTACGAAATGCACATCATCAGCTACCGAAAAAAAGTGGATATTCTATGGCAAACAAGACTTTAGTGGATATATGCGCCCCACTTAAAGAACTGGTATTATGAATTGCCCTCAAGCAGCAGTATGCCCATCATAAACAACCTCCTAGTAGATCAAAGCTCCAATCGGAGTGCTTCTACCTTTCTTCCAGTAATTCCATCAACATCAACAATAGTTTTCCCAATCACCCTCATCAGTCGAATCCTTCTCTGATATGCGGTTTCTCCATCTGGCTTTTTCCAGCTGAAAAGCTTCTCAAACAGTCTAATACATGGCAATGATGACGATCGAGTATTTGGCTAAACAGACGACAAGAGTTTAAAGTTGTGAGCAGGATAACTGGATGAACTGGCCAAATATTGGTTTATCAAGGGAAGTCAGAGTGTAAAACGCCACAGTGACAATGAGACAACTTCCATCCTTCCAAGATCAAAGCTGAAGGTCATCTTCCTTCAATGTAGACTTGCGCTGTTGTGAGTAATAGTCATAAAAGCCATAATTTGAACATTTTCAGCCTTCTAATTCCACAGGCCAAAGTTTATAAGCCTCCAAAATAAGAATACGAATATCAGGTTTACAGATATTCACTTAATTTGATAGCGAGAAAAGCCTCAATGATTAATCTGGAATAGGATATTCGTTTAAATCTTTGCCATTCTGGATCGACAAAGAAAACGCATTCTATTCTGTGATACTCGGTCACATGATTGCAGAAGTAGATGATATTAAAGGCATCGGTTTATTCATCAGTTGGCTTTGAAGGTTTAGAGATAAAAGGCTTCCGTTTCCTGCGAATAATCCTCCTGTTAATCGAGTTTTTCTGCCCGTTCGTAACAGTTCCGTTCTTGACAGATAACAACTTTAGCGTTGATATTCCAGGTTTAGTTGATAAGAGGCACTTCTTGAAAGTGTGACAACCCCCATATTATCCACCCGGCGAAGTCCTACTTCATCGACTCGTAATCATTTTGAATCAACTTGCACTCGACAAATCAAAACGACTGGCTTCTTCTAAATTGGTATGTAATGATTACGTGGAGGATCAATCATGCTATCATTTGCACAAAACTGCTAACTATAAGGTAGCAGATAGAGACACTCGCCGAATTCTAACGAGAAATGAAATTAACTAATAAGTGCCTCCATAATTCTTGCGAAAAATGAACGCACTGGTTATAAATTTAGATTCAGAAACCAGATCCCCGATAATGTGAAACTGAAAGAATAAATCATACACTTCCGCATCAAAAAATACAATCAAGTACATCGCCACATATCGCTCAATTAGTAATCATACATGAAACATAGCACCCTATATTTAATCTTAAATTTCAACCAATTTTAACTTCAGTAAAATGCTTATACAGATAATAAATATTGATGGATGAAACAGAGTAACATACCTAGCAGATTTTTCCCGAGTGATAATTTTCATAGATTCCACCACACCAGGCACGCTTTCGTGTTCCAACTATGGGCAGGAGAAAAAAGCAATCTTGATAATAATTACATGTACTAAGTTTGCGGTTAGGCACCAATGACAAATAAGAGAACTAGGATATACTTGGCCTTTAAATACAACAAATATATTACCAACGAAGCGCTCTACGTTAAAGCTTATTTTAAATGCAACAGAAACTGATTAACTACCTATGTTTAAGCAGTAGTGCAAATGATATCGGCAGTGATTCCATGACATTCAAACGGCTGAATAGGAATAAACGGGATAGCCACCATCTGAGACGACGCGAAGCAAAAAAACTCACTACCAAAAATATTTACTATGAAATAATTAAGTCTGTTCGATATTTAGGCGAACGTTTAGCTTAGGCGTTCACGATTACGATGATAGAAATCACGACTTGATTGTATGCTTCAACTTTTACTCCTTTATTGAGCAATATCACCACTAAGAACAGTTTACATAAAGGCGATATATGATATAAACAGACAAGCCTAACCAATACGTTTAGATATAATAGCCGTTCGTTGATAAACTCACCTGACTATACTCACCTTCCGTATTCTCTCGAATAACAACAATATCGACATCCTTGTGACGAGTTATTACACCGGGAAAACTGTAGCATCGTTGCACAAACGCAAAGAGCCCCAACTCTTTTCGAATCATTAGGTTCTTTGATTTCATCCCTGCGATAGAACACGATTTTGTTAGCAACCGGGTAGAGGAGAATAGGGTAGATACGAATGCGGACCTTAACTCACCGGGCAATGTTTTAATGCCGCCTTTCAGTGCCACTCCATTCCTCTGAACAGCCAAAATGGCCTCTCTAACGGTAGCATCATCCGAACTGTTATCAAGTGGAACTTCGTCAAAATCTACCGGCGCTCTCAAAGCATAGTACACTGACTTTACGTGCTCCAACATTTCAGGGCTCACACCATCGCCAGTTAGAATAGCAACAGTATGGCGGCCACCGTACATGGCGCGTGGAAGAGAATTACGGGCCCCATGGGGCAGACCGTAGGTTGAAGGCAGAACATCAAAAGGTCGATCAACCTTGGTTTGCGGAACTACAGTGCAGGTATCGGTAGCTAAGGTCCGTAGGAAGACTGTCTGAAAAAGAAAGTCAGGTAATACTAGCTGAACAATTGAACAGTCCGCACTATCTGCATGAATAATGATGGTCATTTACGGGAATCAGTTCCAGCCCTATCTGAATCTATCTTAGATACTTTGAAACAATTTATGCATGTAACATATGAGTCTGCTGACAAAAATGGCGCCTCATCAGTTTCAGACAGTTTCAGGTATAACCAGGCTAAGGGCAATCTTAGAACCACAAAAACAATAATCTAATATTCTTAAAGAAACCCGAACCCAGAGCGCCAATCATCTCAATAAGCATTACAACCGCATTATTTTAAAACATATTGTGGAATCCGTTGCTTTTGAAAGATGCTCTTACTTGAAAAATTTGTTTGCAAAAGAGAGCCGTCGATAATCGCCTCAAGGTAGCCATTTAAATGACGTTCTGCGAATTTATAACCTGAAAGCCTTAACTTCGATTAAATATATTATCGGAAATTCCCTTCATATAAATTTAATGAACACGCCTTTTGGCAGTACCAAAGACAACTGCGAAAACTATATCCTCAAGCAGAGCAGACACTTAGACTTGAACCTTGAAGCCTTAATTTTATTAGCCGATTCTTTAGTCCGATTATAAAATAGTTTTGGAAATATTTTACTGTAAACTTTATCTGTTGATAAAGTTTATTATTTATATTAATTTTCTTCAACTTTCCAAAGCTTAAAAATATTCGTTTTCAACCATATTTTGGTGGAATCGGTCGGATGCCTTTTTTGACATTGCTATCCTATACTGTGAGGCTGAATTTTCTGTCCTTAAAAACCCTGATCTTCTAGTAAGGTTGTCGATCGAAATTTCAACTGACTGAATTTAACCACATGAAACCGGTTAACGCAGGGTTTTGCTCTGCCTAAATAATAGTAGCACAGCATTTAATTATTCATATTCGATTGCAGTACCATTCTCTAACCCTTGTACATCTGTCTGTTTCTCTTGTCTTCCCATTCAAAACAGACTTTAGAGAAAAACGCAAGCTATTTTGAAGATGCTTCATGTTCTACGTTTACTTGACAGGAAATTGCTATGCCGTCAAACATTAATAATCTTCGGCTGATACCTATAGCTTGTTAACAGCTGGTCGTGCTCCTTGTGCCTTGGTCAACACGAATAGACTTGCATCTTAAGCTTTTCCTTAATTTAAAAGCTATCCGAACTGTAATTTTTTTATAACTATAATGCAGTCACCATCTGATGATGATATGCTACCCCAGTTTTCCGCAATACACTTTGAAACCTATTTACCCTTTGAAGTCAAGCATTATACTTTACCTCTTGAGGATGGCCAACAACGGAATTGTCGAAGTAAAGTTATAATGCGGACATCGGAATAAACTACGCATTCCACAGATATCTGATGAGATCAGCTATATTATTAATAGAAATGCTAAGTATGCATAGAGTTCTTGAGTTGTGATTCAACCGCAAATAAAAGGGCACATCATAGCATCAGTTTCAACTATAGCAACACTATGTGACAATCCGATCATGCTGTTGATAAGAAGAGCATACAATGGAGCTGATGTTCCCACTTATTTCTACCGATTTCATCTTGACGAATCTCCTGTAGATTGTCAAATACATCTTTGTTATCGTTCAGAGTACAGATGTAGAAGTGTTTCTGAATTCGTTTGCCTTCCGAAGTTAAAAGCGACTATCAACGGCTAAAATATTCCTAAATGAAAATCTGAAAAAGATGCCTGATCTACATAAGGACTGGCTAAGTACCCATAAAAAGCATAAGACGCTCTAGGAGATCAGAAACCTTGCACGTGAGCGATGTGTGCGCCTAAATGCATGTACAGGCGGTAGCATACTGGTCCCACTTGACTCTGGCACCGACGCCAAAATTCTCGATTCTTATGAGGATATTGCATTTTTTAAAATGATTAGAGATGTTGGGTAATCGAAATTTTGGGTTACCATTGAATTTACACTGTGAAAGTAGTTTTGAGGCCAAAACAAAATTCGTCGACTCACGCAATCTCAAATAATATCCGAAAGCAGAAATGACCATATTCGTTGCATTTTAGGACAACTCAAAAATTTATTACTTTCACTAACCACTGTAGGTTGGAAACTGCCATGATTTATCTGGAAATTTATTGCAATCTGAAAGTGACGAATTTGACAGAATACAATCGTCCCACATTAGTACGCTCTGATTTCTACAAACCAAGACTTACTGCAATATGCACCTCGGGCCTTTCTTATCAAAGTCTCTGCAGACCTTTACCACTGCCCTATTTTGGCAATTTAGAATACTCTGAGGAAAAAGTAAGGCCCGATCAAAATCTGCTGAAGCAATCAGAGTAGAGCATCAAATGTTTCAGAACCCCAACTACGAAAAATAGAACTGCCGCATTGAGCATCATAGGTAATAGATCAGGAATTCACAAACCTGGCCTTCTAAATCCTAGAATACTAGAAGCTCTACACATTTCCGTCAATAAATAAAAGTAGTTATCAATTTTAATCGTCCAAAGGATCCAGTTACTTGCCTTATTGAAGAGAGACTGTTTTGATTAATTGTTTCAGAGTCAAGCAATAAGGCAAGGAATGGACGCCAAGGACTAATCTGCCTGCCAGTTAGAGAGAAAAGACATTCAGGTGGCTAAAACTAACCTAGAAGAAATTTAGAAGTGTTACTACGAGATATGACCTACTTGATTCCTACTGACTACTTATCTCACATCAGAAACCTTAAAGCTTATTCTAGACTGAAAATTTCTGATTTAATTTCATTAAAACGAAGGAAGTCAAGCCTTGGTTGTCATAGCACAACGGAATGGCCACAACTAACTTTCACAACAGTTCTTATGGCTTCAGTTCTTGGCATACCTTACTAGGTACTGAATTGCGAAGGTCCGGACGCGGGCTCATAATTCGAGACAATCACACATTGGATTCCATGGATATTACCCGTGAGTTCCAGAGAATGGGCTGTTTCGAAATCTTGGGGATGACGTTCAGGGTAATAAACTACGGGAGAATTTTATTGATGAAATTCATATGCAGATTCTGGTAGTAATTCTAGTAATCTGGCCAAGGGATGTGAGAACCTTAGAAGCAAATAATTTATTTTCCACTTTGCATCATCTAGGTCCGTTTTAACCAAACTCGAACTTATGAAAAATTAAAATCCATGACATTTCTTAGCAGATGATAGTGTGGTGATTCCTGCAGTTATGCAAACTTGTCTTAGGATATCTTTCTCATTTTTAAGAGGAATCATGCTTCGAAATTGTGACAACCTACAAAGAATGAATACTTTTGACTAGATCACACTCCCCTTGTAGCACACGATTGCAGTTCAGCCAACAATTTCTTGCACGATCGTCTTCAATGTCGACCGGGCAAGTAAAGTAATGAACTTTTCCAAGTCATAATAACATTCGGTAGGATGCTCAAATACTTGGATGAAAGCGTAATGCAACACGGTGCTTCTGGCGAGAATGAATTATATCACCCCTGACTATTCATTGAAACCAGCATTCTCCGCTTTCATAAAGAGCTCATGTTCTTCTTGCTTCCAAAATTCTTACCATGTCTCCAATTGATTGCTACTTTGCCTTCGGTTGGAAAGCAAAAGTGTTGCTATGGTTCGCTCTTGAACAAACTTATTAAGTTAATAAACAACAACGCTGCAGATTGTACTTGGGAATGACTTACCAAAAATATATATTCTTAACAAACGCAGCATGGTTCGATTGGTTATTGAAATTGCTTCAGAATATCTTACAAAGCCGATCTACATAGCACTGAATGCAATTGAATGAGAGGGAGAGAACTAAAAAAGAGCAGAAAAGGCGGGAGTGATCTTAACGTATTTCAATCAATCATTAAAATGTTTACTACTTTTATGTACTCAGTAGCACAATTGGGAAAACCCAACTAATAACGTGTCATCTTGGATTCACAAGCATTTCCCAAACTCTGAATATGAAGAGAATTGAGTTAAAAAAAATTTTAGGTTCAACAAATTTTTTTTCGTATTGTCACGAAAATGACTTCACTATGCATCAGAAGACATCTTACATGTTTATGCGCTACAGATGGTAATGGAGAAACAGGGAAATAATTTGATTTTGCTTAATGGTCTGAAAAACGGAAGATGCGCGTAATTTTGGTGAATGGAAAGAACATCGCGGATTGAACTGTTACTTTCATTCTCATTATCCCCCACTTCTGCAACAAACTGAAGCGAGTTCAAATAACCTTTGGCGCAATAATATTGCTATATTAGCTCTGCATCAGCTATTGTAAATGTCATAATGTTTTAAATTTATTGTAAAAGTATCCAGTAAATCACTATTAATGAAAAAATTTTCCAAAAAAACATTTGCAAGTTGCCAATTGCATTACTTATATCCAATTACAAAATGTTTCCGCATAGAAAAATTTGGATTTCAATGAAATAAGAAGAGAAATGGACTTGTAAGATTCAGTATCTTCCTTCTTCGCCAGCTCTTCTGCCAGTTGACATTCAGGCAGCAATATATTCATGGAAGCTTCTTTAACAAACGGATGAGTATTGATGAGAAGTGAAAGACTGTTCAAATGCGTGAAAAATATTTTTTATTCATCCCTTTCATTGGGCAAGTCCTAGGGACTTATTAGGGGTATAATAGAAATACAAAGAACTTGTGCAACAGTTAAACACATACGCATAATAATAAAACAGTCAGATTGACGTCCATAGTTAAAGTAAGCACAGTTTTCGTTAGAGTTTCCATAAGGGTACCAATTTCCATTACCCCTACCAGAAGTCTCTTCAACTATCTGCCGGAGTTTCCATTCACTCCTACATTCACGCACGTCCTATAATCCAGGTTTAAGATCTTAAATGCAGGTATTAATGTCAAACCTTAATTAAAAGGCTATTGGTGGACTCAGGCTGTATTACTGCTGGCATAATAATGTATTTGCACGTCCTGTAGGTGATCAGTTCCATCCGACCGCTCCTCTCGTTGGTCCCCAGAAGTGCTCCTGGGGTTACCGTTGGTCACAAGCCCCAACTTCTGCCAAATTTCCTTGGCGAGTATGTGTTATTAGAACCATTATGTTTTTATTTCCGAAAGAGTGGGCAAATGAAAAATGACATTTACTAGTAAATATGATAGTGGAACTACTGTAAATATATGATTTGTTGAAAAACACAACGTTCAACCATTCCAACGATTGTCGCCTATAGAATAGAACCCATCTCTCAGGTCACCGTAGTCGGGCATGGATGACATCAAACACCTAAATGAATGCGAGTAGGTCGTTAATCACCCGGTCACTGTGCGGACATGGTAGGCCTGAGCAGTCTTGTATAAACCCTCCAGGACGCTTGATTTGTCTCCGAAGAAAATATAATGAGAAGAACTCAATTGAAGGAGCGGTTGTTCAAACTCTGAACGACGGATCCGTTAGAAGAACGAAAGGAACACCAGACACTAAGGGATCATTCAAGATTACAATAGCGATCGTTAAAATGGCTATTCATTGTGAGAGCCTGTTGGCCTCGACAACTGCACAAAAGAAGCTCTTCGTTTAAATGACTAATGCTCTCTCCAACCCCAATTTCCCTCTACTGGAATCTATGCATGTTATCCTTTGACCTTAATTGTTGTTGACACCTAAACACATATCTATAAAATGTGCATACATCCTGTGAAAAAGGATGACAATGGCCAAAAATTAAACTACCGCCTCTCTTTAAACATGCCTCCAATGAACTTATTGTCAAATTGTATTACCGCGAACGATTCAGAGGCTCAGCTTGGTCCCACCCGAATTTTGAATTCTACGAAACTCAGTTGAGAGATTGAGAACACAGTTTTAAATGAGAATATTATTACCCATTTGGTTTATCAATCAAATTCCTCTGTTTAAGCACCTACTAAAGCAGTTCCCATAACCACATTTCCATTTTTCATCTAAGAATTCCGCTGAAGTCGCCATCTGCGTGTGTTAAAAATAATAGAGGTCAGTTGTTCCCTCCTTAGCATCTGCAAATGGCGTCATTAATCCAGCTATGCAAAGGCTAAGTGATGGAATCTAATGCACCCTTCTTTGTGTTATCTTGGTAGAAAAATGTGTCTGACTCTTCAACACCGCTTACTAATAGACCGATCTGTTAATAACACAAACTATTTAAACCGCCTTGATAGTTTAATGCATTTTTTTTGCTTTTGAGTTTGCATCGTTGATGTAAAAATAGCAAACAGTAAAAGGTGTGCTTAAAATTGACCCATATGGATCCAAATATATCGTGATGGATAATAGACGATTTCCCCCACATTCCGTTCAAACTCTCAAGCTCTATGACTGTTTAGAGCAAGATTTATTCAGATGAAAAATGGGTCAATGTTTTGAATTAGATTCATTCGGAAAAGTATGGCTAAGTGCACTTGGACCTAATAGCCCTGGATATTCAAGTTTTACTTTCCATCTTTCTGAGGTCCACTTTAGCGGTATACATCTACACTGAAATCTTGGGCCCAGAGCATTATATAAACCATAATACTGTTAGTTTGTTGATGCAAATCTTAAAGATTTTGGCATGCTTGGTGAATCTGGTCAGGGTCCAAATCGTACGCTCAGTTGGAGCCCAAATTCCCACTAATTCATGTCATTCAACGTGCAAGGTGCGGAAGACGAATAGGATCGAATGTCAAAACTTTGTCTGTACTTGAAAAAGGCAAATCATATTTAAACACTAAACGAGATGTTTGACTCAATATACGTCTAAGAAAATGGATAAAGTAGCTGCATCACCGACCTGTGTGGGCATGATTTTTTTTCGAATTAAAGGGAAGAAAAATGGAAGATGGATGCGAGTAATCGGCTGAGTCCACTGATGTGAATAAGAAAATACTTCCCTTTTGCAAAAGCATTGAATCCACATTTTGCTTTCATTTTGCCGATTCTGAAAATACCCATGGATTTTTGAACGTCAGAATCTTCATGTTTCAGGCGATTTATTCCTGATGGCGATAAAGACGAAAGCATGAAAACTCGTCGCTAATCTTTGCCTTCATGTAAAAGTTGAATTTGTATTCATAATGAATGAAATTATGCATGCTATTGAGCAAAACAATAGTAAATCTTTAGTACGAAAATAACTTAAGATATTTGAAAATGAAATAACCTATTTAAAATAAGTTAGTATTAAAGCCAAGGGCGATCCCATTTCTTACTCTGGCGCAATGCCAAACAAGAGGGAAATTCAGATTTATAAGTGAGAAGGCTCTAGAAAGTTGAATAATCGACGGAAAGCGATAAGAGGTCTACATTTTGAACGGACACCGAGTCCGTCAGCTGACCGAGGAGTAGCACAGGCTAGAAAGGTTAAGATGGGCGTTCAAGTAATAAGCTCGTGTAGAGTCTCCGGAGGGGCTAAGAAGACGTCAAAAATTTTCGAGATCTATCTATATATTAGGAAGAGTTAGGAAGTGACAAAGAAAAGCTGCAGTGCTACTGTTAGTTTCCCATACTATCGCAAAACTCTGGTTGCCCTCAGTAATCTTAACACAAGCTCTTCGGTCTGACCTAATTAAAATTCAATGAATAGAGGGTCATTGTTTCCATTTATTTAACTCTATTTATGTTAAACCATAAAAAAAATAAATAAGAAATAAGTCTTTATTATCAAGAACTTCAACTTAACACACATCTGAGTGAGAAGAAAAGCCGCTTGCAGACAACAAGAGGTTTTGATCCATTTTTCAAAATCATAAATAAACCGAAATTCCCCTCTGCTTAACAGGTCTACACCATAAGCAGTTTTTAATTTGTGCCAAAATGTTGTTCTTTGTTAGTCTTTTTGAGCAGATCATTAGAATCAGCGATTCACGAACTGACACTGCTGTTCAACCACTTAGCCAAAAAGAAGAGATGGCTTCTACAAAAAAAATGAAGAAATAAATAAATAAAGGCAGAAATTACTAAATATTAGCAAAACAATATTTATTATTTTATTTAGTCGCGAAATAAATAGAAAGGCAGATTTATTTTTAATAATTTAAATGCTTTAAAGCAATGTTGAATTCTGCAGTAATAAAGCAATAGTTGACTCTGTATTTTTGCAAGTCTGATACACGGTCCCTTCAAGATAAAGTTCATACATTAATTTTGACAGCTGTCTGGCAGTCAGTGCGGCCAAAATCCATTAGGTCTCACTCTGAATTTCATCAAAGATTATTTTTTCAGTTGAGGAATTCTGAATTAACTCCCTTAACAAAGTGGCGCTAAGCGTACCAATTTCTTGAGACCAAAATCTTTGCGCACTGCCACTGTATTGTAATTAAAAATTGTAATAATTTACTTTGGAAGACTAATTCAGTCTTTAAAAATAGAAAAAAAACAGAATTTAAAGTTTCTGGAATTTCGATTTCGAAAAAAAAATGGAAGATGTAACCATTGACTATTCTGAACTTCAATTCCTTGTGATCTAATAATTAATTACAATTTCAATCACAGGGTTACATTTGACCATTCACTTCCAGCTGTCGGTTTCATCAATTTCAGCTGAAAATTGGAATAGGCTTCTCAAATGAAACGGCTTATTTCTGATCCCCTAATTTTTCCGATGAGATCGGGATGCATTTCGGGATGCTCTTATCAAATTTAATCCGACTTTATTCAACTCAGAATATCTCGAGCAGACACGTTTTCGGAAAATGGAGATGATTCTATATCTTCAAAAAGGCAAACAAGTCTCAGTTACCCGTAACACACCACTATTGAAGCATTGGATTTTAAAGCTTCTATGATTTCCAACTAAACTATTTAATCACATTAAGGAACTAATGATGGATGCGAGAAAGATAAGGTTCAAAAGAGAACAATTTATGAATAGCTGAGTCAAATTCGAAAGTCTCAGACAGGTGTATCTTTTTGAATCTTGCGGTTTTCTTCGGGCCATCCAAAAAATAGCGATGGAGTTTCTTACATACTAGACCATCTAGTGGGACAAGTTTCTTCGGTGCGTTAGTTAACGGTCCTTCGACGCTCGATATGTGATGCACCTCTAAAATAAGGACCTTTCTTCCTGCTACTCCAGCTTTGTATAATTGAATGTTCTATCGAAACGGTAGATTAGGCTGATTCAAGCGGTCGCTGACTAGTTTTACCATATATCTTTTGCTATTTATGATGTTCGAGTGGGGTTGCAGATGGAGGAGGTTTGCAGCATATGCTGTTAGTGAGAAATGTATTTGCACTACATACCCTATTCCATTTGAAAACTTTTTGTTTGCTTTATTTGAACTTTTTAGGTTAGTGTTTAACATACCTTTAAGCCACTTAAATTTCCATATTTCCACTCCTAAGATCATAACATCTAGAATTCTGCTCTGGTTATATTTTTCGCAGTGCATGAAGCATAAATAGATTTTTTTGAAAACTTATTTAATTTTTAAAATGCGGAAGAGTTTTCGTAAATACCAACTGATAGTAGTACATATCTTTCTATTTCAACTACATGAAATGAAATTTGCCGTTGGATTTTTTTAACGAGGAACACAAATAGGGAACATGGAGCTTGAATATCTCAACCCATAGTAGTACGAGTTCAGGAAAACGAGATCGAGGGGCTGTAATAAACAAATTGATTTAATTTGGCAAATCTTTAAATTTGAATCTATGATATTGATTTTCAATGTGGCATAATTTAATGGTACTTGTTTGTTCTTGCGAAAAAAATTAACAGTTCTAGTTACAGCAAACTGTCAACCGATTTCGCAAAATCAGAATTACAGTTACAATGGAAGGTATTATACTATTTTATCCAAATCTGAAAATTGCGATTGAACTGCGGCCAGTGATGGCTTTATTAATTCCGCAAAAAATCGCTGATTGCCAACAAAACAGTAGATTTTGATCGAGGGGCTTGGGCGAGAAATTTATTTAATAAGGAATGCCTTAGGAGGCATTCATAGAAGATGCATGCCCAATAAGTTGGAGGTGGTTATAACATTCCAACCCATTCTGACCTTTACACGCCACTAGGAGCGCACATTATTATTATATAAAGCCAGTGAATGCGTAAGATGTGTACATTCTGACAGCAGCAATTAAAACTCCGCGGAATGCTAGGTAAATAAATTCCAAGCCAAGAAAATATTGCGCAGCTAAAGTTATGGGGGATTGTGGGTCTTAAAAGATATAAAGGCGGTATTAATGACATGTAATTTAGAAAAATGTACTATCGAAATTCTTAAGGCCCAATCAAAAATTTGTATCAAGTTTCGAACAAATTACTATAGGAAAATTTTGTAAACAGATATAAACTGCGTAAAATGACTTGGAAAAATTGGACGGATTTTTATTATGATGATGACAAAAATTGTTCAATTTTTTGGGCTTCTGTTTTCCTATATGAAATTCGAAGATAATAACAATGTAATAGTGAAGTAAAATTAGTTCTGTGACAATTTTACCATTCTTTGGACTCTTATGAGTTTAAACTTGAAGTGGAAAACCAAATGGAAAATGATTGGGATGCACTACTCGATTGTTCGTTTGAGGTTCTGAAGCGGATTCTAAAGGTACCAACTTATGCCAGGACTTTTCTAATTAAAGCACTCTGTCGACTAGATGAGGCATTTATGGAATTGAGAACACTTTTAACTTTTATAAATGACTGTGAATTTGGCCTGAATAGCATCAAATATGATGAATTGACTTATTAAATTCTAAGGCTTTAAAACCCATTCAAGTTTTAGTGATAGATATAAAGTGCTATTGTCTCGTTGATGCTGAGGGCAATAATCCATTGTCAGCTGTATCTCTGAAACGTCCCAAGGGTGTTTCAATTTTGTCAACAATTTCCCTTTATGCACCGTCCATATAACGCCTAACGCTTAAGATAGGTAGAGACCAGCCAACAATGTTGTAGCTACGATGACATAATGCAATTTATTCTCTCCAAACAGGAAAACAATTTACTTTATTCTATTTTTGTTAAAAATAAATAATTAATAATGGTGCTACCCTTAAAAAGCCCACCCGAAAAGCCCAAAAGGAAAGAAAGAATGAATAAAGATGCAGTACGATTAGTAGACAGCACCTGCACCAATAGTTATATTTTTTCATGTATACTTCTTTTTTTGACATAGCCCTTTGATCTGCCCCTTTTGTAGACATTTGGGCCCTGTTTCTATCAACAAAATAGTGGGTGACACTTTTAGGTATTGAAGACCCTGAGGCAAATTTTGATTCGGCAAACGAAATACCGATTCTCAAGAATTCATTTCCCATCGACCATTTTCTTGGCATTTATTCACTTCTCCTCTTGCTCCTTAGAATTCGCACAAATTGAAACTTGGCGGATCCCATCCATCTTGTGTTGAGATTTTTCAGTCGTTAGCGGCAACTTAATTCTTGAAAGTTATCTTTTCCATTAGAAGTGCCTTTTTTATTGACTTCTTCTCGCTCAACTTCCATCTATCTTTCAAGCATTCGAAGTTCAGGCTACCTCTTTTAGTTCCTCCTGCAAATGAGTTTTCCACTTAATATGCAAACTCCTGCGCTTGTAGCCTTTGTTTAGATAGTATTAATGCTTCTAATGCAAGCCTTTTGGTATTGACGCTCTTTATATACATTTCTTTAGTTTAATTATCTGCGATCGCACTTCTGTTTGTATTTTGGATAGCAGTATAACATTTGCGACCCAAGAGACCTGAATAGCATAAAGCGGTGTAAAATTTAAAATATTTTGCTGATATCATTCACTAAAATCAGTCCGAATAGGATCGATGCTTACAGAGATAATTCATCAGTGTTTGAATCGCTGAAGATATAAAAAAATATAAGGAGAAACATTTGCAAATGCAGATTTGTGATACAGTATTATTGGAAATTGATTTGATCGAGGAGAAGAATGAACTCGGTGAAAAAAATACTGATCGCTCTCTGAACTTGATTCAGCGTAATTTTTTTGTTTATTCACAGTAAATAGGCTAGTTTACAAGCAGTCTAAATGCTACCAAAAGCTATCAAATATATGTATTTTTAATATTTATGCAAATAGCTTAGATGATAAAACATTCCTAATCTAAATAGCTTCTTCGAACTTTGCGAAAATTCAATTGTTTGTCATTCGCTAAATGAAGCGCGATGGATGTGTATCCCAAAGATGCACCCTTTAAATATCACCGTATCATTTTCCCACAATAAATGGTAACGATTCATCCTTTACTAAAATTACAAGTGAAGGTCATTCAATAGATTTAACTACTTGACTATTTAAAAAAACAAACTAAACCATGATGTAGTAGTCCATTACTCTTTATCGCCAAACGTCTGAAATCTCCAGAATGGTTGAATGGTTTCTAATTGAGGCTTGGATAAATAGAAAACGAAACGTATTTTACGAAAATTTCAAGCCGAAGCCTTTCAAGGGACAGTTGAATTTGAGTTAAAGGGAAACAAAACGATGCCATTCACCGAAAATTTATTCTATCTACAAATAAAAAAGAGGGAAACATGATTTGGAAGGGCGTTTATTTCTCAATTTGTTCCAGAAACAGATATTGCTTTGTAGAGGTGTCAGCAAAGAGCAGGGTTTTTTGGTAGATGTTTTTCTTTCAATTGGCTCGATTCACACAAGAAGTTGATCTAAAATGAACAATTTCATATTTACAATCTCACGTCACAAACTATTGCTCAAAAGTAATAGAATCGCTCAAAGGTAAATAATTTTTTCTAAAAGATCCGGTTTTTATTATCTGTAGGCAAAATATTTAATCTCTTTAAGGATGTAGAGAAATCACTTAAGTCATGGAACTGTCCTGACATTTAATGTTCGCTATATAGTTGTTAAGATGAAGATCATTTCAAGCACCCAAAATCAAATTGTAATGAATGCGGTTGCGATTCCAAGCAGATGATAACTGAAAAATTGAATCCTTGCATTCATGAAAATTTCGACCGATTCTTGCACCAGAAGTAGTGATCATCAATTTTAAGATTAATTCAACTGCTGATCAGCAGTAATGCATGACGTTGGTGACAGCCGTCATTACTTCTCTGGATTTGTCTTTTAAAATGACTTAGCGTCAGAAAACAATTGCATTTGTAAATCGACCTCAAAGTCAGCTATTCGAACATTTTTTTTTTGGTTTTGTGCCATTCACTTTTAGGGTGCTTAACGGAATGGCTCAGTGCTTTTAGGCATGCACCGGATTTCGTGCAGACAGTGTTGCCATGCGCCCATTCGACGGCCTTCCTATCAATCGCAAATATTTTGGCCAGGACAGGTGTCGAAATGCTGTCGACAACAAAAACATGAATTTGAAACTGATGCGATGACAATCAGTTTGGGTGATTGATAAGACCATGACCAATCCATCACTATTTGAGCTTTTGCTCACCATCGGGTTTGGATTTTCCGCTTTTAGACCCTTTTTATGAATGGATTTAAAAGCAATATGCAATTGCTTAGTGTGCATGCTAACTATTTATAAACATTCACCGAGAACATCATGAAAATTTTAAATAAAGTAAGCATTCT
This sequence comes from Moniezia expansa, assembly GCA_019097775.1. NCBI lineage: Eukaryota > Metazoa > Platyhelminthes > Cestoda > Cyclophyllidea > Anoplocephalidae > Moniezia > Moniezia expansa. The sequence goes on along the minus strand of JADFDV010000062.1, from coordinate 1,482,959 downwards.
CACTCTCTCTGATCATTAAATGCTTTGATTGAAGCATTCATTTCCCGCCATACCTGTTTTCATTGCTAACCTTTCTGCGTCGAATTTACTGACTGAACTGAAAGGTATGCTGAAGACTTATGACTACAACGACTACTGATTCAACTTGATGAAGGTGCTATTTTGACTACTAGCACTTCTAATAAGAGATGAAGCGATTAACAGGGCTTGCACTTAGCAGAATATGTTAAAGTAATGTTAGTCAGCGAACAAAAGCAACCGACCTAATCAAATAGGACATTATCTAATAGTGTATGTGTTTAAAGTTACAAATTAGTTAATAATATCCCTTCCAGCTACTATGCATTATTCCATGTTAAAAATATTGCCATTTGGTTTTCACTGTACTAGGTATTCGTGTATTTTGATTCAAACTAAGGTGCAAATGCTCTGATTTAAACCTGTTTGTGAGGCTTGTTTAAGTTGTAAGGATTGCTCAAACAACCTACCAACAAATAATGAGAGCATAAGAAGGAAAATGGAAATATTTCTGTTGACAGGACGTCCACCATTCGACGTTGTTGCTGGCCTCTTCGTAGAATGCATTTCGTCCTCAAACTCTGATATGGAAGAAAATTAGCAAAGTTTAGTCTTAAAGGTTGAAGATAAGCTATTAATTTTTGTCCATGTACAAAACCTTAAATCAACGCATGAGAAATGGAAACTTGCCTATTCAGATCTGCAGTAATTGTTCGCTTAAAGTTAGGAAAGGGACACATTTCTCATGATGCATGTTTAATCACTCCTCATTAATTGTAAGGCAAACAGTCATTGACACTTAACTTTACAGTATAAAATTAACACACCTAGTGCTGCAGTCTTAATTTATTTTTTACATATATTTAGAAAAAGCATATGGTTTACCTAAACATCGAGGGTTATCCGAGAAATACACAAAAAGAAACACAGACTAGTCGGTTCTAACCCATTGCGTCGATAGCCTACTCTTGTTTCTACGTAACTTTCTACAGGAGTTAAACCAATGAAACTTTTCGTTCTCATGCCACCCTCATAGTTACCTAGAACATCAGTTTTTCTACATGATTTTTGAGTCCTTTTCGTTCTTAACATTTAAGCCTCATAAACCGACTTTAAACGAGGCACTTCAAAGCCTATTCGTGAGTTCTGAAACAATTAATTTTAACCTATTTGTGTTTATATTTAACTTAACTATTCTGAGTTCAAGACTTATTTTAAGAGCTGTCACTTAAAACAGGCATCGATTCTGTGTTTCATGAACCTAGAAAATTCATGTTGGCACATCTGATGGGTATATTCAGTAGTTTTTTGTGCTTTCGGAATATACGCCTAAATTTGTTTATATCCTAAAACACTTATTAGCATCAATCTTATGTTGCCCCAGAGTGCTTATAAACAAAATGTAATTGCTGGACTTTTATGGTGACGCTGGATTTTTTGCAGATTCAATAGCTGAGAACACTTGTTTACCATTTTGTGGCAGAATGATTGCTAGTAACAAATGAAAAATTAAAATCATGTAATCAAATTGTTAGATGTCAGTAAGTTAAGAAAACTGATTGGAGAATGGACCTTCAAAGTAGAGAGAGGAAGAGAGAGCGAGAGTCATAATATTGCAAGTCGAAAGAAAACTCTGAAAAATAGATCTAATCTTCATGTTTTCTAACTTGTACTCTACCCTCATATAAAAGTTTCTTATAAGTGGTAAAGGCATTTGGGACCTGGTTTTTGAGTAGAGGAAAATAGTTGTTTAGTTTAAGGAAGCATTTGTAGGAACCGTAGGAGGAACCAAGAAAACAGACCATGTTCTGGCGCAAACTTTAAAGCAATTAACGTTTTTGCTTCTTTTTATGCAGATGGCTTCTTATTTATAACTACAAATGACGCACCAACAGGTTTATTGTTCACTCCTTCATATCCAAATCCCATATCCGGTTTGAAGAGTGGATTCTGTTGTTGTTGTTGTCTGGCTAAAATTTCACTCCAATCCTCAGCATAGTCTGGAGATAATCCGCTACCGGGTTCCAAGTCTGCGAAGTGAGATGAAAGTCCACCCTCTTCATCTATATCCAATATCGGGCCAAGTGGATGTAATTTTGTACTACCATCACCGTTTCCATCTTCTTCTGGCATCAGTGAATGAAGTAAGGGTGTTGGAGTCTCGTATGAATCTTCTCCTGCGGAACGTTGCCGAATCTTGTGCACTAGAGACCGTATGGCCTGTAAAAAAACGGCATAAAGATCATATTTATTTAATTCAGCTTTTCTCTTTATTTTGTCCATGAATGAATGGGTATTCTATGCACCGTACGCAATAATATTGTCTGAAGTGCTCCAGTGCTCACTGAGATCACGAAACAGGGTAAACTAGTCCACGTACTCTGCCTAGAGAAATTACGGGACTGATTTACTTATACCTAGCTTTGGCAGTAGCGTTGCCTTCCATACCATAAACTTTTCGTTACCAAATCGTATCTGTTTAATTGCTCACTGAACGTATCTGTGAGTCTTTAATGGAAATGATTTGGAGGATTTGCCTTGGTTTTTCATTGGAAAACATGCAATAAATTTGCTCAACGGTGCAAAGCACATAAGAGAGTTGATCATATAGTCTGTTACGATGCTCCTTTTGGTCAGCTGGAGGTGCTGCTAGAAGAAAGGATTTAATTTTCATAAATTTGGCGCTTTTTACTAGTGAACTCGCGACCTGACAGATTCCAAATATAAATTCAGTTGAATAGGAAAACGCAGGTTTCCCATTGCTTATCTTATATAGCAACAATTGAGTTTTGGTTTAAAATAGATTATCCTATGCATGATAAGTCAGATAAAACGTCCTTTTTTTACAAAAAGGTGGTCTTCAAATTTGAAAATATCATTTTTAGGGTGTTGAATAGCACGACTTGAACCTAGGTACTATTCTTTGAATTTGGTACCTTACTTGTAAACAAAAGACCTTTTCGAAGTGATGTTGAGATATGGTTTCAAAATCTACAAAAAGGAAAGCAACACTGAATTTGATACAACCATGCCAATGAATCTGTTGAAGCAGAGAGGATGTTAGAGAACTTAATAAAATAAACCCTTCAGTTAGGGCTAATGTTCTCTAATAGAAACGATAACACACCTACACAAAAATATTAGCACCATTCTTTGGGGTCTCTTACATTAAATGAGTTGTATAAGGAACATAGATATGTTTCTTAATGATCATTTCACTCATTGGCGCTTCATAAAGTTTTGTAAAGTCTGCTCCTTGTTAGCGCTAATGACAAGCCGACAGTGTTGATTTCCTTTTAAATTTGACTTCTCATTTCGTAATTAATGATTGAGAATGGCGATGATATCCTGAGATTTTCCAATGTCAACAAAAAGTAGCCCTCAGCAGAAATAGGCCTACGAGGAGTCAAGGTGCCTATCATCACCCCGTTTATGCTCAAATCGAAAAGAGACAAAAACATTATAATGTTATATTACCGTATCCAGTAGGGAGACATTCAACATTGAAATCATGGCGGGCTACACAATCCGTAAGAATGCCAGCATTCTAACTTAATTAAATTACTAGCCTAGCGATTTTCAAGGACACAATGTTAGCCCCTCTCTGCATTCTTCAAAACATGCCCCCATATTTATCTAGGCTGATCCTAGAGCTTTAAGAACATTTTTAAGTTCTCCCATTCACAATGCTTAACTAGGCCTCTGTTATTAAAGACATCCAAAGTCTAATAGAGAATTCGCTGTAATTTTATCTAAATCAGGCGTGTGTTGTCTTATTGATATAAAATATACCAAAAGGAGCGGAATTCACGCCGTAAAAGTTTTATTTTGCTATTGTAAGCAAAAAGGTCATGTTATGTGGAGACTGAAAAATACGAAAGGGGTAAAACAGCAGCACTACACCGAAAATAGTGGCAATGTTACTCGATAGATGAATGCACATAAAAATACTCCAATTGTCTGTTACTTGCGATACAAATTCTGCCTAATTCACGCCCCCTCGCATGACATTTTTACCACCAAGTTTACGTCTGTGTTCATTATGATAATTTAGAGCCTAAATTAGACTCAGGTTTTGCTTTTTCTGTAAATGGATTTGCTTCAGAAGTTATGTAACGACAATTTTTCACTAGATCAATCATTTGACTGACAAATTTATTGTCAAACTGTTTATTTAATTCCAAACAATGTGGAATCGCATTGAGAGACCTATCAATAAACGGGATACATTCACCCAACAAAGTCCGTATTGGAAAGAGAATGCGCAACTTTTGTAATTCCCCCAATAATTCGAAGGAAACTAAGAAGGGAAGGAATCCTTAGAGTAATTGTTCTTATTTTCAGATTCCTTTCTTCTCGAAACGATCGTCTCATCAGGTTATTCTGGTTGGCATTTCGCTCCTATGTAGATCATCTGGAGAGAACGGACGACTTTGGTGTTTTTATGGCCAGTTCAAAAAGCTCAGGATCGACAAACTGACAGCCTTTTTAAACTAAATCCCTCTACAACATTAGATGATCGCGATTCAATCTAAGACAGGTTTGGTGCACCATGTGAGCCCTTTTGTTAGATGTCAATCCAGCTTCTGCTTCTGTCTCGTTACTGCAAAGATAATAATCAAATCGAGACAACTGATTTTAAGGAAGAAGGAGAAATTCTTTCCTAAGACCTAAAGTGGAATCAAGCATCGGTTGATGGAGTTGATGAAACATTAGTTTTAAGTACCAAGCTAAAGATTAGGGATAATTAATTCCAACACCCGTGGATGTAATTCATCAACCTAAGTAATAGTTCCACCCTTTGAGGAATATCAGTCAATGATTAATGCGAATGTTAATAGTTCTGACAAGCGCAACTCGTGAGTGATTTTTTAAGGTAAAAAATGTTATTAACTTTCATCTGCCAAAAAGTTACACTTAAATATTTCAAAAATCATCTCTGGAATACTAAATAACTAGATAAGCGTTGCCAGTAGAATTCCTATTATTTATTTGTTTCAAGCCACTCTAAGAAATCTTGGTCTATCACAATCCCTATTGTTGGTGCTAGTGCATTGTCCCTTGACCACCTGATTCGCCATTACTTGGTACGTTCGATTACTTTTCAGTAAAAAACCGGAAGAAATACATGAATCTATCAGATGAAGGCCTCCTCGAAAGCTGAAATTGTCAACTCTTTAGAGCATTCAAATTTTGGAACATTGTCTGTTCACTCTGTCGAACACGAAGAGCAGTTGCATTCGCTCAATGACTGTCAGACTATATAGACTTCACAACCGTAATGCATCATCCAAACTTTAAATGTTAATGCGAGGCGCATTTGATGCGTCGGAGAAAGAATTGTGCGGGACTTCAGATATTGGCCAAAGGGTCAGCATAAAAGACTCGTAGAAAGAGAATTCATTCAGGACCTGCAAGACTCGCAACTATTATGATTCATTAAAGGAAAACTAATATATTATAGACTAGGAACGCATAACATTGGCAGACAATCTCGAGACGTCGAAGCCTTTATATTCGAGATGTAGTGTCACAGCAGTTTCTGCCCTCTTCTTTTAGCACACTGTTGAATTTCCCACTTATGCTTGGTCTTAACTTCTTTCTTTGCAACCCAAGTTAGGATTGAACAAGATTAGACACTCTCTTGACTTCTACGATCATAGATGATCAACGCGGTTTCGAATTCGAAACGATCTGCAGTTATGACCACCGCTAAAAATGCACAACCTGTTAACCAAATATCCGTAAAAAGTTATTTCGATTTAAATTTGAATTCGATTACCTTGGAGTGATTGATTATTCTACTACGCCAATGAATCAACTTTTTTGAAATATTTGGAACTTTGAAGTATGTTCTATTTACACTTGGATCTTACTTTGACCATTGGCCTACATTATTTCTTCGTCTTTATCGTTTTTAACATCTCGAGAGAGTGGCTTGTTGAACAGAGCTGCTGTAAAGTTGTCCGCTCTACGTCACTCGACAAAGTTCATATTTTTGCTAGTTTCAGTCATTCCTTGATGAGGATGCGCTTTATCCGAAAAAAAATAAAGTTCACATCGTTTGAACTTGTGGAAGCCAACAATTGATCTTATATAACGAAGTATTAAACCTAAGTAAAATATCGAAGATGTCATGAGAGAGTTGTTAACTAAAGGTAGCGTCTTATTTGTTAATGGCAAAAGATGTTTATTAGGTTCCTCATATCAGCTCTATAAATGCGTTAGCTTTTACTCACTCTGGTGAACAAATTTAGATTCGTTTTCGGTTAGCCACATTGTTCCTAATACTTAAAAACATGCAGAATCCTGCTTGCTGGAATAATAATAAAAGTGAATTAGTATTCGACCGTTATGACCACGTTTGAGATGATTCGGTTTCGATTCGTCGAAAAGTTTCACACTTAGCTTCCACACGTTCAATCAGCACTTTAAACGAGGTGTGCCGAACTTCCACTCCTTCAGCTGCGCCTCTATCCTCTAGTACCTCATAAATCACAAGAGGGTAAAAAGCCGCCTCTCTATTCAGCAAATATTCTTCCCCGTCAGGCACGCTCTGACTTGGAGTAATAGGCCATCGGATCCTGGTTCATTTCAAATGTATTTCCCTCCTAAGTAACGAAACTCTAAGTCTAACAGCAGACGTTAACGTGTTGGTACTTTACGAGATAATTAACTTCAAAGTCCTATGGTAAATTGCCGAGTCAATTTTCTACAGTCCTGAAAATCCGCTAGTACATTTACAGGATAATCCAAACAAGATAAGGAGTATTTCTGATTCTGTTACCTTAAGAAGAAATGCCCAAATAAGTATTGAAGTCATATCACTGATGAATTTAATGAATCTCGAAACCAATTCCACCATAATACCGCAATGAATAAGATAATTGGGTTGTTATCAATTCTCTGGATCACATTAATTTCAGAAATTTTGGAGACTTCAAAGACAATGAATGCGAGGTTTCTTCATCCTGTATTTTCTATACTGAATTTTCTATTATAGCGGCAACAAGTTTGGATCGGTAATAAGCTTGCATACTTCTAACCCAAATGCGGGGAATAATTTCTCAAATCGCTTCTTGATTTAGCTAAAACGGGGATATCTTAATTGAGACTGTTCCCAAAACTCTTTTATCTACTGTCTAAAAGCAAAGACTGTACATTGATTGACGGCATTTCCATTTGCTTCTTAAAGGCACAAAAATTTCTATGTATTAGCTGAATTATGTTTGCACCAGCGCTCGAATTATCCACCTGAACTATCTACTTCCATCGCCTAATCATCCAGTAACCCAAAGGCCTACTTATGTTAGACTTTAACTTGAAAGTAACATGCTTCTGTACTAGTGTCTGTAATGTCGATCGCATAGGCCATGGACATTTTAAAGAGGTATGATCCTTTTAAATTTATCTCCTATTACATGTTTTCTTATTTTGCCTAAAAACTCGCCGGTGATTTCTGCTCTATTACCTCTAATCATGAACTCGATCAGCCTAATTCTTTCCACTGTAAGAAGAGAAGTAGCTAACCTGGCTTCGAGCCGTGATTTTTGGGCCAAGTCGAGCAGCGACAGTATCCAACTCATCGCTGGACACCTTCACTGTGGGATTTTTCAGTTGACCGATCCGGGTGAAATCCGCAAGAAATTCATAATCACTATAATCAAATAAGAATGAGGTGTCAGTATCATCTGGCATGACTTATGCTTGTCAAACATAAATCACCGAAAATCATTGCGTTCTTATAGCTGTCTTGCATGAAATCATTTGCCAACATAAATCGACATTCTTCTACTAATTGCATCCTTTTTCTGGTAAGTGTGAAAGTCAGCACTTAGATTGCATTAGTCAGGAGGTGAATAAGATGTGATATAGGTTTCAGGGTCCATAAATTTTGTTGAATGTCGAGTAAAAGCTATCTAAACAAATTGCTTTCTCTACAAGTTCAGGCATACTATCTCCCCGAGAATGAGTATATCGTAGTGACTTCAGTGATGGCACTTGGGTCTGGTGTTCCATAACACTCTTGTTCCTATTTTTCTCAACTCAGATAGAAACTTATCAATAAGGCGATTTCTACCTTATAGCTTGATGCGCGATATTCTAAAAGCCAAATCGACTAGGAAATCATCGAGGAAATGGAAATTCATCAAATCTGGTCTGTGTACAGACTATGCTCTCACAAAAGTTTTGCATTAGGAATGAATAACGCTACTTTCCAATTAAGATTTTTGAAAAATTCTAATTCGTGTAGTAGAAAAGTAGACTAGTATGCTGTTAGTTTTGCAAGCAACACTTTTAAGTGAAACTAGGATCAAAATCTACCCTTATAATACCGTTGATTCAAGCGCTATTACAGCCCTAATTGCAGAGAATTCACGTTTTTGAACGCTTTCAATCTGATGCTGCAATTATTTCGTTTGAAACAATAATAATAACCGAGGCCGAGAACTCGGTAGCGGCGATTGTTTACTAAATCGTTCTTCCAACCCCCCCCCCCCCCGCCCCACCCTACTGGAGCTATTTTCTCTGTGGGTATAAAAGGAACGTAATGGCCTGTTAGTGCAAGTAATACCATGCACATAGCCGTAACTTTTTTTGTCTTTATTGCTATCTCCAGCTATACTGGCGGTAAGTTTTGAATTCATTTTACCGACGTGATAAATGCCACTCCAAGAGGACCTAATACATTTACATTTTAGTGATAGCTAGTATGGACCGCTGTAGTCTGCCAATAACTACAGGCCCCTGCTTGGCTTATTTCCCATCGTGGGGTTACGATAGCGAAGCCGAGAGGTGTGTTGAATTTGTCTACGGAGGTTGCGGAGGAAATAGGAACCGATTTGAAACCCAGGAGGACTGTTTAAGAGCCTGTGGGAGTTTGACCCCTCCCAAACGTTCAGAACACAATAGCCGATGTAGCCGGCCAATTGTGGGTGGAAGATGTATGGCATACTTCCCATCTTGGGCATACGATGTGAAGTTGAACAAATGCAGGAAATTCATCTACGGTGGCTGCGGTGGCAACTCTAATCGCTTCGAAACTCGCGAAGCTTGTGAGAGAATTTGTGGTACATAGACAGTGACGAGTTTAAGTGTCTATCTTTCACTGTATTTGCACTTTACCTCTCTCCCATCTTACATTTTGCTTGTTCCTCGAGTAATAAAGTCATCTGCCTAAGTTACGTTCAAAAACATTTATTGAGAAAACTGCGAAATACAAGTAGTATTCAATTGGAAGCTCTTATTGAGTTCCTTTGTATAAGACGTGCTGCTTTAATGTTACATTTTAAGAAATGTATATAATGAATGAACAGAAGTGCTTAAGAAAATTGAAATGATTCATGTTCATTTTCAAAGCGAACATTTGGTTATTTTGCTAAAGGGTGTTCGGCCTACATTTCCTGATATAAAACGAAAGGAACGTCATTTAGGCATGCATTTCAACCGTGATTTGGTTACTATTACTCAGTGAAACAACTTATGCCTAACCTCAGAAAATCAGGAATACATTCACACTCAATGTTTAATATCGTTTGTTTGTACTTTTACTCGTCAAAATGCAAACAAGGCTCCAATGTCAGCAGAGCAACATGCAGTAATACGAGAACGTGTGGTGTAGTGACCATCATAACACAGCTATTCTCTGGATTCGTTATTGAAGTAGACTTGACCCGACTGCCATTTAATAATTCATGGCGAAATCTTTGAGGTAAATAATCAAAGACCTCCCACTTTGGTGATATTTTTATTTATTCTTGGTTTAAGTCTTTGTTCATACCTGAAAAATAGAGCGCCGATTCTCAAAACATTACTTTCTCTAACAACAGATGAAACAGATGACTTTATTCACCAGATTCTCAATGCCGACTCCAGATTTAAGCCAAAATTTTGAGACAACAGACCTTAACGATTCTGCAGAGATTTTCTCAAAATATTTCTTGCGTGAATAAACCTGCAAATTATTGTCTCAATGAAGCATTTAACAAACTGTTTCTAGACTTTATGCTTTTCATCCATGACCTCATGCATTTATTCTCAAATTTTTGGCTGAATATCTGCTTAGGATCTTAAGGCAGTTATCAAGTATGCAGTTTTCCCAAGACGGATTACCTGAATGTGTTATCATTGACACATTTTTCTATTTACAGAGCTAAATTACTTTAAACTAACATAATTTCTGGCTTCATATTCTTTTGCAACCCATCCGTCTCAGATCAGTCATTACCTGCGGCTACGCTTTTAGTGTCTTTCCAGAAGACAATCACTGGACCTTTGGAAAGTTTGATGAAAGGCTATGTTTACGAGATTACTTGAGCTACTGGATTTGTAAACGGGTTATAATTAAGCTAAAGCAGCCCGTTTAAATACAACTAACCAGTCCTCAAATTGATGATATAAAACTGCTTGAGAATTAGCGAAAATTTTAAATGGCATTTAAAAGCCCGCGAAAAATGCAGTTATATTGAATAACCGGCAGAATTACTGGATGAAGCCATTTATCCAAAGAGCCCTGAAATATTCTGGAATTTTAACTCTGACAATAATTTCTGAACATTCTTTTGCTTTTATACTTCTTCGAAATAGCGTCAGACCTTTCTCGATTACAGTAACACTCTTCAAATGTGTAAAATAACATGGTAGGTATTTTCTTTGCTTCTTATACATTTTTAGGAGCTCGTGTTTGTCACAACGTTTGCACAATGTATCTTCTAGAATAGGAACTTCTTACTTTTTTTACTTTCATTCCATTCAGACGAATTAATCCTTTGATTCAAATATTTATAATTAATGAAGTTTATGTATTTGATGTTAGAGTTGCTAAAGCAACAAAGACTCAGTCATTAGGTGCGAAAATTGAAGTTTTAAACAATTTTTCGGACATCAAACAATTGTTATCTGACAAAATATAATAACTTGGCTTTTGGTGAAAATCTCACTGCCGTTACATCAGTGCACGTTAGGACATCTGCGACTCTTCGGTCCTGGTTACAGAGATTTGACTCTCAATTAACTCATCATCTCACAAATTTGTCATGGATCTCAAATAAAAGTAATTTTTTCACAGTTCAAATGTCATTCAGCCTAACAAATAGCAGTTGCCAATGTATTCTGATAAGCAGACATTTAGTGGTGAGTATACTTTATATGTTATTATGTAATTTGTCTAGAACAGCTCTTAATCCTTTTTACTCTCTGCGATCGGAGAAAATTCGTATACGACTAAATTCCTTTCCTACGTCTCAAACGTCTCTGATTAACGAGTATGTTTATCTCTTCTCCTTCTCGAATAGAGAATCTAGGTTCTTCTCCTCTGAATGACAATACTCTGAGCGTTTTCATAGCAGTTCAGTAATAATGTCAAAAGAATAAGCAAGAGACACTAGTGGTATCCCAGTTTTGTCTCCTTATTTTCCTAAGTAGATATAAGTTGGTAGCCGGCGATGACTCTGGGCGGGACCGGAAGTGACTAGCCATTCTTTTCGAGCTAGTCAATGAAGCGATTTAATAGTCTGCATCAATTCGCAAATTCTGGATAAAGGATCAGCTGGTCTTCGACGGTGTTCGCCCGAGTAATAGCAGAAGCAGACCGCTTTACAATGAAACGTCTGCCATATCGCTGGTTGATCACACCGGAAGCCATACAGTGTTAAACTCTGTGATCTAATGATTAACTTTATCCATGAACTTCTTCCCGCTTTAATTCAACCCAATAATATCCGTGCAATATTTTTATCAACCGCTGTTCCATAAAGACGCGAGGCTCTTGAAGTTAAGATACTAATGATAGACTTAAAATATAGCGCTTATCTGTTCAAATGTAAATATGTTTTATGGAAGAGCAATCATTATTAGAGTGTGAGGGGGCTTTTTTGCTGCAGTAATTTATGATGCGGTACTTATTTGTGGTAGTTTATAAAGAAGACATTGATTACTTTTTTAGCTAATGAATTCATTTTTTTCAATGCTGTAAAAAAGGCATTAGTTTTGCTAATCTAAAGTTTTACTTTAACCTATGATAACTTTCTTACTTTTCAAATGCGTGTCCATTCCAGCACTTTTCAGCAATTCCCAAAAGGCACGGCTGACCCAAATGTTCTCCAAACAGTCGCTCAGGTAGTATGAACTCTTCTATGAGTTGCTCCATGTTTATATAGCTTTGCTGTTGTTCACTGCGTAATTCGTCAAGACCTTTACTAGTAGGAATAAGAGGCCACATATGCTCTGGAGTACAGTTTTTGGGCGTTTGGGTCTGGGAGGCATTGAGTGCATTCTCCGTGGCAGGCCATAGGAATTCAGCAACTTCAGCTTTACCTTCGGTGCTGGTGGGGTCGATTCGCTCCACTGGAGGGTTGCCAGTGCAGCGATATTTCGCCTGAAGACGAATTTATATATATTACTTTCATTAGCATGGTTTAAGATATTATACTCGTATTGTGTGATATGCTAATTGCCAATGGCTACCATTATTACGGTTTTCTTATGATTTATGCACAATTTCGTTGTCCCTCCATTATATATTTAATTATAATCAAAGGGGGCCAACGATTAAATTGCCCTTAAACTCCTTCCCATTCTCATATCGCGTGTCACGTCAACTAAATAAGCTGACCTTCTAATGTGGCAGTGCATTGGTAGTGGTATTCAAAGCATTCTAGCTGACACCTGCTTCCTGTCTAAGCTTCAAAGCCCCTTTTAAAGAACAGTAGTGCTAGAAAAATAAATAATCTATAGGCTCATGACAAAAGTGACAAGATCAGACAATGTCGCTCTTCCGTACCGTGGAATTCTGAATGCGATTTCATGTTTAGCATTTATTCCATTTATATATTCGTAACTTTGAGTTACGTATATAAATGAACTTTGAAAATCATATGTTCATGCAAAAGTAGCTGCGCACTTCCGGACGCGACAGTGAATCAAGGGCCGGTTGTGGAGAGTGTATGCTTTCGCTCAATGAATCTGAGTGGATTAGTTGAGCGAAATAGTCAAAGAAATTTTGAAGAAATTTTAAACAGATAAGATTTAAGATAAATTTTTTTCAATGTGTGTGGGATGTAGATTGATATTGACGGCACTGTTATTTAGCATCTTGTGATAGGCCATACGTGTTGGACCTTACTGCGAATCTGTTGTCCGACATGAACTTAATTTCACATTAAAACCTGGCTTTTCCATACATTTCGACTTCAATATAAAATTAAAATTACATATTCAACAAAAAATTGTTATTTCAACTTCTATATATAGATTAACATTTGTTTAAATGTCCTTTAAGCTTAACATAATGATAAATGGAATGAAATATAGATTTTTTGGTCATTTATAGGTTGAATCGAGATTGAGATTCAGGTTCTTCATGGGTGAATTCTGTGAAAATGGGCAAAGACAGTATTAATATTGTGCATAAACTTCATTTACAGGTGCAAAATAAATGTTATTTTGAAGGCTTTTGACACTTTCCCTAAGACGGGTTCCAAATATCAAACTGCATCCTCATGGTGCCGTGATTGTTCAAGATCACTTTTATGTATTTTTAGTGTTTGTTCTTTGTCAGTATTAATCCACCATGTAAGTGAATTTTTTTAAAAATGACTTAATTTTTGAAAGTATAAACAGTAGGTGCTCGCGAATTCGACTATTTGAGATTGGTCATGGCCATGGTGTATGCTCAGTGAAAATAGTCGTCCATTGGATTATCATTGTAAATGTTTAATAAACATTTACATCTGGAGGCACTGAGAATAAAATGGCACTGTCAAGACTTCTTTTATGTTTAATGGAAAGATAGAGGCCTAGAATACATTCATATTCAAGAGGCCAAAAGCTTTATTGGTCTAAAAAATTGAAGAAATTTGAACAAATCGTACGTTTTAACGTTCTGGTTTGCTTGGTCTGATGAACCTCAATAGTGAAACTATTCACTGAAGTACTTTATTCTATAATGTTTGAGAATAATCGCTGTTGAACCAAAAATGACCATACAGCAAATAAAGCAGCAATGAGATTTCGCCGAAGAGGCAGACACTGATATAAAACTATGGGTGGAATCCTGGCAGAGCCACAATACAAAGGATTCCCAAGATCCAAAAAATGAAGGAAGACAATCGAAATCAAAGATTTTTAGTTACAATATTGCGCTGCCAATAGTATTATGACTTCCTGACAGAAAGAAAGCATTTCTAACAATATCTGATTTTATAAAAATTTCATGGTAGAATACTGTTTGAGGCATATTAGCCCTTTTATTATGTTCCTAAAATGTTCATTCTAAGGTCTACTTTTGTAATTGCAAAGCTGAGATGAATAATTTAAATCAACCGCAAAGTGGCTCCACACCCACTTATGCACTCACTTGCTTCTAAGCTGTTGAGACTTTGATTTGTTTTTGTATAAAACCAGCTGACTTGGGCCTTTTTGCAAAATACTGCGGCTTCAAAAGAACAAAACCACAAATCATCGTTGCTAGTACGGCCTCATTAAATCATTCATTTACGACCAGAGAAGAAATGGCTTACTGCGCATTTCTAAAGACGATACTATTCGTATTTGTATTCTGACTTCCTGGTGGCCTCAGCTGATATCAGCACGCAGAAAGCATACTTTAGATGATGACCTCGATACAGAATCACATCCATTCAAAGCACCTGCAAACTCTCAATATGAGACAGAATGTGATTCGCAACAATCACATCTTGTCTGTGCTGAATCAGTTAATCGTTATGAAGTATTCCTTTAACCTTTTTTAGAGGCTAAAAGAGGATTATCTGTAGAATTAATGAAGAACTAACAATATTTAACTAGCAAATGTGTTTTATGAAAGCTTTTGAGGTATTTGGAAGGCTGAGATCCCTTCAATGCATAAATTTGAAACAAGTTTTTGACTAAATTATGAAAAATAAGTGGCCTCTCAAACACTCTGCTTCATAAGAATTGTCGCTTATCTTAAAGGTACACATTTGATTGTCCAAGCTTTTCACTTGCTCCTAGGTAAGCTGAGCATTCAATTCGGTGGCAGGTGAAGTCCCTATATAACAGCTCTAAGCTAATCCCAATAAACTCAGGCAGCATTTCCTGAAATTAAATATCTTTTATGAAATGACTTGAGTTGATCAGAGACCAAGCATCAGTGGAAAGTGAACCCAAAACTGGAAAATGTGCATAAGAAATTTGTCCTTCAAGAATTGAGTCTCTTTGCGATCAATATCCTCCGCTAAGATTATAACCACGAATTAAAAAGATGAAGGAAAGGTTGCCACTTAGGGCAAAGATTCTTAAAAATCGGGATTACTTAGATTTTTTTTTAAGTGCAGCACAATTTCTCAACTTGGCTCTGTTGCAATAACATAAGCCTTCCGAGTGCACAAACGCTGAGAAATAATGATGGATTTGGGAAGGATAAGGAATTATCTACCAATCCTTGCTAGTAAGTTTCATTTTGGTTGGTCGCCCGAAAAAACTTACAGATTTTTAGCTCTCAACGCCTGATTTTATATAAATAAAAGGCCCTAGTTATATAAATATTATATCTTTGACTCCAAAGGTGATTTGCGCACGGAAGGTTGGAAGAAATGAAGGCTGACTAGAAGGTCAGTTGAATTGAAGTTTCTGTGAAACTTTTGTTCTATAAATGAAGAGGCCGTGTACTTCGAGGAGGGCACTGGCCTTGAGAATAGCTGAGGGATTAGTGCATCGAAAGATAGCCTGCATCATATTGGCCGATCTTCTTCCTGAATTCCTTTCTTTTTAGCCTATCACTTAATAAATTTTGATTTTAAAAGTTGCACGAAGTTATATAAATACTTCCCAGTACCACCACTAAATAACTGCAAGTTTCCTATCGTCTCAAGCCAAATCCTAAATTTTCTGAGGCGAATCATATGCGCTTCACGTATTTCAGTAGTTCTGAAAATTTAAAGGGCCTTCAAAAATGCTCAATAACAAGTATCTGCCTTCAAGGCGTCTACAAATTTTTGGTCCAACATTGTCTACACTCGAATACAATTTCATAACAGGGTCTAGAATACGAGGAACCGGCTGATCCCTATGGTGAACTTATCAAATCATTCGTTGTTTCGTATGAAGGGCAAGAACCATGTGCGAATTGTCGAAAGAGGCAGAAGGCATTTATCATGCAATTTTATTAACAATGGAAGGGTCCGAGTTATGCGCACCTAGACATTTATATATCTGTTCACTGTGATGTCAGTTTTTTACAGCAGTGCCACTTTTGAACGATTCACAGGGCCTAACTGCCCTGACAAATAGGCAACTGTTTTCCAAAAAATAGCTTTCTTGGCTAGGACTGAGAACCCAATTTTTTCCTAAATAGAATTGAATATGTTATTTCGGCTTTCCATCCTTATGCAGGAAGAAAAAGTTCTCGAGGCATGAAAAACTCAATGAATGGAACATCTTCAAAAGTATTTTCAAGCGATTTGCCTTGAAATACTTACCTAAAAACATCCCCTTAGCAATCTTGCTCCCTATGTTAATGAATGATATCTACACCTTGAGCATCTGCCTTAACTAGAAAACTTATTTAAAGTAAGGATAATGCGATTTATCCTTAAAATTCAGCGTAGAATTGATGCAACTGAACTCTTAGGTGATGGATGTAGACATCTCCGAATGTATAATCTAGAAACCTTTGCGCCATCGATAAAATTTCATTGCGTAAATATGAAAGATCCTCAGAAGAGATTCGAAATCCGCTACAGTGACGAAATGAATATTTTCTCGTAATAGCGAATACCAGAAAAATTTGCCTGAAAAATGTATTCCTGAACTGTATTCAAAGTGGACGGCAACTTCAAAATCTACAAGGTCCTGGCTTGACTAAGATTGCCAATAGATATCACCCAACGAAATTGCCACAAATTTAATTCGAAATGAAGAAGTACTTCGATATTTCATTTTCCTAACAGTGGTCGAGTAACTTTATTTGAAGAAAGCCAACTGAACGATTGCAAAGACTGACAATCTCGTTTGAGGGGGCTATCAAACCATTATAGACAAAAAAAATGGGATGAAGGCAATTAAAAACCTGTGTAAACACACTTCTCATGAGTCAGGAAGTGTAGTTCTCGGTTGCCATGCTTATCACTAAGTCCTTGGTATTTCAATAGCCCTGACTAGTTAATCTCTATTAAGACAGTCCAGTTTTATCGCCTGTAGCTATTTCCAGTAAAGCATTGCATTGTTTTTCCACCACTTATCCAAATGCGGAGCTCTGACTGAGCGATTCATATACTCCTGATACTCTCTCGTCTCTTCGTCTCAATTAATTTAAAATTAAACTTTTTCCAAAAGAAATAACACTTTCATTTAAAACATAGTGTTTTCATTTATTACTCTTATCCAAAGGAACTGTTTATAATAATTTTTACGACTATAAATTTTGTACACATAGAAAATAGTGTTACGAGCAATCAGTAACTTCCATGAGAGGCACGGATGAATTTTTGAGAATAAAAAATGGCTCCTCAAAATGTACCTGCCTGAAATCATTTTATTTAGAGCTTGTCCAAACATTTTTTTGAAATCACTACTTTCAGATAATAAATTTTGTTGGATGCAAGTATTTGAAATTATTTACTGACATCGCAATCGTGTTTCTCCCTTCATTATCTTGAATAAAAATTATATTTGGCATGCATATGCCTGAAAGTAATGGATTTCAGACTCATGAAATCATATTTTAAAGTTCAAATTTTTATTCCACTTATTTTAAAAGCCATCATGAAGACGCCGAACCTCCTTGCCTGGAAAGTAAGAGCAGTTAGAAATGCCAGAAGACGCTGATTATTTATTGTTCAATGAAGCTGTACCCGCTTGGACAGCTTGAATTTCCCATTTCAAACTCAATTAATACTCAGAGACTACCTGAACAGTGCTGAACTCTTCAATTCATGCAATGTTGTTTGTCATATCGCCTTGGAAGTCAAAGCGCTAGTTTGGGCTATGATTTTGTTAACTCGATAAAATACTAGGAAAAATAAGTGTAAGGTAATCTCAATGCCTTGGCTTAAGTAAAAGCACCTCATTATTCAATGAATATATGAATGAACGTCTCTTTGAAAGTTAGTTTATATGATTGTGTCTAGCTTTCTCATTTGGCAAATCATTCTTGAAAAATGGTTGTTAAGGCTTTTTTGATTTAAGACGTCATTAATTCATCATCAACTCAATTCATTTTGAGCATTATTCGAGACCGCTAACGAACCTATTGTGATACATCAAATTGCAAACTGAAACAATTCCCTTCGAATTATCGAGCCTGATAAGGTCCTCAGCAATACTCTCAATAATTGTAAATCATAGTAAATACAAAAACTCGCTGCTTGAAATACCGTTGCAAAACTCTTTAGCTGTCACATCGCCGAATTTCAATGCAGACAAATTGATTTAATGAGTCTTCTTTTTCTGTTATTCGAAGCATTAAAACGGATGTGGCGAACATTAGAAAAAGTGGATGTTGTGTAAGTTCAAACTGTCGATTTGGGCGGACATCAATTGCGGGAGAGCCTAATGAAAAGTTTATGTTTTAAGTATTATATTCTCCTAGCATCTGTCAACACTCAACGAGAAATATTCTAATGACTGATTCATTTGCTGCTTTGCTTGAAAATCCTTAGCGAATGTATTGCATCCCGTCTGCCGATTTTGCATACAATTACATTATAAGTCCCTTACATTTCTGAAGCAGAATTTTGTGCCGACAATGGTTTCTCAACATTTAAAACAGGAGATTAAAATAATAAATAGTTGGTTTTTCGTTTTTAAATTGAAAGAGCTGGCTTTTGAGTTCAATAAATTGTTTAATTGCAGTAAATGTTTAGGCATGGAAAGCTGTGAGAGAGTTGTCATCTTTTTTGAGATTCATGAGTAGTTTAAAAAAAATAAACACAAGAGGCTTCGTTCAGTATTTGCAAATTTCATTCAAAATATTTAACATTTTTAAAAGGACGCCAACACTCGTCTACTCAAATACGAATACAAAGACGCTTAAATATCAGGTTCATTTAATAATTAGCTGGTGTTTAGTTTAAGTTCGTAACAGAATTTTAATAAGTTTATTACCTCTAAAAAGCCGGCTTTTCCAAATTAAGTTATATTTTAAATGATAGAGTGAATTTTAAGATATTTTGTGTAACAACATACCTTTTCTCTGATTGCTGTCCATTGACTAGGCGTTAGCATCTCCAATTTTTTGCTCCATGCTCGCATTTCATCCAGAAAATAGTTATGAAGAAATGCGCCGCCATTATTATTTGTTGGTTTTGATGTTACTTGAGCCAGTAGTCGACTGAGGTCGATGAAATCCTTGTTCAGTTGGGAGAGCTGTGGTAAGATACCCGTAAGACTAGCGTAGCACCCGCGGATCACATTGAGACATCTGTGCGGACAGGGCGAACCGATGAGGGCAATTATCTGAGGAACATCCTGAGTATTGGTTTGCAGAGATGGTAAAGAGGCGTTGTGACTTTGACAGAGACGACAAAAGAATAGTTGCTCGAAACTGGCTGCACAGGATTCTGACAATTTTTGTTGCTCAAATGTTGACAGAAGCTGGTGAAAAAGAATGTGAAAATGGCCCAGCACAAATGCTGAAGATCTGCAAATTTAACTAAGACTAAATTCTTACCTCAATGAAGAACGTAAAATGGTCTAGGTATTTTAATAAGTTGTTTTCGAAATTTTCTTGAATTTTGTAGGTTGAAAGATCTGCAGAATTTGGTTTAACGATCTCGAGTAAATTAAGAATTTCAGCATCCGTACTTAGGCAGTACTGCAAACCTGGATTGAGATTGATCAAATGAGTCGCAGTAATGAGTTTCAACTCAAGTAAGATGTTTCTAGATATGAAAAAAAATTATTATCAGTTTTTGATCACTTTATTGAGGCACGTAGGTAGTTTGTTCTTTCAGGTGTATTAATCAGTAAAAGGACTGAAGAATATAATTTTGAAATTGATGTTGCTATCTGGTGAGGAGGCAGCTGACTCTGAATTCCACTTGCGAATATATCGCTTAAATAAACTTCAAGGGATTGAATGAAAGGTTCTAAAATGAGTTTAATGAATATTTTACAAACTCGTAAAAATAGGAAAGAAAGAATCTAATTTGCTCTTGATAACTCCAAACTTTGACACCGAACTTATATCATCCGCGAACTTGTAAGCCAAATATATATTTTCGGCGTCAACACTGCAACAGTTGTCCAAAGTAGCTCGACAATGTTGTAATGGTGAAACTGAAAATATATCAAACTTAATCAAAGCTACCTGGATGGATTGTAACTAAATCGTCTTCCTCAGAGCCTTGGTGCTGCATGGCGTTTCCAAATAAATGAAAGCCTAAAATTTGGGATACCATTTGTGGATTTTTGCAGCATAAGTGCAAATCAACAAATAGAGCAACGAGGAAAGCGCCTGATAAGAAATGGAATGTTCGCATATTTAATGTACATATGCTTTGTTATATTTCCGCGCATTTCGAGCACATTGCACAGTTTAATTAAGTGAAAAGGTCAACCTAAGGTTAATAGCTAGTTAAAACAAAATATTAAAATATTTTGGTTGTTTAAGATGCAAAAATTTATCTTTTCAGTTAAGTCGTCGCAATGAACGCATATGAACGATAGGCTGAAAGAATGAATAAAGTTTATCGAGCTCAGTTTTATAGAGGTAGTATTCTTAGTATGGACTATTTTTTTCTTTCTTCCGATTTTCAATTTATATTCCCTATGATTTGTGGTTGATTTTGATCTAACTTCATCAAACTATTCTTCTAAACTGTAAAGCATGCTAAATGCAATTTTTGCGATTAAAAGCATCAAGCTTGAAAATTTCAATATGTTGGTAAATTTATATGTTGTGGGTATACAAAGCTAACAATAAGTTTTCATTTAGACCTGTCCCAAATTTCTCCAATGGTGAAAACTCTGCTTTGAGAGTAGAAAAAAGAGTATTTTTTATTGTCTCTTTTGTGCCAAAAATGATTTTCAATGAAATTTTGTAAACGAAATTAAATAAAGCTAACGGTCATAAAAATAAGCACTCAATTTAGTCATAGACTCATTAAAACCTTCAGTTAACAATGGTTTTTTGTTATGCAATGACTCTGAGATCCTTCTATTAAATGAGTTGGTGTTGAATCTGCGCTTTTGTGTATCTGTTTCTCGACTTCAAGCTTTCATTCTTTCGTCTGAGCTAGAATACATTGGCTTAGTAAACGATTTAATTAATACTCATTCAATCCACGGTGTATTTTCCCTTAGAATGACCTCATTTATACCTCCGAAATCCTAGGGTAATATCTTTTTCCTCCTTTATATTGATCGTTTGCTTTTAATCGACAGTTACATAGGACTGAATGCTTTTTCTCGCTGTTTTAATTTACTTCTGAATGACCGATGTTTAGGTCGTCATAAAATACTTGAGACATCAGATATATCAATCTGCTATTATTGATTTGTACCCTTCGTAGTGGCCCGCTTTATGGTTGCTATGCCAAAAGTTCTCACCTATTGTGGTGTGTCTTTATGGTGTAGCTCACTCAAGGTATCATCTTGGTTGTTCCTCCTTCTTTAAACTGAATCTTTTAACGGTTTGAATTCAACAGTAGTCGGCTGCCTGCTTAACTCTCAAATATCAATCGGTGTGAAATCGACAACGGGTCGCTCGAGATCTTCTATTAAGAATAGAATGGGTTAAAGACCTTGCTTTTGTCTTCATATAAGCCAACTCTTTAAAAGTTATGCCTCGAAATAAGGTGAACTCTTTAAAATTCAGCTCTTTTTTTGTCTTCTCACAATCAGCAATCGTAACAAGTATGAAGAACAAACACGTTGCCCAAAATGTTTCGATTCGAAGACTTAAAGCAACAAATCCTAAACACAAATTGCACATTTAATTTGTTTTCATTTGGCCCTATTTTCCAGATGCATTACTTCCCTGATTCTCTCCTATGACTTGGCTGCCCTGGTTTGCAGTTGTGTTCTGTCTGTCCTGGCACAGAGAGTCATACCACAGTTGACTCGTTTAAGCCAACTAACAGGCAAGACTTTCAGCTGTATTCACTTTTATAACCATTTGCTTTCCGCTCTATCTCGACAGTCTAACTGGCAACGATCTCGCGAAATAGCAGGGCTGTTTGTTTAAAATAGTCGTGAGCCTGAAATTCACATTATTTCATGACTTTGAATTAGCGCTCAAATGTCCGCCTTCGATTGATTGCTTATGAATGATCCATGCAGTGTTCATGTGTGTGGCGCCTCATTAATATAGTTTCTCAGGACAATTTGCCTATTTTCAATACAGGGACTGAAATAAATTAGTTTGGTTGGAAAAAAATTCATCTTATTTCCAGTCGACTTGGGAAGGTTGCTATCCCGATTTATCATGTGGCCCTTCTTAACGACTCAATGCTCAAGTAACTGATTTAATTCACATTCTGAGTCGGTGATAATGAATGAAGAACGAATGAGCTCTACACTATTCACAAAGAATTATTCTGCATGCGCTTTAAGTGGTACAGATGAGAATCTGTCATGAATATCTGGTCCACTACCCATTTCTTTGGTGTATCCACCACAAGTTTTACTAATTAGAAAATTTAAACCATTGAAAAGTGAAGAACTGTATAGGGAATTTGTCTTGTTCGACCAATAATTTTCATTTGATTATGATTTATGTGGAAAAGCCGTTTTCACTCTTTCGATTGGTCAAGAATTCAACTAATTTCGTATCAAGGGCGGTTGTGTGGCTGTGCTTGAAGTTAGATCTGAATTTGGTCTATTGTCATCCTAACATGCTTGTGTTTCTTAATGATCATAATGTAGAAAATTCGTAACTTATATTTTTACGCATTTCAGTCGCCTTATTCTTACGTTTTCAATCTGGTGCACTTCTGAAAATTAACAAGATTCGTAACCTTAGAGACGATGCCGAAAGCAGCAATAAAACGTGCCTACAGAACCGCCAAGCCAATAAAAGAAGGATTCGAAATTCCAGATTCACATTTCAAAGGATGGATAGTTGGTGAAGTTATTGGGAAAGGGGGTTTCGGGTGTCTTTATGCAGGTAAATTCGTTAGGGCACTAAAAAGTGTATTTGCTTATGATTCGGTGAACAACTGTGGTGCATTTGTATTGATTTAGCATCTTCAAAAGATGACCCGAAAACGAAAAAATATGTTCTTAAAATTGTAAGTTTACATGTTTTGAGCTCAGTGTCCCTTTTCCTAGGAACCTCAAGAAAACGGCCCACTTTTTACAGAGACCCATTTTTATACACGTGTTTGCAAGCAGAATCTTTGTAAGTGTTTTGTTTTCGTTCGAATTTTTTATAGTAGAGGAATGGAAATCCCTCCATCAGCTCGCTTTTCTTGGTGTCCCTCGGTTCATCTCTAAAGGTGTATTCAAAACGCCAGATCGCACTTCATGCCGATTTCTAGTTATGGATCGCTTCCATAGTTCTTTGGAAGATTCTCTCAGTAATAGCGAACTGTCTCTTATTGACATTCCACCCATCGCCATACAAGTGGTAAGGTCTACTTGTACGCGACATATTGTGCTCTTTTTATTCCAACTTCGCTTTTTTCCTTTAATAATAGCTTGATGCTCTAGAATACATTCATTCGAAGGATTATGTGCATGCCGATATCAAGGCTTCGAATCTCCTTCGAATGGACACTTATAATGTGAGCCCGATGCGATTGTACTCGTTGAAAACATTCGTGAAATATGCACTTTTCTGCTTTCATTTCAGTTTTATCTCGTAGACTTTGGTCTTGCGACCTTGTATCGGATTGATGGTAAGCATAAACCGGAGAAGGCGAATCCCAAACTTCGAGACAATGGTACTCTGGAATTCTGTTCTCGCGATGCTCATGCTGGTAAAGTTCTGTAGTACAGAGTGCAGTTTTGAAATAATCTGTTTCTATTTAATTTGCTAATGTTCGTCTATGTAGGTTTTAACAAGTAGTTATTTAACTTAAGGGTTACCACCATCACGACGAGGCGACATTGAAATTCTATTGTATAATCTTGTCCACTGGCTCTATCGGACTCGACCCAATGCTGAACAAGGTTCTTGCGCTGGTCTGCCATGGAATGCACTTATCGGAAGTGAGATAGCTACTTTTTATCGTAATATATGGTCATATTCTTTGGTGTAGTTCGGTTAACCTGCCCTCATCGCGGAAGTTGAACAGAATGAATTCTTTCTTGTTTTATCTCGGAAATCGCATTCGTTTGTCTTGTTTGCAGTCTAGCTGCTGCGATTCAGAGGGTTTTGTGCCTTCTGCTTGAAATATTTTGTTATTTACATTGATATGGTGAGATCCAACTCGCAGTATAAAATTTCTCTGAGTTTAAGGGTAGTGCTGTGGCGATTTTAGTGATAATTGTTCTACTTTACACATATTTCGCATGTCGAATTTGGCTTTATTTCAGAGTCAACTTGTAGCGTTTTTTTATCCACCTTGGAAGCATGTATATTTGCTATAACAAGGATCTGCACCCAATGGCGAATAGAGGGTAAGGCTCATTACTGTTTTGGTTCAACCGAATGTTCTGTAGCGGTGGCAATATTGAAAGGGGAGGTATCCTCGAATATTTGGGGGTGCCGCAGCATTAATCAGTATGTGTTCATTCCAATTGCTTGATGCCTTTCACTGGTTTTAAAATCTTCATTTGGTGAATCGAGTGCTTTCGCTGGTGAGGTACTTCTATTGCTATGCAAGTACAAGTAGATGGCGCGTAATCACAATCAAAAATCCAAACGCAAAGTTTATTTGCATAGTCGATTAGGGTTGGTCTTGCTCTCATATCTACTAATAGTAATTTCAGACTGAAGCTGCTGAATAAACTCCCCATCACAGAACTGCCAATTCATCCTGCTCTCATTTCGGATGAAATGGAAACTATAGTACCAGCATATCCTTCTATTAGTCATTAAGTATCATTGTAGCTAGGCGATGGGTCAGCACTTCTCTTTGAACTACCATGCTTACATCTATTCTATTAGGGCGAACCATAGTCTGGCTCTCTATAGAATATGGAAAACATCCTGGCGCTACTATATAATGGGTATTTTTTTTTGTTCCTTTGTCAAGTCCATCATGACGTTTAAGAGGTTTGTCCGTCTAGTATGAGCTGATCGAATCACATATACTAGACACCAATATCCCATAAGGTGTAATAGTGTTGCTTCATAATATCCCAGTGTTAGAGTCGAATTTTCCAACTTGTGCGTCGTCTTTCATGCACCGTCAGTTTTGTTTTCCTCTTCTTACAGACACTGCAATACGAGTAAACGTGCCGAAGCAAGTTCGAGACCGTTTAATTGTGTCGAAGATTGAGGCAATGGATCCATCAAAGGCTTCCATTCTTGTTAACGCGGTTGGTCTTGGTCGACTTCCTGGTTCGTCCTTCTTTACACAGATCTACGTTGCCTCTCGAGGTTGCCATTAAATTGGTTTTCTTTCAGCTCTTGAATCACTGATCCGTGCAGTCGGCGCTTTGGGCTATGAAGAAGCACCGGATTACTCTCGCTTAAAGGAACTCCTGAGATCACTGAAAACGAATCTTACCACTCATAACCCAGCTTTACAACATACAAGTGTCCTTGCTGAAGTCAATAGCAGAGAGACCCGTAGCCCTCGGAGACGTAAGGTGCGTTCTAGTTTCATTTATATACTTCCCAATACAGGCTGAGACTAAGGCAGAGAGCCCAACAACCAAAACCTCTGCTAAAAGAACACCCAAATCTACTGTTGCACTGAAGAAATCCCGGATACAGAATGTCGTCGAGGTTGTCGGGACCTCGCAGTACGTTGTGGGTGTTCAGCTTTTTCTGTCAGTATTGGAAGAAATTAATCAGGTGAATATATTTATTTCAGTCAGTCAGATGATGAAGAGGCTCAAAAACCTGCATCGACTGGTCAAAAACAAGCCGATAACGCCCCTCTTCGACGCTCAGCTCGTAACAGACACCCTGTGATCAACATCTTCGATTCCTCAGAAGAAGATAATGAAACTGACTCTGAATATGTTTCTGCAGCTAGACGACTTCCAACGAAGAAGACCAGAAGGAATCATTTCGGGGGTGAAATTCGATCAAAAGCTGTGCACGGAATCGCGACGCAGACATCTCCCGGTCTGTTGAGGCAGCTAGAGAGAGAGGAACGTCGAAAAAACTTCTTTTGAAACATCTGTAGATTATGTAATCCTTTTTATACATGTATGTATCACTACCATAGGTACTGAAATGTTAGTTGCATTAAGATGGAGTGTGTTTTAAAGGAGCTTACTTTGGTCATCAAGTCAACGATCGAAAAATAGCCATGACATTTTGGAAAGATTCTTGTTTACATGTATCGAAAAACAACGACCCAAGCTTACCAAGCCCTGTTTTGATAATTACACAAGTCCTCCTAACTTGAATCAAAACTGTGCTTAAACCGACGAAGTTTACCGCTGATGCGTGGAATTAGCAACGACTGAGCGGCTGACACCTTCCAACTTAGGTTAAATCTCGGTTAGGAATGGAGCGTGCAAAGTGATTCTACCAGTCGTTGGAATGGGGGGTACGCAGATTCTGTGTGCTGCCACACCCGCAACGAGATCGCTGTCACCGATATTTCACCCTTATTTCCCCTCCAACGCTCAGCCCTCAGCTGGAACACCCCGGGCCGGGAAGAGCCGCGTTTGACTTCCTCGTCGTAAGGGTCAAGTTCGGGAATCTTCCAGTTCATTATCGCCTTAATGACCCTCAGTCCATCGAAATTCAGTACAGTAAGTGATACCCGCCCTCAGGCCTTCGAGTAGTCACATGATAAATACGCCACGCAACCGATTTCCTACATTTGTTACATTTGTACAACTCTAACTGTGCTGTTGGCTCAGAATGTTCGAAAAGGACAGCACGATACCACTCAGCCATTCTAGAATAACTCAGACGTACGTCGGCAGCGTTAACTAGGAGGAATCCAGAAGCATCCAGACGATGTTCCACAGTATCTTGAGCACTTAAGCATTCTAAGGTGAACATGAACTGTGACGACCGCCTAGACACTGCGCGGAGGAATTCAAGCAGCGGACGACCAGGCTCAATGGGAGCAAATGTCTAACTATATAAATAGCACCAGAATTCATCTCAGTAGTTTAAGTATTTCAATCTTGCCAAAATATAAATCAAGAGGCAGTTTAACATGGAATCGTTTATTGATGTAAAATCCCGCAAATAGGGACGTGCAACATCTAAACTTGTGGCAGGAGTGAAACGAAAGCGAGCGTCGACGCCACCATTCGCGGATCACCGAAGCATCGAGTTATACGCAGTTAACAAGAAAGGCGCTTCCCGCAGGATCTAAAAATAACCGAGACGAGCTAGAACGGGGACCTGGCGTAGCGCCACAGCGCAACACTGACAGTGGTGAACACAGTTACACCACCGATGTCCATACCTCCTCCTAGACTTAAATTTAAAATCCGACATCACCGACCTAGACATTGTGTACCCACGATCAGATATCTGCTTAGCGAACGGACGGAGTGAGAACACCGGAAGCAGACGAAAAAGCCAAGGAGACAATCCGTGCTCGGATTTTTCAAATATTTAGCTGACACGGTGTAAATACATGGCATTCGACTGCCAATGCAAATTTTTCATTACTAAGCGCAAAGGACACAGGGTAAACCGATAGTTAATTTATTGTGCATAAAAGAAACGCGAAACCCAACGATTAGGATTGAAAGAATTTGGGATGAGAGACTTTGAACGAATACGAATAAACAGCAGTGAAATTTTCTAGAAGGCCATTTACAAACGAATGCGGGTTGAAGCGCTTGATCGCGACTGCTCCGGCTAAAACATCAAATGAAACGAAACGATTACAACCGAAACGAGAGTTAACCGCCCAGCGCTCTATATTAAGAGATGCACGCAACACGTATAATCTGCGTGTCAACTAATATAAGCTCAACCCTTTAGAGCTGGAGTAGCAGGCTTACAGCACTATCCAAATGGAAGTATCATGTTCGCGGATAGCAAAATAATGTATCGCCATAAATTACGCGCGTCCTCACCTTTAGCTTCGCCCATAGCCATATTGAGGAACACTTCTTGGGGGCGAACGATTAGAGCGGTTTCCATAGTACCCGTAATCATATGACGACGACGACCCATAATTTGCAACACGATCAGCTTCGTGAAAGTCTCGATGGCTGGAACTGAAATAAAGCGTCATTAATGAGGAAAAGTAACCTACGAATAGTCATAGCCCGAGGAGGTTCCGTAACTGCCATAATTATCATAATAATCACCGGACCTAGGGGCAGGCGGAGGCTCAGCCGAACCGCTAGAGGGTTGGGCGTGACCTCGATAACGGTTATAATCATCATAATTACTTCCATAACTATCATAACGACCACGACCCGGAGAAGCCCTTCTCGGCACATCCCTAGGAGGAGGTACAGGTTCGGGAGCGGGGCCTTGATAGCCACCACCGTAATACCGATCTCTAGATCCTGAACGAGGATTCCTGCCGTAATCACGACTCGAATAGCGTCCCTGCGCACCGTTGCTATAACTATCATAACCCCTGGAAGGTCCTCTAGAAGGATAAGGCGAATAACTATCCATTCCCCAAGATGGTGGACCATCATAACGACCATCTCGCATTGGTGGATAGCCAGTAGGGCCACCAATTCCACGATGGCTATCACGGTCATAAGGACCTTTAGGTCCACCGAAACGATCCTCCCGGAAATCACGACGAGGCTGCCGATTCAATCGGCGCCGAATGGGACCACCACTGCTTTTACCATGACTTAGTTCGACATTAATTTTAGCGCCATCAAACTCAGAATTATGTAATTTTGAAATCGCCGCTTCAGCATCGGACTCCTTCTCCATGTGCTAGGACATATAAGTTAAATAAATACATTTTCATACCACGAAGGCATAATTATTGACGATGTCGCACTCCGTCACTTTACCATAGAGCTCGAAACGTTTCCTTAAGTCCTGGGCTTTTGAATTTGGATTAAGATTTCCAACGAAGATTTTCACCATCGCTGAACGCAAACGAAACCAAACAGCCACGCGAACAATTAAGCCTCTTGAAACAAATAAGCTATCAAGTGCAGATCTTATATTAGTTCGTTAAGCAGGGTGATATCACTCCTTTCTTTCGTTATTATTTGTATAATTTAAAGATAAGTAAAGTTTTTTTGTTTATTGTCAATTCAACCCATTCCTAACTCCCTCATAAACGAATGGTGTTCTAGTACACATATTTGAGCGCAAAAGTTATCAGCAATCTTGTTGCCTTAATGACAAGGCATTTTTTTCTCTGGTTGCGAAAACACAGTCCGCGAAATTTCGCCCTTTTCTTAAATATTTGTAATTACATTGGTGCGTTCCTAACGACTTTTATTCTCTATAACGATTTCACATAATCATTAAAGTACTAAACTTACTAATCGCTGATTCAATTTGATTTTTTACCAATGTAATGCATTTTAATTACTCGGTCAGATGGGCAGCTGAAAATCTCCCATTAAATAGCACTACACTGTTACTGTCGCATGTATTAATGAATTTTTGGTTGATTAAACACTTTTATCACTCTTATTTTTCCCATGCTATTGATGATTTCAAATTAACATTTGAAATACATAAAGATCGGGTAGATTTTTTTTTTTCAAACATTCGGAAACTATCAAAAGTTCCTTAAAATTTTTAAATCGTAAGAGCACGATGCGAAAAATTTATGTTCATTTCCGACATTAAGCCTTATACCCCCCATTGAACAGTTGAAAAGTTATTCCTGCTCTCGGAAATAAACCGACAAATTTTTAACAAAGACCCCAAAACTGCTAATAACAATGTTTCTGGCAACAAACTGCCTTCTTTAATGCTTGATTACCTTGGATGCGAAGTCAAGGAAATATTTCTTAATACTTTAAGATCGCCGATCACAGTTTTTTGGTGGAAATGTCTTTATCGAACACCACAGAAGGCAAAATATGATGGGCGAAAGATGATGAATTTAAATGAAATCCAGATGGATATCATCATCTGATTAGTGCATAAAGCAACTTACATACTATTATTACTACTGATTTCGTATTGATGCCAATCATCCTCTTTTTTTTGCTAGAAGCAACAGCATCTACTTCTTTATTAGAAGCAAATTATTCTAGGAATTTTTTTTTTTTGGTAAGATAAAACCCAGGACATTCTGTCACTAGAACTATTGTACCTGGTAGGAAACTCACACCCGTAGTCATCATAACTGAATGTATACTGCTCTAATTCTCTATCGAAGTCTTCGGTGTCGATGTTATGACAATCACCAACCACTTTACATCCTCTCTTAATCACTTCATTTGATTCAAGCACCATCCAGAGTTGTATTAAAATAAATCCAGGATTGAAGTGTCCGATGTTACATGAGCTCAGAGAATAGTTGCATTCAATGAAGTTTCGAGGTACAAGAACTGCTGCTTAAAACTGAGCTTTTATTTCCTATTCTTCCTTTAGTATAATAACCTAGAAAACCTGCGATAGTCTTACTAGGACCTTGCAAGATCTCTTGCCTATCATCATTCTACCAATTATTTTTCCGTTGTACTAATGCCAACCGTACATTACTAATGGAAATATTGATGTTCCTTTTCTCATGAAAACATTACTTAGGATTATATTTCGCAATAAATTCTACCAATTTAAGTACCTGGTCTCCACGCTATGATATACCTTAACCAGATAAGACCCAAAACTCTAAAACAATAAAGTGTCTATTAAATTCTTGAAGAAAAATTATTGACCCTGAGTATCATACGCACAGAAACCGGCGCTTGAAAACCCATAGTTTTACGAACAGTCGAACAGAGGGGAAATGAAAGAGCAGAAATGCTTAAGAATTCAGCAACACTTGTCTTATTTCTTCATTTCTTCTTGATGAAGACATGCAATTTGAAATATTCATGAATTTGCTCTCCTCAATTTACTAGAAAGCAAAGGGGGTTTCTCTAATCATTGAATTTCTTCTGTGAAATCTTTAGGTCTACTAATGTAAAGGCTTCTACATAGTCAATGGCCCGGATAGATCGAATCCAACTTCTGGTGGACGTTCAGTAGTTCCTTTATAAAATATATTATAGAATAATATCTATGGAATTCCATAATGCTCCCATTTTCCTAAGAGACAAGTATCATCAATAGAAAGGATTTCTTCTGTAAGGAAACAAAATGGAAAGGATAGCAAAACAGAATGCAAATCGCGACTCTACCCCCCCCCCCTCTAGGTCCACTAAAATTATAATAAATAATAATTGGCCTTTAATGAAACTGTCCTTTTAGTGTGCAACTACTAAGAACAGGCAAAAAGTTTAAAGGACCTAAACTACTGCGCTACTGTAGGTAATGATAGAGCATTCTCAGTTTAAAGAAGTATATCTTCTGACTTTATCCAATGGCGTTTGTTATCATCAAATGCCGGAATATAATTTGCGATTTCCATCGATTTTCAATTACCGGTGTTAATTAATAGTTCTCGGGCAGTTAGAAATTAATCACTTCAGGCGTAAGAATATTGAGCAATACGCACGCGAATTGAAATACACCCAAAATAGTCAAGAGAGTAATTTAAAGCGTCCTAATGGACTATCAATCACATGGGAGTTTGAACCCAGCCGCCACCGACCTTCTCTTAGTAGTGTGTCGACATTTGGAGATAAACGAAAAGCAGAACGAGGTGATAAATGAGTTGATTACCCGTGATTCAAAATCCGAACTATTACTCATCGAGGATTTCTTTTCGTCATCTGATCCATATCCATATACTATAGCCTTTTACAAAACAGTCACGTATGATCGTAAACTAATAAAAATTCCAGTTGCGCCAGGTACCTATATTTTGCAGCGTAGACGGCATTCTGCGACGTCCGAAGGCTCAAAAAGGTCCACAACGAGTTCAGATACAACAATAGCTTCATCAGGAACTTTGTCTGACGCTTCTGCCCCTATTGTTGAGCTACTAGCAAAAGTAAAAGAACCAATTCCAGATTTGGAACTGGATGATGCAAATACGGACCATGAAATGCTCGACAAAACTACCGAATGGACTTCGAACGGACTTCAAGAGGACTCCAATGAGGAAGAAGGTGAGGAAGAAGGAGAAGAAGGTGCGGAAATGGAAGAACGTCGTTTTGATTCCTCGCAGTATTTGGTAAATCAATGTTAAGGATATTTATTGCTTGAATACTTTTGAACTGCAAAACATTTACTATAGTTTCTGATTTACAAAACTAGTACAAGTGTCTAGACATTCCCGGTTTTCGAAAGAATTTTAATCTTTACTAATTGGAGTTTAAATTGAAAATTTATTCAAGTATAGCAGCCGATATTCTCATCTAGCATTGTAACAAAGGCTTGTGTTCAACCATTTTCTATAATAGACGTTTCGATTCGCGCCTAATCTTTTTATCACTCACTACTCATCCATAAAGGGATAACCGAATGAAAGGTCTCGATTAGAAAGACCTTAACTACTATCGCTATCTCTATGACAAGAATTAGAAGACAGATTCTCCCACTTTGAGCCTAGCTTTACACAACGTAAGAAATTAGAATGTTTCGTCTTTCAAGTAACCATCTAATGGCTAGAACGGCTTTGGGTATGTTTCACAGCTTTGAAATCGCGAGAACACCATCACTCCATTGAGGTGCAGGTGCAGTAACATTTAAATTATTCGATTCAAATATCATTGTGCCGTTTTGCATGTTTTCGCCTATCATTTTCATATCTTCATTACTTATTTTCTTGTTTTATTTATTATTTTACTTTATTTTTCTATTCTATTTTATTTATCTACAATGGAATAAGTTTATCGCTTGAAGCATTATATATGGAAAAAAACTGATTGCTAGGGGAAGTTTCAGCACCGAGCGTGACAAGTAGGTTTGCAGTATCGAACTGAGAAGGATTCGCAGGATAGTTTCTTCGGATCTGAAAGTTCTAGGGCTCGATTCTGAAAAAGCAACTTACTCACGATTATTCGTATGGAATACTATCTGGATCTCGTACTAGATATGTCAGCAGAAGCAAATCGTCCCGATATTAAGTAAATGATTTTACCCCCCTTTAGCCTTTCTTTTAAGGTTGAAATGTATTCATTATCCCCTTGAAGCTATCAGATTAACTATTTAGATTTACAAGCACTTTGCTAATACCATATTCTAAATCACATTAGCAAACACTACTTAGTGCCTTCATGAAGCATTAGCCATGACCTTTTATGATAAAGCTGGTGAATCCTACGGTTATTCTACGAGTGAACGATTTGTTTGTTATACATCAGCTTCCGTTTATATATCTCTCAGTTTTGGAAAAACTAAAAACGTGCTTAGAACTGCCCTTCGTCCTATCTGAACTAAGCAACAGATGAAGAGTCACTGTTATCACAATAGGGCCATCTGCCCGACTATCCCATAGCCGAGGAGAGAAGAAGTCAGAGCTTCAGCGCCACAGGCAGCCTTTTTTAAACCGGGTTAACTAATCTTACCGTCAGCAAAAAGCTTCTATCCGGCAAAGCATGCTTTCAGTGTAACACTATTATCATAAAGTAAGGTGGTATTTATTTGGTTGCTTAAGGTGACCGGATAGTGAGTATGTTTTTCGATACGTGTGATCTGATGAAACATTCCTAAAGGCGTGTGAGGTCGCAGTTGTCCCAAGTAATTTGGAATGCTCTGTTAAAATTACCGGTTTCACTTGATAATCGATTCAATTTTTGCTTTTCAGCTCTTTACTCGAACCTACATCAGGGTAAGCATTCACGTAAGAGCGATACCTCTGACAGACAAAGAGGCCCAAAACATTGGAGTTCAACGCTGTGTCTATGCAATGCGCTGTCCAGACATTGATTCACCTCTCGTGAGCGATGTACCATCAATCACCAACCTCTTCGAGATCGGTGTAATTTTTTTCCCAACTCTGTCCTGTTGCAACGTTCTTGTCACCAAGGTAAGGGTTTAACTTGTGGATATATTTCAAAATCTAATACGTTATGATGGATCAATCCAAGTTTCGGTCATGCATAGGCTTCCAAAAACTAGAATATAAAAGTTAGCAATAAATTATGTATGTACAAAGGTTTGATGTCGTGCCTAGCTCTCGATTAAATCATGGACTACCGCTTGACATCGAAGTGCTGTTTTGTTTTGAGTATTTTATGCTTTACGGAGCCGACAATCTGAATATATAGTGTAAGGTTGAAGAAAACTGTCTGGGAGTATTTGGTCGTTAGAGCCCTACCAGCTCGTGATTTAAAACACTTTAATCGAGGATTTATGGTTTACCAGTATCGTAATCGAAATTTTTGTCCATGTTCGCAAAAAAAATTAGGGGAATGAAATGATTATCGATTGCAATGATACCTAATTGGTGGTAAAATGATGTCACAACAAATCAGAAAAGTTTACAACCCAAAAATCTCTCAAATTGTCATCTTCGCAGAAAATGGGTGAGAAGAAGGAACCACCAATCAGAATATTTCAATTATCAGTACGTGGAGCACGATATGATTTAAATAAAGTGTCTCTGATTTTTATTTTGCTGCCAAAAGGTATCGTTTACAGTTTCATTTAGAGTGGATATGTTCGGATCCGAATTATGAATGGAAGCTGGTGCACATCGAGCACGTAGATGACCTATGTTAGATGAAATGTTAGATTAATAATAAAGGTCTTAAGCAACCATGATATGCAGCTTTGAATCGATGAAGTTTCCTTGGAAGAGAAGCGGATATTTTTATTTTTGCTCACTGAAAAAAAAAAGATTAATACAACTGGTCACATTTCCCGCGTACTTTGAATTTCAAGTGAAGGTACTTGGCTGTAACCCATAGCCAAGGTAATTAGTGGAGAGTCCCCTTATGTAGACTCAATTTAATGTTATGATCCTTTCATAATAATATAAGGAGACCTTAAACACAGCGATAAGACTCATCTTAGTGCTGTATTCTCGCAAAGTAAATTAAACCTCTGATAAATAAAGAAGGCTTCACTCATGAGCGTCAATGATATACAAACTCAGTTCGATAAGATCGACACCAGTTTCTTAGAACTAATAAGGAAGCACAAGTCAAAGAGGATGAGGAAGTAGTCTCTGGTAGAGCCTAACAATCCTGTCTAGGGAAACGCAAAAAAAACCATACGAGTCTCATCAGCTATGAAGGCGAACCTGAAAGGAATATACGCTAAAATAACAAAATATAACAGTATTACTTGCATGCGAATATTGACTGAAAATAAGGGAACGCTTTAGAATTGTAACAGGATCACAGTACTCTAGATATTTAACATTTTATACTTCAGACTGTCACTATCAATTCTTGAATGGCCAATATGCATTACATTCTCTCAATCGAGATGCCTCCTAGTTAGTCTCAATTGCATGCCAACAGAAACAGTATGAGGAAGCATAAAAAGAGCGATGGACCACCGCATTTAAAAGTAGATGAAAATGTGGCAGTTGTTTCGCTGTGCACTTATCGGTAACTCCCATCCGTTGAAGAATATACAATTTCTGTGATTATAGTAAGAAAATGGCCATCTAAAACTCCTTTTCATAGATATCGAGAATGAGTGACTGATGACACTGGCACAGCGATCTCCCTCGCTGTCACAAATATCATTTATTAACTGGTCCTACTTATCCCGCAAAAAAACAGCCCACTGCATATAATAGCAAGGAGTATTTTAATAAGGACTGCAACAGAGAAATCCATCATTTAAACCTTCACAGGTGTACACATCAGTGTCGCAGCATTGTCTGTACCCGTTCCCTCCCATGAAAAAAAAATACCTCCAAAAGTGAAAAATGAAAATTCACGGCTTATGGATTCTACTAGATTCACTTCGTATGTCTGAATTTATAGGTATACCAACCTCTGCTGGCCTACTTCTCTCAA
Organism: Moniezia expansa; assembly: GCA_019097775.1. Lineage (NCBI taxonomy): Eukaryota > Metazoa > Platyhelminthes > Cestoda > Cyclophyllidea > Anoplocephalidae > Moniezia > Moniezia expansa. The sequence goes on along the minus strand of JADFDV010000062.1, from coordinate 1,446,950 downwards.
AGACAAGGCTCCATGCACCTCCGCGATTCAAGTGCTGATGAAGATGACTCTGACCTACCATTCGAACGCTTCAGGTCGATGCGTAATGCACGATCCCCAACAACAGCCTCTGTTCCCAACAAAACCAAAGGAAACGATGATGTTGCCCAGAAAACGTCTGGCGAGACCCAACGTCTACGCGATGAACTTGCTGTAAATTTGCATAAACTTCAAAGTGTCTTAAGCGAAACTGAATCAGCTCTACGAGGGTTTTTCCAACTACCTCAACCTGATTTTCTTCTTCCATCAATGGAAGCCTGTGAACGTGGGCTAAATCGTGACATTTTTGAAACGTTTAAAGCACTTATTGATAGCTGGAGTGAGTTATGGCATACCTGGGTTTAATACTGGTTTTGTTTAAATTTACTTACATAAATTATTGTTAAATAGATGCGGCGATTGACAAGACAATTAGTGATTTAAATAAACCGCGACCGGTTACTGTGGGACCTTTAGAGGAGATCGATTACTGGAGGTATCGATGCAAAACGCTTACTTCAATCAATGAAGCTCTGAGAGGCAAGGAGGTGGTGGATGTGACAGAACGGTGGAACTCACTAGCGCAACCCGAAGCTTTTCAGTTCGATCGAACCGCCGAGATTCGTACCCTCATGGCTGAAGCGAAAGATAATGCAAGGTAAGTTGCCTGCAAGTGATCTGGTATGAGCGTTTGACTTTCTAGTTGTGCTAAATCCCATATTTCTCCAGATTCCTGCTTTTGGTTGAGCGTCACTTCAAGAATTTACAGTTTGGACAAAACTTCGATGTAGTATCAGACACAATACCAGCAACATTGCAGTCGCTGCGTCTCATTTGGACGATTTCTCGAGGATTCAACAAAGATGAACGTATGGGTCCGCTGCTGCAGAAAATCGCATGGGCTCTTTACGATCGTGTCGTTCATGTCATGCACATTCCTACTCTATTTAGGTGAGTTCCGATTGCACAGGATTAGTTAGTAAACTAGGATTTAGTTATAGACTGGAAGATTAGAGAACATTCTTAAGGATGAGGCTGATGACGTTCAACATTGATTCATTGCAGTCGGTCGGTACAAAGCATTCTTCGAGAAACAACCTCGGCATTGCGAATGCTCACCATGTACGAAAACACATATATGCAAGAACGACAGCGAGTGGAAGCTACTTCCCAAGACAACCGATGGGAATTCGACCGTAAACTCCTCTTTGGCAGAATCAATTATGCAATACGTGTTCTACGTGATATCCTTGATATGGCGAATGTAAGCACTATTAGAGGATTTCTATAAAGTCTGCATTTAACCTTGAATAATTATACATTTAACTATTTAAGTGTGCGAAAGAATTTTACAAAATGTTTGGTCCAGAACTGAAGAATATAACAGGAGAGAGCAAGTCGTTAGCAGAGGTTCTACGTCTAGTGAACAACCTCTTTAATCCTCTTAAAAATTCAGTAAGGTCTAAAACGCTTAAAGTTTATTTTCAAAAATTTAACTCCTTTGTAAGCTGAATAGGTAGTTAAGACTATTTTTAGAGTCTGAAATGTCCATTTCTGCCACAAAACGAAAAGTTTTGGAACCGTTTGTTGGAGGACTTTGCTGATAAGGTTAGTTTGATTGACGCAAAAACGAAGAACTTTATCAACGACTACTTTGCTCACATTCGGGGAGCCAACAATGCTTTTAACTTACTTGAACGCTTCAAAGCTGTGAAAGCTCGAAGTGCTATTAGCTGTCTCTTGAAGGAGAAGTATCGAGAAGTTCTACGTAGTTTGGGAACAGAGGTGAGCTTCAGCTTAATTTATTGTTCATTTCTGCTTTTCAATAATATATACATGTTCAAAATGCACTACCACGGTTAATGTGAAGCACTGATTGGCGACGTCGACAACTTGGTCTTAAAAAAAGTGAAATTCATGTTTTTACTTCAGTTAACTAAAGTGGAAGTACGTTTTAATGAGTTGAAAAATAGACCTCAACCCGCACGCTTCACTCCATCGGTTTCCAACGCAGTTCGCTGGGCGCGTCTGACGCTGAATACCATCAAATACAGCATTGTGCGCTTCCTTCAATCCCAACCAGAACTGTTTATGGAAGGGGAGAGTGAAGCTGAAGATGGGGTCAATGAAGATGGACAACAGGGTGATCAAAAGCACGAAGGCGGGGATCAAAGTGCGGATTCTGCTGAAAAAGCTGACGGAATGCCGCGAAAAAAGGGTCGCGGAGTTAAGCAACAGTACATCGCTCTGGCACATCAGCTACAAGAATTTGAGGCTGAGAAGTTTAAGGCCTGGGAAAACGATATGCTTACTTCGTTGAATGGTCGGCTTAATCAGTCGATCCTCTACAAAAATCCCACTTCAGTTCCCTTTCACAAGGCAAGCATGAATTTTGGCTGCTAACTGACACTCCACATTTAATTGATTTCCTGAGCATAACCATCTAAGTATTTCTTTGAAACATTTTGAAACAGATTTCAGATATGTTTTGGTTGTTCAGGAAGGCTTACAATACCTATCCAGGATAATTCCAACTCAGGAGACTAAACGTGTGGCAATTTTTCGAATATCAAGACATGACTGTTCTGTTCCCTTGGTGTCAAACATGAGTTAGGTCGGGCGTGGCCGAACCCTACTGCCTGTTATCAGTGAACTGATCAGAAATAAGACTGCTCCTGGCGTTGGTGGAAAAGTAGAGGACGCTGACCACTTTAATTATAAATTTCACTTCCCAAAGCAAAAAGGATTCAATGAAATAACAATGATTCAGGAAAGCAGCCGCCATAACCTTTGGTTGTTAAAAATTAACTGTAGGAAACATGTTAGTTTAAGAGATAATGAGAGATTAGCATAGATGTTGACCCAGTTAATAATATTAATAGTAAGTGAGTAATCTTGGATCTGAATTTGAGTTGCTGATGGAGTAAAACCACTCAAAGGAATAAGGGTTGAAGTATACTTTTTACATCCTCATCCGGTAAGTTAGATGCTTGCGTAGTAGATGAAGATTGTTAAATCTGTTCGAATTTTGGACAAAAAGGTTCGACTATAACTTTATCTTCCATTCTTTCAGACAGTAATTAATATTCGACCACCACCGACCTGGTGGGCTGGGGCACCACCCTCAGACGCGGAGCTTCCAGCGTCTTATACACCGAGTAATTCGGTTATTTACACTGGAAACAAAAGCCTTCTACTTCCAGAAGCAGGTTTAAATCCCGGCGGAAATGACAAAGTAGTTGATGTTTTAGTCAAAAGCCATTCTACCCACTCGCTCCAAACAGCGAGTATTATGGACAAGGTTTTCGAGTGTGGTAAGAGCAATTTGCTTCGTAAAGAGCTTAATGATTGAACTTAACTAATTATTTAAATTAAAATTAACTCCACCGTTTACATTAATTGCATCGATAATTGCAATTTATTCAAATTTTTCAGAGTCTGTGCCTGTGTATGAGGTCAATTTTGATTCCAATATATGGTCTGCCATAGCTGAATCGGCTAGATTGGAGCTTTTGGGTCTTAAAATTCCGGAATTAGTTCGGCTTCTTAGCATTCGGGTAAGCACCTCCGCCGAGAATCCTATTCGAAATGCGATTATTAGCCGGCTGTCTGACTTTGTTTTTAGCGTCGCCACTACCAAAGAATAGTACTTAGACTTCAGGACGCCGTAGACCGGTATGAAGCGGTACGGCGTAACCTAAGTCCCATCAAAGTATCGCTATTAGAACTCACTCTGAGGGATGTTACCACTCACTTTGACCGAGGTGTCAACTATATCAACTGGGACAGTTTGGCCATTGACGACTTTTTGGAAGTGGCTGAAAAGGTACAATACTACCTGCTGGATTAATCAAGCCACTTTTGACTCGCTTCTGACTTCTCCTTCCTTTAACAGAAAATCCAGACACTGGAAACCCAAGTAAAGGAGATTAACAAGTGTTTTGCTACTTTGGATCAATCATGTCGTGCGATCGGTCAAATGAATCTCTTCAAAGAAAGGTCTCAGGCTGTGCTGGTTTCAGTGAATGAATATCTTGACTACGCAGAAACTATGCGGGAAAGTGATATGGCGAACCTGGCCAATACTACTCAAAGTGCACTTACCAATGCTCTCTGCAAGTTGGAGGAGACTCTATACGACAGCAGTACTCGTCACTGCAAGCGAATGATACCAGTCTACTCAATGTTTGAACAGAAATTACTGGAGGCACTAGTTGATGTGGGTGGAATACCGCCTTTGTTCCTTCGTTTTTTCATAGCTAGCAGAAATTTATTGTTGCCATACTAGACAGAGCATTATTAGGTGGAAATCAAACGCTCATTTGAAGTTACCATCCAAAGAACAATAGATTGATCTGTTATTTGGAGATTGATATCATGAAATTGCGCTTATTGATGCTTTACTGTGTTAGGAATAGAGTTACCGTTCATTTTGATTCCCTCAATTTTTCTGCCCCTCAATTGAAAAGCTGTACCTTAAGACATACGCCATTCTTGAACAACGCATTAGGGCACTGAATTGGATTCGCTATCGAGGTTAATCCATTGCATGCTCTCTAGATGGTGTCGAAGAACATTTGGCGTTTCGTGGATCAGTTGGGCGGAATGAGACCCATTTTTTACATCGATGTCCTTCTTACTAACTCCGACGTGGTTCTCTATCCTAACGCTGTTGATCTCTACAAATGGATGGTACAAACGATTCGTGGATGTGTAAACAGGTTCGTTGTAGTGGAATTTACAGTATATTGACCACATTTTCTTCCCTGTGTAATATGGTAGGAATGGGACCCAGATCAAACCTGCAGGAAGAAATTGAGTCATTAGTGTTGATCTAGTGCAGTGTAGGTAGCGCATGATGGACTCGTAGCGTTGACCACTGCACAGAAATTGCAACCTGACAATATGGATGACGCAATTTCATTCAGGAATGTCCGTTTTATCACTTTCTGATTGGCCTGCGTGAATCATGAGTGCTACCTCGGCAACAGGTAGAAGAGTATTTCACTCGAAATGGTAGAAAAAAGGCACTCCATCCCATAAGTCACTTTTCAATTTTGACATTCTTGACCGTGAAACGGAATGTCAGATTGGTTTCCTATTTCCACTAATTAGGCTTTGTGGACTTTTCGTGATACTTCGTATATGAACTCAAAAAATTGGCGAAAGTAGGCTGGACTGATGCTCATCTATTTTTAACAAATAGGAAATAATAGCACCTTAGTTTACTTCTAAAAGTTGAACTTCCGGATCCAATGAGGTTGCCTTTGCAAGGCGCGCGGATTTATCGGATTCGCTTAAGTTGATAAGGACTCTGAGTGACTCAAATCACTGAACATTTGTTCCTAAATCCCGTGATCTTTTTCTCAACTGCTTAAAGTACTCAATACTTCGTGCGTTGGATGAGAGGCACCTGCATGCCCTGTCCAACAACCCATGGAGGTGAAGGCGATCGGGTCTTGAGCATTAATTTTTCCCAGGAGTTGGAACGCTGCTATCAAATTCATGAACCAGACGTGGTGTTCACTGAACGCGTGGTAAAACTTAACCGAATCGTCATGGACTTTCTGCGCCGATTGGGTCTCTACGCATTACTTTGGCATCAGGATAAAGTATGCTTTAAGTTAAAAGTTTTAAGGGTCAAATGTTTGGATTTCATTCGATTCATCTAAACTTGCAGTTGAACGTAGTGGAGAAATGGGTAAATAAAGCGCACCGAACCACTCATGATTTCGAATTGCGAATAATGACGTTGCAAAATTGGGCAACGAGTCTAACACAGATTGTGGACAGGGCAGCAGATCAGAACCCTGGTGAGGGTGGTGCCTCACGTCAACGGTTGGTTCTGGCTGGTGCCTTAGGCCTTAGAATGACCTCCTTCCTTGAGAGTGTGCGGAGCCACCTTTCTGACTGGATACGCATCTACCTCCGCTTCGTCCATGATACAGCACAGCAAAAATACGTGGCCATAATGAAGATCCTTCTTGTAGGTTCTTTCCAGATATAACCAACCGAAATTTTGCAAATTGTATTGCACATAATATTATTTTGTCCAATACTTTAGGAGAAACGCGAAGTTCTAAAAAAAAAACCAGTTTCTTTGGTTCAAATGAAACAACTTCTGAGTGTGATGGACGAACTGCAAGGTGGTTTTTGTGAAGTGGTCGATGAATGCGTTAGCGACTTAAATGAGCGCTATCGTCTATTGCAGCAATATGGAGATTCAGACTATCTAAAACACGCTATTCCAGAGGAACATTGGCGCGCTGCTACCACCCTTCGTAGACGCTGGAATGCTATGGTACTTCGGGGAGTTGAAATGACCGCTAATATCGCTCCTATGAAGGCTCAGTTCGCAAGTGGTGTACGCGATGTTGTCGCTGATTTCAAGCGCAGAATCATGGCTTTTGTCGAAGAGTGAGTTATTTCAACTTCTCAGATTGAAATATGATCTGCAATCAACTGGAACCTCAAAATTTGGTTTGTTCTTCTCTGCTAGCCTCCTAGCCGAATTCTACACTATTTTCACTTGTTTAATTCTAGCTAGGTTATTAGTCCGAACTGAGGTCCTGGGTCTATCTGTCTTTCGTAAATAATTCACAGCAGTCAAACATGAAAGCTCAATGCGATTGAAGCGCCATTTGCTTAGAATCATACTTAGCAATACTTTTCGCTGTAGTCGGGAAAAAAGAACGAAAACCGGTCAACGGAGAATGGTTTTCAAAAAATGACGTCATTCAAATATCAAGTGAAAGGTTGCTCCTACGAGTTTTGCGACACCTTTAACTACTAGAATGGAAATCGACTGTCACTCAATAGGATCTACTTTCTTGGCAATTTAATGAGAAATTGGAGAGTCAATGGACCTAAGAAATAGATAATAAGAGGAGATTACAACTAGTCATTAGCAATGGTCGAGGTGGCAAGGTGTACTGACATAAATACAGAAGTCCTTAAGAAACAACGGACGAGATTGGCTGTACTAACCGCCAAGCTATGTGACCTTATAGTAGGTCAAAGCAAGATACTCCATCTCAAAGGCGCATTGTTCGCCTGTATCTGTCTTTATCCCCAGTCGATAGATTCTCGATGGCTAAGAGAATCATCCCTTGAGAATGCAAGTATTCTGCCGAACGAATTGGGTCATGATGGAGCTGAAATACGTTAAGCCGGTATCTTTTTTCTTCTGTAGTATTCCATTCTGCTTGAAACTTTCATGAATCTTTCTGCAATTAACCAATGCAACTACACCTTTCGGTTATCTCAAGCAGACCGTGAAACCGAAATTCCCACAAAATATTCGTTGTTGGAATTATTCGTTTGGGCTTATGTTTATAGGCAATAAACTAACCCGCATTTGTGCCGAAATTACCTGCCTTTTCGGGTCTCTGAAAAGCTATGAGTAAAGCAGCTTTAAAGCTCAACCTGTATTTATCTCTGAGTTGACTTTCGGTACCAAAGGATCTACATCGTATAGATGCATTATATGAAAATGCACTCTTCCCTTAGAAAATTTGGTGTCTTTACTTTGCAGATACAAAAAGTCCGGTCCAGGAACGGAGGCTCATAATCTGGAAAATGGTTTAAAGAACCTTGTCAAATTTACGAAGCTTTCGGACAATTTCGAAGCTGAACGTGTCGACCTTCTTAGTAGCGAACGCCTTCTTGGTCTTCCAATCTCTTCTTATCCCGATTTGAAAACGGTCCATTCTGAACTGATCAAGCTGAAATCCATCTATGACCTCTACTCCAGTCAAAAGGTTCGTTGGCAGTTTTTTCTTCAATTTATCAAATAATTGTATGTGATTTAAAACCACACCTGGTTTTTTAAGAGTTTATGTATCCATTTTATTCTCATACTTAGTCAGCACGTCAGGATTGGGCTCTAGTCCTGTGGAAAGATGTAAACATTAAAGAAATCCAGCAGGCAACACAGGAGTTCATGGATAACTTCAGAGACCAGCCGAAGAAGATCCGTATACTCCCGTGTTCTAGGAAGCTATATACAGATTTAAAGAACTTCCAAGACTCCCTACAATTGATCGTTTATTTGAAAGACGATGCGCTTCGAGACAGGTTTGTTTTTAATCATTCAGCGAAAATACTTGGAAATGGATGCGACTTCTGATATTGAAATTTTTTGTTTATTTTATAGACATTGGAAGCAGCTGATGGAAAAGACAGGGATTAGCTTCGATATAGACCCATTGACATTCACTCTGGAGGGTGTGTTTGCGATGCAGCTTTTCCAATTCTCAGAGGTGATTGCAAATATAGTTGCCAATGCTCAACAGGAACTTCTCATTGAACAGGTAGAAAATCATAGTCATCTGAATGATAGCAGCCCCCTATACATTATAACCTACTGGCATGTTCTTCCATAGAGTCTGAGCGATATAAAACGAACGTGGAAAGAGATGAAGTTCACTCTCATTATGTATACCAAATGCAAGGACCAGCCTTGCCCCGTTATTGGTGGTCTAGATGAAACCACTAAGGTATTAGAAGATAACATGCTCAATTTGCAGTCGATCGGTGGAAGTCGCAATGCCCAACCCTTCATGAGCACCGTACGCCAATGGGAAAAAGACCTCAGCATTATCAGTGACACTCTTGAGGTAGGCCATCCCGCTTATAAACCAAGCTAATTGGTCAGTCGGCATGAACTAAACTGTTACATCTATTCATGCGGAGTTACAGAAACATAAAAACACGTTTTATTAGATTGGATAGGGGGTGGATAAAATTTGAATCAGGGACTAGTTGCATTTTGACTTTCATTTAGAAATGGGTAATCGTACAACAGAAGTGGATGTATCTGGAAGCCATTTTTGTTGCTGGAGACATTGCGAATCAATTGCCGAATGAAGCAAAGCGTTTTCAGAAGCTAGATGCTACCTTCCGTAAAGTGAGATACAAGCCCAAATTTAACCTTTATCACTAAGCTTTGAAGATGGAGCTCATTAACTATTTGCCTTCACTAGTTGATGAAAGAAGCAGCTGATGTGCAGTTTATAATGAAGTCTTGCATGGCCGACCGCAAGCTTGAAACACTGTCAATGCTGCAGAATGAATTAGAGTTCTGCCAAAAGGCACTGAATGATTATCTTGATGCAAAGCGCAATGCCTTTCCGCGCTTCTATTTCATCTCTGATGATGAGATGCTCTCTATTCTCGGTGGCAAGGAGGTTGAATACATTCAAGAGCATATCGTCAAGGTAGGTTTTAATTCACAAACAGAGCTGTGGAAATTGTCTTAGTTTGCGCAATAATCACGTTTAATTTTGCACTGCAGATGTTCGATAACATAAAGAGATTCAAGTACCGACATGAGGGCAAGAGCAGCACACAATTGACAGCGATGGTATCGTGCGAGGAAGAGGTAATGCCATTCCACAAGCCTGTCTACGTAAGTGGCAAAGTAGAGGAGTGGCTTTTAGCCCAGGAGGCCGAGATGCAACGCACTAACCGAATGATCACCAAACGCGCTCTTTTTTACTATTGTTACAAGAAACTTCGAGTGGAGTGGATGCTTGATTTTCTGGTGAGTGCCTAGTTTCTATTTAATCTAATACATCTGTTTTTCTAAGTAGCAAACTTTAGTTTATTGGTTGACAACTTTTAGGGGATGGTGGTACTGGCTGCCAACCAAATCTGGTTTACATGGGAGACTGAAGACGTTTTTAAGCGCATGAAAGCGGGTCAACGTCGTGCCCTGAAGGACTTCAGTCGCAAGCTCCTCGATCAAATAAACCAAATGGTCCGTATGGTGCGTGGTCATCTCACTCCCAACGTGATGAAGAAGCTCGAAACTGTGCTGATTCTTGACGTCCACGCCAAAGATATTATTGAAGGCTTCATCCGTGACAGTATTATTGCAGCTGAAGAGTTCGAATGGGAGTCCCAGCTGCGATTTTACTGGGTGCGCAGTCTTGATACTGTGAAACTACGTCAAGTCTCTGCTGAATTCGATTACGGTTACGAATACTTTGGCATGAATGGCAGATTGGTCATCACGCCTCTCACCGACCGCATCTACTTGACGCTGACTCAAGCACTTTCACTTTGTCTAGGTGGGGCTCCCGCAGGCCCAGCTGGCACAGGAAAGACGGAGAGTACCAAAGATTTAGCCAAGGCTCTTGGACTCCTTTGTGTGGTTACGAATTGCGGCGAGAGCATGGACTACAAGGTTGGTATTTTAATTCATGATTTTTTGGAACTTTTGTTTATTTCTACCCCAGCTGCAGAGCAAATCGAAAAGTTGTAGCTTATGTGAATACAACCTTTCGACAGCTGTGGTATATAGAGCATCTAGTGATTTTTAACACACCGATAGTCTGCATACTTGTCATTGCAAACTTGCATGTTTGTCAACCAGTTTTCACCATTTTCCTCGGTCCACATCCACTTTTTCTTTGCGTATAGTCCATTACTCATGCAACAGCCTTTCTAAGAGGTCAGAGACCCCTATGCAGTAAGGCCGTTGCATTGATTGTTCGTCGGTAGTTGCGTTGAGGCGTTTTTGTCCTTATTCTATTTTTTTCTTCAACGTTTTCGCTCACCACGCTATCCCCTTTTCCGGTAGTCTCCTTTCCCTGGTTCAAGGAGTATCGGGCGAGCCAGCCATTTCTTTTAGAGAGCTTTCAATGATCTTTCACCAAGCACCTCAAAATTTTGTCATTACCTTCCATTTTCCATTGATGCCGAATACCATTGACTATATCTCGCAGCCTTTCGCTCACCGATTTTGGTGCAAAGGTTTCCACATTGCATATGGGCTTGCCAGGTTCCTTACATATCTTACTTAATTCATCAATGTTACTTCCACGATGGAGAATATCTGGCACTCGTCATGGTTCTTAAACCTTCTCCATTGAATCAATCGTCTTTGGCATATGCTTGCAGCCAAATATCCTGGGGTATTGCTCAACTGAACTTCTAAGATCATGCACTCTGTCATGTTTCGTAGGTCTATTAGACGATTGTTATCTTTGACCTGAAAGGCTATTGAAAGTCCACGGGTTGCAATCCAATCCATACATATTTCGTGGTATTGATAAAGTTCTCGGATTAGATACCTTCGAGTAAGTTTTTACTTTTCTGCATCACCTGTGGTGTTGGAGATTCGTCTGAAAGACATTCTAACAGTTTTCAGTGCCATTTAATCATCTCCAGTGCCCACATAAATCTACTTTGAGTTGTATGCAGTATTTGGCAACCTTCTGCCAATTTTCTAACATTCTATCAATAGACATTTTTGCTGGAGCAGCAAAGCATAAGTCATATGCGTACTTTCTCTATGGCTGAGAATCTATGTTTGTCTATCGTTATGATCATTGGGGCTGTGCATTCCTCTGCTGATAAGAGGGTCTATTCTAGTCTCGAAATAATTCTCTATTCCTTTTGGAGTTCGGATTGAGAAGTTCAGCAGTAACATCAACGATGGTACCAAATTCCAAAATCATTTTATCTCAGTCAGTTTGCTAAAGCAGCTCTGGATAGCAACTCAAAGGTTTTCTGCGAGTCAAATAAGATCACAACCCAGTCCCTCTTGTGAGCTCGGGCTTTCCAAACTACTACAAAACTACAAGCTACAAAAATAGTCTGTTCGGTGGATTATCCTTCGTAGGACTCGTATTGAAACCTTCAAACTTTAACTACCAGAGATATATTCAGATATAGGTAAGAGATGGTGGCTTACGATTTACCAGTGGTTTTTAGGGGGAAGGCTGATCGGCATTTTGAAGGAATCGCTTTTTGAACTTTGCTTCGGTATATGCTGACCAATAAGCCATCAATCTACATCCGAGGTGGGGAAGATCCGCCAGCTCAATGGTTGATCACTGAATGGGCTTTGACTTTCCCATTTCAGATGTTCCCTTTAGCTTTTCTGTTAGGTTTTGTGTTAATTATCAATTGTTTTATCCCGTCAAATAAATTTTAGCCGGTGATTTAGAGCCTTGTCCACTGCAATTTAAATCAGGGCTCTTCTCTAATTTCTATAAGAATCGCTTTTATTAAAATTATTATCATAATTATAATTCTGATACTTTTAGTCCTTCGGAAAGTTGATGATGGGTCTCTGTCGTGTGGGATGTTGGGGCTGCTTTGACGAATTCAATCGCATTGAGGTGTCTGTTCTCTCCGTTGTCACTTCGCAGATTCAAGCTATTCAAGCTGCCCTCAAAGCCAAGGCCACTGTCTTTCAGGTCAGTCTGCGTCACCTCCTCTCATCTGATCGGTACTTTAAAAAACCATGAATTTCCAAAAATTTTCTTTTATCTTTTTATAGTTGGAAGGACAAGAAACGGTTCTAAACAGTCGTATTGGCTATTTTATCACCATGAACCCAGGCTACGCTGGTCGCACTGAGCTTCCTGAATCCTTGAAAGCACTCTTCCGACCTGTGGTAGTTATTGTACCTGACCTCGAATACATTTGCGAGATCATGCTCTTCTCCCAAGGCTTTCTGACTGCTCGAGTTAGTTTGTTTATCTTATTGAATCATACTTCGCTTATTAAGCGGCATAATACGGAGTTCTAGGTAGCTTTTCCCTCCCCTAGGAGCTAGCAAAGAAACTGACTACTATGTACCGTCTGGCCAAGGAACAATTGTCACAACAATACCACTATGATTTCGGGTTGCGTGCACTTAAATCTGTACTTTCCATGGCTGGAGGTATAAGGCGCGCAGATCCTGAGAATCGTGAAGATAAATTACTGATGCGTGCCCTTAAAGACACAAATTTGCCCAAATTTGTACACGAAGATGTGCCACTATTTATGGGTCTTGTGCAGGATCTTTTTCCGGGTGTTGAAATTGAACTTCAGGCCTCTGATCCAGATCTGGTGCGCGCAGCCACTGCCGTACTCGAATTCCAAAGATACTCGGTTATTGAGGAGCAGGTGAATTGTATCTTTTATTCTGTACACCTTATAACTACATGTCGCCTCTGAGTCACTTTCACTGCTATTACATCGCAGCTTCAAAAGGTGATTCATCTTCGTGATACTCTGGCAGTTCGTCACGCTGTCATGCTTGTTGGACCGACATTAGGTGGGAAGTCAACCGTGCTTAACACACTGGCCAACTCTCAGAGAATGTGAGGCTATTTTTCTAACAGCCCTTACAAAGTGCTGTTTCTACTAATAAATTTAAGGAAAACGGACTATAATCTTACCGTTTTCAGAATGGGTTTGCCCACAAAACTCCACACCATCAATCCGAAAGATCGTTCTGTAAATGAGCTGTACGGAACACTCGATCCCGCAAGCCGTGAATGGACGGATGGTCTCCTATCCATGATTTTTCGCCAGATTAACACACCTACTGATCAGGATGAGCGTCGTTACATTGTCTTTGATGGAGATGTCGATGCCTTGTGGATTGAGAACATGAACTCAGTGATGGACGATAATCGGCTTCTTACTTTGGTCAATGGAGAGCGTATTAAATTACAGCCGTACTGCGCTCTCATCTTCGAAGTCGGCGATTTGAGGTACGCGTCGCCGGCAACCGTGTCACGCTGTGGAATGGTTTATGTAGATCCCAAAAATCTCAGCTACGAGGCTTACTGGAATGCATGGGTAGGTATATTTTTAGTGTCTTAATCATTAAAGAACACTGAATTGTACATTTGTAGAAAGTCAGTGTTAGGCTAATTGCTAAACTTCGAATCTTTCATCTCAGCTATCAAGCATTCAGAACGAGAACCTTCGTGCTGCTTTGGAATACCTTTACAAGAAGTACATTCCTCCATTGATGGATCTCATATTTGAGGGAATCGTTCCTGCCGGAGGTTTCGGTGGACCGAAGGGACGCAAACAAGGACCGTCCAATGATTCCGGTACATTGGATACTGTTCAACAGAATAATTAGCCACAGTTACCCCGAATTTAACAGTGTTAAAAAGCAGTAGAACTTTCGAGAAATTACGTCTCAACTTTGCTTTCATTTAAAGCGAATGAAGGTGGTGGTGGTGGTGGTGGAGGCGAGGATACCTTTAAGGCCAAGAAGATCATTCACGTAATACCAACCAGTTCAATTCATACCATCATTCAACTCTGCGCCCTTCTCACTGGTCAACTGGATGAAGGCGCTGAGCCAGGCACCGATAACTGGGGCAAGTTACCTGCATTTTCCAAAGGGGTTGTGACCCCCACTGGCTTGGCCTCGGTCGATGAAAATTTGAAGGAAGAGGGTGTGGAAGAGCTATCTTTAAAAACAGCAGAAGTGGAAACCTATAAAGGTGGCGGCGGAGATTTGCTGATAAGTCGGTCAGAACATTCGGCAAGTTAACCTATTCTAATGACAGTTCGCATCTAACACTAATGTCAACTATAGATCAAAAATTTATAAGTTTTTAAATTCACATTCTGCTTTATCATCATTTATTGGCAGATCACCACCATGGCTTCCACAATGCCGATTGAAGTCATTCCAAATCCCGATGATCAGTCACCTCATGCCATAGAAGCTGCGACGGATGCGGACGTGGATGAAGAACTCACTTACGATCATCCAGATGTCGTAGAAGCCGTCTTCCTTTTTTGCCTTTTCTGGGCAGTTGTTGCTCCGATGCAATTAAAGGATCAGATTACTGTAGATAATGCTATCAAGTCGCTCTCGGGCTTAGGAGCTTTAGATGAAGGTGAAGGGATGCCATTCATCGCTCCTGGTAAATAAATCTCTAAAGTTGCAATGCGTAATTGTTTAAGTCTCAAAAATAAGAAGAATTTTGCCACTCGTTTACAACCACCTTACCGTTAATTTTATTATTTATCAGGAATGATTCCATCTCACTCAGACTATCTCTTTGACTACATGTTCGACCTGAAGAAGTTCCATTGGGTTGAATGGCGTCGACTTGTACCCAAGTACATCCACAATATGGCTGTGCCTTACCCAGAAATTGTTGTACCTACTGTTGAGACTGTCAAACTGGAGTGGATCCTTAAGGAAATGTTTCTGGTACGTAAATTTGAATCTAGAACTCTAAGCTTTCTAAACTGCTAGATGAATCGACCGCTGATCGTGGTTGGAGAGACTGGAACCAGCAAAACAGCTACCGCTCTTTCAACTATCCAGTCTCTAAACCCTGATGCAACCTGCTCCCTTGTCATCAATTTTTCCTCTCGTACATCTTCTAAAGATCTTCTTCGAAGTCTCAACGCTAATATAGAGAAACGTGCCAAGGGCGTTTATGGACCGATGCCAGGCAAGAAGCTAATTGTCTTTATTGACGATCTAAATATGCCGCAAGAGGACAAATATGGCACTCAGCAACCAATAGCTCTACTGCGGATGATTATCGAGCGTGGAGGTCTCTTTGAACAAGGGAAGGAGTTGGTGTGGCACGCTTTAAAGGATATGACATATGTAGGAGGAATGGGTCCCCCTGGCGGAGGTCGAAGGTCACTCGATCCCCGATTCGTCTCCTTCTTTTCCATATTTCACTGTCTCCCTCCATCAGGTGACAGTCTCAGAAAAATCTTTGGCAGTATCCTTGGTGGCCACTTTGCTATGGGTTTTTCAAAGAAGTTGCAAGCTATTGTGAATGATATCACCAGCATGAGCATTGAAACATACTTTGAGATCAAGAACCGACTTTTGCCGACTCCAACGAAGTTTCACTATACTTTTAATTTAAGAGACATATCGAGAGTGTTTCAGGGAATGTGCCAGGCAACACCGGCACGGTTTAAGGGACCCAAAAAGGTCCTCAGATTATGGAGACATGAAATTCTGAGGTGCTTTTATGATCGCCTTATAAACGACAATGACAGAGCCGTCGTGGATGTAGGTTTTGATTTAGTTTAGACCAAGATAGTTCACATTATCGAATAATAGTTATAAGAATTTTTATTTCAAGAATATCATATCAAGTAGTTTGCAGCAGTATTTCGAAGCTGACGCGGACTATGCCATGATGGATCCGATCATCTTCGGTGATTACTGGGCTGCAGGAATGGATGAAGAAGTGGTTTACTATGAAGATATGCAGGACTTTGATGTTTGCAAAGCTATTTCCGAGGAGGTTAGTTTATTCTCTCTTGTACTAATGCTAGCTGAAAAGGAATACATTAAATTTACTAGAACTTCTACGTACTGCGAGTTTACGCAGCTAAGAGAATTAATCTTTCTTCGACTGGACGACCTAGTCTAGGCATGGCCCGTGGAATAATGGGATAAATAGAATTACCAATGCAGCTTAGTTTCATGGCTACCTTACGTTCTCAAAATTCAGCGGACGCTTGAGTGTGAAATAGATTAATTATTACCAATCGCAATAAGCGCTGATGATTACAGGATATGACTATAGCATCCATCTATTTACGCATACCTTTCATCCTTCCAGCTGATGCTGTCCTACAACGAACAAGTAGCAAACCTCGACTTGGTTCTATTCAACGATGCTCTTAATCACCTTGGTGTCATACATCGCATTCTACGCCTACAAGGTGGTCATGCTCTTCTAGTAGGCGTCTCAGGATCGGGTAAAAAAGCACTTGCTAAGTTGGCCGCATTCGCCGCCGGTCTGCGAGTCTTCGAGATAAGTTTAAGCAAATCTTATGGCGAGCCTGAACTCTGCGAAGATATTAAAAAGCTTTACAGCATGATGGCGGAAAATACGGATCAATATATGTTCATTTTTGATGATGCACACGTTCGTTCTGAAGGTAGGTATAAGCGATTCGGCTGTTTCATTTTTTAAAATAACAAGTCAGTCATTAAATCACTTCAACTTAATTATATAATGAAGGTAAAAAAATATGAGTCCTCGTTTACTAGTTCTAATATCTTAAAATATTTAATCCACGAGCCGTTTTGAAAGGTTTTTCTAATATAAATGACCCGGGATCAACTCACTATTCAGAAATCCATTTCTTCGAGAGTCATGTCACATAGAGGAAAATGCTCTTTGTTCAAACCTGCAACTTGGGTTTCATGTCTGACTATTACCTTGAAAAATGCAGGAGTAAAATTTATCCTGGTTAGTTAGCTGCCATATGAAGCTCGTCGTTCACAGATGTCCGTTGTACCTTAGATATCGCTAGTGAAACAGCACTTACATTTATTAATACTCGGAGTTGACAAAAGTAATTGGGCAACAAACGAATATATAGTACCGTCAGAATGCCATGATAAATCATGTCGCGAGAGCTAACAGCGTTTTTACCTACTAGGCTTCCTCGAATTTGTGAATAACATTCTCACTACTGGATGTCTGGTCTCCCTCTTTTCTGACGAAGACAAGGAGGGCATCATCAATACAGTTTGGCCCAAGGCTGAGGCGGCTCTCAGAGCTATCGCGGGACCTTCAGCTGCGGTAACAAAGGAGACGGTATGGAAGTGGTTCGCCCGCGACTGCACAGCTCGTCTACACATGACCCTCTGCATGAGTCCTGCAGGCGATGATCTCCGCACTCGATGTCGCAACTTCCCAGGTATTGTTAATTGTACCACCATCGATTGGTTCTTCCCTTGGCCTGAACAGGCGCTCTACGCCGTCGCATGTAGTCTCATTGATCCTAAGGTTGGTTTTTCATCAGCATGTTTTTCCAATGCTTAGGAGTTACAACGCACCACTTCAACGATTGAAACTTGTTAAATTTTTTGCATTTTTAGGATCCGATTGTACCCCATAAGCACTGGGATGCAGTGATAGTGAACATAGTCAACATTCATAACTCCGTAAAGGAGGCTTCTTTTGAACTCAAGCAGCAGCAACGGAGAGACAACTTCGTCACAGCTACAAATTACACCGGCTTCATTGAGGGTTTTAAGAGGCTTTTGAAAGAGAAGACAGAGTGAGCAAATAAAAGCATCAATAGTCCGATCGTTAAATCGCAACTGACTTTTATTTTCGCCATTTTAACCAATCATCAGCGAGAATGAAGCGAGTCAAGATCGTCTGAAGGTGGGCCTAGAGAAGTTGAAGGAAACTGCGAAGCAGATTGACGAATTAAATGCCAAAATGGCTCTTCAGAAGGTGGTATTGGAAGAAAAGACCATGTCATGCGAAGAACTCATGAAGGAGATCGAGGCTTCCACTGAAACTGCAACTGTTAAGAAGACCCAAGCACAGGCCAAATCAATTGAAGTAGCGGCTCAGCAGAAAGTTATTTCCAAGGAAAAGGTATATTTCGATACTATTTGGACCTCATGTTTTCTAGTTTTGTTGTGGGTGCTATGCCTAGTTTTTTCCAGTTTTCCAATGCCTTGATTCACTGTTACTTAGTCTAGACTATCATGCAAATCAAATTTTACCTCACTTAAACAAATATGAGTTCTTTTTTGACACTTCTGCAGGTTTTTTTTAAAATTTATACATAACGGAGCAGGTAAACATTTGAACATCGACAAATTTTGACTTATCTCTCTGTTCTTAAGAGTGAAGCTGAGGATGCTTTGGCGGAGGCTCTGCCGGCCTTAGAAGCCGCCAAGAAGGCTCTAGATGAATTGGACAAGAGTGACGTGACAGAATTTCGTGCTTTTGCCACCCCTCCCAAACCTGTAAATACTTTACACCATTGCCTGAAATTGGAATTTTATATTAATTTAGTTTGAAGCTATGATACTTTCCTTACTTAATATTCCAGCATCGTGATACTTAACGCATTAAATCCCCAGGTTCAACTGGTCGGCGAGTGTCTCTGCTATGTCATGTCGGCAAGTGAGTCGAACTGGAAGGCCGCTAGAGGTTTGATGGCTGACGCAAATTTCATAAGCACACTGCAGACCATGGACTGTGAGGCAATACCGCAAAAGAATATAAACGCCATTAAGGGTAGGATTTTATTGTAAGTGTAAATTCGGTTTAGACATTGACACACTAAAATGATTTATTTTTTTTTAACAAATAGACCTTATTGCTAAACGGGGCATTGGTTACGATGAAGTTCGCGCAGCCAGTAAAGCAGGCGGAGGGTTCTTTAAGTTCATTCTTTCTGTGGTTGGTTTCTATGATGTTGCGAAAATGATCCGTCCCAAACGTGAGCGTGTGCGGCACCTCGAACGCGAATTAGCCAAAGCGGTCCGAGAGTTAAATATGTTGACCGATCAGGTCAACCAACTAGAAGATATGTTGCTTAACCTTCGGCGTCAATTTTCCGCGGCTCAGAATGAAATGGAGCGGTTGCGATCAGAGATGAACATAATGTTGAGGCAGCTTCTCGCAGCTGAGAAGCTCACGTCTGGATTGGCTTCGGAAAAGGTTCGGTACGTGGTTCTCTATATGTAAATATTGAAAGTTGGCTTGACGTCGAGGTCTGTCTATAAGTATGTCCCTTGAATTACAGATGGATTGAAACAGTTGCCGCTCTACAGCGCGGCAAAAAGAAACTTCTGGGTCATTGTCTTCTGGCCTCAGCTTTCCTAAATTATCTTGGTCCCTTTACGCAAGAGTTTCGAACACGCCTTCTTTACAAAGATTGGTTCGAACATCTGGTCGATGATTATGTGAGAGAATAATTTTTTGTTAGTTTCATCATACCAAGGAATTTTACAAGACCTTGTCTATGAACTTGCACAGATCCCTATGACAGAAGGTTTCAAAGTGGAGGATTTATTGACCACAGAGGTGGAAATATCTATGTGGAATTCACAAGGCCTGCCGCCAGATGAACTCAGCATCCAGAATGCTATTCTTACCACAAAAGGACCCAGAACTCCAGTATGCATTGATCCTCAAGGCCAAGCCACGAAGTGGCTTCGCGTGATGGAGCAAAACACAAAGGATGAGACGCGGTCTATAAAGGTTACTTCCAAAATATTGATTATAGATGGGTCAAACATTTCAATTTTCTAACAAGCAGCGTTTAAGTATGCCATCGATTGAATGGTTTCATTAACTGTCCCCACATTTTTGACCCAGATTACAACAATGAATGATCCAATGTTTATTCGAACGCTAGAGAACTGCATCAAATTTGGCGTAGCACTTATGATTACCGGTGTCGAAGAAAGCATAGATCCTGTAATGAATAATATTGTCGATAGAGACATTCGAAGTACGTTTTAATTCTTCAAAATTACTCATCTTCAACTGTTTAGATTTGCTTCTTGAAATATGATTTGACTTTTTATGTTCTATGCTTTTCTTACATGATAATGATTGTTCTAGAGATACAGCTCCTTACAGTAATTAATGTTATTCATATTAACGACTCTTCCTACGTGTCTGGTCTACGTTACTGGTCTAACGCAGTACGTAATGCGGCAATCTCAATAGACACTTCGCTTTCTCATTTCACCAAATAAGCAGTTTCTAATGGTACATTCGATCTGCCTTATGATGGTGCAACGATACCGCAAACTAGTTATTCCCTATGTAGCAATTACATGATCCGATGTATGCAACACCTCACGTTTCGTGATTGAATACGTGCTTAATTGGTGCCCGACTCATAAGATATACAGACTGTAAACTAATCAGTGCTGTATGCATGCTGTAATAAACATGTAACTAAGATATTATAATTGTAGAGGATCGAGGCAGAGAAATTGTAATGTTGGGTGATCGTGAAGTGGAGTACGACCATGGGTTCCGCCTTTACTTGGCTACAAAATGGCCCTACCCGCGTTTCACACCCAGTCTATATAGTCACACTCTCATTATAAACTACACTGTGACTGCAACTGGTTTGGAGGGTCAGCTTCTATCAGCTCTGGTCAAAAACGAATATAAGGAATTAGAAGAGAAACGGGAGTATCTTATCGGAGAGACGAGGTAATTGTTGGTAACTTCATATCATGTTAACATAGTGAGTTTCGAAAATCCCGTAAGTTTTGTTTGTTTGGATTTATGCCAGTGAAAATAAGCGTATCTTGAAGGAATTAGAAGATCGACTTCTACTGGAATTGGCTACTCAAACAGGCAACATTTTGGATAACTGGGAGTTGATTGAAACTTTGGAAAAGACAAAAGCCAAGGCCGTAGATGTTGGTCGCGCTCTTGAACAAACTGCCGCAATCTCTTTGAACGTAGACAGACAACGCAACAGTTATCGCCCAGCTGCACGGTTAGCTGCTATTACTAAAAACTTTATTTAAGTAGGTCATCAAAATTCTATGGTGATTCTATTTTGATTTCACAGACGCGGCGCTATTCTTTTCTTCATTATTGCTGATTTGGCTATGGTGGATTCAATGTATCAGTTCTCCTTATCTGCATTTATGCAAGTTTTTCTCAAGTCTCTCAAGAGGGCAATGCCTAATAAATCGTTGCCGAAGAGGTTGGAGAATATTAAATCAACTCTTACCTTCCTTGTATTCTCCTATGGATGCACTGGTGAGTCAAAGCTAAAGGAACATGTTCAATTGATTTGCATAGTGATCCTTCATCCAGCCTTTCGCTCTCACATGACGTATGGTAATGAGAGTGAACCACCAAGAAATACGCTCACTAACAGATAAATGTTACTATGTTGAATGTGTGGACGCTCGCTATAAACAAGGACATGAATAGGGCACTGTAATCCAAATGTGACAAGTTATATTGAATGCGAAGTCCCAAGTCTGGATATTTAAATCCTTTGAGCACTACTGTATAAGGTGCAATTCTTTTAAAATAGCCTATGCATCCGAACCTTTTTGAGTGAACACAGGCATAAGGTTAGAAACTCGAACTGAAAGAGGACGAACTTAAAAGATGAAAGTTCAGAATGTACTAGATCTTCTCCTGATAAATCCCAAAAAATTGAAAGCCTCCCTTTAATTAATATTTGTGTTTGCTAGGTTTAACAATTTAAGGGATCCAACGAACGAATAACCAACGGACTGCTAAAATATTCTCTCGACTTACTTTACCTTTGCCTTTAGCTATTTTTGAGGAACATAAACTCCTGCTTTCCTTCCAACTGGCCATTCGATTGCAGCAGGATGCTAAAAAGCTACATCTGAAAGAACTCAATTTCTTTGTACGAGGCAATCTTTGCTTAACAGACGAGTATTTCCCTCCACCTCAACCCTGGATTCCCGTTACAACCTGGCGGGATTGTATCTATCTGGCCACTTTCCTCCCGAAGAAGTTCGGAAAATTGCCAGAGCATATTGCCAGATATCCGGATATGTGGAAAAAGGTTGGTACAAAATCTCGAAATGGTCACTTTGTCAACCTCCCTCTTTCCTCTCAGTACTTTGCCACCCACATCATGCTAATGAAGGTTCCTAAATAAAGACTCTTTCTCTTTTCCCGCTCTCTAGTGGTACGATTCCGAAGCTCCAGAGGCTCAGCATTTGCCCGATCGTTATGATAAATTACAACCGTTCTCTCGCCTCTGTCTCATTCGCGCTTGGCGTAGTGACAGGGTTCCTTCAGCTATTTCGATATTCATCAATGCTACCATGGGTAGTAGCTATGTAACACCGCCGATTACAGCTCTCAACGAAGTGCTTGCCTCTACAACTCCTACAATTCCGATTGTACTTATTGTTAAGCCGGGTTCAGACCCACCGGCCGCGCTTGCTAATCTAGCGCAAAACGTTGACTTCGGAATAAGCAGGATCAAGTATTTATCATTAGGACAAGGTCAAGAAGCAGTAAGTTTAATAGTAGTATTTGCAAGTGTGTCATTTCTTATTACCAATGTTATTTAGATCGGATCTCTGTAACACAGAACTAATACTTACTTCATTCGCATAGGCAGCGGAGAATCTCTTCACTAGCTGTATGGCTCGTGGTCACTGGCTGGTTTTACAGAACTGCCACCTCCTACTCTCTTACACCTCTAAAATTGAGAAAATGCTGGAAAACGCCACAAATCCACATCCAGATTTCCGTCTCTGGCTCACCACAGAGCCTGTGACCACCTTTCCAGTTGGTCTTCTTCAAATTGCCTACAAGGTTGGTTATGTAGAATGCGCTAAGTATGTCGATTTGCCATCCTTAATGGCGACTTTAAATTATTCAGGTTGTGATGGAGCCTCCGAGTGGATTGCGACAGAACATTATGGCATCATTGAATAAACTTGACGATAGCCAATACGTAGCCTCTGGCCATTCTAAATACCGATCAATCTTATTTGTTCTGGTATTCCTTCACGGTATCTTACAGGAACGTCGACGCTACGGCAAACTAGGCTGGAATGTTCCCTACGATTTCGCTGATGCTGATCTCTACGTGTCCTTATTGATCCTTCAAAAATCACTCAATGAAACCTCTGAGCAAGAACCGATCAAGTGGCTTACTTTAAAATACCTTATTGGCGAGGTTAGTGTAGATTTTGTTTAAATTTTCTTCTGGAGGAAAGTAAACAACAGCATATTCTCTAAAGGTGATGTACGGTGGTCGTACGATCGATTCATATGATAGACGTGTGCTGAAAACTTACATGGATGAGTACTTTGGAGACTTTTTGTTTGACGAGTTTCAAACCTTTCACTTTTATCATGATGATCATATTGACTACATGATTCCTGGTGAACCTAATGGAATCGTGGATTACCGAGAGAACTTACTGAGTAAGTGAATACGGTAACCGGCCTCTGTTGACTGAAACCTTTCCAAATCTTTTGAAAAACTTGCCACTACTAGATACTGTCGAGGTTTGGCCCATTCAGCAGAAGCCTAATGTCTTCGGTCTGCATGCTAACACTGCGATCGGTTACGCCGTTAAATTTGCTCGAAGTCTCTGGGAAAGTCTTCAGAATCTTTTACCTGAAACTGATGCTGTGACAGGGATTCCTGATAGTACAGCACTGTCCAGCACTGCCGCAACGGTCTCAGACGTCCTCAAGGAGTTGGCAGAAACTGAAAAGGTGGCAGCCCGTGAATCCAAAGCCCAACCACCCCCACCACCGATTGCTAAGGAAAGAAAAAAGAAGAAAAAGAAGAAGCGTCAAGTTGAAAGAAAATCTACCTTGCAGAACCTTGCACTCACTTCTGACAAAAATGTTTTCGATGAAGACAATGGAGATGAAGAGGAAGCAGGAGAGCATTTTGAAGAAATGGATGAACACGAGGAAGAGGAATATGATCTGGAAGAAAATGAAGAGCATGAAGAACAGGACTTGGAATTTAAGACAGAGATGGAAGACTCCTCTGAGTATTCTTCGATTGTCGACGATACGGAGAGTGAGGTAGTGTTTGTTTAAATCACAAATTCCAGCCAAAATTAACAGCAAATAGTCGGTATTATTTTTTTTAATCACTCATTCGAGGATGTATCTGAAGCAGATGTTGAAGCCACCACAGCAATGGATGATACAAAACCTAGGTTATCCCACAAGTCTGGTGGAGGGGGGGTCCAAACAAAAGACGCCATTCTTGACGCCATGGCTACAAGTATACTAGGCCGTCTTCCACCTCTCTTTGACGTAATAGCACTGCGCAAACGTCACATGGTGGGCGAGATCTCGCCTACTCTTGTGGTTCTCATTCAGGAGTTGGACCGTTTCAACCTCATTTTACTAGAAATGCGAACTTCATTGCTGGAATTGAGGCGAGCCATTGCCGGTGAGGTGGGCATGTCTACTGAACTTGATGACGTCGCCGCTTGTCTTGGACGAGGTAACATTCCCTCTTTGTGGAGGCGGCTAGTCCCTGACACTGAAAAGAGTCTCGCTGAATGGTTGCAGCAATTGCTCCAAAGGAATGAGCAGTACAAATCTTGGGTAGGCGAATTCAGTTTAAATGTTAAATCTAGGGTTGATAAAGAGGCATCGAAACAGTTTGGTTTTACATATTTATTGACGATTCGACTTGTAGAAAGACTGATGACCAGGCGCACATTCTTTTTTAGGCTAATGGGGGCCGAAGTGAGCCTCCTGTGATGTGGTTGTCGGGTCTCCATCTACCACAATCATACCTTACTGCGCTGATTCAGAAAGCATGTCGTAAAAATGGTTATGCTTTGGACAAGTGTACCATGTCCACTTCTGTCACTGATACCTTACCTGAGGATATTGCCACCATTCTCATGGCTCCAGATGTGGGCTGCAATGTTATTGGTCTCTATTTGGAAGGCTCTGCTTGGAGTGTAGAGGTTTGTTTCTTATGGCATTACTTCTTACAGGAAACACTCATCTCATCAAATGGCTGCCCATTCTCAACAGCTAATTTTGCCCTATCTCCAATTTTCTTATGCATTTGTCAGCATCGAAGTCATCTAAGCAATCGGCGGTCAATATTATCAAACATGGATTCCGATGAGATATATAGCTGCTTGTCATTGGATCACGGAGCTTAGTGTTTTCACAACTATGCTACTACTACATTGTCTAAGTTGAGAATTTCATAATCTACGATACTTTAAAATTGGAGTTGGCAAAAACAAAGGGATGGCTCAATCGAGAGTTGGGATTTTATCCCCTCTCTCACGCGTGGTTTTTTATAACAGCTAAACTCAAAATTTGCAGTACTTTCCCACGGATTCACTTTGTTTTTCGTATCCGATTTCTTATGTGATCAAGATTACCTATATATGCAGGTGAAGCCGCCATCACTTGTTCTAGGCCAATATCACTGCGACTTTTTTACAGCTCGGATGAATAAGTGGTCTCTAAAATGGTAGGTTGTGTAGAATCTACAAACGCCTCCACAGCTGTATGCGCTAGCCTCTGGTATAGCGGCTTCGGGTTAGTAATTAGAAGATACCGATCTTTAGGAGATGAACGATAATATCTTTACTAAGGAGCGGCCATATTTTGGGAATAAACTTATGCAACAGGCTCAAGATGCACTGATCCACAATAAATACAAGTTACAATTACTGATATTGGGGCTATAAAAATCAACACATGAGACTCAAAAGTGCTCATTTAAACTGCCCTAGATTTACAAATTTTACCTGATCTTCTGTTCTGCATTTTTTATAACCTTTAAAATCGTTAATAAATCCTGCCTTAGTATTGTGCTGGTGAATACTTCATATAACATTGACCGCAGGAGATCAATTGAATTGCTACAGGGTTGACTTTCGCCATGTTTTGACCTCTCCATTTTCATTGATAGCTCAATTTTCGCATTAATATCTCGGTCAGCTTTTCGGCTGTTCAGTCGCGAACATGTATGCCGCTCAGAAGGCTCTTCCTAACTGGTCGTGTATATTTCTAGTTTGGTCATTTCTTGTATATTCTTGGAGCTAAATAACCCATGCGCAGGATGACCTATTTTGCCAACTGCGAAAAACGAAGATAATTGACTCCATTAATCAAAAAACATTTTATTTGCCTGGGCCTATAATTATTCCAAGTTTCAGAGCCTACTCTTCGATCTAAATAAATAAAACCCTATAGGTATTGAAATGGGTTTATGGTTTAATAGTTGTTTGAGTTGAACAGCCGCTTTCCACTGTATAATAGGCGAAATCACAAATGCTCATTTGATAAGTGCGGTTTTGTTTAAATATCAGATGGGAAAGCAAATGAAGCACTATAACACATCAAAGCTATTCATTTTGTTCATACAAATTTTTACCCAATTTTTTACAGAAACACAGTCTTGTTCACCAGCCTCCACGTGCTCTGATCCAAGAAATGCCTATAATCCGTCTAACTCCAATTGAGAGGCACAAGCTTAAATTAACAGGCACCGTGGAAGTTCCTGTTTATGTGACAAGTTCACGACGCAATGCGATGGGCGAAGGCTACGTTACCAAACTTGATTTGCCCACCAATCAGCATAAATCGTTCTGGATACTCGAGGGTATTTCCATAATCCTCAATACGGACTGAAATAACGCTGAATCAGTACTCTCAAAAGATGTTTTACTGCTCTTTCAATGGTTACTGTTAATGAAATATGAACTCGTACATTTTCATTGTCGTTTTCTTCTACCTTATTTGCCCATCATCGTTGTAGAAAACTCCCTATGATCTCGAAGAAGATACATGCAGTTAGGGAGTGGAAACTTGTGAAAGACCGATTGAAAATTTCTAGGTTCAGATAAAACTTTTCGAAACTATTTTTAATTCATGCGTGGTGTGCAGGTATCAGTAGTCATTGGTGGCAGATCGGAGTTGCTTTAAACCCTCTTCATATTTCGTTGCTTGGGATGTTTCCCTATTCCTTTGAATGGTTAGATTTATGAGTTTGCCCGGAATGCACATGCCCTTACTAGGGTTTTGCAGTATAATTAGTTACTTTCAACCCCGAAATTAATACGCTGGAAACCCCGAAACAGAAAGTAGGCATTGCAGCTCACATTTCCGAAAATTGTTTTCAAAGGCCATTAATAAATGAGGAGGTTGCGTACAGTAACCAAAATCACTAAAAAATACCGGCAATGTTACGGCGGAAATAAAACATTGAAAGTCATACTGTCGTTTTCCTTCTCATGTTCCGCCGATAGGTGGCATTCTCCCTATTCCTTAAATTTGATTTGTTCTGGCAATCGACAGATTTAGAAACGGATGAAATTAGGTCACGGTCATTGTCAAATATAACGCAATATATTTTGTAATTTAATCAATAACGACTTTGAATTTATAGCCGGAACAACAATTAAAAACTGCTCGTGTCCTCCCATTTTCACGCCCATTCATGTGTCATTTATTCAGTGGGTGAACTTCGTCACACATACTTGATCATCCGATCGAGGACGCCAAGCAGTTAACCTCTTCAGAGAGCAAATATTTCACTCCTCCTTGGATGCATATCATTGTTCCTAAATCATCTGGTTAAAGTTTCACTTAAATGATGAGTAGCAGTTTGGATAGGCATTCCATTGCTTGCACGAGCAGCCTCGTCACACAAAATACCATCCTGCATTCAGTTCAACCAATGCAATAGATGCTTGATCAGCTGAAATACGACGTGTTCTGAAAATTGGCTGCCTTGGGAAACCGACTACTCTGCTATTGTTTTCTTATGACAATCAGAATCGATAAGCTTAAATTTACTGTAGCATGGTTTAACCACATTGAATCTGGTAAAGAATCGTTTGATCAGTTGGAGGAGAAGTGAAGAGGAGAGGTCTCAATGAAAGGAAACTTTCAAGGTGTTCAATGGCAAATTGATCATTTGCCGATCGGCTAGGGGGACGTCAGGGAGATAATTTGCCGTAGGGTTTCACTCATTTCCCTTTTTACAATTCCTGTAGAACTTTCTTCAGGCCATTGCCCTTCAATGACCTAGTAGCACTGAAAAGCGAGTGATTTCCCCTCCATAGAGTGCTTTTGGTTTTACAGCTAATACCGTAAATAGTAAGCTAGTTTCTTTGACTTGCACCGATTGAGCGTCGAGCACCGATAGATACCCCACCTTATTTACCCTGTCTGTTACGACAAGGCGTCCTACGAAGAGGTGAATGCTGTTTGCGAGTTTCTGCGAGAGCGTATTTCGTTTAAACTTCAGGTAAGATTAACCTGCGGCTCAGATTTGGGTAAATTGGGTGATGTGATCGGCACCCTGCGGTGACTCCCTATGAAAAATTTCTTGACTTCCCAAAAACTACGGGTTGGCTTAGCTAAATATTTTTTAGCACTTATCGTTTGTCTGATGGTCTGTGTGCATTTAGTGGAAGGGCAATTCGGAAACCTTCTATTTGGTGCTATGGGAGACAAACACATGCTGATGCAGAGTCGACTTCACGCTTACGAGGGCTCTACTCAATAGCAGTGGCTTGGATTTTCATTGGTCCCCTATTGAGTCTTCATTTTTTTTGTGTTTACTCCCCATCCATTAGGAATTACAAGGAAGTACAAACAGCTTTTACAACATTTAGCACACAACAGTTAACACAGAAGACGGCAAAACGTTTACCAACGTCTTCGATTCACTGGCCGCTTCTCTGACGTGGTTTCACTGTACAGGTAGCAGTTCAACTTCGTAGTGGCTCCTCGTCCGTCCTCGATATTATCAAGGGCGGACAATCTTCATACCTCTTCCAGAACACCTCATAATGAGGTGTTACATTCGAGCCTGCAGAGCAGTGGAACAATCACAATGCTAGTCACTGGCGTCCTAAAGGCAATGAGAAATCGAGTGCCAAACCTGCATTGTCGATTCTACCGAAGATTTCAATCAACTTGAGAAATATCGTCATAGCTATTTTCTAGTAAACATTCATCAGACAGGTTTGGCAATTCGAATTATTTCTGGAATATATAAAATCGACAAGTTTTGTAGTTATAGTGATTAGACCCGTAAAAAGCTAATTATAAAATGCAATAGGCATACGCTACATTCAAGCACAGTAAAACCACTTCATCTAGCTTTTATTATTTTCGTGCCAATGATTTACTATTTTTAAGCAATTCAGAAAATAAAACAGACCGTTTTAGAGTAAAACATTACCTGATACTCCGAAGTTACATGCTGTAAAAATATTTGATCAGAGTACCAGAATGCGACTAAGAGGTAGGAGAGGGATAAATGATATTTGGTATCAGCAGGACAAATTAACTTGAACTGTCGTCCGATCAACATGGTGTCTTAATGCGGTTTAATGCGCTTCATAGCCGATAAAGTAAACATGCACATGATCAACTGGAAGTTTCATTGAACACCATCATCTCACTTTCTTTACTCTAAGACTGAATAGAAGAGTGAATGCTCAGTATCTTTTCAAGTCAAAAGGCATACTTTTGCTGGTCTGACTGCTACTTCCTGATTTGCACAGAAGCGGTATTTCGGTTCCTGGTGGTCAAACCTACTCTCTACCTCCACATGGTCACTACTGGTAACCTCTGGCAACGGCTAAAGAATCCTTCTACAAACTTGTGGCCAAAACCTACAAACTACTCCTTTCTAACTGCACACAAATAATTATCCTTGACGATTTCCCTTGCGGATTGGGATCTGATGCCCGTAACATTGCTGCCAAACTTATCGGTCCCTTTACTGATCAAGAAGACACTACAGAAAACGGTCTAAGGCTGCTAGGACTATGCCAAGAATATAAACTACACGTGATGATCACTTTCTTTCGGAAATCAACGACTCGAAGATTGACCTGGAATCACCCTACAGGGAAAGGTGCTACTCTTGACTTTGTTCTGATGAGAAGATCAAATCTATTCCTAATAAGTGATACTCACAATAATCCTCCAGCTCAAATCACATTTCAGAATACGCTTAGGAAAAAGTAAGAAGAGAACTCTAAAGGAGGACCTAAATAATCAAAAGCAACGGTGCCAACTGCCTAAAGGCATAGAACAAATAAAAAAATCGAAGGAAACATACCAGGAACATCTCAAAACGGTACTACCTCAGGACCCTTTGACTACTACATACGAAGATATCTCGAAATCTATAGAAAGAGCTGCAGCCAAAACAACAAGGCAAAAAACTAAACGAAAGAAAAACGGATGGTATCTAGCTATCTGCGAGAAGGAAGACAGAGAACTACAGCTACAAAAGCAACTGAGAGCAAATTGGCTCCCAAGTCCATCCATCTCAGGAAACATTTATGAGGTACAAAGAGTAGAGAAACAAAGTGAACAACCTGATACGAAACTGGAAAAAAGCACATCAAGAAGAGAGATTAACCAACTTTCCTCTACACCTCGCAGAGAAACAACCTCGTAAAGCCTTCATGTTGCTGGAGGACATAAAACAGGAAAACCCCTCATGGAATACACAAACTGGAAGGACAATAGTTAAATCGGGAACTGTTCAAGCAAAGAACCACTGAAGAAATTAAAAGCTATGCTCATTTACCAATAGACTCCTCTAATTCGATGGAGGAGATCGAGATAGCTAAAAATAGATTAAAACTGCATAAAAGTTCCAGCGAAAATGGAATCAGATCCGAACTACTGAAATTTGACAACCAATGTCTGAATGCCTGCCTATTGAAAGTGTTCAACGACTTCTATTATGGGACTACTCCTATACCTCGAGCTTGGATCGATGCTGAAGTTATAAGTATCTACAAGCGGAAAGGTTCGCAGACAGATGATCCACTCAGTAAAGTCCTTGATAGACGCACCGAAGGGAAAACTGAGGGGAACAAGGGACTGTTTTGAGATGAAATGTGTGAAACAAAGCTCAAAAGAGAGGCAACTTCTCTTCAACCTAACCTTCCGACTCATATTGGATGAAGCCTTCTCCTCACTCAAGGACAGTGCAGTACAAATGATCGATCACTCGGGTAAAAGATGGCAGCTAAATCATTTAGAATACGCCGGTGACCCATGTCTTATTGCGTCAAGCAAAGACGCAGCTGTCAGAATAATAGAGCATCTGGCGAAAACGATGCAAAAATATGGAATGCGAATCGCCGCGAACAAAACTTCTGGTTTCGAATTGGTGACGGTGAGGAGCAAACGCCTCTTGAGACAGCTGGAATGTCATTCCAACGTGCCTCAAACTTCGAATATCTTGGTTCCATAATCAAAGACACCGGTGAGCCAGACGGAGCAATAATCACAAACTTAACCAGGGCAAAAAGGCACCTCATACGACTGCGACCATTTCTGCGCTCAAGACGTCTCAAAAACACCCTAAAAGCGCATCTGGTGGGAATTTTTGTCGATCCTGCAATCACTTACGGATTATCTACTATTTTCTTGAGAGTAAAAGATAACAATCGACTTAAAGCAATATAGAATACGGCTCGCCATATGATGCTTGGGCTGAACTGGCGAAGAGACAAAACTGTTGAAGAACTCCGAAAGGAACTCCCAATGCGTAACCTGGCAAGTCTTATACAGACTAAGAGGTTGAACCTATGGAAGAGCTTAAAGATGGACAAAGATAGCCTGATACTCTCCATACTTAATAGCAACTTTGAAAAAGCCGAAACAAAGAAAGCTTCACATACAAGGAACTGGATGCTTCAATTATGTAATTAAGGATGCGAAAGAAATATGGCAAGAGCATTCAGATTCATGGCTACTAGATCCAAAAAGGCCCTAAAGTTCGAGACAAAAATTACACACCTGGACTGGTAGGAGAAAGGCAACGTGATATTGCCTGTACCAACGCAAACTGCCAAAGGTCCTTCCCCAGAATAAGGGATATGCAATTGCACGTAAAACAAGATCATGAAAAAGAAAAACTTAAAACTGAAGAGATATTGGACCACAGACTAAAGTACCCTCTTACTGACTGCTTTAAAAGATACAAGACTCAAGGGTGGCTAGAAAGACACATAAAGGACTGTCACCCTACGATCGAAATCAGAGAAAAGGAGAAACCTACAGAGGAGAGGAAAGAATCAAACTGAAGTAGAAAAAGTAGAAAAACTGACTAAGAATTGGAAAAATGGTAGAGTGGAAGATAGGAAAAAAGACTGCGATGAAAATCCCTCAGGCAGGATGAAATACACATCTGCTCAATCACGGCTGGGAAGAACTCTATCCCAGGTAGTCCATGAGATGCCGAGAAAAGACAAGCAGGTTGATAAACGTCAAATAACTGCCATATGCTATAATATGCAACTTTATTGTATTTCTGTTGTACCCCCAACAAGTCCTTGGGACTTGCCCTAAAGGGTGGGGAGGAATAAAAAAAATCCACAATACTGACTTCTCATCTGAACTGTGTTCGATACGACGCATACTGATAGCTGAATTGTCTGTTTTTGAAAGTAGTACATTTCGAAAATTTGATATAACCGTGCTTTGCGTTTTTTTATTAGTAGCAATGAGGTTAGATTTCTCCAGGGTAATAATAAATTGACGGAATATTAATACTTCTATAAATTCCGAAGGACTTACTGCCAAGTTTTCTCCAGATTGATAGCTGCTTTCACTATTTCCATTTTGCAAGTTTAACGGAATTTTTTCAAAAATTTGGTTAAAATTGTTAATCGTTTACGTGAATAATGACCTCTCAAAGCACTTGCAATATTTAAACATCATTTTAGAAGGAGTTAACGATCTCCCTTAACTTTATATGACTGAAATTTTTGGATCTAGTTTTAACAAACTTTTTTCTTTAAATGCCACTGCATACAATGTCAGAGCTAAGTGTGGTGCACCACCATAAAGAATCAAATAAAATAATAAAATTACACCCCTCAGTTAGTCTGAAAAATAAGTTGCAATCCATTGCAAGGCATTTTAAGAATAGTGAAACAATAATTTATTATTTATTTATTTACTCCCCGCTCATAAGGGCAAGTCTCAAGGACTTATTGGGGGTGCAAGATGTAGCGTACAACAGTTAACACAGAAGACAGTAAAAGCTTTTATCGACGCCTTCGATCCTCTGTTTACTTCTCTGACATGGTTTCATTTTATAGGTAGCAGTTCAACTTCACAGAACTCTATCCCAGGTACTCCACGAGATGCAGCAGGAGAAGTGAATGCCGTTGCGCCACACAACCAAGCCGAGATAAGACCAGCTTGTTGATAAAATTAACTGCCTGCTCTATGCTATAATTTGTAACTTATTGTATTTTTGTTGTACCCCCAATAAGTCCTTGGGACTTGCCCTAAAGGGTGGGGAGGAATAAAAAAAAATTTCGGTTCCTGAAGAACGGAAGTTAGATTGTGGATTTAGTTCGATAGATCTCGAACGTCAAAACTGATTTTGGACCTTATAAATGAAAGAAACTTGATTTTTAGCACCTGATTTCCATTGATTTGGATATCAGGTTGCTTAGAAGTGATAAAGACCTCGATACCTCGGAATGTCATTCGAATGCTTCCTTTCAGCTGTGTAAGAAGAGAGATTTGGTCGAAAAACTGTGATTTTGTATTTAACAAAATGACCGTTTTGGAGGAAACAGTTGGAGATTGCTGAATCTAGACTCTATCTACCTGTCGGCACTCACTACGAATTGGACGCTAAGGAAGCACCTAGAACGGTTTTCAAATTGTTAGGTGCTTCGCCACATTTTTGCACCACAAACACAAATAACTGGACTACAGTGTGAATTTGGTCAAAAGAGACGCGCCTACAGGCTTTGTGGTTGTCGACAATGCTGGTGTAGTTTGTAGTGGCTTTTTGAATTTCACTTTAACTTCCGCACACACTAACCTCTATAGAAGGTGAACCGACTTACATTGTATGATTGCAGGGCAGTGAGCCTATGTATTCATGGAGAAATTAATTTGTTCGCATTTGCATTGTAATCGCAATGCATGATAGTCTCACACTGAGCTCCTTCATTTGCATGTCTTAGAATTCGTCATCTCACTTTATGCGGTAGATCTTATCTGTAAGAATAACTTCGGTTATTTCAATGACCCTACTGCTCGTTGCGTAAGATCCAAGACTTGGTTAAATGAAACATTCAACTTTTAGAAGTGGTTTTTCTTTTTCCTCCTTAATTTTGACCGTTTTCATTTCTTACTTTGTATCGATTACGATAAAAGATATGTTGACAAGATCTTCTTAGTATGAAATTATATTGTCATTTCTAAAATGCCCCTCTCTCCCAGATTAAGCTAACAAGTAAATTGTAAAACATTTTATTTAAGAAGCTCAACAAAATTGATAATAATTGGACCAGTAAATACAAAGAACATCAATTATGTTCTCTTGAAAATATTGAGTGAGATCTTTCTCCTCATCGACATCGAAGGCTCAAGTCTAGGCAGCACGTAGCGTTTATGGTTGTCTGCATTTTTAGTCAATAGCTATTGCCTTCTAATTGTGGGATGCTTCAACAGAAATGGAGCAGTCAATATCACCCTGCCCAAAGTCATTTAATTGGTGATCGAGCCAGCCGTCTTCCACTATGTACGTCAGTTGGCTGTCAAAACAATAGGGTGCTGAATTGCACAACCTTTTCCATACCAAATCTTTTGCCATGGGCTGAAATTCGCCCAAGGTAGGAAGTAAGTCCATTTATTTTTCAGCATGCAATGGTGATTTCAGTGAAATTCTTAGCCAGGAATGGTTAAAAATCGTAATTTTTCATTTAAAAACGCCCTAGCCACAGTTATTATAGAACGATCTTGCGATTTAAGTGGATTATCCGTGAGGGAAATGAGACCATTTTCAATGACCGCTATTTCAATCAGGTTTTATTTACCTTTCTTTTATTTGCTCTCCACCCATTTGGGCAAGTCTTAAAGCCTTATTGGGGGTACAACATAAGCATAATACCTTACACAAGAGATAGCGCACAACAGTCAACAAAAAAAAACAGTGAAAGAGTTTATCGACATCCTCGGTTACCTGGTCACTTCTTTGGCATGGTAGCAGTTCCACGTCGTAGTGGCGCTCCGTGTGTACTCGGCACTGTTAAGGGCAGACAATTTTCATACCTTCGCCAGATATCTTTTCAAATTTCTGGAGGAGATTCCATTCACTGCTACATACATATGTTTTCCACTGTCCAGTTTGAGACCATGAATCCAGGTATTTGCGTCGTGCCTCGTTTACCAGGCTGTACGAAGTTGTACTTCTGCTAGCATAATCCAATTACATACGTCCGGTGGATGATTAGGCCTAACTGTACGCCCCTTTCATTAGCCTCCAGAGTTGCCACTGGGGTTACCGTTGATCACCACGTAGAGGTTGAGGTACGATTGACTGCAGGTTACATAATTTTCACCAAAACTACTATGGGACCCGGCAACTCAATCGCTCAGAACGAAAATACATCAGGTATTATCCACATGACGATCACTTATAAAGTGTTTTATAGTAAATAATAATAAATAATCACCAAGAGTAAACGGGTTCTAAAATACTAGTACAATTAACCCGAATCAGTAATTGATAAACTTTTATGCCATCGCAATGCTTTGAGACCAAAAAATGAGACAAATGCTCCTTTAGCATTAAGATAATAAGCATTTTTATACATTGATAATGAATCAAGTTTGGTTATCAAACTTTGTAAATGTAGTTGGGCCTCTTTGATTTATACGAATGCACCTTTCTGACGTCATTCTGTAAGGCATTAGATCAAAGCGCTCACTTCAGAGTGTTCTCGCTGGCTATCATATCTTCCTAGAATAATTTTTTTATTAGCAAGGAGTAAGGCTAGAGGTTTACAGACAGTGTTTCTTCAAAGTCCCATTACCTGAGACGTTGATTTTACTGACAACAGAAAAGCGCTGTTGTAACTTTCCATATGAATTCCACTTCGTATGAGGCAAAACTTAGTTATAGTGCCTCTAATTCAAAGCGATATCCAAATTAGTGCATCTTTTGACTTAATCAGGATGCGAAATGGAACAAAAATATCGCAAAAACCAAGGGATCAAATTTAATCAGAGCCCCAGAATAAACTATTGCTGTTAAATTTACTAAGGCAAAAAAGATGTCCCTGCCTATTTAAAAGGCTGATGTCTGTAATTATCTTGAACCAACTGCAACGCTTTCAATCCATTTGATGAGATTCATGGTAAGTTGGCTGTATAAGGTTAAATTCACAAATCAGTTGGATGTAATTAAAGTACGATTTAAAAGTTTAGCGTAAAGAAAAATAGAGATCAAATGAAAAACAATTCTTATTTGGTTTTCTAGTAAATCGAAAGAAAAAACTAGTGCGCTTGCAGATATCCACATGGAACTATGAGGCAACATCTGGCATCGTTAAATGACGAGTGATTTTAATCTAAGTCAAAAAAAAATTTTGTCATGAAGTGATCGCATTTCATGACTTTAGAAAATTTGACAAGTTGCGAGGCCGGTAAAATGAAATAAAGCGAGTTATCCATACCTTCCCTTCGATGAAAAGAATTATGCTTGCATATCGATTTTCATCCTAAATTTAACCACAACTTCTAATGACGTCTCTACTAAGTTAAAAAAATTTCTTATTGATTTAAGACAAAAACTCTCTTTCAAACTGCCCTTGGTTTGTTTTAGCGGTCTGGAAATCACGTACATACATAAGCCGCACTATTGTGATTGATTTCATTCGAAAATAATGTTCAACAAGAACAGGAAAGAGATTGAATTACATATTCATCTTGATGGAGGATGGCGTCCGGAAACTGTATTTAAGTTTGCAAAAAAAAGAGGAATAAGTTTGCCTTGCTCAAACGCTGAAGAATTTGCGAAACATCTTATTATTGATGAACCAAATAGTCTCTGCTCATTCTTGAAAATGTTCGACCATTTGATTATTCCAGTCAAAGGGAATAAGGCGTGTTTTCTTTAACGCTATCAACGACTTATGAAATCATGTCTTTATCAAGGTTTATGCTTTTAGGAAGCTCTTCACCAAGTCACGTCCGATTTTGTAGAGGATTGCGTCAATAGGGGTAGACTTTGCTATGTTGAGCCAAGATTCTGTCCTTATCTTTTTGCTGATGACAATCTGAGCGTTGAAGAAGCTACCGAAACCGTTCTTTCATCAATGGAAAAGGCTGCACATAAACATGATCTGCAGTGGCGAGCCATCCTCTGCATGATGCGCCAAAATCCCGAATGGTCGGATAAAATCGTTGAATTAGCATTGGACAACAGGCATAAAGGGGTTGTGGCTGTTGATGTTGCCGGTAGGCTGCTCTGTTTTAATATTAGAATATCTTTATTTCAATTCCGATTTCGAAATTCCCAACATCTCTCACCAGTTTATATTAAATTAAATAGTTACTTCCTGTCACATTTAATGCTAGTATAAGTCAACCTCCACCGAAATTGTAATATTTGGTTTCCGATTTACGCATTTTCCTAAAAATTCACGTTAAATATCACTTTGGTATTTGCATGTTTTCTTTTTTTGGTATTACTATTTACTTTGGAATATTAATTTATCAGTTGCTTCCTCACCATTTTAAACTTGGTTAAAATGTATGAACAAGATGCATGTTTCAGTGAACGCTAAATATTACTATATAAGCAAATTAATGGAAGAAGTTTTATGTTGCCATAACAAATAAAATCAACAACCCTAATATTAGAAGATGGTACTGAAAATAAAATACCATCAAGGTTCGTAAAGTTTATTTCAATCGTCATTTATTTTGACCTCGTCGTAAATCTTTCAAGTTGAACTACCACGATTTTGATCTTTCTATGGACGATTAACACTGCAAATAATAAATTAAAGTTTACCTTTTGACTAGCTTGACTATCGATTCGGCTAGATATGTGGCCTTAGCTCTGGACACGTCTAAAATGGTCTCCTGCTCCGTGTTCTCTGCAGCTTATCAAAATGTTTTTGATTAATTATTACGCCTTGAGTTCACACTAAAGGAGTCCCGTCGCTGTTACTTATTTCATTGCATTATAATTTGCGCAATCACCATGTTCTTCGCGTTCATTCATAAGTCAAGCACAGCTGCTGGACTAACTTTCCGCAGATATGTAACAATGAGGTAATTTTTTTAATGATCGACCTCTGTGTAAATCTTTTTCTAGGTGACGACAAACAATGCGATGGAAAAAATACTGATGTGCGTATAAAAGCAGCCTTTAAGAAGGCTCACGAAGCTGGTCTTCACTGTATTGCTCACGCTGGCGAAAACGGCTGTGCGGCTTCTGTGACAGAGGCTGTTCATGAAATGTACGCCGAGCGAATCGGACACGGTTACCACATTCTGGATGATGAAGCCGTCTATGAAGACATGAAAGCCAGGAAAATACACTTTGAGGTGAGTTCATTCTTCTAATGTCTTACAAAGTGGCACTGGTAATCACACTGTCTAAGGGGAATAATATTGCTTTTATGGGAACGCAAATTTTAATGCTTTGATGACCTTTTTTAATTTTGCTGTGAGCATATATTACTGCCGAAATGATTCACAGATGATGAACTAAGTTTAAATTTCCATTCTCATTTTCCCAGTACCGATTATAAAGCTTTCCAATGGCGCAATACCCTCGTGAAGTATTAGTCAAAACAGTAAGGATTCTTCTATTATGCCACCAGCATTGCAGAGACAGATAATAATAACTATTGTTTGTTGAATTGATTGATAGTTTTATTTAAAAGTTGCTCTTAAGCGGTATTCGATCAGTGTCTTCAAATGTCGCTCTGAGTTTTCAGTTCATCGAAATGTCTAATTGCTTTGCAACATGTGCTTGTATCAAGAATAGAGTCCTGAATGAATGATTTGCGTCTTTAGCAAACGGATCGACAAAACCGGCATTCGTGTCCACTTCGACGATAATTTTAGTGCACGATCGGTGTAAAGTTTACCGAAACATGCCAGATGTAGTGATTTATTTCCTCAAAAGAGGACAAATCTCCCCATTTTAACGACTTTTTTTTCTTTGAACAGAGAAAATCTTTGAAAATTCTGAGGGGCATGGGATCAATACCATGGCTTATAACTAAGACATTCATACCCATTATTTGGAAATAAAATGTTGCATTTTTAAAGCTTGCATCATGAATATTTGAAATGCATGCATGCTACCCTTACGGATTTGCCACTCCCCCATTATTTCAATGCATTCATGATATTTTAACGTTTTCCATTTTGTCATTATTAAACGAAGTTATGTTACGCCCATATTTGTGCAAAACGGCTGTATTTTATCAATGACGCATTTTGAATAAAACCTTCACGCACTTCTCCTAAAAAGGCGGAGTTCCACAGCTATATATAATTGCTTTTACACGCAACAGATTTGCATGACATCAGTATCTCTTAAGAGCCTAGTTACACCTTAATCGAGATGACGGACTTGGGGTTCTTTATCGATGTGATAATGTAGTTGAATCAAAATAGTGACTCAATGTCAAATCCACTTGACTATGGTAATGGGGCCCAGTGAAGAAGAAAATTCGACTGCTTTCCAACTAGGAGCCTTATGTTTTACTGTGGCATTCAGTCTGTGAGTTTTTATTTGCCTCAGTCCGAACTGTGGCAAATGAGCTATCAGGTTTTCTACTAAGACTCCACCCATTCTACGTATTTTTGGCGGGTTTTTTTTCGCAACTGTGCAAAAGTACTGCCAGTCGCATTCCTAAAAGTCAATTTTTAGCTAAAATGCTACTGCTGGTATTAAGACTGCACCTCTAAACGCTATCGGTTAATAAAACCAGAGGTTCTGCTACTCATTTTATCGGAGATACTTATCGTTACATCTCAATTTAATCAAAATCATTTTGTGCATTTTGCGGCAAGAATTTGCTTCCTGATTATATACCACTGGTAGGTCGATTGTCTCACTATCCGCAAACCTTGGAAACTAAAACACAAAATGGAAAAATTATATTTTATTTTAGGTATGTCCTCTATCTAGCCAACTAACGGGCTCAGTGCAGGGGGAATGGAAGGATCATCCAATAACTAAATTCGAGCGAGATGGCATCAGTTACTCGATTTCCACTGATGATCCGACAATTACAGGACAATGGCTGTCGGCTGAAAAGCGCATGCTGGCAATAAACAGTGTTTTAGAGTATCATCAGTTCAAGGCCGAGAGTATTCGCGCCGCCGAGGCCAGCTTTTTGGACGATGACGCTAAGAAGAAGCTTATTCAACACATTAAAGAGTGCTACAAAGATTTCTGAACCCTTCCCATTAACTAATAATGTTGTCTCTGATGATTTATGATAACTTTCGGTTACGTCGCTTATGTGATTAATTGATTTAAACACACAAGACTCTGTGAGCTTGAGCGATATTACAAAATCCAATTCAACAATTAGGAAAATGTCTGGTACCCGTTATACTTGTTGAATACAAGCAATATTTCGCACTACTTACTAGTTTATAAGTAATTAAGGCTGAAAATTTCACATTCCCCGCCGAATTCATGCTTATTTACTACCCTTCAATGAATTGTAAAGAAGCTGTGGATGCTTTTTGTTTCACATAGAATTAGTAGCTCTTCTAACGATCAGGTTCTTTTATTTCTTTGCAACTGAAACTCCCTTTCGCTTGTGAAGTGTATTAGACAACGCTGAGCTTCATGTACGTTGAAGCGGCCATAGACATAGCATACGGCCGATTTTACTTTTTTGGAGTTCATTTCCCTCCGATCCTTCGCATTGGCCCCATCAAATTCGACTATCATGATTCGTTTCTCGAGATCGAGAAAGCTCCGAGGATTTAACACTCAGAGATATCGTCCCTCTCCATCTACCATTTATATGCATTCGTTTGAATAGGAATGTGAGCGACAAGATTTTATGCGCTCTAAATTTATCTTGATTCGCACTACTTTTCTTAAAATTAAGTTTGCCAATTTACGTACAGACGTCCGGAGTTTAAGTGTCCTCCGCTAAGCTGGAAATAAGCCGAAGTCTTGACGTTATTTTCGCAAAAAAATGTTCAGAGAGCATGTAATTGCAGCTTTTCAAGCTTTGAATCGTCTTTTTATCCGAGCGGCTGCAATAAATTTGAATTAATGTTAAAGAAGCACTAAATTAACTAAATTTAAAAACTTTAGCGAAGATTTAACTAATCACTTTTGAGACACTTGGGAAATCGCTTTATCAGTGATTCTCAGATCTCCTCTAAGTAATAGCCGAGATAAATAAAGGAGTGTACTCTGCCACTGGCCGAAGCAGAGAACTACGACCTTATATCCAGATTAGATGGTCTCTGGACAATGACATGAATTGTTTATATCAATACCTAAAGAGGCGTTATCAAAGAAGCGCGATCTGCCTAGAAGTAAACCACACAACTCGTTGTCGTAATAGGATTCAACATAAAAATGAACATGAAAAACTGGCAAGATATGAATATTTTAGGACTCCAATTGGAAGGTTGTTTGACTACTCGAGTAATCCAACCTTACTTCTGATAATTCCAAGCTACTTTTCGGTATACTAGATGAGTTTTCAGAGGTAACATGACGGTAAATGTTTTCTTCCAAAAAGACCCGAGTGAACATCTCTGAAAAACTTTTGATCTGCAGAGCTGCTACTGATACCGAAGTCGGAGTTTATTGTTTTGTACAAAAAAAAAATAACTGCCAATATTGCAGATGCCATGGTCACTGATAAAAGACAAACTAAAGTTACTTCATCTCAGGGTGCTTAAAAATTGTGTAATTTATGCTCCCAAATCATTGGTATGAATTTCACCATTGGAAACCAGACGATCCTGACTATTGCAGATTGGTGCAGAAATGCTGCTTTTCCAAAGCCGCAGCTCATGAGGTTCAGAGCTTCGGCAAAACTTCATCTACCAGTGCTCATTTAGTCCTCAGTTTTGTTGCTCTAGATTCCTCCTCAGCTTCTGTAGATCAGCGTTAAATCTAAAAATGCGATGCTCTGTTAATCGAGGGCCTCTCGTCAGTATCTCGTGAAGCCGGATCAGACGCCACTGGATAGTCGGTTGCGAGGTTGTTGTTGGCTCTAAAGGACTAGCTGCTCGTTATTAGCAGAGGATCTTTATCCTATATCAAATGATTTCTCTTCCACTTCTCTGAAAAGTTTGTAGCTCTTTCGGTAATTAATTTGCCCCAACTTAGGCGAATGATAGCTACACATATAGGCCTACCATCACGTGAACAACTGCTTGTGACGTTTTGGAAGAATGAAAAACCATCTGCACATTTT
Source organism: Moniezia expansa (assembly GCA_019097775.1). NCBI lineage: Eukaryota > Metazoa > Platyhelminthes > Cestoda > Cyclophyllidea > Anoplocephalidae > Moniezia > Moniezia expansa. The sequence continues at coordinate 1,404,661 of JADFDV010000062.1, read as the reverse complement.
TCGCATTGTCCATCACTTATCCCAGTCCTATTTTTGAAGAAGCGGAGGAACCCCAAATAGAAAATTTTACAATATAAAGCATTCACGGTTTATTCATTGGTATAAATCCACTGATGTATAGTGAGACTAGATGTAGATGCTAAAGGTCTCAATGATTGGTGTCGACGAGTGTCTACTTCGAATGCAGATAGAAAATTGATTGCCGACCAAGGGTTGCCAACCTAGAACGATACGGACGAGGCCAACGTCACTTGCTAGCCTTGGCAGCAATGTTACTATCCATTGTCAATGATGCAGGCGCTAATGATTACGTGTAACCACAATACAGAAACTGCCAATCGAACCGGAGTTGCAGTGTTTCACTAAAGGCCTTTGTGTGAGTACTTTATTACTTCGACAACAAACTCTGGATGACGTTGAAGCCACCCACCTCCGAACACAGCGGGACACAGACGTTGGGCAGACAAATGTCAGAAGAAAAGTTCTTAGGTAATGTTTCCTAAATCAGAACTATGGATACTAATTATAAATCGACAATTAGAAGACCAAGAAAAGGGGAAATGAACTCGTTTGCTTTAAGCGCAATAGAACTTGTTTCTAGCGTTCGCGTTGATCAATCAATTTCCTCACGAACGTGCACGATCGCTGTACTTTCCCGCAGCAATTGGCATCTACTTTTTTTATCCACATCTGCTGGCTCGATCCCACCTTCACTGTTAGACATTTCTCAATCAGTGAATCGGTCATCTTTTATTAACCTACTCAAGTACAACTAGCTAATTGTAAATCATATTCAATGTATTCAAACTTGGACACACAAATATTGCAATACATTACAAAGCAGAAGAACCAGCATCAACGACGGGAGCCTGAAACAGATTTTCTTCACTTCCCTCGAACTTGTGACGGAATATGGCAAGAAAACGGGAAGCTGTAGCCTCACATAGTGAGACCCACAGCATGGCGGTCAGCCAGCCGGGTACGAAATGCACGCAGGTAACCAGCCATCCAACATAGACGTGCGTTTCCCTAAGAAGAGCCAACTGATTGTCAGAGAGTCTCTCAATGGGTGTCTGGGAGAAGAGCCAGGCCAAAAGAATACCATGAAGAAGGTAGCGAATCGCCTGTGCCACCAGACTGCTCACAAGCTAAGAAAATATGCATCAGAGAAGCAAGTATGTGGTAGCTTACGTCATGATAAAAAACGTAATAAGGAATGAGATCGTTCTTTAAAACTCTAACGCACTTTTACGCTTAGACTAGCATGATTTGATTTTGATAATAAAAAAAGTGCGGTTGCAAATGAAGATCAATAGCAAGAGATTCACCGATGTTCCAAGCTGGCTTCTATCAGACTCATTCCGCTCTCGCTCGAGGGCTTTAACTCTACGCTGAAGTTTTGAATACGCGGAAAAATTATCCAACATATTGAGTTTTCTCATTTTTTGTCGAAGGCTACGAAGTTCCGAATCACGCCTCTTTGCAGCTGCACGCCTAGCTCGACAAGAAGGGAGAAGGCATACAACGATCTTTGGGATAACAACTGGGAGAATGATACCAAAGAAACGAACGAGAAGAATAGTAGCAAGGCAAAGAGAGAGGTAATGGATCCAGGCAGTGTAAACATCAGATTCACTGGTTATTGGAATCGCTGAATTCACTTGGACCATTGTAAAAATCGTTGTATATCTAAATTTGAAACAAAGTAAAAGAACATGGCATATATCAAAAATTCAGGTGGATGCATATCATACCTCGCTTTCTAGTGAACGAGAAAGAAGTTGGGTCTCAGAAATCCTACTTAAAAGGCCCCTAACTTTTGAAAGACGAGTCTGAAAGCTTTCAGTTATCAGGTAGAAAAGTTTAGCGCTTTCTTTTCGATACTCAGAAAGAAGATGCTTAGTGGCTTCGTCTTGAACTTCAAAAGAAGCTTCCTCAGCCGGTAAAGAATTAATTAAAATCTCGATTTTCTTAGCCGAATCCGCTATGCTGATAGCGTACTTGTGGGCAATATCTAAAAATTATAGCAATTAGGACGGTAAGTCGAAAAAATACCTTCGCTAGTTTGGCTCTGTAAAAGTGCTTGCGAGTCCGGGTTGGAAGCCCACTCCTTTTCCCTACGTCTGCTGTGATTAAGATCGCGAAAAAAACTAGGCTGTGCAAGTTGTTGAATAACACCTATTGCGTTGTACAAATTTTCAGCCTGTAAGTTTACAGCGTCCTGCAGTTCTGTCAGGCGATCAGCCATGTGCGGCTCTAAACCAACGCTTCGACTAGCGCATTTTATAGCTAACGTAAATAAACAAAATAAAGACTATTTTTTTGCACCCGATGATTTTTCTGATAAATTCACAGACAGTCATTTACGGAACGATTAAAAGTTATAGGTTGATTATTAAGAAGAAGGGAGAGGGCGTTTAATAGACTGCCCACAAAAAGACCCTATCAGCCAACTATAAAATAAACATCCCGATAAATGATAAACATGCGTGGATTTTCATGAATATACTTAAGGTATTTCTCAACTGTACTTACGTGTGTTACGTACCTGTTTTTTGTAATCCATCATTTTAGCACATCGTGAAGCGGGATTCGCTTATTTTTTCTATTTACCAGGGAGATTTTAAATGAAAAATGACGCTTGTAAACTATTAAAAAATGTTCAAACCTTCCACGTACATGATTCCTTAAAGCTTTGCATAAATATATATGTAAGCCTTTTGTAAATTCGTTGAAAACTCTGCAGCTAAATTCGAAACAATCTGCAGTCCAATAGCCATCCTCCTGGCCATGCCACTTTATTTTATGTTAATAAATACTAAAAACTCATTTAGACTGCTAGTTAATACCAGGGATTTCACCACAGTAGGCGCATGGCATTGATTTTCTTGAGGCGAGGAAAAGTACCATAGAAGTAATCATGTTTTAGAAGCATGATCACAGCCTCATTTAGAATACAGACAATAATTGCATTTGCGGGGGACCTTTTATGGTCATTTAAGTACAGTGTAGGATGAGAAAATTTTTAATGTACAGAGCAGAGGAATAATATGTCGAAACATGGCGCACATGGTTGAAATACTGGGAAAAGAACAGGAGGGTTGCAAAAAAATATGGAATAGAGAACAAGTCATTGCTTTAAAATGATTACTTATTAGTGGAAATCAGATCATTCTTACGGTTGCAAATTGGGTGAATGTTTCACCATCTGGATAAATTTAGTTCATTAATAGGAACTTGTGTTACAATCAAAGATTCTCACATCAGTAAGTCACCTAAAGCAGTAAGTTGCTTTAAATACAGACACTCACAAGCTGACTCAATTTTTGATATTAAATTTGCAGGATCATGCAATATTTCTTGAGCTAAACTATAAATTTTCCATTCGAAATGGAAGGTTATACTTAAACAGTTAGTCTTCAAGGATCTCAACAAATGTCTGTATTTTCACTCTTCAAAGTAATAGCGGCGTATTCGGAAGGTTTGGCTTCTTATGACCTGACCTTTGACGATGTCGTGTGCGCACGTTTTTGAAAAAAAATATTTAGTATTACTTCCATTGTTAGCATTATGTGCTTTAAATCCTTCCTATTTTGTGTTTCAGCCCCTCATTCGAAAATGGATTTTTATAGAATGTCCACTGGCATGCTCCAGCAAAAGCTTGATTCATGCATACGACTGAAAACTCAGTAGGTGGTTTTTAGTATTGTCATTCGCGTCTTGTACTTGATAGTATTGATCATTATTATTTAACAGGAGGGCGCATTTACTTCCAGATGGTGGCAAGAAGCTGGACGATGCGATTGATCTTATCCATTCTATTCTTGTCCGCAAAAAATGTGTTCTTTCTCCTGAGCTTCATCCAGTTCCAATCACTAAAACTTCTTCTATTAAAAGTTATACTCAGAATAATATGCGAATGTCGGCAGAAGAAGTGGATGAATCCGGAGGCGAGGACCTGGTAGACATAACTAGTGCGCTAAGGTCTCTGGACATTAAAGATGACGGTATTGAATTTGAAAATGAGGATCTATCTAAATTTCCAGACGATCCTCTCTCTCAACAAGAAATAGATCAATTTATTGCCATGTGTAATCTTCCTCCTAATTGCTGCTCCGATCAAGTTTGCTGCCACCCATTCGCATTTCTTCTTGACCTTATTGGTCCTGATTGTGTTTGTCTCAGAGTTGTTGATTGCCTGTAAGAATGATCAATTTTTTCATGATCGTTGGAACGCTTCCATATAGCACATCCTTTTTCTGCGCTTAAGGAATCTGGGAAATACTTTTACCCGTTATGGCACTCCGTCCGTGTGGAATACAAAATTCAAAGTATCCAAAAACGAGGCAAAAGATGACTGTTTCTGTGAAATATCTCACCCTGGATCGGCAGTAAAAGATCTGTGGCTTTTCGTTCGCAAAGCTATGGCTAATGTGAAGTATTGGCCGGTATTTGTATTCCACTCGGAAGAGAGTTTGAGGAACTTTAGGGCGTTATTTTGCACTTCCAGCGTCCAGCATTATCCGGGTGCAAAGTATATACCCCTCAGTTGCAGATTTGTGGTGCGCGAGATGGCAGAATCGTTTATGTAGGTCTTTACCATTTTGAGCCGTAGTATTTTACATAATCCATCTTATTTCGTGTTTGACTGAATTTAGTTAGTATGAGCCTTTCGAGTGTGATTTCCTTAAGGACTTGATTGAACCTGCTTGATGATATGCTTTTATTTGTGAAAACCATATCAGAGAAGTTTACTCAGCATGGCTTCCTGTAAACTTGAAGACCATTCATTCATATGCTGAACTCTACTTTAGAAATACGGCCATATACATTTGATCTCATGGTAGGGCAAGATCTGTCGATGTATTTTAATAATTCAAATAATTTTGGGTCACTCTTTTTCTTATCACCTTTTTAGTTGCTATCTTTGCAGGCCAGGCTTATCAAAAGATTTACATATCAATCCCACTACTGCAGCTTCATCACTTTTCTTGCTTTGATCCTTCATGTTGAGGCAAGATTTTCGAATCGTGCCACTCAGGGTTGCTGTTCGTTAACATCCGATAATGTGATTTAGGAATGTCTTATTTCCCTTTTCAGCACGTGTCTGGGCGATAGTTTTCATCGGCCTTGAATCCACTCACAGATTGTGCTGATTTTCCCTTCTCGAATTTTTATCGATTTAGCAATCTTCACTGATCCCATATCTTTAAGTTTTTTTATGCGCAACTTCTATATTTTTTTCAAGTGGAAGTATGAATTGGATCTGTGTTGAACCATGGTCTCGTAGTTAGATTGATATTTCGCCTCTCCATAGAATATCAGAGGCTCAAAAGCCTCAATTTCTGAATGTGTTTGATAGCCTCCGTAAAAGTCCAGTCATATATTTTAGCGTTCTTATTACGTGTTCTCATTTAATTGGATTAGAAAACATCATGTCACTCGGGTGATAGGCTGGATCAAAGGCTCCCAATATCTTATACCTCGATGACAACTGCACACATAGGGAAGCTTTCATAGCGCTTGTTTCAATCTGTTCGGGTAAATTTGCCATGTGTATCCGTATTGACAGTGGTCCCTTGCTGAGTCTCCTATGGTAGTGCATATCCACCATCCGGTGATCATCCAATTTGACTTCTTAATATGCAATGTTTTGTCATGTGACCACCTAGCACCAAATTTTGATGTTAGATTCTCAATGGCAATTGGAAGTGGCTTGGTTACGCCTTGGTCAGTGTTGGCTGTGAACTTGGGGTGAATTATCTTTACATCGTTTGCCTGGAAATTGTATGAAGTTGATCCCGCTGATTCATGCTTTGTCGTCGAATGCTCTATTGCTACCATATCTAATTTAGTCGTTTACGGTTACTTAGTAGTTCGATTGGTATTGTAGTCTGGATATGTTTCGGCAACTTTATTCTACTTTGTATATCCGAATTATTGATGCTCATAATTAGTTTGATTATTTTGGTAATAAAACCTAAACCTGTACACGTTTACTATGTGTAAACGAAGTAATGCATTTTGGCCATCCCTCTGAAGGACACCATTAACCAATTTGTAGGTGATTGTCTTCGATCGCTATATTCCCTTTGCACAGTGTGGTAGCTTCTGATTTTTTATAGAGCTAGAGAATTCGTACAGGAGGCGAATCGTCAACCAGGAGCTATAAATGAATCGGATGATGGGCTAGCTGCTCTTGCAGAAAGCTTCTCTAGAGAACATATGACTGCTCTAGCGTTGAGGAAGATGAAACCCAAGTCGGTTGCGTGGCTGAAGGTAATTACCTTGCGCTTTCCCGATGCTTACGAACACATCATTCGACCGAAATGGCATTATTTTACAGGCACCTCTGAATTACCGCGCCTTTCTCCATATTTCGAAGATCCCTACTGACGTGGTGACCTCGATTCCGCCCTATTTGCCATCTGCGTTACTCAAAGTCTCTGTAGATCGACCTTACGAACCCCAAACAGCTACAGTTCCGATTTTGAGCTCTTTTGAGGACTCTTTTCTCCAACACTTAGCTGTTACTGGCTTTATACCCCAAACTCTCTCTCTTTTGGCTGCAAAGGGTGGCTGGCGCGGATTCGCCGGCCTTCTCTCTGCCCTTGGCATTTCAAAAGCGTCCCCTGAACCATTAGCTAATCTTTACCGTGGCTTCACGAAAGTTAATCGGTAATTCCCGCGATTGTGACCACTAAAATTTGCTTACTGAGAAGTGCTTATAGTGCAGTTGTTTTACTTTGTCCTAGCGGATTGGCGATAAACGCAGACCTTTATAAGGAGGACGCCAAAAAGGCCTCTATTAAGGATCTCTGGAATGAAGTCCCGCGAAAGCTGAAATTTCTTTGTGAACCTCCACCCATGCACTCTGAATTGGTAGGACCCTTTTTCGATTTAAAACCGTCTAACTCTGCGTTCTAATTTAATCGATGTCATTTCATGTAGCCTGAAGATAAAATAAGGATAACAATGCCACCGGCAACTGATAAGCTGTTAAGGTAATTCCTCTCAATGCTCAGCTGTTATTCTACTTCGTTCTCTGCTCTTAGGTACCGTGAAGACCGCTTGGATGACTCTGATGATTCTTTGGACCCGGAAGTGGATGACTGTATATGACTTCGTGCTATCCAGTTTTATTTGAGAATATTCAGTGGCTTTTCGTTTTCCATTTAGATCTCAGTGAAGAATGTATAAAATTTAGGGACGGAATTAAATTAAAGGAATGTGTGGGGAACGGATGGGGGATATTTCGGGGACCAAAAAGAGCTTAGGGTGTGGCTTAGTCCACACGGCCTGACCACCCCTCTCGGCGGTTGCAGGAGGGCTCCGCCACCCCCCTCGTCTTCTCTTACGCTAGTGGCTACACAGCGCGTAGGCGCGGTGCCCTCTTATAGGCAAATCAATTGCCGTAGGTCATCCGAGTACTGCTCTGCTCCAAGATGTCATTGTCTTGATGGCTTAAGGTGAGCTTTGTGCGCATTCTACGCAAACTATCACCCCGTACAGTTTTACCACACAACCAAGGTGGAGGGATGCCTCTCGCATCACGGTCGTGACCCGCACGCGCAGTCCCACGCAGAGCAGTGCCTGCTCGCTAGAACGATCTAGATATTGAGGTCAATCGAACGGCTTTAATCACGCCAAACCCACGGACCGATTTTCGTTATTCACATTGCACGTAAATGAAAGCCTGGTTCTTTATTTCGACCCTCTCATGAAAGGACTAATGGGAATGTTAAATTTTAGAGTATAAATTTAGATCAGGAGAAAAGCTAGCCACCGCGCTTGACAAAGCATTTAGTTGTTGTTTGCGGCCTGAAGGATACGCAAAATATAGAGAAAGAGGTTGAGGACATCCAGGTACAAGGTTATGGCGGCGGTAATATATTCCTCAGCGGAGAAGCGCTGCATTATCATCTGAGTATCGTAGATCAGTATGAAAGAGAAGAGTACTGCTCCGCCTATGGAGAGGGTCAAGTGCACTACCGAGGAGTAGAAAAAAACCTAAAAAGCGAAAAATATTAGCATTAGCTCGGTGGCTGGATGTCGGTAGGCGTCAAATTAGGTCGACACCCACGTTTGAAATGCCACCAATAAAGAGAGCCAAAAGGAAGCAACCGAGACAGGAAGCCCAGGGTGAAAAGTCGCGTTTAGTTTGCATGGCATACACGGTCAAGCCGATCGTGATTGCCATCGTAATAAAGAGCGCTTGAAGGATCACACTGACATCAAAATATACAACTAGAGAAGATAAAAACATGAAAGTCGAATTCTTACCGGCTAGACCCAGCAGAAATGACTCAACGATCGTCTAGAGTGCGCTGTTAGTAGAAATGACATAACTCACGAAGCTAAATAAAAGGACTAAATTAAGTGGACTTTCATATCTTTTGTAGAGCATGGCTCCCAAAAGAATAAGTGATGAGATCAAGAATCCAATTAGAATATATGGCCTAAATAGAGTTTGAAAGAACGAGTCGAATAGTATAACATACTTGTCGGATAGAAACAGTGATACAGGTGCCTTGAACATACATAAAACTGCTCCGGTTATGCATGTTAGAAGCAGTTGCGCGGAGAGAATGGAATATACCTTCCGAATAAAGCCTAGAAATAAGTGAGCAAAAGTCAAGTTACCCATGCGTATGTAGATGTCTACATCTTTAACACAGTTATTAAATTCGAAGTCATTTTCCAACTTCCGCCCCAGATCTGACCCCATCATTTTTCTAAAGACTTGGCGCCGGTTATGGCAAAAGGAATGCCCCACTGGCCTTGACAAAATTTGTTTAACAGAGGAATTCCATATTCATTTAAATTATATCTTTAAGGTGTGCTATTATTATAATTAGAACAGAACTCAATCCCAAAAATGCAGTGTTACATTTAACTTGTAGCTCAAGAAAAAGTTCAACGGGCTTCTTAAAAACGCATTTATCGTTGATAGCTTTCAGTGATTAAGTCCTCAGGACGCAAAAATGGTTTCTTCATCTGCAGTGTTTGCCGTTGCGAAGTGTAATTCAAATGTTTCCACAACTTAGTGGGAACGTAAATAGAATCGGTAATATTGTATCCAAGACGTTATTAGTAAGTGTACTTGAATTCAGCAAACCAGCTTTTAAAATTGAAGCTTAAAGTGTGAGGTGGTCGATAATGATAAAACCGTATCTTACAATTAAGAATTAACTGTCAACACTTGACATTAAACAATATGATGATTTTTTTTTCTCCCCACTCATCAGGGCAAGTCCCATGGACTTATTGGGGTACAACAGAAGTACAAATAGCTTTTATAACAAATAAGCTCAACAGTTAACACAGAACACAGTTAAAACGTATTTGGACGTGTTCGGCTGTGTTGTCTTTTCTCTGACATGGCTTCGTCGTACTGGTAGAAGTTCAGCTTCGTCGCGGCGCCTCGTCCGTCTTCGTCCGTCTTAACGTCTCCTACCAGAAATTTTTCAAAATTCAGAAGGAGACTCCATTCATTGCTACATGCACGCGCATTCCACATTCCAGTTTGAGACCACGAATCTGGTTATTTACCTCGTGCCTCGTGTTCCAAGCTATAACAAGTTGTTCATATGCTTGCATAATCTAATTTAATACGTCCGGAGGGTGATTAGTCCTAACCGGCCGCCCATCTCATTAGCCCCCAGAGTTGCTCCTAGGGTTACCGGTAGTCACCACGAGGAGGTTGAGAGTAGGTTTGACCACCAGTATGCTGATAATATTTATGCAACGCTGGCCGAGGTTCTAACGACATGCTAACATTTATGCATTGGAGCACGAATACTAACTTGATAAATTGTCTCATTTTGCTAATTTTGAAATAATTTTTTGATATATTACCCTACACGAATGCAGAATAGAGGCAGCACTTAAGTTCAACAATTATTTTAGCAAATTGAAGTAATTCAAAATATACAACAGAGAACCTATTCAATGTCAAGCATATAAATCCTGTATCGATTTCAGAAACATTGTTTCTTCAAAAATGCCAGCGAATTTTGGAAGTAACCGCGAAATTCGCGAGGCGAAATGAATAACTAGCTTATACCGGTCTTTTATTCAGTCGTGTGCGATAGGGGCAATTTTTGGTTTTATTGCACTAACTAATGAGGCCTATAGAGCTCAACAAGCAGTATTCATTGCTCATAGAAACGGATAAAAAAGAACAGGCGTCTTGATTTCAATAATGCACGAAACTAATGTTCGAATACACAGAATAGCCGGGCTTCGCTAGACTATTATTTAAAATATACTCCTCACTCTTTTTAAACAAGTTTATAAGAACCATGTGCCAACTGTGCTGAATTGGGCCATTCCAAGCATAACAGGAAAAAAACAGAAAAATGCAAATAAATGCTTTGGGAACGAGATGGATTTAACAGAATAAGTGGCTCACGCACATGCTTTATATTTTATACGGCTAATCATTGTTTCCTCAGCCAAAAGGGAAATGGAAGCAACATTTCACTGCGCCACTGAAATCACCTTTTAGTTGAGTTTTTTTATGAGATCTGATAACTTTACACCGATTGATATGTTGCGCTTCAATTCCTGAAGTTAAATCACATCCATTTAACCATCTGGTGTATCCAGCTATTAGTAACTCTTTGTGTATTCTCTCCGCATTTATGAAATAATTTCCTTTAAGTTCAACGGTTTAAACCGTGAACGTTGATTTGTTTTAATAGTTTTCAGGCGCCGTTCTTTTATTTACTAGTAGCCCACAAGTAGATTGCATTTAAGGCTTTTCTTTACACTGCCCGTCGTGCCGTGCAGATTCTGACATGCCAATTAAAGTACGTTGGTGATATGGTCTCCATAGGCTATCTAACTCAGCCTATTGTCCGCTCCATTGCATACTGCCTTGTCTTTATTCTGTCTCTTTACATCTATGGTGGATTCAACAGGTAATTAACCGACGTCTATAATTTTTAATCCTTCATTCAATTTACATTTACTATTACCTTTCTGTTTTTGATTTATTAGAAATACGCATAAGAGTATAATCCAGAGATTTATTTCCTCTTTTATCTCCTGTTCACTTATTTTTGTGGATGCCTTGACTTTTACCCAGCTTCCAAATACAAACCCTGTAAGCTCCATCGAGTTTTATGTTGCTTATTGATTTTGTTGTTTTTAAATTTTGTAGTTGCGTTCTCTAAAGTTGTGTTTGTAAATTTTCAAAATTTCCCCGTTTTCTCAGTTCTGTTTCTCTTTTAATTGGCTTTACACAATCACCATTATACCACATCGCACCGAATCCGCGTTAAATCAGTCGTTGTTCGTAACGTTTAACTGTTGCTCTTACGCTTCGAGCACCCTTAGTGATTTAGTTTTAATAATATTTTTGAGAATCTCTAAATTATTGATCCGTGCCTCCTCGTACATTTTCTAGTGGAGCCTCGACTCTTACGATCTTTCGCGTCTCTTCATACGTCGACAGCATCTGCTTTTGGCCATTTGCTTGCCATTTCTTACCACTGCAGTAAGTTCCTCTTTCATCTTCATCTTCGAGTTGTTTTGGAATACCTTGTTATGCTCGATATTGTTAGATATATAATGTCTGTTTATTGGTTTTATCTGAGATGGCTATCTGTATTGTATAAAAAGTTAACAGTTCTCGAGCACGTTGGCCTTTTTCGAAATCGTTTTTTTCATCTATCGGCCAACAAAAAGTTGCTTTCCAAAACCAGGTTAGTAGCATCTCAAAAGAATTCATATAGCGCTCCTTGGAAGAGTCATTAGGTCGCCTAGGACCTAAATTCTGTGATTAGCTTTCTTGACGTGCTCTCAAACGTTTAGCTGCGGAGTGGCAATCGCTTGACGAATCTAAGCGTTCAAGGTAATAATACACATTGCCTATTGCGGATCCAGTTTATGCTAAAACTGGTGACTGCTACTTAACCGATCTGAACTTGCAAATTTCGAAGAATTTCAAAGTGAAAATTTTTATGGGTGGAACAACGAAATATAGTTGTGGTTGAAAATTCTTTTCTTTTTTGTTAAGTTTCTCTTTTTGGCTCCAATTTGGTGTGGATGGCGTTCTCGGCGGCTCCTAACTCCAAAAGGTACATTTGCATCACTTTACCTTCAAATCAACTCTCAAGCCTATTCACATCCCTTGCCTTTTGTTTGCTTATTTTTTCCAACGAGCATGCCAATAACTCAGCCGTCAAGTAGTCCCTTGTAAATAATTTTAGGAGAGTTCTTCTAAATCAAAACTATCCCTATATAGTGTTTACTCTTTCGAAATTAAGCGTTCTAACTCCTTGGCCTACTGCTTTCATGCCTATAATGATAAAATATACAGGTAATGGTAGATGTGTTTTAGACAGATCTCTTCCGGTTGTCATTACAAGATGTGTCAGATGATTTCACCTCTGTCGGCAGTTAATATCATAAATCTACGTGCTATCATTAGTCACATTAACCTATGTTGTCACACATATTCTCTGGCTAAAGATGTATTTATAAACAAGCTTTTGGTTCAGTTGACTGCTAGGCTAGTACTAAGAATCTGTTGTGCTGAGTAACCGTCTAAAGTTTAACGCTACCTTTCAACAATCCGTCATTTGCAAACTTGTTCTTTAAATTTACTTGTAGATCTTCTCAACGAGATACGCTTCACCTGCGATATAATTTGGCTGCGCGCTGTAGTCATCGCTCCACTGGTCGAAGAGATCATCTTTCGTGGTTGCATACTCTTTCACCTTCAGCGCCAATTCCAAACTTGTGGAGCTCTTTGTCTCGGGTCTAGTCTTCTTTTTGCATTTGGTGGGTTTCTCGAAACTACAGACTATGTGTGCAGAAAACTCATCATTATTAAATTAGTTCCATAGCCCGAGTATTAGTGAAAAAACTAAACTAACCGAAGGCCATATCATGGGCCTCCTGGATTGGTATACTCCAGGGGTTCCAAGATCATTGTACTACTGGGATCCTGGCAGTTTTCTGCCCCGTGGTTTTCGCTTTGTTACTTCTATTCCCCTTGAGTCGGTTCTTTTATTCTGGATCCTTTTTTATTTTAGAGTGTTAGTTTTCTTATCGCTGAGCTTAGGGAGAGCACCACATGATGGTCCCCTTGTATAACATCATTAATAACTATTGGTGGTCATATCAGTCATTGGATTCTCTTCGTTGGACATCGAAATTGCCACGTGGTGGGTTGAATACGCTTGCAAATATTTACGAGCTCGCTGGTCTTGATCAAGATCAGATGTATCAGCGATTGCATCACCAGTTAGTATTTTTTTATCATAGTTGTCAGCGTAACTTAGCTTATTCCTTCCATTTAAGCGCATTTGCATCATGTCGTGGAGAAACTTTACAGCGGTTATCCTCTTAATGCTGCTCTCCTCGAAGTCTGTAAGTAGTACTACTGTTTTTTTTTTTAAAATAGTCAAGGAAATGAAATGGAGTAACTTCTTTTCAAGTGCCACAGGTTATGATGACTGCATTTTTCGGGGTATATTCAACTATAATCGTCCTTCGAAGTGGTCATTTGATTGCAGCTTGCACAGTTCACTCACTCTGCAACGCTATGGGAGTGCCAGACATTCCAGGTGACCTTAAAACAGCGACTTTGCTGGACCCCCGATGGGGAAAACGAATCTACATTGCCCTCCTTATCATTGGCTCCACTGGCTGGCTTCTCTGCTTTGGGCCAGCAACCACTCTTTTTGGTCTTGCCGACACTGTCCATTGTCGTCTCTTCTAATTCTTCTTTTGAAAAACTAATCATGGCTGTATTTTGTTGTACTTGTTTCTTTCAATAATATATGTGTGTTACGGTTCCCTGTTCTGATTCGGTCGTTCATTTTCAGATTCCATCTGTTTCAGTGTGAATATATCTTTTCAGATGTCAAATCAACCTACGTACGACTCTACTTCGGCGAGTCATTGAATTTATATTGCTAATGTCTTCATTTCAGTATTATTTGTTTGATGAATGTTGTGCTTGTAGGTCCAATTGGAGGCTTTCTTGCAGGCAAATAGTCCCCTGACAGAGAAAAATGCATTTACAGTCCTTCTGAATGGTGCTGAATACGTTGATTACTCCGCCCATTTACTGCGATGCCTTCGAACCACTATAAATAATGCCAATTTTGACAAGATTAACGTGAGTTTTATCCTTTTTTCTTTTGGGTGGGCTCTAATCTGAATCTAATCTAAGTCCAAGCATGCATTTCATCTTTTTTTATAGGCAACTGTCTTCTTTAGACGTTTGCTGCGACTTCTAAAGTGCCTAGTACCTCAGAAAATGAAGCCTGAATTTATGGGAGAAAAGCCACCACGTTTGTTTTATTGGCCTTTTCATTTTAATTTGCTTATCAATAACGTTTAAGGTTTTTATCCTTTCTACTTCTAGCCAAATCGGAACAGGCGAAACGGGTACGAATTCCAGCCTTGCGTCATGCACTTTCACGAACATGGGGAAAGCTTCTTGAGAAGGAGGTGGGTTCGATTGCTCTTTTTTCATGATTAATTCATTTGAACTAATTTCCCCTTTCTTCAGCTTCCAAATGATCTCTTGCTTGAAGCACTAGTTGCCCTTGGTGACGACCAAATCAATAAGATGACTGACACGGCTCAACAGCTTGGGCCCTACATTACGGTTATCTTCGATCCACCAACCACCAGTGATAATCCAGTACTCAGGTCATGGTCACGCGTTGTAGCTCGTGTTCTGCTCAATGTCATCCACTCAGGGGGTCTCAATTTCGATCGCCTCTATCCTCGTCTCTATGCTCTTATAGATGAAGATCTTCTCACGTGTCCTTACGCAGACCGCTTTCTGGTTGACTTAGATGTCTATTTAGCGTCAATGTAAGCTGAAATGAACATTAACATTAATGAAATTAAAATTAATAATAGATGTAAATCGCCTTAACTTCATGTAGACATGTACCTGCGGGGTGGTTATCTGCCTTTTCAAAGCGCCTAACTCAGTTGTGTCTGTTTGGAATAGCACCACTGGCAATTATGCCTGCACTCCTTGCTGTTGCTGGTAATGTTCTCATCCGGCATCCTGCCTGCCGTATCCTCATTGATCGACGTGAAAATCAAGATGAATCGGTGGGTTGTTATGCTGCTCGATTATTAGTGTGAAGTTGAATCGTAATTTTTTTTCGTTAGTCGCCTGCAACGACTGAATGTGGCCTAGGTGGGGATCCCTTTGAGTACCATCCCGATGACTTGGCCGGTGACGCTGCAAACGCTCTCGCCAGCAGTTTGTGGGAATTGGAATGTCTGGAATGCCATTATCAAGTTGAAATCGCCTCTCTTGCCTGCAGAATTCGTCAGTTTGTATCGAACAAGTGTGTAGACATTCTTCCTAATGTGAAAAACCTGATTGAAACCGGCAAACAGGTATGTACGGTTTTGCTACTTGTTTGTTATTTATAATGGCTATATTATTTGATGATCCCTTTTTGATATTTCAGTTAGTGTACGATGTGGATCGGTCTGTAAGACAGTATATGGCTGCGGTGGAGATGACTAATGCACGAATCCCGATTCTTACACCTTTGGAAGGGTGGTCCATGAGCCCAGAGGATAATCAAGCCAATACTTAGGATGATGCTTTTAGTTGTCACTGCCGCTTGTTCATGCCGCTGCTGTGAAAAGCACTATATTTGACATATATGTGAAGCACTTCCTTTTTGCCTATTTGCGTTTGAGTTTTTACGCAAAAGTGGTAGAGTACCGGACTCAAATTGACAGGGTATATGTCAAATCGAGCATCACCGTTGGTGGTGCTTTTTGCTGCGAAAAAAAGAAAAACCTATTAACCTGGAGGTGGAACAGTTTTGTGGGAATGAGCAGAAACGTCTGCGGCGGAGAATTTCGGTATTTTTCTGCTGTGAGGGTGGGCCTCCGGGAGGGTCGGGAAGCCGAAGGCCGCGTAGGCATCCACTGGGCTGGTTCGAGTGTACTGTTCGTGTCTGATTGGACCCCATGAATATTAGTGATTTCTCAGTCACGATTCGTGGTTTCTTTATGATTCGATTTATTGTAACTTAATTTCCATGAATAGGAATTTCTCATGTATTTGAGCAGTTCAGAATTTCGTGATTCTTCCATTCGGCACAGGAAGGGATCCATTCGTCAGCTAAATGATTTACAGTTATGTCGAAGAGCCATACCCTGTTCGTCCAGCAAGGATCGGAGCGCCTTGATATTTATCAATTTGATTGAGAAGTATCTGCTGCGCGCCCATTCCAACATCGATTAAAAAATGATTCTGCGTGAGGTTCAAGATATTTTCATCATATTATTCTTTTGCTGCATTCAGCATGCGCATCTGGAGCATGGCCTATGGCGTTTGAAAAAGAAATTATTCGATTTCATTTCAAAAAAAAAAACAGTGGTACTACTTACAGACTTCGAGGAGAGCAGCATTAAGAGGATAACAGCTGTAAAGTTTCTTCACGACATGATGCAAATGCGCTTAAATGGGAGGAATAAGCTAAGTTAGGTTGACAATTACATTAGATATTACGAAATGGTGATGTGATCGCTGATGTATTTGATCACGATCAGGACCTACAAGCTCGTTCAGCAACAGAGTAAATATTTGGGGAGAATAATTTTAATTTTTAAATGCACTGAACTTTTCCAATCTGGAGTGAGGACCATCATCCTAACGTCAAGCTATGCTCTCTCCAGCGCCCTTTAAACTGGCTTGAAGGGTAACTGATTTTATGATGTTGGGGGCTGTAGCCATCAGTGTGCAATCGTAACATTGAAAGTGAAATTCTAATGACGCTATTTTAGTACGTTAACATCCTAATGTTAACATCATTTGCTCACACCATGAATATAACGGAAGTTATTACATTTACTGAACTGTATAAGGATCAGCAGTGTCTAAAATGCAAAGAAAATGTGAAATGCGCTTTATTAAAAATATCATGAGGTCTTTTTATGTCATCCATACCTCGAGGACATTGGGTCATCAAAATACTCTTAAAAGTCACCAGCAAGGGATTGCTGTACAATTAAATAAGATATGCGAAGTCCAAAAATTCGACACTTCAAATGAGGAGCTAAGTTACGGTGCATGGTTTTAACTGTGCACCGAATGATTTGTTTAAGTAGATGATTATTTTGCAGAATCTTCGTTCGTGCCATTAGCATTGGGGCCGTCAATTTGAAACCGGTAGATGTATCCGAATCAGGGACTTATGTTTAGCGACTTTCAGTTAGAGTCCCAACCCTATCGTGATCTAAATCGTCATGAAAAAAGCCTTGGACTTCTTACTGAAAAATTTGTTCAGTTACTTAAGGAAGCACCTGATGGCATTCTAGATTTGAAGTTGGTATGTTTTTTCTTGCGTTCTATTTTTAGGCTGCTGACTTTCTTGCGGTCCGCCAAAAGCGCCGCATTTACGATATAACAAATGTGCTCGAGGGTATTGGTCTTATTGAAAAGCGAACCAAAAACAGTATTCAGTGGAAGTATGCGTTCTTGTCTGCTTTTGGATGATTGAACTACTAACTTTGAATGATTCATCACTTCTTATTTTTTACAGGGGAGGAAGCGCAGCTACTAATGGACCGGATATTCAGGCCCGGCTAGATGAGCTGCAAGCCGAGGTTGAATATTTGGAAAATCTCGAGAAAAAAGTTGATGAACACAGAGCGAAGGTCCTTCAGTCTATTCGTAATGTTCAAGAGGACATAAATAGTGAACAGTACAGCTACATAACTTATCAGGATCTTTTGAATGTGTTCCACGACCGAGAGTTGTTGGTGATCCGTGCTCCCGAAGGTACACAGCTTGACGCTCCGGTGCCGGAGAGTGGAATGGATCAATCAACCCACTCTTTATTTTCTATGAAACGTTCCTATAAAACAGCTCCTGAATTTCAAATTCATCTGAAAAGTCCGTCAACAGCGATTGAGGCGCTGCTTATTAACCCTGACGACGTTCAAAACAAGGCGATAATAATTCCCACTGGGCAAACAATCTTTGACTCCAGAAGATCAGTTATTGGTCGTCACGGTAACACAATTTGTTTGGTACAGGTTATCGTTCGATTTTAAGAAGTATTTCATTACGTACTCCCTTTTTAGATGATTCGGTTTCCCCAAATTCTCTCTTTCCCTTAAACCCACCTCCCGACTCGACCGACTTTATCTGTAATCTCGAGGAGAATGAAACTATTTCCGATCTTTTTGATGTCCCCAACTACCCTGTCACTACTTCATAAGGATCGTTAGCGTGTACTTATCCATTTTATACAGACAATGGTTTTTATCAATTATCAAATGTGTAGGAATTTTGTATTAATTTTAGGTTGAATTCTTGTGATGGAATATTTTAAGGGTAATGAATGGTTGACTGCTTTGATGTTCGTCGAATGGGTTGGCCAGTGAACATGGCAATGCTAGTTACGATAGGAAAACTACACAGGAGCTTTACCATCACCCACAAATCCTTCCGAGAATAATGTGTGGATAGTACGAGAGCAGCCGTATTTAGGATTAAACACTTACGGTAGTGCTGTTTTACTCTTAACTTGTTACAGTTGTAAAAGTGCTAGGCATTGTCGAGGTTAGGGTAATAACTGAGCATTGAAGTTATCGCTTTTTGCAAAAATAGGAATAAGGTTTGGGCCGATGCTTGAACTCAGGTAAAATAACTCGAGGCCTCGGTTCTGTGTCGTCTTGCAGCTCTCGTGAGAAATTCAATGAAGTGGGTGGGCTGTGTTAGCGGGGTAGACCCCCTTGGGGAGGCGTTGAGTCAGGTGCTGGAGAGAGATTTGCCCAGACCAGTCTGCATTGGAGTGGCGGTGGCGCGGCTCATTCCATTTTTCTGACCGTCTGAAACGTAAAAAATTAAGTCTATTAAGTTTTTTGGAGAAGATGCACTTCAATTTCTTTACCAAATTCAGTCCGAAATGGCGATTGCCTGGAGGGGGGTCATTTGCATAAACCCTCGGGTTCGGAGGCCCTTCCCACCACAAAGTGACGTTAGGAGCGATAATGAAATATTCGTAATAAGTCAGAAGCCCCCTCAGGACACAAAAGAAGGTGCGAAAACAGTTGAGGTTGTGCCATCCGGGGATCCCCGGCAGTAATTATCAAAGGACAGAAAAGAAGGAAACATACCCTTCCATGGTTTCAGAAGGTGCTAACCATCTGAGAGATTATATAAACTACCATAAAGTCGATTGGGGATAATTGGTTAACCGAAATTTTGTTCAGATGAATAAAATAACATCGAAAATTGGCAAGGACTTGAAAAAACCCAAGATCGAAACATGGAATCTGTATCACTACAATCTCAAACGATCAATATTGTAAATCTTTTCATTTTTGTTTTTGTATGGATGGGCTTCCGCCACTTCCAAAGGTTATGCTACGGTTTTACTAATAACCCTCCCAGTGACGAAAATCAGTTTGCGGGACCGATAAGCATGATATACTCAAATAAGAAAATGTGCCAGGCAGTATATAGCCATCGCGTCCAAAGAGCTAGGGTCGTGCTCAAGAAGAGACGTTGATGAGTTTAAATTTACACATTTTTGTGGGATTGAGGATTATAACACTGAAGTTAATTAGAGAACATTTTATCTTTGGGGATTTCAAAGCGTTAGTTCTGATCTAGGAATATTTGACGATGGATATATTATGTGAAAGCATTGGACAGTGGGCAAACTTTGAGCATGGGCGGAAGTCAATATCCATCCCTCAAAGCATGGATTTGCAAAACCAGCCGACTCAGCTCTACTGAGAAGCCCAGGTTATAGGCCAGATTATCCATATATAGCCAGAAACTCGGATGACTTTGAACATGAATTTGTGACAATGAGGAAGGGGAAGTAGGATATCAAAGACCCCTATCTGCGCTCATACGATCGCAAAAAAGTATTGAAAATTACAGATTCCTTGATAAGGGCAATTTCAGAAAGTCCACTAAATCCTACAGAGAAAATTATCCTTGTGACATAGTCGAGAAATGTGATAAGTTGTGGTAGGAAACCTTTGACAAAGAGTCTAGAGGAAGAAGCGCCAACTATGAGACGAAAATCGTACCAGCGATGGAACTCAAAGAAACAAAGCATCCAACATACAACCGAATTAATCTAACGCCACCATCACGTAGTGTCTCAACGAAGACGCTCCCAGTAAACTATGGACGATTTGAGTTCGAATTACGCATCCTTAATAAGAGTATATTATGCAGTTGATACAGGATTTATTAACGGTCAAGACAAAACAATTTAGGCTCAGCCCTCAGCTGGAATGGATTACTACAACTACTTTGTGACCATGAAACCCATTTTGATTTAATTCCGTTTGTCGACATCCAAATACGTTATCCAAGAGCAAATCTTATAAAGTTAAAATAACTCACGATTTGAACTGGTCATTTTGTCGTTGACTTCGTCTATTAAAAGAAGTTAAATGTATCGCAAAGGATCCCATTTGCAAGCTGTTTGCCCAAAAAGTCACTTTCTAAACTTAATTAGTGCCTTCTCCACAGAGGGGCATTTGATGAAACCGCAGGGAGGACCACTACCCTTCAACGTAATGTTTTAATTGATGTCGAAAATGTGGGCAACCTTACAGATCCGCAAATGGGGCGACGAATGATACATGTATGCGGATGATTTGCACCTTTTTCATCATTAATTCAGGCCGAGGGACTATATACACTTGCAAACGATAGCCCTGCAATTACTGAAACCGGATAGCCGGACAAATATGAAGACAGACTCTCGTGCTGAGTCGAAATAGCTACCTTTAGACGTCTTCCTCCTCTTGCTTTCGATAAAATTGAGTATTTCTGCAGCCCCACCTGAATCCCTATCCATTATCCCCATTACTATGCCGTCGAAAAATATTAGTAGTTTGTAATGAACCGATTCGTTAACTGTGGATTTGAGTATGCGAATCCTAACATTCAGACCCCATAGGGTGGCAGTTCAGACACTACTTTCTAGACCAAGGCAATTTTTATCAACTTGGGAAATCCAAGCCAAAATGATAAACGGAATACACGGCTAAAAACGAATGCACAGTTAGTCTGTACAGAATGCACATAATGCGCACTTGTACATGCATAAACATATGTTTATTTAATTGATTTCAGTCATTCAGCAACTGGCATTGTGAAAATACTCGTATTTGTCAACGTAATTAAGACCTCAAATTTTCATTAACCCTTACCAAATTATGACCGCCTTGAAATACGGCACATTGCAATCACACCGATATAGAGGTGAAAAAAAAAAGAAAAACCACCGATTTCAGCATTGACAGATGGAACCTGCTGCTGTTCTGATAAACAGGTGACAAACATATGGAGTTATTGAAAGTACATGGCAGACGAGGCAAGCGACAGCTTCAAATATTAGCAAGGATGTCTAGAAACTCGATATCGAAACATAGAAGAACCTAATCGGGTAAGGTCACAAACCAGGGGGGACCATCAAAACCTTAGCGAGTCATGGAATGGCCTGAACAAATTAAATTCTGAGCACTGATGATAACAGCTCCAATAATAAGTGATCATGAATTAAGTGCAGCCAACGCGCAAAATAAGTCAGATTTCTCAACAACAATTAGTTGTCAAAAGGCTCACAGGTCCGAAACGCGAAAAGTCAGTTGACTCATCCGCATAGTCAAGCTATCGAATAAGATGATAATTGCTAAGGTGCCAGCCGACATGGCTAGTACGAACCGATTATGAGCTCTTAACAGCCAAAAGTAGGATCCCAGACAAATGACTCATGAGCCTCAGCAACATTAAGATAACTTTTGACGTCGGAATTGCATGTATGCGGATATTCCAGATTGCGCGGTAGCTGAGCTCCTAAGCTTAATTTTCTCCACACATTGATCACAGAGAAGAGATCAGCTACTTTCATGTCGAACGGCGACGGAGGTGAGTTCATTCGATTCCCTTTGAAAAAATTGGCAACGCACCGATTTTCGAGCCTATAATTGATCATCAGTAATAAAATCCAATTTAAGAAAATCCGCCAAACGGGTCCACCTGCCTCTTGAACATGCTATGTACTGCCGATCCAGTCCATTTAATAAATGTCCTCCCACCCAAAAAAGATTAGAAAAGTTCCCTTCTGCTAATCAACAGTCAAACGTCGGAGGCTAGAGGAAGAAACATCATTTGAAGCGGATAATAAATCAAAGCGGGTTTTATTCATACACATACGATTCATTGCTCATTCTCTTCATCTAACTTTAAAAGATTAAAGCGGGACTTTGTTTGGATTCGGAATTCACTAAATTTGTCGTCAGGGGAGAATCGCGCTGGATGTGCTGATAATGTCGGTACACCATCGTGCACAAGCTATAAAATTGATAAAATGACGAAGATAAGTAAGATCATAAGCATAAGTTTATTTTGCCTAGCAGCCGTATTCTAATCACAACGTCAAATTTCTAACGAACCTTCAAAGTATACACCCTTTTACCATCCTCCATGTAGTAGCGCAGCAACATTTCACAGCGTGATCGGTTTACTTTAAGTGTTGCCACACCAGGTTAGCTCACTTAAACAATAAACAACATGTTTAAAGTTTTCCACCTTCAATAAGTGAATCAGTATAGAATTCAATTCAATTTTTTTTATAATGATTATTTTGGCTGAAATTTTTATGTATTTTATTTGGTTTTGACTAATTAACAATCAGCGAATTTTAATGGTAGCATTTTTGTGAGGTGTCTTGAAAATCCATGCTTTTATGCTTTCGAGTTATTGCTTAGCTGACGAAAATTAATTTTAACAACAAAATGTATCCGGATTTGAAAAAGTAAGTATACCTAGAAAATTTTAAAAAAGCACATCTTCACTTGCACTAGCTCACTCTGTCAGCACAATACAAGCTCTTTTGCATAACTGAAATGCGATTATCATTGGTTGACTGATGTCTCTTCTTATCAAGCAGATAAAACAGGATTTACTTTAAATGAGAATTTTCCAAGTGCTTCGCGGATATATCTAAACCAAAACTAATAAATTAATCCATAATTAGAGCCCATTCAGAACACAGTGGTCCAAAACCAATTTTGTGCTTGGACATATTTAAACGCTCTGGTCATTCAATTAAATAACTTCGCCTATTGTGATCCGACTGAATAAGATTAAGTTAAATTAAGCACTTTCTGGCTTAAAAGTTGGTTCCAGCCCGCTTGTAGGAGTTAAATGGTTCAGTATAGTGTTAAAATATTACGTAAACGTATTTTTGTCAGTCACCGTAGTTAGTCATTTTGTAAGGGGTTGATTACGATATTTGCATGAGTGCAAATGATTTATGCTGTATGGTGTCTTAAACGTATGCGACAAAATTACCGGGTTCACCCAAATGCAAATAGAAATACGTTCATGGTGTATCGCACGTCTAGACATTTTCAAAATCATTTGCCAGACTTTTGGTGAAGATTTTTATTGCAAAAACACATTTCCTTACTAAGCTTTCTTTCAGGACCTTGATATCCAATCTTAAAACACTGCTGTAAAACGCTCAACATTTTTAAAATATTCGATGATCAGCATTCCCAGTTCTGTTAAGCCTTTTGAAACGGGTAAACTTGTGTTAAGCTTCTGTTATGAAAACTCATTGTAAATAGTCATCCTATGTAATGCACAATACTAGACTTACAAAATGACAAGTGTGATAATGGTCTGAAATATTTGCATTAGGAAGAAAATTAACAATTAAGGTCTTTTATACTTATTAACCTTCTCTGTTCACTGTTGCCCAAGCGCAAAGACTGATTGCCTTCACCTGCAAGCTCCTGGCATGCCGACAATTCAGGTTCATGATAGGAGAGACTAGGACTTGATTTACTGATTATTACAGTCAGCGATGAGTGCTATTTCGTCTCTTAACACGTCACCTTCTTACAGCGTTCAAGATATCCACCAAGAAACATTGCTGAGGCATTGCCAAACTTTTGAACATTTTGTTCATTTAGAGTAGTTTCGCCAAGAGTATGTTTTATTTCGAAAGACGTAGAGATGGCACAAATAGCCATTTGCAACCTTGGCCAAAACAATAAGACACCTATGTAATTTTTTTAGGTGACTTCGAATAACCCAACCTGGAACGTCTCCTACTTGAAGGAATATCAGATTCTCGAGCTGAATGAAGTGCTACGCACAGTAGTCAGACAGGACCTAGTTCAGAAGAGTAATGAAGAGGGCATGAAAAGTTGACATTTCTCCGTTCAAGTGTTCTAATGAGTCAGTGAGCGGAACGGAAACTAATGGAGCAAATAGCCACGGATTCAATGATTTGTGATCAACAAGAAAGTTTTGTACTGAAACCTCGCGGTAACGGAGGGGAGTAGTGGTACTATCTATTGAACCGTATATCAACAAGCTGTTGTTTGGATTTGTTTTTGATGACAACAAAAGAGCTATCATAGACATCGTTTGCTCGCGTGCTTGCCCGCATTCCTTTAATTAACCTTCTACCTTGACGCGCTTATTTTGAGTATCAACTGCTTTACTTTGCCATCTTGCACTTTTCCCTGCTTCGTCCAACGAAATCTGATTCCGAAACCCCAATGTTTGCTCTAGATGTTCTTTAAGCCTAAATTGCATCTAAGTGCACCCTAAAAAAATAAATTGTAGTGCACAATATGAACGAATGTGATACCATGTGAACGTCCTTTCCCTCTCGAACTTTTCATTTTTGCACGGTTCAAATAAACCAATCATCCTGAAATCCCTCAAACAGTTCTGAAAAATAATAATAACCACGGCATACAAAGACAGAGCAGGACAGAACCAAACGGGCATATGTCGTGAACACGCAAAGAGTAAACCCCTTTATGTGTTGTTTTTTTGATTCATTAAGTCTTTGTTATTAGTGAATAGCCATTTTTTTTGAAGAGCAATAATCCAACCTTTACATTCTCATGGTATTATAGGTGTGGTCACCATTCTGTCCACAGAGACTAGCGGCAAACGAAGGCTCTACTCAGAATTATAAAGTAAATGAAAATTATGGTCCTGAATAATCGGATGTTGCAGAAGTGAAGAGAATTTTAAAGTTAGATATTCACAGTCACTTCCTCCATGATCACGATGGGAGTCTTCACTACAGGCGCTTTATGAGAAGGAGATAGATGGTCAAGTTCGCATCGGAAGACGAAGTTATGGCCGAATCAACTGTCTTTTGTGTTGAAGGCCTTAGTTGTGAGAAGATATTTAGTTATATTTTATATACTCTAATAGCCGACCCCTCTCCTTTAATTGTTTCCCTCAATCCCTGTTTCAGTCCATGCCTACATCCTTCTTTGGTTTTTGTATATTTCACGCTTTCTATTACTAGAGGTCTAATAGAAACAAAAACGATGACTGGTTCGTGATAGATAGTCATTTACGGTGTTTTCGATTTTTGATCTTTTAATACTAACTTTTCTCTCCTTGCCAATAACTGGAAGCAACCCAGTCTTACAAATTTGCAAAGAAAAATCAAAATCATACTCTTTTCTAATCCATTTGCAAAACCTCAACCACCATCTGTACTAGAAAATAGCAGACAAGTATGATGCATAGATGTGAGTTATGAAACAAAGATGTATTTTCTGACCAAATCATAGATCGTAGGTACACACAAATGAGCACGAGCAATTTGTAGTTCAGAGTTAGGAGATATGGAACTTAATACAACGAGAACAGCTCGGATGTCATTCTTCAAGTATGATGGGCCGTGAAACCATGCAGCCAAATGAGCCTTGTTCGTCTTGCAGATGCCAGACACGACATCGATCAAAGTACCACAGCATCACCAAGGCTACGAGAGCAATAAAACACACTAGAACTGGCAGCAAAATCCCGTAGGTCACAGTCGAGGCTCGATGAAATTTGTGCATGAGCGCCTCATTGCCATGCTGTGCAGAGGAGACAAAACACCGAAAAACAGGTCGCTGTATTAGCCGCCAGTGGAAAACTTGAACGGCGATTTCATTCTCCTCATACTGATTCTGACAGAAATGCGTCACGCACTATGGAATAATCAACGCTTTTTTAGTAAATTACAAGGGTGATACTACCGTATTTACGAATTAATTGAGTGGCTAAAGCAAGAAATAAACAAATTCTTATTTACGATTAACCCTTTAGCTTACTTTTTATGTATTCAGTTAAAATCTAAACCGCACAGCTGACCTGGTTGTCAGTTGCATAAACCCAACAGTCTAAAAGCGTTAAAGTATTCAGTTTTCGATGTCAGCGGAGTTACCGACTATTTCCGCTCTTGAAGGAAAATCTCAACCTAAGTCGGCTAATCCGGTTAAAATATGAGCTTTGAAGATTTGGACCTTTTTAAATCTGATTATTTCCAATAGCATTTATGATGTACAAAAGATGAAGCACTAGGACGGCACAAATATTTTGTGAAGCTAAGGCGCTTAACAACAGCATGAACTCAGACCGAGTCCTGAATTAGGCAGGTTTGAACTTTTGTTAGAGAATTCTACAGTTTTGAAGAAATCGACTCTGGTAAGAAGATCTTGGAAAATGTCTTGAAAAATTCAGCATAAGCTGGGTTCACTATGTTGGGACATAAACCGTTTTTTTCGGCCAAAAATGAGAATGCTCAAGGTCAACAAGATGTAGCATTTAGTCTGTTAAGTCTGATTTCGAAGTATTTAAAATTCCGCGCACTGAGTATTTTAGTATATTTCGACAATATCAATCACAATGAGCTGATAAATGATCAAATATACTAAAGCATTGGTGAAAATATCGTAGGAGACTCTCTTCTCATACAAACAAAAGACCTCTTTCTGGTCTATAGAACTCTCGGTTGGTCCGATTGTCTTAATACGTCACCGTATTAAGATGTTGATACTTTACTTCATTACTGGCGCAAAATAAAGACATTCATACGACTTAATTTAAATGAGCAAATAATGGCGTTAAATAATAGTCCTTGTGATGAAATAGTAGAAAGTAACATGTTGATCCACCTTTTGAGTCAGGTAGGATTCCTTTGTGATTAATCCAAAAGCATTTTTAAATGATTTTGAAATCAATGAAGCTCAACGTTTTTCAGCCTGCTGTGTGTGATCATTCGGATCAAATTACGAGCGTTCTAAACTCTTTATTTGGAAAGGCCATGTGTCTTAAGCGAGCATTTTAAAAAAACGACTGTCAGGGAGGTGGAGTAGATTAGAATATACCTGTAACACTGCTCTAGTGGTGGCCCAGGTCTTGAAAATGATCCCTTTGGGGAGCGGAATGTAGAAGGGTGATTGCAAATGGAAGGTTTTATGTCTCGGTAACACTAAGATAGGCGAAATACAACTTACTTGGCTTTCGCTAAACTCGACCTCCACAGAAGAAGGTAAAATCAGATCATCGATGTAAGCCGAAATTAATCCCATTATGCTCAAGGTAGTTGCCTATGGAGTACCAGACGAAGACAGGCTCTTCGTCATTGCAAATGGAACATAAAAATCAAATGTATAATCCTTTTCGTGGTAAAGTTGTGCAATGAAGGTATCCTGAGGATTGTATGGCTTGACTCAATACTTAATGAAGAGAATATTATCGAATTAAGGTTACCAAAGACAAAAGAAGAGGAATACGAGTCTCTGGGCACTGAACAGGCAATTAATTAAACAGGAAACTTAATCATACTGAAATATGATAACTTTGGACTTTAACAACTAGCGGGAGGACACCAGGTTCTTGGATTTATTTGAATCTAATTGACTAATCCTTACTATATTTTAAGACGTATTCGCTGTTTGTGTTATTATTCCAGAATTAAAACTCCTAGAACAGCGACTTTATCATTGAATGTGCGCCTGCAAGTATATTGGAGAAATAAAAGTTGATGTCTTGAAGCCAAACTAAAATCGTTCATCCCCCTCACCATGGAACGGAAGGATTATCCACTGAATTAATGTTACGTCAGACGAAAATTTCTAATTTGGAGATCAAACTGATGCTTGATTGATGTTTTCAATGTGGATAATGATGGGCTCGGATTGAAGAGGTAGTCATCCGTCCAGATGGCCAAGGGCACTACTTAAAAGATGGTTCTATAAATATAAAGACGAAGTAATACGAACGACAAAATTACGCACCGAAAATCTTTCAGTACCGAAGAATTATGCTAGGAGCATCCCTATACAAAATGATGAAATCAATGGCAAGAAAGAAATAAGAACAACTCAGAAGCCTCCGGCCTTGAGTGCCATAGGGCGGATACACAAAGGAAAATCGGGTGAAAGATGCAAGAATGCCCCAAAGTCAATGGATAAGTTGCATCAATAGTTAGGCGCAAGAGAGATGTTATCTGATTAGAACCGAAATGATTATGATTCCAGGCTACGATAAAAAAAGTGACTCAACACAGGAGGCCGATCAGCATGTCAAATGGAACTATATTTCAAGACTTAAAAGGCTTCGAGACTGTCACGCATTCATGTAACCAGAGAATCGGAAGTCGCCATCAACTCAAAAGTAAGGGAGGCTATCAAATGGAAAATATTTAAACGGACGCTTTATTTGTTTGGGTTGGAAATCCCTTTCAACAAGTAAGTCTCCATACTTTTGATTCCTTGAAATTTAATTTAGCATGATAGTCAGGTCATAAACACGAGATTTTATAGCAGATTAGATGTTAGATACACTTTTATTCCAAGATATTAATGTTCGCAAATACTGCACTTTCTAGTTTCACAGCTACTTTCCACTTTTCCTATGTTCGTGCTGGATAGAAGCGCTTAGATTCGCATCATACAGTATACCTTGCAAAATTTGCTAAAACAAATCGAATTTCACTATTCAAATGCTTCCTGATGAACAAAATAACTTGGAAGAGTAAAGTTGAGGAGAAATGTATTGAATTTGAATCGGTTGAAAATTTCCCTCCAAGGTTATTATTAATTTGCTGCTTGATAAGCAAAGACTTTGACATTTCACTTTTTGGGTCTTTACAGAAGTTTAAACAGCTGATATTGAAAACATACCCTATACCGCCGATAGCGCTCATGCGTTTCAATGGTGTCAAACAAGGTAGCCGAATGGTTTACCTTATTTTTCTGATATTTAACCCTTACTCTCAGACAGGGAAACCGAGACGTCTCTCTGGAGCAACGGTTTTCGCATTTTATAATCGGCTTTTCTCGTTCAATTTCGGCAACCTCACACAGGCTTTCCTCAAATTCATGCTCGTGCAAGTAAGGCAGCACCACCAAGTGAAGAATGATGATTCCCGTCAACAGTGTGCAGGTGAATAATGTGGCAGAAAGTATGTACGCAGCACGCCGAAACGTGGAGTTTCCATGAGCTCTTAATAAGCGACGTATCGGAAGCGTCATAGTCGACGAAGTAAGACTTTAACGATTCTCCGTTGAGACTACTTTAATTACTTCCGGCAATCCAGGTTTGGAATATAAATATTATCAACGCATTTTCTTTAACTTATCGGCGAAGAATTATATTTGCAGTAAACAGGATAAAATGTATAAACCTGGTATATACGATGAGAGAGACGAATTCGGATGCATGTTCTCGTCTAAAAAAATGCTATTTAAGAGCTTTAAAATGTTCTTGATTAGTTTATTGAGCAAGTTATTTCAGATTTTGCAGATGTATTATATTAATTTCCCCAAAATAAAAATAAACTCAAAAACATATATCCGCCACTTAAGAAGTGGTGTATTCGCAGTTCCGATAATTTTATTCAGTTTTTCTATAAAAGTTTCAAAATTAATTCTATATAATGTATAGAATATACAATTTTTTATTTCGGATTTCCTTGATGATGGTGAACTGCCAAAAAATATGTAAATTGGTTAAAATGACCTCATACCATCATCTATTTCATTGACGATTCTGTTCAAATTTTACTTGCTTTGTCTACTTAGTATTTGTTAAAATTATCTACCATATTTCAGCACTTCGAGTTGATTTATAATAAATAGATGTAGTATATAAGCCCTAAATAAACGAGGAAAACAACCAGCCTACGCTATTGAAGCAGTTTGAAAAAAAATGAGTTGTCCGCTAAGTTTTTCAAGTCCTAAAATCAAAATTTGTAGTCAATGCTTAGAGACAGCATCTGCCTTCCGTAAAGGTCGTATGTCATTTACGAGTAACTCACTGAATCTTTTCATTAGAAGGAATTCTGACATGGTACCTTTTTTTAGAGTCGTGGTTCCACTTGAGGCCTGAACTCTATTTTTTGGAAGAATGCTCTCATCATGCCTGATCCCATTCGTTGGCATAGAAATAGTAGCCTTAGCCCCTTTTCTGTTATTTTTAGCTGCACACCTGGCATCAGGTAAAGTAGGCTTGTACCACCAGACTGCGCAAGAGTTGCTTAGTCCACTTATTTTTAGAAATTTTTGCAGGAACACAGCATCCCAGCAGACTAATCGCAATATCTCCAAGTGAAACGGTTAGTGTGGTGCCTCAGTTTGAGGAAGACTACTTTTGTTTGCATTCTGGAAGGAACTCCCAATGCGTAACCTGGCAGGGATAAGGATAGCCTGATACTCTCCATGCTTGACAGTAACTTTGAACAAGGCGAAACTAAGAAAGCTTCGCATACAAGGAACTGGATGCTTCAATTAGGTAATTAAGGATGCGGAAGAAATATGGCAAGAGCATTCAGATTCATGGCTACTAGATCCAAAAAGGCCCTAAAGTTCGAGACAAAAATTACACACCTGGACTGGTAGGAGAAAGGCAACGTGATATTGCCTGTACCAACGCAAACTGCCAAAGGTCCTTCCCCAGAATAAGGGATATGCAATTGCACGTAAAACAAGATCATGAAAAAGAAAAACTTAAAACTGAAGAGATATTGGACCACAGACTAAAGTACCCTCTTACTGACTGCTTTAAAAGATACAAGACTCAAGGGTGGCTAGAAAGACACATAAAGGACTGTCACCCTACGATCGAAATCAGAGAAAAGGAGAAACCTACAGAGGAGAGGAAAGAATCAAACTGAAGTAGAAAAAGTAGAAAAACTGACTAAGAATTGGAAAAATGGTAGAGTGGAAGA
Organism: Moniezia expansa; assembly: GCA_019097775.1. Taxonomy (NCBI): domain Eukaryota; kingdom Metazoa; phylum Platyhelminthes; class Cestoda; order Cyclophyllidea; family Anoplocephalidae; genus Moniezia; species Moniezia expansa. The sequence continues at coordinate 1,373,627 of JADFDV010000062.1, read as the reverse complement.
TAGGAAAAAAGACTGCGATGAAAATCCCTCAGGCAGGATGAAATACACATCTGCTCAATCACGGCTGGGAAGAACTCTATCCCAGGTAGTCCATGAGATGCCGAGAAAAGACAAGCAGGTTGATAAACGTCAAATAACTGCCATATGCTATAATATGCAACTTTATTGTATTTCTGTTGTACCCCCAACAAGTCCTTGGGACTTGCCCTAAAGGGTGGGGAGGAATAAAAAAAATCCACAATACTGACTTCTCATCTGAACTGTGTTCGATACGACGCATACTGATAGCTGAATTGTCTGTTTTTGAAAGTAGTACATTTCGAAAATTTGATATAACCGTGCTTTGCGTTTTTTTATTAGTAGCAATGAGGTTAGATTTCTCCAGGGTAATAATAAATTGACGGAATATTAATACTTCTATAAATTCCGAAGGACTTACTGCCAAGTTTTCTCCAGATTGATAGCTGCTTTCACTATTTCCATTTTGCAAGTTTAACGGAATTTTTTCAAAAATTTGGTTAAAATTGTTAATCGTTTACGTGAATAATGACCTCTCAAAGCACTTGCAATATTTAAACATCATTTTAGAAGGAGTTAACGATCTCCCTTAACTTTATATGACTGAAATTTTTGGATCTAGTTTTAACAAACTTTTTTCTTTAAATGCCACTGCATACAATGTCAGAGCTAAGTGTGGTGCACCACCATAAAGAATCAAATAAAATAATAAAATTACACCCCTCAGTTAGTCTGAAAAATAAGTTGCAATCCATTGCAAGGCATTTTAAGAATAGTGAAACAATAATTTATTATTTATTTATTTACTCCCCGCTCATAAGGGCAAGTCTCAAGGACTTATTGGGGGTACAAGATGTAGCGTACAACAGTTAACACAGAAGACAGTAAAAGCTTTTATCGACGCCTTCGATCCTCTGTTTACTTCTCTGACATGGTTTCATTTTATAGGTAGCAGTTCAACTTCACAGTGGTACCTCGTCCGCCCTCGACATTGTTAAGGACAGACAATCTTCAGTCCTCTTTCAGAAGTCTTTTCAACTTTCTGGGAGAGATTCCATTCAATGCTACATGCACGCGCTTTCCATAGTCCAGTTTGACACCATAAATCCAGATATTTACTTCGTACTCCGGCCGCCCCTCTCATCAGCCTCCAGAGTTAGCTCTGGGGTTCCTGCGATCACCACGAAGAGGTTGAGAGCAGGTTTAAAGTGTTAGTACCTTTCTTACGTCCGAACCGCCAAAATCCTCATTGCTTGTTGCCTTTTAAATACGAATAGCATATTTTCATGCAGTAATTACTCTTAGTGACCTGTTTCTTATCAAACGCTTGGTGATTTTCAATTAATTCCATTTTTTTCTCAACTTGGCATATGGTATTATGTATATCCCTCAATGAGTTTGAGGCGTTGCGAGTCCCACATTTAGACTCATAGCAATTGCATTCTCTACAATATTGTCGTCTTGTAGTGGGTATGAACTAGTAAAAGAGACAAGAAGAATTGTCTTATCACTTGATGAATTTTGTTGATTTTCTCTAACTTCATTTAAATAATCGTGACCGGTGACAAGAAGTACAAATTCTAAATGCATTTCCCACAATAATCGCTCTTGAGACCTTGAAGCAATTTATAATTATAATTTACCTGAAGGCTATTGCTTGTAAAAGTATCCATTGAGTTTTTAATTTCCTTTGGTGGTAAGTAGACCTTTTATAAACATCTCTGGTGGTCAAAACTACTCTCGATTTCCTCGTGGAGACCAGAAGCAACTCTGGGAGCTAATGAGAAGGACTGATCACCCACCGGACGTATAAAATTAGACTATGCCAGCAGAAGTACAACCTCGTACAGTCTGGTAAAGAAGGCACGACGTAAATACTTGGATTAATGCTCTCAAACTGGATTGTGGAACGTGCGTGCATGTGACAATGATGGGGATCTCCGCCAGAAATTCGAAAAGATTTCTGGAGAAGGTACGAAGATTATCTGCCCTTTACACTGTCGAGGACGAACGATGTGCCACTCACTAGTGCTTCAATTAAAAATTGATAAAGGAGGATCAAGACTTTGTTCTCGTGCATCCCAAAGTGCAAAACTGCCTCTACTCACCCTATCACTTCGTGCTCTCCGGCGGAAGTTAAACTTTCATTTACTGATATTAGCATTAAACTGGGACCTATCGATGCAAGTCACGTGTTTTTTGAAAATTTTATGTGATTAAAAAAGCACTGATTGTATAATTTCCTTCGTAGGAGTCAGAACTGTGAATGATCACCACCGTGTGAATTCTCAGGCTGTTCGAGCACTATCATTTGCTGGGCAAGTGTATAGCAGCTAAACACTTGCACATAGCATAGAAACAGTTAAATTGACGTCTTCGGCTCCCTCACGATTTCTCAGCCTAGTTTCGTTGTGTAGTAACATTTCATTCTTCTGATACACTTCTTGCAGCTCCCCGTTGTCCTCATCTTTTTTTTTCTTATCCAGACATTCATTTCTAGCGACCGTGTATGGGTCAGAGTTTATCACAGCCATGATGGAGCAGCTGTGTTGGTTATCCTGCCGGTTGGACTTTTCTTCGCAGTCTTTTTTCTTAAATTCCACTCTATCTTTTCCCTCCATCGTGTTCAGTTCTTCTACTTTCTCTACTGCAGTCTGGTTCTTTCCTCTTCTATATTGGCTTCTCTTTTTCTGTGATTTTGACCGAAAGGTGACAGTCCCTAACATGTCTCCTAAGCCACCCTAGAGTCTTGTATCTTTTAAGGCAGTCTGTAAGAGGAAACTTTAGTCTACGGTCCAGTATCTTCTCAGCTTTATATTCTTCTTCTCCATGATCTTGTCTTACGTATCTTCGCATCTCCCTTGTTGTGGCTAAACATATTTGGTAGTTTGCGTTGGTACAGACAATATCTTGTTGCTTTTCTCCTACCAATCTAGGTGTATAATTTTCTTCTCGAACTCTAAGGCTTTCCTTTGGATCAAGTAGCCATTATTCGCGTCCAGTTCCTTGTATGTGAAGCTTTCTTAGTTTCCCCATTTTCAAAGTCCCTCTCAAGTATGGAGAGTATTAGGTTATCTTTTTCCATTTTCAAACTCTTCCATGGGTTCAGCTTCTTTGCCTAAATAAGACTTGCCAAGTTACGCATCGGCAGCCCCTTTCGAAGTTCCTCGACAGTTCTGGCTCTACTCCGGTACAATCAAAGTATCATGCGTCGAGCCGTATTCTGAATAGTTTGTAGTCGATTGTTATCTTTTACTCCCAAGACAATAGTAGATAATCTATGAGTGATTGCAGAATCAACAAAAATACCCGCCAGAATTGCTTTCAGAGTGTTATTGAGACTTCTTGAGTGCAGAAATGGTCGTAGTCGTATTAGGTGCCTTTTTGCCCTGGTTAAGTTTGCTTTTATTGCTCCGTCTGGCCCACCGGTGTCTCGGATCATGGAGGCACCTTGGAATGACATTCCTTTTGCTTCGAGAGGCATTTGATCCTCACCGGCACCATTTTTTTAGTTCGCTGCAATTTGCATTCCGTATTTATGTATCGTTTACGCCAGATGCTCTATTATTCTGACAGCTGCGACTTCATTTGGCGCAATAAGACATAGGTAATCGGCATATTCTAGGTGAATTAGCTGCCATCTTTTGCCCGAGTGATCAATCATCTGAACTGCACTGTCATTGAGTAAGGAGAAGGCTTCATCCAATATAAGTCGGGAGGTTAGTTTGAAAAGAAGTGGTCCCTCTTTTGAGCCTTGCCTCACACCAAGTTTCATCACAAAGTATTATTTTGTTCCCCTAAATTTCCCCATAGATGAGTCCATAAAGGACTTTACTGAATGGATCATTTACCAGGAGCATCCCAGATCTATCATTCGGTTGATCATTGCAGCTTTAGACAACGAGTCCAAGGCCTTTTCCAGGTCGACAAACGTTAGCACTATTTTCTGCTTCTGGTCCAGGGATTTCGGTTTAATAGATCATACTCCAAGTATAGCCTGTTCAGTGGATCATCCTTCGCAGAGCCCGAATTGGGTTCTTGAGGGTAGTAGGGCAAGGTGGTGCCTTAAGCGTTGGCACAGAATAGATGCATATAACTTGCTTAATGAATCTAGAAGGATCTGTCCATGAACCTTTACGCTTGTAGATACTTACAACCTTTTAGAAGGTAGGCATTTAGATACTGAGCATCCCATTTCAGCAACTCAAATCTAATTCCATTTTCGCCTGGACTTTTGTACAGTTTTAGTCTACTTTTAGCTGTCTCAATCTCCTCCATTGAAATAGATGAGTCTCTTGGTAGAAGATCATAGTTTTTAATATCTTCGGTGGTTCTTTCCTTAAATAGTTCCTGGTAGTGTGCGACCAGATCTTTCGGTTTGACTAGTATTCTTGCAGTTTGTGTTTTCCATGAGGAGTTTTCCTTCATTATGTCCTTCAATGGCATGAAAGCTTTTCAAGGTCCTCTCTGCGAATAATACTGGAAAGTTGGTTATTCTCTCTTCTTGATATGCTTTTTACCAGTTTTGAATCAGGTTGCTCACCCTATTTCTTTGCTATTAGTACCTCATAAGCGTTTCTTGAGATGGATTTGAGAGCCAATTTGTTCTCAACTGCTTTTGTAGCAGTAGCGCTCTGTCTCCCTTCTCGCGTATGGCTGTATACCATCCGTTTTTCTTTCGCTCAGCTTTTTTTTCGCCGTCTTGGCGGCAGCTTTTTTTTTAAATTTCAAGACATCCTCGTATGTAGTTGTCAATTAATTGTGTACATTCAAAGAGGAGTAGTTTGTAGGTTTTGGGCCACAAGTTTGTAGAAGGATTCTTTAACCATTGCATCCTCCGTGGACTCGGGCGGAGCACAGAATCCTATCAGTCCAACTTTTACTCTTCCAATTTGAAGTGTTAGCTTGGCAAATCTGTTTGAGACAGGGTTAAAATCAGCTTCTAGGTTCTTTTTGACCAGAAAGGTGATCCCACCATTTGGTCTAGAGCTTTCACTGTGTCCAGAATTATCTATATAAAAGGAGCAGGATTTATTCGAGTTTTCGTTAACCCAACAATCTCCATACCCCTACCAGAAGCCACTTCAACTAACTGGCGGAGTTTTTATTCATTGCTACAGGCGCGCACGCTCCATGATACAAGTTTCAGACCATGAATCCAGCTAATACGTCGTACCTTTATTAAGAGGCTCTTGGTAGACTCAGGCTGTATATCCGCTGGCTTAATAATATATTCATACGGCCGGCCGCCCCTCTCTTTAGTCCTCATGGTTGCCCCTGATAGTACGATTGATAAAACCTCTTCCTTTGATGCGATTCCGTAGATCTGTGCAGATAAACAGAGATGCGCATTAAGCTGCAACAATCAGTCAGTTTAATAAATTAAAGCCGTTAACTAGCCAATCAAAGCTAGAAAAAATGCTCGGTATGCTTATCTCGGATTTAGCGTATTCAGTTTTGCGAAATCCGCGAATGTACGAATGCAAGGTATGAGTATTTGAAAAACAGCAAACAGGCTGCTTTTTAGAAGCATAGACTGACAACCGTTTCAGACTACTCTATTCATTTACAATGCAACAGAGTAGTTTTTTATCTGATTTAGATTGAAATATTAGCCTTAGTGTCTTCTCAGGTACAAGTATTCTTATATCCTACACGAGATCACTGTACTCTTTTGTGTTCCTTCAGTTTTCAGCATAAACTTGCTCTATATTTTAGGAAGTCTCCCTTCCATTCAAATGCCGCAAATGGTTTCAAATATATTAGGATGTGACTGGTTCATCATTTGATGTTTTAGCAACTTATTAAGATCAAACGAGGAGAGTAAAATGACAAATAAATCTAGTGACTATGGCAATGCAGCTCACTAAAAAAATTAGCTTACTAAAACTGAGATATAATTTAAAAAAATTGAAAATAAGAAGAGTCAAAATTGATTAAAGCAGCTCATTTGTTTGTTTGAGTCACGAAACCTAACGTAAGCGCGCCACTTTGTGCTAGTCATGGGTGTAAGTGTGGCCCTGTTTCGTGTCACCTTAATAAGAAAAAGGCTGTTCTTAATCGTTATTTCGCATCTAGGTGCGCGGAAACCGTAAGCATTTGAAGCGTTTGAATGCTCCCAAGCATTGGATGCTAGACAAGCTGGGAGGTAACTTTGCCCCCAGACCGAGTACTGGCCCTCACAAACTCCGGGAGTGTCTTCCGCTATCTATTTTTCTTCGTAATCGACTAAAGTACGCTCTTTCTTACGATGAGTGCACTAAGATCCTGGCCCAGCGTCTCGTCAAGGTTGACGGAAAGGTCCGTACTGATAAGAAGTACCCGGCTGGTTTTATGGATGTAATTTCTATCAGTCGCACAAATGAGCATTTTCGTCTCATTTACGATACTAAGAAACGTTTTGCTATCCACCGCATTCATCCAGAGGAGGCCAAGTATAAGTTGTGTAAAATCCGAAAAATCCTAGTCGGCACTGGTAAAGTCCCCTACATTGTAACTCACGATGGTCGAACTATTCGCTATGCTGATCCTGAGATCAAGGTTAACGATACAGTTCAGATTGATCTGGCAACGGGGAAGATTCTCAGCTTCATCAAGTTTGAACCAGGTAAGGAAACACTTATTGATTTAATAATACTTTCTAGGAAATGTATGCATGATCACTGGCGGTCACAACTTGGGTCGTGTCGGTGTCATCACTCAATGGGAACGTCACCCTGGATCTGTAGAGATGGTACATGTCCGCGACAACACTGGACATCAGTTCGTGACCCGCTTGAATAATGTGTTCATCATTGGGAAGTCGAATAAGGCCTGGGTATCGTTGCCCAAGGGAAAGGGCATCCGACTTTCCGTTCTAGAAGAGAGGGACCGTCGTCTCCGCGCGAAAAGAACTGGACACTAAGTTTATGTATGATTTGTAATAATAAGATCTTTTTGGATGTCGTTCTCATGAATTTCTGAATTTGTGATGAGAATCAAATAGTTGGTTAGAACGCCAACTGATTTTACTCCGGTGTGAAGCGCGCCGCTGACTCCTTTGGGGTGATGCAATGCAATACTTGCAGAATGATTGCAACGGATATCTGTAACATTTTATCTATTTGCAAGAATTTTTGGCTCTCAGGTGCTTAACCGCCAATGAATGCAAAGTTTTGGAACCAGGGTTGCCAACGGTAGTCGCTTGGTGACCTACTGCCAGAAAAAATACCTACTGTTTTGTTATAATTGTTCAAGTAGTATTATGCGGCCTAATGAGTAAGGCTCTATTGAGCGAGTAAATGCTATCGAAATCGTGATTTTCTGTATACCTTGACGATCACCTGCCTCGGATTCTCATTGTCATTTGAGATGTTTATTCTAGAATACCGGGCTTAGTATCAATCACCTTATGGGCACCATGAAAATACAACATTCAGTCGTTATAGTAGCATATGAATTAGCATTAGAACGTCAGAATACTATTATTCGCCTGCTGACAGCCGGTTTTCCTAGTACTTTTGGTTGAGAAGGCAAGTGCGGCCCGTGATGGTGCTCGTGGTCTCGTCGAAAGCATGACGGATGATTTGGGTCGGAGCTATTTTAGCTCATCAATAGAGTCACCATTCGCAATTACTTAAACGTCCCGTGATGGTCTTTCCAGGTTGGCAGCTGCAGTGCATTTCCGCGGCATGCTTGGGAGGCGCATCTATGAGTCTCAGAAATGGTTCCCCAGCCTGCCATTGTGGTGGAATGACATCGCACGAGTCGAACGTGCGGATCTGACTGGTTATCGAACTTCTCTTGCTATGGACTTAGTGTCTATCTAGTCTCGAAGGGTAACTCAAAGTTGAATGCCCCTTCATGGAGTGAGCCGACTTCGCAGATCGCTGGGCCCTAGTTAAGGTTTAGAATCTTAAGGAGAATTGACCTGTCAACGGCTGAGGATTAGTGGAACAGTGAGCTCCTCAAAACCATCCAGTCTTCCTGCTATTGGATCATCTCTGACCGGGTCATGCTTCTGGGATTGGTCAATCTGGGTTTATACTGTACAAAGTTGGCGAATGTGATTAAGTGGGACTAACAATGGGTCTATTAGGGGATAGGTAATTACTGATCAGTTGTGGTGATATGTCCCAACCGAGGGCTGTGTCCAAGTTTCTAGCACATGCTTTGAGTGATGAGGAACTCTGGGCAGCGATATCCACTGTGTACTGCATATATCCGGCAACACTCCTCTTGTTATACACGTCAAGTTCGCAGCCGAAGCGTTCACATATAGTGCGTATTCTGCGATCATCTGGGTCATTCAACAACTTGTCTATGTCTTCTCTCTCCTTGAGGAAGAAACGAAATTTGCTAGGACCATGCCCATTTTGCATTGAGTTCCTCGCGTTCTTGGCACCTCTGGAATTCTTCAAGGTCTTTCTTGAACGTCCTTGTGAGGGTGGCCTTGAGTTCGGTGAGCTATACGTTAGTTGCTTCGTTTCTTTGATTTCCATCGGTGGTGCCATTTCCATCTTGTAAATGGCGCTTCCCCCTCGAGATTCCTTTGTAGGTGGCTTAGCAAGAATAAGATTATAAGCCAAATGTTTTCTACCGGAATTCAACGAATTCTTCGAGCCTCTATCTATCCTGTAGTTTTCGATGTGAGATTTCGGTGGTAGATTGTGCTCTTTGGTGGTGGATTCTTTGAGTCTACGCTTTGAGGGTTCATCAGCGTCATATATGTTGATCCCAATATCAGCTGCCATCTTAGCAGCGCAAACTGGCACTTTTAACTTCTTCCTTCTTTCTCTAGAGATTTTATTGACCCCTTCATGCGTCGAAAATTCGCTCTTGGTTTGTGAAGCCACCCTCGATGAAATTCCGTATTTAAGGGGAAAAATGGGTCGAAATGTATTGGTTTCGCTATCGCGCAGAGACACGTAGCCTACTCCAGCTTGAATGGACTTGTCTGAGTTCTGTAAAGTATGTTGATTTGGACACTTTGTCGTGGTTAATAGTTTTAAAGTTCGAATATCTGTGGGATACTGACTCCTGTTTACACTCAAATCCAGTCCACTGTCCCAGGAGACATCCGAATTCGGTTCACATTCTGACGCTGTGTCATGCTTTGGGGCGTCGCTTCTGATTGGAACGCTGTTACTCAGTGCAGCACTACTCGTATCCCCATGACCAATGCCGCCTTGACACTTATCGGTAGCCTCAATAACTTGACCGAATGGACGAGTCTTACCGACGTTGTGTACTTTCAACTGTACTCTCTTAGTTCGCTTGCGTAAATATTTTGACAGAGGTATACCCATCGTCAAATATGTCTTAGACAAAAAACAGCGCTTAAAAACGTGAAAAATCGATAAATCGATTTGTTTCAAAGCGCACGTGGAGTTAACTCATGGAAATCGAATGCGTTGTCAAAATATTAAATGTTCAACTTATGAATTTTGAAAGAAATAACTCAACATCATGGCCAACCCTGTGACACGAGAAACTTACTCTATTGCTATGATCGTTTTTGTTATGAAGGGTCAGAGAGTGTCACAATATTCAAAATAGTAAGGTGTTCATTAAGGATCAGGGACTCTACTTCATTTATACTCGTAATCCATCACTTCCTCTATATTTTGATCTAGTACTCCTACCCATCCCTTGCAATATTTGAAGTTATCAACTGCTACAACTACTAATGTGTAGAGATTTACCATACTTAGGGATGATTTTTGATATTGTGGGAAATTGATGGCGAATTTTTATTCAACTGCTTCCAGATTGTGTTTATGCTTATGAGAAACCGGGAAATATAAACTTCAGTCCTTACAACGGCATATAAATTAGCAGTTCGGAACATCGGAGTGCCATTATTCGCCTCTAGACAACATGGAGTGAAAAATGTCCTAGTAATTCACCGAAAACGAGTGAGGAGAATGCAGGTACAGGCCTCAATGATCAGATCAAGAGCACAAAAGGAATGTTTCGAATCAGAGCTACTTCAGCTCAACGCTAGAATCTTCCTTCACACAGGGCTCTGATTAAACTTTAGAGTCTTAGGAAGAACCGACTTGGTACGGGAGTCGACGGCTGAGGATTAGTGGAACGGTGAGCTCTTCAAAACTATCCGCCTTTGAGCCAATTCCATAATTAATAGGAAAAAGGGGTTGGAATCTGTTAAGTCCACTGTAACGGAGTGAAAATTAGCCCAAGCCAGCTCGAACTGATTTTCTTGAAAATCGAATACGTGGACAGCGGCGATTATAATCTGACTTCTTGTCTGGGTTATTCATTAGAACCAAGTTTTGCGGCTTTTAAAGTCTATGCTCTAATGAATACCGTTTTCTAACCACGCGCAAAGTTGGTCCACTATCCCAGTTGGTGTGCGAATTTGGTTCGCATCCCGACGCTGCGTCATAGTTTACAGTACCATTTTCGTTTGTTGTGATGAAAGTAAAATCAGCATTACCCGTGTTTTCGTGATGAATTTCGCCTTGATAAATACCAGCATTTTCGATAAGTTGAACTTACGGACGTGTCTTACCGACGGAGGTTCTCTACAAAATTTAATTTCGCCTTTCCTATGCGCAAAATATATGACAAAGATAACCTAGTCAAAAATAGCGCTTTTAACGATAGAAAGTCGATATGCTACGGAACACGCGTGCAGATAAGTCCCACTGGCATTAGCTAGAGCCAGAATGAACATTTTTTTTCACATTTGGAAAGCAGAGACCGCATGTTCCGCCCTCATTTAAATACATTCAAGTAATAATACCTTCACTGAGGGTTAAAGAAGTTACTGAATTTGCACTTACGATTTGAGCGCAACTTTCTCTGTGTTCATGTTCATGTTTGAGTTTGAGGTTTGCTTGGGTGTCAGGGGTTCTTGGTACTCTTCCAAGACGAGATGGGATAGTTGCTTTCTTCATTCACTCTATTGCATCGGCATTAAAATTTATCATATTACGGAAAGCCTAAGAGACTACTGAGGATAGTCTCCTCCCTGCCCGACAAAAACGAGCACTGCTCTACACCTCAAAGTAGCAATTTGGTCCAGCACAGAGCATCGGATGAAATAAACAACGTAGCATTAAACGGACCATGAATTATAGTTCCCGTAGCTAGATGTCTATGGCTCTAGCAATATTAGCACGTCGATAACTGATTCCTGTTGAAATAAGCTGTCTCACACGCCACTGATATAGTCTTTCGAGCTTCATCCATCCATGGCATTTCAATTACATAAAACAGATAATTGACCGATACGAATTTTCTATTTATTACAAACAACCAATGTACGAGTTTAACGTGCCTTCCTAAAATAAAAAAAAGGTCAGAACAAACAAATTAGCATGACTTTTGAGCTTTCCTCAGACAAATGAGATAGAAGTTGAAGACGTACCAGATGGGTTTCTTACGAGCTTTTTTCTGACCGGGCTTTTTGCGTTCGCTGAAACGATCATCCTGAGTGAGGAGACCTGCCGCACGCAATCGATTGTAGCCGAGATCTCCGGGTAGAAAACAGGCAAGTGCTCGCGCCAGAGCTAATCGAAGAGCATTCGCTTTTGAGCTGTGTCCTGTTTCTGTATCCGAGGAGACCTTTGCCACCACGTCAACACCTCCCAACATACCTAAACCGGAGTGAAGTTGATAGTCAGATGCTACTAAGATTTGAGCAGTGAGCAGATCACATAGTGCAAACAAACCAGTATATTGGAGAGGGAACATAATTTGTTCACGATCGCCAAGATAAGGAAAGAATTCCAGCAATCTTTTGTCGTTGACGATAAATTTACCAGTTCCAGGTTGGGTCATCCTGAGCTCTGCGAAGGCATGTTTCTTTTGTCCAAATGAGTCGATGTACCGACAGTTGGTTACGGGATCAACTTGTGGCTAAAACAGCGTAAGTTTAATGAAAGTAGAGATATTTCCTCACCTCTGGATAAACGTCTTTTGATAGGTTCTCTTGCAGAGAAGTACGATAGGATTGAATGAAACTCTCTGCATGCCATGCGAGAGGGTGTTTTAGTAGGGCGTTCATCAATCGCAGCCAATTTTCGTACTGAATGAATATCTCATTCCATAATTAATGCTTACCATTGAGTCCGTTACGGGCTCCAAAAGCTTTCGACTCAACTGCTCTTTGGTAAACCATTCGCTTGATGCCACGACCCTAATGACTTAGAGATGATAAATGAGACACAAAACATACAAAGGGCGAGGGTTTTTGAAAGCAGTATAATCACAATCAATATAACCTCGGTCAAACATTAGGTTTAATTCTTCAATTAATGCACTAGCTTTCTGTAAGAAAGTGGTTATAATAAATTTTAACAAATTCACATGCATAACTTCGAAGTAAAAGGGTTTGCCCGTATAGTAAAGGTCATGAAAGGGTCTGCCATTTCTATCAAACTGAGGTTCTAAAGCGGTTACAAATACCTATCAGAGATTTACTCTTCTTTTCGGGGTAAACCTCTTCTGGAGGCTAAATGGATAAAAAGGTAAAAATACACCCACTTTCAGTTTTGGATGGGCATTTTTTGACTGAAGTCCTGACGGAAAGAGGTATCTAATAGCCTCATCTACCTGTTCCTGGTTGAAGGAAGATGGGTCATGACCCATTAGGCGGGCTAGGAATTTCTTTCCGTTTTCATATTTGGTCCTTTCCTCCTCCAGCATGTTTTCTGCAAGACTTCATAGTATTTTAGAATTAGTATACCATAAGACTGGTAATTTCGCAGATAATACTCAATGGATGCTGTGATTGCCCTGGATTTAGATCCTCCACTGGTAAGAGGCGAATTGGGCAGTGAGGACAAACACTAATATTGCAAAAAATTATGCAATCAGTTTACATACTCTAGTGAAATTTGGACTTGTCGAGTATCGAAAGTTGACAACAGCACACTTGAAGGTCAACCTCAACATCACAAGGTCGTCATAGATAACCTGCAAATGTTAACGGATCCAATGGCAACTCCAATTGGCCAAAAGTTACTGTATCATTGGTAGTCTCAGTTATATGACGACAAGGGAGTTCAACTACCAATATCGGATATTTTTATATGCTTCGTCAGATCTGATTACTGCGAAAATATTAATTAGCCATAAATTGTAGTGATGAAAAATCTATTTGGGTCATAAATGCTAAAGCTCTTATTCTTTTTTGTATTATTAACGTTTAAAAAATTGACTGCGGAAACTCAAGTGTTGGCAATATAGCGTTTAATCTTCAACGAACCACAGCATTTTAACCAAGCTATATTAGGGTAGAAATTCAGAATTCAGACTAAAATTATTTCAGTGTTCTTTTTGCCAAAATGCCGCTTGCTGTGTTTTGATTACATGACATGATAATCAAAGGCAGCCTGCTCCCCAGAGCAAGTCTAGCCGGATGGCTTCAGTTAATACCTCCGAAAGACAATTGAGATGTACCGACATGTTCGCCGCATGGATTGTGGACGGTCTATTTCGATACTGCGTTTGTTCTCTGCCTACAGTTTAGCGGTTGACCAACATTCGTCTTAAGATTGCGTCCGATTCTAGTTAGACTCAACCTCATTCTAATAACAGGAGCAATTATATCTTACGGCTTGTTTCACGCTACCTTCTTTTTAATGCTTCACGGCAAATGCAGTTAACGATCTTCTACATTGGTGCTCTAACTCTAAATCTAACTTCTGGTTGTCAATAAATCACTTTTTATCTGCCAAATATCTCAGCAAATTTTTTCAGATCTACTTTTGGAGTTAATCAATTGAGAATCATAAATATTGAAGCCGACCATGTTTTGTTAAAAAATAACAATCTACAAAGCTCATTTAAATAGGTACTAAATGATTTTGTTGACAGCATTTTGATGATGATGATGATGATGATGATGCGCAATAGAATCGTCATTGCCGGAATTTAATCCAGTAGTATCCTTGCGAAAAGTGATCGCTAAAGGGCCCTTTGGATGTCTACTTTCTAAAAAAGCGATCAGGTGGTTTCGAATGCAAAGGCAATACAAACTTGAAAGGCCTACAACTTAAGAAGTAGTGGATCCAAGTGTTGTGTATTTTCTTGTGCGATGCTCAGAGTCTGACTGAGTAGTCGTTGAAATTGAAACTCTACGATAACCTACGAGAGTCATTTCAATATTCACATACCAAGAGAAAAAAACCTAGCTAGGGCTATCCGAATGAAGAATACAAAAAAAATAGATTTTTGTAACTGGCTTCCTCGTCGGCCTTAGTTCTTGTAATAAGTCCGTTAGTGCCACTAAGATCATTTTGAAATAGACAATTTTAAGAGGTAAAATTAGGACATTAATTTCTACTTTGATTCCGATTCTTCGGCTGGGGCTGTCCCAATTTTAGCTAGTGTGCGGATAATGGTTAAAAATTGTAGAAACCTTTAAATTTAAGCTAGCGATTATAGAAGTGAAACTCTCTGTCTTGACAAGGATACATTAAAAAGAACCCTGCATAGGGATCAGCCGTAAATAATCTGAAGAGCTAGATTTCATTTTCGTAATGTTGACTGCTTAAGCTAGCTCAAACAATTCAGAATGGATATTTTCAACCCACTTTCAACTCAAATACCAGGATGACCGCAAACCCTTCTGTTCACAAGATACCCTGCATATTATTCCTTCCAAGTGTTATCTACTCAAACTTAAAACAATGGAAAATCGGTTCTTATACTTTGGAAATTTATGTTACAGTTAAAACTTCTCTAAGTACATTGGCGAAAGGCACAATCTTTTACTTAAAGTCGAACAAAACTTAAATTTAAATAGATTAGTAAGGAGAATGAAATCTTAAAGAAGATTGTCTGAAAGATTCTATCAACGTTAGGGAAATTCCAAGCGGTTTATGTTATAATAAAGTTAAATTTATTTAAGGCAGCTCCTTGGCCATATTAGACGAAAATACAAACATAGAAATAAAGTCAGGCGTCTTCTTAAAAGCCCTGATCTTTGACACTGGACACTATCAGGTTGTCAAGACTTGCTGACCAAAATCGCTGGTTCTGTATTACTCCGAATTGATAGCCTATGTGTGCCGAACGAGGATCCCATCGGCTGGATCGTAAAAGCAGTTAAAAGAGCACTCCCCAATTTCGCTTAATGAATTAGCTAAAAAAAGTGATTGGGTCGAAGTGCCTCTCTGAAGCCTTCGCTGAAGACCAAAATATAAGCTCCTCATAAATACCACCACTATACCTTAAGGAAACCTGAGTTCGGCACATTGTAGAAGTACACCATAGTAGATGCTTTCTTTGATTTGAATCAAAGTGTGTTTTTAATTAAGAATATAACTAAATACCCATCGAATAACACGATTTATTTGGCAATCACTACATTATTTAGATTGATGAGCCGATGGCGGTAAAAAAATGAATGAAATTTCATTGAAACGGATCCATATTTTTGCGTAGTTGGGTAAGCTCTTCAAATGCCGTCAAACATCGACACAGCCGACTTGAGTATCAAATGAAACCATCATAACGAGTCACCAACATATAAGCATAGACCATTTACTCGAATGAAGGGGGACAAATATTGGAAGACTGAATGCGTTTTTTATACATTTCTCCAAGAGCTACACCGGTCTGTAATTGAATGAGAGCGGTCTCCAAATCTGAGCAAATGGAGCTTGCAGTGATTGGCTAGCGAAGTGTATTTTTAGCCAGGCATCCATTTTTTTAATGGTCTAATTTTGAGTGATGGAACTCCATTGACTTCGATGTCGAAGAAGAACCATAAAAAAAAGAAGAGCTAACTGAATGGAAACAATTTAAGCCGAGTCCTTACTACTGGCATTTGTTTCGATTTCCTTTGATGGAGCAACTGGACTTGTTCTGCTGGACGTGGCTGCTGAATAAAAAAAATGGAACTCGTTTGATCTTAGTCTTAGTAATTGCATCTTGAATCCGGTAGAGCGAACCGCTGCGCTGCTTTGAGATCGCCTTGGAAAATGTGAATGATCTTGCAAGGAATTGAAAAGTTCAGATGTGGTGTGTTTTGACCCCATTGCTTACCAAGGCCATCAACAGTGGAATGGTTTTCGTTCTACAGCCATGACATAGGCAGGTCGATCGTGAGTCATCATCTTGAATAGGGAGGGATCTAACCTGCAACCTCATAGATCGGATGAGTGCTAAATTCTTTTTATTGACGAATTATCCCATGATATTCTGCTATTTCAATGTTCAAGTTGGTGTAATGATGAGATTGGCCATCTTACTTCAGGTGAAAAATGATGGTAGACTACTTGTAGCTATTGAGCCATGACTTAAAGTGATGATTATCACTCGTAAGGTACTTTGAAGAAATCTTGGCCTTATTTTAGAAGTGAATATATTAAATAGCCATTATTTTGAACCTTGTTGCGACACTTGAGTTTTAAGTTTGTCATACGCAAGTGCGTTGTAAACTGGTCCATGTCAAACACCATCTTATTTGACCAAACTTGATAAATCGAAATAGCTAAAATAAGTTGATTTAAGAAACACAAAGACGTTATACGTATTGGCAGAAATGCAAACTTTCTTTTAAAAAATTCCATTATAATTGAAAATACGCTTTGAAATGATCCAGAGTTCTAGTAGTAAAAAATACAAGGTGTTTTACACTCCCCGCTGCATTTAAGACACTAGAAATTGTGCTAAGTAGTTAAATACTTCACTCAATTATCCACAGACCGGAAAGCATTTGTCATTCCTCTGGGGCCGATTCAAGTAAAGTGCTTTCCCAACCAAAACAAATTAACTATTGAATATCGTACTGAAATACATAATTAAACACGCTTCCGATTTGAGCCAGATTAAAATATGTGTTACATTAGGAAATAGACCTAAATTATTGCTTGAAAGTGATTGCATTTAAATTTGTCAACGGTAGATTAATTTATAAATAGATGCAATCACCGACGGAAACACGAAATGAAAACTATCAGTGAGGAAAAATTATATAGAACCAGTCTACATGGTGTATACTGCCTTGCCATTTCTGGCCTCATTATTTGATAAGCCAAACACAAGAATACTTTTTTTAAAGAATAAGGGTTAGGGTTAAGGTTAGGGTTGAAATAGGACTTCAAATGTTGCCTCAAGATACAGATTTCAGCCAATTATTGCTAGGAAGTTTCCTGACAGACGTAAGTCTTTCGCAGTATCTGCGTACTACTGTGATCCAAACATTCAGTTTGTGGATCTAATGCACTCTACGTCCAGTTCAACCTCGAACTAATCTCATTACAAGCACATTTATTTCAGAGTTCCTGGTTCAGTGATTAAAGTCAGTCAATTGGCAGCCATATTTGCAACTATACATAGGGTAGGATCACCACAATGCAAATACTACTGGTGTTCAAAGATTTTATGAGCCCAATTCGAACTGTTTTGACCGGTTGTATGAACAAACAGCTTAACCCTTAATGCATGGTTGAAGATATCAAAAAAAGTTTTAAAAGCTCCACTTGTGCTGATTCAAATGATATTAATCTGCATGAAATTTAAGGCTTTGGGGAGGATCACTGATTGAAACAGGTTGTTGTTTACCTACTTCCTGAAATTTTTCCTTGACTTAGTAAATAGGAAAAATCGGACGAATGTGGCATGGAATAACGAGTTTCAATTGAGCAGCTAGAACGATCAGAGCGAAATCGATCAAGAGTACTCCACTCATCCACATTAATAACAATTAGTCCTCATGGAATGCCAAACTATTGCGGCCGAATAAAACCTTTCATTCCAAGCCAGCAGAATACGTAACTGCTCAAATTTGTCGCAGACATGAGGACCAAAGATCAAAGGCACTTCAAGGATATTTCATCTAGCTGAATGAATTCAACGTGTCCAACCACTGATTCCTCAAATACTGCAATATTTGATCATGTCTTCCTTATCAACATGGCCATCTGCGAGAAGCTCGTCATACCATTTCTTTTCCTCCAGAATCTGGTCAAAGCGTGATTTCAGAGTAGAGTAGAACTATTGAGGCAGCCCCAAAAAGAGCTGCTAGTAAGATCATTATCAATCTGTAGTGGCCATTTTCTGTAGTGAAAAAAATACAAGAACGTGTTTGCTTATTGGGATGGTCAATCCGCAGAAATTTAAATGTAAAACGAAAAAAGCTAATCAAGAGAAAGTTTAAACTATAGGATTTTGGGAATTAGTGCACCAGCAATTGTTCTCTTTGAAGATATTCTTCGCCTATTCTAGTTTCCTACTCGGCATCAGGATCAACTCAGCTAGAAGTCTCCATGATAAATCATCACTAACCAATGTACATAGTCATTTTATCACCTCTTAAATGTTTCACTTCATCTAAATGCATATTTTATTAAGATTAAGTCAGAATAGCCTTAAATTCACAAAGGTTAACGATGTTAATTCTAAGGGTCATGGTATTGTTTAAAGGCATTGTCATCACTGAATACATTAAATAGGCTTAACTTGAACTGCCAATAAAAAAGAGAGCATTTTTCAAATAATTTCACCCAATCTTGCGAGTTTTCATCCTGTCAAGAGTTTCGCTTGGTTCAAAAGGCCCATTGACCAAAACAAAGGGACTTTGTGATGCTGCCTGTGACCGAAAAATTTATATTTCTGATAAGCGGTGTTACTAAAGTTATCTTCGAGTTGGATCACCACTTTGATATAATTTCGTTTTTTGTTAAATGAGTCACTCAATCATATTTAAAGTCAGGATATTGCTTTTCTAATTCAGAAGAGGTCTACTAGGCTCGATTTTCAATATGTTATGTACTCGCCCCCCGTTAGAGGTTAATTCAACTTTCTCCTTATAAATGGGTTGATGCTTCCCCATATGTACTTTCGTACATACTGTAATTTAAAAAGACTATCATTGAATATTTGTTTAATAGGCTTTTGATTTTATACAGTGGCAATCTTGACAACGAGATCCATTCTTTATCTCTCGCGACCCTGTGGATCTTACTAATTTAGAAATTTCCGATGAAAATAGAGATGAATTATCATGGCGATGACCAATATGACACTCGCACAAACCATCAGTTATCAAATTAGGGCCCAAGTCATCATGGCTCATATAACTCAATGGTACGATATAGTCCAACTCTGAGGATGAGCACCGGCGATCGAGTAGGTGCATGAATACCACTTCACTTCGACGATGGAGCTCAGGTGGTCATGAAGGCGCCTTATTGAGTGACTTGACTCGTCTCTCGCCAAGTGCGGTTCACAACATTTTACAGAAATATACCTAAGAACGCTGAATAATCTCCACGAAACGACAACATGCAAGGATTACAGTTAAAAAAACAGCTTGTTCAAGCAAAAACTGAAAAATTGGCAGCCCCTGAGGCTATCACGAGGTGGAAAATTGATCAATTGTTCTAGGGCTCTTGGCATTCAAACTCAGTTCATACCTTAGTTATTTTCTTAAAAAAAGCATTTTAAAGTATAATTAAAGTGCCAAAAATACTTCAGAGAGTGATATATAAAATTATATAACCTACATAAGCTATTTTTAAACGCACTGAATATAGTAGCTTTATTTTTTTCAAATTTATAAACCCAATAAGTGAATAATAAACTCGTGAAATAGAACCATCAAATTATTTCTTCTGCTTTTAAAAACCATAAATCCGATCAAAATAATTTCAGAATAATTTCTCAAAGCTTGTAAAGTTAGATTTGAAGTTGCCATTCTACTGACGGAAATGGCTCCACAGAAATGTATGACCTAAAATTGTGGCTGAATCTTCGCACATCAGAGAACTTTTATGTGCGAAATGTATGGTTCGGCAAACGGTTTTGAAAACATAGTTCTGCAATATTCCCACATGAAATAGTGAATCAGGCAGGCCTAACTCGATGAAAAAAATTCAAGAGTGTCCCTATAATTGGATGTTGTGGAGATTACTTCAATTCCATGAGATCGCTGAGGGAATATTCATCTCAGGAGCACTTAAGTATGGTCAGCGAATTGAAGAGAAGGGACCTTGGATAAATGAATAATTTCTCCTGCTTGGATACATGCAAAAGCCAAGGACCTTTAACATGGCATTTACACCCTTCATTTACTCCTTCAAGCGGAACAACAAAAGCTATTAGTAAGTCAGCAAGATCATAAGGGACGAGCTGAGATTGAATACAAGGGTGAACAAACATAATCGCAACTAAAATTGTGTTTTACTTGTTTGTATTATTAATTTTTGACAAAGTAAACTTCCTAAGTATACCACTTCTGCGATTCCTATTCTAATAAAGGCTCAGATGGTCAATTTCACGATTAGTGAGAGTTCAACTGACTGGCCAAGTCTTAGAGTTTCATTTGTATTTCTCGTTGTATTTTAGTAAATTCATTTTCGGGATTTTGGAAACTCCAGTCTCTTAGCTCAGATGTATTGTAATAAAATTCTGCAGATTCGAATCATGCAGCTTACCGTTATGTTTTATGAGCAGTCCAATCTACAAGCGGGGAGAAGAGCAGTGGCCAATGGAATCATGGCAAATGCGAGATCCATTTGTTCAGTATCGATACATAGCTTAGTATTAATGTCCAAAGATAACATTTATAATAAAATTTGTTTTGAATGAAGCAAAAAGCACTTGGATACGACTATGTAAATTCATTGTTTATTTTATGAAATCCAAATAGGAACTATTAGGATACTGTTCGAGTTGTCCTTAACCAGATACAGCCAGGTCTGGATTGTGATATCAGGACGTGACAAAGTTGACAAAGTGAGTGTAGAAAACGGGTTTTCGGGGGGTTGATCCTAAGCGACATCAACAAGCAAATGTTTAGCACAAGATTTTAGATAAGGACTTCAACAGATTTGGTAGAAAATTAATAAAAAATAGCATCGCAATCATTAGACCTCTTCAATGTAAATTACAAAGAAAAGGTAATTACACGTTCTCCACTAAAATCTATTTTAAATATTCCAGTGGGCAGCTTGTTCAGTTATGTTTCCAATTTAAATTTGTATTTGATTCTGAAAAAAACATGTAGATCCTAAACTTCTTGACTAATAGAACCTTCCTACTTTCATCGGTTTCCCGGTCAACTGCTTTGTTATCTTAAATTCATCTTTTTAAGTAAAATCAGCTTGAGAAAATAATAAAATCCGTCGGGATTGGGAAAGATAAGTCGAGTGACACGCTGGACAAGTAGAAAGCCGCACTTCAACAAGGCATCTGAGTCAAATAGTACCTTCCCTCGGATCCACCAATCAGTGCTGTGCCTTCTACTTTGTCACTATATAGTCAAATGTTGAGGCCTGCAAGCATGTGAAAAACGCTTGTTCGCATTAAAATCTTGATCACAAATGCTGGCAAAAATTTGGTGTAATGACGTGATAGGCTTCGTTTCAATCGCCTTACACTTTATATAGGTGAGCCTATAAACAGTTTCGAAATTTGTGCACTTTCTCACAGAACCGCCTCATAGTACAGTGGAAAAAAGTAAATCATTGACCTCCGGGTTCGCTTGACGGAATCGGCCAAGTGGCTGAGGACTCTGTCACACTTGGATGGCTAATGGCAATATCAGTACTACTGGTCAGCGATGAGTGTGGAATGAGATGATTGTGAATGAGGTCGATGGATGTAAAATCGGCCATGCAATCGAAAATACAAGACTTCAACTGACAGGGAATATTCGAGGGAGACTTGGTTTGAAATTAAGGAAAAACATGGCGCATTTTTTCTGGAGAGATGATAAGGTTGATGAAAAAATTCGTCCTGCAAATATGCTGCTTGCAAATTCGTATACAAACGTATCCTCTTAAGGCTTAATATACATGACCAAGAGACTTAACAAGAGCAGTAGACTGTTACTACGCAAAATTTTGATATTCTTTGACAAACGCTTTTAGTTCTTAGACTCGAAAGAGTTGGACGTCTAAAGCTTTACATCCTGCATTAATACCGCCTTATTCCTATTTTGCGCTCTTTTCAGCTAATAAATTTCTGCCTATCTCTTAATTGAATGACTGGCAAAAAATGGCTGATCGTTCAAAATCTTGTCCAGAGCTTCCACTGGTAAAAAGTCAAATCTTTAAACACTCACTGTTGACAATATTAGCAATAATGACTAGGCTTCTCGGCCTTATGATGATGCTATAGGCCTCTGGGGAACTATTCTATGTGAAGTCAGCTGTTCTTTCATATAATAAAATGATTGAGCATAAAATTTCCTCAAAAGATAAAGATAATTAGCATTTCAGATAACGCATTCAGGCATCTAAAAGCTTGTACTTTAATTGAAATCGCCAAGGTGATAAATAGAGTATTTAATTAATTAACACCCCCAAAACAATGACAAGGTTAGCAACGCCTTTGCTGTGGAAAAGCAGTTGGAACCATTAGTCCAGCTTATTGGCACTAGGTAAAACTTTTCGCAGAAATGGTCCCCATTCAACTCATCCTTTCAAGTGTAAGTTCTGAGTCTACCAATATATTGGTTTAGAAAAGGACTTCATTCATCAAATACGAAACTCGACTATCTCCCCCCAGTAGCAGAGGTTCTTATGCACTCCATATATCTGAATTCTTATTGTTCATTTTTATACGTTAGTGGTATTTGAGTAATTTTGCCTGTATATATGGTGAATGCAATCACTAGTCAAGTCATCAGGGTCCAACTCGTGAATTGCATCTCTAATTTACTAAGAACTTCTTATAACTAGCATTCTTGGATCTTCAATAGTTTGCCGCAAGAACACATTATACAGTTTTAAATAATGCCGACGATCGAGGGCGACTATGAAATTTTGGTATCATTCTTTTGATGTCAAACCAAACTGACTGTATTAGATAGCTCTGAATGCAAGGGATGGAATGTACCTCCGATCCATGATATATCAAATTAGAAGAATTACGTGCGAGATTGTCTCGCTTTCGATCATCTCTTTGTAAATACCGAAGACAAAGAGACAAACATGGTCATGGTTAATGATGGTAAATGAGGCCACGATCCTTTCCTTACCTATTTTAAATGTTGGCTAAAATTTAAAAAAATAATCCTAATTTTCGTTGATTAGCTGTATATTTACGCAAAACCGACCAACTTTTCTAGAAGCTACCAGAGAACGATGATCTTATCCACACAGGGCCAATTTATATTTTTTAACCAGGGCGATTATGCGCTTGTAAGCACGTAAATGCAGAGATAAACAACAGTTTGAAAGTGAGCAGTAGCTTTTAAAAAACAATCTCAAGATGAAGTAGCTGAAAAAGTTTCCATCAGTGTCTCTGAGGTGACGCAGAGGTGTTCACATTCTGTAAGGGAATACTGACTAAGCGAGCCGGTGAATGAGTGTACAGTCAAGAAACATCATTAGAGGTTGTGTATTTCAAGCTTTCCGCCTGTTTATAAGTCACTTTCACGTGTTACAATTGTCTCTAGTTCAAAATAAATAACCAGATCAGATCTATTCTAAAACCTGCTCAGCTTGTTTTAAAGTACTTTATTTTGAACTTCAAAATTGTCGCAATCACAAACGAAGGGTTGGTGGCACCAACTAATTAAATATTTAGAAGGAAATCAGCATGGTTTAAAATCTAAATTTTACTTAGATGCTGGTCAAACATTCGCCCAAGCAAAAATAATTTAAACTGCAGCTGATGTAATCACCCTCAGTTCCCCGGTAGTCAGAGGCGAGCAACCCCACTTACCAAACGCTTGGTAGAAAAACTACCTTCCTGAAATCCAACTTTCACTCAAAAACTTGTCAACTGTACGCTTGAGGAAAAACAAGCTAGACAAGGCAGCAAATGTAAGAAGTAAAGAATCCAATTGCCACGCAAATTTCCTGTAGTGATTCCACAGCGTATAGCAAGCTCCGGTGTTCAGAAGCAAGAACATCAATTTAACTTATGGAGAGTGACTGCTAAAAAAGCTTTTTCCTGCTCTCCTCACCGAAATATGCAGTCATCCGAGCACTCACTCTGTTCATTCGAAGCATGAAAATTTGAGTAAAGGCTAAAATGGAGATTTCAGAAAGCTGATGCGCCAAAATAAGCATCGCATCAATGGCATTTTGTAAATTTATATTCTGATCTGAAATTAGTTACTCTCTTACACTTTGTGGTTGGTATTGTGCTTAAATTCTTCCAGCATGAAGCACTGGCCGCAATCCTTCAGGTGTCTCTCGGTAATGAATACTTCTGTGAATTCGAATTAATAGAGGCTTTTGTCCTGACAGTTTGATTTGAAGTTTTAAAATATAATAGCCTTTGCAACAAAAACACATAGAAATATCCATTTGGATTGTCTAGAAGTTCTTTCATATTATTTTTAAACTGCGAGTAAACCTTTGAAGGCGGATATTGAAGAGCTCAAAACCGAACGTTTGCTTATGATCTTGATTTCCCAAATTAAAACAAAAACCATAATCGTTAGCTGTAACAAAGCCACCATAGACGATGGCTTGATATGGACTTTTCAGATCTTCAAAAGCATACCATAAGAATATAATATAATGTTTAAAATAATATTGGCAATCTGAGGAGGACCTTGAGATTTCTGCATCAAACCAGACGAACCCTGTTAAGTGCTTACTTTTTCAAAGAAAGAGGTCAAATCAAGTCTAGCACTTATTTAATCACACTAAGTTTGATAAGGTAAGGAATGTACCTAGATGATTCGATTAATGAGTTACTTCTGTGGAACTTTTATAATTGTGGCATTTCTAAAAAAACCTTGTAAGAGCCTACATTGTTGCCTATTTTTAGCTCAAAGTGATCTTAACCAGGTGTGCATAGAAGGTTTCTAAACAAGCCATTTGATCCATTCGTTGTTTAACAATGTGGCTATTGTCTTAACAACCTAGTTAAAAATGGATAGCTCTCTTAGGTGTCTGGCCATCCTCGGACTTTGAATAGAGCCACTCGCTTCGCTGACGCCCAAAATGTTTCGCTAATATAATAGGACCAAACAGATTTACTTTATTGCCGGCAGCTAAAACTTTAGAGGTGACTCCTTTCGGCTTTGACAAACGCAAGGTCTTCCTCGTCGTCTTACCACTTTCCTTCAGCAAATTGTCACTTTCCTGCATTCAAGCCTAGTAGCCTCACGATATCGTAGGTCTCATAGAAGGTTATTTTTGGACGGCTAATTTTATGTAGATCTCGTAATTATGGGTGAAAAAGGCGGATGTATCTTTAGAAGCAGGTGAGTTTCATTTTGAGAGTGATTTACCCATCTAAATAGCTTTTTTCGATGCCCTTCTAGCACACATTTTCAGGTAGACCACTTCAACTGACTAACTGAAAAACTAACTCGCGAACTCTTGATAGAAAGTTTGAAATTGATGTATTGTACTCCATATATTGTCCCTAGACCTTAGACTTCCTCAACTCTAATTTTCACTCCGATGATCCACCGATTGACATTGAGATTCCTCTCACTGATGATTTTCGCATGTTGTGAAGCGAGTTAGATGATCTTCTCTCCTTTGGTAATCAAAGTGAAGTAAAATTGCTGATCTCATTTTTATGATCAACTGATAAGAATAAAAACGAACTTAGGATCGGTAAAACAAACTGCCTTGCGTCAAGAGGATCTACAAGCTTTTGCAAGGTCTTTGACAAGCACTAAAAAAACCCCGCTCTTCCTGTCCTACCATCGGGGTATGGATCGTGATTATACGCTGCTAAACTCCTTCAAATCTCTAAAGCTATTCGTAAACATGTTGTCAAAACTCAAAGCACATACTCGTCAGGTGTAGAACTTATGATGAGCTCGCATGCTCCTTCGCTCTCCTTCGCTAACATTAAGATACTGAACCGAATGGCTCTTCTGGTTTTCATTTAAAAACTCATAAATACGTTCTAATTTCCTTTATTCCTGTTGAACTCTCGATCTAATCCCTTAGTCGATTGTTTATTTGTTTAACCAGTCACTTATCTGCATATGTTTACCAGCCAGACACAGCGTCTAATCATATCCACTATCTACCTATCAGAAATCGGTTGTTCAAGGCGGTTGGTAATTAGATTTTCCCTTCCGTAAATAGGGACTACATGCATGTACTTTTCCGCATTCATTGTTTACCTTGAAGCGCTCGGCTTTCTTCGGTAAATACAAACAAAGCAAGGAATTCTTAAAAATTCAAAAAATTATGATTTCAAGCCAGTTTGCAATACGGTGCGGAATTCAGCCATAACTGATATGGACGTTAGGTGCATCGTCCGATATTTACTTTTCCACCCTCCGCCACCTTTAACATGATGTTCCATGTCCCAGTACCAATTCAACGAAAGTACAGAAGAATAGAGTACATGAATTGAAAACTTGTAATCACTAGGATTGGCGACACGAAGGAAGGTGATAAGAAATATGCGCACTGAAGTCAGCGTCATATACAAGGCATAAACATAGCTGACAGAACTGGACCAAGGATTGATGGAACTTACTCATAGACATGTCGCCATAGCATGACTAAAGAAATAAGGACTCTAGATACGAACCAACATTTCCAAATTCAGTCACTTGACATTAAGTCACCGTTCCACTTTGCATGCCATCGTGTATGCACTGTGAGATGAAACCAAATTTACAATTGTAAAATAAAAATGTTCAGTGCTATAGCAGTGTTATTTAAAAAAAAACTAACTGGTTTTTTCTACTTCGGGACGATTTGAATAGACGTTATTTTAAGCAGCAGCTCGTTGCCTAGTAATGTTCCTGAAATAGGCGAATCACAACGGAAAAATGATTTCTAACATTGACCTACATAAAACTCATCGGAGCGTCTTGATCAGAAATTTAATGGAAAAGACAATTATGATAGGAGGTTTTGGACTCCTTTCCAGAGTTACTATGATTCCATGAATTACCAGCAGCTGAGTAACAAAAACAGCAAAAACACCAACTTTCTTATGGTGTATTTTTGAGTTTTTGGCACATAGCGTGAGGTTAGAATTCATAGCCAACTATTGTATAGAACCAAAGATTGTAACCATGATTATTTAGCTTAACAAAGGATTTGTGCATCAAAGCTAATTTACTTACTAAGTAATATCCATTGAAATCGTTTCATACCTTTTAAAGAGGAAATTCAATCGGTTAGAATGCCTCACAGAAGTGGCAAGAACAAGTAGTCAAAGCACATCTTGAAAAATTAATCCCATTTTTATTGTTATGAGCTCAGGTCTTTTGGATAGCTTTATAGACACCAATGACAGTGAACGTGACAACACCCCATTTTGGCAGGAATTGATCGCCGGTCAATGAAAACGCCGCCCATCATCTTGTACAGCTAGCGTCAGTCAACAATCCGCGTATCTTCGCTATTGACTTTGTATTTGTAAAACAACAACAGATTTCATCTCTACACTAGTACTTCATCAGTTACAGACATAAATAATCGTTTAGTAGTCTAAGACAAGTGAGATTAAATTAATAAATTTGAA
The DNA here is from genome assembly GCA_019097775.1 of Moniezia expansa. Taxonomy (NCBI): domain Eukaryota; kingdom Metazoa; phylum Platyhelminthes; class Cestoda; order Cyclophyllidea; family Anoplocephalidae; genus Moniezia; species Moniezia expansa. The sequence continues at coordinate 1,346,234 of JADFDV010000062.1, read as the reverse complement.
CTCCAGTAGCTATTCCAGAGAGTTCAGCTTGAAGGGTTCTATCACGAAACTGAAAAAATTAAATTGAATTGATGGTGGTAGCCGTACAGGTAATTAATTGAATGTTCAAAAGGAAAATTTTGCAGATCCAGGTAAGCAAATTTAATCCAGTCTCCACACATTCTAGAAACTGTGAGGTATTTAAGCTCAATATGCTCAGGGTCCAACATATACGGAAGAGTTTTTTTAATAAGCGAGTGGTTTGGTCCTGACCGAGTTCGATGCCAAAAGACTTTGTTGGACTGGAAATATTATAGGTCTTGCAATAGTATGAACCCCAATTCATGGCAAGAATTAACCGATTTAGCTATGATAACTTTGATGAAAATACTTTTGACAATGATAGGACTTACCTCTTCTCAAATAAACCCTTACAGAAAAGTACTTGGAGACCCGAGAATAGAGGTTTATTCTTTTCCACAAATTACACTTTCTGATCATTAACTCGGAAATTTGTATCATTGGTCAGGCGGAGCAGAATACCCTTTTAGCTTCCAAGTACAGTTTTAAGAAGTCATTTGCTACTGTTGATGAAGCAATTTCAAATCAGCCCATTCTTAACTGAGCGTATATAAGAGAATTAGTTTACATTTCATCTGGCCTTGATCTTGAGATACATTTAACTTAAAACATTGCCTGAAGAGTTAGATGTAGAAATAAATTTAAGTCACGCTTTGACATTCAACGGGATGCATCCATATTGTTATGGTATGATCCAAGGCTAAATGTTTCATCCTCCTTCTATAACTGATGCTCTAATGTGAAGAATGAGCTATTTCCACAGAAAGCCAAAACAGAATACATTTCAACGAAACAACAAAATAACTCAATTTAATCACAGACCACATAGTTTTCCGTCACCTATTATCCTACATTTCAATTTGAATGAAAAGATGTATTGTAGATTTTTGAATACGCGGTCATTATGGAATGAAAAATCCATTTAAAATTGGTTTAATTTCATAGAAACTCGCTTCACATTTAATAAAAGTGATGCGAACTATTCTGGCATGGTTATCTGCTACTGACATGAGGAAATTTCGACTGAAAGGGTGTTTGAATAAACTTTTGTAATCAGCTTGAATAACTCAACTAGCCTTATTTCAGTTAAAGGTACAAAGTGAAGATAAGACTTCGGTGATTTCAAAGCTGACACTTGGTGGGCTCATGAACTTCAAAGGGCTTTGAATGCATTTTTAAGGTGTTAAAGAGGCCAGAAAACGGAAAGCCGCACGAAATGCAATAGCTTGAATTTCTGTAGGGCCCTAACTGTCGCGAAACAAGGGTATAGTTCATTTTAAGATTCTAAACATTGAATGGCGCTACAACCCAATTCAAAATGGATTCTCATGGTCCCTATAAGGTCATTTTCGCTGCAAAATTGCAAACAATTAAATGTAAGGTTTATTGTTCCACCTGGTAGATAGGAGCCGTCCACTCTTCTAAGTAATCGAGAGTCGGAAATCATCAAGTGCATAATGAATCCATGATCTAATCTGCACTATAATACAATTTGACGACCGGAAATCAAAGCCTTAGCCAGCTTTGAGCAAACTCTTCGATATCACCCAACCGAAGCAGAATGCGGATGAAAATATAAATAACAATTCGGTAATCCCTTGTAAAAATTAGACGTGTTTAATTGTATCATTTAAATTATGCCTGTTTGGCGAAGAAACTCTTTGAGAAATAAGCATTCTATTTATTGTCCAAAGTATTTCCAAAGCATAATCCTACTGAATAGTTTTCGTGTTGAGAAACAGTAACAAATGCTGATAAATACCCTAGCCTTCAACTGACTGATTTGCAGCTTTCGAGAAGAGCGCTTGATGCTGGCAATCTTCAGTCTTGGCAACCGCACTCCATCAGTTCGGATGTCATAGCTCAGTTTAATGAGCTAAACAATATAAGTCAGGATATTATAAGGCCAGCTAGACAGAAAAGCGGGATTATTTGGACAGATCAGACAAGATTGCATTAATATTTTGGTTCAAAATCGTTTCAGAAGCTTGTTATTGAAGAGGATTGACTGAGATATGGGAATCATATTAAAAATGACTATCAACTTCAAAGAGTAATGGGATTTCGATTGTGGTGTCTTTGGTAAATGCCGAACCTGGCAGCCTTTTGTTTGTGCTCAGAGAGTCTAAGCATTTCAAAGGTTGATAACTCCATATTTACCAGCAATTTACTCAATCGTTAGGTCACTTTTGCTGCCAAAACAGTAAAAACATGGAAGAAACCAACTAATCCCACCTATTGAGAACCGTTTTGCTACCTTTGCCCCAAATTTGGCAAGTCTTAGGTTTAATTTGGAGAGATGAAGTAAACAGATCCATTCAAATATCAAACCAATGCACCTCTGATTAAATAACGCTGAACGATTTCGAATGTTTAACGTATTCAATGATCAACTTATTTGGGTGACTATTCGAAGGATCATTTAGAATTGAGACGGATGCTACTGCGTAGGTACGTTATTGGTTTGAAGCACGCAAGAGAATAAAGTTAGCTGTATATTTAAAAATAAATATTAATTGTCATTACTTAGTCTAGTAAAGTGGTCTGCCTTGAAAGCTTGGTGAATGAGGGCATGGTGATACGAGTTCTTTCAATTGAAATGTTTGTCAAAGCATTTCTGTAAATAAAACAAACCGTCAGTTGTAAGTGACCTTCAATTGTCTAATGGAGAGAGTTGTGCCTTCATTCATTTCAACTCTCACCGGGTAACGCATTTTACATCAAATGACAAAGAATCGTTCGAATCCCCTCTATTTATGTGTGGATTTCGATTAGCTAAAAAGAAAACAGCACAACAGAAGAACAAGTGCGACAGCCATGAAGGTGGAATTCAGCTGTTATTAATGCGGACTCAGATACACAATTTTCTATTGACCATTTTACCGGGACATCTATGCGATCGCGACAGATTGCAAGAACAATGTACTTCTTTAAGTACTAACTTAGGTGCAGTTTGAATTCTCCTGCAAGTTGAAGGGCAGAATGATAAATTATTAAAGCTTGTGCCTTCATCAGTTAAAACCAAACAGAACTTTCGATTGCAAACCCACCAGTTACTAGTCAATAAACTAACTATTTAAATTTAACTATTCTTCAACTATCAACTCATTCATTAGAATGAGATCATCTGAATAAAGAACCGGTAGCGGAACAGCTTCCGAAAGGAAATGCCTTCTAGATATTTAATGACTACCTAGATACGTCGGATTTCCCTTTATCTCATTTTTCTGTGTTTCCAAGCTTCAACTTGCCTGCTGAAAGGAAAAATGACCTCAATTATGAGGGGCTTGGTTATTAATGAGAGAAATAATGGTACTCCAATAGTCCACTATTCCTCTGAATGCATCGGAAATTAACTCCCCATCATTTTTTTTACATCGAAATGTGAGGCCATTGACTTGTGACTATATAGCGAGATCTCTTCCCAGTATTTTTCAATATTACACTATTTTACTTAAGCACTGCTGCAATTTTTCGAGACAGTAGATTGAAAATCTTTTCCGTGGCCTCTTTTCACCCAAAAAACTGACATGAAGCCATGGAATAAGGGTCGAAAACGGTTCCACTTTCGGTTGTTCGATGATCAAATGTAACAAAAGAATCATTTGGGTGTCTGGCTTGAAGGTTTAGACGAATAAGAGGACTCAAAAACTGTACAAACATTTATACAACCATTTACCAAAAGTAAGGGGAACACAAAATGGCCTATCAAATTCAGCCTAGCACAACTGGATGTGAACTCTTGTTGAGGTCGAGTTGAGGTCTGCCATCTCGTTTGTATACGTCTCTGATTGGTCAATTTAAAACAATGTTTGCATGTATATGCAGCCATTAATTTTCATTTATTTGCAAAAACAAATCAGCGATGATGTTGCTCAATTATGGATAGATTACATAGATTGCGATGATGCCGTTATCGCAACGGTACCTCAAGTTTCAAATAAAATAGCAGAAGTAAGGATGACAGATCTACCTAATTTCATTCATTAGTAGCATAATAAAAGCCTGAAGCAATTGTTGCATTATATAAAGTAAATCCATTTGAATCCCACACAAGTTTAATTCAAAGAGTAGTAAATGGAGATAACAGTAGGGGAATGATTGGGAAGAGTTCGGGCAGTGGTATGGCCATCGGAACGCTGAATCTCTTACGCTTCACTTCACTTTCCAACATATTCAGCAAAATTTGTATTGTAGCATTCAATCTTTTCAAAATACAGTGCAAAAATTCAGCAGTAATCAGACTAAACATCCATTTGGTTAGTTATTTGTCTACGTCTAACCCTCAAGTTTGCTTCTGCTCGCATACACATCACCGCCAAGCTCAGTGATCTTTAAAATTGGTTCTATGTGCCAGAAAGTTGTATTTGGTAATAAATATACCTTTGAAGTCTTACAATTTTGTGAAAGTATGCCTTCAGGTAAACCAATTTGTTTTAAATTACACTGGGAGTATCTTAAGGTGTACCAATTCCCTCCTGACACAAGCGGTTGCATTAATAAACGATTGGAAATAAAATTAATAGAGGCATTTAGTTCCTAAAAATAGCATTTCTATTTCCAAACAAGGAAGATAAATGTAAATTGTAAAACACAATGTAATTTTACAACATTGATCAACAATGAGCGATATTAGGTGAAAGTAAACATAAGCACAACAGTAAATAATGCTAGCAGGAATGGGAAAAGATATATCACAGGATGAGTAATGATTTGCTTGAAAATCATTGGTTAGTCTGAAGAGGATCTAAAATCTCACAAGAGCCTGTTGGGCAGTTTCATTACAAGTGAAGCCAATAAAAGCATCCAATTGATTACAATCTGATTTCCAATATTTCCATGCAAGTATTGACTTATTGGTTCTCCCAGAAGCTTTCCGGAGGTTCCAATTAGAGCGGAAGTTTGGAATACAACTACATAGGGATTCGATTGACCAACAGAATTCTGACCGACTAGATCAACTTCATATGAAGTTCCGGGTTGGAGACTCTTGATGCGATACATTCCTTCTATCCCATGACGTGTTCTGCGATCGGCGTCTCGAGAGAGAACATCAAAGACTGTCCATGAACCCAGTGGCGTTAACTGTCTCGGAACTAGAGCGTAAATTAGAAATTTAAACAGATATTGTCTTGATTTTAAACTAAGGTTTGCAATATGGTTAGTGATGAAAGCTTATCAATTTTCCAGGAACTTTCCTTTAAACATCTTGACCAATTAGGATCACGCAAATTCAAAAATTTGTTTTAATTGAATATATAATCGAATAAATTGTTCTGGGACTTTTGACACTTAACACGTTCAAGAAGACTTTCTGGGCTCAAAAAATATTTCGATTTATATTATTTGCATGAAAGAAACTTAAATAATCTCGTTAAATACGATACTGTTTTATGCTTAGTTGTGTCCACAGTAAAACAACCTTGTAATCGGTAAAACGAATAGCCTGTGAATAGGATCAGAAATAATATTTTCTCACCATGAATGTTTGCCTTGGGAACTATTTATTCTACTACACTTTCGCGACATTTTATGAATTAGCACCACGGTAAAATACAATTTGATTGCTGATAAAGGTGCGATTCGATCAAGAGAAGATGTTGACAAAGGGAAGATACTACCAGAAGGATACCTTTGGTGTTTGTGGAAGCATTTAAAGCACTGTTTTGAAACTCAATTTGATACTTGATTTTACTCTATAATGGTAGAGAAATTAAGGATCTTATTTAAAGATCACGGAAATGGTCCTACTAGTAATTTAAAATAGGAAAGGACTGAACGCAGCTGTACCTTAAAAGGTGGTCGCTCATTGGAATCAGCGCTACGGTTATGAGAACATCAACTCTTTGGACTGATCGCAGTACAAGAGGTAAACTTTTCCAAACTTATTCAAGAGGTCTACTACTCCAAATACAAGTATGCAGCAGTAGCTGGCTCAGAGGTTTGTCTCTGACATTGCGTAAGCTTGTTTTATTAAAAACATCTCAACGAACACGACGTAAGATTGTATTTGAAGACCGACAATGCTAGGTAACCGAAGCAAATGAGATCAAGGGAGCTGTCACTGTCACTACTGAGAAAATGCATAAATGATCAAAAGCAGTAGAGATTGTGGAATGGGCGAAACACGAATTCCGTATAGGCCAATTTCGAGAAATTTAGTCCACTTCATTTGTAAGGTCTATCAACTTCTGTATTGTTCATGTTTATTCTTTACTATAGAGGGCTGGTCATTCACTCATAATATCACGTGATGACCCTTTTGAAAGCCTAGGGCCGTTGAGAAGGAGAGAGTACAAAGGAATAAAATAGGCCTCCATAATGGTACCAGTTGACTTGGACGGAAATGCAGATTTTAAATAATACAACATAAACGATTAATCCAAAGTCCAGAATGTACTATTTTTGATTTCTTCTACAAGTCTTAGTTGGGACTTGTAACTACTTAAAGATGTGGAGGTTAGTTAATTCAACCTCTGTTTTGCTAAGTTAAGGAAGCATAGGTTCAGGTTCCAGGTGCCGCAATACTTAAAGCTTGTTAGGACTCCAAAAAGGAATTCTAACGAAAGTCCGAAGTTATTCTAGCAACAATATCATTAGTAATATAAAAATTTTTACATCTGCTATTACACATAGTTTTTTAATAACTAAAGGGTTTTATTAGTATCTGGGTGATTTGCATATAATCTTCATGGAATTGAATATAATTTTAATTGTATTATTGAATATTTTTCATTCCATTCATAAAATACGGAAATATTTGGGCATTTATCCATTAACAAGCTCAGAAAAAAACACTAGGGAGTTGGAAGATATGCCATTATAAATGCAAATGAGAAGATACGGAGGTACGTATTAGCAAAAGCATGTTAAATTGAGCTGAGCTGTAAATTTTTCAATTTAGAAAAATCGAGGACAAATTTAGCCGCAAAAATACATCCACGGAAAGTCTTGCGCACCATATCTGCTGATGTTGTAGTAGTATGAGGAGATTGGAGTTGATGTAAAAGCACCAGTTCAATACTCAGTACTGCTAAATTTTTTCATGATCACCTCCACGGCAATCTCCGTTTGAGAATATTGCTCTAATGAGCGGAATACGCACATAATTGTACCATGAAGATTATGAGGTTTTGCCTAAGGATTACCTCAGCACCCACCGATGATCTATTTCAATCCTTGTCTGTGAGACAGATCCGTTTGATGCTCGTTCATTTAAAAATTTCTGCACGTTACATCGTTATATAGCATTCTACGATGCGGATATCATGCAGTTCAAATGGTTTTTGCACAGGTACTGCAATCATAAGGCAAGTGAAATATAAGGGCATTTTATCTAAGATGGAAAAGCAATAATGAACACCATGAAGGTAACTAATACAAAACTCAAAATCTGGGGTCCAATTTGCCTCTTCCAAGAGTGGTATATTTGTCTTTCTCAGATACGGCAATTGGGTCAAAATAATAGGAGGTGTTTTGAAAAAAAGGTTATAAAGAATCTCAAGAAAATATGTCATTATGCGTGTATGACAGGAAATTTTACAAACAAGATTGATGATTTCACGAGTGGTTTGCTGTTGCATTGAAAAAGCATTCACAAATCAAACGAATCGTCTTTATGTATTAAAATTTGTTTCCTTAATCACCTCCCCTTAACAAGATCACCACATTGGATCTCGAGTTGTACGAACGACATCAAGAAAATGGGGAATTGGGAATATGGGACATGTTTTGAGAGAGCTTTGGGATATCTAAGTTACTTCAACTATTGTTAGAAAACAAAGTGACATGCTAGATAGAAATTTCGTCTTCTTTGTCAACTTTCTACATACCTCCAAAAGTGAAGGAATATTCTGATCACATCTGACAGGATTAGTTCATTTGATGTCAAAAGATGCAGGCAATAGTTAATTCAAAAAAATAAACTACCTCTTCCCCATGTAGGTTCAACCGGCCGAATCTTTATTTTATACATGATGACTGGCGAGCCACCATCAGATTCCAGAATCCACCGCACCAAATATTCCGTAGAAGTTACATCCGTGTCAGTTGCAATGAGCTTCAGCTTGGGGACTCCGATTCTCTGAGTCACCACCTTTAGAGGAAAAAGCAAACGATTCTCAGGATGATCTACATCCCGTACAATGTTCATTTGTTGAATACTTGAATAGCGCTTTTATATCCAAACTAACTATCTGATTACATACGGTAGGGAATTTCCTATATTATAATCCATGAACGAATTCCATAGTTGCGATTGATACAAGCACTGATAACTTCCAAGTTTAATTAAATGTTGCATTTTTATAAGGGCAATATGTGGTATTCAATGCAAAGATCTAATGCTTTAGATTTAAATGACAACATCGTAATCAAGGCTTTTGAGAAATAATATTTGTTTTAAACCAAACTAATAAACTAATTGATTGGAAATGCAACAAGACGAACTTTGCAACTGGCTAAAACTCAAATACCGAGTTAAATAGGCAAATATTTAGAAAAATGAAGGACGGTTTGACGTCACGCATATGAAAATGAGGAATTCTCTCTAAATTATTAGTGAATAAAAACAAAACTAACGGCTGAAATGAATTTTGTACAAAATAAACACATTTTTTGCCAAAAAACTAAAAATAGAGATAAAAGTCGTTATATTAATGGATACCTTTCAAAGATTACTTCAGTGAAGATGAAATCAAGTTCAGCATCAACTCAAAATACTATTATTACAAAGCGAGCTTAGTAAAAATTTTGTCGACAACCTGTGAAAATAATGAAAGAATAATTTCATTCAACATCTGAATAATTTATTTTTTGCCTTAAATAGAAATGCTAAAGTCATTTTAATTACCTGGATATAAGTATTGGGTCCTCTTCCAGCCGACGTAACAGCAGAAAGAGCGAATTTATAGAAGTGATTTGGCGTAAGATCAGGCAAGCGAACAACTCTACGACCGGGTAAATAGGCGAATGGACCATGAAAGCGCTCGTTAGGGGAAGGTTGGATACGCAGTTCGTAGTGGGTAAGTGGTAGACCGCCTGTTTCTTTTGGTGGTATCACACATAACTCGACAAGTGTAGCTTCCACCTGAAATTTAAAAAAGGAGGGGACTGCATCACTTATCAGTAATATGAATGCTATGATTTGAGCGAGGTCGGAGTCGAAATACCAGTGATGACGAATAGTAATCCAAGAAATGTCATAATGCATTCTTTCATTGTTTACTATTGATTTGACCAATAACAAAAATAACTTAAGACTCTAGTTTGCCCATTGTTGTAAATTCATGATCGGCAGAAGAGTGAACCTTGTACATCCCTCTCAGCACATTCGTAAAAGAAAACGAAACCACAGCATTGCGGACATGCTATAAGCCAGACGGAGTAGCGATACGTTTGTACATATATTTAACGTTATTATAACGAGACGTGGCCTTGTGCCTGTTTACTTAAGCAATTCAATTTTTTCTCCACACCGAAATAGTTCCGCTTCACATTACTCTCAAAAGTGCGATGGACTGTAAACTTGTAGCCACACAGTCGATCAGTTTAGATAATCAAATGTCTTTTTATGGGACGCCACACAGACTAGATCGCAGCTGTCAGATTTCTCAAGCTTATATCAGAATTTTTTTGCGTCATGTAAATTAAGTATAAATAGGAGCGAATCTCTACAAGAAATTTCAGTTTAGAATGAAGGAAAGGTTCAGCCAAAGTCTAGAAGGTCTTCATTCGCTTCATTCTGGTGCACTCGTTTTCCAGGCGCTAATTGCAAACTCGTAATGCACTTATAGCTCTAAAATCTGCAGAATCTTTAACCAAAAAACAGATTAGCTCCATGATCCTCCACAACTCCAAAGAGACTTTCAATATCGAACCAATTTTTAAATCCTACTAGAGCGAATACTTGCTAGATTTTTCGCAGTTTTAAAAGTCCAATGGAGCTTTGGACATTTATATACTCCATATTGCGGAAGAGAAGCCATGCCTGCTCATGAGGCATTCAAATAATAAAGAGCCCACTTTATCGTTTTACATAAGTAGTGCTTAAAACTGGATAGAAAGCGTGAGAGCCTACTTTCACTGACTTTATTAGGAACTGCTTTCAGTTTTGTCAGCAACCTCTCTTCACATGTCTGCATCATCCATATTCATTTACTCGACATGTAATTAACCGGACCCATGAAATTCACCAAAACGTCGATCCTTCAACGCTGTCATTTCTCCAGAGGTACTCGAAGCACGTCTCATAAGAAAAAGTGACTTAGTTTTTGCCGATAATGAACAAATTAGCCCCTAGAAACCATCATCCATCGAGGATAAATTCTTCGTTTGCCGCGTCTCTCTTTGACACTAAGTTGAGTTACAAAGCTGCTAAATTCAGCGAAAGATTGGTATCATCATATCATTGATTTTCTGATAGCCCAGTTTTCCTTTCTGTAGCATTTTCAGGAAAAAAATAGGACTCAACCTTTAACTATGAAGTATTTGTTCAGTCATTTTAACTTTTAAATGGTGAAATCGACAATTTTGCAGCTAGTCTCCTCTCGCAAATCATTCAATCACCTACTAAGTAAATCAAACAAAATGTAAGCCATAATAATGGCCTATTCCATGCTTCTATAGGTCGGTTGAAAGGAAGGTCATTAATTTCTGGAAGAACAAATACTGCCATGCAAAGCATCTCAATGGTTTCAGTTACTGTCCTTATTTTGGAATCGATTGAGAGATTCACCTTCTTCTATTGAAATCGATCAATTTACAAACCGATTCGGCATCTTTGACTCGATCAAACCATGAACGCGTTGTGTTCTACAGCATTCCGATTGCAATCACTTCTAAAAATTAAACTTTGTTTTCATCAATGCTGTTCTAGCGCTTATGGTTAATTTTGTTGAAATCGACAATTTTAAATCGGCACCGAAAATGATCTTATTTAAACAAAGGCAAGGGAAGGTATTCTCTTCAGACAAACAAAAAACGTGAATGCACACAATCTCGATTGAATTGGCAGTAACGGCCTTAATGCTTATTTTATTTTGAGAATTTCAGTAGTATTAGGAGTCCCTATATATGTTCAATTTTATAATTTTTAATGTTTTACCATACTTTAATGGAAAGCTTTCTGTTGAGTTGCTTGGACACACAAGCTTATAATTAAAACGGAAGTAAGATATTTTAACAGCGAATTCTCAAACCATTACCTTTAAACACACACACACATATATATATATATATATATATATATATATATATATATATATATACATGTAGAATGCTTCAAACATGTTCTTAATGTTTTGGTAAATAAACATAATCTGAAATTGAATTTCCATTTTTCATTTTATCCAGAGGTTTGTTAGATCTGAAATAAATGCTAGATCTAATCAACATTTGAAAAAAAAGAAATTTCTTTAAAAAAAATTCACAAAATATGGGATTTTTCGCCCCAGCTCTACACGTTACCATCCTCGATCTCTCAGTAATTATTTATTGAAAGAAATGAATGAAAAAATATGTTTGATAAAATTTTAATTTTTAACTTTATAAATTCATTAAACTAACTGATGTTAACAATATCAAGAAATACTAGTTTGCATTCATAACTTCCGGTGTTGGTTAACAAGCCCTTCACGGATTGTAAAGAAAACAGGATGTTGTTTAACACAAACAAAGAAGTATAATAGTCATCTGCCAGATACATCTAAGAAATCTTTTATAACAGGAGGACCACAATCATGCAACTGTGTCAGTCAAATTCGATCTGATCTGATAATGAGCATAGATACAATATTTTTCAAGGATTTAAACTAAAATATTGCACTGAGATAAGGCGTAATCTTTGGCTTGGATATTACCTCAATGAGGGGTTGTTCCATATTTCACACATCAGTAGTCCGCTTGGCAGTTGCAACACTTTCGCAGTTCATTTCCGCTCTCGTCCAATTTATCTCTTATTGAAATTAATTACTTGGCTTAGTTAACTAAATAAACATCTATTTGACAATTAAATTCAATTGAGATAGAATTGATGGGTCAAAATTATCATTTTACTTGTTTGTGTGGTTTCGTTTAGCATTTCGAACTCCGTTTTAAGATGCTCAGTCGATGTGGATATTGCCCGATGGCTAAGTGTTAGGCAGTGGTTGAGTAATGTGTTGATGAGAGTGCTTTTGGAACATAATCAAAGCTGAGAAGATCTTAGAAGGTGCATTACTTGTTGGGATGCATTTACAATCCAAGTTCTCTAAATTATCTAATATGTCATATAATTTCTGAACCTTGAAAGTATTCCGAAAAAAGGTGATACTGTAAAAATATGCCCTATTACATAGAATAAGATCCTTAAATTCGACTATTTCAGCTGTTAGTGAAACAAAAACTGACGTTACTACTTTCGATCTTTCTGCCATGGCTTGTACAGCCTGCCGAGTTTACAAGCGAAATTGGCACAAGAGCATTCGCAACTATTTCTATCTATAAACTGCTATCCTGACTAGAAAAATGAGGCATGTCATCAGAGTATCAGCAGCAAATATGTTTTGAATATGCACTTGACAACGTTAGACAGTTAAATATATAAAATATATGAACGACTCTATATTTAATTCCAATGAATAATTTTTCATAGGGTGACTGCAAATTCCGTCTCTAAACAGACTGTCGTTTGCCGTTTTTCTTGATAAAATTATGAATCGGAATGTATAAGGTGTCATTTTTGAACTCTAAAGCGACTGTCCTCTAGACCTGAAATGCCATGCCTATTCAGTATATAATCACACTGATGAACAGTGCAAAATCAAGATCGCGACAGATCGCAACCATAGTGACTCTGTCACATACTATGGTTTTCATAGCTGTTCTGCGTCTTTGTTATAGGCACTGATACATTTTCTCAATGGTTTTATGCATATTCGTGGCAGACCCTAACTGATTTCAGGTTAGCAGACCCTCTTATCATGGTCGAAATACCTTATTTGCAATTGAAAATAGACTTTAACTAAAGTTTTAATTCCTTTAAGATGAAGCACAACAAGTGTGCCAGAAATTCCAACAAATCACCTTAATTTTTATCCATTAACGCTTTTACTTATAGTGTATTAAAAACGGAATGCGACACAAGAATACTGATACTGAGATGGGCGCAGTGACGCTAAGTGAAGGTGGCCCTTAACAGAGAATGACACAGCTAAAGACTGTCGAAAGAATAAGAAACTAAAGGTAAATGCTGCAATTGCAACTTAAAATGATACTAACCTATTAATTTAGAGTAAAAATTTAACAATTCAAAAGGTTAGGTGTTTTTTAAAATATGAAGCTTTCAGTAGTAAGCCTTTATTTGCGAAAAGCTATGAAAAGCAACCAATTAATAGCCGGTCGCTATTACCAGACAGGCGGAAAATAGTCCACGTTTTGTTCCCGATTTTCAGGGCTGGTAAAAATATATGACATTACAAAATCTAATTTTTTGTTAGTTTGGAAACTGTACCTCATTTCAGTGAGCCAAGTGTAGCTGAGAAATTAAAGTTAATTGAAATAAAATGAAATTGAAATATTGAATGAAAAAAATGAGTGTCTAAAGAGGACTAATTTTATATTATTTCTCTAGTTTATATCATATTGACAGTTTGCTTAATTTACCGGTAAAATTGTCTGGAGATTGAATTTGGTATTTTTTTTTTAGAAATAGTATTTTTTTATTGGAATGAGTATAAAGGTGAACTTGCTGTGCAGGCAGTGACATTGGGTCGATGCGGGTGAGTAGCTAATTTGAGTCGGACGTAGCCAGTGGCCTTGCCCAGTCGGTTCTCGGCGGTGCAAGAGTAGCTACCGAAAATGCCAAAACTCCAGTAGGCCGCAGGAAGTGTCAACTCACTCACTGATTCCTCGCCTTCCTGGTACACGCGTACTGTGTATCTAAATAGGAGAATAACATTCCCGTGGCAATTTTTGCATCTCGTTTCAAGATACCTGTGTATTTGTAATATTAAATTGCTTAAATTCTGTCCTCACAGGTCAATCCTGTGTAATCATCCATGTTACTGACCGATTTAGTGAATGTTGCCTTTGCAACACCTCCTTAAGCTTGTCAGCTTACATTTATCCAGCCTTAGTTTCTCCAAGCGTTTTAAAGAAATAATCTGCAATATTCTCCCCGTGTAGCGGTTTGAGATTTGCTTTAGAATGGCCAAGTCTTTTTTTACAACCATGCCCTCCAGATCAGAATGCTTCTTCAGCCTGAACTCACAGGCATTTCCCTGCTTTGCTATTTAGTGGGCATGAGTAACATGAGTGATTGCAGTGCTCTTCGCAGCAGCGGTTAGTATTCATCCCTAAACTAAGCGCTTCCTTAAAACCCAGGATTTGATAACGGTTGAACCCTACTGAAGTTTTGTGGGAGATCAAGAATCGTAGTCAGAGATATGGTGTCTTTATCGCAGTTGTCAACTGTGGCTCAAGAAGCATCTAGAGACGGGATATTTGTGACCATTGCGATTCGTCACAAATAAGTCATTCTCTATGAGCTTAAGGGTCTTTATTTGCAATGGCTAATTGTTCCAGTAGTCATTTCTTGGTTCCATTTCGTCTCTTCTATTGTAATAAAAAGCCAGCAAGTCACCAATCTAGCAACTGATAAATTCGGCATCAAAGCATTTACACCAGAATCAACCGTACCTGAAAGAAAAGCTTTTGAAATTATTCCTGCCTTATTCAATGACATCATTGATATTTGCGGAACATTTTGCTCATGTTCATCACAAAGATCCATTCCTTTAAAATGTACTTTGAGAGCGCGGGAAATCGCTTTTTGGGAAAAAGATTCCATTGGAAGGTCGGAATCCACGAAAAATCAAATTGAGCATTTAAATGTATCTTAACACTTTCGTATACCGGCCGTCTTACATTTTGCTTTGAATTGACAGAGACTGTTTTATTGGTTTGAATTTTAGATTCATTAAAAAAATAGTTTTTTTGTCGGTACAACCAATTATTTTTGAGGACAAATTTCGAAATTAAAATTGTGCTTTTAATAGGTAGAGCTGCAAAAATTGATCTGAGATGCGTAAAGTTGTAATACATTTGATAGGAAGGGGTTTCTATCCTCCAATGGAGTGAAATACTTCTGCGATTGTGACAAGCAGAAGTTTTAGAAATTGTCAGATAAAATTGCAATATGATTTAAAATGTTAATATAAAGTCACCCACAAAAAAGTTTAGGCAGTTAGGTGAATTGTTAGAAGAAGTTTTAAAAAAATATTCCAACTTTAATAACTAATGTCTAATTTAAAACATTTTTTTAGTCCCTTTGCCACAACCAACTCCAATGCAGTTAGTTCCAAAATAAATTTGGAAATATTGGATTTAATATACATTTTATTTAAAAAATCACTTTTTGCTATGCCACCGTCAGCGATTTGCATCTTTTTGTAGTAAAATTGGATGCAGCTTCTGCAGTTTACAGCCTTTCAGTCCAATTTACTAATTATTCTAAGTGCAAATATCCCTACAAGATGATATTTGTGGTTGTCCATCAATCTATTCCTGATGCAGACAACACTTTCATTGTCTACACCTGCCGAGAGCGTTTTAATATAAGTAAGTAGTTCTCTAAATCAAGAAGGCAGTCTGGCCATAGTCTTAAATGGTTCAGCAATTACCACAACGACTTAGCCATTCTCAATGGACTGTAAGCGATTGCTAACTAAATGTTCATCTTTTTCTGTATCTATTAATTGTAAATAGGAGTTATGAATCAAATGCGATTAAGCTCTAATTAAAACATCTATTTCATTTAGTGATACTTTTATAGTTATGAAAGTAAAATCATAAAAAAAGGCGGAATCTGTGCTAACATTTGCAAAAGTTAAGAATAAAATCAGTATAAAACCAACGAAACGACATAAGATAATGCTTGGTAGTGCATTTGTTTGGGTTGGAAGACTGCTACTTTGACTATCATTGCTTGATGGTGGCAATAGCCTATTTCAGGCTATAAAAAGCTCATCAAAAGAACTGATCTGGCAAACTGATGTATCTGGACAGCTAGTTTGCATGGGGCGCCAAAATATGAGTTTATGTGTACTCTGTTTGAAAGATTATTTGTAGCTATGTCATCATTATTAAATCTTTCCTTTTGCACTTTTAAGTCAAATATGATTTCTGAGTTTCTTTGACTTCTATAATTTAATTAGCTATTTGGGTGATCAGTTTTGGTCCACACTAATAAGGCGTTCTGTCCGAGATCTTAACACAAGGTAATGCTAGAAAGCACAGTTCAATAGTTCATTCATCTGGAAATCGAAATTTTTAATAGAGATCTCTCTCTTAATATAAATATATATGATATGCTTTCTTATTTGTGTCATGTATTAATAAAAAATTGGTCATTAGATGTTCTAACACAGTTTCGCAATTTTGGCTTGGCAACGTATCTAGACATCAATTTAATACGTCGCTAGGAATTTTGACATGGCCTGCATAAGGCCATAGTGTACAAGGCTATTTTGCAATGTTTCGATTAATTTAAAACATTTTCAAAACTTAACGATGATTATTATATAAAGAATAATTGACATTCATTACAGTGATTGCGGCTTTTATGGTCAATGATGAGTTACGTCGAAGGCGAAAAATAGAGCTCAGTGAAACAAATGATCTGTTCAAGTAGACAAATTACGCTCTTACTGGTGGCTACGATGGGTACAAACAGGGGAAACTGCAAAACACGTTAACTAAGAACAGGCTCTGTTGTCTGCAAGAGGGGATGTTTCCCAAAGTGCCTGGAAACGCCCTAAATAATGAAAGCCAACATTGCGTGCCTGTATTGATTAGGAGATAATGAATGTACCTCTTTAGCTAAAGTCTCAAAGAGTCTCCTTGTTCTTCGTGCTAACAAATGAAACTCCCCTGCCAAGCTGCCACATCTTCTTGATTTCGTTTGGATTTGGAAGAGTTACCAGAAACACAATCTGTCAGTAATTATTTCTTTGATATATAAGCTTAAATGAGTGACATGAGGGAAGGATTCTACAACTAGGAATTCACCTGGAGTAGAATCGGCCCTCTGCTCGAGCCATTTTCTGAGTTAACAAATCGCTCCCATCCTTATAAATCGTCAAGCTAGTTCAAGGGACTGAGGATAAATAAATTTAGATAATTTTGTGTGATTTTAGTAAAATTTTCTGATTAAATAAGATTTGATGCGTTATAGTATTTAATATACTTGCAAACATAGTTTGCTTATTTGATTAGCAAATACAAACATAAATGTTGCAATTAGTTATTATTTAAAAACAACCCACCCATTGGCTTCAATGATTTCGCCGGCTGATACAGGCTCAATGGACTTTCGAATTGCCGGCCCAGTCCATGTCCACTGTGGTGGTGGCTGACCCAAGGATCGACATTCCAGACGCGACGGTTTGTGTGCTAGTCCGTACATTACCTCTCCAGTACCGTCGCTTTCACCGGAGGTGGCGCCGGAAGTAATCGTCGATAATGCTGGACCTTCTCGGAGAGGTGGACCAGCTTTGGGAGGAGCAAACCATACCGAAAGGCGTCCCAGCGCATCTTCTGGGGAAGGAGCGTAGGCGATCCAATTGTCGCCCACTTGAGCTTTGCAGACGTAATAGTTATTATCCTCCGGTCGTAAGTCTATCATAATAGACATATAAAATAAACGATTTTGTCCTTTACTGTTTATACAAATTGCATATGCCGACTAATTTAGCATCACGAAGCTGTCATGCTGTGGACGACTATCTCTAATAGTCAAACCAAAATGACATTATTTCCTTATCACTTTATTTACGTTTTCCCGAATCGTGTTGTTATCTTCCCATCTTGTAGTTTTATGTTAAGCCGCTTGTTACGACAACCATTGGAGACCACTTCAATATTATATAAAGCATTTTCGCTAAACGCATTGCTAACCATAAAACTTAATGACACCCTAGCTAAATCAACCTATGTTATTATTATATAAAATTAAATGTTTATTATCAAACGACTGAGCATGTTCGATGGCTGAGGAAGCTGTTTAGAATTGCTTTTCAACAGCCAGTTCATAATAACAAATAGCCCAGTTAAGACTAATTTTACCGGAAACTATACAACTTGAACGTTTGAATTGGTGATGTAATTGCGAAAGCCAATTAAGTTAAAACTTCATAGCCTGTTTCTCGGCACCATGGTCTTGTAGAATTTAGTCAAAAAAATCAGTTGGAATGTCTTATTTTAGGGATAATTACATCCACGGAAGGCGGATCTGAGGACTCTTGTATTAGATCGGGAAAAGAATTAAGTCCAAGTACTAAATGGTAGGTTACACGCAAACATTCCAGTCAATTTGATTGATTCAAAGATGAGGCTTCTGCGTTGTCTTGAGATATCGCTTGAGGGTTCCTATCCAACAGCAATCAGCTTGAGTTAAAGATTGATCAATTTCTGAGATTCATTCTTTGACATTTTTCAATAGCTTGTTTGTAGATTTGGCTCTTTTTGATAGCAAGCCTAATAAATGATGAGCTAAACGGAATAAAGCATCAAGCTTTGCAGAGAGTAACAGCTCTTTGGAAACCAGTCCCCAAAAATCGACACAGTAGACCCTCGAACATATCTCAGATATATTTTACAACGAAACTTTTAATTATAAGTGACTTCTGAAGTTAGTTTAAAAAATTTTTTTATGAAGCATGTTAAAATGTCCTTAAAAGGTTCAGTATTCAGGTGTCGAAATGGCTCATAGGGCTAGTATTGCCAAGTAACTCTACTTATCGTAGAGAATACAATTTTTTGCTGGTTATATCTCCAGTCACTTACTGTCCATAAAGTGTCAGTTACTTCATTGAGCAGGTTGCATTTGTTCATGTCCAATAATGTTCAGTCAGCCGCATATCCTAACCCCAGACGACTCGGAAATTGGTAGGACTCTTTTACCGTTTCATACCGGAAAAGAGACAATCTTACTGTGTACCATACCTGTCACACTATAGTGCCAATAATAACTCATTTTTGGGTGTAAAGAATGGCAGAATTTAAGCCTCATGTAAACTTTTGCATTAATTTCCTTTACATATTAGGAATCGCGTGTATTTCGAACACTAAGGCGCCTGGGTAATTTTATGTTCTCTATGAAGGCTGCTCCAAGGTGCCAGCCAATTGGAATGCGGGCTTTTATGGCCCTACTCTTCCTTCGCCTGTTCTGCTTCCTCTCCCCATCCTCTTCCTACTTCTGCCACTGGTTAAATTAACTTGGTACAGGTGGAGGCGGGGTCTCACGTGTGGCCCTGACCCACATGCCAGCAGACCATGGAAAGAGAGAAGTGACTTGCCGGATAGAAACTAAAGTTGTAACTATACCTCAGAGAGCGGTCGAGGTGCTGTAAATGTGAAAATTTTACATGAAGGCACAGCAGTCTCTATTAGAAGACTGTGCCACTAGAAAGAAATCCTTGTCTGCCAAGCATCCGGACAAGTATTTAAGAAAAAAAGACTGTTTTTATATGTATTTCCTGCAATTCAATAAGGATGCATGAGATCCATGAAGGCAATATATTGATAACTTGTTTGGCAGTTAGTCTTCAAAGATCACATTTTTAGTTTTTACACTTAAAAACACTCAAGGAAAGTTAAGCCAAAGTCAACCAAGGCTGCGAAACGTTTAAACTTATTTTTAAAGTCGCTGCTAAGGTTGGGTGGTAGCGATTGCGAATTGTGGTGAGAATATAATCACAGCATTGCCATCGTAGAATATAAATGGAAGTAATTCCGACAATTGTCTTGGGAATTCAGGCTTTAAGAACTGTTTCCTATTGAACTAGAATGATATCTATCTAACTTCTATTATATAGGAAAGCAAGGACGCATTGAAGTAATTCTGCCATCAAAAGTTCCAGCTATTGTAAAGCACTGCTGTGGTAGTCATTTCTAAACGGAAGATAATCCATCAAATTGCTGTAAAACTGCAGAATTTACTGCTTTAAGACTGAAATTTTGCCTGGTGCTTAAGAATTTGTTTGGTGTATTATTTTAGCCAATACTCAACCGATAACATCAGGATTTTTTCTTGCACTTGGAAAGGCGACTCAACACGCATTTTTGCGATAAATTTGATTTCATTAGGGGTGATTTTTGGCAAAAAAAAATTGTTTTTTTCTTTTATATTCCGTAATGTGAAGGAGAAATTCTGACTGTCGGTTGGATTAACAGCCAAAGATATTTATATCCTCAATATTAGGCAAGAAGAAGGTGCAGAATGCATCTGCTAAGCACTCAAATTGCGGAACTGGGTGTGGAACCCATTCAAATATCCTCTTCGCACCAGGATACTGGCTGCCAACGCCTTAACAGAAGCGCCATGCCAACAGCATTTTGCAGTTTTAATGGCATGTTTAATTTGCAGATGGTATATTTTATTTTGCTATGTAGAGAGAAAGTGCATTAACTACTGACGAGTGAGAGAGCTTCGGAGTGGGGATTCTGTTTTAATTAGCAGCTCTAGCTGACTTTGACGTGTGACAATTATTTGAGAGGTTGGGGATATCAAAAAATATACACCTCGTTAAATAAGAACACTCTCTTCTGAGGATATTCGATGTCAATTGAAAGGCATGCAAAGTGAAAAAAATTGGATAGCCTACAGAAGGTTTTAAATCCACCGAAGCAAAGAGTAGTTTAAATAATTCTGAATTTAAGCTGCCAGTCTCAATATTTAGGTAAATGGATTTCAATACAATCGCCCCTCAGAGGGGTCCCTAGACGAGGTTTCAGAAGGCGCTGAGAACAAGAAAAAGTAAAACCATCCACTGCTAGCATAGAAAAGATTTTCCCTCAGTCAGTGCTCCAAAAGTAGTTTACGATAGAGGAAACGCGTTTTTAACTTGAGCTAAAAAGAGTTTGTCTCATGATGAATGTAAATAATGTAAATCTCCACAGTCCACAGAGCTCTCTCCCTTAAACCCCTAAATTTATTCATCACCTATGCATGCTAGCTTTAATGATCATAATGATTTGGTGAGGGACCCAATAAACAAAACTGTCATTGTTTAGCCTTCTGTGAGTCCCTTTGGTGCTTTTCATGCTATGATCGTTAATTGGGAAACGAGGATGAAGATAATATACATTCTGCTTTTAAAGAAAGTACTAAGGAATTTGAGTCTCGTACACAGGATCATCTTTTGATAATCACAAAATCACTCTTAAAGTCATCTGAATTGCTACGGTTATCAAGGGTTTGATGGTACGATTGGATGTGATGCTTTCAAATGTTATCGTTCATAAGGCCTATGTTTCTTATAAGTAGGCATATGAGCTATTAGCCGCAGTAAATAGCTTTTCATTAGCATATCTAAGTGTCAGAAGAGAGAAGATCACATTGGCTCAGAAAATCCTCAAGCAGACGGTGTCGAAAAGGTTTTGCCTTCATGTGGGAACTCAGCAGTCCCACACAAACTGATAAAAGTAACTTGTTCTGGCAAACGAAATTTACTGATACTTTTTGTTTGAATTTTTGAATGGCGCAAGTATGAACTGTGAATGAGGAGACAAACACGTTTAGACATAAATACAGTTTGGTGACTTCTTAGCTGCAGCAGCAATTCAAGCTGCCCCATTCATTTGCTTATCTACCTTAATTCTGCAGTAGAAAAGGATTGTGTAATAAATCACAACAACTCGACTGTATGCATTAAGTGCTGGGCAGACTTTCGTTTCAATAAAGGACGAATTAATGTCAAATTCATTAACTTATCAAGAAGTTGTGAAACACTTCTTGTTAAAGCGTTCTCGATCAAAATGAAATAAAAGAACTCGGCTAGAAAAAACGATAGGGTCTGGCTGAATACATCGAAGAATAATTTTTCTCGGTCCGGTTCGTCAAATTAGATGGACCTCTGGGCTTCCAACGATGAGAATAGTGGCTTTCCTGGATATCTTAAGGATAGATTCCGATTCGATCACGGTGAACGTCATCTAAGCTTATGTTTTATGCATCGGAGGGCATGATTCATTACGTCGGAGCTTCGGTTCAGACAATAAAATAGTCAGGACGCCTTACTTAACCAGTTCGACTAAAAATGTTGGGTGTAAAACACGTTATCAGTTCAATCTAACCCTATAAATCAGGCGGCTGTTTTCAAACAATTATAATGCTTTAAGCAAATTAAATGATGAAAATTAAAATAAAAAATGATCTGGGGTAATGGATTAAACTATGCTATGGATAAAAATTATAGACCTGGTTGTCCACGATTAAGCACATTAATCACTACAGTTAACCAGGAGAAATTGACTAGCTTAACGAAGGGCTTTAACAAACCTGACCACTTTTCAATCCGACTTTTACTGCATGGAATACCTGGGGAAGTTTCACATCACCACTAGGGTCTATTCGTGCACAACATCGCAGTCACCGTGAACAAGAGCATGCATCATGCATTGGTTACTGTTTCACCTCTCCTGTTCCCCAGTACATAGCAAAATTTGGCACTAAAATCTTCTGAGAATACACATCTATAGCTCTGCTGTCCTATTTCAAATGCAGTTCGTTAGAAACATTAGAAATTAACCTGATTCATTACATAAGTCTCCCAAAAAACTCAAGCTTTAAGCAGACTTTCGAATTGGCGCCAATGCAAAGTGATCTCGTCGCTATTGCATTTACTTTTAATAAACATTTTTTTAATTCTAGGGTGAAAGAAGAACACTGAAGGTCTATTAGTAAAGAGACATTAATGTACAGAAAATTAGGGCAACTAATTATATTGCGCTTCTTTTCATGGATCCGGTTTTAGCGCGCTCCTTTCAATAAACGCTTTGAAGGGGTTGATAAATCAGATGCATTTTCCACCAAAAGAGTAGAATTTAATTTGCGTGTAATTGTGTTGAGCTAATATTAAATCATATTTACTTATTTTTTTCCATTTAAAGTAGGCGAAAATTGGTCGAAATCGGGCTTTAGACTGACGAAAAGAAGACTCCTTTTAATGGGAAGAGTTCATGAGGCAAAGCAAAGCATTTGCATGCTTAACTATTTCATCCGGTCGCTGCTGCACTTAGTTAACAAGCAATTTCTTTTGTCAACTGAGTGTCCTGAAAGCTAAGATTTAGGAATCAAGAAAATCGGGTCTCATGGACAGACTAATAGTGAGCAATTATTTATCGTCGGAGATTTGTCTTTATTTGTATCGGATTGTTACCTGTTATTGTTAGGCAAACCATCGCAGCATACGGATTTTTGGGATCAGGTCCAGCTATAAGATGATATCTAGGATCTAGATCAGGAAGAATAGTTTCGATTCTTTCACTGAGAGGAGATTTCTGCCGCTCATCAAGGAACTCTGGAGACTCCAAGGGGCCATCTCCAACTAGCGTTGATGGTGGGATAGCTCCTTTGGCACTGATAGCCTGTTCAGCTAGGTCTTGCAATCCAGAGCCTCGTAGAAGCGTCAGCTGCAACCCTCCGGGAATTGATAAACCCCCAAGGGCCTCACAGGTCAACGTTGCATTCTCACCCGGATTTCCTGTCGCATACAACTTTGTACCGGCAGCTATAAACTGCGGCAGCAAGATTATTGCTGGAAGAAGACTGAAGGCAAATCGAAAAAGGCATTATGAGTAGACATTTTGACTACTTATCAACAAGGGCTATAACCCGGCAAGAAATGAATTTCTAAATGACTTCTTTTAATCTAATGAAAATGGAGCATTCCAGTATTGAATACACAATTTTTACATGACTTATGACAAATAAACTGCGGCGCTATTATCAAACCCCCTTTTCGTGATATCAGTCTTTTTCCAGATGCATTGCCATAGAGGTTCATAAAATCATCAACAATATTGCCTAATGAAAGAAAGTTTTGATTCATTCCTTTTCCAGCCTAAAATAAGCCATTAATACGAGTTTTCTGCAAATAATCAGGAAAACAGGGGCCATTATCAGGAAGTTCTGTGTAATAATACCGCCGATTATTAGTTAGATCAGATCTTATCTGGTCGGTGTTTCTTCATGTTAATCATTCATTTCAAATGCATTAACATCAGAGGAATTTCACAAGAGTTTTTGATGAATTCAGATTCAAATAAACGCAAGTGATACAATAGTGCTAAAGAAAACAAAAATTATGAAAATAACTATGCATTTAAACTACTATTTTGCATTAAATTTGCGCAAATTTTTAAAAAGAAAGTGCCAGTTTTGTGAGTTATTTGAATAGCCTCTTGAATATTAGTGCATACTCCTCATAAATGCAAGTAGCTTTTGAGGGCTAGACTCAATTCTTAGGAATGCATGACATTCGCCAGGAAGTGGATCTGAAACAATCTGGGAAAAATTGTTGGAAATATCACCGAGACTCACGGCCACAGGAATAAATTTAACGTCCGTTGCTTTGCAGGGAGCTCAGGTTAGTAGTTATAAGTCATTAACCTCACAGTTAACAAGTTTGAATGCTTCTCAGTTCATCTAGCCTCACCTGAAATCTAACCTTCTGAATCCTTTTCTAAGAGGCAAAACTAATTTTAATTTATTACTTTGAATTCGCACTTAAGATAAAAGATTCACAAAGCGGAAGTCTTTCCAGGAAGAAATCTCCCATCAAACAAAGTAGATAATCGGCTTAAAAAAGGCGAGAATCGCAATACTGTTTCAACTTTAAAAACAACTTTAAAAACTAGATGCGTAAAATTCTGAAGACATTTTAAAGATATCAGAAGGGTGCCTCGGACAAAAGCCGAAGTTGGGCCTCTTCTGAAAACAAAGCCTAAGTCGAACCAATGAGCGATATAAAAATGGTATTTTTATTATGAATAAAAAAAATGTACTAACTTTTTTGATTTAAAAATTTTTTTGCTTCTACATTGCGTTTTTCCGTTGGCTCTTAACATGGTAAAAGGCAGCAAAAAGGATGTAATTAAGAGATGTAGAAGCCGAAATACTTGGCACTTGAGAAGATTACTTTCTAATGTACCTATTTTCACTAGTGAAAAAGTGATTTTTTTCAAAACAGAACCCACAGTGGTATTTATCTTGTTCATAGGGAGTAATAAAATCGCACTGTCCGTATTCTAATTGCACAATGACTATCAAGCGATTGGAAGTGAAACTTGAGAATGTTCGAAAGGTATCCATAGAGAACTCTGCGCATAAACACCCCTCATGTACTAATTTGCTTTCATTAAACAATAATATAGCATGTTAGATTAGCTTCTGCTCATTAGTATTTAAAAAAACAACTAAACTTAAAGGAACGTAAATAAAACGCCACTTCAAGTTAACTACGGTGCAGTCAGTATTCCTTTGCCAGTTTTAATTCTTCTAAATGAAAGGAAGGTTAATAGTCCGTTAACAGTTATGAATAATAGGTAGTTCGGCTCTCAGGTTGCAATTTAGGCCCTGAGACAATAATTCATGCATTAAGTGAAAGGACCGAATAGTAAGAGTCCTTCTGTCATTGATACTTGTCTGATTCTGTTGATTTCAGCAATTGTTATATTGACCTTTGGACTTGGCTTACTCAAGTCATTTTTGAAGGCGAAGTGGTCTTCCAATTCTCTATTTTCTTGCCACACAAATAACCCCATTGAGTCGCATGTCTGGTATCTATGAAGTCGGATTTTGGGGACTCAGTATCAATCAAGCTAAAATATTTTAGAAAATCTTCCGAAGGTCAGGGCCCACATGTAAATTCCTGGTAGCTACTAAAGTCGCCAGTAAAAGGCCGTCAACCTAGTACAGCATATGCTTCTGATATGGTCTTGAAGTCTCTACTAGTGGATGTAAGCGGAATCTTCCGGGTGTCTTTTCTTAATCGTTACGGAAAGAATCACATGCATGTCATTTATGATGTAGTAATTTATTCTATTCGGACAAATTATTGCTGAAGTTATTCAGTAGTCGCCATTAAAATGTCAAAGTTTTTAACGAAACTCGTGCAATGACACACTTTACTGCCGTCTGTGAACCAGTTGGCATACAGAGCAGCAAAGATCAAAGTAGTAGGGTGGTGAAATGGAACAATGGTGCACAAGTACAGCAGTGAGGAAGCGAAACTGCTGAGACCTGGATAAGTTACTGCCAAAAAGCGTTATTTTGTTCGCTTTTTTTAAGATTGATGAGTAAAAGCATTTGTAGGAGATTCGTAGGGGGCGTAATATTTCCGTTCATCAGTATCAAATGGAAATTCCCATATGAAGAGGGATTACCTTGCTCTTGAGAAGCCATTTGTATCTAAAGAGTTAAGAAAATCAAAATCTGAGCTCACTGCTACAGAGCCATCGAAATTCTCGAGGAAGTTACTTCTAATTGCGCCAAAAAATTTCGTCTCGAGACCTTTAACATCCAAGTTAATCAAATAAGTCAGTAAATCATGTTTTTCTATCCTTCAACCGGAAGAAATAGACGATTAAACTGAAGAGGACAGAGAAGCACAGAAAATGAGAAATGGAATTACGAAAATTGCATTGGATATTTACTCTGATTCATTTAGTTATAACTCATTTTTCACGGCGCTCTCTAAGACAGTATTCAGGCAAGCGATTAACCCGAAATTCTAAATTTTTATTTTATTAATTTAACCAAATTTTATTTAATAATAATATTATGCTAGTTATTTTACCCTAAATAATGTCGATTTTCTGAAAGGGGATTTTTTCTCCTTGTCAAAGAGTAATAAAGCTTCCTTATTCATCAACAATCATCGATGGTGTTCATATCTACTGCACGTTTTCTATCACCTAAGGCAAAATAGCAACTGCCATTCAGATACAGTTTTGTCTAAAATAATTGCAATGCACCATGAAATAGAGAAGAGTGCAATGTCAGTCTTTTTTCAATTTTTCGCACCTTCCAACATCAGTCCACTTGCCATGTCCTCCAAGAGATTCCATGTCCAACTGAGCCAAACAAGTGTATCTGGTAGCATCTGTGACGATCAAGTTGTCCACAATTAGTCTTGAAACGGCAATCATTGGGACTCCAGTATCATCTTTTCTTAACCCAGATACCACGGAGAATCTGTCTAGCTTCGTTCCTGCAAAGTCTGTCTCTTTTGGCGTCAGACTCGCTGCATCCATCTCTGAGAGTGGCTTCACGTCAGAGATATTATAGTTTGTAGAGGATTCCATGATTGCAGGCAATATTTGACCATCTTCGGCAACTTTGGTGCCTAAATATTTTATCGCCTCTGTAAGTGGTAGATAGGTCAAAGCTTCCCTGATGCCAACATCGAAATTAATGTCACTGATGGATGCAAGGTCATTGGGAGGGGGTAGACTACTACCTCCGCCGCCCTTGAACCAAATTAACTTCGGAGGAGGATTACCACGGGCTGCGCATTCAAGAACCATTTTCTCACCCTCTCGAGCCACAGGTTTGTTGGCATAGGCCCAAAGAGGGAGTGATGGATTCGCACTGCTTCTTTTTTGGCGTAGACGGTCACCGAAGGGGTCCCGTTGAGACCAACCGTTGTGAGGGGGTGGGGAGGTAGGTGGATTTATATCAACAAGTCGAGGGTGACCTGGAAGCATTCGTGGACGGGAGAAAATAATCAATCGGATCGGCTGAATCTGGATGAGGAATTCTGTGTTGATACCATCGTCGATGGAGAAGTCAAAGGGATTTGGAGTCGTGGTAGTGCCATCTTGGTTAGAAGGGGTAGATGGGTCGGAACTCGGTGGGGAATAAATCACCCTAGAGATTTGATCTGCTGGAGTGGGAGCGCGATACACGGGATTTGGAGCCTCTGCCTTGCACATATACATACCAGCATGCCGGGATGTTAGTCTATTGAATTTTAGTACCTTCAAAAGAGATACTTGAAATTGTAACATAAAAACCAATATGCATATGTTTGTAAATTACTTCGAAAATTAATTAAAAAAATAATTGGTACATTTGCTCGTGTCTTTCTACTTTTTGTTATTTTCCTATTCTATCTACCCCAGTAGCTATCACTCCTCTTCCCGGAAATAAGTTTGGCAAACATAGCCAATTAAACTTTGCAATATTATGGTATTTCGTTTTTGAAAATTGCAACTTAACAGTAAAACTATTTTTACTAAACCTGCTCTTTGTTTTGGTTCTCTTTTTAAAAAATATGTCCTTAGGCAGATAAATTGCACCAAATTCGTTTGGCCCATTTAGTTTCCAAATAATTAACGCTAATTAAAGCTGTTTCTAGTAATTACTTTTTCTTCAGTTGAAGAAGATTGGCGGAGGCTTATTTGAAATTTAAAAGGTTATGTTCAGCAAAGGTGCTAAAATACCGTAAGTGACGATAAAAGCGTCGTCATGGCATCGTTTGCTTAAGTCAATTCCCTTGGTATCGTGTAACCTGACTTTAGAGCGGCACACACAATTTCTTAAAGAATTGATGCTGTGATTGATTGCTCCCCAATAATTTTAATGCTTGGATAAATATTTGTGACAAATCACTAAATTAGCTTTAACTAACCACCATTCCTATTCACAACGTTCGTCTCATCTACCCATCAAATAGAAAAAACTGGCCAATTCAGGTCAAATTCAGAAAAAGAATCGAGATTTTTCTATGTTTAAACCGAAAGTGATTTTGAAAGTTTAAGCTCTACCCCTAGTGTTAGTTAGAGAGGGAAGTATGCAGTTCGGCCAAAAACTGGAAATCATTTATTTTCTGGAAATTTCCTGTGATTTTTTACTCTTTCGCGATTTGGCAGCTGCGGTTGGAGTGGAAACACATCGTATATCTTAGAGAAAATACAGCTTGATTTTTCCTCAAAATCTGTTTCTTTCAATTTCCAAAGTGAAATGAGGGAAAGCAAAAATTAATTTCAAATCTACTATTACGATATTTAATAAATTATTATAAAACACAATAAATATTCGATTTCAAAAATAAGTAAACCCTAATCCATTGGTTAATTGTTTATCACGATTATAAGCGCTCATTCCAATCAACAGTTTTATAATTTTATTTAAATTCCTATCTCCTTCACTATTCCTCTATCTAATTGTCCGTTTCGTTTGTTATCTGATTCGTTGTGGTCTGTATTTTCATTAGGTCTGCCTCCTTGGGCTCAATTTACGGCTCACTTTTTCCCTTTTGGTTGAGTAAGTGCAACCTAATGCAGAAATAACGAGCCTTCATACAAGGTGTTCCATATCAATTGTTTGTTCAAATTTTAGAACCTTAGACATGTACAAAAATAGTGAATTAATCTTTACAGACAGGAGCTATTAAACACAATCTTGAAAATTGAGCTTTCCGACTCGGAGCGCATACAAAAGTTGCCTGATAGGAGTTCTCCTTTTCGACTCGAATTTATTTGCAAACACAATAGGGCTACATTTCAAAGTTGTAAGTTCGGATAAGGAGGTAACAATTTCAAATTATGTAATACTGTCATTACCCATGGAGCCGATCGGCAAGACGGTTAGTTAACATATTATGGATAACAACTTTTTGTATTAATAACAACCGAGCTTCTAAAACCGCTCCTCGTCAGAAGTGCGATTGACCAACCTCCCAGACACTAAAATAGGCCGCAATCGCCTAAGGGCTAAAGTTTTTACAGATTTCGCACATCTAGTATGCAGTAATAATCTTTGACTCTCGGATACTGGAAGACGTCTTTGGATGAAAAAACTCGAATCTGGCTCGAATTTGGAGAAACGGCTGGTATCAGCCGATTTAAAAAAGGCAAAAATTGGTTGATAATCGCTAAAGTGAATAAGAAATGCTTATTGAAAAGCGCTTATTGAAAGTTAGGAGTAAAACATCTATAAGTCCTGAAAACACCTTGCTAAGTGCAAGATACGTGCTCAGTGGCTTCCAAGAGGCTCTGACAGAAGAAAACGTTTGCTCTATAAAAAGTTACATTCTCGTTAATCCAAATTGGAGGAGCTATAACAGAAAAAGATAATTTACTGCTCTAAGCTTCTATTACTACAAATTTTAGTCAAATTGTATCTAAGACTTTGAATTATACGGCTGTTTAGTGAAAGAATACGTTTGTCAGTTATCAATAAAGTAAAGTCGGCCTTCACCTTAACAAGGACATCTTCCATTTCTTCTGCCGCATTAATGATCTGGCCAACCAAAATATCCAAAGTGACATTCATGGTCTGTTCTGCCATTATTTTAGGCAGCATGTTACCTTTTTATTAGCAATCGAGATACTAGAAAATTAATGATAGTGCTTCTTCGGTTAAAGTATCTTTTTGATTCGACCGATCCCCTGAGTTTCTGTTCAAACAATTTTAGTAAGTCCCAAAATGAGCTCCTTTTTCAAACTAGGACTGACATGAAGTAAGTGTTTAGATTAACGTAGAAATCAAGATTTATGAAAATCGCAGCCTTTAAATATTCTCTTACTTAATTTTATCGCATGAAAAAAAGCAACAAATAGAACTAATTCATAAACACTGTACTAACCACTGACTTTATACTCATAACCATGTAGGGATGAAGTTTTTCATAGTAATGTTCAAATTTGCATTCAAATCAAAACTGAGGGACTTAAATAAGCAAATTTTAATGCCTTTCGTGAAAAGGCATTCAAACATGATGAATTTAGTTTGATACGTTTTGATTACATGAATAATTGAAAAGCGTGATTTTTACTGCTAATGCAACACCTAAGAAAAACATTATAATACCATTCAATGATGAAAAGAATATCATCTACTTGAAAGGTGATGCGAATGCAGCTTGAGCCAAGTCAACGAGAGTTGACGTTTGTGTGACTCTCATTTGCCTGCATATTGACATGAAAACAGAGATTCATTTAAACAAATCAATGCTTCTAAATAGTTATTTTTTTATGGACCACGCTAAAAATTCATTTTTTTCCGTTGTTCACCAGTATGTACTACTAACGGGCATTAAAATGATCCAAGCGTTGGTTTCCCATAACATCTATCATTTTGAGCAGCTACAATTAGTTTATTGTTTCTTTTGCGGTATTAAATTTACATTCAGTTTGATTTAAAAACCTAAATTTCAATTCATGATATATCAAATCTGCTTTGGCTGAGGGCCCAGGATTTATTAGATCGTTCATATCTTTCAGTTTTGATTCAATTAGCTTCAAACCCGCAGAAAATCCAGCACACTTTCAATTTCAATCAGACGGTGATCCTCTCAAGGGAGCAAGTTTCCTTTCTGATTAATTGTAGCCATCTCTCCGAAACCCAAAAAAATTTTAGTTAATTAATGGCTATCCCTACGTCTGATCAGTTAAAATTAGTTGTCCGACTAGTCTCCAAGATTGCCAGTACGTACCTTATTTAACTACCAGTTGTGAGGCGATACCGGTGCTGACCCCTAGCAGGACAAGAAAGTGAAGATATTTTTGAATCCCAGCACTTACCTGTGAGTTATTCTCTAAAGAGACCCCAAGTTCGGCCGGATCAATCACCGCGGGTCTGAATACTGCGTTCGTGAACTTTTTCATCGGATTTCTTTCAGCGTCATTGAGTTTCAAAGCATTTTCATTGGAAATAGATTGTTTCTGCCTTCCTTTGAGCTTCTTTTTTTCTTTGTTTAATTCTGCGGTTGTGACAATGTCCACTTCTTCCGACATGGATGCCGCAGGGCCGATCAACTGACGCCCATGATAGAACCAGGTCACTCGAATAGGTCCATTGAAGTTAGGGTTAGTTCGACAGATTAGTCGGCCTTCTAGACCTCCTTCAAGTGGGACGCTGATTCGGTGGCCAGTCATGACGGCCTCATCCGTCTCAGTTCGGGAGAGTGAAGTGAAATCGGCTAAGAGGCGGGGTCGCATAATGATGTCAATCTTAGCCGGGGTTGGATTAGGAGTCGCAGGAATGGAGCTCTTCCTGCTGCATGTATAGACGCCTTTGTCCGTTTCTTGGAAGTCCCGTACCACCAAGCGAGAGATCTAGTATGACAGCGAAATTCAAACTTAGCATTGCGATTTGTAAATCTGCACATTTTAAGTGTCGTTTCTAACATGTTGGAATTCCGATGAGCCAGCGCCAACTTTAGTGAAAAAAACTGAAGAACTATTAAAAATATACATGTATTTTTGAAGGCGACAACTTGTTGCTGGTATCATCATTTTACCCGAAAAATTTCATCTCGTGTACTTTACTAAAATGCTTCTATATCACGTAAAAACAGTTTTTCAACCTTACAATTCATTTAAGTGTCAGCTCAATGTCACTGAGACCCGAAACTTATCCGACCAGTTTACTTTTTGTGTAATGACATTGTTTCGTTTTTTTGGTTAAATTGTGAAATTTTAATGTTTTGAAATGGGTGCTCCACTTTGTCAATAAGCTGAATATAAATTTAATGGAAAAAAACATTTAAATAGGCGATCTCTTGATTCCAAGTGGAATCGTCATCAAACATTTTTGGATAGCAATGAAGTCACTTGGTTTCAGTTTGAAATAAAGTTTTCTTGATCCACAATTGAAAGTCTTCAAATTGGTTTATGGAAAATGTGGCAAGTTTCGTACAAGCGCTCAACATTGTATTTAATTAACAGTTTATTCTCAATTAAAACTTAATGAAGCAAGAAAATTTTCATTGTTTGACTGGTTTGACTGCAGAAATTATGAATGCTAAATTACAGTCCTTCTTAAACTGAATTTCCCGTTGGAACTGAAATAAAAGTGCCCTTCAAACGGTACAGTATTGCTCGTCCCCAGTCATTGACATTGAAAGATTCGGTAATCCACCAGTCGCCTTTTAAATCTATTGACACGTTGATCCTTTTATTTTCAAGAGTACCAATTGGTGCGTTTTTATTTAAATTTATTAAGCTCGTGACAATGTAACTGATGCGTTTCTATATAGGAAATGATTAACTGTTTAACCAGGATATGAGAATGTTATTAGACAGATTTTTGATTGTTATCATCTTTGAATACCAGTTTGATTCTCATCTTGTGACTGTTTTTTTTTTCATTACCATATTAATATTCTAGTTGAAAGGCGCGCTGTTGAATTTTTTTAAAAAATAACCGGGCTCATAAACTCTTATTGCAAATGAAATATCCTTATAGTAAAGTGAGCCTTTTTTACCATGGCAATGGAATGAAATAAAACCTCGGCTTTCTAAGGAGATGATAAAGCCTTGTTTTATGCCTAATAATCGCAGTTTATTGAGTGCATAAATATTTAAACACAATTCGAATTTTGCGTATCTCATGTTAAATGAGAACACAACAACGATTGCTAAAAACAATTTTTATGGCGATTGTAAGGAATTTATTAATTAAACCAGATTTTTCCTACCATTTAAGACATCAAATGAGTGGATTTTACCACGTTTAGCTGTTGCAAAAGTCTAAGTGCACAGTCTCACTTTGATGCAGTTTGCTTGGAAGGTGGATGGCTTGTATAGGTATAGTTAGAATTTTGAAAACAAACAGACCTTAATGCTGGCTTGAGTTCCATGTTGGTGAATGACGAAAGGCTCAATGAATCTGTGCTGACTTAAACGTCTTCAAAATTTTGTCGGTGAAGTACTATGGACTTAAAGGAATAAACTTTAGATTTTCTAATTAAAATGACAATTTACCGCGTCAAAATGTAAAACACTTAAGCCCTCGGTAGTTGCTAAATACTTACTAACCATTTTTTTAAATAAAGCATTCTCTATTTATCAATGTCAACTGCATTATCAATCATAAAAAAAACATCCAGCAGCCAAGTTGTTATCTGTCATCAGTTTCTGATGATGAAAAGTTATTTGTATTTGTCAACAGTATTGTCCTAAAACCTAACATCATTTGCGATCAAATGGGCGCACCATCGGTCCAACATTGTTTCCATCTTTATGAAACTAAAACTTGGTCATTTGAAAGGGAATAATAAAGTTTTAATGAGTGAGGATAACACCGAATACGACGTGGAATGGCAAGATCTTCCAAAATGATCCATTTCTAAGGAGGCTTGCCAATGAAATGTTGCATTTCTTTTCAATCCAACTTATCAGCTTTCATCTTGACTGATGATTTCAGTGCAAGTATGTAAACGGTTTTGAGTATAAAAATCCACTTGCCCTGTGACCAAATATTTTATGATTAATTCGTCACCTAACAATCACTCATGTTTGATACCCTAAAGCTATATCAGTGTTAAGACGGCTTTTTCTGTGAAATTACGGATAACTCAGTCAGCTTTCGATCAAATAAGATATTGAGGTTTTGTGTATAAACTGGTGAGACTTCTCTCGTGTTTCGTTATCTTTCCTACTGATGATCTGTTTACTATGCAAAGTCTTTTTTGAAGATTTGGTGTTTGATTCCAGTCCAAATTTCGTACTGACAGGAAGATTCCCAGCAGATCCAATAATGACATCTGTACATGCGGAAAATATTGCTTAAAATCCTTTGCTTTCACACTCTTATTTGTGCATGGTTTACCGAATCACTGGCTAACATCAAATGTTATAAAAATTTACTAGCAAACGGTGCTATTTAAATAGTGTGAACAATCGGCAATGAAAAAATGGAATTGTCTTAGTCTATTTTAACACCCATTCGTATGATTTTCCAAATACTTTCCACATTAGCTCCGATATGACATTCGGTTCGCTTTCATTTTACTCGACTTTTAAAGGGTTGTTTTAAGAAAAGAGATATTATAGAGTAATATTTTAATGCTTGGTGCAGTTACGATTAATATGTCAAATGACTTTATTATTTATGCATATCAGGTTGTCAAATGATGGAGAGGAAGATTTTAGTTCCTCAAAAGTTATATAAGATAATCCTTTAACTTTTGGCGGATTATTGTCCTTTTTAAATAAGTTTGATTCCCTACATTCTAATGTCAGTTGCTTTCACTGCAATGTTTGAGATTTTCCTTAGGGGTACCTTCTGTCTTGGAGTGGGGCATTGTTGCGTATATTTAAAATAAAAATTTATAAAGTATGTTGGCATAATATATAAATGAACGAAAAGCACATATAACCAAAACAGCTTTCGCTTAGGAAGAAAATTGGCAAAACATCAGATCCTGCGCTTCTTTCACTGAACAGTAATTAAAGTGTATAAGACTTTACTTAGCGGGCTTACAGCACTCTATCTAGCCGAATTCAAGTTTTGTCAGTTTAAATAATAGATATTATGGCTACAGAATCCCTCGGAATTACTTTCACTCTGTTTTATTTGGAGAGCCTTTGCGGTTAAGACGACGAGATTCTCACTTCTGGAGAAGCCAGAAACTTTTGCCATGGCTTTATACCATACATTCAGAAAAATTGTATGAGATATATTTTTTCGACTTGTTAGGGCAGACTCCTAAATTTTTTGAAAAAAATGACCCTTTCCAGGTAGAATTAATGCATAAGGGGCCAGACTGGAAAGAATAAACAGATCGTTAACTGCTAGGGTTTTGAAAAATCAAGATGAATCCATTAAAATATTTGATTTCTTGCCCAAAGAACATTTGTTGTAAAGCAAACACTTTACCTTTGAGGATTTATAAAGAGTTTACTTTCTGACATGCACATTTCAATCAAAGCTTTGAATAAAAATTTGGCCTCCTCCTTTGGCCTATGTTAAAGAGAAAATATTGTCTCATCACAATTGAAGAGCCAGTGCTTTCTGGTTTTGAGAAACACCATCATGGAAATCTAGACTTCTCATAAAAAAAGGCATTGTTCATTATCAAGGCTCTAGAACTCAAATCGGTGAAAATTTTCACAGAAGATAGCGAGGTTCATATTTTTTGCCCAATTATCCATGTATGGGACTTTCGTCTCACTTCAGTCGAAATCGTATTTACTGATTTCAAAACAAACATTTATCCGGAAGAAATATAAGCGTCGAAAGGTTTAGTTTTGCTGGAAAAACAGGAACCACTTTAATTTAAAAATTCAAAAAATATGACTCGAAAAGATTTACGCTGCAGGACATCGTTACCATTAACTCATTAGGTCATAAAGACATATATATGTATATATGGGTCAGTCTAATGAAATTGAAAAATAAATTTACTGATTTTCAAAATAATTCATTGGATCAGTAAAACCTGATTTCTGAATAGGAAACAGCACTTTATCTTCTTATTAAAGTGTCTGAAATTTTCGCCATGTTTTTTGGATTCTTGAGATTTAATTCCACTTGATGAAGCGTGATTCAATATCACACCAGTTTGATCTGATAAGCAAAACCATTTGGAGTTTACAGACGCTTGGCGTATACTGTTATATTTAGTAACCTAGATTTCAAGGGACATATTAAAAATTGACTAGGCGGCCATTCCGGAAGCTAATTTCTTGAAGAAATTACCAAATTATGAAAATTCAAGATTGCATCACTTTGATGAACGGCTAGACTAAAATTTATGCACTCTAGGAAACCGCTGAATCGTGCTTGCTCAATAAATTTGTCAGCCTTGTCGAATTAAGAAGTTGAGAACTTGAAACATTATAGTAAACTATTGTTCTGCCAACTAATAATTACAGCCTTCATTGAAAATCTGCAAAAGCATTCAGAAAACTGGGCTCAACGTGAACTTCACGAATCCCTGCTGTGTAGCGCAGAAACCACTTGCCTAGCCTTGACGGAACACAACTGAAGTTCACTGTTAAAAAGTCTCAAATAACTCTTTTGGGTTATTTACCACCTGTCATTTAAAATTCCCACAAAGTTACCAAAACTTGTCCATTTTATTCTTATGCAAATTTTTTTTCTAATTAATACTATAAAATATTAGACAGAGTTGTATAGAACCTACAATACTGTTCTGTTTGAGACCTGCCATTATCAGAAACGGGATAACAGCTTCAACTCCAGGCTTCCAAATTCGTCTGGAAATCATTGACCAAGTTAAAATAACTTGTCTTCGTTTTAATGGAACTGAGGAGAGTGGTCGTTCTCCCTTTCGAGAAAGAAGTGAAAAATCGCCTGCTTTCTAGTACACGTTTCAAATTTATTGCTGGAACAAGGCTCCAATCTTGTATAAAACGGATGGAAACCATAGAAAATTTGTGTACCCGTCAGCCGAATCTGAAAGGTCAGCACAAGTAAGAGGTGAGCTGCTAAGGCTCTAGCCCTTACTTAGGGAAAGGGACGTCTATAAAACTTTAGGAAACTATTACTAATCGAACTCATGAAATGAAACCTATGCAATCACAAGTGGAAGATTGCCTCAGGATTTGGAATGACATCTGCACGATTTTCATTCCTTTAGAAATAAGAACAGAAGCCGAATGCCGACGACCGATCCAAAAAATCGAAGGGGGAAGGCCATCTTCGTCAGATTTGCACATTTCATTGAACTCTTACTAAATTAGAGAACGTTTCATTTGACTTACTTCTGAGCTTATGTACAGCGAATACTGTAAAAAACAAAGTAATTGATGGTTGCAAAATATAATGGAAGTAATTAGTCAAAAAACATCAAATCTAAATATGTATCCAAGTATGTAATCAGTGAAAAATGATTATTTACCGCCATCTAAACACATGGTTTAAGGGCTTATGTTTCATTTGCGAGGACAGAAAACACGTAAAATTTAAAAAGTAAAGAAGGAACGAAAAAAGATAATTAAGCCTTATTGTTGGGCTTTCACTAAGTCAAAACATTAATACCCAACATATGAGGTAACCGAAATAATATAGTTGTAATTAAAATAATACAACCTTTTTTTAACAATTCATTCAAAAAGACCTTAGTGTGTGTATCGATTTCATGCCATTTCTAAATCTAAAAATGCATCATTAAATTAAGCGAACCTAAATTAAAAAGCCACTGAACACGAAATAAATTTCGTGTCAAACAAAGCCACATTCCCTTCCTTACAACACGATTAACAGCAGTAAAATTTTTGATTCGAATGAAATACTCACAATGCGATTTTTATTTGAAAAGTCCGGCACTGTGTATTTTTTGCTTTGTGCAGCTTGAACCGCATTCGAAAAGTAGTTAATAATCGGATTCCCGGAAGGATCAGTCCACATCAGCTGTTCATGGTCATGCCCAGAAGTATTTCCAAGAATGCAGCAAACAATAACTATGCGTCCACCTTCTTGAACCATTCGACGCGATGCACTGCCGGCTATGGAAATTCTGTTTGAGTTTTGACAAAACCCGTCGGCTTGGGCATTATCCCATCGTTGGTATGAAAACGAGGAGTAGAATAAGAAAAAAGATAGATAAATGCGAAATATCACCGACATTTCTTATGATTCTGAAGATGAGAAAAGTGTTGAAGGTAAAATTTGGCAATAGGCATTTCTGGAGCTTTAAAATACATATATATTTACAAGTCATCATGAAAAACAAACAAATGAGCTCAATATATTAAGTTAATAACGTTTGGCTTCCATAACATATATATATTAATGAAATTCGATTATAGGTTACGCCTACTACATAAATACGGCAATATTCAAAAGATCTGAAAGCCGAACCAGCTGCCTTCATTATCCAAAGGACAAATTGTAAACATTAGTTAAAACAAATTTCAGAATGATCAAGCAATTTTCACTGAGAATATTAATTGAAGCACAGATTAAGGAAATTTATCGATATTATCTCAGAACGGTTTTGAGTAAAATTAGTAGCACGAATCCTTGCGTCTAGTCATCTCAAAAATAAAAGCAGCCATCCACGGATTACTTTGTGTATTTAGAGTGTGCGTCCTAAGCAAGCAGTTGAGTAGATTCGGTGAAACGATTATTTAATATCAATAAACGGCCCCGCGAATTTTCATCAATCCAAAGCATGCATTTGTTTATACGACATTACTTCAAATGGCTTCAAGACAATGCGATCTTAGATATAATTTGCTCTCAGAAATTGGAGTTGTCTAAAAATTCAGTGGCCATGGCATTTCGATTCACATCCACTTATATGTATGTTGACTGAGAATATGCTACATCAAATCGCTCCTAATCTGCACTGAGATTCAGAACCCCTATAACACTATTGTAATTATGTAACGGGTTGCTGTTAAATTAATCATAAAGTTCCAGCCAGGAAGAATTGACACTTGACCAGCATGTTTCACAACCCTCGAAAATATTATTTCATCTAGCACCAAGTATGAAAATGCGAATAAAGGCATGCATCTACGCTGAAAGCGCCACAAACATTTTATTTTATTAATTTTGATATCAGGACCGCCTATGTATCGGATGAACAGATAAGTATCCAGGCCTTTAAGTTCCCAAAGCGTTATTCCTTGTGCAAGCCGTCTACGGTAATGAGACCAACTATTTTACCTTAAATCAAAAATTTGAAAAGAATGACTAGTGTTGACATTCGTGCGAGAAATTCTGGGTTTGTTCTGGGTTTGAAATCTGATGTTTTATAAGTCGTCGACATGAGTCATACTCCTAAAGACAGCTGCAGTATGGTTGGTATTTGTAACTGAAATCGCTCCTCGCATCATTTTCAGAGAAATTCGACAATACCACGAATACTACCGAAGGTTTTACTTATATATAAAGCAAAAATAAAGAGCTTCTTGGTAGCGATTCAAAGCAAGAAATAAGATAACCTAAGCTGAATAAGTTCAGTCTAAAATGTCAATAAGTCTCCATTGTAAAATGTTTACAAACTGTCTATTAGACCTATTGGTTCCCCTAAATTTGCTTTTTATGTTTGAGATAAACTCCTCAGAATGGCTGACGCTTGTTAATATCAAGTCCTGACCCTATGAGATTATCGGGCAGTGCCAAGAGAACAACAACGGTTCTCATACGATTGCTCCAAACATTTACTACATGGATTGTTTTCCATCATGTATTCAATTCGTAGCAGTCACACAACCCTAATGCTAACATGAGGACAGTTCTTTCAACCAGTTGAAAAAAACATCCATGACTTAAAAAAATCAAAATTAAAGACCAAAGTATGAAGATCAATGAAAGAGACTACAGTTAATTCGACCTAAAGAGTCGCTCAACTCATTTGCATATAACATATCAATTATTCAAATTAAAAAACAAAAGCATAAAATATTTAAGCGGTAACACCAAAATAAAGGATGATTACTAGCTAATATTATTATTTTTTCTTATTTATCTGCTTAACTGGCATGTCCTTGAGCAAAGCGAAATGCTATAGCACAATTTGAGTTTTAGTTACAGAGCGAAATGAAAGGTGCGAAGCGAAAGCCGGCTAGAGCTTTCAGCAGCGGAGACATTTTGGCTTACGAAACAGTCACAGCTTTATCACGAAAGAATGCCCCTGATCTTCCGTAAGTGCTCTTGCAATTTGTGTGCGAAATTGATATATTAAAGTTTTTTCGAGTGTGCTCTTGCAAATTATTGCCCACTGTGTATCTCAACAGGATACATTATCCCAAAGATTCGCTCTTGACTGTTGAAAGTGGTTTCACAAACTTTCGCGGCCTTATCAACTGGGGTCTTATTATGCTCCTCGTTTTTGGTGGTAAAATGGCTCTAACGAATCTTATTAGGTATTTTCTCACTAATGCTTTATTTTAAATTTCCCTTTTCTCATTGCAATAACCTCTTGCGGATGTTTTTCAGCAATGGTATCGTTGTCGATCCTTTCATTTGGCGCTATATCCTTCAAGGTGAACATGCTCAACCAACTGGAATTCTCTTTATCGCTTGTAAGTTTTCCCTTTTCAGGAAGAATCTAAGTTCTATTTGTGAGAATGATTATAATTTGCATTTCAGGCTCTAACATTTTTATTTTCCTCGGATATGCAATGGAGTTAATTTTCGTCAAATACAATGTACCTAATAGTTTAGTTTTGTTCCTCGTTTCACTCAATTTAACAAGTCTGATTGCATTCCCAACCATTGTGATCCTCTGCCAAGACTGGAGCCCTTGTAAGTCCTCTGTAGTTATTGTTTGCTTTGGCAGTATAAGTCTTTGCAATATCCACATATATGTCAATTATTTCTGATTTCCGTTCTTTCATACTATTTTATCGAGCCTATTCCTGACGACAGAATTCAAAAACTGACCACTGTTTTTAAATAATTAATTATCATATCATATTATCATATTATCATATTCATTCTTAGCCTCTCAGCACCTTTTAATTAAAATGAAATTTTATTTCATATTCACTCCTTCACAGTCAAAGTTTTATTTCCCATGGTATCTTTCGTTTTTGAAGCTGCTTTAATGACTATATATATATTTATATTTAATCCAGGATCCCTTTGTAGTGCAGATAATCAATTTTTTGACAATAGACCGTTTGGCAAAGGTAAATAAGATAAAACCACGAAACTACTGAGACGTGAGATTAATGTGTT
This sequence comes from Moniezia expansa, assembly GCA_019097775.1. Lineage (NCBI taxonomy): Eukaryota > Metazoa > Platyhelminthes > Cestoda > Cyclophyllidea > Anoplocephalidae > Moniezia > Moniezia expansa. The sequence goes on along the minus strand of JADFDV010000062.1, from coordinate 1,304,962 downwards.
CTTTTATCAAAATAGGCAAGCACTGATACTCAAGGGATAAATTAGTATGAGTATTGTATTTAAGACTTGTTTTTTAAACCTGCACGTTTTTAAGTGCTCTTTAAATAGTTTCCTTAATCAACTGGATCGTTAATGGCAACGTCCTATTGCCTTAATTACATCATTACTAATATGCCTGGAGTCGTAGTTATGATATGGTCAATTTGAGCCCGTATTACCAAATAAACGAAATATTTTGCTTGTTGGCAAATGCGAACTCTTATGCCTACGCTGACTTTTTGAATTCACATGTTATACAAATAGGTTTCTGGCATTTAATAGGCAGTTTTTTGGCTACGTACTGTCTCCAGGTTCATAGCACACGTTTTTACCTTACTGAATATTTTTCCATTAACCTCATCAATTTTAGTTGATAACACTGTGTACCAGGGGTGAGTTCAAAAAGATAAACAAAACTCCTAGTCCGAATTTTCACATCTTTGGAGGTATCAAGCAATTTCTTTCAAAGCAAGCATTTATCCACGATTTGGGCCGAGATCTTAACTGGGAGTTCCCGCAGATATAATCCAGCCAACCCTGTCGAAGACAAAATTAGTTTGAAACTCGGTGTAAGAGTGCCTATTTCATGTCCACAAGTATTCCATGTCCTAAAAGAAGTCCTTTTTTAAAATCTGTAACAGTGCGTTTTTTGGGAATCAACCTTTTTGAGCGATCACATATTAAGTCTTTAAACTCTCTTTTCTAGAGTTATCTATCTTCACTTTATTATGGCTTACATTTTTATTTTTACCTGAAGATCACTCAAAACTATGATTTTCTGACTTCCAATAGTAGGAAAACAAACCAATTAGAATTGTTTTGTAGAAATCAAAATTTTTCATTGTGAAGGGCTACCTATGTTACACAATTCTCACCTCCAATGCAAGATGACGCGAAGTGAAATCCATTTTTTTATCACGTCGGAATCGATGCAGAAAAGCTGACAGTATTTTCAAAGGCCCATCAAAGTGAATGACTTTTCCTATTTCAGTTCGATTTTGTCTCCAAGTAGACACCGCAATTCAGACAGCAAATGGTCCAAAAAAAATAGGCCTACAGACGTTCTATTTTGCACCAACTTTACCGCCTCATGGTGGAGTTGATCATTTGCAGTACATCTTTGATCCAGGCATGTGAATCGGCTCACGTATTCTAACTATGACCCGCTGAACTAAGAGTTGCCTTCTACATTCAGCTTTTAGCTGAAGCTGAGAGGAGTAGATGAACAGTCTCTGACTCTTTGGAAGAGGACTTATTGAATAAATTAATCTCTGGTAAATACGTGCAGTCCCTTTTAATTTTTGCTACGCTTTCATCAAGCTGTTCGACTGCCGGGTAGTGAGCGAGAGAGAAATGCGCTAACCAAGTGGGTGAACTATTTATCTGCCCAGCATATAGTTTACTTGAACACAAATGCACACAAACATGCATTCGCTGGCGGTCGCCAACTTTTCAGCCCGTTCTCTATGTTTATAAGCTCTACTCGTTATATCTGTGCTTCCAATATTTGCGGTAGTAAACACTGCGATGCCTGAATAGTTCCTTTGCAAGATCCGATCTCAAATAAAGACATCACCAGGTTCGAAAGCCGATAAATCATGCTCCCTTTGATTTGAACTTGTAACGCGTCTCTAGATTAATGCCGCAGTTGAAAGTCCTCTGGGTTCTTATCCAAAAAATTATATTATCCGCTTAGGCGGATTTAGCTGAGCTAAGTTTCCTAAATATTTTTAGAAGTGGCAGAGCTGTACTTCTCAGCTTTCAGGTGAAACCGTATTCATAATAAACTTTAGAATTCTACCCTATGCACAATTCGATCAACGATAATCCATTTCACTCATTAACTTCTATGTGGAAGCAAGATGATAAGGCATATCAACCATGAACTAGGTCGATTCATTGTTTATTTGCTGTGGACTGTTCAGATCTAAAAATCGTTGAAACTGCAATCCTAAGCTTATTAATATTGCCATTCGATGAAGATAACCGTAGAAAAATGACCAGAAGGCTATCAAAGCAGGTTTATCAAATATAATTGCGACCAGAAGCAAGCGTAGCTCACTTAGATAAATGCACGAAGGGTCATCTTTGTGTTGGTATGTGTAAAGTGTCTCGTTATCAGGGAAGCTACTAAGTGCTTTTCAGTTGGTTGAATTGGTTCATTCTTCATTTCAGGTTACACAGCCGCTCACTAGAATAAATTGACGAGGTTATGAATTCTCTATCAGAAAGATACCCAGGAAACCGCTCCCCTTTTATAGAAATAACTATTTTTAACACCGAATTAGTTCAAAATGAGATTAAAACGTAAGTTTCAGTCTTTAAGCGTGTAGTCTAGCTAATGACCCAAAGTCGCTCATACACAGATTAAATGCATATTGCCACTCCAAAATGGGCTTTTTTGGCTGTTAAATTGTCTACTAAAACATTAAATACATAGAGAAAAACCACGTGAATTTATTCTAACTACGGGGTTTATCGCTATATTACTGTTAAAACCCCAATGCGTTTGAATTTTTTTTTAAATAGCATGCAATAATGTTAAGAGTTCATCAGAATGCAAGATCACGTATTTATCGTGCAGCCTCCAAATTAGCAAAGAGTGGAAAGTGCACACATGTCTGACCCTTGCCATGTACTTTTTTGTCGTGGGAGCTTGAACTGAATGTTTTGATCAATCTGAAACTAGAGGTGAACTATAAGGAAAGCTGCTTGTTGAGCTTCACACCTGAGGTAAACAGGAATCAAGCACTTTTATACACTGCATATGTCGGGTATTGGAACGGATGGTTCGAGAGATCCCATCGGTATTATAAAGAATCCTGCCGTTTAAGAGTGCCGGTGAATATAAAAAGGGCAATACTAAAAGAGTACGAGATTGACACTTACTGAAAAACTAAGATAACGGTTAAAACACCAAACAATACCTCAAAAATGTCACACCTAGTCCCATTTTTTTAAATATATCATGACAGCTGAATTTCTAACAGAATAGAACAAGTGATTTTTTTCACTCAAGTTTCAAAATTACGGTCGTAAGCGCGTCTAACATAACAAGTAACTTATTTAAAGGCCGTTAGAGATTAAATTGACTACCCGCGACTAACAACGGGTCCCTCAACTAGAAGTATTCCATTTTACCCTCCAGGTCTCTATTCTGAGGGCTCGAGTTTACGTTTACGTTCCTCTATAGTTTTCGCCACGACTATTACCTAATGGTCTACTAACTGTTTCATGAATGTTAAAATGCACTTTTAACGAAGTTTTTAAAATCTTCTTAATTCAATGTAGTCTTCTCGGCTCCCTGCACGATCCTCTATACAGTAATTTTTCTCAAACTCTGGTCGTACGCACAAGTTAACGCGTGGTGCAGAAAGGCAGCGAGGAATCGGAGTAGGGATCCTACCACTGAGAAGAAACAACTACTCAAGGCAGATCATGCCATTCTCAAACGCAAGAAGGAGGATGCAGCTCTTGGGAGAACAAGTTGGTTCTTTTTCAGTCGGGTTTTAGCCTTAATTTTCTTTTTAGTGTTTTCATTTTGCCATACTGCCCATAGGCCATAAGTAGGATAGATTTGCTACTAGGGTGCATATCAGATGTTGATCGAAGGATGGCCAATCTAAGCGGAATAGCAGCCGAATGAAGGTCACATTTATTTACTGCAAATTTCCATTTAGTACATTTTAATTTATTTAGGCCAAATTGTACGTTTTTTATCTATTTAGAAAATAACTAAGAAGCAAAAATATGGGTCCAAAATATCGTCCAAACAGACTTAAATAAAATTTAAACGAAGTTTTCCAAAAATTACATTTTCTCCTTAAGACCTTTCTTAAGTCTCTAAAGTGAATCCTTGCACAACATTGTTTGCTACTCTCACGATTGTGAGCTGTCATTTTGAGTTCATTTGACAATCAACTCCCCCACTAGCTGTATGAGCCTTTTTCTAAGTTTAAATGAGACGGGAAAATGTATTTTCGAGAATCTTTGAAAATTATTTAAAACGCCTATTTTCATATTCACAGAACTTCTTGTGAGGCTTTTTAAAAAATATGATCTAGGGTAAGATGGAGTTTGAAAGTCCCATCAAGTCGTGAGGGAAGAGAAGGCCATGGAAACCAAAATCACAAAGATACAGACTTACGTGACACGGATTGAAGGAATCAGATATTGATAAATGATCGGATTCGGGGGAATGGGGGAACACCTTTACACCACGCTTGCGTATGATGTGTTCGTGTCGGCCTTGCGTATTGTTCACGTACTTGATGACTGTCTTTTGCTATATAATGTGCTCATCCAAACTCAATCTTTACCTAATAAGTTGCTATACGCACAGATAGGCCAACATGGTCTATATTGTTCAACTTCTAATTGCAGTGTTTAGACACAGAACGGTATTGCTTACGTTTATATCTTATTACTTTCAATTTAAAACGGAATTCAATAAAAAAACAGGCAATCATTGGTGCTAGGCGCTTGACGACCATAATGAGCGACTATTCATGAAGGAAAGATGATTGATCAAAGACTCTTTAATTTGCAATTTTACAGCCCGAGCTTTGAGTACTGTCAAGGAACCATCAAGACTGAATCGCCAAGAGACTGATCAAGCGGGTTCAGTTGACGGAAAGCACTTGGAGAAAGAAGAAATTAATCAAGAAGAAGACCGCGAACTCTTAAATTGGGAGGAAATGGGGATTGACAAGATGGTTCTCCCAAGGATCCAATATCCTGATAATTTGACGTTATGTGATCTTTACTATTTTATGTTTGCACCCACCCTCTGCTATGAGCTTAATTTTCCGAGGACCTTTGCAATCCGCAAACGATTCCTTCTCAAACGAATGCTTGAATTGGTGAGTTACCATATTTTCTTTTCAACTTTCCCTCACGTTTTTGAGCTGTTGACCGAATTCACTTTTTCTGGTATTATGAATATAGCCTCGTTGGTTAGATCTCAAAACAACCTTTCACATTTCTTTCCATTTTATCTGCTGGGTCTCAGCAAGTTTGACTTCTCTATGCAGATGACTTCCAACATGGATGAATTCTTTTGTGTTAATCCATAATTGTAATTATCATCAACGAAAAGTGTAGATTGTGGTTCGTATGCATTCACACTTGTGGTAGCATTAGAGAACCGGGCGATGATTGTTTATATATACGAGACATCGTTTATACCTTGAGATTCATATGATCCCTCGGCGGGCTTTGTTAAACGCACTAGAATTTGCGCACTATTTCTATACGCGGAAAAGAATGGATAAAATGGAGGACTTAGCCTCTGTCTGCAGGACCGCATCATCTGGCTGCTGTTAATTCATCTAACACATCGCTTCTTGACTCCACCTTACTGACCGATTTACTCCTTATTCCATATCGACTCAAATAAATGCTACCTCCTATGAGCTTCTAATAAAATGCCGCTCTTTCAATCATTAAATTTGTTACAAACACTTTAACACTGAATTCCATCGCCTGTGTTCACGACTACAGCGTTCGCCAGTGCAGACGTACAAAAGAGTACATGCACAAGTTTAGTTTTTTTTATATTCGTGAGGCTTAACTGGGTTCCGTTCTTAGAAGTTAGCAGTACAATGCATATTACTTCAGAACGTCATTTCAATACATTCACAGAATTTGCTCAATAGTTGATTTTGCTTTTGTGATGCGGTATGTATTTTATTTATTTACTCCCCCACCCATTTGGGCAAGTCTCGAAGACTTATTGGGGTACAACAGAAGTACAAATAGCTTTTGCAACACATAGCACGCAATAGTTAACACAGAAAACATTTAAAAGCGTTTATCGACGTCTTTGGTTCTCTGATAGCTTCTCTGGCATAGTTTCGTAGTGGCGCCTTGCCTGTCCTTGACACTGTTAAGGGCAGGCGATCTTCATACCTCCTCCAGAAGTCTTTTCAACTTTCTGGCGGAGATTCCATTTACTGCTACATGCACGCACTTTCCGCAGTCCAGTTTGAGACCATGAATCCAGGTATTTAGGTCGTACCTTGTTTACCAAAGAAGTACGAAGTTGTACTTCTGTTGATTAGCTCTAGCCGGTAGCCTCTTTCACTAGCTCCCAGAGTTGCCACTGGGGTTACCGGTGATCACCAAGAGGAGATTGAGAGTAGGTTTGACCAACATGCGGTATGTACGCTATGTCTTATGCCACTTGAAGAAATATTTTAGTTATTTAGGTGGAAAACAGTAGTACTATAGTTTCATCTAGGCAGAAGAAATTTCACTTTCTTGGGATATTTATAACGCTACCTCACTCTCTCAAGCTATCTTTAGAACGACTACTTTCATAATCTACCGACACTTTTCTCACTAATATCGACAATATATTCAGTGAACCCCAACACCCTTGTAACTGAGGGCCTTCGCTCGCTTTGGGCTGTCTTATTTGACGTAATCAACCTACCAGATTCGTTGTCAGGAGAGCTTTCCACCTAAAAGTATCTTTTTGCGATGAACTACGTGATCCGGTCTAGTCCCTAGAATGAGCATTACCAAGAGTCAAGTTATCAGAAGCCAAGTCGCTTCCTATTATAACTCGAGCAAAGAGATGTTGCCAACTTTTAAAACTTGGTTCCCGACCAAAGCCTTTGTGTTAGATTCTAGAAAGTCACGTTTCTTCAAAATTATTAAAACGCATGATTCAAAACCAGAACTGGTCTTGTCGCTGTGCTCCTGACGAGTTAGACCATTGTAGTTAGTAGACCATAGATTAAAGGCATTCCTTAGAAACGGTCTGAGATGATAAATACAAGCATTCACCGCAACAGTGGTACTCTAATCTTCTAAAATGTTCTTCTCGCACGTTCGGATATCGTAACTGCTGCGCCTGCGTGAGCACGTGGGCTATTATGATCCTCCTATACATCATTACCAAGAATGTATGACTTTGATATGACCATGGTAAACCATACATAATTTTTACGATATAGTTTAACGCTATAGTTTTCGTAAATTACAATGACCACAAACACCTGAAGAAGTTTGAATATGCCTTGGTGATAATGCGGTTACGTTCCACCAAATAATATGCATGTATATTATTCGTTTGATGACAAGTCGCGGACTATTTAGACCTCATCGACTTCTTTACCTGCAGAAGTGTTTATTTAATTCCTAATTATTTGACTATTACATTACTGATATTTGATTGTTATTGCAGTAAAAAAACCCTATAACTTCTTCCTTCGCCAGATAAATAAGAAGGTTTAACTTTATAGCTTTTTCGCATTCCTTTCAGATTTGTCTCAGTCAAGTGATTATAATGCTGGTTCAACAATGGATGGTTCCAGGTCTTAAGAGTTCTGTCACTCCCTTCATTCAATCTCGATGGATCTACACTCTGGAGAGGCTGCTGAACATAGCTATTCCCAATCACATAATCTGGCTATTGAGCTTCTATGCTCTTTTCCATTCATTTCTCAATTTCCAGGCTGAGCTCATGAAATTCGCAGATCGGTGCTTCTACGAGGATTGGTGGTAAATAAGTCACCGGAAGTTCAAAGTAACCTATGCTTTGAAGCTGGTATTCGCATTTCAGAATGACCAATTATTTTTCAGTAATCGGTGGTTTGTCCAATTTCACTTTTCGTTGTCTTTTTGATCTAGCTTAAAACAGCCATTTTGTCACCGGTCCCGTTGCCTAATTTTAGACAGCGAAATTTTTCGTTGGTTTCTAGGTAGGCACTCCCAGCTGATGTATCTAGTACACAGGCCCTATACTGATAAACAAGACATAACACCTGACATTCACACTCGAGATTCTATCAGATGGTCCGGTGTCCGTCATGGTTGCCACATCTTAGATTTGTTTAGTATTTTGCTATTATTGGCACGCAAACGAAGACATTCTGTTAAATTTTTGCTTTAAATCATAAGTTTCGGGTACCGAAATAGGCAAAACTGCCTGAAATAACGGTTGGCTTGGATGAAAAAAAACAGGTTATTTAGTTAGGTACGCAAATGTTGTGGTTCGGCAAATCAGGGACGGTGGATGAATTTTTAGCACTATTCCATGGCTTCATTTAGAATGAAGCGCTTCACCACCTAAAGTACCACATTCAAGGTAAATTTCTCCTCAAAAATTAGGAATAGTGCTTGAAATCTACTGCAGCAATTATATCACAAAAATTCTGTGTTATTAAAGAAAACTTATTTTATCATTCGCCTTTTAGGAATGCTGGTTCCGTTGCTGCTTTCTGGTCAACTTGGAATATTCCAGTGCATCGATGGTGTCGTCGGTAAGATTTTATTATACAAATACTTTTCTAAAATGCAAAAATAAGTCTTAATCCGAACCTAAACTCGACTTAATATTAATCTAGTGATTCGTTGTGCCTTGGTTCAGGTATATAAACTCAGAATTTGTCTTGATTTAGCTTGATCATGAGCATGATAGATGGATGCTATCTACTTCTGATTCTGACTTTCATTTAGGAGCTTAAAGGACCAAAACCACAGCAATCATTCGCTGAACTTAAGACGGAAAAGAATGGAAATTGTGCTTGATGGAGAAGCAATCTATTAGAAGCTCAAGTCTCGTCGCGTTCCTCCTCGGTGTGGTCGGTCAAACCAATTGCTGCAATCATTAAGCCAAACTTAGATCCAATGAGAAAAATATCCCATTTTTTAGTGTGATAATATTCTCATTAACAGACAGTAGTGTAAGATTCAGTTGGCAAAGCTGAAGTACTAGCTGAACTACTAGTACTACTCATCGGTTGACAAGTAGCCCCATTATCCCTCCGTTGTTCACTAGCTTGACATCCATCCTCCAAACTGCAGCAATATGGTGAGGGAAATACCCAAAAATACATCGGTGCAAAGATTTCTCTAAAAATTTGCCTTCCAAGTTCGACAAAAAGAATTATCCTTTTAAACTAATGGTTGGCAAATGTTCCTTTGATAGAGTGCCAACCATTGCTTCAACGAGATTCAGGTTCTAAATGACTAGAACACTCCCCTGGAAACAAAGTAACAAATAAGGGACGAGTTGGAAAGATCAGTTCACTGGTTGATATCTTGATAGTTAATTAAATTTTTTTTGCACTTATTTTAATTAAGGTCAGATTTAATCAAGAATTACGCCTTTGATTGTAGACATATTTACAAGCCGATGCTAATCTGCGGTTATACTCGGTTCACCGCTTCCTGCGTGGTCTTCTTAGTGAGCGCATTCTTCCACGAGTTCATGGTGTCTGTACCACTGAAAATGCCGCGAATGTGGGCCTTTTTGAGTATGTTAGGTCAGGAGCCCTATGCCCTCCTTGTCCACCACTACTGTCCCAAGGGTGGTAAACTCGGCAACATGGCCATGTGGCTCACCCTAATAGTGGGTCAGCCATTGGCTCTCTACATGTATTTCCACGACTACTACGTTCTCCACTTTCGTTAGGAGCTCACTCCCTCCTTCCTGTCTCTATAGCGCGTGTACAGTTAGAAGTATATCTGCTGTTTGATTGCCCCATTCACATTTTCTTATACATGCAGGGTCGATTTTCTCTATTGGTATTTTTCCTTGATGTGTGGAGACTTGATTTGGAAAATTAAATAATTTTTTAACTTTTGCTTGATTTTCAATGCTGTTTTGAATGTAGATAACTCAGATTTTAAGTATTGTTGTCTGTTCATTTCGGAGGAGAGGCAGAGAATTCTACTATGCGTTGATTTGACTAAAACAGACTATTTGATCATGGGTTGTGTCTATTGTAGTATGTGAGACAGGCTTTGAAACGGGAGGAGGAACTATTAATTTTAGATTGATTACAGGCCAGTCGGTGTGGTCCATATATACAACGTTCTGTTACCGAACTTGTTATTAACTTGTTAAATGGTAGTTATTATTGCGTGCTGAGCTAGGTTCATGGGACGAGTTTGAACAAGACGTCTAGGTTCACTCTTATAGCTGAATTAGTGATCGGTCGTAACTGGAACAGAATGAGTGAGTTGCCACTGTTTTTATCAAGTTATTACTCTTTCCAGTGAGGAAGGGAACGATCAAAGCTTATCACGAGATGTAATTTTATGCCAGTATCCCAGACCAAACGTACAGACTAAAAGATCTGCAGTCTTCGGGCTACACAGCTCGGCTCATATCGAGACTATCGGAGCACGGAAATGATTATTTAACCTAATCACGGTTCCACAGTTAATTCTACTTTTTTTGCACCTTTGCTATATTTAGAGTTATTATGCCTTTCGATTCTGCCGATTTGCAGTTAGATTCCAATTTTTTAGCCTTGGACATGCTTTAACTATTTCAGCACATTGAGGTTTTGAAGGGAATCTCTCGATCGGCCTGAAAATATACTTTGTAGCAAATAGCCTTAGCGTTGCATAGTGGAACCACGTATCTGGTCAGAAAGCTTGGGGACTCTGAATATTACCGCTTCACACCTTGAAATGATCTACACATCTTTGATAAGATAACAGCTTTAGTACTCTAGATTTATCGATGACTACTTCCTTTGTTCAGATCGAAAATGATAATAAAAATGGAAAAGTCTTGAAAAGGGAAGCGGGCAATTAAGCATTTCATTGCCATTGATTTAAAGGAGAAACCTCACTAATGGGAGAGGAGAAGGGAGCCGGGTAATCAGTCTTGAGGTACGCCATTTTGTTATTTGACCACCAGGTTTACTGGCCTTTTTTTACAAAAGCTCCTCCAGACGTTTCTTCTAAAAGCTAATTCTCACAGTGCTTTTTTGGGCCAAGGACGTTAATGTCTTGATTCTTTGATTTTGAGAGAAAACAATATTGTTTGATATTGCTTCAGTCAATGTGCTATGTTTTGTATGTGATCGTCGTGTGTTGAGTTGCCCTAAATCTTCCGAGAGCATATTCTCAAACGCAAAAAGTGAGGCGTACTGGTGGCTCCCTCAGGCTTTAAAGTAACTGAATCACCTACGTAGACCGCTGCATCTGCACCATGGTGAAGTTCTTTTTGCTGTTGGGAAACAAATGCATTTATATCTGAAGACTTTGACCCACTTTGGATCCCCATAGTCCGACCAATCATTTTTGCATGTATGCAGTCATGTACATAGAGAATACTTGTTTGAAATGTAATCACATAGTCGATGGGGGTAAGTCATGCTCATTTTCTTTTATTTATTTGCTCCCTCACCCATTTGGGCAAGTCTCAAAGACTTATTAGGGGTATAAGACAGAAGACAGTAAAAGCGTTTATCGACGTCTTCGGTTCTCTGAGAGCTTATCTGGCATAGTTCCGCCGTACGGGTAGCAGTTCCACTCCAGTTCCACTTCGTAGTGGCACCTTGTCTGTCTTCGACACTGTTAAGGGCAGGCAACCTTCATACATCCTCCAGAAGTATTTTCAACCTTCTGGCGGAGATTCCATTTACTGCTGTACCAAGCTGTACGAAGTTGTACATCTGATGGCATAAGCTAATTCTATACGTCCGATGACTGGTTAGTTCTAACCGCCAGCCCCTCTCACTAGCTCCCAGAGTTGTCACTGGGGTTACCGGTGATCACCACAAGGAGATTGAGAGTAGGGTTGACTACATTGTCATGCTCACATGTCTCCTACTGCCTAGAATCTCAAACACATGACAGACGAGAGTTTGACCTGCATTGGCAGATAGGATCGCTAAGTAAACAATAGCCTGATTACTGCTGTGGAATCACTCCACCCGAGATTAATTGGCACACTTATCATTAATACGAAATGCGCGCTCCCCGTCACTATCAAAATTATCTTGTGTAAACAAGGTATTACTTAGCGCATCCACTGCTCATTTGATTAAGCAAAATAGTAGTATCTATTTGTGATTACAAAGCAAATTTGTTGGGATATTTAAGAAAATGAACTAGTACCGATTTTCAAACTGGTCATAATGCATTTCATCCATTATTTTATCGTTTCTTTCATTGTTAGCACGCTGAAATCATTATGGATGTCATTTGAAGCATATGCGTTAAGTCATTAACTTGAAAAACTTCATGACGATCTCATCAAATTGAAAGTGTATAATCTTTGCTGTGTAAAAATCTCATAATGAAATGAATGGGTTAAACTCATCTGCCCTTGTGATTTAGAGCAAAATGGCCTTTGCCACTCAGCAATCGGTTCTAACCGCATAAACTGATGGCCATAGACAACACAATAACCATGTCTTTGTGTTACCTCACTTGTAAGCTCCACCCTTTTATAGTTGCATTAATAGGTCAAATTCAAGGGCAGATCGCCTTATTTGAACTGCCAAAGGACATGCAGATCCACTAGCTATGGCTTGGTAGCCTATAATTGGCATTTATCAATGAATGTATGTACGATAATCCAAAACTGAATTTGAGCTTTGCTTTGATATTTTAATCCACCACTTAATGTTGGCCCTTTATCACATACTTATCTGAAAAAAACGATGGTGTAGATTTGCTATTTGGTTTTATTTTGAAATAGGCGTTATTTTACTTACCTCAGATTTTAAATAACATTTCCCAATGCTTTATTCGGACTGAGGTCAATTCATCAATTTAAGGACGCGTCCGCTAAAAGGCATATTTCAAAATCTACAACCACTCTTTACAATATTTTAATTCCAGATCTTCAGGGGTGGGGGGGGATGGGGGGGGCGAATAATCGCAGTGGTTGTAATAAGTTAAGTTTATAGGTGGTCAACATGCCCGTGTGTTTACTCGACGCATATATTTTGACTCGTACGTTAAATATCTAATCTTCTCATCCGCTGACCAAGCTGCTAAACCTGATGTTACAGGATTCAGTTTAAAAGCTAGATTGTTTAAATGTTGACAGTCGTCGGTTTATTTTCTATGATTCAAATATGTCCCTAGCTTAAAACGTTACCGCCAATGTTTGCAATTTAGAAGTGAACTTAAGAATTTGTAACGCAAATGAGGAGTTATTAATGCCATCATTATCTTTTTAAATTAACCAAACCAATGCTCACTGAACTGAGTCAACGGCGATACAAAAATCTTTGGAACTAGACAAAGTTTGCTATGTTTTAAATCATGTTCAGGATAGAGTTTAGATGTATAATCTAGGCAAACTCATTCACTGCATATTCTATTCATTTATTCTTGCAATTACTATTGCTGTAAAAACTGTTGTAAATAGGAGGACACACAAGATCAATTCACAGACAGGAGAAAATCTGAGTACGCTTTGAGGAGAATTTAAACTCAGGAGAATCCCGTTGTTGATTTTCACTAGTGGCGATATCCTTATCTGTCTTTTTGACTGCTGAGCGGCTTCGATTCCTTTGGGTTTCATTCACTAACATTTCGCTAATTGATGAACACCATCCCATTGGACCCAAGCTCGAATCTAGATAGTGCTTTTTGGTTTAATTTCATCACAGCTCCAATCAACACTATGCTTGATCATACAAATGTTCAATTGTTTAAAATGCTAACTGCCTCGCACTACGCTTTCTGTGATAGAGCTCTCGCAATTTCTATGGGATGTTCATGGAATAGGTCCTTTGTTGTCTAATCAGAGGGACAACAAGTATTTCTTATCAATTCACGAAAATTTGAACCCAGGTTAGAATCAGATCTAAATAATATAGGATGAAGCTTATGACACTACAGTACTTAAATGGGCAAGACGACCATTTAGTTCAAATCTAGTTTAATTTCAAGACGCGGCAGCACCGGGTGTAATAAAGTCCTTCACATTTGCTGTTTTTGTGATAAGACAGATCTGAAATTTATGTAGTAAATAGGTACATTCGCTCAGCTGTGCAGAATCAGGCGACATTGCGCTACTTTTGTGGATAGCGCTCATGACACAAGTGATTTGTGAGTAGTCGAGGCGACTTCGATTAGGCCTCGCTGCAGACACATTAACTGTTTATTTAGCGTACTACCAGATGCTTTTCAACAGCTTGGCTTGAGAAGTGAAATAGTTAACATCCTCTGTGGTCTCAGACGTAGTTTAGTTTTCAATAGTGGGCCCCAACTTTGTTTCATTTGAGTAGGGAATTTTTTTAATCTTAACCCATAAACCCCTTTGTAGTTATTCATTAGTTGGGAAAGTGGAATGTTTGCAATCGCATTGCCAATGGGTTAGCATAGGATCACCATCGAATGGCTTAAATGGTTCATTGGTAAAATAGATTTCGCACTTCCACTTGGTACTCTGCTGCATCAGTAGAATAGCATCCATGTATGACAAGTATTTTTACTGCTTTGACCTAGGCAGTCGAAGCGGTAATCAGGTGGTTTTTTACTCAACCACTCTAAAATTTGACTATCGCAGACCAGCTTTCAAATGGATGCATTACCCTGAACTGAATTCGATACTTTTATAGGGGGCTGTGTCGCGGCTCTACCGGTATCAGAAGTAGATGCTTGTTGAAATGGGCCACTGAAGTTGGTCTTGCTTGCTTGAGGGCCAACACAAAATAACTGCTAATCTCCGAGAGCTTTCCAACTCATAAGAAATTATGAGATTTTAAAAGTTTGCTCTTTGATTCTAATACAGTGTATGATATTGTCCATTATCAATTTGGATGACGAACGAAAGCGGCCAAATCAAGTCAACATATATGATCGAAAAATGGATAGGAAAGAGATAACCTTACGAATTCAGTGCTACTTAGAAATGAATGTTTGAGCAGCAGGTTGCATTGACAATTTTAAATAATTTAACTTAAGTTGTTCCCAAGCGGTTAAGTTTTACTGTCTAGAAGGTGTCTTACGAGAAGAAGATACAATCGTGAAAAGCGCAATACAGTGCTTTAATCTGGTGATAAAGGCATTAATAGGGGTTTTTTTTGAACTCAGCTAATGAAACAGTAATCAAATTATCGTTTAATTATTGATGAAAGCGACGTGGAGTGATATCTTAACCATGAAGTAATATTGTTTCTGAGAACTAGACCACGAATTTCTGGTAGGTTCAGCGTTAATATAGACACCGAATGAGAATGTGACAGACGAGGTGGGCATTCGAAAAGTTTCATTAATGGTATATCGAGCGGGTACTACGACACTGCCAGTTAGTGAGGAGATCGGTTTAAAAAGTCATTGATGGCACACTTTGCCTTGATAAAAATTTTAAAGGCTGATGTTATGTTCATAAATTAAACATTAAGCCTACAGTCATATCAGCTGGAAGAATATGACACGATATCCTGCCCATGTGTTCGAAATCCGTGCTGATGCCTTATTTAAATTACGAAATAGTGAGAAAGTGCTAACAGTCATTATGACTTCGCTCACGGTTGTGAGACTAAGAGTTGGGCCAAAATTTTCAATAAATAAGCACTAATCTAACAGTGCATTAATTACCGACAGTTAGTATATCATCAATGCTAAAGTCAAAATATCAAACTTAGTACTGTCGCGATAAATAATAAATCCTTGATGCAATTAATTGCACTCTCATAAGGCAAAGGTTTTAACATCAAAAAAGCTTGTTTCAACGTTTCGAAATAATTACTTAAATGATCCGTGAACCAATCATTTTGGCATATTTTAGGCGGACTTCGTGGTTGCACATTTTTCTGTTTGGTTAAAAATTGGCTGCCTTCATGTATTTATTTATAAGGTTCTGCTGAATTTTTTGTCGGAGATGCTTCTGGTAAATTCTAGAACCCTAATTCATCTTACATAACTAGTCACCTAATCAAGAATCAGTTTTTCAACGTCGATGGCCGGCCGTAAACGATGTCGTTCACCGGTTTCTTAATATGGAACCAGTACCACCCGCTGAATGGGTAAAACTTTTCGAGTAAGACTTTTTACGAAAGTTGACTCATGTCACAGGGACGTTTATCAAATCATTTCGTGGGAAGATTCAGCTCACGAAAAAATGTTCAGATCCCTCACCGAGTCTATCAAAGCAGCTATCAAGAAATCACAGCAGCGTGTGATGCAGAGCCAAGACGAATCCTCTCTTCTCAAAGCCTATATTCATGAGTGGACGTTATTTTCTGAAAAGAGTGACAATTTGCCAAATCCTTTTGCTCCACTGGATAACTTTCTTGGTGGCAAACATAATCATAGTGGACCCAGTAAACGAAAACTTAAATATAGCATCGTTAGGAAGGTAATTGAATGCTTAAACATATTACTTTCAATTTCTTAGTGCATGCTTGACACTTGGGATGTCACTATTTTCGAGGGAATTAAACAAAAATTGGAAGACAGCGCCATGAAACTAATTCAGGATGAGAGGGAGGGAGCTATAATCAATTCAGCTCTAGTCATAGGCGTTAGAGAATCCTGTGGTAAGTTCTTTTATCACACGGATTATTTTCTTTGATAGTTAGTTTGTCGGCCACCTCAACAACAAAGCAGTGGAGTTACGTTGATCATTTCGAGGCTGCCTATATTAAGAGTATGGCAAATTTCTATCGACCAAGAACCATGCAGTATATAAATCAAAATGGTATTAGGGTGAGTAGGTACTTCTCTGTTTGCTATTATATTTGTTGTCATTTTCATCTGACAGCCACCTTTGTTTCAAGTAGTTACATTTATTAAACATTGATTTAGTGACACTGTCTGAATTGAAATTTGGCCTAAAATTTGGAAAAAACTACCAAATGTTAGTCATGGTTCGTTTATTTTGCGATTTCCTATCTCCATTAATATCTATTCGTTCACACAACGTTTTCAAATTATAATTCGAATCTCTGTTCCATTATCATTTGGAATAGAAAAATGTTTAAATAAGATATCAGAAAACTTTCTATCCAAAGTATATATCATGGTTGTTTTTGGAACTCTTTCCGATTAATTCCTTTTCTCTTTCGAGTACTTGTGAGGAAAATTCCCTTAAGGTCAGCCAATCGCAGTTATGTCTAATAAATCGCGGGTCTGAGGTTATCGTTTGTTGAATCGCTTTCCTTAAGCCAATTCATCATTCTGTATAGCTATCTCAAACGAGATTAGGAATTTCTCCTGACAAATCTGAAATCTATTAATCTGGTTTTTCTCTCAGTTTATTTTCCTAGCCAACCTAGGGATTATGGAGTTATTCGGTATTTCACCTAATTAGTTATCTAAATTGTGAAAACAATGTGTAAGCCTAAATGTTCTCGCTACTTTGTATTTCACAGACGAGAGCGCGACTCGGACTAATACCGAATTGAAATACGTCTTTAAATGCTAATCTCTTGGTTCTTCCTTTACGGTGAAACGTCCGTACTCCTTTTTGAAAGATTGTATTGGGTTGCACAGAGGTAAATTTTTTGGTCATGTGCAGAAACATGAGTAAGCTCAATTTATTCGCATTAAGTCTTTTCAGGTGAGAAACATTAGAACAAACAGTTTTCTCCACACACGTTAAAACTGCTACGTTTTCGCAAAAATTATAGGTAGGTGCTACGCAATAATGCTCGGTATAATTGCGCGATAAAACTAGTTAGATGCATCACATGAAGTATTGAAATCTCGAAGTTTCCTCATCTTCCCTCTTAATGAAGACATTTTAAGTTGTTGTCTATATCAGTGCCTTCGCTTACTTTTTGACAAATTTTTCCGTATTATATGTGGGAATCACTTGGAATTGCTACACACCGAAAAATGGGTACCATAAAACTTGCGTTGCTTCTCACCAGTTCCAAAGTCCAAGCAATAGCTTTATTCACTGTCTTTGCGTTATCTTTTGTCAGCCAGTAACCAAATCATCAGTTCAGATGGATATTTGGGAATCCTATCAAGACTTTCAATTTTTAATCCAAGCTAGAAGCGTTCGAGTGTAGTGGGGCTATTTTGAACCAGTTATTCAGGTTGAAGAAGGGTTCCAACCCTCGACTCCTCGTTGAATCCCAGTGATTCCTTGTCCTAGCCGTATCGATTCGGCGGATCCGTTAGTTCTCAAAAATGTATTTACCAGGTCCTAGTTTCTTTTTTAATTTATTATCATTTTTCGCGTAGTAAGTTTCTAATTGTCAGGGCATCAGATGCGTTTTGCTTATTTCACATCAGTCAGTCAGAAATCATATTTTTTCCGTCTCGCCCTGTCTGCTTTTGTTTGGGTGTAATTAGTTGATGGTGAAGGCAATGCGACTTTATTTGATCAAACAACACTTTAATTGACTTTGAACAGATTTGAAAGTGTAAATTACCCATCGGTAAAGTGCACTTTGGATGGACGTAAGCAACTGATTTTTCCCTTCTACAAATTAAAATGATCAATGCATTTACTTAAGGTGGAGCAAGTAGTCTACGACGTCTATAGTAGGAGAGATAAAAAGCGCTTGAGTGAGTGAGTCTTGTTCAGTGTTCTTCGTCCTCAAGTACAAATCCCCCTCACCACTCTGATCGATGTAATTAGCTTTCCAGCTTTTGAACCCCCTTTCTTGCTGATTCCTTTTAAATAGCCAGGCGTTGTAATATCGGTGTGGTCTGTTGACCCTTTTACCGTTAAAATTTAAGACTGATCTAATCAAGCTTTTTGTTCAAAGCCTTCCAAGCCAGCTGCTCCTAATGCACTATCACTCTGGCGTTACTCCACCGCGACGCGGTGGCTTAAGGGTCAAAATAACTTCTTTAAAATTGCGTGTCAGGAATTATCGAACTAATATCAATATAATTCTAGAAGTATGGTCTGTTCCCGGCCAAGTCGTAGGAATTGAAGATAAGGTGATCGGGAAGAAATTTATATTTAACTCTCGAAAAACCTTTTCAAAGGTATGTTTGCCCATCCAGCTCTTCCAATCAAGTTTTCGAACTGAAGACTCTTCTATCTTCCAGTATGATTGGCAATTCCTTGTTCTTTTATTTACTGCAATATAACTAATATGCCCTTATGGTCATGCTTGCTAATCTGAGTTCGTAGTGGGAGATCAGAATGGTCACACAATCTTACATTCTCTAATCGATAATTGCACCGAACTGATTAGCTTCTGCTCGTGTTTCTTTGCCGTGCATCAATTGAAATTTTTTTTCGAATACCAAGATGGACCTAAACCCAGGTACACTGAAGGTAAGCGTTTTCCAACGCTTATCTTGGCACGAGGGAGCGATAACTTGAGGCCTTCCCACATCATTGTGCTTTTTTGTAGATCCATATGCAACCAACAGGGGTAGTCGTTACAATCTCTGGATTCTCACCGATGGGTTTCGAACCTATGCCTTCTAATGATCTATGACCACTGGTGCCCGATATCTACCCAAATTTTTTTTCCCACTGTGGTAGGGACCTCTGTGGCTACTAGGTTTAGGTATTACAATCTGCACACTTTGGTTTGGCCTGCATAGTGTTTACGATTAAGCTGAATAGAATCCTGGTCAGGTCAATGCTGAATGAATTTAGCCGTTGATTGTGGCCGCAGGCTCTAAGTTGCAAAACCAAAAGGAATTAATTTACCCCATTCTTAAACAAGCGTATTGAATTCGGCCATTGTGAGCAAAGTTATGAGTAGGTAGTTAGGCTAAAAGGTGTTGAATATTTATCCGAAGAATTAAATTCGCACCCAAGTCGGTAAATTCAGCTGGTTGTATTGATAAGAATTACTGACCTGATAGTTTTGATTGGGTTGCTTGCTTTGCCAATCATGTTTCAAATTATAATAAAAAATAACAGCGAAAACGTTATTAAAAGTCCGTGCTTCAGATGTCACCGTTGGGCAATTGACGTAACATGGTGAGCAGCCGCACTCCAACAAATAAAACGGGCGATATTACGTATTCAAGCACCTTTTCAATTGAGTACTTTCTTCTTCCTATACAGGCCTACCTTAAATACGCACAAACTAAACTGGACGAGGAGGAAGTGAGAGCAAGACTGTATTTGGATAGCGGTCCCAACTTCAAGTCCATTGAGACCCTTATGCAAACATGTGTCCATGTTTTCGTCGTCAGTTTCATGGTGAGTTTTGTCACCTTTGTTAAAAGCTCATTATTCAATTAACTGCCGAACTTTTAAGCAAAAAGCATGAATACTTATTGGTCTCTCATGCCTGTAAAACACAGAGAAGAATTGAAATTTTCGTTTGACATGATCTCTCGAATATTAGCAAATGTTATATCGTTTTTTAGCGCCTCATACTCGATTTCTTTTAAAATGTTCTCAAATATTCTGAGACTTGCCGCTTAGCTCTCAGCTATGGCGTTTGTAGGTGATGCGCTCGAGGGTTGAAAGTACTTGTGACATTATTGTATATTAAATGATGAAATATGATATCTTTGGTTGAACCTATTCACTTCCAGAATAATGCGAAGAACAACTGGCCACAATGGACTTTTGGCTTTTCAAAATTTTGAAACTATTGACGTCCGCGAACGTGCCTGAAGGGTGACTTTGGGAAACTTCACTGGCAAGCTTTATTATGGAAGATTCCGCGTGACTTATCTGCAAACATGCTAAGTGGCTTAGGTCAGCCAACCGCAAAAAGGCAAGCACAAAAGAGATGCAATCATTCAAGATCCTATTAGAAGTTTTCGTCAAAGGGAAACAAACTGACACGTTTCAGTTTCGATCCCCCTCTTCCTCCCCTCCCCCTCCCTCTTTTATGGAAAAGAACGGGTTAATAATTGAAAAGCTTATTTCCAAGAAATGTATCCCATCTTGAGTTGAGCGGATGGTTGCTTGGAGTTTTCCAAATCTCTGTGTTGATTTATGCATTAAGAACACTGCTCATTTCTTTAACCAAATGAAGGGTAAAATGAGGAAATATTTGCAAATAGGAAAAACTTTGGAGTCTTGATAGTTTAAGTAGCCTCACTTTTTTTGAAACCAGCGTGAACATTCGCGATACAAATTTGTAGGTGTCTCCGAAATGTTTAGTATTGTAATGCAGTATTTGTGAAATATTTATTCTTGTTTTGGAATTGTAGTTACTGTTTGTAATTTTCACAAGTAGACAATATATGGCCTTTTTCCAATCAAGGGTGTTCCTCCAAAATCGAAAAAACCTGTTGGTTCCTGCTTTCACTTGTTTTCTAGGATCAAATACTGGCAGAGTTCCCGAAACTCCTCAAAGAAGAGGCGAGAGATTACCTCAAACTAACTCATGAACTTGTTCGCAGTGTGAAGGATACCAAAGGAGAATCTAATCCCCTACTTCCGCTCTTGGAGGAATTCATTTGGAATACGGGCAGTATTGAATTGCGGGACAATGCGGAAGTTATCTCAAAGGTTAGTTCCATCTTACACCAACTTAGTGTGCTTAGAAGTTGTAACAGATTTTATCTGAACCTGAAGATGGAGGTTGTCAAATCATTTTCATCTTATATCGTGCCTAGTTGGCCGCGAGTACCCATTATTGCTCTCTCTGCGGCTCGGAAAGCTAGTAATTGACTTATGAATCATTGTGACTCCAAGTTAAGTGTATTGCTTTCTATTCTTCAGAGGATTTGTCTGCCAAAATGGAACTAATGAAACTTAATCATCTAATTTGCAATGGGAAATCGCAGACAAACGTGATTAGGGCATGGCCAAACGGCCGTTTTCTCCTTCCCTTATTGTAGAATGGTAATTGTTGGTTTACCAGTCAGGAATAAATCTCATTTCAATGTTGAATTCGTATTATTCCTTGATCGACGTGATCTTTTTTGAACTGACACCTATTTCTCAACTTAGATTTGAGGTTACGTTTCCGTTGGGTATGATGTCATGTATAAGTAGTCCTTGTTGAGTGTTTTTCTTGAGCATATATAACAACTCATTCGCCTTTGTAATTGATTCTATTTGGCCTTTCATAAAAAAAGTTATGGGTACAAGCTATTGTTCGACTTTGAAATGCCCATTTAAAAACTGAGTCTTCAGATTAGTACATAAAGCAGCTCGCTGGAAAATGTCCTTCTGTTCACTTGTGGAATAGTTAGTTAAGCAAAACATGAATGTGTAAGTGAATATACCATTAATGAATGCGCGAAAGATTTGTCCCTGTGAAAGTTCTTGTTCTTACCATTTGTATACAATTTTCCTCTGCTTTCGATGGTCCGCGCCAACTGCCTGAAAGCATCCCATTCTGCTCTTGTCTCGTTTCTTTCTGTCCGTTCTTCTTTGTCGTCCTATGTCTACTTTGCGACTCCGCGTCGGTAGATTTTGAACAAACCTTGAACTTGGCATGAAAATCATACCCCTTCTGAAGATTTCTCCATCCCCGTTATCACTTCCTCGCTTCATTTTCATGCTTTGTATCGACCTCAAGTGGGCATTTCAGATTTAGTTTATTCGAGTTATTTCCGATAACTGCAGTGTTTTCGCACAGAATCGATGTTCGGTATATGTGAAGACTTACTCTTCACTAATATCTATAACAATTTATATTCCTGGATTTTATATATTGATGAATAATTTTTTTTCAATTTTTCTCGTATGCTCGCATTTGAGACCATCAAGTCGGTCAAATTTTGAGACGGAAAGGATGACTGCCATCGGGTACAAATATTCACCGTCACGCTCTTATGCCTATTTTATCAATTTCGTAACTCCCTAACTATTGGGTTAGAACCGGGACAGGCGGATTCCAAGTATTTTACCGTCATCTATCGTTATGCTCATTGTTGAGCGCTGCCCCGCATCTGCATTTACTGCTAAATTGCTTAATTTGGAATCAAGCTTCCTCTCATCCTGCCGTCTTTGTTTTTTAGAGTGCCGACTAGAATTTTTACGTAGGTCGTGCCGATTGGTGAACACAGGTAGGACGGAATGCGGTTTCTTACTGTTTGGGACTTCTTACTAGTGGCTTAGTTTTCTTGTTCCTTTGGTTAGCAGGAAGTTCTGTGCCGTCACTTCTTTTTTTTCTCCTTTCTAATTCGAAAATTTACCGGATGTTTGTAGGCTATAATCGGGCTCTTAGGTTTAGCCAGACCGCTAAATGGCCGTCTCATTCCTGCATGTTGCTGTGAAACGGGGATATTAGGGATGCAAAACTTTCGATGATTAGGACTATTTTAGCACATCGGTGGTAGTAGTATTCATGACTAGCTAATGAAACTTTCTTTTTTTTAAAGCATTCCCATATCAATGTGGGTCAGGAGAATCGGCGATCCTGCTTCCTTTCTTCTCACGCACTTTGTTCTTCTTTTTACCTCTTGATTCCATCCACATAGTTATTAACTTTATTTGAACTCTGATTACCATCGGTTTACTTTGAGCAGCTCTTAATGGTTTTTCAGATATTCATTACGTTGCAACCATGAGAAGGGTGATGCCTCATTTGAGTTCCCTCCTTTTCATCGTCAGTACATGCACCTAAAAATATTCAGCTGCCGGGCAGGGGAGTTAATAATTTTTCGAGTAAAATTTTCTGTTTTCGACTCAAGTCGGGCATTTTTCGGGCCAACCTTGATGTGCAAATGGTGGAAGAGGCCTGTAAAATTTGCAGCTTGCTCGGACTTATGTCCATTTCCTTTCAGATCATTTCTTGTCTGCTTAGACTTAGGTCTTCCTTTTTCAAAAATTATTAGCCTTATGAGGGCTTTGCTAGCATATTATCTGTCTAGAGCTAGTCTCTTCTGTATTTGGGCCGCAAGGTTCATCCGAGGGATCTTTTTTAAAAGTCCTTTGGGGTGAACTACCCTTCTGCCCAACATCTTAACAGTCTCTGGTCAGTCGCGATCCGCCTTTCCGACATTGATAGGGCTTATACATACACGTTAACCTTTGTTCATGTTGATTACCTCAACATTCACCGAAGCTAGGGGTATTAGAAGTCTGCTTTGCCAACCCTCAATAATGACCCCTAGTTGGTAACTATGCCCAGATTGTCCACTCCAGTCAATCAGCTGCTCATGAAATTGGGGAACTTGGTTGGATTTTTAATTTATCGATTTGTGTTCTGGTCTAGTTCCGAATAACTGTTATGAATTCAGTTATGGTCTCTTTTTGACTCGTTTTAGGACGCCGGTCGGTACGTGAGAACGCTGATGGACCTCTATAACCGCTTCTCCTCTATTATTGAGGACTGCTTCCAAAACGAATTCTCTTTCCTTACCATCCGTGACAAGGCTTATCAACGCCTCGTCAATGATACCACCATTTTCTCCGTTAAACTGCCCGACTCCATTAGGTTGGCTGGCACCCACTTCATAATTGGTTTCTTATCTACTTAAATCATTTCAATAATATATAAATTGTTTTCTCACTAGGGGCACAGTGAAAAGGCCGGAGTCGCGATGCCCTAATCTCCTAGCTGTGTTCTGCGACATGTTATTGCGCAAATCTCCAGTGTCACGGCGACTCTCGCAGGATGAGATCTTAAATCGTCTAAAGTATGTCCTGCTGGTGCTCAAGTATGTCAATTCAAAAGACCTCTTCATGGAAGCACATAAGGCCCATCTCATGCGTCGACTCATCCTGGAGACCTCTGCAGACAGTGAAATTGAGGAGTTCATGGTGGAAAAGCTAAGGGTATGTTGAAAATAATGTTTCTCTATTTGGTTTTATCCTTGTTAAGATTAGGCAGCATTTCCTCTTTCATAGGAAGCTTGAGCGCTCGATTAGTCGCTATTCACATTCCAAGTGCTCAAAACAACAGGTCCAGGCTGATACAAGGGAACTCTTATTTTTTGGAAATTCGGGAACCATCTCACTTCCAAGAAGTGATACAAGAGACCTAGGCGTGCCAAACTCTTCATTTCAGCGGGGAAATGAGCAGATACGTGGGAAATGACCACTGGAAGAATTACCCTCAAGTAGAAGGTTGTTTCAAGTTTTGCAAAACTCTTAGTTGCTAGGGAAAATGAGGGTGCCATCCATTTTTTTTTCAGTTAGAAGATATGAGTTTAACCGATGCCTTGTTATTTTATACTTCAATATCCTTAGTAGTGATTTTGAGTACATCTGATAGATCCTTAGAACTTTTCTACCTTTTCGTTAAGTACACATAATCGCTTTTTCCAATAAACACTGTTTCAAATGCGTGAATAAGTGAAATTTTTGCTCGTAACCCATTCAACCATCTGCCCTCGAAGTAACTTTGACGAGGAAGCCCATTTGCTCACCTTGTCTTCGATTTGGTTGTTTTCTTTGTGAATTGCTGGCGGTGGCCCATAAAATGTCGTTCTCAATGCCCCAGAAGCCGTCAGTGTCTTCGCCTGTTATCGTCTACTCGAAGAGTTACTTGGCTTTTCATTTCCTTCACAATCCAATTATCCTGCGTTTCGCTCGGGGTTTATCACTTTGATTCGCAACCTTTGACCCTGTCCTTTTTTTGTCGTAGGAGGTAGGAATGCCAGCGGAGTTGGTGAATCGACTGGCACGTATGTTCCAGGACATCAAGGTTTCGCAGGATCTCAGCCATGATTTTCAAGAGAATCTCGCCATTACCTCCACCTCCTCAAGTGGTTGGGAGATTGGTTCACCATCACCTGGTCTGGTGGTGAGTATCAAGATCCTCTCTAGTGGCACTTGGCTGCCTCGCAGTTTACCGAAACTCTCTGTTGCACTCCCACCTGAATTGGAAGACTTTATCCCTCAAGTTAGTCGAATGATGCACTTATCGGACAATAATTTTAAGAATGAACGTGAGCGATTATTGCTTCTGTTAAGATTGAGGACTTTTACAAGCGTAAGTACCAAGGTCGACAGCTAATATGGCAATGTCATCTGTCCCACGGTCTCCTGGCCTATTATCCGCCCAACCAGTCGGGCGATCCTCCAGGTGAGATTGTCCCCATCCAGCCAGTTGAGTTGGAGGTGACCACACTGCAAATAGTGGTCCTCTTAGCTTGGCGACATCGAGATATCACTCATAAACTGCAACTCGATGATCTGCTCACTGCCACGGGCTTATCTGATGCTGAATTGCGTCGAACCATTTGGGTAAAAAATTTTTACTTATATAGTATTAGTATACTATATTATCCACACAGAGGATGTGACCATGCTGAATCATTTCAGTCTCTCTCAGAACGCCCGAAGATGGAGCAACAAATAATTATGTACTCTCCTTCAGCGGAATCGGAAAAGGATTTTACAAATAAGACTGAATTTTGGATTAATCCTGAATTTGGAGCTATGTAAGCCTTCCACATTTACGTAAACTAAAAAATCCGGATTTCATGATCAGTTTGTCCTCTTAACTCTATGAGTATTTAGCTATCTGCTCGCATTTCACAGTTTGAATGCTTTTCATAGGATATTTATGCAAGAATAGAACGAATATACGGTTTTATCGACGTTAATTAGCCTTGTTTCACGAATAAAAGGATACTCTTGCATGAAAATTAATGAGAAGTAACCTGAAACTTTGTCCCGCTACTTTCGATTCAAATGGTGTTTCAGATAGACAGAACATAACAGAGCATATTTTCAGCAAAGTGCCACCCAGGCTTGAGGAACTTGAACTATGCAAAGCCCTTGGCTGCTCTAGAGGAAATGAATCGACATTCGAGATCTAATTATTAATAGATGATTTTCAAGGCACGAATTTTCCGAACGTAAAATGGAACGATTAAAATAACACTACAAGATTCTTACCCATTCATTCAACCAAAAGGATGGAAATTAAATATGGGTTAGCAACTTCGGTCCTGTATGTAGCAAAGAACTGGCTGAAGTAACACAATTCAAGACGCTACTTTATTCTTTTGTGGTATTCCTTTCGGAATTATTTGAAATTCACATCCAGTTAGAGAACCAGTAGCAAGAGGAATTCCTTTTCTGTCATTTACCCCTTGAAATAGTGCGATATCAAACGAGATCTCCCTAAGGATTGGTTATAAATCAAGGAGTTGACGTTCGACTGCTTTTACATCCTTTCAGTCGATCAAGTCGGGCGCCAAACCGCAGACGTGTAAATATGATTGGTCGGTTGCAGCTATCTCAGATAGGTTGCGAGGAAGAGAGTACAGCTATAGTACAGCTTCGACAGATGCGTGCCCAGGAGGCCGTAGTTCGCGTAATGAAGAGCCGAAAGAAGCTGAGCTTCTCAGATATCTACCAGCAGGTCATCGGCCTTCTTAAGGATCAATTTATTCCCTCAAAACGCATGCTTAAGGAAGTTCTTGAGTGGCTCATTGAGCGGCACTACATCGAACGGGATTCGCGGGACATCGACACATTTATCTACATAACCTAATCGTGACCTGCTTTGTATTTTCTCTGTCCTTTAAAATCTTTTATGATTCTCTCTTTTCGGCCTCCTTCCCGTAGTACTTCTCCTCCCTTTGTTCTCATTTGTATGTGGGTCTGTATGAGTATTACAACGAAACGAAATTTTGCAATTGTGGAATTTGTCTTTTATTTTGAAGGACTTTCTGGATTCAAAAACGTCAGTATGAATTAAGTTGAAACATAAAGCGATTCTGTTCTTGTATGGAAATGTAATCGGTTTCTATATTGTCAAGACTACATTTTAACACTCAAATCTCCTGTGAAAGTAAACATAGTGTTATCGGAATGCAATACATTGATGATAGATAATGAGTTGGCTGACTTTGCTTCCATCTATTGAACAAGCCGTAGTCGTATTCTTTAAGCTTTTGACTTATGTTAATATATCAAATTCGGATAGATGCGTATATGAATTTTGGAAAACTAAGGGCAAGACTGAGTGCCTAAACGTAGTAGGGTGCAGCATAAAAATGGAACGTCAGACCTAACAGGGTGCCGATGACGATGAAATATAGAAATCTAGTAACGACTATGATTTTGTTATCACTAGTTTCTTTGCGCAGACCTACGTTATTACTAAAAAAACCCCTACGATTATTGATTGATTAACATCGAATAGCTGTGATTGTAAGGACAAGTCTAGCAAATTGACTGGATTTGGAGATAGTCTAAGACCTCATGATTTCATTATTTAGATGAAGGAACAGTTACCCAAGTCTTTAATTGGAATGACTTTGTGGGGCCCTTGTCGTGGGTATACGCTGCTATCTGCTTCTCTCATATTCAGCTTTATCGTGTTTCCAAGTTTTACACAGAATTCATGAATGGCGCATGGGCGCCATTGCAGCTATCTCGATAACAGGCAAGACCTTTTATTTAATCAGACATCACTAATTAGTTGCGTGATTCTAGATATGAGGTGCTCCAGTCAGGGACAAAAGTATTATCTAGAAAATAATCTTTGTGCGCAATAACTTCTGCATAAACAACGGAGTTCCCTTAATGGTAAAGTAGTCTGGAGAACCAAAGCTCATTGGTCACTTGAAAGTCCCAGGCTCGTGTCAAATAACTCTTGGCTGATAATGGAGGGAAAACATAAGACTTCCCCTGTGTGTATCCTTAAGGTTTGCCTTCCACTAACACACTTATAGTCTATTGATAGATACTAAATACATGCCCCTTGAGAGGCATTGATAGATATCAATGAGTTATAAAGTGCAAAAATTTAGGAAGCTTGAAACAGAATAGTCGCTGTAGGAACAAGTCGCGCAATAAGTGGATCTTTCCGCATGTCACGGGGAGTGGTACTTCAGGATCTACACGACCTAGTGATGGATAAACAGCACCTAACGGATTAGCAACCTTTCTTTCAATTAATAAGCAGACTTTGTAATGCAAATTTAAGTTCTTTTAATCATATGTGTTCTCAGTACGTGTCCTCTTGCCCGATTGGCCATATGTACTCATTTCTCGCATGAATTTTGGTTGCGATTATTTATCAGTTCTTGATTTCATGCTTCCGTTTTCTGAATAATTCTACTAAATTATTAGAAAAAGGATTGAGTATGTTTGAATCCACGACAAAAATTAAAACTGAAGGTTTCCTCTTAAAATTTAAAACTGCTTATAGGAAGGGAATTTCCAAGTCGGTAGGCTTTGTTGTAACTCGTTTTTATCGACCTACCTCTTACAAATCAAGGTATAGAGAATGCATGGCGTGAATGGACCCAATCATTCTGATATTTTTATGCAAATAACAGAAGCAGTTGGCTTCTTATTGTCCGACAAATCGGCTCCCTTCCTTGTAACAGGGACAGCTCATATGTTACTTTTCTATTTTCTAGAAAAATTGGACATTTGTCAATTTCCTTCCTTTTAATTGCATCCACAGCTGGCTACTGTCCAATTAAAGGAAATGCCACCGTCTGGCATTAACGTATACTAACGCATCCTGCTGTAACAAATATGGGAAAGGGAGCCATTTAAGTTTAACTTAAGGGCTTCATCTATGCTTATCTACGCTAATCGCACATTGCACTAATATGGGCTGCACTTCAAAAATAGACCACCATGAAAAGGGCCAAGATAAGCCATAAACAAATAAGCCATACAGCACTTGACATGCGTCCTATTAGGCTAAATGTGGATTTTCATTCATTCAGGTGTTAGACACTGAATGATGATTCGCTAGAATGAACCAATCCTGCATCTTCTTGTTTGCATTCAAGCTTCATATTAGCGTATTATCGATTTAATTATGGCCCTCTAACGTAGTAATCTAGCCGAATGTATTCATTTGACTTTGATCGATTTTTCCCCTCAGTCTGCATTACGCCCAAAGCGGTTGTGAATCCTATGTTCAAATCGCTTCAATTTTCTCAAATTTCAAAACACAATTTAGCCTATTTTCGTGCCACTATTTCTCTCGAAATCAGGAGCAGTATGTGGCAGAAAAAAATTGGCGTACTGTACTAGTATAGTTTCGAGAATTCCGTAAAGCGCTAATGGAAAGAATAAATGCCTAAAATGGCAAAATTTTTTTACACTGTTTGCGAATGCGAATATGTGGGGTAGAATTTAAAGCGAATTCTGCATCGTCCTTCTTATCGCTTGATGTAGCAGATGAAATAATAATCATGGCCCCATTATAAGATAGAAATGACATGGAGCACTCTCAATATGGAAATTCTATGATAGACCTTCATGATGAATTACGTTTTTAAGAATGTTTTTGGTTAGGGGTCGTGACAAATCTGTGATTTATCAAAAAAAAATGCAAAACGGTGATAAACTGAATTAAAAATAGGCTTGCAAAAAATTTTGCGAAGGCCACCCTTGATGCCATTTCATGTGGACCATAAATAAAGTATTAGATCGCCTAATTTGGTTGACTATTAGACAAAGTTATCAGTCTCTATATGATTTCGTGCAACGGGTAATCCATTTTTGTTTGAATGCCGACTTTTTCCCAAACGATGAGATACTGATATTCACCGAAGCAATTTCTACGCACAATACTCAAAAAGAGTGTGCTTCCCAAAATAGTTCCCATGGTACCTTTCCCCAATTCTCTACTGTCCATGTACGCCAGCGACCTAGATGGCAAGGTGCAGGCGCATCACACCGAAAAACCTCGTAGGGGGGCTTATCTTAAAGGCTTATTTGTACACGCGTATACATTGATTCGGAGTGCACGATACATGCATGCAAATGCTGATTGGCTTCTTCTGACCAATTAGCGTTGCACTACAAGATTCACTAGCCTGCGGTGCGTGCATGCACATGCCGTAGTAGCGTGTCTATCCTACCGGGCGAATAGGATTAAGGATCAATGAAAATGTGCATATATGGGAGCACACACGAGCGTGCGTTTGGTGACATCATCCTGGGTGTATGCCATTCAGATCTAATACCGACTGCAACAGAAAAAGATTTACAGAGACAGCAAGCTAGCAGGAAACAGATTTAGCACCATAAACGTGATAGGATGCTTTACGGTGGACCCTTAGGCACTTATCTCAGCGGTTATTATGGTCCCGGAAATTCAAAAAGTGGGAGTCCCAGTTTTACAAGTACTGGAAGTGGGCCCACAACGTCAAGTTCATTCAATCGTCCCAGAACCAGTCGATATCGTGCACCTTCGGCTTACGGAGTAACCAACAGTGGCATCAATACCTCGGCACCTCTTGCGTCCCCAACTTCAAGCAGGTCCAGCTTCTATACTCCGCAAATACGAAGGAAATATTCAGATGAGGCAAGTCTGCTTTCCATATTCCCGTTACTGAGATCTAACCGCTCTTTGTGTGTGCGGAATGAATAGAATGTGAATGTACTGAGATTTCGAGCGTTAAATAATCAACTGCAATTCAGTCAATGAAGGTTTGGTAGCCTGTCGAAACAAGACTATAACTGGAATTGAAAATGACTGAGGCGTTAAACAAAACAGTAAGCACTTCTGTCTATCTGCTTTAAGGTGAATGAATGGGAAGGAAAATGGCTCCTAGAGTAGATTTTAGGCCGGAAATAAGGTCGCTAAGGGTTTTTTTCCCTGATAATTCACAGGTAACTTTGAAAAGATAGATGGACATATCTAAATTAGAGTCCAGACGACTTATGAAATGAACAGTTCTGCAAGCCTTAACAATTTAGCATTCAATCTAATGTTAAAAGCAGAAATTTGGAAGTGCATTTGCGGAGATAATTAAGAAAAAAGAATCTTTTGTTTCCTCAAAAAACCTCTAATGTTTTACGAGTTGTCGTATCACAGAGGCGGAATAAAGTTGATGACAATGAAAAGTCAGCCTTTCACTTATTCACTTATTCAGTCAACTTTGACTTTTGATTACTGTCAGGAAAAAGTGAACTACATTTCTTAAAAAGAACAGTCGAAAGAGACATCAAACCATTGGAAAGCAATCAGACCTTAGATTATGGCGAAATCGGAATTAGGAACTGGGTTTCATTATAAAGGGTATCTTAAAATTAAAGTGGAGATGAATTATTATTTCTTCGTAATTACAGGCATTTAAAAAGCCATTCTCTTTTTATATGTAAAATACAAAAAAGGATTTGGGAGCTGCTTGTTAAAAGGTTAGGCCATATCTGAGGCATAAATAATCTAATCTTAGAAAACTCCTTCTGAGCTCCGGGTAAAATACGAAAATTATTTGTACAGAGAAATCACGAAGTCTTCCTTTTGCATATCGGTAAGCAGTGGGTGTGTGTGAAGATTTTCAATATTTTAAAACATCTAAATCGAACAAACAGTGGTTAAATCTTACACATAAAATATAGATATTAAATAATGAAAATGTTATATTTTATTCGCTACTTGAGTAACTTAAATTTTAAATGTTCAACGATGTCCGAAGTCCTTGAATTTTGGTTTGCCAATTTCCATAGATTATATTTCGCTGAGTATACGAAGTGGATGAGTGCCTGTCTAAATACTTATTGCTCTGTTATTAATGCTTAGCTTAGATGCCTGAGTGACTGATATATTGGAAGTTTTCACGAGTTCTCAATTTCCCGGACTTGGTGCCCACACCACATTTCATCTCACAAATGAGAGATGATTAACTAAAGCAAATAACTGGATCCATTTAAGATCACATCTCTTTTCTTAAAAGCTATTTGGAGAGTGATGGTTTTGATTTAAAATCCACTTTTGAATAAACAGAACTTTATTTATGAATGGGCCATGCACTGACAGGCATTGCAACTTAATTTTTTTTTATTTTCTGGTGTACATCAACACTCAGGCAAACTTGGCTCAAATAGACCTATCATACTGGCATTACAATATGAGTGCTAATTGGCAAAACTATTCTGTATCCGACTGTGTTCGTGTAATTCGTTGTGCAGATACTTGTCCCATCTCTAAGTAGTAACGCATCCTAGGGAGAAGATTTTGAACTGTTTAACTGTCACCGAAACAACTCTTCTGTTAATGATTGGTCTCCCATTAATCCAGGCAGGTTAAAAGGGTATAAAATAAAATTGTCCCTGTGCGTGAAAGTGAAGAAAATATTAAAACAAGACCACATACCGATCGTGATCTCACGCTCTTTCGATAAAACTGTCGCTGGAGTGTAATGAGTTTCTATTTTGTCCCCAAATCGATGTCTCATTTCCTCCACTGAAATGCATTTAAGTGAGGTCTAAAAGCCCAAAGTGTCAGACTTTTCAAGCCCCAAAACCGATTTTTTTAGGCAAATCAAATGAACAGTGATGGATATTTGATAGTCATCGACATAACTAATTTTCAACAGCGGAATTTATTTGGCGAAACTTAAAAAATACGTTATACTTTTGATGGACTCCACCAAAAAATAGTACGCTTAATTTAAAAATATCTTGTTAAAATTACTTCTCGATCATTAGACATGGGGACCGCCATAAATTACTCTTAGTTTATCAAACTATTTGAATATTTTACTCTATCCGATTATTTCATCATATGTGAAATTGAGGATCGATAACAAATTTGTGAACCGTTCAGGCAAGTGATCCCCCTCCCTCAAGGTCTGGCAACATTAGAGTTTTCGAAAATTCCACCACTCATGTGTATTTGTCGACTTGAAAATTGATCGAAACCAATTTTTGTGAAGTGAGCCCATTTCGACGGTCAATAAACATCCATGTGGTCGAGGCATTATCCACAGTTAAAGCGATTCCTGAAAATGGTGAATCAAAAATGTTTATATGAATATGTTTATATTGTTGCCGTCGGCAAATCGGTTATTATTCTACCAACGCCTCTAGGAAACAGATAAATAAAAGCAAGTCGATACTTTCTGTTGATGGATTTCCGTCACCAAATAAGAATGTTTCTGAGTTACATCCCGAATCGAGGTCTTTTAACGACTTAAAGTGGCTTTGCGCTCCAGGCTTCTTATTATAGACAATTCGTTATACTACTAGTGATTGGATTTTGCAAGCTAAATAAAAATTGTTTTGAATAGAATGAATGCAAGTTTCTTGAGGTTAATTTAAAGTAGGCGGTGTGTTACATGTTGCCGGCTTATGGGTCAGGCTGCAATCTGTTACGGGGTTGTCGGCAGGCGAGAACAGACAGGAAACGCTCTTGTGTTCTGCCGATGCAATAATTTTAAAATCTGCCCGCTAAATCACGAAGTTATAGTTTCTGTCAACCATGAACTGGAATGTGTGCAATTTCACTTGCTTAACTATTAATGAATTAGAAAGTCGTAGTATATCGACATTTTCCAGGTTATTACTATTAGTCCGATTTCATTGGACAGCATAGTAGAGCTAGTTGGAATATTCGCTTGGTAGTTCTATTTGCAGGGCACACTTAAACAAAGACTATTAATTACGTATTTATTGGGGCTAGGGGGAGGTAATCATTTACACTGCTGCATCTTTTTACATGTCCTATACGCATTCTACTCTTAGATGGGCCTTCATAGTTTGGGAATTGAAGTGACGCTGTGCCTGAAATGGCCCTGCCATGCTTTTCAATAACAGAGAGAATCAATAACCTACCAACTGATCCTCTGAACTGCTGTGGAAAAAGTACGGCTAAATATGGTATAGCAACTATCCTGAGCCACGTAAAATTCCTCTTGAAAGATCCGTCCAATACAGCTGTTTGGTGAGCATTCACAGCCTTCATTGTCTATAACGTTGAGCGCCAATGCCCATCAGCTCAAACATATTGCAGTCCAGTGTTCTGAGTTTTGTCATTGCTGGATACATGTAATTCCTAATATAAATATTGGTTCCTAATTTTTGAAAAAATTCAATCAACTTTGTCTGTTGGGCTCAGTGACTATGGGAGTTTTTGATAAACTTTAGTCGGTCGTATTAATTGCCACTTGAAATAGTTGGTAGATTCTAAAATGAATTGCTCAAGGACGAAAAAGGAAGGCAGTTTTTTGTATTAGTATTGGGAGTCAAGATATTGGTATATTTTACCATTAAATTGACCCAAAACCCGCTGTTCACAGATGCGTAAACGTGAACTACGGATTCCGTCGATGGATTAGAAGTCATTATGCCAAGTCACTTCCAAGAAATGATGCGTAACTAGACGTAAAATCCCAACCATGCAAAGATCTAGACTACAGTGGAGGATAGAGCAGGCCACTGTTAATAAAGATCCTTAATACATGGGTTCATTTGCAAAATAAATAGGAAATTGATTTGATATCAATGGAACTGCGGGTGCTTTAAGAGATACTTGCATTTTATATTTAGTGCCTATCTGAATTAACGAATGAATGAATAAGTGTATGTATGTATGTATGTATGTATGTATGTATGTATGTATGTATGTATGTATGTATGTATGTATGTATGTATGTATGTATGTATGTATGTATGTATGTATGTATGTATGTATGTATGTATGTATGTATGCAGGTAACTCATCAACTGTTTAGATAACTTTGTTGACCCAATATTAATGACACCTTAAACATTTGAATAGATAGCACCCACTTAAACAGTTGATTATTTTCAATGGATAAGAACGGTTCTTCATGCCTCAGACTGCCTCTTGACTGATTCATTTAATAAATTTGAATCG
This sequence comes from Moniezia expansa, assembly GCA_019097775.1. Taxonomy (NCBI): domain Eukaryota; kingdom Metazoa; phylum Platyhelminthes; class Cestoda; order Cyclophyllidea; family Anoplocephalidae; genus Moniezia; species Moniezia expansa. The sequence continues at coordinate 1,269,830 of JADFDV010000062.1, read as the reverse complement.
AAATATTACACTGAGCCATTGAGCAGTTTCATTGAGTTATTGAGATTCTCCAATCTGCAAAAGTGCTCTTTTAATACACAGTTTGCCATTATTTGCGAACAATTTTCCTACAGTTCAAAGTAAAATAACTTCAGTAAGTGTTTGAACTGAAAACTTTTTTACCTCCAGAGCACCGAATCTCCGATAGGAAATCGGTCACGTTATACAACACCAATCAACCCAAACAACGGTGGAAGCAGTACAACAGCCAGCAGCGGTTATTACTCTAGACCTTCACCAAGCTACTCCTCCTCCAGCGCCGCATCTTCAATGACCCCCTCCGCAACTACGGCAGCGCTCATTAGTCCACCTCCTTCCTCTTATGCTCGCGCTGCGGTAAGATTTCTCCATCTACGCTTGAACCTTATTTTAATTAAGTAATAACTTCTTCGCTAATGCGGGTTAATCTTGAGTCATTTTGCTCCTGTTTACGTCTGACCATGAAGATTAAAATTGACTTGGAAACTTTTTAAATGAAGGAATTGCACACATTGTACGCTGCTGTGTCTGTGGCATGGTTCGCCTGATTTATAGATAAAGGAAAGCATTTTATAGTATCAGAGGTGAAAATATTTGTTGATTTTTTCTAAATAAGGAAGAGATGCTGTTGTTTATGGGTTGGATTTTATACAGTTAGCAAATCATAAGTAGTCTAGATTTTATTGGAGGCTTTGCCGAATGGAGTTCCATTAGGCATTGAAAATGGTACTGATATTTATGTTCTCTTCCAAGATGGGGCATCTCGCACATTTGATGAAACTTGCAAAATTGCAATAGTTTATTTAGTTCTGATGTTTCGCAGCCATAACATATGAATTCGTCTCTTTAAATGCTATACTCAGTAAGAATGAAATTAAAAAAGGCTAGTTTGATGCACATCTCCTTTGTTTCATCTGCCTTCGTCGTCTAGCTACTTTGCGTTGGCACGAAAGTCGTCTTCGAAGTCGCCCCATGTCTCTTCCCGATCATTTGGATCCCTAGAAATTCTACAACTTCCATAACGCTTGATGACAAATCGGGTCGAGTTCAACCCTTCTACTAGGTACTACCTTTTGTGTAGTTAAGCAGTCCAGATTATTAACGTATTTACTAGTTGTGCCACAAGAATCTTATTATTCCACAGTATCAAACTGAAATCTAATATTAGATTCGAATCTTTTGTTACTTTTACGTCTCAATTTCGGATCTCAAGGTTAGATGGCAGAGCAGTGCTTGAAGTTTCGCGCAAACCTGGAGACAGCGGTGAGCGCAAAATTTTCGTGCTTAAGGGTCATTCAATGCCTATAACTATGTCTCTGTGTCGATAAATGAAACCTTATATCTTAATCTTCTGATATCACATGTTTAGCAAAAAGGAACGCCAAGACAAATGACGTCAATGTGCTTAAGATTTCCTCTTTTTTTGCACCAAAAGAGTCCTTGAGTTTTTTGCCTATCAACAAACACACTTGAAATCATAATCATTCGGGGCTCAAGAATTTTTGGAAAATCAGCGCTTGGAATTACGAAATTTGTCTATTTTCCTTTTGACCTGCAAATTTCAGGGTTTTCAAGCAGCATTTATTAAACAATATGCCTCATCTTATGTTTATTTACCTGTCTCAAACACTGTTTTACGAAGTATCAGCGATTTCGCATTCTTAGCGGGGCAAGACCTAGCTAACCCATTTACTAATTAGAGAATTATTGAAACCTTTTGAAACGATCTATTTCGCCTTATTAGACTTGTATTACCCAATTTTAATGCTTACTGTCGATTAGTGTGTGCGTTATTAAGCCGATTCCAATCGAGTTATCTGGATCTTCCAAAAGATGTTGCAATATGCCGCTTTACAGTAGATCGCTCTCTCGATACATAATCCCACGGTCAATTTAAGCTTAGAATAAGATAGATTTGTCGTTTAAATGTGGAATATCCTGCAGTATTAGGTTGACTGTGTTTATAAGAAATGATTTTGCTTTGTAAAACTCGTGTTTTCGTGTTTGGCGATCGCTTTAGGCGTATTGTGCACGTGCATCGTCGATGCTGATCCAACTGAAACCAGGTGGTTTAACGCTTGACCTATTGGTGGACATTTAGATCCCAAAAGTACAATTAAGCCCATCCGAATCGACTGGGAATGTGCACATAGCGATAACCGATCCAGAATATTATTGGGCCAGTTTCCCAAAGCAGGAGTTTATGACTGGTTTTGAAGTGAAACGGTTACAATTAGAAAAAAAGACAAAAGAAACGATTAAACATCTTTTACTTTGTGGAACTCAACGGGTGATCATGCATTCCGTGTATTAAGATGACCTTCATTAGGTTGCTTCAATGGACTTCATTTCTTCTGAAAATGGGTAGTTAATTATAAGATCACTTTTTGAGCCTCGTTAAAAAACCCAGGTTGATTTCACTCCAATGGCTTACACTTTTTTTGAGTTCGAAAACCGGTGGCATTCAATACCAGAAACTTGCGTTGACTTAAGGCAGAGAATCCAATAGGATGATCAGCAGCATTGACCAATCAATGCTTGAGTGTTAACCACTTGACTGTTGCCTTGCTTAAGATTACATGAAAACATGAGCGCATAGAACCGGCTAAACAAAAACGCTTCACCTGCTGAAAAATCCGGCGAAATTCGGTCTTAGCGACTAGATCGATTGGTAAAGGACCCATTCTTGGCGGCTTTCGGTAGTGCTTTTCCTATGTAGCCCAATTTATTTTGCTAAAGTTAAACTTATGCAAAAAACATGACTATCTAAAACTTTTCTCAACACAAATTTGGAAGAAAAGTCCTTAATCGGTAATACAATTAGTAAATCAAGAACCACTTATACAAACCGAAGACTGACTTCATTGCTGAATCATGTTATATGCTGTACGAATATGCCCACATTGGATTTAGAAATGTGATGATACAGTCACATTTTTAATGAAACAACTGTGACTTTAGACTGAAAACAACTGTAAGCCTAAATTTACATTTAATACCTACACTATCAATTGAACCTTAAAAAGTAAAAGTAAAGCTCCTTTGCTTTAATCAATAAATGTAGACTCTCTCTCCGTACGATCCAGTGTACAGGCGTTCGAAATCACAAAGTTGTAGCCGACGGCTGTGCGAACCCCTCTATTATCCCCCACGCATACTGACACAAGTAATGCTGGTAAGATCGCTCCCTAACCAAATACATCGACCCATAATTAATCGCACTTCTAACAATAAAACAAACTGTAGCAATGCTCATTGAACCTTCATTAACTATTCTGTTTAACTGGAATTCGGCATTTTAGGAATCGAAATTAGACTACAAGCGCCTTTATGAAGCAGAACGTGCTGATACGCAGGAATTGCGGGCCCAAATTGAACGAGCACAGGCTGAACTATGTGAATTGCGGTCGCAAGTTGAAGAAGCCAGACGGCTGCCATCGAAACAACAGCAGCAAAGCTTGCAGCGACAAAACTCTAATAATGCCGATCAGAAGGTGATTTTTTTTCTAATGAATAATAGCTTAAAAGTGAAGCTGATAATTAGTTCACTGTCATTATTTTTAAATTAAGGCGTTGGAAGAACTTAGAGCCACCTCAGAAAAGCTGAAGGCAGAACACCGTGCTTTAACTCGATTGATTACCCGTCTCATGTAGACCAGGAAAACCACCACCATGGCGGGTCACAGTCCGTGTAACCTGATGACGTTCCTCTTGATGTTAATATTTTGTATACCGTCACTCCCTCCCCTAATCATCTCCATTGTCTACCCTCATTTCCCTTCCTCCTGCACACACTCTTAGTTTGTCACTAAATATTTGTATATAACTCAAATGAATAAACATCACCCTTTGCTTAATCGCACACATGATTACAAAATCGTTCGTTAATAAAATTCTTGTAGCCTTACCTTTCTGTATATCGACAATAATCTCTGGAAGCGCAAGTAGAGACAATTATAATTTCAAGAGTTTTCATTTCACAGTACTTTCAGATGGACGGTAGTGTTCTGTTAAATCTAGGCGAAATTGAGGCGATTTATTAGGGTGGCAAGCAAGGTGTTTGAGCTACGATTCACGACAAGATATGAGAGAAATCAACAAAACTGTTGTTTACCATGGTCGGATTGACGCTTTGTTCACTGATGTATGGGCAAGATCGTATTGATCAGAGGTAATCAGAAGCAATTATGACCTTAGTAGAAAATAAAATTTGCGGTGCTCTCAAACTGTTCTTAAATTGATGCCTTGCTCAATGTGAAATTTTTTCTGCCTGGACTTGTTTATCAGATCAAACTATAATTATTTTCAAGGTTGTGAAAGCGAGCTTTTTCAAAATGGTTAGGTCTTTAAATGGGCGGATTTGAATCAAATGCATGTGATGGCTGTCAAAAATGATTAACTTACGATATTTTACTGGAAAATGCGAAATTACTTCATTATTCGCTATGAGGAAAAAGAAATATAGCCAATTTGTGTCTCTATATATATTCGACAGTTGATTGGTTAATGATTAGCCACTTAAATCACAATTGTTATATCTCCTTCCGCCAATAACTTATCACCTAATGCTTTGGTCCTTATCGTCGCTATTATCCTTGGTATTTCTACCCATCTGCATCTTTGGCAGCGGTAACGGCGATGTTACGTTTACCATAGGAGCATTGCTAAGCAGTGTGAAGTCCATGAAACATTTCAACTCTTCCATAAGCGATGTTCGTGCTCGTGTTAGCGGGAAACAAGTGTCGTTCACACCGCTTACAGAGGTCAGTATTTTTTTATTTGATCGTTTACGCTATGACTATAAGCCGCCTTTCTTTTGGCAGTTTACTTGCCCCTTTGAACAAGTAATATTTTCTTTTAATGTGATAACAGTTACTCGCTTCAAATGCTTTGAAAGCTTCCAAACAATTGTGTTCGATGTTTGCCTCTGGAAAGGGTCGTCTGTTTGCGGTTATTGTCTCTAATCCTCCAAATTCTCCCTCGATTCCACCACTTTCTGTTTCCTTCATTGCTGCACTTTACGGCTTACCGGTTATCGGTATGTTACATGTTATTTTGTTTAACAAGTTAACTTGAATCAGTTGTATCCGAAACGAATCTCTCGCTTTCATTATTGTTAATAGTTTTTCAGGGCTCTGTCTTTCTACTAGGTTTATTTTAAAATCTACGATTTTCCATTAGTAATAATCTAACGATTTAAAGTTTAGACTAAAACAAAGCTCTGAGCATTAATGTTTTATACCAATGGATAATGTCGAGTCAGTGTGACGCCTTCGTTTCTTTATATTGTTATTCTTTGTTTCTAACTTTTTTTTTATTTTTCTTCATCCTTAAATAATTCATCAACATTTAGTTACTTTCTCCTGATTGGTCTCTTAACTTTTTCTCTAATCTCTCGAGGTAATGTGGTAATGCTATTGTCCAAAACCATTTTACAAAATAATTTAATAGTTGTTCTTACCTATACTAGCACCAAGAAACCATTGTACTCTGCAAGTTCTACTAGTTTTGAGTATATTGAAGAATGCTAATGAATCTATGTTGAAAATTTCGTTTTGTTATTTTACTCTAGGGTGTAGCTGAATTGTTGCCAGAGTTCTGCATTCTACGGACTTTTGAAATCTGTATGCTATCCAGAACATGAAGAATTTGTAATGACTGGCCCTAGGAGATATTAAATCTAGAAATCAGTCAGCAATGGTACTTTTAATAACTCCGGTTCTCCCAGTTCGGCGTAGAAAACTTAGGCTTTGGTTGCCATTTTACTCCCCACTGGGGGTGATGAAGCCGTAGAAATCTATCCGACAGCAGTGCTTTTATGTCATCAGCTGAGCCGTTAGTAAGAATTTAAATTAATTTCATAAGTTGTTTGATAACTGTTAGCACAGGTAACTTACCTGTGTTAAAATTTTCATTTGAAAAACCGACAAAGCTTTTATTGCATAGACGTATCTCCCAACGCTTGTCTTTGGGGAGAAAGTAGGTAGGAGAATCCTTCATCTAGTTTTTCCTCTATCGACCAGTACCAAACCAAATTGCTTGGTCATTCCAATCGCTAGATACACACTTTGAGTCTTGAACTTGTCATATATGGTGAGTCGAATGCGCATGCGACCGTTACACCACAGCTGCATTTTAATACATGTTTTGATCCTCCACACTTACAAATCTTAAGCTAAGATGACCACAGATCTAAGATGCACGAGGCTTTCATAGATTAAAAGCGTTTTGTGCCTGTAGATTATTGTGATAATCGAAACTAGTTCAAAATCGGGGACACGAGGACGAGGTGGAACGCCATCAATATGGCGTGATCACCTAATGCGTATCGTTGGGTAACTCCGGATTATCGCATTGAGTGGCTTCCATAAAACTGTTGAGATCGGTTTTGAGCCATTGCTTAGCAATTTTTCTTCGATTTGTTGATAGTTTATTGATGTCAATGAAACGTTAATTTTATTGGCTACGATTTGCCTGCTTAAACTTTAGTCCCCTGAAAAGATTTACCATTTTGTTAAATAAAGTTAAAATTTCATCAGATCACAAAAAATGTAAGGCGCTCATTGTTTTCTGATTGCCTGAGGCTGAATCTAAATTGTGCTATTTAGAATCGCTTTTTTTCCATACAATATCCATTTGTGACTTTCGCATGAGTTGATGATACAGATTAATTGAGTCGATGTTTCGTTTTGGAAGAAATTAAATGCTCACCTGGAAATTTAATTTGTATGTGGAATCGCATTGTCTTTTGAGATTTTTAGAGGTAATGTAACCTTGTATTTTCGGAATTCAAACGAACTACGGAGAATAGATCAGTAAACATTATTATAGAAAGGACCCGTGTATTTTCATAACTTGAGTGTTGTTACTACCCTGCGGAATAAAGAGGCTGTTTCGACATTTCTTTGGTGACTGTTGTTTTTCTCGTAGTGAGGCTATAGTGGTTTATAATATTTGTATGAACTTTAAGGACAGGTTTGTTGTCATTAGTCTTTATGTATTTTTATAAATCATCACTACTTTCTATCGTTTTGCTTCTCCTCAAAATCTAGTAAAAAGTGGGTTTACTGCTTGCAAATGTTCATACAGTGCTCAACTCGCGCAAAAGTTTCCTATGTGTATAACTGCAAAGGGGAGAACGAAAAGTGTTTGTTGAACATCTGGAAGCATGGCTTTCGATCAATGAACATGCCTGAAAAATGCTTATGCGACACCACGCGTCCGAAAGCCTCGCTAGAGTTAAGCCATTCTGCCACATCTGCGCATCATGCGACCAGGATATTGATCTGAATCAAACTTTGAAACAACGTCCAATCGAAAATCTGATTAGTGAAATGAATTAGTCCAACATTACCATGTTTGCAATGCATTTAGCAATTTAATCCATGCGGTTGATTCGATGCTTATCATTAAGGCGATTTTCAATGAATATTAGTAACTTATGTTGGGTAACCCAAACGAATACAAAATGCGCCTAGTTAATGAAAAAATCTCTCCTGGGTTCATTTGTTCGAACAGTGCTTGATTCATTCGCCTTTACTTGTTTCTTGTGGCCCCAAGGTTTCTAATTTTGACCTTTCCTAATAAGTTGGGCAGGCTGTAGGTTGCAAATAATGCAATAACACCTATCCCTATCATATTGGAAATCTGGTCTCTCTAAGCGAATGTTTGTTTTTAAAAAATATCATGTACTTGAATAAGACGTCACTTATTTTATATTGTGAAGTACTATTAAGCTTTGAAACATATGTTTGGGATGGAGGAGCGAAACAGCTTCATATTAGACATTGAATGAAAAGATTTACTCATGGCATCTGTCAGTATGCAATTACTGATTAGGAAAAGCAAAGCAGTAGGAGATAAGAAATTGAAGATCCTCTGCTTTTCGCTAGTTTCATCCGAGGTCACTAAACAAAGGCTTTGCGCTTTATTTAGGGTTAGGAATATACCACTATAAGAGCAGTAAGTGGTTGGGTCAAAATTTCAACAAAAGAGCCAGGAGGAAGGCGTTTGGATGACCTTTGTGGGGCTTTTGGTAGTTTTCCGGTTGAGCCTGTTCCTGTGCTGTATGCATCTTCTAAATTTCAGGAATCAGTACACGACAGGCGGTGTTCAGTGATAAGTACGCTCACGCTAGTTTCCTCCGAACAGTGCCGCCATACTCAGTGGAGGCGCAAGTCTGGGCGCAACTCATTAGTGCTTTCGACTGGCATGAGGTTTGTCTAATTCACTCGGCCAATAATCAGGACTCCAAGGCTCTCATCGCCCTCCTAGAGGTAGCGCGGCAGACAGTCGACTTTAAGGTGCGTTTCCTACTCTTGATACATCTGCGCCACATATCTGCACCTTTTTACTTATAGGCTCTCAAGTAAATCTGCTATTTGAGATTCATACTATAACTAGAAGTTCGTTTTTACAGCTTACCTAAAAATTATTTGTATTCAAACTATCTAGGGCATAATGAAATCAAAATTTTTCGGAGCATTCCCAGCCGTTCTTGTCGATTTTACACTTTATTCACTGAAGCCCGAAATCGGAGGCTTTTCTACCTCCAAGAAGAGAAACCTGACGTTATTCTACTATAAAGCATCTTTCATAGAGATAATGAGAAGCCAGCCTTTCTGCAATCTAGCGATAGCGATCATTGTTCATGGTGTCTGAAATAATCATCTAACACTCATGCGAACCCAAGTAAGTGCAAGCAGCCTATAAGCATTAAGTTGCCTGTTTGATGTCTTTCATTTTTTTTCAATTATTTGAGCCTGATCCATATTTTGGTGTGCTATCCGATAGAAATAATGGAGTTACTTCGAACATTGGCATCTTCGAGTATTGAACCTAGCATATCTCTGTAATTTTAGTTGAAAGTTATGTAGACATTATATTTTACTTTCAAATCTATTTAAATTTACCTTTCAAAACTGGTTTTGAGTCAATCTTCTTTTCTGAATGCTTCTAGTGCTGTTTCCGTTGATCCATGTTTGTTTGGTCCCTGCTCGTCTGTTACTCGATCCTGGAATTTCTATAAGCCTTTTACAGCCTGATTCTTCTGTCGTAGAGTGCAATCACCCAATTGACTAAGCTGATTAGTGCCCTCATCTTCCTTAAAGTGCCTGCCAATGTTACTCTGTTCTCAATTAGGCGCTATACCAAACCTGATAGGTGAACAAGTGTTGGACGTCATTTACTCCAAACAGATATTATGGTCGGATCCATAAATCATAGTTTTGAATGCTTTGTTGAATTCGCCTGATGTGCCTGCCTTTTAGAGCCGACAGGTATTGGTTCATGCGTTGTAAAAAAATTTTGTGATAAAGTGTGTTTTACTGGCAATTTTAACAAGGAAGTCCATTTTTTGATAACGGAAGCAGTATATATTATGGTGTATTACATGGCAGCATTTTGAACTATTTATTTTTATATGACATCTGATTTTTAAATCAACGTGGAGGTTCAGTTGAATCTAAATCGAACAAAATTATACTAGACCTGTTGCGTATTTTGTTGGGCGAGACTAGTGAAAATAGGATAGGTATATTTTTTTCTAAATAGCATAAATGTATGTGGCACAAGAGGATGCCTCTATGTTTCAGATTGATTTATGTGAAGGTGGTCAATCTTGGGTTTCCTGAACATAGTGAACCTAAAGATTGAATTGATGTTTATGTCTGAAAAACTCTACGAAAACTAAAAAAAATGATTCTTCAAAATCTGAAAACGTCATCGCCATTGAAGTTGACGCTCTCCATTCGCTTTCCTTCAAACGATATTGGAAATGCTGTTCGAACTCCTACTTAGCAGCCTCCGTCATGCTCTCAGAATTGACGTCATTCCACGACACCTCTAGGAACTAAGGTCTGGCTGTACTATGGGTAACTTCTATGAGCAAATAGACTTCTAATCGAACAAAGCTAATTAATATTTTCAACGATATCCCGAAACGTTCCTTAAATAAACGCTTCTGTTCTCACTTCAGTTGGTCACAATAGTATTGCGAACAGCATCAATTTACCATTAAACCATACAGCGTTTTTAGACAGGATTTGTTTGTATTGCTGCTCCATGGTATTGCATAGAGCTTTGAATGTACTTTGCTCCTATCCATGGTATAAAATGTCCAACTTACGTATGGATACCGTTGCGATTATTATTCACTTGAGGACTTGATGGTATAGGTATTTGAGCACAATTTCTCTCTCAACTTCTATAATCTGCTTACGTTTTCTATTGTTTATGACTAAGTAACTTATGAGTTGAGCCGTGATTTCCTTTTGACCTGTTCTTTTCGATCAGATCACACAGACGATTGGCGTGAACACTGACGAGGAGGACGTGGTTAACCTAAGCGAACTTCAGCACAAATTGGAGGGTGTTAAGAAGGGTCAGACACGAGCGATCCTTCTCTTTGTAACAGTTCGCTACGCTGAACACATTTTCACCATCGCTGAAAGGTTGGGAATCATTGGCAGGGAGTGGGCCTGGCTTATCTCGGAGCAATGTCTGGGCGCCAAGAACCTTCCTCTCGGTAAGTTCCTCACATTCTATTGAAACATCATGTCTGCCTAAATATCATTATGTTTCGAACTTTCAGGATTTTGAATTTTTACTTCATTACTTTGGATTCTAGAATTTTTAGCAAAATTCCTCTACCCTTCAGTATCAACAGTTTCGATCTTTGTAGGTTTATTGAGTGTGCGTTTGGCGCAATCAGACGAGTTGTCGCATATCGAGGACGCCGCTCGAGTTGTCACTGAGGGCATCATCCGACTGACCCGTCGGGAGCACAATGCCATGTTCGAGTTACAATCTGTAAAGAACTGTAATCAGGAGATTGAAATGTTCGAGCGAATCTCACAAAATAACTACTCCTGGCTTGACTACTCCGTTAAGCTCTATCGGTGAGAGCTTTGATGCAGAGAAATGACCATTTTTAACCAGTCATTTTTCTCACTGCAATTCCATTAAGGTCGATAATTGATGTGGTTCTTGAAGACGGGGAAACTGGTTATGTGAAGTTTGATAGTCGTGGTGATCGAATGGGTTCTCTATACGATATCGTAAATGTTCAACCTCACAGCAGCTGTGGTGTTGTTAAATCATCTTGCAAACCTGTGATCAATACGGTCGGCAAATATGTACACATTCAGGTTAGCAAATCTTTCAACAAAATGCGTTTCTACTAAATTCTTAATAGTAACATTTGCTATATCTCTTAGATTAGCAGTACCTATCGTTTCTGCAGAAGTTATTGGTTTAAAATTCTCATGTTAACCCAATCAAACTCGCTTCTCAGATAAAAAAATGTTGATCACACTCATTTAAATGTCTTTGGATCAAAATTGTGTCTGTTGAGTCTTGGTTATTATGTCTCTCAGACGACTTCTTAAGAGTCCACTCATTAATGCCTTTTTTACTGTCTTCAGTCATCGGATGTTATGAAAGGTAAATGAAGTTGGTTAACGCCTTCGATAGTTGAAAGTATTTTACTAATGTTAGTGGGGAATGTCCGAACTCTCCGGAGACATGGTGTAGTCTAACTAAATTGAATAACAGCATTCGCATGGTAAAACTCAAAGTGTAAAGAGTGAACTGAACGAGCGAGGGAGATATTTGTTTTCAGCGACGAAGTGTGTTTATTAGCACTGAAGACAGAAAAGGATCAAGATAAACTAATTTACCTACCCAGAGCATTTGGAATACTGACTTATGATATCCAAAACTTGTCCATACTGATAATGAGCTTAGAAAAAATTTAAGATCACCGATGCGAAAATTTTTGGAATGTATCAGATCGATTATGTTGATATCTTCCCTTATTGAAGGCAGTCTAGTCCTTGGACATCTTCCAAGTCAGCATTTCAATGAGACCTAACTACGTCAGTTGACAGCCCCGGATCCATTAAGAGAGCAGCAACGATTTTTACATCCAAGGTTCTTTTAAATAGGTAGATGGGTAGCGGTCGTGTTGTTCATAACAATTCAGTCTTCCCTAGCTTACAAATGTTTTTTTTTGTTTTGCATATATGTATATGTAGTCTAGCAATATTTAGTTACGCCACTCAACTCGTTGCTTGTCAGATTTACTATAAATTCCACATACGTCATTCATAATATCTCTCATCTCTGTAAGCTTTTCCGGGAGGAACCGTCACCACCAATCCTAAAGTAAAGAAACCCATTTATCACTTCAGTGTTATCATTGAAATTAGTACGCATAAATACCAATGGGGCGAAGGGATTCGAGGTGGGGAAAATGTAATATGGCGAGTTTCACATAATTTTTTCCTCTTCAGCTATATTTGAGGGCTCTTATTTGGGATGGAAAAGTTGTACTTTTCAAAGCAGTTGCTGGTGGTGCCTTGATATCCCGTTCTCATTTACCTTCCAGAAGAGACCTACTTTGCCGTTCGCCAGGATAGGGATTGCTCGGACACCCTGAATCAATCACTGATAACTAACGTGGTGCATTTTCGTTTCAGTCTCAAAGGTGTCTGAATATTTAAAAATTTGGCTATTGTAGATGTATAAGTATCTCATTCCTATGATTATATTGATGCCTTTGCATTAATTTCCGATGGCTTACTTCATTCAAGTACCATTAAACTATTAATAAAGTAGCGCCTATTCCTGGAGCGCCATAGCTTTTTGCTGATCATGGTGTTGGTGATCTAAACCCTCGCAGTGAGCAATTAATAAAATTACCTGTCACCAGAGGCTGCGAAACACTTATTCATTTAATGTTGAGGGTTCTCGTCTTTTCAGAAAAAATTGGTTTAATTTGAGTAATTTTCCCCTAATTGCGCTCATTTTCCTCACTAAAGAATGTGTCAGACATTTGGGATTTATTTAAAACAGGAATTCTGCAGAAAATAATTTACCTGTTGAAGAAATTTAGTGACTCTGGTTAGAAACTCCTAGGACTGCTTCACTTTCAATAACTGGCTTAGATCCGTCCTATACGAAAGGCTAAAGCAATAAATATTCGAACCGTCGGGATCTTCACCGTGCAAGACTTTTTACTATAGCGAGGAAAGAGGCAATCAGTGATTATAACTGATAGTACTAACTAGATCCCAAGATTACCTAGAATAAAGGAAGAGAGATTGAGCTTTTGTGCCTTGGCTATCTCATTTCGTGTCAGGATTAACCAGTGCGGTCATCAAGAAATCATTGCTTTACTACATAAATTTATTTCTTTAGCTGGATAGAACCGATTATTTAATATTTTAGCCAAAGAAAGGTTCAACACAATCCCGATTCTCTATAGAAACAGCGCGAATCTACTGGCCAGGTAACTACCGACCAATAAAGGCAACTGACGAAAGCATTAGGAAGAATTCTCAGACCAAAGAGCGCCTAATACGACGCCTTCCGCCACCGAGCTTCAAGAAAAAGACCCACTTAAAGGTAATATTCTGTTTTTTCACTTTGTAAATCGAGAACTACATATAATATACAATTTTTTTTTCTGGTTGTAGGTTGTGACCATCCAGAGCACACCGTTTGTGGATCACGTGATAAAACCACCCGGCGGACGTTGTAACACCAGCGATATCGCGGAAGATCTTAAGTTCCAGGTGCCCTGCACTCACACCAACACATCCACTGGTGCGTCGGCATGCCCCCCATCCTACTACCGCTGTTCCTCTTTCCTTGTCCTTAGTTTCTCTTGTTGTCTTCGTCTACCCTGCATGCTTTTGGAAAAAGAGAAAGAGTTTGTTTTGCTGAGGCGAGCAGGTAACGTCAGCTTATTTCACCACTATTGTTCAATCTCCGCCACTGGTAGATATTTAGCTATCAAGTCGGCAGTATGGAAGAGAAAAGTTAAAGATCTTGGGACGAATCGAGAAAATTATGACTTCAGTTAATGAGGAGGGACTTGCGTTAATCGAGAAGATAAGACTTAGCAAACATTTCAGTCCACCAACGCTGTAAAAAATATGTTGACTCAGTTCATCCATTCTGTGCGTAGCTGATGTAGTTGATGTGCTCTTTCACGTCACGTAACCATCCCCATCTTTGCACCTACATCTCTGACGTTGGACAAAATTGTACTACGGAAAAGTGTGTGACACACTGACTGGGTTCGTATCGCTCTGGATTTGATTAGTTCGTTATCGAACTATCGTTTTTTTCCTGTTGGCTACCAAAATAAGAGTCTCAAGCACACTTTTCAATTGGCTCCAGCTTTAATTGTTTGATTTATATTGATTTTAACTTTTTTGAAATAGGAAACTCTTGTGAGAGTCACCATGGATTTTGAAGCTTGGCTGTTTGTTTTTCTCAAACTGTAGAGTAGATTTGACGAAATTGTTCGGATTATTTCCTTGCTCTCATAGAGCCAAGAAAGTGACTTGCCTCAGGCAAAAAAGAGGGTTGCAATCTGTAGGAGTGATTTTCAAGGCATGCACCTCTTCGAATTCCAAGCGCGAAATTATTTCAAGACTCACAGAACCACAGGTTGAATAAGAGGACTAGTAAAAATGTCATTAGTTCTCAAAAAATAAGCGAATTCTGACCGATGAATTTGAAAGCAATATCAATATGCGTGAAGTTCCCAGGCCACTCCTCATGGCCTAGTCTGTTATAAAATAATTGTATCAAATATAGTAATGAAATAATGATCTAATAAATGTGTGGATGAATAGATGGGGCTGATTCACTTGACGAGGTGCAATATACTCCTTTTAGCTAGAACATAGCTTGCCAGCCTTTAGTTGCTTGTGGAAGCCGTTCATAAACTTGGCTGGCTTTGGACACTGTAAACATTAAGTAAATCGGTTTCTAAGCGCCTTCACTGCTTTGAAAATAAATCATTTGTTGCATTGTTACCACTAACTATTGCGCTGCAGTAGCTCTATCAATTACCTCCTGGGATTATCAAAAGATCGCACCCTGTTTTACCTTCCGCACTTGTATTCTCTTATTAAACCACAGAACATAAAACCCTGAATAACTCCCAAAACTTGAAAAAGTCGTACAAGCAGGCGTTTTTAAATTCCTTAATTAGCGTTTTTCCACCAATTTTGAAAAAAAAGGGAATGCCAGAATATTTTCTGATGGCTACGCACTCTAACTCTTCAGTTGGTGGCATTTTTCACTTTCCGATTTGGTTAAACATTATTTAACCTACTTGACAGCTAGGGTAGCCAATTTTCCTAGGGTTTTCGTTGTCAGAATTTGGCTTTGCGGACACATGGAGGAAGTCTCCGATTAACACATATTTTAAGAATAGTTTGAAAATTTCATTGCGAGAATTGTGCTCTTATAATAATTAATTTGCTCATTACCCTTGATACATTCTGTTAAGTGCTGATTCACCATACTTGCTTGCGCAAAGTATTTACCGGAATCGGATCAAGATCTTCGCTGCGCAGAGTCAAGATGGTTTTCGCTAACTCACGGCACAATCAAAGTTTTGAGGAACCGATAAGCATTTGGGCTGAGGTATTAATCATACCCAATTCAACTGCAAGTCCCATATTTTCAGTTTTTCAATTTTTCATCGGCACTAAAGATATGGGTTTGTCTTTAATACTCTGACTTTACCGCTAAGAAAATTGGTCAGTTTACAACCACTACAGCAGTTCAGAACACAATCGAATTTCAATTTATTTCCGTCCAGAAGCGTTCAGGAATTGTCAGATTCAGTGTTCACTGAGACCACGAAGAGTACCTCTGAGCTGAAACTTCCTATAACCTTTTTGTCTTGAATTTCACCGGTTATCATAAAGTCTTCCTAATTGGTCCAAGTTTCTTATGGGTAGTTGGGTGTTGAAATCTCAGTTCATATGATTCTTCGAGTTCGCAAAGGCACGAACCTTCATCCCGGCGGTGCTCTCAAACTCTTTAGTTATGGAGTTACGGGTTGTAAATTTGAAGCTAAGTTTCAGTTTTGAGGTTGATTGGAGGATTCTGGTGCTAAGATGATTGAATGTAGTTAAAAAAAGCTAGTTCTAGAAACTCCCATTCAATTTTCAACTATAGTTCCATGAGGTGAGGTAAAGTTTTCGATGCGTTCTTTAGCATTTGGGCTTAGAAACCATCACGAATTTACAATTTTCAAAATTTGCTCACCCCATTTCTGCTCAACACTGACGTTACAAACTTGGCGTTACGTTGGAACCAGTATTTTACGTAAGTTAGCCTTTGAACCTTATCTATTTCGAATGGTTTCAGAAGCTAGATCTTTTGAATACAGCATTACCCATCTTTTGTTTCATTTCATCAAGCGTGTAGAAAAGTGTTTCTTCAAGTCGATTCGTCTTTGAATTTCGATTTCCTCTGCTCTATCCCTGTCGCTGGACTGGTTTTGCTTATTTACGCTTGTTTAGGTCTTATGCATTTCGCCTTTCCGAAACCTGCTTCGACATTTTTGCCGAATGCGAATCAGCTTTTCACACCGACTTCGGCGCGCCTTATTTTTATCTATCAACACCCATTCCTCGTTCCTCCGTACGTGCCTAACTCATAAATTCACGAGCTCGAAATCCCCTGCCGTCCATTAAATGGAACAGCTTCGAGTAGCTTTGGCCGAAGATGCATCCGTTTCGAAAAAAACATCAAAACAGCATTATGGTATAACATGCATTTACTTCAATGATGAAATCTGAGCGAAAGATCAAAAGCTGACAAAAATCTCCACTTGCTATTCAACATTTCATTGATGAATCTAAGTAAACGCTGAGTCACGTGTGTGCAATATCTGGCTTATAACAATGAAATACAACGAATGCTTTATATTAATGTCACTTAACCGCTGCTGCCCAGTCTTCCTTCATTGTTCTAACATTCATTCCTACAGGCTCTAGGTTAGAAGAATTTATTTTTTAAAAAACCGCATTTTCAGTTATGGCAAGAATTATAAAACCGATTTTGGCCTTTTTCTCTTTAGTGCATAGTTTTGAAATGATTAGCTTCAACGCTTTTTTCCGTTTATTCGAAACCGAAATATGAAGTGCCTAAAATATTGTTCTGGCTGCATCCTTTTTTTGTATTTTATTATTTAAGTTTAATTAAACACCTTAATCTCATTGCTTTTCACCTATCCCGTTGATCTTATCTTACTGATAGCGCATGATTCTTCTGTTTTTTCGAGTGCTTTATGAAATGCCTCTGATTTGATTTCCTTTTTCTGCTATTTTTTAGCAAATTTAAGCAGTGGAAACCAATTTAAGACGGTTAATCTTTCCATTAATTTAGCTTCTCTTCATTCTATCTCGCTAGAGGCGAAATACTTTCCTGTCTGAGAGCTATAAATTGAAAGCCTTCAAGAAAACAGGCAGAAAAGTTACCTAAAAAGATCTTGGACTTTCCAGCAAATGGCAGGTGAATTCTCGCCAAGCCACAAATGAAAATACTAGATGAGTTCAGACAACATGATGCGCATTCTATGAGATAGCCCTTTTGTTTTTCTTTTCTTGCGGTAGGTCTCCTAAAATAAACCTACTTCAGCGTTGACTTTCCATTCCTCCTATGCTCCCTCTTCCTCTTCCTATTATTTGCCTTCCTGGCTCTGTGGTGGGTGGGTAGGAGTTAGTCTACTGCTCGGTCGGCGATGGCTGGTGTGTTTGTGGCTTACGAATTGCAATCCGATCCGCTGTATTTAGTGGCGAAATTTCCTATTGCCGCTTTCGCGATGACGAGCTTTTTTAGACGCTAAAGTATCTAAACCAATTTTCCTACATGCGTTGGGCTTACCCTCAGGTCTTGGCTGTCTGCTTCTCTATCTTCAGAAATAAACTGAAAAAAATGGGGAGGGGGATTCATGAAGTTAGCATCCATGCACAGAGTAAATTTTCACTGGACTAGAAGATTCCTGACTCTGCTTATTGACTTCGTCTTAAATCTAATTGCTCGATGCGAACTCTTAAAAATTTAATGCCACACCTGAACGCTTTGCAATTTAGGGTCTATTTTCATTCGAACTAGGAGGGATGATCCCATTTTAATAGTCGACTTCGAGCGTCTAAGAAATGACTAATGTTCTCAAATTAATTTTCCTATTTACATGTTTGTGACACGCGCTTAAGAACATCGTTCTTGGAATCGAACTTTATTTTTCATTTTGTAGCCTTTTCCACACTGTTTAGTCCTGCTGTTAATGTCTTGTGCATACTTCATTTAAATTTTAACACAGTACATTATAGTTAGAAGAATTTTTGCGGACTCGTGCCTATGAAGACTGACGATCTCTACAGTTTTCAATTTTTTCCTCTTCTGAAACCGACTTTTTCTGGCCACATGGAAGATGATAATGGATGTTGACTTTGGAGCTTATAAGTTAAGAAACCGTTCTGGCCGCTATTCATGCAATTCGGAGTGGACTTATGGGTGTTTCTGTACTGTTTCGGTGGCATATGCAGAACTTGCCGCTTATCAATAGGTATTAGCATAATTGAGAAATCTTTTGGTAACAAAATCGATTTTTTTTAAATTGCTCGAAGCGATTTCAAACGTATTAATAGGCGTATTAAAAGGTAGGTAGATGTAGTAGTTTCCTTCACTGTCCATTCTCACCTCATCGTGGGTTCGTATGTCTCGCAAATCAGGAATTCAGGAACTCTGCTAGCAGGATGTTTTGTCTAGTTCTCAAACCAAACGGGAAGGACTTACAATCACCTACCCTCCGAAGGGCCAAGGTTCAGATGACTGATCAGGCCAGTTGGTATAACATGTCCTCTGCTGTGGCGAATTAATAAAAATGGTACTTTTCAGCACCGAGGTGTGTTTTTCTCCTTCGAAACATTGAAATCGATTTCACTGCCTGGTTGATGACAAAGTTAAATTAAATAAATCTGCAGTTATGCCTGACTATTAGAGGAGGTTAGTATATCAGACAGTAACTGAGAAAGCCGGTTTGGCATAGTTGAATCTAGTCATCTCCATGACCTGGGGTCGTAACTGGACAGGGCACTGGGATTGACTAGTTTTAATTGGCAGAGGTGTTTGTGAATTGGAGAGACATACCTGTGTTAATTAGCATCACGTCCAAAAGGCGCATTCTTTCTCCGATAGTCTTTGTTACTCTCACACACTACCGAGCAAGTTTTCTCTTCTGTTTAGAGTAAACGAAAGGTAGAATGACTTCACCTTTGAGACTGGAAATCGCTGCATCTTATTGAAGGTGCCGGGTGCCCGACCACGTGTCACTGTGAATAAATTATTCATTTGTAACAGTGAGACCGAGGGGGGGAGAAAGCAACAGTGACGCATTTGACAATGCTGGTCATTACTTTCCTACATCCAATGCCGCAGTTCAATTCTCTTTGATTCAATCTTCCAAGTGCATTGTGATGATGTAAGGCTTGGTATTTTGTTCACGGACCTGTCTTCAGCTTTAGATGTGATCTTTAGCTAATGATGAGCAACCGATAACGTACCAGATTGTCTGAATAGGAATTCTACGGGTTGGTAGAGATTATGAATAGTAAGCTCAGTTGAAGCCAATGTGAAATCAGTTAGAAAATAGTACCCTTATGCATTGATGAAACAAGGGGAATAGGGCCAATTAGTCTCCAGAACGCGGAGGTTTCTTGTGATGTCTCAGTAGGCATTTCTGCCTCACTCGGTTGGGAATCAACATCCACTTCTCGTTTCTCATACTTTATTTCTGTTGTCCTTCTCGATAATAATGTTTGTTCGGCTTGTGTTTTGAGCTATTTCGACCAGTATTTCACTGGTGTAATTAATGCGCTCTAGCCGCCGCAAAGGTATCTTACATTGCTGAGTGCATGTGTTAAGGTTGTTAAGTCAAGAATTTCCGTTCCCATGCTTCTTTATGCTTTTGAACTCATCGCTAAGCACCAGATCTTTCAACCGCGATTTCATACAGAGGAACTACTTGTTAAATTTTTTTTGCACTTGAAAGCGGACTCAGTTCGCACCTCGCTGAAACAGAATGGACAAATAATCAACGCTGTCTATATTAAGCTACTAGCGTCTTTGAAGCCTTTCGGGATCTATTACATCCTGTAGTTAGTGTAATGTGTAGAATGGAAAGAATTATGAATTGAAAGAATAAACTTCCATGCTCGAGAAAGAAGAAATAGGATAGTTTGAATGAAGTACGGGCAGTCAGACACGTTCACTCATTATCAAAAAGTAATTTGACTAAAGGAATGATCGAATTCCGATGGCTTCTTTTCGTTTTCGAAAAAATAAGTTTCAATAATTGTTTGCGACCGCACGTTCATTTGATTAACTTGTAGACTATCTAGATTGTCTTTGTTGGCTCGTAGTAAGCTTCACTTCTTCTGCGTTAGGAGGGATTCAAGTCTCAAGGGTCGTACACTCGATGATCTCTTGCGTTTGCCTTTTGGTCTGGCGAGAGCTAGTTATGATCTTAGAAGAGATTTGATTAGGTCTTATGGTTATCTATTTTAGCACTTGAGCAATAGACCGATCAATCTTCCGGTTACTCCTTATGAGTCTTCCTGCACCGGGTCTTTTAGTCAATGAAGTAACGTGACATTCTCTCCTTTGGAATTAGAAGTGCGTGCTTTCTATTCAAATGACTTGCATCAGTTCGGATTCCAAGACCTGATTATCCTTCGGGATATGTTCTGAGACCCATATTACTGACTCGCAATTTTAACTAAAACAGCAAAGCAATGTATTCCTTCATTTTACCCTTTACTTTCAGCAAAGGCTTCCCATTTGATGTCTCACAAAGGTATTCTATCTGAAGCCTAATGAGAGACGTCTCAGTCAACACGAATGACAAATCTGTCTTCTCCCCGTCCACCCTCCCCACTTCACTCCCCTTGCTTTCCGCGACCCTTATATCGTCACGCGGTAGGCCGTAATTAAAAATTCCACGTCTAACAAGTAGCCGACTAACGCAACACTTTTTGTTTTAGTGACATTTACCTGTTTTTATTGGCCGGTACAGCAGTGTCAATTAATCCATCTTTTAGAGAATTTGATCGTCTACTTGTGCCATTCAAATTATCGAATTTCAGTAGCAGTGGTATCAATCAAAAAGTAGTGTACCGAGAAACTAATATTTTAGATAGAAAGAGGAAGAGGTTCGAAAAGTTCATTAGACGCTAAGCTTTCCTTTCACATAATATAGCCTCCTTGGTGATCGTCAAGATATTATGTAAAAGTTTCGCCCGCGAACAGCCGCTTGGTTAGCCGTGTTACCCTCTCTAGCACTTTATTTGACTTTTCCTCTTTAGCAGATCAATGCCAATTTCGATAATTCCTTAGCCGACGGCTTGTTACCTTTATTTCTGTTTTGGATAGGCGGCTGCTTTTACCCATTAGAAGGGTCCAAGTTTGTTCAATCCTTCTGAACTGAAATACGATCGGCTAGCAGAGACTGGTTGATCATGTCTGATCCTACCTGGAGCTCTCATCATTTCCCATTCACTTAGGAGGCTGTCATAACTGATAAAAGACTTCGAGTTTATGAGAGATGGATTTCACGTGATAATATAAATTTTGGTTACCGAACACATTTAATTGCAGGAAACGCAAGTGATATTGTCTCAAGTTTATCGTCTGGTCAATTGTAACTAAGTTATTTCAATTTTTTTCAAGGTGGAATAATCGCTCAACGTAGGAAGCTCTGCAATCAAATTACTAACTTCATTTTTTTATAGTTTTTAAAAATTATCACAAACAAGCTTTGGATGTATTATTTTGATAATATGATAGTTTTGTTTCATTTTTTGTGCTATGTGAAGCATGCTGGAATTTCTACCAGGATCCCAGCGGAGAGAGAAAGTTCTACTAGAATTTGGAACATCTGTTCCGGTTACTTCCCCTCCACTTGATTAAATAGTGGCCAGTATGTCTGTATGTGGTAAGTTCGCATGCAACACCTCTTAAAATTGTAAGTCTTGCCAGAAAACGCTTTTGCTGATGATACGTTGTATTAGGCCTCGCCGATGTTAGGAAAATCTGGCTCACTGATTCGAGGTGCACGCAGAAATAGCGGTAGACTAATCGGTTCTTCTGTTAACGATAGTCGCGTGGACATTGACTGCCCGGAATTGCATAATTTAATAGGAAGTAAGTACTGCAGCGCCCGCTCCAGAATGCTAAGTTTTGTGTAATGGCAAAAAGAAATGACATATTGAGGGGAAATGCCTTACTCGGTTGAAATTAGGGACTTCATAAACATCTCATTTATCCATCCACTTTTAAATATCAAACACAGTTGCAGGATCTGTTATTAATGATAGGAATCCATTCAAAGATTTTAGAAAGGCGCGGAAAAGCCCTCGTGATAGTTGACGTTGTACAGTCCAACCAGTCTAAAATCTCCAAGTCAGTCAGTATGGATGATTTTTTACCAGTGTTCTGCTGCACTGTAATATTACATACTTCAATAAATCATATGTGACCCACTCTTTATTCAGCTAACGTCGTTAAACAAATAAGCATTGAAATGTCCCATCAATCGCTGAATTTAATCAGGCTTCAATGCAGCGATTTATGCTCTCTTTTGCCTCTCTCTTAGTTGATTAGAAATCCCAATTTTCTGCAAGATAAGTTCGACACTTAGGAATCATGCCATATTCCTCCTAATACATGCATTTTAATTAAGGTCGTTCACTTTTTCGCTCTAAATTCACTGCCTTTCAATATCTTGTTATTAAAGGCTGTATTTCAGTTCGCGTTATTAAAAAGCTAAAATCTAATTGGTGGCGTAACTTTGCATACACTTTTCAAAGTCGATTTTTTTGCCTCATTTGATGTTTTATTGATTTGTATATCAAATGAATTAGCAGCGCTGCGAAATTTAAATTAGCACGAGCGTCTAGCCTCATGTAAGAATGTATGAAATTTCCCATCTATGCGAAATCTGATCAACAAATGGTGCGAAATTTTTCATTTGTAATCTCCCTTCAGCACATAATTAGCAGTCGAAGTCTACGCGCGGTAGGTAGATCGCAGAAATGGGTAGAACTTTCAAATTTACTGCTTGGCCCACGAGAACAAAACCTCTTTGGTGACAATTTAATTTGTCATTACTAAATGACAGCTCTTTATCAATTGGCTGTCGAATTAAGCTAATGTATATAAATGGATAACAAGGTCTACTTGAAAGCTTAACTGAACCTGGCAAAAATGACATCGGTCATCCAACAGCAATTTGCAAAACGCATTTGATTAAGGGTTTTCCAATTTGGGATGAACTGTGTCATCCTGAAAAAATAGCTATTTCAATAAATATTAGTGGTGGCAACCGTCATTGTTTCTCTACTCTTCCGGGACTATATTACACTCTGGGTTTATGCCCTCGTTAGAGAATGCTCGGGACTGCCAAACGTGTATTGTTGGACCATCACCTGGTCTACCTTCCTCTTCGGCTCCTGCCTACGCTTAAAAAGTCCCCCACCATCTCTTCCATCACCTATTTGAACCACTGATTTGACCAGATGACAGAGAATCGCTGGTCAGTTTTACTTCTGCTTAGGGCTCTCGTCAATCAGCAGCTTCCACTCATTTGGGACTGCGAACGAGAAGAGAGTTACATTCCGTTTTATCTCGCAATAAGCAGTCTATATGACATTTTCCCCCAGTTAGTTGCTCATCAAGTCGTAAATTTTATGCGTACCAAAGCAGTTGTCTTTTACGAATCTTAGAGACAGGTATGCGAGTTCTCTCGGAATTAGTTGCCATGTTTATCGATGGTCTTTTAAAGACGTCAAAGCCGCCCACTCTCTAAAAAACACATAAACTCCCCTGGTGTGAGTTTTTCTCAAGCTTTAACAACTGCCCCATCGCAATAAAAGCTTTCGAATAACTGTTGAGTAGAAGAGTATTTGAATTTGAAAAAGATCCTTAGAAAACAATACCAAAATAAGTCAAGTGGGTTGGCATATTTTCAGATAAATTTTCCACAAAATGCCATATAAGCTAAATCCGATTCCCCCAAATTTATTCCTTTAAAGCAAATTAGAGTTTGTGCAACTGAAATTTATAACTTTCATCCGAGATCAGTTTTCTGGTGCTTTTTCTGGTGATTTTCCCGATTGTGTTTATCTATCTTTCAACGTTTGCCAGTTTATAATAAAAATGACATTAAATTTCTGCTTTTATTGCTTTGTCATTCTTCCGTTTTGGCCCCGAACAGATTCTTTTTGGATTCGAATTATTTTATTTTCAGTTCAATGGTCTAAAACCGATATTTTTGTGTTTGAAATCGGGATCAAGGCGCGTAGTCCCTTTATTCAACCAACCGGATTGATTCTCCACTATGTGTAACTCACAATCAATTTGGATTGGAAATCATAATATGTTCTCCTCTTTAGATAATGATTCACTATTAATGGTCGGCCCTTTTGAGCATTTAATCGACAATGTCTTTCCATATCAGCTTATGCTAACCACCTTTTCCACGTCCCGTCCATTTCGGAGTAAAATAGCTTCCCTCGTTAAGTAAAAGTCAACTAATTTCACAAAGGGTTCTTAGGAGTTAGTTTAGTCCATTGGATAAATTTCAGCGCGCACTTTATTCCAATCGAGTGAAAACGTAATGCTCTCTTAAGAGCTGATAATGTTTTTTCTACACTCTTAAGGGTGACTCAATTCGGCTACTCAACTAATTGATACGGTCGGACTAGGCGCTACTAGCTTCCATCTCAACATTGGACCATTTGATGGTTCTTTTAATTTATAACATGTGGAAAAAACTTATCAAATAAGCGATTAAAGATCCTGGGCCAAAATAATCAATTTGATTTGGAGATCTAGCTCTATTTACTATTTCTAAAGTTAAAAACTTCGAAAGATAAGCCACACGACGTGGCACTTTGCCAACATATCGAGATCAAGGAGCCTTCAGAGGAGGACTGAAAGCTTGTGTGAAAGCCCAGTTCAATTGATCTTGGATGCCTACCTTTTATATTAAACTTTAACAAGCGGTATCTGCATGCACCTAGACAAGCAGATCATTTTCAGGGTAGGAACAGAGCGTGTATTCGATGTGTGGCTCCAGTACGCTTTCATTTCTTCCTGCCCTTCGTAAGTTTGACCTAGTCAGCAGAACCTGTTGAGAGGCGCCATATTGCAATTTTCTTGATTAGCGAAATGAATAACGGTAGTGAGGGCATCAGTTTAGCCACCTCTGAAACTTCTAGGTCGTCAAGTAATCCTCAACTTAACGCACAAAAGTGCTCCGTTTTTGAGAATCATTTATCCGATGCTTGACTGGTACAAGCAACTCAAAAGAGTCATAAATATGAATGTACTTTCACTTACATGTACTCAAGCACTGCTCCCTTTCTACGGTACGATCATGCACAATTTCTGATGCACGTAATAAACAAATAATCTGCTTACTGAACGATTATATCGGCTTTCTTTCAGTTCGGGAAGCATCAAGTATAAAGGAGCATTAACATGTATAGAGGAGTTTCTCTTGTGAATAATTCGGCTTAAGTAATATCTCACTTCACGATTCCAATTAAATAATCTGTCAAATCCTGTTTCCCTTAAATGAATTTAATTTATTTAGAAGTCCCATATCAAACTCCTTGATCGGCTGCAGAAAGTTCTTGGAATTTCACGCCTTGGCAAAATATAAAACACCTCTCCGACAGCCATCCGTCATTGATATTTTTTTGGCTTAACAAATACAAATCATCTTTCATTGGTTTGGCGCATTTCCTTTCCTGCTTTGCTTACATTGTACGCCGCAAAGCTTTTTGACATCGACACCAGAAGAGGGCAACCGCAGATACCCACCACATAGTTTTCCTTGGCTGCCTTTTTTTTCCTGTTTCTCTCAACGTTTCCATTAGCCAAAAATCGCTCATTTCTATTTTCTAGTGTGTTTTACAAAGTTAATGGAACCACAATGGCAAAAAAGCTGTGCTGTTCCGGAACTTCCACTATCCATCCACATACCTACCGCGTTTCTAATTGCAATGGCGATTTTGTTATTTCAAATGTATTATTTCATTCCAAATCGGTTAATTACTTTTGGATTCGCCTAACTCGGATTGAAAAATGCTTACATGCAATATAGCACTGAAAAGCACTCACGTGGAAAGGTGAGTGACGATGTAATTAAATTAATTATTGTAATTTCAGTCTTCTCAATTATGCGGTGTATGATGAAAATCGATAAGTTAGTTGAACGTTTACAGTAATTTATAAAAATAAATTTACCCAATGAGTCAGGCCTCAAAAGGCGCTTTTAGTTCATATAGCCAATCTTTACAAGGCAGCTGCTTTTACCTAGGACTCATTAAGAAAAGAATGTAGCAAAATAAAGTGAAAGAGTACAACCGCAACTAATTTATACTAACTCCAAATGCGGATCAACTTAAGTGAGGCTTTGTATAACATTATAATCACTGCAGTTAAAAACTGATCGGACTCTTAATCTTTGTCCGTACTTACGCGGCATGCTATTTGAATATATCATCTTAGTAACCATTTGCCCAAGGAAATGGGAAATCACACCTGCGATATCGAACTCTGCTTTTATTATCATTATTAGTACCCTTATTTGAGAATGATTAACAGTTAAAAATAAAGAAACCTTGATTTTGTTTTAGTGAACGATCCTTACTTTCGAGTTTTAAATAATCTGGCGAAATCCCTGTCGAAGTTAGCGACAGTTGTGGCAGTTCTTAACCATTACCTACCTCGAGGAGATTTTTGGCGAACAATTTTCGTTTCTAGTTGCTTATCTTCCACTGAAAGATCATAGCTTCTTGCTTCTAGTCGGTTTCATCCGTCTTCTCAGATCATTGAGCAAATGCCAGCAGTTGTTTTGTCCAATATCACGAATTCACACCGCCCACCTTTAACGCATCTACCAATGAGCCTGTGGAAACCAAAGAATGTAAGGGAAAGCTTATCCTATATGGTATTCATTATTCATTAAACCTCGTCTGTGTTCTTTGACAAGCTTTTAATAGTAAAAAAATTTGATTGGACTTCTCGCTATCTTACTGTATTCCTTTGGGAGAATCAGAGGCATTTGGTTTACTGGTTCTTTCTACGACTCCTCTTCCTCTTTTACTTCTGCTTCATCCAATTTTCCACAACAACTGTTGCTTACCATCCTACCTACCACGTTGTCGTATTCTGTTTTTCCTGATATTTGCAATTATTCCAAGAGAATAGGCTCGTTGCATCCTTTTTATTTGATTTTGTTGTCGATGATAATTATGGTTTTCAAATCAACATTTCTGGCTATCTAATAGCCGACTCAAATGCATTTGGATACAGAGATCTCGAAATTTAATTTTTTTCCATCAACATTGTCTGGGCAAGTGTGTGGATGGTAACGAATAAGCAAGGTAGCAACTGACTCAACTTGTTCCACGTAAATGCGCATTGTTAGGATATTTAGAAGCAAAAATAGAGTTAGTCTAAAGAAGTACTCACTGGGCTGGAAATAGGCAAATTTAAGCTTTCAGGGTTTGAGGGTTAATGTGGATCCTCATTAAAACATTATGCTGTTCTCTCCTAATTTGGAATATGGATGATCCTCACAATTTCCCTGGCGGTTTATTTACTTTTTCTCCTACTTCCCTCCAAATTAAAATGCATTTTGTCCCTTTTTTCCAAAAGGCTGCAACTACCGGCCACCTACCGCCTTGGTTGTTAGGGCCCAATCTAATTATACAAATGTATGTTTTTGCCTAGAAAGTTAAAAGGAAGTGCCATAAAAATATAGTGAGTGGCCGAAAACGCAAAAATCATGGCAGGTTTTTTTGTATTGTCCTTTTTTGTGCACTCCTTAATTTGAAATGCGATAAAGTGCTGATTTTTGCAAACTAATTTGGGCAAATGGACTCGTTTTAAGGGCTGATTGCACAAGGCGTTTGTTTTGCTGAGTTTTAATGTTACAACAAGAAATATTGAAAAGGGAAAGGCTATTTCAGCTTTGCAGCTTAAGGCCAGTTGTCATCCGCGTAAAACTATGTTGAACTCAGGAAAATGGTTTTTGTTTTTCCCAAATCGCATTCGATTTAGCATTTGTGGCGGACAATGACTCCGAGATCTGAACTGGTGGCAAAGAGCATGTGAATGCAAAACGTTTGTCTTTTTTGCTGTAGTAACTAGGACAAGCTTTTGCTTTTCGCAAGAGATTCTCTTCAATTTCTTTTTTTCAACGAAATTGGGTGAGCAGATCAGGAATCGAGAAATTCACTTGAAATGTTTTAAAATCTGTCTATTTAACATTTGAGAATGTATCTTTGAATTATATTCTCGTAGCTCTGAAGCAGTTATGAATATAGGATTTCGCGCTTTTGTAATATTCTGATGAATCAAAAGCTAGTTAGCAGCTGGCCAACATTTGCTACTGAAGTTAAACTTTAGAATTTCATTTAAAACCAGGTGTTGGGATTTTCCGTGCCTGTAAACAAAGGTGTTACGCGTTAACATTTGGCCAAACCATGTGAAAATGTTGCTACAATGCATGCGGACATATGCTCGGACAATGGCTGATGCGGAAAGGATGACAGCCATTTATTGCCCGCCTTTGTCTGCGTTCTCATCCATTCCTTCTGGCCAGAAGGGGACGAAGCCCGGGGTGACGGTAGTGGTAGTGTCAGCGGTAATTACAGTGCCCATCCCAGACGCCTACAAAAATTAACGGTGTTGAGCTTACCCTTTATTTAAATGTCTATTACCTGTTGTATTGCATTTAAAGCCAAATTCTAAATCAAAACTTGGCTCCAGAGAAAACAAGTAGCATCTTGGCGTTCGAACACCGATAATTATAGTACCATAGGTAATTTTGACAGTGAAGGAGAATGTCCGAATTATTTAAACTATTACCATTTCATTTATACTCCACTTTCGTTTAAAGATTACTTTAAGTTTCCATTCGCTATGAATTGGGGAAACATGGGCGATACTCCGGAGCCTCTTTGATTGAGGATCATTCAGTTAATCAGTTTCGAAGAAGAAACTATGAAAGCTGCATTTTTGAGATTTCTGTTAAAGACTAGAACAGAATTTTCTAGCGTGGCGAAAGAGAAGTTTTAATTACTCCTTTTGGCCTTATTAAGGTCACAGACGTCTGGTCCCCCCAGATATGCGACGAGGTACCTGATTCGTTGCAATAGCAACGTCTTGGGACCATTTTTACGACCTCCTAATAGCCATTTAAGTTCTCATTGACCGAAAACGAATCATCATTTCGTCATGAGGTTTCCTAAATATCACCAGTAAATTTGCCGTTTCATCATCTTTTAAATCATGTTTCTTGTTTTATAAATTAGTCAAAAGTCGGCCATTTGTTGAACCATTTAATTCATTCCAGTAATTGAATGTTAATCAGTGGGTGCTGCGTCCGACCGCTACACCGCCGTCGCCCCTCAACATTCATACGCTTTCAGTAGTTTGGTCTTATCTTCACCAAGAAAAGCTGTTTCCATTCACATGATCCAGAATCGTAATATGATTGTGTAAAAAATGAATAATCACTCATCATGAAAAATGCATCAAATTTTCCGTAGGATTTCTCTGTGGTTTGAAGATCTCAGCGATTAGTAGAAAAAACAATATTTGAAATGCATTGTTTCACAAATTTCGAGGCAATTTTATCGAACTGAAACTTAAGGAGATCTCAGCCATTAAATGCACTCTCGAGCATTTAAAACCAAACACTCAAGTTCAAGGGCTTCCTTCGAGCTGTGTCTCTAAGTTCAAAGAAATAGGCAAATTTCTGAAAGATCAAACATCTTTAAATGAGTGTTAAAGTCCTAATGCCTCCTGTAAAATCACATAATTCACTGAAAAGATTTCCGACCCTAAAAATTAGTCTTGAAATTGACCCATCTCAAATTGTTGATTTTTCTCTCAAAATACTAAATGGTTAAATGAGTAATTCCAACCTTTAATAGTTTAGCTGGAATTCTCCATTCACTTTTCATGAGTAGTAATTGATTTAATTTTGGTTTTTTAATGCAGTGTAGTCATGAGGGACCTGATGATCGGGTTACAGATAACACCGTGTGTGTAGGTATTTAACTGCAACCGGTATAAAAAGCGATTTTTTTGGATCTCAATACCTCCTAACCATTATATTAAAACTTTACAGACCAATTAGTTTATATAAGAAATTGACCTATTCCAGATCTTTTGAGCTTAAATACATAATCAGTACCAATAAACTATTCACATGAATTCTAACAAACATTTTGCTACTTTGACTAGCTAGCTTTGTCACTAGTTGGTGCTAGGCTGCAGAGGAAGGGTCAAACAATACGTCTTTGATCAGAGAAGCATCTCATCTTCAAGGTAACAGTTGGAAAACGGTCGGTCGAAAGAGAATACAGGTGTTAAGTGGACTCCCCTTCTGACTTGAAACAGTTGAAACAATTTAAAGAAGAACCCAGGAATCCTTCGAATGAAGCATTGTAGACAGCTGATAGCTTCAAAGTAGGGAAGAAGGCATGGGAGTTCTGTTTATTTATCCTTGCGTTCTACAATAGGGCTTGGAGAAACTTTTCAAATCGTTTTCTTAAATTGTTTAGGCTGCGCTTAAATTTTTCGCAAAATTCTATTCTCCTGCAGTCGTACAGAGCTGAAGTTCTTTGACACAATATCTTTTTTACAATTTGGTCGCGGATGTACCTACCCCAAGGGAATATTTTCTTATCAGTAAATCTTAAGCCATTTTTCCCATAGAAGCATCATTCATTAGTTCTAATCTTATCCAGCTGATGTAGCTCGAATCCTGGTTTCTTGAATAGTTTATCATCATTAGACAGTTTGGATTTTTCGTGAATTATAAGGGCAAAACGCCTTTCCTTTTAAGTTAATCCCGGATATTTCATATCTCAGCAATAAGGAAAGACTAATTCAACATGAAGACGGTTTTTCCAGTAACATACGACAGTCTTTGTCTTCATGTAAGCTGCCAATTTAAAATATTTCGATCGAATCTCCCATATATCTGTTGTCGTCTCGGTAACAAAACACGTGCAAGAAAACAAAAGCCATTAGTGCATCCTCTCCAAGGTCATGAGCAGTGGGAAAAAAGAGAATAAGAGAAGGCTTTTCAGCAGGTAGACTGACTAGCTTGGTGTTAGAGGGTAGATATCCAAGTCCTCCCCCTCCGCTTCCCCGCATCTAGTGCCGTCAGATTGATATCTTTACACGAGGCAGGCTAGAAGGCTGCATGCTTCTGACTCAGACCACAGGATATTTCCTTCCCCCCGTCTTACTTATCGCACCGCCAGCAGAGGGGTCTAATGTGTTCCACCTAACAGAAGGGAAGCATTACACCTGCTTGTTTACATGAAAACCACCTAGTCATGATGTTGGGGCGAGGGTGGAGGGAGAGAGGGTGTGATAGTAAGACTGGATCTGACTCATGGTCGAATGCAAATGTCTGGCCCTGGCCAGAGTCTTACGTATTGTTGGCTGCATCAACTATATCTCCAATGAAAGTGTGAACAGAATGCATTAGTGCATCTAGGTTAACTAGCAACAGATCAACCTGCTCATACACTACTTTTTTTTTGAGCATAATTGATTTCAATTCGTTTTACTTTTAAAGTAAACATAGTCAGAAGTACGTACAAGATGCAGTGGCAAGTTTTATTACCTTTCCATTAGGTAATATGCTCGGATCTATAGAAATGCTGCTACTCCGTACCCATGCAACTTTTACTCGTTCGAGACTTAGCTCCTATCAAAAAATGGCATTCAAGAATACGAACAGCAGCTGTCTGGCTAATATTGAATTTAGCATTATCGTTTCTGCTGTTCCATTCAGTATATTGCTATAAAAGTGTAGATCATGTTATTAAGCAGTTTAAAAGCCCTTTATCTTGAAGAAGTAAATTATTTGCATCAGACACGTTCATCTTGCAAACTGTTCAATTTCCTCTCCGATTGCATGAAAGGAACAGCATTTTTATTGTCAAAATCCAAATTCCATATTCTCAGGTGATCGAAATGTCATAAGCGATATTTTCAGCCCACTAACCAAATAATCATATTTTAAATTTTGATGTATCTTGCAATAAAAGTAGGCAGGCTTGTTAATTTCTTCAAAGTTTTCTCTTTGGTAGCATGAGATGACATTTTCAAATGTTTAAGTATACGAGTAGAACTAGTTCGATGGCTGACTAACCATTGGGTTCATAAAGTTAGCTGTTTAGCGCAGGATGGAAGTATTTGCTATGCTTTTTTTCCAAGAAATTTTGCTACCTAGTTTGTGTGATAATAACAGCACATTATTTCACTGTCAGAAACAATTTCTTTGCCTTCAAGTTGCCAATCACCTTCCATAACTTTGCAATATATAGTATAAAATCATTTCATTTCTTTCAGTCGAAAAATGGTCTATGTTTAATTGGCGCGTTCTTGATCAACCTTGGCTTTTTATATCTTAAAGCGATTTCTCATATGAAAGCCCCCTTTCTGGTGTTAATTTCACTAGCGTTTGACTGCTTTCTTTGTTGGTTATTCACCCATAGAATTCCTATTTACTTAAACGTTCCTCAAAACCGAAAACAGGTGATCGGACTCAAGGTTCCTTTCCACCATTTGCTTTCAATCCAGCCTTTACCCGAAATAGACTACAACTTTTAAGTGGACTCTTGACTTAAAACAGTTGAAATCATAAAAAGAAGAATCCACGAATCCTTCGAATGAAGCGTCTTTTTGGCTTTCATTTTAATTGTCTGTTTGATGGGTACCATTTAGTTAGATAGGCCTTAGAGCAGCCTTTCATTTTAATACGATGGGAATCGCTTTTTGCAAGTCCTTATCTTTTTCTTCAATGCGATAAGCATAGCTCATCTGCATAAAATGTATACATTTTTTAGGATGAGGATATCGTCTTTTAGAGCCTTTATAAATCGCACCTTATAGGTCGTTTAAAAAGTTTTTTTCTATCTCAAAAATAGTGTTCAAATCTTTGCTATTTTTAGTTATTCCCCAAGATACTTTGTTGCAGCTTTCAAAACCCATCACAGTTTCAATTTCGACTGTTTATAGTTTATATTCATACTCTTGTTTATTTTATTTAAGAGATTTTGAATGAGACTGAAGCATTTGAAATGGCAAGTAAGCAGTGTTTGCAGTACAGCGAACCAACGTGGGGAGACGTGGCGACAACATTCCCTTTCTTTAAACAATTTACTAATATTCATACCACGTTGTTTATTTCATTGATAGTCTGTTTCCACTTGCAAAATTTTTTTAGACTTGGGATTTTGAAAAATTCAGCAAATTTTTAAGGGCGTAACTACTTTGAAACACTCCCCTTTACTTATAATTGATTGTAATGGTAATCATCATTAACTAGGAATTAAAAAAGGTTTCTTCAATTAAATTATGCACTTTGTATCCCTTGTCTTTGATGTTACTCAAGGCCGAATTGGCTGAACTTAATTTAAACACTCAGTTGTACCTCCAAGTCATTGAGCTAGAATACAATAAACTATTTTCAAAGCAATTATGACGTCTGAGTGTTTAGAAACCGCCACACATAACAACTGGTCGATTTATGATCTGAACAACTTCCAAAATGTTAATTTGATCAAAACACATACTATTCATCCATGCAGCTGCACTTCGTTGCAAACAAAAAATCACTTTCAAGCGTAATTTGAGTATGCTTTACCAAAATTTTAGGCCAAAATATATAGCCAACCAAGAGTTTTATTTGTTAGGAATATCAGCTCCATCGTTGAAACTATCCAATTAAGTGTGATTTTTATGACTGCTTCGAAAATAGGAAATAGTCAATTTTTAAGGGTTGTTCTATTCGAAATAGGCAAATTTATGTTTAATCAAATGAATTTAGAGGAACCGCTTATTGAGGCTCAATTTCCTGTTAAGGTCACGTTAAAAGCAGAACTTGGTCATTCTTATTAATCCACTTAGGTCGCTAAGTGATTTCCGGTCTTCAGAACAGCAATCTATACTTGATAATTTGCTGCATTGAACTAAATTCTGACCTGGACCTACGGATGGAGATTATCAAATACTTTACGGGCATGATTCCGAAAGTCTTGGCCGAGTTTTATTTGATTTAAGTCCGAATCAAAATTTTGCCAAACAGTTATCGACCTTGACTGAATGGATTGCTTTTATTACAGGGAGAAGCCATCTACTTTTAGACAAAACAGATTTGTTAGAGGAGGTGTCAGTTTTTGCATCCTTGCCTCCCATTCCAACCAGCACTTGCAATGGTCATTTGTTGCACCCTAATAGACTTCATTTTCCGACGACCTCTTTGATCATCATTGTTTGTCCACTATCCGCTTTGGCAACCCGCCTGCAAAATCAGCTCATGTAGACTTTCAGCAAGCTGAGTAATCAATTGATGGAGTTAGTTACTGCATTCACTATAAAATGCTCATGAGGATAGCCAAATCAGCTGCCACTACTGATTTCCAACCTACATTCACTAGCTCTAACAAAGCTTAGTGTTAGCCTACAGTGCCCCTGAGGTGTAAGAACTGGCTGCAATCGAAGTTGCTGCTAGGGATAAAACAGTTTAGTTCAAATGGCAGAAAAAAAAATTTTAGGTGGTCCAGTGTACTATTTTTATACAGCAGCTCAAGATTGATCTCCGTTGCTTTTGTACGACAAACAGCAACCCTTTTCCACGAAATGTAAGCGCTACATTTTTTGAATTCATAAATGGAGAGGTGCCCTTTCTGGGACGTGGAGATGCTGTCATCACCACCACCACAAGTGAAGAGTGAGTCCACTTTCCGTGTTTGACGACCTGAGGGAGAGACTACTCACTCACCATTACCACTGCATGACAGTTAAATTTTGACATGGACTCGTGTCAACCACATGCGCTAGCGGACAACCTATCAGTGTGCATTCAGACTGTGTGCTGGTTGTAGACTGTGGGTATGAGACTAGGGAGCAGAGGACGACCGGCTGGTGTGCTTTTAGGTCGATTCGCTATGGTGGATGGTGCCGCATTCATCTATGGGCTGCCACTTCAACTTTGTTTCACCACGTCAAACCTCAAATCCAGTAACTAGATTGAGGTAAAAAAAGTCGTAGATTCTTAAAATAATAATAATGATATGTATAAAAGTGCTCTTCTAGTTTTAATAAAGTTTTTGCAAAACAAGCTGGCAGAGAACAGATAGTAACAAGAAGCGTCGAGGTATGTTCGTGAAGAGCATAAATCACGGCCTTCGAAATCAAGTCGACGGAATCGCTTAAATGACGGACATTCGAACTTGAAGTGATGGTTTTGAAGTCGATGCATCAGGAAGATTCCGGGGTACTTGAAGTGACTCCAAGATAGTCGGGAATCACTTCCAATCACAATAGGCACACACTTGAGTGCTCAAGTTCAATAATCTTAGAATGATCCATAAATTCAACCGCAGTCCACACTCATCTTGCCTTGACATCTTAATTTTGCAGTTGAATTCACGGAGTTCTACCAATATAAAGAATGAACTCACGGCGTTTCCATTCACGTGAATTTCGCAAAGTCTTTTGGTTAGACGTTTTCACTCTTAAGACGAGCCGTTTCCAATACAGTCCGAACCGCCGCTTAATATTCGTTAAAGTGATCATTTAGGAAAAAAATTTAGCATTCCACAGACTCTTCTGACATTTCTGGTACATCTGGTGGTGAAAAACTGCCTACAGTGTGGCCCTCGACCTCCTGGAAAGATCAGTCCCCCTCCAGCGTGATTCACGTTTATCGTCGAGGTTGATCCGATCTAAATGTCAATTTTCATAGTAAATAGAATTACGCTATACTTTCTGTACACTTCCAATGACCTTCATAATCGGGCAGTGGGGAATCGCGCCATTTTCATTTGAAACAAAACTGCTTTATAACAATTTCTCTAAAACTGGTTCCATCAAATGATAACTGGGAATCGCAGATAAGCCATTTATAAGCAACGAAATTTTTTACAAGAGGGTGGATTACATCCCTACTGACTACCAGTCCCTATCTTTAGTTAACCAGGATCTAAAGCAATTGCTCCTCGAGAGAGGCCTTGAAGTTGAGAAAAAAGCATAACCAATTGCCAATTGCAAAGCTAGTTTTGTCTACCTCAACTAATGCATCTGAAAGTACTAAGAGTGAGTGGATTTAAGGTTCGCATCTTGACCTTGGAGATGTAATTCTATGGTCATTTATTATACTGATACGCTAAAGTTTCTTCAAAAACTACATTTAAATGGAGAACATTTAGCTGATTGTATTTTACCTTGAATAATTCAATCAACTATTTTGAGTACCATGGTGACGTCAACTGAATGGCGTATTCAGTGATGACTCATCGGCGTGTGTAGCGATCGCAATATTAGTTGTTATGGCAACCACTTTTTTTCAATATCTCGAGGTAGATGATGTTTCTATCACCATTATTCAATAAATCAAATGGTTTTACAATAGGTTAGCTGTAGAAGCCCGATTCTCAACTGACCCTCAATAAAATTGACCCTCAGCCAAAGATTCAATGAACTCCAAAAATCTTGTTCAGCATTCCCAGTGATGCTCTACAGTTGAGGAAATTTTGGATCTTGGACTCAAAAAACTAAGCTTTTCTTTTAGATATTTCGTTATATCCAGCAAACAAACCGGAAAGTGCTACCTCATCCTCTTTGAGCCCGTGGAGAAGATTTTTTTGGTGCTGGAGCTTATCCTTTTTTTCACATAATGTAACCCATTCACTGAAAACCTCGTCATTTCTACAGATGCTGAGATGATAAGGTGAATCCTTGACTTACAGCTGCTATGTATTTCCTCATACCCAACTAGAGATAGCAGATCTGGCCGCATTTCCGGTAGGTATTCGAGGTGTAACAAAATTTTGTAGTTGCTGCGTCTACTGCTTCCTGCTACTGAGAGAGATCGTTTTTTACATCCTCTTCCTCACTCTGACACCTAATTGAGAAGGCGCACAAAAAGAGGTTGTTTCTTTTACACCTTTCTTGCGCTGGACCACCCTGTTAGCTCCCGTAAAGGTGACGCCTTTAAACGCCATGCAAAAGAGGAGGAGGAGAAGTCGTTTTGAAATGGCACGGAAATAATTTCGGATATTGGGATGAATAATTACTTTGTAAGGATGCTTCTCCTGTGACTGACCATTCTGCCTTAAAATTTGTGTCGTAAATATGACTTCGAAAGCTAATGGATTAATGTACTTTTGGCTTTAACTTGATGTGGTCAAGTGTAGTAAGCCGAATCCTCCCTGCTTTAGATGGTTTTCAATCAATGGTCCGTTTTGAATTCGTGTTGACATCGCTTAGTTCTTCAACGCACTTCCAGAACGAACTACATTAAACTCTCCATTGATTTCATTTTCGAATTCCAACTTGAAAGAAAACCTATCTATTTCCGCGCAGTCTAGCGTTTTGATTTTCCTCTACAAGTAGAAATTTAGAAAATAATTAGTTTCTCTTATTTGATAAATAATTGGACTTAAGTCCCTTTCAGATTCTATTGAGATTACAGCAATGACAAGTATAATCATCGACTGCGTAAGTAGTATCGATGGCTCATGTTCATCTGGAAGCATTTTCGATCATATCTTAATTCAATTAGCTTATTGTAAAAAGGGCAATGTAATAACTATTATAATTAGGAAATAAAGCCCTATTTTCTGCTCTATTAGTTTATGAGAATCGTAATTTTTCGCAAACGCGAAAGATGCATGCGTGTGTAGGGTAATGGCAGACATGACCTAATAAAAACTGCCCAATCCAGTCTACCCTTCGTGGTGGAAAGATCAGAGAGGGGGAAAAGAAAAGCCAGACAGTCGTGCCCCACGACATATTCGAAGTACATATTTTTCCAGTCTTTAGAATATCTGGTCGGGATCTGCTTCGATTGTGTAATTGTCGAACATGAGTTTCCTACATAAGAGGACTTTGGTTCGAAGTATTTTGGAATTGGAAGTATTTTCAGCAATTGAATAAACAAACAGAATAGTTTGTAAGGATTGACAAGAGGATGGCTAAATAGATAGTTCCCAATCTTAGGGACCATAAGGGACCTTTCTTTGAGCTCAAAATTTGGGAAAAGAAAGGTGTTCCTTCGATACAGTCTTGATTTCGCCTTGCATTAGACTAATTCACCGTCAAATGAGTTACCAAGTTGGATGAAGCACGAGAAAAACGGTTGTCTACAAGACCATGAGAATAATTCCTTATGACGAAAATTAATAGTATATCACGCTTATGGAAATTCAACATCTGTTCATGAAAACGCTCGTTAACTTAAAAAAATTTTCTGTTTCCTGTTTCTCTCCTTACGCACATTTCACTTTTTACAGCCAAGTCCTCTATTTCTGATCATCCATTCAACTTACTCATTTCAAAACTTTCGCTAAATTCATTTTTCTAACCTTGTACGCTCACTTCATCCAACGCAAACATTTCACGCAATCCAACGATTAATTCCCTTGAACGCATTTCGCTCAATTCAAAAATTTCTTCAATCCATCTCGTTGCTCTCATTCCACTCATTAAACATGATTCAATTATTTCACTCTTCAGGTGCTCTGCATTCGTTTCACTGCTTGCATCTATTTCCCGTTTAACTCATTTTTCCCTCTAGACCCATTTTACGCATTAAACTCTCTTCAACCAGTATACTAACTGCACTCTTTACACACATTTCACCTATTTCACTGTATTCGCTCATTACGCCAACTTAACTCAAATCCATTTCTCTAACTCTCTGCACTCTACGCTGCAACGCCTTGCAATAAACTATTTTTACAAGTCGTTTACCAAATGCAAACTGAAAACATTGAAATAATGTCACACTACGTTTGCCGTCAGTAAGTGCGGTTTTTCCTTGTCACAATTCGATATTTTCTTGTTGATTGTTGATAGACATGCTGAAACATATACTCTGAAGGTCCAGCTTTATTGTATAATTATACTCTCGCAACACAAACCCTGCAGAAGTTAAACTTTTGATTTTACTGGTTACGATTAAAATCAATTTACTGCCACAACAATCGCTGGTCATCTTCAGATCTTTCATTTTGGTAATCTTAAGTCGTTAAAAAGCCTATTTGGAGGGTTTCGATTGGTCATGAATTAGTTAGGATTTCAATTTTAATCCCGTCCCAATTGAGCAAAGACCAGCAATATGACCCGAAACGTGATTGTTTGGAACATTCCTCGGCGAACAGAATTAAAGGGAAGCATCACACCGTTTGAGCTATCGGATCTTATATGCGTCTGGCTCCCCGTTTGACTCCTAATATCAGTGGCAGCCATTGCAGTCCGACTTGAGAACCGTAGTACTTTCAACTGATCACCCTGAACTTCAAGGTTTTTTGATGAAAACTTTCATAGTCCAAAAAAGTGAAGTAGGGCAACCGGAGGCTTTGCTTTCAGTGTTTCCACTTCCATCTAAGCGGCAGATTTAATAAGAAATCTAATAAGCAGTGCATGTAGGGCTAGATAAAAGTCACCATTACCTTTTGAATATCATAAAATAGAGGAACCAATATTGGATTGGGCCTCCATTTAACAGCGGTCAATATCTTTCAGTTTATACAATTTCACTTATCGAATTCAGTAAAAATTAGGCCTTATGTTGAAGAAGTAAAACAAACTACTTAAATAAATGATATAAAATTGGATGTATCAGATTAATGTCCATGAATTGAAAGTCACTTATGGCATTAATAAAATGCAAGGTAAAGTATTAGTTAAAAAATAAATCACCAGAAACAGCAAATTCTAGCGAGTCGCGTATTTTTCGCAGCCATTTAAATGCCATTTTTTCGGTTTCGCCAACCAAATATCCGTTTAAATTGGTTTATATAGGAATGACCTTTGAAGCAGTTATGATTCAGGAATAGAACTTTGTATTTTACTTTCACTCCAATTAATCATGAACGATTTTGTTTTTACTCAAGGACCTACCTGCGAAACATGCGCTTTTTTGTCGTAGGGAGAAATACGACCCTTAGACTTGTAAGCTACAGCGGTTGGAGTACGTGGAAATATTCAAAATGCATGTTTGTGCAGAGTGATAGGACATACTTTAAAGAGGGAGATAAAAATTAGACAGACTAAATGTGATCCGTCAAATAAAGTGGAATTTAGGTCCTTGTCTTCCTTAATTGCTGTCTTCCAGCTTCATCCTCGAAAGAACTTTGAATTTTAAACATTCCATCGACTAAGAACTCGTCTTCTTAAGATCATCACCTTGGAGACTATTAACTTCTCCGATGACTCAAACAATTCTTTTGTCGACTTTTTTGATCTGAAAGATCGAGCAGTCCAGCGATGTTTCCTTTCAGCTTGTAGGACTTCATTTTACAAGTCGGATCCACATGTTTTAATACCGGGCGCCCAAACTATAGATCACTTCTTCTCACAGCTATTAAGCAGCATTTATAGCCGAGTCGTGCATATACTTAGAAACAAAATCGCTTATTTTCCTTTCGAATTAAAACTGAAATAATCCTCGAAAATGAAAAGTTGTCAAATAATCCTATTAAACATAAATATTTCCTTATTATGACTACACAGTTCAAAAAAAACGTCTGATCGTCTCCCATCGTTTGTAGAAATTTGTTTTTGCGATCTCTAGGCAGAAAAACCTTCTCTTCCAGTGTCTATACAAGACCTACCAACGCGTTCCGTAATTTT
This sequence comes from Moniezia expansa, assembly GCA_019097775.1. Classification (NCBI taxonomy): domain Eukaryota; kingdom Metazoa; phylum Platyhelminthes; class Cestoda; order Cyclophyllidea; family Anoplocephalidae; genus Moniezia; species Moniezia expansa. The sequence continues at coordinate 1,229,249 of JADFDV010000062.1, read as the reverse complement.
TTTTTGCTGAACAGGGGAGAGGGAAAGTCCTTTGCTGGGACAGTTTTATCAAAATGTCATAACTGCATGAATTAGGGAGCTAGTCTTATTTGGGCCTATTGGTTTAATCTTTATTGCATGTTCTTTCACCTACCTTTTGTGGAAGTGCTTATTCGGTTGTAGGTTTTTGAGTTTATAATAGCGTTGGCACATTAATTAATCCCCAAGCTATTAAAAATGCTGTTTTCCAGTTAATCGGGTAGTATTATCGCTAGATCATACGATTTCATTTAACCAGAGGAAAGCAGCGCCTTACTAATTGGACATAAATGAATGGAGGGAAAAATAACATTTACTGAAGGGGCCATAGTTAGCATTTTTAGGGCTATTTCTCCTTTCTTCCTGTTCTACTCAGAAGCATCTACTCCTTATCAGGGTATCAAAGCTTGGCCGTCAACTGCGAAATCAGTGTTAAATAAAAAGTGGTGACTAGAGACTTCGGAAAATTTATAGACTTCGGACTGCTCAGTCGTTGTGTTAACTTGATTAACTTCGAAAACTTCTAGCTTGAATTCGCTAACTGAACCAGAACAGAAATATTCGGATTGAATAGACCTCCGTACTATGTGTATTCTGAATAGCGGAAATTATCTAAACTGAGCAGATACAATGGTGACACTCCCTGACTACATAGAACCGGCTTTCCCCTGTAGGTTACAATGCCTTTCTTACCCGATCTCTATTAGAAAACTAATGTACTCCCTTTCAATAATGGCAAATCTTGGCCATCTATCTGTATACTTCAAGTTGATAGAATGGAAGTAGCTCTTTCCTTTTTGTGTACTGATTTCAGCAGCAGATTCTATTGAGTACATCCATTTGGCATGAGAAGAACCGTAAATCTCCAGAACCCTCTCTCCGATGCAAAATTTTCGTCTGCATAAACCGTTTCATTATTTATTGGTGTTATTCACGTCGTGAAACTGGAATCATCCCAGGATTTCCCATCCATCTTCATCCTCCCTTATCACTTGGGAGCACTTATACTTAAGCCCAGATTTCTCGATATTGGCGTAACAAGCATTCATCTTTCAAAGCGCTTATTGTTATTTTCCTGCAATACTGATGTCCAAATTTTTTGCTTTAGATCGGAAACTAGACCGCAGCTCAAGCCCATTTCGCCTTTGAAGTCTACACTTATCCTCCAGTCTATATTCTGAATGGCTATGAACAATTTGGTAGTTCGTTTAAAGCAGTTTCGTTCCATGAAAAGACACTGCCAATCAAACTGTAAATCCGATTCTTTAGGAATCATAATGCAGAGAAAATTATGTCACAATCAATTTCAACACTTTTTCGAGTTCAGGAATAGGGATTTCTATCAGGATCCCTGAATGTATTCCATTTCATTGCAAGAAATACTAAATGTTATCAATTTGGGATCGGAATTTTCAAGAGAATATGTGAAATAATAAGTACACTTGCTGATTCACACGCTAATATTCAGTAGTTAACGTAGAAGGCGCTTTCGTTTCGCCTTCATTCCTTTGTGAGGCGTCATTTTCTACTTATGGCGTCTCATGTAAACTATGTATTTTTTTTGCTCTCCTTATTTGGATCATCAAATAGAAAATGCCACTTTTTACGGTGTTTCTCCTATTATCTACGTACCTTGAACAGTTAAAACTCTACCTCTCATTTAGCATTATCGCCAAAACCAGTATTTGCTTTATTTGTGCAAGATTTCAATTATCTTAAAGCTCAGAAATGTGTAGATGAATATTTATTCCTCTGAAATGTCTCAAAGAAGTGTTGGCTGACCATGTTCGTATGAAAAATACTGCAGCCCACGAAAGATTTGATTAATGCTTTGCAAAATCAGGCAAGTATCTTGGAAAGTTTGAAAACAGTCCCATCTGGGATGATACGCCGGTGGCTTCGTCGCTAAACAGTTACTCTCCGTCAATCCACCTTAACGAGGCCTAATTTTGCTCTTAATATGGCTCCTTCGATATTCATTACCTACGCATTTTAGAATAATAGCTCCAGCTCATGGGGTGCCGACAATAAAAGAAGATTTTCATAAGCTTCAACCGGATAATAACAAAAAACTCGTGCGAACCAGTGAAATTCATCCATGGATTCAAAATGGTGCCACCGCATAGTTCACTCAAACAGGTTGGCAGTGATTATTTCAGTGATTCGGCCAACATTAACCCTCCTGCTCTCGTGCCATTTCAATCTTGTTTCCATTGAACAAATCAGTGCCTAAAATCTCACTTAGCATTCACTCCATAGTTTTTTTTAATATTTCCAAGTATTAAAAAAAATTGAGTCCTCGAACAGTTAAGTTAATCAAGCGAAACTGTGGTGGTTAACCTAGGCAATTCAGCTGTGAGGTCTGATAAAATTTACGTCTAATTTAACTATAACATTTCAGGTTTATCTGTCAAAAAGATCGCTTTGAAATTCTTGCAACATAACGATTTAAAAGGGAGTTAAAGGGACGGACGTATCTAGGTCTCTCAAAATTCTTGTGCACTAAACTGTTCATCTGATTCCGTGTTGGCAGTCTCCCTTACCACGTGCCGTCCCTGCAAGATGAATTATTGATAAAGATCTCACACCTCGTGCCTTGACAACCACTTGAGGGGTCTCTCCGTGGAGTAAAAGTCGATTGGTACTGATAGACCCCATTCAAGGACACGCGAGGGCATGATGATGGACCTTCGGGTTCTCTAATCCCGCAAATGATAAATGCGTTCCCACCATCGAGAGCGCTTGTCATCTCTCACGAAATCACCTTTAATTTAGGGGCCACCGATTTATGTACTCCCTCCTGCAGTATTCGGATAAACCAAGAAGCAGCTCCTTCTCCAGAGGAGTAGAAAGTTGTCTTAGCAATTCTCATGGAGAGAACCCGCTAAGCGGTGTTTTCAGACTTCGATCTTAGCAGAGTATCGCTTATCGCCAGAATTACTCAGCCCAATTACCCTTGTAATTCATCAAGAAAACGCGCTAGAACCAGTAGGAGGTAAAGCATAACCTCTCTGCCTCAAAATTAAGTTCCATAAAAATTAGGCAAAAATAATTGATGAATTGGGATGAACTCTAAATGCTTTCTTTGTTAATAAAGGAATATATGGCGCAGATAATTTAGATGTCTGGTAATCGTCACATTAAAACTACATTTGCCAAGTCTTGCTATGTACTTTTAAACTTATGTATGGAAGTTTTTTAATCTCTGAAAATGCATCTCACTAAACCACGTTCCATCGGCTGAAGTATACTAATTTTATTTTCCGTAAGGTAGTGCCAGATGTGATCGGGTTCCTGATGATTAGCATTATTGCCGAATCTCTTAAGCCCATTTCATTTCCCACCCATGACCTATTTTAAGGCAAAAAAGGAATTACAAGTGTCAAATCACAAAGATTATATACAGTACCCAAGCCCGCCATCGACAGGGACTGCCTTCGAAGGGAAGAGCACGTTTCCTGATGTCCCTACTTTACCACATTTCTCCCTCCTTCTTATACAATTATTGGGAATAACCTCGACCTGGTCTAACTAGCTTGATTAACCACGAACTGAACGAGTACTACTCCAATCCCCGGTGCCCATTCCATTATCCATTAATTTGGTTTTTTTAGAATAAGCTAGACAAAACTACATGATCTATCAAGGCACCTTAGAGTGGTAGCACAAATAGAGATATCTGTAAAAATGAGGTATGAATCATTCACTTAGTTTGAATTTTCACTTTACTCTTCGGCAAACATTTGATTAGAAACATAGAATTACTGCTCCACCGGAATGGCCACACAAATCTAGTTCTCGGACCCAGATTTTGCGAATATATCCTGGAATTATCGAAACGGTAACAAATGATGTTCTAATTTAACTGCACGTGTTAGTAGTTGGATCTGACCAAGTTTTCAATTACTAGGTCTCAATAGCATTCACAGAAAAAGGGGATCTGGTTAGTCCGTTCTAACGTGGAAAGAACTGAATCATTTGATTCGTATTCAACACTTCTGGTAGACAGTCGCATCAATATATCAGCCCCTTGAACTTCGACTTGATAAATGGCTTTCGTAATTAACACTGCAACTCACGAAACGCCTATTATTTTATCAACTAACTTCTAGATAAATGCCTACTTTCGTCTTCTATCTTTCTTCCATCTTCCATTTATTGAACTGGAACCCTTCCTTCCATGTTACTTTTTATAATTCCTGCCTCTATTCTCTTTTCATGCATCGAGGACATTCGAAGGTTAGAGCTCATTATCTATTAGTACTTCTGGCTTTTGAAAAGCTTGTCAGTCAAATTTTTTGCAGATCGCATTAGACTTCTGCAATGCTAATCGCTTGACTTCTGACAATTCAAGTCCATCATGCGGATATAAGTGGCCGAAAAACAAGACACGGCCAATCAAGGAAATACCGCGATTTATAAACTGAGCTTCTACTTTCAAGCGACTTGAAATTATAAATTATAATTCACAATGACCTACTTGAATGAAAATTTTCGCCAGACCACCTTAGCAATGTAAGCATTTTATCATGAGAAAACTGGAAAATGAGTTGATTTTGGGCGTTAACCATTGGAAACAACATTAAATTTCAATAGGATGCCATTTTTATTATTTGCACCTTCATATTTTCTAAGATTAGTGAATTTTTCTGGCCTGTGGCAAAAAAAGTCTCAATCGAACAACTTTGCGTCACCTGATTGCATTTTAAGTTAATTAAATCTATGCATTTGAGCGGTCGATTAACTAATTAACTGACTGATCCAATCAAGACTCATTTGACCACAATCTGATTGGCAGATAGAGAAGTTGCGTGCAGTTCATTATGTATTTGCTATCAGTTCCTTAACTGGTTTGGCCACTTAAAGAAGACCATTCTGACGTCTGTCGTTGAACTCCTACTAACGATGCTCCTAAATGTAATGGCAGTTAATGGAATACTGCTTACCTTTTCAAACACATGAAACTCATGAGTATATCAATTGCCACGACATGCATAATCCATGTAAACTGATTTAAGAACAGAAATGGAACATACCTATAGCGCTCCTGGACATAAAATATTTTACATTTTTTCTGAGGTTGGGCTTGAGCTATCCAGGAATTTCTTCAACTTTTGAAGTTCGCAGGTAAAAAACTTTGCGATATCTTCAAGGAGTAACTATGGCAACTGCTTTATCGTCTAAAATAGCTGAGACAAAGCCACGCTATAAAATATACATGCTATAGAAAATATGACAAATAACTTAGCTAATTTTCGAGCTTATCAATGCACGTAGCAACAGGGGTGGAGGGAACTTCAATGTGTCGTTGGGACTCTGAAGAAACGACCATCTGCTTATTTCTCTTGACGATTTTAGATGAACAGGAACAGAGGAGTAGAGCGAAAGGCTATCAGAGTCATGAGAGCACCCTACTTACGCAGATGTCACGACAATCATACGTAGGATATTTATAGATATGAAGTAGTGAAGTGAGTAGCATCCAGCTCATTAATCAGTCCGTTCGCGGGCATGAATCACTCGTCTTTATAGCCAGTAACCACAGGGATAACGGGATTCACAGAACCGCGGCTTTTATATATCATGATGAATGAAAGTACTTCAAATAGAGTTACGGCGCGCAGGGTGTCAGTTTGTCTTTGTTATTCCTTGGGTAAGCCTCTCCCATAAAACAATTATTTCACGCTTTCTTTGATTGGTGAGCCGTAATGATATGATGACAGTGACGAATAAACTAAAAGTCGGTATATCTCATGATCAGCGTTGACATAGTCGGATCCGAGGCGGGCACCTACTTTTAGCTTACATTCAAATGCCGCTGACTCTACGCTGCCCCTTTTACGCAAAGATTCGGTTGTTCGAGTGTTAAAGTATTGTTTGAGAGTTCAGTTGGGTCTTAAGTAGAACCTTTCTCGATCGAAAGCTGAGCATAATTTGTTGCTAGGTCAATCATTTATGACTATCCTCATATTTTTAATAGATAATCTATTGCTTTTTAGCTTCACTTGCGTGGTACCAGTAAATTACCAATAAGTTCTTCAGTTTGATTGTTACCAAGACCTTGGCTCATAACTTTGCTGTGATTTCAATGTTTCTCACAGAACTTATCTATTTGTGCTCTGATAATACGTGTGTTTTCATCTCCAAAGAAGGTGCTGATGAACCTAATTTGAGCTTTCGGACATGCTGGTAAACTAACTAGCATTGTTGTGCAAACATCCGAATTTAGAACTGAGTAAAAGCAGGAATCAATCATGCACTATATGATCAGTTTTAGACCAATTTCAAATATCTCGTAGGAGTCGAAATCTACGAGCATCTTCAGTCTTCATAGGAGGTCATACACTCCTAATGCGTGACCTCTTATCATCAACCCCAATCTTTCAACGTAATTTAGTTTGTAAATTTGGCCACAAGGCCTGAATTTATTGTGAAATCGCCTAGTTTATCAGGGGAAATATATGTTTACATATTTTGAGCCGATCATGTTGTGCATGCATTTTGAATAAAACATGCAACGACCGACTGCATAACAAAGGGCCTAACGAATTACCATGACAATACAGAATTTGACTATTTATTAGGTTAAAAAATGGAACATGGAATTTCAAATATATATGCGAACTGCTCAAGATCTATTTCTGATCCACAAATTAACCATTTCAGTTTTTAAAATTACAATGACTGGATAAAGCGGAACTGATTTCGCTGACAGGATCTATAAAATTTACCTTTCACTTAAAAAAAAAGCTTATTTAAACTGGCGATTCCGACTCCTGGTAATGAATACTTCACCACACTTTGAGCTCATTTATCCTGCAGTGAACGTGAAAAGTCATTTACATTTAAGTTTTCTCTGGTGGCATTATGTTAACTTTCAAACAATAAAGATGAGCAGTGAACCATAGACAAAAATGTTTTATGACTTTGGGAACCTTGTAAAACTGACACCGGGATACTCTTAAACAAAGTGTTCCTTAGGGACCTACATAGTGGACACGATTACCAGTGATTTCTGCGCACAAACTCAATAAGCGAGTTACGAAATCGACGCAAATTTATTTCTACTTTCATGATAGGCAAAGTTGCATACTAATATATACATATATGTATATATATATATACATGTACAAACGTACTGAACTCAAGAGTCACGTCGGAAAGCTATATACAAGGGTGGGGTCTATCCTTGCCTAGAACACCCCTAAAGCTGTCATTAGAGACGAAGACGCGTTATCAGACGCAATTCCTGATTCGTGAAGGGGCGATACACTGCTAGGTGGGGGTGGTGTTGACTTTTCATGGTCAATTAATGAAGCTGACATGACAAGGTGAAGTGCTGTAGATGCTTTTTGTCTATGCTGATGTTGGACCGAAGACGTAGAACTAGAGAACCGTGGCGAGCTTCCAAGATTGCTGGGAGACGACTGACCAGACTGAAGAAGATGTGGAGACTCCCTAGAGGTAGTATAGCCATTGAAGAGAGTTGGAAGCGGAGGATTTGAAGCCGCAGTCACTTGTCGAAAACGTTCTTCCATTGTCTTGAGATTGTGCGGATATGGAGGGGGCGCCAGTTGCTGACCCAGGTTATAGAGACGTTCGCTGGTCGACATCTTTTCAGCAACTGTTGGAAGCTGTTCACTGCATGCTGAACTACCAGCTACAAGACTGTTGTAAGAAAACGTGTTTTGCTTGGAGAGTCCAGAATAATGCGATTTTCCAGCTTCAGAAAGCGGTGAGCTGGTTACGACGCTTTCCATCGGCGTGGTCTTATTACGGCGTTGTTTTCGTCGTTTTCGACACGTCTGACAAGAAAGAATCGTTGCCGATGTGACAATCAGTGTGAGCACAGCACAAACCACAATAATTATGAGTGAGACCTTGTTCTGAGTCAGGAATCCACCTAGACTTTCGTTGGACTCCACAATCGGCAGGGATATCTGTTCAGAATTGCTAGCAGAGAGTTTGAGAGAGACATGACCGTTAGGAAGGGAAAGACGTGGACAGGAAAGATCGATGAAAGGAGCGATTGTGGCGCCAGAGAGGTCGCTTTGGTGTCCGTAGATAGCTCTAAGACGAAGTTTGTTAATGCCCGCGATATTTTCATCATTGGGGATACGAATAACTGTCTTCATGGGAAGTAATTCACCGGATGAACGAGGCCGATGAACGATATTTACCGCTTCTCGACTGCCATTTTCATCCACCGGAGTGAATTCGTCAAATGCGTTCGGAATGATCACAAGTAGGGGATTTTCGAGGAGGCTTAGATCACGAATGTGCTTTATTCCACTGAAGGCCTGATCTGAGATCACAGTTAGAAGGTTTCGACTCAAATCGAGGGATTTCAAATGAGGAAATTCGGAAAAAGCCCCCTCAGGTAGGCACATTATCTGGTTATTGGAAAGGTTCAAATGTTGAAACCTACTACCCCTTTGAGCCAGCACCATTCGCTTAAAAGCGATATGGGGAACCTCCCTCAATTGGTTTCCAGAAAGATCTAGCTCTTGTAATTGACGAAGATCCATAAACGTCTCTGCATTAATACTGGAGATGCCCAGATTTGATAATTCTAGTTGATGGAGAGCCTGCAGTCCATAAAGCATTCCCGGAGTAAGGGAAGGCAGTGGGGAATACTCAGAACGCAAACCAGAGATAGACAGCTTTCTTAGCTTCGAGAGATGTTGAAAAGCCCCACCAATTATCCCACTAATCGGATTTCGATGCAAATCCAGTTCCTCCAGCAATTCTAGGCCAACGAAAATGTCAGCACGAAGCTCGGTAATAAGGTTCCCCGCCAGATTGAGACTTCTAATACCGCGTAGGTATTTGAAACAACCTGTGCGAAGGTTTTTCAACCTATTATTGCTCAAATCGACTTCATCCAATCGACCACTGGGATCAGATAATCCTACAAACTCTGCTCCAGTCAGAGTAGTCAAACCGTTACCGGAAAGATTCAGTTGCCGTAAGCTGGCTGTAAGTCCTGAAAATACCCCTTTTGGAAGCATAGTAAGAGAGGGATCGCCAGTAATGTGAAGTATTTCAAGATTAGGAAGTCCGTTAAATGCCAAACCATTTTGAGCAAGGTTGATCTGACTTGGAGCATGGATCCGAAAGTCGATGAGATTATGACACGGCTTTTGATAGAATGCACTGCCTCCTACGATTTGGCTACCGCTGATGTAAACATGAAAGATATCACCTTGACAGCAGTAGGCCAAAATGTTGGAAAGACTATCATCCTGTGGTATGGATGGGTCCTCTACACAGAAGCAGCTGCCACCTTCAATTTTGCAGATAGCCCTGCAGTCGTGAAAATAAAGAAGGATTGGGAGGAGATGGACGAAAATGATGAGAGAGAATGAACCATTCCACAACATTGCGACATTAGAAGCAGGCTCTGAATCTGCTCAGTATTATCTGAATGCACGTGGCTGCGTATATGCGTAATTAACACACAACCGGTATGTCTGATGCACTACTCGTCTCTTGATTGGCCAATTATGCCTGCGATGAGCTTATTGGTCAGAGTGTGACCAATGAGTGAGAAAATTACTGTTTCTGCTGCCACACAGCTGGCTCCTTTTAACTGGCAATAAGTATGCTGCCAATTAACTTGATTAATGAATAAAATACTCGAACGAAATAATCTTAAACAATAGCGTCTGTTGTAGTTCATAGACTCTTATGTATTGACTGAGTTTAAGATTTTCCGAGGTTTTCACAAGTTCGATCTTTTTACGATATTTACTTTCTACATTGAGCATCCCTACCATAAACCATTCTAAATAACCGAGTGAGTTGAAGTCTACATACCTGATACCGCCGACAATGATATTGCTGATTTTACACATTGAAATATACACCAGTGAAATTCAATCTGATGTTAAGTATTAGTTCGACGTTGTGTGAAAAGCCTTCCTAGTGGAAGTTAAGTTATCATAAAGTTATGTTGTTAATTTTTCAATGGTAGCATTTCTAAATGTTTGAGTTCAAGAATTAGAATAAAAAATCCATCGTTTTGGGTGGTCCTTGAAACTCGAAACATACAAGGTAGTTTTGTTTCACATAAAACTTAATTTCTACCTGTCATAACAAATGCTACATGGTTCTAGTCGCTATTTTGTAGTAAAACACATCGAAAACGAAAAAACAGGATTTTCCATATTTTAAATTGTTAAAATTTACCGTTGGGAAATATGTGGAATAATCAGCCAATAAAGACTGTTTCTTTTAAAAAAAAATAAAAACCATTTGCATTAAATCCCAGGAACCCGAACGAACCCAACAAAATCGCTCCAATTAAGAACTTTAGGCAGAAAATATTATCATGCCTCATTTGAGTTGTTTTTCCTTCTTGATCCCTGTTCCGCTTAGCCAGTTGCACTACAGTCCATTCACTTGCTTTTTCCACCGTCAACTTTCTTGAAGTTGCCGCTAATGAGGTGGTGTTAATGGCAGCGCTTGGGAGGTCTTGAAGGGTGAGAGAAGTGTCGAACATTTTCTCTCGTTGGTGTGAATGCGTCTCTTGCGCATTAAGCTCCTAAAATTCCAAAGTAACTTATTTTACGACTATTAGTAACTGGCAGTTTATTGTCCAACCGAATATAAAATGTATCTTATAACCCCATAATTATTTGAATTCAGAACTGATCACCTCTATGTGACTCAAGTTCGATGATTCCCTCACAATCTAAAAAATATTTCTTGGAATGTCAGTGAACCCACAGTCGGCAATCACACCCCCTTTTTTCGGTGCATAAATTTATGACGATCACTTAACTATGGTTAAGGTAATGGAATGTGTGTTTAGGTCTGGTTCTTAATAATTCAACGAACACGGGCTGATATCGATGTTTTTGAGAGGTACCGCTTAGCAGACTTTAAATGATTAGGCGAATTCTGGAGAAAAATTCTCATTTTAGCCGAATTCAATTTGACGTGCTAGAAAGTGAAAAATTTCAAATTTAGACAATGGGATTTCGTTTGTTCAAGCAGGTATTTCAAGCGTGCATTTTTGCCATTCTTCTGTTCGAGTAATGTTCAGGATTTTTGGGGGTTGTTTAAGTAAAACATGTCTTGATTCTGGATTTTCAGCAAAGAGTATTTAGTTTGATATCCTCGAATTCTACTGAAGATGTTTGCAGCCATGATTTCAACACTTCTTGCATCAAATCACAGCTTTCAAACTGAGGTATTTCAAACATTTTTGAAAAAAATGGTTATTTGAGTCGAATATCGTAATAATTAAAACGCTTTGTTCATTAATTTGTTTTTGATCTCGAATAACCTGGTTTTATATGTTCGTTCATTCATTTTAAACATCTCATAAATTCTACAAGTAATATAGTTTTTAAAAATAAGCGTAAAATTTTTTTCGACTTTTAAGATAACAAGAAGACACCAACTAGATTTATTTTACTTAATATATTTCAAAAAAAGTTCTTGCAGGAACTCTCGCAATTATCTTCTTCTATTCCTGTAATAATAGATTGCGTAATTTTAAACTGGATTTCAAAAGTAAAAATAGGCCAGCATTTACCTTGACTGTAAGCAGTCGAGGCCAGTATCTAAGCAATATCTTTATACAAGCTACGAAAAAACTTTGATTATTTATCTTAAGGATCAGTTTGGTTGAAACCGCATAACATGGAACAGTTCTTCAGCTCATACACTAATAATCCATTCGATGTTCAAGGAAGTACATTCTTTGACATTTTTTTCGAATCCTTATTAACTGACGTTGCAACTTGAGAACGCTTTTGAACTCTTTTGAACTGGAAAGAACTGTCTATCTTCACTTATCATCACATCCAATCGCAGTAATTTCCGATTAATTGGCGTCTGACAAGATCAAGCTTATTTCAGTATTTTCCCACACTGACCGGAAGCACGGTGACAAATTGGATTTCCCTGTCTGAACCGCCATGGGTGGTCCTGGCGACGCTCCTCTTCCTACTGACTGTTGCATTCCTGAATCTGCTCTAGGCGCTAAAACTTTTGTTCGCCTTGTAATCAAGACTAGCGCTTATGTCGAACAGATAAATTTCGCAAACATAATAAAATCTGCCCCAGACAAACCAGTTTTAAGTTCTGATGATTCATTTTTTCATTTGAATATACCTCCACTGCTTTGGTGTTGTAATTTCCTTTTTACGAAAGGATCCTGAGAAAGCAGCAGAGCTCATGAACTAATCCAAATTTTATCACAAATCCCCATGATGTCTTTGGTGAGTCTCGTTTGAAGGCCTATATGAAACTTGCATTTAGGGGTTCAGGTGGACTATGGCTTGTGATTTGGCTTGTGATTTCATGCCTACTATCGAAGATAAACCAGTTTAAAAAATGTAAGCGAATGTTTTCTGTATGCAAGAACCAAACTTGTTAACCGGTTTGAAATAGCATGGCCTGTGAACACATTATTCAATGATCAAACTGATCTTACGCCTGTTTTGTAAAATGCCACTAGACTGCGGTATTTTATGCAAGAATCGAATAGTAGTGAAGTACCATCGATCGCATATTCTTGCATCTTAGTAGCCTCACGAAGTATTTTATCCTTTCGGGTTTATCTCTTATCACACGATGGGCTTATAGATGCCGATTCCACTCAAAAATCTCCTACTTACGTTTATGAGCTGTGTTGAATGATTAAGTGATTGGTTGAATTATGGCCAACGGTCTAAGGATTGGGTCATGTTTGTGCTTTGAAGATGGCCAAGTGTGCAGTAATCAGTTGAAATATGCAACGATTCAAATTAAAGTAAATGGCTTTAGACAACCTTCTTGAGCGCTTTATTACTTATTGTTCTTATGACAGATTCTGGATAAAACTATTCAAGTTGACGCAAAGGAGTTCCACGAACTTACGGGTACATTTCTTAGTGGATTACTCTATGGGGACTTCGATTTCCTTGAAATCGCTTTCATGAGTCAAGCCAAAATTATCTGCCACGAAGAGGTAAGGGCACAGAAATGATGATAATTGCAATAAGTACATAAATGGATTCTCGCGAACGCTGTTTCTCTGGAACTTCCAGATGAATTCTCAAGACTTGAGTATGTATACTTTAATGGAATAATGATCAGATACTAATGATTTTACCCATTATTGAATGTTGTCATAATAACGAGGTTGTGAATCTTAACCTTTTCCCCATAATATTTCATTATTTCCAACATCATAAACACCGAAAAAATTACGATTCAGATTGTTGGCTGGTAGGTTCCCTAAATGGCAAGTCACTCATCTTTATTGGGTGAATATTTGGTCCCCCTAGAAGGAAGATTGTTTGTTGGCAGGGCTGTTTTGATAATCGAATGAACTACTGTCTTTTCCTGTGGTAGGTGCGTGGGTGTTCTGACAGGAGCCATTCCTTCACCGACGAGATTGTCGGACGAAGATAAAGAATTCACAGCTTGCAGCAGTGGTTTATCTGTAATATATTCATGTATAATTAACTGGTACCAAGCGGTTTTCGGTCTGATTTTGATTCGGTGCCCAAATTAATCTTCCATTTGCCTATATTGAGAATCAGACAATATATACTACCTTTGTAGAGCCTCTAAGATCAACATTAGCCAAAAACGAGTCCAAAGGAATGAGACCGAAAGTATTGATATAGAAAAAATGGAGGAATCTGGTTTGTAATTTTGAAGTTCTTGCAACAAGAATGTAAAGAAAAGAATATAGCACGAATTGTAAGGTACGTAAAAACGCTCAGCTATTCCAACTGCCGTTTATTCAAGAGGAACTTAGCCCTAAATGATATTATTCAAAATTCCATTCCTGAATAGTTCATTTTCTCCGACATTCAAAATGCATACATTTATAAACAAGTATTTGTTCAGTGGTGTGCTTTCGATCAATTTTTAAAGATAGAGCGCTATTTAATTGGGAGAAATCGGTTTATTGTTTATTTCAAAATTCTTTGAGTGAAAAAATGCCCAAATTTTATATTTAATTATTTTTTCCTGTACAAATTTTTCAGTTAAAAAAGCGTAGCATTGAATTTCGTCCTGTAACTTTTTGAATTTCCACTGCACTTATTTAAGTTTTATCAAAAAAGAAAAGTGGAACCTAATCATGTCCTCGCAAATCCGAAAAAAATGGTGAGCTTTTAAGTGATCCCAACTGATTTATGCATTATTTTACCAATGTAATGAACATTAAAGTGAATTTGGTCAATTAAAGGCGGCTTTCAAATTCCTCCCCGTTGGCGGGCTTCGTTTCACTTTAATACGGTTGATTTTTCTATAAAATAAGACATTTAAATGCCTAACCCTTCTCTATTATTGCCATGAATACTGATTTCTCTATTCTTTAGATGTCTTTACAAACCATACTTTTCTCTGACTATATTCATGCCTGTCACAATTGCGTTTTATGAGTCTAATTGGTAACATTGCCACACCACCATGAATGACAAGGCATCAGTCTTGTGAAATAAATAGATAGATGATAAATGATTCAAATGAAGACTAGTTTTTTAGAATTACATCACTTTTAACTGCGAAATTTTTTAAATCGACGTTTTGTCCTATTGAAGTTTTACTAAAATAATAAGGCAAAATGTGCTTCCAGTAAATGGTACACACCAGAACCTAAAGGAGATTTTAAGGTTAGATGAAATCTATTTGAGATTTAGAGTGGATCTCTCATGCTAAGCAGAGCTATACCAATCTTAGCTCTCCTCCATGAAAGAGATATGAAAGAACACCCACTCAAATGTGTTTGTACTTAACCATAGATCAGAGTTTCTGCTACCATACATTAGCACGAAAATATTGTAATTCTCGTGAATTTTCTAGTAAATGCCCGTGATTAATTATGACGATAATGAAGATTTCGCAGCCTTATGCTACTTCTGGACGTAGAAACTATTCAAAGACATTGTTTGCCTATATGACTCATTTTGAACCACGAAGAAAATGGTTGTTGAAGCTATTTCAGCAGCAGAAAAATTCTGTTCCCGCAACTCTTTTGAGACCAAACCAATGAACTTTTAAATGGGGTAGACTTTTCGACTGCCACCCTCGTGATGCATTGTATAATCGGTACTCATATCAGTGTTAGCGTCTCTATTTTACTGCTAACATAGCGTTATTTTAGAGACATTGCGGATGCCAGAGTTCCAGTTCAGTCTTCGAATGCAAACGATGAAGTTGTTCAGCCAAGACTGGCCAACAAGAAGAACTGCTAATGCCATAATGGTGGTAGCTTTTGATTTTTTGGAATAAACTCTATTTTGTGCCTATGTAGGGTATCTACGTCTATTTATGACTGTTAGTGTTTGAGTATGTCAAACTATCCATCTTCCTTTATATGACTTAAGGATTAACAGCAAGTGTGGTGAAAAATTCAAACCAAAGGAAAAAAAATTGTCCATATTCCTGTCTCAAGGTATTATTTTTTAGGCTGTTTGGAAATATCGTATTACTTCAGCTTCCACGGATAACCTTCTGAGCATTATACCACACTGCCTCTAGGACAACAGCAGCCGCGAAGTTGCTGCACCGAATGTCAATTCACAAAAAGCTCCTTCTCCCGAGTAAAACGCTGTTTCTTGACGACTCAGCAGCCAAAAAAATAGTGAAAGCATTTATGTGGGCAAGTAGAGAAATAGAGATGCCATCCAACAAACCAGATAAGAAACGTTATGCCCTGCAAACCTCGAGGCGGTGGTGGCCTATGAGTAATTCTGGAGGGAGAGGGAGGTTTTGACACTGAGTCAGAATCACGCCCTGGACAAGTGCTGTCCGGGACCTATTTTGGAGTAGATGGACCCATGCGTGAATAATCGTAGAAGAACTAATTCTTGTCTAAGGTACTCAAACCTTACAGCAACCCACCCTTACCCCTGCCATTCCCTCCAAGATCAACCACAAAGGTGTCTATGTTAGCTTGAGATGTAGCCTCTTAATAAGCTTAAGCTGCATTGAAAAGAATAACTTTAAGCCGTCCACCAATAACTGGTTGACTTTCAATTCACCTGTCTGTTTGCCACTAAGCTTCAATCACCTACAAGACGCCTTACATAAGCCGAAATCCCAAGTGAATGAACAGCAATCACATTTCATTTTTTGTGAATTCTTGAGATGTTGATGATCCGACAATCACCTGACATTCCAGTGTGTTTGTAATCACTGCCGTTTGATCTACTTTTAATCCTTGGTTCCGAAGCTGAAGATCCTACTTTAGTTAAGTTCATTCTGTTACTGATACAAACAACTTATTCCACTGAAAGCAGGGCGAATTTTGGGGTCAGTGTAAACTGATTAACGCTGTTTTAAACGGTCAACAACCATATACTTAATTTTCTCCACATCTAGGCAACTAGTGACATTATTTTAGTCCTTTTATTTTCTCCAGCAGGCAGATAAACTACAGTACGGTCGAAAACTTACCTGTTGACATCATAATTAAGAGTTCGGTATCCCCTCCCCTTAGTCTTTGAGTGTAGTTCTAGCGTATGAACTTTTTCTAATCACAATAAATACTAGATCGAGATGTACCTGGCTCAAGGCGGAAATATGCCTTGATCTTGTACAATCATCTCGCTGCACAATTTTGAATTCCGTTTGAAATGGTCAGCTATCGCACACTAAGACAACTGGAAGTGGCCCCGTGAGCCATCATTTGGTGAAATATGCACTTTATCGACTAGGAGAGCAATACTTCAGTACGTATATTAATTTCAAATATTCGTCAGTTTTAATGATAAATTTATTATTTCCCTTTGAAGTGAAGGCAAAATCTACTACTTTTAATTTGTATTCAACTCCCATCTTTTCCGTGCCATTCCTTGCGGTTTATTTTGACCATTCCAAATCCTGTAGGTGTGGAAGCAGCCTTTAACTTGGTAAAAAAGTTATCACAATCATAGTCTCGCCCATTGTGTCCCTCGTGTTTACTCATTTTTTTACTTTGATGAAGAACATAACACAGCTGGGCTAGTGGGGTTCTCTTTCGCGTACTCCTGATTGTTTTACCTGATATCATTAATATACTCCGAAAGTTCAATATAATAACCTCCTTTTTGCCCCATTTACAGCCACTTATTGGAGATTTAAGATATTTCTATAGTCACATTTTAAGTATATTCCCTCTTGTCATCAACACTGTCCATGATTTGGGTCATACCAAACAAAACGTTCGGGGTATTTGTGACTACAACATTTGACAATGAGTTGTATGCAATGAGAAAGACTCGTGTTGACTCATTAGTCATCAGTTATGAGGATTAAATGAAAAATAGGCATATTGTTTCACCCTCTTAAGTCTAACAGAGGGAAAGATTACAAACTGTATTCAAAGGTGGGCTAATGACGAAAAATCGCATACTAAGGCTTGAAACATGTGGTGTTACTTTTTGAACTCACGTGAATTTACGAATGTGTTTCTGTTACTATGATTCAATTGGAAATGCACAATTGTCACTGATAAATGTATTTGACTCGCTAAATATGCCGAGTAAAGTGATCTCAACCTGTTGAGGACAATCGAAAGCCCAGAGTTTTTGTAATAATGTTGACGCTAGAGACGCTTTTAGACTAAAAACAAATTATTTGAAATAAATAAATCAATCAATCAATTCTCGTTTTGTTATCACGGCTGAAATGAAACTAAAACAATAAGTGCATTAATTTGAAGGTCTAGGTAAATTCAGATGAAACTCAGTAGTTTTCGAAACTAGCATCGAGTAGACCTCTTCCATCAAGTGAGAGGTCTATAATAATATACACTGTTAAAATGCCATGCACTTTTATCTCCACTTTTTCCTTTCGGAACTGTTTTCTCAAACCCCTCCTTCTTGATCAATGCGTTGATTCTATTAATGCGATTTGGTTCCTTGCTCTCACTTGGATACTTAGTTTCAGTCGCAAATCAAATCAAACTGATTTTTCAAATCTAGCTCGCTTTAAGCAGGTTGCTTGATAAGTGATCTAGAAGATTAGTGATGTACATATTCAAGACAATCAAATGTGCTAACAATCCTAGACCAGCTAGAGTAAACACAGTGTGCTGTTTGAAAATGCACACAAATTCCAAGTCAGAATATTTCACTTTAAATGCTAATAGCAGTCATCTTTCATGCTAAAATGTACCGGCCTAAGGAACCTCAGTCTAAGTTGTCACCTAAGTGTGACATTTCTCAGCCAAAGGGTGTGTTAGCATGCGTTTAATTTCCGAATTTCATATTTGGACCTACCGCGTGTCTGTTTCCCGCTGTTGACAAATTTGAATGAGGTTGGAAAAGATCTAAAAGAGCCTAGAAGCAGCAGCTGTTCCGTATTCAATAGATATGGATGACGCTAATTTAAGGAGTGTGCATGGGCCATTCCTAGTGAGCATGGAATGGAATTCCAGCACATGCACAGGCAAACTGAAATTAAAGTAGCGCCTATCCTACCTTAAACTCGATAATATTAAGGTTCTATGAATACTTTTCCCCCTTTAGACGGATCTTTTGATGCTCATCGAAATGACATAATTGTCGCCTAGAAGAGTTTGATGTTAGATCAAATCGCTTTTACTCACCGCAAATATCGACGGGGAGATCAGCTAGGGATTTGACTAACCGATAAGAAGTAGAGTAACCTTTTTGACAGAAAATCGAGAATCATGACCACTAATACTTTTTCAGATCGGCGTCATCTAAAGACTCGTGAAAAGCACTGATGATCGGATAGCATCATTTGAATTAAAATGGGACAAATTTCAAGGTTCATTCAAACTGTTCCTAATTTTGAAGCTTATTAAGCGGTTGGTCATGCAGAGACTTGCACATTTTGAGTCATGATAGCTTTGAGGCATTCCGTCTAGCTTGAACCTATCCAGTCCCACCCATGATGTGAGAATAAGGAGTTCACTTGTTTGAAATTTTTTTGAAGGGGAGTTCTCAAACCTATAGAGAGATGCTTATGCATGTTTTGAACTCTCGATTTACTGGGAAGTTAGATACACGAATTTTGCCCCTTAAGTCAATTGACTCCGTCAACTTCTTGTTAAATTTGTATCAGGATGCGTAATCAAATTCTTGCCATATAAATGCACGCATCCATCGAAGAATCAAATCGGAAGTCATTGAATGGAACTAAATGAACTGAACTGGAAATCGTTAATAATTTACCATAATTTACCATACGACGCTGGTTTTAGTAGGTAAATTCTCGTTTTAGTTTATCTTAGGGAAAGATAAAGGGATAAGCAGTTTCAATCCTTCGAAGTGACCAACAGGCCATCTGCCTACCGCGATATCCGATTAAGCGTGGCTGAAAGCAGTCATCATAGCTGCCAATGATCTGTTATTCGAGTTTGGCAATTGGTTCATCTGAGGGGACAAATCTGCTTAATTGATGGGATAATTTGCCTGTTCTTAAGCCCACTATTCATTTATATTATTTGAAATTCGCTACTTGTTGCAGGTTCGCCTGCAGGTTTCTAAGATATTTAGTCATCTTTTCCTTACTCGTAGTTATGCGATCAAGCGGCCATGAAAGGACTAGGATATTTTTTTAAGCAAAATACAGATATAAAATGTGATTTAAGAAGTTAAGCCCAAACATTCTGCTATCCTCCCTTGCCAGAGTTCAGTTCCGTTCTTGATAGGCTATTTAAAACAAGAATATTGTTGAAATTTTTTCAATGAATTAAATAATTAATCACCGTTAGTCTCCATTCACACTGCGTGTCTGTGTGTACTTTTTAATTTAGCTTTGAATCTACACACTAATGATTGTAGCTCAGTGACTAATGAACTATCTATCATATTTTAAGGAATGAGTGAATAAATAAGTATAATTTATCGTATCAGTGGCACTCAAGCAAAACTGAGTTACTAAAAGATTGGCTCTCATATGCGGTTTCTCAAATTGAAGTAAGGATTATTATTAAGGCAAGCAGTACGAAGACTAGATTTTCAGAATTTTAGGTCTAGGCTTCAAATAAAGATATCGCCTTAAGCAAGATGAATTCGCTCTATTACAGCGGATTCTAAGAAGCGTTTGAAAGTGGGAACAGACTCAATGTACTTTCTTTAAGTTCCATCAGTAGCTATTTGACTTGAAGTCGTTACCTGCTGGATTGTCTTTTCAGTTGATAATTCATCCTAATTGCTTAGGCCATTTTTTTTCTACCAGAATTTTAACAGATCGGTTTCACAATTCTAGGATAACAGCTCTGACTTTAGATTGAGATAAAATGTCACAATGTTATGCTTTTGAGGCACCTCGTTCATATAAGATATAACATTAGTATAAGTCTCCGTTGGAGGAATGCATACTGCCGTTTATAAAGGAAAGGTAGGAGGTACATCGGCGATTTTCCCGACTGTAAACCTCAAATCGCCATCACTTTGTGCAACTATATTTAACCGATATGGATGGCCGCTCCAACCAATGGATTTCGTTGAAAATGGGTCGTACGTGTGGACGATGGCATATCTGCCGGCGTGTTGAAATAGGGTTTCTCCTACATCAAAGGTTGATCTGTGATGCCCTAAAAGAATGAGAAGTAAAAGTAAAACATTCTCAGCGCCCATGATGGTTTAAACCTCCCAACAACTAACATAAGCCGCTAATCAAAACGCCATCTGTGGAGGCACCAAGTAGACTATTTATCACAAGGTGGTCTATCGCAGCTGCCTTTTAAGTCTTTTCTCTTTCTTCGCTCAGGGGGTTAACAGAAAGAAAAGTGGGCATAACAACAACTCGGGGTTGGAGAGACAGAGTTACTTCAAATTTCAGCACTCATATCCCCGCTAATTGACGCCGGGGGCACTGTTAAATATATCCGAAAAGCTCGCTAATGGAGGTTATGCGCTATGCCACACTTTTGCTTTTTGCTTTCGCAAATACAAACTTCGAATCATCTACTTCCCTTGCTTGCGCTTTGTACTAGGTGCACGGAAGCCGGTTACCAAAATGAAGGCTTATAGACCATCTAGAGAATTCAAAGATGGCGAACGTTTATGATGCCATAAATGAGAAAATAACTTTCATTAATGATTATTTGCCCTCATTCTACCAAGCTCGCAAGTGGTGAAAATGATCCACTGGTATGCAGTTGAATAGGATTGGCTAAAGCTCAATTATGTGATCATTCTTTTTGTTTAATGCCGCTCTCCATTGCTGGTCTTGGAGCGACCTAAATGCACCGAAAATCATTTTAAAAAATTCCTACGTTGATAAAGACTTATCTATTTATTTCCCTTGTTGAAACAGTCCTTTACAGTTTGAATCTCAGCCGATTCACTTAAACCAACAGATTTTAATAAAATACTTCAATTTAACCACCATACTGCACCTTACTAGACTGCACATCGGTGATAACTCAGATCACAGACTCTTTGAGTGAACTTAGAACTTAAGAACATCTTTCCAGTCATGGGTCGCATGTAGTGTCGTTAAGCCAGTGATTATCATTATATAGAGGTTAACAACGACCTGGTTTTCGGAAGCATGGAAATCTTTGAAGCTGAAATAGTGAAGAGGCTGATATGCTCTTGTAATCGCACAGGATAGGGCAAGAAATACACGAATGTGAAGCAGCCAGAAAGTCATAGTTCCCTGTCCGTCAAACCAGACTGCAACTCAAAAGAGGGCTATGCTGATATCTGTGTGAAGGATCCGACTATCTGGTAGAGCCCCAGAAATTCATGATTTCTTTTTGAATATGACAATAACAATAAAAAGGCTTTAGGCGCTATATTATCTGACCAACCTAATGGCCTAGTTACCTCCTATGAATGTTGAAGGGTCGATAGCATAGCCTTCACATGATGCCTTGTCAAAAAACTATTGCATATTTGTTAGTGAGTCAGTGAGAATCCAGAATTGAGATATTTGATTACGTTTCCAGCGGAAAACATGACTTTGAATCATCTCATTCAACTCATCGTTTTCCAGCTTGTAGTGAGCTTAAGCTAGTGATTGTGTATAAAAGGATCTAATATACGTGATTCCTCTAAGAATATTACATTGGCCTTAATTTTGAATAGTAAATACATGACTACTCGGTGTGTGAGCTCTAGAAGAAAACAGTTCCGTTTTAACAGCCTTCAGTATGTTGGAAATCGAACTGGCCCTATTCCAGAGATTTTGGCAAACATGTCGAGGGCTAACTTTTTATTCGACATGACTTATGGAATGCTTGGTCGAATCACTATAGAGACTAAATGCATTGAAAGTCTAGAGAAAATATGAAAAAAATGGAAACCAGCACATCAAAAGCGTCTAGTGATGTAATGTGTTCAATTTATGTACTTCATTAGACGCGTTTGCCTGATTTCATAGATTTGTTAAAATTGTTATATATTCGGTAAGGTGCTATTGTGAATCGCGGTTCATTCATTGAAGTGTTTTGACAAATTGATACAATATCGTTATCAGAAAATATAAAAGTTGCGGTGTCAGGTTGGCGAATAACAGATTTAGTTAAGTGATTTCCACCTCCAAAGGCATGTCTTCGCAAAAAGAATGTGCATTCGCATAATTTACCAGTGAGGACAATAAAAAATAATATTATGGAGGACAAGTAATTAAGTATCAATTTTTATGAGGTGTCAAATTAACAATGTCCCGAGAACGTACTCATTTTATGAACTATCTAGCCAAAATAGCACTCGTTCTCTACTTTCAGCTTCGACCATTTCGGGTTTCAGTCGAATTTTCCGTCTACTCCACCCCTTGGGTGGTGAATAGTCAAGTACTCAAACTCCATTTCTCCTCCGTTTTCAATTATTCCTCCTTGAATCTGAATTGCAGGCTTTACAATGAAATTGCCAGATTTTGAATCATTGTGTCAATTCCGCAATAACTCTTTAGTTAATGAAGAACAATAAAGTCGACTTGCAGTTTGATATGTACGTATTTTTTCAATATACTTTGCCCAAAGTAAGTAATTCATTTCTATTTTCGAATACTTGAACCTTAAAGAAGTAGATTTGAACCCTTGTAAGATAAACATTTTTCTAAAGGGTTCCCTTCAAATGATCCACTATTAATCACTTCAACTTGATAGAAAATGTGGTTAGACTTCCTGTCCTCTACGCACGTCTTTTATTAGTTATCTGCCGTCAATTAGAAAGAAATTCCCAAAAAGCGGAATGGATGTGGACTTATTTACTTGTAACATCAGGAGCGTTTGGTAGAACAAGCCATGTGTAAACAATGACAGTATCCTGTGACAGTCTGCCATAGGCAAGGAAACATGAGGGCTTAACGGAATTTTCATAGTGTTGGTTTTTGAAATGAAAAGAGAGGATAAGATCCAAGACAAGCCTCCCCTTTTTGAAATGTCAGAGCTTACTCTGGGTCTTAGTCCTGAGTCATCATTTATCATCAAGTCCTAAGTTGTCTTTCAATTTTCCTTTAGTGTTCTTTGCTTGAAAACACCTGTCGTTGTATGTCTCATATTAAATGACATCAGAAAGGCAGGAATCCGAATTTCAGTACAGCCTTCCAGCCTTTCTCTGTTTGCTTTTACATCCAACCATCCACAAGACTTATTTTCAGTTAGAAATGGCTTGTACTTCTACACTTTTCTTAAATATGTCGGGTATCTTCAGCGAGTGCCATCGGGGTGTTAGAATCTCATTTGCTACTAGGCAGGAGTTTAATTAAGTTCGGTTATCCACAGTGCATTTTCCGAACAATTCTAACTTTTTAATTATGACAGTGGGTCGTCAACACCTTTTATTGTAACAGTCGATTTGCTCTTTCCTAAACAGAGAGAATCGTATTTTATCTGTATAAAACGAAGTTGAATCGAATCGGTGAATTCGATGGGCACTGAAGGAGCGCCTAGACAAATCACTTGCCTGACCCATTCAATACTCTATTGTTTCTAGTTTTACTAAAGAAAAACCGTTCAGAAATTATGCATCGTCCAAATCTCATTAAGGCTATGTATGTATGTAGGTATATTTTTTGAATAGCCTTAAGATCAGCAATTAGAAAACAGTCATTCAGCCACCTTTGCCTAAAAGTGAATACATGGTTAATGTCCAAATGTCTTCTTTGTTTCTTTGTAATCAGTTTCATTCGCAACGAAGTGATCACTCCTTTTAGAGAACGAATGAAGGTGGGAATGTCGTCAAAAAGTGAGAACCTAGCGTCCTGCATGCTGGGTCTCTGGTGAGTCAGGCAAGAAGACCGTTTTTGTGTTCGTGTGGAGGCCAACCTGCTAATTCTTCTTTAGCATTTGTCAGAGAAACCGTCTAAAAAATGCTAATTTGTTGGGTAGAGATTGCTCATACATGCTGGGTCTAGGCTAGCATATAAGATGAGGATAAGCGCGGATATTTGAAGGCTGGTTGAAAGTGGACTAAATTCTTTTTTTAAGATGTCGTTATAGAAGGCACAAAAAAATTAGATTTGCTCATGTCGATACTCCTGGTACTTAAATCGGAAACGCTGACCCATTTTCTCTGACTGTGTGGTTGAGAAACAATTGACAATGTCTTTCCCCTAGAAAAGGTTTATGTCAGCCTATCCCTATTGAACATGAATACTCGCAGGAGCGTTGGAATGAAGTGGAGATGAAGATTTGGCTTAAATGGTAAACATCTAACTGCGGGGTTGGTTTTATGATCATTCTACATTGAAATTCTCTTGAGTTTCAGCTACATAAGAAAAGTTCTCAGGTGTGAGATAAATGAAAGACAGAAACGATGCTAGATCCTTTATTAATATTAACGTTCCTTAGTTAGTTGCTACGATGGAAATTGAAATTCCATTACTAACAAGACTGAAGTGGTATTGCGTCTGTGTGACATTCAAAGACCATAACTGAAACTGATAGCTTAAACCATGGACATGCTTGCATTTTACAAAATACGAATATCATCTGGAATCCTGCGTCATACATGCAAATAGATGACTTACTGTCTTAAAAAATAAGCTAGCCGCTTTTAGTTGTCAAAATAAATGTCTTCAGACATAGTTTGTTTCGCAATATATCTTATTTTACCCTGCAGTTTCGCAACGTTGCTAGTCCAAATAATGGCATTTATTGCTGTAGGTTATTCAAACTCAACCGTGTGTCATTGAAGGGCAGTCACTTCACGGAATTGGAGTGAATGAGACAGACATCATTCTCACTAAAGTGTACTCACCATCTCTGACAATGCTTCAAACTTTCAACAACATTTGTTCCATTATTTGGGAAGGGATAAGCTTGATTTGGCGGTACATCGGATCATTATCCAAATGATTGTGTTTGAAAGCTCAAAATGTCTGTATTCCCTTGATACTGCACTACACGAAGACTGGGTTAACCATTTGGCAAGGCAGGTTGACGATTCTAATCGTTTATTTGATGAATAAATACTTTATTCAACTTCGAGCGTTTTTGCAGGGAGCGCTGCAGAAACCTTCAACTGGAGCCATATGCTACATTATTTCATCAAATATTTGTGAAATCGAAATAAATAATAAGTGTGGTAAAGTAGTCACTATAATACAGAAACGGGTTTTCATTCAAAATTCGCTTTTGAAAATCTCAAATTTTAAGCACCTAAGTGTATTTCCTTTCTTGTCGAGTAGCCTGAGTTTTAATATTCTGAATGATTGCTTTCCCGTGGATTTGTAAACCTTCTATAAATCTTTAATTCTAACTTAGAGTAACTAGACTCTGCTAATAAAATATCGTTCCAGGATCTTACTTCCGGACATCCAAGAGTGATGATCTCTGTGAAAGCTTGATCAGTAAGGACGCTGCTGACAGATGTTTCTTACTTTAATTTAACCACTAAACACTAAATTTTGAATCCATTCTTTGTGGAAATGGAATACGATTTCAAAAGTTTATTTAACTTATTGCCAGCTGATTCTTGAAAAAATTGCAGCCTTGCGTTGAACTCGGGAGTTTAGCTGTTGTGAAGCATTTCGTAGAGTCCAGATGGGTTGATGCATCATTTCATGTACCCAAAATTGCCCTAATGTCCTATTCTAAATGTTATCTTTGCGACTTCACTGACACTACCTAGCACCATTTTCCGCTTTCAGTGACACAAACGGCAAACATGACTACTATCCTGGACTCCATAACTAGGCAGTTTATTGTTTAAAGTGGAAAGGACAGTTAATATCCGCTAACAATCAGTGGAAGTCTCTATAGTGCCCCCTTGTCACAACCAGCAAAGATTGATTGCCATCCAACAATGGATCTATGTTGATACTAATTCTTGTCAAAGTATAATAATGAAGTTTAAATAAATGTATCGGTTTAAATGGACATATTTTAAATAGAATAACGTGATTTGCATCCTTTTATGTTGATTACTGGTTTCAGGCTTAGAAAACCTTTTCGACTGAACAGTGGGTTCACCTAAAAGAGGGAGATCGCCTTTAAAAAACTCGCTTATTTTGCACTCAAGTATCTATCAAACTTGCTTCTTTGCAAGGACCTGAAAGCCTTTTAAAAGTTTATCAACATAAGGAGTAACATCCCAACATTAAATTTTCCTGATGAACACTCTGACATTTAAGTGATCTCCAGAATGAAGCTTTGAAAAAAAGATTCAACCGTTTGTTTTCGAATGTAACGTAGTCATTTTTCGAGTTCTTTGCCTTTGGAATCCGGTCTTTGGCATTTTGAAGGTCTGAGATATATAGCATATGCAAAGGTGACTAAGATTTCGTCGTTTTGTCGAAGGCCCTTACCGATATAATCGGTCCAAAAACGGTAGTTGAGGTGGCTTTATAATCAGCCCACGAGTCCAGAAAGCAGAAATTCCCGTACGAGTCAACAATCCATCCCAGTGAAATAATTTGAACGACCATCGTAAGAGCAATTCGACCGCATATCTGGCTGTGATCTACTCTGGATGGCCCGATATAATGGTTCTGAAAGTAAAAACTTGATTAGGTATCGTTAATAGCAGCGACCTTGTGACATACTCTTAAAATTTTCAACAAAACTAATTTTATTTTACCTGGCTTTGTGAAAACCTCAATTACTCAGAAGGTACTTCGGCGCCTTGAATATAAAACTGACCCAAATACGGGCATTAATATTATCACCTTACACTTTTTGGTCATCTCTTACATTTTAAGGATTGTGATGAGAACTACGTGCATCCAGGCTAGTTATTAGACTTGTTGAATAAATGCGTCTCTTCCTAATAGATTTTTCGCGGTGATTTAATGCCAAAGATAGTCCATTTACTGGTTTCCACACTGTTTACCACAGTCCAAACTTGCGCTTTTCCCTGGAAAATCTAAAATACTATCAAGCGATTTCACCACATAAAAAAACATATGGCTAACCATTTCAATGCTTAGTCACCTTCACGCACATTTGTTCAAATAGGGTCGGGATCGCTTAAACGATGAAATTAATGTCTTTTAACAGAATTTATATTTTAATAACACTTTATATTTTCTATTTCCTTCCAAGATGATCATTTGCTATGAACTAAACCTTATATTATTTAGAATTTTAACTAAGTTTTTCGCCTTCTACTCAAATCGAATTTAAGTACTATGTGGCTCTTCAATATTGCTAGCATGAGTCTTCTGCAAATCGAAAACACATTTAAATCGTAACAATATCAGTAGCACAAAGTCGATGAAAACTCTGACTTTTTCAAGTTATAGTCCCTTTCAATGGGGAACTTCGGTACTGTACTTCAACCGAGCAGTTCATCAGTTAAATAATTATCAACGGTGGTACCTTCTTGGGTTTTGAGGTTGCTGAAGACAAGTCACTTTGTCACCATATTCGTGTCATATGCTGAAATGGTTATACACTATTTTTCAACCA
Source organism: Moniezia expansa (assembly GCA_019097775.1). Lineage (NCBI taxonomy): Eukaryota > Metazoa > Platyhelminthes > Cestoda > Cyclophyllidea > Anoplocephalidae > Moniezia > Moniezia expansa. The sequence goes on along the minus strand of JADFDV010000062.1, from coordinate 1,201,459 downwards.
GGAAGTTTTCCTGAATCAAGCATTATTCCCGGCAAAGTGTTCGTGCTATTCAATTACCCTGAGCAACTAACCTTAAGAAGATTTGATATGATTTAAAAGATTAAAATTTTCAAAGTTCTATAAATGTTGCATCTTTAAAGAAGGTTATTACTCGATTAATCCTTAATAATATTCCCATTTTCATTAGTTAATTATACATTAAAGTTAAAGGGATTTAAAAGTATATTCAGAGAGTTCCAAAATAACCAAAATGCTTTATAAGAGGGAATCCTTTATCTAAAATATTTGAATAATCGATAATAGGGTTTTAAGAATTGAGAAACCATTGTGCTTCAAGATATATTCCGTTACTAAATAACTCGGCATTTTCCAGTACTTGCCTCTGTTTTATTGAAGACACATTTTAACTAAAATTTTCTATTACCATCTGCATTCAGTCCTTGAGTTTGGTTATTCATAAGTGAAATTAGTTTGAAAAGAACTTGAATTGTGATGCATTAGTTTCAAAGAAACCTGCCTTTATATCAAAGAGCAGACATTAATATCTACAAGTTTAAAGGATTCTTTTGCGAAATCAAGCTGTTTTCTATTAGACAAAATAAAACTGTCAAAATCGGAAAGGAGCTTCCTCCCTTCTATCATGCTTTTGTTTCGACAACTTTTTTTTTGGACAATTTCTGATGAAAGTGGACTTGGCTAGCTTACTTAAGAACCTCGATGACTTAGCGGGCCTGATCTGATTGAATATCGAAATCCATCTATCTTTCATTCTTTTCTTTTCATATTGTTTACCAGTACGATTTCTGTAAGATGTTTACCATTCGCATTAATCTCTTGCTCATTTGAGCATCATTTTCAACCGTGCATTGGTTGGTTTTCGGCGATAGAGCTACAACTTCAAAGACCTGCCTTTTGACAAGCTAAAAGTATCGTTGTAAGAGACATAAAATAAGCTTGATCACCTTTGATGACATTTTCTACTTTCGCTCAGGTAAAGTGACGGAGTACTGTTGCTATGGATATTGCATTGATCTTCTACGTCGCTTGGCGAATCGAACGAATCCCTCCGAGAATGCCACTGCCTTCACGTATGAACTGCATTTGGTAGGAGATGGACAGATGGGTGAGGAACACATCGGTGCAATGAATGAGACGAAAACGTGGACAGGTATTGTTGGCGAGCTGACCACTGGCATGGCTGACCTCTCAGTTGCTCCCATGACGATCACTCCTGAAAGGGTCACCAGGCTGGAGTTCACGAAACCTTTCAAATACCTTGGAATTACCATTCTTGTGAAGAGGGTAAGTCCTACTTGCTTTACGTATGCCTAATGGATCTATTTATTTGAAGTAATAGATTTTGTTGATTTACTTGCACCTCAGATGAAATGAAAGGATGAACCAAATGTCAGGCTTAAAGAACAAGGAAAAACAGCTTGGAACGCCTTGATTAAAATAATGTCCAAGTTCATCCCAAATGTCAAATTGGAAAAGCAGTATAAATATCTATCCTCTAGTAATATGGATATAGGAGAATAAGTAAATCAGTTTTATCTCTGTTGATGAAATTTTTACGTAGAAGTTGACTGACTCCGATTGCTTGGGTCCACCATCGGCCAGAACAATCGTCGCATACAAATAAGCATTTTGAATTCATAGCGGATCAATATGATAAACAAGCTGAATTTTGGCTATTTGTTTGATGTTTAAAAGTATAACCTTTAAGGATTTAGTTTTCGGAAGTTAAAGGAGATCTGCTGGATGATAAAAGATTTCGGAGGTGATGAAAAGAAGTTTTTCTCAAAACTCATGATGAAGTTAGGTATATAGATAAATAAAGAAAAAAACTGAATTGGACAAAAAATTTGTTACGTTTGTAGGAGAGTATTCCTTACTTCCAGAAGATGGATTTTTATAATTAAAGCATACTAAAGCCTCACTTATCTAAATATTAAATAGTACTTAAGCACTGTTATGAATAATCAAATCAAATTTAAATTACATTAACTGGATAAATAAATTTTATTCTCATTAGTTGGAAATTACTTTATAAATAGTAGAAATAATGTGTTTTCAATGAAAATAAATTATCTTTTGATAGTCAAAGAATATAAAATTGGCAAAAACAAATATGACAGTAAACTTTATTTTATTTTCAAATTGAATTGCAAATTAGCGAGCATAAAATAATAAGGTCTAACTACATACAATATATCTCAACGGAGTCAACATGGCAACAAGGAGGTGACATCTCGCCATTAGCAATAACTACGAACTCGAAATAGATGCGAATGAGCCTCAGTAGATGTGTGATCTCGACAGTTCATATCTTCCTAAATACTGTCTTGTCCTAAGCAGAGACTCTTAACGGCGCGCTTGTTCTCACACTCCGTGTTTCAGTGTCACCCTTATGTATCTCATAAAAACTCAAATTCTTCTTTCCATGACGATTTCTCCGCTATGCATCCTTTTTTTAAAATCTCTGGACACAAGGGACTGATATTCAGCACACCTGGGTGCAATTCGCATTAAATTTCAGACTCAGAAATAATTTATATTTTTATTTGTCTTAGTCTACCGCTAAATATTATGAAATTCTCTAAATGAAGCCTTGTTAACTACTCGACTTATGGAGCCTGAATCAGTGAAGTAAGTGAAGAAAGGGAAGCTTCGGCTCCAGATTTTAAGGTGTGCGGTTACTTTGAGGCCTGGAAATAAACTGACATAAGGTTTTAAGAGAAATGGTCATTGAAATTCATCTCATGTGATGAACTTGATAGGCACAACGTGAGCTAGGAATGAGTAGGTCGCTCATTTATGAAATAAATCCATTTTAAAAATATTTTCCTCATAAAGGTCTGAAAACTTAATGACTTGAGCATTAAAGCTTGAGTTCTGTACGAGAAAGTGGGTGGAGATTTTGTTTGAATCATCTTGCACTGGTTTTAGGTTATCAAGCGCTATAATTTTAGGGTATGCGGGAAAGGCGTCTGCAACTTTTATTGCTCAGTCCGCCGAAACATGCTCTCGAGCGGTCACGCAAGTGCTGGGCTGGCATTAATCTCTTCCACCTACCACCTCCTTCCCAACCTATTTTTTGCTGAGACCAAGCCTGGGTTCAGTATCTCAGATATTCATGGCTTTATGCTGAAATATGGACGTTATGCTTGACTAGACTTCAACCACATTCGCATAAGTCAAATCATGATACTGTACAGCATGCAACTAAGAAATCTTCGTGTAAATGATCGGATGGTTTAAGTTCAATGGTCGATCAAAGAACACAAAATTTGTCTAACAACAAGGGGTTCTTTGAATATTAATAGATACTAAATGGGTGGATTATGCTCTCTTGGCATCCTTCTTATTAATTGAGCGTTTTGTTAGCCTTGAAACTAATTTTCATTGAAGAGGTTAAGGAACTCGTTAGTAAAGAGTTTTCCCTCGGTGGTTGACTTTCATGACTCAATTTGCTGTACCGAAATATCCTCATTATGATACAATACACAGCAGCGAAGGAACATGGTATTCCCTTTAACTTATCACTTTTTCGAACTTGCATGCTCTAGTGTAGACATTGTACAGTCCCTGGAATAAATTGTGCATGTTAGCTCTTCTCTAGCTTTAAAAACCCGGCCTTTCCTAAAGTTCACTTTTGAATGTGAAATCGGCGGACTTCAGATCAGTGTTTTAACTACAAATGACGGCAAATTGGACTTTTTCAACAGGGTAGATTTGAAATGTTGAGGCTGACTATCGCTAATTCATTTGCATTGGGTGGAAGGTAAATGTATATCGTAAACCATCTTCCCATTATGGAATTACTTGCTTTTCACAAATTGCTTTACATTCAGAGTTAAATAATGTGAACGAACTTAGTGAACAGTCAGGAGACTACAGTGAATGGCATAAGTTTTCGACACTAAGAGGGGGTCATTTGGATGTTGAACAGGGTATCCAGCCTCTATTGAGTACAACCAGGTGGCAGTCGTTCTTGTTAGTGACCAGCAGCTAAGACGTGGTTGATGACTGGCTGCTAAAAGTTTTAAGAGCTTCACAAATAACTTCGAATCTGGTTCAGCGATGTAGTTTATAGATTGTTTGCCAGAAAAAGGGATTAGAGAAGACCAAAAATATTGTCAAATTGATTTCGTTTTATCATGCAAAGACCTCATGGCTTTATTGAAAAAAATAATGAATTGTCAAAAGTTTAAGGTAAATAATGGTGGGACGAAATTCAAATAGCCACTGTTCATGTACTTTTGCGGTGATCTTCTTGACGCTAACCTCCTATCAGCTCCTGAAATCGGATATCTCATTAACTGAAACTCTCCCGTAATAGTCTAGCTGTTTGTGAGTAACCGCTCAAACCCTAACATACCAAAATTTAACGTTATTTTCTTTGATCCTTGCATTGATCGGAGCTCTCTCAGTCCTGCTACGCTCAGATCAGCCTAGAAGTATGAGATCCATTTCATTTCCTTGACTAAAAGAGTTCATTGCTTTGTAATGTTTAGTTAGTTCCAGTGAATTCTTCATATTCTCAGTAAAAATATTCTGATTTTCGATACTACAAAAGATGGGCTGTTTGGCTTGTGTCATTAATCTTTCTATTAATTGCTTAACTTCAAACAGAAAATCAGCATTTCAGTAACATTCTTTCAACTAAATTAAATCTCGGTCAGGACTTCAAGACAATACATTAAATTACTTTCGCATGTAAATCCTTTAAGACTGTTATTCCAGAGAAGATCTTCAAGACAGATATTGTCTTTTTCAATTAGCCGCTTAATTTTTGACCCTAGTTAAAGTTACTGATAAAAAAATGAGTAATAACATACCACCTTCTTCATATACAACTGTGACTGTACCAAGTCATCCGACTGCCAGCCCTGTTACCATGTCAACATTTCAGTACCACTTTTATCATGCTTTTGATGTCTAATTTACTGAATTTCTTCCGCTAGATTTACTGATCAAGCTCATAAGGGCAGAAGAGGCCGGTCGTAAGCAAATAAGATGTTCGGTATATTTAGTCTGACCTCGTGGTTACCTAGTCAAGCAAAGTTTATTCAAGAGGAAGGCCACCTTTTGACCTGAACGAAAAACCACATAAGAAGGATAAGTTAGCTCTCCCTTTTTTTAGCTAAAATTAATCAAAATATGGAATTTCGCAAAGCATACCACTAATGCCATTTAACACCTATCAGGCGATGTTTTGATTAATAAACATTATCGTGAAAGCGAAATGAAGTTGAGTTTGTACTCCACTTTATTAATGTTTATGAGAAAAAACACTGAATTTATAGATCTAAAGATTTAGAAAGAAAACTAATTTACAGTAAAAGCAAGGGTCCAAACTAGCATTCGAATCCATCGATGTCGTCCATAGTGATTGACATTTTTATATGACCATCGAAAACATTTTTCTCTAGTGCTCGACCTGTTCGTTATTTTGCTCATTTACTCATCTGAGCCGGAATTCCCTCAAGCCCAGTGCCACACGAACTTTTGAATTTCGAAAAACTATGTCACTCTGACTCACGCTGGTGCGAAATCTAGCGGAATCATGCGGTCTCGACAAATCTAGATTTTGATGAAGCTACATCGGGTAATAGTGATTCACGAAATCACAATTCAGAGCCGCATTCTGCGTTTTTCATTATTTTCCATAAAAATATTGTTTAATTGAAAATAACTTGCGTCATCTTGCAACACTTCATTGGATGATTTACCCGCCTGCGGTGTTAAAACGAGATCTTTCATCGGCGGCTTTTATTATTACTTTGAAATGCAATCTTAGCTCAGGTTTGGGCATTTCAGATTTTCTGGATTAGTAAAGGCTGAATCTATTCCAATTAAATTCAAATAGCATTTGATGGGCTCTATTTTGTTAACTTCATTTTCATTTACTCTCCACCCATTAGGGCAAATCCCAAGGACTTATTGAGGGAACAACAGAATTACAAATAGCTTTTACAATCTTTAGCATACAACAGTCAACACAGAAGACAGTAAAAACAATTAGACCTCTTCGGTTCTCTGGTCACGTCTCTGGCATAGTTCCATAGTACAGGTAGCAGTTCAACTTCGTAGTGGTACCTCGTCCGTCTTCAGCATTGTTAAGGGCAGATAATCTTCTTACCTTATCCAGTAATCTTTTCAAATTTCTGGCGGAGAGTCCATTCATTGCCACATGCAAGCACGTTCCACAGTCCAATTTGAGACCATGAATCCGGGCATTTACGTTTTCGCGCGTTTACCAGGCTGTACCTAGTTGTACTTCTGCTGGCATAATCTAACTTTATACATCCGGTGGGGAATTAGTCCTATCCGGTCGCCCCTCTCATTAGCCCCCAGAGTTGGCCCTGGGGTTACCGGTGGTCAACACAAGGAGATTGAGAGCTGGTTTGACCACCATGTCGTTAACTAAGACGTTATTGGCGTTAATCTACACCAAATCCCATATATATTTTCGGAACAGCCACTCAAGATCTTAAACAAAACACAGATTCCCAATTCCTCCAACTACGGTTAAGATGGCCTCCAAAATCAGCTGTAAAAAATTAGCAAAATAAAACCATTTTATAAATACAACAGTTGAGATCTGTGATTCTTCCTGATGCTCAACCTCTATCACAGATAGGAAATTGTGTACTGAATCTGTCTAAGGGCTTTCTAGCTTTGGTTAGGGTCCGTAGAAGCTATTATGAGAATCGAGTGTTCTTTTTTATATCATGTCGATGAAAATCATAAGGAAACAGCTAAACCTTAATATTAGCTCATTCACTTAGATAAAGTCATTACCATAAGTAAAATTAACCTGCTTAAGAATGCAAATGAATAGTTGACCTGTTCTCGGGAATGCGATTTTAATTCTAATATAAAATGGTTGAAGTTCGCAATTTCTAATGCTTCTAAAGATGGTCGTTTTCCCAACCCAATTTAGATTTTTTTCTTTGTGATCAAATGGTGTGCCCTGTAAGAAGTCTTCGAACTGGTGAGCTCATGTTTTACAATATTAATCAAAGAGTAGATTCGAAATCCCGATTAGGCATTCCTGGACCACTTTCTCATGCAGAAACAGGGTAAAAAGCCAAGAGTAAAATGATGACTGAAATTAGAAATGTCTGTGGAGAACTCGTAGTGATTCTGCAGTTTAGACGTAATTGACCAAACGAAAACGCAATTTGAAAAACTAAATAACTAATTATTGATGAACTAAGGAATCGACTGCGCTACATTCCCACAAGCTCTAGATTGTTGTCAGTTTGCAAGGCCACTAGAGTTTATTACCTTTTCACCATTTCAGGAAAGGTCAAAATCCAACTTAGCTTCATTCCTTCAACCCTTTGAAAGCACACTCTGGATCCTCGTTGGTGTATCAGTTCACGTTGTGGCTCTCTTCCTCTACCTTCTGGACCGTTACTCTGCCATTCGAGTCTTGCACCGCAAGGAACATAAAGACGCTGCAAATGCCGCTTCACCTACTAGCGACAATCGTGGGATTGGTTTTGACGATAATCAGGAGGATGGTAATGCGCCGAAGGCAAAGGAAGAGGAGGAGTTCAACCTAAGTTCTTCAATGTGGTTTACTTGGGGCATATTGCTGAATTCCGGCATTGGAGATGAGACTCCGAAGGCATTTTCGACACGAGCCCTTGGTATGGTGTGGGCTGGATTCGCCATGATCATTGTAGCGTCTTACACTGCTAATTTAGCAGCTTTTCTGGTGTTGGACCGACCGGAAGCTTCAATTTCTGGAATCGATGATCCTAGAGTGAGCTATTTATTGATTGACAAAGTCTATTAACTAATTTAAAACTGGGTTACATCAATAATAAATCCAGTGCAGTTAACCTTGATTTAAAACTGATCTTTAAGCCCTCTTAGCCCTCATCTTTACGGCAGTTGTTACCACCCTACAATACACCTAGAATTTGACCATTCGATTCACTTTAAAGATCAGCATCAGGTAGGACGTTATTTATAAAATTTTGCCTTTTTCGCTGTCAGAATTAGTATTTTAAATGTCACAATGTTACCTATTGTAGGACGCCAAAATTCACTGGAAAACGAATTTGATAAAATTTGATACCTTAACACATCTATAGTGTAAAAGGGGAAACACCGAGTTACTGAAGGCATAAAAAAACTCATTGTGTACTTATGGATCCCTTTTGTCTTTGCCAAACGGACGCAAAGCCTACCTCTGCGTTGTTCATCAGCTCAGTAGACGTCGGCAGGTTCAAGGGAACACATGGGCAATCAGATTTTAATGGGAAAACAAATACGGCCCCACTTGGCCCTTTTATTCACTCACCTTAGTGGGACCAAGGTAACAAACTTCAAAAAGCACCGCCAGGGCATAAAATATTATTGGCGGAAGGGGGACTAAAAATTAAATGGACTGGAAAGGGGGGAGCTTGTAATTGCTTATCGGGGTTATTTTTGAGCGTCATCCTATACATTTGACTCACCTTGTGGTGCCATTCCGATGAAATCAGACAATAGGCTATTGACTATTCATATTCTTAGGCGGCCTATTGGACTGTCTCCTGGTTATTACTTCAATACTGGTAGCTCTCGATATTATCAAAATCGTCTTTTATTCCACTAAACCTAGTCTTCATCAGTTTTTTTCTCTTTTTTGCTCAATAGTCTGAAAGTAAGTAGTTCAGTGATGATGGTAGTTCAAGAAGATAAAGCGACCAAAATGAACTGGTATTATGAGCATAACCAGCTTCTATTTCTGTCCACATTCTGATCTGTTTTAGTGAACTACTGAGACCATGTAGCTTAGATCGATGGACATTTTCATTGATATGAAGAGCGTATATATTTTGTTGGCTTTCAGTCCTGTATCCTCGGCCAAAATGCTTAACCAATGGCCTTTTTTAAACAAAGTGCATACTCGTCATAGCATTTGGGCTGGCCTTGAGAGTTAATCTGGGTCTTCTGAATATTTGTGGAAGGAAGCTGAACCGCAGAAAAGTTCAAATTCTAATTTGTCTTAACTTTTTTTTTGGGGCTGAAGTTCTATCCTACGATGCTGATTGTCAATCGATTTCTATTCTTTGTGTCAAAACACAAGAAGAAGCTTGTCAGCTGTCTTCTTAACCAGCAGACAGTCTTTCTCTTTTGAAGACATCATTTCGCAAAATCCTATTCACCTTCTCCGATTAAGTAATGAGGTTTTATCTTCCTAAGTGACAATCCTATGGAGCCGAAGAGACCTTGTTGAGTCGGATCAATGCTGCTTGATCAACTATTCGAGTACGGATAAAGGGCACTTCAATCTTTTGTTTCAATTTATTCCCCCCCCCCCCCCCCCCCCACGTTTCCCTATATCATAAATAGATAAGTACAGTTTGCATTTCCTTTTTAAACTAGCAAAGCATAATTTCAGAAGAGTTTTACCGTAAGGAGTACCGACAGGTGATTCTTTCAAACATCTAAGATAAGTCACCCTATTGAGCTCCAAAAATCAACAAAATATTTGAGTCTCAAAAATGTTGCAATGCTTGATTCATTTGTTCTAGTTGTGATTCTCTTAAAATTATATATCTTTCATTTCACTAGCCTAAAACCGTTCTGTATTTTCCATGGCTATCAGATGTAGAACTGCTATTGAGAGAGCTTAGAGCATTGTAAAATAAAATAATTAATCAATTCATTGTTATAAATAAAGTGTCATATTTAAAATGATGGCTTGGTCAATGAAATTGTTCCCATTTAGAGACGATCCAACATGACCATAGACCTTTTTATAATCAAAGTAAAATTTTTCACCTATCAAAGTCGCATGACTTTGATGGACATGTAGATTTAAATGATTTAGAAAGAAGTACACCTTAATTACCTTTAACCTCTCAAATTTTTATTCCGGTCTTGTAAAGAAATAATGGATAAGCTTGAACATGGAGAGTATTCAACCAGTCTACAACGCCGCACATTCTTAGTTCCTTGATAACTATTATGTCTCAGGATATGAAAAATAATTCGTAAATACGTTTCTGCAAACCCACGAATCGAAGTTGTATAGTCTGCTGACGTGACCGATTGTCTATATGCGCTTAAGAGTGCATACGTGGATCATTTTTGCATCATCGTTTTTGCAGGAGTACCGGGGGTTCAATGATCCCATCTCAGGTTTTTCACTAATTCACCAAGATCGAAAAATCGCGCCAAAATCTCTCCCGCCTTCTTTGCATTTTTCCCTCTTCATGAAGCGTTATTTTCAATGAAACTGAAAGAACCCCCTATCTGCTTGATTTATCGTCGACCGCATAGACCTTCACAGCTTGCGAACAAAATTTCTCCCCATGGAAAAATTATTTATATTTTGTTCTTATTTTCCGAGGTGAGGATTGAACCGAGAATTTGCCTTTTCTGGCACCAGCATTAATTTTCAGATTTGGCTGTAGAAACTAGTTAACATCACTTAAGGTCTTCATTTACCCAATGTCTCACAGTAGGACATATAATGCAGACATAAAATGAGGACTTTGAGCATTGAAACGACGCATTACAAGAGAAGAATTAAAAGTGTTAGCTGAATTAATTTTGTTCTATTCATCATGATCATACTTTCGCTGGCCGATCCTGCTGACTATCTATCTGATTGATTGAGTGACTTTTATCAGGTCTTTTCATGTTGAAAGTATCTGAAGAATCTTCATGGCATCCGAAGGGATATTTGTCTCAATCATACCTCCGGCAACCTTTTCTCCAATAAGTTCGCGCTTGACTCAAACTTTATATTAATTAATTTCTAGCATTATAGGTTCTTTGTGCACCGCTCTTTTAGGTTCATCTGACCTTCAAATCGCCGCCTGAATCCAGGTGATCTCGTAGATAAACGATCTAATCTCAACTTGGTCTCAATGATTTCCACATGACTTTACAAAGCTAGATACATTATCTCAGTAAAATTTCGCTAGTATGATGACTTCTCAGTTAAAAAGTCCCGAGATACAATGTATTTGTAAGTTTATATATTCGCTGTAGTTTAGTAGTAGTAGTAGTATTAGTAGTAGCGGTAGAATTCACCAAACTGTCAGCTAACCTCTATGAATAGCTATTTTTTATCCTTCCATACAGAAAAGGTTTTTTGGCGGTGCACTCAGCTCTGAAATTATCGTGGTTTGCGTTATGTACAAATATTCTAAGTTCCTCTCTTGACCCTATTAAATCGCAGTCATTTTGCCGCTATGAATCTTCTCCAGCAATGAAATCTCAATTTCTCCTCGATACAATCAGTTTTTTGACAATGACAGCGGTATCTAAAATTTTTTCCTGCCCGACAAGATGCGATTTTAATGGAAACAAATTATCCCTATTAAATACATGCATTTCACAGTTGAGGAATAAATGATCGCGCTGCTCCGAACAATCTCCGCATTTCAAATGTAGTACAACATATTCAGTAAGTTAGACATGTTAATGCCTCAGACCATAATTTCGTCTTGTGAGAAACTTCATCAAGGTATCCTGAATATTCGTTGTGCTCAACTCCAACGCACTTAGTTAAATGCACAATTAAGCGAAGTTTGGAACTTACCAGTTTTTTTTCAGAGAAAATTCCCTTGTACGTGTTTTCGGAACGTTGTTATTAAGACAACTGGATTGCAGTTAGTGCAGGCAATTTTCACATGTTGGATGCTACGGGCGTTTAAGTAACTTTCTTCAACCAAGGCTTTTGAGTCCATGGCGCGTCACTCAGGACGTGGGACGGCGGAGAGAGGAATGGAGCCTACAAGCCATAAACTTGAACCATGGAAGGCTTAGCAAAAGTGTGAATGGCCAGTCATTCAAAAAACAACTCTGAGACGCCTATAAGATTAGTGTTTATGAAGTCATTCGACGTCTAAACATTAGGTACTTCTCATGGAAATCAATCTTTTCTGTTCCAAAATGCATCACGGTGGTGAAATTAGAGCATTTTTTGCCTATATTGACTTCTTACCCTTGCCAGTACATCTTCAAAGGGCGGCTTATTATTTATTTTGTCAAATATTTGTTTGTTGCAATACTCAGCTCCATTGCAGGAAACTATGAAGGCTGTGGTCTCGTAGGCAAAACGCCTTCAAGCACTTCTTTTTATCTAAATCAACGAAGAAGAAATATAAAAGGGACTTATTTAAAACTCATTTTAAAAAGCCAGTCAGGCTGATGCAAAAGGGCCAGAAGTTCTGGGACTGTCGTATTCTTAAAAAAAGATTTGAAGCGATTAGGCCTGAAGGATCATCACAAGCGAGAATATGACTTGTTCGATTCTTTCTACTTCAGTAGTCCTAATTAAGAGGTACGAACGAAATTGAAATCCAAGGGAAGGATCTCAGAGTAGGAATCTATTTGCAGATCAAAATAATAGACCTGGATTGATTAGTATCCATTTCCTTGGCCAAAACAGGGTCAGATAGAATGTCTGTTTCTAAAGGAAATAGGTGAAAAGTCCAAAGGTGAAGTGAATCCATTTTTATTTCTATGTGACAATCACACATGACTAGTTCTGCCATTGGAATAATTACCAAACTGTCAATGACGAGCCAACATAATCGTCATAATAACTGCTTGTGCCGAGTAAGTAATTGAACGAAGGCCATATTTCTAGTGGTCAAGGAGAGATTCTTACGATGTATTTTGAACTGATAACCGATTAGCAGTAAACTAATGATTCACAAAAAACTAATCGAAAAAAACAATCAAATTTCTCTTCCTCACAAATGGGTTTTCATTGGATACTGAAGGTCTCAATTCGCAAACAACCAGATGCTAAAGCAGTCATTTTCAAACTGCCTTTAATTAAACTCGGATATTTTTTCAAAAACGCTGCTGTATTAGAGAAATGAAGAAGGAGCCGTTGAGTTTTGAGGCAGAGAAAAAACGAGGCAACAGGTTAAACAAACAAATGAGTAGCCTTTGTAGTGAGAGTTCGAGTGTGACTCTTAGTGTTGTGCCGGGAGAGACGCAAACTCACCGTTTCAAGGTTTTTTTCTCCTCGGGAACATCCCATTCCAAGGCAAATTTTTGGCATATTTTCTCAAGTTAAGAGTGGTCACTTTACAGTAGGCTATGAGTAGATGTGAAATTCTCGGTTAAAGGCAGTTTTAATGCCATTTGGTTTAATGAAAGCAACATCGGTTTAGTCCTGTTCTAGAAAATCTATTTGAAAATAAAATACTGAAAATGACCTGACTTTTTTTTTCTATTTTGCGTCTGCCTTCTTTCCTCATCCTTTATCGATGCATGTGTGCAAGTATTTAAGGAAAGTGTCCAATAATAGTGAGCTGGAAAATAACTATTTTTTAAGTATATCGCTCAGAAATACTCCTTTTACCTGGCTTCTTATACCCAGACGTTTCTTTGATTTGAAATGATTGAACGGGACTATTCCGACAGCTCATGACTGGCTACCTCATATCCAGCTCGTCTTGCACTACCAGGACATGTCAACCCACATATGATGGCTAAAAGTGTTCTAGAATTGCTTAGCAATGTACTTTTCCAATCTTTATTAATACTTCTGGTTGAAATTTCATTTGATCCAATCGCGATTTATGAACCTAACTTCATTGGATTCCAAAAACCTCATATGGTAAACTTTTTCCTCATGGCAATAAACTAAAGCTCTGCTTTATCCTTTATGGTGTTACTGTTGGTATGAATAGTTGATCCACCTCATAGGTTCTTAACTGTTTCCTTATTGCTAGTCGCCTAACTCTAGTCATTCGGAAAAGGTATGGATATTGTAAGAAATTTCAGTGCGTATGTGGGAATTCAAGGAATCGCCGACATTGCTGATTAACTTTCGAGGTATAGAGGCAATTGACATGAGGCGGGAATTCATCATCAATGAGTCAGCAATTTAGTAACAATAAACTGGGGTATCAATCTTTCAAAATCTCGAAGTGAAAGTATCACTCCTGACTTTCGTTCCCCTTCCACTCCACACAGTCACAGAAGCCCCTTTTGTTGTTTGGCCTTTTTAAACTGGCAAAATTCTGGGTTGAAATGTCCCTGTTTGAGCCACATGAGAGTTGGTGGTTGGCCCAGAAGCGGAGTAGAAGTTATATCTCATCGCGGTGATTAATTTAATTTATGAACAATTGACGGGAGGACTGATTTTAGTCACTTGGTCCTTCACACTAGCGGTATCCACAAGTTTGTTTATGGTTTGAAGAAAGGGCTTCTTGTCATTATGGGAATGGCGAGAGAATAGTGGGAAGTCAACACTTCGAATAGGGAGAATCTCATTTATATCTGATTTAGCAATTTCGCTCTAGGATTTATGCTCAATGCGATCTCTCTCCAAGATCCTTTTCTTTCGGGATCATTCGTTTTAGAAATGTTGACATAGTCTGTTCATTTTGGTGTCTATCATTGAAACTCTCTCTTTGATATTTTTCGTGGTGCACTCACATTTAATTCTGGTAGAATTTGATTTTCACTTCTTAATGATGCCACAGCCGTGGTAGGTCTATGAAGAAACAACGCGACTTCAACTGACGGAGTGAATTTGCATTTCCAATACCCCTGTACTTACACGATGAAGGTCATATTCTGCCAGCACTCATGCGAGCTGATGATCACAATCAAGTAGGTTTGACTTACTTGAATCACCCATCCATACAAGAATAAACGCTATTTATCTAATGCTAAAGCCTAAAAACTTATTTAAAGGAATTCAAGTCATTCAAAGTTCAATAACATGGAGAAAGGTTCAATTTAATCATTTTTTTTCTTTACATCATTTTTTCTTACAGATGGGCTATTTTGTTTACTCTCGTTGACATTTCGATCTCTTAGGTGCTTCATAGATTGCAATGGGGGAATTTTGCGCAAACGCCTTTTTTTGATCTGATTATTTCTCTGGTGACCGTTCATTTCCTACCTCTTGAGGTTAATGGCAGTGGTTAGCAATGAAATGCACTAATTTTGTGGTTCCTGGTTCATGTCCTCTAGATCCCCTGGCACTTGTAAGGCAAGGACTTAACAGTCTGAACCACTGTCCACTCGTTGTGAGAAGGCATTTCGTGGTTGTTCTGGCTAAACCAACGCCTCTGAAAATAACGGGAAGAAGCAGATACTCGTTTCTGTACTTCACCTGAACCAAAATGAAATTTTGTAATGAAAGACGAGAATGAAAATTTCCCTCTCTGCATATTTCAACAAGCAAAAGTCCTAAATTCTCATTCAATTATTAACTATGTATGCTAGATTTAATCATCAGGAGGATCCGACCGCATCTGCTCCATACTTATTTTGCCACACAAGAATCTTAGAGGTTGAGCTCTGAGACTCGGTATTGGAAGGACAGAACAATGTAATGAATCCTTCAATAAGCTTGTGGCTGACAGATCTAGACTGCATATCAAACGCATTTCCATTATGTAGAATTCGTAATGAGATTTCTAAGCACTGGTCATTAAAACCTTAGTTATAAATTGGTTGGGCCAACAAAAGTTAAGAAATTGAGCTTGGAATGATGAGTCAGATTATAAGCTCTTAATAATCTCCTATTCCTGAATGACTTAAAATTTTGATAGCAACCTCAGGCAATTTCAATAAAACCTTTATTTGAGCAGTCCAAACATCATGGCCAAAGGTGCACTTTTGTCCCTTTTACTTACGCTCTCTACTTTTCTTACCGGGACAAGAGATTTCTCATAGATAGAGAATGAGCCCTCATTTGAGGCTTGCCATAATTAAGACGAGATGAGTCGCCAGATTTTTATAAAAAAGAATTCTAGAAATTACCGCCCCTCAAACCACGCCCCGCTTAACATGAAGTAAGCACTGTAGAATAACTACCACAAAAAAGTTAATATATTATCACCAGATAATATGTATTTTGTGTTTTTTTTTTTGGTGAGGAAGACGCGATCGCAGAGATTGAAGGCATTAACCCAAGCATCCATGCGATTTTGTCTAAGGAACAATCATGGTATGGTCTTAAAATTTTCCTACTGTGTAAGATTTTCTCTCTGTGCTAGCCAAATTACAATAAGTGGACATTATCATGCATATTAAAAGTTTTGATCATTCAATTGCAGACTCAAGTTTATGTTAATTTTTGAAAAAGTATCCAAACTTCCCAAATTATGGCCAGTCTTAACAACCTTCCTTCGGCCACTCAATAAACAGACAAAGGCTGTTATGCAAAATTTCTTTCACAAATCTAATCCGATTTCACTCTTTTGGTCAAAGCAGCGAATAAATATTCTTTGAATTAACTCAACCAAAAGTTCATTCCATGAAATTTTATTTTCTGATCAACACTTCATAAATATTCCATCATTTCTTCGTCTAGATCTAAAATCTCACAATTGTCTGTTGTCTATTCTTTGGTTTACTGCTTCTCTAATTGAAAATCATGCCCTTTTGAATGACTTATCTTCCGCTGAATTTGGCAGGTTGAATGCCTAACAATGACCTTTGATGCACTGAGTTATAAATAGAATTTTTTAAAAACGTCGTAGCTCATTCATTGTTACCTTACTATGAAAATGAAAGTGAGCGCTTATGTTAGTGGTACGACTTAAAAGAAAAGGGGTAAAGATGACTAAACGGAGACCTCTGCAAAGTAAATTTCAGCTCGTTTCACTGGTCGTTTGACTTGAACAAAGCGAACTTACAATTCGAAGTCTTCGTTTGAGCTTAGGCCTTCAGACCAATAAATATCTTTGAAGCCCAGTAAAAGAAAAATCATCCAGGATTTGGCTGAACGGGAGTCGAGAGGCCATCTTAGTTGACTACTGTCTAACCATTTTAAGCTTTTTTCCCAGTTAATGTTTCTGAGTACTGGAGAATATGGCTAAGGGGAGTGCAAGTTTGATCAGCCAGCCAGAGGCTTCCATCTGAGTTTAAGGTTAGATTTAAATGTTAATTGTACGTCTCACTGCCATGAAAAAGGTCTTTAGTCATGTACTGAAGGGATAGGTCATCACGTTCACCTTGTTAGTCTATGTTTGAGGCTAGAGGAAGGGAGATCTAACCACTAAGGCACTATCCACTCTTTACCAGAAGAGTTCGGATTCTCAGTCTTCCTGTTTAGAAGCGCTGCCCGACGCTGGGCAGCACACCGCCATGGGCGATGTTAGCACAGCCCAGTAGTTTGTTCAACGCCTTGTAGTTACGATTGGCTAGATGCAGACGAGGCAGAGTGATATCCATTTTTTGTCATGTACCAAATCAAGCACATCGGCTGCGAGATACTCGAGGTGGTTCATTCAACCTTTCTTAAAAGGACCTATCTGGGAATTTACAGAGCTAGGAGGGAACAGTAAAGAATAGAGGTGAATATCCACTTACATTTTCTTTATTCAGCAGTTCATTTTCTTATGGACTGCCTTTTAAGTGACTCTTGTTGGTCAAGGCTCAAAACCACTTTTCCTAGTTGGAGTCAGGAATGACAGTTTTGAATGTGTCATTGTAAGTATTCCCAAACTTTGTAGGTTTTAAAACAGCTCTCCTATCGACACGCGAGGAATTTGTTTCTTATCGAGTTTAAATTATTTCTTTTGTATTATTTATCTTGGCGAAGTCACTTGAGCAAATTATTTTGTCAAAGCATAACCGCTGCTTGTAACAGTGCATATCTGACATGAACGAGGTTCGTTCAGTACAATCTGCCGTTGAAACATCGTCTAATCAAGCATACACTTGAGCTCCGCGAATATGACCGTTTGTACTTAAGAAAATAGTTGTTTTGAGTG
Source organism: Moniezia expansa (assembly GCA_019097775.1). Taxonomy (NCBI): domain Eukaryota; kingdom Metazoa; phylum Platyhelminthes; class Cestoda; order Cyclophyllidea; family Anoplocephalidae; genus Moniezia; species Moniezia expansa. Next base: position 1,183,739 of record JADFDV010000062.1, on the reverse strand, counting down.
AGATTCAGATTTAAAAAATGCACCTCTCTGTTGATTGCTGAGATCGGAAAAGTTGATCAGATCGTTATATTTAACTAAAATTTATACCAACATGAATTGCATTTAATACATTCGCTTTGTTCAATTATTAGTTTGAAAAGTGAGCCTTAGCATCTGTTATTGGAAGACTTATCGAAAACCCTAGTCGGAAATAGAGATTTGACTAAGTAAGGCGAATTTGTTGCCTTATCACTTTGCAAACAGGTCATTGTTAATATGCCACTAATTATGTAAACAATCAGGTACGTCAGAACGGTTTAGTATTGTTCCCAGTTTTTCTTTGAAAACTGATCTGTTTATTAGATGGCAAAGACATTATTGTTAGATTCGTATTTATCAAATGCTGCCTTACTGAAGCTGGTAAGTCTGTCTGAGTCTAACTCCCATTTCGTGAGTCCTGACAAGGGATCAGTTTGAAGCTGCATGCCTGACCCCCGAATCGGCCAACGAATACCATGATTGTAAATAACAAGTTATTAAGTCTGTCCCATTGAATAGTAAACATTTTCACATGAAATACTTATTTTAATTCTCAAGAGCCCTTTAAGTGGGAATTGCTGGCTTGTTTTCTCAAGCAATATGTAAGTGGTATAAATGCAGAAATCTTAAGATCGTTTAAAAACACTTAAGATGATCACCTTCATATGCAACCAGGTATTGGACTTACGTAACTCAATGATGATTCAAATAGACATCTCTCTTCACCACCAAAATTTGATTTCCACCTTGTTGGTGATGCCAGTTGGCATTCCCATAATTTAATGGAAAAGAGCGACCACTCTGCTAAGAGAGAAGAATGAAATGCGCCAAAGAGGGAACATAACCGAGAAAAAAAAAGAAATAAATACCTTTACTTGTCAGGTGGAAAGATATTTTAGGGGCAAAGGTATCATAATTTTGTTGAGAAAACACTTGAATAACACTTGTTCCAACATCTTAGAGGATAAAAACTGACTGTTGGGCAGCAAGGTTGATTGGAAATATTACTTCTTAAGGGAAAATTTAGACATGCGATTCATTTGCTTTCTTCAACTCGTATTACTCTTATAAGCATTATTATTCCTCCTAGATAAATGATCAGTTATCTAATATAACAATCAAGATCTAATACACAAATATACTGGATAATAAGACTGAACAAACTCAGTCACTTGAAAACGAATTTTCTTTTACTGCAATACTTCTGCAAATTCTCTCGGCACTGTCCGAAAATACAACAGTCACTTCACCTGAAGCCCGTGTCGAGTCCTGCCGAAGTACAGACCGCCATCTAATACTGAAGGCTTTCCACCTTATCTCATCCTCTGGCCTAAATCAGGTCCGCAGCTCTCATTAGTCGCCAATAACAGTGAGAGTTAAGGTTCTAATTCCTGCTAGCACCGCTTTCGCTAATGTTTTCAGACCCCATATCCACCTCCTGGACTTCTAATGCTATTAGATTAGATAGGTATATTTTTATAATTAAGAAGAGCTGTCTCAGCAAGATAGTTATGAATAATTTGTTACAAGTAATGCGAGCATAGGCCAATTCTCCCAGTTTTCTAAATTAAGCTCATACAAGAAGATTTACGATTTCTCAACTTTCCTTCGAAATTTCTGCTTGGAAAATATTTGCGTCCAGCCAATATTTCAACAAAAATTATTTGCCTGTGTGTATGTTGCTTGTAAATCCTTCTCTTGAAGTTTAATAACTTTGAGGACTTGATTTTTGTAAAGACTAGACAGGGAAATAGATTATGTAGGGTGTAGATGGACCCTTTTAAGTAAAAACTTCTCATTACGAAATTAAGCCACCAATCTATTGAGATTTGAAATTGACTCTCTGTACTCCAATGAACGACCGCTAATTCAAGAGCTGGAATATTTGCTCACTAATACTAACTGTACAGGCGTCTGACGTTTGACGCAAGTCTGAAAGATATAGGTTTTCATTAGCAAACCAAAAAAGTAGGATCTGAGGTATACATTTTTTCAATTTACTCTGAAAGTCAACTAAGCTTTTACGAAAAGCTTTCGAAGGGCATAGGCAATCTCTAGAATAGTTGCCTTTTGTTGGCAGATACCGAGAGCGGGCTTGTCGACACGGATTGGTGGCCCGATTGATGTCTCACCCCTTTAAAACACACAATGTATGGGCTAATTTAACTTCAAAAGCCATTTACCTACTGCGGCTTTCTGGTCATCACCATGAAAACTCTTTGTAGATTTTGCAGACCAACGCAAGGCGGTTAACTTCCAGGATATCATGAGTGGATTTTTAGTTGAATTGAAATGGCAAATTGTAGTGTCCGCTGTCGATCTAAAATTTTGTTTTCAGTTTAGATTAGTTTTGTGTTATGCACTTCATTTATAATTGCAGAATTTACTCCAAGTTTGGAAAGGATTTATAGCCGATTTCGATAAACAGTTAGCTGTGAATTAAGCTTAGAATAGTAAATAGCAGTGATTAAGTTCGCATGAAACTCGCTAATATATGCCTTCAACCAAAGATTTGTTGACTGCATTTTAGTAAATTGCTCCATGTACCTTCAATGTGAGCTATCCCTTTAAGAACTTCGCTGATGTTAATAAGTCTGTCTGAGACGATGCCCATTCCTCTCCTGAGATGAGATGAGAGATTGTTCTACCAGCTCATACTCACCATGCACTCTGATGATCATTTTTAGGCCAACTTATTGTCTTCATGCCAGTGCGAACTTTAACCACCTACTTGAATATGACCCATGACAGGGATGCATGTTCTAACGATATTTTGAATGGTAGCCTATCGGTTTTGAATGTATTTATTTACTCGGACAACACCTTTCTGAGTTGAACTGCAGCAAAACAAGACGAAAGATGGTGCACCACCTGGTAACGGCTATAACAAATAGTTTTAACCAAGCGATTACTTAAAACTCCAACATTGGCCTAGTTGGTTATAAAAAAACAATAACACTATCTTGATAATCGGTTTAATCCGATCTTTGAACAATACACTGCATTTGAAAAAGTTCTAAGCGTAGATATGGATCGCTTTCACGTTGTCCGATCAAGATTATGAATCTGAATATCATTGTTGTTAGTCGCATCCTTAGTAAATTGAATATATCGGGATTTGATCGGAGTTCTTAGCCTAGCGATCGTCACAAACACTTCATTTCACGCATTTCTAGTCGCCAAACGCCTTTTTCTCGCACAACCTCGATTTCGGGGCCATATTAAAGCATTATTTAGCGCTTGAACTTCTCTTATTTGAAGACGTTATTTCCTCTGGTTTCTTCGTCAGCCAGTGAAATTATTTCAGGATCATGTCCTGAAATTTTTAACAAATTCATTAATTATGTTAATTGATGTTTTTCTTCGAAGTGTAACATTCATTTGATGGTTGGGACACGTATCCAAACAGACGTATTTATTGGATATCAGAAGGCGAAAACAAGATTGATCTTTCCAGCACTAAATCAGCACAAGTCCTTATAAAAGTTGGTTATCATGTTTGCCAAAAAAAAAAAACTAGTGGGAACTGGACTGTCAACATCTAAGGGTCAAACGGTGAGCCTGTTTTTGGAGAGTGCGCGGAAAAACAATGTGTTTGCCACGCCCTTGGGTAGTATCATTAAAGAATGCGTCATGTTCTGCGGAAACGTGGTTATTTTGGATGATTCACCGAAAATAAAAGACAAATATAAAATAGTGCTGATTCAATTAAGCACCCTCTTTACATCATTAACTTTTGTGACTACAATGAAGTTGTCAAAGTGCGGGCTGATGTCACCTTACGTATTATTTTAGGCCAATCAGAGTAGGACAATTCTTTAGTCACGTGAGGTCAATAATCTGGCCGAGGAACTAAACCGAGGAGAATTTTATAGTAAAAGAGGAGTTACAGCCCGCCACTCACAAAGGTTTTGAAGGTCACTTCAGAATGGGATATCTTACGAATATTTCACGTCCGTAGATTGACGGATGTTAGCCAAAGGAGAGGCCATCGCAAGGGGATGCAACTCAACCTTCCAGGGCCCTTTTGTTAGGGTGGTACAAATCAGAAGACAAAAGGAACGTACCACCAAATGAAAGATACTCAAGTATGTGATGCCCACAAGATCCTCGCAATCCAATTGGGAAACTTTTGAAACCATTTAAAATCCCTACCCAAAAGACTGACCTTTATGTCTTTATATAAGATATAGAAATTTGAGCGACAATCAACAGAATTGTCGTTCCAAAGGAAGAACTTAGAGAAACTATCCAAAAACGACTGGTTGTTACCCATTCAACCGTTGGAAATCGGTAGGTAGGCTTTGCGACTTGATGAATTATCTGATTAAGCAGTAACCATAATCGCTATCCTTAATTTAAACAATCTGTCCTTTAATGTACTGAAATAATGTCATTGATAAATCTGAATGCCTTCAGTATATCCGCTTTTATGTTATATACGACTGATTTTAGAAGCGTAACATGTGAAAGGCAAAACTTGAGCCATAAGGGCTTATTTTATTTGCATGAAACATTGAAGCTTCATTAAATGATAGAGGCCTTTAATGGAAATGTCATTGGCCCATTTTCAAGTAGACCATTTCTGGGACCTGGAGGTCGACCGATTAACCATTTGACCTTCGAAAACTAGTTGGGGCAAAGTCTACTTGCAATAATCCAGGGTCAATGTTCAGACAATTTTCTTGACCCCGAAGAAGTTCATTATTCATGTTAATGTTGCATTAATTACTATGTTAATTCATTTGGTCTTTCGACCCTTAATTTATAAACTTGACCCATTTTAGCTCCGAAATCCGCAAAAAGACTTCACATTTGGAACAGTTCGAGGAAGTTCGGTTGATATGTATTTCAAAAGCCAGGTGGAGCTCGACACAGTTTATCGAACAATGGAAGGATGCAACGTAGACTCTGTCGAAGAGGGTGTGCAGGTTCGTAGTTCTCCTTTCTGATGCGATTCCTCCTATTTCATTTAGACTTTTTTTTATTTCCCAGCATTTGGACTCCATAAATGGTAGCGTAGATCTAAGTCGGGTAGCAGCTAAATATTCAGAAGTTTTGAAAAATTGGAAATATATAAAACAGAAAATGGTTCATATGAGTCACCACTTATTGAAGGAAGAAATTGCTCTCGTAAATGAAGTGGAAGGTCTTGAAGGACCCTCCCGGATGAATAAGATAGACATCCGGAAAGCGGTCAATATTCCTTCAGTGGGCGGGAAGGAGTAGGGGATTGATGGTAATATACAATATTTTCTTAAATATATTGTGATTGAAAGATAAAATACGCCACTAATTTTTATCGTTTAATCTATTACTGGTTTATAGGCTGTAAAACAGGGGACCTTGAAAGCCTTTATTTGGGATTCCGCGCGTCTCAATTACGAGGCCTCAAGGGACTGCGATTTGGTTACCACCGGTGATGTATTTGGTCGAGTGGGTTATGGATTAGCCATGAAGAAAGGAAATCCTTGGATCTACGAGATATCCCAAGCTGTTCTCAGCTTTCACGAACGTGAGTACAAACCCTAAAGAGGCAGTGATTGGGTATCGGAAAATTTTTAAGGCCAAAATAATTAGTACATGAACTCAAATCGTTCATTTAGTACATGTACTTTTGGCAGCGAATTGAAATTTTAAAGGATCGTTTTCAGCTCTATCCTTATGTAATTCAGTAATTAACAATTCCTTACCTTCATTGCGTATTTTAAGTTGACTTAAATACAATTACGATTTCATGTGGCTCTGAATTAGGCGTTGTAGTAACTATGATTTGTTTTTTATCATTAGCTAATTTTGTTAGACTCACATTGATGCCGTTTTTTTGAAGAAATTCATTTAGCATCTTGAATTAGAAAGCTGTATTGCTTTTAGGTTGTGCCCAAAGTACTTCAACTCCACAGAAGACAGACGAAGCCATGAGGCTTAAAAACAGAAGCACCTTAAAAGTAACGAAAACTCTTAGTTCATAACATATAAACGGAAGGTCTTAGATGTGTATGTATTGAAAATCAGCCTCTGAGAATCGGCACACACATTTTATTTTAATTTTATAATTGTTAAGTAGGTGCTCTGCAATTTTTACCTGTTGTATTTGTCCGATGTTTTGTCGGGCTTCCATTATAGTCAGCAAAACTTAATCTCAACGCCATTTTTTTCTACTTATACGGCAATCGAAGCCCATGAAACCTCCAGTGTACTAAATAGTATTCAGTATGCTCTAGTATTTTTATGAGATTTGGCCTTTTGACATATATGGGTTTAACGAGAGCTAATTGACAAACAAAGTTAATCGAATGCCGAGAACCTTACATAAGCTGATCTTGAATGGTTTTCTGATAAACGTCCAATGGAATACCATCGAATGCAAAGGCTCAAATGGAAGCAGTGCTTACTCATGCACAAAAACGAAATTCCGGTGTAATGAATAGCACAGGTTGGAATCAAAATACACCTTAATCTCTAGGTAGGCAGGATTTATTGCAGCCTTTCGCCCAAGAGACCCCCATATCACTGCCTTATTTCATCCTAGGGAAAGCACTGAGGCACGATTGGTCTACCTTAATCGATTCGCCTAATAATGGCACGAAAAAATAGACGCATGATCATGAGCTCGAAACATAGGGAAATGGATTCTCACAATGAAAATCTAGAACACAAACTCTAAATTTCGCAATTTTTCTATTCCAAGTACTCGCGAAATAGAAAGCTATACATTTTCCTTTCAATCAATGTCTACATTTACGGGCTTGTAACGATTTAAATTTTCTAACTAACCTGCTACCATGCGATTTAAACGGCTGGTTGCAAAACGAAGTTGTATTCTTCCTCACTGAGTGGTGAGCAAGCACAGACCTAATAATTGAATCTCAAAGATACTACTAAAAAGACATGGACTATATTGTTCCAGTATACTTCCACTTGACCTAGGTTTTAATGAGCTACAATTGAAAAAAAAAGCCGTTTAACTTGTGTACTGTTTGCTTGGCCGGATTCAGTACGACTTATCACTGAAAAATTACAATCTCTTCAGTTACAATCACGCACTAATAGTGTATGAGATCCACGTCATTTGACAAGGAAAACAAGCTAAATTTATTCTAGACCAGACAATTCAATGGTACAAATGCAGTTTTTCAATAAAAATGCGCTGTGGAAGACTCCAGTACCGGTAAAAACTGAAACTTACTGTTATGTCAAAGAGGGCAGATATTTCTATGGATAAAGTTGACAGTCTTCCTCCAACGATACTCTGTTATGAAATTCGTGTGAATAAGGTGCCAGGATATCTCTAAAAATATCCCAGTGCGTGTTTCGAGGGAAGCCGCCATCAAATCTCGTTCATTAATTTATTTTTCTCACAATAAATATGCGAATCGATCTTCAACGGAAAAAGTGCCATGGTTGAAGGACCAATCACAAGCTCCGAATCTTACGATTTTTGTGAATTTTTCAAACTCGGTAAGCACCGAGTATGGAAAGAGCAAAAAATTGCCTTCCATGCGGAAGGCGACTACTAAATTAAACTTCCTCTTCGATACAATTCATGACACCTCCCTTCAAAAGTCATATAAATTATCCATATATCTGATTGTTTTTTTGCTACGGTTAGCAGATTTTTCTGATCTGAATAGTTTCCAGACCAAAGTTCGGCCAGTCATAAATACTCAAATAGTGACCTCTAATCACTTCAGAATAGTGTCTTCAAAACTTTTGATAACCACTTTAGGCGGATTTATGGAACAACTGGATGCCCAATGGATCTTCAACTCTGGCGAGAATGAAAAGTGTGCTAAGACGGAATCCAGCCCAGCCACTCTTGAGCTAACTAACATGGCCGGAGTTTTTATCATGGTTGCCGTAGGGATTGTAGCTGGATTGGTACTACTTCTGGTGGAAATTGCTTGTAGTCGACGCAAGAATGTCCGCACTCGACAAATCGCTTGCGCTATGGGAACCAGTAACAAGTGGAGAAAGAAGATCGAGGTAAAATCTCCTACTGCAATACAAAATTCCTGGTTCAATTATTTGATCGGGAAGCCTCAAGCAGTTTAGAAAAATAAACTTCCCACGAAGACGCACATCGCTCAAACCACGAATCAATCCAATAAATAAGTAAAAATGAGAAGGAATTAAAATAACAATTCTCGGCCTTATGTGCATAAATGCTTCCAAACTATTGTTTACTGATTGAAAAAGTGTAAGGAAGGAGATCAACTTTATACATCTCGTATCAAATCAGTCAGAATCTAATATTTTCTTCTATAATCAGGAAAAGATTACTCCGACAGACAATTTGCGTGCTGTTTCAGCATCAATACTAATGTTTTTGATGTTCTTCAATTATTGTAGATGAATTGTGTGTGTGTGCCAGGGTAAACTACCATTATTTCAGCATAAAATAAGCTCAGGTAGGCATTACTGAGGGAATTTTCAACATTAGGCTCTTATTAAGTGTGCTAAGGTGGTTTGAAGTAATTAGAGCTTGATGGTTTGCTGATTCAGGTTTTATATGTCTACTTCTCTGCCCATCTTGCTTATTCGGCAATAGCTCCAACAAATTAATTATTTTCTGATGTTATTATGCTGTTATGATATTCTGTCTGTAGAAAAAGCGGAAAAATCCAACTCCAAGAAATATGGAAATATCTGCCGCTCCCATCTTCGTTGATGGGTGTTCAAAACCAATAAAAGCTGGGCCTCTTCCTATGACATCGGAAACCTTTTGTGCAGATTATCAATTGCCAAAAACAGTTCAAAAATCACCTGTGAAAACTTTTGATGTTAATAATTTGGTTTATCAACAGCTAACAGAAAATGCCTCAACCAAATTGCGTATGATGAAGGCGGCTGGACCAACAAGAACGACTTTTGTCAATAAATCAATCAAGAGTCTTCAAATCTAGAGGTGAATATTTGGTTATCTGTTTTAGTGTCCTTTTGCTTTGTTTGTGTTGTTGCTTGCACTTGAACATTTGCTTTAAAGCATTAACAGATAGTCTCATCTCAGTGTCAAGTCCATAAATTCATTTATAGAATATACCGTTTGTAAGAGTGACCTTCTCATTAACTTCGAAAAACTTTTAATTTTATATCAACTTCAATGAGCATCGCAACTATAAAATTTTCGCAAGTTAGACGATAAGTCTTCCTGTTTTATTACCTGCAAGATTTACCTATAGAAAATCATCCCGGATTCGGGTTTAACTGCATCATCTTATTTATGATGACTTTGCCATAATATCAGGTAGACATAAAGGTAATGGGCAGCCTTAAGAAGCTCTGTAAAATCCCCACTACAGCAGTCACTACAGGTTTCACCAAATGGTCATGTTATATTGGTCAGAAGTTCCGTAAAAATTTTAGGCACCATCGTGACTAGATTGAAAATCAAAGGCTTAAACAAAGGTATGAGATTTTTAGGCTGAATTTCGATTATTAAACCCTTGGACATGCACTATAAGACTGTACATAAGATAAGTACTAAAATGGACTAAGTAAAATTCATCCCTAAAATTAATGTCTTATTGTAGAAAATGGTTCTGGGACAAAATTTGACATCTTCATAGACGATGCCTCTACTGATTTCGCTTGCTGGAAATATTTGTTGAGATAAAATCCAACCATATCAAAAGCGTTTTCCCTTCTATGAACTAGCATACGAAGTCTAAGGATAAAATTTAGCACAAACCAATAAAAAATTGCGATATAATTTCTGGGTGTTTCATTGTAAAGCATTGTTTGACAAGGTAAGCCTGTATCTCAGCTCCTGCAGTTTATATCATAAGTGTCTAATGGCATGAAAGAATCAGCAAGTGTAAATGTAAGTGAAAAACTGCGTTAAAATATCATAGGTCAAGGATCTGTATTAGACTTGATATAAAATTATTTATTGGCTCAAAAAAACCTTAAAAGAAAACTAAAAGTACAATTCGAAAATGCTTAAATTCAATGAGCTTAAAAATAGATTGTGATATTTGTAAAAAAGAAATTAATGACAATTATTGAGTTGTTTGTTTGTTTATCTGAACCAACTTTCATTCAGTTTTCACCGTTATCCGCATAACTCAGTTTTCGCCTGGTGTGATGTTGCGGAGGTCGCTCGTTCAACTCTTCCAAAGGAGGTTTTTCGCTTCCGAAATTCATTCTTATGGAATTGGCGTAATAAGAAACCCAGCTACCAATAAGGTCTTAATTAGGTTTATCTTGTATTTAGTTATGAAATGGGTCCATTTTTCGATTAGCTTCTTTAATTTTTTTAAGGGAACCGCTTTCACCCTTCGTGAGCGTCAGTTGCTCGGAATTCATGGTCTCCTCCCACCCGCAGTTTCTGATCTCGATTCTCAAGCCAAAAAGATGATTAATAACTTAAAGCGTCTTGAAGATAATCTTCAACGTTATATTTTCTTGATCGGCTTGCAAGATCGTAACGAAAGGCTTTTCTATAAAGTAAATTGCTTCTGTGATTATCCCTTTTGTCATATCATTTTGTTCTATTTGGGCTTTTTTATCGTCTTATAGGTTGTGACGGAACACACTGAATACTGCATGCCCCTCATTTATACCCCCACTGTCGGTTTAGCGTGTCAAAGATATGGTCTCGTTTTCCGTAGACCTAGGTTTGTCGCGCCATTCTTTCATGATTCATTTTTTGTCCTTCAGCAAATGATGTTTCGCTTCCACCAATTGATCTTCGTGGATTACTTACATATCTATTTTTTATGTTAGGGGCCTGTATATTACCGTCCACGATCGGTATAACATCGATGATATTCTGCAAAATTGGCCTGAAAAGATTGTTCGCGTAAGTTTGATTTTGGATTTAGATCCTGGTAGCATGTGTATGGCTTTCGCTTAGCTTTGTCATTATTGGCGCTTCTATCCATTCAAAGTGCCTTACTTTGTATGCTGTACCACCAAAAGTATTCCTATTCATTCATGTAAAGCCCCTAGTGAATCCTCTACTTAGCCGGTGTTGAAAGTACTTTACTAATCCAGTGTATTTCCCTGGAAGTTGATATGCGTTCACTTCCTTTCAGGCTATTGTTGTTACGGATGGTGAGCGAATTCTCGGTCTTGGTGATCTGGGTGCCTACGGAATGGGTATTCCAGTCGGCAAACTCTCATTATACTCTGCCCTGGCTGGTGTCAACCCTAGACACTGCCTTCCTATTGTTCTTGATGTCGGCACAGACAATCGGGAATTGATCAACGTGCGTTTAGCATCAGATTATCATCTTCTGAGTTGTTGCAACGTATATTGAAAGAATGCCATCTTTATCTTTCAGGACCCACTATACATGGGCATCGCCCACAAACGCATTCGTGATGATCGTTATGATGAACTCTTAGATAACTTCATGCGTGCTGTAGTCAAACGGTATGAACCGAACTCTGATCTCTCATTTTGATCAAAATTGGTCTAATTCGTTCTTTTTATCTCTGCAGCTATGGCAGGAATTGCCTGATCCAATTCGAGGACTTTGGTAATCAAAATGCTTTCCGCATTTTGGAGCGTTATCGCAATGATTACTGCACCTTCAATGACGATATTCAAGGTAAGTACTTGGACTATTTTGTCCTCTTTGTATATAACTCTACCAGCTCGTAAGTAGAGTTCTACTCACTTGCGAATTTGTACACGATCAGTCGGCCAACTTAAGTTTGTGCACTTTTACAGGTACCGCTTCGGTGACTGTCGCCGGTCTGATTGCCTCTGGCCGTCTCACCGGTCGTCGTCTTTGTGATGACACCTACCTTTTCGTCGGTGCTGGTGAGGTCAGCTATCTCTTCCGGTGCGCATATTTAACTATCCTATTCAGTTCCTACCTATTCCAATTTTTTTTCTTTTCAGGCTGCATCTGGTATTGCGCATCTTCTAAAGACTGCTATGGGTATGCACGGAATTCCTGAGGATGAGGCAATCAATAAAATCTATATGTTCGACAAGGATGGTCTTTTGGTCCAGGTAAGCGATTGTGCTCTCAGCCCATTGTGTTTCCTTTTTCCATACCTTATCAGTTGCTATTGCTTACTTGTCGGGTCGTCAGCTTTTTTGTTAGAAATAGAATAACATCACTCACCTGGTAGTTTTCAACTTTGTGGTTTTTCAAATTTTTTTTGCTTTGCTGCAGTCCTGAATGATTCGGTAATAGCTCTTCAATCATTAAATTGTTAATGAGATAAGGGCTTTGTGTACAACAAGAGTAACTGTTCCATGTGCTTTCAAATGATTTTAATTCGGTTCATTTTTATCCGATGGTATCTCAATCTGGTCATGATCATCTAAAATGGTCACCTCTTCTTTAATAGAGTCGCCCAGAGGGCAACATCGATAGCCACAATGGTACATTTGCCCGTACTGATCTAGAACCAATGAGGAACCTCGAAGAAATTGTGAAGAAAGTCAAGCCCACTGTTCTGATCGGTATGTTGTGTGCCACCAAGTCTCCTGGTATTCTCTACCCATCAGGCCAATTGATATGACTTATTCCCTACTCATCTTGCTTTGTTTTATTTATTAAATTAAGCCCGTAGTTACTTTTCATTGTATGCATTTCTCTGTGCTTCTTACTGCCTATTAACTTGCTTTAGTTAAATACCTTCAGGTAGGTTTAAGTCCAGTGAGAAATATACTGATGCTTTGAAATGTTGAAATGTGTGTTCACCGCGTTCGACAGGTGCTTCTGGCGTCGGTGGTCTCTTCACCCACCGTATCCTGCAACAGATGAAAAAGAACATCGATCGTCCAGTTATCTTCGCATTGAGCAATCCCACTGACAAGGCTGAATGCACTGCTGAGGCAGCATACAGCACAACTGGCGTAAGTGATGTAGCTTCACATTTACATTGCAGTGTTACGTTTCACTGCAATCATTATTCATGTAACGGTGCCTTCTATAAGGTCATTGTAATTTAAACATGAATAAGTCTTCATGTAAAAGCTCTTTTTTTCGTCAACTGTTTTCCATTGCCCCTGAACCTCCTGAAAGGCAGTTCAGCACGCTTCGAGAATACAGAGTTTTAAGCGTTTCTGAAGCTTATGCTTTTGCAATGCCTTAGTCTTTAGCACCGGGATTTCATTTTTAGGGCGCTTGTGTGTTCGCTAGTGGTTCTCCTTTCGGTGAAGTGACGGTTGATGTTGCCGGCCAACGCAAAACCTTCAGGCCGGGGCAGTGCAACAACTCCTACATCTTCCCTGGTGTTGGTCTCGCTGTCACCGCGTGTAAACTACGTCCTGTCCCCGACGAATGTTTCGCCGTCGCTGCTGCTGTGAGTGTTTATTTGAGATGTATAATAATGAAATCGAAGCGTACCTCTGATTTAATTGGATCCCCCGACGTGCTGATTCGAGGATTTACTCGCTCCATCATATTGTGAGACCTCTATGCAGTAATGTGATGTTTTATAAGCTTAAATTTTAGATCTCTCATTTATAAAGGTTGGTTATAGCAAGAAGGAGTCTTTTGGTGTTCCGTAGCAGACGCTGGACGCATAACGAAAAGTTCGCTTTTTTTCAGTGTTTGGCTGAACAAGTAACCGAGACAGATTTGAACTTGGGTCGTGTATTTCCACCGCTCTCGCAAATTCGTGCGGTGTCGTTGGCAATCGCTCACAAGGTTTCCGAGTTTGCCTATGAGGAGAACGTGGCACACTACATGCCAAAGCCTGAAAATCTGGTCTCCTACTTACAAAGCCGCATGTACGTGCCAACATACGACGATGCTCTGCCGAATTACTGCGAATGGCCTGAAGAAGCTCTTCGGAGACCTCGCGAATAAGCTCGGCCTCACACGCGCTCATCTGGTTATACAATCAAACACTTGACTCCCTTACTGCCTCCGTTAGCGTTAATTTATTCTCCTCTCCCTTTCTCCATCTCATCCCTCTCCCCGGTTCAGTAGTATTTGTTAAGTAATTGACGGTCCATTTCACATTGCTCTGTTGGTTGTTTACTTTCTGAAAGGTGTTCAAAAGGCTTCGGTCCTTTTTCATTTACCATGCCATATCACTATGCACTGGATCGGATGATCTCTTTGTAGCGAGGTGTTGATGCCTTTTATTTTTTGTTCTTATAGAACAAAACAGGGTTTCCTTGTATCCGTCACACACACTAGCAAGTTCTAACTTTCGTGAAATCGTCTTTTGAAGGGAGCCGTTTGGGTGGTCTTCATTCTAGCATACCGGATTCTTGCAGTTATTCATTTGTACTTCATTTGGATTAGCGTTAAATTAGTTAGGTTGGATGTTTCGCAGTGACTCAGGAATAAACGTGCCAGCTACGCTGTGGAGGTATTGGCACTAAACTAAGCTATGCGCGAACACGGTATCAAATGGGTGGGCTTTAGAACAGTCTTATTGGTGGAGCAACTTCGATACATGCAAGACAATAATTTGAATCAAAGTTGAAACTACGATTCAATCTATCAATGGAGGCGGGCAAAATTATTTGAGGTAGCCGTAATCTTTAACGCCATAAGTATGATTGTCAGGTGCGTGGCAGGTAGGTGCTTTATGCAGGTGCTTCAAGGTAGAAGTACTTTGTACCGAAACGTGAACATTACCGATGTGGATTATGATGCTCATAGCCAGTCCTCCACTTGGTCGTCGTCTCAGAGAGTGTTACAAGTTTTTAAATGTTATCTTATTCACATACTGGGGTGCTTTTTTGAGTCCGGGGGGGCTATATCAAACGTATTATGCGGAGACGAGAACAAGACAGGACAATCGCTGTCTCGAATAGCAACGAACCAAAGCAGAACCAAATAGCAAAGGAATGCGCTCAAGCACTGCTATGTAACAACACAGACTATGTTGATATGTGCAGATAATGGTGAAATGACCCAATGTTAAATACAAAATCCCTGTTACCCTGAGTGATGCAATTGCCCTTTCTGGATCTTCCAGATATTATAAAAGAAAAGAGCGTTATCTTTTTCAAATCTCCTGCAGTCACTTTCAAATCTCGACTAATGAGGATCGACTGCAATCTTTCTTGAAGGGTTTTCTCAATTGTCACCCCGACTCGTGTGACAGGTGTTAGAGGTGGAAATGCGTGGCAAACCACTGCTTGAGAAGCACGTTTTAGCAGTTTTAACCATGGTTCCAAAAAGCAATGGTAGCGGACGCTATTTCAAAATTAAAGCCAAAATATTAAATTTAATGGAAAGTCCCCAAGCGTCGCACATAGCTGTGTATTCAGTTTTGCTATGTGAGTCGTTTGTAGTCGAAAATTAGTTTCCACTGAGCATCACTTCCCGGACGACCGTCAAGACATTGCCACATATAAACTGAAGATCGGCTCTGTATTAATGACAGAAGCCCATTTACTTTTAGGATTTAGACTTGCTTATAGCAGCCGGAGCCGATTTCATTTATGGCATTGCCAACCTAATCAGAGATGGTGACAAAAAGAAAGCAGAAGTTTAGAATCTTTTCACATTCTACCCTGACCTGATCTTTAAGTGCCTGAAGCCACAGCTAGGATTCTAGGGCTTACGACATAAGATTAAGGAAGGTCTTCTGCACCATCAAAGGCTGAATGATTGAATGAATGAGTGAATGAATAAAATGAATGAGCGACCTTGTTAAGATCACGAGACAGTTGGTGGCTGTTCATATCCACTGTCGTTAGAAGAACTCGTTTTCCCTTAAATTTCGTCCTACAGCATCCTGCAGATTCTTCACCTATAAACTACGACGCGCAAACTCTCTAATTCACCACCTATTATCTTACAATCCCTCTGGTAGATTTAGGTTTTAGTCCGAAATCCCATTAACAAAGCCAGTCATTTTAACTTAAGCGAATGCGATTAACTTTCCGAAATGGTAGATTTTAACCGCTTTTATTTTTACTTCCAGTGGCCTATAACTTTGTTATAGGCGAATATTGTTGTGGTTGAGGACCCTTCAGGTACAGTCATATTCAACGAATTTGTCATGGCTTCCCATAACGCCTTCAATTTTGGCTTTGATTCTCTAGGCCAACAACACGTCGGTGTGACTCATATCGGTTGTAAACCAGCTTTTCTCTTTGTGTGAAATGGAAAAAAAGTCAAATTGTTCCAATTCTCGCTTGTCCTATATAATCAAATTGTGATGCCCTGCCTAAGATGATGCGTTGCACAAGGTACTCCATAGTATGTTCATTTTCCGTGAATATTAAAGTTGCTCTGATTGAAGTTTTCATATTTTTAAAATTTCTTTGAAATGACAGGGGCACTTAGAAAAAATTTAGGCTTTTGATTGACTCAGATCAATACCCTGGTGCATCTGCGATCAACCTTGAAGTGATCCAGGGGACAATGTTTCTTGGTCAGAATACCCCGGCCAAGACTATATCAGATTGGTGCACATTCATTTTGACCGACAAAGGGTTTGAAGTCTAAGCAAAACTGCTCTAAATACGCTTTTCACTGGCTTAAATAAAATTTTCATAAGTTCTGCCTAGTTTCAATAAAGGTATAAGCTGAACAAATCAATTTCTGTGCTAAATTCCATTTCAGATGGAGAGCACACGAGGACGGCGAAAATCATATAATGCGCGGTCTTGCTAATGGACATCGAGGGTTGCTTTGTGTTTAAGGTTGCAATCAAGTAACAGAGCAAAAAGCATACAGATATCACTTAGTGATAGAGGTCGTTTTTTTTCCACTTACATATTTACAGAATCGCATAACTATTCTTGTACGATACCAGACCTTTTCTATGGAAAATAGGCTGCTTTTTGTTGGTCCTCGAGAGTACTTTGTTGTCGCTGTTGATGACCTAATTAAAGTAAGGCTACGTTTATTTGCGACAGTTGTTGGCGTGAGTTCGGATTTTACAGCCTCTGTTTGGGGTAGTTATCGGTGCAAATTTGATATTTCAGGTCATTAGGACTATAAGCAAGCTCTTGAAATCAAGACCCCGAGAATTATTCGGCGTTAAAAACAATCCTTTATAAAAGTAGCTTAATTTAGCTCCAATCGTTGTGGGTATGAGTTTGAGCCGTTCCTCCCGATCACCTAATAAAATTGATAGTGGCAATCAGCTATAGTAGGGGATTTTTTAATAATTCCCACCGATTGGGCAAGTCCCAAGGCCGTCTTGGCGGGGGTGGGGGGGGGGGGGGAAACCAGAAGTATAAAGAGCTTGTACAGAGCGTAGAACAGTTGAAGTGACGTCGTCGGCTCCCAGATCCTTTCTCGGCATGGTTTCGCCGCGCAGTAACAGTTCACTATTTAATTACACGTCGATGTGGCACCTTGTCCATTCTCGACACTAAAAGTGTCTGTTTGGCCTTATCCAGGCATTCTTTTTCAGCAGGCGACCATTTGTGTGGGTAAGCGTTGTTTGCAACCTAGATAAATCAATTGAGTAGTTCATCCTGCTGGATATCCTTTTCTTCGTAATCGTTCTTTGTGCCTTACGCTCTGTCTTGTGACTCCATCGTGTTCAGCTCTTCTACTTTCTCTACTGTATCGTTTAGTCCTTTCCTTTTCTCTGTTGGCTTTTCACTTTCTACGATTGTGGCCGAAGGGTGACAATCCCTATAATGTCTCTTCAGCCATCCTTGTCGGTCTTTAACAGGGCACTTTAGCCGACGGTCCAGTATCTCTTGAGTTTTGTGTCCTTCTTCTTCATAATCTTCTCTTCTGTGTCTTCGCATCTAATTTGTTGTAGCAAAACATTTATAGTAGTTTGCGTCAGTACAGACTATCACGTTGCCTTAATCCTATAAATCTAGGTGTATAATTATCATCTCGACCTTTAAGGCTTTCCTTTGAATAAAGTAGTCATGATTCGTAGTGCTCTTGCCATATTTCTTTCGCATCTTCAATTAATTGAAGCATTCATTTAGAGCAGGTGATAATCCTATTTTTCTTGCTCCTGGTGGTGTTATGGGTGATTACAAGTTTCTTCAGTGTGTGCTTCAGCAGGATATTTGTCAGCCTAGCTAACGTGTGATTTCACCAAAATATAGTGTTAGTAACCCTATAATAGACTCTTTGTCAATGCCTTCTGAATTATATTTAGGTGTAGAGTATGCGATTTTTTGGCATGACCTCCTGCGTTGCGTCATAGGCCATAACGTGCGTCATACAGACCAACATTTTCTCGCCAGTTAGAAGTGACCTGAATAGTTTACAGTTGACTTTGTCTTCCACTTAGTTTGGCAGCTAGGGTTCGAAGTTTCTTCTGAAGTACTATCTGTGTTGAAAGTACACATGTGACCCATTCTGAAAAGTAGCCTTGCAGACAATTTTCGGTTTATTTTGTTGGTCTAATGTTCCCTTCAGAAGCCACTTGATGGGAGATGAGTGCACGTCCCTCTCGTTCCTCTTATTTATGCCGAACCTGGCTTCAGTGGTTAAAATGAATTCGAAGGACGAATGTGTGTTTGTTGATTGTGCATTGCGTTAATCGATGCTGTCAGAAATGCCCGTTATTTTATCCTATTAGGCATGCATGGTCCTAAATTACTTACTTTACCAGCTCCTCCACTGTCTGAAAAGCCCAGAAACTGAACGCTGTTGAGATCAGTGTGAAACAGCTCTCATGCCTGGACTGTCCACTTCACCGCTTCACAATATCAAAGATAGAATCCAGATTAGCGAAAGCTTTGGAATGTCCATTTGCAAGGGTTATGTGCCAAATGTGAGGTGGGTTACTGCTGATGGGGGCGAGATTATCCGCATCAGAGCTCAATATCGAGACACAGTTACCAACAAACCCCTCACAGGCCCCGCGAAAGTAGCCAATGGAATACTGGTTGTTTTAACAATATTTGCGATAGACAATCCCTTAACGGAAATCATTGCGATGTCAGTTTCAGAATGAGCACAAATATGAAAAACCGTCATGAATTCAATTGAGGGAGAATTTGAATCGTGAAATCTAATCTTCTTTATAAGTGGGATTTTCGCATCTTGACTTGGTCTAGTCAGATAAATCCTAACTAGAATTGTTGAATGGATATACAAATGAAATTGCTGCCCTGAAATGATTACTAACTTTTTCTAGGGATAGGACCTGGAAAACAATTGCTAGGGAGCAGGAACAGGATAAGTGGTGCCTACGAGAGGAAATCAGGATGACGGGATGGAATTTTCTCTACCAAATTTAACTGGCTGGACTTAGCTGAAACGCAAAAAGGATTGGGAATCGCACGCCTATCAGCTATGTGGACATTGGTGTCGCTGAATACTAACTTGCACACCTGCCTGTTAGCATTAAAAGTGTTTGTCCAAAATTTTCTATGGATGAAAGTGAATGACAACCAACTTGGCATTTGAAAGGAAAGCAAACAATCACTTAACGAAGTTTATTAATCAATTCGTACTTTATTCCGAAGTTAAATACGATGGAGAGCCGAACCTTCCCTTTAATATTGATGTTTATGCTTCATCGGCATTTAATCTCAGTTTGAGTGTGTTATTTTCCCCCTACACCACTGCAGTTCTCTCGATTTCTCGATGGGTTTCCCTTCTCAGTCCATGCTGAATTTCAGCATTTGATTTGAGAACTTTGTCCTGGACTGCACCATAAAAAACAAGAGAAGCTATTTCCTCAAAGTCTCGCCATTGTGTCCACACCATTATCACAATCGGCTTTGTCGTCTAATGGTTTCTCTAATTTTATTCATATTCGTGATGAACACAGCCCGGATTTACATTTTCAGAGGGATTAGACAATTGCCCAGCAAAATAAGTTTATTCGTTTCGATCATTAAAAAAAATAGCAATTGAGATATTACCCCACAAATAGGCTGTCGCTGTATTTATTCTCTGTCCAAGTCAATAGAATATGTGATTCATTTTAGAACTTCTGTGGACACGTTGCTCCACCTCATAAACTCTAGCAATGTCATCATCATAGGGAAAATAGAAATACTGATTATGAGTAATTCTTCGTTACGGATCAGATAATCTATTTGTAAGAAAAGCCTTGAGAATGGTTTTGTTATATGGCGTTCTTATGAAACAATATGATTAGATGAGGTTAAAACGTCCTTGAGCAATCACTTCTGAGAAGCAAAGTGCATTGATCGAAAGCTAAGGAGTCAACTTGTTGACGGCAAGGCGACGCCTAGTTCTTCGCTTTTATGTGAAACATGGAAGCAGACATCAATAGAACTGTAGAAAGTACCGGAAGAGGGACCTCTTCTCTCGTCAAATATGGGAGGAAACAAGAGTGGAAGTATCAAGACTTACCTCACAACGCGGAATAGTGGAGCGAATCAAAATACGCCTAGGCAACTATAGCTAGAGATATTAGGCTTGATTTTTGTAAATTAATCGATTAGTAGCACATATGAAAGATGAAATATTTTCAAGATGCGAAATCTATCCATTATCATGTAGGTTGTCTCCATAATAATTCGATGTATCAAACAAAAATAATCGCAAATTATCTCATTGATCTCTTTTGAAGAAAATGGAGCACAATAAATGCCAGCTAAAAGAATGCGATAACCAAATCAAAAGCCAAAGTGTGTAAACAAATATACAACCACTTGCCGAAAATAAGTATTAAAAAAATTTTCCCATGGAGAGGTAAAAACTGCCAGTATATATCAACTTTTATGAAACCAAATAAGTTGATAGTCAACTGATTGTTTAAGTTACTTTGCGCGTTTTATTCGATATTCGTTGACTCAAAATGGCTAGTCGGAATTGGGGTCGGAATGGTATTTTTTACGTAATATTAAACACTTGTACATTTAACTAGGTCCTGCATATACTGTCGGTGGGGGATACATGGGGCCAAGTGCACCTGCATTGAATGCCAACATGAGTTACTATATTAATCAAATAGATAGGCGCACCATGTATGCGCACAGTCCAATGACCAAGACTTATGGCGGCGCTAATTATCGCGATGAGGGCTATCGGCGCCGTGATGATTACCGCCCTGCTAAACGGCAAAGGGGGAAGAGTCCCGCTGGTGATCGTCGCTCTCATGGACATGAATCTTACCAACACAAAGACAGGACATCAGGAAGACGTCAGCAGTATTCTTCTCGTTACGAGGTCAAAATACCTAAGCTTCCGTTAACATTAAAATCTGCGACGGTCCCTGAACTAAAGCTAATGCATCACAATCTCACTGTTCCCGGCGATTTTTCTAAGGCGTGCTTTACGTGGCAGGAAGCATTCCCGTTGCATGACCCCATGAAGATCGCTACAAAAACTGAGTATTACGTAGGTTTATTAAGGAAATATTTTTACTTCTGCTATCCAGATTTTACACAGGGATGTGGAGTCACATTTTGTGCACCCTCCTGATGCACTGGCTGTACCGGATGCGGATTACTCGTATTCGGTTCGTGTTCTGCCAATCGCTTCACCTGAGCTAGGTGAACTGTATAAACAGACCTTCCGTGCCGCTGACGAGAAGGTTGATGTTGAAAAAGTGCCCGCTGTTAAAAATATTCATTTCTTGCTCGGCGGAAAGTCCAAAGTTGATACGTTAGCTATTGGAGGGCCTTGGTCGCCTAGTCTGGATGGTGCTGATCCAGATAGCAATCCCCAAACACTCATTAACACAGCGATTAGAACCTTCAAGGGTTTCACTGGCATAGACTTGTCTTCCGTTACTGAGTGGTAAGGGTACTAATTCTGTCCTTTATTGTTTTTTAAAGGGTTCGTTTTCTCGAACTTCGCTATTACCGCGGAGCAGGCACGAAAGCCCCTGCTTTTATCGAGGACGAGGAAGAACGTAATATCAATGAGGACAAAACAGAAGTTGTCGTGTTTTTGATTCCAAATGTGTCTCATCTTATGCCTTCTGATGAAGAATGGGAAAAGACAAGGAAGAGCTATTCGGATTCGTTCCAAAGAATATTTTCTATCTCTGAAGGCGAAAAGGTTGAGGAAGGCGTGAAAGCTGAGCAGATTTCCACCGCAGAAAATTTGGAGCCTACGCAGGCCTCTGAATCAGCCTTGGAAGAAACACAGGATTGTTCTCACGCGGAGCCAACCGAAGGAGAACCCACTCACTATTCGAAATTAGACATCAACAGCATGAAGGTAAATGCGCATTCCTATATACTAGTCACGTTTAACTTAGGTGACTGAATTAAGAGCAGAGTTGAGTGCCAGGAATCTGGATTCCAGAGGTGTCAAAGCCAATCTGGTAAGCCGCCTACAAAACGCACTTGATGACGAACGTAAAGCTGAAATGAATGAGCAAAAGCCAACTGACGAACCTACAAAGCTGCCAGGTATGTTAACTGCTCGTAAATTATGTGAATTTTAAAATAATTTAAATGGTATATTGAGACGCGTGCAAGGATCGTCAACATTTTCGAAGGCGCAAAGGTTTCTTAAGCTGATAAGGATCTCGGTCGGCTAACGACTTCCCTCTTTTTACTTATTACTGCAGCCGAGGATTTGCCAACTAGTCAAACAGAAGCCTCTGGGCAACCGAAGCAGGAACAACATCATCAATCAAAGGAGTTAACTGAAAAAGAACGTCGCCGCTTGGAGCGTCTCTATCGTTTGGGAGATAAGCCGGCTATTCTTATTCATCCTAACCGATCGGCGCGTGGCGGTCGTTTCGATTGTCATCGTGTCTCACTTCATTCCCTCCTCAATTACCAGGCTGAGGAGCAACAGAAAGAGCTCAACTTTGAGGTCTCCTTGTTTGCTGAGCAGTTCCATACTATGATGCAGCGTGACTGCGCTTTCAGTATCTTCAGAGGAATCTACTCTGCACCTGAAAAGGACGGAAAGTACGAGGCAAAATTTTGTGCTACACGCAAACTCTTCTAGTTATTAGTTCAGTCAACGTATTGTCGCATTGAGGCGAAATTCTTCGTTCATGTATTGGGCACAAGTCTCATTTGAGTCTCAAGGAGGGGAATATGTTTATCCCCTTATTTTGCACTGATGTAATTTCCATTACTTTTGTTTCCTAAAGGTCCGAGCAAAATGGTCACGAGGAGCCTGATTCCAAGCGCAGAAGGGTTGAAGAGGACGAAGAAGCACCTCAGATGGGTGAAGAGGAGGAACCCAACAAGCCTCGGAAGATGCGAAGAACTGTTGACTTCGATCTTCTCTTCGCTTTTACTTTTTATGATTCGGGCCACGCTGGATATATTCGTGAACACGATCTAGTTGATATTTTGCATCTCCTCAGTTTGGGATACTCAAAGTCACAACTGAAAAAGCTTGTTGCGAAGGTGTCGCATCGAGACAATGTGCGTTTCAGAAATCTCACTGATCGTGCAGTGGTTGAAGGCGATGATAACGATGTTATCACACTGAAACTGCAACCAAATGATCCTGAATTTATCCGCGACCTTGCTGCTGGCAATGATTTACTATTTGGAGGTGAAAAGCCTGAGGGCTCATCAAGGTAAGTGTACTTGATTAAGGTTGATTGCTTTAGAGTAATCGTTGCATCATCGGCTGGCGGCGAAGAGCTGCTTAAGCGAGTTCAAGTCGCAGAGGAGCTAAAAAGTGCGATGGAGTTGAAGTTTTTTCAAATCAAGGATGAGTTGGAGAAGACTCGTTCGCGTTTGAATGCTAGCAAAGACATCGAAGATCGTTTGAAGAAGGAGAATCGTGAGTACGCGGAGAAGCTACGTGAAGAGGTGCGTGTGAACAGAGATAATAAGAGCTTAGTGTCTACATATAATTATCTGCTGAGGCATTCAAAAGAGCTCATGATGAATGCGGTGAATGAAATTGACAAGCAATTTGATAAGGAGAGGGCTAAACGTGAAGCTGAATCCGAAAAGGCGAAGCGCGAAGGTGGAGAATTAGCAGAGAAATCAGTGGAAGAAGCTGGAACAGCGGTTACCTCGGGCAATGAAGATGATAGCAAAGGCGATGTGCATAAAGGTGACGACAAACCAGAATGGGAGGTGGTTGATCAAGTGTAATGAGTCGGGTCTGTGTAAGCTCTCGTTTCTGCTTTAATAGATGTAGCGTCTCCTTCCCTCTTTTTTAATCGTCTATTCGTTTTGCATTTCATGCTATCAATCGCGGCCATTATCATACCTCTCCGTATTTTCCCTTTGCCCGCTGTAATTCACATTTTATACACGTTTTCTGACCCAAACTCGTCTTCTTGGATTAGTCATTTCGTAAAGTTAAACTGGCTCCCTTTGAGCGATATAAAAAAGGAGGTTTTGTTGTCCTTCGTCCAAAGCATTTATTCGCTATGCGTTGACTAGAACCATCATGTTTAACCTCAAATATGTGCCAATTTTCAGTTTTGTTAATACCTAGTGGTTGGGATTTCCATGGTCACTAATGTTTTCGCTATTATAAACCTCGCCTGCTGTAAAATTGCGTTTGTTGGGAGGTCGTAGCCAGAGAAATCCCGAGTGAACTGTACCAAAGAATCGCGACTTATCAATTCTTGAGAGTAGTGCTCTGCTCCTCAAGTCCAGACTTCGGTACTTTGACGCTGCATTGACCAGTCCTTAAATGTTTTTGAGGGAAAGAACAAGGTAGAATGGATGGTTCTATGCTCATGTGGTTTAGGATGATGAAGACCCTACAAGTCATTGACTCAACGAATAGGAATTAAGCCATGGATTCTCGGTATAATTTGAAGAACACGAAAAGCCGCGAAACCTGGGCGCCTAATTGTTCATGACGTTCTTATAGAAAGATGGATAAGTCGAGCTTAAGTTGGCTGCATCGGCAGAATTTTTAGTCGACCAGGAATTCTTTGCAACAGTGTCGAAAAATGGGCGGTCGCCTGCGGGGCGAGATTTGGCATGTGCATGCCTTTAAAACTTCTGCAATGAAATGTAAAGAGATGAGGTGCTACAAAAATAAGCAAAACCAGGCACTTGTTCGGTATTCACACCACTTTAAGAGTACAGAAAGGTTTCAACAGGGGTCGTAAATACGCATCTGGACAAGTTATTGATGTTTGAACGAAGTTCGGTCGAGGTCCAATGAAGTCGGTCGTCAGGCCAGTCCCGGGCAAACCGATTGTGCATGTAGGAACAAATCGCGTACTCAAAGGAGCGGATTCATTTCGAGCTAATAGCAATGTGGGTCCTATGAGTTCACGTAGCTAAAAGAAAGTATTGTGATGTCATTGTGAAGATCAAAATGCTCAAAAAGCCTTGAGTTCGTAAGCAGTTTCATGTTGGTCTCCATGCCCGTAGTGCTGCAGTACCCTACGTTATTAAAGCTACCAAAGGGTTGTTTATATAAGCACCTTGCAATACTAAGAATGAACAAAGTGAAATGATAGAAGAAGGATGACAATAATAGCAAATTATGTATAGTTACAGCGTGAAACTGTGATTAAAGTTCTTGTTATAATGCATCAAAGCGTAGACCTTCGTGAACTAAGGAAAACAGCGATTTAAATTCCTTTGTAAGTTGGGGTGATTGTACGAACAGATGGAGTTTATTTTTGTGTATACAGAAAACTTTTTTTTAACGTTCTTAATCTTTATTTTATTAAAATTAAGATCGGTTTCGATATTGGATGCTCTTCCAGCTGCAATATATTGAATACTTCAGATTGTTCCAAAGATGATGTTTATTTTTGCAATCTCGATTTTGTCTAGTTTTGGCTGAATTCTTAGGCGATGGACACCGAAGTCGAAATCTTCGCGTTTGATGTCAATGTTAGTTTTCTCATACATGTGGTGTACCTAGTTATCTTACGCTGCTAACCGAAAATGATATATTTCAGTTATTGCGCGGGGAGCATGGCGAACAGTGCTTCGAACAAGCTCGTGCTAAAATATGGTTTTCTCGACACCAAGTATCGTTGTTTGATCGACTTCGTTTGATCCTGCAAAATCGTCCTGTTGAGACAGAACTTCCTCTAGAGGCTCTTAAAATGAGGCGTTACGCTGAGGATCTCATGAATAAAAGTAGCTAATATGTCAAAGGATGTGTTCATATGGGACTGCTTGATCAGTTTTTTACTAATGTGCTTTTTCATCAAGATGGTGAAAAATTCTTGGAAATGGCTTGGGGTGATCCATTTACTTCGGCGGAATCGTATATAATATTCGATGCCCACCGTACTGAAATATCAAATCTTTTACGAGTATGTTATTATTATTTGCACCATGCGATGCTTCATTATAAAGGCGAAATCATCAAGGTCAAGCGAAGAGTCGATCCCATGTTTCGATGTCGTCCCACCTGTTCGCCGAAGGTACCGTTAATGTTATGCATAAATATTGCTAACGGCCACGAATATAACCTGTGCTTGTTTCATTGAAGTTTCTGGTTGAAACAAGTTTGATTTTTTCGTGAAGGACCCAGTCTATTTTATTAGCATTTATCACCTTTCTAGTTAAGAGCCTCTTAAATGTGGGTATGGCGTTTCGATGTTTTTTTTTGGATCAGTTTTAGAATTTGTGTTACCAAGACGAGTACTAAACCACATTACCTTTTATTCATTTTTAGAAAGACGGTTTGTTTCGAGAATCCTCCATTAGCTTCCGATTCTGAGGAAGAAATTGAGGATTCTAAATCAGCTGCTTGTAGTCCCAATAATCGATCTATCTTGTTATCTCTTGATAAGAAGCATCAAATCGAGGCCATTGCCGAAAATGAGGAAAGCGAATACAGACAAAGTCACTTGAAACGTCATGATAGGCACCTCATAGATGTCTCGAATTACTTGTTGGGTCAATCAGTTCTCATCGAAACATCAACCGATAACCGAATTGATGACACTGTTGCGGCCAGTTCATCAGCTACTGTCACGCAGTTTTTTTCTCCCGAACAGGTTTGGGCATCTTCCAATTTGGATCTTAGTGGGCCATCAAGGGCTTAACTTGATTTACTAATTTAGGTGCGGCTTTTATTAGGACCAATGCATCAATTGGATGAGAAGATAGAAGAGACAATCGTGGATCCCTGGTGCCCTCGATTTGCTGAGGCCTTCTGGATAAAAGTTGCTCCACGATTGCATACCTGGTCCAATTACTTTCCAGTAGAATCACCACCTTCTTCCAAATCTACTTTTCATTTCGGTGAGTATTTATGCATTGTACTGATTTTGTAATGAGCGCTGTGGATTGAGACTTGTCTATACCCCTTTAATCACCAGGTAGTCAGATATACCAGGTAGAACAGCGGCTTGGTTCCGGAGCCTATGGTACAGTCTACCTGACGCGTCTTCTTCCCCCAACGGACGAAAACACACCCGCAGCAGCCGAAGTAATGGACACTACTATTGTTGGTTGTTTTCCAGAACAGCAGCAGCTGGCGCGAAATCTCGCATTTGGTGATGGCATTTTGCGGGTGGTCAAACTGGAATCTCCTGATTCTCCACTCGAGTTCTACCACATGCGAGAAGCTAGAAGACGTGTTGTGGTAGCTTTTAATCGTAACAAAATTGCAATTGATGTGGTGAGTGTATACCTCTGTAGGTTTCACGATCTTCTAGAGTTTCTAGAAGTCAAGCCCAAATTCTTAGTGTAATGCCTTAGAATTCCCTTTTTTAACCAAGTCGACTCCACTTTAGCCTTTGTTTCGCTTCAAGTCTGGTTCCAAAGCGATCTCAATTCAGGCAAAACATTTAGGTAGAGAAACACAAGAAGGGTATCCGTTCCTTCTGGAATTGGTCTGATTTAATCCTGGTTATTTCACCCTTAGTTCTCTTTTTCCGATCCCTTTATTCTATCATTTTATATAGTGTATTTTATTTAGCTGGGGGAAGAGAGGGGAGGGTTGAATTATCATTTACTAAACGAAAGACCCGAGTCGTTTTGCCACAATTCCGAGGCTTGAAAGGGAATGCAGAGGATGAATGGATACCTTTATTCTGGGCTGCTCTATTCATTTGTCCAATGATTGACTGCTGTTATTAGGATGAATGACAAAGGTTTCATATAAAATGATAATGCTAAGCTTAATTTGCATTTTTTCCTTTTCTTCATAAAAGCGATCATCAATTTGTCCAGCACTGTCTCTTACCCATTGTGTGGGTCGGTTTACCTCTCTCCTAATGCCTTACTTTCCCGTCGGCTTGCTTAACTTTTTGAACTACGGCGTCGAGTTTGGACGTCGGTTGACCGTCCAAAAATGTAGCACCAATTGTCGTGGCCGTAGTCTCGCGTCATATAGAACTCCTCCACCTTTAACTCATCAAGAGGAAGAGTTGGTTGCACTTTATTTGACTTTGGAACTCCTGTGGATGGCCGAGAGTCTCCACAAACATGCTCACATGATTCATGGTGACATTAAACCGGACAATTTTCGGATCAATGACAAATTTCCAACGCTCGATATTTCTGCATTTGATGTTTCCAATGATTTTTCGGATGAGGAAGAGAAGGTGCGTTCAACTCCTTGATGTGTAATATTTACTGCTTTAGAAAGACATATCTTAAAATGCGGTAGAGATTAGTATACTTTCTGCACTAATTCGACGAAGTTGTCTAGGTTGAGTCCTGGTATTTGATATATTCGTAAGAAGTGACTGTAAGGTCTTTTGATGTCATAGGGGTCAACAGTCAAGAATAACAGCAATAGAACTACTGACTTCATTAGCTGCTTGGATTCCGGTCACCGGACGAAGGTCTTGGTGTTGTTGGACTTTGGCTTGTGCATTGATATGGCACGTTTCCCACCAGGCACTGTTTTTGCTATCGACAAAGAGCGGTCCTTCAAACGCTCCTTCCCCTGTATTGAAATGCTCACTGGGCGCCCGTGGACATTTCAGGTAAGTCTTTCATTCCGTTTACTCGGCGTGCCAAGATGAGGTCAATCAGCTAAGTTCCAAATCAGTAGATCACACTGGTGAAAAATTGTTTGTGATCTAAACATAAGTTGTTTTTCAAACCCTAAAATTTGTGAATGAAGTTGACTGGACAGGTATTTTCTAATTTTTTGTTAACCAGAAACAATCATTAGAACTACACCAAGGACATCGTTTGCGTTAAATTTATAAATCAGTCTGTATACAGAAAAATAAAGTCTGAGATCCATCGTACGTTTTGAAATATTTTCGGAAGACCGGCTCCAAAAACATAATAGTCAGCCCCGAAAGTCTTGCTGAAAATTACAATTACGGGTTTGCACTCATTTATATATTTAACTGGATCTTCGGCCTTCTTGAGATTAAAACTAGGAGTTGAATTCTGTCATTTGGCCAATCAAATTCAACTGACCGTTCAGGTCGTCTCAGTAAACTGCCGCAAGAAATTAGTTTACCACTTAGATCCCGATTTGTATTACCTTACCATTTCTTAACCACTACCTTATTTCACTCGGTAAATCCCATATATATATGGCAGAGTAGATTCTAAATAATATGGGAGCCGTCAGTTATGCCTTTGCTAGGACAGCCCGTACTATTATCAGGCTTTTAGAGTTTTAATCATCTGCGTAATGTTAGCGGGCTCCCCAACAATTTCGAAATACCGACGGCTATAATTCTGATGTCTGTTTCGTTACCGCGTGGGCTTGTGAAGCACTGCCTCTGATGTGGAAACATTCCAAGACCGAGGTAGTTATTCGACAATGGCCCTATATTTGATACAAATTATTCGCAAAGTCGGAATATTCCCTTAATCTTCCCTTGGACGTCGGTCATACCTTAATCATCTGCCATAAAAGCAAGGATACCACCTCGCCTATCAGCCACTAAACTCACTTCACTAATTAAATATGCTAACCGATATCTTGGTTGCCAAAACTCAGAGGTGCCGGTCACCTTGATCTGGTCCTTCTCAGCAGTCACGAAGGCTGAAGAATGTCTACATAAGATAGTCACAAATAACCTATAACTAAAATAGTTCGAGTAGCCCTATTCAGCTCTCATGCCAAGATGTTCATTTTTGCTATTCTGCCATTTAGCTGGATTTGTTTAACGTCGCCGGCGTAATCTACACGCTAGCTTTCAAGCGCTATATGAAGGTCGATTGTGTTAACGGTGAATGGATTCCCAAATTCATGCCTCGCTCGACGTATGTCCCCTTACGAATATTATTACTTGAGGCTAGTGAGGTTGACAAACTCTTCCTTATCTCCTAGCCGTGTCTATCGAGCCGCCAACTTATGGCGAGAGATATTGTCAGCTTTGCTAAACGTGCGGAGTTGTGCGTTTGAAGACTATCCTGACGTGCAACACCTTCGGGCTGGTTGTGAGGCCTTCCTCCAAGAAAACGCCGCAAACTTCAACTTGGCCGCCGAAAGGGCCAATGCAATCATCCATTTTCTCACTTCCCTGTCCACCTCGAACCCCAAATGATAAATCAAAAACCCAATGAAGTCTTTCTCTGGGGGAAAAGATTTTAACCGTATTATTATTTGTAAATGAAGATGGTGATAAATTATATTTTTGTTATTGCGACAATGAAGGGACAAGGATTTGATGTGAATGAAATTATCTACCGACGGGGGTTTAGACAGAATATCATCAATGGATTTGGGGAAGTAATGTATGACGGCTTAACGTGAGAGGCAGGAAGGTTTGGGATGCTAAAGCGAAGCAGTAAGGCAACATGAAAATGGACATTTAGGATCGGAGTAACCAAAAACAAGAGCAGATAATGATGGTTACGGCAGTGTTGGGGATTAGCTAAAAGAAAAGATGGAGTATCCTGAGGAGCCCGCAGGACTGGTCTTGGCTGATTACGCCTGAGAGGATCAAAGTACGCACCACCGGAAAAACGACCAGTCGTCCTGAGTATCCAATCATACTGAGATATGTCTGACGCAATCAACGTGATGGGATCCACGACTATTGATCTATCTGTCAGACTCGACGGCGCGGCACTTTCGCCCCAAAATGGTAGCGTGCTCTAAGCTTCGACAAGCTCTGAGCGACTGCTTTGCAAGTTAAGAGGCTTTAACCTGGAATGACGCGTGTATCGTCAGAGCTCCCCACCGTTAACACTAGTACAGCACCGCAGGCTTCCGTGCGATTGATGTACAATCTATATTTGCCACGTAATGCAAAAACAACGTTCAAATCAAGAACATTGAGGTTAGCGAAACATTGCGATTCCCAACTTAGTTCCAGTAGTATTTCTTGATCCCACTCTTAAACAATAAGAAGCTTTGGAAAAGCAAACTGAACTCACCTAGAGCAATCGGCATTTTATGAAGTCCAGTGTGAACATACTTCACCTGCGATGCATTTTAGTTGAGCTGAAATATAAATAACATTTTACTAATCAGAGCAAGGATAGAGTTATCACCGATTCCTGACCAAAAGGGCAGAATCATCAGATGGCACCTGCGAAACATCATTTTAATTACCTCTGCAACAGAGACGATTCGAAGCGAATCTAGCGGGACGGAGTGGCAACTACGCGCCTTATTCCCAGTTCAATGGTAGATGAAACATAAAACAAATTTTGATTCACAGCAAAACAATGTCAAAATAGTTGATAGAATATTATAGAAACGATACAAATGTCGCTAAAAATGTCTCCCGGAATGATATTTTCATACTATTTAGGTTTTTGCTATTGTTGTATTAAATTATTACGTGACATTACCTTCTTAAGGCAATATTTCGTAATCAAACTCCGGTATTTACCGATCTTTTCGTAGTTTGTTGTAAACATGAACTCGTGATGTGATTGTAGCCCTTTCCGAATTGGAACCAAAATGAGTTTTTTACCGAACTTTGGTTATCTCGATCGACTGAAGCATGCATTGACGATTTTCTATAACACGCAAACCCTACAACTTCTGGAGTCCCAGCTTACAGCATCTGACTGAACTTAGTTAACTGTTAAATTTGTAAAAACGGCGTCATAAAGTTGTAGAAGTTAACGACTGGGCGTATAAGATTTTGCGTAATCCCATGCTAAAGACCCAGTTTTTTTCAAGTAATATCTGTTTCCAAAACAGCAGTATCACTGAATTATATCCCTAAATATGGTTATAAACCGATCTATCGTATAACCCTAAATAAAAACGGTCACATACTTAAATGGATGATATAAATTCATATTATAATTTAAAAATGGTGAATTCGATTGGTCTAGAGTCTCGCCTATCCAAAAGCTTTAATATCAATAGACTGTCGTTACTGACTTGAAAAATATCCACCAAAGCCTTTCTCTATAACCCTTATAGTAAGTGCGTGGGCCTTCACGAATTGTTAGTTTTAAGATGAACTTGTTGTGCTTTTTGGTTCCCTTTCGCACAAAATTCACTATTTTCGTATTATATAAGGCGCGTCAACGTATTTACCACTCCTTTTCGTGTTTTTTATTTTACTTCCCCAATTATCGTACACTTTATGCCGATTCTGCATGCCAATGCAGCAATATAATTTAATCTTTAATGTGCTAATTTTTGAATTATTGAACCCCTTTTTGAATGTAGTATACCTGTTTTCACCCACGGTTTTGCGATGAAATCTGAAGTTGATGCATTGTTTGAAAAACATTCTGTTGACGAAATCCGTCGTATTTGTATCGATTTAAGGCTAGTTCTCTTTTTTATCATTACTTTTTTGATAGAAATGACGTTGAAGGTAAAAAGATGGAACTCCGTTTTCTTGTGGGTGAACGCCACCGAGACATTATCGAGGCCTCCGATAATATTCTTCTCATGAAAGATTTCAGCTACAGCGTAGTTTTTATTTTTTTATAAAATTCTCATTTTAGATTACAAATAAGCTCTCAGAGTTAGAAGCTTGTTGTGTCTACAATCTTGCAAATGCATCTAATGAGTTTGTTCCTCATGTTTTGCTAATCATGACCGATTTTTAGTGGTTTTACTCTACACCAATTGCGGAATCCTAAAAAGCTGATTGCTTCACAGCTGAAACTTCTTTTGGATATTCCGGAGATGGTATTTCTTCTGCTGAACTCGTAAACCTTTCCTTCTAGATCTGGTCGGCTCTGGATAACATGGACTATACAGGAGCCGTTGAATTTTTCCTCTTGGGACGTTATCTCTCCGTAAAATTGCAGCTAACTGGGGAGACAATGGCCGCTCACGTCAATGCACGCGTTTTGGTGAAGAGGCAATGGGCTGCTTTGGACTATGTCGAGACGACCATTGCATCTGCTTGTCGTAAACAACTAGCTCTTCCGACTGCTTCTAATGAAGTGAGTTTCTTATTTCAATTTTCGTTCTTTAAATTTTTGACAGTAATGCGCGGTATAATTAAATTGAACCAGAAACATTGGCAATCACATCCCACCAAAGTCTTCTTTGGCTAAGCCGATATTGCCCATATTTTCACATGGGGAATATATCAATCCGTAGAACTTACTCTATTTTGATATGACCGCTCGTTGGCCATCTGTTCAGCAGTTATATTTGGTTTCTGGCAATCGAGCTGCACCAATGCCATTTTTTTGAATTTCAAGTTTTACAAAAATTTACATTCTTCATAAATTCACTTTTTCAAATCTATTTTGGCAGCTTGTTTTTGCCTTGTTTCGTCAGCTTTCAAGGGCGTTGTGAAGAACCAACAATTTTAGCAGCGGTATTTATTGGGGTCTTTTCTCGTGCTCAATACATTCCCCCAATCCCAAGTTGAACAATGATAGTAGTCTATCGGAGTTTCACTAAGAATCGCTCGGGTTGGAAATAGCAATGGATCTGCAAATTGAGTGTAACTGTCTAAAACGTGACGGCTTAACCACACTGCTCGCTACTGGAGTTTGTTAAACCCGTTCACTTCTAGGCTATTTATATTGCCATATCACAACATTCTTTCTCTTAAAGACAATTCATAGTCGAAAGCCATCGTTTGATAGGTTAAAAATAAATATCAAAGAAACGCTAATTTTATGTACTAATCCTTTTTTTTAGATACAATCATCAAGATCGTAAACTAATTTAGAAACTACTGAGGTGAAGAGCACAGTTTTTAATCGATGAAAGCCTCAATAGTCCCTTTGTATCTTAGGGCGCATTTCTGAGGGTTCCAAAAGAAGACTTCAAAGATCAGTTCTTTTCTTGTTCATCTTGGCGTTTTTCAGCTTATATCTCAAGTGCTCGCGGCTCTGCTCGTATTGGAAGATCTGCCAATGCTATCTGCTCTTGAGGAATTTTTTTCCGGTCGATCTGTAAGCTTTCTTACTGAATTTCACTTCATTAATCTTGAATCTTGATTTCAATGCTTAAGGCAGCTAATTTATTCGGAGATACTTTTGCCTTTTAGGGATTCCAATATCGTACTAAAGTAACTGATATCTTATTCCTAAAGGTTACTTCCATGTCGAAATCGGAGATTAGGCTTGATACCCTTCTTCGTCAAAAAAATTAAATGACTTTTTATTACGTCGAAAATAGTTTTGATGAATTGTGTTTAATTAAGTCGTATAGTAGTTATGAGACGAAGGCATAGCAGGACAAGTGCAACGGATCTGAAAAAAAATTTGAAGGGGCATCTCTTAAATGGTGAGGCGTTGAAATTCTAAATTCTGGTTTTTCAATCGAAAAGTTGTTTTGTTTTTCCGCATATAGGTAGCTTTTTTGTGGTTTCTAAATTATTGAGGCAGGGTAAACTGTCAAAATCGTGTTTTGAGGAAGAGACATAAACTATGCTATGCCCTAGCTTGATTTTCCTACTTATAACGAGTGTTTGTTTTGCCACAGACTATTAAGAAAACCGCTCTGCTTGAAATAAGATTGAACCTATGTTAGTGTTGTTTTTCTCAACACAGTGATGCTTTCAATTTCGTAGTGCGAGACTCCGAGGCTCTCGCGATTAAAATCTTTCTAAGAAATTGAATATTTGATTTAAAGCAGAATACTTGACACTTTTTATAACCTGTAGAACTTTCTTGAAAGAACTGTAGTGAACAGCGTGCTCTTATTTCTCACGTTAAGCCGACACAAAAGGAAGGCCTATCTAAGCGAAGCACTCCGTAAGTACCTCACTTCCAAGAAATCAACTACACCAGCACATCTCAGTGGTTAGCGCGAGAAAAATATCCTCTGCTATATCAAGAAAAATAAATGGATACTATAAAAAAAGAACAAGCTATGGCAAGCAAATGGCCACCACAAAGACTGCAAACCATGGGAGTGGTTAAAAGGCCACCAAGCGATTGTCATCCTTTACCAGAAACTCGGATGAAGCAGTTAGTTAACAAATAACAGAAATGATTTCAATCAAAATTTCATCCTTCTGTTTGTAGCAGCAGATAAGCCTTAGGATTTCTCCTTTTGTCTTATAATACGTACTTGGGTGCATAATGCATGAATCTCGCATAATGTCCATTTTCACATCAGACCGCCCTGAGTTGCTTGCTTGGAGTGGATAAAAATGCTTCCAGTGGACAGTTGCCAACCGTTTCCAGCATCAGCGTGGAACAGCGTCTTTCCATGGTTGTTGATCTTCTCACACAAACTGCTCAAGCTGTGGCCACGCTATTCTTAGTTAAAGGGCAGATTTCCAATCTCCTGGAGAAAATGGCTAAGTGGTGTCCGCGTGGTAATAATCGGTTCGTTTTCGTGATTATTTTGATAAAATATTCCTATTTTTCCTAGAAACCACGTGGTTCAGTGGAGAGAACTTGTTTGAGCACTTGCCTGATAACGTAGCCAATTACCACGTAACTCTACCAGCTGCCCAGTCACGTCAGCTTAAATCGCCTGCCCTTTCTACTCAGTTAGAATCGGAGAACTTGGATGCCCCTCCAAGTGGTACTCGAGCTGTTCCTTTGGAGGCTGACACTCTGATAGAACATTTCAAGATCTGGTGGCAATCGTGAGTTAATAATTAATGATATCCAGAGTTATGAAATGTCATCTCTTTTTTAGGACAATGAGCTTCTGTCAGAAGCACCTTTCTACTGTTCTTTCGTCTTATCTTCTTGATCTTGGCGGTCTTGTAGAGACTCGACGTATGCTTCTTGTCAAGTTATCCAACTCGTGTTCTTCTATGAATGTTCATGGATATCGTATCGATCTCTGGACTGAACTCTTTCAGGTCTTATTTCTTCAACATCTTGAGGTATTCATTATCCGCTCACTAATTTTAAAATCTGGTAAAAAACTGTTTCATTTATGTGTTTTCTGTCATAGGTTTTGCTGAAGTCCACTTTTAATGATTTGTTTACCGAATTTGAGGCAGCGCTGTTCTCATTGGTCAAATCTATTGACAAAACAGCTTCTTCAAGTACCCAATCGACGGTAACTTTAATATTCGTATGAATGTCGTTTGGCTAGATAAGAGGCGTGCATGCCCGACCGTCCAGTCAAAATTTTGGCTTTTTTTCTTCAGTATGTACCATAGCAGGATGTACTTTAAAAAAAATTTGGAAACCCTTTTTAATTAATCCTCTTCATAAACTAAATTCCAGTATCAAACTAAATGATTTCCATTATGCATTGTTGTAAATGTCTGCTGAAATCGATCCTTCCTGTGATATTTTCTTATGCTGTAATTTAGCCACTAGTCAGCGATCAGCTAGCTGCAGAACGCGACCTTGCATCGTTCGTCTGGTCACAGGGTCTTACTTCTTTAAATAAGCCAACCTCTCGATTCCGAAGCAGATCTGATGACCAGCTTCAAACTCTGGACACTCCCCTCGACCAGCTGTTAGATGTGGCACCGAAAAACCTAGTTTTCATATACTTCGCCTGCTTAGTAGGTCGGCAAGATCTCCTTCCGCCCCCTTCCAACCCATCCGCTTTTGAATCAGCTGCCAAGGTCGATGTAAGTTGTTTTGATTAATCCGAACAAAAACTGTCCATGAAATGCGCATTTTCGATGATCTATGATATAAAAGATGGTTCTATTGGTAGCTAAAGGAACAGGATGTGTAGAAAGTCCTTAGCCCTATTCTGTCCACGATACCCTCATTTCGCAGTTGCCTCAGCAATCGACTATTCCGCGCCCTATTTCATTTGCTCATACAGTTCTCCCTCATCCTGACCATACTGGTCGAATCATAAAACCAGAAAAGCCGGTTTTACTGAACCCCGTTTCTCGCAGCTTCGCCTTGAAGCAAGAACCTGCTGATAGAGTTTATCTCAGCTCTCTCTTTGCATATATAAATACTCTTTCTGTTTTGATAACTTTATTTCCAGTTTCTTCTCCAGAAAGAAGAATCAGGCCAGCATCAACTACCTGGACCACTTAGATGGCGCCTCGGTCGTCTCTTGGAGAGTGCAACCTTTACCTACTCCGCATTTGACTGCAGAAAGAGCGTACATCAGGAAGAAGTTGGGGAAAACATCGTTGCTGCAAGTCGACATGACCTAAGTAGGAAGAGAAAGCTTGTCACTCCACAATTGAAACAGTAAGCTCACTAATAAGCATACTTGTAACTTTTCAAACATCTACTTTTTTTTTCAGAATCTGCAGCACATTCAACAACCGCGTCTGTGAAGTGGTGGCCACTGCTGCTTCGGAAGATGTTGCCACCTGGAAGGCCATTCTTTCTGTTATTGAAGGCCTTATCGGACGCTTCAGCGACTTGGCCCAACGCATTTACGATGAACTGAACCCCAACTCTACAGCACACGGAATTTTCTGTGTTGTTCGAGCTTGTTTCTGTCTCCTTGATGTCTATCCGGCTCTGGGAGCCACTGTTGTTACTGCAACAGCGAGGTTACTGGTTGAGGAGTCGAAGAGCACTTCGTAAGGAAATCAGTTAACGTTTCTTCGGAGGATGCCCTTTCCTATGTTAGGTTAATTTTCGCTTCACAGATTTGCGCCATGGATGGATATGGTCAAACTGCGTCAAGCCTGGCTCGCTGCTAGTCAACCACTTCGATCCATAGCTACTCGCTTGAGTCTCTCTGCGGTACTGCGCACGACGATTGAATCCTCGATACTTGAGGACTTGTTCAATACTTTGTTCTCCGTATGTCAGACTTCAAAGAATGAAGGCGATGATGATGCAAAATTAGTCAGTATAACTTCGGTTAGTAAGTTCTTTCACATAGTCATGATGTCGACCCTTTTGAAAGGGGGTCAAAAGCAGCAGTACTATAGTTGATTTTCAGTATTCCATTAAATGCTTTTATTATTTACTCGAACCGCCTCCCAAGACCTTCGACACTTGTTGGAAAATGAAGTAGCGTACTGTAAGAGAGCTTGAGTTGCCTTGATGTAAGATGATTCAGTCGTTCCCATTGATTCTGCGTCATTTATGATCTGAGCCTACTCAAGCACTGACCGAAATTTGCAGTTATTTTACTAAGATTAATTCTAAAGACAAAGTTCTCTAACTCCCTAAACCCATATGGACCCACTGTTTTCAAACTGTTTGATTTCAAAAATATGAAATCCTTGGTTCTAATGGCGAATATTCCAGTGAAAAATCCGATTTCTTTTTATAAATGAGACGTGCCTTTGCAGGAAAAATAGTTTAAAGTAACCTAAAACTCGACCATTTGGCTTTCCAGTGTTTATCACTAAATATTGGAGCAGACGAATCAAGGTTTAAGTAGAATCTTTAGATGATTAAAAAGAAAGCTCCTGGATCAGAAAACCTGAGATTTCCTTGCTACCGAGAGGATTTATGTTTATTTCGTATGAAAAACCTCAGCGCAAGAAAAATATGATCTACTTACACACAAATCAAGTTCCTCTTTTTTTTGCACTGCAGGATCGAGCGGGTATTTGAGAACTTTCAATCGAATAGGTCTTAGAAAGAGGTCCCATTGCATGTCAAGTTGAAGGTTGATTCAAGATAAACAAAACCTTGGATTTTTTAAAACTCATTTAACACTGTGCTGTCCATTTCTGTACTCAAAATGAATTCAATCGCACAATTGTGCTCTTCGAGTTCCACAGCGGAGCTCTCAAGGCTTACTCTGTTATTTGATGATACCTGAAAACTTTTAATAGAAATATATTTAAGTAGATGAAACGGAAGTCGTTTCTTCACATTTTAGTAACACCCAAATAATAAAGTGATTGTGGAATCTGCTGTGAATTCGATTTCTACCTATTTTGATGACTAGGGATGGTACATTCTCAACCACGGTGATCTGTGTTGATTAGTTTCTATGCGGTGGCACTGTTTCCTGCGACTGAACCACGCTAAGGCTCCTTAAAAGTCTCATAAAGAGAATGAGGCTTTCACAATTAAACTTCAAACCAGGGATTACTCCTATAACTGATAGTTTTTACATCCGATGAATCACACGTGGCTTTCAGTACTCCTTTTGCGAAAATTGCGTGCGAGTGTACGCTAGGTAATTTAATAGTCGAATTCGGCATGCTAGTTTCGACTCAACTTGCAGAATGGCCAATAAGTGGTAATGTGGTAAGACTGCCGGCGACTGTACTGTGTAAAAGTTCAGAATACCCTCGTTATTTAACCTCTAAACAGTATACGGATCCCATGAGGTTGTCAGATTCCTATTCACCCTTCTAAAATGCCATTCGGTCATTACTTTCAATTTTAGCAATGGACCGAGATAAAGCTGAACCCTCCCACAGAATCGGATCAGGACTCAGCTGTCGTTATTCTTACAGTTCCGTCTTATCCCTCATGGCCATTGCAAGAAACACTTTTAGCTCTATCTCGAAATTTAACAACTCTAAGTGTCCACGTTCTTCCACGGTGAGTACATCAAAAATGGATTGAGAAAAAGGTAATAATTTTTCGGGTTTGTGGAACATAATTATCACTCTTCGCAGCGGTACTCTGAGCGAGGAGTTTGGTCTACGACTAGCCGATAGTCTTCTCTCCATCTATCAACGATTGGCTCAGACGAAGTCTCTCACACAGTCACAAGCATTTCAGCTCCTCTTTGATGTTAGATTCATTCTTCGTCTGTTAGTATGGCCTCTCGTAACTGCAGAAAAGCGTCCGTCCCCAGCAACAGAAGACCTAAAGGATCCTGTCACTGTGAAAGGCATGTCAAAAATGGGTCAGGACCTTCTGAAACGCCTTGAAGGCGCGGTCGATCCGTTCGACCTGGAGATGTCCTCCGAGCACCTTGACACAGCCATCGGGCGGGCAGTGAAGGCAACATCCGCTCTCTACGCTGCTCTTCTACCCGTATTTTTAACAGCGAACAGGGCTGAGGAGAGTGAAAAGATGGAAGAGCAGTCGTATTTCACTTTCTTCCAGCTGACCCCTTCTTCAAAGCTTCTTGAGGGCCAGGAGCGGGTGACTAATGAGGTAGAAAGGTCGACGATTCCAGTTTTTGGCCTTCTCCCCTTCTCGCTTTCACAAGTTCGACCCCCGCCTCAGCTGATCACAGTTGCCAAGGCGAAGTCTCAAACGCCTATTCAAAGCGTATGCGTATTTAACCGTGCTTACATTTCAATGAGCTTGTTTAATTTGACACCACACATCACCAGTTAAACTTCCTAGTTTTTTGGGATTGTTGTGACTTAACGAGCCCGAATTTAAGGTTTTGATATGAAGAATTAATCGACAAACTGTCTCTTCTCTTTTAGAAATCCAAGGACCTATCGTCATCACGGGGTTCGGCTGCCGATTTCTCGTGGTTTAGTGGACTCTCCTTCACCTGAAGCCTTTCCTTCTATGCCTTCGTCTCCTTAAATAATTTCTTATTTATGATCTGACTACATTTTTGATAAAATAGGTTCTAACACTACTGCTTTATTTTCTTGATTAATGAAGATGCAGGGCCGTTGTTTTCTGAAGGTGTTGCCACAGTCGGCGGTGCCTTTCAAGGTTCGACTGAAAGTGGCGAAAAAGTATATCAGTTTTAGTATTGAGGACTCAGTTTAATAGATCTCTAACGAGCACACTACCTTTGCCAGACTGTGTTTCCGGTTTTGAATCTTCTCCTTTCTCTTGAGCAATCGCATCTCACGAACACAGTTCACGTAGTCCATTACGGAAGGAACTCTGTAGTCACCCATTAATTTTTTCAGTCTTTCAATCTGTACTTCTATCTTTTGTTTTTCCTGTGAAAAGGGATCAACACTTCGAGTCCTAGATTAAACGTACTTTCATAACCTGAACAATTTCTATGTTAGTTCGGATAACCTGCTCTTCACGGTTTTTGTTCTCAATTTGGATCTCCACTGACTCTTGACTTAACTGAGCCAATTTCCGCTGAAAAAAAAAATTTTTGAGGCGGGAATAGTGTTGTTTACCTTCACCGTATTCAGTTTTTGAGTGATCTTTGCCGCAGCTGATTTGAGCCGCACAAGCTCCCGATTTTTGCCGTCGATAACCTCTAGGAATTGGACGTTTTCAATCTTGAGTTGTTCGAAGTCGACTTCATGGAGAATCTCGCCCATTTCTTCTTTCTGTCTTTGTTCGGAAAGCAGCTTTTTGCGTTGGGAACGCAGTGTAAAATTGTTTAAACGTAATTTATCAACTAGCGTATCCTTTTAAGAGAAAAGGAAATCAAATTAGATAAATTTAAAACCTGTGTTCTGAGGATTTCCTCCACAAAACGAGTAACTTTTTCAGCCGTAAAGGCGATGTTTTGGGTTTGGCAAGACTGCTTTGCAGCAGATTTGTCATAATTGTACTTAAATTTGTCTATTTGCCTTATCCGTAAATCGGCTTCATCACAAAGTGCCTATTAACAAGAGTAACTTCACGATAGGATGTACTCGATGATCATCCAGTATCGACTCGGCGTTTTTCCTGGCTGCTATAATTTCTTGTCCGAAGCTTTCTATCTCCGCCTTTGCAATGGCGCATTTCTGTTCAGCACTTAATCGCATAGATCTTTCTATACCACCAGTTCTTATTTTGGATCGATTTCTGCTTGAACGAACATTCACTAAGTGACTTAACCAAGGTCATGAAACAAACGAACCTATGTGGTCATCCGATTCCTCGATCTCAATATTTAATCTTTTTTTATAACTCTCCAGCATCTCATTTTCAAACTCGAACTCCTCTACGACTTTACTGCCTTTGGTAAAGCGGATTATTTCCATTTACCTAGTCTCCTCAATCAAAGACTTAAGGTGCTCTTCGTCAAAGTCCTCAAATTCACCTTCCCATTTCCCTAAGTCTGCAAGCATTTTATAACATGGGGCAGGCACAAGTAACTACCATGTGATCAGCAAAAACAAGAAGACGATAAATAATATTATTAAGCGAAAACTGATTTCGAACAAAAAGCAAAAAAAAATAAAAAATATAGTTAGAGGTGCATGGTTTTCTTTGAATCATGGTCGAAAATATGAATTTCACGCTTAATTATCAATTCGGGTTTGTTCAAATTTTTAACTTTTTTATTTTTTCAATAACTGTTAATTTGTTTTAATGTTTCACGTCCTTTTACCGTAGTTGACCTGTGGGTGTTTTGGCGTCGCCTGGTCATGCCGTGTGTTGTTTATGAAAATGGGGCTCTGGCTTTTAGACAGAAAATTGTCCTTTCCGTGCTGACAAATCGGCCTGTTCGTATTAAAAGTATTCGTAGTAGAAGTAAGACTCCTGGCATTACTTCTGCTGAAGCTGACTTTTTGAAACTCATCTATGAGATCAGCAACGGTGCTGTTGTTCGAGTTAATGACACAGGATGCAGTGTTTTCTTTTCACCAGGGACACTTATTGGTGGCGAAGTAGAATATGAGTGCTCCACGGAGCGCGGTCTGGGGTACTACCTTGAACCAATAATTCTTCTTTGTTCGTTTACCAAGACTCCGTTAAATCTTGTTCTTATTGGAGTCACCAATAGTAGCATCGATCCATCCGTTGACACCATTTCGCAATGTTGGCTGCCATTCTTAAGGAATTTGCTGCCGCCAACTTCAGCAGCCGGTCTTAAAATTGAAATTAAAAAGAGAGGAGTTGCCCCAAATGGGGGTGGTAAAATAATTTTTACATCTAAACCTGCTCTTTTTCTTTCTCCTCTCCGAATTTTGAATCCTGGAAAGGTCTACAGGTAAGGATTCTTCATTGCTATTACCTTTATTTCTAGAGTTCGTGGTGTAGCCTGGACTTGTCGCGTTAGTCCTGCTATCGCTTCCCAATTAATGCATGGTGCTAAACTTCTTCTCAACTCTTTTCTTAGTGACGTATATATTAATCTTGACCACCGAAAGGTTAATACTATTTCCATTGTGGCCCTTATATTCCCTGCTTATTTTTCATGTATCAAGCTGCACCCCATTAGCGACTATTCTTCATATATTGTAGCGTGAAGTAGCTGGTAACAGCCCGGGTTTCGGTTTGGTGCTTTGGGCAGAGACCAAAGAGGGTATTGTTTATACAGGAGAGGCTTGCAGTTCCGCAGAAGATAGAAAGAGTGTCGTTTCTAATCCCGTTATTCCCTCTGAACTCGGTAGGCAAGCTGCTTCCCGATTGCTTGATCAGGTTCGTCTACTTATTTGTCTGACAGTTTTAAATATCCTAATTTTTATGCTGCATTGCTCGAATTGAAGTTTGACTCGCTCAAATTCAATAATTATATTTTTTTTCAATACCTTTGTAATCGTACATGATTATCCAACTGAAAACCCTTAATTTAAGTAATAAAACGTCCACGGTTGTATTGCCTCTGCAGTGCCTTACCTTTGACACTATTTTCTGGTGATTTTGCGGTAGTACTTTTCTGTTGATGACCGTCTTTAAATTTCCTATATTTCAATCCCTTCAATTTGGTGTCATACGTTCTCCCTGATGTTTCCTCTCTTTTGGATTCATTAGTCAATGCTTTTTGGGTCGTTCGCCATTTAATATTTTTACTCGACCGTCTATTAGAGGAGTAATAAGCAGATTGATTTTTTCAAATAACTTATGAATCCATTTAAAGTTTTTCTATCATTTGATCTAACAGTGTACTTATTCCTCCGATTTTAAACTTTGGATCCTGGTTAAGTAGGAGTATACATCTTAGTTTGACCATATTTCGTTTTTCTGGTTCCTTATCGCTTATCTCTTATCAAGTATTTATTCAAAAATCACTCTTTGCTAGCAAAATATGTCTGAAAAACACATTCAAACATGTTTGTAATTTTACTTTAAGAACGTCGTTTGAATTTTTGAATCCCCTGGCTGTTGACGTACAAGTACATCAAATGAAGACGTTTTTAAAATTTATCATTTTGTTGCTAACACTTGTCGTTCACTTAAGTTGGACCCTTGCGCAGAGGTGATGTTATCCTTTTAGACGAGCAATAGTCACATTTCACGCCTTCACTTTGCTCGTATATAATTATTTACTAGTTGACTTTTATCTCAGGCCTCGTCGTTATGTGTGGCGGAATCTGCTTGTAAAAATGACCCATTAGGAAGTCACCTTTCATGCTTTAAAGTGATTTGGTGGCAGCATTAATTGCCATTTGCATTTGATTCCATGTTTTTGACAAATTTATATTAGCAATTAATAATATCTGCTCGATTCGTAGGTTTAGTGAACATCAAAGATCTTGATGAGATATATTTTACGTTCTGTAATCGGCGATCGATTGATCCGAATAAAATGTTTATTTCTATGACAATTTTTTGCATATTCATTTAATTACGCGGTTCAACCACACGAATGAGTATTTTCTGGACATCGGTCTCCGTTATATTCTTAAGCGATATAATGTTGAAGGCTTCAGCGTTTGTCTCTTAAAGAAGTGTTCCTTTTTCCGTTATTTTACCCAGTATGAAATTTAAAAAATCAAATTCGTTGATCATAGGCATTCGTGGATATTCCATTTTTTTCGATTCTGCTGTAGTTTCACAGAATGTTTTCATTCTATCTAATCCTACCTTCCAGGCAACCGCACCGAATTTCAAACGCCGTCTCGTTCTTCGTCTTTGACTGCATGAATTGCATGAACGTGTTTAATCTTCCCTTT
This sequence comes from Moniezia expansa, assembly GCA_019097775.1. Lineage (NCBI taxonomy): Eukaryota > Metazoa > Platyhelminthes > Cestoda > Cyclophyllidea > Anoplocephalidae > Moniezia > Moniezia expansa. The sequence continues at coordinate 1,139,111 of JADFDV010000062.1, read as the reverse complement.
ATGTGGTTAGTATATATCGTCTTTGCTTTCAATGAACCAGGGATAACGGCATATAGAAAGGAACCCCTTTCAATCTTCTCCGTATCTTGCTAGTAGTGCATTCATGTCAGTCTTTGGAGTAGTTTGAGGTCTTTTTAATTATGAATCCTTTTCGCCCTTTGAAATCTTGATTCATCTTCTAATGTGATGGACAGCACTATCGGAAGTATTTCAATTCTGCACTCCTCAAATTTTTGTTCTCGAACATGTTTTATCATTTTAAATCCACACATCATAGCTACTAGCCATTTGCAGCAAATTTGTTGAGGGGGCATCATAACGAGCTCCCCCAATGGTCATGTCCTTGGAACAAGACGTTATTATTTATAATCTCAAACCCAGATACTTATTGCTATTCTAATCCAGCCTTTCGCTTAATGCGGTAAATGACTCGTGTTTAGAGAGACATTTTACTGAGCATTTTTTCAAAATCTATTCAGTTTTTTTATTAGAGCGGTAACTATACATTGCTCTTTCAGATGCAGCTGATTTCAGTTACTTGGAAGCAAGCTAATCCTTCAGAGCCGCCTTTATCCGATCCCTCACAGTGTGAACGTAGTATATTTGGTTACCGAAATTGCTACCGACCAATGTTGGCTTTATGTGGAGAACAATGTTTGTTTAAGATAATAACCTCCAATACAATATTAGCTTCCTTGCTCTTGGACTTAGTGATCTTCGGATCATGGCTGCTATGAGTCTACCAGATGTAGTACTGCAGTGGAGGGACGGAGACCCGGATGGTTTTTCGCTTCTAAGAGATGGCACGAAAAAAAAATCGGTTACTCTGCTTTTGGCACACTTAAAGTGGTGTCATTGTCAGCGATGTATTTCTAGTCTTGAAGTGTTTTAAAGTATTTAAAAGCGAATTCTTTTGATCGCCTGGTTATCGACTCTACTGTACTCACTGATAATGACTTAATACCATTCTGTTCCTTGAAGATATACCTGGGTGGATGTGTGGATGAGTCCTTGCAGTCAGTGGCGCTGAGTTTGATGGCTTTCGAGGGAGGTCGCAATGCTAGCCAGCTCCTAATCTCTGCACCTACCCCCTACACTGTAGAGACTCTTCGTCTTATCCAGAAGACCATCGGCGTAAGTTTTTCGTTATTTTACTTTCAAAAGATTTTGTCCAGTAGTTTATATTTGGATAAAAATGGTTCTATCAGGTCCTCCCCACAGATGAAGAACCATTTCCTTTGCGATTAATTGTTCTGAATAATTTCGATATCTCGGTTCATTTACTTAAAAAATGTCTACCCTTGCCCACCACTCTTCTTACAGACATATTCACATTGCGCACCGTCTTTGGGAAGTTTTAGTCGTCAGGGCTATTTAGATGTAATCCAGTATCTTGGCTCTTTATAACATTGAATTTGTCGACTTATGAATTGGAATTGCTTAGTTACAATGCATTTCATTTCAATTAATTTATCCTTTTCCTATATCCTACCAGCTTTATGTGTCTCTGGTGAATATACATGCAGCCTAATTGATAAATGTTCGCAAATGCGCTTGCTAATGGCACTCTAACTTAGGATGGGTTATTTCTATAAGTTACTCCTAGATTAAATTTGAGATATTTCTGGCTTTTAGCGTTTTGCATAAGATGTAGGTCTCAGCCAAGTTGGCTAACACACCTGTTCAATTAAATTCTTTTTCAAATTATAGTACAAGAACTTCAGCCATAATTCTGGGGACCCATCTGGAGATTCTCCATAAAGCTCATGATCTTGTCAATAGTCTTTGATGTTTCTTATTTTAGCGAAAATCGTTGTGCAAATTGGTTGTACCCTTCGGGCCTGGGTGCTTTAAGGTGTACCCAGAATTCGGGGTACCTTCGCCACCTGAGCCCAACATTTAAAATTTTTACAAAAATAATTTTATGAACTCAAAGGCTTGTACATGTTGATGGAAAGAATACTTTCTCCTAGGTAACTTTTGACCTCACCTACGCCGACCGAATAAAGCTAAACGAAATTGGTTCGAAAACTGAAAAACAAGAAGGTAGTGAAGTTGAGGGAAAATATGAAAACACTATTGATGTGGGCGAGGCGAAGGAGGAGTCCGACAAAGAACATCCGGTTCCTCTCGTGGCCACTTGCTTCGGCTCGGGCATGAGGAACGTCAATATGGCTATTCGGTAAAGAAATTGCCCTTTTTGTGAATAGGTTTTTGCGTTTATATCCACCCTCCGTAATCAGATCAAGACGTCCCTCTTGTGTAAATAGACTTGTGCTTTTTGGACTCGTGAATTCATTTTTCTCAGTTTGGTGCTTAACTTCGGATTTCTTGATTTTGAACAGCTTCAATTTTCTAATCGAGAAGCCGGGGGCGTATGCTTATTCAAAAAGTGAATGCATAACAATGCGATCCTGGTCGTTTCCTTATAGCATTTACACACAGCGTCGTCAAATCGCTTAAATATCAAAGCTCCACTTCAAGTAGCAGCTTCTTCTGCTTAGTAGGAGCTACTCATATGATTAGTTCATTAGTATCATCTACATGGAGAGGGTGGAAACATGATCAATCAGTAAGTAGAACAGCTCTGGCTTGAAAACAGGTGATCCTTTCTCCTTAATTTTTTATTTACTCCCCCCCCCCAACATTAGGGCAAGTCTCAAGGACTTATTGGGGGTTCAACAGAAGTACAAATAGCTTTTACTACATGTAGCGCACATCAGTTAATGCAGAAAACAGTAAAGGTGTTTATCGACGTCTTCGGTTCTCTGGCATGGTTTCATCGTACAGGGAGCAGTTCAACTTCATAGTGGCACTTCGTCCGTTCTCGACATTGTTAACCTTGTTTAGCTCCACTTCCTGGGTCTCTAGTTTCTCCCGTAATCAGTGGTGGTGAGTCCTCAGGATATACCTAAAGGCTAGAACAAAATACGCACATCATATTCTACTCCTTTTGGCTCTAGTTTGATAGAAATTACTTTTACTACTTTCCTAAAATTTAGTAGCTTCTATTTACCGGACCCCAAGCAAAAAGTGACGAAAGGAATTAATCTAGAATCACAAGAAAAGCCATAGATTAAATAGGCAGGACTCTAAAATGAAAAAAAGTTTCTAGAGTGCTATATGAAAATTAACTCTCGCTAGTGTTTGAACTGCTCAACCTAATTATTCTGCAGGTTTTGATATAACCACATAAACTCGGTTCCCTCTGAGCATTCATTACTTTCACGCCTTTAATAAGATAACGATAAGCACGTAAACGATTGTTAAACCCAAAATTCCAGAGTCTCTGTCTGTTCATGTTGAAACACAAGGAATCAGATCCCTCAGGAGGAAAGGAGAAACGTACTAGTCATTCGTAAACGGTACTTTTTAAGTAATAAATGACTGAACGATTTGAGAGGAGTGAAATCGTGGTTGGTTCCTACTGTGCAAAGTTGCAACGAGGAAGATCTGAGTACGTCTGAATTTTATCATAGGTTGATTTGTTCGTGGTGGGTGAGGAGCGCATGCTATGAAAGTAAGCCCGGGTGAATTTAAATTAATTAAGTTAATTTCTGAGTAACGAAAATCTTTTTTGAATCAGCATCTCTGGTAAGTTTCGATGAACAGAAGACCGACAAGACTGATATACTGTTAGATATACGGAGATATAAGCCCGGTATTGAGCTGAAGGACATGTATTCAGAATCGATGCTGGAAAAACGGCGTTGAAGATGGAGGCAACATCGATAAAGCGGAAGTTCGAAACTACACCTAGTACCTCAACAGACTACCCCGTCTCGCCTGATTTCCTTCCTCGTCCGCAACGCTGCACATCACGTTGTTCAGCTGTCGGTTCCGTCGCCTCCCTTTTGATAATAAAACAAGATCTTGTTTTAATTGGCGCAATTGATTAGTATCATACTTCTCAGAATCCATTTCGATGCGGGTCCGATAAGCTGGATACGTGGAGAGAAATCAAAGGGTACATCTAGATAAGATCACAGCGAACTGAATTTGCTATTTTTTGTCAAAAAATAGGTGCTTCGGAGAGTACGCGTAGAAGAGTAGAACGATCAGACAGTCTAAAACAATCCTACATACTATTTGTTTGGAAACAAGGCGACTGAGTCAGAGATGCCAAAGCTCTTAAAATATATGGGAGTTTACTGTCTACTGTTTCATGCATCATATTCTAAAAACACTTAATCTTACTTGCACTGAATTCTGTTCTTTTTTAATGGATCTAAGCTGTTTTAGATCTAAACAGATCAAATCCAAGCATTTAACTTTTTATTTAAGTCGACCACTGCTACTTTTCTCCACTGAAACTTGACATATCGACCCATATAGACGACTTCAATCCATCATGACTTTTCCCTGATAGTCAACATCCTCCATTTATTTTGTGTCCATAATTTGAAGAGTGTAAACCCATGGAAGTATAAATTAAGCAGTTAATCAAACGAAGTTTGAATAAATTTTGCTAATATCATTTACATTGCTAAACAAATTTTTGGTTATATCTTTAAATTTGATTGTTTTAAATGGGCTTCGAGTGCAATAAGTGAGGAAATCCAAAATGCAACGCATTTGAGTTCTTGAAATTGACAGCTTCTTCTAAGTTCTTTCTCCATAACAGGGACGGCAAGATCGTGACAACATACTGGTGCAACAAAGACTTACATTTTCTGATAAAATGGGTATAGAAGATCCCATGAGGGTTGAAAATTGAGAGGTGGGATATCGGTTCCGATAGACTTTCACTACTTGGCGAGATCTTCAACAGTGTGGCTTAGAGAAATTAATCATTAAATCAGGCTTATTACTGCAGTCTGAAATCAACGCGTGCTAGTTTTGGATCTTGATGCCAACGCAAACAGATGAGTGCGTTGACATCAATCTCCCACCCACCAATTAGCGCCGTAAAATATACAATGAAACATTTTGATTCAGTGTATTTCACGAACCAACGTAGGCAGGTCAGCTAAAGTCACGAATATCTGTGATCGACTTCAACTGTTGGGATTATCCATTGTAATTAATTGCTGCAAGACAATAAAAGCCACTGACGATCAAAACTGGTCAAAGTCAGGCAACTACTGTTAATAATAAGTTTTGTCACTTGAATTAATTTTCAACACTTTCATTAGCATTTAACGCTGGCGGCCATTTCTAATTGAAAGAAATTGTTTAATTTTTATATTTCTAACCTGCTAGGTGAGCAGTCATGCATTGAAAACTCAGGGTAGGTTGTTTTCTAGACCCAAACCCATGTTGATTTTGTATCACAAAAAGATCTTTCAAAATAAGGAAGCGCGGACAAATATGCAGAGCAACTTCAGGGGCGGGGAGTTGGAGAAAAATCAGCTTCAGAAGGGATTCCATAACGTACGCGCCTGATTCCTACCTTTGTCTTCTGGTGAATGACTAAGAAGTGGAGGGTACATTTAAAAAAAATGGAGGGTGTGTAGAAGATCGGTGTAAAATTACCGAACAATGAAATTACACCAGTATTAAATTGTTCGAACTTGACCCTCTAACAGGGAAGCAAACAGTTAAATGAGTAATTGGTGCATTCAGCTACTGACAATTTTGCTGTCGGCAAGTTGTGACCTAACAGTTTCATTTATCTTGCAGCAACTGCTGTTATGTTCAGACTTTTACATTTTCACAGTCTTAACAGAGCAAAATCATTGCATCGTTGACATTTACGTTTGCTTATCAGAATTAGTCTTTTCTTTTAAAGTTTTGTACGTGGAGACTGCTGAATCAGGTGTAAGGTAGCATATCCGTGAACCCGTTAAACAAAAGATAATCGTTAGGAGAGCCACTTGGACAAATATCTGCAGAATTGTTGATTTCCTAATACCTCATTGGCACTTATGTGCAATCGCCCAGCTCCTGTTTGCAGTTTTTCTCGGCAGAAATCTAGGCAATACGTCAACTGTTATTGCGATTCCGTTTCTGCGTGAATGACGATGGCTAAAACCTGGTGCTATGCTGTCACAGTATCGCAGAAATCTTCTGCGATTTACCTTGCAGCCCTTATCTACTGGGAGCCTCTATGGGATAATCAGCAAATAATAACTAACAAATTGCCGAAGTAGTAGATAATATCTGGATCGTTGTTTATGGCATTTTCGAGTCTATGAGGAGCCCACTTTTAACAGTATCGTCATTGGTTATTGGTCGTAGGATATTGAGATGGCAAACCCACTTATATAGCATCAAACACGATGAATCTTGCCATGCTGATGGTTCCACAACATGCTTCAACTGTCTCCTACTAGCTAACACCCTTCTTGAGAATATTCACTTTGCTCCTACACCATAAGTCCTAATTTTTTTAATTTTTACTTGTTCCCCACCCATTAGAACAAGTCTCAAGGACCTATTGGGGGTTCAACAGAAGTACAAATAGCTTTTACTACATTAAGCGCACAACGGTTAATACAGAAAACAGTAAAGGTGTTTAGCGACGTCTTCGGTTCTCTGACATGGTTTCATCGTACAGGGAGCAGTTCAACTTCGTAGTGGCATCTCCTCAGTCCTCGACAATGTTAAGGGAAGACAATCTTCGTACCTCTTCCAATAGCTTTCTTAACGATTCCATTCATTGCTACATGCATGCGATTTCCGCAGTCCAGTTTGGGATCAGAGATCCAGGTATTTACGTCGTGCCTCATTTACCAGGCTGTACGAAGTTGCACTTTTGTTGGCATAATCTAATTTTCTACGTCCAATAGGTGATTGATCCTATCCGGCCACCCCTCTCATTAGCCCCCAGAGTTGCCCCTGGGGTTACCGGTGGTCACCACGAGGAGGTTGAGAGTAGGTTTGACTACCAGTAGTCCTAATAACTGATTTTTTCGCGTGACAGCCTCAGGATTTGCCTAGAGAACTAATTTGCCTCCAAGACCTAGCAAACTTTATGTCACAGATGAGGTTGCAATGTTTAAGTCATCGAGTTCACGTTGTGGGTCATGCAAAAAGCGATTTCAAACCTATTTTATATGTTAAATAACAATAAATCAAAAGGCTTACTCTTAAGTGTCTTTTTGTCAAACGGACCACCTCTATTCCCCTCAAAATTACACGTCAGTTCAAATCTAAGTCTGTTTGGATACTTGGCTCTAAATATTAGGACTAATTTCCAGTTCAAACTCTAATTTGTTGACCACTTCACCATATTTTCACACTCAGTTTGATACCCAGATGCCGGGCACGGAACTATGCCATTATTTCTCCTCAATATACCAGACTATGGTATCTGCATGGATGATCACTACTAGAATTTTACCTTTCAGTCTCCGTTTTAATATCAAGCTCAGAGCTGGTTAATGTGGCGATTAAATGAACAACTGTGAGGACATGACACCCAAACACCTCGTTTGCTCAAGGGGATAGGTATCCAAGAGAGGTCTTCAGTTAAAATAACAGCAAATTTTGCAACCTAGGTGACCTGCATACTAGCAGGTGCTGAAGAGGACGCTGGGCTAGGATCAATACCTGAACAGATCATGAACCATGGACATAAATTTAGTAGTATCTCTATAAAACATGATCAAGTACACTGCGAGAAGAACACCAACCCTTGCTAATCAAGAGAACTCCCTAAAGTAAGCCCGAATTTTTGAGCTTTTTCTCCAATTTTTTTCTCCTTTCTGATGTCCCATTTGCGTTTCCGTATACTTTACTGTATTTTATTAATGCTATTATTTAACAAGGGCCGTCGCCTTTAGCCAGGTTGGGAAGAACGTTTAGGCTTAGTGAATCTCCTCTTAGAGCCTTCATAGCAAAGAGATCCATGAAGGTTCAGTGATTATTTAGCCGCTATCTCAGTCATAGTTGGGGTGAATAAGCAAAATCAGAAAAGAATAGGCTGAAAGAATAAACTGTAGAAATTCAAGGATTTCATTCAAATTAAAGCTTTGCACCATGCGTTGGTACTTTTAAGTGTAGAAACTGCATAGTTCTGCAATCCGGCTTACCAATAAATGAATGTAGGTCATTCTCCACAATGTAAAACAATTGTCACCTTCATTCAAAAACCTTTTTCGATCTCCTGTGTCACACCCATTCTAAAGGCTTAAAATCCCCAGGTTGTTAGGGTTTGTCTTGTCGTTAATTTAGGAATGTCTATTTTTTTTCCATTTGGGTGCTAGCATACTACACTCACCGGATTGAAGCATTTAGAAGTTTCCTGTTTCGTCCAGATTCAAAAACGTGCATAAGAAATGTTCAATAAAATAAGATTCATGTCCGAATCCACTTTTTCCACTGATCTCCCAATATTTTTTTTTAATACAAGCAGCAGCCGTCCAGTTCTGATCCTCGTTTGAAAATGATGATAAATTTTTCTAAGCCTCAGACCAGTCAGAATCTGTTAATGTGTGCCTTCCAAGATGTACCTTTATGGCCTGATGAAATGTAGGTACCTAGAGCAAGGTTTTCTGGGATGGAATTTTCATTAGGCGAAATCTTGCCAGTGTGCATCCTTTTGCAGACATAATTAATAACAACCTCTAGAGAGTCGGAAGCAGACATCCCAATTCCATTGCGAGGCGATCTCTCACTCTCTGTCCCACCCTCTTCCACATGCTTAAGTCAATGCAGTTTTAATATATGCCTAGTGAAAAAAAACAGATCATTGCATTTTATTAAAAGTAACCTTTTGCTTGCAAAGTTAGAAGATTAAACACATATATTCTCAATAGATTTCCACACCTCGTCAAAATCAATCTTGAATAATTCAATGCCTGAAATTTCAGTAATAAGGCTTTTCTAATGCTTTTACCAGTTTCAAAAACCAGTTACAACAATTATTCAGTTTGCGCGATCAGTTTCTTTCGACTAGGCGTTCCAGAAAGTCGGTACGATGAAGTTAGGTACAGGGCCATCGATCAAATACAGAATGTTTTAAATGCAGCCTGGCAAAACATGAAATAAATTCCCGCCATGCTGCAGTATGCCGGTGGCCAACGAGGCAATTGGATGGAAAACCATTCTAGTTAAGCATTCTCCATCATTTGAAGAGGTTAAAAGTAGTCGAATCATTTATTACTCAAACATTCCTTCTTTAGAATAAGTTATGGAAGGGAAAAATAATTGATCGCGAAGTGTGTCACAACCATATTCCAATTCAGATTGCGAAGCATTCCTTCTTCAAAGAAATAAAATCTTCTCTTGCCTCACTTCAAATGGCTAGGAGATAATGTTGCTATGATAATTGAAACTTATTATCGCGGCTGACCAAAAATAGTTCCGAAAAATGGCCCACTTAACTGATATTTTGCATAAAACAGCAAAGCTCAATTCGGCCAAGCAAATAAGGCAGTTCCTATTAAATGATGCCATCAAAGTGGCATTTATCCATAGTCTCTGACATTATAGGCAAATTTCGGACTTACGCTGTCATTGAAGAAAAAAATAGGTTGCAGGTTGGTAGTTCATCAAAGCAGTAATTCTTACTGATTTTCCTTACAGATTTAAAGCTTTTAAGTACTTAAAAGCCCATCTTGAGGTCTTCATGCTCTAGTTTTCGGGTCTTCTAATCGAGAGGTTTATGGGGGATCCTAGTCCTAACAACTGAATCTGAATTTCGAACTGGAACCAATCACGATACCTCTTGGTGACTGACATAAATACATCTGGCCACTCGTTTCTTGAATGCCCTTGTAACTGTGAAGCTCGTTAATTAGAAAGAGAGTCAGTAATGATCACATGAACAGCCTACCTCTTCAATCAGTTCTATCAGTCCATGGGTGCTATTACCGCTAGTACTGTTACAAATGGCATGCCAAATTAAGATTGAATACTTTAAAAAGCGCTCGATTTCCAAAACTTTACCAAGCATAACTCTCATTGAAAATTCCAAAATTATCCTCTTGGTGAAGACCATTCCTTGTAATTTCTTCCGCAGACGCAAGGGACAAAAAAATTCATTGCACTTAAAAACTGAGAGATCATGTGAAAGGAAAAATAAATTCGGCACTCAAGCTTTTGTTTCAATATTTCATTAATCACTATTTGGTAATGCCTACAATGGGGCAGGTTTGAATGAGTATCCGAACTTACGCAACCTTAATGAAATTTATACTTATTCCACTAAAGAAACTATCATTCTATTCTAATAAATAACAATTCATTAGATTTGAACTTATAGGCTGAAACTTCAGGTGGTTTAATCAAACTTCCATTATGCGATTATTATAAGAATCGGATTTTGTTAATAAAAGTTACAGAGTCTTAAAATAATTTTTTTTATTAACACATCAATTGCCTCAAGTCGAGCAAGGTATTGAAAAGAGTGCAGTTAAATAAGGAAGTAGTTCCTGAAAATTGTGTTGGATTCCTTACCTGCTTACCGTTCGTCGTCAAAAAGGCCGCCATTTATATTTTATTGTCATAAATTAATCCAAAAATGCACTTTCTTGCGAAAAAGCATGTACATATATTTTATAACTTCGAACCTATTATTATTTGGATAATTTTTATCTCCTGTCTTCTACGAATTACTCACTTTTTTAAAAGATCATCGTTTCGTCAAGTTCTCTATCCTTTTAAGTTGAAAAGCCACGATTGTTTAATTGGCTCATTAGGTTACAACTCCAAGCGCTAAGTTTAGCTGCTAAGTTAAGTATTCCTCACGCCAATAAGGTCACTTTAGTTCTTTTTAAACCCACTATATTCCTGATTTTTTTTACAAAATCATTTGCATACGTATTGCATGCCTTGTTTGGCCGAGGGGTAAGTTTCCAACGTAAATATTTGAGAGAACCCGATTTTTTTCGCCTCGATTCAGACTGTTTTCTACCTGGCCCTAAATGCGATGCCGTTAAAACTTTGCACAGATTTATTCGAAGCTATTGCTTCCGCCATTAAACTAAAATTCAAAGATTCAAGATAAGTAAATTTTCATAAGGTTGTGTATAATTCGTGACTTAGTTTCTTTAATACTAAAAAATCCATTCAAGTGCTTGTTCACCACTTCTAGCTTCCTATGAAACACGAAAAACCCAGGTTGCAAGGCATAGCATCGCCTTCTATCGGCTTCAGTAACACTGCACTTAATTTTAATTTTGGAATTTGAGGCCCTATCGGTTGAACAGGCACACAGCAATTGCTGCAAACTTTAACGTTAAATTTGATGCTTATACCTTCGTGGTGCCGTGTCACCTAAACAGAGCCTCTCCACATTCAAGAGTCATCAATATGTAGTGAAATAATATTATTCTGGGAGGAGTTCAAAGACACATCTGGGAAAGAGGCACTTTATTGGGTAGAAAGATGGCCTCGAAGACACACAGAGAAGATAGAATCAAATAGCTTATCGAAGCTCATATATTGATGACAAATCTGGAAGCCCAGTGACCAGATTAAGTTTAGATTCCACAGTGCGGAGGTCGACAATGGCTCACCAGAGAAAACGCTAGAAAAATGTCCCAATGAGAAAACAAAGAGACAAAGTATTAGAATTCCATTTCCTTTTGATCAAAAAGTGCTTGCAATCTTGCTTTTTTTCACTTACCGTTTATCAGACTCGGGTCAAAGATAGTGTCTTTATTCCGATATTTTCCACACTCGCGTACTTCAAGAACTGATTCAAATAATTAGTGCAATAGCTTTCAACCTAAATTTTCGTTCGTCCATTCTTTTCCTACGCTTTAGGAATTTTACAGTATACAGACTCAGAACAATTAATTTAGAATATCAGTGTTTATTTTAATTATTTATACCAAAGGGTCCTGCCAAATGACAAAGCGAAAGCTCTATTTTATTAGGTTTGGCGAAGCAAGATAAACATCAAATGCGAATACCTTGCAATAGTAAAAATTATCGCGTCTCACTTAGAAACGCTTAAATTATCTCAGTGTTTGGCTAGTATAAAGCGCTCGAAGAAGGTTCATTTGAGACCTTCTTTGGTAGAACGAGAAATTCTTGCTTTTATTTAATGTTTTTTATTTCTGAATTAAGATCATATTGAAGATGATAGAGCGCTTGCTTTTTTGGCTTGATCTGTGGGTACAATCCTGAGTCATGAATGAAGCATGCAAGTTTTTTTTTAATTTTTTCACAACAAAGGGCCTTTAGCTCTGTATGAGGAGATGAGTACTGTAACTTTGGAACCCTTGTAACTCCTGGAAAAATTCCACTGACGTTTTAGTTTAGATTCTAAATGTCCTAAAGTAATCATTCTTCCCTCACACTTGTCACATATTTCGAGTCAGTGCAAAGATTCCTTCCAACCCTTCTAAATTGGATTACAAAGGAATGTGAAATAATTGCATCAACCGTCACTTCCAATCTCACGATTTGTAGATCTGGATGCACTGTCATTCAAGAGCCAAGTTTACCAATGTTGAAATGGAGGGTGAAGCTATGTTTATATATATTGAGCGTAACTACTGCTGAGACTGGTCGTCAACAGTTAAATCGTCATTTCAATAAAATTTAGAAGAAATGAAACGCTAAGCACGAAAGCCGAACACATTACATAGCCGTAAAAAGACGTGCAAACAGGTATTGTGGGACTCGGATCAACCAACTTATTCATATTTGGAAGAAATTCATCTTATAATTTAAAATAATTTGGCATTTTACATCTACAAACACACTAATTTAGACTGAAGGCATTCACCTGGAAGTTCTAATCGCTGTCTCATTTCTCAACCATTTTATTATTGCTCACGAGATTCAGATTAAGCGCTTGTTAAAACAGCTATTCAATCCATATTTAAGATATTTATTACACAAGAATACGACTGCGTAAAATCAAATTTATTCATTTATTTACGGCAGGCTTCGTTTGAAAATAACATAGTCGCTTAAAACAACAGCATGGCTAGTTCTAGGGATCAACCTAAGAAATTCAAGGATTTTGAAGGAGCTTGAGGGTCAGTTTCGACAAAATTTACAAAAAAACAGTACTGGTCATCCCCCCATTAGCCAGTCGATTTGCCTCAGTCACGCAGTTTCCACTTATCACATCAAGAATGCACAATCAACAGTCCGAGTTTCAAGATAGCACCTAAATTCATATGCAAACTTTTTAGTGGTTGTGGTTGCTTATTTTGATCTCTACCTTTATAAGTGAAGCCATTTGTTTAAATTAAGGCTAATGGAGTGATGTCATCATTCGCAAACACAAAATGTCTTGAAACCTGCAGTAAAAAATTCCATTCCGAGTGTATACATATAGTTCAATCGGTTAAGAGAAGAACAGATAACAGAACGCAAAGTCCCTTTCAATGCGCTAGCGCACTTATCTACAATGACCTACAACTCTCTTGCTGTAAATTAACTCCCAGCACTCTTCGAGACTTTCAGCCAAAGTCTAATTTTAAAAGGGCAACCTAATCAGCCTTCCTCTCCTCATCTACTCCTCTACTGGAGATGAACCAGGATTTTCGGATAATATGACCGCGAGGTTAGTCTAACATGGCGAAATACGTGACTGGGTGATAATTGGGTGCTGTCCGATCATTTTCAATCCAGCATAGTAAACCTCGCCGATTGCCCATTTCCATTCACTTTCGAGGCTGAAGTTACTATCACTGGACTGCAGAAATATACAATTTTAACCTCAATTCCATGAAACTCATATTTTAACTAATTTTAAATATGTTTGAGAAGTTGATAAGGAGATTCGGCTAAGCAATAAGAGCAGGAGTGCCACCGATGATAGGTCTTGGGGGTCAAATTCTCCTTCTAGGCTCTGCTGTGTTGATACCAATGCTGTTTTGAAGCAGCACCGTCCCGGTACTATAAAAAATGGTGATTTACCGAGCAAAGAATTAAACCGTAAACTGAAGTCCTTCAGAATGAGGACATTAATGAAGGCTAGAAGAATATTGTTGACAGACAGAATGCACCCTTGAGAGTTAAACCTTACAATATTAACTAAGCTCTTTTATCAACCATCTGAACCGCTGAAAGAATAACGCAAAAATTTATTGTTGATCATAAGAAATGGATGTACCTGATTCGAGCATTTTTTCCGCCTAGTCTGACGCTGCAGTAATGTTTAATTTAAGGGACAAGATCATGCATAGAAGAAATGTCTGCGGCTCAGATTCTAACGCTTCGATTCCACATTTTCGTCTCTGAATATATGGATTCAAAAAAACTCGCATCGTCATAATAATAAATCTTCCCAACTTTTCGTATTCAGGGATTGCCAAACTTGGAATTCTTTAATCAAAATGAAGTCTGATTCTGGCAAGATCAGTTCACCAGGATCGTTTCGTAGAGCAAGCTGGCATATTATGTGAAGCAGGAAACCTAGGGCTGTGTTAAAAATTAAACTGGAACTTTTTGGATGTCAAATCATTATGAAACTTCGGTATCACTCAAATTTGAAAATCCGACTCGGGTGAAAATTTATCCTATCTGGGTCACGGACTGTAAAAGTCTCAATATTTGGGTTATTTAGCAAGCTGAATGGTTAAATTCTTCAAAATTGTACTGACTATTTACAAAAAACAAAGGATAGAAGCTGTCGGTAAGGGATCACAACAAACGGAATGATCATTTCTTATTGAAAAGGTAACCGATAAATGGCAATACAGATTGACTGCGTGTACGAGGGCTTATGGATCTCATTTTCTTTGGAAATGCCCTTGAACAAATGAAAAAACTGAAAGAGGGCAAATACCCACTGGCCAGCCGAAAACAGAACACACTAAGGCGAATTAGTCAACCCACTAAAACCATAATTAAATAATGCACGGTTAATGACTGGAAAAGCAAATAGCCCACAACGGCGTTCTAACACCACAAATGCCCTTCGATTTGCTATTTCGATTGGATGCATGCAAAAGACTCATAAATTTGTGGCAAATAAGCCAAACCATATGGCAGCTGGAGGGAAGATATCAACAGTGAGAATTAAAGCGAGTCAGAGATTCGGCATTACTTAATCTGAGATTACAGACTTGATAGCCAGAATTGAATCTGCAGGCATGTTAAACTCAAATAAAATCGTCGGTCCGTTTGTAATATTCAAACGATCAAGAAATAAACGTTAAACTAAGATATGCCTAGGATGACGGACCCAACTCATCAACCTCTATTTTTTGAATATTTTTCAGCAAAAGAACGGCTGATGAGAGCCCTAATAAAATAAAATATCCCGACCTAAAGGAGTTACCAATGGCCACATTCATGTACCTGGATTCTGCATTTAATTTGACGTATTAAAAAGATTTTGCTAGAGTAAATTTGCAGAGAAGCGCTGTCGAACATCGAGCTTGAATGTTTGGATGAACATCTGATTCAGCAATAATAACACAATCAAGAAATTGCAATTGAGTAAGTGATTTGTTATAGCTCAGACGTCGATTGAGCTAAGTCCGTTATGAAACCTTTGAATTTCTTCAACCGAGAAAAGTTTGTTCTACTTTCAAAAATCTTTATAAGCTAAAAAATATATGATCTACAAACATAATATGAAGGGCAAGTTTTGACCTACTCTCTTCACTTGTTTTTATGATGTCCATCCAGATATTTCTTCATACAATCATTTTGGCTATTTGAATTTCTCCTGTTGGTCCTTAAAATTTGGCTCTATCACTCCATAGTTCGTAGTTGGGTAGTCAAATTAGGAGGTCAGAATTACTTAAGCAAAGCTTTTCTTCATTCCAATTACTTTTATTTCTAAATTATTGACAGAGCTGCCGATTATGCTCCTGGAATTCGTAGCCAAGCAGAATAGCAGTTGGAACTTCTGACACTGTCTTGATTGATTCTCTACAAGGATGGCATGAATAGCTTACTTAAAGGAATGCAGCTGGGAGACTTAACACCTTTTCACCATTATGCAAAATAATGAATGTTTGCAATGCTATGAATGACTAGTCTTAAGTGCTTAAAAATGTCTCTTTTTCATCTGCTAGAAAGCATTTCCACTTGCGATTCACCTAGTAGATTTTCACTGAAAACAATCCAAATAGCCTACTTGGAAGAATCGTGATGATTCATCGAGCCAGCTTCTGGCTAACTAATTGAAAGGATTTATACATGGACGCATCTTTAGTTGGAAACTATTAGAAGTGACTTAAGGCAAAAAAACTGAGTCGAAAAAGTGAACCCATGTTGAATGGACCTTACTCTTAGTAGTGAAATTAAAAAACGACGAAATTTGACCACAACGCGTAAAAATTGCTTCAAAAGGCATGAGGAAAAGGAAAAAAACTTTCAAGTAAATAACGCATCTGCATGAATGAAAAAAATAGATGGTTCTCAAAGCACGTCAACTACAAAGCTGTCATGTAAACGTCCTATGCAAAGTATTTCCATATGGCGACTTTTAGTTCCTGCACATCCTTCAGGATAAGACTTGAAACTCCTGTCTTCAACATGAGTCTAGGTTTTTTCAATCCTTTGGATCAGATCTAATGTAAACTTTGATAGTTATACCACTCATTAAGACAAAAAATTGGTCAGTAGAAGACTAGGTCTTTTAACTTCATAGAGAGATTTCTCTCTGTTAGTTGTGGTGGTTTGAACCAACGTGCCCTACACGATTATTTTGTTTTTAACCTAACCATGTGAGGCCGCCAGGCATTCTAAAATCACTCTCAATCGTTGGAAAAATCTTCCTTTTTAACGGCGACTGAATTCTAGAACTAAGCGCCTAGTGGCATGGATGAACTGTTATGGTTATTCCAAAGATGGGATGGCACTATCGAACAACTCCAGGTATGTACAAACGCGCCGCATATTTTTCATATTGAAATTTCAAACATAGCCGAGTAAATAGCATAAAAAAGAATTCATTAACGAAAAGCAGAATTTGCGGTAGCAAAGTATGAGTGGAACCCTTATTTGGAGTAATTCAGAGGTGCTTGTAATTTTACTACACCTACAGAAGTACAATAAAGCACTGTCCGGATGAGTCTAAAGTAGCCCATTTCTTCGAACACCGCATGACTAGGTCTTCAGTTGAATTACGTGTCAACAAATTTGTTTGACGACGCAAATAGATGCCTTAAATTACAAATTAAATCATCTAAGGGATTGTTTTCTAGGCAAAAAAATTTTCGCAAAGTTTTATTCAAATAGTATGATATTCTTGCAAGCGAATAAGTTATCTAGGAAACAGATTTAATCTATTTTCTCATGGTGTTGTGTGAGCAATGCCAGTACTGTCAGTGCGTCGGAATTTGATGTTAATGAATTCTAGGCAGAAAGCTCGATCTTAACAAGGGTAAGCCAAGTGGCGTTGGTTGACGTCACCAAAAGGGATCAAATGAATGAGGCAGCTTTGTTGGTTGGAAGGAATTCTGGGTATGAAAGCTGAGTGGTGAATTGGACGTCAAAGTAGAAAATGGAAGGTAATGGAGAGGACTAGCAGCTTATTCATGAGTAGACTTCAAGGAAGCCAGTGTGATAGTGATAATCCCGGGCAAGACATAAGATGCTTTCATACAAGCCTTGCTGTTTTAATGACCGATCCCCACACAAGGCCTATTCGGTATGAATCTCTGCAAGTCATCAGTATATCGTTATTTTACAAAAAGAGGTGTCGAACTTGAACAAGCAAACGCAATATACATTCTACAACACGCGTTTGGCTTTAAAACCATTTAAAAATATCAATTAGGCATGAGTAAGCTTAAGAACGAAGGTAACTTGAAGCTTACTACAGAAAAAGTCACCGATCATCAAAACGAAAATCCGATGAAACTTATTTCATTGCCATACTAGTGCCCCTTCGAACCAAATCGGCTAATACAGCAAGTTGCATTCTACGACACAAGATAAAATTTCAAGCTCTTGTCCTTGTTGAACTGTACATTGAGAAAGTGCCACCGTCAACCACGGCCGTCTAGAGGTTCTAATACAGAGATACCTGAAAAGGCCCATGTTTCCTCAGAGCGTTAACGTTGCTGTCGATATAGGAAGTTCAAAATAGATAAGCCTTTAGGCCACCATTATTTCAAAAAGGCACTTAAACCTTTTTTTTTAATACTCACTGATTGAAAGTGTCATTATCACTTACTATAAAAATGTCATTCTTGGGATTATGGGTGGTAAATACGCTACTTAGTCATATTTCGGGTCGTCACAAAGTAGAACCTATTAATGTATTGTAACTGAGAATAAATTAATAATGAAAAATAAATAAATAAATAATGTGGCACTGGCAATAACTGCGATTGTAATGGCATAACGAGTCTGATCCTCATACCCATATGCGGATATAAGTCGGAACTAACTGTATGACAACGTTTTAGGTCCTTTAGCATAGAAACCGATTGTTTGTGCACAAACAGTTGGCCAACAGCAAGCTTCTAGGCTTACAAATATTTCACACTAGGCTGATGTCGAATGACGCCGAGGATACCAACTAATTTGGATGCACTCTTACATGTAGCTGCACTCTTAAATCCGAGTTGAACTGCTAGGAAGATATTGTTTATACTTATAAGAGTCAATTCAAATTGCCTTTTTCCGCATGAATTGAAATACTCTCACGATATTTGCGGATTTTTTCTAAAAATGTACCGGTAGGTTTAAAGCTTCCAAATTTATTACAAATCAGAATTGCAAAACAGAAATAATTCCGACAGTCCGCTTTTTTTGAATGATATTCATCAAGAAGTGGAAATTCAACAAGATTTATGTCCAACTACTAATCCAGATCTCACATTCGCCACAGTCATAGAATATCTCCGTAGTAACGCAATTAAGAATATTTAAACTACAAGTGCAAGCATTTTACTCTTAAATGCATTAATAAGCTTTTCTAAGTGTAAATTCTTGTATGTCTTTCAGGAAGAGGTATGAAGAATGTCTGCCTTAACATTGTTGAGGACGGACGAGGTACCACTACGAAGTTGAACTGCTACCTGTACGATAAAACTATGTCTAAGAAGTCCCTAGAGGACCGAAAACATCGATAAACGCTTGTGCTATCTTCTGTGTTGACTGTTGTATCCCAATAAGTCCTTGAGACCTGGGCTGATGGGTGAGGGGTAAATCAAAATACCGCTCATACCTTCTTAACTTCTTCAGTTTATTTTATATAAAGTAGCTAGTAATGTATACAAATATCAATTGTTCAACATCGAAATTGGAAAAATGAGTTTTTCAAGACTTTCACAAAAAAAAACAATCGGACAACAAGTGGAACGAAAAACTTGAAAACAGGGCTATGGCATCTGAACCTGCAAATTTACCTTTTCAAATGGTAGTAAAATCGGCGATTTCAATTAATGATAATAACCAGAAGACAAATTCTAACCATTTTAATTTGTAAGACCAAGCGCTTTGAACGGATGCGTTTCCATGTATTTAAGTTATTGAATGCTTTAAAGCCCATTTTTATTCCTTTTGCAAAGCTGTTCATTTCATTTTGCATTGAAAATCAGTTGCGAAGTAAAAACCTAACACTTTTGTCTTGAAGTAACTTTGGGAATCCAAGAGCTCTGAACTTTAAGAGCGATTTCTGTAACAAAGCAAGTCCACCACGCAGCTTATTTTATTTTGGTCAATTTTTGCTGTTTGATAGAAAAAAGAAATTCTAAGAACATGTTTTTAAAAAGTTGGCTGAAATGGTAGGTCCTGGAGGTGTTTTAATCCACCTCCGAAGCCCCACCGACCACACTGAAAGCCTATCCGTCCACCTTGTTAATCGTACCAGTATTCCTCGTGTTGAATCCCTTCCGAAATCTACTTTCGGTAGAATAGATGAATAGTCTCCTACTCATGACAGTTTTAAACGAAAGCTGGGGAGACGAATGCCTATTCACTGCTTTAAGGGCTATGCAACAAACTTCTACCATGTAGTGTAATTTTATTGCGAAATTTATACACCTTGATAATGGACCTTGAATTTAAACCTTTTAATGGGCTATTTGCTTAGTTACTTCCCATCCATTTGGGAAAGTCTCAAAGATTTAATGGGGGTACAAAAGAATCACAAGCAGTGATTACGACAGACAGCACATAACAGTTGATACAGAATACATCTTTGGTTCTCTGGTCGCTTCTCTGGCATGGTTTCGTTGTGCAGGGAACGACATTGTTGAGGGCAGACAATCTTCAAACAACCTCTGGAGGTATTTTCAACTTTTTGGTGGAGATACCATTCAGTGCCATATGCACCCAGTTTCCAAAGTCCAGTCTGAGAACATGAATCAAAAGTATTTACGTCGTATCTTGTTTACCAGGCTGTGCGACGTCGTAATTCTGCTGGCATAATCTAATTTTATACATATGGTGGGTGATTAGTCCTATCCGGCCACCCCTCTCATTAGCCCCCAGAGTTGCCCCTGGGGTTACCGCTGGTCACAACGAGGAAATTGAGGGGGTTGACCGCCTACGCTATGGTTTCCTGCTCTCTTATTGACACGAGTTGTAGGCCGAAGCATCTGAACCCACCTTGTCTGACAATCATATTGAATGTGCTTAGAAATGTTCCACGCAGTTGTGGAATTATATGAGAATCACGCCAACTCATCCCCCTGATCTGCTTTCTTCTGTCTTTTAAGTGTGAATCACCTACCTGACATTGTAGATCGTCTATGATTTTTAATCGAGGGGTTTTGGCGATCATTAACACACTTCAACACTCTGCCGAAATAACCTACCACAGAGTACGAAATTGAGTTAATACCTCGATGACTTGGCGATGACTTTACTTTTGAGTTTTAATGACTAACCAGCAAGGAACGGGTATTGAAGTGGTCATAATTCAGTAACCATCAGTTAATACAACTGTTGATATTTGAGTTTGGCATACAGGAACAGTACAATAGCCGGGCAAATCGGGAAGGCTTCAAGGTTAAGTCAGTATCGGGTCTCATTCGGTGCATTCCACCCTCTATTCCTCCCGACCAGCATTATTTCACCACCTCAGCGGTCACCCGAAGACATTACCTAAATGTCAACCTCTAACTAACATAAATTTATCTGCCTTTTCTACATTGGATGTTCTTTTCAGCACCTACCCGTTCACAAGGTACTTGCCAAACTACGGATTTAGTGCTCATTTATTTGAGGAATCTTTCGCAGTCATCCATTCACAAGAGCTGCAACAAGCTCTGGCAATTTCTATTTCTAAGTTTGCTGTTGGGCCAGCAGAGAACAGTTGAATGATTGCAGCGCAATATAAACCTTTTGCAAAACACCCGCCTTCATTCAAGTTTGCTTTAAATAAAAACCGCAGCATTTTTAACAATATTTCGTACATCGGTGACAAAGCCAGAAAATAATATTTACTTTCATTCATTCAATCGGCACTGCATGGATCGAAATTCATACTTCCAAATTTAATATGAAGGGACATTGAGAATTTTGATTAAGGAACAATCTATGAAGAATGGGAATAAAATGATCTCCAATTCAAAATCATCAAAATCCTTCAGGTTTTGAACTTCAGCAACAAATTTAATAAGCACTCATTTTAAATTGAGATAGGTCTATTGTCATTTTTTAGTTAAATCCGTAATTAAAACATTTCAGTAATTTGCAACATGGCTTCACCTACAAGCCAACGAACAATTCCCTCTGTGCCCTAGATAACTTTCTTCCATTAAGAAGTGCTACAATCTCCTTTTTGCGGACTTTTTGCGAATTTAAATTAAGCACCTTTTTTGAAGATGTTGCAATTTCAAAATTATTGAAGTCTGTTACATCATTTGTTTGCATCTCGCAAATTTTAATGGAGAAAAACCTTAAAATAAACTAAATTGTATCAAAATCAAAAGTTTATGTCACGGATTTCATAAAATCCCTTATAAAATATGAAGTTTTAACTTCAAAGCATCAATTCTGATCTCAGTTTGTTAGCATTATTTGAGAATTCAACAGATTACTCTTTTAGTGCTTTTAGTGCTTGTCTCTATTTTCATGGACACATTCACCGAATGACTGCCTTGTCTCAGCCTAGGGGCATGAATTAGCTCCATAGATTCGAAGAAAAGTACTATTCAAAGCAAGTTTAAGAAACTCAGTTAACATTTCTAGTTTTATCTTCATCACGTTATTACTTTTACTACATCGTAAAATGATCTGCTCACCATGAGTGATGAAAATTATGCACCTCACAGCATGACATTAAATACGTATGAATTGAGGTCCTACTAATCTTTGATTAAATATTCTTCTGTTAATGTGCACACTACTGTAGAAATGTTTTCCAACAATTTAATGCAGGTAGAAAAGGAATGAAGTCCACAAATTCCTTGACTTTTTCGCATTAACACAAGCCCTGCTATTGGAAATTGCGAATTTAGGTGGACGAACATCCGCACCTCGGCCAGCCAATTGGGAAGACGCCGGTTATTTGCACTTCGGGCCACCTTCGCGTTCCGTTAGTCAGCGTCGATCACAAAGCTTCTGGGTCTGCTGATCTGCGTGGTTGCATCACTTGGGCAATCAGAGGAAAAAAACGGTTTCTGGATATCTTTCTGCTAAATCTTTCAACCAGTGCGTTCTAATTTGTTTTATGCTGATGTTTAAATCTTTTTTTATATAACTTGAGAAAATTTTTTAAGAACCTTTACATGACACTTTTAAGTAATTTATTCGATCAATTTCTGCATTTTCCTTGATTTAAAATGTGATTAATTTCAAAAGTTCCTCACGTCTAAGCGGTGAATTTCAAAGGAAAATGAATAGTCGAAACTGAAATATTAGTTATGGCACTTAAATTTTATTCGGAATCTCAGTTGTAACGTCTTCTAAGTTGCACAACATGGTATTAAATGCCCATTTTGGACACATGAATCGCAAGTCGGTTTCATTAATGCGGTGAATATTTGAGCTATTTAGGATATCACAATGAGTAGTTGGTTAATAATAGATTTTTATGATAAATTGAATCAAAAGATGGTGCGACTAGAGTAGGTTAATGGTTGGACTTATTTTCCATTCATTAAGTTTCCAATTAATTTATTATGTATTCATTTGGATTATCAGCATTATTGTCCTTTAGGGTTTACAAAATTTTGCTAAATTTGGAATGGCGTAGAATGTGACTATCAACCATCAGCCGAGCAAATGTAATCGCATGGATACTGGGAGCTTGAATTAATTTTCCAAAATAATTAAACTATAATCAATCTGTAAATATAAAGAACATTTGCTAATTATGATAGTTGAGACCTAGAAGAGAACAGAAATTTACTGCTAACATTCCAGAAAAGTTTGCGGTGACAGATAAATTCAAGACCTTATTAAGAAACCAGTTTTTAGTGACCGCCACATGCTCTTGAATTAACTTACTAAATAAAGTAAGAAGCATTGAGACTAAATATTTAATAGACAGGAGTCTAAAAATTCAGTAATCTGTTGATTTACTTCTAATAAGAGCTTGAACGCCATGTTCATTCGCATTTTGAGATGAAGTTGTCACTGTCTTGAAAACCAAAATTAGTCAGTTTATAATTAAAAACTTCAAAAAAGATGTCTATATTTTTATTAAATTCAACTGCAGTGAGCCGATAAATTATGCCGATGATGTCTCTTGAAGTGTGAAAGTTGTTTACTTCGCCATTCAAGTCAAACCGCCTAGTTAAAGGCTGGAGAGAGTTTATGTTTCACTCTGTATTATTCTCCATAGCGAAGTTCGAAGCAATGGCCCTTCATAAAGCTTTGCCAGCACACATAGTCAAAATGGTCAGAATTTATGTTAATACCAACATTGCGCAATCATTCTGTAGGGTTGATTGGGCTTGCGAACTAGCTCACAAATCCATTCCCTCTGACCGTAACTTCTATGGCCATTGGCGTTGCCGATAAGGAATACAGACCTTCATTCCTGCACCGAGCCTATTAAATCTGTTTTGCCGCCCGGGGGTACTACCCTGATAAATACCACTTCTTGTCGCTCTGGCCTCGGCCGGCGCCCATTTTTCAGTTAGTCCTTTAAAAAAAATTGTCCACTTTAATGTGTGTGAAACCGGCCTGAACTGAGTTGCTTAGATAATTTATTGAAATTGCCGAAAATTCGTCGCAACCATAACTGCTGTTCCGTTTTAAACCGCCACCAGGGGTAATGGTTATTCAAAACGTTGAATGACGTATAAATTAAGGCTTTTGTTTAAAAATAGGGTCAAAATTGTTCTCTAAGATATTCATAGGCTTTTGTAAGCTAAGAATTTCTACTTACTGTAACATGAAAGGACTCCGATTCAGAACGGAAGGAAATGGGTGAGAAGGAAATTGAGGTGCTAAGATCCTTCCTTTCCAGAGCTGTATCAGCGTTTATTTCAGCCACCTCGAATCACTGTTCTCTTCATCTACCTACTCTCCCGTTGCTAATATCTAAGTTGCACATTTCAATGAGCTTTGATCTATGAACACATGCATTTTTGAAGCTGCCATAGTCCAAATGGATAAAAAGATCGTTCCCGTTTTTCCGATTAAATAACGCTATTTCCATGTTGGACATACTTTTCCAGATTAAATAAATTTAAGAAAAAAATGCAGTTCGGGGAAAAAAAGCGTTTAAAGGAGTATCTGAACACAAATCTGTAAGGAATTGTGCGCCTTTGCTTTGCCTATCTTACTATCCCGTCGGATGGACTTCATTTTTTCGCCTGAAGTTGAAGGAATGAATAAACTGATCCAGTAATTTTAAGCCTCCTATTAAGAACAGTTTCACTTTGATGAGATAACTTTAGAATTCTAAGACTTAGTTAAAATATTCTACGTTATTGCGTCCAAGGACGCATGAACAATGAATTTTCAAATAACCGTTGCTCATCTACATGATGACTTGTAGCCTTTGAAAGGCGCTAGGAGACTCACACTACTGCATGGTAGGCATGTTCGATTTTGTGTATAAAGGGATTTCGTTGAGAAAAGCCAAACCATCTGTCTTCCTAGCAGCTATGTTTACCTAAGTTGTTTGCGATAAAGACTGTCATGGCCATTGTTTGGAAAAGTTGGGTAGATTAAAGGAAAAAATCTGGAAAATTCAGTGCTTTGATTGTATACGTCTAATAATCGAGTCATAGTCCCCCTCAAGACTGATCTTTATCAGCCTCCTGCTATGCGTTTTACTGGAGTTTTCTCAACTATCGAGTCCTTGTTTGGTCGGAACAGCGTTTAATCAGCCCGGATTCTCTGCTTGATTTACATTTCTAGCAATCAAGCAAAATACCTTCTGGATTTAGAAGTAGGTGTGATCTAAATAAAAGCATGATTTCGATTCGGCCAATTTACATCCATCTAACCATTGGTTAGTCTCCTTTAGATAAGATCAACAAATAATAATTCATAACTGTACTATGACCCAAAAAATGCTGATTTAAAGATGTTTAGAATCTTCAAAAAAGCCTTTGAAAATGTTCGTCGTCCCTTCAACCAGAAGAATAGGATTTGAAAGAAACATTATTGCTAAAATAAAAAAAGAGGCTGTGAAACTTAATATTTTGTAAATAATTCCAAACATATGGAGTCTTCAAGGGTCTGGTATAAGTTCGGATTCTTTGAATCAGGTAATTTACAATCGGTATGCAAATTCAATTGTTTTTCTGCATATTTTGCTCTGGCCACAAGATTCAAATAATCATCTGGTTGCGCATATTAACCCATATTCAGACTTGATTTTCCTGATGAAATAAGCTTTCACATTTGTGGTTTTAAAATGTTCTATCGGGAAAAAAGGAGACTTCACGGTTCCCTTACTGTTGGTTCACATGAACAGGTATATAACCGACATAACAATAGAAGGTTAAGAACCTTGCAATAATAATTTCAAAGTGAATAGAAATTAAAATAATTATGATCCAAAATTTGATGCGGTTCAGTCATGATCCTGGGTCATCAATTGTTGCTAAGGTGAAGGCAAGAAGCCGAAGTCGAAATTTTACTGAAAATATCATTAAAAGGAAATCTTGACAGGAAAAAAATGACTAAAGTCATTGTAAAAAAGAAATATTCTAGTGGTCTGAAACAACTTAGAGTTTTACGGACAAACTATTGTCCTTTAAATAATAGTGCAAACAATTAAATAATGCAATTGATTTGTATACAGCGCGTCTAGGCTGTATGTCAAGCTAAAAATTTTTTCAAAAATTATTGGTCGAATTTACAAAATCTCACCCTAAATATATTTAATAATTTTTTGTTAATTTAAATGATATAAAATGAAATCTTTTTTCTCCCAAGCACTTGCACTTCACTAGTCGGCACGCACTCCATTTTCAAAATATTTACCTGCCTAAATTCATTTCTCGTTGTACCTGAAAACATACACATCATCGTTTAAATGCCAGTTTGAGAGAACGAGATTGCATTTAAGCTTAATTTGCTACCAGACTTCAAATTTCTTGCAAACTCTGAATACCGAATTTTTCCAGAAACATCTTAAATGCCAAAATCAACGCCTAAATAACTAACCAACCTAAGCAGATCAAGAGATGTAAAAAAAAGTTAACGAAATCGAGATTTCGACTAAGTGCCTCGAGTGAGTGTTGGGCCACCTCACTTTCTGAAATTTACTTTTCGCTATGAGAAATTTAAAACTTAAAATATTAACTTTTACTTTTCCTTGCTTCTTTGCCAGAACTTATTTGTTAAAAAGGAATTTAAAAGTTCAAAATTTTCTTTAATGAACCCATTTTATTGATGAATCATCCCCGGAAATTGATTCCTAGAACATAACGTTTCTAATGCGTTCCGTCTTTACGGCAACTTTACTGTAGTTCGAACGCTTGGCCTGCTAAACCGTAAGAGAGATCGAGTATAAGTTTTTACTCCAGTTTGTCTGTGAATCATAAGCTTCTTTTGCAAAACGGACTTCAATAAGTGTTTAAAAGATTGGGATGAAAGCCATTAATAAAAATGTTTCAATACTGAACCGTCAACCTCAGTCATTTATGAATGTTCTCAATCAAATAAAACCAGTTAGGTGGAAAATTCTCTTCTGTGACACCACAAATTTCCCTTCTACTACTTGATTCTTGATCAATCTTGGATAGGATTTATCATTTTCAGAGATCAGATTCTGGGTTTAATATTCATGGATTAGTATTGTTTCAAGGTTCCATAATTAAGAACTTAATTGCATTCAATCTTAGCATCAAGTAACCTGAATTAAAAAGAAGTCGGCGCAATTTTTCATTGTAGTTATCCGTGAGAATTCGAGAGATGTTTCACTTTTGTCAACGACATTCATTCACTGACCAACCGTGCACATCGTCTGTAAATCACAAACTCGCTATTTAGATCACAGCTATGTAAAGATCGGGTTTTGATAAACTAGAGTAACTAATCGTACTAAATGAAAATTAATCAATTTAATGAACTTGGATTGGCTCGATTGGCTGATTCTACCGGGTGTCTAGCTAATGACTGTGTGCAATAACAAGGTCAACTGGTTCTGACAAATGTGTGCAGAACAATTTTCAATTTGACAGGTATTGTCTTAACAGATTTGTGAAGGAATAATTTTTGATAATCTGCCAGCTTTGTGACGTTTAAGAAGAGTTGGCAACTGCTTAAAAGTTTCGAAGTTCAAAAATTAGAAAAAAAAAATAGCAAATAATTCAACATGTATTAATTATATAATGCCTTTGCATTGGCCTTAATTTTTGAACTAATGAAATAGTTCTAAGAAGCAGTCTTTTATCTGTTGCAAGAAAGTTATCAGTGTTTCCATCCAGTGGAATTTATCATTGCCTCGTTAGTACTACTTTAATTGGCACTAGTAATAAGCGACACCAATCAAAAATGGGAAAAGACAAGTAAACTGTGGGAGGAACTAACTTGATGACCAATTCTACTGCTCTACTACTGGAAGAGTGAGATGTGATGACACTTGCGAACAAGTCTAGTGAGACTCCGCATTCAGCAGCATTCAAACTGCTTAAAATGTGGCAGGTTGTCCAAGAACTGGACTATTCATAAGATAACCAAAGCAAATGGTAATCAATACGGTACTGGAAGAAGGACAGGGTGTCCTGAATATTGATATACTTTGGCAGTCTAGCGATAATTCACCATCAAAGGAAGCTATTAAATAAACCAGGCCTGTCTCCTGTTACCCTGTTCAGTTTCGCTTTAGCTGCTGTAGCTGATATTAGAGTCATTGAGTCTAAGGCTCATTACTGAATTACACCATCATACACTTTGGCCATTCAAAAAACTGGCCCAATCAGATCAAAATAGATACTAACTTCGCCGTACATGTTCTGGAACAAAGGAAGATATTTTGTGAGTGATGTTTGGATTTCCATTAGTTACAAGGGCCGGTAAATGGACATAGTGATGTTTGCGAAACCAAAAGGTCATAAATTCTGCAATTTATGAGTAGACTCAAGGGTAGAAGACTAATAAAAATGCCTTGGTAGTAAGATGAAGCACGAAGTTTGAGCACTGCGTCCAGCAGCAGTCTAACAGGCAAATTCAACAAGCTTTTCGTCTACGAAAAACGACAAATGGGCCTCACGTGCGATGGGACCAAGCAGCAAAATATCGGTTAGATGTAAAGCTGTACCTAAAATGGAAGTTAACTTGTGTTTTAAGATTCTGAGAAACTTAGTATTGTCAAAAAATTGTAATGAGAGAGCATAAAATTCTTCCAATACTGGAGGTCCCGCAATTGACGAACCCTTATTTTCAACTAAAATTTACTATTTTTCTTTAAATCATTTGGTTAAAAAATCAAAAAGACTTTGTTTGAGAAGTACATAAAAGTGGGCATTATCGTTTATTAAGCGATGTTAAGGACACTGCCTAAAAAGTCTCGGAGTTTGGCCTAACAAAATTTAAAAATTTCCTCTTTATTCTTATGACATAGGATTAAGAAGCAGCAGCCACAAAACCAAGAAGCTGAAAATTCAATGGATACTTTCCATAAATTGCACTACTGTGTTGAACCAATGAATCGAAATGGAAACTTTTATTTCACAATAGTTTCAAACACAAACTGGGAGTTGTATCAGGTTTCAAACAAACAGACCTTATTTTAACAATGTAAATTATTCAACTTGCATTTGCAGACTTTAAACATATATCTTAGACTAATATCTTACATTAATTTTTATTTAGTTTGGATCAATCCATCCATTTATTTTACTGTTTAACTTTATCTCATTTGAAAGCTCTGGTTCTGCGGTTCTGATTCAGAATGTTTCCAACCACGTCTTAGCAATCTCATTTCTATATTCATGATAGAAAGTGGACAAGCTATGAAAACTTCAGGCTGCTGCCAGAGCCCTTGTGATTCCCTGAAACTGGTACGATGTGCGTTTTACTTAACGCACAGTTTGCTAAACGTTTTTTGCGCTGTTTAATAAAATTTACTAAAACAGCCAAACTGATAGGCCATATTCAAATCTTATTCAATGCTAGGAGACTGTTTCTCTTTTTTTTTCTAGTTTTGGTTATTTCAAAAGCGCTTTTCATTCATGATTGCATTTTAAATATTCGCCACCAAATTTCACATTGTGTTTTGCTGCGAAATTCTCGGCAACACAATACACGAGAATGGATTTTGATTCCATTCCTCAAATGCAAAAATAATTTTGCCGATTTTTGCATTATTCACGCGTTTTAACATTTACGTGAAAGTTTAAATGAATTTGCAACAACTTCATAAAATTCCCGCCCCAGGGTGCCTTTGTGCCTGTCTTCACCAGGTATAACCTGCCTATTTAAATTTCTACAGCTTCATTTTCCCAATATAAGTTTGATTAAAGCGCTTTAACATGATTATTTACTTTTTTAGCAGTTTGTGTGTAAATACGATCTGAGGTAGATTCTTCTGTTGCATAATACCAAAATTTTTAAGCATTCGGAGACAACTAAGTCGCACCGCTTGACAACCAGTATAAAGTGCGGTATGTTGATCATGGCTTGCATGGATAGACCACAGGATGCGGCTTCCAGCTTTATTGTCTTAAATTTTAATATTCTTGAAAGATTGCGAAAAATAATGGAGGATCTGTGCAGAATTTGCATAATGGGATTATGTTATTCAAAAATTAATCCCCATCTGTCTAAAACCAGTTCAGATGGTATAAAGGTGATAAATCTGAAATCTACACATGAAAAAGCTTCTTTCCTTTACCTAAACACAAAAGTAAGTTTATTTTGTTAAGAGAGCAGGAACAATATTGGCAAAATGTTAGTTATATCCAATCTTGAAAATTTAACAAATTTAATCGCTCCAATGAAACTCTTTAGGTGAATTGGCGCATATCCAATTGCAAGAGCATTGAGCGTCTTCTAAGATTGATTTGAATTAAGTTGTAGCATTTATTGAATAAATGCATGTAAATTATTTTCCAACCATGCAGCTTGTATTACAATTTTCTCTTAGCCCAAAATTTCTTACATCTGATAACGCTAGACTGTTTTCAACCAGTTGTATTTGTGAGCTCAGAACATAATCCTTTACTCAGAAGTTCTACTTCATACGTGGCCCCCGTTAGAAAATATTTCTCGCACTGAGATTTCCTCAATGGAATACTTCCTAACCGCGCTACGCTGTACACCTGACTTGTCTGGGGTTAATGATATGATGACCTAGGTGCACGCAAATTTCAGGTATGAATCAGCAAATCTCGATTTAGGGAAATGGGTCTGTAACGATTAAACGATGGGCGAGTAAGAAATCTCCCAGTAGTGATAGACTGGGATCAGAACGCGCACTTAAATGTCTATGTTTTATGCAAGCTTTGCTTCACCTCTTACTGACCCCTACC
Organism: Moniezia expansa; assembly: GCA_019097775.1. NCBI lineage: Eukaryota > Metazoa > Platyhelminthes > Cestoda > Cyclophyllidea > Anoplocephalidae > Moniezia > Moniezia expansa. The sequence goes on along the minus strand of JADFDV010000062.1, from coordinate 1,108,458 downwards.
CTGGGTTTGATCCCATTTACTGTTTGTTTAGTCGAGTCATCGAAAAATTGGGGCCAAAAGTAATCATGATTTTGATACTTCTCATGACCATTTTAAACATAATATTCATCGCTTGTTGGTGTAAGCATGATTGCCGCCAACAGAAACAGCGTCAAACGGAGATCAAATCTAGAACATAGAAGCAACCCAAAGCTTGTAGAAATAGCCCGATTGCGGTTTCTATCTGGATAAAATTTGCCAAATTCTAATTCTATAAGAAAGGCTAAGAAAGCTGTGAACTTTTACTCTTCGTATGGCACGATAAACTTAAAAATTAACCTTACTGAAGAAACAACAGTGTCCAAATCGCCCCTGTTCTTACGAAAATAATTAATGGAAATGAATAGTCAGTTTAATTTTTTTAAAAATTACCCAAAATTTAGTAAGCTAGTATTTAATGAATTTATTTTAGGTATGAGGTTTTTTTTAAAATCGAAAGATATTTGAATACATTTTGACAAGACCGAAAAACAAAATATTCCTTACCATATTATTTTCACAGAAACAAAAGGTAAAAGTCGCAGCAACAAAATCAGCTGCTTTACCCCAAGGCTTGATAATACAGTTTAGTTTTAGAGACTTTTGACAAGTAGTTGTCAATAACTGCTTCCAGTTTAATTTCACGAAAAAGTAGTGTTCAGTTAGATTTGGGGCAAGACTAAATCAAAACGATACCCAATTACTGATTTGATACTTCAAAAAACGAAAGTAGAGGATTAGGTGCGCATATTTACACATTTTCCTTTGGTTGTATCCTTAGTTAGTTAATGGGTTGGCTTTGAGGTATTAGTGGATTGATATTTCAATTGTTCTGCCATACTTATAGTGAGGTAAGGTATTTCATGAGTGATTTGAAACAAACTTCCAATCGCACGAAAAAAATTATTTGGTAAATTTTCAACTACTTAAAAATTGTGTCAATAGTATAATTCAATTAAATCATGTCTACTAATGCCTTGTTAATGCTCTGCCTGGAATTTAAAAAAAAACTAATAAACTAGGAAAATGATTGCACATGAAATGTCTAGACTTCAGGGTTAAACAAAAAACAGGCAAATACAAAAATTTTGTCAACTTTTAATTGGGAGTAATTTGAAATCCTTGATGAATTATCTGCGCAGTAGCAGTTGAAAATTGGGGCAAGAAATGGCGAAGCAAAACCTTCAAAGACACCTCCTTTATTCCGTATTTTAAATTGGGATTAGTTTTTAAACCTTCTCGGTGTTTGTGTAGAAGCATGGGAAGTGTTTATTTCCCATATAAATAATAAATTGCAAATCGAAAAATTTGTTTATATGCATTGCCTGGTGTTTGCAATGTAAACATAAGAATCGCATGCTATTTTGCCCTTTATCCGCCTTAAAATCGTGTAAAATGAGCTTGAAAACACTGGCCTGAAAGACAGCATAAATTGTAACTTTTGGCCAGATTATTTCATTTAGAGTGTTTTTGTCTCTACCCAAGCATCTCCTTTGTCTAGAATAATTAAGATAAGCCACTTTTTATGACTGAAAATAAGTAACGCAGTCTGCACTGAATCGGATGTTACACCTTTAATAAATCATAGTCCCTCTCATCTGTTCAGCTACGAGTCAAATTTTGAATACTCATGCCTACCACCGGGTGACCTAGTGATCAAAAGCTCTATCACACAGACAAAACGCATCTTACACAGCCTTTGTCACACCATACGGTATGGTCGTCTGCCTCGAGGCTCCTAATTTATATTTCAACAACTGATGATAACTTTTAAGTTATTAGGCTTTAGTGTAAATATTTCTTTGGCGAGGGTTTTTTTTCTTATCTGACTCTGGCCACAGATTATTTTAGATTAAAGGAGTGAGCGATTCTTCTTAAAACATTGCTAAATGACAATGATATTTGGCCCACCGCTTATGAAAAAACTCCCAACTTGTCTTAACAACTAAAGCTGTCCCCTTTCTTACATCTATCTGCATCTAGTAAACTAAAAATTTTAGTTTTAGCTCGAAATTTAGTCAGAAGAAAGCATCCTTAGCTTGTCCAGGTAAACAAGTATGAATTTAAAATCTTACCAATTTAATATATTAGCCGATTTTGGCAGAATTCTAACATAAATGGAAATGATCCTGTAAAAAAATTATAATTTGCATCTTAAGCACTAAACTATTTATTGGCCTTACAACAAAGGCTGGAAATACATTTTTCAAATGACGCGAAATGATCTCCAGGCACTAAAAATGGAAAAATCATAGAATGTTTCACTACAGTCAGACTTGAACCGCAGTCGACCCTTCATTGTGGATAATGAAGCAAACCAATGCAAAAGAGCAGTTCGCGCACCAAGCAGAAGGTTACCTCAAATTCGCAGGTCTGTATAACTTGGCAGACATTTAAAATAAGTCTCCCTAAATCTGAAGAAATGCCAGAAGTGGAATCTTAGTCATATCTTCGGAGTTTGCCTTCGAATTCATCGGACTTCCTCAGATTTAACGAAGACAAGGGCTAAGTGATCGATGAATTCAAGCTATAAAACCCCATCACAGAATGTAATACTTACCCAACCAACTGTTATATGTATGCTTAATGGTTTTGATGAATTTATCAATCTTGCAAAGGTAATGGCGCACTAAAACAGACCTAAAACACCTAATCTCATACCTTTTAACCAGGTTTTGGCCGAACATTCACCATATAAGGAAGACAATTAATTAAGTCCTCTAAAGTTGGTGTTTTTCTTTCGCTTTATCTGTCTAGATTCTCTTGACTAGTTCTCTCTATTTTTGAGTCAGCTGGACTCATTTGTTTGACATAAAAGTTTTAATTTTCAGCCATTCTGGTGACTTTGTCGATTAAATCTGCATATTTTGGATTTAATCTTTGAAATCCATTTGTTATAGCTTATGGCCACTTTTCCATCAGCTTTAAAGAGGCACATTTTAGCGGTTCGTTTTAAATCTGCCTTGTTCATTGAAATCAGCAACTCAACAAATTCTTCGAAATTCATTAATCATAGAGAAATTACTCACATATGTAAATCCAAGGAATAACTTTGCGAAGATCTGTAGTAAACAAATGCCATTTCCAGAAGGCGGATTAAATTACTCACTTAGGATGGAGAACCCCAATCAGCTTTCATGATGTGCTGACCTTTCCCGTAACCAACAGGTGCGAAGGGATTCCACAGAAGTCATTCGATTTTGATTTAATCACTGGATTTCGGTTTAAACTGCCATTTGATTAGATGATGCGCCCAAAAATTAAATAAAGAAAAGGTCAAAACTCTCAGCATAGAGTCAATACTTTTTTTAGATGAGCAAACAATAATTCAAACATTGTCCTTGAAGTCCCGCTAGTTGGTAAATAGCACCTTCATTGCGGTAAAGTCAAATAGAGATAATTTAGACTGAAGAGTTTTACAAGAATTCCTTCGTTAACTGCTTAACCAAAAGATCAGAAGCATCTCATTTTTTGGTACATAAGACAATTGCTGCTTTTTATAATGCAGAACGAAAATTCCATTTATTAAACGTTTTTACAAACGGATTTTAAAATGGACAGTGTTAGGTATCTAAGTGTGAAAAACCCAAGTGGCTTTAAGTTACACAATTTGTTTTGTCTTTTCTTTACAATAAATATGGGTTATTTCCGTGAGAAACAACTAACTAAAAGAAACTCGCGAAAGACATCATTTGAAATGATAGCCACATCATAATAAACAAAATTACTAAGCTGAGTGGGGCATAGTATGAATGAAGCTGAAGTATTGCTTCCGGATTTCATTTGCTTCGAAAAAATTTCGGAATCCAGCTCCGTTATTTTAGTTTCCCAAAAAAGCAGAATAAGAAGTGGCGAACTATCCAGAGCTGAGGCTTGAATGGTTTTTATTCGATAAGATTTAAAGGCTAGGAAAAACTACTTTAGTAGCTACACTGACTGGTTCGGCTCAGCAGTCATTATTATTGTCTCGCAACTGCTGTTTTTCAGAAATACGAGGTCGTCTCATCAACCTCGTTGTTAAGTTCTCAAGTTAAAAATAAAAAAAAAGTGGTTAATCACGTCTACACAGAGTAGCGAATAGAAGAGAAAATGATTAAATATCAGAAATACCGCTAGCTAGCCATGACATTTAACGAAAGAGGCATCCACATTTGCCTGAAATGCCGCTCGACTGCGGTCAGAAAGGTCGTATTACCCCCTTTCCTTCCTTTATTTGGAATCTGTACTGCCTTAAGCTGGTCTAGTTCTGGAATAATCAGTCGAGCGGTTTGTTCTTAGACTAATCAACCCCGTTGTTCACAGAATTACAAATTTTAAATTAGCCTATGGAAGCAACTGGTGCTCCAGTTATAACTTCAATTCTATTGATAATGTAACAATAATTCATCATTTTTTCTATAACAAGTACCAAAATAACTGCCATTTATATTTGATATGACATTATGACGCAGTTGTGTTTTATGGCGACATTTTAATAAAACGCAATTATTCATATAAAAACTGATTTGTTTATTTATTTAAATATTGTTCCAATTTAATTTTTGATAACAAACATAGTGAAAATGAATCCGATTATGCTGAATTCAAAGGGCATATGCGATAGCATATTCTTGAGCTTAGAGAAGCAGTTCAAGTTGGTCCTCCAGTTTCTCAATAAGAATAGCTTACTGATTAGATCATTTGACAAGCACTCCTATTCTTTATTTGAAAAGTCATATAACAGCTTCTGGGCATGAGGTAGAGACCATGCCGAAGGATTTGGGGAATTTTCCTTCAAAGAAAACAATCCAGTCATTGGCTTTACTTTGCCAATTGTCAGGAACTGTTTCGATCAAATCAGACTGGTGCGTTTTTAAATGCAAAATAGTAAGATTCAGAATTGAGTTTTCCTCTTGGGTTTCAGTAGAAACCATTGTAAAATAGTTGTGGGCCACTGCATTTTCTTTAATGAATTTCTAAGTTCAGTCACTTTGGCTAATTATGTTTAGAAATGTGGTTTGATTTTAACTTTAGTGCAGGGAATTATTACTCATAACGAATTCAACAAATAAAGGGTCATGATGATGGTCCCAGAATTTTTTAAGCGGTCACTTATCTAGCATTTGTACACGAGCGCAAGCTCATGTCCAACAGGTAGATTCACTTCAGTTTAAATGCCAAAATTATGGGTACAATTAACGCAAAGGTCATATGCTTGACTAAATTATTTTCTCTTCACCTCTTTACAGAAACACCATGCTGTCAAAGGTGGTCGTACCACAAGAGCCTGCAAAGTTATCCACACTTAAGAAACCGAACAAGGTTGCCACAGTCAGGCAACAGCCTGCCTCTTGCAATAAGCAAACTAACAGTGCTACTGCAGAACCGAGTCAACGTTTTTCCTCCATGACTCTTCCGACAGGAGTAATGCAACCTCAAGTTGCAGCTCTTCGATATCCCTTTTATCGTATGCAATCACCGCACGTGATGCGCCAAAATTCAGTCCCCACCTCACCTACCTGCCCAAACGGACAGTTTCCACGATTTCCTGACAGGATTTCTACCCATCATCTGGTTCACCAATCGCAGAATTCGATGGGAGTGCCTTATCCGGCTACAACTATTCCTGCGAATGCACTATCTTGCATCGCCACCCCGATGACACAAAGGCACGCAAGATATCTCGCCAAACAGACGATTCCTTCTGAAGACACTCCTAAAACGTCCTCCAGCTCGTCGTCATCTAGAGATAGTGGAATTTTGTCACAGGACTCTTCGACGTCCTCACAGTCCTTTACCAACGATGATCATAGCAGCAGTATTTACCAACAAATGAACGGGTGTGGTTTTAGAACACCTCAATGTGTCCCTAAGAGATCAAAACAAGTTGCAAAGAAAACAGTCATTGAGGCCCCTGCTGTAAAATTTCGGGGGAATGCGGGAGGTGCTAATAGCGTTTTGAATAGATCCCGAGTTTCGAAAAGCGTTAACGCTGGAAGCCGAATTCTATCTGCAGCAACAAGTGCTACATCATCACCCGCGACGCCGAGAGCAAGTTGGAATTCGACCTCATCAGCAGGAGGTGAAAACGAGACAAATAACATGGGCTTTAGAGTAGAACGGTCTACAAGTACTTGTACCAGAAACATGGAAAGGGAGAAGAAAAACACACCTATGCATGGTAAACAGGACTCGTTTGGATCATCCCCATCGGTGAACCCTGGAAAGATTCCAAGACCAACAAATCTAACTGGAGAAAGAAATTCTCGAGAAGATAAGGGAGTCACAGTGATGACAAAGAAGATTCAACAGACTCTGAGCGTTAATGAGAAATCACCACGAAACAGCTCTTTATCGGGGTACGAAAAATTTACATGACTGCAATGCTTTTGATTGCAATACATACCACAATTGTTTACATTTTCAATGGTTGAAGTCGTGAAGTCATTCGCTAATGCACTAAGGATCATAAACAGTTAGTTATTCGTTTTGCTCAATTACTTCTTAAGAGAATTGAACTTATCTTTAACGGGTGAAGCATCAATATTATCTTGTTTTCATACACCAACATATTTTCACTTTTAATAGAATCATTAAAGCCAGACATGGTCCATTTTACTGGGTAATGAAAACATGACAAACCTTCGTAAAAATATTTTTCTAAATTCATATTAATCGCCTCGAATATTCACAGTTTTCAAATATTAACTGTGAGGCTAATAGCTTTTTTGCTCATGATGATAATGATGTTGTGAGCTCTGGACAAAGGATGGGATCAGGTAAGAGTGCGCTCATTGGCTGGTGGTGCACAAAGTGTGTTAACCAATGCATGCAAATGCGAGAAAGTTTGATGGAAGGCCTTGACACACAACTTACAGGGTCTTTATTCAGAAAATCACCTAATGATGTAAACAACATAAAATATGGCCATGGAAAGGCTTTCAGAGATGATCCTTTGTAATGCGATTTATCTATCTTATACGGAGTTATCTAAACAGGAAAAACAAGGCTGATGTTTACATGTTCTTACATGTTCTTAGGAAGTGGGAAGTGAATGAAGTATAGAACAATACAGTGCTGTTCATCTAAATTAATAGATGCTATTTCACTAAAATCTATTTGCATGTCTCCTGGTTGAAACCATATAAGTGCTGATTTTGCACATTAACTCTCAATAAAAAATTTAAGGTAGGTCAACATTATCATTTTAGTGTCGTACAGAAGTTGTAACGGGAATAAGCTTCATTAGTTAGTTGTATAAACGTCCAAAGTGTGTCTCCAGGTCAATGAACAAGGTAGGTCCAGTGAAATAACCAATGCTTGAAGGGGCGTCGAAACTCCCTGCCATATGTGTATCTAGCAGCTTAAATTTGCTAGATTATTAATTTTAATAATAACACAAAGTAACAATGAGAATCCATGGCTGTTTTATAGTTGCAGCCGATATCATTAATGCCCTAAGAATGCCTAATATATTAATGGCATCCTGCTCTCTACCACCTCTCATTTGACAACATATTCAAGACCCATCGTACACCACTTAATAAAAGAAGATTTAATGAAAATAACTTACTGGTAATTGGTCAGAGACTGCTTTAATCACTTGGGATTCGAACACGCTTTCATGTAAACAGACAACATAAAAATTTGTGTCTATGTTGACCAATCAGTAGGTTATGAAGACGGGCTATCGCCGTAGGAAACACTGTACGGTCTCACAATAGCCCCTCTTTCGACCAAAATTGAGAACTCTTGTAGCTCATGAATTAAAGTATTATAGTTGAGTTCCCTATGAACCATGCCCTTGTGATCTAGACCTGCCATCAACTCTCACAAAAAGCTTTTGATATCAATGTGACTGAGCTGAAGAATAGAACGAGAAAATTTTATATGCAAATATCAAATCATCGTGCGTAGTTTCATGAGAGGGACAAAATTTTTCATCCTGCGTAAATTTATGGGTTGCGGACTTGCGATGCCTTTTGTGGATGGCGCTCAAAGTCCAGATGGGAATTTGTTTATGCCAGATGAATTTCTTCATTATCCCATGGTTTTTAGCTTCATTCATTCATTTATATGACAGAATGTGTCATAATAAGGCTCAGGAGAAACATTTAGTTATATTATTAAAAAGGACGGGGGCTTTCTTTCTTTTGAATGACTGCAGGAGGTGATCTGGTTGACTTATGGTATTTTCAAAGAGCTGATGCAGATTTTCCTTGTGCCAAGCATTTTGCCAGTTTTAGTCAGCTAACCTCATCAGAATGCAGATTACTTATAACAGATTTGGGGATTTAAAAAAAAACCATAAATATAAGTGCCTGTAGAATCAATCCAGAAATGACATTAGATTCTATAATCTTGGGTTTTAATATTAACAATGGCTACTTTAAAAAAAATAGGAATAAATCAGATTTTTTTAAACAGATAGTCTAGATAAAACATGATAGCCCTAAATTGTTTGATCATAACTTTCCCTAGTTGATAGTTTACTCAAATTTGCATCTAAGTGAAGTGATCGCAAATAATTCCTTGTAGCAATCAATCCTTTACTTATGTTTCTTAAGTAATATTCGCATGCGTAACAAGAAACAAAAACTGGTCAAGTTATAGCAGGAGGGATTGATTTAATTGAAAAACATCAGCCAATGCAAATCCGTGACAAAAGGTGCGTTAAGATACATTCAGTTCCTCGGTTCAATGGTAAATAAAGACATGCGCGTATATTCAGGCCCGTGTGAAAGCAGGGAATCGTAGCGATTGATGCACCTGCACCGGCAGTTCTAATTTATACTAGTACAGCAGCAGCAGCAGCAGCAGCAGATCGGAAATCTGCGGAGCAAGTGTCTTAACTGGGTTGGATGCTCTTATTTTCTCTCCTTCTCCTCTCTGTTCCCTTGTGCCTCATTTCCACCGGGTGTATGCGTACAACCGCATAAGACAGTTGTATCAGCATCACCGCACTGTAATGAGGAGAGATGGAAAACGATTCAGGATACGTTTTCTTTTTTCTAATTGGATTCTAACACTTCCTTTCCAAAAATGGGTCCATTCAATTAGATCTCTTGCATGGAAGTAGCTTTGTCTCTACTCGGAACTTAAACATGCCACGGCAAGTTACGACGCCTCTATTTAGTTACTAATAAAAATAAAAGCTAGTAGCTTTCCTCTCTCATTTACTCTACTAGGCTAATGATAAATTCTGTTGCTGAAAAATGTGTCCTACTTCTGTTTTTTACTAATGTTTACTCAGCTTATGGCTTCTGCATTCATTTTTCAAGTCGGAAAGCTAGATTTGAGGATTGTTTAATAAACATAGAGTGACTTCGTACACATGAAAGCGTTTATCAATGCTTGATCGAACCATTTGAAATAGGACATGCAATGTTTTATGATATTTCATAGAAATCCAGTATTTAGAATGGCATATTCACCTTTTAATTTAGATTTTATATGGTCTATCGTTTTATTTTCACTTGCAAAAGATATAAATCAAAAAAATGGAGGGCGGTTTAAATTACCGCTTTTAGTCACTTTATTTGCGCATTTATTTATTTATTTTAGACTTCAAACAAGGATATACAGATAATAAGAATTCAGAAAAATTGTTTTTTTTTCTAACGCAAACAACTTTTATCTTTAAATAGTTGCTTGGCATCGACAGCACCTATTGCAAAGAATTTATCTACTTTATTTAAAGAACCCTAAAGTTTGATGCTTTTAATTTATTATAAAACGTTTTTACATCCATTCAATGATGTTCAGAAGAAAGACGCAAAACTATTTAAGCGACTTCTTGAAGTGAGAATTCTAAATGATTGCTAGAATTACAACTGTATCAATAAACGATAGAGGAAAGCTCGTAGAGTAACAATTTTCTTTCCTGGCACGTATGTCTTTGCATTCACACTGAACGGCGTATAACATTCTATTTTCCATGAATAGGCAGTTTGAAATCTATCTTTGATCTATTTGCACATATTTTACTTTCTCACCAATGTGTCCGAATCGTAGTTATGAAAAGTTTCTTGTACTAAAGTGATGAAATGAATTCTAATTAGCCATCGGTAGAATTCATGACAAAGTGGTGATACTTTAAAAAGTTGTAGCTTGTATAAACAAGTTAAATGCCAAGTTGCCACTGAGCATTAACTACCCACTTTTTTAAATGCCCATTTTGAAGCAAATGCTTTTGCATATTGACAGGTCGGATTGCCAGTTCAGCACATCAAATCCAGCTTCCCACATCCCCGCTCCACGAGCAAAGACCCTCAGCCCTCCGCCACAGTTCGCTTCTTCAAAGGCTTTGTCGACTTGCTCTTCAGTTAACCCGATGACCCCAGACTCGAGCAGTACCTCAACGTGTACTCTCGCGGCCAATTCTCGGGGTTCTAGTTCCTCCCTTCTGACCCGAGGTCTTTCTGGTGCTTGCTCTAACCTAGATGACACTCCCACTCCTTCGAATCGTGGGTCACCTGAGCCGAATTCTGTCGTTAAGACAACGCCAAACCTTGTGGTTGAAGAATCGGACAATCTTTCCGTCGCAGTCGTTCCAACATCGCCAAGATCACCTCGGTTGTCACCCAGAGTGACGGTGAACAGTGACGATCAGACCCAAGGTTCACTGGGGTATGGGCCTTTGAGTCATATTAAGCTCCCCTATTCTACACCGATATTGCAAAGAATGCAGCAGACCTCGAATAGCGGTTTGAACGTCAGTACTAATGGTGGAACATACGCAAAGAGGGAGAAATCATCGATTTATGCAGCTAGTGTTGGAGGACAACCAATTCCAGAGGGTAAGTGAAAAAATCTAATTAGAGGCTTCATTTGTTTAGCTTAAAAATTAAGCGATGGAACGTTGAAGAAATTTGCCACTTGAATTGGTCTTGTTTTCAGCACCCAACCAAGGGCCGACCAGTGAATTTTAGTGACCCGATCTACTACGTAGTCATATATATTCAGATGGCAAAAAAATCCATCAACCGACCGCTTCTAATGTTCCATTTTGATTCATGATTGATTTAAACAATTAGACTAAAAATACAGTTTTACCTGTAAAACAAACATGTTGTGGGAAATACATTAATTAAACTAAGATTACCTATTTTGTGGAAAACACTTTCCGTTTTTTGAATTTAATTTTGATGTGTTAGTCCAAATTTGAAACCGAGCCGGTTGTGTTAGCAAGCTAATGTAGCTCAGAATTTAAATAAGATTCACAATTACTCAGCTTATTCGGCTATAAGAATCGTGTAATAGCAAAACGGTTGATTTCTATGTTTATACTTACCAGTGTAAAGTAAAGTACTTTGAATTTTGGAGGCGCATTTTCAGGATGGTGATTAATTCAATCTGGATCCGTAATCACGACACACGCTCTGTGACCATCTGTTGAATAAGGTAAAAACGGCAGATGTTCTGGTAAAAAGGACGTCAATTTTCTCCCTTGAATATATGAACTGAAGTTCAGATCTAGGTTCTATCCAACACATATTGATTAGGAATGGGGAAGAGTAAGGCGAATCAACATGGTACTTTAAGATCAATTCATCGACCTTGACATCTTCTGATGTCTCCTACAATCATCATCTTGCCCAGCTTTTCACCAGCCATAGGATCCAATCAGCCTTCTTTTATTAACTCTATGACGCTCCTGAAACTTTCGATCCACTTAGACTGCAATCACAATGATCAGATTACTAGGAATGGCTTTGCGAATCGCGGCTGGCATTACCGAAACAATACAATGAGTGTAAAAGAAGCAGACTTTCTGTGGTTAAGATAAAGGAAACTTAGTGTCATCTAGGCATCGTGCTTTAAAAATGGCATGAGCTAAAACATCATCAGAGATAAGAAAAATTTCCAACCTTCCGAATCCCTCGATTAGGAACTTAGAAAAAGGGCTATACCTCAAGAGATCAGAGAGACACAAATACATTTAAATAAATCCAGACCTTTGTTCCCGGGAATTGTTTTCTAAGTACTATTTTATGGACTTGGTAGGTGCTCCGGAGCCTCAGGCATTAAGCGCCATCCATTTAGCTGTGCCTTCATAGATCCAGATTTAATGAATGTGGTTGTCCGTGAAAGTCACTAAATGGACACTGATGTCTCTGCGATCATTACATTTCAGCAAGAAGTTTTTCCTAACTAATGGCATTTCTCTCAGTTGTGGATTGTTGAATATTCATGGAACTGACTATATGGCCAGTTGGTTTGTCTAAGAATAAAAGTTCTAAAAATGCAAAAGGTCAAGGCCCACTATCTAAATCGGCTTCACACGAAAGCGCAGAGGCTAAGATTATACTGGCACCATTCAAGCAATTGACAGCTGCTCTGAAGGTCTAAGTCTAAGGAGGAACCACCAAATTTAAATGCACAAACTAATAAGTAGTCCCTGATAACATTCTGAAAAATTCAACGTCTCATTAAATAATTTTAGATCACATTTTGGATCGAAACGCTTTGCCTTCGCAACCAGTTGTCATATTTTATCCTGATGTTTGAATTTTTGCTAATTTTCAAATCAAGTATAAACGATCCGATTTTTGAACTCGTAAAAGAAGTTCATACCTTCAGGATAGTTATCGCGAGTATGCGATCTTTGTTTAACTAGTTTGCGGTATCGGCGCATGCACCAAATAGTTTGTTTTGCTAGGCTAAAATCATCAGGATACATTGCGGTGCGCAAAGTTTGAGCATATGCCAATAAATGGCATTCGTTCCTTACTAACACGATAGTTATAAAGCTAGTTAATGAGACATACCTAAAGTAAAGCAAATCAACAAAAATATACCCTTTTTTTTAAATTTATAGCCTTGTTGGAATTGTGTACGCTACGAAATGATTGACCATTAGATGCATTTCAGTTCTTCAAATGGTAAAACCCTATGATAAAACGATAATTTGGTCAAGTTTGCTTCGGAGAAGGTAGTTTTATACCTTAATTTTCTGATTACAAAAGTGTGAAATCTGAAAGAAAACCATAAGATTAGTTCCTAAAATACATTCTATTAAATGTCCTAATCTTAAAATCTCCTCCCAGTGCACTTGAAACCCTTAATTGTTTTTCATTTTAGCCTTCGGTTCGCATGTGAGCTTATCTTCTTCCAGTTCGGTAATTTCTCCGGTAAGAATAAAATTTCTTCATTTACAAGCTATAAAAAGGCAATCTCGTGCTAAGAAAGTAGCTGATTCTTTCAAATCATACCTAGAGGCCTCTAATTCGTCTTTTCAAAATCTGAAAATTCTCATTTTTTCCAAGAATCCATGTTTATTCACTGCATATCAATTTTTAACAGCGTTGCCTTGCTATCCAGACAAATTGTCTTTAGCAAATCAAACCCAGTGGAGTGAATTCTGGCGTTACAGTGACCTCTCGGGTCCTTCTTAAAGGAAATTAGGGAATCCATTTGCAGTGGAAGTACAAGCATGGAAAAGTCTGAACTGCCAAATAATTACTTAAATTAATCATCACCTATAATTTTTAAAGGATTAGTTACTTGTATTTACAAGGCCAACCTTCGGATCAGGCTAAGATGTATTTGGATCAAATTAGTAGGTTTTGTGGGCGATTTTTGCAAAATGTCAGGTACTCTTTTGTTGAAGCTTATTGGGTCATCCTAATTTACAAATATAGGCTTCTCAGTTTGCAAACAATTAGTTAAAAAAATCATAGTCCTTGCCTTACTTTGTTTCATTGTGCATAGGGTCACTCCAAAGAAATGACTTTGTCCATGTTCCCGTTCTGCAGCAAATAAAATCATCTTGCCATTTTTGCAATATGACTTCTTATTATAACCCAAGTACCAGAATGAGTTTTTTACCTGTCAAACTACCCTTCGGTAGTGACATAAAGAACGACTATTGTTCCAATATTTGAGAAAAAATATACTTCAGCTTCGACTGCCACTTCTTAGAGAAGCTCTAATTTAAGAATGTCAAGTGCCTGGTAAAAATAGCTAGTTTTAACCTACGGAATTCCACCTTTCTAGGGTGATTACAACTCCAGAGAAAAAAGCAAAAGTTAAAATAACCATGGGATATATTCCATTGGAGTGAAATACGGGGAACCCAGAAAATGAGCCTGCTGATGCGTGATATGAAACATGATTAAGGCGGTCAACCAACCAGAGCGGTCTTTAGCGCCAACAGATACCTAGCTTTTAAGTCAAAAATTTAAAGATGTTACTTGATAACGAAAAAAAATACATAGGAGGGTTTAAAAATACACTCACATTTCACGGAATTCTTGAATGTTCTGCGGTTCTAAACAAAGTCTCGAAAACAAGACTGGTAACCAGAAAGTGTTAGACAAGGACATTAGTATCAGTTTTTCAATCACGCCTGAAACATTGATTGTGCAGTCATTTGAATTACTGGCCAATTGGGTTAATTCAGGATAATAATGATAATAATAATTTAAACACTGAGAATCCCGATTTATTTGTCAATTGAAAATGTATGCTAGAAAAGTTCGTAGAATGCATCTACTCTGAGTGAGAGTCTGATTTCAAAGTCAGCACATGGAGTACTTCAACACTATCTCTTTATTTCAATACTCAGCAATGGTTCTCAATGCAATTTCAGGAGAAACGTTCTGGACAATCTTAATTGGCAATTCGAAAGTTAGAAATTAATAGCAGTATCAAATTTATTTGCGGAGAAGGACAACACACACCCCATTTGTTTTAATTTACACCAAATCGAGCGATTTTAAAAAAAAAACAATTTTCGATTGAAACATTCATTGCTTTAAGGCTCATGACTTTACAGCCTATCAGTGTTTTGATGTAAGACTTACATAGATCCACAACATAACGAGTTCTCAGCGGAAGTTTTATACAAATCTGCAATAGCAAAGACTGACTTGTCCATAATTTATTACTGGAAATCAAATGAACGGTCCTCTTGTATTGCAAGGATATGTAAGATAAATATAAAAATTTTGTTTTAAAAGTTTTTCGAAAATTTTTCCATATTTATTTAAGAGTCTTAGTAACTTTTGTTTGCCTCCAAAGAATGGCCAGATTAAAAGTGAAAATATGGCACACCTCACCAAATCCCAAAATGATGTGTGCTACCCGTGGACTTGAAAATGCAAAAATTGAAATGCACAAATAAATTGAATCTCGTAGCACCGCTACAATTTGCTCGGTTTGAAAGCTACAGAAGAAACGCGCCCTGAGGATTCACTGCCTTCTGTTAAAAAAACATCACTAGGCCCTGTAACAATCACATAGGCTCGACATTCCACCGTTGCTGTGCTAACATTTACACTGACTTACTTTCTTAAATACCTGAAAGGGTTTCCGGGGAAGACCGAGCACATACGCCTATGATGAATTTTCGAACACGGATTCTAGAAGCAATTAGAATGCAGTATCGCTCAAATGAACGGTTTAAAACGTAAATTTTTGCATGGATCAGCTAGTTACAGTCGGTGGAGTATCTCCCTTTTAAATTGCCAGCTGTTTAATTGTCAAGGAAATGACACACATCTAATTAGTTTCGGTTTGGGGTTTTTACTTTAATCTCATTGCTACCTTGTCTATTCTGTGGTTATATTTCATGCAGTTTTTTTGTTTAATAAGCTAAAAATGTGAAGCTATTATAATTATTTTAGGGAACGGACACTTCTGCATTTGAAGTAAGTGGTATTTCCAAATGTAGACTGAAATCATTAGACTAGTTTACTGACAGAATTGAAATTCACCTTCATAAGGCTGCAAAGCTGCGACGGGAACTTGAGTTGGCTCATCAGAAGGTTGCGGCCCTTACATGCCAGCTATCAGCAAATGTGAGTCTCGACTGCTACTATTGAAAGTTTCCATTCGGGATATTTTGCACAGTGTTCACAATGTATTTTACAATATACTCTATAAAATAATTGTAAATTATTATCATTATATATACATAAACATATTATATTTTTCCCTTCCTAAAGCTAGAAAAGTTCAATTTTAATTCCGTTTATTCATTTTGATCTTAAAAGCCTTTAATTTGATTTAAAAAATTGTTCATTTTTATTTGAAATTCTTCCATTTTATTTGATTTATGCTCACTTTAATTCGGAACATATTCAAGTGACTGATGGAATCTTGGATTCAATTTGAAGTTCATTTAATTCAGTACATTTGTATGACGGTTGAATTCGTTTAATAATAAATGTCCGATTTGGTCCGAAAATCGACAATTCAGCTTTGGAGATTTTCAGAATTCACAGTGTTTACTAAAAGATCTGGTTCAAAACTCTTTCTCTGGCTGACATTTTTAAGAAGGCATTGCAAGAAGTCTAGCTTATCAGCCTCACTGAGACGTAATACACCGCGAGCGGAATCGCGCACTATTCTTTGCGACCGCATGGAAACTAGACCCACACATATGTTATGGCTGCCGGAAGACTTTCAGGGAACGGGATCCTAATGTGAATTAAAAGCCCACTTCACGATCTACAAATGTCAGGGAAGGCTAAACCAGCATCGTCAAAACTGTCATGAATATCTATAAGCCCTGAAATAATTACTTTTAATCTATCCACTAGTAATGAAAAACCTAAATGAAACGCCAACAGTTTGGACTGAAATTCCTCTTCTAATCCTTTGAAATCTCTAAATTGACGCCCCACTAAGCGAAAAAAAATATAACTGTATTCGAATCCATAGGAAATTGACCACAGTCAAATTTCGTTGAAAAACCGGATCGGTGTTTTTACGACGTATATGTAATTAGTGCAGAATTGATGAATGTGGCGGACTGAACCGTTAGGGGTTATTTGCGTCTATAAGTGACTGATTGTTGCCCGATCCGAATATTAGTTGGTAAACAAAACCCTTACCTATGTTTAGGGCCGGATAGGGCTAATCATCGCACCGGACGTATAAAATTGCTTGTTAGATTATGTTATGGTAAACGAGGCATGACGTAAATACCTGGTATCGTTGTCCCAAAATGGACTGTGGAAAGCGAGTGCATGTAGCAATGAATGGAATCTCCACCAAAAAGTCGAAAAGACTTTTGGAAGAGGTATGAAGACTGTCCGCCCTTAGCAATGTTGAGGACGGACAAAGGTGCCACTACGAAGTGTAACTGCCGCCTGTTCGAAGAAACCATGCCAGATAAGTGACCAGGGAACAAAACGCTTTTACTGTCTTCTGTGTTAACTGCTACGTGCTACTTGTTGTAAAAGGTATTTGTACTTCTGTTGTACCCCCAATAAGTCCTTGAGCCTTGACCTAATGGGTGGGGAGTAAATGAAATAATCTAAGTTCATACATACATGTAAGTAAGCAAGTACCATTATTTTCAGACAAGCGTTGTACAAGCATTTGAGCAAAGTCTTCAAAGTATGAACCAACGTTTGCGTCAACTCTCAGCGTCCTCAGCACTAAAGGTATGTACCATAACAAGAATGTTTAAAAAGCATTTTTTTTAAGAAACCTTCATTCACGGTGCCTTCAATGTACGTGATGTAAATGTTTTCCTTACATTTTGCAACTCAAAGATTTCAAACTGTCCTTTCTTTTACTCAAAACCAATTCAAATTTTCATTTACTGTGTGAATTTTAACGATTACGAACAAGAAAGCTCAATTTGTAATTTTTCCCCAATTTTCCTAGGAAAGAGAAGTTCAGGAGTTAAGAAAGATTATTGACAGATTCCGATGCCAGGCTGTGCAAAACGATTGGCCATCCCCAATGGAAAATGCTCGAAATGGAAAGAAATTTTCTCAGTCGCAGGAATTTGTCAAGTCTCAACACATACTTGACTCAGGTTAGCGAATAAATGTACAGAGAATCCTTCAAGTGTAAAAAGACTGATTGTAGCTTAGATACAAATGAACATTGTCAATTTCGCTTTCAATCCAGCTCTCATTGCTTTAGCATGGAAATAAGCAGTGAACAAAGGTAATACAAATCGGCAATCCAAATAATGTTTCAATATTAAAAATTTGGGGAAGTCAATTGCTAGAAGCACAACGGGCTTTGACAACCAGCATGAGTATTCACAAATCGGTCAAATAGTATGGTAAACTGTTAGGGATCAGCTGAAAAACTCCTATAAGCGGATTGCATGAGTTACAATTCAAAGAGATCCCGGTCATTGTGGCCATACTGCTTTGAGATATCAGTATCTTTATAGAACTTTTTTGGCATAAGGGTAACAAACGTTAAAATACTACCAACAATTGAATGCCATGTTTTAAACGAAAGGGTCGTGAGAAGGCATCGCGGGCACCTTTCACGCCATTTCAAATCATTTCAGGTCGGCAATTAGATACCGATCCGTCTGACTATATCATAGGGCTAGAATAAAACTCAGAGTGACTCAAAGTGAAAGTAGAAAGGAGATCATAACCTTAACATCTTTTTTCCCCATTGCCACTAACTCCGAGAAAACTTGCATTCAAGCGGCACCGAGTGGACTAGTGGACTCTTGTAACTAGAAGGAAGGCTATTCAATGGGGTAGAACCTACCGTATCATCAAAATATTATAGTAAAAATGATAAGGTCAGTTCTTATTAGTGAAAAGGCGATTCCTTGATATCTAGCCCATTTTCTCCTCTTATTCCTTTGATTAATCTGTTTCCAAATCTGATCTTCACCTCTCTAGATTTCATTATCATGAGTCCGAAATGTTTCGTATTTTCTTTGCATTTTGGTTCCAAAGGTGGAAAAAAGAGTGTTGGAGGTAATTATAGTTCCTCAGTTTCGATTTCTTAATTTTCAGATGTCTCTCGATTTATTTGCAAAATCAGAAACCCATGATACACCTTTTATGAGACTTTAATGATTGCATATAATTCCGTGAAACTTCTTTCTAAAATAATGTTTAATTCCTTGTCAAGTAACCCAAGCAACCTATTTAGAGAAAAATCGGAGAATTTTGCGGCAACCATCCGAAGAAGTTGGAAGTCTAGGCATGCTAGAATAAGTATTCGTTATAGCTAACTCAGAGCGAAGTCTTCGTTCCCGTCTTTTAAAACTTTATTTCCAATTTCCTGTTAATTTTGCTCTTTTAAAATGAGTTGTCTGATGAAAATATGCCATTTGTGGATTTCTTCCGCATTGGCTGCTTTGCACGAGTTTGTTCTGCACATTTCTACTTTCTCTTCTGCATCATTTAGTCCTTTCTTCTTCTCTGTTGGCTTTTCACTTTCTACGAGTGCAACCGCAGGGTGACAATGCCCATTACGTCTCTTTGGCTACCCCTGAGTCTTGCATCTTTTAAGGCAGTCTTTAACAGGCCACTTTGGCCTACGGTCCAGTATCGCTTCAGTTTTGAGTTCTTCTTCTCCACCATCTTGTCTTACGTTGCTTCGCATCTCCTATACTGTGGAGGAAAAACTGTGGTAGTTTGCCCTGGTACAGACAATGTCACGTTGCTTTTCTCCGATCAATCGAACCTCAAGGTGATTCTGGCCTTAGGCAGTTTCTGATAGTGTGCGACTAGATCTTTCGATTTTACTGGTATTCTTGCCCTTTTTGCTTTCCATGAGGATTTTTCCATCAATATATCCCCAAAGATCACGGAGGCTTTTCGAGGTTCTCTCTCTGCGAGGTATACTTGAAAGTAGCTTATTCTTTCTGCTTGATAAGTTGATTACCATTTCCAAGTCAGATTGTTTATCTTGTTTCTTTGCGGTATGTATTTCCAGAAGGTTTCTTGTAATGAGTTTGAGAGCAAGTTTGTTCCCAACTACTTTTGTAGCAGGAGTGTTCTGTCTCCCTTCTCGCGTATAGCTGTATATCATTCGTTTTTCCTTAGTTGAATGTTTGCCCCGCAGTTTTGGTAGCAGCTTTTTCTATAAATTTCAGGATATCCTCATTTGTAGTTATCAAAGTGCCCTGAGGTGGTTCCAGTTTTGGGTATCCCTCTTTATGTTTTATTCAAGTTTCTTATTTGTTCGGTGCCTTTCGACAGTTGCCACATTTGCGTTTGACCGTTTGTGCCCTCCATCAAAGTTCCACTCTTTCGTTTTCCTAAGCGCTTTCAATTGTGTGATTTGAGCTTGGGGATACTTGCTTGTAGGAAGTGGTCAAAATGTGCATCTGCCTTTCTAGAAGCACATATTTCACTTATGCTGAATAGATTTGACCTCTTCATCGGAACAAAGTTAAGAATAGCACCTATTCCTTTAGGATGGTAACAAGTCAGTCTTCAAGAAGTTGTTTTCTCATAGGAAGTATTCATCACGTTTAAATTAAACTCTTGGAATTGGCCTAGTAGTCTTAGTCCATCTTCTGTAGTGTCAGTGACACTGACACTGAAACAAAAATTTACTGCTATTTCGGAGACTACACAATTCCAACCCAATGTTCATTCCGAGGTTACATTTTTTTTATTCCTCAGGGTTGAAGTTCATTTAAAACTTATTTCGGTTTCTGTCCATTCAAAATTTCTGCCTCTATTCTGCATTTCAGATATGGTGCTACACCAGGCAGGCAGTGTATCCAGTCTGGCACACGGCTCAAACATTATCAGCGGTAGTGGATATTGTGAAACGAGCCGCTATCTGCAACGCGAACCCTCCGGTAATGAGGGCCGAGGTTTCACATCGCCCAGCTATATGCCCATTCGTGACTCCTACGACCGTTCAAACAAAAAAGGAAGTTGGGTAACTGGTCCTTAATGGCATAACATTATGGCTATTTGTCATCCGCTGTAAGAGTAGGTGTGATGCAGCGAGAGGGCGATGTCTCTGTGTAAAAGACACCAATTTTTCTCCTTATTGAGATGGGCACGAACGTATTTAAGATAATGGCGAACACTCTAGCTCTGTGGCTCTGGTCTACCATACTTAAAATGATGCGTTTGGATTCGTGAAAAGTCTGTAAATAATTACTTATGGAATAAAAGGAGTCTGCTTGGAGGGAACTAACGTGGTTTACGAGGTTACTAAAATGTCATATTTCTTCAATCGTATTATAAAGTTATTTTCTTTAAATGACTTATTGTTTAAACGCATTGTTTTCCAGAAGATCTGAACCTTACATGGCCACTTTCTATTCTGGCATATCTATTTATTTATTTTCAATGTAGAACTGAACATGTACTAAATACAAGCCTTAAAATGCCCTATGAAAACAGTGTACATGAACTATATATTTGCACTCTCTACTGCCTTGAAATAGCTGCGTTCGTCCATATATCGGGCTTTCCGCCGCAGCAAAAGTCGGGATCCACCTGATCGCCCTAAGGTTACATCGACTTCTTCTTCTCACGATGTCAATTTACCAAGTCCTAGCAGGTATTTTCGTTACGTCAGCTAAATACTTCAGCTGTATTCACTTCCGATTCTCGGCTTATAAGGTAATTTTATTCAGCGGATCTAGTGTACACCATTCACCAACAAGTTCAAGTGGCGAGTCACTTTCGACGACTGACAAGAACGTGTGTTCCGAAGAGGAAGGTGGTGAGGGGATGGCGGGTAGAGAACTGATGCTGGAAATGATGCATGAAACCGTTCGCAGTCTCCAGCACCAGGTCCGCTGCCTAAGGGCCGAAAACGCTTACCTTCAACGAGCAATCGACCGTTGTTCGCTAGCAAATTCTGCTGAGTCATCCTCGGACAAGGCTTCTCTAACCACATCTCGGGGTTCAAACACTGCATTCTCCTATCATAATATTATATCTAATCCTTTGAGGACCAGTCGACTCCATAGAGGTGAGAAAACTCATTGAGCCATCTCGTTTTCTCACGGCACATCAACAAATATCCATCAACATACCGTTTTTTGTTTGTAGAACTATTTGCAGTTGCCCCTGAAATCGGGCATCAGACTGTTCAAGTGTTTTTAGAGCTTGATTACAAGCAAATATCTTACAGATCGGGAAACGATGTCCAGAATATTCGTCGAACTGCAACTCCTCCCGGCCCAAGCCAACATTATTTGCAGTTACCATGGCAGCAAAGTTACCAGATGAATTGTCCATCTGGAAATGGTCCAGATTCTGAAGACCTCTCTCACCTTCATATGATTGGGCGGGTTTGCATTGATGGGTCGGCTTCTGACATACTTGCTAAAATTAAGAATCTCTTCCAAGTAATTTGATAGTTCGTTCTACTTATACCATTTGAATAGCCATTATTACTGATGATGTTAATACTCTAATGCCTAGATTTATCTAAGTTATCTGGACTCGGATGATCACATCGGACTAAGTGTCGATGGCATTGCATCAGTTTGCGTCAGAATGACACCGCAATCTAGCAACAATGGACAAACGCCGAAGGAAGTGCAATTATCGCCTAACAATAACGAAACTAACCCATTAAAAATCGACACCGGCTATAAAATTTCACGCATCAAGATTTCCCTGCATGATAACGCATATGCTTTGGAAAAGGCAGTCCCACCGAGCCTGCTCAATCCACTAGCAGTTTCCTCACTTGCATGGATTTCGTTGATTCCTGCTACTTTACTCAGTAAAATGATCGAGTCCTTGTTGACTAACAAGTGTGTCATCATATACGGACCTCGAGGCTCAGGCAAACTCGAATTTGGACGGATTCTGATTGACTCCATGGCAAAAATGTTCGTTAAATATCCTTAGATAAATGCGTTTATCATTTTTATGGAATTCGTATGGACTTTTTCGTCCTTTTTACAGGTTCCCCGGATTTTGGTCGGCCCAGCCTAATGCGGTTCACTACTATCTGCGCGCATCTGCAGGTGCGGTGAACGAACTGCGGCAGGTACTAATGAACGCACTGCTCTCTGTAGAGGGTCTTGTAATTATTCGACTGCCACCAGCCCTTCTTTCGGATCTAGTTAACATCATGTCAGAACTTGGTTTCAATACACATCCACGCAAGTATGTCACGTGATTTGTTTAAAATGATAAAATATCTTTATCCTGTTTACTAAACACCAGGAGTAATCAAGTGCCCAAAGAAGAAGGCAGGAAGGAAATA
This sequence comes from Moniezia expansa, assembly GCA_019097775.1. Taxonomy (NCBI): domain Eukaryota; kingdom Metazoa; phylum Platyhelminthes; class Cestoda; order Cyclophyllidea; family Anoplocephalidae; genus Moniezia; species Moniezia expansa. Next base: position 1,085,538 of record JADFDV010000062.1, on the reverse strand, counting down.
AGCAAAGCCTATTCTGTTTGGTCTAATATTGTTGAGATGTGAGTAATTGGGGGGGGGGGGGGGAGAGGTCACGAGATCCTACTGGAATTTCTAGAAAATAGGTATAAGCCTTTATTGACTGCTTCAATCCCATCATACAACGCTTACGTATCACGTCACCATATTCATCACGAGTACACCACTGATAAGGTAAAAAATGTCCAAATGATCTTTGTTCAAACCTTGCTATTTGAATTCCTTGTAGAATACTACTTTTGGCGATCACGGATACATTAATATTTCCCGAAGAACCGACAAAACTCCCAAACTGTCCAGGGTACGTCGAAAAATAGAGCCTGATATGCATGTGAGGCTTTCACCTCCTAAAGTTTCACTTCGAAACATTGGAATCATTTGCATGCGTTTGAAGTTAATTGTTTCGAAAATCTACCTGTAGAATCTTCCCCTTCTTGGCTGATATACAAAGCGCCTCCACATACATGCACCGTTGCCTCCGTCAGCGATTCTCTCAATTTGCCTTCCAGTGCTTGGACGCCTCGAATCCTGTAAGTAACGCCACCGAACTTGACGCACTCACCGAAGTCATTGAATGGTTACCAGAATTTTGGTTACGATGTGTCACTACTTCGGCTTGGAATAGCCTCTCAACTTCAGATGACACTTCAGCCTCCACCTCTGCCTTCATTCTCTCTCCTTTTCGCCTTTTGGCCTGTCCTTTGACACTTCAAGCCTCCTCCCTGTGGTTTAGAGAAGTCTGCGACTCTGAAGCTATTTTCCGAAGACTAGGAGAGTCAAATAGAGATCTCATGAAGTGGCTTGCAACCACTTGGCCATGGCCGAGTGAGAAGCTACCCTTTGTATTTGCCCCATTCGATCGTTCTAGCGGTCTTCAAGTTGATCCAATCATGACGGCCTCAAACGTGTCAGTGGCCTCAGCCTCGATGATTATGTACGACTCCAGTGCATCTTTACCAACGCTGCTGTCGTCAAACGCCGAAAACCCAACGGGAACTGGACCCAATGTACGCAAAACATCACCCTGTCCGATTCTGAGACGTCAATGAATGCGTTTCTTTTACTTATCAGTAGTTTGCAGCTGTTTTGTGCCTTATCGTTTGGATACTATTTATTTGGTAAGAGGCATTTAGTACACATACAATGTCTCTTTATTAGAAGGCATTAACGTTAAAGCCTTTGTTCTCTGTATTGGGAGAGGATTTCTGTACTTATCTTTGGTGCATATTTAGCTTGAGCCTGTGTAAGAATAATGAAGCACAAGTGTAAATGACCTAATGTATTGATAGACTAGGTGTCAAAAGTAATGCTAAATCGAAAAAACCAGATCCCAAAGGGAGCAGAATACAAAAAGCAACTATTGAAGGCGTTTAGCCTTATTAGACAAAACAATGTGTAATGGAGTAAATCTTATGGTAATTATTCGTTTGACACGTTGGTATTAATCATCCAGATGGAATGGCATCGTATTTGGATTTCGACGGCAGTCTTTTTTGCCCATGAGCGGAAATCACGCGGATTCCGTTTTCATCTTCAGATGGTAAATGTACGGCTACTCTATCAGAGTCGAACGTTGAATGTATTTGGGGGGTGGAGGCTTGATCATGGAAGGTTCTATTTTATTTGGAGTCCGTCACAGATAATTTTTTATAGATTTGCCCCACTTGCCTCTATTTTCAAGCATCCTATACTATCTGCCAGCTTGACGTCGGAAGTAGTTGAACACCCGCCCGTTTACAAAATGATTTTATGGGGATGCCCACTTTTTCGGCTCTGGTTCAATGATTTAGATATAAAAGTTTAAGGCACCTCAATTTGATTTAAAACAGCAGTAGTACTCACAGTTTGTCTAGGGCTTTTCTGAATCACTAGGACAAGGCTTCCCCTTTTCAATAATTGAAATATTAACTAGTTTGTACTCGGTTCATTTTTTCCTATTCTGCTGAAACTTGAATGCACGAAGTTGGCTTTTGAAGATCAGGAATATTACGATCTAAACAATGGCATTAAGAATATAAGGTCGCTCATTACTTACCTGTTCCAAACCACTTAACAATTGTTGTAGTGAAAGTTTAACTTATTCTGGCAAATTGATAGTGAGTACCCTATTTGCTCCAAGAATGATGTCAGTGGCCACGCTTTTTTAACAGCCGTGTGTACCTCTACGTCGGCAGGAATGGTCGATGTGGTTGAATTAAACTATAGCGCAGGCATCAGTGAATAAGTTAAAGAAATAAAACGTCGGCATGAAAATTTGTATTACTGTTTGTATCGGTGGTTAAACCTACTCTCAACCTCCCCGTGGTGACCACCGGTAACCCCAGGGGCAACTCTGGGGGCTAATGAGAGGGGCAGCCGGGCTAATCACCCACCAGATGTAGATAATTAGATTACGCCAGCAAAGGTACAACTTCGTAGACTAGTAAACGAGACACGACACAGATACCTGAGTTCGTGGTCTTAAACTGGACTGTGGAAAGCGGGTGCATGTAGCAATGAAAGGAACCTCAGAAAGGAATCTTGAAAGAGGTATGAAGATTGTCTGCCCTTAACAGTGTCGAGGACGGACGAGGTACTACTGCGACCTTGAACTGCAACCTGTACAAAGCCAGAGAAATGACCAGAGAACCGAAGATGTTGATAAACGCTTTTACTGTCCTCTCTGTTAACTGTTGTGTGCTATTTGTAATTCTATTATACCTCCAATAAATCATCAAGACTTGCCCTAATAGGTAGAGAGAAAATAAAACAATAAATAAAATAAGTAAAAATCGCTGTTGATGTTCATAGACGCATGCTCAAAAAAGAGAAAACTAGACTAAGAACTAAATCTAAACCTGAGAGTTTCTTGATGGGGACACCGTTAAGACCAGGCCAGAGGCTCCTCTGTCTACAACCGAGGAATCAAATGGTCCCAAAAGTGAGCTCCAATTGAAATGAGAATTTAAAAATAATAATTATTAACTCTAATATTCCAATGGTGGGATCGGGGTAAGTGAGTTATGAGTGCTCACGCTTAGAAGGCGAATGATCTCGTTTAATGCGAGACCGCAAAAAGAGTAGTGTGCGAGTGAGATGAAGCCACACGAGTAAATGAAATTTGCGAAATTCGTGCGTGCAAACGCCAATTATCTTGCTACTCCCTCTTCGCCATCGTCGGCCCTCTCAAACTTCTACGAACTTGGGGTTCTGCAGTCTTCCACCCCTAAGCCTTTAAATTCTTCCATTTCCTAAGCAGCTCGCTGTCACCTCCACCCTCTTCTGCTCCAGCATTTGCGTGACATGACCAAGTAAACATGGATGTAAAAAATTGCCTCTTTACCAGTAAAATTTGTAAACTATGCATGCTATGCATGACATGTGGACAAGGCTCTTGAAGTGCCTTTTTTTTCGGATTAAATTCAATGTCTGTGTGTTTGCGTGATTTGGTGATACCTTAGTTAAATAGTGCACCAGCTTGGTGAATTTCGAATTGCAGAATATGTAGGATTTCATTAGATGAATGCATGCCGGAATAATTGACTTCATTATATTGTTGCAGTTTGACGCGCCTTACCATTGAGTTCCCTTGCATACACATTGCATTACCTTCCCAACAATATTAAAATTACAATGAACCGTTGTGCCAAGGGTTTTCAACTCATGTTATTCCTAAAGTTTCCACATAAGCTTAATAATAAAGTAGCCAATTTTTTATCATTTCCGACCTCTCCTGATAACACGAGTCTCCTGCCCTCCTCTATCTTTATTTAGACTGAGAAATTCGCCTGTTTTGAATGAAGGGAATCCCAGCACAAGGAGTCTCTAAATTTCAACTTTTATCAAGAATTTTACATTTTTAAACCACTTAGAAAGAATTGCACTTTCTTAAGTAACGTAGATTAATCAGGTGCTCGTCTGACAGGTTCAAAATGTTTTAAACCGGCCAAAACTATGTGAGATTTTACTAGGTAAGGAGTTTGATAAATCATCATATAAGATCAGTCTTATTTAACCACTACTTGGGCCAACACAGGCGCTCTATTCGATCTGTTAGGGCAAAAGACCATGGAGATGGAATCGTACGGACTTCTATGTAGTTTTATCAAAAGGCAGATTGCAGTTGATCAGTGACTTGCAGTGAGAAAGAGAAATTGGGTTTTGCATTGAGTACGGGCCTAACTCTAAGTTTTGGCGAATAAATGAAAGTGTTATTAGCCTCAACATAGAATGCAATGGCGATTTTCGTGATGCATAGCAACAACCTTAGTTTCTTCACAGACTGGTGATCTGCAAGGCCTTGAGGATGTGGTAAATACAATACAAAGAAAACCAATTGGCTACTTTAGTGCACCCGCGATTGAATTGAAAAGTTAGTGAGGCGCCCTTTACCTTAAAAGGGAAATCTTTGACAGAAATCCTATGAGCTGTCACTATAAGGGTGCACCAAAAAGTTGCCCGAGATAAAGAATTTTTGGCTAGGAGAAACCGTATTAGTTTAAGATTTACAAAATTGAACCCAGTCTCGCATGATTGGCCTAATTGCACTTCGAAAATATTTAATTTCGCATTAATCGTATTTGTCTTTTTCAAAAAAAATCATCCTCCCCAGATTCCATGGAAAGTCAGTATTCGGTAGCTTGAAAACCATAGCGTGCATGATTAATTCAAAGTACTTGACTTTACGCAAAGAGACCTAATGGTCTGAGGAGACCTGCGGAACGGAGGTATTGCGTGTTTTGCATCCAGGAGCTACCCCATCCCTACGCACGCACATCATCGGTAGCGACAAACGGAGCTCTCATTCTCCTTATCCCTCCGTATCCCTCCCCCCGTCGAATCTGCCTCCTTCTATCACGCAGTCACCCCATCCCCATGTGTTTGACTAAAGTCGGAAGCGATGTTACGGCAAATTAGCGTGTGGCAGCTACTTTCCGACCATACATCCAGTACGTGTGTATAAATCACGAAAAGGGGATGTGAGGGTTTACGAAGTGCCTTAATCTTTTGAAAAGAGTATATAAACCCCTAGTGTAAGGCAAACAGTAGTCGGACTAAAAGGCGGGATGATATTCGTTGTTTTCAGTACCAATCCATTTCAGTAGCATGTGGTCGCCTGCAAACAGCGATTTATCCACTTTTCAATTTCCCACTTTTCCGCCTCCACCGCCAGCAGCGCCATTACAGCAACCTGTGCCATTGCCACCTCTTTCATTGAGTATGCTTCTTCGATGCTTTGCACCTCCAGGGATTGATCTTCCACCTCTGAGAACAGTGAACGATGTTTCCACTTGCCCGTCAACTTCGATACAAAACAGATTGGCACCAAATACGAATTTCGGGTTTCCATATTTTTTTCAACCTCCGAAACTGTTTCCACTTGAAAATGAACTTGAGTCGAAACAAAGTAGGTTTCAAAAATAAACATAACTCTTTTTATAGTTCAGCGTCCTCAAGGAACGAATGGGGTAACCTTATCACGAAAGACCAAGCGTTTGCACAAACCTCCAAGAAGCCTCAACGATGGAGCTGGTGTGATGAGTAAAACGTGCAAAAAGATCTCCGCCACGGCATTAAGCGACACTAACGAACATATTGAAGACATAAGAAGATTTGCCAGAGCCTTCAAGATGAAGCGACTGAGCTTGGGACTTACGCAAACTCAAATTGGTCGTGCTCTAACTGCAGGTGATGGGCCTGCTTATAGCCAAAGTGCAATTTGTCGGTGAGAATTGCAATGATTTCCTAGAACACAGGGGACATCATCTGACGTTATAAACTAACATGTTCGGATTTTATTGCCCGAGGTTACTGATTAGCACCATCTGGTTCCATATTGGACAAAACAAACTGAGCCGTTAAAAAGTACAGAAAATTAACTGAACTGTTACCTGAAATCTATCAGATAATTGCTTGCAAGTTTATATTTAAGCGTTTTCACAATAGAAATTTATTTATTTCTCGGACTCATCCAGTATATTAACCTAATGGGTAGCCTAAAATCAGAATTTTGAAACTTATTCGTTTGCCAATGATTGAGGATATTTCGAGATGAGCTGTGAAAATCTGAACGGAAGACGCATTTGAATTGATTCCTTAGATCAAATCAAACTCACAACCTCGTTAATTTTGTTGATTGAAGGTTTGAAAAGTTGGATATTACTCCAAAATCAGCCCAACGCATAAAGCCAGTGCTGGAACGCTGGCTAGCAGAGCTAGAAGAAAGATGCGTTGGTGAAAACCCAGTTATACCGCAATCTTCTACAGCCTCTTGTCTTAGTGATGGCAACAGCATCTGTGGAAGTGTCCACAGCAACTCTGAAGATCATGTTTGGGGAGGGTTCGGTGGTTTTAATGATGGCAGCGGTAGTGGTATCTGTCGAATGGATTTTGAAGCAGACGAATCCTGTGCTGGAATCAGAAAGCGAAAGAGCCGGACCAACTTCTCAGCAGATGCGCTGGATCGACTAAACCATGAGTTTAACATCAACATGCATCCCTCGGGTAAGATGGGAGGTGACACTTGAAAAAATGATTGCTTAAAAACTCAGCCCACTGATTTTAGTTCCAGTTAATAAAGTTGGTGTGGAAACACGGACATTAAAGCTTAATGATCCAAATGGTACGTAAACATCGTTACTAAAAGATTAAGCTCAATCATTCGTTGAATGCCAACTTCAACTAAATGGTAAACTCATAAGAGGGGTAAGCCTTTTTCATGAACTCCAAAAGACTTTCGCGGTTGATTTTATTACAAACCAATCGTATGATAATCTGGAACGCATTGCGCACAGGCCTGCATCGTAATCGCTTTTGAATGTAATCAATCATCTTCATAGATTTCTGAATTCATGGAGCAGACTTTGAGAAAAACCTTTTACTCAAGAACTTAAATATTTCCACTATTTTTACTCATTGGTGAACTATCAGTATTTATTATCAGTACTGAATAGGATTATTAAGCAGAGTTGCTACTGATGATGTAAGCATATTCCAACCCTTGACGTCCGGAGAATCACGTTAATCGAATTGGCTATCCCGCTCTTGTAGTCCTCAATGGTTTCAGTGAATCGATGCAGATTTAATGCGAAAAAATAATTTTTTACTCATGACTTTTATAAATAATTTACTTGATCCCATTTAGTTAGGCGCTTCGGCGATATTAGCGTCAAATCCAACGAAATTTATTTTTGGAGCAACTACTGTCTATGATGATAGATGCCTATCAGTGGACAAATTTCGAATGCATTTGAGGATATGGTGGAAGTTTTTGAAACATTTTTACACAGAGGCTAAATTTAGGCACATAAGTGCAATTCATTTGGTTGCCATATATCTTTCAGGGATCTAATTCTTTTTTAGTATTTCTCTGTATTGTCGATCATTATTGTTGCATCTCTTAATGTAATCCTTCAGCCAGTATTCAGAGAATCTGCAGTCTTTTCATCAACCCCAAATTTTTTAGCCAGGTATTCTGTTTTTCGCTGTAGCGCAAATAAATCTAACCGGATTTCACAAGTATTTCGCAAAACTAATGCTGAGATTTCAAAAACAGTCTGAACAAGCTTGCATAAAGATCTTCTTCTGCATTGGGGGTTTTCCATTGAGATTACCATTTCTTTCATGCTTTTAGGCTCGAGAATATCACAACTTGCAAACCAACTGAATTATGATCGCGAGGTGATCCGGGTATGGTTCTGTAATAAACGTCAGTCATTTCGAAATAGTGGCAGTCAAACGGTGAGCACCAGCAGTCGCACGGGTGATCAGACAGCGCCTTGGTTACACTTCCAAATTCCTTTTGACGATGAGGCCCCAATTGATCTGAGCACCAAGGCCTCATCTTCCCAGTAAACTCTGCTTAATTTTAATCAGTAGTGTATTGTTTTTGAATGTAAATAAATGTCGCCTGTAAGGTTAATCCTTCTCTTCGAATGGTTTAATTCTGTTAACTTTAATGAATAATTTGCAGATTTACTGCAATTATAGTTGACATATTCTGATTATTCGGAAATGTGGATCACATTGCCATTAACTGCCATATGGCATGCGCAAAAATATCCGTCTTGGGTATAATTTTGAATAGGTATAGTGAAGTAGGGAATCTTTTTATTTGGAGGATGATCTGATGTTAAGAGATAAAAGAAGCAGTTCTTGCATCTAGACGGTGAGTTAATTGACATTCACGATTCTTGCCTAGGGAGGTTAAATGCTTTCGTTAAACAATCAACGTTGACCCTAAAGCCTTACTATAACTCATAGAGGAGGGGAAGAAGAAGAAGAAGAAGAAGAAGAAGAAAAAAAAAAAAGAAAAAAAGAAGGGCAGTGACTCCGTAAAGAAGTAGGATTAGTGATTTTGTCTTGGCTCCTGGTTTTAGAGATCGCTAGTAAAGATGTGCTATTCTATTTATTGATGCATTATAGACAATGAATGGAGTTAAAAATCATTCAGTGAGGAAACTCTGGCAGAACGCATCGGTCTGAGACCATCAACATCTTTTCTGAGCTCAGACAGCTAGAGTTCAACTATGTCGCAAGTCGGCACTTTCACCTAGCGCAATAATGCAGACTTATCAAGCGATACCAAAGTTCGCTGGCGATTAGTAAAGAGCTTCAAAGTCACCTTCGAGGTAGAAGTACCAGGGATTTCTTTCCTCGCTGCATGATCGCAAAATAATCTATTTCATGAGATATTACTTCATTCAAAAACTGAATTTGATAGTAATTGCTGCCGGAAAATAAATTTCAAACGCTTATAATCGTTGCCCTCCGTGAGAGTATTCTCACAGAGGTGCTGTTGATCATGACTCCCAGCTTAGTAACTATGTATAGCGGTAGTTTTCGATGACCACCTTTGGTCACCATGCATGAATTTGGTCAGCTGAACGTGTCGTCTATAAGTTAGGGTCAAAGGTCGATCGAGAACATAAATCGAGTCGTCAAGTGACTCATATGTCCAAACACGGTGAGTAGGAGAGCCAGGTGGCTGGAAAACTAAAGTTGATTGCCGGATAGATTTGAAAGATTAGGGGTGGAGAAAAACCATATTATACTTTATGAATGAACTTCATTTGAAAATACTTTCTCATGGTGGTTCAATGGCTGAACTTATGATTGCGTCGTAATACCAATAAATTCATTAATAATTAATCCATTAACAATTCATTCCACATAGAAAACAATCGGTTTTGTTAAAAGGAGTTGACCGAAGAGAGATACCAGATTTATTTTGTCATATTATCATTCTCGGTAATGCTGATTAAGAAAGAATCTAAATGGAATGATGTAGGGGGGGGGGAACAACTGCAAAAAATACACTCGCCAAATATAATATTGAATTAATAGGTTAAATTAGTTGAAGGTCAGGTCAGGTTGATGTGGCCCTCCAAATAAATTGACAAGGTGTCCTTCGAATTCATTTAAACTTTACTAAATCACCCTTTTCCATGGAGGCTGTCTTCGGACCATTTTGAGTGGCAACCAGCTTCCTTAATTCCAATTAAAAGAAGGTACAAATGAAAGACTTTATTATAACCATCCCGGTTATGAGACCAGCCTTTATGACTTAGCGCGTCTGAATTTATGTCGTGTCTTCAAGCCTACAGAGCATTGATGCTGTTACTGAGGCACCTCTTTGTCCGTCACAACTAAATAAGGAATAAATGCTAAAGGGGTGGATTCTGATCTTGCCTCCGCATGAGAATTGGTACTAATATATTTTGTTGATTACCTCTTAAGGTCCTTAGCAAGCTGGCAGATCTATCTTTGTAATAGATTTGAAATGCTTAGGAATAGCTTGCGTTTGTTTCCTCCGGCATCAGGAGTCTTTATACTGCATTACAATAACCCTAGTAACGATCAGATCTCTATGCTCTGGCCTGCAACCATTCCAGTCCCTTTGCTGTTAATCTTTCAAATCGAAGATCGTGCAATTCTTTTTCTCATTCATAGCCCAGGGGCTATTCTACCAAATCCTGCACTTGTCTGTTTAAGTATTCAGTGCGGCTGTGCCTTCTAGTCTACCCTCATGACATTCAGATTGCTTTTCACCGAGTTTTTTTGTAAAGTGGTACTCCTATTAATGACATAGCAATAACTCTGAAGTCTATTTATTAGGAATTTTTTTGACTAAATCCAAGAGTTTGTAGTTTTTAATTTCACAATACTGTGAATTATCATTACAAATTTGCTCAGAATGGCGATTCGACATTCAAAACTCCTTTACTTAATGACCGCCGAGCAGAGGTAAGGAAATGTTAGCTTTTAAAAAGAGTGATAGCGTATCACTTCACCAGAAGATGACCCAGCCGTTTTTACCTCGCAGTCTTGTAGTGGCATCGATAGCCTTCTAAGGGAATGGCAGTTGTTGCTTTCTGAGGAGTCCAAGAAAGTTGGGAAACGAACAGTCATTCTTTGCTGGTCACTCAAGGTGGTAATTCATCAGATCGAAATAGGAGGCCTTCAGTTATAAAAACATTGAATTTCTGGACGTAGCAGCGATAGGAGTGGAATTCGAAGAAGTTGCTGTACGGAGACAAATTGTCTGGTTGGTGGTTATTCGAAGATGGAGTTTATGCCAAATCTCTTAACTATTACTAGAACACTTTTGAACTTCGAGAATAACGTTTTTGAGACTAATCGAGAACTTGACTTTCCCCTCTTTTGATCGGTCTGGTCGGTATCTCTGTGTGCTTCTCTCTGGTTTTAATAATTGGATTAAATAATGGTGAATGAAGGAGAGGTGCTACTAGTTATTTTCGAATTGAAAGCCTGCAAAGCAATAAAGGTCCCGCAAACCCTAATATGTTTATTTGTTATATTTATGTGAAATTTGATTTAACCCATGACATGGATCCGTTTCAATTTCTATGCACTGTTGGGATTTTTTTTCTTTTTGATCTGATTCATTTTGGATTCACTGTTTTTCCTTAGCCCTATCACTTCTGCCAACAAAGAATCCACTTTCACTTATTTTAATGATCCCCGTTAAACTAGAAATAAATCCTCTCGAAGGCAGAGTTTTTGTGGGGAGGGCGTGATGGGACAATTTTGTGGCGGTATTAGTATAACTGATGGCGGCGGTGGTGGTGATTACGGCCTATTAATCGCGTGCGATGCCAATTAACCAGTGAACAGCACCTGCTGCAGCCCAGTGCCTCAGCTCCCTCCTTCCTCGGCCTTCTTATCCTCCTTCAATTCCATACGCTCATGCACTCACGCCAAAACCTCATCAACATCCTTCTCACCCACCGCCCCGACATTCAGCAGTCTCAGTTCTCTAACACGAGCCTCAGACCACAAACCCTTACCATTTAATTGTACGGGTGGGCTGTCGTACGATCTTGGAAGCTATTTCGTCGACATAAGCAGTGCGGATGCACGCCATTTCGGCGTTTATCCTGCATCTACCGCTGTTCGTTTGTTTGCCGAACTAACTACCTGTCTGCCTACCTACCGCGGGGAGAGAAGTCTCACTACAGCATCCACTCCACCTCTAATACTCACAACTGTGGATGTATTTTTAATGTGAGTGGCGGTGAGGGGGGCTCGGAAAGTCGGAGGACGATTGAGTACTTATTGATTTGCGTGCGTGTGGTTTTCAGTGTATGCGTTCACACGAGTGAGCAAAAAATAAGCAGTCGTGTGAGCCTAAATAGGTTATTAATTAAATAATTTCAAATTTGTAAAGGTTCTTTGGTTCTAGTAGCTTTCGAATAGCATGAAGTGTTCATTTTTTTATAATAATGGATGCATTTTCTTCGAGATAAAATAATCTAGTCTTTCAAACAGGCATTTTAAGTTTTGACTGTAATTTCTAACCATTTTCTCCTAATACATCCACTTTCTCCTCAAATCTTGTTTAACCTTTTATTTCTGACTGGTTTCAGGCAATCAAAAGCAATTGGAATTCACGCTAATTCCAAACATCGTGTTAAATCACATTGAAGAAAATTTTTTCAACTCCTATCTTGGGTACGAAGTAAGTAACTTGACTACCTTTTTGAAGATCAACACTGACCATTATGTTAAGACAACAGACGTATACAAGAGGTTCGTCTGATATGGCAGACACATTTGCGAATGCTTAGCACCGGCGCAAATGGTTTAAAAATCGGATCTTTAAATGGCACCCAGGTGAGTACCTCCGATCAAATATTGATTTGGCTCCTGAGTCTATTGCTCGACTTCTAATTCTTGATTCTGACATATTCATAAAATCAGTTAGGACATATTTTATTATCGATATTAAAAGTTTCTTATCCATCCCCACCCATTGGGGAAATCCGAAGGACTTATTGGGGTTACAACTTCAATACAAAGAGCTTGTGCAAAATAAAAGTTCATTTGACGTCGTCGGCTTCCTAATCCTTCCTCGCCATGGTCTCGTCGTGCAGTAACAGTCCATTATTCATTTACAAGTCATTGCGACACCTCGTCCATTCTCGACACTTTTAGTGTCGTTTATGCTCGATGGGCCCTTGTCTATTTTCGTCTCCTTCTCCTCATCCAGGCATTCGCTTCCGGTAGGCAACCATTTGTGTGGGTAAGCGTTGTTCGCAGCCGAGACAGACCAGTTGTAAAGTTCATCCTCCTGGATATTCTTTGCTTCGCAGTCGTTCTTCGTGCCTTCCACGTGTGTTCAGCTATTCTACTTTCTCTTCTGCATCATTTAGTCCTTTCTTCTCTTCTGTTGGCTTTTCACTTTCTACGAGTGCAACCGCAGGATGACAATGCCCATTACGTCTCTTTGGCTACCCCTGAGTCTTGCATCTTTTAAGGCAGTCTTTAACAGGCCACTTTGGCCTACGGTCCAGTATCGCTTCAGTTTTGAGTTCTTCTTCTCCACCATCTTGTCTTACGTTGCTTCGCATCTCCTATACTGTGGAGGAAAAACTGTGGCAGTTTGCCCTGGTACAGACAATGTCACGTTGCTTTTCTCCGATCAATCTAAGTGCATAAATATCACCTCGACCCTCAAGGCATCCCTTTTTCATGGTTCAGGTGCCATATTTCTTTCGCATCTTTAATTAATTAAAACATTCAATTCATCGTTTGTGAGGCTTTATTAGTTTCCCCAATTTCAAACTTATTATCAAGTGTGGAGAGTATCAGGCTATCTTTGTACATTTTTAAACTCTTCCATAGGTTCCACCTCTTTGCCTGTACAAGACTTACCAAATTCCTCATCAGCAGCTCATTTTGGAGTTCCTCTACAGTCTTAGCTCTTCGCGAGTACAATCCAAGAGTCAAACATCGAGCCGTATTCTGAATAGTTTGTGGTCGATTTTTTATCTTTTATTCTCAAGAACATGATAGATAATTCATAAGTGACCTCAGGATTGACAAAAATATCCACCAGAATGATTTTTAGGGCAGTGTTTTGACTTATTGAGTGCAGGAAGGGTCGTAATCGTGTTGGATGCATTTTTGCCCTGACTAGGTTAGCTTTTATTGCTCCGTCTGGCCCACCGGTGTCCCGGATTATAGAGCCAAGTAATTCCAACTTTGAGGCGCGTTGTAATGCGATTTTTACCTCTTTAAGGATCGCTTGATCCTCACTGGTACCAGCTTGAAGCAAGAAGGTTTTGTCCGCTGCGATTTGCAATCCGTATTTATGCAGCGTTATCTATCGCCAGATGGTCCATTAATCTGACAGCTGCGAACTTGCTTGGCGAAATGACACAAAGATCATCTGCATGTTCCAGATGCCTTAGCAGCCATTTTCGTCTAAGTGGTTAATTATCTGAGCCGCATTTTCATTAAGTGAGAAGAAGGCTTCATTCAATATGAGTTAAAAGGTTAGGTTGAAAGGAAGTATTCCTTCTTCAGGGCCTTGTCTCACACCACGTTTCATCACAAAGTAGTCCTTTGTTCCCCTCAATTTACCCATCAGTAAGTCCATCAAGGACTTTACTAAATGGACCAATTGCCAAGAGCAGCCCAGCTAAATCATTTGGTCTATTGTTGCAGCTTTAGGCGGCGAGTCAAAGGCCTCTTTCAGGTTAAAAAACACTAAAATGCTTCTGGTTCACGGATTTCTGTATAATGGATCTTACACAGAGTTTAGCCCGCTCAGTGGATCTTCCTTCACAGAATCCAATTTGTGTACTTGAGTGTATTTCGGCAAGGCGGTGTTTCAGACATTGTCACAAAGTAGATACGTGGAGCTTGCTTAATACTTCTAGAAGGTAGATTGATCTAAGGTCTGCAGGATCTCTGCCAACCTTTACGGTTAAGGGTACTTACAACTTCAGCATCGATCCAAGCTTGAGGTGTAGGAGTGGTCCCGTGTAGAAGTCATTGAAAACTTTGGAAGGTAGGCCCTTAGATACTGAGCATTCCAGTTCAGTAACTCAGCTCTGATTCCATTTTGTGTAGTTTTAACCAGCTTTTAGTCAGTGATTCTGACCTTAAACATTTTCTGATTTTTACTGGTATTCTTGCCCTTTTTGCTTTCCATGAGGAGTTTTCCATCATTATATCCCCAAAGATCACGGAGACTTTTCGAGGTTCTCTCTCTACGAAGTATACTGGAAAGTAGCTTATTCTTTCTTCTTGATACGTTGGTTACCATTTTTGAACCAGGCTGTTTATCCTGTTTCTCTGCGGTTTGTATTTCCAGAACGTTTCTTGAGATGGATATGAGAGCCAATTTGTTCCCAACTGCTTTGGAAGCAGGTGTTCTCTGTCTCCCTTCTCGCGTATAGCTCTAAATCATCCGTTTTTCTTTAGTTCAATGTTCACCCCGCAGTTTTGGCAGTTTTATTTGAGTTTCTTATTTGTCCGGTGCCTTTAGGCAGTTGCCACATTTGCCTTTGACCGGTTATCCCCTCCATCAAAGTTCCACTCTTTCGTTTTCCCAAGCGCTTTCAAATGTGTGATTCAAGCTTTGGGATACTTGTTTGTAAGCAGTGGTCAGAATTTGCATCTGCCTGTCTAGAAGCACATGTCGCTTGAAAGGAGTAGATTTGACCTCTTCATCAGAACAAAGTCAATAATAGCACTTATTCCTGTAGGATGGTACCAAGTTAGTCTTCGAGAAGGTGGTTTCCCATAGGAAGTATTCATCACATTTAAATTAAACTCTTTGAACAGGCTTAGTAGTCTCAGTCCAGTGTCTGTGGTGTCGTCTCGGTCGGCAAATGGACTGGCAAGTTTGGCGCCAATTTACGAACATCATGGCCTAATATGCAATTAAAACCGCCAAAGATAATTACTTGTGCACATTTAGAGAAGACAAATCTATAGGTTTTGGCAGCTAGTTTTAAAAGGATTCTGTAACCATTATATCCTTCGTGGACTCGATCGGACCATGAATTCTCATCAGTCCAACTTTTACTCCTCTAATTCGGAGGGTTAGTGTAGCAAGTCTATTTGAGACAGCGTTGAATTCAGATTCTATGCTCTTTTGACAGAAAGGGAACCCCACCACTTGGTCTAGATATTTCACTGTGTCCAGAGTTAGAGAAAGCATCGTTTTGTATACATAAAGATTAGGACTTCATTCGAGTTTCTGTAAGGGCAACGACCTCCATATCCCTGCTAGAAGTATCTTCAACTATCCGGCGGAGCTTCCAATCATTGCGACGTGCACGTACGTTTCACAATCCAAGTTTAAGACCATGAATTCAGGCAAGAGGCTCCGGTGGGTGATTAGTCCTATCCGGTCGCCGCTCTCTTTAGCCCTTTGGGTTACACCTGACGTATTCATTAAATTGGAATTCAGCAGCCTGACAGTTAAGACATATTTCACTATCCATATTATAAGTTGGCCTTTCAGATCCTATCGATCCTGCGAAGTCTTAGGAGAACTAGAATCAAATATAAATTAGCGAGAAACAGTGGTTGAAACTATCGAGTTTCGTTCAATGATCGCCCTCTTTGCCCCAGCCTATCCGCTCCCTTCACATTAGTTTACACAATATCCAGTCGGAGAATCTGTGGAATCGCAGTTGGAATCCAATCAGTTAGACCTTTCCGCTTGCAAAAGCTAAACAGCTAAAACAGCACCAAATTGCATAGACTGCGTGTTTTCCATAAACTCCACAACGTCAGGAACCTCCACTTTGGCGGAGCATAATGTTCAGTAACAACTGGACATCATGTGTCGAGCACGGTCATTGTTTTGTGCTCAATGTTACTGCGTTTACCTACATATTTGCCTACCCGCTTCAAAGTCATCAGGTCTTAGAATCGTCTTTCGAGCACAATCCAGGTTGTCCCTCTGAAAGTTCGGTTGAACGGTTATAACACTACCTAACCAAACTAATTTAAGATCAAGCGGCTGCAATATGTTATTCAACCAACTCGAAAGTTTTATTTCCGATTTACAATTCTTTGAGGTAGTGAATATCCATTATTCTTGGGGAAAATTTTTATTATCACTAAATTTTGAAGGTTGAAAGTTGATAACTTTCAATTGCAGGTGAATCCTAGAACCTATTCAACAGCACTCAATGAAAACCCAGGTTCAAAGTAAATTGTTGTACTACCTTTTTTCGGTTGGTGTAATAATTTTACATTTTTGGTCGAATGGCGAGCTGGGTTTCGGATTTTCAAGCTGAAGTACAAGGTTCCTCTGGTATTCTCTTTGTAAAGTGTAGCCCTAATACTCTCATTAAATTTTAGTTCATACATTCAGGTCTCGCAGGACAATTCAGTGTGACAGTAAAACTGGTCGTTTCGCTGAGTGAATGCTGCAGCTCCCAAGGGCTCCCATCGGGTCTACCAAGTGCACAAAAAACCACTTAGCATCAGCGGCAATGACGGTCAAGGGTGTTCCCACGGTTTCAGTTATATCTCCCAATTGGTCATCGTTATGGGGATGACACTGAATATCCGGCGATTTGTCCAAATGTTAGCACTTATACGATGAGTCTGAAAGCCACCCATATTAGCCTCTTAACCGATGGCATAGATATGAGGCACTTCGTTGAGATTCACCTGTTGCTTTCGTCCAAGCTACCAGCCTTACTTATGTATATAAGTAGTAGTACCGTTATGACTATTTTCTTTGGTTAAGATGGTTTTCAAAACATTCTACTTCTAACCTAGTATTTTTATATTACCAAACGAATTATTGACGATAAAGGATTAATTTCTAATTTTCTGCGCTAATCTCAGGAAGTGATATCCTTATTTATAAATGATACATTTAGCAGCTCAATGGATTCACAATTGCGATCCAGATTTGCATGACAAACTTTTGAAAGTAGTATGAACTTGTTGCAGCATTAACAGAGAATATCAAATGACCCTCGATCAAAATTGTCTTCTGAAGAAGAGGATTTGGTCTTCTTATAAGAGAGAAAATTTCCTATTCTGAGTCATCCAAATGGCATCGCGGCGATCCATTTCTCTTGAGGCCAACTGAATTAATTACTAGGATCAATTGTTTAATCACATACGTCAGTTGATCTAGCATAATATTAAAATGGAAGCAAAAGTAACAAAAGCGTCATGTTGGGGTCAAATGGGTGCAAATTCGACATCGAGTGGCCGCACTATTGACCGCGTAGTATGCAAATAAGTATGGAATGATAATGGTGGTCAAACCTACTCTCAACCTCTTCGTGGTGACCACCGGTGACCCCAGGAGCAACTCTGGGGGCTAATGAGAGGGGCGGCTGGATAGGACTAATCACCCACCGGACGTACAAAATTAGATTATGCAAACAGATGTACAACTTCAAACAGCCTGGTAAACGAGGAAGGACGTAAATACCTGGATTTATGGTCTCAAACCGGACTGTGGAAAGTGCGTGCATGTACTAATAAATGGATTCTCCGGCAGAAAGTTGAGGAGAAGTCTGAAAGAGGTGTGAAGATTGTCTACCTTAACATTGTCGATGACGGGCGAGGTGCCTTTACCAAGTTGAACTGCTACATGTACAATGAAACCATGCCACAGAAGTGACCAGAGAATCGGAGGCGTCGATAACAGCTTTTACTATGTTCTGTGTTAAGCATTGTGTACTACATGTTGCGAAAGCTATTGGTGCTTCTGTTGTATCCCCAATAAGTTCTTGAGACTTGTCCTAATGGGTGGGGAGTAAATATATATTAAATAAATGAAAAATGGAATGATCAAACGATGCGGTCAGTTTACCGGATCGTATTGAATTAGCCTTGCTTAAGCCATTCAAGTTTTCTTGGATTCCGACTAGCAGTTACTGTTGCTGTGTTAAATAAGTCTTTCTGAATTGGTAAGACAGTTTTAATGTTCGAAAATTTGAGGTGTCAAACAGATCAACTGGTTTCCTCTAATAAATGTAAAAAAAACAAACAGTACTATTAAAAAACGGAAAGAACTAAATAAATTTTCCATGGATTTGCGATTTAATTGCTTACAAACTACTAAATTAATAAAGAAAGTGTTGAGGTCAATCTTTCTCACTGAATCATAAAACTCCTGTAAATAACCTAATCCCACAGGTCATGGTAATATAACACGGCTGTTTTGCGAACATGGAACGATTGTTCACCTGAATCACACCAATCTGACCTGGAATTGAACGTTTTAAATATTACCTTTATGACAAGGCAATGATTACCCAACACCATATTCATTGTCGTTACAAACATAATAGGCATTAGAGGTCATTAAATTCCGTGCTAAATAGCATAACGAGACTTTATGTTGTAAATGGGATCTTGTTAATCGAAAAAAAATGCATGCATATTCATATATGCCGCTTATGATCTTCTAGACCAATTGTCGAATGTACAGGGAACTTCCTGTTCAATTACTATCCATGCATACTCAGATCCTCCTGACTACAATAAAATCCATTTTCCCCTCGCAATTATGTCATTGTTTTCCATTAATATTAACTTATTCTTTTGCACTGGTGTTTTCGCAAAAACGAGACACTTTCAAAGGGCACGTCGGGAGAGACCATCATCAAAATCAAGCTCGTTTGAATATTTACCTGGCCAGGTCTTCCTTTGCTACATTTTGGAAATCTCCCTAACTGACAAAGAATGCGGACTGGCTTGCATAAATTATAAATACCCAGGTCGCAGTTAGTGTATCACCTTTGTTATTGTTATTGGTTATTCGGATGGGGTCACGTAATGAGATTATGACCAGGGCCTGAATGGTTCGTCGAATTCTAGACCAGTATTAATCATTACTACCTAGAGCGTCTCAGCCTTTTGGAACCCGGCTGTAATTTACTTTATTTGAAAGAAATCATTGAGAGAAGACCATGTACTCGATTAGGCTCCATCGTATTTATCGAATCAGTGCTAAAATAAGGGACTTTTAAGTTTATATTTATGGGGACTAAGCGCAACACCAAAGACCTAGACACACGTCCAATCTTTGTGTGTTGTGGGATGTGCCGATTTCGGGGTAAA
This sequence comes from Moniezia expansa, assembly GCA_019097775.1. NCBI lineage: Eukaryota > Metazoa > Platyhelminthes > Cestoda > Cyclophyllidea > Anoplocephalidae > Moniezia > Moniezia expansa. The sequence continues at coordinate 1,066,182 of JADFDV010000062.1, read as the reverse complement.
TGTTTATTTGGCACACAGACGTAGTGCCACACTTCCTCAGTCAGCTCTCCTGTCCGTGTCTTCTTGCGTCGGAAGGGGTGTAACCTTAACAAACGTCTGTTTCATTACAGAGCACACGTGTAAACAGATAACCTTACTAAGTACAGCGCGTGTTCATATCAATATCACAGGCGAATTTTGTAGAGTGGTGGCCAGCTATGCATGGATGAGTCTTGATAGGAGAGTTGAAGGAGAAATTCCAACGAAATGGAAAGAGCAACTAGACGACTCCATTCTCGTTTTTGAGAATGCCATTCACCCTAAATGTCAAAAAAGCGAGAGCAATCACCTATTAAAATTTAAAAAAAAAAAACTATTCAACCTGGGGATTGTAAGGCTTTTTGAATCTGAGTGATTTCTTAAGGAATCGCGAGATTAGTATACGTTAATTACTCCAGTTTCAACAAAGGCGAATGCATGAGCTTAACTTTGTGTGGATAAGGGTAAGATGCAGTTGGAGATAATCTGCTATTCAAGTCACCTTTTCACTGGAAACCTACAAGATTGTTGCTTACTCTTTTCACTTTGTGATAAAAATTGGTAACCATAGTTCCTTAGTCCTGAACATCCAAAATAGGCAGAGACGATGGAGTCGACCTTTGAGTTAAATCAGTTTGAGACTTTTAAGGCAGTCACAATTTTTTTATTGTTTCAGGACATTCATGGGCTGAACCCTCCTTGCTTCACGATTTTTCTATATTCGACCAAGTCCTTGTTCAAAACCAACTGACTTTGAATCAAACATTAAATATCAAGTACAGTTATAGTACTAATCCCAACTAATGGGTTTTATAGGTTAAGGAGTTCGAAATGAAACTCCAAAGGGTTTAAATTCAGAAAAAATAAAATCTGTTCTGTCATCACAGTTTTTCCCTCGCAATAATTTCATGGTTTAATCTCCATGAATTCCGCCTCGTATTCTATCGGTTTGCATTTAAATGATCGTGAGTGCAAATTTGCCAAATAAGCGATGACACCTCAGGTTGACATTTTGTTGACAAGTTACTCACATTACGGCTCTAAGTTCCACCAGATAAATCCTTTCCTACACTGGTAATGGCTTATTCAAAGGCCCAGAAGCGCATTCGATGGCTTAACTGAACATTTAAAGAAACTTCTCCTAGCTTAAAGCAGATAAGAGTTGAAAAATGAGTAATAGAATTTCACTGTAAAAGTCCACCAAAGAAACTTGTGACACCCAGTTAACTAAAATTATGCGATCACACTTCAGCGATCATGGCAGCGCCATTTCAAATTCAGAAACCCCGACAAGACTTTTCATGCACCTTTCAAGCCGGCGAATCATAGCTTCAGAAAGCGAAACGCTTGTTCATTGCCGTCAATACTCCAGAAGTCACTTAGATGACCTTATGAAAGTAATATTAATGCTATATTGTGACCATAAAATGTATAGTGAGGCAACATTTTGTATGTTTCCCGATTGGTACCCTTAGAAAATTCAAATAAATGAGCCCATCTTTCAAATAATCACGATAAACAAGCATTTGAATGGAAAAATGTATTGTGTTGGAAAATCTCTTCATTCAACAAATTTTCATCCCTTTTATTCGTTTATTGGTGCAATTTGCAATCGATAAATTGAAAATTTCTTTTTGCAAATTATTTCATCAAATACAAGCCAATCCTGACGATTTTGCATTTATAAAGAACTTAAATTAAAGAATTCGTTGATACAGGTGCTTTTACAACCAAAAATAAATTTTAAAGATGCAATGTTCATTAAAGCGGCTTAATAAGAAAAGCGAATCGAGCCAATTTAAGACACCGCTATGTTTATTTTAACTTTTCGTTATGGTAAATAGAGACCAATTAACAAATTGCTTTGATTTGTTACCATACCGAACTGAAACGATCTTGCCACATCGGAGCAATTCTGTCGCACGAAAAGACTTCATGGATATATCTGGAACTCACGTTTGATATGCCGCTGTCTTTCGAAGATATTTGACTCTAGCTCTGCCCCCGCCTGTCCCACAATTCTGCGTAATCAACGAAGACTTCTAAAAGTAGAAACCCCAGTTTGAAGGATCTAGAACTGGGGGGAAGGGGGGGATCTGGATGACGTACAGTATAAAGTTCGAACAATTCAGTGGATTTTAAAGAAGGATTGGTTATTTTAGAATGGAAATTCAGTGCAGTTGCCAGATGAATAGGGAGAAAGCCAATGTGGGTCACCAAAGGGGATACAGACTGACTCCTGAGGGGGAAAAATTTTGTTCCACTAATAAGCATATTCTTGGCTTTAACCGGCATTTTGCTAAAGATAAAAACAAGCATGAGCTACGGCATCTTAATATCAACTGACATTATATTGCATTCCTCCGGTATCGACTGGAAAAAATGACAACTTTCAAAAAAATTTGCCACTAGTTTGTTAAATTTAATTTTACTCTTTTGTAGGCGAAAGCATTGGAACACAGACACTATTAATTTTAGAAGTAAGGACAAAAATATTATTCATATTTCATGTATAAAGGTTCCACCAAAACAAGAGATGAGAATTCTACTTGGCAATAATAGCAGTAATAGTATCCGTTATTCAAGTATCATTTGTTTGAGTAACCATTTTTTTCTGATTGGACCCATCAATAAGGCGAAGTGAAGGAAAAAAGAATTCAGGGAGGCTAGCAGCAATTAGAACACAGTCTCCATCTGCGCCTTTCTCGCTCGAGTTGCTCTTACTTCAGAGGTCATTCGAAGGAGGAAGGAGGAATGAGATTTGAAGGAAATTTCTCCTTCTAATGGCCGTATATTAAGTACCATCTTCACCTCAAAGAGCCGAGAAAACGAATAACTTGAGGTTTTCAGTAATCATCACTTCCGCAATAGTAAGCCAGACTTTCCTTTTACGCTGTATTCTTCTTTATCAAGTGTTATTCACTATGTTATGATCGAAGAGCTAAAAACTGCAATGTTTCTGCGATATAGTTGTTTAGATTTTCTCTTTGCGCTTTTACAGATAGCATATCGAATGCCTTCTGATACGATTATCTGTCACTTTTAGGAATGCCAGCAGTGCTTAGTGGTGTGATACTTAAGCTAGAAAAAATTCTGGAATTCTGACTCTGTCAGTTTTAACCATATTTTCTTTTACGCCTTCTAATCAAAGGCTCTGCTCGACCTCAACCAACAGCTCTCCTTCTGATGACATATTCGAGCCTTAGAAAGTGCCGGGTACATATGCTTTAGGACCTAAATCTACGACTGGTTCCTTGGCATTAACAGTCCTATCATGTAGACAAGTTTGCAAAGATCATGGGGCCAGCAGACCTAGAACATTTCAAGAAGCACAGAGACTGATGCCTTGAAATAAGTTTTACTTAGTATGGAGACGTCAATGTTTTGGCTTATAAATCTGATTCTAATCAGTCACCATCCCTTTAAAAAAATTACAAAAATTTCAAAACGCAGTCATCTAAGAGATTTGTTTTCTAGCAGAAGTGTCTATCAACATTCTGATCTATAATTAAATTCCAAGACAATCTATCTTTCAGGCATTTATTTGAAATTTAACTCTGAACACAAAATACTGCCTGATTTGAATGTAAACTTAACTAGGTCATAGTAACTACTAGTACTGCGGCCATAAGCGTCAGTGTAGCTGCTCGGCTGCATTCTGCTACCAGAATCCCGATTTCCCCAATCACGCAAGGCATCACATCCGATCGTATCTTTTCGATACTAGGTCAGCAACATGAGTGTCAAATTCGGTCTACTTAGCATGTTTCGAGGTCACCGTGTCAACAACATGATCTACTTCATAAACTGCAGCAAATCAATTATAATTTCTATTTTACTATATTTTTTGTTGTTGATGTAATGTCCTGTTTATAGCAAGTAGATATACCTTACAATATCCACCTTCAGAGGAGACCGTTTAATTGGTTTGCAAGCATTTGACAGAAAAACATATGTAGCTATGATCCACAATTGTTTTGGGTCAAATATTTAAATTCATTCCGATCATTAAATATGCTCTTTTCAGTTAGAATTAAAGAAAGCCGCCTGATTCAAAATTTGAAAAAATTTCTGATGGGTCATCAATTTGGGCTGATTTTTCCACGAATTTTTGTGGGGTTTTGAACGTCGATGAGCTACTGTGTTGTTACCACTATGGAAATAATGTATTACATTAGCAAAGCAGTTTAATTAAATGGATGAACTGTCTAAGTGCACTGTCCGTTTCTTCTTACCTCCTCACTTTCGTTCTCTTACATGTCCATTAATTTGCATCATCGCCATCACCAAGGCACCAGATCTAACTTTGACCCTATCCTTAATATTTACCAATGCTAACATGATCTGCTAAGATATTCGTGCCCTTAACAAAGTACCCATTAGAAACAAATCGTAAACGTTGGCCAAATGTTTGGCCAATTCTTATCATGAACAGCATCATGAAAGCTCCATGGAAAAACCTCGAAATAATGTGCTGAAATGGTGTCAGATGGATAGAAAGCGTGCTTATAAAACTTTCAATATCTAATTCATCGTTTATTCTCTTCCATCTTTTGGACGCAGACGCAATCAGTCTGATTACCAAAAAATTGTAAATGAATTCAGCTCACACAGAGCTTTCAATTCCATTACTAAAAATTAGGATCCATTGAATAGTTGCGATACTTCTATCCCGTATATCCAGCGATTGTTTCTGCAAGAATAGTGAAAAATCTATTACTTAGTATATTGTAATGCTGCAATTCCAAGTCCAACCCATATACTTAGAGGGCAATATAAGTCATTAAAAAAGGTTTAGTTGAACCATCAAAGAATAGCATGCACTAGTAATGGAGACTGGCGCTAAAATGTTTTACCATGCTGTACTCACAACTTTTACTGAGGAGAGCAGCCTTAATGGGCATAAAAATATTTTGAAACTGTAACAGTGACGTAATATTACTGACTAACTACTTTAAACGATATCACCGTAGAACCGTCTGGCACAATGCTGCTCCTGATGGCACCTGGGAGCGAAAGGTGAAAGCTTTAGTTATTGAGTTCAACCGATTGCTGCAAACAATTTTGGCTTTTCTATTACAAAATATAAATAAAAATATTAAATATAAATATAATATATAAAAAAAATATAAATATCCATCAGGAGCAATCGTTGAAAACTCACTGGGTATCACAATAGCGTATTCGAATGGAGTGAATCAGTTCAAAATAAATGAGGACTCGTGAATAATGGGGGACTAGTACGGGACCGCTATTGATCACTGTGATCGCAGATTTTGTATAAGATTCGCACAAATATTGAGATCTGCAAAAGAGGGTTCATTTCAAGTGCCTGATATTCAATTTTTGAATGAGCAGACTACGATGTTCAAAAAGCACTATCAAAAGAGGAGCTATCAAATCTTAGTAAAAACAGAGCTAATTGTATTTCTTTGAAGTTTTTTTCAATCTAAGATGAATGGTATTTAAGACCGAAGTAACCTATTTCATTACAGTTGTTATAAGGCTTTCGCATGCATCGTTTTAGTAGACAAATTTATCGTTTGACTTACTGTGAACTGCTTTGCCACTGGCGTTTTGATAAACCTTCTTGCGGTTAATTCAACCGCGTATGTTAGAGTTCTTGATATCATTAGCTTCATGATTGCTTTTGAATGGCATTTGATTTATTGACATTCCTCTATTCAAAACCATTTACTGTGTGATGGAGGGATAATCCTTACCATACTTGACCTCAAGCTTTGTTTACGATTACGCCATCAAATCATAGTTGAGAGATCAGTCACCTTATGGTGCTAGGCAAGGCGTATAAGCAACGTTTATAAAGCCGCCTGATTCTTCTGTAGGGCCACCTTGGATCCTGATATTTGCGAGAATTCTGAAAAACAATTTTGACCTAGTTTTAGTGCAACATGGCATAGCGGTTTAACTCCGTTTGGACTTCAGGGGAATGTCGTACGAGATTATTGTTCTTAATAACGATAAATGTATTTAGCAGTAGACAATTAACCCCGCTTTCAATCAAAATCCAGTTTGGACGATAGTCAGTGTTTCATTTTCATCTCCGTAGGTCAATACTTAGGGTTTTCAGGTAATCAAATGACTGATATATGAAGTGGCTTTCATATGGGCTTGCTAGCTTAAGTTTTATATTTTTCAAAAATCGAGTCATCATGACCCGCCGAATCTGCGCGGAATTCAGCCACCATACCATTGTGGTAACTCAGCTCAGAACTGGGAGAGAAATTTGGTAGTTTTCAGTTACCAACATGGCATAAAAGGCCGTATTGGTGTTAAACGGGATGCCCTACTTAGAAGGAACACTAAATAGGAGAGAGCACTGACATGCTGTGCGATAGGTACCTCTATCAATACCTTCAAGAGGGATTCGAAGTTGAGATGTTTGGTCTATAAAAAAATCCTCATCAGACCATTTAGGTTAGAACCTAAAATTCCACGCCAAAATAGTCGAAAATCGAACCAGGACATTTACCACACCAAACTGATTATTCTTAGTTATTGACTATTAACCTGATTTCTCCCTGTCCAGTTCTACATAAAGGCTTCTGATATTTTTATAATACCGAGATATTGGAATTTTTGAATTAACTATTAAGCAAAGAGGAAACAGAGGATAACTCCAGGTGGAATGCAATGGAACCATTTTCTCCTGACAGTTGTCGGAACCGTCACAATTTGAAAGGTAAGCTTCGAAAGGAATGCGATGAATATGGGTACATAAACTCGAACTTATTTTAGGCCAGGATTTGTTAAAAGTTCAACCCAGCGTGGCTTTCTTCCCCTCAAACGAAAATATCTGCTCAGTAAAACTACCTTTCGGAAAGAGAAAAGTATTAAAACAGAAAGTGGACAATCCTGCTTTCAACATCCTCGAGGTGACCACCGGTAGCTCCAGAGTTAACTTTGGGGGCTGATGAGAGGGGCGGCCGGATAGGACTAATCACTCACCGGACATATAAAATTAGACTATGCCAACTGAAGTACGACCTCGCACAGCCTGCTAAACGAAGCACGACGTAAATACTTGGATTCATGGCCTCAAGCTGGACTGTGGAAAGCGCGTGCATGTAGCAATGAATTAAATCTCCGCCAGATAGATGAAAAGACTTCTGGAAGAGGTATTACGATTGTCTGCCCTAAACAGTGTCTAGGACGGACGAAGTGCCACTACGAAGTTAAACCGCTATCTATACGATAAAACCATGTCTGAAAAGCCCTTAGAGAACCGAACACCTCGACAAGTGCTTTTGCTGTTTTTTTGCGTTAACTGTAGGGTGCTATCGGTTGCAAAAGCTGCTGTACCTCTGTTGTACCCCAATACGTCTTTGAAACTTGCCAAAGTGGGCGCTAGGCGTAAAGAAAAAATTATCAAGACAGAAGACTGTAGATTTGTAGGTTATGTTACATTCATATACGTCTTGTTCAATTGACTCTACTCAGGTGAAATCATTACTATTTAAATATAAATTTATAAACTTAAACATATAAGAATGTAATCCATCTTAGGGGTCTAAAATCACTAATTTCGGTACTATCTCTTTAATAGGCCGATATTTAGCATACTGAACAGCAAAGTGGCCACGAGATTGGTCGTCTTTTTCAGATGTATTTCCCAAGCACATCTTGACATGCGATATTGTGGTTTAGCGCCAAGGCGCCTAGAACTAACATGTAGGGGAACATTTACTAATGCTCCGAATAAATAAACGAACAGGTCAGCTGGCTGAAGCAGACTGACCGTTAAGTGATTGGTTGACCAACCAAGTGGAAATGTGCTGAGAGGGTAACAGACGCTTCCCCTGGTTTTCACACTCCATTGGTCAGTTGGCACGCGTTCGCGTCGCATTCCTGCCCTACACTGCTATGGCAACCGAGACCTCTCCAATTTATACTGAAACTGTGAAGTTACCCTGGCAATGCAAATCGCTTAATGAGTTATCGAGCTGTTAACGAACCTGAGACATTCATCGCTGTCATTCAATGAAAACACAATAAAGAATTATAGTCGGATAAACTAGCCATTTCGTTTTATTTAATTTAGCCAGTGCAAATTTATCAACAGGTTCCCAAATTCAGTTCTCCAAGGTAATTTACACTCTCAGAGATCCCTCAAGGTTTCGTGTACCATCAACTGGAGAATTATAGTGATACCCTTTAAATGAGGTCATAAAGGTAGATCCAACCATCTGCTTTAAGCAGGTGGCATCTAAACAGACTACTTCGGGAAGCAGAACTTGAATTTGTTGGAGCGAGAAGAGACTGTTGGAAATATTATTACCCTTGACAGGTCGTAGCAGATTGACCTTATGGATGAAAATGAGCCTGAAAACGTATTTGACGGTGGCAAACTTTACGACTTCTAAATTATAACAACGCTTCGAGCAAAAGTATTTCAAACTCTCGAACTAATGACGCAGTGATGCTGCCTTGCATTTCTCATTTCTTCGGAACTAATGAGTCTTCTCTCATGATGGTAAAGAAGAATGTCTTGGTTTTTCAATAAATACCCTTGACAATTCGTTGAAACAAATGATTTACAATTAGCCTGAACCCAGTCATTCAGTCAAAAACAACTTACCTTTCTCTGACCCCTAAAGGAGTCGGGTGATTGTTCTCCCTCCCACATTCGTCTATGTTCCAGGCGTATTCATCAAACATGGTATTCGCTATAAAAAGGCCTTAACAACGAGGAACGTTCAGTCTTCCAGAAGTCGATTTGAGTCATCAATGTGTTGAATGGGACTTCGACAAGTCTACTTATTTTGGTTGACCTTTATAACATTTGTGACTGGGATTTTAAAGTTACTTTTAATTGTACTCGGCCAGTGTCCACTAAAAACTCGTTTACAATTAAAGGGAGAGATAAATGGAGCTGGCTCACTTTATTTGAAAGGTCACCTATATTAATGTTAATTATAAAACGATGTCAACTGAGTAGTACTGTGGCGGTTAGGGAATCGCAACCCAAGTCGCATTTATCGAATCCCAAAACATAAATGCGATATTCTGTGTAAATTCAAACGCCATTCTACTTACGTCAGATGCTAAACTGTTGAAGGTCCATTATGATGAAAAGAAATTGAAGCTAGACATTGATTCAAATAAAAGTGGATTTTCTTACTGGCATCAATGATTTTCATCATACGCAATCATTTAATCCTAACTTGTTTAAATCTCCACGGCATCGAATAAATCGCAGTTACTTTTGCTTACTCGATAAAGCAAAAAAAAAGATTCGGAAAATACAACCTTACTTTGTGAATTTCGGTCTGAATCTGACTTCACTTTATGTGCACAGCTAATGCCTTTTCGTTGAATCGTTCCTTAATATGAAAGTGATATCTTTCAGGAAAAAGGCGCATGGATGGCCTTTACGATCACCTTCAGAACTGGCAACGCAACTCAACCGGAATCCGACGAGACAAAGATTGGCCGAAGTCATTCTAGGTGTAAAGGGAATGATTTTCATGGCAAAATGAGGCTTAAGGCCACATCGGAAGCAATAAATGCAGATCTAACTGATTGACAGAGGTATGTGAACCTGAGGGCTTCCATAAGACGTCCATTTAGTGACTACTTTGAAACTTGTAAATAATCAACAGAAAAGGCATTTGATTTAGAAGTGATAGTAAACAAGAGTCACAATATGCCAGATCGCATAAAAGCTGTGCAGTTTATAACCCTAATGTTGTGACCGTTTTAATTCTATCATTCACATAAAAAGGCCATCTTTCCATAAGTGGATTTGATAACCTTTGAAATGGGTATAGGTGGCAAGGACATCAGTCATTGCTCATTCGAAAATCACAATGACTGGAAAGTAACTTGTTGTGTAGAAATGGTAAGAAAAGAGAACCTACTTCGTAATGAGTGAGTTCTTTCACATTACGGTTAGTCAGTTGTTCTTTCTGGGCCGTCTAAAGCCAAATCACTGTTAGAATCACGTGGCTGTGCTCATTTTTAACTTTTGTATTGGGCAAGCCGAGACTGCTGTCTCTAAGGCAAATACCCGATTTGAACTTTACTTAGCGAGATATCAACTAGACTGCCACAACAACGAAAATTGGCAGGAAAATGGGAAATGATTGCTGAAGGAATCGTTCTTAATTTCCGAATCCTAATGCTTGCCAAGTTATGGAATGATTTGCGAACTGCGAAGTTCTGGAACGACTAAAATGCACATAAAAGTAAGCCTGACTAAAGAGTGAAAATTGGCCAACAACTTTATTTTAAAAAGATGGAGCCGAGGGCCAATGAATCAGTCATTAAGGTTCTTCCTGTGCGTTAATCGCTGCCAAATAGATTTGGGCTGTCTAGATACCTACTGAACACTTCGTTATTGAATAAGGCAATGTGAGGTTTCTGAGGACAAACCAGCTCATTCTCGAGATGCATTTCGTTGAAAAATGTTTCATTTGATTTAAAATCCATAGAACCTCTTACTTCAGAAGGCCGAATCGAACAATGGGTTATTATCTCATCTTCATGGGTGTTAAACTTGTTTGATAATAACTTTGACGGTCTACACCTGATTGGTCAGTTTCAGAAATATCTCTGACGATGGTGCGGTTGGCTAAATGTTCGACGAATCAATGTGCAACAAGAGTTTTGCAATGTTTACCTCATTGGCCGAACCACCGTTCACTTTGCGCGTAAGATCCTTATTGGGTTAACTCTGACTATATCTTCGTGACCCACAGGCCCCAATTTACTTTAATTGCCTACTATTGAATATGTTTTCAGGTAGGATTGACCCTCAGGATCCCACTTGTGGAGTGCGTAAACCCAAGTGTGCCCGCTGCAGAAACCACGGCTTAGTGAACATGATCAAGGGACACAAGAGACATTGTCCATACCGTAACTGTCGATGTGGCCAGTGTGTGCTTGTGCTCGAACGTCAGCGGATAATGGCAGCCCAAGTGGCTCTAAAGCGTAAACAAGCAGCAGAAGACAGGGCGATGGAAGACATGCGAATAGTGGAGACTACAGAGGGAACCGAAGTACAACAAGATCTCACAGACAGTGCTATTGACTTAACTTCAACTCCTCTTCAAAATCGTGAGTTTCACACCAAATAAATATTATATAGTTTGATCATACTGATTTTACTATCTGCCTATTGACAGGCTAACCTCCTCTTATTGCCAACTTCCACTCTTACACTAGCTGTGCCAGTTCGTATTCATTTCTTTGTATACTATTTACCTGAAACACACCCTTCGAACAGAAGAGGCAATCAAAAAGCCCCGAACGGATCGTACATCACAGTCAAGTTTAAATCATTTATTAAACTCCAGTTGCAAAATATGTGATTCGCTTATCTTTGGAGCACTCCAAAGCTTGATTCCTTGTCGAAATCTATGTGTCTTAGCCACTTTGTGTCCTTTTGAGAGGGTTTTCCATTTCGTCATCATTTTGTAGCCCAACATTCAATTCGTATATGTTCTCACTTTTGGGTTTGTGCCAATGCACTTTGAATCCCCAGAACATGCACATGATCAAAATGTTACCGATTTAGTTATGAAATTAAAGTATCGATGTCAACATCGTACCTTTTTCATTTGCTAACTTGCATTTTACCTGAAGTCTAGACGATCTTTTAAGCAACAACCGATTTGTGTCCAAAGCGTTGGCCAATGAGGATTTCATGAACCCGAGGTCGATTCGCTGAACATGCACAGCACGGACAGACATCTGTCGGTACCACCAGTCCAGCGGATCCTCAATCGGACCAACTGGAAGATTGCAAGAAACCGAGGACAGTCTCCAACTAAACGATTATTTTTTTCGATTTCAGAGAAAGTAGAACCCTCTCACTCCATTCGCAACAGTTTGGATTCTGCATACTTAACGGCGGATTCGCGTCTGTCAGTAGTTAGCGACAGCGCGACCTCTACGCCTCCAAGAGAGGTCGATTTTTCACCTTCTCAGCACCACCGAGATTCGCCATTGTCTGAAATAATCAGCACACCGCAAGCAGCTAGGACTCATGTGCTCAATTTGGCCAATATTTTACAGAACAACCTCCAAAATGGAACTCTGTCGCGAGCCAAAATGACCGAACTTCTTGCTCAACTACCCCACCCTTTTTTGCTGCAAATTGTACCAAATAGTTCCACCCTCAACCTAATCCCTCAACAGTTTCAGCCATCCTTTGACAGCCATCCCCATCAATGAAATAAACTGGCCGCATTTAAGTCGAAAATTATTCTAGAATGTGCCAGCTCCCATCGAGAACTGGTACCTCTTTATTTCTTGCATCTGCTTGCCTAATATTCTTTGTAAGGCGGATAGTTTTATATCGGTAAAAATGGAGTAATTGTTTATATTTTATTTTTAAATGGACATTTTGTTCGGTTATTCCAGACATTTTACAGGGGTCTTGTGTTCTATTTACTGGTTTCACTAGTCTACAGGGCTAAGTGAATACCAGTCGGCGTGCGGTTTGATTGGCCATTATTATTAAAGAGGCATTGGTCAATGGGTTGCCACTGTCAGGAGAACGGATGAACAGGTGGACAGAAAAAGTGACAAAAAAATTCGGATGTGCTCTAGATATAAAATCGCTCAATTCAAACACTTGCTCAAGACAAATAAAATCTATCACTAGGGAAACGTGTTTGACGAAAGCTTTGCACTACAGTGGTCTGATGCCGAATTTTAACGCCCGTCTTGCCATGGAAAGCGTTCTAAAAATTGTTCTGGCGAGTCACAGACCTGAGAGCGGATCTGAAGTGGAATCGAATTTATTTATCACGCCAACTCGGTAGGTTATTTTAGATACTTTTACATTTGAATGCTTTGCAGCCATTAAATAAGACGCTACTATCTATAAATATGTGGTGAGAACGAGCTCAGAGCGAGTGCACTAAACGAAGAGAGCACTTTATGGGTGCATTCTTGAGGTCGAGACCCGCTGTTATTTTAATAGCGTCGCACATGGCAAACCGGTTTTAATTAATTTTCCATTAAGTGGCCAATAATGCACTAAAAGAACATGCGCGTTCTGGTCGAGAAATGTCCCAAATATCTGCTTTCTTAAATTGGTCGGGTCATTCATGTGTAATGTTCTGTAAACCCTAACCTCAAACATGTTCGAAAGTAGGAGAGATTTGCAGCCTAAAGATAGTCTGCCGATTTGCAAGAGTGCAAGCAGAACAATGCAAAAGTCATGAATGCGCGTAAATGTTATAGACTGTTTTCTAGGATGGGAGTAACATACTCAAGGGAGCTTGCGTCGATCGCTCTCGCGCGTTGTTTAGGCTTTTTATGCCCCAAAACCGGCCATTTAAACACTTAAACCACAATCTTCTCCCAATAAGGTTTCGGCATTCATTAGAATCGCAGCGACTCCTTCTGCTTTATTTACCAAACAAACGAAATAGCACTATTAGAAATTAACTTGCCTCGAGGGAGGGAAAGTAAATGAAACACCAACGGAAGTTAAAATAATCTGCATTCGTGGCGTCATACTGCAACAAACCTTTCAGATAGGTTGTCGCTAAAAATGCTGCTGGCAGAATCCGGACATGGGCGGCCACTTCTACGAATCGAATCATTTGGTAACGGTGAACAGAAAGGTCAGCTGCACATCACATCAAATGGTCTTCTCAGATTGAACTGAATAAAGGAATCGCCATTTTAAAGAACACTCACAAGATTTCGATGAACAGGGTTTTTCGGGCAGATCACACTTGATCAGGATGACTTGGGGATGTTGGAAAACGACTCTAAAGATCGGTTTCTCCATCAATCAGTCACAGTCCCTTTTGTTGAAAAGTTTAATGCCTCAATTCTTATAAATAAGTAGAGTCATTTTACTAAATAAGCAAAGGTTTAATCCTTAACAGCTTTGCAGACGCAATGATGTCCTACGAAAAAGAAAATAGACAATGAAAGTCAACATCTACTCGAGGTGCACAAAAGTAGACAGCTATACAGAAGCATACTCTCCAAGATTACATCGATTATGTGTTTGAAACAATGGGGTCACCTGGTATTAAATCAGCTTTGAAGAAGCCTTTCACACTCTAGACGGCTTTCTATATCTGACATCCTATTAGACTGATTTCTGTAAACAACCAACCAATTCTGCCTTATGAACAAGAAGCTCAGGGTCCATGAAGCACGCAAAACTTTTCTTAATAAGTTTCCTCTCTTTGAAATTCTTTTAATAATGCTGAAATATGAAGTATGGTGATGCTTTGTGGAATAGGACGAAATAGTGGACAAGCAGAAATTAATATGAGAAATCCGGCTCTATTAAAGAAACTCACACTTCTTCATGATGAACATGAATACAACACCGTTTTAATCGACCTCCCACCTTAATCGAGGGATCAGGCAAGTAGAGAGACCCAGAATTCACCTATTCCGGTAACACATCTGATGATCTGATCTGAAATTCGATCCGTATTTACTAAATACAACATGCCGACATGCCTACAGATGTCTCTAACACACGACCGAAGAGGTAGAAAAACTTGGTTGTCAAGGTGAACAGGTCAAAGATTGAAGATGGGGAATTAAATCGGACGGGGGTGGCATCAACGACCTTCGGTCATATGCTTGGGACTCTGCGTTCAGGCGCATGCTGCAATAAAGTCCAGCTGTTTCGCCTTAAATGACTTCTCATCGCGCTAATCTTTACGGCTAAAATTAAATAGACCATTGGGATCTTGACCTCGTTGAAAGTCGGATTATTCTTTTATGAAGCCGAGAGCTAGACGAGCCTTTTTGTGTTTTCATGCCTGAAGCCATTAAAAGCCTCATGTTCATTAACCTGGTAATGAGAGAATCAGGGCAGAACGGCTTAGCTTGAAGCGGTTCTGAATAAGACAACAGCAAATATATAACTTCCGAAGGGAAAGCCAACTAAACCAGAAGAAACTTACACTCAAAGACGAGGAAGCTAGTAAAACTGATGCAGAGACCGGGTTGAGCAATTTAACAAATGCTTATATGGAAGTAGGAAATATCAAGTTTGAGTGCATCGCGTGCGATGTCGGCATTGGATTGACGGTTTGCTTGAAATGGATTGATTGAAACAGCTCAGCGGATTTGTTAATGAAAACTCTTATTTTCCAAAAGCTCACTTCCTAGTCAAGGGCAAGATCAGTGGCTTTCATGGCGCGGCATAATGATAATGAATTAATCTTCACTCGACTTCACTCATGAAGTAGATGCGGTGATCTTCGTTAAGCGATGGGTATTTCTACTAACTGCCCGGCGATCCCCTCTTTAAGCGCCTAAAATGTTCAGTTCACCTTTGAACAAATTTGTGGAAGCGCAGAATGCAACCGTGGATGGTATATCCACTTACTAGAAGAGTTGGCATTAGGGCTGAGACGTCTTCGAAACAGTTTAGAATGAGCGTAATAATTCTGCAGCGGATTCGCCACTGACCTTTCATTGCCGTAACCTTTATCGGTCACTAAGAGGCCGGTAGAGAGAAGCGCCTTGAAAATGATCACTTTGCTCTTAACTAAATTCTCCCGTTGAGCCTCCTGGTAAGCTGACCCTACCAATATATTAAAAATCCGGCATCCTTGTATTTTTCGTAGAGCATCAGACAGAATCTGCCTTAAAGGTTTGATTAGTGTAATGGTATGTGTAACTAAGCTGAACAACACATAGCCACGGTTTTAGTGGGAGAAATTTTACGCCTAACCTATCTATAGTCGAATAAGCAGGAATTTCGTGATAAATACCACGGACAAAATGTAACGAGAAACGAAACCACAGCCACAGGCGCTTGGGTATGCTTTTTGGAGTGTGGAACTGTTGCAACTTCTCAGTTTTCCTTTCTTGCGCAGCTGTGAGGCCGTCGCTATTAGATACTATGGTCAGCATACTGAAGAATTATATACGCGTAAATATCTAACTCAAAGGTAGCTACAGCTAAGCTAGCTAAACACACTTTCGGTTATCCATCAATCAACAAAGAACGCGCCCAGTTTAAGGAAGCTGTAGCTATTCGGTTTCCAGTTAGGTAGAACGAGAAGCCAACTGAGAGCCCAGAAATTGGTAAATACAGGGGCTAATTAGAAAAGTAATTAAAAATTCCTAGGTTTTCGATCTGGTAGTTTGCAACGCTGCTTGACTGCCATCAAACGATTATCAGTTTCCTAAGAAGTCGCCACCAATCTTTAAATCACTTCATTGTTTATTTATCGTGGGGAGTTTATCCCACAATCCATGAAATAGCAAACCTGAGCGGCCGCCAATCGCACAAAGTAGGTGAGCCCCACAACGCCCCAACAACCACCAACCCTTGAGGTGAGACACCTTCACACCCATTAAGAGCTCCTAGCATCAGTGTGACAGAACGCTATGCACCGAGGTGCAACAGACGCGACGGCGCACGCCGAGAAGGCGGAATTGAACCGCTCCGACGCTAATCGGCTACGGGTTTGAAGCCCGCACCCCGGACCACCGAGGTTCATCCCGGCATTTTGCGCCGAAAACTATTGCACACTATAATTAAAAACAAGAGCCCTAAATTTTGCTTCTAAAGTTAGCTAGGCTGAAGCAACTTAGCACCACACTTCAAATGAAACGTCGTGCTAGGTAGCGCATTTCTTTACACAAAAGTTTTAAGCATTCTTGAAAGGCTGGCCACCTTTTACGCGAATTCCAGATCAAGGTTCATGCCCATTTAAGTAATATGTGAACCAAGAAGACTCGCTGTGTTCGCGTGCCGCGCTAACAAAGCTCCATATCGGCCTCATCATGATGATAAACGATCATGATGTGCGACAATAACAGTGAATAAAGCCGACTTAGCGGAGGCGATACATCAAATCTCGACATATTTTAAGGCTGGGAGCCTTTCTCGAAGGAAAAATATGCACCGACGAGAAACAACAAGATTTTAGAAGTAGATATGAAGACAGGAGAGCTTTAAACTTGTCCTCGCGAAAAGGACTACTCAACACGACACAAAATCTTTAAAAAACAAGACTGTGAAAAAGGCCGTTCACCATTGGAAAACCCAAGAACTAAGAGAATGGAAGAAGTTCGACAAATTGACAAGTGTATTAACATGAATAACACAATGTCCCACAAAATCACCGCCTCCTCTTGCCTTTCCTTCCAACTTTTCGGTGTTTCAGCATCTTGTGCTTCTTCGTCTTCTTTTTACTCTAAGGATCACAGTGATGATGATGGAAAATTCACCGATAGACTTACCGTCATTCGTATTATGGCCATTTCTTCTTCGTCATCCGACTAGCGATTCGAATACAATATTAGCACTACTGCACGATTATAAGTAGGCATTAATTAATAACTACAGCATTGAGACGCACACTCTCGAGAATCTTGTTGATATAGTCCTTCCGAAGCCCACCGAAAGGCATTTCACCACGCTCAAGCCGTTTCTGAATCAACTTATCGCGTTTAGAGTGTGGCAGACGAGTGAAGTTCTCCTCTTCATACCTTTCTCGTTCACGCATTTTCTCGAGAAATGTTGCCGTTGTATGAGAAGTTCCATACTACAGTTCAGAGAAATGCAGGGCTAAGAAGGTCTTACGTAAATCTCCTTGGGTAAATCCTCTTCTTCCATAATGTCTGGATCTTCCAACAAGCGCTTCATGGCTCTGCGCTTTTCTCTTGAAATTTGCTTTTTTGGAGCCGAGTCATCCTCTAAATTTAGTCTACTTAGCAACGTTCGATACCATTTAAAGTCAAATCAGATAGCAAAATGCCTAAACTTACCATAGAAGACAGGATTCAAGTGCGGCGGACGATAAATTTCTGGCTGCTCTTTTGATGCTCCCTCGTCTTTCGCGCTTGTGCTAAGTTTAGATGACTCTCTCTCGTAAATGCTCTAGATTTTCGTCAATGATCGAACATTTAGAGTTACCACAAAGTTCCCTAATACGGGCTTACAGTGATCCATTATTATGCAATTCCCAAATATACAAAAAGCGACTATAAACTTGCATAGAGGTCAAATCTAGAATAAAGGCCAATCAGCAAAGGAAATAGCACAAAACAGGAAGGTACGGAGAAGTTTACTGCATATATTTATTAAGGAAAATGCGAGTGATATCAGGGCTCAAATCAAATGAAACGATATATAACAACTATTTTAAAATAGAGCAATCGGTATTGGGGTCGTAAATCAAGCAGTATTTTCGACAAGACTAATAGATTCCTTTCATTCATGGGTTATTAAGCTGTACGACAACTAACAGGTAGGCAAACCATGTTAACACTGAAATTTAGATTTAGACTAATGGTAAACTAAGGCTGAACAAGAACTATACAAATTCTATGGACAAAAGCACCCCTACAGCAGTAGAATACTACAATTTAACCGTTAAGCTGAACCCAGCTGAACAAGCGTTTTAGTACCTTAAAACAAGCCTTAATTTAGACGAACTAGACAAGCTGAAGGAACACGGCAATCAGATTTGAAAGCTGATTGTGAATGCTCGACTGGACAACTAACCGACAAAGCTACCAGGGTATGCAGCCCTGCACACTTGATGTGATGCCGTGAATTTGGCGCCATTTCTAGTAGTTCATGTGGTTTTTGTAAATCGTCATATTAACTTTATTGCTAAGCCAATAGAAGCTCTAATTTTTAGCAATGGTGTTTTCAATTTCATTTTTCTTATTAAGTTTAAATGCTTCAGTGTCAATGTAGCGAATTAAGTGCCTAATGTCCTTGCGTGTTTCCTTTTAGCATATATTTTCTTTAGAGCCTTTGCGCTTGCTCTTTAGTAAAAATTAATGTTACGTATTTACCTTTACGTTGATTTTGACCTGGAATAAAGGTGATAATGCTAACAAAATTAGACATACAGCACATTTATATGAATATTTGGTTCTTCGAATATATTACATTATTGTTATAGGCATTTGATTTCATTAATGATCAAGTTGCGTTTTATTTCCACTTGCTATGAACAATTTTCCTTAAGAGAGGATTAATTCCAACGCTTTCATGCTAAGGCACATCCTTAGCCAGAGATATCCCTGGCTACCGCATCACAAATCCCCAGATATTTCCGACTTCAATTTCGCCGCAGAGATTATAAGAAAGCCGTCGAAAATACGGCCCTGAAATAGGCCTTTCTATGAGGAGTAGCAATCTTATTATCACTCCATCGATAGATTAGTCATCCATCAAATAAATGAGTATATCAAAAGTATAAGTAATTTGTTTCGCGTTGAACCCACTATTTAAGGCCGTTGTGCCAGCATTGGGCTTAGCTCCAGCAGAAGCCAAAACAGAAGGAATTAATCTGATAAAATTGTCCTTGAATGGTGTAAAATAAGGACTGGCTAAAACGTACACGCCCGGTGCCCAACATGGACAGGCATTAGTAATATGTTTCTCATTAGTTAGAGCAAATTTTTACTCCAGTTTAACTCCAACCCTCGTGGTAATTCAGAGCAGTACGAATTATCTGTAACTTATCAAAACAACATCGGCTTATTATCAGACGAATGCCCCTACCTTTTCGTATTTCCCACTGAAAAATTTTTTGGCTCCCGCACTACACACAGCGCCTGGAACATATGAAATTACGGTCAAAAGGGCCTCACTTGTAGTCCCAGTACATTCCGAATCGAAATGTTCAGCTAAGATGTATCTAATTCAAACATCGTCTTCTTCGCTGAATATCATGACATAGCAAAGTAGACAGTGTCATCGAAAAATGACAGAAGAAGTTGAACGAAATGGTTTGCAGCACGATTTGAGGCCATATGAAACCGCCTCATGGGCAAAGCATCCGCTCAGAAAAGAGAGTTAACTCACTGTGCTGCCTATGATCCCAGGGCTATTAGAGTTGATTAACAAGTGTTTGCTTTGTAGAAGAAGATGATATTGCAGCGTTTTGAAGTGTAGACTTATTTGACAATAAGCGCTCTGAAAGTCTTATTTTCCAAAAGCTCACTTCCTGGTCAAAAGGGCAAGAACAAGCCAAGATTGGCTCAAGCTCCTTCATCCCAATATGAACTACGTACTTATTTTAAAGCAAGTGACAAGCAGTTAATCAATAAATACAGAGCCGCACTTTCAAACTATCTGGGGTCATTTCCTAAAACCTTGTTGCAGAACGCCAGAATTTTCATAAATCGCTCCCACCACTGCAAGTTGTCGTGCACCATAGTGCCTACGCATGAATGGATCTTAGTGTTTGCTACTTGAAAAGCAAGGTAACACGCGAGCACATCCCATGAGTTCGCTAACCTCAGCAGCACCTCCATCAACTAGGAAGCTTGAGGTGTGGCAAGTAAGCATATTTACACACATTTGGCACAAGGTTAAGTTCGTCGTTATTCATTGGTTGAGTTAATTTGCACAAGATCTGAACTAAAAGTACATGCTGTAAAAGTGATCTCAACCGAATCATGCAAAAGCCTTATTACAAGTGACACAAATCCGGAAATTTGTCCGGAGGAACACCGTGCAATCCTCTTGTTCATTTGTATCTCATTCTTCTTCGTTAGCGCTCCGGTCATCAGAAAGTAGTCATGGCAAACAACGACAAATTGTCAATCGTAAAAAAGCAGAAACCAATTTCACCTCATGAGAGTTTACGATGGGAGAGTGAGACACAGTCTGGCGGTGACATCAAATTAATCCACTTACAGCAGAATTCACAAAAGCTACCACAAACCTTCTGAATTGGCAACGCTCAAGCACTGTCGAAGATGGCTTTAACAACCAATAACGCACCAAGATTATGAAATCCCACGTATCATTAAAAAATCCGTGTTTAAACGAATATTACTTATTAAAACAGAAGGCAGTGAGTCAAAAATGAATTCTTTTACGCATTGCAAGGGTTTGAACATCTACAACATAAACGACAAGGAATAACGACTTCCGGTTAAAATAGCCAATGGTTTCATTTCTAAACGATTGCGAAAGTAGCGGAAGTTGTTTATTTTATTGCAAACAATTTGGTATTATAAATGTTAATCATAGTAGAAGGAAACCGTAACGAACTCGAATATTTCCAAGCAATTTAAACATCGCTCTCTTTTTCCAAAGCTGCCTCCCATAGTTAAAATGCTGCCCCTGACAGCTTTCTGTCGCTGTTCTTGTGAAGAAATTCTCCTTCACCTGTCTGCTTCGGCGATTTCAATAGCAAAGCAATAAAGATATAATCTTTCATGAGGAGTGCAATGAAGATCACCCCAAATACTAAATTTGAAAAATGGTACAAAAATAAGTCTGAAACGATAAAAAGGGTCTCAAGATAGACAGCCTGGGTCAATTTCACCACAGCAATATACCTACATCGACATAATCTGCTCCAAGTAGGCTTTTCGCCAGAAGTGGGAAAAATTATCAAGTGTTGGCAACACAATCAGTAACATGGAAGACTTCCACTATGTGGTCTAATTTGGATAGCACTTTTAAGTTGTCGAGTGTGTCCTCATTAGTATCATTCATTTCTTTGACCGAGCATTGGTGTACTATCTAAAGGGGATAAGCAAGTACCGTCGAAATGAAAACTAGTTGCAGTGATCCTCTTTGTGTTTGATCTGAGCATGACCAACGTCAATAAACCTGATGGTAATAGGCTTCAGTGTAACTACACCAGGAAGATGCTCAGGAATTACGGTGTCATGGGTTGGAAACTGACCACGACTTCAGGGAATTTCAGAAAGCATTCAGTCAAACTAGCTGGTGCATCATGCACACCGATCGAAGGATCTTGGAAATAAATTGCGACTGCTATCAACCATGCTAAGAGAATAATTAAGCAGTTTTGCAATCAGTTTCGGTAGCAATATAATATTCTCTATTGAAGTGGTTCCAGAAAACCTAATGAATAATGAGGGTAACATTAAGATAGAATGAGCGGTTCATGTCTTTCCACTTAACCTTGTACGAAGGAATCAGTAGACACTGTTTTTCCACGGTAAAGACAACATGAACCTGCTTACAAAGTAGTAGTGCACCAGAAAACCTACTTTACATCGGTTTGTTCACCTATACCGGTGCTATGAAAAGAGGGGTCCTACCCTCACTAAAAGAGGGTTCTAAGTGAAACTATCTGCATACACTACCGAGGTAATCCCTCATTCCTGATCAAATAACTAGCCATGAATTTCAAAATATCACACAAAACTACTGCATTTATTTTGCAAATTCGCTCCCAGATTCTTCAATGGCAGCAATGGAAGGATTAATCGTCGACATAAAACTGAGCATCGGAATAAATTCAAAAGATATTTGTAAGGTTGTTACCAAGGCCATTAAAACGAGCCGAAAGACCAATCATTTTGAAGCATGTCGGTCACCAGCAGGGCTTTCTTAATGCTTTTCACACAAAATTCTGCCTTAAAGAATTTACATTATTGCTTATGGGATCTTGATTACTGCGTAAGAGACGCTTTGGAATTCGTCAAAGTTGAGGAAACAGAATATTACACTCCTTGTTTATTTTGCAGTTTGAGAAGCTCAGATCCATTTACTGAAGGTTTTGAAAAATATGTTAAAGATCATAAATGAGTATCTCTAATCGTACTAATGAACTTGAGAAATGTCGGCCCTGCTTGTGGTAAACTGAGGGATTTAAAAAAGCATGATTGCGTTCCCATTCAAGCCAAACCTCACGCGAATTGGCATAATCACTTCCTTAACGTTTCATCCAGCACTTACAAGCGGAATCGCAGAGAACTTGTGATTAACCGGTGTCTAACTGCTTGGAGAAGGGAATGGGCATTGTAAAATTTAAATTTCAGTTCAGGACAGAAGTACCGTTAGTTTGCATACGCATTTCAGGAAAAATCTTCTGATCATACCACTAAGACACACCTTGGTTCTTTTTCGGAACGCATCTTGGTGCACTGCCTACATGAATTTGGCGACTCATTGTCCTTGAACTCAAAGGCCTCTAGCCAAATCACTTTTTCCCAATCGGTCGGGAGACGAGGCCGTTATGGAAGTACCTCCAGGTCTGGGACATTACTATGTCCACAAGAGTTGGATTTCCCCTCTTTAAACACCCGACTTATGACAAATGGAAACGCATTCCAGACTGACTCTTCAATTTAAGGCACATATTTACACTTTCAATCATCAACTAAAGTAACCGTTAGAGCACTCTTCATAACACAACGTCAAATTTTTCATACCAAGAGAGAAAATAATTAACTGTTCCATTTAATATTTCGGCACTTTTGTTAATAACCAACTTCAGAACCAATTTTCAGCGCTTTAATGCTTAGGTAAAATAGAGAATTTATACATTATTATTCCACGTTAGTTTGTTAGAACCGAAGTAGAAATGATGTGAAGAGAACAAAAAACTTCTAGAACACATTCGACGTCGAAAAACCCTTTTACTGTTTTCTGTGTCAACTGTTGTGCGCTACTTGTTGCAAAGACTTTTTTAACTTTTGTTGAATCCCCAGTAAGTCTTTGTAACTTGCGCGAATGGGTGGGGAGTAAATAAATAAATAAGCAAAAGGCACAAATGCTCAAGTACAACAATAATTCGCAGAGCGTTAGAGGACTAAGTAGTTACTTAAAGTACCCACCTCATTTTCCATGCTCTCTGTTGGTGTATTTTCATTATTACGACCAACATTTCCACTACGGATGCTACGCTTAGAAGTAAGTTGGTATCCGAATTCGGTATTTGGTTTAATTACTTGTCAGGTTTAAGTCTACCAATGGACAGAGTAGAAATAGTGTCCTCGACATTCAAGAAAAGGAAGAAAGTCGTTAATCTCATGTTGGTGACAAGCTAATTTATCACTTGCGTTTGAAATTGAATCCGGATTTTACTGCGACTTCGCAAATGGCTTTAGTTAGAAATTCGCTTTGGTGAATGATTAAGCCACAGTCAAACACGTTCGTGGAGTGAGTGATACAATTGCCAAAGGTATATCCTAGTATTTGTAAATGTTTTTTTTCGATTTCAAGATAAAGATAAAGGTAAGCATGGTAGGTGTGAAACTACATCGGATGGTTCAGTTGCATCTATGATGATCATGAATATAATGCCTTGGCAATCGCTGCCCAATAGTTCGGTCTGCACCGTAGCCACCCTTACTGCTTCCTACATAAATCAGACGATGTTTGTCATCAAATTTTTACAGTGGTTTAGTGAGTCGTCCTTGACTCAGGTCAGCTGAGGGGAATTCACCGCCCAAAATCAGAGGGTCCTCTTGGCGTTTTTCATTTTCTTTGTCTTTGTTGGTTGGTCTAGATCTCCTCCGCTTTCGTCCCTCAGTCTTTCTGATTTCAAATGCTTCCACGTGTTTCAGTTCTGCAGGCTCTACGTTCTTTTCTAAAATTTTGACTGTTTTCTCCTTTTTCGGGGAATCTCCTGAAGAGTCAGGACTCTCAGCTGATGAAGTAGAAAGCAAAGTGATCAAGGAAACAAGAAGAACTATTGTCGTGCTTCTCATAATAAGATGTGGAGTGGCAGCTTTTCTTCAGCTGTAGCGTTGTCCCTTGTATAGAATGCAGTATCTTAATATCCAGAGTTAAGGTGAATGCACGCCTGAGAAAACTTCAGTGTGTGCTTTATGATTTTATGATGTTGTCTAGAAATGATAAAACCTGATTGTCTGTAAAAGTTGCTTTGGTGCCAAGTATAACAAACCTCTATAAAATTCAGTTTTAAGACTCTAATGCAATGATCTGCCAAGTGTGCCTGAGCGAGATGGAATCGCAGAACTTCGGTTCATTGATTTGAGTTGACCTCAGAACATGAATACATCAGGTGCGCTGAAACCAGTTGTTTCATTAATTCATTGTTAAACGAGATGAGTTGCCGACTGATACTTGTAAGAACCTACTTCTTTAAGTGATTCAAATTGTTCGAACTGCAATGGCTATGTAGAACAACGTGCAGTCGCGATATATGAAGCATGAAGACAACTTGATGATGTCACCTTGCCATAAACGATCAGTTTGTTTGTCTACACATCTGAAATCGAGAAACTTAATACACCAGAGCAACTCAACATTAAATGAGGAAGTTCGTGCTGATGGGCTGAAAACGAGGCGTTAATTTATTTTAATCTTGCACTAACAGAAAACATGTTGAGATTAGAGATTACTACAAAAAGGCATTTTTGTGGATTTCATAGCGCACTATCTAACAAGTCATCCCCTTTGAGACCTAGAGAATGCCGGTGACATTGAATCCACAATGGCGGACAGTAATTACATCAATTCCGATCAGAAAGGGTAACCGCACTGAACTGGTTCGAAGGAAGGACCTCATATGGCCAACTAAATTCAGCCCTAATCACAAAAACGCAGAGCACACAGACTCCATTAACGTCCCGGACGTACGCCGCTTCACAGGCATCTACTACCGACTCAGTGAATGTGTACTTTCTGGGTTGGCCAAAGTGCATATTTCCTACACTAAATGCTAATAAAAGGAAAGTATGGTTTTTCCACTTTATCAGTCTCTGTAATTGGGCTCCAGTACCACTTTTAAAATCAGGCAATGACACATCGGCAGTGCTTTTCAAGAATATAACCATAGTCAAGCACAAGAACATGCTCCGTTTAAGGAACTAATTTACCTACATCTCACGCCCAGTACATAAATGTCATCAAATTCAGGCATATATACGAAAGAGGATGCGTGATAATTCATTTGAAGAGGCTTAAAAGTCATTTGAGAAAAGTAAGTAACTGTAAAACCTCAAGTGAAAGCTGCTGAACCTCTAATAGAGGTATACATATGGTGACACTAACCTAAGAAGAAGATGAGATCAACAACGCAAAGCGGCTTGAATTGTTTTTCACATTTTAATAATGGGAATATTTGCCTGTGCCACTTAAGTCCTTTGGAACTGTTGTTAACTAGTAAACAAGAAAATAATAGAGCTGGATGCAGACCATAGTTGTAGGTTTCAATTAAAGGGAAGTGATGTACCTCAAGAGCTGATTTTGATTTTATTGTACCTTTGATAGCCACGGATTTCCGAACAAGCCAATTCCTCTTTTATAATCTTACCTCTATCTACACCGAGAGTATTAATTTGAGCCAATCGACATCAACGATTTTGAGCCCCACTGAGTCTTTTCCAAGATGTTGATCGTGGATAAGAGTAAAACTAGAAATTGCATAAGTGACCTAACGTAGAAAAATTAGAAAAGCTGAGGGCAAACCAAACCGACCCAAATGCGCACTTAAGTATGAAATACCGTTGGGAGCATGAGAATAGCACCATTATGTTCCAATTTTCTCCGTGACATTCATGTTTCAATTTCATATAAACTATTAACTGGTCGAATTATCCCTGCTTTGAACCAGAACAGCACAGTAACACAATTCCCTTGATTGAAGAAACTCCTATTGTTTATATTAGCAACTGAGTGCCAAGTTCGATTGCGATTTCCACACATAATTGCAAATCCTCTTGTAACCCCTCCTTCTTCAAGATCGTCATAACTCGCAGAATACGGTTTCTAACTGAGTCAAATGAATAGAATTTTGTCCTCAGCTTATAAACATTACTGACCTCACTTACTGCCACTCAGTATTGACAATCCTCAAATACCTGGCGCTTTGTTCAATTTGAATTCCGACAAAATGATTAACTCAAATCCTGTGCAACTGCTAGACCGTTTGTTACAATTGGGGTTCATAAACCCATCGCAACTTAGTTGCCAAATTTGTCCAGTGATTGAAAAGACCACTTAAACTGATGCGATACTGTTCTAATAAAGAATATTTATCGAAAGGTTCCGTAAACAGGAAAACACCGTGCTACCATCATTCCACAAGTTGGTTACAGAAGGCTTTCCTTCATTGTAAGAACCTAGTTATTAAACTCTCTGATCAACTAGCCTGACTTTCAAAGTTGCTTTGCGATATTACTAGATGCGGTGGGAATGGTTAAATTACTGGAATTTCTCCATCCTGAAATACTGCAATAGTTTTGGAGAAAAAATGTAGAGCGTAAAGTACTAAGCTATGGAAAATGATGCACCACTAACATGAACTTCCCTGTGAACTCTCAAGTTAAAATACCTCTCAAATTTGCCATTTAGGCAATTTTACTAAAACGATTTTAACACGAACCTGAGGAATCGCAGAGACTATCATGCAACTTGAACTCATAAACTTAAAACGTGTTTGGTTACCAGCTACAATAATATTTATGAATGCTTTCAGCTAAATTTTTCAGCCATGCCTTTGTACAGTCAAAAAACCATACTGGATTTATCCACATCATAACCAACAGTGATACAAAACGGAGGGAGTTGAGAGAAAAGAATTGAATTTAAAAGCCCAAAATATGAGGGGTGCATTTGAACTAACATGAATTAACCCAGATTTGCAGGGTTACTTAGCGATCCTTAACTCCCAGAACGGTTCGCCTTCCTCACATGCTTCGATCACTTGTTCAAAGTTCCGCCTATGTGGTCTGTGATCGCGAAATACCTTAGCTATTATACCCACAATTTAGATTAGTAAATATCGTCAGTGACGATTATTTCCATAATTACAATTGTGGAAATAATAGAGAATTAATTTGTGAGAAACAGCATAATACCACTGTATTGAGGTCGTTACATAGCTATGGAAAGCTTTTCATCTTTGCATGCCAA
This sequence comes from Moniezia expansa, assembly GCA_019097775.1. Lineage (NCBI taxonomy): Eukaryota > Metazoa > Platyhelminthes > Cestoda > Cyclophyllidea > Anoplocephalidae > Moniezia > Moniezia expansa. Next base: position 1,038,578 of record JADFDV010000062.1, on the reverse strand, counting down.
ATTTTCATTGCCGTCTACAACAAATGTCCCTATTCCCATTAGAACCTCCATTAACAGCTTCTTGTTTACTAAGCTCCGAATGAAATACGCTTTTCATGGCCAAAATGCATCCCTTTACTCACACTAGATACTACAGTTAACAAGAATTAGCGGCTGAATGACATAAACTGGATTAAAATTCACCGGATTTCACTTTCCATTTTTCTTCCATGACATACAATGAAAAATATACACCCTGAAACAGTTGCACCATGAAGAGCAAGGGTATGATTCGGATTTACAGCTCGAGCGCTTTTCAAATGCACTGTGCAGAATATCTCGCGTTGTGCTCCAACAACTTTTTATATATATTCGTAGCGTTTCACAGAAAAGGGCTTGCGGTGGCTGACATAAATAGCGACAGAAAGCGGCTGAAGGTGCCAAGTTTACAATGTGCCTATTTGATTTGCGCTAATTCATATAGTTTCACTTGATCGTAAAGCTGCCCCTGAAGGTACATTAATCAATCGTAAAACCAAGTGGTAGTATACCTTTACTTTTTGTTTTAGATTTTACGGAAATGGCAGTGAAAGATAGCACTGAGGGATTCTTCAAAGGCTTTCATAACAAGCCGTTTGAATTTATTCATCTCGACAATTAAATGCCTTGAAGCAAAAAGAACTCTTCTAAAAGGGTCTTACTAGCATGCAGACAATCACTTCACATTGCAAGACAAATCCAACATGCTCCTCACTGAGTCACAAAAATGAGCCTCAAGTCAAGCACAAGATTATGCAATCGTCCCTACTTGCATTGTAATTCAATATCGTTCAGTGCCGCACATCTAATTTGAACTCCCCTTCTAACCTAAGCCCTACAATGAAATCAGGCACGATAAAGCAGTCTAACATTTGTTTGGTCACTGGGTGGGGCCAAAATGGCAGTATCAATGTTTTCGATTACAACGAGCTGTGGAAAGTGGCAATGTGTAAGCAAAACCGATTTACATTGAAGAAAAATACCGCTAGACTGAGTCGAGCGAGTCGTGCGATAGCAAATACTCTCCTCAAATTTTTTTCCAAGCAGCCTGCTCATAATACACGGGACTTTCTCTTTAAAGTTTATTAAGGGAATTTGAGCTAAAATTATCAATGTGGAAAACGATCCTCCAATAAAATTTGATTTGCTAAATGAATTCATCTGCCCACAACGTCTTCAAGATCCCGGCTGAAGCAATCTGTAGCACCAGACTTTTTCATGAATCGTTACTTATATCTGTATCACTTTAATGCTCCTTCGAGTACTTTAGATTAGGTGGCACAAATAAAAACATGTAAGTAAAAACACTATAAATAACGAGCAAAGTATTGTTTCAGGAAAATGTGACATTTAAATACAAATCCGAAGTAATGATGGGTTAACCACCATTGGTAATATTCCTAGTATTTCTCTTACTAATGTTATACAGTAGACGATAACAAAATTAAATCCTGTTTACCCAATAGTAGTTCTGGTCATTCTTGTTTATGAAATCCATCATAGATCAGAAATGTCAAATGAATAAATTTAAAAACAATTGCAAGCGAAATCGAAATTTGCTTCTGCTCAACTCCTCTCCGATTGGTTGTTGAAATTGTAAAAGGAATTTCGTACAAGTATTTAACATTTTAGACATTACGATTTATTTTTAATATTTAAATGTTAATAGATTTGATATTTTATGAATTTGCCAGTGTAAATTTTTACCAGATTATTTTCGTGATTTTGAAAAGCATAGATGAACAGTAACAAAAATCAGATTGCATATCATAGTTTATTGAAGAACAATGGAGGCAATGAACCTACTTCCAAGAAATGTTAAAAATTAACAGGCTGGAACGTTTCCGAGTTAGGGGTTCGAATCACTCCGTAGGAGGACAATAATTAATTGTAGCGAACACGACCCTTGCGCCTTTTCAGCGCTAGTTTCCTTGCAATTTCATTGTCGGCATCATTACCAGCAGTGTCACGAATGTAACTCAAGTGATTTTTTAAACTATCATCACGCTTCAGACGACCCTTCTCAATCGACTCTCGGTGCCTGCTTTCAGCATTCGTTGAGATGACTAGAAGAGCAAATAGGAAGCAGAGGATAAAGAGGACTGACAAACGCATACCGATGAAGTGGCATACGAACGTACAACATTGGAATAGTTTTATCTAAACTGCGTCTGTTCTCATTGGTTAGCCGAAAGTGCATGGCCAATCAAGTTTCAGTGGAAATGAGCCAGATAAACTGCGGATGCAGATATCCACTTGAGACTTTAATCCAAACATTTTCATAAGCTCAATAGCTGCCGATAAAAGAATACTTTTTTGAATCTCATCGCAGACAATGAAGGCTTGATGCGTATATTGAGCATATCAGCAATTTGTAATACTTAATTGCACACATCTGATTCCAATTCAATTTGAGTTTTAAATAGGGGAAACTGAAGGGCTGCTAGATCAATCTTGAAATAACAAAGCGCATTGCTAGATGAGGAGGTTTATTCATTGAAAGAGAAAAATCATTCCTTTCAAAACTGTGCAAGTTAAATTTATAAACTTGCTGTTAACCAGTGATTTTTTTGTGTACGCCACCGTTACTGACAAAAATACTTTTACGATGTCGCCTCGCGAGTTCATGATCCAGAACTTCTTCTAGTTCAGGAACAAAATCACAAATTGATACAAGCAATTTTTAAACGGTTTCAATAGCTTTGCTTTCTAAAATCTATCGGTATGTGTAACAATGAGATTCTTAGCAAACAATTTTACTAAACGTCGATAACACTTTTGAGTGAAACACAAACGATGAATGTAGACAAAATTTCGGACGTGGAAACGCAGTCTTTGTTATTGGAGAAAGTGAATACTGACATCCGGTAGTATTCTGGTGGAAACGATCTTGAAGGCAGCTAAATTTAGATTAATATTCATGTATTGATGATTGTTTGATATAGCAGTGAATAAATAGATTCAAAATTAGTTGCTAAAAGCGACTAAAATATTCTGACGGATTAGCCATAACAGTTAGATGATTGCCGCAGAATCTTGCCAATTCGCTGCTTCATTTTGTCTTTCCTTCAAACTTTTTGGTTTTACAGCTCCTTCTGATTCTTCGTCTTCTATTTGCTCCAAAGATTACTCTGAAGATGGAAAATTCACCAAAAGACGTACCGTCATTCGTATAATGGCCATCTCTTCTTCGTCATCCGACTAGCGAATCGGATATAATATTAACACTACTGCACAATTATAAGTAGGTATAAATTAACTACACCAATGAGATGCACCCCGAAGCCGACTGAAAGGTACTTCACCACGCTCAAGCCGTTTCTGAATCAACATGCCGCCTTCAGAATGTAATAGACGAGTGAAATTATCTTCCTCGCACCTTTCTCGCTCACGTATTTTCTTAAAAATGTTGCCATTTTATGAAAAGCTCCACACTAGAGTTCAGAGAGATGAAGGCCTAAGAAGGTCTCGCATAAATCTCTCGGATAAACCCTCTTCTCCCTAAGTATCTGGATCTTTCAACAAGGATTTCATAGCTCTGCGCTCTTCTCTTGAAATCTACATTTTGGAGCCGAATTTCCCCCCTAAAATGAAATAACCTAACAGCACCCAATGCCACTTAGACGAAGTGAAGCCATAGAAGACAGGACGACAAATGTTCGGCTGCTCTTCTGTTTTCTCCTCGTCCTTCATGCCTAAGCTACGTTAAGATGTCTCTTTGTAGTAGATACTCAAGATTCTTGCTGATAATTAACAACTTAATGCCACCATAAAAACTTTTGACATTCCACCACAAAGTAAGTACAACAATCTTAGATCCTTAAGAAGTTCAGAAGTTAAAGTAATATACTCGCCAGGTAGTAGAATTTTACGTTTTTATAAAGCATAATGGAAGATTGAACATGAAAGCTGAAAGTTCTAATTTATCTAGCTGAAGTACTGCCTTCATTAAACTGCAAACCTCTAATAACGTCAACACCTTTTTGTGAAGTGATTACACTCGACATATTAGTGCTGCAGATCCTATGAAAAATTTCCATCCATGATTATAACGTCACAAATGCGCGATGAAAAATAGTTTGAGGCTTATTGCTTTATGGCGTTAGAAGTCAAAATGGCGTTAAAATGGTATAGAAGAACTTTGCGGCAAAGGAAGAGGTCTATAGAAAGACGATCTAGGGCAATCTCACTTCCGCAAAATCTGCAACAAAAAATCTTGCTTCAAACAATGCCAGACACTTCGTCAAAGTGGCAGAAATTTTCGAGCATTAGCAACACGGTCAGGCATTCGGAAGTCTCCCGACTCAGAATGCACTCGTAATTCACCAAGTGTGCCCTCATTAATAGCATTCATGCCTTTGGCCAGGCGTAGTTGTAGTATCATAAAGAGCGAATACTGCGGAATGATGCCTAGTTATGCGCTTAGTTATATCTAAGTATGATCAGCATCAACAAGAGTGAATGTAATAGACTTCAGTGGCCATGCATAGAAGAGAAGATCTGAAATTAAGTTGTCACTTGCTTAAACTCAAAAAGATTTCGAAGTCAAGCATATCCAAGGTATTTCAGGCAGAATTCAGTCAAACTAGCTGTTCACTGATCGAAAGATCTTGCAGTCGGGAAAATTCTCAATTATGGTAAGAGAGTTATTAACCGGTTTCTCACTTATCTGGCATGATTTTGTTGTACATATAGCATTTCAACTTCATAGTGTCACTTCGTGCATCGTCAACATTGTTAAGGCGGACAGTCTTCATACCTCTTCCAGAAGGCTTTTCAACATTTTGGAGGAGATTCAATTCCTTGCTACATGCACGCGCTTTCCACAATCCAATTTGAGGCCATGAATCCAGTTATTTACGTCGTGCCTCGTTTATCAGTCTGCACGAAGTTGTACTACTGCTAGCATAATCTAATCTTACACGTCCGGTGGGCGATTAGTCCTACCCGGCCGCCCCTCTCATTTGCCTCCAGAGTTGCCGCTGCGGCTGCCGATGCTCACAACGAGGAGACTGAGAGTAGGTTTGATCACCACAAATTGGTGATACAGAACGGCAAACCTTAGGAGACACAACCTCTGTGAATTTTTGCTCATCGTGTTCTTAAGCAAAGAGGTTTCACCGCAAGGTTGAAAGCAAACAGAAACCGTGTTGATAGGTATGAATGCGGCAAAAGAAAAAGTGAAAGGCCCCAGTTAGCGAATGAAGACAAATTGAAGCAAAATAGGAAGCTGCAATAGAACAAACGAAAGATGCCTCTTGAATGCTTAACGAGATTTCCGTAGGCCGAATTCAAGTCACCATCGACTCAACTGGGAGAGTGAAAAATGCACAGCATGCGAAAAATAAGTAAAACCCAACGCCACAAAGCAACTGATGCTATAGCCAGGCGAATGAACTACTCTGACTCCGTATCTCTAGCCTTGTATTATGTCAAATTTAAAAACCATTGGCATTGCTGAAGCCATAATAGTTTTTACCTTTGAATCGCGGACAATTTATGGTACCTAAAAATTCTAGACCTTTTTGGCACATAGAGGTTTTGTTTGATATCTTGCTTACAGTCTCGGCCAGCGTTTGCATCGTTGAAAAGTCAGTATGACATCACTGGGTTGTTCATTACTGGGATTCAAACCATTTCTCCAAAATCTCAACTCTATCTGGTGCTCTACTATTCGTCAAATCGTAACCATTACTTGATAGGTCAATAAAACACGGATATAGTCTGAACAAACCATGGTTGAGTTTGTCTTGCTAAGATTTTCACGGCGGTTGGAAATGAATACTGAGCTGAAGATCGGGTTGAAATTTAAATTCGTTCAGTTTTTAATGCTGTTGAAGGCTTTACAACTAAATTTACTGGTCGACACACTGGTTATGAAATGAAATAAATAAATAAGTGAAAAAAATTACCTAAATAAAATTGAAAATAATGAGTTCAAATGGAGGAGTAAAGGCTTCCAAGCGCAGTTGAATAATCATAAGCATTTCAACTCGTGTCAAGAATCATTAGAGCGGATTGATGTAAGCAGCGAAGTCAACAAATGCATGTTAGCAAAAGGAAAATTTTCAAATACTTAAAAATCCTTTTCAGATTTTCAGCGTAGGAGCAGATGCTCCAAAACGACAGTGAAATTATTTACTTGAAGCAGTTTGCACTCAGCTTATCACTTCTACGTTTTTTGTTCAGTGGTTACTCGATGATCCGAACTGCACTGGAGACACAATTAATGTTTGCTACAAGCGGTTTTGTACAAAACTGCGGAATTTCGTTACTTGATTTCGTTTTTTGACTTGGCTGGCTTTTATTTTGCTTGATAAATTGGAGGATCCGTATGCACGAAGCTTCTTAGAAATTAGGGATGCCCTCAGTTTTTCCTTCCTCTCTGTCGCACTCATAACCTTGCTTTTCTGCTGAATTTTCATTGTTAACCACGTCTCAAATGTCGTGTTTGCGCCTTTGATAAACAACTCTAAGAGTGGAGGAGTGTTAACCTGCTAGATAAAATAAAACCATAGTCTGATGCAAAGTAAATAGGAACATTGAGACATTCAAGACAAACATTGAATTGTGCACACTCAAACTGCTTCATTTCTCTTTATGTACAGTGCACAATTCTATAATCGGTTGATGTGTAGCTGTTGAAAACCTTAATTCATGCTTTTCTATTTTACGATTCATTCTGCAGATGGACCAACCTATTCATTATATTCCAGTGAATTCTCAGACTCAAGGTTCGAGGTTTACTAAGTGGCTCTTGGGTAGTCAATTGTTTAGCATAGCAGGCGACTGCATGTTTGTATCAAATAAACTCCTAAATGTAGTTAAGAATGTGTCCGTTCCCGAGCCTGGGCTGATTGAATTGAATAAGTCTTAAAAAAATATGCCTCTGAACCGCTAATTTAAAACTGTTTCGTGGTGCATTCACAGTCATATGAATAACTACTATGAAAATTGTCTCCTGATGAGTTCAAATGTACAAAAATTTCAACGATCGGTTCAATTGCCGAGTGATCTGAAATCAAGAGACTTCATCCACCATAGCAATTCAACACTAAGTGAGGAAGTTTGCGATGGTCGGCCGAAATCGATACGTTAATTTATTCAAAGCTTGCACTAACAGCCAACATGTTGAAATTAGAGCATACTAAAAGCATGCATTGTTATGGATTCTGCAGCGCAATTCATCTCCTTCGAGACTGGTAGAGTTCATTACTGCAATCGTAGAGACGGGACTGAAGGAATGAATGTGAGTCCGTAATTACAAACAGCAAGTGAATCAAGTCCAACCAGAATAGGTAACTGCTCCGTGCTGGCTCGAAAAAAGGATCTCATTTGACCAACTATAACGAAAGTGCAGAATGTACAGCATCACATGCACATATCGCGAAAGGAACATTTTCAAATACTTAAAATTCTCCTCAGATTTTCAACGTAGGAGCAGATGCTCCAAAACGACAGTGAAATTATTTACTTGAAGCAGTTCGCACTCAGCTTATCACTTCTACGTTTTTTGTTCAGTGGTTACTCGATGATCCGAACTGCACCGGAGACACAATTAATGTTTGCTACAAGCGGTTTTGTACAAAACTGCGGAATTTCGTTACTTGATTTCGTTTTTTGACTTGGCTGGCTTTTCTTTTGCTTGATAAATTGAAGGATCTGTATGCACGAAGCTTCTTGGAAATGCAGAATGTACAGCATCACATGCACATACCGCCGATCCGACGACTCAACATCGACTGCACGGACTACCACATTTTTCTACCAGTCTGCTTTAATTACTCCATTGCTCAGGCAACCAAGCTTCAGTGGAATCAAAACCACAGTGACTTGAAGCTTTCCAACTCCTGGCATGCATATGTGCAACAGCAAATCAAGAAGAATACAAACTTTCAGAATCGGCCTTGTTACTCGGATTTGGAATTCTTTCAACTCAAACGCTGTTTCACTCTCAAAAGTACAGAGTTTTTAAAAAACATGGCCATAGTCGAAGAGAAATTCTCTGCATCTCTCAACCTCTGTGACTAAACACCAGTATCACTTTCAATAATAATAGGAATGTAAAAGAGTTCAAGATCATGCTATCCAAATCGTAGAAATTTACTATCAAATGACACTGTACTTTATGGTTATAATCATGCGCAATCGCGCATGCAACAAAGAAAACATCGCGAATCCTCATCACCGTCTGAAACAAAGGCAAAAAAGTGCGGCTATGAAACTTGAAGAGCTTGGCTGCAGCAGTGCAAGGTCAAGAACTTTTAAACAATCAGAATTACTATGCGCCACTTATTTCAAAGCTTTGACACAGTCAATCTCTGCATAATAATGTTGTCACTGAAAACTTTATCGCCATCTCAACTCGTTGTCAAGGCAGATTATTGAGGCACGTGCCAACGGATACTGCCTCACACAATATGGTGAAACCCTCACCTAAAAATGGAATTCTTTATCGGCACAAAATACGATTCAAAGAAGGTGGCCAACATCTAGGTTTGGATACTTTTCCAACACCGAAGCCCTCTATGAAGTGGGACAAATAACAGAGTTAGAGGCACATTATAATAAAATAATCCTAACTAAAAAATGTGGTTCTGCTAAAATTGCCTATTCAGATTTCAACTGTACCTGTGATATCAACCGATTTTCCCGTTAGCACCAGTTCGGTTTTTCTAGCGGATCTGGTAATCCAGGCCAATTCAGCCAATCTCTCCAGGTATTGTGGGCACCTTTTCGCGCATCTTGGCAAGAAAACTAGCAGCAGAATAATTCCGCACGAAAATACCTCCACTAGTCGCAAATCTAGACATCACATCGAAAAAGGTTAGAAGCTTAAAACGGCCATACTGATGTAGATTTGCGCCTTCCCATTTAAGCACAAACCTCAATGTAAGAAAAAAGATTGGTAAACTGCAACCACCTAATCCTGTCCTCGTAGAATTTCTTTGCAGCCATTATGATTTCTTTCTACTTGCTTCTGTAATGCCTTTAAATGGAATGGATTGCTGTACCAAGAAAGCAGGGTCGAGCAAAGCAATCAATTAGGCATTCAGAAGCAAACATACCGTTATTTATGTGACCATTTGCTTTTGGGTCTAGCCTATAATTTTTAGAGTTTAAAAGCGAAGTCAACAAGTTCATAGTATTTACTCGAACAACCAGCTATCTTTTATTGGTTTGCAATTAATGAGTTCATTGGCATGAAAAGAGAATCATTTGAGTGAAAGAGCTATTTGAATTAAGAAAGAGTGGATGCTGTTATTCCAATCCTGACTCAACTACTGAGAAAAGGAATCTTTCAAGAGCTTCTGGTTCGATTTAGACCTTAAGTGCAAAAGAATACAAAGTGTAAACTTTCCAAGACGACGAACTTCGGTTTAGTCTTGTCGTTTCTATTAACCAGTAGCCCCTTCAGGCCACGGTGTTTCAGACATGGCAATTGGAGTGCGCAGCCAATAATCCAGTCTTCTGTTTCTTTCTTAGTTATGGGTTGAACACACTGCTCTTTCGGTTCGACTCCTAGGGCATTTGATACTCCAAAACTCGTGTCTCATAGACAAGGTGGCAGCACATCTGCGCCCCTACTAATGTGCGAATGAAGCCAAAGCCACATTTAGATGCTGAAGCAAATATCTCCTTACTGCCATAAGTAAAATCAAGGATGTGTGGCTTATTAACTTAACTTGTGCTGCTTAGCTTATGTTGTATTATCGGTTGATAGTGAGTGGTAACGTAACATTATAACTAGATATGCAATTTAAACTCATATTAGAAAGACAAACTTAACTTGTTGACTAAAACAGGTATTTATAGGAATTGCACAAAAGAACTTTAATGGGCTTATGATATTTGGAAAAACACTAAAACTACCTGAAAAGTATAAATACTGCGGCGATCGGCAGAATTCAAGCACATGAAATATTACTTTGCTTAGTGTTCTGCAATCATTCACATTTTTATACAGCTATCAACCGGACAATTTACATTTATACATAAGGAAGCAAACAACAAATTCGGAGACAAATATATTAGTTATGAAGACAAATTAAGTGAATTTAGATAAAGTAGAGTATCAAGCAATGTCACCACATAAGCCACAAGGAAATCAAGTGTTAATAAATTTGAGAAATGTTGAAGACGGAGCAGTTTTACTTTCCTTTCCCATTCCTTCTTTTGTTAGCAAGCTGTTTCGCCGCCTCTTTACTCGCATCGTTGCCGTACGTGTTCTTAACGAAATTCAGATGATTTCCAAGACTTTTTGTTGGCAAGGACTTTTTGTAGGCACGGACATATTTTCCGAAATTTCTAGTAGGTCGTGCACCATTCCGGGGCAATGTTCTCAAGTACCTAATGCGATAGCGCCCTGGTTCCTGACTATGTCGACGTGCGGTGGTACACGTAACGACAAACAGTACGAGTAGTACTAGTGTTAAGATAATTGATAACTTTCCCATTTTCGAAAACTTCGATCAAGTAAATTTTGAACAACTTTGTTTGCCTAATATTTCTTAGTCTTCAAATAAAGATGCTTCTGATTGGACCATCTCATCTCGACCAATCCTATTTCACATGAAATTAGCTATGAGGTTGCCTAACCACATTATGCACTCAAGCTTTTCCAGGGAATGTGGGGATTGATATCTTTTTGTACTTCTTTTAGATTGCGGTGAGCCTAAATTGAGTAACTGGGTTCAACTTCGTATTTGCATTGTAAAATGTTTAAAACAAACGGACAACCATTAAATAGGAATTATTCTCATTGAAACAAAAAATTAAATGCAGAATACTCACATAAAAGTTTAAAATATTTAAACGAGGATAACGATTGCCCTTAGGCTAATTAACAATGAAATCCAACCGATGTTCAGTAAGGGTAAACCCAACCAAAATCACTATTGTATCTAACACAACTATTTAAACAGAACCATCCATTCACTTAAAAACGAGGCTCATTCTATAAAACCCTTTTTGTTTTATTTATTCTCCACCCACTAGAACAAGTCCTTAGACTTATTAAGGGGTTCAACAGAAGTAAAAATAGCTTTTACAGCAGGTACCACACAAAAAGTATTTATCGGCGTCATCGGTTCACTGGTCAATTCCCTGGCAAGGTTTCATCAACATTGTTAAAGCGGACGATCGTTGTGCCTGTTCCAGAAGTCGTTTAAACTAGCTGGCCGAGATTTCATTCATTGCTACACGCTCCCGCTTTCCATACTCCAGTTTGAGACCATGATACCAGGTACTTATGTCGTGCCTCGTTTACCAAATTGTGCGGAGTTGTACTTCTGCTGGCATAATCAAATGTGTACAACAAAGAAGCTGTACTGCTCATAGCCATCCCCAATAAAGATTGTATAATGCAACGCAGTGCTCTGCCCACGTCTAACCAAATATATGCTTTTAAAAATACAGCACTCACGACACATCCCACAGCACAAATGCCTTTTTTCAATACTAGACAGCCTTTCTCGAGTTTGTTTTCAAAACGATTACTCACACAGCGTACACTTAAAACTTTTCTCACAAAGGTATCGTGGGTTCAAGGTGAGCCTCCTACAGCATCATGCATTCTTGAATGCCTCCCATTTTTACAAAAAGGCAGATTGATGTTTAAACAACTAAAATGTTTTTAAAAGGGCGAGTAATTTAATCGCTTACACAGTTCTTATTGCTCAATTTAGATAAAAATTTGAGGTTCTTCTAGGCTTCCGTGAATCGCTTATATATTCGGGCCTCATTAGTGCACAGTCCTGTTCTTCAGATGCATTGGTTTCGTTCATTACTTACCCGCGCATGTCCATGCAATGCTAAGAACAAGCCAGTTTAACCCGTTGTTTCCAATTCATTTCTCCTAGTCACAACAGCTGCATTGGACTGGTCAAATTTTCAAACAAGAAAGTTGACACCGAACGGTGTGTGGCTAACTTTCATCTCCCACTTATCCCATATTTATTTTGCTACACACTCATAACACCACAACAGCATCCAATCCTTACAAAATCGCCATTATAAATTTTCATCCAAGAGGAGAATTCCTATTTAACACTTTTTTTTATCGAGCACAAATCAAACTACAGACGAAACCCATTTTCAAACAGTTTATTCAGTAACAGCGCTGTGGAGTTTCCAAAGAACTACGATTAACTTCTTTCAGTAAGCATTTTAATTACAAAATAAACACACAGTTCTAGGACAAATTTAAACTTAATATTTACAATGGAAAATAAAACAGAATTCATTTAACCATAGCTGCATTTTGAATATCAATAAAGTTTGAAGCACAGGCTTTAGCGTGAAAAATGCATCGAACACCTTTTTGCCTTGTACAACTATTCGTTGGTCACAAATGCGGCGTGACTTCGCGTTGATATAGCTATTCAGTACGGCTTCTCATTTACTGAGCGATGGACCAAACTTCACTATGACTAGTCTACTGAAGAATTTAATCTACTGTTTTATTAGCAACTTGTATGAAGCCAAAAATATAATAATTAGCGTAAATTATAGCGCAAGATAAAAGACTTTGCTGGAGGGTCATTTAAGTGAGGAAATTAGTGAATTAAACTTTGCTCCACATATTAAAAACTAGCTAAGATATTAGGCTTACACAATACCAAGTTGAGATACTATGTAGAGTCAAATTGTGGCTATTCTATAATTTGACATATTTTCGAAAATAACATACTAAGGCTAGTAAATGAAATGACAATAAGAATTGCAAGGAAAAAACACATATGCTGTAGAAATAAGCGATGCGTACAGATCTCATAGTCCCCTGGCACTTGTTGCTGCTAGTAGTGAAAATAGATGCCTAGCCTTAATATCAACCTAATTTGTTCTAGCCGATAAAAATTGATATTCTGAAGTGAAATATCCAAACAAATTCGATTGCGAACTAAACTTAAGTTATGAAAAAACGAACTTAATTTATTGTCTCATTTGCCTATAACCATAAATACAAACACGAACGGCGGAAATAACGTTGAATAGGATAAAGGAGATTTAAAAAAAACAGTCAAAAACAAAACTTAACTTTTCGAGCTCATTGTCTAATGCAGATCTCATTTTGAAAAATGCAGAAATCCTCTTAAAAGGACGAACCTATATCTGTTGTTTATAACGATCAGAAGTTGGCTTTTTCAGCCCTAAGACTGCTTTAAGCAAAGCATCTCAACTTCTTGCCATCCAACGGAATTTTGGTCGCCAACGCTACTCCCAATGCTCTCATTTTGTCTGCCACATGCTCAAATGCATTCTCGGCGAAGTTGGCGTTTTCAGCCCTGAGACTGCCTTGAACAACGCATCTCAACTTCTTGCCATCCAACGGAATTTTGGTCGCCAACGCTGCTCCCAATGCTCTCATTTTGTCTGCCACATTCTTATAGTGATTGTAGATACCGTCGAAATATCGCTTGTCTGCACTGAAATAAAATTTGTTGAACTGGAAGCGTATTTATTTGTTGCTGAAATAGACTGATGCCTTTTCGTATATTTCGGTACCTTAGTAATATCGACTCTACGGACGTCGGTCACGCACTCTTTGGACTCTTATCTCTTTGTTGGTTTCGAAGCTGAATGTAACCATTTTCCTATAGCAAAATGGCGAATTTAGGTTGGAAACTCTGCTTCAGTTTTTTTATCTCTAAGCTTTCCTAAGTTAATTTTTCGATTCGCATCTATGTGCTATTGAGGTTTGGCCGTATTAGAAGATGTTCTTTCTCGTATCGATGCGTGCATGAGGTCACAAACTTTGTGTAACTGTTCAGTCGAAAGTACCGTTTTGAAATTTCTGCTTTTAATGGAGCAAAACGTTTAACAGAACGTACTATTTTGCACACCATGCTATGAATCGCCCAGTTAGTCATTTCTGTATCAAATTTAGCGTTGCTAATGTCTATGTATTTTTGCGTTCTCACGTAGTCAAGAAGCATGTATCTATTTCCATAATGCTGGCAACTTGAGTCGTCGCTTGAACAAACAGTGGTTCGTTTCAGATTCACTTTACCTCAATATTTCTCTTTGCTGAACTTATTAAGATCCCATCGTTACCTATGTTTGCATTTATATCTCAGGCGTCGAATCCCACAATGCTGCTAATTTCCACTCATTTTCAGCAAATTTCTTTAGAATAAAACTAAAGAAACGGCTCCGAAATATTTTACCTCCATTTTTCTAACTGACGTCCATAATCTCGATAGATACTTCTTTAATAACAGAATGGTTCCTGTTGTATTTACCCACTCAGGTTTTGCCAAACCTTTTGAATTCAATGCACTGCGATTTTCTGAATCAGGTTCACTTGCGTTAAAAGAGCATTTCATTAAAATGTAGGTGGAGTTTGCTTTGATGTGATGACATGTGCACAGTTTTCTACATAATCTTGAATGTTTTTTATCACCACAGAAACTGCTGAGATCGCATTATGAAGCAAAGTCATTGATGCATCCATTAAGCCTTTATTCAATATTCCTGTTTATTTTTCACAACAAGCACCTATGAAACTATCTTCTTGAGTACCAAAAGCAGTTTTATTTGCATAATTGCAAAATTTGTGGTCTTTGAAGGCACCTTTATCTTATGCTTACTAGCAGATTGCTACACCTTTTTCACAGTGAAGTGGCTGCTGATTTCTAACTTAGAAACAGGCCATTTACCCTGGTGGCACTCGGATTGCGAACAAGTGTTTTAGCCACTGGATACTGACATTTGAGCCACTTATATTGTCTAAAGAATCGGGCGCTTGGTGACTATGACATCACACCTACGCAGTTCAAACCTTACAAAACTTTGGTGAAACTGCAACTTATTATCATAAACTGGTTCAGTTCAACGCATGTGATGACAAGAGCGGTACAGAAGCCAGAGCTTGACTTATTTGTGGTCGTCAGTTGAAAGCAATATAACAATCAGAACTCATGCGAAACTAGAAGTTTGAGTGATTAAAGCTACGTGATGCCACATCACTATTTCCTGAGGCAAATCATTGTAAGAAATACAATTTACTTAAGAAATTTGTCGCGTATGGCTTTTATAAGCAAACTCGCAATGTCTTAGAGTTTTCTCTGACTTAAACTCAGTTGCTGTCAAATACATCAGAAATAAAATGAACCTGATGTTTGCATTTTAAACCAGATAAATTTTTTCAAAGTTAGTTTGGGACTTGGTTTACCCTGTGTGAATATCTAAATATGCTTAAAAAGCGTAATTTGCGCAAGTTCATATGCAACGGAACAAATTTTATAAAATGCGGTGTTTCATTTTAAAATCCTTCCTCTTGATGAGTTCCAAAATAAAGACAACACTATAAACATAATGCACTGAAGTCTAGCTCTCACATTCTCGAGGAGCTACGGACACCAAATATATCGTTAATATTCGGTCTAACAGCCAAATGGGAAGCTCGGGATCCTTAATTTATCAGCTATTGTGAGGCGACAACTGTCTCGTTAATTTCGGCTAGTCGGACATCGAAGAATTTGGACTAATGGAAAGAAGTCCCATTAAAGTAGAGTCGGGTTCCCAACCCCGATGGATATACTGAATTCAAGATCCGAAGAGGAATTCGGAGGACGAGAATGCAGTGAATGGTTAATGAAGCTAGGTTGAATGAAATGAATTTGATCACCAAAATTATCCTTATTTTTTGCGTTGTGGACCTCAACTTCAACTAGCGTTTATTGCTTCATTTGGAAGCGAACATATCCTCGTGGTTTTTACCTGGTAGAGGTAGAAACTATCAGTGTGAAGATGGTAGCGATTGCTGCCACGCAGCTTTAGTTCACGGCAATTTAAACTTTCTAACTCCATGCAAACCTACAAGCTGTATCAAAGAGGTGATAAAATTTAGCCTGCCTGACAGTCTTACTGAAATTTGACTATTCACTGATAGGTTATCAAACATGATTGAAGTTGCAATAATTCATAAACGAGGACTCTTCATTTATGTTATATCTGCTAATGATTTGCCATTTAAAGAAGTGTCGTTTAATTTGGTCAGTCATTGTACATTAAATCTATTGGGTAAAGCTTTCCTTAGAGTCCCCACTAAGTTTACTACTGCATTTACTTGTAAGCGTTGAAGGCTTGACTTTGAAGCATGGTAAACTTTTTCTTAATAAATTTTTAGGAACGTACTATTCGAGCTTTCTTATGAGAGTCTAACGAACCCTTCCTATTAGAAGCATAAGTTTTGTGCACTACATTGCTAGCATCTGATTTGACCTGCACAGGTGGATGTAGAGCATTTCATCCACTAGTTTCTGATTGTTATAAACAAAAAATCAAGGTAATCTGCTTTTTGAGAACTTCTACATTATTTTAAAATAGTATTTGCGAAATAACGTGAGCTGACAAAAGTTTGGTAGGTGGCTAAATGTTGTATTATTGTAATATTATTTCCACGATACGTGTTTCTGTTTAGGATCGTAGACAAATGCGACAATGGAGAAGTCCATTTTCGTCCAAATAAGTTAAATTTGCAAACTTTACTGCCATACGCGGATATCCAGAGAGTTTCAAACGAAGTTGTTTGAATATTTCACTTCAGAATATCAATTATTATCGGCTAGAACAAATTAGGTTGATATTAAGGCTAGGCATCTATTTTCACTACTAGCAGCAACAAGTGCCAGGGGACTATGAGATCTGTACGCATCGCTTATTTCTACAGCATATGTGTTTTTTCCTTGCAATTCTTATTGTCATTTCATTTACTAGCCTTAGTATGTTATTTTCGAAAATATGTCAAATTATAGAATAGCCACAATTTGACTCTACATAGTATCTCAACTTGGTATTGTGTAAGCCTAATATCTTAGCTAGTTTTTAATATGTGGAGCAAAGTTTAATTCACTAATTTCCTCACTTAAATGACCCTCCAGCAAAGTCTTTTATCTTGCGCTATAATTTACGCTAATTATTATATTTTTGGCTTCATACAAGTTGCTAATAAAACAGTAGATTAAATTCTTCAGTAGACTAGTCATAGTGAAGTTTGGTCCATCGCTCAGTAAATGAGAAGCCGTACTGAATAGCTATATCAACGCGAAGTCACGCCGCATTTGTGACCAACAAATAGTTGTACAAGGCAAAAAGGTGTTCGATGCATTTTTCACGCTAAAGCCTGTGCTTCAAACTTTATTGATATTCAAAATGCAGCTATGGTTAAATGAATTCTGTTTTATTTTCCATTGTAAATATTAAGTTTAAATTTGTCCAAGAACTGTGTGTTTATTTTGTAATTAAAATGCTTACTGAAAGAAGTTAATCGTAGTTCTTTGGAAACTCCACAGCGCTGTTACTGAATAAACTGTTTGAAAATGGGTTTCGTCTGTAGTTTGATTTGTGCTCGATAAAAAAAAGTGTTAAATAGGAATTCTCCTCTTGGATGAAAATTTATAATGGCGATTTTGTAAGGATTGGATGCTGTTGTGGTGTTATGAGTGTGTAGCAAAATAAATATGGGATAAGTGGGAGATGAAAGTTAGCCACACACCGTTCGGTGTCAACTTTCTTGTTTGAAAATTTGACCAGTCCAATGCAGCTGTTGTGACTAGGAGAAATGAATTGGAAACAACGGGTTAAACTGGCTTGTTCTTAGCATTGCATGGACATGCGCGGGTAAGTAATGAACGAAACCAATGCATCTGAAGAACAGGACTGTGCACTAATGAGGCCCGAATATATGAGCGATTCACGGAAGCCTAGAAGAACCTCAAATTTTTATCTAAATTGAGCAATAAGAACTGTGTAAGCGATTAAATTACTCGCCCTTTTAAAAACATTTTAGTTGTTTAAACATCAATCTGCCTTTTTGTAAAAATGGGAGGCATTCAAGAATGCATGATGCTGTAGGAGGCTCACCTTGAACCCACGATACCTTTGTGAGAAAAGTTTTAAGTGTACGCTGTGTGAGTAATCGTTTTGAAAACAAACTCGAGAAAGGCTGTCTAGTATTGAAAAAAGGCATTTGTGCTGTGGGATGTGTCGTGAGTGCTGTATTTTTAAAAGCATATATTTGGTTAGACGTGGGCAGAGCACTGCGTTGCATTATACAATCTTTATTGGGGATGGCTATGAGCAGTACAGCTTCTTTGTTGTACACATTTGATTATGCCAGCAGAAGTACAACTCCGCACAATTTGGTAAACGAGGCACGACATAAGTACCTGGTATCATGGTCTCAAACTGGAGTATGGAAAGCGGGAGCGTGTAGCAATGAATGAAATCTCGGCCAGCTAGTTTAAACGACTTCTGGAACAGGCACAACGATCGTCCGCTTTAACAATGTTGATGAAACCTTGCCAGGGAATTGACCAGTGAACCGATGACGCCGATAAACACTTTTTTGTGTGGTACCTGCTGTAAAAGCTATTTTTACTTCTGTTGAACCCCTTAATAAGTCTAAGGACTTGTTCTAGTGGGTGGAGAATAAATAAAACAAAAAGGGTTTTATAGAATGAGCCTCGTTTTTAAGTGAATGGATGGTTCTGTTTAAATAGTTGTGTTAGATACAATAGTGAATTTGGTTGGGTTTACCCTTACTGAACATCGGTTGGATTTCATTGTTAATTAGCCTAAGGGCAATCGTTATCCTCGTTTAAATATTTTAAACTTTTATGTGAGTATTCTGCATTTAATTTTTTGTTTCAATGAGAATAATTCCTATTTAATAGTTGTCCGTTTGTTTTAAACATTTTACAATGCAAATACGAAGTTGAACCCAGTTACTCAATTTAGGCTCACCGCAATCTAAAAGAAGTACAAAAAGATATCAATCCCCACATTCCCTGGAAAAGCTTGAGTGCATAATGTGGTTAGGCAACCTCATAGCTAATTTCATGTGAAATAGGATTGGTCGAGATGAGATGGTCCAATCAGAAGCATCTTTATTTGAAGACTAAGAAATATTAGGCAAACAAAGTTGTTCAAAATTTACTTGATCGAAGTTTTCGAAAATGGGAAAGTTATCAATTATCTTAACACTAGTACTACTCGTACTGTTTGTCGTTACGTGTACCACCGCACGTCGACATAGTCAGGAACCAGGGCGCTATCGCATTAGGTACTTGAGAACATTGCCCCGGAATGGTGCACGACCTACTAGAAATTTCGGAAAATATGTCCGTGCCTACAAAAAGTCCTTGCCAACAAAAAGTCTTGGAAATCATCTGAATTTCGTTAAGAACACGTACGGCAACGATGCGAGTAAAGAGGCGGCGAAGCAGCTTGCTAACAAAAGAAGGAATGGGAAAGGAAAGTAAAACTGCTCCGTCTTCAACATTTCTCAAATTTATTAACACTTGATTTCCTTGTGGCTTATGTGGTGACATTGCTTGATACTCTACTTTATCTAAATTCACTTAATTTGTCTTCATAACTAATATATTTGTCTCCGAATTTGTTGTTTGCTTCCTTATGTATAAATGTAAATTGTCCGGTTGATAGCTGTATAAAAATGTGAATGATTGCAGAACACTAAGCAAAGTAATATTTCATGTGCTTGAATTCTGCCGATCGCCGCAGTATTTATACTTTTCAGGTAGTTTTAGTGTTTTTCCAAATATCATAAGCCCATTAAAGTTCTTTTGTGCAATTCCTATAAATACCTGTTTTAGTCAACAAGTTAAGTTTGTCTTTCTAATATGAGTTTAAATTGCATATCTAGTTGTAATGTTACGTTAACACTCACTATCAACCGATAATACAACATAAGCTAAGCAGCACAAGTTAAGTTAATAAGCCACACATCCTTGATTTTACTTATGGCAGTAAGGAGATATTTGCTTCAGCATCTAAATGTGGCTTTGGCTTCATTCGCACATTGCGCAGATGTGCTGCCACCTTGTCTATGAGACACGAGTTTTGGAGTATCAAATACCCAGGAGTCGAACCGAAAGAGCAGTGTGTTCAACCCATAACTAAGAAAGAAACAGAAGACTGGATTATTGGCTGCGCACTCCACTTGCCATGTCTGAAACACCGTGGCCTGAAGGGCACTGCTGTAAAATAAGCGATGCGTACAGATCTCATAGTCCCCTGGCACTTGTTGCTGCTAGTAGTGAAATAGATGCCTAGCCTTAATATCAACCTATTTGTTCTAGCCGATATAATTGATATTCTGAAGTGAAATATTCAAACAACTTCGTTTGAAACTCTCTGAATATCCGCTTATGGCAGTAAAGTTTGCAAATTTAACTTATTTGGACGAAAAGGACTTCTCCATTGTCGCATTTGTCTACGATCCTAAACAGAAACACGTATCGTGGAAATAATATTACAATAATACAACATTTAGCCACCTACCAAACTTTGGTCAGCTCACGTTATTTCGCAAATACTATTTTAAATAATGTAGAAGTTCTCAAAAAGCAGATTACCTTGATTTTTTGTTTTATACAATCAAAAACTAGTGGATGAAATGCTCTACATCCACCTGTGCAGGTCAAATCAGATGCTAGCAATGTAGTGCACAAAACTTATGCTTCTAATAGAAGGGTTCGTTAGACTCTCATAAGAAAGCTCGAATAGTACGTTCCTAAAAATTTATTAAGAAAAGTTTACCTGCTTCAAAGTCAAGCCTTCAACGCTTACAAGTAAATGCATTAGTAAACTTAGTGGGGACTCTAAGGAAAGCTTTACCCAATAGATTTAATGTACAATGACTGACCAAATAAACGACACTTCTTTAAATGGCAAATCATTAGCAGATATAACATAAATGAAGAGTCCTCGTTTATGAATTATTGCAACTTCAATCATGTTTGATAACCTATCAGTGAATACAAATTTCAGTAAGACTGTCAGGCAGGCTAATTTTATCACCTCTTTGATACAGCTTGTAGGTTGCATGGAGTTAGAAAGTTTAATTGCCGTGAACTAAAGCTGCGTGGCAGCAATCGCTACCATCTTCACACTGATTTTTTCTACCTCACAGGTAAAAACCACGAGGATATGTTCGCTTCCAAATGAAGCAAATAACGCTAGTTGAGTTGAGGTCCACAACGCAAAAAATAAGGAATTTTTGGTGATCAAATTCATTTCATTCAACCTAGCTTCATAACCATTCACTGCATTCTCGTCCTCCGAATTCCTCTCGATCTTGAATTCAGTATATCCATCGGGGTTGGGAACCCGACTCTACTTTAATGGGACTTCTTTCCATTAGTCCAAATTCTTCGATGTCCGACTAGCCGAAATTAACGAGACAGTTGTCGCCTCACAATAGCTGATAAATTAAGGATCCCGAGCTTCCCATTTGGCTGTTAGACCGAATTTAACGATATATTTGGTGTCCGTGCTCCTCGAGAATGTGAGAGCTAGACTTCAGTGCATTATGTTTATAGTGTGTCTTTATTTTGGAACTCATCAAGAGGAAGATTTTAAAATGAAACACCGCATTTTATAAAATTTGTTCCGTTGCATATGAACTTGCGCAAATTACGCTTTTAGCATATTTAGATATTCACACAGGGTAAACCAAGTCCCAAACTAACTTTGAAAAAATTTATCTGGTTTAAATGCAAACATCAGGTTCATTTTATTTCTGATGTATTTGACAGCAACTGAGTTTAAGTCAGAGAAAACTCTAAGACATGTAGTTTGCTTATAAAACCATACGCGACAAATTTCTTAAGTAAATTGTATTTCTTACAATGATTTTGCCTCAGGAAATAGTGATGTGGCATCACGTAGCTTTAATCACTCAAACTCTAGTTTCGCAGTTCTGATTGTTATATTGCTTTCAACTGACGACCACAAATAAGTCAAGCTCTGGCTTCTGTACCGCTCTTGTCATCACATGCGTTGAACTGAACCTTTTATGATAATAAGTTGCAGTTTCACCAAAGTTTGTAGGTTTGAACTGCGTAGGTTGTGATGTCATAGTCACCAAGCGCCCGATTCTTTAGACAATATAAGTGGCTCAAATGTCAGTATCCAGTGCTAAAACACTTGTTCGCAATCCGAGTGCCACCAGGGTAAATGCCTGTTTCTAAGTAGAAATCAGCAGCCACTTCACTGTGAAAAAGGTGTAGCAATCTGCTAGTAAGCATAAGATAACGATAAAGGTGCCTTCAAAGACCACAAATTTTGCAATTATGCAAATAAAACTGCTTTTGGTACTCAAGAAGATAGTTTCATAGGTGCTTGTTGTGAAAAATAAACAGGAATATTGAATAAAGGCTTAATGGATGCATCAATGACTTTGCTTCATAATGCGATCTCAGCAGTTTCTGTGGTGATAAAAAACATTCAAGATTATGTGGAAAACTGTGCACATGTCATCACATCAAAGCAAACTCCACCTACATTTTAATGAAATGCTCTTTTAACGCAAGTGAACCTGATTCAGAAAATCGCAGTGCATTGAATTCAAAAGGTTTGGCAAAACCTGAGTGGGTAAATACAACAGGAACCATTCTGTTATTAAAGAAGTATCTATCGAGATTATGGACGTCAGTTAGAAAAATGGAGGTAAAATATTTCGGAGCCGTTTCTTTAGTTTTATTCTAAAGAAATTTGCTGAAAATGAGTGGAAATTAGCAGCATTGTGGGATTCGACGCCTGAGATATAAATGCAAACATAGGTAACGATGGGATCTTAATAAGTTCAGCAAAGAGAAATATTGAGGTAAAGTGAATCTGAAACGAACCACTGTTTGTTCAAGCGACGACTCAAGTTGCCAGCATTATGGAAATAGATACATGCTTCTTGACTACGTGAGAACGCAAAAATACATAGACATTAGCAACGCTAAATTTGATACAGAAATGACTAACTGGGCGATTCATAGCATGGTGTGCAAAATAGTACGTTCTGTTAAACGTTTTGCTCCATTAAAAGCAGAAATTTCAAAACGGTACTTTCGACTGAACAGTTACACAAAGTTTGTGACCTCATGCACGCATCGATACGAGAAAGAACATCTTCTAATACGGCCAAACCTCAATAGCACATAGATGCGAATCGAAAAATTAACTTAGGAAAGCTTAGAGATAAAAAAACTGAAGCAGAGTTTCCAACCTAAATTCGCCATTTTGCTATAGGAAAATGGTTACATTCAGCTTCGAAACCAACAAAGAGATAAGAGTCCAAAGAGTGCGTGACCGACGTCCGTAGAGTCGATATTACTAAGGTACCGAAATATACGAAAAGGCATCAGTCTATTTCAGCAACAAATAAATACGCTTCCAGTTCAACAAATTTTATTTCAGTGCAGACAAGCGATATTTCGACGGTATCTACAATCACTATAAGAATGTGGCAGACAAAATGAGAGCATTGGGAGCAGCGTTGGCGACCAAAATTCCGTTGGATGGCAAGAAGTTGAGATGCGTTGTTCAAGGCAGTCTCAGGGCTGAAAACGCCAACTTCGCCGAGAATGCATTTGAGCATGTGGCAGACAAAATGAGAGCATTGGGAGTAGCGTTGGCGACCAAAATTCCGTTGGATGGCAAGAAGTTGAGATGCTTTGCTTAAAGCAGTCTTAGGGCTGAAAAAGCCAACTTCTGATCGTTATAAACAACAGATATAGGTTCGTCCTTTTAAGAGGATTTCTGCATTTTTCAAAATGAGATCTGCATTAGACAATGAGCTCGAAAAGTTAAGTTTTGTTTTTGACTGTTTTTTTAAATCTCCTTTATCCTATTCAACGTTATTTCCGCCGTTCGTGTTTGTATTTATGGTTATAGGCAAATGAGACAATAAATTAAGTTCGTTTTTTCATAACTTAAGTTTAGTTCGCAATCGAATTTGTTTGGATATTTCACTTCAGAATATCAATTTTTATCGGCTAGAACAAATTAGGTTGATATTAAGGCTAGGCATCTATTTTCACTACTAGCAGCAACAAGTGCCAGGGGACTATGAGATCTGTACGCATCGCTTATTTCTACAGCATATGTGTTTTTTCCTTGCAATTCTTATTGTCATTTCATTTACTAGCCTTAGTATGTTATTTTCGAAAATATGTCAAATTATAGAATAGCCACAATTTGACTCTACATAGTATCTCAACTTGGTATTGTGTAAGCCTAATATCTTAGCTAGTTTTTAATATGTGGAGCAAAGTTTAATTCACTAATTTCCTCACTTAAATGACCCTCCAGCAAAGTCTTTTATCTTGCGCTATAATTTACGCTAATTATTATATTTTTGGCTTCATACAAGTTGCTAATAAAACAGTAGATTAAATTCTTCAGTAGACTAGTCATAGTGAAGTTTGGTCCATCGCTCAGTAAATGAGAAGCCGTACTGAATAGCTATATCAACGCGAAGTCACGCCGCATTTGTGACCAACGAATAGTTGTACAAGGCAAAAAGGTGTTCGATGCATTTTTCACGCTAAAGCCTGTGCTTCAAACTTTATTGATATTCAAAATGCAGCTATGGTTAAATGAATTCTGTTTTATTTTCCATTGTAAATATTAAGTTTAAATTTGTCCAAGAACTGTGTGTTTATTTTGTAATTAAAATGCTTACTGAAAGAAGTTAATCGTAGTTCTTTGGAAACTCCACAGCGCTGTTACTGAATAAACTGTTTGAAAATGGGTTTCGTCTGTAGTTTGATTTGTGCTCGATAAAAAAAAGTGTTAAATAGGAATTCTCCTCTTGGATGAAAATTTATAATGGCGATTTTGTAAGGATTGGATGCTGTTGTGGTGTTATGAGTGTGTAGCAAAATAAATATGGGATAAGTGGGAGATGAAAGTTAGCCACACACCGTTCGGTGTCAACTTTCTTGTTTGAAAATTTGACCAGTCCAATGCAGCTGTTGTGACTAGGAGAAATGAATTGGAAACAACGGGTTAAACTGGCTTGTTCTTAGCATTGCATGGACATGCGCGGGTAAGTAATGAACGAAACCAATGCATCTGAAGAACAGGACTGTGCACTAATGAGGCCCGAATATATGAGCGATTCACGGAAGCCTAGAAGAACCTCAAATTTTTATCTAAATTGAGCAATAAGAACTGTGTGAGCGATTAAATTACTCGCCCTTTTAAAAACATTTTAGTTGTTTAAACATCAATCTGCCTTTTTGTAAAAATGGGAGGCATTCAAGAATGCATGATGCTGTAGGAGGCTCACCTTGAACCTACGATACCTTTGTGAGAACAGTTTTAAGTGTACGCTGTGTGAGTAATCGTTTTGAAAACAAACTCGAGAAAGGCTGTCTAGTATTGAAAAAAGGCATTTGTGTTGTGGGATGTGTCGTGAGTGCTGTATTTTTAAAAGCATATATTTGGTTAGACGTGGGCAGAGCACTGCGTTGCATTATACAATCTTTATTGGGGATGGCTATGAGCAGCACTGCTTTTCTGTTGTTAAATAAATGATTCTAAACCAAACTGTTCACACTGCCTGAAATGCTTATACCAAAGACCGAAGACTTTGCTATGATAGATGGTGGTCAAACACACTCTCAACCTCTTCGTGATGACCACCGGCAACCCCAGGAGCAAATGTGGGGCTGATGAGATGTGCGAATGGAAGGGAATAATGAACCACCAGACGTATCAACTTAGATTATGCCCGCAGAATACAACTACATACAGTTTGGTAAACGAGATACGACGTAAATATGTGGTTTATGGTCTCAAACTGAACGACGAAAAGCGGATGCATGTAGAAATGAATAAAATATCATCCAGATAGTTGAAAAGACTTCTGGAACAGGCATGAAGTTCCCCAAATTTAACGATGTCGATGAAACCGTGCCAAAAAATTGACCAGACGCTGATAAACGCTTTTGTTGTGTGGTACTTGTTGCAAAAACTATTCTTACTTCTGTTGTACCCCCAAATAAGTCTTAGTACTTGTCCTAGTGGGATATTTTGCATGCTGTAACATGTTTTTTAATTGAATGTACGGTTCTGTTTAAATGGGTGTGTTAGATACAATGATGTATTTGGTTGGGTGTACCCTTACTAACTATTAGTTGAATTTCATTGTTGATAAGCCTAAGGGTAACGTTTATTTGAGTATTCGGCATTTAATTTTATTTTCAATGGGAATAATTCCTAGTTGATAACTATCCATTTGCTTTGCTTATAGTGATTTCTCTTCAAATTTTACAATGCATATGTGAAGTTGAACCCAGTTACCCACTTTTTGGCTCACCACAATCTAGAAAAAAAAAACTACAAAAAGGCATCGATTCGCACATTCCTTGAAAAAGGTTGAGTGTGTAGTGTGCCTAGGCAATCTCATAACTAATTTCATATGAAATAGGATTGGTCGAGATGAGATGGTCCAATCAGAAGCATCTTTATTTGAAGACTAAGAAATATTAGGCAAACAAAGTTGTTCAAAATTTATTTGATCGAAGTTTTCGAAAATGGGAAAGTTATCAATTATCTTAACACTAGTACTACTCGTACTGTTTGTCGTTACGTGTACCACCGCACGTAGACATCGTCATGGACCTTGGGGTTATCGCTCCGGGTACCTGAAAGCGAAGCACCTCAATGGTGCAGGACTTACTGGAAATTCCGGAAGAAATGTATATACCTACAAAAGGTCCTTGCCAGAAGAAGGTCTCGAACATCATCTTGCTTTTATTAAGGATACATACGGTAACGATGTGAGTAATGAGGCGGCGAAGCAGCTTGTTAATAAGAGAACGAAGAAGAAGAGAAGATACAACTGATCCGTCTTTACCGTTTTTCAACTTTATTAACATTTGATTTCCTTGTGGCTTATGTGGTGATGTCGCGTGATTTTTTTTATCTGAAATCCCTTAACCTGTCTTCATAACTAATATGTTCGTCTCCGAAGTTGTTGTTTGTTTCTTTATGCATAAATGTAAATTCTCTGGTTGATAGCTGTATAAAAATATGAATGATTGCAGAACACTAAGCAAAGTAATATTTCATGTGCTTGAATTCTGCCGATCGCCGCATTATTTATACTTTTCAGGTAGTTTTAGTGTTTTTCCAAATATCATAAGCCCATTAAAGTTCTTTTGTGCAATTTCTATAAATACCTGTTTTAGTCAACAAGTTAAGTTTATCTTTCTAATATGAGTTTAAATTGCATATCTAGTTGTAATGTTACGTTAACACTCACTATCAACCTATAATACAACATAAGCTAAGCAGCACAAGTTAAGTTAATAAGCCACACATCCTTGATTTTACTTATGGCAGTAAGGAGATATTTGCTTCAGCATCTAAATGTGGCTTTGGCTTCATTCGCACATTAGTAGGGGCGCAGATGTGCTGCCACCTTGTCTATGAGAGACGAGTTTTGGACTATCAAATACCCTAGGAGTCGAACCGAAAGAGCAGTGTGTTCAACCCATAACTAAGAAAGAAACAGAAGACTGGATTATTGGCTGCGCACTCCACTTGCCATGTCTGAAACACCGTGGCCTGAAGGGGCTACTGGTCAATAGAAATGACGAGACTAAACCGAAGTTCGTCGTCATGGAAGTTTACACTTTGTATTCTTTGGCACTTAAGGCCTAAATCGAACCAGAAGCTCTTGAAAGATTCCTTTTCTCAGTAGTTGAGTCAGGATTGGAAGTATAAGCATCCCACTCTTTCTTAATTCAATTAGCTCACTTAGTCAAATGGGGCTCTTCTCATGCCAATGAACTCATTAATTTCAATTCAATAAAAGAGCGCTCTTCGGTAAAGTAAATATTAGGAACTTGTTGACTTTATTTTCCAACTCTAACAATTATAGGCTAGAATCCAGAGCAAACAGTAACGTAGGTAACTGTGTGTCTGCTTCTGACTGCCTAGCTGATTGCTTTGCTCGACCCTGCTTTCTAGGTACAACAATCCATTCCATTTAAAGGCATTACAGAAGCAAGTAGATAGAAATCATAATGGCTGCAAAGAATTTCTACAAAGACATGATCAAGTGGTTGCAGTTTGCCAAACTTCTTTCCTACAACGAGATTTGTGCCTCAATGGGAAGGCACAAATCTAAAAAAAATCAGCATGGCTGTTTTGGTGCGGAATTATTCGGCTGCCAATTTTCTTGCCAAAATGCGCGAAAAGGTGCCCACAAAATCTAGAGAGATCGTTTGAATTGGCCTGTATTACCAAATCCGCTAGAAAAACCGAACTGGTGCTAACGGAAAAATCGGTTGATATCACAGGTACAGTTGAAATCTGAACATGCAATTTCAGGAACACCACGTTTTTAGTTCGGATTTTCGACTGCAATGTGCCTTTAACTCAGTTATTTCACCCATTTTATAGAGGGTCTCGTTGTCAGAAATGTATCTAAACCTAAGTGTTGGCCATCTTCTTTCTTTGAGTTAAATTATATGTCGCTAATGAAATCCGTATTGTGTGAGGCAGAATCCGTAGGCACGTGCCTTAATAATCTGCCCTGACAACGGGTTGAGATGGCGAAAAAGTTTTCAATGAGTGCTAGTGACAACATCCTTATGCAGAGATTGATTGTGTCAAAGCTTTGAAATAAATGGTGCATAGTAATATCTGAGTGTGTAAAAGTTCTTGACCTTGCATTGCTGCAGAAAAGCACTCCAAGTGTCGTAGCCGCACTTTTTTTGCCTTTGTTTCAGACCATAATGAGGATTCTCGATGCTTTCTTGGTAACCTGCTTATAGTCTAGTTCAGTCGACAAGAATTTCATTGGTTTTCCTGCGAGTCTGAGTAAGAAATGATAATATCTACACACTGTGCTTGAGTTTTAGGTCAGCCAGATTCTTAAGCGACTTATGATCCTTCGATTGCCCATGAATATGGCAATAAAGTACAGTGTCATTTGATAATAACTTTACACGATTTGGGTAGCATAATCTTGAACTGTTAACAGCCCTTTTATTATTAAAAATGGTACTGGCGTTTACTCACAGAATATGGCCATGTTTTGTAAAACTCTGTACTTTTGAGAGTAAAACAGCGTTTGAATTGAAAGAATTCCAAATCCGAGTAACAAGGCCAATTCTGAAAGTTTGTATTCTTCTTGATTTGCTGTTGCACATATGCATGCCAGGAGTTGGAAAGCTTCAAGTCACTGTGGTTTTGATTCCACTGAAGCTTGGTTGCCTGAGCAATGGAGTAATTAAAGCAGACTGGTAGAAAAATGTGGTAGTCCGTGCAGTCGATGTTGAGGCGTCGGATCGGCGGTATGTGCATGTGATGCTGTACATTCTGCATTTCCAAGAAGCTTCGTGCATACAGATCCTTCAATTTATCAAGCGCATTAAAAGTCCAGCCAATGCAAAAAAAGGAATTAAGTAATAAAAAAACCACCGTGTTGTACGAAACCGCTTGTAGCAAACACTAATAATGTCTCCGGTACAGTTCGGATCATCGAGTAACCACTGACCAACAACCGTAGAAGTGATAAGCTGAGCGCGAACTGCTTCAGGTAAATAGTTTCACTGTCGTTTTGGAGCAACTGCTCCTACGCTGTCTATATCTGCTTAAAAATCTGAGGAGAATTTTAAGTATTTGAAAATTTTCCTTTTGCTAACATGCATTTGTTTACTTCGCTGCTTACATCAATCCGCTCTAATGATTCTTGACACGAGTTGAAATGCTTATGATTATTCAACTGCGCTTGGAAGCCTTTACTCCTCCATTTGAACTCATTATTTTCAATTTTATTTAGATAATTTTTTTACTTATTTATTTATTTATTTATTTCATTTCATAACCAGTGTGTAGATTTAGAGGTTATAAGGCCTTCAACAGCAGTAGAAACCGAACGAAATTAAAAATCAACCCAATCTTCAGCTCAGCGTCCACTTCCAACCTCTGTAAAAATCTTAGTAAAACAAACTGGTGGTCGAACCTACTCTCTACCTCCACATGGTGACCACTGGTAACCTCTAGGACAACCCAGAGGGCTAAAGAGAGGGGCTGTCGGAGAGGAATAATAAACCACCGGACGTACAAATTCATTTTTATGCCAACGGAAATGCAGTCAAAGTCCACGAACAGCCCCTTAAAAAGATACGACATACTACCTGGATCCATGGTCTGAAACTCAGATTATGGAACGTGCGCGGCTGTAGCAATGATTGGAAACTCCGCCAGATAGCTGAAGAGACTTCTAGTAGAAGTATGGAAATTGTTGCCTTAGCGGAAACTCGAATGTAATCCTGCTCCTTTACTATCGATAACTACGCTTTCTTCAACTCTGGACACAAGGAAAGCTGTAGACCGAGTGGTGGGGTCGCATTTTTGGTCAAAAAGAACATAGATGCTGAATTCAAACCTGTCTCAAACAGACTTGCAACGCTGACACTCCAAATTGGAGGATTCAACGTTGGACTGATGGCATGCTATGCTCCGACCGAGTGTACGGAGGACGCAACGGCTAAAGAATCCTTCTACAAACTTGTGGCCAAAACCTACATACTACTTTTTTCTAACTGCACACAAATAATTATCCTTGACGATTTCAATTGCAGATTGGGATCTGATGCCCGTAACATTGCTGCCAAACTTATCGGTCCCTTTACCGATCAAGAAGACACTACAGAAAACGGTCTAAGGCTGCTAGGACTGTGCCAAGAATATAAACAACACGTGATGATCACTTTCTTTCGGAAATCAACGACTCGAAGATTGACCTGGAATCACCCTACAGGAAAAGGTGCTACTCTTGACTTTGTTCTGATGAGAAGATCAAATCTATTCCTAATAAGTGATATATGAACTTCCAGAAAAGCAGACGCAAACTCAGATCACTGCTTGCTAACAGTACTCCTCAAGCTCAAATCACATTTCAGAAAACGCTTAGGAAAAAGTAAAAACAGAGCTCTGAAGGAGGACCTAAATAGTCAAAAGCAACGGTGGTAACTGCCTAAAGGCATAGAACAAATAAAAAAATTGAAGGAAACATACCAGGAACATCTCAAAAGGGAACTACCTCAGGACCCTTTGACTACTACATACGAAGATATCTTGAAATCTATAGAAAGAGCTGCAGCCAAAACAACAAGGCAAAAAACTAAGCGAAAGAAAAATGGATGGTATCCAGCTATCTGCGAGAAGGAAGACAGAGAACTACAGCTGCAAAAGCAGCTGAGAGCAAATTGGCTCTCAAGTCCATCCATCTCAGGAAACATTTATGAGGTACAAAGAGCAGAGAAGCAAGGTGAACAACCTGATAAGAAACTGGAAAAAAGCATATCAAGAAGAGAGATTAACCAATTTTCCTCTACACCTCGCAGTGAAACAACCTCGTAAAGCCTTCATGTTGCTGGAGGACATAATGAAGGAAAACTCCTCATGGAATGCACAAACTGGAAAGACACAAGTTAAACCAAAGGATCTGGTCGCACACTACCGGGAACTGTTCAAGGAAAGAACCATTGAAGAAATTGAAAACTATGCTCATCTACCAAGAGATTCCTCTATTTCGATGGTAGAGATCGAGATAGCTAAAAATAGATGAAAACTGCATAAAAAGTCCCGGCGAAAAAGGAATTAGATCCGAACTACTGAAATGGGACAACCAGAGTCTAAATGCCTACCTAAAAGTGTTCAATGACTTCTCTAATGGGACTACTCCTATACCTCGAGCTTGGATCGATGTTGAAGTTGTAAGTATCTACAAGCGCAAAGGTTCGCAGACAGATCCTGCAAACTATAGATCAATCTTCCTTCTAGATGCATTAGGTAATTTATATGCATCTATTCTGTGCCAACGTTTGAAGCACCGTCTTGACGAACTACCCTCAAGAACCCAATTCGGATTCTGTGAAGGAAGATCAACCGAACAAGCTATACTTAGAATAAGAACCATTATACAGAAAGCCGCGGACCAGAAGCAGAAAATAGTACTAGTGTTTATCGACCTTGAAAAGGCCTTTGACTCGCTGCCTACAGCTGCAATAATCAACCGAATGATAGATCTAGGCTGCTCTTGGAAAATGATCCACTCAGTAAAGTCCTTGATGGACGCACCGAAGGGAAAACTGAGGGGAACAAAGGACTACTTTGAGATGAAACGTGGTGTGAGACAAGGCTCAAAAGGAGGTTCACTTCTCTTCAACTTAACCTTCCAACTCATATTGGACGAAGCCTTCTCCTCACTCAAGGACTGCAGTTCAGATGATTGATCACTCAGGCAAAAGATGGCAGCTGAATCATTTAGATTACGCCGATGACCCGTGTCTTATTGCGCCAAATGAAGTCGTAGCTGTCAGAATAATAGAGCATCTGGCGAAAACGATGCAAAAATATGGAATGCAAATCGCAGCGAAAAAAACCTTCTGGTTTCAAATTGGAGACGCTGAGAACCAAAAGCCTCTTGAAGCAGCTGGAATGTCATTCCGACGTGCCTCACTTTTCGAATATCTTAGTTCTATAATTCAAGACACCGGTGAACCAGACGGAGCAATAAAAGCAAACTTAACTAGGGCAAAATGCACCTCATACGACTACGACCATTTCTGCGCTCAATAAGTCTCAAGAACACCCTAAAACCGCATCTGGTGGGAATTT
Organism: Moniezia expansa; assembly: GCA_019097775.1. Taxonomy (NCBI): domain Eukaryota; kingdom Metazoa; phylum Platyhelminthes; class Cestoda; order Cyclophyllidea; family Anoplocephalidae; genus Moniezia; species Moniezia expansa. The sequence continues at coordinate 1,006,109 of JADFDV010000062.1, read as the reverse complement.
CTGTCGATCCTGCAATCACTTATGGATTATCTACTATTGTCTTGAGATTAAAAGATAACAATCGACTTAAAGCAATACAGAATACGGCTCGACGCATGATACTTGGATTGCATTCGCGAAAGGCCAAAACTGTCGAGGAACTCCGAACTGAGCTGCTGGTGCGCAATTTAGTAAGTCTTGTACAGGCAAAGAGGTTGAACCTGTGGTAGAGCTTGAAAATGGGTAAAGGTAGCCTGATACTCTCCAGATTCATGGCTACTTGATCCAAAGGAAAGCCCTCAAGTTCGAGACGAAAATTATACACCTAGATTGATAGGAGAAAGCCAACGTGATATTGCCTGTATCAACGCTAACTGCCAAAGATTCTTCGCCAGAATAAGTGATATTTGAATGCACGTAAGACAAGATCACGGAGAAGAAGAACATAGAACTGAATAGATGCTCGATCCTAGACTAAAGTGTCCTCTTATAGACTGCCTTAAACGATACAAGACTCAGGGGTGGCTAGAAAGACATATTAGGAACTGTCAACCTTCGGTCGAGATCAGAGAAAGGGAGGAATAAACAGAGAAGAGGAAACAATCAATCTGAATTGGAAAAGCAGAAAAGCTGAATACTGATGAAAAATAAAAAGGTAGAGTGAAAGATAGGAAGCAACGAAAAGTCCATCAGGCATGATTTACACATCTGCTTCCTCACGGCTGCGAAGAACTCTATCCCAGGTACTCCACGAGATGGAGCAGGAGAACTGAATGCCATCGCGCCACACAACCAAGCCGAGATAAGACCAGCGGGTTGATAAAATCAGCTAACTGCTCTATGCTATAATTTGTAACTTATTGTATTTCTGTTGTACCCCCAATAAGTCCTTGGGACTTGCCCTAAAGGGTGGGGAGGGATAAAAAAAAGAATAAAGTAAGACAAACTCAACTATGATATACTCAAATTATATTCGTGTTTGATTGACCTATCAAGTAATGGTTGCGATTTGACGAATAGTAGAGCACCAGCAAGATTTGAGATTTTGGAGAAATGATTTGAATCCCATTAGTGAACAACCCAGTGATGTCATACTGGCTTTTCAATGACGCAAACGCTGGCCGAGACTGTAAGCAAGATATCAAACAAAACCTCTATGTGCCAAAAAGATCCAGAATTTCAGGTACCATGAATTGTCCGCGATTTAAAGGTAAAAATTATTTTGGCTTCAGCAATGCCAATGGTACTACAAGGCTAGAGATACGGAGTCAGAGTAGTTCATTCGACTGGCTATAGCATCAGTTGCTTTGTGGCGTTAGGTTTTACTTATTTTTCGCCTGCTGTGCAGTTTTCAATCTCCCAGTTGAGTCGATGGTGACTTGAATTTGGCCTACGGAAATCTCGTTAAGCATTCAAGAGGCATCTTTCGTTTGTTCTATCGCAGCTTCCTATTTTGCTTCAATTTGTCTTCATTCGCTAACTGGGGCCTTTCACTTTTTCTTTTGCCGCATTCATACCTGTCAACACGGTTTCTGTTTGCTTTCAACAGGCGATAAAAATTAAATGGTTATAAACGGATCCTTGCGGTGAAACCTCTTTGCTTAAGAACACGATGAGCAAAAATTCACAGAGGTTGTGTCTCCTAAGATTTGCCGTTCTGTATCACCAATTTGTGGTGATCAAACCTACTCTCAGTCTCCTCGTTGTGACCATCGGTAGCCCCAGCGGCAACTCTGGAGGCTAATGAGAGGGGCTGTCGGATAGGAATAATCGCCCACCGGACGTGTAAGATTAGATTATGCTAGCCGTAGTACAACTTCGTGCAGACTGATAAACGAGGCACGACGTAAATAACTGGATTCATGGCCTCAAAGTGGATTGTGGAAAGCGCGTGCATGTAGCAAGGAATGGAATCTCCTCCAAAATGTTGAAAAGCCTTCTGGAAGAGGTATGAAGACTGTCCGCCTTGACAATGTTGACGATGCATGAAGTGCCACTATGAAGTTGAAATGCTACCTGTACGACAAAACAATGCCAGAGAAGTGTCCAGAGAACCGAAGACGTCGGTAACCGCTTTTACTGTTTTCTGTGTTAACTGTTATGCACTACTTGTTGTAAAAGCTATTTGTACTTCTGCTGAACCCCCCATAAGTCCTTGGCACTTGCCCTAATGATTGGGTAGTAAATAATAATAGTAAATCTCCAATTTGTACTTTACCATTAAATAAGTAATTGTGCATGAGCAAATGTAACCAAACTTAGTAATACTTCTAAGCGGCGCTCTCCAGCATGGCAAGACGAAGGGTGGTGTTGATTTTGCTTAGACATAACTAAGCACATAACGAGGTATCATTCCGCAGTATTAGCTGGCCAAAGGCATGACCGTGTTGCCGATGCTCGAAAATTTCTGCCACTTTGACGAAGGGTCTGGCACTGTTTGAAGCAAGATTTGCTGTTGCAGATTTTGCGAAAGCGAGATTGCCATAGATCGTCTTTCTAGAGACCTCTTCCTTTGTTGTAAAGTTTTTCTGTACCATTTTAACGCCATTTTGACCTCTAATGCCATAAAGCAATAAACCTCAAGCTGCTTTTCATCACATATTTGTGACATTACAACCATGGATGGAAATTTTTCATAGGATCTGCGGCAGCGAAATATCGAGTGTATTTACTTCACATAAAGCTATTGACGTTTTTAGAGATTTGCAATCTCTTGAAGGCAGTACTTAAACCAGAGGAAATAGAAATTACAGCTTTCATGTTCAATGATCAATTGTGGCTTCTGAGAGAGTGACATTCTACCACCTGGTTAGCATAGTATTTTAATTTCTGAACTTCTTAGAGATCTTAAAATGTTTTCCTTACTGTGAGGTGAATTCCCAAAAGTTTTTGTGGTGGCATTAAGTTGTTAATTATCAGCAAGAATCTTCAGTAGAAACGAAAAAGAGACATCTAAATTTAGCCCATGCATGAAGGCTGAGGGAGCAACAGAAGAGCAGCCAGAAATTTGTCATCCTGTCTTCTATGACAATTTTTATTCGCTTTTTTCCGATTTCTGGCTTCACTTCGTCTAAGTGGCTTCGGGTGCTGTTAGATTATTGAATTTTAGGGGGGAAATTCGGCTCCAGAATGTAGATTTCAAAAGAAGAGCACAGGGTCATAAAACGCTTGGTGAGAGATCCAGATATTTTGGGAGAAGAGGGTTTATCCGAGGAGATATATGCAAGACCTTCTTACCCCTTCATCTCTCTGAACTGTAATGTGGAGTTTTTCATACAACGGCAACGTTTCTCGAGAATATACGTGAACGAGGAAGGTGTGAGGAAGATAATTTTACTTGTTTACTACATTCTGAAGGCGACAAGTTGATTCAGGTACGGCTTGAGCGTGTTTGAATGCATTTCGATCGGCATTTCAATGCTGTAGTTGTTAAATCATGCCTACTTATAATCATGCAGTAGCATTAATATTGTATTGGAACCGCTAGTCGGATGACGAAGAAGAAATGATCATAATACGAATTTCCCATATTCACAGTGATCATTAGAGCAAGAAGAAGACGAAGAAGCGCTATTGAGCTTATAAAAATGTTTGGATTAAAGTCTCAAGTGGATATCTGCATCCACAGTTTATCTGGCTCATTTCCACTGAAACTTGATTGGCCATGCACTTTCGGCTAACCAATGAGAACAGACGCAGTTTAGATAAAACTATTCCAATGTTGTACGGTCGTATGCCACTTCATCGGTATGCGTTTGTCAGTCCTCTTTATCCTCTGCTTCCTATTTGCTCTCCTAGTCATCTCAACGAATGCTGAAAGCAGGCACCGAGAGTCGATTGAGAAGGGTCGTTTGAAGCGTGATGATAGTTTAAAAAATCACTTGAGTTACATTCGTGACACTGCTGGTAATGATGCCGACAATGAAATTGCAAGGAAACTAGCGCTGAAAAGGCGCAAGGGTCGTGTTCGCTACAATTAATTATTGTCCTCCTACGGAGTGATTCGAACCCCTAACTCGGAAACGTTCCAGCCTGTTAATTTTTAACCTTTCTTGGAAGTAGGTTCATTGCCTCCATTGTTCTTCAATAAACTATGATATGCAACCTGATTTTTGTTACTGTTCATCTATGCTTTTCAAAATCACGAAAATAATCTGGTAAAAATTTACACTGGCAAGTTTATAAGACATCAAATCTGTTAACATTTAAATATTAAAAATAAATCGTAATGTCTAAAATATTAAATACTTGTACGAAATTCCTTTTACAATTTCAACAACCAATCGGAGAGGAGTTGAGCAGAAGCAAATTTCGATTTCGCTTGCAATTGTTTTTAAATTTATTCATTTGACATTTCTGATCTATGATGGATTTCATAAACAAGAATGACCAGAACTACTATTGGGTAAACAGGATTTAATTTTGTTATCGTCTACTGCATAACATTAGTAAGAGAAATATTAGGAATATTACCAATGGTGGTTAACCCATCATTACCTCGGATTTGTATTTAAATGTTACATTTTCCTGAAACAATACTTTGCTCTTTATTTATAGTGTTTTTACTTACATGTTTTTATTTGTGCCTCCTGATATGAAGTGCTTGTAGGAGCATTAGAGTGATACAGATATAAGTAACGATTCATGAAAAAGTCTGATGCTACAGATTGTTTCAGCCGGGATCTTGAAGACGTTGTGGACAGATGAATTCACTTAGCAAATCAAATTTGAATGGAGGACCGTTTTTCATCATAAACTCGTCACTATTTTCAAGAACATTTATAATTTTAGTTCAAATTCCCTAAACAAACCTTACAAGTTGTTGGAACACAACGCGAGATATTCTGTACAATGCATCTGAATGAATAACTGCAACTAGTATCAAGATAGGAAAGCGCTCGAGTTATAAATCCGAATCATGCCCTTGCTTTTCATGGTGCAACTGTTTCAGTCGTATTTTCTTCACTCACCTATTTTTTCGAAAACTTCCCGTCTGTCTCATCAAAAGCAGTCTAAACGTTTCCTTACATTCAGCCTAAATTTTATTAATTGAACTCTTTACAGTATATGGCATTATAGCTTTATCTACACTGGCATTTTGGACCTTCTCCGAGCAGTACCAATGTATCCCATTCCGTCTTAATTATGTTTTGAGCCCAATTACCAAAAATAGATGAATCGGGCTGACCAGTAACCCCTATTGCCTACTCAATGCAAATTTACTCGGTCTTGTCAATCGAAAATCCTAAATCTTTGTGACAAAAGGAGCACCAGGCCCGAATGCCAGTCTACAGATGGCACATCAACCAGGGTGTAAATTTTCCATCATGTGTCATGAAAAAAAAGGAAAGTGAAATTCAGTGAATAATAGCCCAGTTTATGTCATTCAGCCGCTAACTCTTGTTAACAGTAGTATCTAGTGTGAGTAAAAGGATGCCCTGACAGGCGTAATTTCATTTGGAGCTTAGTAAACAAGAAGTTGTTAATGGAGGTTCAAACGAAAAAAGGGCCTTTGTTGCAGATGGCATTGAAAATTTCGCATGCAGGGATGAAGATCTTTCCATAGTTGTGCAATGACCTCAATAAAGAGGTTTTATGCTGTTTCTCACAAATTAATTCTCTATTATTTCCACAATTGTAATTGTGGAAATAATCGTCACTGACGATGTTTACTAATCTAAATTGTGGGTATAATAGCTAAGGTATTTCACGATCACAGACCACATAGGCGGAACTTTGAACAAGTGATCGAAGCATGTGAGGAAGGCGAACCGTTCTGGGAGTTAAGGATCGCTAAGTAACCCTGCAAATCTGGGCCAATTCATGCTAGTTCAAATGCATCCCTCATATTTTGGTGACTGAAATGCTTCAAAATGATTGGTTTTTCTGCTCGTTTCAATGGCATTGGTAAAAACCTTATAAATGCCTTTTAAATTTATTCTAACTCTCAGTTTTATGATGGCAATTTATCTTTCTATTGCTGCTAATGAAGAATCTGGGGGCGAATTCGCAAAATAATTGCGGTAGTTTTTGTGCGATATTTTGAATTTCATGGCCGGTTATTTGATCACGAATGATGGATAACCTCGTCAATCTATACAGATAGTTTCATTTAGAACCCTCTTTTAGTGAGAGCATGTTTGACCTGCAACCACATTGGTATGACCCTCACTTCATATCACCACATCAAAGTTAGCAGAACAAAGTTAAGATCCTCCTGGCCACTATACTCCGGTATACCTTAACAAACCGATGTAAAGTAGGTTTTCTGATGCACTTATTTATTTTTATTTTTTTTTATTTTCTCCCCACCTATTAGGGCAAGTCCCAATGACTTATTGGGGGTACAACAGAAGTACAAATAGCTTTTATAAAAAGTAAGCACAACAGTTAACACAGAACACAGTAAAAACGTTTGTTGACTTCTTCGGCTGTCTGATCATTTCTTTGGCGTGGCCTCGTCGTACAGGTAGCAGTCCAGCTTCGTCGTCCTCGTCCGTCTTCATGTCTCCTACCAGAAATCCTTCAACGTTCTGAAGGAGACTCCATTCATTGCTACACGCAAGTGCATTCCACATTCCAGTTTGAGACCATGAATCCGGTTATTTACATCGTATCTCTTGTTCCAGGCTGTAAGAAGTTTTACTTCTGTTGGCATAATCTAATTTTATATTACTACTACTACGTTGTAAGCAGGTTCATGTTGTCTTTAAAGTGGAAAAACGGTGTCTACTGATTCCTTCGTACATGTTTGGATTCAAGGTTAAGTGGGACGACATGAACCGCTCATTCAGTTTCCACGAATGTCGAGGATCATCAAAAGGAGCCCAGTTAGGCAGGTTTCCAGCATAGCTTAAATTAGGTAGCAGAGGATCCAGAACCAAGTGCAGAAATAGTTCCTAATTGTCTCTAGGTATTCAGGATGCACAGCAGAGGATACTTTAGGTTACCAAGTGGCAGACGACATCTCAATGTCTACATATGTTGATCTGCGATAGAAATCTGCTTGAAACAGCTGACTCATGAAGGCAAATATTATGGTTGAAGTGAAATTGATGGATGCACGCAACTGCTGGAGTTCATAAGCCTCGAAAGCACAGTGTAGTCTAACTTCGGAGATTTGGTTGCGGTGGTTCAGATGTCAATACACAGTCATGATGCAGACAGGATAGAAACCATAGCAGCCTACCGAGGGTTACTTTGGGTTAGTATTCAAGCAATTTTTTACATGAAGCAAGACTGAATTCTTAGTTTTGCCCCTAATTCAGAAAACTGCTCATACCTTTAATTATCCGCAATTTTTGTTGCTTTAGCCATTCTTTAAAAAGCCACTGTTTGCCAGGTTGTGCACAGTTTGTGAATTCATTGTTCAGATATTCGTTGTTATTTATCATAGAACTGAGCATGTGACATTTGTTAGGGTCACTATTGAATGCACAAGATCCAAGTTATTCGTCACGTGAAATGCCAACTGACCTTACAAACCGACTGCTTTTATTGAACTGTCTAAATTTAGCCTTGTTGACTCCTACTCGCATTCCACCATCAACGATGAGCACTGGGAGCTGATGACTGTGGGGAATCTAGAATGGAGATCCCTAGCATTTCTAACCCTTGTAGTGGCGATGGTAGAGGGGTTAATCACCACACTGACGTCATCGCTTGATCATCAAAATATAGGCCCTATGAGGGCCAGCAGTCCTTTTGGAGGACATTATCTCACAGACCTTTTGGACCAATGCACGGCTCTGACCTTCTGCTAAGGCAAACTAGCATAAAGGAACGGATGACCATGAGAGCGTTTAAATTTATTTTAAATGAGACGTTTGTTTCAAAACTGAGTCAAGTGAGTACATTCCATCAAGATTGTACTAACTTCAGAGAAGGGCTCTTTGACTTGGATAAAACCGCTAATCCAACCGAACTACATGCACAGTAAACTCAATTTTTCTACAGTGGGAATAATAGATGATATTAGCAGTTGAAGCGGCCACAGAAGGGTCAATTACTTAGCACCTTTTCAGCAAAAAATAATCTTGAATTACGTAAATTCACTAAAGTGCATAGTGTGCCTCCACAGTCGAGTCTGCATGGGAGTTTCTATCCTCCTAGCTTACCCTATGAAAAGAATAGCTAAATCTAGTAGCTCACCGAAGTACCCTCAGAGGTGTCCTTGTAGTCCAAGTACACTCATGAAATAGAGAACTCCAATGTGGGCTGCTTTGCGTTGGACTCCTTGACAAATTGATGAAAGAACTAGCATAAACACCTTCTTGCAGATGTTTTAACGTTCTTCTAGTAATAATTTTTCTCGTTATTGCTAACGATGACAGTGCAAAACGACCCTTTTTGTATGTGAATTCAGCCCAGAACAATCAGAAAATTTACTTTTTTAAAATTCTATTTTAATGTTACCCTCATTATTCATTAGGTTTTCAATAGAGATTGATATTTTGCTACCGAAACTGATTGCAAAACTGCTTAATTATTCTCTTAGCATGGTTGATAGCAGTCGCAATTTATTTCCAAGATCCTTCGATCGGTGTGCATGATGCACCAGCTAGTTTGACTGAATGCTTTCTGAAATTCCCTGAAGTCGTGGTCAGTTTCCAACCCATGACACCGTAATTCCTGAGCATCTTCCTGGTGTAGTTACACTGAAGCCTATTACCATCAGATTTTTTGACGCTGGTTATGCAACTAGTTTTCAGTTTGACGGTACTTGCTTATCCCCTTTAGATAGTACACCAATGCTCGGTCAAAGAAATGAATGATATTAATGAGGACACACTCGACAACTTCCAAGTGCTATCCAAATTAGACCACATAGTGGAAGTACTCCATGTTACTGATTGTGTTGCCAACACTTGATAATTTTTCCCACTTTAGCGAAAAGCCTACTTGGAGCAGATTATGTCGATGTAGGTATATTGCTGTGGTGAAATTGACCCAGGCTGTCTATCTTGAGACGCTTTTTATCGTTTCAGACTTATTTTTGTACCATTTTTCAAATTTAGTATTTGGGGTGATCTTCATTGCACTCCTCATGAAAGATTATATCTTTATTGCTTTGCTATTGAAATCGCCGAAGCAGACAGGTGAAGGAGAATTTCTTCACAAGAACAGCGACAGAAAGCTGTCAGGGGCAGCATTTTAACTATGGGAGGCAGCTTTGGAAAAAGAGAGCGATGTTTAAATTGCTTGGAAATATTCGAGTTCGTTACGGTTTCCTTCTACTATGATTAACATTTATAATACCAAATTGTTTGCAATAAAATAAACAACTTCCGCTACTTTCGCAATCGTTTAGAAATGAAACCATTGGCTATTTTAACCGGAAGTCGTTATTCCTTGTCGTTTATGTTGTAGATGTTCAAACCCTTGCAATGCGTAAAAGAATTCATTTTTGACTCACTGCCTTCTGTTTTAATAAGTAATATTCGTTTAAACACGGATTTTTTAATGATACGTGGGATTTCATAATCTTGGTGCGTTATTGGTTGTTAAAGCCATCTTCGACAGTGCTTGAGCGTTGCCAATTCAGAAGGTTTGTGGTAGCTTTTGTGAATTCTGCTGTAAGTGGATTAATTTGATGTCACCGCCAGACTGTGTCTCACTCTCCCATCGTAAACTCTCATGAGTTGAAATTGGTTTCTGCTCTTATACGATTGACAATTTGTCGTTGTTTGCCATGACTACTTTCTGATGACCGGAGCGCTAACGAAGAAGAATGAGATACAAATGAACAAGAGGATTGCACGGTGTTCCTCCGGACAAATTTCCGGATTTGTGTCACTTGTAATAAGGCTTTTGCATGATTCGGTTGAGATCACTTTTACAGCATGTACTTTTAGTTCAGATCTTGTGCAAATTAACTCAACCAATGAATAAAGACGAACTTAACCTTGTGCCAAATGTGTGTAAATATGCTTACTTGCCACACCTCAAGCTTCCTGGTTGATGGAGGTGCTGCTGAGGTTAGCGAACTCATGGGATGTGCTCGCGTGTTACCTTGCTTTTCAAGTAGCAAACATTAAAATCCATTCATGCGTAGGCACTATGGTGCACGACAACTTGCAGTGGTGGGAGCGATTTATGAAAATTCTGGCGTTCTGCAATAAGGTTTTAGGAAATGACCCCAGATAGTTTGAAAGTGCGGCTCTGTATTTATTGATTAACTGCTTGTCACTTGCTTTAAAATAAGTACGTAGTTCATATTGGGATGAAGGAGCTTGAGCCAATCTTGGCTTGTTCTTGCCCATTTGACCAGGAAGTGAGCTTTTGGAAAATAAGACTTTCAGAGCGCTTATTGTCAAATAAGTCTACACTTCGAAACGCTGCAATATCATCTTCTTCTACAAAGCAAACACTTGTTAATCAACTCTAGTAGCCCTGGGATCATAGGCAGCACAGTGAGTTAACTCTCTTTTCTGAGCGGATGCTTTGCCCGTGAGGCGGTTTCATATGGCCTCAAATCGTGCTGCAAACCATTTCGTTCAACTTCTTCTGTCATTTGTTGCATTTTTCGATGACACTGTCTACTTTGCTATGTCATGATATTCAGCGAAGAAGATGATGTTTGAATTAGATACATCTTAGCTGAACATTTCGATTCGGAATGTACTGGGACTACAAGTGAGGCCCTTTTGACCGTAATTTCATATTTTCCAGGCGCTGTGTGTAGTGCGGGAGCCAAAAAATTTTTCAGTGGGAAATACGAAAAGATAGGGGCGTTCGTCTGATAATAAGCCGATGTTGTTTTGATAAGTTACAGATAATTCGCACTGCTCTGAATTACCACGAGGGTTGGAGTTAAACTGGAGTAAAAATTTGCTCTAACTAATGAGAAACATATTACTAATGCCTGTCCATGTTGGGCACCGGGCGTGTACGTTTTAGCCAGTCCTTATTTTACACCATTCAAGGCCAATTCTATCAGATTAATTCCTTCTGTTTTGGCTTCTGCTGGAACTAAGCCCAATGCTGGCACAACGGCCTTAAATAGTGGGTTCAACGCGAAACAAATTACTTATACTTTTGATATACTCATTTATTTGATGGATGACTAATCTATCGATGAAGTGATAATAAGATTGCTACTCCTCATAGAAAGGCCTATTTCAGGGCCGTATTTTCGACGGCTTTCTTATAATCTCTGCGGCAAAATTGAAGTCGGAAATATCTGGGGATTTGTGATGCGGTAGCCAGGGATATCTCTGGCTAAGGATGTGCCTTAGCATGAAAGCGTTGGAATTAATCCTCTCTTAAGGAAACTTATTCATAGCAAGTGGAAACAAAACGCAACTTGATCATTAATGAAATCAAATGCCTATAACGATAATGTAATATATTCGAAGAACCAAATATTCATATAAATGTGCTGTATGTCTAACTTTGTCAGCATTATCACCTTTATTCCAGGTCAAAATCAACGTAAAGGTAAATACGTAACATTAATTTTTACTAAAGAGCAAGCGCAAAGGCTCTAAAGAAAATATATGCTAAAAGGAAACACGCAAGGATATTAGGCACTTAATTTGCTACATTGACGCTGAAGCATATAGACTTAATAAGAAAAATGAAATTGAAAACACTATTGCTAAAAATTAGAGCTTCTATTGGCTTAGCAACAAAGTTAATATGACGATTTACAAAAACCACATGAACTACTAGAAATGGCGCCAAATTCACGGCATCACATCAAGTGTGCAGGGCTGCATACCCTGGTAGCTTTGTCGGTTAGTTGTCCAGTCGAGCATTCACAATCAGTTTTCAAATCTGATTGCCGTGTTCTTTCAGCTTGTCTAGTTCGTCTAAATTAAGGCTTGTTTTAAGGTACTAAAACGCTTGTTCAGCTGGGTTCAGCTTAACGGTTAAATTGTAGTATTCTACTTGCTGTAGGAGTGCTTTTGTCCATAGAATTTGTATAGTTCTTGTTCAGCCTTAGTTTACCATTAGTCTAAATCTAAATTTCAGTGTTAACATGGTTTGCCTACCTGTTAGTTGTCGTACAGCTTAGTAACCCATGAATGAAAGGAATCTATTAGTCTTGTCGAAAATACTGCTTGATTTGCGACCCCAATACCGATTGCTCTATTTTAAAATAGCTGTTATATATCGTTTCATTTGATTTGAGCCCTGATATCACTCGCATTTTCCTTAATAAATATATGTAGTAAGCTTCTCCGTACCTTCCTGTTTTGTGCTGTTTCCTTTACTGATTGGCCTTTATTCTAGATTTGACCTCTATGCAAGTTTATAATCGCTTTTTGTATATTTGGGAATTGCATAATAATGGATCACTGTAAGCCCGTATTAGGGAACTTTGTGGTAACTCTAAATGTTCGATCATTGACGAAAATCTAGAGCATTTACGAGAGAGAGTCATCTAAACTTAGCACAAGCGCGAAAGACGAGGGAGCATCAAAAGAGCAGCCAGAAATTTATCGTCCGCCGCACTTGAATCCTGTCTTCTATGGTAAGTTTAGGCATTTTGCTATCTGATTTGACTTTAAATGGTATCGAACGTTGCTAAGTAGACTAAATTTAGAGGATGACTCGGCTCCAAAAAAGCAAATTTCAAGAGAAAAGCGCAGAGCCATGAAGCGCTTGTTGGAAGATCCAGACATTATGGAAGAAGAGGATTTACCCAAGGAGATTTACGTAAGACCTTCTTAGCCCTGCATTTCTCTGAACTGTAGTATGGAACTTCTCATACAACGGCAACATTTCTCGAGAAAATGCGTGAACGAGAAAGGTATGAAGAGGAGAACTTCACTCGTCTGCCACACTCTAAACGCGATAAGTTGATTCAGAAACGGCTTGAGCGTGGTGAAATGCCTTTCGGTGGGCTTCGGAAGGACTATATCAACAAGATTCTCGAGAGTGTGCGTCTCAATGCTGTAGTTATTAATTAATGCCTACTTATAATCGTGCAGTAGTGCTAATATTGTATTCGAATCGCTAGTCGGATGACGAAGAAGAAATGGCCATAATACGAATGACGGTAAGTCTATCGGTGAATTTCCCATCATCATCACTGTGATCCTTAGAGTAAAAAGAAGACGAAGAAGCACAAGATGCTGAAACACCGAAAAGTTGGAAGGAAAGGCAAGAGGAGGCGGTGATTTTGTGGGACATTGTGTTATTCATGTTAATACACTTGTCAATTTGTCGAACTTCTTCCATTCTCTTAGTTCTTGGGTTTTCCAATGGTGAATGGCCTTTTTCACAGTCTTGTTTTTTAAAGGTTTTGTGTCGTGTTGAGTAGTCCTTTTCGCGAGGACAAGTTTAAAGCTCTTCCGTCTTCATATCTACTTCTAAAATCTTGTTGTTTCTCGTCGGTGCATATTTTTCCTTCGAGAAAGGCTCCCAGCCTTAAAATAAGTCGAGATTTGATGTATCGCCTCCGCTAAGTCGGCTTTATTCACTGTTATTGTCGCACATCATGATCGTTTATCATCAGTAGGTCGCACGTATGATGAGGCCGATATGGAGCTTTGTTAGCGCGGCACGCGAACACAGCGAGTCTTCCTGGTTCACATATTACTTAAATGGGCATGAACCTTGATCTGGAATTCGCGTAAAAGGTGGCCAGCCTTTCAAGAATGCTTAAAACTTTTGTGTAAAGAAATGCGCTACCTAGCACGACGTTTCATTTGAAGTGTGGTGCTAAGTTGCTTCAGCCTAGCTAACTTTAGAAGCAAAATTTAGGGCTCTTGTTTTTAATTATAGTGCGCAATAGTTTTCGGCGCGAAATGCCGGGATGAACCTCGGTGGTCCGGGGTGCGGGCTTCAAACCCGTAGCCGATTAGCGTCGGAGCGGTTCAATTCCGCCTTCTCGGCGTGCGCCGTCGCGTCTGTTGCACCTCGGTGCATAGCGTTCTGTCACACTGATGCTAGGAGCTCTTAATGGGTGTGAAGGTGTCTCACCTCAGGGGTTGGTGGTTGTTGGGGCGTTGTGGGGCTCACCTACTTTGTGCGATTGGCGGCCGCTCAGGTTTGCTATTTCATGGATTGTGGGATAAACTCCCCACGATAAATAAACAATGAAGTGATTTAAAGATTGGTGGCGACTTCTTAGGAAACTGATAATCGTTTGATGGCAGTCAAGCAGCGTTGCAAACTACCAGATCGAAAACCTAGGAATTTTTAATTACTTTTCTAATTAGCCCCTGTATTTACCAATTTCTGGGCTCTCAGTTGGCTTCTCGTTCTACCTAACTGGAAACCGAATAGCTACAGCTTCCTTAAACTGGGCGCGTTCTTTGTTGATTGATGGATAACCGAAAGTGTGTTTAGCTAGCTTAGCTGTAGCTACCTTTGAGTTAGATATTTACGCGTATATAATTCTTCAGTATGCTGACCATAGTATCTAATAGCGACGGCCTCACAGCTGCGCAAGAAAGGAAAACTGAGAAGTTGCAACAGTTCCACACTCCAAAAAGCATACCCAAGCGCCTGTGGCTGTGGTTTCGTTTCTCGTTACATTTTGTCCGTGGTATTTATCACGAAATTCCTGCTTATTCGACTATAGATAGGTTAGGCGTAAAATTTCTCCCACTAAAACCGTGGCTATATGTTGTTCGGCTTAGTTACACATACCATTACACTAATCGAACCTTTAAGGCAGATTCTGTCTGATGCTCTACGAAAAATACAAGGATGCCGGAATTTTCATATATCGGTAGGGTCAGCTTACCAGGAGGCTCAACGGGAGAATTTAGTTAAGAGCAAAGTGATCATTTTCAAGGCGCTTCTCTCTACCGGCCTCTTAGTGACCGATAAAGGTTACGGCAATGAAAGGTCAGTGGCGAATCCGCTGCAGAATTATTACGCTCATTCTAAACTGTTTCGAAGACGTCTCAGCCCTAATGCCAACTCTTCTAGTAAGTGGATATACCATCCACGGTTGCATTCTGCGCTTCCACAAATTTGTTCAAAGGTGAACTGAACATTTTAGGCGCTTAAAGAGGGGATCGCCGGGCAGTTAGTAGAAATACCTATCGCTTAACGAAGATCACCGCATCTACTTCATGAGTGAAGTCGAGTGAAGATTAATTCATTATCATTATGCCGCGCCATGAAAGCCACTGATCTTGCCCTTGACTAGGAAGTGAGCTTTTGGAAAATAAGAGTTTTCATTAACAAATCCGCTGAGCTGTTTCAATCAATCCATTTCAAGCAAACCGTCAATCCAATGCCGACATCGCACGCGATGCACTCAAACTTGATATTTCCTACTTCCATATAAGCATTTGTTAAATTTCTCAACCCGGTCTCTGCATCAGTTTTACTAGCTTCCTCGTCTTTGAGTGTAAGTTTCTTCTGGTTTAGTTGGCTTTCCCTTCGGAAGTTATATATTTGCTGTTGTCTTATTCAGAACCGCTTCAAGCTAAGCCGTTCTGCCCTGATTCTCTCATTACTAGGTTAATGAACATGAGGCTTTTAATGGCTTCAGGCATGAAAACACAAAAAGGCTCGTCTAGCTCTCGGCTTCATAAAAGAATAATCCGACTTTCAACGAGGTCAAGATCCCAATGGTCTATTTAATTTTAGCCGTAAAGATTAGCGCGATGAGAAGTCATTTAAGGCGAAACAGCTGGACTTTATTGCAGCATGCGCCTGAACGTAGAGTCCCAAGCATATGACCGAAGGTCGTTGATGCCACCCCCGTCCGATTTAATTCCCCATCTTCAATCTTTGACCTGTTCACCTTGACAACCAAGTTTTTCTACCTCTTCGGTCGTGTGTTAGAGACATCTGTAGGCATGTCGGCATGTTGTATTTAGTAAATACGGATCGAATTTCAGATCAGATCATCAGATGTGTTACCGGAATAGGTGAATTCTGGGTCTCTCTACTTGCCTGATCTCTCGATTAAGGTGGGAGGTCGATTAAAACGGTGTTGTATTCATGTTCATCATGAAGAAGTGTGAGTTCCTTTACTGGAGCCGGATTTCTCATATTAATTTCTGCTTGTCCCCTATTTCGTCCTATTCCACAGAGCATCACCATACTTCATACTTCAGCATTATTAAAAGAATTTCAAAGAGAGGAAACTCATTAAGAAAAGTTTTGCGTGCTTCATGGACCCTGAGCTTCTTGTTCATAAGGCAGAATTGGTTGGTTGTTTACAGAAATCAGTCTAATAGGATGTCAGATATAGAAAGCCGTCTAGAGTGTGAAAGGCTTCTTCAAAGCTGATTTAATACCAGGTGACCCCATTGTTTCAAACACATAATCGATGTAATCTTGGAGAGTATGCTTCTGTATAGCTGTCTACTTTTGTGCACCTCGAGTAGATGTTGACTTTTATTGTCTATTTTCTTTTTCGTAGGACATCACTGCGTCTGCAAAGCTGTTAAGGATTAAACCTTTGCTTATTTAGTAAAATGACTCTGCTTATTTATAAGAATTGAGGCATTAAACTTTTCAACAAAAGGGACTGTGACTGATTGATGGAGAAACCGATCTTTAGAGTCGTTTTCCAACATCCCCAAGTCATCCTGATCAAGTGTGATCTGCCCGAAAACCCTGTTCATCGAAATCTAGTGCTCTTTAAAATGGCGATTCCTTTATTCAGTTCAATCTGAGAAGACCATTTGATGTGATGTGCAGCTGACCTTTCTGTTCACCGTTACCAAATGATTCGATTCGTAGAAGTGGCCGCCCATGTCCGGATTCTGCCAACAGCATTTTTAGCGACAACCTATCTGAAAGGTTTGTTGCAGTATGACGCCACGAATGCAGATTATTTTAACTTCCGTTGGTGTTTCATTTACTTTCCCTCCCTCGAGGCAAGTTAATTTCTAATAGTGCTATTTCGTTTGTTTGGTAAATAAAGCAGAAGGAGTCGCTGCGATTCTAATGAATGCCGAAACCTTATTGGGAGAAGATTGTGGTTTAAGTGTTTAAATGGCCGGTTTTGGGGCATAAAAAGCCTAAACAACGCGCGAGAGCGATCGACGCAAGCTCCCTTGAGTATGTTACTCCCATCCTAGAAAACAGTCTATAACATTTACGCGCATTCATGACTTTTGCATTGTTCTGCTTGCACTCTTGCAAATCGGCAGACTATCTTTAGGCTGCAAATCTCTCCTACTTTCGAACATGTTTGAGGTTAGGGTTTACAGAACATTACACATGAATGACCCGACCAATTTAAGAAAGCAGATATTTGGGACATTTCTCGACCAGAACGCGCATGTTCTTTTAGTGCATTATTGGCCACTTAATGGAAAATTAATTAAAACCGGTTTGCCATGTGCGACGCTATTAAAATAACAGCGGGTCTCGACCTCAAGAATGCACCCATAAAGTGCTCTCTTCGTTTAGTGCACTTGCTCTGAGCTCGTTCTCACCACATATTTATAGATAGTAGCGTCTTATTTGATGGCTGCAAAGCATTTAAATGTAAAAGTATCTAAAATAACCTACCGAGTTGGCGTGATAAATAAATTCGATTCCACTTCAGATCCGCTCTCAGGTCTGTGACTCGCCAGAACAATTTTTAGAACGCTTTCCATGGCAAGACGGGCGTTAAAATTCGGCATCAGACCACTGTAGGGCAAAGCTTTCGTCAAACACGTTTCCCTAGTGATAGATTTTATTTGTCTTGAGCAAGTGTTTGAATTGAGCGATTTTATATCTAGAGCACATCCGAATTTTTGTCACTTTTTCTGTCCACCTGTTCATCCGTTCTCCTGACAGTGGCAACCCATTGACCAATGCCTCTTTAATAATAATGGCCAATCAAACCGCACGCCGACTGGTATTCACTTAGCCCTGTAGACTAGTGAAACCAGTAAATAGAACACAAGACCCCTGTAAAATGTCTGGGATAACCGAACAAAATGTCCATTTAAAAATAAAATATAAACAATTACTCCATTTTTACCGACATAAAACTATCCGCCTTACAAAGAATATTAGGCAAGCAGATGCAAGAAATAAAGAGGTACCAGTTCTCGATGGGAGCTGGCACATTCTAGAATAATTTTCGACTTAAATGCGGCCAGTTTATTTCATTGATGGGGATGGCTGTCAAAGGATGGCTGAAACTGTTGAGGGATTAGGTTGAGGGTGGAACTATTTGGTACAATTTGCAGCAAAAAAGGGTGGGGTAGTTGAGCAAGAAGTTCGGTCATTTTGGCTCGCGACAGAGTTCCATTTTGGAGGTTGTTCTGTAAAATATTGGCCAAATTGAGCACATGAGTCCTAGCTGCTTGCGGTGTGCTGATTATTTCAGACAATGGCGAATCTCGGTGGTGCTGAGAAGGTGAAAAATCGACCTCTCTTGGAGGCGTAGAGGTCGCGCTGTCGCTAACTACTGACAGACGCGAATCCGCCGTTAAGTATGCAGAATCCAAACTGTTGCGAATGGAGTGAGAGGGTTCTACTTTCTCTGAAATCGAAAAAAATAATCGTTTAGTTGGAGACTGTCCTCGGTTTCTTGCAATCTTCCAGTTGGTCCGATTGAGGATCCGCTGGACTGGTGGTACCGACAGATGTCTGTCCGTGCTGTGCATGTTCAGCGAATCGACCTCGGGTTCATGAAATCCTCATTGGCCAACGCTTTGGACACAAATCGGTTGTTGCTTAAAAGATCGTCTAGACTTCAGGTAAAATGCAAGTTAGCAAATGAAAAAGGTACGATGTTGACATCGATACTTTAATTTCATAACTAAATCGGTAACATTTTGATCATGTGCATGTTCTGGGGATTCAAAGTGCATTGGCACAAACCCAAAAGTGAGAACATATACGAATTGAATGTTGGGCTACAAAATGATGACGAAATGGAAAATTTCTCTCAAAAGGGCACAAAGAGGTTAAGACACACATAGTTCGACAAGGAATCAAGCTTTGGAGTGCTCCAACTGAAGTTTAATAAATGATTTCAAATTGACTGTGATGTACAATCTGTTCGGGGCTTTTTGATTGCCTCTTCTGTTCGAAGGGTGTGTTTCAGGTAAATAGTATACAAAGAAATGAATACGAACTGGTACAGCTAGTGTAAGAGTTGAAGTTGGCAATAAGGGGAGGTTAGCCTGTCAATAGGCAGATAGTAAAATCAGTATGATCAAACTATATAATATTTATTTGGTGTGAAACTCACGATTTTGAAGAGGAGTTGAAGTTAAGTCAATAGCACTGTCTGTGAGATCTTGTTGTACTTCGGTTCCCTCTGTAGTCTCCACTATTCGCATGTCTTCCATCGCCCTGTCTTCTGCTGCTTGTTTACGCTTTAGAGCCACTTGGGCTGCCATTATCCGCTGACGTTCGAGCACAAGCACACACTGGCCACATCGACAGTTACGGTATGGACAATGTCTCTTGTGTCCCTTGATCATGTTCACTAAGCCGTGGTTTCTGCAGCGGGCACACTTGGGTTTAAGCACTCCGCAAGTGGAATCCTGAGAGTCAATCTTATCTAAAAACATATTCAATCGGGGCCTGTGAGCCACGAAGATATAGTCAGAGTTAACCCAATAAGGATCTTACACTCAAAGTGAACGGTGGTTCGGCCAATGAGGTAAACATTGCAAAACTCTTGTTGCACATTGATTCGTCGAACATTTAGCCAATCGCACCATCGTCAGAGATATTTCTGAAATTGACCAATCAGGTGTAGACCGTCAAAGTTATTATCAAACAAGTTTAACACCCATGAAGATGAGATAATAACCCATTATTCGATTCGGCCTTCTGAAGTAAGAGATTCTATGGATTTTAAATCAAATGAAACATTTTTCAACGAAATGCATCTCGAGAATGAACTTGTTTGTCCTCAGAAACCTCACATTGCCTTATTTAATAACGAAGTGTTCAGTAGGTATCTAGACAGCCAAAATCTATTTGGCAGCGATTAACGCACAGGAAGAACCTTAATGACTGATTCATTGGCCCTCAGATCCATTTTTTTAAAATAAAGTTGGTGGCCAATTTTCATTCTTTAGTCAGACTTACTTTTATGTGCATTTTAGTCGTTCCAGAACTTCGCAGTTCGCAAATCACTCCATAACTTGGCAAGCATTAGGATTCGGAAATTAAGAACGATTCCTTCAGCAATCATTTCCCATTTTCCTGCCAATTTTCGTTGTTGTGGCAGTCTAGTTGATATCTCGCTAAGTAAAGTTCAAATCGGGTATTTGCCTTAGAGACAGCAGTCTCGGCTTGCCCAATACAAAAGTTAAAAATGAGCACAGCCACGTGATTCTAACAGTGATTTGGCTTTAGACGGCCCAGAAAGAACAACTGACTAACCGTAATGTGAAAGAACTCACTCATTACGAAGTAGGTTCTCTTTTCTTACCATTTCTACACAACAAGTTACTTTCCAGTCATTGTGATTTTCGAATGAGCAATGACTGATGTCCTTGCCACCTATACCCGTTTCAAAGGTTATCAAATCCACTTATGGAAAGATGGCCTTTTTATGTGAATGATAGAATTAAAACGGTCACAACATTAGGGTTATAAACTGCACAGCTTTTATGCGATCTGGCATATTGTGATTCTTGTTTACTATCACTTCTACATCAAATGCTTTTTCTGTTGATTATTTACAAGTTTCAAAGTAGTCACTAAATGGACGTCTTATGGAAGCCCTCAGGTTCACATACCTCTGTCAATCAGTTAGATCTGCATTTATTGCTTCCGATGTGGCCTTAAGCCTCATTTTGCCATGAAAATCATTCCCTTTACACCTAGAATGACTTCGGCCAATCTTTGTTTCGTCGGATTCCGGTTGAGTTGCGTTGCCAGTTCTGAAGGTGATCGTAAAGGCCATCCATGCGCCTTTTTCCTGAAAGATATCACTTTCATATTAAGGAACGATTTAACGAAAAGGCATTAGCTGTGCACATAAAGTGAAGTCAGATTCAGACCGAAATTCACAAAGTAAGGTTGTATTTTCCGAATCTTTTTTTTTGCTTTATCGAGTAAGCAAAAGTAACTGCGATTTATTCGATGCCGTGGAGATTTAAACAAGTTAGGATTAAATGATTGCGTATGATGAAAATCATTGATGCCAGTAAGAAAATCCACTTTTATTTGAATCAATGTCTAGCTTCGATTTCTTTTCATCATAATGGACCTTCAACAGTTTAGCATCTGACGTAAGTAGAATGGCGTTTGAATTTACACGGAATATCGCATTTATGTTTTGGGATTCGATAAATGCGACTTGGGTTGCGATTCCCTAACTGCCACAGTACTACTCAGTTGACATTGTTTTATAATTAACGTTAATATAGGTGACCTTTCAAATAGGGTGAGCCAGCTCCATTTATCTCTTTCTTTAATTGCAAACGAGTTTTTAGTAGACGCTGGCCGAGTACAATTAACAGTAACTTTATAATCCCAGTCACAAATGTTATAAAGGTCAACCAAAATAAGTGGACTTGTCGAAAATGAATTGCCGAAAACCCATTCAACACATTGATGACTCAAATCGACTTCTGGAAGACTGAACGTTCCTCGTTGTTAAGGCCATTTTATAGCAAACACCATGTTTGATGAATACGCCTGGAACATAGACGAATGTGGGAGGGAGAACAATCATCCGACTCCTTTAGGGGTCAGAGAAAGGTAAGTTGTTTTTGACTGAATGACTGGGTTCAGGCTAAATGTAAACCATTTGTTTCAACGAATTGTCAAGGGTATTTATTGAAAAACCAAGACATTCTTCTTTACCATCAGGAGAGAAGACTCATTAGTTCCGAAGAAATGAGAAATGCAAGGCAGCATCACTGCGTCGTTAGTTCGAGAGTTTGAAATACTTTTGCTCGAAGCGTTGTTATAATTTAGAAGTCGTAAAGTTTGCCACCGTCAAATACGTTTTCAGGCTCATTTTCATCCATAAGGTCAATCTGCTACGACCTGTCAAGGGTAATAATATTTCCAACAGTCTCTTCTCGCTCCAACAAATTCAAGTTCTGCTTCCCGAAGTAGTCTGTTTAGATGCCACCTGCTTAAAGCAGATGGTTGGATCTACCTTTATGACCTCATTTAAAGGGTATCACTATAATTCTCCAGTTGATGGTACACGAAACCTTGAGGGATCTCTGAGAGTGTAAATTACCTTGGAGAACTGAATTTGGGAACCTGTTGATAAATTTGCACTGGCTAAATTAAATAAAACGAAATGGCTAGTTTATCCGACTATAATTCTTTATTGTGTTTTCATTGAATGACAGCGATGAATGTCTCAGGTTCGTTAACAGCTCGATAACTCATTAAGCGATTTGGATTGCGAGGGTAACTTCACAGTTTCAGTATAAATTGGAGAGGTCTCGGTTGCCATAGCAGTGTAGGGCAGGGATGCGACGCGAACGCGTGCCAACTGACCAATGGAGTGTGAAAACCAGAGGAAGCGTCTGTTACCCTCTCAGCACATTTCCACTTGGTTGGTCAACCAATCACTTAACGGTCAGTCTGCTTCAGCCAGCTGACCTGTTCGTTTATTTATTCGGAATACTAGTAAATGTTCCCCTACATGTTAGTTCTAGGCGCTTTGGCGCTAAACCACAATATCGCATGTCGAGATGGATTTGGGAAATACATCTAAAGAAGTCGAGTTAATTTATTTAAGTCAACATCCAAGCGACAAATCTTGTTCACTCATGATTAGTGAGAGCATCCATTCTCAACGGTCAAATAGCGCTATGCCGAAGTGAATAGACAGTTTCCGAGTTTTTTTGAATTCATGCAGTCATGAAGGCACAAGGACGCAGACGCCTACGAACAGATGATGGGCTCATTGTAAACAGGGGTAACAAGCAGTGTACTCTCCCAACGCTACACATGAGTGTGCGCATACGTCGGTGTCGTTAAAACTAATGAAAGGCGATTTCAGCCCAACTCATCCAGAACCTGAATCATTTCCTGTTCTTCCTACTTGCTGTCAAGCCAATCATTAAACAAAGCAATGTCCACAGTCAGAATATGCTAAAAAATACAATTCAGTCAAACTTGATAATGTTAACAAAAATAAACGAACAACTTGTTAACTATCTCCTAGATCAGGATGAATGAACACATAATAAAGTTGTGTGAAGATTAGTTCACAGACAGAGATGTAGCTCACGAGAGTCGACAACGTGGAATAGCTCTCTGAAATACCATAACCGAAAAGGCAACATTAGATTTCCACTCGATCGAGAGTTAAAGCTCGGATCGCTCCACCAGATCACAAGTCAAGCTGAAATATATACTGACCATTTCCATATTCATAACATGGTATATGCAAGAGCGAACAGCCGCGCTTTGGACCGATTTCCAGCGGGCAGTAAACAGGCCTGTTAAAATCGCTTTTCAGAAGCAATCGTGAGTAAAGTGTCGAATTCACTGCTTTCCTTATTATTTATGGCCACCCTCAAAAAAGAGAAGTTGTCATGAGGACATGGAAGAGTTCAGCCTTCTAGAGGCTTCACATGATGGTGAGCGCACACGCCTCTTGCATGCCATTATTGGAGCTGGATATAATGGATTTGAATGGCTCCTGTCAGGAAATCGCTGATACTCTGCTAACTCCGAGTTGAGAGAAACCGAGAGATTGCAAATCTGCAGTTGCAGGTTTGTAGCAGTTGGCAGACATGATGTCCTCATGACAAGCTCTCTTTTTTGAGGGTGGTCATAAGCAGGGATGAAGGCAGAAAGGATGATACTGTGCTGAAGATCGCTTTAGAAGAAAGGTTTTGACTTCGTTGACTTACTGCTGCAAAATAATGCAACAGCATGGCTGTTCACTTACGGCGATTTTATTATGATATTTCGAATGCACATAGTTTCTTATCAATTGCTTGTATCCCAACTTGATTGATGTGGCTGGTAATCCAGTTCCCCAACCATCGATAGATGACATACAATCCCAATCCTCGCCTTGATTTTATTATGATTAGTCGTTAATAGTTATTGTTGGCTATTCGGTACTGGATGCTTCTCACACGTTGGCGATTGCAGGATCGAATTTAGTCGAAAATGTAAAGTTCTTACCGTCAACTTAACCGCTAATGCGACTTTTGGACTAGCTTTGACATTGCAGTGATCGCTGCTATTATTTTTATCTGCTTGACTGAAACTGTCTAACACCGTGCATTCAATATCACTGATGCTAGAAGCTTTAGCATAGTTCCTGTGCAGCAGTATTTATCATTAAGTAGTATCCTTAGTCCTTCCCTTCATAAAATAAGGCAGAGTCAAAGGAGTGGCTATTTAGCTCGGTACGTGAGATTTGGTGAACCGTTTTTCACGAAAGTCATTCTCCATAAGGGGTGTACGTAGTAGGTTGAGGTGCTATATAAATATATTTTGTTGGTGATTGTGTAATAAATGGATTTTCTACTCAATGTCTGAAAGTGCCTTTGATTTTTCTCTTTGATCTCCTCTTCCTAGAAAGTTGACACTTCGTTATCTCAAATAAGTGATAGGAATTCCTAATGCATTTGAACTACAGCCTTGCCATTTTCACCAGCATTCGATCAAGCAAATGCACTGAACCGTCTAGTGAGTGCAAGACACATGGAAGTAAACAGAGGTTCAAATAACTTCATATCTTACATTCCCGCTCGACCTCCCTCGAAGGTCCTAGCTAAGTCCTAATAACCTCTATCTTGTTCTCTTTCGATGCGTAAAGACACACTGGAGGTAAGTTATAACTGACCAACAAACGCTTTGAAAACCGTTGTAAGAGAACGCCTAAATGAACTGCTTGTTAGTGAGCTAGAGCCGAAGAAGGCGAAATGGATGTCTGAGCTGCTGTTTGAGCCTATGGCAAGCATTAGAGATCAGGTCATGAAAGACTTGCGAAAACATGGCGGCTGCATAACCGATGCTGTAATATCTTCACAACCACCAAATTAAGGGCTTTAAAATCGTAGTTGATGAGATTAAGAGAAAAACAAGACTAATTTTTAATTTGAATATTTGAAGAAGGCTACGAAGCATGAAATACAAACCTTTCGTTCTCGAACCTCAGCCCAAATGATCCTGGCATGCAGCAACGCTAAAGTTACCTCGGCCTCCCTCGAGCATATGCAATTCGTTGTCGATCTCAGCGAATTTAAAGAGATTTTATGTAGTAATGAAACATCGGATAGCAAGTCTCTGGTCCTAGATTGCCAAAAACGTCACTTCGTTTCTTTCATGTCGTAGGAATTCATTTTTAATGCTTGTGAATTGACGCTACTTGGTGAGATGGACAGAATCGGAAGTGGAGGCATTCAAAGCAACCACATCGATATCGTCAATTCATATCAAAAGGAACTTGATATGAATGCAACAAAAGTAGAGTAAACTAGGACTTCTTGATCATCAACTGCCGATTCATACTACTGATTTCTTTCTTATCAAATATAACACCAATACCTCGTGAATGTTTCGCCATCTAGTCAAGGCTCTCACTACAAACTTCGGCGCTGGTTTAAGTTTCATGATATCTGGCAAAGCTCTGGGTATAATCGCATTACTTAACTAGTTCACTCAATTGAAACAAACTCTAACAGATTCCATCTGCGTAAGCTTCCTTGCAGTATCCACCTTCATTTTCGGATCGGATAATGATAAAATGGGTAGAATGTTGCAGTGGTAACAAATCCACCGGTAACAGAGGCTTTAATAACACATCCACCCACTGAAGTTTGAATTAAGCGTTGGTCTGGCAACCTCTAAAATGTGTATAATGGATAATGTCAGTGTACATGCCGAAGCTAAATACCAATTAAAAACATTATATTTTAGCTGTGTGAGTGGAACTCTGAAGGATCACTTTTTGCTGATCTTTATTTATTTGTTTGCAGACTTCGTGGGGCAGTCTGTTGAGGGCTCCACAATGTTGCATCAGTGTCTTCCATGCAAAATAAAGAGAGTGTCCAAGTATCGCTTGAAGAAATATTAGTAATTGTGCGGCTATATTACCCGCACCATGAGCTGACCCAACTTTAGATTATGGATCAAAGTCGATCAGCAGCGAATCCAGTTTTAAACTCCCTTTTTCGCCGCTGCTTCACGAGTCTGAGCCATGGAGTTTGAGTTCGGAGGACGTTCCCGACAATTTCTCCAGATTCCATTCACTTGCCCATGCTTGGGAAGTGGCGAGCACACATTTAAGTCAGTACAGATAAAATAAGTTGTCCCTTGGAAGGCAACCAGCAGGTTTTCAATAAGACTATTAGTGTTTAGCCTTAGCGAATTGTATGCACCAGCAGATGGGAGAGTTGCTAGAGGGCAACATGTGGACGTCGATTGAAGCAGAGCTGATGCGGTTAATCGAATGGGGTATAGTTCAAGTTTCGACATCACAATCTGACAGTTTCACAATGCTTCTTATCAAAGCGGATCAAAATGCACACTAGCTTCCGTTTATTATTAATCTCCATTCAATCTACTTTCAAAAAAATTGTTTCGAAATCGCAACTTTTCTCATGGGCGAAAACTCAGAGGAGGAACAAATGTGATTTAAGGCCTCAACATGTAAAGATCTATCTCTTACCACAATTCTGATTCGATCACCAAGTTTGCTTATTCGATTCCACACTGCATCTACATTTGCCCTCGATTTCCATAGCCTCAACCTTGATGCAATCAACATAACTTCTGTTGTACTGCCAATTATCCTTCTGATTCACATAAATACAGCGCCTCCTTAGATATTTATTAATTCATGGATAACAAGGAAGTTTCAAAATAATCTTTAATGTTTATTCTGCCATCTGCCAAGTAAATATGTTGCGCTCATTCTAAGCCTGCTATTAAACACCGCATATTATTAAAGTGTGATCCTCAGCCGACTTGATGACATGCTTATCACAGTTAAAAAGTAACAATCGGATGTAAATTTGTGAAAGGAAGCAATTGGAAACGCAAACATTGCATTGTCTAAACTCTAAAGTCAAGGATAATGTGTGAAATAT
Organism: Moniezia expansa; assembly: GCA_019097775.1. Classification (NCBI taxonomy): domain Eukaryota; kingdom Metazoa; phylum Platyhelminthes; class Cestoda; order Cyclophyllidea; family Anoplocephalidae; genus Moniezia; species Moniezia expansa. The sequence goes on along the minus strand of JADFDV010000062.1, from coordinate 979,215 downwards.
TTGAGGGTGTTGCATCTAATGATCATCTCATCAAAATAAAAAATGACAAGGGAAAATTAAAATATGCATGAATACTACAGAGCTTCTACGATATTTACTGAGAAAATCAAGTGGCGAAGCCAATTTGTCAAACGTATTCACAAGCGGAGTTGGATTGTGACCGCAACGCCAGTGGTACATGCATATAGTCTTATCTTATCGAGGTGTTTCAGTACTAACTGATGCTTGAGGGATAGACATACAACAAAACAGATGAACGTTAATGCTCACTTTTTATATAAACAACTTAGCTGAAGGAGTAAATACTTTGTTAATTGATGGATAGATTGTATTGCACAAGACTTAACTTTCAGACAAACATCTAATCGCGATTATTGCAATGAAATTACAAGTGCCCCAAGCAAGTGTAATCAGCATCTCATTTAGTTGTTGGGCCGTCGATATGCTTTGGAAATAAAACGTGAGCCGACGAGTACACAAGTGAATCGAAATTGCGCTATTCCTCGATCGGTTCGAGGTCGGATTCGATACCGCTGCCAGTATTGCATATTGAATTTACCTGTTCGAACTTAAGTCATCGATGTCGTTTTCGATAACCTGACGCTTGTCAATGCAGTCAAAATGATCCCCATGCTGCTTGATAGGTTGCCAGTCTTCCCAACAGAAGTAACAATGAACTAGATAGGTCTGTGTACTTCAGAAATTCATCTCGTGTCAAAAGGTCCTCCAAGATTAGGTAATCTTTTGCATGATCAAATTATACAATTAATAATCAGCTTTTTACATTGAAACTTACCGTCGATTGAAAATAACCGAATTCAAATAAATTTTTTCTTTTAAATTAGCAGCGTTTTAACCATTCTGTGTTGGCGAAGCTTAAATAAGTACGTCTCTATCAATACGTCTCCGTTCATTTCATTTTGCAAAGCGGTGTGGTTCTACTATTATAATTCTAAACGCAAATCGGTGCTCCATCTATCTTGAACCAAATTTACCTCCTGTTGGTTCTGGAAGAACTTGTCAGCCTTCGTTTTGGCTTGAGGAATAGACGCGTGCAAATATGACGTGCCCGCTTAATCCAATGCCTCTCCACGAGGTACTTCTCTCGAATAGCGTTGGAAGACCAGTTGTCAGCAGGGTGTGTTTGCTGTTTTACAGCAGTTCTTGTCTGGTCGCGTTTCTTTTGTTTTTTTTATTCACACCTATCTTCACACGTGATGGCACTCGGTAATGTTATTGTCCAATCACTTTCAAACTTTGATATTGCCATTTATTTGGAATCACCGATAATTTGCAAAAGTTAGATCCCGTAGAATTTCCATGCAGGAATCCTCTAAAACTATATAGGAGTTTCAACAACGAGGGGACACTAGAATGCATTTGAAATTAAGCAAATGGAAAGGGCACAATATTTGTTCACTTGGGTGTAGAAGAGTCATCTCTAGCCAGCTTTACTTGCACCTAAACTTACTTTGTATATTATTACTTAAAACCGATTTCTTTTGTTTTCGGAAAGTATTGGAAAGACGTGATGTTTTATGCATTCAGATGGATTTCAAAGCAAGAACGGCTTTTGATGCCCCGCGATCTCTGTAAAGTCACTACTTCAACGCAGTGCAACCGACTGAAATCGTGAGATAAGGCAACTACTACCTTTTAGTTCACATAGAATGTTTAGACACTGAGGACATCTAGAAATGTAGAAGGTCTTGGTGTCTTCGAAGGATGTTTTGAAACCCCTTTTGTTGTAATAAACACGTGATTTGAGCCCCGATCTACATTTTCGTGCTTATGAATTCCGATTGATACCTGAAGCCTTCGTTCTTCTCGGAGATATTCCTGCTATTTCAGCCTGATCAGACTATAAAGGGATATGGGTTGACTGAGAATTCCTAGCCAGAGAGGTGCAAAAACTTCGCCCGTTGAGATGGTCCTTAGAAAATTGCATTGCAGCAGACTTCGCAAACACCTTCTAAGATTGCCATGTTAGCAGAGGGCAGCGAATAATACGTTCATCATAACTTAAAGCCATGAATCGGCTTCTGCTGGCAGACATATTCTAGGAAAACGAAAGCTACAGGCATCAATCGTATTTATAAGCACGAAAATGTATATCGGGGCTCAAATCACGTGTTTATTACAACAAAAGGGGTTTCAAAAACATCCTTCGAAGACACCAAGACCTTCTACACTTCTCTAGATGTCCTCAGTGTCTAAACATTGAATGTGAACTAAGAGGTAGCAGTGGCCACATCTCACGATTTCAATCGGTTGCATTTCGTTAAAGCAGTGACTGCACAGAGGTCGCGGTGCATTACAAGCTGTTCTTGCATACATCGCAAATGTGTGAGCAACATCTAGTACCGAATAGCCAGCAGTAACTATTAACGACTAATCATAATAAAATCAAGGCGAGGATTGGGATTGTATGTCATCTATCGATGGTTGGGGAACTGGACCACCAGCCACATCAACCAGGTCGGGATTCAAGCAATTGATATGAAACTCTGTGCATTCGAAATATCATAATAAGACGGCGCAAGTGGAATCATCTGATGGTGAGGCCCCAAAGGAACCGTTGAAAATCCGAATGATTCATTGGTCGAAACAAATCTCCTATTCCTTAAATAAGCCTAAAATACTGTTGGCCTGTGGGAAACAAAATAAAGCCGAAGGTGAACTGGTCGATCCGTTAATCTGTTCTAAATAGGAAAACGCCTTTCACTCATAAGTAAAATGTTATTTCCACCATTAATTCGCAAAAGGACAGTTTCTGCATTGACTACCCCGCAGATGAATTAATTCTCATCATCACTTAACGGAAACAAAGTTGACAAAGGAATGCCTTTGGCCAAAAAAGTTAACTGAAGATCGTGAATAAGCTGTTGTGAAGTGGTAAAATCATAATAGGAAGGGATCAGCCAAAATTTTTACACAAATTCAAAGTTCAGTAATGAAGAGTTACTTGAGGTACAATTGGAGCGCACTGGATATTATTTATTTAACGGTTCTGATCGTGTGGCCAGCGAACTCAGCTTTCACTAACAGCCCTAATGCTATCTGCGACTTTACGATTCTTAACGCTCACTTCGCAGGTACTGAACTTGTATTCACAATCTGAACAATAAAGCAAGATTTCAACCTTGCCATAGATTCATAGATCAACGGAGCAGGAAAAAATATCTGGGGCTGGTTATAAACTCTTGGTTTTCAGCATCCTGCGCACGGGCGGAACTTATTTCAAGGACTTTTTTCGCCAATTCCAATCCAGAGTTTGAATGATTTCACAGAGCGCTGTCTGTGTCACCTTGTGAATCTAATAAACACTTATTTGGTCACTTTTCCTTCATTTAGCTTTGCGAACGTGTTTGACTTAATTGAACGTCATCTGAGATTTAAATTTCATAAAATTATATGCGTTTGCACTAGAGCCTACAAATGCTAACACATGCAATCAGGGCACTTTCAGTAGGATCTTTAACTCTGCTCAATTTTGTCGACCAATTTCTCTCGATGCGGAGTGAGCCTGCGTTCTTAATTGTTTCATTTCCGCAAGATTCCAAATCTCTTCGGTTGAACTTGCCTTCTAATTTTATGTATTGAGGAAAGGAAATTGAAGAACCTGCTAGCACTATTTTTAAACCACTTGCTAAAGGGGAAAATTTTATTTCCTGTGAGCACAAACACTGATCTGAATACTTGGCTTGATTTCAAATGAGGGCAAATCAGATTGGGCATGGATTCCACACGTCTAGTCATGTTAGATCAACCTGCTGGTGCTGTTAGTTACCGCTAGCGAATTCGCTCAAAATGATTTTGGCTGCTCTACCATTCGTAATATCATTCTTCAATGGCAATATAATGATCTTAAAGCGGTATCAAGTTGTGATCTTTTACTTTGCAAAGGTTCGACTTGATTTACTGCATTGCTGTTACTCTCAGAGTCAAGAGTAATTCACGAAGGACCCTTTGGCTGTTGAGATTGATACCCAGACAATTGATCAAGTTGCTTTCGTTTGTGGACGGAATAATAACTATAATGAAACCAATGACACAGGAACCCGTGGAATGTTGATCAATGAGAAAAGGGAGGAATGATGCATTGAAGGATTGCAAAGAATTTTTATGGATAGAAGTTGGAAATGTGGAAGATTCAGAAAGGTTCGTGATTCAAGACGAGACAGTGAAAGGGGACATCCACTGATGACAGCTGAGGAAGTTCCACTGATTAAACTCTTATCAGTTTCCATTTACACAAATAGATGTGGCCAAAATACGAGCTGTAAATGACAGCACGGGTTGAAAAAAAACGAATGCAGACTAAGCCATACTGCAAGTATGTGGCAGGCGGATTACATAATAAGCTAATTTTCTGCCCTATCTGCACTGCTAACATTTATCTTTACGCACTAAGAAAAGGAAATTCAATGATTTCCAGCCCATGCGATTCCGCCTAATCCTCTTTTGAAAGGAATTCTCGATTGCAAACAATCAGAAATTGAAATAATCCGACACCCCGCCTCTCGATGGTTACAAACTCCAACGAAAAAGATCAGTGGAAGATTTCACAGCTTACATTTACAGAAATGCCATTGAAGTCGATGTTTCAAGTGATCTCATTTGTCGCTACTGCACTGATGATTCAGCACGACACAGTTGAACATTTGAGCATCCTTTACATCTGTCATGCTTATTCTCATCCATTCGACCAGCACATACTCAATCAGTAACCAGTGCATTTGCTCTTTCGTTGTACTTGCTATCAGTTGATCTGAAAGTTGGCTGTTTCCAACTTTCGTTCCTTTACCTTTAGACTTCGAGTTAGATTTAGAACCTAACTAACAGATTGTAGCATTAATTGACATTATGAGCTACACCGACTAGATTTTAAAATGAATGAAGGCTCAACACCACGTCTGTTCATCAGAAAGTAAAGTGGCTCCTCCACTTAGTGCAATGCCATGATTATTTTCGATATTGGAGAAATCTCCCACAGCGTGTTATGTAGGCCTTTTGAAAAGCTTTCGATGAAACTGAATTTTTAGTGTCACTGGCTTGTAGAGCCGCTCAAGTATTCACCATCGACCGAACTTACGCTTCTTGAAGATCGCGGTTACTAAAAGAAGCGATAGGTCTGCATCCTTGTAGTCGCACAATAGATCGAAGGAGCATTTGGGATTACTAGCAATTTCTTGCAACGAGCTATGACAGCACAGTAATCTGTAAGACTTGAGCGAAGTGAGCTTGTTGGGAACCCTTTACTTGAACGATGTCATTGATTAGAACGCAGATGTTAAGGCATTTGCATTTCATTTATTCCTTCTTCTTGGTGCGCATCCTTAATGGAGGTTTTAACAAAAAGCTATTCAAAACACTAGGCTCAGGGATTAGCAGGCGCAGTTAGTCATAGTCTTTTCTGACCGGGTTCATTTCAACATCGTAAGATGTTTGATATTCTCCAAACTTATTGCATTGTTTGAAAGTTAAATGTCTACCTTCTTCTTTAGGAGTGAAGAAAGTGGTCTAACTTTCATTTACTTGTGCATTTGTGGAGGTAAGATCAGCCTCTCAAGTGAAGAGTAGACGGCGAGTAATGAAAGCTCTTTAAAGACCGGCAATCTACAGCAATTCTTCGCTACTATCTGTAAGAGACGTCATATTTCACTTAGCCTGACACCATGGCTTTCTAATCGGTAACACGTGAATTATTTCCAAAGTCGAGACACATGCGAGAAGTGATTTGCACAAACAGACAACCTTCAGTTTTAGTTTGAGAGTTTGCATTGGAGACTAGGAGGCTTGTGGTCGACTAATGACTGCTTCAGGATTTTCAATGGTTTTTTTCTCGACCACGACGATTTCAAGTGCGCCAAGGTGAATATGATCCGCGTGAGATCCACATCTTAAAGAGCGGAGTAAACCTTTAGAGTGAAAGCAGGTGGAAGGTGACTATCTGAATTCATAAAGTTACAAATCATTGGTCGGGAGTGAAAATCCATATTGCTATGTCATTTTCCAGGCGGAAGTCAGCACTTTGTTCAAAACCGTCTTTCAGAAGCAATCCTTATTTTAGCATCTCCTTTTCCGCTTTTATTATCAATTATGGCCAACCTGGAGTAATGATAACGGGCTATGAGGACATCATTTCTACCAACTGCCACAAACAAATGACAGCAGGGTTGCAGTCTTAACATCTCATAAATTGAATTAAATAAACTCAAAACAACTTAATCAGGTCAGAGTACAAGCAGTTGATACTCTTGAACATGTAGGGGGGTTGGCTCCTCTTCTTAGTGCGAGACTCCTTGATCAGAGCTATTCCAAAAAAATTATAAGAGGCGTGTAAGCTTCCCATGAAAAGCATCTGGAAGATCGAACACTTCCACTAGCAATATAACAGTTTTAAAGTCTAAGCTTTCTACGGGGTGTCCTTCACAAAGGGTATTAAGAACAACGTCAGGAATCTCTTAACCCAGAGAGTTTTCATTGCCAGTGAACATGAAGAGAATATACAATAACTTCATGAATGGCGGTTGACACAGTTAAGGAAAAAAGCAGAAAAGACGATATCATGCTGATAGTTGTGTCCGAAAGGAGGTTGACTGCCTACTGGAAAATGGTCCCAGATACGGCTGTTCGCTCATAACCATCGTTCTGTTATTTTTTACGAAATGCTCTCGACGTAGAACTGTCTAGGAGGAACCGGAGACCAAATGAAAAATTTACTTTTACCCCATTTTACTGAATATAATCGCCATTGCCCCAAAGAAACTGCCTCATTTAAAGTGACATTTTGACAAATTAATGAAAATTTTCACTTTCGGCAGAAATATATGGCACTCACACAAGAAGTGCCAAGTTGACAGGTGTTGTTCACTAAATTTCATTTGACAGCAACTTTGAACAATCAGTAGAATCCTTTAATAAGATGTGTGATTATTATACAGTTTTCAGCACAGAATAATGGGGGTAAATGGTCTGTGGTAATTAACCCTGATTAATCTGATATAGAAGGACAGAGTAGGGTGAATTCATCTTCGAAGTGCTACAAAGCTCAGCCACCACTTTTTCTTAGAAGATACTCTTTCAGCAGCATTCAAGCGGACTCGTGAATCTTGCAGATTCACAATAACATGTTAGAGAGCGAAACTCAACTTGGGGATTCATCGTAGTCACTGCAATGATTTATAGCCAAAACATCCTTGGCCTATGAGAATTCATTTGCTTATAGAAGAATATACTCATGACAAGTGTGTGACCAAACTATTAGGATTTTCGGCATATAGGTGTACATTAATATTACATCAGATAGGCCCAAGCTGATGTAGAACTCTTAAATGATGACGAAACAGCACCTCAATTTTAAGAACTAGCCCAGGTCATCCAATGTATCTGATGATGTGGAAGCAGTGTGTTTTGATCAGATCTGAACTGAGCCATGCTTTTACTACATTAGAAGATTGGGCATGTCGGTATTTTATGTTAAATGACTGCAATCCATGCTTAATTATAAAGGTCTCCTTGAATTGGTGTTTATTTGACTCGGCTCAATGTATATGTATATGCAATTATAAAGAGACAAATACCGATGTAATTAAGAGAGTGTTTGTCACAACCGAGTATGCTAAATGAAAATACATATTGCTTGGGAAATGAGCAAGCTCATGTATTTCTGTAGAGCTGCAGGTTAAAGTTGAACGTAGAGGGAACAGCATTACTTTTTTGAAGTATTTTAACTCGTATTTCAAATGAATCAAGTTTAACATGGTTCACTTTTTTGCTTTGCCTAGAACATTTGAATTGAACTTACTTAGTCGATAATGTAAGAGTAAATAAAAAAATGCAAGAACACTCTAACTAAAATCAAAATTTCAGCTGAAAATTTATCACGATCTTTAATGAAAGTGTACGTAAGATGTAAAAATCTACCTTCACTTTACACCATCGGGGTTAGAGAAGACCATGACTGAAGGACCCGCTTGGATCAGGATCTGCCATAAATTCTGAAACTGGATTAACTGATAGGGTTCGATTCACCGTATTTTATTAAAATCAACAAATGAATTTCCTATAAGGGACTGCAAAACAATGCCAGAGACGTCCAGACTGGTTGTTTATACTAATTAGTGACAATGAATGCATAAAGCCCGAGCATCAGCGTTTTTATAACCGCCGTTGCTCTATTCGCCAAGAGGTGAGGATGCGGGTTGCGATCGTAAGTGCGCCTGTTAGGGCTAGTTTATATCTTTTGCTGTGGATACAGTTGAGATTAAGGTTAATGCGTTTTATCATGATTGCAGGTAACAGGCTCTAATAAGGGTGTTGGAAATGGAGTTGTTGAACTATTGGCCAAACACCTGGATCCCTCCGAATGGCACGTTTATCTGACTGCTAGAAATGTAAGTTTGGGAAAGGAGGCTGTGAAAAAATTCGAGGAACAAGGACTTTCTGTGAAGTTCCACCAGCTGGATATCACAGACCCCAAAAGTCGACAAGCACTGGTAGATTTCACTAAACAGAACTACCCCGATGGTCTAGACATTCTGGTTAACAATGCGGGAATCGCTTATAAGGTATTCTCTGTTGATTAGTGAAACTGTCCACTAGCACGATTCTACGGCTCCATTCGGCGAACAGGCGAGAGTAACTTTAAACACGAATTACACTGCCACTGTGCAAATGTGCCTTGATTTCCTCCCGATCATGGCGAAAAACTCGAAGTAAGGCTACCAAATCCTTTATACATTTTGGTAGAGTTGTCAATGTGGCCAGTATGGTCGCTCGTATGTCATTCGATGCGATGTCTGAGGAAATGGCTCGAAAAATCATGCAAGTTTCGACTCTAAAGGAACTCGATGAAATAATGGCTGACTTTGTTAAGTGAGTGTGTCACGCGAATGTGAATTAATAGACAGTAGGCTTGCACTTTGATGTTTCCCAGTTTTCACTCCCTTGTTCTTATCTATTTAGGCACGCCGAAATCGGTGATCATGAGAAGGCAGGTTTTTCAAATACCGCATATGGAATGTCTAAAGTTGGTTTGTGGAAAGCAACCGAGATTTTGGCTGACCAGTACAAATCGGATCCTCGTCACATTCTCATCAATTCAGTACGTCCTCTTCTAATAGCTCATATTCAATCCAAACATGATGTAAATGTATTTTCTTTTGCCGTGAAAGTGCTGTCCTGGCTACGTCAATACTGATATGACTAGCCACAAAGGCGTGAAGACCATTCTGGAGGGTAAAATATTTTTACAATATAAAGCTTTGCTGAATTATTCATTTTGGTATTCTATGCATTTTTGTTTTTTTAAGGCGCTGATACGCCCTTCTATCTGGCGACTTTGCCGGATGATGCCAAGGAGCCCCATGGCGAATTTGTTCACGAGCGCGAGATTGTTAAAGTCGACGCTAGATTCAAATGATTTGGTCATTTTGAACCGATTTGCGTAACGCTTACTTCAATAGTGAATCTGGCTTATTTCTCATATGTGTTCTTATTAACTGAATAAGACCAACTGACAGGGTTGAGTGATTTGCATCCCTTGTTTAAGGAACTCAGTATTTATTGGTCAGTAATCTAACGTTTGACTACTGTATCTGTAGCGCACTGAGAGCTTTATGTGCTGCTGACCTTTTGTTCGTTTAGCAGTGATCGGTATGAGAAACCTTACTGCTGTCTTCATCCGCGGGTAACTACAATGATACATCTCATGTATACCACAGAAAGCTTTGGTCTCTGAAGGGGAGCTGAGCGCAAATCGTTATCAGTTTAGATACAACTGCTGCTGTCTATGCAGCTGATACGAGTAGGTCCAGGCTAAGTTTTGATGAGGAAGTCCATGCTAAGATTTTCAGTTCCATAAGTTTAGCTCTAAGTTGATGGCAATGCCTGATTGCCGTTTTTTCATTAGATTATCATCATTCGGACACAACCGATCCCGCTTTTTCTGTTAAGCCTGTTAACTGAGTACTCAAATATCAAACATCTCTGAAATTATTTTGGAAGCAGCTTTAGCATTCGATTTCAAATAATAATCATTAACATCCCGCGCTTAATTTTCGTACCAGCACTTCTGATTTAAGTAGATAAAAACTCAGTAAAAAATGTGTCGCCTTCAATGATTTTTACAATTGGAAATTCTCCACTTCTTAGATTGTGACTTAAAATTTCTATTTCTTTGATTGTATTTAAGCATGGTGCGATTTGTTGCTGATTAAAATGGGTAAGCAATGCTTTACAAAATTGTTACTGAGTACTTTCATATCGTCCTTACCGAACACAAATATCGACATAGAACGATGGTAGAGAACTTAGCAGCCGCAATCAAAGTTGCCAGTAGAAAATGTGATAGCTCAAGCAATCCTGTCTTTTGATTGAATTGGAGACACGCTGGAATGAGATATTTTCATTTCCTGAAATTCGTTTCGTTCGGATTGTAGCTGAATTAAAGCTTCTTTTGGGCAAAAACATCCAAATGAATATTAACATGCTGTAAAGCTCTATAGGACTGACAGTTTCCCTCCATGGAAGCCTTTTTGGGTGAATAAGGAGAATTGACTGGCACATCGGCATAGGAATAGAAGGTTTGATTCTGTTTGAAATTCTACATAATTTAGTGTTTGATGCACCTATGACACCGTTCGGTGTCCAATTTAAATTTACAATCTGTGTGAATTATGTTGCGCGAAATAGACGTGCAAGCCATTTTCATCGTAAAGAAGAGGGTCTAATGGTGCGAATCAAAATGAATCAAAGACCACTATACTCTGGTACGACTGGGCAAAATAAGAGAGAAATCGCTCATCATTATTCGGGATTAAGCTGTGAGATCATTTTTTGAGTGGATCCATCGAAACGGAAATTTCGCAATATCAACTTTTAGATACGCAGAAAGTGATGGTCGAGTGACGGCCGAATTCACGAAATCACAGCATAAAATGCAGAAGTTTGACGCCCTGAATGTACTCAACACTGAAGCCGTTACCCCATTCGCGTCAGTTCAATGTCCCAGACTGAAAAAGAGTCAGATCATTGTTTGAATTCGAGATCAAGCCACAATTTGTTGTGCTTTGGTGTGTTGCATGTTTCTTTGATTGGCACTGGTAGAATATCAGTTTTTGACGATAAGTCATGGAGTGAACTCGTAAAACCTACTTCGTCATTTGGATCCGGTTTACTTTGTGCTTGTAAACTAATAAGATTTGTTTATAGCTTTGGATGCAACACGCCCTCCCAATATGCTACTTTGGTTAGTCTGACAGTCGCTGCGAAATTGTTCACGTTGATGTCAGATTTGGATGATGGTCGAGTTGACTGCCACACCGCCACTAGGCGATTGCAGAATAAGCGCATCGGGAGGTTTGTGTTGGTGAGACTACAGCATTATTCCAGTCAATTGAAATATTTAAAAGCGTTAACTAAGTAGGAATACGGTGGAGGACGGTGAGGCGTGAAGGAGTAATCTGTTACTGCCAGCAATCTTAGTACTGGCTAGCTAAAACATGTATGGGGCTGTAAGACGGTAAAACAGAATTGACTTACAAGAGCGAATCAATCATCAATGTGGTCGAGTAGCATTTCATCCTCATCAAGTTAATTCTAAGACTGCAGATTTCTCCGTGATATTCAGGGTTGTTGAATGGGGTCTTCCATAACTTTATCCATCTCGGAATTGTGAGCCTGCCGCGGTGTACATCGTCGTTTGGAACGAGATATGCAGATTTGGAATTCGATATTTAACCAGTCAAGTCGTGCGGCTCACGATTTGGTTAGAAAGGGTTCCCACTACGAATACTCTAAGCCATTAAATTTCAATTCACCTTTGCAATAAAAGATTTGGCAGCTCTTATTTTAATTGATATGGTTAAAAGACATCTTACTTGATGCGATGCACATTTCAAGCGGTAATGCTGCCTGATCTGTTAAGATCAGATATTTTCGTTCGGCACTCGCTAAATGCTGCATTCCTTCAGTGATGGAGGGACATTTACGCCAACAGAATGAAAATGAAGAGTCTCAATGCAAAGTCGCTTGAAAAACGACACTCTACCAGCAAAGACTAGCACTAAAATAGCACCATGATTAAATCAGAATGAATCATTTAGGCAACTCTTAAAAGTTGAAGTGAGTGACAACGTTTTTACGAGATCTTCAGTTCCGGACTGAACGAACATCTGTTCATGTAGGCATGTAGGGCCTAAAGACGTTGCTGTGTGGGAGCGGCATAGTTGTACACAAGCTAGAACAGGGCCTCTGGTTAGGATGTGAGTAGAAAAATAGAGTTCGGAGAAACCCGTATAGAAAAGTAAGATAGCGAAACTGGAGGTGCGTAGTGGAATGTTAAGGAAAATATCATAAAGTAAAAGAGAATCGCAGGTTCGTAAGAATTGTCATGCCTTCCACCTCCACATGAATAATTTACACCTTATTTAAAGCAAATAAGTAACAATTATCATGTAGGTTGCATTAACACAATTCTGCAAGAATATGCTTTGTGAACGCTAATTGGAACGTGGTGAGAACTTCTGGTTCGACAGAGAATATCAATCTTCTTTCAAAACGAAGTCATCCATTAATGTTGTCTTAAGTTGCCTCATGTAAGATGATGTCTTCGTTAACTGTGCTGACATCAGGAATTATCCATCTGTAAGAAAGTGTTAGGCAGAACCCGTAGCTAAAAAGATACTCATGAAACGTGCATCATGTAATGTGATAGCGTTCAAGCGAAACCAATGAATTATATTGTTCAACGCAGCGTTACAGTTGATACAATTAGAAAAAATGTGCTGCTCCAAACTATTATACGTCATAAGAATTAAGGCTTTATACTGAATTCACACGTCAGTAGTGTGGTGAATTGATGCTGGAAGGTCTGCAAAAGCAGATATGAATCAATTTTGGCAGCACTACGGTTACGTCTCCACATAGGATTTCGTTAGACCTCCTAGTGGACAGAGTCCAGAGCGGCCAACTTTTGACTGCCACTAGCTGCTCTGGATCACGTTTCTCAAGGCTCTAGCTACTCACTTTCTAGCTTATGGGTGGTGGGACCGAGTTGCCATTTTCTCAGACCTCAACGTCATGCACGTTGATGTTTCTCGGCTGCTCCATACTGCATCTCTAATACTTTCTCCCCCTCTGCCTAAATAGATACTGGATATACGCACAGACATGAGCATTTAAGTGGACATGAATTTTACTGCACTAATAGTTCTTTTGGAGCATTCATTAGATTTTGAGCACTCTCATTCGTTTCGCCTCACTCGGTTAATCAACGCATCTCTAAAACATCAGGGCATTAACTTCATTCATAATTACGCTGTGTGATATTTCTCAGTGACGCGAATTCAGGGGAGCGGATCGGTAAAAATTATGTTGACGTGCGATTCACTGGTCGCCTCTAAGATTGCTCTGGCTAATTTCAACTGACTTTGCCTATCCACCTGCAAAAAGAGTCTTCCTCTATCATGAGACACTATGAGTCTACTCATCTCAGGTGCTGCATTATTGCGAACAACCGTATTTCATAAAGTAAAGTATAGTGAAAATGCTGGGTTCAAAATCTTGACTGAATAAATCAAGAGTGCCGTTTCGTTCCTAATTCACAGCAAATAGCTAATTTCTGGCTCACGTCGCTGCTTTTACAAGAAGTAAGGCCCATGCTGCCACATCGAGGACTGACGTCGACATCATCAGCATCAACATCGACAATATCAAGCTCACTATTTGCCCTACTCTGGAATATGTCAGAAGTACGGGTGCCTTCTGTGTCGGACTCTCGAGCCTAATACCATGAAAATGGCAGGTCTGCAAATGCGTTTCTCAACTCTAGTTGACACCCTTGAGATAAATTGCATCCCACAATATCCACATATACTGCCGCAGCAGTTTTGGGGTATTAATTGGGGCTTGGGGTTTGAATACTCATTTCGCCTTCAGTCCATATTCACAAGGTAGCAAGGCAGACAACATGGTGTAAAATAGCAAGAGGATTCATGGAGAAGATTGAAATAAGGCTCATATGCAGTGCGAAGCAGGTTTGTACGAGAGTTTGATGATGCCCACTTACAATCGCACTTAAAAAAGGCGACTGGATAAATCTGTCTCCAAGTCCAGCAAATCATTCCCCAAGCGATCGTTCAGTTCCCCTTTCGAGTAAACACAAAATGACGGCAATGCTGTTTTCGCACTCTTCTACTCACGTGCTACTCCCATCTTCATTAAAACGCAAGATCAGCAATTAGAAGTAAAGAAACCGACTGAGCGGCGTGTTCCATAACATACGAAATACGTTGGCTCTCTGGCGGCATCTAGAGCAATCGTAATCGAGAAACTGATTCGCATTGTGGTCTGCTTCACCAGGACTTCATTCTTCTGCTCCCCTTGTAAGCTCTGCCTACGAGGAAGTCTCTATGACTCAAGCATCTATACACTAGAGGATTTTTACTGCTCCACGGTTGGTAAGCTATAAATTTTATCTAAAAGTGCACCTCTTCCAATTTATAGGTGGCTGTATTGATAATGGATCCGGTTTACTTCGTGCTTGTAAACCATTCAGATTTGTTTATAGCTTCAGATGCAACACACCCTCCCAGTCTGCCAATTATGTTAGTCTGCCACTCACTGCAAGATCGTTCAAGTTGAAGCCAGATATGAGTGACTGCCATGCGGGTGAAATCTTGCTTTGTGTTTCGAGGTACCTTTAGTTTAATGGAGTTTTGCATAGCACACTTCTCAAAAAGCTTGGAGGACTTGAGCCAAATAACTAACTTACTACCTTATCAGTGGTCTCTCGGTCACAGGAGTCACTTATTGCGACACAATACAGCTCTTCTCTCTCATGCGATCTTTTCGGTCCATTGAAATGGCTACTACTAGACCCCTTCATTTCGACAGACAACCCCTCGGAACTTACGGCACAAATGTTGCTAACTCATCCAACTGAATTTTCAGATAAACCGTGGCTGTCTCCAGAGGCATTGCGTGACGAAGTGGCAAGGCGTGGCACTGTGTCGGGGGAGGTCAACAAGAGGAAGAAACATCAGCACACTGTTAAATATTATTTACAAAAAGGTCAGTGCAGTTGAGCACGCACTTAAGCTGCTCGATGAATACTCCAACCGACTGGAAAAACAGGTTGATCTCCGTAAAGGCAAAGTGGAGTAAGGAAAGGGAGGAGAACAACAGCTCGCCTATTGCATGCTGGCTTTGTAAGCATGCCGCTTCCATGTAGAAGGGTCGTCTTATCCAACATCGAGTTACTGAACGTAATGTACTTCCACAGGCTTGCCACTGAAGCTCTGAAAGATGGCCAAACTAGGGTAAATCACTTGGTGTCAATCCACCTTGCTAACGCGGTCAGACTCACCACTGTTTCCGCAGGTGATTAACTTCCTCGGCGATCAACGCACTGTCTTTAACAAGAGCGCTGTCATATGCGATCTTTAAAACGTGCGGATATTCGGTGGTTTCTGGGCTACTAATTCACATCGCACGCCATCACACTGGCCAACTGGCTATGACAGCACCGCATTTGCTCAGTATCAGTGGTATCCTCACAATTATACACCTAGCTCATGTGCCTGTTTGAGTGCGAATCAGTCTTCACTGCGGACAGCCCCTTTCCTTATTAGTGCCTCCATTTCGAAGTGGGCTTTACAAATTGGCTCCTACTAGCATTGCTTGTATTTGCGATTTCATTCAAAAATATCCTGCTTCAATTAGAACTCAAGCGTAACTTTCTTCAGATTCCAATGTTGCCGACGAAATTGTGCTCACAGTGTCGCACTTCCGACTCATTAAACTACTACTCAGGCTCGGAAGTTGGAGTCTTTTCTGTCAGTTGGTTTCTCAATTAAAACCTAGCAACTGCATTCAAAGAACGATTCATTGCTCTTTGTACGTTTGTCTCCTCACCTCGAGTTATGCCCTAATGCTTTGGAAGATTTAAGTGCGTGTGGTGCACTGATTAAGGATTTTGTTCGCTCAAACTTGCACTCAGGGCATCCTTCTGCTCCGAGCAAAAAATATTTGGACACTTGCTTCGTCTTCTCTAACCAGTATGAACAGGCTCACTGCAATCCAAATAAATTATATTAACGCAAACTAGTGCTACTCGCCACTTCACTAGTGAGGCCAACAATTTAAATGTGTCCATGTGTATATGAACTTAGTTTTATTGACCTCAAGCCGTATTAATTGAGTGAATAATTGATGTCGCGTGAAGATCGTTATTGTAGACGGTAGTTGGGGATCAAAGAAGGACTTCGCTACTGTGGACTCCACCAAGGTACAAATAAGGACTGGCTGGTGTTTTGTCGGCTTCCTCTCATGCAGTCCCAATGTTACTCAGTGGCAACTAAGAGGTAAACCACGCCTAATCTGTGTTCCGACACTAAAATCATTTAAAATTTAAGAGACACTTTACACAAGCGTTCTTTTTAAGTAGCACAAGCTGCCATAGGATGCTCGCCTCTGTTAAACTAATTTCACCTAGTCCAGGTAATTTCCAAAGCCAAGTAGGGGTAGGAAGGCACTTCAGTCATTCAATGGATTCCAAGCCCACTGTTATTGAGATGACTGGCTTGTTGCTTTTTCATTTTAGAAACTGATAAAGCTATTTATTAACTGAAGCCTGAAGTTCTGAATAAGCCAATTAACAGTCGACCTTGAATTGTTGTATAATGAAGCGGAGGCTCGCTGTGTGTGGAGCCTACCGTGAACACTGTGTTTTAGTTTTAGGATGCATGTATTATTAATGAATGCACTGGTGGGCCTAATCTGGGGTGTGACAAACGTATTAATGAAGTATGGAAAACCGTTAATGGTATTTAGGCGCATTCTAAAAGTTTATTTATAGACACCTGTTTACTTACTATTCAATTGGATGGGATCCCTTCTGTTCCTCTTTAACCTGAAGAACGCAAGTAGGTTCTATTCAGTGTGTTATTTCTTAAGGTCTTTCTGGTCAGGTACCCTTAAGTAATTCCTTGGCCCTAATTGTCGCAGCCCTGTCAGCCCACGTGTTCTACAATGAAAGTCTCAATTTGAAAGGTGGTTTACTAATATCTAGTAATTTCATGATTCTAGCACAAAACTAATTATTTGCGATTTTTTCACCAAATTTGATTTTAATTCAATGTGTTCTTTGTTGGGAACTGGTGGATCTTCTCAGATGACTGAATATTAGGGTGATGATTTAATCGAGGAGTTTAATAAGTGTGCCTCCCTTTTCTGCCAGAGATGATTGGTAATCGAATTCCATTTTTTCGGATGAGTGCGTGAATGACGCTCGTTTAGGTTTGACCCGAGTCAGTCCAGGATTCTGTAGATCTTCAAGTGGTGTACGAAGAAGCTGTTTACCTAGTCCCCTATGATAGTTCTTTTTGTGTCTGTCAGTTTTCTGGTTCTGATGAAAGTCGTTCTGTATTTTGAGCCTTGTCATTATTACACTCTTCCTGTATTGGTCTGCCATTTTCAGCCGATGCAAACCACCTCTTGGACTTGCGAGCATACTTAGCTGTCCTTTAAGGGTTCTGCGTCGATTCAGGCCTGCCTGTTCTCCCATTTAGTATGAGGACAAGGGACGGCGATGTGCTCAGAAATGTGATTAGTTCTGTCTTCATTTGCCATGAGGTTGTTTTCCCGTTTTAGGAAGACTTTCCTGTATCAGGAGAGGTGTAACGTCCCAGTCACCGTTCTCTCCTAGCGACATTTTTAAGGTCTTGTTTTGGGCTATAATAAGAAGCTTGGAGCCTACTTGGTGAAGAAATGTGTTAAAAATAGTGTTAGAGGGTACACGCTCTGTAGAGCTAGAGAATTGTTACTATGGGATTGGCCGGACCCTTCCACTGATAGGTGGCATGTGGGCTCATTTCCTACCTTAAGCTAAAGTGTCCGGTATCATTTATTGTAGGTTAGTAGTTACTGGTATTCTTTGCTGACTACTGGTCCGGGGTTGGCGTTTGTACTATGAAGTTCTATTGACTCTGACTATCGCCTTCATCCTTCTGGCCTTTCCGTTAATCTTCTTGTGTTTGACGTTTCAGCTTGCCTCGGCATCGCGATGATTTCCGTCGGTATTCTCATCTGCCAAATGGAATCTATTGGAAAGTATTGAAAGTGCCCTGACCAGATTTTTAACTGCTTTTGAACGTGCTACTTCTCTTTGTTGATGTCATTTGCACCTTCCGAAAGCGAGAATCGTCAGTATTTTTCGTAAGGAACATCTTAATGAAGGCGGCCTCTGTTCATCACCCACAATTATTTTCATTATGAGATTGAACTCGTCATTTCTGTCTTTCCTTGTTTTGCTCCCTCTCAGCAGTTCTCTACAGTGTACTGTATAATAATTTTTACTTGAATGTTTACAGTAGCGTGTATGAACATAAATGTAAAACCTCAGTGATTGCACTGACTGGAAGGGTCCAGTGTTGACAGTACAAGTAGTAATGCTAGTGAGATTGCAGTCCTCATTGCCGTGGAGGTAGATAACATCGTATATACCAGACCACATTCGATCCTCGCTTTTTATATCGTATGGTTATGTGACATTCGACATTGCGTTGCCATTCTCAACAAGAGCTTTGGCGTAACTTGTTTACCAGTGAGAAATGACTTTGAGCCCTCCCTCTGTCAGGTGAAAGGGAACCAGAGGTAGTAGATGTTCAGTTCAGCGCAGTAGGTCCTAGAGGGCGGTGTCACATAATTTAATCTTTATCAAGTGCCTTGTTTTTACGTCGAGGCGTAATCGTAGCGTATTTTTCGCTAGTGCCAACGCGACGGAAGGACCCTTCGTTCAGTATTCGCGGTTTTCGACTTTTAGATCATTAAAAAGCCTGATCATGCATGCAGTTGGCTCTAATTGATGGTAGAGATCTCGGACGCATCTAAGCTACAGCTGTGTGACTCGTATAGACAGCAGATTCAGCACGTTTTCCGGATGATGCCGTGGACATAATCTGCATAGAAGTAAGTACAGATCTGAACGACGTCGTGGCTTCTAGTCTTGCGAGTCGTCTGCAAGGGCTCTTATCACCGCTCTATTTCAGGAGAAGATGCTAGTCACACGTTCTGATTTTTGCAACTAGCGCGTTGATGACCTATTTTGAGCCTCCATTCACTCCTGCAACTTGGAATCAAAGTATTGGAGAATGCAGGATTGTTAGTGCCCTGTACGCGAGTGTCTCAGAGCGTGTCTGTGTGATTGATACGCGGCGAAAATCGGTGCATTGAAGTAACGAACAAAGTGTTGCTTAGTCGTGCAGCTGATCTGGAGATTGGGTATTAATGTCTAGATTGAACCGAAGCAATGATTTCGTATGAAAATTACGTAAAAGGGCATTGTATGTGAACTGTGTCATAAGCTTGCAACAACGGACTTCACCACCGCCTTTATCGCTGCGGTACGGTGTGGCAATTCTCACGAGTACGCTGGTGATTCGACGCTCAATGGCATGAAAGCCACTAACATCGTACTTTGCTAGAGGGACGAAGTGACCTGTGGAAGCGTGTCTACTTGAGCTGCGGGATGGATTGAGGGCTGTTGCAAAAGATCGGCTGCTTGAGGTTGGTCCAATCGTATTTGTAAAAAGTGGTGAGTGTTACGTTTCTGTTAGTAATTATTTGGCTTCTTGAGCAATTGATGGAGCCGTTGAAAGGGGAAAGGAGTGCTGGAAAGAGTCAATCGCTATAATTCAGACTCGGCACCCTCTGCATACCTGAACCATTACCTAGTCGGTCATCGGGTTCTCTTCGGTTTCTGCTGAATGCTCATTGCCGCCAGGTTCGGGGTTTCATTGCCCCTCTAACTGCGGTCTCTCTGCCTCACCCTCGGGTGCAATTTAAGCGTTGAGAACAACCTGACCAAACACTGGATTGGTCGATTTACAGAAAGTGGCTAGCCTCTGTTCGTTTAGAAAGCTGGCAGTACCACCATATAGCCACCAGAAGTCGGGTTCAGTTTCTATGCCGTTAACACCAATGAATGATGGCAAATACTATGCGCATGTGTCTACTTAACTGTCTTTCAAACAAATATTCAAACATATGGTGTATTCCAATGATTATTTTGACCCGCTTACTGCCGAGTTAACTGTGGGAATCATCCGTGCAGCCATTGGACGTTCGTCGGCAGCATTGCGTTTTATTTATTAATTTCTTTACTCCTCACCTATTTGGGCTAGTCTTAAAGACTTATTAAGGGTACAACAGAAGTACAAGTAGCTTTTACAAATAATAGCACACAACAGTTAACACAGAAAACAGTAAAAGCTTTTATTGACGTCTTCGGTTCTCTACTAGCGTCTCTGGCATAGTTTTTCCGTACAGGTAGTAGTTACATTTCGGTTCCACTTCGTTTCCACATCCTAGTGACACCTCGTCTGTCCTCTTCCAGAAGCTTTTTTCGAATTTCTGGAGGAGATTCCATTCGTTGCTACATGCACGCACTTTACACAGACCAATTTGATACCGTGGATACGGGTATTTGAATCGCACCTTGTTCACCAGACTGTACGAGGCTGTACTTCAGCTGACATAGTCTAAACTCAAACGGCTGGTGAGTGACTAGTCCTATCGGACCACCCTTCTCATTAGCCCCCAGAGTTGTCCCTGTGGTTACCGGTGGTCACCACGAGAATGTTGAGAGTAAGATCGACTACCAGCATTGAGTTTTATTTATTTACTTGTTTATTCCCCACCCATTAGGTCAAGTCCCAAGGAATTATTGGGATTACAACAGAAGTACAAATAGCTTTTACTACATGTAGCACACAACAGTTAACACAGAAGACAGTAAAAGCGTTCATCGGCGTCTTCGTTTCTCTAATTCCTTCTCTGGCATGGTTTTGTAGTACAGGTAGTAGTTCAACTTCATAGTGGCGCCTCGTCCGTCCTCGACATTGTCAAGGGAGACCGTCTTCATACCTCTTTCAAAAGTTTTTCCAACTTTCTGGCAGAGATACCATTTATTGCTACATGCATGCACTTTCCACAGTCCAGTTTGAGACCATGATTCCAGGTATTTACGCCGTGCCTCGTTTACCGGGCTGTACGAAGATGTAATTCTGTTGGCTTAGTCTAATTTTATACGTCGGCCACCCCTATCATTAGAACCAGAGTTGTCCCTGGGGTTACCGGTGGTCACCACGAGAACATTGGGAGTAGGATCGACTACCAGCATTGAGTTGCTGTTTCTTCCACCGGTTTGTGTATCAATATAGCGCATTGATGGATCGGCCTAGAACGAGGAAGACTTGTTAGCCTCTTTGTAGATTATGCGCTTTTGCCTTGTACTTATTAGTTTTTTTCGTTCTCACATTTGTGGAATTGAATTTCAGAATTCTGCAACAAAATGCTTATTGGAAGTTGCATATTCCTCACCGAAATCTCACAGACTTTCTACACAGTCCACTGATTCGCATCACATTGTGCGCACATTCAAAAGCATTTGTCGACGTGTCTAGGCAGACTGGTGTCAACAAAGTGACCAATTTTAGGAATGCACCTTTTGAGGGCGATTCGTTTCACTTATCTTATCAAGTGTTCCATAAATTACAAGGGCCTTTCCAGTTCATATTTATTCACTCCGCCCACCGCAGCCCGTAAAACCAGAAGGGAAATCTTAGATAGAGGCTCTTTCCAACCGTACACACGAGCCCTATCAAGCATATCACTGCTAAGTGCAGATTCGATGCAGACCTGGTGCCGATTTGAAAATAAGTTTGCGATGAATTTATGACCTGCGTGAAACGTCCTCGAAAATCATTCTAACTTCTTGAGCAATTCGCAGTTGAGCTCTAGGAAATCGCTTCCTGTAAATTATCAAACGAATTAGTGATAGCTGCAATGATTTGCAGTGAGGCATTGAAAGAAACAGCCACAGAAATAGGAGACAAACGATTTCGAACTGCCAAACCACGAGACAGGAACGCTTGTTCTGACGATTTTGCAATGTGAGATGCATGAAAGCCTGAAAATGGTGGTGCACAAACGAATCAGAAACTAGTGAACACCTGGGCCCACAACAAACTTGAAGTGCTCAAATCATTAGTGTGTGTGGAGCTGCAGATCAAGCAGAGTTGATAATCACCTAGCAGTGATACAACCGCGAGTCTCCTCTAGTCTGGATGGTAGGTAGAGAGCGTAGATGGGCATCTCTGCTCATATACCAATGGACTTCCAATTGTACTCTCCCACTCAAGTACTCGATCTGGCCTGCTGCATGCCATCAGCCACTTGGACAACTACTCAGGACTCTACACCTAGGATACTGAGGCGTGTCCACAATCGATATTTCAAACGAAGTATATCGAAAATCATTTCAATATGGGATTGATGCCAATAAAGGCTCCTCGAGGTGGGGAGATGTCGGAGTGTCCCCACCATGTTCTCTACTGTTATTAAATCGTCAACTCTGCCGGGTGTCAACCCTGCAAGCCTGTAATGTTCAAGCAAGGTTGTTCAAGTGCTGTGTCAACGCCCATTGTACCTTTTACAGTTCGCAGATTTCTTCTTTAGAAAAAGTGTACCTGCAACACTTGATCATCAGTGAAAGGCTCATGTGTGTGAATTATTGAGTGAATGATCTCTCGGCACCAAGTCCGGCATTTGGAACTGATGCTGAAGCGTGCTGGGCGAACCTACATACTCTTCAGTTTCGAAGACTCTCGGGTTTTCTTTTGCGAGACTCTTAGTAAATATAATGTGAAATATTTTTACACGCGATTCAATGTATGATTTGTCGGGGCACACTGATTACTCTTTACAAAACAATTTTGCACCAGACCCTAGCTCTACTTCCGTATTATAGAAAAGATTGTAGGTAATAGAGTTTGTAAATTCTTGCAACAAATACGAGATAGATTTGCCAGCTTTACTGTCTAAATTCTGGTATTCTGCATCATGCATGTCAACACGACCAACTCATTCCAATTTTCGTTGATCCCACAGCCCTTATTTCTCGTCATCAATTTTCTTCCGGCTCAGGCTGAGTCGATCATGCGTACTGTAATCAATGACAAGTTATCATGCACGTCTAATTGCATTTTTGTTTGTTTGCGTTTATTCGAGCACTTGAAAACGCGCAGGTAGTGGAGAGAAACCAAAATTCTGTTCAGGAGTACTAGGGAGAATTAACAGAAGCGATGAATGCTATCAAGGTTAAAAGTGTGTGTATATTCATTTGGGCTAGCATTTAGGCCTATCGTTTAATTGAATCCCATATGTCTCTGTGTTCAACCCTAAAAATCAAACGAAACAGCGAATGCATGAGGGAAGATAAAAAATAAATAGTATGTTGCGAAATCATCAAAATATTTAAATTTAGCTTGCAAATATAGCTGGTAATTTACTTAATCACCCTCTATTGCAGACGTAGTTTATGTAAACCAAGATAATGAACATTTAAGCCTAGATACTACAGCGCACAAATGGAAACCGGAGGTATGATTCCCTCATAACATATTTCAGATTCGGTTTTGAAATTCCCTTCATATTCCAATGAAGACGCCGATTCCCAAGATATAATGATGTTGGTTTTCAGTTGTTTTGATAACTTCTCTAGAAGTGAGGGTCCATTGACAGATCTAGATCAATCCTTGTGCTGTCTTGAAGAAATAATCATTAGTAATGCAAAATTACCGACATTTTTTAAGCCGATGACTTCAAAAATTTACAAATGAACTTTATGGAGGAAAATTATTGTCATTTTGGTGAAATGGAAGACAAAAATATGTCTCCAACCGAAGTTCATACTGCTTATGTACGTTCATCGATTGCTTCGTGAAATCTCATGCAATGTGTGCCTTCACTTGCAGTCAGACGCCACTTTTACCTAACACATGGTGTATTTGCCTTTGTTTATGTGCTTTAGAATAATCTTTTGACAGGTTATCTTGATGGAAGGCTTGCAGATAAATCCGCGAAACTAAATTTGCGAGGCATATTTGATCAGATGAAGTAAATCCGATTTTCTTGTTTTCGCCTTTTGTAAATGCATCGTTGACTTGCTGATAACTTTGCTTGCATCAAAATTTAGCCCTATACTTATCCACCTTTCATTCTTTAGTTCTCAAGCACGATATTGCGATGGAGAAATCTTTGAATTACTGAATACGTTCACTAATTTTGAAGACTTTGAAGAACTTATGAAGGACTACGCAAAAGTCAGTTTTGCACTTATACTGGGCTTATCGTTTGTAGTCAAAGGAAATAATAGGCGATGAACTGTCGCTTAGCAACGCTTATTTTACCCTCGCTGGTGATTTCAAGACTCCGCGAGAGTTCGGTGAAAATCCAGAGCCAAAGTAACCAACAAAGTGTCATTTTTTTCGCTGTCTTTTCGTGAATTTCTATTCCTTCGTGAACGATACCTGTCCTAGAAGGTATTTACAGCATTCCTTGATAGAGTAACTTATTTCGTCAAATCCAGCGTAATTTACAACCTTTTAAAGGTGGTTTCGTGCAATTTGTCGTAAAAAAGAGCCAAGCGAGATTTGAATTTTCTGCGTCGGGACAAAGAATAAAGAACATGGAGTAAAGAGCATCTTTTTCAGATAGACAGACTGATTGTCTGTCAGTTAGTTACTTGTTAATACCGGTGCATCATGCATTCATTATTGACAAAATATTTGGGTTAGTTAGTTATTCAGAGGTGAGATGATTTCCATAAGTAGGATACTCAATAAAAGTTGAGATCAATAATAAGCATGAGGTCAGGGGGTTGGCAAACTCTGAAGAGGGTTCAGCATCGGCTCAATATGCCTACTTGCAGATCATGTGACGCCCCTCACGGACGTGCCAGTCGCGTTTCACTCCATATTATTTTAGGAGCTGAGATTACAAGTATTCCGAAAAAGTTAGGCTAACGTGTTCGTGATGATATGGCTGTAATTGAAACTATGGTTTCAGCTCTTGAAAAGTGGGTGTGTGTTTATTTTATTCAATTGAAATTTAGGTCTCCGGCGTAAGTTACCAATTCAACTCTATAGAAAACCAACTGGGATCTTCTTCTTTTATGTGTTGTCTTGACTGACGTCGACCACCCACCGAAGGCGCTGTTGATCATGCTTTGATACAGAATGATCTAGACTTCTGACAGTAGTGCTTTGGCCATTGACTGGGGAAGTGATTAAGCAGGCGATCAATATAGGTCTAAATGGGTCGTACTCAAGAAATGGATTTTAGAAATCCGGATCTGAACACTATTTATTGAAAGACATTTTGTTCCAAGCAGTAAATTTGACAGAACATTAAGCGCGAAGTATTGCAGACCATCTTCGTTGGAAACTAGAGGGCTGGTAAAGTAATTATACTTATCAAGTGTCCGAAGTCTCGCTTACAGAAAACCAGAAAATTACTTCCAAGCCGGCCGTGGCATTCAGTGGGTTTGACCTTAAATTACGCTTTGGAATTTTTGTGCGAAAATAAAATTAGTCAGTAACTGGGCTGTTGCAGGTTAGTACGCCCAAACAGCGAAACTTGTTAGGTTGGCAGAGTATACGTCACAGAATCTGTTCAGCTCCACAGTCATCAAAATGGCGTCAAGAGGACCTGCAAAATGGGTAGCATAAGCTCCACTAAAGGCACCAATTAGATACATCCCAGTAGTTGATAAAGAGAAACCGAGATGGAACACGTCCGAAATCGGGCAAATATAACAGAGGCTTATACCAAGATCTTGAGAGCCTAACTCTACTAAACCAGCTTCCAAAAGTCCGCTTACTTCCTCCTCCCCATCTCGTGAATGAATCTCTTAAATGCAGTCATATATTGCTCAGAAGTGAAATCCAGAATTGTCTACATGCTTGCTTAATCGTTATTGGAGGTGGACACAAATTCCTGGAGCTAAAATCATGCATCCACATAAGTCATTTGTTCATTACTGTGTTTCAGCACCAAAAATCTAAGGGCTTCAGTGTGGATGATCTGCTGTTCTTCAATTGAGTCAGAATGGTCTTGGGTCTAGCGCTCACGTCTGGTTTCCCTTTGCTCACCTTTAAGCAACTAATTTTGACAAAACAACTTAGACATTCATCTAAGTTCATCGAATCGAGTGTTCAATGACGATTTCGAGATTCCTCTGAACCGCTGCCGCAAATCCATCTCGATTAAGGCGGTCGAAACCAATCATTTTGGTTGAGTGAACCGAAATGCGCCAATGAAAACATACACATCCAACTACCTAACTGAAATTCGTACAATTAATAGTGTTGGAACAAACTGCACAGCTAATGTTTCCATTTCAGATACATGACGTCGAATTTCAAAGTACATTGTCAGCCATCAATTTTTATAATTTAGGGCCCAACTTAACCTCCTAACTATTGATCATTTCAAACTACCTCAACAATTGGTTCTTTGCCAAAGAGAATCCAAATACTGTTACCGCCCATCAACTTCGGCAGGCCTAGATATATATACAGCCAGTAATCGAGTTGACAATTTATCTCACACGATTTGGATCCATTCATCTAACTCAATATGCACTTCCTTCCATGAATTTCAAAATTATCCACAGTACTGCATCAGCGCATGTGTGCATCACCGTTCAAACTCTCCTGCTTCCCGGTCCCCATTCGCTCACTGGCTCGTCACCATTCAATCAGCATCAACAAGGCAAACAACCTAAAAAAAGATGGAGAGTAAGCATTTTATTTAACTCTTACTATTTGCATTGTGCAGCACAATAACCAAATTGTCAATAAAAAATTAAATAAGTGCGTCCAGAAAAAGAAATCTTAAGCTTCTTCTCTAAATAGCTGGTAGGTATTTGGTGGGGGCAATTTATGATTTAATTAGAGAAATGCCCGATTTGCTAATCCAATATTGAAAGGCTTATCGATTGTTTCGGCTTGAAGTGTCAATTGTGAAAGAGCTTCACAATTGAATCATGGGAAGTTGCCCATCGTGCATAAGAGCTGCTTCTGTGACAAACGTCAGACGCATGGGCAAGTCATCGGGTGCATGCAGCAGGCCGAAGAGAGTTTCCCAGCAGGAAAGTGCGGTCAGAAGTCCATGGGTGACTGAGGTATAATGTTTACGAATTAGACGATGACAGTTCCATCACTGTGACATCGCTGGATGACCACCATATCTCCTCCATCTCAACATTCACACAAGTTCCAAGTTTCGTTGGCCCAAGTTTGTTGCGAGCTTATTTATTTACCTGTTTCGGGTTGTTACTGGCTCGAATCTATGGGAACGTTTTCTGATTCCGACGTTAATAATTTAACGAGAATGCGTCCCTTTCTACTTCCTCTCTTATTATTCCCATCTTATCCAATTGCTCTATCTCTGATTCTTTGTTTTAATGCTTTCTTACCGATAATCGCAACCATCATAAATTTGTGGCAATTCAAGCCATCAAATAGAATCAGTCAGAAGGCACTTTATGCCACAAATGAACTGGCAGCTTGAATGCAATTGTATTGAAATTCTCTATTTCCAATTCTTTCTAATTTACCAAGCAGCATTTTTTCACAAGTCGGAATGAATGCTTTCGACACCCAAGAATTGAATTGAACTGTTTGCCAATGTGAAAGCCGAGAATTGATTTTCACTATTTCATTACTGCTTGAAATCAATTTGAATTTGGCATGATTGTTAGCGCAGTCCTTAGGCTAAAATGAGAGCCGCAAGCCAGTGATGTTTGGGCTGACATTCGAGTGCGAAAATTTTGCATTTCGTGTTTCATCGCGTTTAAATTTTTAACTCAATTTTTTAAATTGTCTGTTTATCTCATTCTCTAAATTTTTACAGCCTTTGCTTTTTACTGTAAATGAATATGCAACCATCTTTTTTCACAAGTGTCTTGATCTTATTTCGAACTCCTACGAATCAACGTTGATATGTTTTACAATTCAAGTTCGAGCTCTGAGAGTTTTAAATCGTTAATCAAATTTAGCTGGGTGACAAGAACTTGATTTAAGCGCACTTGCTTCGCGAGACAGAGCTGAGGAAAGGGTCTTAAAAATCTGCAGAACTTCATTTCCATGTTTTCAAAAAGCTGCACTTTTGGTTGTCAGAATGAATAGAAATTGAGCTACGAATTCAGTTTTAAGCAATTTCAATGTTGCCTGCGTTCATAAATGGTGACAAATTAGATGATACAAGAGAGAAGAATAGTCATTCGCAGAATAGATCAATCTATACTTGCGCATTATTCCTTTTTCAATAAAATCGACACTATTTGAGGAGATTCGAATGCGCGCATTTCTGTTGCCATGATATTTTTTTATTACAAATCTTCATAAAATTGAATAATTCATGATATTATTCGTACCAAGAACAACCCGAAGCAATGGCTCATGTTATTCACCAAAAAGCATAATTTTGATAAATCGGATACATGCTTGATTTCATCATAACTTCGCTCATTTTTTAGAAAGGTAAACATTCTACAGGCAACTTACCATTTTGAATTAAAATATCTAGTCTACAAGATCACTTTCAATATTGACGACATTGATGAAGCAGTACTGTAAACGGAGGAGATCATAAATTTGGATTTACTTAGAAAACCTGAAGTAATGAAACATTTGGGTGCCACACGTAAAGTGAAAATATGTGAAATTAAGGCCGAGACTTTGAGTGGCGAATGTCGTCTTCAGGGGCAGTTTACAAAATCCGCTCACCTGTCTACCCTACTAAGCAGAGAATAAAAATTTGATTTTCAACCAAAGGAATGCCGTTTGGTGGTATATAAATATATATATATATATATATATGGGTTTGATTTGTGATCTGGTTGAGGAAACCTCATTTGTATTCTCAGGTTAGTGGAAATTTAATGTTACGTAACGAGGAATGGAGAAAATATGTTGTTATTGACACCCGATTTTTTCGGTACTCTGTTTTAACAACATGACGTTTAATAAAATTTTCGCAAAAGAAAACCCGAGAGTCTTCGAAACTGAAGAGTATGTAGGTTCGCCCAGCACGCTTCAGCATCAGTTCCAAATGCCGGACTTGGTGCCGAGAGATCATTCACTCAATAATTCACACACATGAGCCTTTCACTGATGATCAAGTGTTGCAGGTACACTTTTTCTAAAGAAGAAATCTGCGAACTGTAAAAGGTACAATGGGCGTTGACACAGCACTTGAACAACCTTGCTTGAACATTACAGGCTTGCAGGGTTGACACCCGGCAGAGTTGACGATTTAATAACAGTAGAGAACATGGTGGGGACACTCCGACATCTCCCCACCTCGAGGAGCCTTTATTGGCATCAATCCCATATTGAAATGATTTTCGATATACTTCGTTTGAAATATCGATTGTGGACACGCCTCAGTATCCTAGGTGTAGAGTCCTGAGTAGTTGTCCAAGTGGCTGATGGCATGCAGCAGGCCAGATCGAGTACTTGAGTGGGAGAGTACAATTGGAAGTCCATTGGTATATGAGCAGAGATGCCCATCTACGCTCTCTACCTACCATCCAGACTAGAGGAGACTCGCGGTTGTATCACTGCTAGGTGATTATCAACTCTGCTTGATCTGCAGCTCCACACACACTAATGATTTGAGCACTTCAAGTTTGTTGTGGGCCCAGGTGTTCACTAGTTTCTGATTCGTTTGTGCACCACCATTTTCAGGCTTTCATGCATCTCACATTGCAAAATCGTCAGAACAAGCGTTCCTGTCTCGTGGTTTGGCAGTTCGAAATCGTTTGTCTCCTATTTCTGTGGCTGTTTCTTTCAATGCCTCACTGCAAATCATTGCAGCTATCACTAATTCGTTTGATAATTTACAGGAAGCGATTTCCTAGAGCTCAACTGCGAATTGCTCAAGAAGTTAGAATGATTTTCGAGGACGTTTCACGCAGGTCATAAATTCATCGCAAACTTATTTTCAAATCGGCACCAGGTCTGCATCGAATCTGCACTTAGCAGTGATATGCTTGATAGGGCTCGTGTGTACGGTTGGAAAGAGCCTCTATCTAAGATTTCCCTTCTGGTTTTACGGGCTGCGGTGGGCGGAGTGAATAAATATGAACTGGAAAGGCCCTTGTAATTTATGGAACACTTGATAAGATAAGTGAAACGAATCGCCCTCAAAAGGTGCATTCCTAAAATTGGTCACTTTGTTGACACCAGTCTGCCTAGACACGTCGACAAATGCTTTTGAATGTGCGCACAATGTGATGCGAATCAGTGGACTGTGTAGAAAGTCTGTGAGATTTCGGTGAGGAATATGCAACTTCCAATAAGTATTTTGTTGCAGAATTCTGAAATTCAATTCCACAAATGTGAGAACGAAAAAAACTAATAAGTACAAGGCAAAAGCGCATAATCTACAAAGAGGCTAACAAGTCTTCCTCGTTCTAGGCCGATCCATCAATGCGCTATATTGATACACAAACCGGTGGAAGAAACAGCAACTCAATGCTGGTAGTCGATCCTACTCCCAATGTTCTCGTGGTGACCACCGGTAACCCCAGGGACAACTCTGGTTCTAATGATAGGGGTGGCCGACGTATAAAATTAGACTAAGCCAACAGAATTACATCTTCGTACAGCCCGGTAAACGAGGCACGGCGTAAATACCTGGAATCATGGTCTCAAACTGGACTGTGGAAAGTGCATGCATGTAGCAATAAATGGTATCTCTGCCAGAAAGTTGGAAAAACTTTTGAAAGAGGTATGAAGACGGTCTCCCTTGACAATGTCGAGGACGGACGAGGCGCCACTATGAAGTTGAACTACTACCTGTACTACAAAACCATGCCAGAGAAGGAATTAGAGAAACGAAGACGCCGATGAACGCTTTTACTGTCTTCTGTGTTAACTGTTGTGTGCTACATGTAGTAAAAGCTATTTGTACTTCTGTTGTAATCCCAATAATTCCTTGGGACTTGACCTAATGGGTGGGGAATAAACAAGTAAATAAATAAAACTCAATGCTGGTAGTCGATCTTACTCTCAACATTCTCGTGGTGACCACCGGTAACCACAGGGACAACTCTGGGGGCTAATGAGAAGGGTGGTCCGATAGGACTAGTCACTCACCAGCCGTTTGAGTTTAGACTATGTCAGCTGAAGTACAGCCTCGTACAGTCTGGTGAACAAGGTGCGATTCAAATACCCGTATCCACGGTATCAAATTGGTCTGTGTAAAGTGCGTGCATGTAGCAACGAATGGAATCTCCTCCAGAAATTCGAAAAAAGCTTCTGGAAGAGGACAGACGAGGTGTCACTAGGATGTGGAAACGAAGTGGAACCGAAATGTAACTACTACCTGTACGGAAAAACTATGCCAGAGACGCTAGTAGAGAACCGAAGACGTCAATAAAAGCTTTTACTGTTTTCTGTGTTAACTGTTGTGTGCTATTATTTGTAAAAGCTACTTGTACTTCTGTTGTACCCTTAATAAGTCTTTAAGACTAGCCCAAATAGGTGAGGAGTAAAGAAATTAATAAATAAAACGCAATGCTGCCGACGAACGTCCAATGGCTGCACGGATGATTCCCACAGTTAACTCGGCAGTAAGCGGGTCAAAATAATCATTGGAATACACCATATGTTTGAATATTTGTTTGAAAGACAGTTAAGTAGACACATGCGCATAGTATTTGCCATCATTCATTGGTGTTAACGGCATAGAAACTGAACCCGACTTCTGGTGGCTATATGGTGGTACTGCCAGCTTTCTAAACGAACAGAGGCTAGCCACTTTCTGTAAATCGACCAATCCAGTGTTTGGTCAGGCTGTTCTCAACGCTTAAATTGCACCCGAGGGTGAGGCAGAGAGACCGCAGTTAGAGGGGCAATGAAACCCCGAACCTGGCGGCAATGAGCATTCAGCAGAAACCGAAGAGAACCCGATGACCGACTAGGTAATGGTTCAGGTATGCAGAGGGTGCCGAGTCTGAATTATAGCGATTGACTCTTTCCAGCACTCCTTTCCCCTTTCAACGGCTCCATCAATTGCTCAAGAAGCCAAATAATTACTAACAGAAACGTAACACTCACCACTTTTTACAAATACGATTGGACCAACCTCAAGCAGCCGATCTTTTGCAACAGCCCTCAATCCATCCCGCAGCTCAAGTAGACACGCTTCCACAGGTCACTTCGTCCCTCTAGCAAAGTACGATGTTAGTGGCTTTCATGCCATTGAGCGTCGAATCACCAGCGTACTCGTGAGAATTGCCACACCGTACCGCAGCGATAAAGGCGGTGGTGAAGTCCGTTGTTGCAAGCTTATGACACAGTTCACATACAATGCCCTTTTACGTAATTTTCATACGAAATCATTGCTTCGGTTCAATCTAGACATTAATACCCAATCTCCAGATCAGCTGCACGACTAAGCAACACTTTGTTCGTTACTTCAATGCACCGATTTTCGCCGCGTATCAATCACACAGACACGCTCTGAGACACTCGCGTACAGGGCACTAACAATCCTGCATTCTCCAATACTTTGATTCCAAGTTGCAGGAGTGAATGGAGGCTCAAAATAGGTCATCAACGCGCTAGTTGCAAAAATCAGAACGTGTGACTAGCATCTTCTCCTGAAATAGAGCGGTGATAAGAGCCCTTGCAGACGACTCGCAAGACTAGAAGCCACGACGTCGTTCAGATCTGTACTTACTTCTATGCAGATTATGTCCACGGCATCATCCGGAAAACGTGCTGAATCTGCTGTCTATACGAGTCACACAGCTGTAGCTTAGATGCGTCCGAGATCTCTACCATCAATTAGAGCCAACTGCATGCATGATCAGGCTTTTTAATGATCTAAAAGTCGAAAACCGCGAATACT
Organism: Moniezia expansa; assembly: GCA_019097775.1. Taxonomy (NCBI): domain Eukaryota; kingdom Metazoa; phylum Platyhelminthes; class Cestoda; order Cyclophyllidea; family Anoplocephalidae; genus Moniezia; species Moniezia expansa. The sequence goes on along the minus strand of JADFDV010000062.1, from coordinate 946,440 downwards.
GAACGAAGGGTCCTTCCGTCGCGTTGGCACTAGCGAAAAATACGCTACGATTACGCCTCGACGTAAAAACAAGGCACTTGATAAAGATTAAATTATGTGACACCGCCCTCTAGGACCTACTGCGCTGAACTGAACATCTACTACCTCTGGTTCCCTTTCACCTGACAGAGGGAGGGCTCAAAGTCATTTCTCACTGGTAAACAAGTTACGCCAAAGCTCTTGTTGAGAATGGCAACGCAATGTCGAATGTCACATAACCATACGATATAAAAAGCGAGGATCGAATGTGGTCTGGTATATACGATGTTATCTACCTCCACGGCAATGAGGACTGCAATCTCACTAGCATTACTACTTGTACTGTCAACACTGGACCCTTCCAGTCAGTGCAATCACTGAGGTTTTACATTTATGTTCATACACGCTACTGTAAACATTCAAGTAAAAATTATTATACAGTACACTGTAGAGAACTGCTGAGAGGGAGCAAAACAAGGAAAGACAGAAATGACGAGTTCAATCTCATAATGAAAATAATTGTGGGTGATGAACAGAGGCCGCCTTCATTAAGATGTTCCTTACGAAAAATACTGACGATTCTCGCTTTCGGAAGGTGCAAATGACATCAACAAAGAGAAGTAGCACGTTCAAAAGCAGTTAAAAATCTGGTCAGGGCACTTTCAATACTTTCCAATAGATTCCATTTGGCAGATGAGAATACCGACGGAAATCATCGCGATGCCGAGGCAAGCTGAAACGTCAAACACAAGAAGATTAACGGAAAGGCCAGAAGGATGAAGGCGATAGTCAGAGTCAATAGAACTTCATAGTACAAACGCCAACCCCGGACCAGTAGTCAGCAAAGAATACCAGTAACTACTAACCTACAATAAATGATACCGGACACTTTAGCTTAAGGTAGGAAATGAGCCCACATGCCACCTATCAGTGGAAGGGTCCGGCCAATCCCATAGTAACAATTCTCTAGCTCTACAGAGCGTGTACCCTCTAACACTATTTTTAACACATTTCTTCACCAAGTAGGCTCCAAGCTTCTTATTATAGCCCAAAACAAGACCTTAAAAATGTCGCTAGGAGAGAACGGTGACTGGGACGTTACACCTCTCCTGATACAGGAAAGTCTTCCTAAAACGGGAAAACAACCTCATGGCAAATGAAGACAGAACTAATCACATTTCTGAGCACATCGCCGTCCCTTGTCCTCATACTAAATGGGAGAACAGGCAGGCCTGAATCGACGCAGAACCCTTAAAGGACAGCTAAGTATGCTCGCAAGTCCAAGAGGTGGTTTGCATCGGCTGAAAATGGCAGACCAATACAGGAAGAGTGTAATAATGACAAGGCTCAAAATACAGAACGACTTTCATCAGAACCAGAAAACTGACAGACACAAAAAGAACTATCATAGGGGACTAGGTAAACAGCTTCTTCGTACACCACTTGAAGATCTACAGAATCCTGGACTGACTCGGGTCAAACCTAAACGAGCGTCATTCACGCACTCATCCGAAAAAATGGAATTCGATTACCAATCATCTCTGGCAGAAAAGGGAGGCACACTTATTAAACTCCTCGATTAAATCATCACCCTAATATTCAGTCATCTGAGAAGATCCACCAGTTCCCAACAAAGAACACATTGAATTAAAATCAAATTTGGTGAAAAAATCGCAAATAATTAGTTTTGTGCTAGAATCATGAAATTACTAGATATTAGTAAACCACCTTTCAAATTGAGACTTTCATTGTAGAACACGTGGGCTGACAGGGCTGCGACAATTAGGGCCAAGGAATTACTTAAGGGTACCTGACCAGAAAGACCTTAAGAAATAACACACTGAATAGAACCTACTTGCGTTCTTCAGGTTAAAGAGGAACAGAAGGGATCCCATCCAATTGAATAGTAAGTAAACAGGTGTCTATAAATAAACTTTTAGAATGCGCCTAAATACCATTAACGGTTTTCCATACTTCATTAATACGTTTGTCACACCCCAGATTAGGCCCACCAGTGCATTCATTAATAATACATGCATCCTAAAACTAAAACACAGTGTTCACGGTAGGCTCCACACACAGCGAGCCTCCGCTTCATTATACAACAATTCAAGGTCGACTGTTAATTGGCTTATTCAGAACTTCAGGCTTCAGTTAATAAATAGCTTTATCAGTTTCTAAAATGAAAAAGCAACAAGCCAGTCATCTCAATAACAGTGGGCTTGGAATCCATTGAATGACTGAAGTGCCTTCCTACCCCTACTTGGCTTTGGAAATTACCTGGACTAGGTGAAATTAGTTTAACAGAGGCGAGCATCCTATGGCAGCTTGTGCTACTTAAAAAGAACGCTTGTGTAAAGTGTCTCTTAAATTTTAAATGATTTTAGTGTCGGAACACAGATTAGGCGTGGTTTACCTCTTAGTTGCCACTGAGTAACATTGGGACTGCATGAGAGGAAGCCGACAAAACACCAGCCAGTCCTTATTTGTACCTTGGTGGAGTCCACAGTAGCGAAGTCCTTCTTTGATCCCCAACTACCGTCTACAATAACGATCTTCACGCGACATCAATTATTCACTCAATTAATACGGCTTGAGGTCAATAAAACTAAGTTCATATACACATGGACACATTTAAATTGTTGGCCTCACTAGTGAAGTGGCGAGTAGCACTAGTTTGCGTTAATATAATTTATTTGGATTGCAGTGAGCCTGTTCATACTGGTTAGAGAAGACGAAGCAAGTGTCCAAATATTTTTTGCTCGGAGCAGAAGGATGCCCTGAGTGCAAGTTTGAGCGAACAAAATCCTTAATCAGTGCACCACACGCACTTAAATCTTCCAAAGCATTAGGGCATAACTCGAGGTGAGGAGACAAACGTACAAAGAGCAATGAATCGTTCTTTGAATGCAGTTGCTAGGTTTTAATTGAGAAACCAACTGACAGAAAAGACTCCAACTTCCGAGCCTGAGTAGTAGTTTAATGAGTCGGAAGTGCGACACTGTGAGCACAATTTCGTCGGCAACATTGGAATCTGAAGAAAGTTACGCTTGAGTTCTAATTGAAGCAGGATATTTTTGAATGAAATCGCAAATACAAGCAATGCTAGTAGGAGCCAATTTGTAAAGCCCACTTCGAAATGGAGGCACTAATAAGGAAAGGGGCTGTCCGCAGTGAAGACTGATTCGCACTCAAACAGGCACATGAGCTAGGTGTATAATTGTGAGGATACCACTGATACTGAGCAAATGCGGTGCTGTCATAGCCAGTTGGCCAGTGTGATGGCGTGCGATGTGAATTAGTAGCCCAGAAACCACCGAATATCCGCACGTTTTAAAGATCGCATATGACAGCGCTCTTGTTAAAGACAGTGCGTTGATCGCCGAGGAAGTTAATCACCTGCGGAAACAGTGGTGAGTCTGACCGCGTTAGCAAGGTGGATTGACACCAAGTGATTTACCCTAGTTTGGCCATCTTTCAGAGCTTCAGTGGCAAGCCTGTGGAAGTACATTACGTTCAGTAACTCGATGTTGGATAAGACGACCCTTCTACATGGAAGCGGCATGCTTACAAAGCCAGCATGCAATAGGCGAGCTGTTGTTCTCCTCCCTTTCCTTACTCCACTTTGCCTTTACGGAGATCAACCTGTTTTTCCAGTCGGTTGGAGTATTCATCGAGCAGCTTAAGTGCGTGCTCAACTGCACTGACCTTTTTGTAAATAATATTTAACAGTGTGCTGATGTTTCTTCCTCTTGTTGACCTCCCCCGACACAGTGCCACGCCTTGCCACTTCGTCACGCAATGCCTCTGGAGACAGCCACGGTTTATCTGAAAATTCAGTTGGATGAGTTAGCAACATTTGTGCCGTAAGTTCCGAGGGGTTGTCTGTCGAAATGAAGGGGTCTAGTAGTAGCCATTTCAATGGACCGAAAAGATCGCATGAGAGAGAAGAGCTGTATTGTGTCGCAATAAGTGACTCCTGTGACCGAGAGACCACTGATAAGGTAGTAAGTTAGTTATTTGGCTCAAGTCCTCCAAGCTTTTTGAGAAGTGTGCTATGCAAAACTCCATTAAACTAAAGGTACCTCGAAACACAAAGCAAGATTTCACCCGCATGGCAGTCACTCATATCTGGCTTCAACTTGAACGATCTTGCAGTGAGTGGCAGACTAACATAATTGGCAGACTGGGAGGGCGTGTTGCATCTGAAGCTATAAACAAATCTGAATGGTTTACAAGCACGAAGTAAACCGGATCCATTATCAATACAGCCACCTATAAATTGGAAGAGGTGCACTTTTAGATAAAATTTATAGCTTACCAACCGTGGAGCAGTAAAAATCCTCTAGTGTATAGATGCTTGAGTCATAGAGACTTCCTCGTAGGCAGAGCTTACAAGGGGAGCAGAAGAATGAAGTCCTGGTGAAGCAGACCACAATGCGAATCAGTTTCTCGATTACGATTGCTCTAGATGCCGCCAGAGAGCCAACGTATTTCGTATGTTATGGAACACGCCGCTCAGTCGGTTTCTTTACTTCTAATTGCTGATCTTGCGTTTTAATGAAGATGGGAGTAGCACGTGAGTAGAAGAGTGCGAAAACAGCATTGCCGTCATTTTGTGTTTACTCGAAAGGGGAACTGAACGATCGCTTGGGGAATGATTTGCTGGACTTGGAGACAGATTTATCCAGTCGCCTTTTTTAAGTGCGATTGTAAGTGGGCATCATCAAACTCTCGTACAAACCTGCTTCGCACTGCATATGAGCCTTATTTCAATCTTCTCCATGAATCCTCTTGCTATTTTACACCATGTTGTCTGCCTTGCTACCTTGTGAATATGGACTGAAGGCGAAATGAGTATTTAAACCCCAAGCCCACGCAGATCCACTCGTATTTCCTCCCCAATTAATGCGGCAAAACTGCTGCGGCAGTATATGTGGATATTGTGGGATGCAATTTATCTCAAGGGTGTCAACTAGAGTTGAGAAACGCATTTGCAGACCTGCCATTTTCATGGTATTAGGCTCGAGAGTCCGACACAGAAGGCACCCGTACTTCTGACATATTCCAGAGTAGGGCAAATAGTGAGCTTGATATTGTCGATGTTGATGCTGATGATGTCGACGTCAGTCCTCGATGTGGCAGCATGGGCCTTACTTCTTGTAAAAGCAGCGACGTGAGCCAGAAATTAGCTATTTGCTGTGAATTAGGAACGAAACGGCACTCTTGATTTATTCAGTCAAGATTTTGAACCCAGCATTTTCACTATACTTTACTTTATGAAATACGGTTGTTCGCAATAATGCAGCACCTGAGATGAGTAGACTCATAGTGTCTCATGATAGAGGAAGACTCTTTTTGCAGGTGGATAGGCAAAGTCAGTTGAAATTAGCCAGAGCAATCTTAGAGGCGACCAGTGAATCGCACGTCAACATAATTTTTACCGATCCGCTCCCCTGAATTCGCGTCACTGAGAAATATCACACAGCGTAATTATGAATGAAGTTAATGCCCTGATGTTTTAGAGATGCGTTGATTAACCGAGTGAGGCGAAACGAATGAGAGTGCTCAAAATCTAATGAATGCTCCAAAAGAACTATTAGTGCAGTAAAATTCATGTCCACTTAAATGCTCATGTCTGTGCGTATATCCAGTATCTATTTAGGCAGAGGGGGAGAAAGTATTAGAGATGCAGTATGGAGCAGCCGAGAAACATCAACGTGCATGACGTTGAGGTCTGAGAAAATGGCAACTCGGTCCCACCACCCATAAGCTAGAAAGTGAGTAGCTAGAGCCTTGAGAAACGTGATCCAGAGCAGCTAGTGGCAGTCAAAAGTTGGCCGCTCTGGACTCTGTCTACTAGGAGGTCTAACGAAATCCTATGTGGAGACGTAACCGTAGTGCTGGTAAAATTGATTCATACCTGCTTTTGCAAACCTTCCAGCATCAATTCACCACACTGCAGCTGTTTCCATGGTTGAAATTCAGAAGTGAGGGCTTCGAAGTGAAATGGATCGATGCGATTTGAAATGGACAGAAGTAAGCTGTTCAACTTCCGCTATTGTTTAAACTGTAAATATATACCTCGATTTGTGAAGGAGCTGTATAACTTCTCCGGCGTCCTGAATATGGCATCTGCGTACCAACTGAGACCTGATGTTCACGAAATGTATCTAGGTATATTCACTAATCGTGGAGGCCGCATATGAATTAGCAGAGGTCCTAAGCTGAAGTAACAGACGGCCACTAGACCTTCACGTTCTTCAGGTACTGAAGTTGCTCGTACCAGTAGAGCGGAAAATGCAAAATTGAGAGGGGCTAGCTCAGCGGGTGGCGCTACATGTAGACTGAATTCTCCGGTGATGTTGTGGGATGATAGATGCAGTTAGTGAGAGCAGAGTTAGACATGTTTGTCCTTGACGTCAAATTTATCACCAGCCCCTATTTTGGTCTAGCCGTCCAATTTCCATTGACAAATGGCCACATATGACTAGGGCAACTCATGGGTTCTCCTTAAAATGCATTGGCTGAATTTAAGTTAAAAGTAATACATTTGATACATCATCAGTTGGAAGGAATCCACTTTTTTTAGAAAATATTTAAAAGTATATATGTACGCAATGCCTGCTTCAAACCTCGACAATTACCCTCCCCCCTGTCAAAAGTAGTGCGAGGTCTTTTATTTGATGGTCACGGCTGTTTGTTCCTGTACGTTCACGTTAATTGCAAGGTGGCACTGTGTGTGAAGAAATGCAAATCATGATTTGTAACATTTTCATCAATGACACCAACTGCGTTTCATTTGACTGCAAGAAGAAATAAAAGCGGTGAGTTCTGAATTCCTCCCAATCTTGATTTCCTGCTACCCTGCTTTACGTAAAGCTATGGGCTGACATCGAAAGGATGAGTACATTTTCCAGGGACCAATATTAGGGTCAGAGTAGAATCAGTTTGAGCAAATGCATCGACTTGTAGTGTATTTATTCTATGTATCAAACTGCTTTTTCCCAAACACGTTCTTTATGCTTTAAGAATGCAGACATAAATCAGCCTCGAAGTTTTTCTTAGAGAAACGCTTTCCCATACGATATAATTGTTGGTACTTAGTTCTGGATAATTTCATTGGTGCGATTTTCATGCTTTCAATCATCCATCCTGCAGACAATCTGACTTTATCTTGAATTCACACTACATTCTGGTGGTCATTCTCCAACGTTTCATTACTCTCCATCACTGCTTCAAAAGATCTTTGAATTCTTCATGAAAAGGAAACAATCTCAGGGGCACGATGAGCATCATATTGCAACCATTTTTATATAAAGTTATTTCTAACTACCCATAATAATTTATAATAGCATATTTTTCTTGCTGTACCCGTCTTACCAATACGCTCGAATTATAGTTCACATTGAAGTCTCCTGGATTCCAGGAGAATTCACCACGTCCACTAACATTGCTCTTCTTAATGTTTAAATATTTTTCTTCAATTCCCGCAATCCATGGGTTTCGTGAAATCGAGGAGCTCAACTTATGAATGGGCAATCATTGATGTCAATACCCTCTTACGTGCTGAAAGTTAAGTATGAGAATTTAATCAATGCGAATTTTCAGCTTACGCTTCTCTTGGACGAAAGCGTTTGAATAACTGAGCATAAGTTGTCGTGCTCGCGAAACCGCAAGTCTTATTTATGCGGAAATGGAGGGTAGGAAAGTTATTATGATCATGCAAGGTGGTCAAACCTACTCTCAACCTGTTCGCGATGATCACCGGTAACCCCAGCAGCTACTCTGGGGGCTAATGGGAGGGGTGGCCGGATAGGGCTAATCACCCACCGGACGTGAAAAATTAGATTATGCCAGCAGAAGTACAACCTCGTACAGTCTGGTAAACGAGGCACGACGTAAATACCTGGATCCATGGTCTCAAAATGGACTGTGGAAGGCCCGTACACGTAGCATTGAATAAAATCCCCTCCAAAAAGACGAAGAGACTTAAAAATGCCGAGGACGGACAGGACGCCACTACGAAGTTGAACTGCTACCTGTGGGATGAAACCATGCCAGAGAAGTGATCAGAGAACCGAAGTTGTCGAAAAAGGTTGTCATTGTCTTCTGTGCTAACTGTTGTGTAAAAGCTATGTGTACTTCTGTTGTACGCGCAATAAGTCTTCGAAATTCGCCCAAATGGATGAGGAGTAAATAAATGAAAGAAAATGATCTTGCAATGCTCAACTTTTTTTGATATTGTACACAGCAGTCTTCTTTGGATCTCCAATTTTACCATCATTTTTCAGCTCTGTTAAAGTCAACCTACTTCTCCCGACTTTCTCTTAACACCCGCCAGAAACGTTGTGCGTAACAAAGTCACTCTCACTGAGCAGTGCCTTTGGTACTCTTTCTGCAAAGCGCGACAAACCTATAAATGACGTCAGCTTAATTTAACGCAGACCTCATAAAATTACTGTCAGTTATCTCATTTTCTATCAAATGTCCTGATGGTTCGTCCTGATCTAACCGATTTTGATTTTACAAATCTGCCCCAATTACTTGTCGAAACACTGGGAGCGATACATAATTCACTCAGTTTGTATCTACTTAACCCAAATGAACGGTTCGAAAATCAAGCGTCGGGTTGTTAACAAAGTGCATTTGAAATCAGATGTAAAAGTGGCCCCCATCGTCGGCGAAAATATTTAATAAATTTGGGTACCTAGGCTTGACAATTTCAAGTTCAACAAGAGGATCGAGTTGGTTGTGCCCTGATTATGATATTTGGCAGAAAGGAACGTAACTCAGAGGGAAATCAAAAATTGGGTGTTTCTAACTTATAAAATCCGTGCGTGAAAATAAGGCTTCAAAACCCAAGATCTTAGCATGGGCCCCTTCAAAACTGAGCTGGGAACCTACCCTCATCAGTTTCAATTAAAACAGTCGACATTTCAAAAGCCTATCCTCGTTATTAACCTCGAAAAATTAAATGTAGAGAGCGGAGAATTTCGCTCTGTAACCATGGAGCACATGATAAATTTCATCGCAGTCATATTCAGACGAGGACAACAGGAGCGATTCTTTACGCCAATCACTGCTAAAGCCACGCTAGGCCAGCTGCACTGATATTCTAATTCTGCTAAAACAAATTTCCCATTGCTATACGAACGCAATAGTCAGACACTTGAGCTATGACTTATCGATACTGATTTCCTGAAATATACTACGCGAATTACCCATTCTTGTCCGTCACCCTTACCCAATAAATGAGAGTACGTTTGAAAAGTAAACCAAATTCACTATTAAAGTACGCTTTATGCAAGTCGGCTCAAAACAACCAAGTTATCTGAATCTAGCATCGACTTTAACAATCTCGCGCTCGTGAACAAATTCACCATGGGGCTCCTTGGCATCATCCGGCAAAGTCGCCAGATAGAAGGGTGTGTCGGCACCTAAATAGTACAATGAGTACATAGAATGCTAGAATGCATAGTTCAGTAATGATTTAAATCGTAAAATTAGTTTACCCTGCAGAATAGTTTTCACACCTTTGTGGCTAGTCATATCAGTATTGACGTAGCCAGGACAGCACTTTCACGGCAAAAGAAAATACATTTACATCATGTTTGGATTGAATATGAGCTATTAGAAGAGGACGTACTGAATTGATGAGAATGTGACGAGGATCCGATTTGTACTGGTCAGCCAAAATCTCGGTTGCTTTCCACAAACCAACTTTAGACATCCCATATGCGGTATTTGAAAAACCTGCCTTCTCATGATCACCGATTTCGGCGTGCCTAAATAGATAAGAACAAGGGAGTGGAAACTGGGGAGCATCAAAGTGCAAGCCTACTGTCTATTAATTCACATTCGCGTGACACACTCACTTAACAAAGTCGGCCATTATTTCATCGAGCTCCTTTAGAGTCGATACTTGCATTACTTTTCGAGCCATTTCTTCTGACATGGCATTGAATGACATGCGAGCCATTGTACTAGCGACATTAACGATTCTACAGTAAAACGCATTAGGGATTCGGTAGCCTTACTTCGAGTTTTTCGCCATGATCGGGAGGAAATCAAGGCACATCTGCACAGTAGCAGTGTAATTCGTGTTTAAAGTTACTCTCGCCTGTTCGCCGAATGGAGCCGTAGAATCGTGCTAGTGGACAGTTTCACTAATCAACAGAGAATACCTTATAAGCGATTCCCGCATTGTTAACCAGAATGTCTAGACCATCGGGGTAGTTCTGTTTAGTGAATTCCACCAGTTCATGCCGACTGCTAGCATCGGTGATATCCAGCTGGTGGAACTTCACAGAAAGTCCTTGTTCCTCGAATTTTTTCACAGCCTCCTTTCCCAAACTTACATTTCTAGCAGTCAGATAAACGTGCCATTTGGTAGGGTTCAAGTGTTTAGCCAATAGCTCAACGATCCCATTTCCAATACCCTTATTAGAGCCTGTGACCTACAATCAGGTTAAAACATATTTCGGCTCAAGTGCGTACTTACGATGGCGATCCGCGCTTTCGCCATATCGGTAACAGAACAATATAGGTTAAAAGACGCTCTTGAGCGCGATTATTCCTTTATTACCACTGATTATTATAAACAATCAATCTGGACGTTTGAGATATTGTGTTGCAGCGCATGGGAGATGAAACGCCCGTTAAGTTAATTAGTTATTGGTGAATTGAGCTTTATCAGTCGATGTATATTTTGTTTTTATAAAAGATCTCTATCATTGAGGTGAGGGTGGCAAGATATTTCGTACTCGCGCTTGTGTAAAATTAAGTTGTATTTTTTAGTCACACTTGCTTTATTTTAAGATCGGGGCAAAATGGCAACTATGTCTTTAATTTTGTTGCATCGATCCGCAGTTTTTATTTAATCTTAAAAATTAACTCAGCAAACGTAATTCAAACCTTCAAGGCAATGTACAGAAATCGGCACAGCACTAAAACTTGATGACGAGCTCAAACAAGTCAAGCCATTAATGCTCCTCTCTCCACGTTCTGAATAAATTTGCTCGACCCATTACTTTCAAATCTTGAGATGCCGGATAAACGGATCCACCTAAATCAATCAGAGCTAACACACTCCTAGGTAAATAACCTCTTGAAGGAATAAGGTGAAATCGCATGTGTGCAGCAGTCACTCACTGCCCACAACCAATGTGCTGTGTCCATGATTGCTTCTTCTAATCTGTCCATTTTCTCGCTATTTCACAGAGGGTGACTCTGTTTTAATCGGATCACATTATACGCCTTCCAAGTCGCAAACACACGTTTAGTTAATTTTAGCTCAGCTCCTGCAATTTGTATTATTTTTTGCCGGCGTGGAAGTGTCTATTCCTATAATTGTTGCAGTACTAATATACAAATATGCACTCGAAATTCAGATGGTTTCATATCGCACCTCCTATGAGGTTATTCTGCCATTTGCAAAGGTATTTACTTCGATTTAGAACATCTGTTAACAAATAATTGCTGTGGCTACTGCAATTTCTCGAGTTTCAGTCTCCAAAATATTATTGAGAAACTACATAATTCAGAAGCAAGCTTTGCATGCTGTTGAAAGCATATTTTCTGTGAAGTCATAGATTAAAGCGTGAAGGGCGGCTGAGCTTTGTGATCGTTCGAAGACGACTTCACCCCATTCTCTCCTTCACTCTTAATGCAATCATTGTTATTCACCACAGGCCAGTAACTCCCATTATTCTATGCTGGACACAATGGAGGCTTCGCAGAGTTTTACTCGTTGTTGAATCAGCTGTCTATTATCTTCTAGGTTTCAAAAGGTATTTATCTGCTGATTGAGAAGAATGCTTTTAACAAATGTTGGAGGTACCTTGCTATATTTATAATAGTGAAATCGTTAATCGAATTATTAATCCGTATGAACAATCATACTTAATGAAAAAGGCAAATTCATATTAATTTTCGGCTGCAGTTTCGTCGAGGTGCAGTTGTTTGGCAAGAAAACCATTCTTTTTCAGCGATGTGATCATTTTATAGCCATTCTTATCATATTGCGCTTCAGGCAATCCGCCACTCATAAATTGGTCTCGGTTTCAAAGCATGGGCTAGATGATTACACATTTTTTTACCTCTCTTCCCACCCATCAAATGAAATCAAAAGAGTGGCGAATGCAAGATTTTCGGTAATGTGTGAATGTGAGATTTGATGACCCTAATATTTTTTATACTACCGTACAGAAAGCCTTAAGATTGAGCACTAACCTACAGGTTAGTCTGAAGCTTAGACGTTTTCATAAGTGAAGAAGAAAAGATCAAGTCAATAAGTTGATTTGACAGGAGCCGAGGGAGAAAAACCTGCATTAACGAAGTTCATTATCGCTTCAGATACACCGAGTCGAAATGTACTTGTGGTGAGGAAGAGCGAGTCTACCGAAATCATACTTTATTGTAAAGGATAACTTCTCTTCATCGTCGGAGGAAAGCTTATTTTCTCCCTTATTTGAACCCGAGCAGGGTAAGAAATGGCCTTCCAGATAAAAAACTATTTTTCTACAGATCAGCATTTAAATAATATGGATAGCCATTCCAATCGAGATAATATGAGAGCGGCAAATCGTTGCATAGCTAAAGTTGATGCTAAACAATTGTAAGCACGTTATAAATGGGTGTCGACTGACAAATCCACTTAGATTCCAATCAGTTGCAGTTGTGTTTGTGGGGTTTTGAAAGCCTTTTTAACGTAAAGTAGAGCACGAGACTGCTGTAAATGTATCTCATTCATCATTTCAGTCTTTTTATCGGTAAAAATCCAAACTCAAACAGGGAGAGGTTATTTCGACTTTACGATTATGCAAATACTGCGAGCTTATTGGTCAATAATTCCAGTGTTCGCGGGGACTCTTAAATACTTTGAATGAATTTCAAATGCAGCCGATAGCTAGTAAAATAGAGCTGAGATGATATTGCGCCGAAAAGAAAAAAAGGGCCAACAGAAGTATAAGCGATCTCGAATTAAATAGACGACGTAATATCCGATGTTCTGATGCCAAACCAGGCAGATAGCACCTAGTTTACAGAGTGTCCAATTATTACCTAATGCAGAGATCAGGTTCGTTTGGTTTAATTCTCCCTATTACCGAAGCTATTGTTACATAAAACGACTAAGAGTGCCTGATAGTAGTTGATGTTGGTCTATCGGATGCAATTTGGAAATGCTTTTTTGAACGAACATATCGCAGATTCATAATCGCACGAATGCCCACACTTTCTAATCCTTTTGGCTGTTTTCAATAAAAAAAATCGTTGTCTCTTAACAGCTTCGAGTCTTCTGCATTGTAACAAAATCTGAGTGAGATAGACGGAAGATAGAGTCTTTCCGTGTCTAAATACCGGTCTCTATTCCTGAATAAATAGACTTTGACGCAAATCCGCCATTAAGAAACTTACCAGCCTTAATGAATATTCAATTTTTTTAAACTGGCTTGAATAATGATACGGAGTGTATAAAATTGCGACCTTCGAATTGGCAAGTATCGAAAGCAGCTCGATAGTTCTTATTTATCTTGTCGGAATTGACGCAAGTGCGGACACTGCTACTAATTAGAACTTTTCGATGTTCATGCCGTTCGTCGCTATGTTCACTGGGACCTGGGATTAATGAGAAAATCCATGGGGACAGAGTATTCCTCCCAGATTCGCGATAGGAAAGTGTACTGAGTGTCAACTAATATTTACTTGCAAAACATATGGGTGCGATTAATGTAATGAAATGGTACAGAAGTTCATTCAAAGCGGTAGACATCGAACCTGGGAGTTGAGCATGTGGTGCAAATGGAGTTGTTTGAACGGCTTCGAGGTTGTGAACTGATATGCATTTTAAATTGACTTTTTCCAATTTCAGCCTATTGGCCGAAAAAATAACTATTTTTAACGCGTTAGAAACCAATTGAATAAATCTGATAAAATCCGTCTGCATTTTGTGGATTGAATATGAAATTTGCAATTCTAAAGAGGTTCATGACAGTTAGACTTGTAATTTACCTTAGATAGTAAGGACTTCGTTAAAATGTGCAACTATTTTCGCACTCACATATTTCCATATAGTTATAAATTTAATAAATTGGACCAACTTAGGCGAGTTTCCGTACCAGGTGAAATAAAATGCAAAATAGAAAGAATGCACAATAGAAGGAATGCATAGCCATATGTATTCATCTTTATTGCACAATTACTTAAAATGATACTGTTTGCGTTGCATTTAATATTCTTACCAGTCGAAAAATGTTTAACGGGTTCTTAACAAAAGCAATTTTAGGAGTATTTTTTCATTATTTCGTACCTTCGATCAAACGTTGCTCGTTTCAGGCTCAAAAAATGTTGAGTCTTGTTTGGAAATCGTCTACAGTCTGTGCTACTGTTTTGAATTTAAATAAACCTTCAAGATGACATGAGAAAATAATTCATCCTAAGGTAGCTTTTCTCAGAGACCTGCTTCGCCAATGTCACTTCATTCATTTCTCGTTACCTGTAGCCTTGTGTGGCCTAACTTTGATGCTCTGTATGCTGATGTGCAAAATACTTTATTATCGGGTTTTATTGTGAGCGGTTTTTTGATGCCTTTTACCCCTGGAAAGTTTTCCATCCTAACTTACAGGCCGTCAGCTTCACTTCTTTCTGGCACCATGCTTCTCGTCTTGATCAGGCTTACTGTTGCTGGGAAGTAAACATGAATAATGTTCGATCAAGAACGTCTTCGTTGCGTGTCATGCTTTTTTGCGTTTTCGGGCATTTGCCCTATTGCCATTGCAGTCATTCAGGAGATCTTGAAACACAATGGTGCTGCCCAATACTTATATTTCAAATAAGTTCTCGAGCTCATCAAAAAAGTGAATTTTCAATTTTTGTTGACAAAGTGGTTGGAAAAACTTCATCAACTGAACAAGGATCGCGTTATAAACCAGCTATTATTTAAGTTGGTCTGGCTAAGGACATTTCTGTGCCCAGAGGCAGTTTTAAACATGGCGACTATTCAACTGTTAAATGTTAAGGAATAAAATCGTTAATATTCTATCACATTAGTCTGTGAGATAGAGTAACATTCCAGATAATGTCCATGGGAGGGCTAAGCCCCCCCTTGCTCTGAAGTATATAAGGCAGCGAACAGCGGCAGGTGATAGGCTCAGCCTGCCCTCCCCCTACATCAAGCCCAAAATCACCAACCACCTTATTACGCAAATTAGTGTATCTAATGCGAGGGAAACCTTTGCAGTACGTAGAAAGGCACGATGCTCTTCGATTTGGTCTTCCGACTAATACCCGAGGTGGCCCATTCTTTGGCGGATAAAGCTTAGACTCGAGCAAGCAATGGATTATAAACATATCAAGCATACCTTAAGTGCTGCTGAGGAGTCGTCAATAGTTTGATGGAAGTTTTGGAAAAACATGTCTCACAATTGGCATCTGATAAAACGAATCTAGAATCTAGAATGATCACCAGTCTGAAATGATGATACAAACAGAGGGCCATATTTAAATCATCCTTTGAAACATTTCGGATGGTTTCAAAGTACCAAATCATAAACCTGCACAATGTGCTTCCACAGTAGTATGTGTGGGACTAAAGTCTTGTGATCTTGTAAAACCGTCTTTTGTCAAATAAGTATTTAAGGAGGACAGAACCTGAACCCATTTTTCCCTCGCTACACGCCACCAACCATGCTCGGTGCTCTGCGAAGGCAAACAATGTGCCTGGTAGGAACATAACTTTTCATATTATGTTTCCCATCTCCTTCCTGTAAGCAAGAAAGGCTTATCAAAGAAGGGACATTTCTATTTCCTTACCACAATATTTTCAATTTTTCAGATATTAAGATGACTGAATGTGCTTATTCAGTTAAGTGGCTGCTGTAGAAGGTCTCTTGCAAGACATTTATTAGGTCCGAAAAAAATGTCACTGAGCGTTTGAAGATCGCGTTTATTTCAGCTATGGATTTAAAAGCCTTTAAATCGACGACTCTTGCTGTTAATTAAGAGTCGCGCTTAAAGATTCATGGAATGGGGGCGAACCCGCAATCACGTGTGCCACAGACTGACTAGTTGGAAAACAAGAATAAACGTCAAATCCACAGACTCTCGCTATCTCAAACTTTGCCTCTGATATGGGAACAAAGATCCTGATGAATTAGGCTCATTCATAGTTCAGTCTATATTAACTCCAAAGGTAACTACACTTTTTGGAAAGATTTCATTTAAACTCCAACCTTCTTTCCAGCCTCATTGGATTAAGCCGTTTATGATAAACTTGACTTGCGAAACCATTGGCCTCTCTTCGTACTTGGCATTCATATACCTTATATCACATTTACATAATTCAGTAACTGGGAGAAATGTCAGAACCTTAATGAATTAGCTCCATAACCCGGGGATAGCAAGTGTAAGAGGGACAGGAGAATCCCTAGAGTTAGCACAACAAATACATCTGCGTTACCTTAGAAATCTCCACCACTAAAAACACCGAAACGGACCATGTAGAGGAAGTAAATAACAACTTTCCTTGTTGAAAAAACACGAAAATGCACAAGTTAAAATCTGAAATGCTATCAAGTTGATAAATGATCACCTCATCATTGCTAAAGAGAAAAACAAGAAATAGCAAGCAGCGGCAGAGGTGAATCCATGCCGCGTTCTCGTACACTTAAGTTAACTTGGATGAAGTCATGTCACTCGTGGAATACACATCATGCAGTAAGATAGCTTCTGGATCACAAAAAAGTGACATTGGGCAAGGTTTACGGAAATCGAATAAACCGAATTTCTTGGCTATCAGGCTGATTTTTATTTGATAAAACCTAAAGGATGAGAAAATATTACACAAAAATGATGGACTAACGCCCCAGTGCGAGTAGAAATACATATCTTAGAGCAAGCTAAACCACAAACAGGGGAAGATATTAGCTAATGATTAGTTAGCAAAGAGGAACTTTCGATAAATTTGAAATGTAAAGTCAGTGAGGAACATAATTCAGCGAATATCAGTGATGCAGGCCTCGTCTATTTTCTTTCTGATAAGGTGATAAGCCTCCTTGTACTTGTTCCATTGAATTGAAAGTTGGTCCAACATCTCAGTAGATTCAGCTGATGAAGTGGTCATATCCTTGCTCAATTCAAGCAGTCTTTGGAGTTCAGCTTCAGCATCGTTTAAATTTTTCATCAAACTTTGATTTTCTGGTTCGCGTTCGATTTTCTTCCAATACCTGTCCCTTGCAGCCTCATACTCATTGAAATCAACCAATTTGAACCAGTGACCGCATTTGCAACGAACAGGCAAGCCCCTGTAGAGCAGCAGATAACTAATGTGATGAGTTTCGTCATGACCTGCCAGAACAAGAGTTCAGTTAACGAATAAGCCAACAACCGCATGTAAACTATAATCTACATACAAATGCACCCAACGACACGCCTCTCTTCGTCAAATGGTATTAAATTTGGGGCATTCTCGGTAGTGGGACCACCGCGTCTGACTTTGAACTCGCGGTAATTAATCTAAAAGTAAATTAACGAAAAATAAGCCTTACATCAGCTTCCTCAATTTGATCCAACAGTTCTTTTTGGATTTTGCTGAGACTTTTGGCAGGCTGCCGATCTAGTGGAACAGATGCTAACACATGAAACAAATTTAGTTATACCGACATCGCCTTTGAGAATTTCATTAGATATAATGAAATTCCGAACTCTCGCATATACACTGTTAGCCGGAGCTTGATAGAAAGTATTAGAGAAAGCCCGAGCCCAAAGAAGAGTCGGTACAAACCGCGAAGCCATGCAGAACGAAAAACGCGGGAGATACTTAACACACTAATCTTATATAAGAATAGCAGCTATTTCCTTTTCTATCCAGCCAATTTCAATCTATAAGCCACCATTGAAACAAGTCTATTTTAAAATAATCAAATACATAATGTCTCTTTTTAAGAGACACAGGAGTGAAAATAGGTATATTTTGATGTTTGATGCATTCCAGTTATCAAACTTTTTTCTAGAGAAACTGCTAATATTGTTCGATCAAGTTTCAGCTGCAATCTACTTGCCTAAAGCACTAAGTCAAACCCATAGTTACCGGTAGTTAAGCATGCAATTTGCACGAATTCAAATGTTATTTGAAAGAAAACCGAACTCATGGATCGAGTGTAAATTATTCCAAAGGTTAAAATTTGCGACAAGTATCAAAGTTTTGCCACTATAATTTTAAGATCCGCTAAGCCATTTGTATATTTTGTCGATGAGTACACTTTGCACTCTCCAAAGCCTTGATTAGTTTGAGAACAGAAATACAGCAAAATGCGGTCGTTGGACTTATGAGATTATCTCCGCCGTTGGATACTACTGTCATGGGCACTCTTAAATGAGCATGTTTTCCTAAACTCCTTCACATGTTCTTGCCGAAAAGAAAGCATTATGTAGACATGAAAATATTATTGGTTTATTGTCGACAGCTCTGATTTTTTTATAAATAATTAATTAAGAACAGTCGAAATTTTATTTTATGAATTTAACCGATGAAAAATGGCACGTCACCATAGGGAATTATTTTATTAGGTCAAGTACTTGTTCTCACGATAGCGATAAAAAGCGGCTCGCATAAACTTTCCTGGTAGTTCCTTTGGGCTCGTTGAGATGGCGAATCAAGTTGTCGACTACCAGCTCACTCTTGGCATGAATACGGAAGGAGAGTTTTATAAAGTCAAAAGAGGTAATTTAAAATTAAATCTCACGTACCACAGATTGGATTATTCGGTTTAGGCTCGATGATTCTTTGATTAGCAAAAATGTGCGGTTTTTTACAAATTTTCCCGTCAGTGAAAAGAATTTTGTTCGTACAAAATATTATGAAATTTCAATTACGCAGCCCAAGACTTCGTTAAAAAAATTGGATCGCTTCGATGATTATTTTGTCATTGGGCCTATTCAATTTAGCGGCGCTTTTCATTTTGCTTTTACTACTGATGGCTCTGTCTTTACTCTGGATAAGCTCAAAAGTAAGGAACTTCAAATATTTGGTGGGCAGGGCTATTTCGTCGTCGAGAACAAGTTCGCCATTGGTGATTCTGAGAGTCTCGATCGCTTTGCTCAGTGGGACTTGGAAGGTGTTATGCTGCAAACCTATATCTCGAAAAATCTTGGTCCTCTAAGTGAATGGCGGGACCGTCTTCGAGTCGCTTTTGAATGCGGTTATAATATAATTCATTTCACACCCGTGCAGGTAAGGATTCCACAGTTTATTTATGTACTCCTTTAGGAACTAGGTAGTTCGGGTTCGGGTTACTCATTAAAGGACCAGCTTGTAATCAATTCAGCCTTCTCCGACCCTTCAGCTATTAAAAAAGTTGGTTGGGAAGATATTGAAGAGCTTGTAAAGGAGATCGAAACTGAATGGTCTATGTTGTGCATGTGCGACTTGGTCCTGAACCATACTGCAAATAACTCTCCCTGGATATTTGAGCATCCAGAATGTGCCTACAACCTGCAGAACTCACCTCATCTCGTTCCAGCGTTTGTTATTGATCAGGCTATCTGGAGGGTCACTCTCTTATGCATTGATGGCAAATTGGTGAATCGGCATATTCCCCCCGACTTCACCAAGTCACCTTCTCATGTCGATGCTTTGCGCGGCTATCTTATTGAAGTCTTCCGAGATTTGAAGTTGCATGAATTCTACCAGGCAGATATTGACTTTGTGAAGGAAGAGTTCAAACAGTGGTTAAGTTAGTTTTCGCTTGTTAGCCATGCTATATTTTATTTTTCGAGGAAGTTTTAAATAAAAGTTCTTAACGCGAATTTCATCGTTAGTACATTTTTCATTTGTTAACTTTTATAATTTTCAGTATATATAACTACTTTCTTTTATTAAAGGCAACGCAGTTAAAGTCGATTTAGCGATAACTCGAATTGTATTTTATTTATTCTGCCACGTATTTTTAAAAGTCTTCTTTCAATTATTTGCTACATCTTACAAGTTAATGCATGAATTTTAGATTGAAATTCTCGAGTTATCTTTAGATTTTCGATAATTTCATTGCCGTGGCCCAATTCGACACTTCATCTTCAAATGTACTTTCTCTTTGCTTTATGCCATTCCTAATCATACAAGTTTACCTTTGTTAGTTAAAGGTACGGACCCTCCACCCTTTACGGACACAGACCATACGCTTCAGCTGCGAATTGTTGGCCCTCGAGCGGGTCGTAGAATGGGCGCGACAGTGGACTTTGGTAAAGCTCGAGAGATCTTCGGCCACGACACACCAGATGTGGCTGCGCACAACCTTGGCCTTCGTCTAGCCGATATGAACCGTAATGAGGAGGAAGCCATGAAACACCATTTGCGGTGTGCGGCCCACTGTGTCGCTGACGGTGCTCGTTACCGATTTTTCGATCCGAATGGACCTCTTCTCAAGGCTGTGACACCTTCTACCCCTTTGGTTGACAGGTGCTAGTTTAATAAGTATAAGCATTTGACTCGTTGTTTGAGTTTAGTTTTTACATTGATTTCAAGTTACTGTGCTCAAATTTCATGTTGATTAATAAATTAAGTGTAACTTTTTGCTTCTCTGTCATTTCACTAGATACTTCCTTTGTTCTGAAGAGCACATGGAAAACACAGAACAGGTAGAACGCTTGGCTTTGACTGACCATGCCAAGTTCATTATGGCCTACAATGGTTGGGTAATGAACAGCGGCTCTATCAAAAACTTTGCTGACATTGATTCTCGCGTCTTTCTTCGTCGCGAACTTGTTATTTGGGGAGACTCCATCAAATTGCGGTAAGGAAAATGCTAATCTTTTCGAAAACGGCCATTCGGTCTCATTTAAATACTTTCCTTGACAATAGTATAATATCCTACAATTCAAGTCTACTTCGCCTCTTCTCAACTACTTTGTGCGGACGGAGTACTTAGCATATGATTCGGGCCATGTTGGATCTTCTTATCCTATCCGTACTACTGGTGCACAAGGCCGTAAATGTGAAACTCATTGGGGATTAGGATTTGGTAAAATATTTTCCTTTTGAGGGAAATGATTGGTCTGTATTCGTAGTACTACTGTCTTCGGGCTATGGATGAATTCACCTTGTTTTAGAAAAGTGCAGTTAGTATATGCTTTTAATTACCCGCTTTAGATATGGAGAAAAGCCAGAAGACTGCCCTTACCTATGGAATAGGATGCTGGAGTATGCACGTCTGACGGCGAGAACCTTTCACGCACTACGCTTGGATAACTGCCACAGCACTCCCATCCACGTAGCTCAAGCTGTACTGGACGCTTGCCGTGAGGTACGACCTGGCATCTACGTCATTGGTGAGCTCTTTACTGACAACGTTCACACTGACAATTACGTTCTCAACAATCTCGGCATTTGTTCTCTTATTCGCGGTGAGTACGAGGCCTCTAAACTATCTCAAGATAGGTCTTTGTCTCCGAAGCATCTTAGGATTACAATCCACTTTCGATTTTTTAGAGGCTCTCTCGGCACAAGATTGTCACGACCTGGGCCGTCTTGTTCATTACTTCGGTGGAGAGCACCCAGCAGGAGGTTTTCCCCACGCTGTGCTCAAGCGTCGTCTATTGCCCACTGTAGCAAATGCGCTCTTTTATGACCAGACTCATGATAACCCTTCTCCGGCTATCAAGCGGACCGTTTTTGATTTTCTCCCTTCCTCAGCGCTAGTAGCCATGGCAGCTTGTTCTACGGCTTCGACACGGGGGTATGATGAGCTTGTACCACACGAAATTAGTGTGGTTTCGGAGAAGAGGCTCTACTCTGTCTGGGACAAGGATATTGGAACTGCCACTGGCATGATTCGAGCCAAGGCTGCTCTTAACCGATTGCATAGGTGGCTGGCAGCCAACAACTTCGATGAAATTTTTGTCGACCAGGTTTGATATTTATAATAATTCATTGTTATCCAGCATCATAAAATTTGGTTTGATGGCGCACGAAATAACTATTCCTCCGCGCTCAAAACCCAGATCTAGACCATTTTGCAACACGTTAACATAAACATTGGTTGTTTACTTCCAGTTTCCGGTAGTTATTTTTTTTGGTGATCAGGTTGATACCAATGTGATTGCGGTAACTCGATTCTCTGCCGATACGGCCGAGTCGGTTGTCATGGTGAGCCACTCCTGTTTCTACGATCGCAGTGCTCATCCGGGGCATCAACCTTTCCGACGCATCAATCTCAACGGTCGTGTTCGACGCATTCTTCTTGAGGCTCGCACAATCAACCATTCAATTGGGCAAGCTTTGGACGATTTTAAGATGAGTGATTCTGTAAGTCCATATTGTTGTTGATCTCCCATCTTGTTCTTACATGGTTTTGGATTTACGTATTTATCGATCTAAAAGTCGGGTTTTTTTTTCAGTCAGTGGTCGCCAGTGCTTAAGAATCGGGAACTTTGCGAAAGCTAGTTAGTGGTTCACTTTCACTTTTATTATCAATTTCAATGCAAACTCCCTAATTAGAGTGGATAACAGTGAATATCTACTCATCCTTGAACTACTACCAGGTCTTGGTTTGTTTATCACCGCGAGCCTGAGTTGTTTTCTCGGCATTTTTCTTTTACCTACACCCTTTGTTTACTGGTTTGGTAAGCGAATATGGCATCCATGCTCAAATGTGCAAGCAAATCTGTCCACAAGATCTGCATATTTGTTTTAAATATGCATTCCAATTAATTAATTCCTCTTAACAGTTGTGGTACGATGTCATCGGTTGAAAAATAATTTCAGTGATCATGCGCTTTTAGCCAGGTTTATGTCATGCTTTTCTTATTGAAGGAATATATAACACTCTTAGGTTCCTTTTGAAGTCTTTCCCTTTTAATAATCTCAACGGGATCTCGTAGTACATGCTAGTTTAATCTTACCAAGGCTTGTCTGTTTCATTACCATCCAACTATTTGCCACCATAGTTAGCCATGTTTCCGTAATTCCTGATAAACCATGATTTAATTCGTCTTTACGCATTGACTAATAGTCCGCTGACCTTCATATTTTGTTTAGTGTACTTTATGCTTGCCATTAGATCACATGTTCAAAGCTCCCGTTCACAGTGGTATATAGGCAAAGCACTTTGCATTGGAAAAAATAATAACTTTTGCAAGTTTACTCTAAATCACTGAAGGTGATGGTCATCGTTATGCACGTACACGTTATTGCTTTTTTTGCAGTTCCCATTCTTTTGTACTATCTTTGTTGCATAGCAGCCATGCAAAGTAAGATCTTATCATGCCACTGTTATAATGGAAATATTATGTTGGCATCTTTAGCTACTTGTTAAGCATGAAAAAAGCACAATTTATTACCAAGGGTTTCTTAAAATTCGATTAGCTGAAAGCCATTGGCACTCAAATAGCAACTTGCTCTCGTGGCATAGCCCACGAGTCTTCCTGTGTCTGTTAAATAAAGTCCGATCATCAGCAGTTGGTTATGAAATGTCTAGGCTAAATTTTTCAACGCATGGTTCGTTATCATCTGATAAGAAAATTTGGTTAATTGGTACTATTGACAAATCACCACTTGGATGTCTTTCATTTTAACAACCTAATAAAAAGCTACCAAGATTGATTTCAAGGCGTCTCAGTGTATTTGTTATGATGATTAAATTAAATAGAGAAATATTTTAGACCCTAATTGTTTGGAATTTGCATCGATTGGAAATCGTTATTTTATAAGTGCTTCTGCTCAGCTAAGTAGCTATGTATAAATTATTAGTCTGAGTTTTTTTGGATCGATTTAGCATATCTTTGACCCCCGTTTTTCATTCTTATGGTTGCAAGAATCTTGAAGGTATCGTTTGAATCTTTCAATTATCATACAAGAGAGTTCGTTTCTCCGACATTATTTGCTGATGGTCGTTTCCGAAGGGCTTATTCATTTCTCTTATGGCAAGTAGTCGTGCGTAACTTGCGCCTTGGTAAATGACGTTCCTTTTGCGTTGATCTTTGATGTATGGATCATTTCTTGGAAGTGAGCTTACCCCAGGATTTTCCCTCTTCATCACCTAAGTTCTTTTAAACAAGTTCGGTTTTGTTGGATCTTGCATTTGGCACAAGAGTAACGTGCCGTCAAACACTCAAGCTTTATCTGTTCTGTAAAGGAGTTCTCATATTAGGTAATACTATCTTCCTATTCTTTTTTCAGTTTTACCGAACTAGATAATCTCCAATTCTATTCCTGCCGAGTTTCCATGAAAGCATAGAGATTCAGTAAGATTAAAACAAAATGCTTAACCGTTTAGCTTATTTGGTCCTGATGCTCCGAGAACTTTCCTTCCTCTCACCTCAAAATGATCCGTGCTTGCTGTCCTCCCTTCCCCTTTGATCCTTTTCCATTGTGCCGGTTTTCTATCTTCGATATATGAAAAAGAAATCGAATGTTAATTGTGTGTCAACTATCTTTCTGCTGCCCTTTGAATTTTATTTGCAGAAATGCTTGATGTCGTTTTTAAGTACTTTTTTTAAATCTCTAGCTTCCTCGATGATAGTCTGAACTTTCACAAATTATTACACTTGTCTAGTTCATCAACGGCCTGACAAACGTTACCATAGAGACGAAAGAAGACATGGAAGTAACAAAGAGCAAGATGTTTAAGGTGATCCATGTGGATGAGAATGGAGGCACGGACGCCTTGGAGTTCTACGACTTCCCTCCCGGTTGTGTTGTTGCTGTCAGTGTCTGTCTCAATGATGTTCAATCCGAAGCCCTTGGTCGCGTTCGCGGAACTCTGTTGCACCAGGCTAGTAGCTCTTATACTCCCTCTTTTTACTTTTGCCATAGTAATCTGGTGCTTATAGGTATTGCTTTTCCGTAGTTCGGTCGTCGTTTGCGCACTATAGATGCGCGCAAAGCAGCACTCAGCTCGAATACTGTAGCTATTGCAGATGCCCTTCTGCCTCTCTACCCTGATTCAGTTGAACACGGTCTTATCAAACGTCTGGTAACCGACTTGACCCTTGTTGATATTAACTGGCTACTTTACCGCTGTGAGCGTGAAGAAAATGTACCCGGTATTCATCGCACCCCCTACTACGTGCCTCGGTATGGTGATCTGGTCTACTGCGGTTTGCAAGGCATCGTCTCGGTAATGCGGTCCGTTGCACAGTACAACGACATGGGTCATCCTGTGTGTGGACATTTGAGGGAGGGTCTGTGGCTGTTGGACTACTTGTACAAGAGAATCAGCGCGGACGATCCGTCTAAACCGTCTAAACAACTTGATAAGTTGGCGAGAGCATTGAAACAATTGTTCCAACCTATCTATGATCTGCCGAGGTATCTGGTGCCATCCAGCTTCGGTATGCTCGTTGGTTGTCTCTACCAGACTGTCATGGAAGAGGTAAGGTCCCATGTGGTAAGGTAAACTCCAACGCTTATTTTTTTGGGATTGTGGTGGTAATTCAAGAGATTGAGGAATATTCCACCGATATGTAGCCGAATCGCTTGGTAATTTAAATCACTGGATGTGCGTCGACGTATTTCAGACCCGTATGCAAGCACTAACTCATCGGCTTGCAAGCTTCTGCATAACCTCGTTTCTATAATAATGCAAACAAAAGTTCGATGTCTATTAATACTTTAGGGTCTTCAGCTTCCAAATCGGTTATTTTACAATGATGTGAGAAACTAAGGTGTTTATCGAACACATGGAATTACTTTATCAAATCTCTGTGTTTTTATGTTTTGATCGCATTGACTTCGAATCAGAAATTGCACGTATTGACTTGAATAATTTGGGGCACTCGAAATACGAGCTGGATACTTTTTGAGCCTTTGTAACCTTAAACCTATCGCATTACGTGTTTAACCATTTTTAATAGACCCATCTAAGTATGTCTGACATTTCATTTATAATACCATATTTTTTTCATGTCCCAAAGGCAAATGGTCGGCTCTTTTTCATCATTTATCGTTAGAATTACATTAGAATTGATTTGGGAATTAGTTTTATGAATTCCATCAAATTATAGTCACACATGGGCGCAAAATACTGTATAGCTTAAATCGACATATTTAATCACGTACGCATTTGTAGTCGTGTGGTAAGGCGAATTGGGCACCGGGCCATTCTTTTTTGGTAAAAATAATGTCGTGATTCATTTTCTAAGAGCCATAAAGCGCAATGTGTTGATGAAGCTTAAAGTGTGAAAAGCTTTAATTTGATATCTATTTGAAGTAATTATTGATATACCTAGTTAGATCATTGTTTCTTTCAGATAAGTCTTCGATTGGGCAAGTGGACGGAGTTGGGGTCCTCGACGGTGCGTAATCTAGTATCGGCCAGTATTCAGCTTTACGGTAAGGCCCCAAACGTACGTCTGCCGATCATCCTACCCGCACCGGCCCTCCGTGGTCCAGATGAAAATCCTGATCGATACACCTGTAGCCTCGCTGCTGGTTTGCCTCACTTCGCCGAGGGTATGTGGCGTAATTGGGGTCGGGACACGTTCATTGCGCTGAGAGGGTGTCTTCTTATCACTGACAGGTTTGAGGTAGGTCGCTCTTAACAGATCTCATTTGTTACTTTGTTGGCTTTTTATCCACCAAACGGTCTTTATGTATCTGCTAAAAAAGGAAATTTCACTCGATACCATTTGCTTGAAAATTTTTAGTTTTGTGGATGCACATCAATTTTCTTCACTATAATGGATGGGCTGGAGGGGAAAAATCTAGGTCTGCATTTCTAGATTGGTCTCTGTTTTTCGAAACTGGTTCTAGAAAAAATGCTTGCTTAAGGTGAAGTTGGTTCCTTTTGAACAATAGCTCCACTCTATGCAACAAAAAAGAAATTTTGTAGGTGCAGAATATTCTCAACAAAAATTGACTTAATTATATTCACTACCGCTCTTTGAGTTACGAATATGCACTTTATCATGCACTTCCCTTTTTTAATAGGAAGCAGCGAACGCTATCCTTCAGTATGCTTCCATTCTTCGTCACGGTTTAATTCCCAACCTGATGGGTGATGGTCATTGCGTGGCCCCACGTTTCAACGCACGTGACGCGGTCTGGTTATGGCTTTACGCCATCTGCTGCTTCGAAGATGCAGTGGCTGCTGATGAGGGAATGGCTTCGGGCACTGGTGGGGCCAAGAAGTCTATCCTCGCACGACCCGTCTTCCGTTGGTTCATCCACGACCACTCTGCCGGCTGGCCTGACGAATATGACTCTATTGATATTAAAAATCCACCGGCTAACAGAGTAATGCCTCTCTACGATGTTATGCAGGAAGCCCTTCAGAGACATGTCGCTGGCATTGACTTCAGAGAGAGAAACGCTGGACATCAGTTGGACTGGCATATGACCCTTGAAGGCTTCAATGTAAGAAAAAGATTTGGCTTTACAACGATGAAGGGAGTCTTATATAAGACATCTATCTTGTCTAGATCCGAGCCTTTATCCAAGAGGACACCGGCTTTGTTTGTGGTGGTAACCAACACAACTGCGGCACCTGGATGGACAAGATGGGTAGTTCAGAGAAAGCAGGCAACCGAGGCAAACCTGCGACACCGCGCGATGGTTGCGCTATAGAGCTTACAGGGCTTGCTTATGCTGTACTTACTTGGTTGGCTAGAGCTCATAAAAACAGCTCTGGTACCTACTATCCCCATGATGGTGTTGAAGCACCACCAAATGCCACTACCGCTACTCCCCGCTGGACCTGGCTTGACTGGGCCTCCAAAATCAAAAATAACTTTGAAAGAAGATTCTGGCTTCCGGAGAAGGATGACACTACTTGCACGGAAACCGATATTCACCAGGGCTACTATCGTGATATAGTGGATTGCTCAAATCCTAATGCGGAATTGCAGTTGAGACCGAACTTTTTGGTGGCTATGGTAGTGGTGAGTTAAGCTCGTGATTTTCAGGAGCACTTATGCATACGTCCGATTCACGAACATATTTTGCCTGTTTGAAAAGGCTCCTGATCTTTTCGATGTTAGGAACGCTTGGAAGGCTTTGCAAATAACTAAAAGGCAGCTGGTGGGTCCTCTTGGAATAAAAACTCTGGACCCACGGGACAAAGATTACCGTTGTTCTTATCACAACAATGATGATTCATATGACTATTCTACCGCTCATGGCTTCAACTACCATCAGGTGGGATTTTTTTGTTCATAGTTATTAACAGTAGTAAGCCTCCAGTGAATCATTTGACGCGCAAAAATCGCCGCCACATCTTTGTCAAAAGAGAGCATTTTTTGACATTATTTAGGGACCAGAGTGGTTGTGGTTGACAGGCTACTACATTCGAGCACGCTTGATAATATCACAACGTCTGGTTGATCTCGATCCCAGTATGACATCTGTCCGAGTTCAGGCGATTCGGGAGTCGCAGGAAATTTTATTGAGGCTCAACAATCACATACGTAACTCTCCTTGGAGGTCATTACCTGAATTGACCCAGGCCAACGGAGAAGCAAGTCTACCCTCAGCCTGTTATCTAGTTAGGATCTCTTTAATTATTTCCTACTAGCCATCTTCCTTGTTTTCTTGTAGTTCTGCCCCGGCAGTTGCGCTTCGCAGGCCTGGAGCGTTGGAACGGCCATTGAAGCCATCTACGAGCTATTAGAAACCAATGCTCGTATGCATGGTTTGGCGTTTCCCCGGGTCTAATTTTTCCGTTCTCATAGTTTCCCTCTTTCATACCAGCACTTTACCTTCCCTCTTATTGATTTTCAAGTTCCCTTTGTTTTTAATTTTTTTTGACGTTTATCCGTTGCGAAAATCATGTGGATTTTATATTAATGATTTTCACATTTCATCAATCGTCTGACACAACGTCTAGCTGAAATAACCAGCCTGCCTCTTCGTGCGAAACCTGTGTCTTTGAAAGAGCGTAGATCAAGTGAATCGACTGACACATCGCCGTCGACAAAGCAGATATTTGCAGGTGGTCCACGAATAACAGATCCAGCTCTCTTTGCCGTCGGCAGCCAAGGTGCCGCTTCTGTGAGGGTTGCAGTTTATAATGACCAGTTGAGGATCCTGTGTAATGTCAGCTAAGACGAAGCCAACAATTAAATTCTTCCCTAAGTGACAACTACGACTGGCAGTATCGATGTCTTTCAGCGATTGTTTCGTCTCATTCTTCCTCATGGCTGCTTCTGTGATTTGCCATTGCTTTTTGCCCTCCTGCTTGTTTCTTTGCCATCTCCAACATTCGCTTCATTAAATCTAGTTAGAGTTAGCACCTAGAAGTGATTTTATGAAATGGAATACAATATTTTACCACATAAGCTTACATTTGCATATTTTGGTCTATGCTGGGTCGCATCCGACTGGAGAACTAATTGCTACTTTAGATGAAAGTTACAGTTGCACTAGGGTTTACTTAGGTAATTTTGGACTTTAAGTAATTTGGGACAGATACGAAATCTGAAGTTTTTGGTTTAGTTTCATCGTAAAATGCTCCTAAGAAGTCTCTGGGTTTGGTTAATCGGTGGTAAGAATAACGAATGAGAGGAGAACGTGGTTTACCAAGGCACAAACCTTGCAAATCTCTTTGCTTCACCTAAAATATAGTACTCGGATAATGCTTTTCTGCCTTGCGAATGGACAACTGTTTCAGGATTTGGTCAGTTTTAACGTTGCCATCTATTTTTGAAATATGGAGAGTGGAATTTCATTTCTCTGTTAGCCTGGGAAAGAGGTTTGCTATCTTTAAATAGGCTTTTATTGAAGGCAAAAGATACCGAAGATTACGTTGCTTTTTTATCAAAGAGAGTAAGTAGTCATTGGTTCACCGTGAAGCAGGTGCGTATTCTCCTGGTGAAGACTTCTATGTCCGTGCATGATCCTACGTCTGCCCCCTCAGTTTGCCGACTAATTTGGGCTCTTGAAAAGTGAACTGAGCCGTTCTCCTTAATGTCCTATCTATGCGCGGTTCAAAGACGAACTCCACGCATAGGCACTTTTTCAAATTGAATGTAAAGGAGGCCAGTTTGATTCATTACAACTCACGGCTTTAAAAAGGATACATTCAGTTTCATCAGTATCTGGCAGTGATTACTTGAATTCAAAGCTATGTGCAATTTAGCAAACTGTCAACGGTTCCTAAAATTCCTCGATATTTTTCATATTAAATTGTCCTTTTTTAAGTGCTGTACTTAAATAAAGTTAGTAGAATAATGTTTGCAAGGTAGCTAATCGCTTTTTCTAAAAACAACCATTTACAAAATTGCTTGCATGATGTAGCGAAAAAAAGGAGCCAATTAATGGTATTGGCATCTCTTACAAAATCTCAAAGGATCAAAATACGACCCATGTGCAAATAGTCGCAAACCATGTGGTTTCGTAAATGCCAGTTAATAATAAGTGATCTGCTAAGCAAATACCAAAAATGATGGCTGAATTCAAACGTCAGATAAAACAATGCTCCCTGAGTGGGTTCTCAAATCTCCTCTATTTAAACTAGATAGCGATGGAGCTATGGGCATGGCTGGAAAGGATTAGCCATTTCTCACAAGCCAATCAGTGCAAGTTTATTTTGATCATCTGCGCTTCCTCGATTAGTAAGAAAGCTAAAAGTGCTGCCAAACTCATGGTGTGGGATTCCAGTCAACTATTTCGATCCTCAATTCTTCATACTGATTCATGATTTTATATAGCGTTATGATAACGTAAAATGTTATCCCAAGTGGTAAATTTGAGCTGACGACCAAAGGGTTTGGGGCCGGAGAATCGGTGGGACCAGTCTTTATCGCTAATTTGGTCATTGATGGTAGCGTCTTGCAATAATCTGCCAGCTTCGCTGGTTGGTCTTCTGAACGGAAATGAGATCATGGGAGGTCTTTATTCAAAAATCTGGACTACAAACTATGTGCAACTAGGACAAAGAGGAAGAGGAAGACGTTTTTTGGGTTTCTCTAACAGATGCTGGTTAATGAATTGGCCTGGACAAGTTTCGATAAAAGCCAAATGAAAATAGGCGTTTCTAATACTTAACCACTTTCAACTGAACCTGAGCTACTTTGCTAAATGTAATTGCCACCATTTTATGTTCCGAAATTTCCACAATGTTATAAAATTGGGCGTGTGGTAAGGTTTTTCCTGACACTGAGATAAACCCATGCTTCACTTTACATTCACATCTAGAGGACAGATATTCACAGCGTTTGCCTCACCTCCTCGGCAAACCGAGTAATTCTTATGACAGCTTATATTTAGGAATAGATTTGCTGAAAAAACCAGTTGTTGTTGCTTTTCTGTGTCCTAACTATTGAGACTGATAAGATATAAACGAATAATGTATACTTTCGAGCGACATGAAGCTAATCAAGCCGTTAAAAACCACGGCTGCAGTCAAAAAATGCTAGTTTATTCGTACCATATCAGTCCAGTTCTGCTCTGTGCTTCGTCTAGACAAATAGGCGTTGACCAGAAACGCCTGAAAAACCCTGAGCTTGAGCCAAAGCTGCACATAGGTTGGACAGAAGCTTGTAGATTTAAAAGACATTATATGGCAATTCCGATCTTTTAACTGCAGGATTGCACGTGATGACCATCAGACCCTCTTGATGCCAAGTTGATTAGATTTCAAACTTCCTACACTCATTGCAGGTCGTGTTTCTTTGAAACAGCAGGCAAGTCAATCTTGGAAACCTGTTCGAAAAAGTGAAGATTGTTCCGGACGGAAAGTAATGAGGAGTATTTAAAAGTTGAAGAACTTGCCTAACAATGATGCTTATACTAAATACTAATGGATTCAAGCTACAGTAATAAAAAAATAATATTCTGAAGAAAATGAAACTCTTCTAAGGGATGGTTTACAGTAGCCATATCCGAGAAATGAAATTTTACAAGTCTTTAATTGAGGAAAATGGCAAAATGAGCAGAATTTTGAGAAACTAGAGTCTAAATAATGAAGCTCATGTTATATATCCCTGCATATGGCAGTTTGAAGGATTCTTTGAAACACAGAGGATAGATAGCCTAATGGACATTTCCGCTAGCGCCAGCAATGAGTGAAGCCGGACTTATCACTCGAAGTACCGGCTCGCCATGCCTTCACTTTTAAGGTAATCTTCTTGCCTTTGGTGTTCGGTTTATCGTGGTATGTTCAGTTCTGCCTCGTCTCGCTTATATCTGAATGAGGCAAATGGCCTCGAACCTCATTTCCATTGTCTTGCTCAGAAGTTCTTTAACGTGAGTTTAAAAATGGTTGGTACATTCTATGACATGGAATGCGAGAAGAAGAAAAATGAGGAACCCATTTTTTGGATAAAAAATTATGCTTAAAACATTTTTACTCAGTTGAATGCTTTTAAGTGCAAGCAGAGATTAGTGGAATGTGAGAGGAGTCGAGGACCACATTCAACATGAAGAAGCAGGATAGTTGCGATTCTGTTTTCAAAGTGGTTTCATGACAGAAATTTTATGGGAAGTCTTGCTTTTTTCTATTATTAAATGAGATTCAATGAAAAAGACAGCTATAGTTTTAAATCGGCAGCAGCAAAGGGTTTAAAAAAAATGATACAAACGGATAACCACTTTAAAAATAAAACTGCATGGTTCTAAGTTGGAGCCAAAATATGAGCAACCAAATCTGTTGTTCGCTTCCAAACCTTGTCAAAAGTGTGCTAAGTATGATTCACAAATTTAGGGCTTGCCAGATGACAGATCTTTTCTTGCCCATTAGAGTAGCATATCAACTGATGATTTAATGAATGGGTTGTCAAAGAGGTGCCGGAAGTTTGAATAGTCAATGATATGGGCGTCGAGAATGACGCCTTAGCGGAAATCATTTTGAGAAAAATGCATAGCTGAGACGAAACACGTCAGAAGTAACCAACCATCTGACATGGCATTCACCACCTCTAACATCAGAGTTCTTGAAATGCTACACATGAATTCCATTTTTTATTAAAATGGGATTGTTGTGATAGGCGTTCCTATGGGACCAAAGCTGTGTTCCTGTGAATTTCATTGATGGGACACTTTTGATAGACACGCTTATCAGTATGAGAAAGTGCCACGATTTTGGTCTCACTTGTATTAAAAAGGGAAGTTTGTCAAATCGATCTTCCAGCACCTCCTTAGATTTTTATCTATGCTCTGAACATGTTTGATGCTGTGATGTCAAAGTGGTGGTGATCAGAAACCTGATTGTCAAATGCATATTTCTCTTTTCGTACAGATTTTATCAAAGTCTCACACGAATCACTGTCCATCTTAATGTTGAAGACTTACTTAGAGCGCTCGTATCCTTTTTTCTGCGGAATTAATAATTATTTTTACTGTGCATTAATAAAATACATAATGTTACAACTTAGTTAAGGGACATGATGGCAAGCAGGATAGAAAAGCAGCCATTTTGAGGATTAAATTTACTGGCAGTGCTTTAAATGCAAGCAAATTTAACTGGAATGAAACACATAAAATTTTGAAGACGATCGTACTTTTAAGGTAATCGTCTGGTTCTTTTTATTATTCCAAAAAGAAGGATTTGAAAAGGCTTGGACAAATTAAAACGCCGTTGAGGCTGAATTTTGCAAAGTAAAAGGATCAAACAAATAACAAGGACAGTTACGAGATCAATTCAAGGCAATAAAGAGATAAAGCCAAGTTGAAATCGCTATTAAAATGTATCCTTAAATTATTTGCCATAAATAACGAAAGAATAGATTCAAAAGAATCATATTATTACCTAAAGTACAGCACGTTATCAGAAAACTTGTACTTATTAACTACAGGTTAGTTGCAGATATACACCCTACTAAATGAAAAAAATGGGACAAGACCGACAGAGCACCGGCAGAACTAGCTGGATAACCTGTGGGAGTTCAAGCTTGAAATATGACAACCGAGAAAGCAAATTTAACGTAGAGGCTAGAAAAACTACATTTCCTCCCTAAATACTCCCTTATAAATTAGTAAAAAATTAGTTATTAAAATCTCATACTACTCTACTTCCTACCCACTGACTAACTTGCATGCATTTTCAAATCCGA
This sequence comes from Moniezia expansa, assembly GCA_019097775.1. NCBI lineage: Eukaryota > Metazoa > Platyhelminthes > Cestoda > Cyclophyllidea > Anoplocephalidae > Moniezia > Moniezia expansa. Next base: position 912,441 of record JADFDV010000062.1, on the reverse strand, counting down.
TTAAGATTTGGTTGAATCAAAATGTCTGCAGGGATATATCACGATCTTCAAATCTTCGCCCCTTAAGCAAAATTAATTTTAATAGTTTTCGAAAAGCAACAAAGTTCCCATTTGAGCTTGAGTCGATTTCGTCGATTGCGATAAATGCTTTGGACAGAAATATCAAAAACTAATAAATCTTGGTTAACAAACAGTTGAAATGCACCAAGGCTTTACACTGCAATTTACTGAAAAAAAATGATTCTCAAGCCGTAAATCGCACCGTTTATTTTTTTTGAAAGAATGAGCTAAGATTAGGAAATTAACTTTATTTAAACCTTCAACTACTGCCGTGTATCGGTAGATTATACATAAAGAGGGCTTTAATGTTCATTCTTTTCACGATCATATTAGTTCCTCTCTTTCTCTCCTAATTGCCTTTATATCTTCTATCCATCAGACGAATGAAGATTGATCGCAATCAGCTCCATTTTAGAGTCTTCTTTTACCACTTACGCTGACGGAGAATGTTACTAAACTGGCCTGCCTGGATAGCTTTCATAGTATCTGGAAGATGTCAATGTTAAGTATGCATCGTTAATTTATTTGAGGTACTGCCGATTAATCTACAAATATTCTCCCATAAATGTAGAAAATATCAAACGTGATTATTTAATAGTGTGGATTTCAAGATGTCGACTGTCGATCTCGGAAAGAGAAGCTTAGACTCAATGGCATAAAATTTATTCTAGCGCCTAAACCTAAACAAACACAGTTAATGGGGACTTTGAAATATCTTCTTGTGACCTAACTAGAAGAGCAATTTTATTAGACTTAAAAGCGAGTCCAAGCAGTATTCCTGTCTAGTGGTCGGACGGGTCTCATAAGGCACTCATTTCAAATGTTTTTGAACTATTCTGATCAAATCATTTGTGCTCAACTTTAAATTCTTAATGTCGTTGTCAGTTCCGTCATTGCTTGAGTTTTCATTCCAGTCTATTCGTAGGTTGAAGAAATGGACGACACTGTTTTAACAATCTGTTCGGTCGATCGCGGAAGAGCCAAGCAACCTTTTGCCCAAAATCTCTTTGGAGTATTTTGTAAGGTGTCCACCCATTACTTTCACTTTAAACCGCATAATGCTAATGTCAGCCATCTGCACTAACGATGCATTCGTTCCAATCGCCAGTTTATTGTTTACAAAGCCATAATTTCGTAGACATGTACTTGTGATATGGATTAAGCCCTTAGAATTGTATAAGCAGAATCTGTCTGGTGACAAAAACTCAAACATTTTCATTATATGTACTGGTTCATATTCAGGGACATGTAAGACTTTTAAATGATTTGAGATCTGCCCCTTTTAGTCAAAAGTAAGTTACAATGGAATGACAAACAGACGTGTTCATTTGTAAGCTGGATACACAGCTTTGTCGCATACAAGCGCCCTTAACTCCATATTCACACATTAAATCATAAAATGGCAATTGCAGTACCTGTTTAGCAAATAACTGATCAACAGGGAGAGTCAAAGCAAACTTATGATCTGGATCCTGTATTCTTTCATTTTAAAATGAGTACAAATGCCTAGATAGAGGTCCATCTCATAACATTTGAATAAAATAAATGGAGCCAGGTGGTTTTAAGGCGAATCCCCCTTTGGTATCCATTGCAATGGCATCTGAATTATCAAAAAATAAAATAACTAAGTTTTATCTAAGCACCTGAGCTACACAGTTAGTAAATTAGCGCATTAAAGTCATTTTATAACTCCACATTACTCAATATAGAATCGACAGCCCTAGGCAACAGATTCGCCTAAATGTACGTGGAGAAAAGAATAAAAATCTGTTGAATTCCAAAAAAACTTTATTTATTTTTCTATTTATTTATCCGACCTTAAGGGATGAAAACATTAAGATTGGATTGGTCATCTGCAAGTCTAGTTCTCGTCTCCTTGGTATCTAAAGAGTCTTTGGAAAGAAAACATAGTTTTCCAAAAGTTGTTGAATTGACTATCTACGCCGATGACGCTTAACAGTAAAGCTACATAAAAAGCTGCTGAAGCCAAAAAGATCGTCAAACTGAGTGTTAACCAAAAATCAAGAATTAAAGCAGCGGAATACGCAATCGTATGTATGTGAAACGTTGAGAAACCATAGGACAGGTACATCAGAACACAATCCGCTGAAATCGAGAAATAGCATGGGACATGCAATCCTGACAAAGAATTTTCTGCCGGAATCACTTTTCAGTATTAGTCTTTTGCGGACTTTTCATGCTCCAAACATGAGAATGTTGGCTTTTATGATTACTAAATCGGGAGTCACATTTGAAGTAGAGGCTATTTGGTACTTTCAAAGAATTAAAGTTACCTTTTTCACTCCTATGTTTTGATATTGTAGTGGACATGATGCACAAAACCGCAATAGTGCCATTACAAACTGTTGCGAAAGCAAAAGATCTACTCTCATTTGTCAACATGCTTTAAAACTCATACCTTCATTAATTTCTTGAAAACAACTGAAAAAGTATTTCCTTTGCATATAAAACAAATTTAACGGCTAGGAAATCTCCAAAGTAATTTAAAAAAAGTACCTTTGATCCACCTCATTTAGGTGTGAATAGCAAATTATTTTGACAATATTGCCATAGCAAGAGGTAACACCGTATTCTCATCTTTATATGGCCCCAAATAACACTTATGTGGACTTAAAACGGAAGTTGAACAAAACCTAGTCTACACAATTAATATTCCCTTTTCACGTTGCAGTAAAATGAATTGAACCATCACCATTTCTTAAACATGGGCGAAGAGGAAGTGATGAAAAAATAGCCATGATAACAGTTGTTTAAATGAGTGAGAGCTAAAACTTACTCATATGAGGTACAGCGATTATCTGGAGATCTCAAATTCACTGATAACAAAGATAATAGTGATGGTCTGCGTGTGATCTAGAAATTCAATCTGTACATTAATGCAAATCAGGGAGCTGGTATTATTGTTGCAAGTAAATTTATTTATTTATTTACTGCCCACCCATTAGGGTAAATCCCATGGACTTATTGGGCTTACAACAAAAGTACAAATAGCTTTTATTCAATGTAGCACACAACAGTTAACACAGAAGACAGTAAGGTGTTTATCAACGTCATAGTACAGGTAGCAGTTCAACTTCGTAGTGGCACCTCGTCCGTCCTCGACATTGCTAAGGGTGGACAATCTTCGTACTCCTTCCAGAAGTCTTTTAGTCTTTTCAACTTTCTGGAGGAGAATTCCATTCATTGCTACATGAACGCACTTTCCACAGTCCTGTTCGGGACCATAGATCCAGGTATATACGTCATGCCTCGTTTAAGAGGCTGTACAAAGTTGTACTTCTGCTGGCATGATCTCATTTTATACTGCCGTTGGGTGATAAGTCCTATCCGGCCGTCCTTCTCATTGATCCCCAAGGTTGCCCCTAGAATTACCGGTGGTCACCATGACAAGGTTGAGAGTAGGTTTAACTACTCACTTAAACACAAATCTTAAGTGTATATTACTTTTTTCGTTTCTCATTTAGCTATTGTTGTTACTTTTTCTTGCATTTTATTGGAATGACCCAAATGAAGTTGACACGAAACAGCTGCTCGATAACCATTTCAAATGACTTATGCATTTAAAGTGCTACTGGAGGTTCAACACATTTGTAAGTTATTCATGAGAAATGAAAAATCAAAATTTATCTTCTCATAAGAGGTTGTACATTAAGTATTAATAAAATAAAACATTTAAAGATTTCAGTCAGTGATGGCCAAATTACTTTTTTCAAAAGATATAAAAACTCGATCTGATTTTGCCAGGCTGGTGCTATTTTCAGAATCAGTGGCTTAGAGAATTTTAAAATCCATCCGTCTTGATCTGTTTGATACATAAGTATAATTGGGAATATTAGGAAAGGGAACACTTTCAAATGCTCTTCTGCAGTCATTATGTACCAAGCTGTGCAAGCAAGATTTCCAATGCAAGATCAGTGAATTATGAAAATTTGAAGTTGAGATAGCAGGTTATTCGTCTGGCGCTCAGCGGTTGTGAGTGGCATCAAACAAACGGCAAGAATCCTGTTAGAGATTCCTTTCAATTTAGAACCGTTTTTCAACAGAAATGAACAATTTTTAGCATCGGATTGATGAAAGCTAGTGGTCCAAAATTCTGATGTGGATCAAAATTGAGTCAGCGCTCCAGAAAATCAAGTGCGTTTCAGGCAGACGCCTAGTTGAACGCCAAATTCTAATTCAGTTCAAATCTGTTCAAACTAAAAAGGATTCTAATGTACACTGGGTTCCATCTGTGGCCCACCACCATTCAGACCTTGGTGGTTCAAATCCGTCGTGCGAGAATCGTCACTGAGCGTTAAATTAACTCATTTCTTGAAAGAGACGCCGAGTTTACCTACTCTAAGTTTTAATGTTTTTTTTCCGAGCATGGCCTTCGATGAAGGAGAAAATGCTTGCCATTCTTTTAGTATCATGAGAATAAATGTACATAAGCAGACATATAGGCAGATTCAAACAAATGCAGCAATTTCGGAGACCAAATCTTCTAATTTCCAACTGGCTATAGTTCCCGCGAGTCCGTCTCTTAATAATTCACCAGCAGGAAATAATTAGCAGCAAAAGAACAAAAAGTACCTTCCTCTTGGATGGGAATTCAGGCTCATGAAACAAAACCGAATCCGACTACGAGTGCTGGAATGTGATTTCAAGAAATCCAATTGGACAGACATTGGTTTTGGGAGGCGTGTTTACGAATGGTTGAAAAGCAAAGTAAAAACTTAACTTAAGCCAAATGAGTTGAAATAATTATGTACATTCAAATAAATTTTCAATTTAGACAGATATCTAAAATCTCTATTTAAGCTTAGGGAATTGTTTTCCTTCAGCCACTTAGTTTTTTCGATGCAGTTAAGAACTGCAGCGCATTTTATTTCGTATCCATCAGGTATCTGTTTGCGCAGAGGTTCTAAGTGTGTCTAATATAAATCATTTTTTTAGAAAATTGGGTAAGTTCAAAAGCTGTCGTACTTTTCTTCCGCACCACTTATTTTACGCTAGGTAAGATCAAATTTATGCTTTTTCCATGATTGAATACATGATGCAAATGTTCTAAAAAAAGCTTACTATCCAATTTCTTTCTTTTTCTTAAATAAGTATATGAGATTTATAGATTAAAATGTTTCATTTAATTGCGTACCCAACAAAGGCTGACAACCTGAAGGGAAATTCAAACAAACTTCGTAATTAGTCTTGTATAATATGAATTATTACCAACGGACATTTATCTTGTGAGAAATTGTACAAGGTAGGTTTGACTGGAGCTGTTCAAATAATGTTGCAATTAGAAGAGATTGCTTCAGAAAAAAATATTAATCCAGCCTTTTTAATATGCATCGAATAAATGACAAACTTTATATGTGAGTTTTTGGCGGTCAGAAAACATTGGTATGATAGTTGTAATACTTTGTTTAAAATTAATATTTTTCCGTCAACCGTAAGCTAATCTGACCTTAATGTCAATTTCAAGAAAGCGAGTTTCTCTTAGCATTTTAAGGCTGGAAATCGCATCATAAAAAATGGGTCTTTCTTTGGTTAGTCACTTCAATTGCCGATTTAAGAGCAAGATAAGTGATTAAGGCAATCCTTTAAAAATAGTCTGATTAAAAAATTAACTGAAAATCATATTCGTCGAGTTGTAACAGAAGCTATTTAGGCGTTTTTTCGGCATCAGAAAATGCTGAATTAATACTAACTGCCAATCAAGCCTTAAATGCAGCTGCAGGGACAAATTTAACAAACTCAAAAGATAAGACTACACATTGTGGGGTATAATCAGTTGGCTGAGTATCTTCCACTGTCAGTATGCGCTGAAGAAGGACTATCCTGAGAGCATAGTATATTTCATGAGTAAAGAAGATGATACAGCATAATGCTTTGTAGCTGACCTCCATTCGTGAGAGACTATTAAAGACCTCACTGCAATTCCCTGTAAGTCAGTTTTGAAATTCGCAAGATAAAATGGGGTCGCAAGTCCAAGAATTCAAAGAGCAGCCCAGTTTCGAGAAGAAAACTCAACTTCTAAGAAGAGTACACCAAATAACGTGGCTTCATAGTTATAGTTACTAAGCCAACATTTATATAAGAAACGTTTTAAGTATGAGGCATACATGTCCGAAGGGAAATGAAAATCCAATTTTATTAGCGAATTAAAGTAATTGTTTATTTCATTTTTTTCTTTAAATGATTCGTTCAAAGTATTGCCAACAGCTTGCGTGACGATTTCTCAAATAATACCGTAGGTAAAAGTTATGCCACATCTACGCTTCAGCGATTGCATTTACTTGATGAAATTTAATTCCAAACAAAATACTGGAACACTCCTTGGAAGGGGGTCAGGATCACTTAATGCCTCTGGCGATGTATCCTACTGTAATTCATTTTCAGAAGAAGTACTACTGCATCATTTCAAATTCCTCGACGCTATATCTTATAGAGCTTCTGCTGCTTATTTGTTAGAGTGCTTGTTATAACCCTTTTAATTTGAACTTTTGCTGTCTAGAATGTTGCGTTCTGCGGCCCTTTTATTTAAGGGGAAATCTTATGTTTTTGATATTCTTTGGTTATAAATCATGCAAAGCATTTGTAGATTTTAGTTCCCAGATCATGAATTTGTGTGTTCCACGATGGAGTTGAAAGATTAACAAGTACTTAAAAACATAGCTAATAATTGGGTTCGAGAACGACTTTGACCTCCAATTTCATTTCGGAGCAGACCGATTTTAGCTAATAAAACGTACTTACAAACAAGAAGGAATTACTCTGCCGAGGTAAATGCAAGGGCGTTGGTTATTTTGTTTTCCGGTATCTAGACAAGTCAACTGAAAAAATGGCTACATCGATGGGCTGTTCTTAAGAGAGGTATTTGGCCCAAGGTATGGAGTGTAATCATGATAGACTTGGCACAGCCATGTCTCATCTGAGGTGTACAAAAGTATGGGACTTTTAAATATGTTATACACATTTCGAGGTGATGTGCCTCTAGTCCCGCTATAAAAAAGGGTGCTTATATACTTATCTGTAATTCTGTAACTAAGCAATGTTTGAATTTGTGTTTTTGTTGTATGTGCATAATTTTACAAGTTTGACATTATTTAGGGTGCAGAGTTTCCAAGATATCAAAGCTACTAACATGATAGAAGCAGCAAAGAGTTGTTTACTGCTTCAAAGGAAGCATCATAATTCTGCGGTACAACAACCTAAGAATCATCTCTCTGAATGTATTTAGTCTAAGCTCTTGAACTATTGAATGAATGAAAAGATATACTACTTTAACATCTATAAGACCACTAATGATAATTTGCTTTAAATGATTGATACTAAAGTGGTCATATCCTTTGAAATTTTTTCCTTGACAACCTGTTTGTAGCTACTTTGAAAAATTCATTGAGTTTGTTAGCAATTTCAACAATTTGGATTTAATTATTGGTCCAGTGTTTTACTATGGAAACATTTTTTTTTGGAAAAGTTTGCCACTAATATCAAAATACCTTCGACAACAAAAAATATTTTTTAAGTTTTGATAGATTACTTTTAAATCCGTATGCATAGCTTTCATTAGCAATCATCGAAATTAAAGGAAATGTGCATTCAACTTATAACGCTTTACAAAACCAATAGTTTATACATTTCCAAGCTATGCGGTAATTTAAACAAATGTTAGACAATTATTTTAACATAAAAATTTTGCTTTTTTTCAAATCCGCTGACATCATTATCTTCCTGAATAATAATTTTGCTTAGCGTATACACCATTCTTGCAATGTTTCATGTTAGTAGCGAATTCCATTGCCTTGAGTTTATCTGGGGTTAGATGTTTCTTACTAGCTAGTGGACGGATATCAAAGTAATTAAACTCCAAGTCTTAAGTTTTTTGAATCAGTATTAACTACACTTTACTATTGGTAGTGTATATTTGTCCCATAGAAGGGCTCATTAAGCCAAAGGCTATGTTTTTATTCTGTCTTTTCGTCTGAGTGATATGTCTGAACCCCACATGTGACCAGACGATCACAAAGACCAGTGGCTTTGACGGTATTTCAATTAATGAACAAAAAGTTGGGAAAAAGCCCCTTCTTAAATAAAAATTATTTTTCGAAGGAGCTTTCAACAAGCAAAAATGTTATATTGCAGAAAATTATGGGATTTTTAACCAAACATGTACATTTATGTGACATAAACGATGGTACTTTCAATTCATGGAGCAATAAAATCCACAGCAACTCATTCGCTTCCTGCCTTTTGGATCATTAATTATCCCAAGCAGCTTGTAAGCAGAAAGTTTTTTACTCTTCTAGCTTCTCTTTGGCTTATAGAACAAGGCCTGTTATTAAATTTTTAAAAATTCAAATTTTTGTTTATTCAACACTTCTCTTTTGAGCCAAACCTGAAAGAAATTTAACTGGTATGCCTGAAATCATCCTTACTTTGCTCATCAAGTGAACACAAGTGAAAAAATTAATAGCCTCCATGTAACTGTGCGGCTTCTTAAATTTGGCTATTAAACTCAAACGAATTTCCAATCTTCATTTCCTCCATTGATTTGGCTTTGATGCGCACTAAATCAAATCCCTTTCCATGTTGGCTCAAGACTTTTGATCAAATAAGGCCCTTAATTAACCAAAAATTTGATTCTGATGTTGGATCAAGGAAGAAAGCTTTTAATTTTACTTAAAGCAATGACCTAGTTGTTTAAAAGAACTTAGTTAAAAAAAATATTAAGCAACAGCCACTGATCAATGGAAGAGTGAAAAGTTTCACTTGGGTTTATTTTTAATTTTAAGTCCTTTGATATTCTTCTATTAATCCCAAACTTATTCATCTGTAGTCAATTACAACTAGCCATAAAATTGTGCCAATACAAGTTTGTGAATTTGACTGCGTTGACTATGTTTTGACTTTATGCCTTTCTACTATTGTTGAAATCGTTATTAAGCCCCTAAATTACAGTAAACCAGAGTAAATTAACACCTTTAGAGAAACCTTGAGCAACAGAAAAACACAATCTAAAGTAGACCGATGGCTTTGCGAAGAGTATTGCAATGGGAGATGGCAGTAGGCAGGTGATTACCAGGGTGGATATCTTCAGTGCATTCGCCAATCAAAAGCCGCAAGTTTTTAAAATCAAATTAAGCCATTGCATAATGATGAAGTCTAAAAATGTTTTGACAATCATCAATTTAAAACCCACAGAAAGTAAATTACCGTATTAATTTTGCAATTATTGCCATGATATTGATATGAAAGGGTCAGTTAATAAACGAAAATGGTCAATGAACAAGGGATTCGTGCCGATCACGAGGTCTTTTGGCAGGGCAGGTGAAGAGGCTCGTATAAGAAGACTCAAGATTTTTCAATCCTGTTTGAATAGCCCACCACCTACAGTATTTCTCTTCACTCTGCTTTATTAGGCCTAACAATTATTTATTTACTTGGTCGACAATTAAACAGTAAGGATATTCGTTAAGTATTTTAACACGATCGGTACGAAGGAAACAAAGCCGTGGTACTACAATCACATATATTTTTTTGACTTTTTTAGCCATTGTGAAGATTCAGGCATATAATTGACAACTGCCTATGAGAATTTTCTATCCAAGTTGATAATAAATCATACAATCCGAAAAATATCCAGAACATAAATTAAGTCGGTGACATTTCAATTTTTTTGCGCCATTAAACAATCTCGTATTCTTGATGAGAGCAAACTTGCTATTTTATTAGCCCCATCAATACTGACGAGATTTTATTATCTCCAACTTCCGGTTGCCGATTGTTCAAATTACACCACGTTGCCCTCTAGCCATCCAGTTAGTATTAAGCGAGGTTATTACCCTTTTTATGTCAAAAATATACATGTTACTCCAAAATTAGTCCTCCAGGAATTGAAAAGAAAAGATTTGGGTTATTAGACAGTCTGTCTAAACAATGATTTTCCTTCACCACTCTTCTTGATTTATTATTACCTTTCAGGGATTCTAAATTGTTGTAATCTTATCATTACTGATAACAGATTAGTTCGTAGCTTCTTTTATACGAAACCGCATCATCTTCAAAAGTCTCTCATCTACACAATCTCCTCATACATCCCCTTGAAGGTCATCACGTGCATTTCCTTGTTTGCCTTTTTAAAAACAAAAGTTTAATTTGTTTTTACTTATTAGATGTTTAAAATCGGTATGGCTAAATTTTGAATTTTGAAATTCAGTTAATTGACAAGCATTTGATACTGAGCGATAACTAATCCTCCAGTGATTCCAGAGTGCCTAACACTATATTTAATAGCACTTTACTAATGGCAGAGTAATTAAACCCTGCTTACCCCACTCTCTTCCTGGACGTCTCAAAATCACCTTCAAAGTGATATCTCCCAATTTTCAATCCTACTCTCTACCTCCACGTGGTGGCCACCGGTAACCTCAGGGGCAACCCTGAGGGCTAAAGAGAGGGGCGGTCGAATGGGACTAATCACCCTCCGGACGCATTAAATTAGATTATGCCAGCAGAGGTACAACTTTTTATAGCTTGGTAAAGGTGGCACGACGGATTTGTGGTCTCAAATTGGAATATGGAATGCACGTGTAAGTAGCTTTGAATGGAATCTCCGCCAGAATGTTGAATTCTGGAGAAGATATGAAGACAAACGAATTCGGACGAGGTGGCTCGACGAAGCTGAACTGATACCTGTACGACGAAGCCATGCCAGAGAAGAGACCAGACAAACGAAAATTAACAAACGACTTCACTGTTCTGTGTTGACTGTTGTGCTTAATTGCTATAAAAGCTATTTGTACTTCTGTTGTAGGGACTTGCCCTAATAGGTAGGGAGAAAATAAATAAAATAAAAAAAATAAATCTCCCAATGTACTCACGGATTATTGAAGATCACTTTGCTAATATGGTTTAATTGCTACGCTAAGCTGATGGCAGACTCGTGGCTCAGGACTGTTCTCTACCTTACCTTTTCAAATGTCTCCGTGAGAGTACCAACTGACAGCTCTGGATCTGGTGACCATCACATTACAGTGGTCCTCCAACCAGTTAAATACCGAGAAATAAAAAAAATTGGAATTTTTTTGCGAATTTGAGCAGAATTAACTTATTTTAGTGTGAATTGTTTTGAATAGAAGAATACCAAATCTGAGATAGTGATTCCAATATTTAACATGCATTTTACATATGGCATTGAAGTTTTATTTGTGGAAGGATTTGCACGCGCTCGAAGAATATTAACGAGTCAAAATATTTGTTTAAAAATGGCATTCGACCAATAGTCATCATCTACAACTTGTTGTGATAGATAGAAATTCTAAATTGGATGATCCTCTGAGCAGCCAAGAAGCATGCTAATCTAAGAGGGCTGTTGGATTCGCCTGACTTCCAGATCAGAACAGTAAAACCCTCACCGAATAATTGTAATGCATTTAATATTGGAATCACTATCAATTGGTATATTAAAAAAAGAAATTTCATAAATAAAAGCGCATTTCCATGCTTTGCACATTTTCTACATAGTGTTTCTAAGCATGTCAATTTTAAAATCTATGCTCTTGGATAGATTAATTTTTAAACAGGAATTTTACAACCACAAAATTGAAATGCCTCATAGATCAGTACATTGAATGCCTTTCTTTACGATTTCGTTTAAAATGAAAACACTCGCTATCTGCTGAAACAACTTATTACACGCTCGTTTCGTTAAAATTTCATCTTCTAAGGTAGATTTTTTCCAAGATTATTTGATAACATGGTAAGTTCAAATTCTGTAGCTAGCAAAGATTAAAAAATCATTATTCAATGAGATTTTTTGATATGATATTTAAATCTTGAAGGAACGATTGGTAAAGGCGGTTTATATGTTCATATTTTTGAGCTAGACTATAAAAATTGAGGTGCAGATTTGCTCCAAAGTTCAAAATGCATATCTGAGCAGGTTGCAGAACTATTAACGCTTTTCAGTTATTAAAACTTTATTATTTAGGATCTATCAATAGTATTGGTAGTGGTTCTTTCATTAAAACGGCTTTTGGATATTCTAATTTCTTTTTATGGGCTCCTCAGCAACCGCATATGCATTTTTTTCTTACCTAATGAGTTCTTTGCTTCATGTAAACTCAATGCCATTTAAACTGAACATTCAAACTCTTTAAGCTAGTGGTTCTAATGTCGACAAAGCCTAGTAAACCACCAAATTGAAAGGGTTGCAATTTTGTCTACAGCCACCAGTCCGTAGTCATTTATGAGAAGTGTAAGGATGTGAAAGTTGTATATCACGCCTCAAGTAGAGCACGGCAATAGTGCCATTACAGAACGATATATTTTAGCTGTTCTATTGGTCTGAGAAATAAAACTTTTGTAAAAGCATGAACTGACTTTCTTGATTTAGCAGATAAATGTAAGACTGTTAGAATAGACTGCGCTTAAGTAAAGTAGCTTGATTGTCCGAGTGGTTCTGTTAACCTGGAATAATATTGCAATAAAACAGTGCTACCAAAGTCATATGAAGGAAGTGAGGTATAATACAGCCAAATACCGCTTCAGAAAAATGCTTAATTTATTTTGTCATGACATCGTCAAACATGACCGTATTCTATTTTTTAAGAGTTTCAAGAGCGCAAGTACCAATTGAGGCCTTTTAATGCCAATGGCTGATTAAGTAAAAAGATCTTAATGCGATCACCTGTGTAAATAAACACAGATTGCAGCTATTTACGATTCTTGAATTTCAAGAATTCGAACCATAGGCAAATGGTTGATTGGACATTTTATGGCAATACTGATTTCAATATTTTGCATTGTACAAATTCCCTGGATGTTAAGGGAAATTCGACCCAATAAAGGTATTTCAAGAGCTAATTTACGCTCAGGGTAACGAACCAAATCAAAAATTGTTGATTTTCAATGTAAAAAGGTGATAGAGTAAAAACTCTGCCTCATGGTTTTTGCAATTGCCGTGAGCTATTCATCTTCATGTTTCGAATGCGTTCAACTCAAAACAGATAAATCATGTAAACACCCTCATAGACGTAAAAAAATGGTTAGCTCTTAAAAAGTTCCTTCTTTGGCCAAATGAATCTACTTTCTTTTTAGTGAATTGCTAAAGGTTCCTTCAAACCCAAATGGACTAAAATAAAAATATAAAGAATACATGAATGAATTTTATAGACGAGTTTTCCCATGATTACTACCGACTGCATTTGATCTCAAGTGAGGGGTGTTAATTTTCAAAAGAAATAATGAAAGTCACTTCATATTCTCTTTCACTTCATCGCACCAGTATGGTTCTCTCAACTGATTTCCTGAATGTTTGCTTGCAGACTCGACCACATCCACTTCCGGTGTAATCTATAACATCTTAGTCGCTCCACTTCAGCTGCTCTTTAACGAAGGAATTAGCTTCTTACATTACGTTGAAATGGGATCAGTTATCTAAAAAGCCTATTCATTTACCCATGTTCTTTTTTTCCATCTGTCCTTCAACCCTATTTTTTCAAATCCCCTCATTTGAGTGCCATGATCAATAGGCCTTTTCTTTTATCAACTGCGTTTACCCATTTTAGGAAAATTTGAATACGTTTTTTTGAGTAAATATAATTGCCAAAAAAATTAAGTATTTAGGTAGATTCAACAATAAATTGATGAGAATTTGGATGTTTTACTGCTCAGATACATTTCAGTTAATTAAAGTAAACATTGTGAACCTGAATTACAGAAATGAGGCTTCCAGTGACAAATTAACTGCCGAAATCCGTCAGTCCAAACTGTTCATCATCTAAAATAAAGAAGAACAAACTTTCTTCCTTTGAACAAAAGCATTCAAGACCATTTTTAGTAGGTGAAGAGCAAGGACTAGTTATTGAATCCATCCTTACAATAAAATTTGAATTCGCGTTCGACTAACCTTGCATGGTGACTCTTTTTAAATGTGGGACATTTAATCATTGAATAGTCATTTTTAGCTCGTGATCCGGTTACAAATCAAATCAGCATCTGTGAATAAAATTAAAAACTAGAAAAACAGACGGCCATATCATGAAAGTCCGCAGACAATTTCATTAACTTTAACCACTCAAGCATGAAACCTAGATTCAAAATGGAATTAGCGCACACGCTGTCAAAGACGAACGTTCCGGTAAGGAATGTACATGGCATTATTTGCAAAAGCTAACAATAAAAAGTACGAAAAGGTTCCCGCCTATAAACTTTCAAATATCTTGCTATGCACTCAAAAACTGGTAAAATTTCAAAAGGAAATGTGTGGCTGATTCTTCAAAGCTTGGGGAATTTTTGAAGGAAATCAAATTTACAAAGGAAGTCGGTCATTTCAAACATCTGATTTCCTTCAATAGACTTTAACTTTGGGATTATTACGGGCATGGAGGCTGCGGCAAATTTTAGATTTCAAACCGCTGTTTCAAAATACTTCCATCGGCAAACTTCCTGATATCGAAGCCTTTAAAATTAAAAGTTTTTCATCATGCTACTTAACGCTCTTTCAAAAAATATCGCCATTTTTGTTTCTGCCTTGATTTTTGACAAAATGATAAATTTGATAAAATATTTACCCGTTACATAAAACCAATACTGTCCATTCTAATTTCTCGGTTACAGGACTCTGTAATTTATAGCTTGGCAGGTTCATCATCCTTTACTCCAGACTTTCAAATTCAGTAGAGCGTAATATAAAGTTGGCGTTTTGCCCAATCACTTTACCATATCGGTCATGAACTTTATGGTCATGCAGTAATTTGGTGATGCCAAATATTTTCTGGAGCCAAAGATATATTGTTGAAGATAAATTACGTAGGTGGTCAAACCTATTGTCAAAGTTCTCGTGGTGACCATCGGTGACTCCGTGGGCAGCTCTAGAGTCTAATGAGAGGAGCGGCCAGATAGGACTAATCACCCACCGGACGTATGCCAGGAGAAGTACAGCTTCGTACAGTCTGATAAACGAGGCATGACGTAAATACCTGGATCTATGGTCCCAAACTGGACTGTGGAAAATGCGTGCATGTAGTAGTGGATGGAATTTTCGCCAGAAAGTCGAAAAGACTACTGGAAGAGGTATAAAGATTGTCTGCCCTTAACAGTGTCGAGGACAGACGAGGTGCCACTATGAAGTTGAAGTGCTACCTTTTCAATGAAAACATGCCAGAAAAGTGGAAAAATATAACTAAAATTGGTAGATTAGTGCACTCAAAGAGACTCGTTTTCCCAAGGACTTACATTTCCGGCTTTAAAATTGCGAGCAGCAAGTTGGTGAGTTGTTGAAACTAAGCTTTTTAATCCATAACGACTCGCATCTAGAAAGCTGATTTTCAAAAAAAATAATCATTCTTTAAACTAGAGTCACTGGATTGTATGCCTCAAGCGAAAATTCATTCTCAAAAGCCGAACCTACAATCTAGTCTTCTAAACACGCTTGCTCATCAACAAGAGCAAGAAAAGCTACGATGCTTTCCTGGACCTTTTAAATGAACACATGCTTTCAAAGGATTTGAAGTGGGGTTTTTTTCATGAAGAAATAAGTTTCGGAGACAGTTTTAATTACTGTCATCAACGCCGAACAATTACAGTCTTATTGCTTCTATTATAGGGCCAGGGTCCTATTCCTGAACAAACCTTTTCGCTTTATATCCTATTAAATTAAAAACTTTACCATTAGCAGCCTTGCACAAGTCTCTCTACTCTAGTTAACGACGTTTTCATCCTGAATTCTACTTTGGCCGAGGCAATCTAAGTAATTTGGCAGTCCCCAATAGAACTTGGCCTGTTTTTAATAGAAGCATTCCCTTTTTTAGCAGAAATAGATGAACAATAAATAAAAATGGAGTTCAATACACCATTTAATTTCAAAGTTAAGAAAACCTGGAAAGGAAGCTTTGAATGGATCCTTTCGAAGGTCAGAATTATATGTTCAGGCCTTCCTTCTAGAATTATTTCTGTTGTGTTTTTGAAATTAATGAACACCCCTTTCGATCGTTATCCTTTGACGATTTTACTTTGGCTTGTTTCCTTGAATCGAAATCTCTCTCGGTGTTAGAACTACTCTATAAATTTAAGATCATACGATCTTGTCTTGATTTTTTTCCTGATTCATGTAGCCTGACCGGCTATAAGGTTATCCCAACAATCGTTTGCCATAATTTTTTCAGGCTTTTGACCTCAAAGCAATTTTCAAGTTTATATGGCGCCGAAATATTATGTTGAGGCTATGGTGGTTAAATCTACTCTCATCCCCTTCGTGGTGACCACTTGTAACTGCAGTGGCAACCCTGGAGACTAATGAAAGGGGCGGTCGGTTAGGACTAATCACCCACCGGACCTATAAAATTAGATTATGCTCACAGAAGTACAACTTCATACACGAGACCCGACGTAAAAAACTGGATTCCTGATCCCAACCTGGACTGCGTGAAGCGCGTTCATGTAGTAATGAATGGAATCTCCGCCAGAAAGTTGAAAAGACTTCTGGAAGAGGTATAAAGATTGTCTGCCCTAACAATGTCGAGGACGGACGAGGTGCCACTACGGAGTCGAACTGTTACCTGTATGACGAAACCATGCCAGAGGAGTGACCAGAGAACCAAAGACGTCGATAAAGGCTTTTACTGTCTTCTGTGTTAAATGTTGTGTGCAACTTGTTATAAAGGCTATTTGTACCTCTTTTGAACCTCCAATAAATCCTTGAAACTTGTTTAAATTCGTGGGGAGTAAATAAAATAAAAATGTTGGGGCTATAAATGATGTCAAGCTAGTACTTTTATCCAAAGGCAAGTTGATAGCAGTTTAAAAATAACACATTTTCTGATTCAAAGTAGTTCAATTTCATGATCCCTAAAATGAGCTCTAGCGCCATGGTTTATAAATTATATTTTAATTATTTGATCTTAAAATAGTGTTTTGTAATTCTCTCGTGACCTCAGCCTTATTTTAATATCGGTGCTTTCTCCTCCGAAGCACCCCCCCTATCCATCTGCTTCTATAAAAAATTGATGGTTATATTCAGTAGAATTCATGATTGGACACCTCTTTCTAGATCATTAAATTTAAATGGGTGTCTTTTTCTGCATTTTTTCTACAAAATTAGACCAAAATTCAAATGGAGAAACTGAAAGTTAAGTTTGTGTGACTTAGTATTTCATGTAAATATTCTCTTGAGTACAACAAATCCATAAAATGCGCCTCTCCTAGACTGGTTTATTCGTAATGGAATTGTTGAAAAAGGACCCGTCAAAACTCCATACAAACTTTTGCATATTTCAATGTGTACCTGCTTCCTTAATAGTTATTTTGGGCACAACAGAACCATGAAAATGGAGTTTTTTTAACCATTTGAATAATGACAGCTGACTTCATTTTTCGCAAATTAAAATTTTTAAATATGCGTTCCGATTTGCCGATAGCTATAATAATGGGTTTGCATTCGATCCTATGGATCCCATCCCTAAGAAGAATTGTGTCGAAGGTTGCCTTTGATAATAAACAGCCGTGTTCCAGCGCTGATGGAAGCAAGTTTGTAGAAATAAAACACATAGGTGTTTGAAATGAAGTTGACTGAATTTATCTGGTTCAAATATCTCTTAATGCTCGTAATATGCACAAAGCTTGTAAAAGACTTAAGTCTATATTTAATTTTAGACATAATTTTTAATGAATCAAATTTCTTCTGAATTGTCAGAATCTGAGAGAAGTATTTGGTATAAAAGGCTGTAAGTGAGAAACATCGTATTCCCCAGCTAGTTTAAGTTCTCAAATATTCTTTGATGCGTTTCGAATAGCAATAAACGCATATTTTTCTAATTGCATGAAATAACGCAAATTCTAGATGATCATTTATCTATCATCCAATTTTTAGCTTGAAAGCTATGTTTGACAGAACTTTTACCTTCAGTTGTTGTTTTCCACTCATCGATTCATTCATTCATTCATTATAACAGAATGTCACAAAGTGTCTATCATGGCATATATCATCCCTCGCTTGCTTATGCTATTTAGTATCAAGGATTTTCCAGTTTTATTTACCTAGAAACATTCTCTTTCATTGATTAAAATAATGTAACATCAGCGCAAAACTGTTGGATACAAAAAATGGATCTGAGAACACCTCACAAGCCTATGATTTTCCGCTAAAGAATTTGACAATTCTTTAAGATATTTAACTTAAAATGGCGCACCCAGTTGTTAATTTACAAAAATAAGCCATTAATTGGAGTTAAGTGATTTATTTGAGCAGAAATTACCATTTGAAAAATTGGCCAATAACGGGGGATCAAGGTAAACAACACGATATCGTTAAATTTTTAAAAGACTTTTTGCCATCATCCTTTTCGTTCTCGAGTGAAATCTGCCGTGGATGTTCCAAGTTATTGTTTAAGTGTTTCATTTCATTTTCTCCTCCATTTTGTTCTAGTTTTTCAATTAGATTTCTAAACAAAAGCGAGCGGCATTTTAAGTAAGAAGCGGTTTCAGATGGTTTCAAAGTAGAAACTCAGCAACTGGGGAACTGCTATTTTCATTAGGTTATTTAAAGTAAAGCCCAAAGAGGACCATTCTTAAACCTAGAGGCGTAAAATTTTACATTAAAATAAAGCAAAAAGATGATTTCATCGAAAAAATTCTTTGATCAAATTAAGAAATTTAAATGTTGGCTGGGAGAAGCAGTGAAACTTAGAATGTTTTTTTAAAAAGGTTTTTCTTTCCTTTTTGTAAAAGAATTAGTGAAATAAATTTCTCTAATATTGGCTAAGTTAAAGAATTCAAATGATCGAAATCGCTTTAAGAACAACCTTTGCAGAATTTAGCAAAATATATCTTACTTTGCAATTGAAAGGAAGGCAGAATCGACATTTGTTCCAGATTTAGCACTTGTTTCCAGAAATAAGGTTCCATTTTCCTGAATTTTAAGTTAAAATACATAACTTTAAGTCCATTTTTATGGGTAAAATTTTTAATTTGAAGCGTAATCAGCACAAATTAATAGATTATTTGATCGATATTTATGAGGAACGCAAAAAAGAAACATGCTTCTCAACGTCTGATACAACAACCTGGTACGTTACATTAAGATGCATGCCAAAAGTAAGTTTGGTTGTATTTTTCGTCTTCTCACAATTTGTATCGAGATTTCAAAAATAAAATGCGAATTAAAATTAATGACTTACCCTTCAACTGGTTTGTATCAATGGATTTTTACCTTTCTTTGACTAACCTTAGTCTAAATCGAACTTATTCCAACAAATTTCCTTTCACAAGGCACTTCATTATTCTTTCAATTGTATTTTGAATCACATTTAAAAAGCTGGTGCGATATTAATCGAACTGTGAGTAAACGGGCCAGATGCACTTGGAACTCAATATCTTCAGGTCAGAAAAACCAATTTCAGCCTATGTAGTCGAGTTTTCCAAGAGCTCAAATTCCTCTGAATCCGTTTACTATTCGACCGATTACAGCATGATGAAGCTGTTGTCGCTTCCAAGAAACATTTTTTTCTGAATTTCAATGATTTTCTAATGATTAGCTTACTGGATTGAACCAAACCAGGCCTAGAAGTATAGTCTATTTCCTCAAAGGTATCCAAGTTTGTAAGATTCGGTTTGCATCAGTCTACCTCCTGAGTTGGAGATCAGATAAATATTTGCTGCTT
Organism: Moniezia expansa; assembly: GCA_019097775.1. NCBI lineage: Eukaryota > Metazoa > Platyhelminthes > Cestoda > Cyclophyllidea > Anoplocephalidae > Moniezia > Moniezia expansa. The sequence continues at coordinate 892,717 of JADFDV010000062.1, read as the reverse complement.
CTTTGTGGGCAGCGAATGAAAACCCATTTATGAATCTAAGTAAGGTGCTTGCTTAGACTGTTAAATTTTACTTCTAAAACAAAACTGAATTAAGTACTCAGCTATTGCAATGTATTAAATGTGTTTCATAAATTGGAGGAAGCTATTCCATCAAGATTCCAGTTCTATTAGTCAAATAGTTGCAGTTAATCAAATCCATCTATGATTCAGACTGGAACTAATTGACTATTTCAGATTCTCATTATAATCACAAAAGAGGTTATTTATTCATTGCCTCTTTTCAGAGGAATAGCTTTAAAGACGCTGAATACAAGACAGATTCAACCGTTTAATTAATTGTTTGGGTTACTGAAGTTATGGAAATGTATTGGACTGTATAAAAGCAGTTGCACGTTTTTTTAGACAAAATTTGTGACATTCACTTAAGCTTAGTTAGAGAAAAAGAATCAAACAAATGTCGAAAACTTGATAAATTTGCATAAAACCTCACCCTCAGGGAAACGCCATTGTCAGAAATTGACAAGCATGTTCATTTCAGCTCTTACACTAAGATGGACTGCAAAAATTCTAAAACAGTTGAAATAGTTTATTTCGACTCAAGCTCAAACGCTTTGTTAGCTATCCTGCCGATTGTATCAGACTTGAGAGTGCCGCCCGACCGGTTGATTTGGGACAAAACTCTGCGTTAAGGTACCAGAAGTAAAGATTTTCTTAACTCTAGTCTAAATTCAAGAAAGACATTACGCCATATGCCTTGAATTAGTGGAAACATGCTCCGTTCTCATGAAATACCATGTTTCAGTCTCTATGTATTCACGGAAAACGGTAGCGGGGGACTTTGTTATTTATTGCCCAACTTCTGATCATACTTATTTGATTGAAGATTGACCCACTTTTAAAGATCAAATTGCCTCTCCTTAAATAGTATTCTAATTATTCATTAAATGGGTTGGGTTAATTTTTTAGTCCAACCAGGTTTACTGTCAAAATGTTTGCTTTGAAGCATTCCCAGTCGTTTTTTGCAAAACTGCCTTTTTATAAAAAAAAATTATAAAAACAATAACATACGGCGGCTAACGAGGATCCGTCTTGGATCTTAACGACACGCTTCCCAGAGTCGTCAGTTTTATTGCCCACAATTGCCACGACCGTTGAGCTCGGTGCGTGGGAGCTCAAATCGTTTAGCCAGGACTGGGAATAGAAAGACCACATAAATTGAACTCTTTCTGCAAAGATTGCTTTAAAATTAGAAATATCAAGGGATTTATTTAAATTGCGTTATGCTTATAGTTTGTTTTTCATATTTATCATTTCATTTTTAAAAGTTATTCGCGGTTCTGGACGCCAATTAACTTCATCACAAATAGGCTGTATTTAAGTAGAACAAATTTAGAAAATACTTAAAAATACATTCATTTTAAAGCTAATTAATGAAAATTCATCAAAGTTAAGTCATTATCAGCAATGTTTATTTGCTTTTACTGTGCGTTACGTTTAAATTACTGCTGTTGATGTTCATAAAAACTGGGAATCTCATTGTAACTATTTTCCTGTAGCGGATCATATGACAGTCAAAACATTGGCTATTTGCATTGAATGCTGACAGGTTGCAAATGACCGTCCAGTAGAACACCTTCTAGCACAAAGTAATATTATGCAATGAGTTAGCAATTACATATTCGAACTTGGTGAGTAAAGGGCTTGAAGCCCTCTAGACAGCTTGATACGAAATAAGGCTACACTTCTTTGGTAAAGTTTGTCAATTTCACTTATTTAATCTTCAATTACTTCGCATTTCATAGTGGTTCTTTTCACCGGTTTCAGCCATCAGTTGAGCATTTCTAAATACCAAGCTAAATGTAGACTTGCAACACATGCCACAACATATTTAAACAATTAACAAAATACAACGCTTGATTACACCACAATATAAAGCTCAGTAATGACCTTAATATTCATAAATGTTTCCTGCTTGGTCACATCATAGACTAACATGACAGCTAAAATGAAAAGGATAGAGTAAGTTGACTACTCAAATAGACGAGCCATATAAGGGAAATCAGGCTATGATCGTGGATTTCCTTTGCTTCAAATTGTTAATATGGTACTTTTCATCACAACCGAGCAAAGAGTTCATTTTTGATGAGCAGCCATAAGTAATTCGTGCATCTGCAGTCAATTAAGCTTTAAGGTTTCTTAGGAAAGCTGAATTGATAGCTGTAAGCGTCGTACAGCAGTAGCGCGAACTTAACAAAAATTAGCTTTCACGGATAATTTCCCTTTTACCTCTCCATTGTAAGTCTTGAAAAACCTTTATATGTAATTTAGTACTTTGTAATACGTGCTAAGAACCCTGTTTAAGACAGTGCTGTATTTACCATAATTTTTGTAAAAAGAAACTGAGCCACGCAGATCAGTGGTGAAAAAAATAAGATTTAGTGTGCTGTTTTACAGTGCTTAAATTTTTTAGCTTCATATATGCTGATCTTTTTTTTTATCAAATTCTTCTGGGGATCAAAATACTGAAAATCCAGACCTTAAACTCTTAATCACAAGCGATACGTAAGCTCTCTTTACAGTCAAATTTCTTGTCCAGTGCTTCGTTTACACTTAAGGCGGTTCACTTCAAGGTTTCGAGATTGAAAGTCCTTCCATGTCGTCAACTTTGTATGAAGGTAATCGGAATTGCGTCTCTACGATCTTTAGAGCAGTTAATATTTATTAATTAACTCACAGCAAAAGTTCATTGGTCAAAAGCTGAGCATGCGCGTCCTTGACCAAAACATTTCATTAATGTTTCCCCGACTACCTGATTCGTTCACAAAATCTGCGGCCCCAAAATCGTTATGGCCATCGAATCCGTCATTCCCAGTTTAGCAGAGATTTGTTTTAGCAGGCTATAGACAAATAAGGCACCAGAAAAGGATAACGTGACTGAATAGGTGAATGGTCGAAGATATTGGAAGATCGCTTAAAGGGCCAAATGTGGTAAGATGATAAACACAAGTTTGGCTAAAATGACCTTAAGCGGATTTGCTTTCCCGAATCTGACCTCCCTCCCTTGAATCGTTTCCCCCTTAAACCCTTTTAAACTCTTATTAAACTAAGCTTTAATTCCAAGACTCATCACCCTTTAATCAACAAATAAGCGCTGCTACTACTGCTGGGCACTGATAATAATGGTAACCACTAGAATACAGTGCATTTATTGAATAAGAATGAATCTGGCTTACCGTCAGCATCGCGGTAGTAGGATTTTGTGATGCTTCGAAAGCGCTCCTGTCCAGCAGTATCCCATAGTTGCAGTTTAACCAATTTTCCATCGCAGTTGATTAACTTTGTCTGAAACAAAAGTAAACGACTAAATTGCCTCCAGCATGTGACAAAGCTTGATTCCTTTCGATCCATCAAGTGAATAGAAAAAGCGCTATTTTGGTGTGTTGTGCACTCTTCTGTACCATTCATTTCTTAGAAATTAAACTGAATTATGTAATCAACTTCTTTATATCAGGTGTTTATTAAAGTTATCCAAAAGACAGCTTAAAATTGTAGAGATTGGTTGCCTGGTTCAGACTGAGAGGTTTAGCAACAGCAGTGATTATGTATCTAATAAATGGGCTGGGATAATTTGCTCTTTAAATGTTTCATTAATTTAGGGCTGGTTAAAGAACGGCGCAAATAAGTTATGCTGACTTAGGATTGATACTGATTTACCCCTCGTAATTTCTGTTTGACTGTCGACGATCTTATTCTAACACTCTTTTCAAGTATTCATCGAATGACAGTCTAAGAAACACCTTTATATTAATTTCATTTGGTCAAGCCAAACCATCCACGAAGGGAAGAATAAGTCGTAGAAGTGGGCATTGAGAGAACACCAAAGGTAACCACAGCATAAGTCTTTTTAAGATCTCGATTCAAGATGGTACGCTGTATGATTTTTTGATAGTGATGCAAACTCGCATGAGATTCCAAGTTCCTCGAGCTGTAGGGAATCTAATGGCTGGAGCAGTTGCAACTAACGAGAAAAGTTTAGTATTCAATTAATGTTGTTTTCCTTGCTTTCATTATGTTTGCAGTCTTACGTTATATAAAAGCACCCAAGCACTGAGAAATGATAAAATTGCTACAGAAGGGTGCAGAGACCGGGAGGCCTCTACTTAATTTGCAATCACAACCAATCTGGTTCACCTACGTATCAAATTCGTATCTTTTCAATCATTGCTACTGTTTGAATCTGGTATTCATTTCGTAGGTGGTTTTTTATTTGCGCTACTTTTCATTTTGCCAGTGACTAATTGACAACGCAGTGAAAGCTCTTGTTTGGGTGTAGAAAAATTCACTGCTTCCTTACAGCTGAGAAGGTGCAAGATGCATCACTTCCTTTTACATCAATCCGTTTTCTTTTCAGCTCTTGTCTGTTTTCCATTCTAACCTGGCTCTTATTTACAATAGTCATTCCTATGCAGATGGTTCCCTTGTGTGTACATGGTGCAAGAGAAGTTGCTTGATTGTGACCATTCAATCTACAAAACCTAATTTGGATACTGTTTATATTTCTTTCAATCACATTTAATCGAGTCCGTAGGCTTGGAGTTTTAAATTATTCGACATCCTAAGAGAGCCTATTATCTTCTCATTGTTCCTGTTTCAAGTCTTTCCAAAGATTTATTGTCTATGGCATGCCATGAATGCTTAAAATCTTACAGCTCTTAGTAAACTGCCATGTATTTCAAGCGGACAGAATCAAACTATCCAAACAAAAGTACATGTTCGTTTGAGTATCCGATTAATTTTCACTCTGATCTTGATTGAGAGTAAATTAATCTGAATATTTATTTTAATTCTACCTCTCTCAGCTTTAGAGATGGTTATAGTGATCGTAATGTTGGAATGACCTTTCTCAGGTACTACTGATCCAAGTTAAGTGATTAAACTCCATGGATTAATCCACTTATCAACCTATTCTAGACATGAAGGGTTCAGAGCTCATTCAACTGGTAAACATTGAATCTTGGAATCCATCTGGACCTGTTTAGTGAAGGAGTCCTAGTTTACAATCTTCGCTTTTAGTTAACTTTCATGTTTAAAAAACCTGAGGTCCGTAAAGGACAACTGGTTTTGATTAAGACCCTAAGACATTTTTTGGGCCCACAACCGGAAACAGTTTTTCGCATCACTGACAGCTTACCTACTGAATCACAAGTTTATAGCATAAAATACAGATTTTTGAGGACGCTCTATAAAAAGCCATATGTCAAAGCGAAATTTATTATTAACACCCTACATGTAGCATTTCAAGCTCTTTATTTAAGCAAAGGATGTGGGTCGGTGTGAAACTTGTTTTGAAATATAATTTTCAGAGTCTAGTGATTAAGTTAATAGTCATAGGAAGTAATATATACCTAAGTACCTTCTTTTTCGCAAAAAATCAAATCACTGAAGCAGTTCAGATTTCCGACTTAACCAGTTTGATGTCCACAGTAAATCACCCTATATTTTCATAATTCCCAGTAAACAAAATTTACATAGCCACAAAACATAACATTTGATGCTGCTGGTGTTTGAAATTTAACGTCCCATGTTGAGCAACTTACTTATTTGAATAATTACATGAATGTAACAGTCAAGAGACCATCTTACTACATCGTCAATACATCGAGATAATTTGAGGAATCATCGCTTTTATGAACGACTCATGGAATGGCAGCTGAGGAACCCTCTGCAGAACACAGTGTTTAACTAACACCATCATCTTTTAATCTGAGAGGAAACAGATCGGACATTCTAAAAATAAGGGGATAAGGAGTGAAGGCAGCACATACTAGACCGGTTGGCAAGAGTCACCGTATTGCACAACTTCATTGGTCTCCAGGTCTGATGCCTTTGAAGTTGTGTTGCCAAATAAAATGCAAGAAAAATATGCATTTTAAAATTTGTTTACACATTTCGTGACTTGTTTGCTTTAGACTTTTTTTTTAATGAACCACATGAAGGACAAAGCCAGAGGGCGTTTGATTTTGCATGAATGCGCGCAATTTCGGTCAAATTTCACACATTAAGTGACTGGTTTCTTAAACCTTTAAGCATGCTCAAACACATGATTCAATTTTTTCTTTACAGGTTAATACCCTAGTAGTGAAAGAAGTGTGATCTTGGTAAATCGAGGCACAGAATGAGACTAAATACTCAAAATAACTTCAGTCGGATCCACCTGAGAGCTGACCTGATATTTTGTCGGCATATGAATCCGGATTACTAAGAGTTTTAAAGGACAACGCTGTGCGAATTCGGAGTCGTCAAACTAAGTAAGGTAAAACCTCATCATGTAGTGGTACAGTTTGGAAATTGATCAAAGCAAAAATAAGAGGGCAATCCAACTCCCTACTCTGGCATTTTTTAGGTCTAATAGGTAAACTGTTTCTAATTAAATTGAAAACGTTGCTCTTCATCCTGCTTCATGCATATTTCTGCGATAAATCTGCATGGAAGGCACAGTAAAACTTTTTTCAAAAGGAAACATGCTACCTCTACTTCTTAAAAATTTGACGTCAGTGTAATTTTTGCTACGAGCTGAAACTTCAAATGCCTTCCCGTTTGTTATGTGGACCCCTTGAAGTGCCCAATGGCAAACTCACTAAATATCGGAAACTGTTTGCATATTTCCCCTTAAAAAAAACGCCCAAAATACTTTTTATTAAAAAAAACACTTTTTAATGAGGCGAAATTAAGCAGATATGTTGAAAAAATAGTCCAGATTTTAAACACTATTCTCTTTGTTTTGCGGCTCTAAATCGTTATTTAAAAGTTTTGCCTTCCTGATTGTTGAAATAATTGCCGGAAGAAAGACTATCAAACAATTAACTCTTTTGCCGCTTTATAACATGCTACAAAGTGACTTCAAGGATTTAAATATCCTATAAATGTTTTAATTCGGTAACTTTGAAAGTGAAATTGCTTGGAAATACTTTTCGTTTACCAGATTGGCTCTTAAGATCTATTATTATCAGATCATGTTTGGTTTTTTATTCATCAAAGATTGCTTTGGTAGGTAATAAATTGCTGTTTTGCGTGGAGCACAGTTTTACTTTTGCACTCAATGGAAACAGGGTGAGCTAACTGAGCTTACCTTCTTCTGCGTATTTTGAAACGGCACCAAATCAGCTGTAAAATCTTTCGTTTTTACCACCAATTTTTTGAAATTGTAAATAAGCATAGTTTTTTATCTTTTAAAAAATTCCTTTCATTCAGCTGCAGAGGCATCGTGGTTGTGCGCTGCCGTCCCCACCACTCTACTTGTGTCTCCAATGTTAGAAACTGCCCAGCGTCGAGGTTTTCGAGTCATGCTTGATAGTTCCCTATTTCTTAGGCAATCTTTTGTCTATTGACAAATTAATTCAACAAACGAAAGGGATACTTTGTTAGACCCAGATCCTGATGGTCATTTTATACCCTAATCAAGGCAGTAAGTTCGGTTGGGACACACCCCAACCACAACAACAGAGAGTAATTAGACAATTTCTCCAATGCCTAGGAGTGGAATAAATATCTCGCCCAAAAATAACTGGTATATCCCCTTGAATTAAATCCAGCTCATTAATTGATTCCATTAGAGCGTTCCTGAGAACTATATTTGGCTGCCGACTCGATCATTATCGAGAAAAATCCATTTATTTATGCTCCTTATCAAAGGTTCCCCATCGCTAGAGACAAAGAGTGAGATTACCTATCTACTCTCAAAAGCCTTTAAGAATATCAGATATAGGCTTGGCACAACTTTATGGTCGTAGATTGGCAAATGTGCTCGACTGCTTTAACGGCATTTTTACTTCAATCGCCGATATGAAATCATCACATGAATTTCTCAGTTGGTGTACACTTAGCCAAACCATCAAATTACTTAGGCTTAGCACCTTGCTTACGAGAATTGCAAACTACATTTTTACATCTAACTACTTTCAAGAATTAAAGCATGCATTTCATCCCCAGAAAAAGACAAATAGTAAGCTAAGGATCTCGATCAATTAGTTTTCGAATCTTTGACAGAATTTTAAATTCAGCAATATTTGGCTGATGGATGGCCTTGAAGTTCTCCTTCTCTTGATATAGCAAGTCCGACTTCACAGTAATAATTCTGCTTTATGTTGATAATCGGTTCTCAGTAACCAGGCACAAAAATGGTACTTTTAACTACTTAAATTGCCATTCAAAAAAAGTGAACAATAAAGTTTTCAAAATGTTTAAGACACATTTTTTGTATAAATGCTTTCTATTTAGATAGTATTTTATTTCTTAATAAGAACTGATTCCAAAATATTTACAGTAGTTTAGGTCTTATATTAAATTTTAATGTAAAGATTACCTTGTAATCAATTCCCACAGTTGAGATGTAGCTTCCTTTGAGGAAGGTTTTATCTTTAAACCGAATAAGCAACGATGTTTTCCCCACGAATGCATCTCCCAGCAATAAGACCTACAAAGTGAAAAGTTTTACGTCAATTCTTTCTTTGAAGAAGAGGAAGGTTACCCCTCTTCTTATAATGAAAATATTTTTTTTCTCGCACACTAGCCTTTCGCATCCCTCTCAGGCATGTTATTCCTTCTTCTATGGCCAATTATTCAACAATTCCCTTGAGAACTGTCGGCTTTGCACCTCAAAACTAGCTGTTACAATGAAGAGAGGGGCATTTCAGTACTAAATGGTTTGAGCAATGAGTCGATCAGAGTTTGTACATAAAAGCATTACCTGTGTTGCAGTCAAAATTGAAAATAAGGCCAGATTTAGCATATTAATTTTTTGTGAGTTTGGTCAAATGCTTTAATCACCTTCAGTGTGCACAAACACTGCAATTTACCATAATTCTACCATATGTTGCTATTTGAATTTGATGGGACACTTTACTTGAAGTCCAAGTTCCTTTTTACATAATCTTGTTCAAATTCTTAGCAGATTGACCATCTACTTTTCAGTCGGAGCCTTTTCGGCCAGCAAAATAAGAATGTGGAGAAAGTAAAGCTTATTACACAAATTAGGAAAACGAACTAGCTTGCATTTGCTGAACCGCGAATACAGGACTAAACAATTCAAAACATTAGGATGTTTTTTTATCGCATTCGGATGGCTATAAATATAAAATAGCTCTCAGGAGGAATACTTATCAATCAAAATTAAGTGACAGACTTTAGCCTTGGACTGAAAAAAGCAGTTGCTTCTTTGAATTGCCCCTGATTTGCTAATCAAGTAGACCTCTTTGTCTAAGTCGATTACCAATCACCTGAAGATATGAAACTGACCAATGAATTCTGCCCCAGAGAAATTGATTGTTTTTCCTTGAAAATACAAGCAACCTTTTTTTTGCTAAGATGCATTTAATTTGTTTTGAGTAAAATGCAGCGGCATCCCCAATAAGTTGCCATTATGTTTACTCGTTGCCCTTAACGCCTTCTTTAAGCTACAGTTTGTTTTCCGAGGATTTCAGCTAATCCTGGGAGTATAATGTCCAGAAAAGACACTTAACTAGTTGCGATTTTGACACGATCCCAATAAAATCCCATGGTTAAAGTCATAAATGGCTTGTTAGCACAAAGACTTAAGATTGTTTGTCAGATCTGTCAAATTTTTATTTCTATTATACCACATCTGGTTTTTCTTTCTTCAACTGCTATAAAAATTAAAATACCTAAGGACCTGCGCTTTATAACCATTCTGTAGTTAAGTCTCCGCCCTTTTACCACTCGCTTTCAGAGCAAAGATTTGCTTCTGCGCTCTGGATGAAATCAGAGTACTTGTATTTCATGTGCCAGCCCTGTCATTTGGCAGGCTTTGATATTAAAGCCTTTGATAAAGGTCTCTGTTTATCTACCTCATCACCATTAAGCAAAAAAATCCCAATTGCAGTGGTACTTTGCCTGCAGTTGTGTTTTTGCCTGCCAAAACACTTCGTGGTCGAACGTAGAATTGTTGGAAAGCTTCATCAATGCCTTTCATTTACGAAATGTTTGGGAAGTAACTGTTAGCAGCAGTGACTTGTCAATAATGAAAAATTAGTAGTATCTGAAATCTGCACCCCGCTGAAATGTTAAATAAGCCATTTCAATGCCTACGAACAAATAAAGTATCCAGCCAGCCTTCGCCATGCCAACTCCTCTATTGCTCCTGAATTATTTTCAAAAGATGAGTCAAAAAACGATAGCTAGTTGTTTGCAAAGCATTCGCTGTCCTAGATCTTATATAAACATGAAAGCAGCAATCACAGCAAAATTCGTGCTGGATCAAATTCCACATTTTTGAATAGGCAATTTAAAGCTTAAACGTAAAGTTCTCCCATTGCAATTTAATTGCCAAATTTGTAACGTGTTATGAGGATTCTTCGAAGCTTTATTCTCATTTCGCATTTAATGAGTTTCAGAAAAACTGATGGATTTTAAGTAGCAGTACAACAACTGACTTGTCCTTTCATTTGAAGCACTGTTTTTCTTAAAACGATTGAATGCATTCGATTACGTTCTCTAACAACGAAGAGCATCATTAATAAATATTCCCTGTTTAAGGAGTTACCATTGTTGAAATTAAGTAATCGTTTTCTCACCTGAAGCATTAAAATTTTCCAAGAAAGCTCTTGGATGACCTAATTTGTGTTCAAGTTTAGAAAAAATGGGGCAGAAGAATCGGCTCAACTATATGCTCTAATCGTTTGCCGTTTGTTTCATTAATTTGCAGCCTTTATTTAGATGCAATTTGAAATCGACTTAAGCTGATTTCAATATGGACAATGGTCAAGTAAAAATTGCTAGCCGGAAACAATAAAACCATATAAACTGACCTGGTTAAGTCTGTTTCACTTTTTCCTTTCCATCGCAAAAATTGCTATTTTTACCAAATGACCATTTTGTGAAGGTGAGGTTTAAATCTATTGATCAGAAGCTACCACATCAAAGATGTTTTCTGCTGAATCCTCGCTGCAGACTTCGCTTATCTGCGTTTTCATTTTTTCAGTTCTGTTGTTTTTACCTCTTTTATTATGTCTGGTCATCATTACATTTTGCAATTCTTAAATTTTTGCTTTTGCCATTGCAAAACTAGAAGCCACTTTCTTAACAGCTAATATTTCTGCCAAACTTTCAGATTTGGGAACACATTTGCTAGAGTCTTAGTATTATACCATTAGCAATCAGTCTATCGACAAAAGCCTCCCAAAAATGCATGGGCTTCAGACACTCTAATGGATCATCGTTCCTCCTAATGGATTCGCCTTCATTTCATGATGAAGTTAAAATGGACTGCGTTACACCATGCTCATTAGTGGCTTACATTTGCTAATATTTGAGCTTAAAGGCTTACAACCAAGCTATCTGAGTAGAGCCAATTTTAAACATCATCTAGTCAATTCCTTCGCAATGCTATTCGTGATTTTAAAATCTGCGGTATTTTTCTGTCCAGGGTATTGTGCACAGTTTCAAGCAGGATGTCGACATTCAGTCTACCTACCAGGGAAGAGATGAATATTTAATTCAAATAGGCAAAAAAATTGAAGGAGTCAAACAAAGCTCATGTGTTTCAGAAGGTTGTGCCAAAACCATTGTCATAATTGATTTCTGGTTTGAAGCAAATTTAACTGACAGTAAATTGGATGACGCATATGAATGTCAAGACAATTAAAGTCAATTTTTATGAATGCTAGAAGCGAATCCATATTTCCGAGAAATCTCGCCCACTCTAGAAGCTTCATTAATACGTTTCCAACTTCTAGTTGAGTCCTAATGGCGCTTTATACACTTTTGAATGAGAAATGTACCGCATGAATCAGTTAAGATTCACCTTCTCGCCAATAGCTTATTCAAATTCCAGCTCTGAATGACTTTATGAACCTCTTGCTTTTGACTCTCACAGAAAAATGAGCAAAATTTATAACCAGAAAACTGCTTGGTGCTCAGTGCAAAAAATATAGCTTTGTTCATTCATTTTGGGAGCAATTTTCAGAAGAGAGTTTAATTAAAATATTGTTTAGACTAATTTAGAATACCAAATTATGCATTTCATTGTTCGCTACCTGATTCGAAAACGGAAACAAAACTTAGCAAAGAGGAAGGGTAACCTGCTTTCAAGAATAACTCGCAGAGAGAGAACCTCGAAAAACTTTCATGGTCTTAAAGGATATAATAAGGTTAAATTTTTCATGGAAAGCAGAAGTGCAAGGATACTAGTTGAATCGGAAGATCTGGTCTTACACTACCAAGAACTCTTTAAGACCAGAATCACCGAAGAAATTGAAAACTGTGGTCTGTTACAGAGAGTTCCCTATTTCAATAGAGGAGATACAGACAGCTAAATGTAGACTAAAACTATACAAAAATTCAGGCGAAAATGGAATTAGATCTGCGTTACTGAAATGGGACCACACCTATATCTCGAGCCTGGATTGATGCTGAAGTTGCATCGACAAGCGGAAGGGTTCGCAGACAGATCCTGCAAACTATAGATCAATCTTCCTTCAAGTACATCAGGCAAGGTATATGCATCTATTCTGTGCCAACGTTTGAGGCACCACCTTGCCAAATTATACTCAAGAACTCAATTTGGATTCTGTGAAGGGTGATCCACTGAACAGGCTATACTTGGAGTAAGAACCATTGTACAGGAAGCCGTAGACCAGAAGCAGAAAGTAGCGCTAGTGTTTTTCGACTTGAAAAAGGCCTTCAACTCGCTGCCTAAAGTTGCAATAATCAACTGAATGATAGATCTGGGATGTTCTTGGCGAATTCTCCATTCCGTAAGGTCCATGGCGGACTTGCCGATGGGGAAATTGAAGGGAACTAAGGACTACATTGCGGTGGAACGTAGAGAGACAAGGCTTAAAATAAAGACCACTTCTCTTCAACCTAACATCCCAACTCATATTGGATGAGGCCTTCTCCTCACTTAATGACAGTGCGGGCCAAAAAAGTCTGCTAAGTCAGCTGGAATATGCAGATGCTCCATGTCTTATTGCGCCAAGTGAGGTCGCAAATTTCGAGTTAATAGAGCTTCTGGCGATAACGCTGCATGGATATGGAGTGCAAATTGCAGCGCACGAAAGCCTCTGTCAGTGAGGATCAAATTCCCCTTGAAGCGGCATACCTTGGCTCCATAATCCAAGCCACCGATGAGCTGGACGGAGCAATAAAAGCAAAAAGACACCTAGCACGACTACGACCATTCCTACAATTACTTGATCTCAAAAATACCCTAAAAGCAAATCTAGTGTGTATTTTTGTCCATTCTGGAGTCACTTATGGATTATCTATTATTTTCTTGAGAGTAAAAGGTAACAGAATACGGCTAGACGCATGATTCTTGGATTGCATTCGCGAGAAGCCGAAATTTTAGAGAAACTGCGAAAGGACTTGCCGATGCCTAATCGAGCAAATCTTATAGAGTCAAAGAGATTGAACCTACAAAATAGTTTGAGCATAAACAAAGATAGCCTACTACTCTCCATACTTGAGAGCAACATTGAAAACGGAGAAACTGAGATAGTCTCACAATTAATTAAAGATGCGAAAGAAAAATGGCAATAGCACTCCGAATCATGGATACTCGGTCCAAGGAAAGCGTTAAAATTCGAGATGATAATTATACACCTATATTGATAGGAGTAAGGCAACGTGATATTGCCTGTACTAACGCAAACTGCCACTGATGTTTCGCCACAATAAAGGGGGCGCGAAGACACATAAGACAAGATCATGGAGAAGAAGAACACAACAGTGAAGAGATACTGGACTGCCTTAAAATATACAAGAGTCAAGGTTGCAATCGCAGATAGTGACAAATCATCAGGGAAGACGAAAGGACCAGAGGATGCAGTAAAGAAAGTAGAAGAACTGAACACGGTTGAGGAAAAAGATAGAGTGGAAGGCATAAAACACGACTACGAAGAAAAGAACATCCACCAGGATGGACTACATAACTGCCCTATCCCGACTGCGAACAACGCTTATCCAGTAGGAAAGGGATTATGAATCACTGCTATATAAAGCGCAAACGGTCGCCTAATAGAGACGAAAACCTGTATAAGGACAAATAGATGAAGTCAACAAAGGTCCATCGACCATAACCGATACTAAAGTGTGTCGAGAATGGACGAGGTGCCGCAAAGCACTACGAAACCATGTCGAGAAAGGACCAGGGAGTCGAGGGCGTCAAACAAATTGTTCGATTGCTATATGCAAGTGTTTAACTGTTGCACAAGCTCTTTGTATTTCTGTAGTAGCTCGGAACTTTCTCAACAGTTGGGGATAAATAAAAAAAATGTTTATCCACTCAACTTGGGAGCGTTTGTCATAAGAGATTTGAATTAAAATACTGTTTAGGCTTAATTATAATACCAAATCATGTATTTCCTTGTTCACAGCCTAATATGTAAAAATTCGGTAGTTTTTTGCCTTTTATAGTTATAAATGCCATTTATTCACATGACTTAAATGACTAAATGTTACCGTCATTTCATTTGCATATCGCAGGGCAACATGTGCAAAGACTCATAGTTAGAGTTGAAATTTCTAAATAAATTTCTTGATTCCATAGTGAGTCGCCTAAAGTATGCATTCTCATTTGTCATTTGTTGTAATTTGAGCTGTATTAACTTCCTGACTTACCAAATAAACTTTTTTTCATTCTACGGGATAGTTTTACGAACGTTGTGGTCTTTAATTGATATTTAGATTGCTCTCATTCAGGAGAGCTCAATATGCAGATAAACCCTTTTTAAAACTCATCTAGGGTATAGGAGAGATATCATGGCCTTCTCTTGAAGACAAGTATTAAATAGTGTGAACAGTAGGTCCATTCACCTTTTATGAGCTGATGGTTTGAACCCGTTTTGGCCGACGTCACACCTTTGGTACTTTACAAATCCGATGAGTGAATCGCTACCTAGTGTCCGTTGTTACGACTGAACTAAATAGCACCACGTAATTCAGGATAAGCACTTTCTTTTGATAACATCCAAAGCCCCGTGAATATCTCATAACTTAAATAACCGTAGCTATTTCATAGAATATGCGACCGAACTTTGCAATTTCGCATCCTTTGCTACAATATCTTCTCCAGTCCTTGTCCTGACTTTGTTTAAGTACAATCAGTCAGTTTACTTTAGGATAGGATTCACTATTCAAAAGATGCAGTAGCAAATGAATTGTAAAACTATTAAGTGGTTGGATTAGTTTTTAAAAATCGTCTGCATAAAGTTTACTAATCTGACACATTATCGAATGTAAATTACTGCAGGACACTGCCACCTCAACCGACACTGAACTAGATGTTGAGTATTCTATACCATTTTGCATTTTTGTTTCCGATTTTCCTGAACGGCCTTTTCGGTGTCGATGTTAGTCAGCTGAAAACAGTATTTTTGATCGTGTTAGTATTTTTATACACATCTCTGTTTATTTAAAGGCAGACGTTAAACGAGTTTGCAAACTCTGGTAACAAAGTGCATTTAACCTCGCTTATAAGAAATGGAGGAATTATAAAACAAGGTAAGGCGTTAACTTAAAAAATCGTCATCCTTGATCCATATCAATTTGCTTAAATTGCCCGATAAATCAAAAATCTTAAAAATCTTGTCTTACTTTAAAGAAGCTCACTATCTACGTTAAAGCGATGCTTAATAACAGATAATTCTGTTTATATTTGTGTGTCGTTTGCGGTAATAAATATTTCAATTACTAACACTTTTCTACTTCCTGAAACGATATTGTGAAATGGGTTGTTTAAAAACACAGCTCATAATATTCACGTCCTTTCTTTTGGGAGCCGAAATGCAATCAAATGTTATGCACAATGCAGTACCTTGCTATTTCCCTTTCCATAGGAAGATTTGAGGTCTTATAAAAGGTTCTAAAAGGTACTCTAAATGACAACGAACAAATACGGTGGAGGTTCTCAAATTTAACCGTAGTCTTGATAAAAAATGAGTCTTAATATCTTTATATCACGATGGATTACCAATCCGCTTTCAAGTGAAATTTCCACAAGATTCTTCAATAGATTACAAAGTTTTCTCTTAAGTGCTTATTTGAAAATACAATTCGATTTTATTATCTGCTTTACTAAAGTGAAGGGAATTTTGAGTGCCATATGTTTGCGAATTTCGAAACATTCCGACATCAGAAGGTTTGCAAATGCTAATTTAAAAGCATGTAGTTTGTTTTATCAGAAAAATTTTTTACTCATATAGAACTTGAAATGTTGAACAAACTTTTATTTGAGTCCTAGGAAATGAGTTTGACAGAAATATGTGACGCATCCTCAAGAAACAGCATGAAATCATTGTTTTTCGAAAAGCCAATGTTTTATAAAGTGTGGAGTTCACCAAGAGCTCAGTTCTTTCAAGTTGATCTGGTAATCCTATTACGTTAGTATAAACAGAAAAAAATTGTCAGTATTTCGGTGTCAGAAAGTCATAGTGCAACCAGGTTTATGTCTGGAAGAAAACGATTGGAAAAAATATCACAGTTAAAATATTCATTAATATATATTTAAATTTTTTCCTCCCCACCCTTTAGGTCAAGTCCCAAGGACTTATTGGGGGTACAACAGAAATACAATAAGTTACATATTTTTTTTTTTTTCTGATTTGCATTCGGACCAGTTCTAAAACGTTTCAGCACACAAATCCTTTAATTTTTAAATAAACAAAGGGCCAAAATTTTAAAAGAAAGAAGATGCACTATAAAGATTTTTAAGTAACGGCCATCCTTTTTATCTTATACGTCTCAATCAAAGCGAAAGCCTCGTTTAAAAAAGTTATTGAATCAAAAAGGTGGTGTGAGATATAAACAATGGACTTTTTTTTCTCTCCAGAAAGGTAAACGAAAAAATGTCGCTAAGCATTTACGACTTAAAGAAATCATAAACTTTACCAACCAGAACACTTCAACCGTACGATTTAATCGCAATATTAGCACTAAATTAAATTAAATTAAGGGCAGCAAGTTATTTCCAAATAGAATAACGGATCTTGGTTACCAGACTGTATGCTTCAAGCTGTCCATGGCGCTGCTTTGGGTTAGGGTGCTACAGCATAGACTGGTGCTCAATTTGTATTCGTTATGTTACTAAAAGTGGCGGAAATTGTATGTTCCCGTTCAATTAGCCCTCGAACAACCGTGACAAAAATCCAATTTAGTAATATCTCAAAAGTAAGCTTTAAAATTTTCAGCATTGAATTAGACCAAATGAAAACAAGTGATAAACTAATGAATGGATCAATAGCGGGATGGTGACGTGCTGAAAGCGGCTTTGCATGACAACCAGAAGCGCAGTCTAAATTCAATTGAGAAAGGCAAAGCTTTAGTAATTTGAGTATTTCTATTTGCGCGTCGTGGTTTCTAACAGAAATTTGCAAGAAAAGCCTAACGATAGCAGTTGAACAGCTTGGCAGGGCTAAATTAGAGAATTAAAGTCCTATTCCTTGAATGAATTTGCTACAAGAAGCTATGTGATTTCTTTGGAGTTAAGTTTAGCTTTTTATCATAGCAATGGTTCATTATGCGAACTGAATTTGAAAAAATAATGGCGTTTTAAGATCTGTTCGAAAAAAGCTTAAGCCATATGAAAGTGTACGCAATATTCAAATTTTTAAATAGCAAGCTTATATTGAAAACGCAGTAAAGTTACTTGATAAATAAAACGATCGTATTTACCTTGAAAGAATAATCTGGCTGCACCTCCTTCTCACTACACATTTTTCAACGAGAGGGTATGTTTTGAGGTCGTTTGTTTCCCAATAGAATGAAGATAACCTGGAGGAGTTATCCTTACGTGAGTCATTAAAACAAATAGCAAACAACCTTGCTAATTAGAATAAAAGACATGGCTATTATCATTTCGAAACAATAAAGTGCATCACAAATTATAGTTCCGCTTAATGGTTTACATTTTAACTTGATTGGGATTGAAACGTTGGGCTGGTAACTTTTCAACGAATTTGAAAACACTGGTTTTTCAACTCTCTAGTTTGCGCTGCCGAAAATCAGCACTGAACATTTTTCGATCATTTGAGGTGATTTGAAGACTTCATACCCTGACTCTTCATTCGTATTCAAATCCGTAATTGTAAAGTGAGGCTGCATAAATAAACGCAGTAAATTACCTATGTACTTTCCAATGTAGCTTGAAAACCTATGGAGGGAAACGCGAATCCTGGCTGTCAGACGTAGAAAGATAGCTTTATTGATTATTTTTCCATGTATTGAACTACCTCCTGAATTCAGTCAATTAAATGCGCTCAGCTAATTTTGAATTATCTTCAGGATGATTCAGTTCATTACAAAACAGGTCTGTTACCTCGTACCCTCTATGTGAATTCCATAGAAAGGAAATCCCAAGTTATTTTTATTCATCTGTTTACACTGCCGGTTTCACATTTTTCATTAAATACTATGGCTAGGTAGACTGGATTTATCGTTGAAACCCTCAATTACGCTTCACTTTCAAGTGTGCTGATCAATGAGCTATGAGCAGATCGTACAGTAATTCAAAGACCTGCAATACACGATTGCAGATACACCATTAGTAAAGAAGGACAAAAAATACATTTTAGGATCCAGATACAGCAAAACCAATCAAGTAATTTTATTCAGCAGTGATGAGTAGCTTTTTTTGATTCTGATAACTTTACCTATAATCTATTTAAGCAGTAAGAGTGAATATTGCTGTCCCCTTCCAATGGGCCGGCCACTTGTGACAAGTTAAGTTTTTTATGTGAAACGCAATTCATGGAAGTAAATAACATTTACATGCATTGAGCGAAACATGTTAAACCCAAAGGATTACCATTTGTCATATTAATAGTAATACTGTACAGCTTGTACTAAAAGTTGTTAATCGCTAACATACCAAACCGCTCTATCTATGCGCACCCACCAAAATCGATTTTCATTCATTAAAGCGAAGCGCTCCTAAGCCTTTTCTAATCGGCTATCAGAGGAACTTGTATCAATTACTTAGGATCCGAGACCATGCTTAACAGTTCGAGTTACCACGCGAAAGGACGATTTTAGTGCGAGGAGGGGCCAGGAAATATAACAAGCGGATAAAGTAGTTCAGATCAATGGCTAAATAAGGGCTTTTCATTCCAGCTCCATACTTTACCAAGCTTCGCATTCCAAACGCATGGTCTATTATTAATCACAAGAGGCCATTTATAACGAACATGGGTTTACAATCATCTAAACAACTGCGAGTAGAGATGACACTAAACTGGAACTGCCCTATAGATCATGAAAAACTGCCAGTTGTATTCAGGAAAAAAATTGTATTTGCATAAGGGCATTTCATCGGCCATAATTTTGGATGTTTGAAATTAGCAGCCATTTCAGGCACGATTTAATGGATTAACGTACTAGAAGATGATCAGATCTACGGACTCTAAAGTAATGGTTACAATACAAACTATTTGTGATACTAGCAGACAAGCGGCATGGGTCACCAGCCACTAAAACCTATTGACTACTAACCGGGATTTTTGATTCCCACTCACTGTGATTCAGCGATCTAACCAACCAAATGGTACATCTCTCTGAGAAATGCAAATTATAACAGACGGACCTTCCTTGTTATTTAAAGCCCATTACCTTGGAAATGATAGTATTTAACTGACCATTTGTAAGGAAAGTTAAAGAATTTGATTTCTCATACAAAGCTCGACTACAAGCGATAATACAGCCTAGACAAAAGGGTCAAACCGATTATGCATTTATTCTAACACAATTTGGCAGCATCACAGGTTTAAAGACTTTGCCGACGCAGCAGCAGCGAAAGAAGCAAAGGAAAAAATAGGCCTCGATTTGAAGATATTTACACGAGGAGAAACTTCCCTTTCTCATCTAGGGTCCTATATCCGAGAGATGACGAACCTGTGCGTTTAAGTTAGTGTGCTGATCACAGAGCTCCTGCAATTCGCCCACTAATTCATTATTTAGTCTCAACAAAGTGTAGTTGGTCGACTTTGCAGCACGAACAAAGCTTGCCAACAGTCTACGTCGGCGATGGGCAGAGAATGAAGCAATGTCGTCCCTACTCCGGTGGGTGAATTTACACAATATCTCGACCGGGTCGATGACTTTTACGCTGAAATCGAGCAAGAATAAAGAATGAATAAAAAAATCTGATAAGCATGTGGGAATAACTCTGCTATAAATAGTTACTTGATTGGGATGGCTGTTACCCTATTCGCCTCTGTATCTTCTGGGTAAGGTAGAACTAAGGGACTAAAGGCATGCGTTCGAGGTCAAGAGGAACTTATGCGGCAAGAGAGGGGGTTAGACAGTATTGACAAGATAAACCCTTAAATACGAATCCCCTAAGAGGGAATTGGTTAGAAAAATCGACAAAAACTATGAAGAGCTGAATCTGTACTCGCTTAGTTTTTAATCACGACCATGCAGAGCAAAAAAGAGACAAAGCACGAGTCTGGCGAATAGGGTCATGTTGGCTGGCTTCATAACAGCCATTATGTCCTGCTTCAGATGTTGATTAAAAGTTTCTCGATAACTTCTATTGGTACTTTTTGGTAAATAGCTCGGCTTTTACTCGAAAATACAAATTAAATGCTTCATTCCTCTTTCAGTCGTCTTTGGATCGCTAAGCTGGACTAAAAATAATAAACTAACCGAAAATGACAATGTAGCAAGATGTTAAAAGATCCGAACTAATTGAATTAAATGCTCTCCAAAGGTGAGATTGCAATTGCCACGGTGATTCAGCTTCAGGCGGTTAAATAACTTCGTTAATTCCAGGCCCTGCGCTATATAACCAAGGAGTAAGCTAGCGCCGTAAGCACTAGACTAAATTGAGAGGAATTATTGTAAACCTAGAGCGATAGAGCGAAAACTGGCATCCAAGACGAGTATTGTCACGAAAATTAACAGTAGTAACGATATAGTAAATTGAACACTTTATGAGGAATCGACCTTGGAGAAATCGAGCAGATACTTTCCATCCTCGTCCTAGTGGTCGGTACAGGAGAGGACGATGGAGAATCAGTCAGGGACACAGACGCATCGTCATCATCTGAAGTGCTTCCTTCCTCGTCACCAATCTCTCCCTCGCCAGGAGACGAAGATTTCACTTCATCTGAAGAGGAAGCAGACGATTCCTGAGATGAGGAAGGGGGGGAGCTTGAACCAGAAGATACCGATGATTCATTATTGATTCTCCTTTTTGCTTTTCTTCCTTGCTTGACTTTGACGTCCGAAGTAACATGGGTATGTCTTCGATGGACGGAAACTGAAGAAGGTAGAAGAGCTTGAACACCGATCTCGTCATCACTAATGCCCTTCTGATCATCATCTTCATATTCCTCCTCTTCTTCACCTGCATCAATTGAACTCGTATTTTCCTTACAAGTTATTGACAATGAACGGTCGCTGGATGAGGAACTCCATGGGGATTGTTTGCCATCGATTTGGCCTATCAATACGACGGATAACAAATCATGATGAGCTCTAACCATAAGTGGACGAGTGAATTCTCCTTAATATCTCTAATTGTGATGCCTCTGTTTTAATGTTTTCGAAGAACAGGACTTTCCACAGCACACATTCTCTATTGACAAGATACATTAGGCACTCCAAGATCTGAAAGTCCTAGTCTTGAAAGTGCAATTTGTAAAAGAACATTGCAGGTTTCAAGTGCACTGAAAAGCTCATGCGCTGAGAACACCCTTATCTTAGAAATTCGTTGAAATAAGAATCTAGCACTACAAAATAGCCGAAAAAGAGTCATCGATTCATTGTAATCACGGTTAGCGCCCTGGACAAACAGCAGTTTTTTGGACTTTGATCCCTAGGTGGCAGGCGCTGTCATCGCTAAGAAAGTGAATGCAATTCTGAGATAAATATTCACCCTTTTATGTTATTTTTACCAAATTTACTAGACATAGTCAAGCCACTTCAAGCAAATTTCACTATAGACGCGGTACGACCGCAACGATGTGGTAAAAATCTGCGCTGGTATAGGCGACAGCTCAAAACTGTTGCTTGTTTGCAGGACAAATGTTATACGTGTAAACCCTCTAGAAGGATGATGAAGTGAGAAAAGAATTTATTTTCACTATTAAAGGCACACTCTCAATAATGGAATAGCCGGCAAAGAGACATCGTACAGCAGAGCTTTTCAGGCGATTTAGACAATAACGATCTCACTAAACTGTCATTGCCCCAAAAGTTCCAGTTTCCTAACCTGAAAACATAATGGTGAGCGTCCCGATTCAACAGACGACGGACACGGATCCAGTTATTGCAATGACCCTTCACACTGGATAAGTGATAACCAACAAAAAGATGGCCAAGGTGAGCCGGGAGCTCCTTAACTTCAATAACACCAGGTAAATAATCTACTCAACCAAATGCGTTTCTCACTGAGTGTAAACAACATTTCAGAGATTTTAAGGAGAGAAGTGTCTTCTACAAGAGAAACAAATTTTTTAAATGTCTTAAATTCTATTTACTGCTCTGTGCTTATTGAGGGATAACAAATTTTTACGCTATTTGAATTGAATCAGTTTAAGTTGCACCTTAATACTATACAGCACCATGCTCAGACGCATCTTCTTTAAACCAGCAAGAATTTAATTTAGGAAGCTTGTTCCTATCGTTTTATTATTGCGAAATCGTCTTTTACGCACTATAGCAGAGGTAGCAGTACTTTTTAGCTAATCTGTAGTAAATTCCTTCTAGTGCAAGAGGACAATTAACTTTACTGACAGTCAAGTATGAACCTGTTAGAAACATGTAGAAGGACCATTTAGTGAGGGGAAAATCTTTAATTAATTTGCTAACAGATGTGAAAGATGTTATTGACATGTATTAGAAGGACATGAGAAGGACAAGGTCGATTCCGGGCACCAACTATACGAAACAAATCCGCCTTGTAAAAAAACGCTATTCAATGATTCTTTTACTCCCGATAGCCAAAGATTCGAAATTTCTTAGCCATTGCAGCCTCTAGAATTTTATAACTAAGGACTGGCTATTCCCTCACCGAAGACGTCGGTAACCGCTTTTACTGTCTTCAGTGTTAACTATTGTATGCTACATGTTGTAAAAGCTATTTGTACTTCTGTTGTTCCTCCAATAAGTCCTTGAGACTTGCCCTAATGGGTGGGGAGTAAATAAAATAAAAAAACCAGACTATAAAATGTAATGTTAAGGATAATCCAAAAAGCAAAGAGTGAAAAGATCGAGAATAGTTCATTTTAGAACGTTATTCTATCAATAGAGCCTGCGTCAAAGGAACAAATTAATGGTCCTTCAAGTAAATTTACAGTCGAGCTCTTGTTCAAGCTAGGTAACAGTAGGTTTTTACAATAAATCACTCAGCACTGTCCTCATCAAAACAATACTTAACGCGATGAGGAACAAAAAAAAAACTTTCACCTAAGATTATGAACCGCCATTAGTAATCTAGATTGAACTTGAACCATTCAGCCCACAAAAAGTGGATACCAAAGTACTCAGCTCATACTATTTGCCCATAGGAAACACTAAGCAACCCGAAATTTCAAACGTCAGGTTAAGAGAAGCTCACGGCAAAATGCCTACCTAAAAGTCGAGAATCGGGTGAAAGCAGCAAATCATGACTGTCATCCTCAGCATTCAAGAGATAAGCGGCATCTAGACCATTTCGTTGTCGCCTCCGTCCCCGACGCCTTTTACATCGTTGGTATCGGGAGGAGAGCAAAGACGAGTGAGAGGAAGAGAAAGCTCCGGCAACATCACTATGACGTGGGGATGGCGGATGAGATGAGGGAGCGAGAAGAGAGAATCCTGTGGTAGAGTATTTGTTGGCCAGGTGCGCGGCCAGACAGTACTCTGCCTCTGTTAGCATCATATCTGCATCGCCGTCCACTTGCTTCCTAGGGGGAAAAAGAAATTGCATCCATTATTTGGAAATATTCTTCCTTATAGCAAATATAAAAGTCATCTAAAAGACCACTCCGTGTTTTATCATTGCCTACTTAAGATATGCTTAGCTGGCCTTTTTATATATAAAACATAGCCATGGGTGAACGTTTCGACTTTCAGTATTACAAATTAGAAATTAAGGTATGTACTCAATCTGGCAGTCGAACTAGTTCTGAGGATCTATCGGAAGACTTCAAATAGGTGCCCCCTGTTTGAAGTAGTAAATGATCTTCTTAAAGTAGTCTTTCGCAGCTATTCCTGTGTTTCGCCAGCTTTGAAGTGGACTTTCAGTATTCCTCCGATATCTGTATACATTTCCCGCTGTATTTATACAAGCTTCACGCAGCTTGTGTCGTGATAGTCTGTGTTCTTCATAGATTAAACTCATGGTCTTCAACTAGTAGATTGCGGAATGCATCGACTGTGTTTCCTTTCTTCGATAGTCAAGAATCCAGACTTCAAGTTGATTCTCACTATCTTTCTTGCAAACAGGTCTAAAATTACCATAATTTCGGATTGATATGTCATGACGCCAACCATTTGATTATTGCAGGATAATTTAGTAAGCTCCGGAGCCAAATATGAAAAGTGACTACAGACAAACAAAAAAAAACGTCATCAACAGTAGAAATAGTTCAATAATTAATAAAAAATAGGTCAAATCACAAGCATCAAAATCGATTGCCAAAAACCATAATAACAAAGCGATTTTAAAGCTTTTAATAGGAGATAAGGGCTTATTCAATCTGGAGGACAGTCGCCTTATTTAAGCAGGATGCTAGATTGGATGTCTATGTTTGTTGAAAATGGAGATTTAATCCAAAAGTAATCGATAACAGCTAAATTCATGTTCTCTGAAAAATTCGAAAAAAAATTGTAAGACACTTCTACAGATACATTTGCAGGCTTAATGTGGTCTCGAGGGTGAAAATAAAATAAACCATTAGTAACCAATGGTGATTGTGAGAGGTTTGACAGTTTACTACAATGGGTAAAAGTAATCTTTAGTTCAGAAGGCATCCTCTATCAGAGTAGGTCTCGACCATCATCCCGCCATGGCCACGAAACTTAGTTAATGCCAGCAGCAATCGATCTTTTTGTGATTAGACCCCATTGAACTCCCATCAATGCGTAAGACTTGGAAAAGTGGAATTAGTGTACAATTACAACTAAAACATTGATTTTCCCAGTGAGCTGAACAGTTGATACAACGCGTGTAGATGAGTGCGGTCTACGTGACTGCATCCGCAACCGGAAACAAAGTTGTTGATAAGGCTATTGATAATAGGGATGAGGGGTTCGATGAGGAAACCATTGTGTCCCTCTTTTATGCAAAGAACCTCATTTTTCATCTGCTGATCATATCGAATAATGAACATCTCCAGACACATTAGTGTAGCTAGTCGACAGCAAGGGTTCTTTTTGGATGATTTAATGGCGATCGGTGAATAAACAACTTTGAACTGAATAATGTCACTGGTCTCGAGCAACTCGAGATTGCAAACGAAAACTAAAGAGCTCATTTGAGTAGCCTACTGGTGGAACATTTTTGGATACGTTAGCTGATGTCTGTGGGCCTCAATGTTCTCATTATTTTGGTTTAGTTTCGAGCTGCTGGGAAAAGTAGGCACCAATGACTTTGGTACGCAAACCAACTGCAAGCGTCAAGAAGCCTTCAGTTTGTAATACTATACATTGATAAAATAATCGGTCTAACCTTGAAAGTGTTTTCATATAGGGAAATGTTAAGCTTAGAAAACAAATCCAATTTCACCATGCAAACTTTGGAAGTCAGAAAAAAACAAAAAAAAAATACATTGGTGATGAGATTAAATGCACTTTTTTTGAAATGAAAGGCTAATACTTCACAAGTGATCCCGCTCAGATGAATAGCGGGATAGGTCTGCGCGAGAGCATTTTAGGGTAAGGTTAAAATCGATGTCCACCTCTTGTGCCAATTCCGATTTGTAGTGAGCTTTAAATCTATAGATAACAACTGAGGTATTGGTACTCAGTGTAAAAGCTATAACAGATTGTTTTTAACTTATCAGACTTTGATAGTTCAAATGATCAATTAAATTTTTGGAAAAGAACATTCCAAACCAGACAAAAGTGAAATAGATTGATATGCTCTATAACTTAAGGAACCAGAATAAATGCAGAGGGAAAATCTGACTTAGACGGTAGAGATCGGAAGTGAAAAGCTGAAACATGATTAACCAATACGCACGGGCATTTCGATTGCATGGATGCACATTGGCGAATCATATAGCTGACCAAGTGGGGTAGATCCTTATGACTCTTAAAATAGATCAGTTCGGCGGTGAATCTATTATTTGGGGTATCGTTCACAGAGGAACTGAAATCGTTCAAACTGTAACTGAAGAGCTAAACGTTTGGAGGATACACTTATTAACGGTGGTTATCACAATTCGGGCTCTTATCAAGGAAGCTGAAAATATCGACATAAAGGCAGCTCGTCAATCAACTCACGGTCGGGACTAGACGATCTTCAAAGCTTTGATTGTGAATAACATATTATGGCTAACTTGATTTTAATAGAAA
The DNA here is from genome assembly GCA_019097775.1 of Moniezia expansa. NCBI lineage: Eukaryota > Metazoa > Platyhelminthes > Cestoda > Cyclophyllidea > Anoplocephalidae > Moniezia > Moniezia expansa. The sequence goes on along the minus strand of JADFDV010000062.1, from coordinate 866,200 downwards.
TCGTAGACAAAGACAGCCATAAATAATAGTTTGTCTACTTCAATCCAATAATCGGTAACCTGATTATTTTCATCTGCGATGAGAACCAATCAAATACAACGAAGAGGCGATCTATTTATTTATGATTTAAAAGCTTTAATTTTAAGCACATGTGTCAAGTCATGGACCATCAAATTATTGTAGGACGCTAACAACATTAGCACATACTCCTGCAAAGCACTACACTTCTTAATGATACTTAATTAGATCAACAGAGCAAAGAAATGTTAATGAAGATTAATTCATTAAATTCGAATGGCTTACACAAGCTCAAGTAACTTGGTGGTTTTGTAATTTTATAATAGCTTAATCTAGTCAAATCGAATAGTTGAAGCAGCTGACAGTGTTCGCACCCGGTAAATCAAACTGTCTAAAAAAAACAAACGAAACGACTTGTTTATTGCAGATGCTCGCGATCGGCAGTAAGGCAAACTTAAAAGTTTTACCCATGGGCAAAATCGACAAAAGTGAACGGTGCAGTACTCATAAACATTTTGAAGTTGCACAGTCCAGAAATATTCGGGAAAATCAAATGGATACAATTCAGCAATAAAAACGTTATTTTAAAGTGCCTAACATCGAAAGCAGTCAATCAAAGAAATGCTCTTAGGTATGACTAAGTTTGCCAAAGAAAATGAAATAAAGTTTTCGTAAGAAGGACTTAGGAGATTCAGTTGACCAAATGAGGATGTGCTCGGCTCATTTGGGGTGCCGTGAACTGAATGTTGGAGTCCAAAGAAACAATCGGTTTTTTGCGGACCTATAACGCTGCATGTAAGTAATGATTTCAAAGGTAGTGTAACAAGGAAAAGGCTAAAAACACGCAGGAGCTTAATGCTCAGCTCAATCTTTTGAAATCAGCTGTGCAAATAAACCAATAACGACAAAGACTAAAAGGCATTGTCAGTTCGATTAGACCCTCAAGAAATGTAAAGACAGCCGCAAAATAGAGGAATTAAGTGGAATCGCAAGTGAAATGGAACTAGCGTGAAGGAAGAAGATAATACCAAGAAATTAGGTGCGGCTTTGATTCGTCAAAATTGTTATTAATAACAAATTATGGAATTTTACAATTTGACATGAACCTTTCGATCGATTTCTACATAAAAAAATGCAGGAGCCAACGTGAAACTGCACCGCATTGCAAGTGCCTAACTTAGATAAGTGACTATGGAATGTCACCGAAAGAATAAGCAAATGTCGGATAGAAAGAATATTAACTCACCAAATGCTAATGGCTACCAAGGGTGGAAGACCGAATTGCTTAGGGAAGAGGCGAGAAGCATCATCCCACTTCGCTAATGGAACGTCGGAGTTTTCGTGGAGTTGTGCAAGATCTCGAAACTGTTCTGAGAATTCCCTTCTACGGGGAATTGAAGTGGACATGATTCGCTCAAGACAGACATGATTTTGCGAGGATGCTGAGAATGTGGATAAAATATATTACATTAAAATATGTAAAATAAAAGGAAAGGATAAATCTACCTGTCCCTGGAGGACTTTCATCGAATCGGGAATACTGACGATGTTCGGATTCAACATGACTCCCACTGTCTTTACTAGAGGAGGAAGATGATGGTGATAATGGAGAAGAGGAATCATTCGAAAAAGTTTTAACCGAATGGGGAGTGTGCCAAAATATTGAGTCGAGATTCGATCCTCGGGCCTTGATAAAAAATTGATCAGTTGAGTGACTGCGTTGGACTAAGTGATTGCTGCAGACCGGTGAACGAGATGTAAGATGAATAAGAGAAGCCTCCGAGGAGGCAATGGAGCATGGGACTTCTGAAAAAGCAAATATAGAAATAGCGGGCGATAGTGACAGAAACCTACCGTTTGATTTAGTCAACGAAGCAACGAAGAGACTATCCGGTTCACTAACAGTCCTGTGTAAGATTGTACCAGCATCCATCACAGCGGTAGCTAAAATGGTTCAAAAAAGGTAAAAAAAGATTTGGTCAAGATATTTGTAAAATATGATCCAAAATTGTAATTAAGTAAATAAACGAAAGTAATAAGATCTGTGGGAATCGTTTTTGGGGGTTAATAAAAGATCGTAACCTTTAGAATTATTGACAAATTCACCATTCAGACACGATTTGAAATCAACTGATTAAATATAGTTATAAATAAAACTAACGGTGGCAAATTCAGAAATGTACTTTCTACGCACAAAAGTGTCTTAACTGTCAAAATTTACCGAGAATTATCCCAAAGCACAACTTACTTCACTTTCCAACGGGCGAAGACTAGTGACATATATTTCATCCTTGAAATATGCGCCACGTTCATTTATTGGTTCCATTTTTTATTGGTTTCCATTTTTAGGCAATATGTTGACTAAACAAGTATTATGTTTTATCCGTTTGAGAGATATATAAAATTAACAAAGCGTTAAGTAAGTAGAGATTGCGTGGAACACGCCCAATATTACGGGCAGTCAAAATGAATGTATGAGCTGCATACATATGTTATACATTCACTTTCGTCTAAGCTGAAATTTCATTAATATGCTACTTTTGGTTGTAACGATCGCCCATTGCATGTAATGAATGACGAATCTCGTTATTCTACAGAATGTACGTCCTTCCCATATTTCATCCACGGCATTTTCAGAAATTCTTTGTCGACTTTAACTATTTATTGCCATCAGTTCCATCTATTTAATTGCTTGTGGCTGTTAAAATTCTGGAAAAATTATTTTTGATCTTAGAAGGCTGGCTGCAGATATATCCATTTAGCTCTAATTATTAATTTTTATCACATTGTTTTTCGACGTTACTCATGGAGATACTAAGGGAATATAAATCATGCTCATCGGTTCTTCAATAATAAAAGCGTTAGAAGCCTGTTTATGGTGCATTTATCGGTCAAGATTTTAAATATTGCAAGATCATCTAGAACAAAAGTTAATTTGAATGCAATTTCACAGAATTTTCACTTACAGAATTGTTATCACTGATATCAGTAAAGCGATGCATTCACTCCTTGTTAGCGATTTGTGCCTGTCCTCTTAATTGTCCAGTGGATTTCAGATGAGCTACCTTATCAAATCCACAGTATAACTTAACAGTGGACAACGTTTGCGCCTAGTAATAGTTCTACTTGTGCTTCATTTTTCTCTGACAGCAAGGGTGCCGCCAGGCAGTTAACTTGCATTCTGACGTAAATGATTATCCACAATTTATTTGATGAATAAAGAGTCTTTGGTTCTATGGCATAGCGCTGTAAAGTCAGGTTACAAATGAACCTTATGAAAGTTCCTTGCATCTAAAGAAGAGTCAGGTTGGAGATATGGTTATATTGTTAATAAACTTTAAATCACAGGCATTAGGGGTTTAACTTAACATTATGGGCGACAGAAAACATGAGTGTCGGGTATGTGAACATGGTAGCTTTCCTCATAGTAACCGCTAAACCTTTGTGACCACCGGATTCGCTCTTAAGCATAAGCTCTTAAAAGTCATTTTCCAAGAAAAAAATGCCTGAAGACCCATAGAGATGATAAAAGAAGAAAATATGTGCTAACGGCAATTAAAGACAAGCGTTTCAATGAATCTTTTAATCTCTTCGCCGTATTTCGAGAAAAAGGTGGCATACTGATCTGGTGGTTGTTCAAAAGCGGAAATGCCATTCATTGGCTTAATCACTTTTCTTTTCATAATGTACGGCACGCTTCTTATTCAGTATGAAAGTAATTGCCTGAAATCGCTCACTACAGCAATAAAATGTTTTGGTACTGATTTTAATAAAGTCATTCTCTTTCTAAAATCAAAAACGATTCTAATTGGAGTTATTAGCCCAATGTTTTCGAGGAGCACCTCAGTGTTTAGGTAGAGCGCCATTCGACATGCGACAAATCATCCAAGCACACAAAGCTCAATTCTACTGGGAAACAGAAATGCTCTTTGATTTAGTTTGATAATTTCTTGCAGATTACTCGAATAAAATAGCAGTGATCCCCAGTCGGTTTAAACTTAATCACTGATTTTCGAGTAACAGTGTGCCTCGTTTTGCACACCAATGGCATCGGACGTTTTTGTATAAAATAACGTAATATCAAGTCGACTTTCTCTATTTGCAAGCATCAAACAAATGTTGTGGCTAAATACACTTGCAAGACCTGATCCCTCCACAAGAAGTTGATTTACGATGCCCGTTAACAAGCTCGGATTTCGAGTGGAAAATAGTGCAGGAAATATTAACATCTTTTTCCACATGATTTCCCTGCACGAAAGACGTTTATCTATGATTTTTGTGTTTGATAAGAGCTATAAAAACCCAAAATTTCAATTAAAATTGGCGAACAGTCCTATCTTTTTTTTACCTATCTATCTATCTATCTATCTATCTATCTATCTATCTATCTATCTATCTATCTATCTATCTATCTATCTATCTATCTATCTATCTATCTATCTATCTATCTATCTATCTATCTATCTATCTATCTATCTATCATTTCCATATTTTCTAAAAAGGATACTAACAATGGGAAAAAGACGCATTTCCTCTGGTTTGCCTGAAAACTTTAATAGCATGATATATAACCTTATTTTCAGCAAATGCTCAGAATTGAGGTTACTATGAACCCTCATTAATAAGAATTGAACTAAATTTTCGGTTAGATACCAGGCGAACACCTTGAGATTGAATGTAAACCCAGTGTAGCTGCGAGGTAATTACTACATCTCTCGTATATTTTCAAAAATGAATTGCATTTACTAAGTGCTACTTGGCGATACAACGTTATTCAACGCCGTTTTAAAATTGAAGAAATGGTTACGGGAAGAGGGGTTCGAAGAAAGAAATCTATTCTCACTTCAAACAGTTGATTACCTTGAAAGTATGAAATCTAAATTTGATTAGAGGCATGAACTCCTTTAACTTACAGCAACTAGTGCAGTTGTACCCATTTTAAATGATCTATCAAATTTTGCCTCTCGAGAAAATCAGCGTCGCACGATAACTGAGAGGCAGTTAGATCGAAAAGTACAACAATCTGATGGTCTACTTACTTCAATTGGGAAAAAAATTAAAGCGTTTTCGATCACCGCATTGGCGGCATGCAGAATTCATGCAGTTAATCCTTTGAAACCTGCCCAATTCATGAGGATACGTGTAATCGCCGGCTAGCATAGAGCTAACTTTGAAGTTCCATATGTTACTTTTCATCAATTAATTTTCTGCTTAAAGTCGGGAGTTTGTCAAGTTTACTCAAGCAGATATAAGGATAACTACATAAGTTTAGACCATCTGATACACAACAATTGCACGGTGAAACGCACACACTCGTATAAAGTGGTGCCAAGTCATTTGATGAGCATGAGTGATTGTGGAATATCTGCGGGAGACTGGAAAAAATACGGTGTTTCTTTTTTATCTTCTCGTATGAGCGAGAATCTTCTTTTCAAGTTTTACAGAAGATGACTGTTAGAGTTTCAACTACATCTGCATAGTTTGTCACATACAGCAGCTGCATTTGACCGCTTACTTGGCAGTCTTAAATGAAGAAAACGATGCCCTTTTGCAAGGTGAAATAAGAAACTTTGGTTGCTAATGCACATCAACAGAAATGCAACTGCTTTAAGCGGCGGTCAGTTATGCTTCCAGCAGCTTGAGCTAAAAAATACACAGTGTGCTGCTGACCGCTCCGGAAATAAGTTCATGAAATATGGTTTTACCAACATCTTGCTCAGATATATGAAAAGCCAACCGTTTGATGGAACTGAAAGTCTGAGCCACTCAGAACTTTCTATAAGTACAAATTCATGAAACTCTTTAGTCAAGAGCAATTTATATCTGAGCGGTTAATTAAAGAGTACCGAGTGGAGGAATCATAAACCTGCCATTTTACAGCGAAAAAGAGCACTGGAAATCCCACTGTGTAAGTAGTTTAATTAGAACAATAACCCTTCTCAATCCAGCTAGGTTTCTGATAGTAATACGAAAGGCAGTGAGAAGCATCACATTGATTTGCTGTAAAAATGACTGACTGGCGGTTTAAACATAGAAGCAGAAAAAGTATTTTGCCATGAATTGGGAGTTAAAATTGCTTTACTATTTTTCGAATTACCACTTTAGTGTGTAGCAGTTTCATGCGAGTGAAGCCATCAGAATCGATAAGATTTTTGCAGTCACATCGATTTTTTGTGCCTGTAATGACTTTTAATCAGATCGATTAGTCACAATGCGAACAAATCATTCAGCTACCTCAAATGAAATTGGCCGAAGTGATGCGCCCAGTGAATGTGATTCATATCAAGCATCCAGTGCACTTAATTTAAATTAGTAACATACATGGCATTTTTCGCCATCTCCAACAATGAGTGCAGATTTTAGCTCAAATTTAGGTCACTACTTAAAATCGGAAAAAAAACCAAAAGTAAAGGCCCTAGTGTCCATTGAATTGGTTTACTTCTTATTGATTAGTGCCATCCGAGAAACCATTTAATTTAATGCACAAATTGAATAAATTCCAGTGAGAATAGTGTACGATTACCCATTTTTGAATGAAAGAGGAGGGTTAATCAATTTTACTTCGCGGGAAACGATAAAGTTAGGAAAATTGTAGTTGGCACTGGCACTGCCAGCTGCGCCATTCAAATTGAGTAACTACTTGTCAAAAATAGTCAATTTGGACTCCATTCGATGAATTGTGCAAGATGTAAATTAAAGCATAGTCAGCCTATTTAACAGCCGGAATATTTAAGAACCAGGATAAGCACTTTGAAAACACAAGTTCTGTTTACAAAACAGCGATAATGAAATAACATTACAATTAATGATTTATTGAATTCCTGAGAAAACTGTTAAGCCACAAAGAATGCTAGACGTCAAACGGTTGAGTCCTACAAACACGGAATTCGTCAGTTCTAATTGTCATTTAAATCTCAATTCTGATTGGTCAGTGGAACCAAAGTGACCCATTATTGGTTAAAGAGTTTGCCAGTCAAATTGCGAATAGCTCTTTGGGATTGCGCAAACTAGCCAATCAGCATCCGATTTTGGCAAAAAAGGCATATGTTATTGCGACAGAAACCAGAGACGCACATTTTTCCGTGCGTCTGTCTGCTGCACGTTTTAGTTCTACTTTCGCTTTTTTGCCATGACCAAAAAATTTAAGCATTACAAAAATGGACTTTTTGATTCTAGCCTAGAGCATGATGCCTGTGGAGTGGGCTTTGTTGCAAATCTTCGCGGTGAAAGGTCCACCATGGTAAGTTTCAGATCCCGCCATCAAATTTTGAAATTATTTACTCGTCCCTGTCTATTCATTTGTCATTGATAAAAACCTAATCACCGTTCAATTTCTCCTTAGGCACTGATTTAATGAGCACAAATCACTCAATAAACTTTACTACTCGCTTTATTATACAAGTTATTCACCAGTCCATCACCGTTCCGTTGAAGTGCTTCAAAATTTTTCCGCATCTGTAGGAGATCTTGTTAGACCCATTTGCAGAAACAGCACGTGGCAAGCACGCCAGAATTAGGGATGTGCATACCTTTGCCAAGTTTGCCTCTTGTAGCTTAGTCTTAAACCAACAGGCGTCTCCTTGCTGGGGCGCGCATGATTTTCTTTCCACATCAATGTGCCTTTAGTCATGCTCGTTTTTGTCCAATGACTTTCCGTATATATGGTGGAAAATATCTGACACTGAATGAATGCTACCGTCTATAGTTTTAGTTTGCCAGTGAATGCAAGGATTTTCCACAAGAGATTCAATAAGTTCACTCAGGAATGGCATTTTAAGGAAGACAGATTCTCATCATAAGATTACGACATTCTAAATTGCTCCGCGTTTATTTCGTCTAAATTAAAGTCCAAATCATACTCCTTGACTATCTTTTGAATTTCGCATACATAATTTAATGTCTCATTTCAACCCTAGTGCTTCAATTTAAAAGCATAAAGTGGGTAATCAAAAACGTTTTTGAACATTTATTATTTACAGGTAATTGAACAAGCAAACACGATGCTGAACCGCATGGAGCATCGAGGTGCCTGTGGTTGTGACGATGTGACTGGTGATGGTGCGGGTGTCATGACCGGTATTCCCTATGAACTCTTCGAACATTTCGCCAGGTGAGTTCTCCACTGTCTTCTTCGTCACAGAGAAAATGACAAGATGAGCAATGTAGATAGATCGGATATCATGTGAGTGAACAATAGTATTAGCCACTTAAAGTAAGTATCTAAATGTCATAAACTACAAAGTTCTGTATGTTTTAGGGAACTCGAGAATAACATTATTTCACTGGAGACAGAATGATTGCACCATGACGATTTTTGTATGACCCAGGATGTTTGATCCCTAATGTTCTCACTTTTCAGGCGTTGTTTAAAGTGACAGCATCATTATTACAATAGCTCTTCCACCTCTAATTACGGCATCAACTTTCTGCAGTATAGCGTTTCAAATGTGTATCCAATGGTACATCATAGATTTCATTTTGATTTGTAGGGTCTACTTTTATTCGCGGAAAAGGGCTTTTATAAATAAACGCTGTAGGTTTTGTAAAGAATATAAATTATTTTTCGGAGAAGGGTATTTGTTTTTGTTTACTCGCCCACGAAATGTGCTGTTGCTAATCCACAGTCCGCTTATGTAAGCATTGACTATTGACAACTTTGTCTTAAGGCTTTTAATGCTGTGGTTGTTAAAACGCAATCCTTGGTCAAAGAGCTTATCTGAGTGCATCTTTTATTGTTTCTTTCACAGGAAAGTTGGTGTTGCATTGCCTCCTTTAGGCGAATTTGCTGTGGGCATGTTCTTCGTCCACGATGAGGCCAATGTCACAGAGGCGATGGATCGCTTCTCTCAATACGCTGAGGCATGTGAGATGCGCGTTCTGTTCTGGCGCAAAGCAGACGTTAACAACTCCCAGATCGGAACGGTCGCTGCCTCAGCGGAACCTGTGACAGTTCAGGTTTGACTGAACCGCCATTAAAGACTTTAAGTGAGCGTTTCTAAAATCACGCATCTTTCACTAAGATTTTTCTTTTCAGGTCTTTGTTGTCAACAGCGGTCGGGAAGATGATTTTAAGAATATGAAGTTCATTTGCAAGGTATGCTACGCAGCACTTTTGAACTCAGTGCCGAGCATGGCTTGTTAGTTGACGATTCCCTTGTTACCCTTAGCAATAACATTTTCAATTTCAACGGGCGAATGCTCTTCCAGCGTATTTACTGACAAAAAAGAACTAAAAATAGCGTTAAATGCATTGACTGAGTAAAATTCTTTAAAATGGCGTCGACGTATAAATATCTCCGGCAAATTAGAACTCCCGTGTATATCAAAATGCTTCTATGACTTTATTACGGTGCACTTTTAGTAGCGCTTAAATAAGTCAACACCCTTTAACGCCCTGTAGGTATTCTTTCTTCGGAAATACGCCTCGCACAAGTTTGAAGAAGATGACATCGCTTACATCTGCAGTCTTTCCGCCAACACAGTGGTCTACAAAGTGAGCAAAAAATGTTTTTTTTTTGATCTTTTAACTTGAATGAGTTAAAGCCAGAAATAAAGCAGTTGGCTGATTCATCTTTTTCAGGGCATGTTTACGAGTCGCCAGCTCTGGGAGTACTACCTAGATTTACAGTCCCCCGACTTCAAAACGCATTTTGCTATTGTACACAACCGTTTCTCCACGAACACATTCCCCTCATGGTCCCGAGCACATCCACAGCGTCTTATGGCGCACAATGGTGAAATAAACACATTGAGAGTAGGTTATTCTCATTTAGGATCCATAAAAAATAGCTTCGTAAAGTTAATGACAAAAGTGCCCACGTGCTTTCAGGGAAATGTAAATTACACTCGCGCGCGTCAGGCGCTCATGCAAAGTACACGATTCGGAAGTCGATTGAAAGAGCTCTTCCCAATCATTGAGAGTGGTATGTCGGACTCAGGATGCTTTGACAATTTGCTCGAATTCCTATGCTACTGTTCTACTCGTTCTCTACCTGAGGTGGTGATTTCCATGATCCCCGAGGCTTGGCAGGCTGATGAAGCCATGCCACCACAAAAGCGTAACTTCTACAAGTGGGCTGCTAGTCTTCTCGAACCCTGGGATGGTCCTGGTAAGTTATCTGCCAGGTGGAGTCAATCAGTTTCCAGTTGTGGGAGAGAATGTTTGTGCGAATACTCTCCCTACTGCCACTGAAAGACCACTGGCTCAAAAAAAGTCTAGATGCATTTCGAATAATCATCAACCTATTGCAGGTACTTTATTTTTTACTTCTAAAGACTCCAGATTTAAGACTATTACTAGGTACATCACTGAGACTGACCTATTTTTCGAATCACAGAAAACATATTTAGCCGTTAAAGTCAGGGTAGAAAATTTGGTGCTCAGAATGAAAATATTTCGTTTGATGTCCTGTTCTTCTTTCCAACCGTACTTTCTTCTCAGTAACACTGGGGAAAATTGGCCACGGATCATCGTATGTCCCTCCTTCAGGACAGGTCAAAAATATCCTTCTGCAGAAATCAATGCCAGGTCCACATTAGTTTGCATTATCGATGGGATGAAGTCCATTGCCTTAGTGTTGCGAATAGCAGAATAGGTCAACCAAATATTAATTCTTGAACTGTTTTCAAATTTGGGTTGTTTAGTTCGATGTCATAATTAAATCATATTAGTGCCCAATAGAAATTTTTCTGCGTTAGAGTTAATTTGAATTGAATGATGGTACACTTTGATTTAAAGCCCCATCTAATTCTTATTGAATCTTGCACTTCGCTTAGTCTTTATTTGAAAAGCCGTGAGATTTTGACTTCTGCATAGGAATTCCATTGTGACAGTATGATAAGAATTATAACTTTACCAGTATAGAATAACATCTATTAATGTTATTCGAAATACACATTTCCCAGCTGTTTTATCTGCTTCTCCACATCACTTGCTTTGTATAGATATGGATGGTTTCGGGAATAAGCCATTAGGCTATGGGGCATCAGCCTATTTTTCAAATGATTCAAAATTTGCTTGCCTTCTGCTCACACTTAGTGATTTCCTGCAGTACATTTTATTGGCCTTTAATGGTTCAAAATTAGGAATCTCGAACAGTGGGCTTTATAATTTGATAACACATATTCTTTACGAAAGTGTCTAATTCGAATAATTACAATCATCTGCTATTCATTACATGCTGGACAAAGACTGATAGAAGGTTGGTCTTTCAAATATCAATATCGCTATTCTTCTCTGACTTGCCGTCCTTTTAGAGGTCCTCTTTACCTCCACTTGGATGTAAAAGCTTTTTCGACTTTGTTTTGAAGTGTTAAGTGGTTTCAGATCAGATTTTTTATGTACTATTTATTAGAGAATTAGCCATTAAAGAATAGGATTTCGAAATCTTACCCATAGTGAGTTGGTAGATGACTGACAAAGAGAGCTGTCGCAGATTAAATTCTCGTTTGCTCTAAATTTCTAAATGATTGGTTCCGGAAAGATGTTCCTCTTTTACACTACAAAGTTTAGATGTATCGTTACGCGAATCTGTTATGATCGAGGAAACAAAATTTTAAAATTGATTGTATATCCTGGGAAAAGCAAAATTAATCTTTGCCAAGTTCTTCCGGCTTTTGCTACCATCTGAGAAGAGTTAAACCTCAAGAGACAAATGCTGCCAAGCACATAAAAACATATACTGTTAATTAATTACAAACCATAATGGCTAATATTTTTATTTTGCTTGTAGTCCATATCTCTCCCAACGTTACTTAGTTAATGAATCAAGCATATAAAAAACTAAACTGGTATGGCAAGCAAGAGATGAGATGACTTTCATCCAAGCATTTAACCTCATGAAAACTGCTGACCTCTTTTTCCACACAAATTTTGGCAATGAACAAAAGAAGAGACCTTACTTCAATCGTGCAATCGGTTTTATGCAATTAATTTTGGGCTAATTTTTTTAATTGTGATATGCATTTGATATTGAATCAGTGCATGAAATTCAATTCGTCCATTGCGGTAATTGTAATAGACATTTTCATCAAATTTTTATAAAGCAGACTTGAGTAATACTTTGGATGAAATTGGTATTAGCACAGAACGGTTATGGGTCACCTAGCATGAGGTAAGGAGTTATCGATTTCCAGCTTCATTGCTGAGCATCCATTCTCAATGGTAGATGATCAAGCTAGCAAAGCAGATGATAAATTTGCTGATTTTTTTTATAATACCAAGGCATTCTTTTGGGTTAAAATTATTAGCTTCGATGGATTTTCTCTTTGAGGCTTTGTTAACTGTTTGGTAAAAGTTACCAATTTTTCCCTATTTATGGGTCGTGTGTTCAGATCAATTTCGGTCCGTAGAATCTCGTTTAAATTCGTACAGAGCTTATTAATTGCATAAGAGAATCCTAAAGTACTAGTTGACCTAAACTTACCATATTTATCTGAAATCAAGTAAGCAATTCTTAATGCCATCAAACGCTTCCTCTTTTACTTGTTAGCCATGATTGTTTTTTCGGACGGTCGATATATTGGTGCGATTCTGGACAGAAACGGTCTTCGTCCCGCGCGCTACTATTCAACCACGGATGGGATGATTTATGTTTCCTCCGAAGTTGGGGTAGTCGATATTCCTGATGTAGTGGGTGTCAAATCTAAAGGACGTCTCAAACCTGGTCGATTACTTATCGTGGATACTCAGGCTGGTGAGCTACTCAATGATGAACAATTGAAGGAGGAAATTGCTGGGCGCTATCCCATAATGGAGTGGGTCAAGGAGGGAGTAAGTATTTCTTTAGTAATGTGTAAATTTTAGTTGTTGGTGGAGCAGAACTCTTGCTATTTTACTTCATTCCATTACAGCTAATGGCGTGCTGTCACTAGTGCATTTCATTCAACAAACATTTCAATTTGATTTGTGAACATTCAAGACTTAGTAGTTCGGGTTACAGTATCTGTATAAGCAAGTTGGTCAGTGGTTAAGAAGCCTATCTAGTATTTTTTTAAGGTTCTGCTCAAACAGGGAATTTAAAAAACAATTTTTAAATTTGGCAATTGCCTTTAAGCTTAGAGCTCTATTTAGCCTTATTTTACCACCCTTGCTGAAGAATGACTGCCTCATTGCAGCCTGTTTTACCCATAGACAGAGGCCGTCGACCCTCTTAAAACCATTATTTCTTTTAAATATTTGGAGTGAAATACTTTATTTGACAGAAAAGAGACTTACAGAATGCACTCTACTAAGCCAATCACAAATAAATATGTACTGCCCCAGAGATACTATTTATCGAAATTCACCTCATTTTTTCTAGACTAGATAGATCAAATCCGATGGAAAATTTAATCGCGAAAAGCGAAAACCGTCCTTACTTGAGCTGCATAGGCAGGCACGGGGCGTGGGGGATTGTACATTTGGACACGTTAATTTTTCACCTTGCGTGTCTTGGGAACTTGTTTCTGCGTTTTAAGAATTCGGTAAATTTGGTAAAAATCTCAACCCATTGCGCATTAGGCGTAAACATCATTTTATAATTGAACAACAAGGGTGAATCATTGGCATCTTAGAACATGATTACGAAATTAAACTAAATATGTGAAAATTCCACGTTGAGCTGACCTAATAGAAAACACACCTCACAAATAGGATAATTGTACAATTTAAATGTAGAAAGTCAATGAAAGTTTGGAACCTATTAAGAAATCTTCCTCTTGCTGTGGGAGGTGAATCTAGAGTGCTGACTTTCAGAGTGGTTTTTAAGTGGATCAAATAACCTCGATTTCACACTTTATAATTAACTGTTTGATTATGAAATAACAGACTTAGTAGTGATGAAAAATCTGGTTTTCATTAGAGTTTTGAAATGGACTTTTGAGTCACACGTGAATATGCAAAAAAAGTTGATTCGACTGTCTAATACTTTGAAAATAGTGTTAGGTCAGTTACAAACCTAGTACCTCAAAAGTGAAACGGTTTATTACTGAAATATGACTAAATTACCCTAATATTTCGTACGGATTATTCATTTGATGAAGGATGTTATCTTGGTAAATTGCAGTAATCTGAGATCTTATAGGAGCGTTTTTACTAAAAAGGTTAGAGGACTGCCAGGCTTGCGGTCGATCCGATTAAAGATTTCTCCTCAAGAAAAGTTATATGAAGTTGTGCACAGCCGCTAAAGTAAGATGAATCTCAATCGTTTCGATGGTTGTGCAGTAATTAATCTAGAGATAAGCCTATTTCATTTTTTCATTATATGCTTATATAATGCACAAATATAAACTTCTGCCAAGAGCTATCATATGGCACAGCTCAATATGCGATTTAACATCATTCGCCATTAGATAGATCGGCAGCTAAAGTAAAAGGTTTGAAACCAGTGAAAGCCCTATATCTGGATCACAGAGTATTTTGCTTATATTACCTAGCTTAGCCTAGAGTTTAGCAGTAATGGTACTGTAATGCAGTCACTTAGCAGAAAGACTTTGTTTCCATACTATCCTTATGAAAGGCTGAGGTTTCAAAAGTACAACGTGATTAGCTAATCACGTTTGTTTCAGCTTACCTTATTTGCAAGAAACAATCCCTTTAAAGGGGTTTTTATATAGACTGGCCAGACAATTACTTATTCGAAATTAGTAGTATGCTAAGAACTGAGCGACCAGTTTGACCGAGTTCGACAGCACTTTAGGGCGCATTTCCAGGCTACTTGTTATCAGATTGTTCTGGAGAATCTCTGTTAACGTTCATGGAAATTATTTAGTTGGTAGGATAGAATTTTATAATTTATTTTATGGTAAGAAGATTTTTCTTGAAAGCAGATTCTAATATCGTCTGAAAGTGAATAATAATTTATTGGAAACTAATTCAATTCTTTCGGTTACCGATTTTCATATAAGATAGACAATATAAATAGCGTGATTTGTGAAACGCTGCCATTAATTGGGTTTATATTTGAAAGATTCTTTTTCGTATCAATGTTTAAATACTTTCGTCAGCAGAAACCTGATAAATTTTCGTGTAAAGGTGAGAAGACCATACAGAAATCAAATAGGCCATGGATTCCTCACTACGTAAATTTTTATTTACGCAAGCGTATAATTTTTTAGCTAGTTTCTTTTGCTAACTTACATTGTTGCTTTTCAAACTGATGTACTGGTAATCTAACCATTGGTTTTTATGTAGCGAGTCATTTGGTATCATTTATTTTCCATAACCGAGGTGATTTTTGAATTCCTTCACTAGTCTACATTATCTAAGTGCTTTTAATCGATCTCTTTGTGATAACCTTTGCTGTTACAGCTTTTAACAGAATTCGTTGTTGGAATGATGGTTATCAATGAATAAATAAGTATTTGGCTAGATTCCAAAATGCCAATCAATCACCGTGTTTGAAAAATGGGGTGATCTAACTACAGTTTTAAATTGATGAATAGAACTAGTTTGCGATTCGAACCATTGAACTCCCAACCCCCACCCCATTTTAAGTAATTGACTGAGTAGGTCTTATAGTGGTAGCATTTTATTTAACATCGCTAGGATTAAAATGAAATCATTGTCACGCTAGAGTGATTGTTTGTCGTACTAACTGGCTGTTGTCATCAGCACTGCTCCTGTGTTCCCAGTTCTTTCACAAACTGTAATAATATGCTGCTACTTCTACCACGCCTACTCTAATCGATAAAAGAACGTGTGGAGTATTGGCTGACTGGGTGAGTCGGTTGGCCACGAGTGCAGGAGTTAGTGCGTCAAGAGGGAGAGGGATGAAAACGCAAACACGCATACATTTGAAGTGTATGACGCCAGTAGAATGGAGGAGAGAGAGGTAAAGTTTAGTTGCAGCTTACCTTCCCTCAACTACTCTACCCCGTGAAAACTTAATTCACTTATCTGGGCGCGGTATTCATCCCCGATCTAGCTCACTATGGCTGCATTTATACGTACTGCCAAAAAATATCAATTTCTCGAAAACTGCCTTTATGTACCTTCTTTGTACCCTGAGTAGGTGCCAACCAGGTTACTAAACGGAAATCATTATTTTGATTTTGTTGACATTAACTGCTGCATCGCTTGTAGTTGAATGTTCTGGGGTTTCGTTTATAATTTGCCTTTTAGCTTAGTATCTATGACTTCGAAGGAAGTAGAAGTTGGTATTACTTTAGAAAATGAACCTTTTCGTTAATGTGGCAGTCCATAAATAGATAGAGTGCTTTGCCAATACCTTTGACTTCAGAAAGAGAACCTGAAATAATAGCACATTTTCGTTTTATCCCTTCGAATGTTTTGTCTTTCTTTGCCGAAAATACCCCCACATATAAGCCGAAATAAGGGAGTTATAGATTTCGCTCCTTCTACACTATCGAAGAAATCAAGATATGGACCTGAATTCTTTTGTTCACTTAGAAAATATTCTAAAGCTTCAACGTACTTAAAACGAGACAAGGATCTCAGAATCCATTGGTGATTGAATAACTCATATTAACAGGAAATTACTTGAAGGGGCAAATTTGGTGAATCTAATTTGACCCACTGCCGGAAAAATGTTAATGTTAAACAAGTTTCTGCAATTCTGATAGTAATCATCGTTTGTTCAAGCTCAAAACACTGTTTGCTAAAATGATCTGGAAAGCTTTTATGTTAAAGGCTATCTCAATCGCAGGAATGAATAAGCAAGTATAAGACTATTTGAGGGCTATGCTTCCTTAGATAAAAGATTATCTTCAGTTGCCTTCAATAGCGAATGAATCCCTCATCATTTGTGAATCACATTGAGACTTGGTAAAAGGCAGACATTCCTCATATTCTGAGTCGCGTCTTCTTCTCTGTCGCTCTTCCCAAAACATAGGTTGTTTAACTTTCGCTTCCTTGATTACGGTAACGATTTGCAATAGAATAAAGTTGCGAAGACTGTTTGTCTTTATGTGGCCTTTTATCACTTAAATGACACTCAGTTAACGACAACTGATAATTTATAGCAGGTATTTATTACTATTAAAGTATTTTCTACATCAAAATAAAAGGTAAGCATCATGTTTACCAATTATATAGGCTTTACATAGTTTCATTTTGAATAAAACGCTTGAATGATTTTAAACTTCTGCTGCAAGGAGGTTTCTAATCTATTTTTTTCAATTATGAAACGCATTTACAAATTGTTGAGTCCAAACACTTCGCACTTTCTCGATATGTAATGAGGTAGCGTTAATCTCGGGGACTCCAGCGATAAAGCGAACTCATACTGAACATATCTGCTAAGCAGTAGTAGCATTTTTAAAATGGACAGAAATTTTCCGCATTTTAGTGGTACTTTTGATGATTTAATCATTGCAATCTGCCTCTTCATTAACTGGATAACGTACGATTCCTATAAATGTGGTTATAATTTTACTAGTAGTTATATACTTTCGCTTTTAGGCTGTCGATCTTGAACAACTTCACGAGGCCCGCGGACCTATCAATCAAACGGACGTAGAAAATTTTTCAAAACAATTTAGAACCGAACTCAATGGTGGAGAGAAAAGTAACACTCCCAACACTCTAGTGCATGATCCCCGTTTGACGCTTTTTGGTTTCACTCCAGAAAACATCAACATGATCCTCTTGCCCATGCTTAGAAACCAGTATGTTACCTAATGTAATGTTTTTGATACAATAGGGATGATTTTTATGTGTGTGATTTGGTCTCACCGCAATGTTTGTCTCTCTTGAATTTTCAGAAATGAATTATTTCAGGTAAAACATCTGCATTCGTTAGAAATGAAGTAGAAATTCCTTTTTTACCCTTCAACTAGTGCTGCGTGATCTGCAGTGGATCAGACCTGAGAAATAAGTGCGAATTTACGATGATTCGATAATGGCCATATAGTCAACGAAACATTGTGGCATTTAAAAGCAAGTCCCTATCGAAATACTCGCCTTTATCCCAAAAATGGGACTATATTCTTGGTCAAGTCCTTGATGAGTTCTCTCCAGTTGTGATTTGCAATCCCCAAAACCGCATTTTCATAGTTGGACAATATCAGGTTGTTGAGGACTGCGAACCAAGCGAGCTAGTCGCCTTGGTGATAAGGTCTCATTAGATACATCCATTTTAGGTTTTTATTGGAAAGGATGGATTGAAATAACCACCGATAATGCTGATGTTAAAAAGTCAAAATAAATAATAGACATATTACAATAACTTTGATTGTGAATAGGAGCGGCCTAAATAATTTGGGAAGGGAAAATTTTGTCTCGAACCAAAAAGATGAATTCGGATCTTATGCACTTTCTCCTTCAATTTTTAATCCACTGAAATTTGAGCTTTCCAGCTGAGTGCACAGCTTCAAAGAAGCGCATCCTGAATCTAAAGGCATTCCACATTTTGCATTTAGGAATTTCGTCCGATTTTTAAGCAATAAACATGAATGAAAAATGTTGTCAATGATAAGGCAAAGATCACAAACCTAAAGTACCCACCTTGGCTTCATGTTTGCATCTAATGCATTTGTCTTTGTCAGCCGGGCACTAAATCAATCAGTGAAGCAGTCATCAGAATGCATGAAATACCGTTTTAAAAAGGAGAAAAACTATGTAGCTAAGTTAAGTAAAATGCTTAAAAATATTTCTGAAGGCATTACTTTTGCCCAAAAAAATTTAATTGAGCCACAAAATACGAAGATCAGAGCGCTTTTGGAATCTAATGAAATAATATATTCTAGAGCTAGGCTGATACAGATAGATAATGGATTCAATATTTTGCATATCAACTCATCAATGTTTTCAAACGCTTTCACGCTCTCCTCATTAACTTTAGGCTTCAATCGATTCTGCTATTCCAGAAGCTCAAAATTTTGGGAAATAAGTGGCTTTCTTTCTTTCTTTCAATTCAAAATAATTCCTGTAAATCTAATTTCAGCATTATGCAATGTTTGTTTGGCAAACTATCTACCAGCTTCGCTTTAGTTATGGACCTCTGCCTACTCAAATGCCATATTTTTAATTTTATTTGCAGAAAAGAGCCCTTGGGTTCCATGGGGAATGACACACCACTTGCCTGTCTTTCGGAGTATGATCCGCTCGTCTATGAGTACTTCAAACAGCTCTTCGC
Source organism: Moniezia expansa (assembly GCA_019097775.1). Lineage (NCBI taxonomy): Eukaryota > Metazoa > Platyhelminthes > Cestoda > Cyclophyllidea > Anoplocephalidae > Moniezia > Moniezia expansa. The sequence continues at coordinate 847,106 of JADFDV010000062.1, read as the reverse complement.
CCAGGTCACGAATCCACCGATTGATCCATTTCGTGAAGAGCTCGTCATGTCTTTGGTACGTTAGATTAATCCGCTGCATCAATTTTGTTTTGCCTAAATGCATTTGAAAGTAGCTATCATGTGCGTTTAGTTAGCAGAAGTAATTCTTTGCTTTTGTTGTGCTAAAATGATCATTAACATTTTGCATCCTTCGTTAACAGTTAGACTTTATGATTTTTTTAACTTTTTTCACGAATTGTCATAGAAAGATATACCTGCTAAATACTTCACGCAACTTAGGTGATTCGACTAAGCATCGAAATTTTGAATCCTACTCACAGGAGTGTAACCTTTATTTTGGAAAATAAGCAGTCATCTAAATTGAAGACGATATTTACAAAGCTTTAGTCCAGATATTCGAATATACAGAGTTGTCCATGAACAGAAGGCCGATTAAATTTTTTATTTAAAAAATTATATCTCTTGAGGAATGTGATATAGGGGATTCCAAAACCTAATCTTTTTCCCTGAAAGGCCTGCCCAATTGGTCCAGAGGCGAACATTTTGGAACCAAGTCCACTTCAAGCACATCGTCTTTGGTTGAAGCAGCCTATTCTCTCCCTTGCTGATATGATCTTGATTCGTTCCCTCCAAAACCAAGCACCGAGCTCTTTCAAACCGCCAAGCACCTCTAAGGTCTACGGCTGGCGTACTCGTCTCATTGAAGCTTCTTTTGTCGTACATCCAGATACCCGAAAGTCTGAGCTTGGGGGTTTGCTAAAAAAGGCATTGAAACAGATTTGCGCCGATGCTGAAAAAGCAGTTGGAGACGGTGTCAGTATAATTATCATCTCCGATAGAAAGGTTGCACCTTTCACGGTACCAGTTCCTTCTCTGCTGGCTCTTGGAGCAGTGCATCAGCACCTCTTAAAAGTTGATTTAAGAATGAAAGTCGCATTAGTGGTTGAGTCCGGAGAAGCTAAGTAAGCTTACTCCTGCGAACTTTTCTTTTCATGCTATTTCGGTTACTAATGTGTTGATCCCAAAACCAGAGAAGTACATCACTTCTGTGCCCTTTTGAGTTTCGGTGCCGACGCTATCTGTCCCTATATGGTCTTCGAGGTAGTCAGACAGCTTCGTGAAGAAGGGATGCTTACCCCTGCTTTAGCGGATCTCGAGAAATCCAACGATGATGCTTTCTTTAGGAACTATGTCAAGGCGGTTGGGATAGGCATCCTCAAAGTAAGGCAAATCTGTTCGCACTATATTCACTCATTATAATATCAGTAGCACGATAGTCTTCATTTAACTTATAGGTTATGGCCAAGATGGGTATCTCTACGCTGCAATCATACAAAGCTGCACAGATCTTCGAGGCAGTGGGCCTCGCGCAAGATGTAATGGATATGTGTTTCACAAATACTGCCTCGCGCATATCTGGAGCTGGTTTTGACATTCTTGCAGCTGAGGTCTGCTCTCGCCACTCTAAAGCCTTTGGACTGGTCCATACTCCTAGTGGCACGACGGTTGACCCACAATACGATTATGCCTCTTGGGTGAATAAAAATGGTAAAGTGCCAGGCATTGGGATGTTTTCACATAATCCCGGCTTTTACCATTGGAGACTCGGTGGAGAACACCATTTGGACGATCCCGTCACCATTGCCAAGCTACAGGTCAGTTGAAATAATTCTAAATAGGAGCTTTTAAGCTTTTTGAGCAGTCTTCAATGCAGATTCTCTGACTTGTACAGGCGGCGGCCCGAAATAATAGTCGTGAGGCCTTTCGTCAATTCACTGAGTCTGCAGATGAGCAGGCGCGCTACTGTACACTGCGCGGCCAGTTTGATTTCATTTACGCCGAAAAGCCGATTTCACTGGATCTGGTTGAGCCTGCCACTGAAATCGTGAAGAAGTTTGCTACAGGAGCCATGAGTCTGGGTTCAATCTCTGCAGAGACACACAGCACTATCGCTAAGGCAATGAATATCATCGGCGGTCGTTCCAATACAGGAGAGGGTGGAGAACTGCCTGAACGTTACCTGAATCCCGCTATTTGCTCTTCTATCAAGCAGGTTGCATCGGCACGTTTCGGGGTGAATAGCTCTTACCTGGCTCACGCGGATATGTTGCAAATCAAGATGGCCCAGGGTGCGAAACCAGGTGAGGGAGGTGAATTGTCTGGATTCAAGGTGACTGAAGAGATTGCACGACTTCGTCGCTCTGTTCCAGGTGTTGGTCTCATCTCTCCGCCTCCTCATCACGATATCTATTCAATAGAAGACCTAGCTCAAGTAATAACCACTACTCCAATCATTTTTTCTATCTAACTCAATGTCGAATTGAGCTATTTTTGATCTTTTAGCTCATTTATGACTTGAAAGCTGCCAACCCGATGGCAGTCGTTAGTGTCAAGTTGGCTTCTGAAGTTGGTGTCGGCGTCATCGCATCAGGTGTTGCGAAGGTCAGTACCTAATTCACTCTTATTCCCATGTTTATTTAATCCGATTCGAAAGCTATGTTTCTGATTACTATTTTATGACTCCTTCCAGGCCTATGGACAACTACAGGTTTTTTAATTCCATGTGTTTCTAGTTTGTCCTACTCAGATAATTAGTTAAACGTCTGTAACGTTTTAGATGTGTGCGCCTATTGCGTGTATGTCTGAGTGATGCCAAGACTAGCCCTTCTTCTCTTTTACCACCTAATCCAGACAATGCCAAGTACGCTAACGAGTTAGAGCGGATTACTCCAGCATCTCACCACATTGAGCTCCAAACTCGCTTTGTGTTATACAGATCACTTTCGCTTGTCTGCTTGTCTGTTAGATTAAGCTTTCGAATGTTGTCATTAGTAGATCTCATCAAATGTGTAGTGAACCCATTTCTTCTTTCAACCCTGTTCCGCTAGGCACACGCTGCTCACATAATCCTTTCTGGTCATGACGGTGGGACTGGTGCTAGCTCCTGGACGGGTATCAAATGTGCGGGTTTACCTTGGGAGTTGGGTATCGCTGAGACGCATCAGGTATTAGTAAACAACCACGCTCGATCAAAAGTAGTACTTCAGGCTGATGGCAAAATTCGTACAGGTGAATCGAATATGCTTCCTAAACACTATTAAAAACCACATTAAACAAACCATAACTGCTTCAATATATTAATCTAGCTCGAGATGTGGTGATAGCATCCATGCTGGGTGCCGACGAATTCGCCATGTCAACAGCGCCATTGATCGTACTAGGCTGTACAATGATGCGTAAGTGCCATCTTAACACTTGCCCCGTTGGCATCTGCACGCAGGATCCAGTACTTCGCAAGATGTTTGCTGGTCTACCTGAACATCTCATCAACTACTTCTTTCTTCTTGCCGAAGATGTCCGCCAAATGCTTGCTCAATTGGGATTCACCAGACTCAACGACCTCACTGGGCGCACTGATCTGCTAAGAGTAAGTGCGTCAGCTTTTGAAGTAGTAAACTATTCGTCTTCTTACTTATAGCAACGGGCTGATCATACTAACGAAAAGGCGGCCTTGTTAGATCTCTCGCCACTCCTTGCAATGCCAGTTTCAGCCTTCAAGGATCTAATTTTCGATCAACGCTCCCAGGGCCTTCTCATGTGGGACTCTATGGCTTCTGTAGACCTCATTGAAGCACCACTTCATTTTGGTCTAGGCGGCATTGCCATGGAAGCCTCACCTACACTCCGGCTAGCCCGTTCCCTTCCACCAGACAGACAATGGGATAGACGCCTCCTCATTGCCGCCATTCCACTCATCGAGACTCCCTTAGGCAAAGATGGCAAAGACGAAGATGTCTTACCGGTGGTTCGAATCTCGGGAACCATTACTAACGAAGACCGGGCTTTCGGTGCCTCTTTGAGCTATGCAATTTCCATGAAATTTAATGAGGCGGGACTCCCGAGGACACGTCGTCTTGAAGTACATACGTCTCTCATACATCAAAGCATGATCTAAAATTGCATGTTCCACTTATATTTGAGTCATTGATTTGCTATAGGTTAATCTTAGAGGTCACGCTGGCCAGTCATTTTGTGCCTTCTTGGCACCAGGAGTATATGTTAGTTTAACTGGTGACGCCAACGACTACGTGGGCAAGGGGCTTTCTGGAGGTCAGGTGACTATCGTGCCCGCAGGACGTCTTCTCACTAAGAGTTTCCATTCTGAAGATCACATAATTGTCGGCAATGTCTGCCTCTATGGCGCAATCGAGGGTCGTGTCTTCATCCGTGGTCAGGCTGCAGAACGCTTCTGCGTCCGAAATTCGGGGGCCATTGTCGTTGCTGAAGGTGTGTTGACGATATGATTCTTTAGCCAACAGTTTCATCCCTCTAATTTCCGTCATTTCTAAGAATTAATCACTTGGACATACGATGTACTTTAAAGTCGTTTATACTTTCATTTTTTTTCAGTACCTATAAGAGAGGCAACTGAACGCACACCCTGTGCATGTGGGTCAAGTGGTAATAAATAAACTTGTTGGTGGGTTGGCCGTTGCTACTGTCTGGCCAAATCAATAGATGAAGAGGTAATGCATGCAGTTATGGTCACATACAGAGTAAGTGCGTGCGTAGGGGACGATTGGGTCGTGCATTCAACTATACGTGGGGCTGGTATAATGTGTCTCTATTCCGTCCTTCTTAAAATACATTTTTCTGCGCTGCGCGTGTCAATCCCTCCTTCATTAATCCTTAACTTCATGCGCTAATACTTGTTTATTTTCCTTAAACAATTACGAGGATATTACATTCTTCTAGGTTGCGGTGATCATGGCTGCGAGTACATGACCGGAGGTCGTGTTGTTCTGCTTGGTCGCTCTGGCCGCAACTTCGCTGCGGGCATGTCCGGAGGTCTGGCATTCGTCTACGACGTTGATCGAGTTTTTAAGGCGCGATGTAATACCGAGAGCGTCACGCTCATTGACATGGACAGCGAAAATGAGTATGCGAATTGGCTCGCCACTCTTATCAAAACATTCTTTGATGAAACTGGTTCTCTGGTAGGTAACTCATTCTCATAATCTTCAAAAGTGTAAGGAGCAGATGCCAATTTTTCGTCTGAAATCACTCCCGTTCAGTCCTAAAACTGACTGTCTTTAGTATTATTTCTTATTTGTTGCAGGTTGCTCGTCAAATTCTTAGACATTGGGATACGGAGGCCTCCAATTTTGTTCTTGTCTTCCCCAACGATTATCTCAAGGCTCTACGGGCAAAGGCATTGGAGGGTACTGCTGCTGTTGCCAGTGTGTTAACCAATGGTGATACAGTTACTGCCGATAAGGTGGATATTGTTGCTGCAGCTAGAGTGAATTCCGTTGACGTATGTCACTAAAACTTTCTATTTAACGTCCAAATCATTGATCAATTCTTAAACAGAACTCGTATATAGTTGAAAGGTTTCCTCATATAAGTTATTAAGTATTTTATTTATTATTTTTAGAATGCTGTCAAGAACAGTGACATTGAGGATGCAGAGAAAGCACTGACTCTGCATGAAGGGGAGATAACTGTGAAAAAGCCCGACAAGCTCCGCGGATTTGTAAAGTATCCACGCACAATGGTAAAATATCGTCCAGTAGAGGAGCGTCTGACTGACTGGTCGGAAGTGTATGCCCATTCCAATGTCCGTCGCACTCTCAAAACTCAAGCTGCGCGTTGCATGGACTGTGGGGTGCCATTCTGTCAGTCCAGTTTCGGTTGCCCTCTCGGTAATCTCATTCCTAATTGGAACGATCTAGTCTACAAAGTAAGAACAGGCTGAACCAAAGGCACCTACTTAATTAGATAATCAATGGAGCTAATCATTCAATTAAAATGCGATAGGATCAATGGCTAGCAGCATATGAGGCGATGGCACAAACCAACAACTTTCCCGAATTCACGGGTCGCGTTTGTCCTGCACCGTGCGAAGGAGCCTGCGTGCTGGGAATTATTCAGCCAGCAGTCACCATCAAGAACATCGAGTGCGCAATCGGCGAAGTAGGCTGGGAACGTGGACTCAATATACCTCGACCGTTGCCAGCCGACAAGCTAACTGGCAAAAGGGTAGCTATCGTCGGTTCTGGCCCTTCGGGTCTTGCCTGTGCTGCTCAACTCATTAAGGTCGTCTGCTTGCAGAGTTAAACACACTAATATTTTAAGTATAATTGAGGAACTAGATTTGTGATGGTAGATTATGCCAATCTAGATTCACATGGATTCAATTAAAGCATGCAGAAGAAATTATAAACGGATGCAAATATTTCGATTCAAGCACTTGGAATTTTCAGTTCATTTATTGAGCCGATTTCCGATATTTTTTCATATATAGGTGGGCCATAAAGTAGTAGTTATAGAACGCCGCCATCTTCCAGGTGGTCTCCTTCGCTATGGCATCCCAACAATGAAGTTGGATCGTCGCGTACTTGATCGCCGGCTTAATCTGATGGAAGCTGATGGCGTGGAGTTCGTGTGCAATTCTCAGGTTGGAAGTAATGGTCTAACTCAGGATCCTAATGCACTATGTGGTCCGGTAGATGAAAATATCAATGTGATACCTGCTAAGAAACTGCTCGAAGACTTTGACGCTGTGGTTCTCTGTCTTGGTTCTACATGGCCTCGCGATATCAACATTCCTGGTATGTGAGATTAATTTAAAGGTTACATGATCGCGTTCTCTATGATAAATTTATTACGTTCAAAACTGCATTTAAATGATTAGAGAAGCTATTCCACCCTTTTTACTGTCATGGTGTCAGATTTTCGAGGCACCGCCATTCTAAATTGATTAAGGCTGTTGGAAATTTTCAGTCAGAATCCACCCAATCTCTATGCTTTGTGCGTTTCTTTTTTCTCATCCAGGACGTGAATTAGAGGGCATCTACTTTGCTATGAGCTTCCTAGAACGATGGCAGCGTAAGCAAATGAAAACGAACGAGCCCCTTCCAACGGCCTTAACGCCAGGAGAATCGACGTTGCGTTTCCTGAAGGAAGTCGCTGACCTTCCTATTTTAGCCCAGGGCAAGCGGGTCGTTGTTATTGGTGGTGGTGATACTGGCGTTGATTGTATCGCCACTGCCACTCGAATGGTGAGTGACCGGGTAATACTTTGCCAAAAAATAGTGGTGCAGGTCAATTGTATGGAAAAATTTTACGCAAGAGGAAAGAATGTCGTCGGCCTAGGTATCACATATACTTGTATATTGGCGACATGGATATTTCTACCAGAAATCATATTCAAAGGTGCTCACATTCTGTTATAAAAAGTCATAAGATTCATTTTGATGTTTGCATCCACGAATTGATATTCACTCTCATTAGCATTACCCCATGCAAACTAAGCTGTTGAGGGTGCTAGTTGTGAGTATATGTAAAGTTAGTAGAATCGATCTGAATGATTATAAAGTGCTATCATGAACTATTTTTTTTTATTTTTATTCATTTACTCCCTACTCATTAGGACAAGTCCCAACGACTTACTGGGGGCATAACAGAAGTACAAATAGCTTTTACTATATGTAGCATACACTAGTTAACACAAACAGGAGCGAAAGCGGCTATCGACGTCTTCATTTCCCTGGTCACGCCTCTGGTGTGGTTCCAAAGTACAGGTAGCAGTTCAACTTCGTAGTGGCACCTCGTCCGTACACGACTTTGTTAAGGGCAGACAATCTTTATATATTCGCCAGAAATCTTTCCAAATTTCTGGCCGAGATTCCATTCATTGCCGCGTGCACGCACGTTCCACCGTCCAGTTTGAGACCGTGAATCCAGGCGTGTATGTACGTAGTTGTACTTCTGCTGGCATAATCTAATTTTATATATCCAGTGGGTGATCAGTCCTACCCGGCCGCCCCTCTCATTAGCCCCCAGAGTTGCCCCTGGGGTTACCGGTGGTCACTACGAGGAGATTGAGAGTAAGCTTAACGACCATCACGAACTGTAAGGTATCTAGCACTAAGCAGAATTCAAAGTTAACTCTTGACAGGGCATGTAATTATCAAGGTGCGTTTGGTCCATTAAAATAACGTTAACATGGTATCAGAAAATGCGTTGAGCTGCAACAAAGAGTTGAACCATAGATTAAAACAAATGCAGATTTTTTTCAGGTTCATGCGGAGAGGACTACTTTGCCATTAATTGGATAATTTTTCATTCTTATGTGCGAGATCGAAATCTAAAAGCTAGAAAAATGCGGATATATAATGCAATACAAACTTAAGTTATCCCAAGCCGTCTCTCCTTATAGGGTGCTAAGTGTCTGGAGACCTTGGAGATAATGCCTGTCCCACCGGATAGTCGCGATTACCGGAAAAACCCCTGGCCAGAATGGCCACTTATCCTTCGCACTGAGTATGGTCAGGAAGAAGTGAAGTTGCATTATGGCCGTGATCCTCGCGTCTTCAGTTCTCTCACAAAATCCTTTATTCCAGCCTCTGATGATCCCAAACGACTGGGCGGTCTAAGAACAGTCTCTGTGCGATGGGAGGAACCTGTTGAAGGTTCCAGTGGCCAACTTCAGTTCACTGAATTACCCGGTAAGTTCAAAAAATGTGGAAGTTACATCAATATAGATTCACACTATTAGTACGAATCTATTCCTGTCATTTTCAGGAACTGAGAGAATAATAGAATGTGATATGGTTTTGTTAGCGATGGGCTTCTTGGGACCGGAGAGGACGATACCTCAGGAGCTCTCCTTGGAAGTCGATGCACGCTCTAATATTAAGACCGACAATGGCAAATTTTCCTCCTCATTAGCGCGGGTTTATGCCGCTGGAGGTACACTCTTCTCTCGTTCATAAAAGTCACTCATTTTACTGCTTCTTGCATATCCCTCTCGAGCTTTGTCTCAAGCAGCTGCCTACAACCACTAAATATTAATTTGATTTTAACCTTTATAGATTGTCGACGAGGTCAATCTTTAGTCGTACATGCCATCAACGAAGGTCGGCAGGTGGCTCGACAGGTTGATATCGATCTGATGGGCAATAGCATTCTTCCCGGTCCAGGTGGAGTCGTTTTACCTGAAAATACGAAAATTCCAGCTTAATCACCTCTTTCCAATATCTCACCTTCTCTATCTCTTTGGTTTCTCCTTTGGACTCCTGGTAGCAAGATAGTATTTGCTTAAACTTGTAGTTCCTTTCTACCACGTCTTAAAAGTTGTGTCTTGTGAATTCAAACATTTGGGCTCGTGGTCAGTTTGCAGCCTTTCAATGTTGTCTTGTACCTAGTTGTTTAAGCGATTCACAAACGTTACTACACCCCCTTTCGACACCTATCTAAAACTTTATATCGCTTGCCAGTAGCTTTTATGGTTGCTTCTTGCTGAAACAACAAATGAATTCATTCCCTTCCCTAAAGCATCTTTAGATAAAACCTCTTTATTCCTTTAGCTGGTTCATTGGAATCGACAGTGTTGGATCATAGTTTTAAGTGCAAAAGTAGATTTTTAGCTTCTCAACCGACAATAGTTCATAAAATAATGTCAACATGTTTCGTAAATTTGAGGCACTTATAATGAGCTCCTCAGAAAAGTAGCTTTAAATATTGGAAAATTGGTGCTTTTTTGGTTTAAAGGACTTTTACCAGCCACGCGGTACAAAAATGGGGTGAAACCTTACAAATAATCTGTCAAACATTTATTAGAACAGTTTGAATTGGTTACATACAAATAAACTTAGGAGCATTTATTTTATAGGCAGAACCTGAAATGTAGGGCCTAAAATCTTCGGTAAGATCACGGTTTAAAGTCGAACTGATAAATGTTAGACTCGCAAGCTTCACACTCAAGTGATTGGGTTTGCACCTAGAAGATGAAAATATTAACGAAAGCTCAATCTCAGCCGTCTTAAAAAGTTGGAGAAGGGAGCAACCGTACAACTGACCACAACAATTGCGACTTTGGTTCTCACTTTATGAAGGGTGCCTTGCCTTACGCCCAATATTTCAGAAGTAAAGCTTGATGGGACAAGGCTTAAGCGATGAATTGCGTTTATCTTCGAACAAGTGCACTAAAATTGATCGCAAGAAAGTAATTTAAGCAGCGCCAGTGGTAGTAATGTTAGCTGATCTCACTTTCATCCCTGATACGTATGATCGAAATAGATTTCGACCTCGGACCCTTATGGAATGGTTAGGCTTTTGAGTCGTATTGGTTTGGCCCTTGTGCTATTTAAAAGCGTCAGATTGTTTATGCATGGATCGAAGCGTCCGAACATCTTGACCAAAAGAAATTGCCAGCTAAAAACTTACTTAAAGCACACGAATTGAAATGGGCAGAAATTAATGGACACAAAATGCATAACTTTGCTTTTAAATAAGCGTTTCATGCACATTTATTGTTGCTTTCAAGCCACAGTACCCGCTGAGTACCTGCTGCTAAAGTACGAAATCCATACTTGCAAGCTTACGCCGTGGATGGAAGATTGTTGCTGGGGTTATTATTTATTTATTTTCTCCCCACCTATTAGGGCAAGTCCCAAGGACTCATTGGGAGTACAACAGAAGTACAAAAGGCTTTTATTAGCAATCAAGCACAACAGTTAACACAGAACGGTGAAAACGTTTGTTGATCTTCATTTTTCTGGTCTCTTCTCTGTCATGGCTTCGTCATAAAGGTTTCTGTTCTGCTTCATCGAGCTACCGCGTCCAAATTCGTCCGTCTTCATATCTCCTCCAGAAATCAACATTCTGGCGGAGATTCCATTCAAAGCTACCTGCACGTGCATTCCATACTCCAGTTTGAGACCACAAATCCGTCGTGCCTCCTTTACCAAGCTGTAAGAAGTTGTACTTCTGCAGGCATTAGCTAATTTTATAGTCCTATGGGTGATTAGTCCCATCCGGCCGCCCCTCTCATCAGCCACCAGAGTTGCCCCTGGGATTACCGGTGGTGATTGCGAGGAGGTTGAGAGTAAGATTAGGGGTTATACAAATCGGCAAGCGCGAAAGTGTGACTCGCTCAAGCGTACAGGAGTATGAGCCAATGTTACTTTTAGCGACCCTGGTTCCAGTAGCGTTTTCCAGCTCGCTTTGCCCACGTTTTACCGAAATCCGTCTGGTAGTAAGTACAAAAGTGTAAAATTTCAATCTTTCAATTTAGCCTCCATCAGTTAAAATCTTTTGAAAATGCAATGGAACCGCAGCAGGTTTTCAGTGAATAATCACTAGTGCATCTTTTTTGGAAATGATAATGAAGCTTTCTATAAGTTAAAAGCTTTGAAAAATGTGAAAATGCATCAGTATTCAATCGTTCTTGATTTTGGTTTTGCATTTCCTTTGGTATAAAATGCAATTTCTGTAAAAAAAGCTTTCATCCAAGCTGGATATTGACGCGCCAACATACTGAGTGCACTATCACTAAGTGATGGAGAGAGAGAAAAGTGAATGCAGCAAATAAATTTAACTTTTTGGTCCCCTTAGTGTTGTGGTGGTAACCTCCTAGATTATTGTAAACCGGTGGCTGAAGGAAATCATTTGCTACAATGTTAACACTGTGATTCAGTAGGCCTCGTAATCTAATCTAAGAGACCCATTTTTTCTAAGATTGAGAAGGTGAAATGAAATGCTCTCTGCGGTGAAGCGTCACTGATTCATTTAATTTAGTAGCAGTCGTTGCGTGGGCAGCAACCGAACTACATACTGGACGAGAGCATGATGGTTGTGCAAGTGGTTGTTCAAAGACGAAGCTTCTACAAACCCCTCGCTGCTCAACGTAAGACCACATGCTGAGAAGGAATAGCTGACCGGAGCTAGTCGGGGGAGAAAGATATTGAAAAAAAACCCGGTGTATTAATTGTTGAGCTCTTCTTGAAGTTTCCTACCGATCTTCACTAACCTTACTAACACTCTAGCACATAAAACTCATTTTTATAGTTGTACTGACAATCGACTGACAGCGAGCTCAGGCTTATCAATCATTTTCATGAGTCCCTCGATGTACTATGCAAGGTATTGAAACATCACCCAAGGACAGAGTCTGTTTGAAAATAATGCTAGTAATGTATATGCTTGAGACACGTGTGACTGAATGAAGGAGGTATCAGCACCGAAAACGTAGTACGAATTGGCACAAGAATTCCGAACTGGGACCTAATGAGTTTTCAAAGAGAAATATCAAAAGCACAAATGATCACATGTGCCCCAAGTGAATAAAGTAGGCAAAAACGGTTCGATGCATTTTTCGCAGTTTGCTCGTGTATCAAACTTCTAAGTAATATTGGAATCCGTCCAGGATCAATTTTTCTCACCAGTAGTTTTAAATCAAGCCTACATATCAAAACATAACAGACATATTTCTTTCCACGAAAGTGTCTACACGTCAGTAGCATCTGTTTCTGCTCAAAGAAACGACCCTCCGGGCTTGGAGGTGCAGGATTTTTTGGGAACAGAAATTACGACATCTCTGCTTCCAAATTGACCGTTATGGCCTGATGTGGATTGCCGTACAGTGTTTCGATTTGAGGTTGAAGGTAGAGATTATTTGTTAACTTGGTAAGAACTGCTGACGATTTCACTGCCTTGGCAGTGTAAGAGGCATAGATTTAAGTAAAACAGGACCATTATTTCTGATGTCACTTGAATTCCCTTCACTGTACACTTTGAGGCGAGAAGGAAGCAGCTGATGATTTTTTGTCACATATATTAAAATTAGAATGCGTGGAATTGCACTGCTTGATAGGCAAATGAAAATAATGAATTGAGAAAAGGATCCATCACCGTTGGAGTTTCAGAGAAGTTTATCTACGACTGGTTACTGAATTCTTGCAAGTAGTGAGCTAACCTGGAAGTATGTCATCTTTTTAGTGTATGGCAGTGGATCGCGTCCAATCGACGGCCATGGTGGTCCTTAATTTTAAAGAAAACTGTTATCAAGAGGCATAAATCTAAAGGCCTGATCTACAGACATGCTGTTCGTCGATATAGGCTGTCTAAATATGGAAGTTCGCATTGAATATCCTAATTTTTTTAAACTCATCGATGTCTCCTACTAGTGTCTTATACTCAGGACATACACTGAGCTGCAACGCTATTTAGTCACACTCACACTAATGCAACGCAGGTGAGGTCAGCGCGATACAGTTTTGTTTCTGATAAAAGCAATTTCACGGAAGCAGAATGTTTTTTTTCGCTTACAACTTGCAAAATAAGGACTTTTCCAAACAATATTTCTTATGACGAGCACTTTGTTTGCTTCAGTATTTTCCTACTTTAGTTGAGAGTCATTTCGCATCAGCCAAGAGCTGTCGAACCCAATGCCGACAGTACTCCATTACCACTGATCTCCCGGCAAGCTCCAACAATTTTACTCGCAAGGGAGTCATCTAATATATGATTTAATGCCACAGCTAAAACAGTATCTTCGCCTCCAGACAGGTAGGAAATTTCGCTGAATTTAAATCTCTACAGTATGGTTTCAAAGTCGAATTTCTCTAGTCGCCTGAAGAGACTTTCCAACAACTTCACTGCAAAAATGAATAGCTCTTAGTTTCGAAATATAGGCCCTGAAATCTATCTGCGGAGCTCAATTATAAGCATATTTTATCTATGGTCTGTACAACCGAGTAAAATATAATGAAGCAACGGTTTTCTAAGGGGACTCATATTTCGTCGAGATGAGAATGAGCCTAGATATTTCGAAAAAAGACAACAAAGTAAAAGCTCGCAAATAACTCTTTTTGTTTGTGATTAAAATCGCGAAAAGAAAACCACTTAATTTGTAAGTTTGTTTGCAGTAATGATCCTAGAACTTGATCGCCTATAGGCAGAGCATATGATCAACCCGCGCTGTATCCCAAATGAAAATCCGTTAAACCTCTGCGTTAATGTATATATTGGGTGTCATCCTCAAAATCCGAGGTTCAGGTGATGTCTGAGACCTCCTGTCTAGTCTACTCTTCGTTTTCGCCACTTCGTCCTCGCAACTGGAGGGCGCCTTTCTTGCGCCAAAGTAAAATAAGTAAAGTAAGCGAAATCAGCTTATAAAAAGCACTTAAAATATCTCTCGAAAACTTCTTTTCTCCGCATGAAAAAATATTAGTTAAACCAAAAAATAAGCCTGCATTCAATTACAATCTATAATCATAATCTTGATTAGCAAATAAACCGTAAATTCATTTACAAAGGCCAAAAAGATCAGACCGACCTTGGAAAAAACCTCTATTTGCCAGCTTGTTCCCATACCTCTTTCAGCTGAGACACCTATCGACCTTTAATGCACAAATGCTAATTGTCTGGTGGTTCATAGTTTTCAATGTTGTGCAGAACTTGGGAGTTTTGCTCTAGGTGTTACATTCTCCTGCAATGTGGGAGAACATACCTAACTTGTCTTCGTTTTTAAAGGCAATTAATCGAAATGGAACAGCCAAGACCAAGCTCCCCCGATTTCTCAGTGCTTTTCAAGAAAGTGCAGCCACCAGGGTCCATAGAAACTTATCTGGCTATTCAAAGGTCAGTGTGAGCAGTTTGGAAAGGAACGTCTTTGCAGCCTTTTTCTTTTTCAGGATTTAATGAACAGAGAAATGGATCATTTTGTTTATAACCAAAAAACCCTGTGTTTAGTAAAAACACACTAACAGTCAAATTGCTAAATTTTAACATTCTTTTGAGTCTAGCCAACTGCTTATAAAAATCACATCTCCTTGGTCTTATGTCGGTTCAATTAAGCTATACAATGTGAACAGCAGCTGCTTATTTTTATTCAACTCCAGTGTCTAAATGGCCATTTTTGGCCTGCAGTTACTCTTTTATGTATCTGTTATGTGTCCATCCAAAGAGTCGATGCTTTCATCCCTTAAGTACTTGATTTTCGTACCTTCCGTTATCTTCTTTTATGCTGAAGAATTTTTTGAATTTGAAATCTTGACAAACGCAAAGTAGAAAAATCTTTGTAGCATGTTAACTTTCATGGATTCGAATGCATCAGGATAACTGCAGGTTTAATGGAATTCCAAAATAGATTATATAAGGTCTAGAAAGGTGGGTTACTGTATTTGTTTCTCATCTTAACCCAAGGTTCATAAATATTACTGAAAACTCACGTGATTTAATGAACCTAAATAAAAAAAATTGATATTCATGTGCTTCAAGTCTGCTTCGAAAATAACTCCAAATTAGTGGAATTATCTGCTGAAAGTTAAGCAAAGAAACTAATTACCACTTAGGATGGATAGATTTTATTTTGGTCTAAGTGCTTTTGAAGTTAGCCGCCAGACTCATTTAACAGTGAATATGTTTAAATAACAAGAGACGTCTTATTTTGAACAGGAGCATTGTTTATTAAATATCTTGTTCAGTACACTTAAAGTTTTGGGAACATTACATTTAAGCGAGAGTTTGAGATATTTAGGATAACCTACTCATTCATTAAATAACCATTCATTCATTAAATAAGGAACGACAACTTAGTTGTCGACACATATTAGTAGAGCAGGCATGATTCTGAACTTTAATGCTTAATTTTTGTCTAAAAATTCCTTTAAATTCGTTTGTGTCGGCCTTAAGCCCATCAAGTTAAGACCGCTAAAAGATTGTGACAGTCACAAACCCTGTCTGACAACAAGCTACCACACAAAAACTTACTCGCTTGGGGTCGCGCCAACATGTTGAACCCTAGCTTGTAAATAACGTCTAAGGATTTTGAGTTCCTATATCTGACAGACTTCTGGAAAACGGAAACAGTTAACTAGGCTATTTATCGAATTGCTCAAATTGACAATCAGTTTAGTTATTTATTTCTCAGTCCTTCGAAGCACCAGATAGACATTTTGAACCTTTTAGGCTCGTGACATGTTCTACATCCTCGATTGTCAACTCATGTACGAGCAAGAAGGCTGAAAGTTAATAAATTAATTTTAACTCCTATGGTTGGCTATTGGCATCATAGGGACCATTGAAAATTGCTGTAAAGTCCCTACACAAATATAATCACTTGACAGTTTTAGTTGTATTCCCAACCCTTAGGTTACACCATTTTCTCCTCTCAAAGCTCAGTAACCCATTGACAGATTTAAATAATATGGGTTATTTAACGTAATTGCAGTTACAGACTTTATCAGAGACTATTTATAATTAATGAGCAGCCATTGAGTTAAATCGAATAATAATTAGTCAGATTAAGCGGTTTTATTAAAATAAAATTGTGTAAACAAAAAAATTTAACCATGAAACTTTTATTGGACAGTTTTTTCCACGAATTGTTTCAGTTGCCAACTCGATGATATTATTAAACTTTCTCTCTGTAAGAAGAGCAGGTTGATAAAAGTTTGATGTTTTGACTATCTCACACGGAAAAATTCTATATTTTGGGGTTAAAATCACATCGAAATGCAAGAAAGACATAGGCATAAACATTGAACATTCGTAAGTCGATATAGTGAACTTGTACTAGCACATATGGTCGGTTGTTAGCTGGCAACATTCTGATGAAGATTTGTGCAAAACCGCACGCCATTACAACTTTGATTTTCTTTTCAATAGGAACGTGGTAGTGGGTGAGACCCTGAATGTTAAACACTGTGCTCTACCTAGCTTTCAACCTAGGGATCCAAAGCTAAACGGTGGAGGCCAAAAAAGGAGACAAGGTATGTCTATGCCGGTGTAATAAGCTGTGCCCCACTGTTTTATGGATTACATACAACGTCATCCAAGTGGAGAGCAAGTCGAAACGTCGAGCATGGCGCTCTAGTTCTATAACAAGGTACGAAATATCAGGATTGAATGCCATTGAGTCAGATGAAACTGTAATAAGACCTCTATTTAAGAGCCGAGAGCGACGATTCCAAAAATTTTCATAGTAGGGAACATTCAAGCAAAGAAGCGCTAAGATCTCTGGTCTATATAAGGTAGGTCATATTTTGTGTCTCTCACATTCTTTCGCAGACCAACGTCTGAACTCTTCTTTTTCTCTTTATTTTGCTGATATCAATAAAGACCTTTCCCTTTAACTGATTGACTCGACTGCAACGGAATTTTTAATTGTCCTTTGAGTCTGTTGAAGTTTTGTTCCAGTTATTTTTGTTGGGGCATTCGATTTCGGAGATATTCTTCCTTTAACTAAGTTTCAGAACACCGCTTCATTTCGCTTTCGTTCGCGATAAATCATTGAAAATAATTGCATTTCTGGTGAAGTCGGTTGTCAATGTATAGAGAATTTCTACCACTTAATACTCACGCTTGTCCGTTTTTCTTGTAAAAAACTTTTTCGACACCTTTCCGTATTTTCAATAACCGAATCATCTAACGGACCGAATTATACTGTCTATTTTTTTGTGGTTAGTCGCCCATTATGAACAAATCCAGTGGGTTATATTCTATAAGTGGAATTAAGCAAAGAGTCGATCTTTCCAAGTTAGGTCACAGGTTTCGTTGGAGAAACCTGATTCGAATGCCTTGAATGCCCATCAATATTAGTGTAGATTTCAAACACCTTGTTGAATGAAACAGGTCCAATAAAAATTTCAATCAATTGTAAAAGTACATATGACAGTATCGATCTCAAACTTACTGGATGATTTACAGCTTAACAGGTATATTTCAAAATCGCTGGATATCCAAGGTGGGTGTAGAGAGTCAGTGACCCATTTTAGATTAAATTAGATTCTACCAATGAGCATTCACACTGAACTTTCATGGGCCGTTTCCACTGAAGGTTTTACAGGTATACCTTTGAGTCCCAGCGAAAACACGTCACTTCATTAGCTGATGACGCAACAAGTTAAAAATCTTCAGCATATTCAAAATGTCTAAGGTTATCAATTATCTAAGAAACTCAAAATGAAGAAACACGGTTTTTTGCTTCACTTCAGTGAGTTTCAAAAGTACCTTTTGAGTTCAAAATATGCCCTCCTAGGGGATTTGAATAACTAAATGGCAACCGAGTCAAAGGCATTTGTAGTTTATCATTAATTAGGCAAGTTACTTTGCTGATTTAAGCCTTAATTTAGCTATTTTGCGCTTTAAATTGAGCTTTTAGCAAGATTTTAGAGTAGGTCTTAGTCTGACGCCCCCTATGGAGCCCAAGCGAAAGAATTTTGATCTCAATATTGCGGTTTCAAGCAAAGCCCATTATTTTTTGTTGTGAAATCTTATCGAAATTCCATTCCCCTTTCATCCCATTGTGAATTGAAGCTTTTAGGTTGACAATTTACTCTTGTTGCGAGATACTAAGTTTGCATTGCTCCGTGAACAATCCGTTAGGTAGGTCAGTCATCACTAGACTTCTGAAAGAATGATTAGGTGATTTGCAGTTCCCTCCTCTGATGAATAGCTTCACTTCCTAACAGTAATGACAAGGGTGTGATTAACTGAACCTGAAACTACTCATCAAGGCTCGGGGTCGATGACACTCAGAGAAATGTTACCAACCTTGATACTGTGAGAGACTTGTCTGTTTCAGAAAGTTTGAAGTCTCCTAATTGAAGTTGAAAATTGCAAACGATACGAATATGTCAACCTTTTGATATTCTGTTGAGTTGGTTACCGCAGATGTAACTAGTAAAGTGAGAAAGACCTGAGATTGAGGCGTGATTGAAGCGCAATATTAAAAATTATCCGTTCATTTAAGCAAGATCTGGCCTCTGAATTTCTGAAACACATGCTTTTATGGTTCTTTTGTCAAAATTGGGTTGAATGCATGAAGTTGCGTTGTCATTGTCCACCTTGATAGCTGTCATGAACCTCTTTGGTAGTTTTTCGTTCTATTCTCAGCACTTTTCTGCTAAACAGCCTTCCCTTGACGAAAAATGACCATATTTTCATATTCAAACACCCAGATTTGCGTCACAAACGCAGATTTGGTTTGGGAGTTTGGATTCGCTGCAAAAACGATCATTTGGATTTTTTAGCACTTGCTTTACATGAAACACAAGATGAAGGAAGATAAGATTACTCCGAAAGCCTGTATGGCACAAATCGGTGAAACATGGGTCTGCAGCTCAGTTATGTTAAAACGTTCAAGTCTCAGACCTTAATGTCTTTTGCACAACTCTAATCGCGCGAGTCAATATGAAAAACCGAAACGGAACTCCAGGAGAAAAAGATTTCAAGATGCTTTACAAAGCTGTGCTTTATAAAGATTAGCTTCTATTTTTTTGCTAGTTGCAATAAAGAAAGAACGGGATCGGAGGAAGCTAGAAAAGGCAATCCAGAGCTTTCATCCAAAAGGATGGCCACTGGCGTACAATAAAACTTGAAGGCCAAATCATAGGCTCCCATGAGGAAAGCTTATTGTTTTGTGATTTTACTGCCAAATCAGGGGAACAATCTTGAACTCCATTGCATGGGTACCCAAGTAAGATTATTGGGAAACAATACAAATTTGCCCTTTTATGCATGCTACAAGTTCATTTTTTACTGTTCTTCTGGTCTCCTGATTTGTCAATACCATCTGTAGCTCAAAAACAGTAGCATTAGGAAATATTTGGGCCATTCAAGGGGTCGTTCTTCTCAAATAGTCTGGTATGCTTCCCAGAGTTGTATCAAATTCAGCAATAACACAATACGAACTGCATTTTTTATCAGAGAAAAAAAAAGCAATTTAATGTCAGTAGACACTCAAATATTTCACAGTGAAATGAGGCACGGAAGTTTAAACTTCAAATTGAAATAAATATATATTATGACAAATTTATTCCGAGCTGTGGTTGGAAAATCATTTTACCGGGAATAATTGGAAGATTGCTCGCAGTTATATTATTATTTAATGCTATATTCGTTTGTTCCTAGTTGCTTGTTTCATTTCGGCGCGAACCCACTCTCTGCAGACTTTCTTCTGTGCTCTCTATCAGCGGATATTTGAGTGGAACTTTTTGGAAAAATGAGCCAAAGTTAGAGAATGAAGGATTTATTTTAACGGAGAGGCTCTCAAGACATGCTACTTCTAATTCTCGGAGGGTTCAATGGAAAGTGCCTGACTCTATCCATTGCCTTTTTAAGTGGGACACGTCCTGTTTGTGGACTACAGTTAAAAAAAGAAATATTTGCCTGAAACTATTCCACTCAGAGACATCTTGAGATGGGCTTTAAAAGAAGTATATCATTCAAGAGTTCAATTTACCAAGAATCGAGTGCCCACTTGCATTCGATGTGGTAAGTTTCACCTTGCGGTGTTTAATTTCAGATTGCTTGAAGAATATGACACCGATATCTGGAAAAATTATTGCTGTCCAGAGATTATCGAAATCGGGATTTCTACAAAAATCAAGAGCGAGTGAAGGAATTAAGTCTAAGCAGCTTTGACAATAATAAAATTTCACAATGAAGCTGTCTTTAGCTCTATGGACAAAATTTAAACTTCGAGTGCTAGGGAAAACCGTATTTTCCTAATAAGTGCTCAGTATCTGATTTATCTGTGCTTTGAAATATTGTCCGATATATATTTGTATTTTCTCATACTCAATTGGTTACTGAAGCTCCAGTTGACATGGTCTTTCGATCAAATTGCGCCAGCAAACTCGATCTGGCTTACAGTGTGTCTCAGCCGACACCTTCAAGTAAACTCTAATCAAATTTAGATGAAGTTTTAACCCCTTCACCAGCATTTTAACGTCAGGCTCAAATGGTGGTCAAGCTTACTCTCAACCTCCTCGTGGTGACCACCGGTAACCCCAGGGACAACCCTGGGGCTAATGAGAGGGGGGGGCCGGTTAAGACTAATCACCCTCCGGACGTATAAAAATAGATTATGCCAGCAGAAGTTCAACTTCTTGCAGCCTGGAACACGAGGCACGATGTGAATAACCAGATTCATGGTCTTCAAATGGAATGTGGAATGCACGTGCGTGTAGCAATGAATGGAGTCTCCGTCAGAATTCTGAAAATTTCTGGTAGGAGACATGGAGACAGACGAAGACGGACGAGGTGCCACGACGAAGCTGAACAGCTGCCTGTACGACGAAGCGACACCAGGGAAGAGATTAAACAGCCGAAGACGTCAACAAACATTTTTACTGTGTTCTGTGTTAACTGTTGTGTTTAATTGTTGTAAGAGCTATTTGTACTTCTGTTGTACCCCCAATAAGTCCTTGGGACTTTTCCTAATGGGTGGGGAGAAAATAAAAAAAAAATCAGGCTCAAATACCTCCGTAATTTTGTTTCAAGGTATATTTGCTTGGCAATTAGTTATGGTTTAACAGGGGCATTTGTATGAATGATCTGGGATGGGCTATGGAGTCTATCGTATCTCCAGTGGCACAGTTCACAGCGAACATGTAGAGACTTGCAAAAGCTAGTGACGTCAGTTTCAAAACTGAGCGAGTTAGCATGGCCTTCTACTATATGACTATGAGGAAAGGGCATTTGAGTTTTTGTAAGTTTTGCGTGTAAACGTGCGTGTATGTACTTTACCATCAATTGAAATTGGTTAGTTCGCCTTCTTAGTAAATGGGAAAACAGATTTGGAATTCTTAGTTGGTTAATTAGTGAGTAGTTTACGGACTAGACTAGTGCGGTGGTTTAAAATGATAAGCAGTTTTAGAGACCAATAGGAACGAATAATGTTCTAGACCCGGTATTTGACGACCCTGAGCTTCATGATGGAGCTTTCAGTTTCAGTGAGCCAGATTAGGGTAGGCAAGCCATGCTTTTGGCACTGCAAAGCTAATTATCGCTTAAATTCTTGTCCTCAGTGGCTTACTTTATAGGAGATGGAGCAGAAATAAAGATCCTTCAGAGCTTCTCCGGCACCTTTTAGGAGGAAAAATCATTTGAATACGGTTTTTCTAAGAAGTCAGTTTGATAGTCTGGAATGGAAGGCTTTCCAACTATTTCCTTTGTGAGATTTGAGGCATCTAGGAGTGAATCATTTGTACTTATTAAAATTTGGCTTGTGGTGCGTCTGTTACTATACCTTATAATTCCACCATTTTCATCGAACATTAGCTAGATTTTAGCATGGTGCTCTGTTCTTCCATCTATAACCTCTGAAGTTCGGCTCTGTCTTAAAAGAGCGCCAAACCACCAACATAGTCTCATAATGCCCATATTTTTAAAAAGCTTGTTCACTATGCTTTTAACTTCAATCCCAGGACCTGTAACTGCGAAACAGTCCTGCACATAAAAGGTTAACAATTTGGTTTCAAGGGCCTAATGTCTGAAGGTCACATATTACATTGTATATCATCATTCGCAAGCAGTTCTGAGACAGCAGTATCCGTGATTCGATCAATACTGGCGAACTGATTTGAGCGAAAGAAATTTCGATTTTATGTGCCAGGTATTCAAAAGTAACTCGATAACTGCAGCTTAATTTTTAACCAAACCTTCCTCAGTACTACGTCTCTTAAACGGGCAATTTATGTTTTGTGCAGTTTTCGCCGGAACGTAAGCTGTTTATAAGACTTCGATTCTTGCAAAATCTAGCGCAATTGACGAAGAAGGGTATTGTTAATTACTTTGACTTCCTCATTATGTTGCCGTATCATCATTGCCTTAAAAAGCTGATGATCTCGAAACCTTCGGATGAAATTATATAGAGTGCAAATAGAATTTGTAACCCAACTGCTTCGACTAACCCACCAGAAAGAGTCTCCGAAGCACTCTAATTACAACACTCAGAAACCATCAATCATCCAATCTGCACTAATTGATATCAGCAAGCTGGTGAATTGAAATGTAGTTAACCACGCTCTACTCTACGTTTTACCATTTATAAAATATAAATTAAAACAGTAACATTCATTTATTGACAAAGTGCACTAAGTCTAGATCTTACGCATCATAAATATTTGAACAGGTGGGTTCAGCTTTCAAATTATCCGTTGGCACAACAGAAAGAGATGTAAACTTCCATTATCGCTTTCTAAAATCTTCTTTTACTGGCTATTTTTGGTTTTGACACATGCTTCAAACTATGTAGCGGCATATCAACTTGCTTAGAAAAATTTCAAGCATAATTACAAGTTTTTTAATGAAATTTTTGATTTTATATAATCAATTTATGGTATTTTGGCACACTAAAACTGAAAATAATGTATTGTACAAAGTACGTTCGTATTAAAAGGATCATATATATTCCTTAGACTTTGAGATGTCAGGTACTTTTCAGCGGAAGTTCAAATCTGATTTGTGGTAATAGAGCATTATGTATATTCGTTGAAAAACTATTTCTCTCGCAATTTTTTTTGTTATTTCAAGTAAATATGCAAAAAAGGGATTCGGTAGTGGTAAGGTATTTCTGTAATGTTTGTTTCCCGAAATACACAAATTAGAAGGATAAGGCAGTTGCGAAGAACCTCACTGTTTATCTGGTTAGTAAAGTTTTGTGATGAATTCCGAGTTCAAGTTATCAATCTCTTTAATTATGAAAAAGCATTTGATTCAAGAATTAACAAACTTGTTTTCATAATGTTCGACACTTTGAACTAAATTGAATCCGATCCTATGGATGGCCGCTTAACTACAGTGCTAGAACCATCAATTTATCATTCTTATATCAAAAACGGGACATTTCATAGGAACATATTTGACGGTTTTAGCACTATCTAAGTATCAACGTTCAAATACCTTTTCTTCATATCTAGTATGGGTGTGATCTAAAGTTAGCTTCTCATAAACTAGAAAATCGGCATACTTTCCGAGCAGCTTACAATATGAGCCCGTAAAGACTACTGCTTCTAATTACAATTTCAATCTGAGAAGACATTCTAATTAATGGTGTAGCTCTCATTAGCGAAACCTTTGCCGAACCATAAATTTAGGTTCCAGGGCCTTGAAAATGTTAAATGAGTTAGTCAATCAAGGTCTTGAGATCTGCAAAGCAGGACTTTTGGTCAAGCGTTAGGACTCTCTGGATACCAGGATCCAGAACTACAGGAGACTTTTGAACAAAGAGCAGAAATCCAAAATTGATGGTTTCATCAGATTCCCATATACAGTGACAGCAAGTGCTTATATTAAATTCGTCCTTTACAATTTTCTGCAGAATTAATATGCCTGATATGAATATTAAAATATGTATGTACAGTTGTTAGATTTAGCCTCTAAGCACACAGAACCTAACAGGTGCCTGGCTAGTAATCCTGCTTATACTCGCCATATGCAAGAGAGTAAGTTCGGTTTCTACCATTTAAAAGTTATTTTAGCAGAGTGGCTCTCTAAAAACACAAACTTTCATCAATTTCAAAACTACATAACAAAATGCAAGATGAAGGATAGAGATTTGCATTGCAAGACGCAGAGCACAGCCACCGGGAGATCTTCAGTGAAAGCATCCAGAAAGTGCTTTATGCAATCAGCCTTTATTACAATAAGGTGATACGCATTTGTATATGTTCTAACAATAATATTGATGTAACAGATGAATGCAAAATCCACAGATTTGTGTCTTTGTTGCATCCTGGAAACGTATAATTAGTTGTTCATGAAGCTAGAAAGATGTTCAGTTTGCTTTGTCCAGGGTAGAATATTCCAAACCCATCGGAGCAATTCTCACACTTTTGATTTGTTAAATTGAAGTGTATCGAAGAACTGGGAAATGTTAAGAAACTATTGTAACGTATTTAAACAAGATTCGTGCTTTAAATGGAGTGAAATTTCAGTCAGTATCCCATTTAGAGGCCATTTGAATTTTGAAAAATTTCCTTGGATTTCGTTTGATCCCTTAATGCAGAAAACATCTCCTTTGCTTCAATTACGCCAGGAAACCATATCAAAATGCTTTGCGTTTCTTTCATAGTAACAAATTGTTGAATGTTAGGTCATTTCTTTCTCCCCAGGCTGGAAGCTACTGAATCAGTTTCTCTGTCTAGCAACATCACTAGGCTTGGTTTTTTCATTACACACTGACTGCAGTCATTCATTTCTAAGCTAAATTGGGCAAGTCAAGTGGCAATATTACCAGTCATTATCAGCGATTCACCAGAAACGTCCTTACTTTTGTTAATCGTCAAGAGTAGTACACAAGTCTGGCTTGTACCTTCATGCCTGTTGGTGCTGAAATTATATTTTACTCTGGAAGCTAAAGAAGGACCTCGGGTACCTTGGGGTCACGCCAGTAGTGTCTCACATGGGATACAATGTTGAGCACCAGGATGTACAGATGACCTCCAGCAGTCAAAATCAATGGTTTCCTCCAAGTACCTCATGAAAGTGCAAATCGATCATCCAACTAGAGATGTTTAAAGCTTTTTGGTAAAAAAAGACATGGTTATCTGTTAATGGGAATAAGTGGGTGCTGGATGCCTCTATACCTGCTTAGGTTCCCAAAGAGACCCAAAGAGAAATGGACATGGGACAGAGGCTACAAGTAAGTTTTGTCTACACTATGCGATCCAAACTTGTTTCGACCCAAAGTGGTAGATACTCAGCCGGTATTAATCAAAAGCTTCGCTAACACATTGCTGTTTAAAACTTGAGCTTTGCAAGTGATCCAGAAAAGAAATTGATCAAGGAGATTTTGAAGAAGGTTTGTACACAAATGCGAATTTATATTCTAGTGGTAATTGAACGTCTTCTGATGGTAGGAAACTGATAGGTTTCTCATCAGAAGGCTGAAGATCGTTATGAAAATAATTCATGTTTTCGCAGACAGGGAGGAAAAGGACAGCAGAAATTTAATCCCTCAAGGTAGGTAGAATAGTAGACGGAATTCCTCCATTATCATTGCTACAGGGACTGTACGTGACTTTTACCTCCAGCCATTTACGATTATGCGATGTGCTTACCAATGAGCCTCGCACACACAAATTCTTGCCCTAAAATATTTGCATTTTCTTACTAACACTAACCAAAACGTTGAAAACGAAGCGCGAAGAGTTCGATCAAGGTGAAATACTACTGTGAGTACACACAAGTGATAAGATTAGAGAATAGTTTCAGTCCATGAGACATGAATTAGGAGAACTATTACCTGGTGGCTCCTAACAAAACATTTATGGGCAGGCATATGCAAATCACTGTATCCTGTTCGCGAATTGCACATCCTTCATATATTTGACATTTCAAAATTCTGAGTTGCTAATATGGTCTCCAGCGCTCTAGACTTTGCGTACTCAGCAAGGCAGAAAGAAGCGTCTTCATATATACCCCAGTTAAATTAAGCACTATAATGTAGTACAGAGACGATGATAAATATTTATTTCTAGATGTTAAGCACAAAAAAGGGACTTCTACCTGCAAAGAGTGAGTTTGAATTTATTCACCCGGTTTCCACTCATTATGTGCGTCGCCTTTACCCGCTCATCCATTGAGTTACGTCAGCTGTCCTACCCATCTCCTCCCAGTTGCATTTGACAATCGCATATGAATCACTCGCAAGCATTGCGATTTACATGCAGTTTGCAGTTCTACGCCAAAGCTATGTCAAAAGTCGTGCAATGGATTAGAGATTAAACTATACATCGCAGTTTTCCCCGTCTAGCAGTCACCCTATTCCAAAAAGAGCGCCAAGTGGGATTTATACGGAAGAATTTGAACATCAGACTACTTTGATTTACAGAGAATACAAAAAATGACCAGTTGCTGTGCTGTTAACTTTGCTTGAAAAAAAATTTGTAACTTTTGAATAAATGAAATTATCTTGATCTTCATTTCAGCTGGTTTTCAGTTTCTCAAACTTGTATCCTTTCCACTCACCGCTCAAAGTGTCCTTTTCCATTATTGATACACATGATGTGCAGTTTTAAAATAAGTTAGGATAAAGTTTTTTGCAATCTACCGTCCTTCTTATTTATTCCTACAAATTTTATATCAGTTTCACAGGTTCAACTTTTGCTTTCCAAGACAAACTCATTAATCACATTTTGCATCGACCAGTTATTTTTATGTGTCTTCAAGATTGGCTTTTCAACCTCATGTTTGTATCTTAAGCCAACAATCGCTAGAGTGGCATCAGTGTACAAAGTGCTGAGAATTAGAAAGCTCTAACCTTCTGCGATCGCTTGCCATAAGTGCCCAGAATTCAAGTTCCTGTGCTGCAAACATCGCACTCGCAAATGTTCAATCACTGGTAGTCAATACTTGGTGTTCTCAACCGCAAATATGACTTTAAACGCACGTAAAAGTCTAAAGCAACTCAATTTGACTGTCGATAGGAAGTGGTAATTAAATAGTGAATATGAAGGTCTGATACATAAAAACAATTCATTACCTTCAGAGCACGCAAAAGTTCAATTATTGTATCATTTAAACAGTAAACTTAAATACTAAATTAATAACTAGTGATTATTATCTACTCTTCTTGTCGATACATATCCTCGTAAAGCATAATACTGTGGTAAGATTCCGGTCAAGAACCAAATAGTACAGCAATCCAGTTGCTGAGGTCATTTAAGGTCAAAATTTTAGTCCTGCCCATCATTTAATAATCTAATAATGTAAGAACTATAGTTGATTGTCAAACGATAAACGTAGATTTTTAAAAATTTAAGCTAATGAACTAAATCCATTGAAATGAGTTACAAGGGGAAAGGAACTGCAACCCGAGTACCCTATCTCGAGCTATCAGCACTTTGCAGAATTCTTCCAGTTGTACCTATTTTCCCATATCAATATACCTGTCGAATTTTCAACGTATCCAGATTCACTCATGTTCATAGCTGCGTCTGTCAACCATAATGTTCGCAATGGAGACGCAGAGTTGGACATTCGTGCAAACCTAGCGAGTCCTGCAAATGCGTTCACCTACACAACACCAGCGAAGTCAATTCATTTAATTTAGAGGATCAAAAAATTACTGTGCAAGTTCCAGTCCTAACAATAAAGCATGCAATTATTTAACTTCCGGCAATAAATCACCCAGTTTATGAATTGTAGCATTACCAATAAGTATTTCCCCTTATGTCTGTCAAATGATAATAAACCAAAGGATTCTAAGTTTTTTTAACATCATTTACAATCTGTTTGTGATGGTAATTAGTTAGTTGCATTTATATGAATTGACATGGCTTTGCCTCAAGCAATGCCTTACGAGATGGGATGAACCGTCTTAATTCCCTTTACGCCAGTAGTTCATTCATTTGATTTTACCGATATTCAAATGTTTCATGACCTTTTCTCTGAATCTGCTAATTTTCAGTTTGAATTTTGGAAGCACTATAATCTGCCTTCTGTCTACTAGTTTCAAGACTGTTAGTTAAGACGGATAACTATTTTCTTTACGGATTTCCATGAACCAGTATAATGAAACGAGGCTGTCTGTCGTAGTTTTGCTAGGAGCATCTTGGCGAGAACTCACTATGTTCTAGTTATACAGTTATTAACCGTCCTTCCATTCTATGGGGGTGATTTGCTTTAAGTTGCCATTGTGTTTACCGCTTCTAGTGAATGCTTGTTTGAAGTCAGCGACGTTAAATTTTACTTGCCTTGTACGTACCCGATTGACATTTAGCTTCAGTGTTTATACCATTAAAATTTATAGTCAAGTTATGCGTTCAAGATCGCCCCTTCCAAGCATTTTTTCATTACCTGCCTGATTGCGTCATGTCATAGCTTATTAGGGGCCACCTTTGTTTTTTTGGAAGAGATCGCTCAAAGAAAGCGTTAAAATAGGCGGATTAGACCAGGTATTTTCAATTTACCTGGAGGCAAAGTCTTCTTCGTGAAGTATGGCCGGAGGTCGTTTAGAAGTACCTCCTATATTGAAATCCAGCCACATTTGCTACTTGAACAACAATCAAACGTCAATCTTCTATCCTTGAATTCAACCTTTCGAATCGTTAGTATTCTAGAGTTCTGTGTTCAATATCCGGTACCATCATAAGTAGTCACAATCGACGCGGGAATTCCTGTAAATTAAAAGTATTGCATACCATTTAAAAAGCGCTCATCAACGTTATGAAAATATACGTGAAATATTTATATATAAAATATTTTTTAGAAGATATGTCTATAGTAGATAAAAGAGAGTTCTGGGCTCACTGCTAGAAAATGATCGGTGAAATCTTAGAAAATCTACAAAGAAAAATTAACTCAACGAAGAATTCAGTACTTCATGACAGCTTGAAGTTGCGATTGTGGATGTTTAAGAGAGGTAGGGTTCATGTTGGTTACCGCTTGACGTTCTTGGCAATGAGACTTGCATAATCACATGCAGAGTTAATGTTTTTATCCAGCGTAAAATATTCCACCATTCACGTAATGCTATCTACGAAGTAGAAGAATTCAAGATCAGTTTTTCATCCAAAGTAAAGTTAAACAATTTTATTAGTCACCAGCCCACTTTATCGGTTCCGCGGCAGCCCAGGTCATTTGCGGCTCCTATTGTTCGACTATGTTCGACTTAATTAGTTCTTGCATGAGGCGATTTTCCTGGAGTAAGCATAATCAGGTATCAGCTAGAAGGCCAATTCTAAAGGCAGGCGTCGTTGTTTCGGGTCTTGTAGTACTCCATAAAATGTTGAGGTGTCACCTGAGCCAAGTCGAACGAAGCTGCAGATTTGAAGTAAAAGTTTGGATGTCTTTTAAGTTGTGTAAATACTAAGATTAATAATGCATTAAGTGAGACCTTTAGTTGATATTATTTCAATCTTCCAATATCAGGTGATTCAAAGAGTATCTTGACTGCGTTTAGATGAAGTAAACTCCAAAGCCTTTTTGGGAGTAGTCACAGCGGGAGCACTTCACCTGTTCATGCGGAACCGGTTGAATTCTATGCTCAAAATCAAAGACAGTCTTGAGCAGATGAGCATTCTGCTTTCCAGTTTTAGAACGAAGAAACCTAAACTAGTAAACTAGTTCTTCAAGGATTGCTGAGTCAGACGGAGTAAGCTGAGGTGGATTTGAAGAAGTTTATCTAATACCTCCTAGTGCTACATTAAAGTAAAAGAAGTTTAACCCCAAAAATTTAGATAAGGTTCAGAGGCTCAAAACGAGTAACAAGATAATTCAAGCGAGGTGGATGTGCAGTGCTTGAAGATACTCCAATTATTGTCCATCACACTTTGTAGTTTATGCAAAATTTATTCCAAGAATTTCAAGAGCGTTTGTCCAGTAGTTGCACGGTCACAACACAACAGGTATTTTTTTGATACCATTGAGGTGTTTCGAATTTTCGCGTAGTATAATCGTTGAATTACTTTAGTAAATAACCGAATTAACCGCCTACGGACGGAGTTTGTAATTTCATTCATGTAAACGTGTTATTTAACCCAAATTATATACTTTTTATTTATTCTATCATGCAACATACCACAGCCAAACGGGCTTAAAATTTTACAGTTGATGTACCTGTTCACCCAAAGAACCGCCGTTGACTAACCAGTGCAAGTGGACTATGCTCTCCTCTTTTTACAAAATGTAGCATTCAGTTATCTTTGCCTGAAAATCTTGCTACGTTCTTTTAGGTATCTTATGGATTTAACAGTTTTCTTCAAGCCATATCAAGCAGAATTAAGCCTTGTTGGACTTTCGGAACATTTTAACATAGCCATATTGACTTAAGACAACTCTATTCATTCACACTGTCAAATCAGGTGTTTTTCATTCGGAAGCTTGGTCGTTTCCAAGCGTTTTCAATAGCTGAAGCGACAGTCTATCAACGATCTAAGTTCTAAAGCCAATTCGAAGAACCCGATAACGCGAACTGCAAATGATCTACCTTGTCAGAAAGGGCCATGTAAGTAAACGCTTTCAATCTTGAAAGGAGGATTCTAAGGGAAAGGTACAAAGCAAACACTTAAGGCTCATTGCAATGGCTTGATTGGAAGCGTAGGCAAATATGTGGAATACTACAGAAGCTAAATGATCACAATTAAGAATCAGAAACGCAAGGAACATTTGCAATGCTAATGACCATCTCTCTCGCAATCTAAACATTTGATCTGTATCAGCTAGTGCTTCTGCAAATCAGTCCCTTTTAACAATACGCATTTACTGAAACGTAAAAGTACCTTAAACATGACCCTCATAAAAACTGATCAAAGTTTCTAAGAGACCTGCCTTTCGCAGGACAATTTGGGTGAAATATTAGTCAAGTTAGTTACACTATACTACATCTAGTGTTGATACATATTTAGTGAGATGATATTGGGTTTAGATCAACCTATTTATATTATTTGCAATTTTAAATTTAATAAGATTCTTATCCTGCGTTCCGCCAAAAACCTTACTCTTTTGTGTTTTATGGATGTTTGAACAATTACACTCAATTGCACTCTTTGCGAAGCATTCTAAATTTTATATTATCAGGCTGTTCAAACAGCTATTATTCAAGTGAAACTCAAAGAAATACCAATATCGATGCTGGGAGAAAAAAATCAAAGGACTATATAAAAAAAATTGAGGTTTGTTACTGTGTAAAGCCTTTTTCATGGTACTGCGTTGAAATTTAACCTGTTCACTTAACTGTAAGATGTTAGTTCTCTTTAAAACTTTTTATCAAGGGCCCTATGAGCTTGTCAGATGTAGTGGGGAAATATTAGTTTGGAAAGACCAAGCTTTTGGGGGTCATCGAATCTGCCTAAGCAGATTAATAGAAATGAATACCTGGATAAGAATAAGCAGACGAGGACGAGGTGCTGCAAGATGTGTAGCAGAAGAATGAGGCCGGTCAGGATTAATCACCTTCTGGACGTATCAAATTAGACTGTGCCAACAGAAGTACAACTTTTACAGCTTGGTACACGAGGCACGATGTAATTAACCGGATTCATGGTCTCAAACTGGACAGTGGAATGCACGTGCATGTAGCAATGAATGGAGTCTCCACCAGAATGTTGAATGATCTCTGGTTGGAGACATGAAGACGGGGAATGACGGACGAGATGGAACGACGAAGCTGAACTGCTACCTGTACGACGACGCCATGCTAGAGAAGAGACCAACCAAACTGTGTTCGGTGTTAACTGTTGTGCTTAACTGCTATAAAAGCTATTTGTACTTCTGTTGTACCCCCAATAAGTCTTTGGGACTTGCTCTAATAGGTGGGGAGAAAATAAAAGAATTGAGAGAACAGAACTAATCGTTTGATAGTAAATTTATCCAGAGCGAAATGCATTCTGGCGCCTTGACCTTTAACCTCACTGCCATTGCAGGTCATACCACAAAGAGCTCCAAATGTTTTTATCAGCTAAAAATTGAGAGGCAATAGTGATCATTTAATGGTTGAGTCAAGTGAGTCAATGAAAACATTTTAGGAAGCTTTCAGAGTCAATTGAAAATTTGCTGCTCTCTGTGACCACAATCACTGGGGACCCACTATTGTAGCATTTGTTAACTCTGATTTTCTTGTAAAGCAAATGTCAACAAAAATTAAAGAGTTTTCAAGAATCACAAAACGGTATTCAAGTTTTAGACTTGTCAAAAGGTTCCGTCAGTCATCAGGGCCATCAGTCCAATAATAACACCGATACGTAGAGTTAAATGATGTATGGGAATTAAAAGATTGCCGAACTGCCTGATCCCATTTCTCAACACCAATGCATTCATCTTATTTAGATCTAAATAAAAGGTTCGTTTAAAGAACTTTGGAATTGCTATGGCAGGCATTTTGTCAACACCTGAGCTGGTTTTCAGTTGTGTTTCAGAGACAGCACTCGGTTGAAACATCTATAGCACTATCCATCAATGCTAAAAGTCCCATCTTCACCCAAGATACTGAAACGCTGTTATTATACACATGTGATTAAAAGCAATAACTTTATCTCCCATAATTTACCTTGACATTTGTTACTTAAATAAACTATTTGTTATCTGCCGTGTTAAAAGTCAGCATTTCCCTATCAGGAACAATAGTGCCATATTAGATGATAACAAATAAAACTCAATTCAGTTTGATTAAATAAGGCCAAATAAACTAGAATGCCGAACTTTTGGTTCATTTACCCAAGCAATAAGGCTTTTCGTGCAACTATATCACAGAGTAAAACGAAACGCAGAGTTAACTTGCCTGCCACTTTTTATCAGGGCACGAAACCTGTTGGTTAATCTGAAAATAGGTGAATCTACACAGCACGATGCTCTTTATCAAGCAATAATAGTGAATATCTCAGCGCAATAAACCCATTTAACTATGGAGGGTGGATGAATTCGTTTACTGAAGTTCTTTGTCGATTTTACGATGCGATAAATGGATTCCATGCAAAAGGTTCAGTAATCTCATCTGATATTTTCAAGGTAACATTACAAGTACCCCCAATAAGTTTCAAATCATTGTTAAATCACATAGAAATACCTTGTTCTCTAATGAGCTATTCTAGAAACCGTGCTGGAATTTGAGAGCTTAGTGGAAATCATTTACCACAAGTTTGTCTTGCAATCTTCTTGTCAAATCACTGCACGATAACCAGATGAGAGAGCCAACTGATGCAGTTTTATTTTTACAATGCAATTATCCTTCTGCTTATTCTTTATTTCCGATTTTCAACTTAAGGACAATGAAATCATTTAACTAAAATTCATATCCCGAAGAGGCAGATTAATATTTGGTCAATTTGTGGCATTCAGAACTAAGTACCAAACGAGGTCCTGGCAGAAGACCTAACTTTATGGTAAGTATACTGCTGAGAATTAAAGAAACTAAAAGAAGGATTTCGCTACCACTAGCCACTATTTCCTGTCCTACATTAGTTTTTGAAACATTTCATCAAAGGATGAAGTGTGATTGTTAGCTTCAAATAAACATGACTTTATGTATTCAGGAATTCGAGAGTGGCGAAATGCCTAGCGGATCTTTTGAAATTGCATTTCAAATCAGTTGTATTCTACAAATGGTTTCTCCTCCAAATGAAAAAAAAATTAAGTTAACCATAATTGCTTTTATCCAGAAAACGACACACTTAAATTTTAAAAAGCACTGCTTTTAGTAACAGACTCATGACTGGCAAGAGCGACTCAGGATCCCTCACAGTTGACAATGCTAAGGCACAGAAGAATCAGATCAAAATGTAAGTCTTACTTATTTCCCCCTTCAATGTAATTTTCTCTTGTGATAATACTTTCTGATTTCGGTCCACTTTTGATTTAGCATGCCCAGATAGTCATTTCTATATAGATTTTCCTCAGATTTTCGCTTCGCCAAAACTAATTTTCTGCACTGTTATAGCCTTTAAAAGCTATACCATTCTTCCGCTGACAATTACTATATGACTGATCCAACCCATTCATGTAATCATTACTCAAGGAGACTCTTGTGCATCAATCAATGCAGAGCAAATAGCCGGGCTCCAAACTGGATTCCTACCCATGTAAAAGAGTTATTTGAGTCAGAACGTGACACTCACAGCCTAAGCAAGGTTCGATAAATCGGAGAAGTCAGATTTCTTGTGTGAATTTTAGCTAGCAGAGGGTCAGACTATTTGGTACTTTAGTTGTGCAGATCATGAATCCTTTGTCATCTGTATTCTGGGTGAGAGCATGACATGTATTTCACGGCAGATTTCAAAATGTCGGTCTCTTAACTGGTCAAAATTTGTTTCCTCACCGTTGGCCCACTGGTTCAGCAGTGATCTAGTAAGATCGAAAGAATGAACTTAAATAATTTATAGCTCACGTAAAAGGTAGAGGATTAGACTTGGTTGTGGCAACTGCTGCTTGATTTTTACCTGGTACCATTAGAGAAACCCTTGTCATCTTATCGTAAGAGAGCAATCTTGCTTACCTACCAAACACTGATAGTCCAATTTCCACCTTTTGAAGCATTGGGATTCGCCAAAAACATAAGAAGAACCTATTCGCGTTGTCTATTGTCACTTAGTTTTGATCTCATAATCCCATACGCAAATCAAAGTGTCATATTAAAAGAGGAAAATTAAGAATTGATTCTCCTCACCATGGACTCCTTTTTGCGCTTTGTGATAGATGAGATTGCTGAGTATTAGGCCTCTTATTTCACGCATTTCTTCAACCACGAAACTTACTCCCATTCGAAGATCATTTAAACGTTGCTTTTTTCCTATCGACCAATCCTGCTTGCTTAGAACCACGATGTTCTTATGACTCTAATTAACTTCCAGCCGTTTGGTTAAGCAACGTAAAAGTCGGCTCCTTTTCATCTTTTCCATTTGTTCTGGAGAGAATCCTGTAAGTTCTAGCAAGTTGGTTGCCTGATGGTATCATTTTTTTCTGAATGATCGATACGATGGCAAGAAATCGACACTCGAGTACAGAAACTGGAAACCGAAGAAATCATCCCCTCAAGTCCTTTGACTATTGACTCAAGTCCCCTTGTGCCTTTAATAACAACCAAGCTGTAAAGGAAACAGGGCTCCTACATAGAAACTACATAGTTTGAGTACTCGGACCATGAAAGTGGCCCCTGGCAGACATTTTAAATATTTTCTGGCACTCCATGCGCCTAGCCCCTTTTTCGGACAACCTATCAGCTTCAAAGCCAACTTTGAACTGAAAATGTGCCGTCAAGTGTAATTCGAGCTGCGTGTGTGACGTCTGACAGGCAATAACACATGTGCGATCAATGACCAATCTCCGCGTTCGCTCAAGTCATCCGGAAATTTTATTTTTATTTTTGTTTTCTCCCTACCCATTAGGGCAAGTCCCAAGGACTTATTGGGGGTACAACAGAAGTACAAATAGCTCTTACAACAAGTAAGCACAACAGTTAACACAGAACACAGTAAAAACGTTTGTTGACGTCTTCGTTTGTCTGGTCTCTTCTCTGACTTGGCTTCGTCGTACAGGTATCAGTTCTGCTTCGTCGAGCCACCTCGTCCGAATTCGTCCGTCTTCATATCTCCTCCGGAAATTAACATTCTGGTGCAGAATCCACTCAAAGTTACTTGCACGTGCATTCCATACTCCAGTTTGAGACAACAAATCCGTCGTGCCTCCTTTGCCAAGCTGTAAGAAGTTTTACTTCTGCAGGCATTATCTAAGCTGACGTTTTGAGATAGGGCGGTGCCATACCTAAATATAATTTGAATAAGCAGCTCTGGTTGCAGTTTGGAAAAAAACTTAATGCTAGAAAAGGGCCATCGCCTTCATTGTGAATTTACTTTCTTAACCATTCAAAATTAGAAGTCATTCAAGTATCACAACCCCACTTTCAATGACTGTCTAGTCAAAATCCGTTTATACTTTTAACGACTGGAGAGACAACTGAATTTGGCTTTGGTTATCGTAACAGCAGTTACTAGTTCAACCTCTTACTTTTCGTTCAAATAGATTAAATAAAATATTCAGGATTGAAAAACTTCACACAGTAACTAGAGTGTATTTTAGTATATTCTGATTGATTAGATCCGGAAAACTGCGTCTAAGTCTTGTCCTGAAACTACTGCCTGTCAACTCTATTTGCTATCTGTCCATTTAATGACCAAGTTCGTGGGCAGGGTTCTTTATTCCAGGACCCTTCTCTGTGTCACATCTATTGGACTAGCAGTCAACTCGATTCCTGTGCTTATGGCGTAAATTAGTCCAAATTCCAGATAGATTGTCCAAAAGCTTGTATCTCAACATATTTAATTCTTTTATTCAGACAAATGCGCTGCATTTCTCTTACTACTCCCAGAAAAGTTGAGATTCGCACATTTCACTGTGTCTAAAATGAAAATCCACCATTAAACTATGGACGAAAATTTTCAATGCGAAATCAGTACGCAAACGCTTTCCTCTACCACTTGTTCTGGTAAAATGAGAGATGCCTCTAAGCGTTTTGAGTGTGTACTTTTAGCGGCACAATAGTAAACGTACTTAAAATTCACACCAACGGCAGAGAACAAATTTGCATATTCAAGCACACCCTTATTTAAAACTTTGGCTCTGTTCTCGGCATTACCCTACTTCCTTGCTCTCTCTCTCTCTCTCTCTCTCTCTCTTTTTCTCTCTCACTCTCTCCACACAGTTCTCCAATGGGCATATTTTAGGCACCACTTTCGAGGCATGGTAAGCGAAGCCACTCGGCACTGTATTGAAATGTAATGCATCCAAGTTTAAAGTAACCGCCGTCCACTACGTAACATCAGTTCACGTTTTGACGGTTTTAAAACACTCAAGGTATTTAGTTTTGTTCACTGAAAACGAAATTAAGAAATGGTGTGTCTGCAAGTGTTTGGTGTTTAAGGAAACTTTCAGAACACGTGGGAATTTTCACAGAAGACACATTTGAAAAAGTGTGGAATATTTTTTTTTCTCAACTTAGCTGGTAGATCTTTGTCATCGCTTAAGCGGTTGATCTCTATCCCAACTTCAGTTTCTTTAGCTAATACATGCTGATGATTAATAACTAATCAGTATTAACTAGCTTTGTAGGAACTCTAAGTTAGCATGAGCAAGTGATCCCATGTGATCCAAACTAGCTGTTATAGTAGCCTTTTTTTACTGATCCGTTAAGACCAAAGTAACCTATACTGAGATGTTCGTAGGCCAAACAGAAACTAGAATTTGTGGCACCAGATCAGCCCTCGATCGGCATGGCCAAAATTTCCCTCGGAGTATATGACCGCTTGAGATTCACTTGGTCGGCTATGCTGCCATCTTTTAGCAACCTTTTTAATTTGTCCTCGCCTTAACCTCTACATATCTGCCAAGTTGGTAATCCTTTAGCCTCTCGCCTATCTCATTATCTGCTCCTCAAACTCAAAATGGACATCGCAGGTCAGATAGTTATCAGGCTATTCAAGCCTGATAAAAGCGCTGCATTGACATGATAGTAAGGAATGATCGGTTATTTCCACTCCAGCTCAGAGCCATTGTTAGTTGCCAGCTCAAATCTGTATGCGAGCATGATTTTGTGGTCACTCAGTGTTACTCAATGATTTATCCTTAAAGTAACTATAAACTGCTGAAATGCTATGACAGTGATCAAATTATTCCTTAATAATTTAACGTGGGTAATATTTCACTTAAAATCGCACAGTACAGCCTATTCTTTTGCAACTGATGAGTTGAGTTTCCCGAACTAAGAAATAGCAGAATGTTCATAAAACCAACATGTGGACATGATCACTCGCTTAAGCTTTTAGCTCATTTGCTTTGATGTCGTTAATAACTAAATCTGTCTGATTTACTTTATATCAGAAGTTTTCGATTCGTTTTTTTCCGAAAGGCATTACTTCTTTGATTAATTCAGAAGCTTAACACAGAAATCGTCGACTTAAGACATTTCTAAATTAGGCTAACAATGGCCTTAGTGACTGGAGCTGATGTGCGGATAAGTCAAATCAGAAAATAATATTGAAGCAAGCTGACATAATGATTAAGGGTAAAAATTGTAGTCTAACAAGATAAGCAGGCCAGCTGATCAATTGAGAAAGGCAACAAGTAGAGCAAAATGATCTAAATGAAAATAGAGGAGAAGGTGGTATTAGGACAAATACTGAGCAAATCGCTGGGAGATCAATGGAATAACGGAGACGAACCGAAGGAGAAAATTGAAAATCCGAAGTGTACTTCCGTTGACTGATCCCCACCTGGAGTACCATTAGATAGCAAACCTAAATTACAATCAAGTGAGAGGCCTACAACTAATTTTTGCTGCTGATATCTAAGCATTTCCAAATTAGTGAACCAGTGTCTGAGAGCGTAAAATATAGCCGAAAATATTCAGCTACATAAAGTGGGGTGTGTTTTATTTATGCCTTGCGGGAGCAAAGCGTTTGGCCGACCGGAAGTACAAAGATTGAAGGCGATATTCTTGTAGGAGTAGAGGAGTATGGGCAGAACACGCAGTGCGTCACTATGGCTTGAAGGCTAGTGAGATTGCGGGGGTGCGCAGGTACGACTTAAAGTTGCACATAAAATGATTCTTTAAGCTTCTCTCGAAGAGCAATGGCTGGTTGGCAAAACTTTCATCAGTGAGAAGATAGTCGATTTCTGCTAGAGAATCAGCTAAGAAACCCTTTTTCAAAGAAAATTTAGCTCTCGGTAAAGAAGATCCGTTCAGTGTTGACCCAGAGCAGATCTGATTATCAACCCAACTGACATTTAGATGAAAATGTGAAATCGTGTTCGCTGGGACTATAGATTAAGAAAACAAAACCTGGCGTTTTTCTTGTCTGACCGCTGAAAATGCCAAAAAAGAATAGGCTCTCAGTGACCTTTCGAACAAAGTAAGCGATTTCCAAGGCAGCAGGGTTCTTCGAACGGTGATAAATTTGACGCGTGCATTTAATGGGTATGTTATATACGCGTCTATACTTTTGAGGAAGTTCATTTGTGGTCAGTTATGGTCACAATATGAATCCGCGAAATGTAAGAAGTTGTGAAGCAGGCAGCAAAACTTTTGGCTCAAAGGTTCGTTTCTTAAGCCTTCTAAAAAGGAGGCAATTTCAACTGATAAAATTGTGAATTACTTTAGCACTTGAATAGTTTAATACCATTTACTCAAAGTCAGCATATTTTACAAACTTGACTAATTAGCCAAACATTCTTCTAGATACGGTTTGACTAACTCAATACATATCCGTAAGAAATTAAAGCCCAGAGCGAAAATAATGTAAATCAGTTCTTGTCATTTTCTCACTGTGCTCAATTTCATCTTCGACCCTGCCGATTGCGAATCTGTTTCCGTATATTCTAGTGTGCAGCACTATCAAAGTCTTCGCTTAGCTATTTAGAGGCTTTAAAGCGGTCTCCCTTCACGTAGAAAATCCAATTCTTTTTTTTCAGGACCTTTCTTCCGTTTTTCAATTCTCCATTATAGTTCCAATCTTCTATCAGAGTATTTACAAACAGCGTTCCCTTAAGGTTTGACGTACTGTGGTACTCCGACCTCACTTGTTTAGTCAAATAATATAATGTGCATCAGATCCAGAGAGCAGAAAATCGGGTACTGATCTCAAGACCACCATGATCTACTCAATAAGATACAGGAATATTAATGCGTCAACCTTTAACCAAAACACTTAAGAGCCTCCTCAAATGGGCAATAACCACATCATCGGACTACTTTATCTGCATCCCGGTGTTGGCAACAATAGGATCTTCGAGGATGGAGCCTTATCGCCTCATGCAGATATCTCATAACTGATGTGCATGCAACACATCTTCTAGATCAGCAACAATTTGCGAAGACATCATCCGGTGGGATAGGCAGGGATTAGAGTATTATGAATAGCGCTGCCCAAAGCAAACAGCATGCAGTAATTAAGAATTCAAAAAATGGAATTTCAAAAGGCAAATTAATTTGCATATTTAATTAACTTCAAATCATTAGGGTCATTTAACCAACTTGTGATAGATTAAAAGTAGTTTAAGATAGATGTTAAAATTTCAAGATATAGCAAGATATAAAAGTGTGTGCATTCATTGTATACAATTTATCGACACTCCACAACAATTGCCCATATTATTTTCTCTTTACTGCAAGTTTTGAGCAATTTTCTGCTCACCGCAAGTTCAAAGGGATAATCTTGAGCAGGTAATGATTAAGGGCAGAGACGATGATCCATTCCAAAGGTGAGGATTGATCCTAGTCATTAAGTGTAGCCACGACTTCAATGAAACAAGAAGATACACGCAAGATGATAAGGCGTTTAATCGGGATGCTGAATATTTTCAGAAAGGAGCGACTATAATGGAGACAGATTTAAAAAAGACAGACTGACTGTAACCTCAGAGATACATGTACTAGAATTAACAGGTGGAGTAATCTGGCCCTAGCACGATGATGAAGTGGTCCATATTTTGTATGCTCCGATGTTGTAGATGAATTGAACACTATATCTCCTCTGGTTTATTGTCCTTTTATCTGTTTTTGCATTTTAAAATTCACCTTGACCTTCGAGGAGTAAGGTCAGTAAACTTTTATTCAGCAACTATTGTCGGTCCTTAAATTAATCGAGATACCGATTGAAAGGAGCCAAGGCTGCACGAAATTATTCATCAAGTGGGAGAAAAACGTTTCCTGATCCAAAATGCAAATGCATACTAAAGATGCCAAATTAGTCCTTGGCGTGTGTAAAAGGCAATTAAGTAAAGGAATCCTATCCATTCTCCATACACTTAATATAGCCATTTTTGTCAAATTACTTGTAGCCATTATGCTTGAATTGTTGATTAAGCATCTACATTTGCTTAATTTGTCCTTCGCAAAGTTATTATACCTTACCTGTCTTACAGACGAGCGTTGATAAGCTCCAATACCTATACTCAAAGCACAGCAAATTTCAGCCCTACATTTAAGGAAGAAATAAGCTTTTCATTAGTGGCAAAATTTTCTTAGCAAGCTGATTTCTTACAAAAGGTGTTTATGTGAAGAATCACTGCAAGTTTTAATTTAAGGTCTTCATAGCTTGTGAAAATTTCAGCCGTCGGTTCAGTCCTCTTCAATGGAAATAATCTTCAAAACATTACCAACATCTTTAAATCTTTATTTAGTTTGAAACTTATTAGTACAGCAATTAATTGTGAAGGAGACTCATGGTGGCGGAATAAACATTCAAAATACGGTTTGCCTTCCGACTTTTGTCATGTAATACTTAACTTTCAATTAAAAGTGTGCGAACACTTTTAAAAGTAACACCAAATTAAATGGAGGTATAGTGTCCAATTCGCTAAAAATTGCAATTCCACACTTTAACCCTAAGTTTTATGCGACAACTACAAACGCAAACCTTTTAAAATTGCAATAATTTTAACTAATATAATTTGAATTTAGTGAATTTTTACGCAATAAGGTAGGCGAATTTGCGTGCGAAGTAACCATTAAGCCTGAATGAATTAAGTGCAAAGCACGGTACAAAACCATTTCAATCGAACTTCAGAAGCAAAGTTGCCGCACAATCACTTCTATTTAAACTCTTAAATGAATACTAAAGCCTTGTTTGCTAGCATATAGCTATATTTAAAGTTGGGAATCACTCATGAAGATAATGAAGGGCTCTAGGTTCCCTTATAACTACCGGAAGCATAATATCATCTCCAAAGTTGTTGAAGAATGAAAAAAAATGATCTGGTTGGGCTTTTATACTACCACAATTCCCACTAAGACATGCCATAAGCGGATAGGAACCCTAAGTCATCATTAGAAATAGTTTTTATCGGTTTGTAAAACTAGAGCTATCCTCAAAAGGAAGGACTAATTATTTCAAGCATTAACTGATGGATAGGGCTTTGATGGTTTTCGAACAAAATGAATTTCGATTCTAAAGGATGTATAGGATTTGCGAATATGTTTTAATTATGAAGATATTATTGGTGATGCTAATAAATAGACTTGAACCTCAGTACATGCGATTGCATATAATTCGGCATTTTCCTTGTTCCCAAATACGAGGAGTTCATGAATGCGTTCGCGCACATGAAGCTTGATCTGACTGATGGACCAAACCAAGTGTCATTGCTGCGATCAGTTGATGTGTATGGCGTTGGCTTGCAGAATATCTTGACGTTATTTGAAAAGGTTGTGCTATTTCCTTCTTAGTTACATTTCGAAACTATAAATAACACTTTTGGGGAGCATCGAGCAGGCAAAGTTAACCCAAAACATACATAACTGAGTGACCAAAGGATGACATACTACCGGGAAAGGAAAAGATGAGCAATTTGATTAAGACTTTTGTTGATAAGTCATCTGAAGATGCGAACCCACATTATCTCAGTAATGTATACATTTGCGCGTGGAAGTAGGATGAAATGGAGTTCGGTTGTCTTTCGGGTAAAAGAGAAATAAGAGGCTTGACTGATACGATAGGAGGGAGATAATAGAATAAGGTTAGGAGGAACAGCCGAACATAGAGTTGAATGGACATAAGGGAGGGGATATAAGATGGTAAGGTACGAAACGATCTCGTCTTGGCATGAACTTTGTCTACGTATAATCGGCACGTCGGTTGAGCTACTATGTGAATTGGGCCTGATTTCGTCTGATCTGCTTTGGTTTGAAGAAGTGGGAGGAGGTGAACTGAAAAGAAGAAATCACGTTGTTGAACGACTTCCCCGTTCTTTTGCTTTTTTCTCGAATTCTTTGAAGGGTGATTGATTAAGAATGATATCGCGATTCGCATCGAGTGCTTCCAGGATATGTTCACCGGCTGGATGGACCAGATCACACCAAGTATCCCAAAGAGGGTGGATCACGAAATCGATGAAACCAATCTAAAAAAAAGGCATATATGGCCCAAAACGATACTGAAAAAATTGAGTATCGCGAGACCATAAGTTCTGCGACATATTTTCGCATAGTGCAAAAAATTGAGAATGGATCACAAAGATCAACATGATTTTGATTGAGCATAGTGATCTTGGTAGATTGAACGAAATTTTTCTTG
This sequence comes from Moniezia expansa, assembly GCA_019097775.1. Classification (NCBI taxonomy): domain Eukaryota; kingdom Metazoa; phylum Platyhelminthes; class Cestoda; order Cyclophyllidea; family Anoplocephalidae; genus Moniezia; species Moniezia expansa. The sequence continues at coordinate 804,027 of JADFDV010000062.1, read as the reverse complement.
TCTCAAATGTTTCCTTTGCTTAAAGCGACGAAACAAGTTGTGGAGCTAAAGGTTATCAGATTTACCAATCAGCATGAGCAAAATGAAAGATTCATTCAAAGTGTGATAACTTCAGATACTATGGAAGTGAAACTTGTTTTAATAGATAGACCTGATTGTGAATTGCAATTTATTGCTCAAAAAATATTCTAGTTAGCAGAATCTTGGATGGTATGTTTCGGTTGGCGCTTGCATGAACTACTGGCTTCAACGAACCAAAGAGCTCTTCATTTCACGAGATTGCGCTCGTTAAACATAAATAAACCGGGATGTGAGTTATTGAGATGTAAACTAGTATGATTTCCGGTAAAATATCTGTCTGAAGTAGATCATTAGGAAAGTAATTTATTTTTGACTGGAATGTGCCGCAGAAGAGTAAATTCGAGTGGAGAGGATGGACGTCTTACCAACTTAAGTTCGAACCAGGATATCTGTCATGCAGAAGATGTTTCGTGAGTTCTAGACTATGGAGACGGAAATTCTTGAAATTTTCTAAATATTACTTCCAATAAAGCCTTGCCAGTTGCCAAATTTCGATATTTCATTGAAAATATTTCTAGAGAAGGCTATACTGAATGAACAGCGAAGGAACGATTTGAGATTTACAGAGAGTATCATAAGCATATGCACGCAAATATACAATGATAATAGAAAGTCTTTATTGGGGCTAAAATAATCTCGATTACGAGCAGCAATTGTTACACCAGGTCTTTATAGTCTACGTAATCCAGAATTGACTTAAATGCCTTAGAAGCAGATCGCGTCAATTTAAGCCGGTTAAGAAGATCGGACAAACGGAAGTGACAATTTGGACAGAGTTGGAGACTCTCGTAAGAGGTTGATAATTCGCTCCAAATAGACAATCGTGTGAGAAAATAAAAGTCGATTTACGCCTGTAAAGTGGGAAGATAACTCCCTATGTTAGTCAGTCCAATGAAAGTCACCGATCCATGGATATATATGTTTCCACTCCTCAAGTTTAACCTTATTAATAAAAAGAATCCATGAAGCATCTACTTTAAATGAATTTGATTGGCCAACACTTACAATGCTCTACAATTAATCAGATGGAAGGAGTAACGTTGGAGTCTCACATGCTATATGGCAATATATGGCAAGAAAGCTCGAGAATACTCCATTTACTCACTTGAGCTTTGTCTACTACAACGGAATCACGGTCACACATGGCGCTGACTTCAATGCCGAGTTCTTTCTCCTTGTCGCCTTGCTTGAAAAACTCCTCCATTACGCCAAAAGTCCAGAGTTTGTAGATCTCGAAAGGTCTCGTGGGACTGCTCAGATCTGCACAGTGAAGCATGCATTGTAAAACCTACAATGTCATAGATGGAGGTAGTACTGCGGGCAGCGTCAAGTTTTGAAAGAACCAATTCATGACACTGTAGCCATCAACTGCCCTTAGCAGTTTTTGGAAACCATTCAAGCATTAGAATGCATTGAAAAGGTCAAAACATTGGATATATACCTGATTTTGCATTCTTATACAAAATCTGATTGTTAAAACACTGATATAAATAGGAGGATGAAAGCACTTGATACATTTTTGCAGAATTAATGCAAGAATACAAGTATCATCCTATTCTCAACGATTCTCGAGGCTCCATAGTAACTGAGAGTTGGTAACTCATTTTAGAACAAGAACTTTTAACACTTAAACCTTTCAACAAAGCGGTAAGTATGATTCAAAACCTAGACTTACACATTGAGCTGTTTAATGTATAATTATCGCTTTAAAGAGAGGTTACAATTTCATTGGATCTGAAACCATGTGAGACCAGTCAATCTATGCTACATTCACATTCATTTAAATTAACCATATATGTCATTTCAACACTCATTCCATAACTCACTAATTTAACTTAATTTCCCATTTTGATAGCACAATTCGGTCCAGATATCACGAAACTGTGCATTATTAAGGTTCAAGTATAATTGTTACTGTATTTTGGATTTTATAGCAAGAAAACGCCATAAATAAATGCTGAATTTTGTGTTGTGAAATTCTTTACATCTAATAAGGGAAATTTAATGGACAATTCCCTAAATTATACTTGGAGGCGTTAACTAGAATGTGTTTGTTAGTATGGGGAGAGAGTTTTCCAAAATCTATTTATTTTTCGACAGCAGATGATTGGCGCAGACTGCACTTTAAGCAGAGGGCCAATATGTTAGGTTTTTAAAGATACATGGGCTGTAATTATACCATTGGGCTTTCATACTGAGAGCATATGGGACAGAAAGAGGGAATCTGCCTGGCCACTCCTAAGCAAACTGTTACTTAATCGATGGCTATAAGGTCAGTCCATTCAACGGGTACGCACTGACGGGTTTCGAAATACATCATCTGGTTTTTTAGAAACGTTTGCAACCGTTAAAATCCCAGCGTATGTATCCTGCGCGCCTCCACAAAAGAACCACATCTATGGCTTTCCAACTTTTGACAGGTAATACGGACGAATGCATTCCGTTAAGCGCTCTTTCTGTAGAATCCAAATCCGTTTCTAAGAAGTGTGATAGATAATCTAAGTATTCTCAGTTTTGAAATTCATCGAAAGTGGTTAAATTTACACATAACTGTTGTCCATACAGAAGAACCCTTTTAAAGCGCAGAGTATTTCAACAATGATATTCTAACGTCTGAGTTTTTGTGGGGCTGTGAGAACAGCAATAAGCTCATACATATGTGCATCTCGCCTGATCGTTATTATCCCCATGAGCTCACTCGTGACCTGTTGCGAGAGTAGCAGTCAGGTGTGAACGGCACTATAACAAAACCCCACCGGTTAGAAACAAAAGCGGCACAATGGTCCAAAAAGCAGAGGTATATGATTTAAGAGTCAATCTGCATTAAATGCATGGCTGATCGCCTTCAAAAAAAAATTGAAATTCTGTAAAATATCATGACTTATACAGAAAGTCATACAGATCGCGATATTCGCCATTCTGTAAATACTTTTGATAAAACAATAAAGTGAAGATAAAATACTTATTGCTAAGTTCAAGGCGTTCCATTTTATTTAGTAGTTTAAAAGATTCCATATAAAATATTGAAAAGACCACGTCTTGTCTGCTTCTCCACAATGCACCAATTAGATTCCTATGTGTTTTTTTTAACTTGGATGGACTATTTTCCAAATCTGCAAATAGTTTAGTCAATGGTTCATAGCCTAACGAGGCCAAAAGTTTTGTTTCCGTCTGAAAGATCTTAGCCTTCTCTCCCCTTGAAATTAATCAGCAAACTTTAGTACCCATGATTGGAACCAAAGGAATAAGAATAAGGAATTCCTCACGCAAACAACTCAGTGATATTAGCTACTCTGAGACTTTTCAGCTAGAATGCGGCGGAACAGCAAAGCTGGCTTTGATCGCCCGGTTGGGTGTTATAGAGAAACATATCAACAACAGGGAAATCGTAGCATTTTAATTCAGGTATTCCAATTTTCACTGATTAGATGATCCAAAGATAAAATAAATTTATAATGAAGAGGGCAAATTTAAAAATAAAATTTAGGTGGATTGATACTCTTTTCGCTTCGTAAAGCTGCAGACAATTTTGTGTTCTCACAAAAATATCTCTTAAGTAGCATCGGAGCAAGCCCCAAAGAGAAGGAAACGATAAACAAATTCCAGCTGCATCTTTTCCAGGAAACTTTTTTCAGAGGATGAAGGCCAAGGAATGATGGAACTAAGCTTAAACTCCCAGAAATTATATTAAATAATGCCCTATTAACTGTCTTAATGTAATAATGGTTAGACAATTAATAATAAATTTCGAAAACACATTAAACTGCATTAATGAGAGAAAAGTTTATTAATAGATAATTGCTGCTATGTAGCGGCTTGTTGCCAGGTTTTAATCATTGAAAACATCTTTAGAAGTAGACCTACCAAACTGCGATCATTGTGATCGTCAAGACTAAGGTATTCGGTTCCAGTGAGTTCTTTGGTTTCCACCATTGTACGAAGTTCTGCAAGGAGGTTCACATGCTTTGACATATCAGTCGCCAAAACCTACAATTTGAGATATCAAACCTGACAGTCTTTATCAAATGACATAAGTTTATTATTACATGGATTACCACTGAGAGCGACTGCTCATGCCTACCATATAGGCTTTTAGATTTGAAGATAATTTTTAGGAATGAAGTAAGTATATAATCTGTACAACCACTCGGCATTTCCTGTAAGTATATTTCAGAGAGCAATTTTTGTTAGTTCCATCGAACCATGGGGCTGATAGCTCATCAGATCTTCACTTAATTGAACCGATGTTTAAGAATACGTTGGCAAAGACTCATAGTGAATGTACTTCTTGCCTTAATATTCACATCATCAAACTGATACGATCAGCAGAAAAACTTCCAAGGTAATTTACTGACCGAAATGAGTGTATGTCTTGACTGAAACCATCACCGATTTAAAGGATAACTTTCGAAATCAAGACCTCGTCTAATTTGAGAGGGAGTTTCCAAGCCACCAGAGGAATTGAGGTGTTTTAGGTATTTTGAAAACTATTTAATTAAGCAACAGAACATTGAAAACAGCAGTTTGATAAATATCTTCTGAATCAAATGCGATTCAACTGAGAAAAGTATTCTTTAGTAAAGCAGAATTTTATGATGGTGCAACTCCATCAGGTAAAAACCATTAATGGAAAGGAGTCGTTCTGTTATACCTGATTACGGATCCAGACGCAGGGCTAATTATGACGAAGTAAAACGAAAGAAAATGCATTTAAATATGTTATTAATCAAGTACTCCTCAAAGGTATGGGAAGTAATGGCTTTGTAGTTCAATTTATCTCCATTTCTATTAAGATCAATTTTGTTTGCAGATTAAAAGGTCTTTGTTTTGTTTCTTGCCAGAAAATTTATTCATGTTGCACAGCTGGATTCATCATTTACTTTGCATAATTTTACTTTCTCAGCCTTTTTGGTGAGCATCTTGGCCTTAGAAGGTAAAATCCAAATTAGCTTGTGTTTAGAAACTAGCCAGCCAGCCATACCGACGAGACTTCAATGATGGACCTCTTTTGCAAATGCAAGTTTTTCAGCACAACAGCGACACCTAGTGGGAATATTTAAAAGATTTAAACCACAAATAACGTCATGATTTTCAACTAAATAATAAGTACATCAAGGGAGGATATGGGGCTAGCAAAGGCTACGTATCTTATCAAGGGTTCGAAACGATCCCAGTTGGCGATACTTTAATTTAAGGCAAGCCGATTTGTTAGACGTGGTAATTTAAAGTTGAAAACAATCACAAACTGACCAAACTGTGGCCATTTTTATTAGTTCTAGAATCGAAGTAAATAAATGTTTCATAATACATTTTAAAAAATTAGAATTTCGCTTATTATGGGACTGAAAAGTGCAAGATGCAAACTACTTCCTCATTAGTTTGTTAAATAAAACATTCGAATTAGTCCGATCAGGCACGATTTTAGACCACTGAAATTAATTATTTAAAAGTGAAATTAGCGACCATCCTGTGGGACCGTTAAGTTGTAACTTATAAAAAGTGCCGTTTGAACCAAACTTCTGCCAAGCGGACAGGAATTAAAGGAATTAAGATTTTCTGCTTTGATGAGAATCACCTTCTTTGCTGACAGATATTGTTCAAATTGAAACGTCTCACGCAAACTGAATACGTGCTTCATTTAAAAGCAAAATTCTCAACCAAATTTTACAAATGGACAAAAGGTTATGCCGATGTGTTGGTTCACGTATTTATCGGAGTACGGTTTGATTCACGTGAGAAAGTAGTAGTAAATAAGACCCATTGACACTTCGGTTAACAAAGTGACCAAGTCGGCCATTTCATAAATCAAAATGGTCGTGTAAGGGTGGCAAAGCAGAATTGAAAGGGCACTGGTAAAATAAAACGAATGATGCTCAAGAACATATTAATTAAAAGATGAATCCAACGTTTGCTCTCGATGAGTTAATAATCGAACCTTCAAGAGTCAAGAGAACGCAAATGAGACCAAACCGACGACTAAGAGGGAGTGTTAAAAGTGGGATTTCTCTTTCACAGTATGGGAAAAAAGAATTTAAATCGTCAGTACTTAGCAGCTCAAGAAGTCTCGTAGAGAATAAAGTGTCGGAGAATTGCATTGTAATTTTAAATGTTTGAAGATCTGATCAACTTTGGCTTACCCTAAACATTCAACAACTTACAGCAGCACTTCAAGTTTTTCGGAAAATATTTTAATTTTCGCTTAAATACTTTCGAAATGAACAAACAAGACATAGAAGTATGATAAGTAAGACATTCTGCTACGACTAAAGAAATTACACAAGTTCTAAGTCCTCAAGAGAAAGGAATATCATTTAGATTTTCGATAATTGTTGCAGCTTTTCCTCATTGAACTGTTACCAGAGCGTCTGGTTTTACTCCGTTAATTACAAAATATGAGAAAAAAACCATGTTGACTGGCTAAACCTGCCTTACAGTGCGATCTCCAAAAAGTGCCGTAATTTTGTAGAAAAAAATCTAACTACCGCGTGGAGGTAATGCTCTCCACGAACATCTTACAACGTTAGAAAAACTGCCCTGTTGATTGATGACTTGCATCGTAGGGTTTCACAGCACATTAACAGACTATCTGAAGTTCTAAAAAACTGTACAGTCCTGATTCGCGTAAAGAAACGCTGAAACGTTCAGATGGGCTCAAAAGCACTTACTCCGAAAGAAAGGAGCATGTCGACTGAAGCTCCATGCATTAATTCGGTCAGAGAAAGGTCTTTGCTAAGTGGATTCCGGATCCCAGACATCTAACTACTGTAAAGGTTAAAACAAGTTGATTGACTCTATTATTCCGTTGATATAATCGTTCATTAGGAGTTTGGTCTCATGGTTCAATGCAAAGGTTTAGCCCCCAAGTGCCACACCTCTAAGAGAAATAACCCAATATCCTTTTTGGCATAAACCAATCCGTTTTGGATGGGCATATATCGGTTTCAAAGTTTCTGACTATGAAGGAAGAATGTGTATGGACTTCGGAGATTCCGCTTCCTGATTTTCATGATAGATTGCCTCCTTTTAGCTCGCATAACAACCCTTAGACCACATTCACTTTTTATTTTTTGGATTGCTGTCTAAGTGGTCAAACAAGGTCTTTCGAGCAGCGGTTGGTTATTCCCTACCGCATTTTCAGTGCCTTCCATAACTTCAAACACTGGAGCTTGGCTGGAAGCTCCTCAAAGAGGGGAGGAAAAAATGGCACCAGGACATAGTTATCCAGGATTTGGAGGGGCAAAAGGATTACGTGACGTCTAAACAAAGCTTTCCAATTATCAGTTATTGAACTTGGCTGCATTTGAATAGCAGTGGTTTGCTTCTTAGTGTCAGACCTTGGATTGTTTTCGGCTAATTTGTTGGCGCGACTTATTCTAATGTTTCGTCTTGCTAGTATAAGGCCGAAGTTAATTTTCCTTGCTTTTGCGAGCTCCCTGATGTGTCTGAGCCACGATTCAGTGTGCATCTTATTCTACATAAAATCTAATTGCTAAAGTGTTAACGTTAGAAAACCAGGCAGGGTTTTCGTGGCCATTCTGAACATTGAAATTTCTTATTGAAGCCTTCAAACATCCCAAAAAAATTTATCCTCAAAAATTTACCAGGAACAAAGAGTTAAATCTTTCCGAAAGCTGCTTTAACGTCAACTTAACCACGTGAAAAGTAAATCAAAGAGTATCTAGGATTGTAAGACTTTGTTAGTTCCATTCAATAATAAATATTATTTATTATCTAGTAGTTAGGTATAAGGAGATATATTAGCGGACTTATCTTATTTTTAAAGACAGCCTTTGTATGTAGAACTCTGCTCGGCAGACGCTAGAACGCAGAGAAGCAAAAACCACCGAGGAGGCGAAGTATTCCAATCTACTAACATTAACCATGGATCAACTCATACGTTCGTTTCCATCGAGCACTCTCGCCTTACTGAGTTAACGACAAGTGAAAACTCTCCGTAGGATATAACTATTTGATTTCCTCAGCCAATTTATTGGTTCAGGTTTTGCAACTGACTGACTTCTTTGTTGATCCAAACGCTTCTACGTTGAAAGTCTCGTTAAAATTAGATGATTTTTCAGTCATTCGAGCGACCGAACCTGAGCCCTTCCAAATTATCCAGAATACAAAGCTAAGGTGAAAAATGCTCACCAATTCAATGACCAGACGTCGAAGAAGTTGCCTCTGTTTGAGAGCCAAATTCGCAAATATATCACAGCCGGGTTCAGTCAATAGCTTGAAAGCCACGGAAAGATGGTGGTTCTCTAGCACAGATGCATCATTATACAGTAGGGCCAATTTGTGACCTATAACACGTTTAAAATGTATTTTAAACCTGTAATGCGCCATAATTTTAGCTGAAGCTACTGCAAGTTAGGTAATCAATCGGTAGTCTTAGTAGATGCTCACAATAACCGCAGTCTGATACTAAAATCTTATCTCGAGATCTGCTTCTGTTCATGTCTCATTTTAGGGATATTTGAGATCCTAAGGGCCACCATGGTCATTAGCTCACTTAGAAACACAGACTTGTCTAAAATGTACATGCATTCGCAAATAATAAATTACCTGTGTTGACTAGAAATTGATTTGTTAGACCGGGATGATGTACGTCGTGTATGGCGGAAGCGAAAAGTGTTGACAGGACTTCTATGTCGCTGAAGACATTCTAAAGTAGAAGGGAGATTATGATGAATTGTGTCTCAATGATACAACGGTCACGATGGTTTAAAAGTTCTGCAAACGATGAATTGCCCTTTTTATATAAGTCACCATAGAAATTTCGCTCGAAGTTGTATACTATGTAAGCTTCAAGTACTTGGTTTGGGTAAGATGACCTTCATTTCAGTTAGTTGAAATGCCCTGAAAAGACTTTATAACTTTGCTTTGAAAAGTTTACATCATCGAAATGCGCTTTTAACACACTAAGGGAAACTTTCTCAAAGCAGATTTAGACAAAACAAGGGTTCGTTTCTAGGAAAACGTGCTTGTCAGCTCAACTCCGAATGACTTCGAGGTTCTGGCTAAGTACAAGTGAAAGTGAAAATTAACATGGCAGTAACAGCTATTTTTTATACAGCATTCGAAATATTGTCGCAAACTTTATGGAAATAACGTTTGATTTCTGTATATTTGAAGACTACAGGGTTTGTTACGATCCAAACTTCTGAAGCGATGACTATGCATTTCAACGGTAAGCATTTGAATTCTCCGAAACATTTGGGAGACTAGAGTGGCCACCGTTATTTTTGTCCTTAGGTGCCTACTCAGTTTCTGCATATACAGCTCCATAATAGATTGATTTCAAGAGCCTCGAATATTTAGGTTAAATAATATTTGGAAGCAGTTCTTCACACCCTAGGTGGAATCATAAATGCGGATGATTATCGTCTAGTCATTTGGTGAAGTGGCCAGAAATCAAATGAAAATTTAACCCACGTTTAATGAAGCTGCAGATTTTGAGACATACTACCTGTAGAAAATATCCCTGTTAACTACGCAAAATGGTCCGCTATTATTGGCAGGCCTCGGACAGATATTCCTGTTATGGCACCTTATACGTACATCCAAAACAAAATCTGACATTCTTTTCTTTACAATTCGATATAAGAACTAGTCCGGTAAGCTATTTTAACATCAGGTACGATATTCAAAGATTGAATTCCTAGACGCTACACATGCGAACTAAATGTCAGCACCCAATCAAAAGCTTTTGAAACGTGCAAAAAAGTTACCGCAAGTGTTTCAGCTTGAAGAAGAATATGAACTGCTTGAATCACATCCGCAGCATGAATGTGGTTATGGTAAGGGTTAGAACTGTGATAGGCTGCCTCCAGTCGGAGGATATATGTCACAAAGGTGGAAGGATCGATGTTGAAGGTATGGAAAAGTCCTCTCTTCTAAAAGGTAAAATTGTGGCAGATTGTTAAAAGTAACTTGAGAACAACTAGTATCGTATTAAAATAGTCCGCACTGAAATGTAGAGCATTTATTTGTTATTGTAACAATTTTTGCGAATTAAAAAGGCCACTTTTCAGTTTTATTGCAAAGATCTCATTAAAAATGCAGTCAATGAAGTAGAATCGTGGGTCTTTTTGTTCTAGAGAACAGTTCTTTCCGTGATCATATAGATGAAAAATCCACTACGAACCTAGAGAGGAAAATTCAAGATAGACTAGAGTGATACAAACATATTTATAGCACTAAAAAAGGTTTATATTAACTGCATTTGTAATGTTGCATTCAGGTTTTCATTTTTCTGAAATCACTGTTCATAAACTACCGCAATATTAAGCATTAATGGAGTAATAGTTTGACAAACTTCACGATTCAATCAGATGTTATAGATTGTAAATTGGAGTGAAGGTGATTACTGAAGATATCAACCAATAGCAGGACATCCGCATACTTTTTGATTTGGTAAATTTCGATGTTGCATTTTAGACCAATGGTTTCTACTGCTCATTGCAGGTATAAAGACAGAGGTAGCCATGTAAATTTAGCTACCAGAATCTTCACAGCACCATGCTACAATGACGAGAGATCATCCTGCTCACTTGGTGCATATATCCATACCTATATTTTATAGGCCTTAGTTACTGGAAATTGATGTTTCCAGTCAAGGCTAGGACAAACTCTAGACTAGCAGACCTGAGGATTATTAAGAATTGCATCACTAGATTAATCCGGGAATGTCAAACTGGGAATGGACTGGATGATAGCAATTGGAAAACCCAATGATCCAGTCATATCACTGATCACATCCATGCAAGGAAATAGTCTTTCAAAAGTAAAGTAATGGCATGAAAAAAAGACATTGGCACTCACTGAGAAAATCCGATAGGTAACAACTGTGAGGGCATGCTGATCGGAAAGAGTGTCGATGTCAAACATGTTTACATTCCAAATGTCCAATGAAGCATCTAATTCCTACAATGAAATAAAATACCGTTAAAATTCACCATTTAAAAATACATCGACGAATTCCAGAAATCGAGTACAGCATTCTGGACATGGAGAAGAAGTCGAATTGGCCCAACCAGCATCAGATCTAATTATTCGAATGTTTATTAGTTATTGTTTGCTATTTGGTCAAGGCTAGGATATGAAGACAGTGCGCCGTTTACATTCGGAGTGGATTTTGATTTGACGGACTACCTGATTATACTTCCAACCTAGTGGTAAAACTTCCGTCGATGTCAAACTTAATGTTATCTAGCTTTAGACTAAATGGATTATTCAAAACTAAATGTGATGTTTGCAACCTCATTTGATACTTTGTCTTTGTTTTTAAGCAACATAAAGTATCAAAGACAATAGCAATTTCGTATAAATAATGAAAAGAACATAAACAAGATGTTAAAGTATTCATAAGTTCTATTTTAACCATGGTTCAATGAAATAGTTTGCACAAAACTTTCAAAATAATTTTAGAAATGGCGACAAGTGGATCATAAATTGAATTTCCTAGAACCGGGGTAAATCTTTCCAAGATGTCCACCCACCAGAAGACTTCCAGATAATTTATTTTACTAGGTTTTTAGATTAGTCACGATTAAAAAAAATTTAGTTACTAAAAAATAATAGTAAGTTTTAGGGTCCATTTTAGCAAATGGGTCATTTCAACCAATCAGACGCAAGCCAGGTCGATTTCGCTTCTGGATCAGTATCTTAGTAACTGTGTTCATGTTAATCGAAGACCGATTGGTGGTACAATGCAAAATTTTATCTAAATTATGGCTTTGGGTAAGGTATCAATTTTTGACTAGCAGTGATCCAAAAAATTCGACCAAGAAAAACCATAAGAGAGCTTTTCGGGCAATAAATACAGTGGCCACAGGGAGTAAATTGTGATTTCGTGAAATCACGTGTACTTAAATTCAGCTAATGAGGGCATGATGGCTACATGAAGTAAATGGTATAAAAGAAAGCATAATTTGGCTGTTGAAATAATTCAAGCAAAGCAGGAAATAAAGTCGAGTATGCAAAACTGTATGTCGGTTGATTGCTTTGTTCTGAAGCACTTTTAACTCTCACTAATACGTTTGTTAAGCCATAGGAAATTCCAAGAAATAGCGATACCAACAGTTCTCTCATTTGCCTAAAATATGATGACAGAAGGTCGGGAGTGCGTATTCAAGGGCGGTAGTACTTGCTTCTAAACGAGACTTAGCGGAATGAATTACCGTGCGTGGAGGCTCTGTGGTCCTACGATAAGGTAAACAGCTTCAACTCCTTAACTCTGATTGCAGAACATCTCTTCTTCCTCACGTAACCGCCAAAACTTTGACATGCCAAGACTTCGGATGCCTAACTTTGAGCTAATGAAAAAATACAGTTTCGTTCATTTATTCAACCTCGTTTATTTAAGAATCTTTTCGGTTTATCAAGCTTTCTTTTTCTGGTAGACTTTTTATTCCTATTTTTAACACAGTAGAAGTCATTAGTCAAATCCATTATCCTAGTGATAAAGCTAAATATCAGCCTGAAAGCCTACAGCAGAAGAAAATATTGCAGAGGATGGATCTTCATGATGTCATTATTTTCAGTTCCATGCTTTAACTTCAATTTTCACTTGTGTGCGAGAGTAGATTTCGATATCATCCTCATTCAAAACATTCGTTTAGTTAATGTTTGTCTTTGAGGACGCATCGGGTTTCAGAAGCTCTTATCAAGGCTCCGTTTAACTGAGGGGGTTCGAATCTATTAGACTGCTATGCTTTTCTCTTTGTAGTTAGAAGAAATTAAAAATAATTGCTATTTCAACGCTTCATGAGACAAGTTACTTGTCTTGACTGGCGATTCGAATATTGCTTGATGTACTAAAAGCGGCAGAATATGAGCTTGCCCATGCCTTGAAAGGCAAGGCTTGCCCATAAGGCCGAAAACAATACAAAATTTCATTTTAGCTTATCATTTCCTATTGGTGAAAGGGGTGGGGAAAGTATAACACATACTAGCTTGAGCTTCTCATCATTCGAGGTCTTTATTCCGAAAATTGGAATGTTTTCTAGACTATCTTCATCATGTCCTTGAGCATCATCCTCTGTATTGGCGTCCCTGGTCCCTGATGCTACAAGAGAAGAGTCCACATTTTCTCCTCTGAAATATCGTTTTGAAATTCGATGCTCGGCAACGTAAACAGAGGATTCCAGAGAGCAAACTGTCACATCTGTTCGGGAATTCTCCATGCCTTCGCTACCCGTTGCCAATGCGTTGGAACTGCTTCTACCCTCTTCTCCATAGTTTTCATCTTCCGAATACTCGTCTGAAGAAGCATAAAGAAAATAGTTTGAATGAAGTAAGGAGTTTTCACTTATCAAAGGGTGCCAAACATTGGGTTCAGATCTCTGCAGAACTCTATTGGCTATTGCCGGAGAAGCCTATCACATAGCTAACATGAATCTTTCTAACTGGATCAAAGAAATTCTTTCAGAAAGCATCACCATTTCGAAAAAATAACAAAGTCAGTCATTTACAAGTACATTTCCTGAATTCCGAAGGATTCCGAGCACCTTATATTATGCTTAAGCACAAGATGTTGCAGATAATAACCAATATCAAATATTCAACATTCTGTTGCACCCAAATGCACATAAAGGGCTCACAAAACAGCACAATAAGCAAGAGGCTTTAGGGTGATTGACACCTTCTATAGGTGTCATGTTGAATTTCCAGGGTGTTATTAATCTGTCAGTTGAGAAGGATTAATGATAATGACAGGTGGTTATCAATTCGCTCCTCTAAATTACAAAAAAGCCCTCAAAACTATTCCATAACAATCAGCGCAGCATTAAATACAACACGAAAGACTTTTATGTTTAAACATGTGATTAAGGACGCAATTAAAAGCACGTTCGAATGCCTGAAGTAAATTTGACCTTCTTTAAAATGGCCTGCTACTGTTCGAATGTCGGTCAAAAAGTGGTTTTGAAGTGAGTCCACACCTAGACCGAATATCAAGAGAAGCATTATCCTTGGAACTCATCGATATGGCAGCACTTTTTAAAGCTATATTAGCCATTAATTGAAATATTTAAAACAAATATAAGGGGGAGTTAGAATTTTTGACTGACCCATGAAAGTTTTGGAGATATATTCGGAAATTTGGTTTCTAGTCTTGTCCGTGCTATCGAAGTTGCCAAGTTTTTGGCTGAGTAGACGTTTGAACTAAGAAAAGAAAGGTAGATATTCTAATAACTAATTTAGCTAAAATTTTCAAAACATTTTGAAAGTGAATAGGAAAAGTAAAATCCTCCAATAATCGAACTGGAGGCAATTCAAATTGCAGCGATCGGTTTGAGTTGAAAACATGATTGCTCAATAACACTTTCAGTATCTTACAGTTAAATGATAACTAGTACAACAAGGAACGTTATCAATACGAAATACGAACTATGTCACCCTTAAGTTTTCCACCTATTCAGGATAATGTAATCTTCCCTAGCATCTGAACACCGGTCTAAGTTTATCCAAGTACTTCTAGTGATTTTCCTAATAAATAGCGATTTTTATCGGCATTAAATGTTTCCACTTAGTAAAGTAAGCACTAAACGAACAAAAATGAAGTCATTAATGGGCTCCTAATCTAGGTTTCGTGAGTTTGTGTGTTTTCATAATAATTTGACCTAGAGATTAGTGTCATATGTCAAGGCACTTCAAACGGATGAGGGCCTAAACTTCATCTAGAAAAATGAGCTTCTGATAATAAAAATTGCCTAGATTCTGATTTGCTTATAGAGTTACCTGCTCTCTGAAGCGCCGTTCATAAAGAAGTTCTACCAATGTTTCGATGGACTTCTGTTTTTGAACTAATCGACAAGGTTAAATATGGGTGTTAACCATTTACTAAAGTATGCTTGCCGGCCTAACCTTGTAAGCGTTAGACCAAAGTTCAAACTCCATCAGGACTAATGTATTTCAGGACTGTTATTAGTTAATTTTTCACTTTGGATACCACACACAAAGATTTACCAGCAAAACATGTATCAGTAGAGAGAGTAACTTGAATCTCACTGAAACAAAGGGAAACTCCAGTTGAAAAAAAGTCTATTATGACTAATATTTCAGTCAAAAGCAAGGCATGTTGTAGCAAGACTTCCTGAAACAAGGTTAGCCGTCAGGAAATAATGAACTTTTGAGATATAATAGACTGGGTTAGAACATGAAAAGCACTGACCTTCGTGGACGCCATATCTGATACCGGCCTTTTGGTCTGAATGTTCTCCAACTGCATAAGACACCAATCCAACTCTTTCTTTGTCGCGTCGGCAAGCTTTCCATAGTCATCCACTGAAGTGTGAACAAGGTGTGAGTGACAAATTTTCCCTCAGTGTATAACTAGCTTACGCTAAAATGACTTTGCGATATTTTTATTTAGATAAATTGATATTTCTGTCAAGCATGATTTATTTTGCCTTCAGTCATTTACTGATGCGTTGTCGTCAATGACATACTTTGGAGACCCTCATTACACTAGAAACCGATGCTAAATTATTTTAGACGGAGAAACGATTCACTTCTGCGTATTGAAGGTAAACGGCATTATTTTTCTGTATAGAGCCGTTGAGTGCTTATTATCAGGCCCTGCAATATGTGAACATATCCGCGAAGGAGCGCCTACAGATCCACTGTATTTTTAATCTGCTGGGTGCTATTGCAACGCCACAACACCTCATTGAGGTCTAATTTTTCAGAAAAGCTTAATATTTATTGCCTTACCACGAAATCCTTAAGCATTCTTATCATTTAAATAATCACCAAGGACCAGATAAAGGCATTTCAGTTTCCGTACCTTAAGATGTTGCCTAACAGTTTGTGCCATAACACTTACTGTTGCAGTAGATATTTCCGATTTACCACCTATAAAATATTGAAACTTATTTTATCAGCCAAAAAATAGACAGAAAACTATCTAAATCATATTTTTTTTTATATATTTAGAATATTTTTTAAGTCAAATTATTTATCTTTTCCATTTCGCAAATGAAAACTCACCAGCATCTGTGGAAGGAAGATCTTCATCACCAGATAATCGAGAACTTTTGAAATCGACACTGAAAACATTAAACTCATTGAGAATATAGTAAGGAAGCTTTCATATTTTGAATTAAAGCCAGCAGGAGGTATTGCAAATCACTAAATGTTACTCGGAAATTCTCGGCTTAAAGTACAGTTGGTTAAAGAGGATCTGAAACGCGATGAATCAAAATTGTTGTAAAATGATAGTGTGCACAAATTTCGACTGCGTTTTCAAAACGTTATGGAAGGTCTCCACTCTGAACACTGGCATCAGCAAGTTTTCCTTATTTCTCTCTTTTCATCTCAGTCTAAGCACTCAATTTCGCCTAGTCATATAATGTCCTTTCTAAGCTTTCTGATACAGCTTTTCAGAAACGTAAATTGTTTGGGGCACATTTCCTTACGAAATTTTTCTACTGATTTAAAGAGTTTGAGTTAACACGAAACGATCACCAATTGTATGTAGTTGGTTAAAAAATATCGTTCCTTAGCATGTATCTATTTGGTCACACAGAGCTAGTAGGGCACTAATAGCCTTCATATATACAGACGAGCACATAGAAAACATTCGCTGTTTTGGCTTGAAAACTTCGACTAGGAACAATTCATGCGCGGTGAGGGGAGTTCTGTTTGCATGATTTTCAATAAAAGGCGCTTTGCGGATACGACAGTCACAAAATTCTTTGGAACTAATGAGACAGCTTTCTGGACTATCAAAATGGCCCCCAATACTACGGTAATGCTATTAGGCACAGTGACTGGTATCCTAACGCTAACTTCTACCACGAAAATATGTGCGAGTGTGTGAATTCAAATGCTGGTGCAAGTGCCTCATGCGTATTTTTGGAATGAGTATGACTAGATTGAGGAAATTTGCTAGTGGCCTAGAGGGTGTGTTTTTATCTTTCGCCATAAACTCTTGCGATCCTGTACGTTAGAGAGTGCCGAACGCCTAGGCAAGCGCGAAGAGGTGTATGAGCGCCAACCATATCTTACGACTATGTTTCTGCCTTCACGAACATCCTCGACCATTCATCAATCTGCCTTTAAATCACATTCCCTTCCATTTTATGCATAGTCCATTGACATCCAGCAGCTTCTTCAAGCCCCTTCTTCTAAGTGTGCTCTTAGAATATATTCTTCTAACAGCCAAACCATGAACTTGCTTAATACCAATTCGAAGTTATTTCGAAGGGTAAAACACGATTGCCGCGAACTTGAAATTTTAGCAAATAAATTTGAAGACGTGAAATTTTCTTTATTTAAAACTTAAAGATGAAAACATTAAAAAGATATACTTTGTTCCACGTGAAAAAAGTAGTTAAAGCATTAACAATTTTCTTTAAATAAACACCAAGCCGTCATTTAAATTGCTAAAAGGGATTATTTTTTTAACTAGAGGCTTCTGGATTTTGCGATAATTTTAAAAGTGACAAAATTAGCCCTTCAAGCTTATTTTGGGCCTACTGAATAGGTCCATAACAGTCAGCTAATAATTTTTATAAGAGCACTTTGAAAATGTTTAAAACCATCGGCTGCCGAGAAACAGAGTGAACTTTTCAGTGGCACAATTCCTGGCAGATCACGCCAATGGGAGTAAGACGATTTACCACAGTCATGACCTTGAAAACAGCACACATTGGGTTGGTTCGCCTACACATAAAGGTGATGGGTTAAAATTGGCTAATTCAGCGCTTAATTAATGGACACGTACCTTATTCAGGTATATGGTCCTTACATTGCAATTAAGCATTAAATTTTAATTTCATCAATCTAAGGATAAGGGCGTGGTTTTAGGTGAGGGTTAAAGTTAATAAATAGAGTCTTTTTTTAAGTAACTGATATGTTAAACTAATTATAACCAGCAACTTAGTAACAGAATGAACTAATGTGATTGTGAGCCTGGCATGATATTAGTTGAATCTCTCTTTCACTCCCCGTGGAGAATTAGGTTTCGCTACTGAAATATTTATGCTGTTTCTTGTACAATACATTAATTACAATCATTTTAACGCTCTTTAACACACCATTTCCAACTTTGGCTACCTCTCGAGAACGCGATATGGTCTAAGCTAATATGAACCAATTTCGACATACTTAATGCACCAAGCGAAATCTTACGTGACCTCATCAGACCTCGTGGTCAGAATTCATGTTGCAGCTACTGTACCTAATCGGAGGCTTTGAAAGTTTATTAATCTCTAACATGATCATTCCTGTTATTTGTTGCAAGTTATTTTGAATCCATGAATGCTTCCCATTAAAAATTAGTTTGCCATTTGAAAAGGTTATTTTAAAAATACCGAAGTAATGGAACATCTAACATTGTTAGATATTAGCAAATTTGAAGAGGATTTAAGTCATATCGGAGATATGGACAGTGATACAAAGACAGATGTTGAAATCTAGTCACATTTATTTATTTTATTATTATTTTTTATTTTTTTTATTTTATTATTTATTTTTTGAATTGTTCTGCACCTTCGATGGAGTTGATTTTAACAAACTGGTGAAAAATTCCTATGAACAGGTTAAGATAATGGGATAGCAGAAGCAGAAGTGGAAGCAGAAAAGAATTGCTAATTAACTTGGGCTGAAAAAAATGAATTTAAAAAGCAAATCCAAGACCCATAAAAATGGAGGAAAAAGAGCAAACTTACTTGGGTTTTGACGAATGTTGTTGAGATGTAAGCCAAGCAATATTTGACTGTACTGATCGTAGTCCCGCCAGAATTTGCGCAAAAGGTGTAACGATAATTGATTCATCTAAAAAGCGTTCCTTGGTTCCGTGACTGTCTGCAACAGAGGGACTAGGAGTTCCAGGAGAGACTAACTTCGAGTTTTCTGATGACTGTTGATTCAGCAGAAGGCTGTTTGGAAGTGGTCGACCAGATCTAAGTAAAAGAGAGCCTCGACGAAATACAATAGCGTTGCGATTTGAACCGACTCTCCCCGAGGAACGAACCGACCTAGAACCGTAAAGGGTTGGATAAGTCCGGTTAGCGGCAGTCATCGTATCCACGTTTTGAGGTATAATTCCAGTATCAATGTCTAAAGAATGGTTCCGAATAGCGAAGTAAGTATCTCTTTCTACACTACTCTGTCTCGCTGTATTTTCGAGTTCAAAAGTCACGGGAGGTCGAGATGCCTTCAAGGAATCATGGGGAATGGAGTTCCGGGTCGATTCATTGTCCTCTGTTTCAGGCTTAGCTAACGTGGGAGATTTAGCGATTTCGGCGTCATCGACGCTTTCACCGAAGGTTGTAGATCGACGATTGGAACAGGAAGTCGAAGGTCCAGTATGCTTTTTCCAGGGCCAATGGAGCCTGCTTATGGAGGATTCACCAGTACAGCCACATAAATTCGGCATTACGGATGGTAGGAGTAAGTTAAAATATTCCTCGTTCGAGTTACTGCAAAAAATAAATCCAGACGTCACCAGGCAGACATGACTGCAAAATCAATGAGAATGAGAAAGAGGTGGGTAGACGAAGTCGTTTTATCTGCACAAAAATTATGCACCAGCACGCAGCATACACTGGTCCATGTTACACCACCAAGTCGTCTCGGCGACACGCGCCGCGCATGGAGTTAGGACACACGCTGACAGATACGTAGGCATATGCTTGCATGCAACCGTATTCACCAATCGCCTTGGCAAAATTCAACCAATAAATTAATGACCTCTTTTGATTGGTTTATGTGTGGACCAGTGAAATTTCGTCAAGGCATAGTGCTAACAAATGGCATTCGAGCTCAATTATATTTTTTTACATCTTGAGATGCAAGGACTGTATTTTTATTTCCCGATACTATTTTAGCTTGAGTTGTGACTTTCTTTGCACAGCGTTGCCTAATTACTTCCTTTTAAGTCTATTCAAAACCATTGGAATACGCATCATAAGTTGCAACCGTTATTTTGACTTTTGTAAATAATATTTGGGGATGGGGGCTTTGAAAGAATTTTCATGATTTTTTGCCCCAAGGAAATTCTTAATTGTAAAAATGTAATCTCGACAATTTTGGCAAGCAGAATCTTGTATCAAAAACTTTGTATCGTTCGTATAAACCTATGCTTTATGCTGTTGTATTCATTCTTAAACTGGCTTACTGTTGATGCGGTACTATTCAAACGGTAAAATTTCAATATGTAAACCAGTGATGAAAGTACCTTTAATATGTTAAAATTCAGTCTCTATATAACTACTTTTTTTAAACCTAGAATCCAATTCTCCTGAAAAAATTGCTTTGTAAATGACTTTGTATACAATTTGCCGGCCACTACTTACTCCCACAAATGATATAACAAAGTCCACAAATAATCACCTCGTAGTATAAAAAGCTAAATATATTTAGAAATTCCTCACCTTGTTTTCAGTTGAAAAGCGAACTTTAATTTAGATAATGGCTAGAAATTTCGTCAACTTTATTAATTTAAAGGCACAAATTTTCAGCACTCGAAGAAATTCGCCCCTCGGATTAACTCGGGTTGTATGAGTGTCATTTTTCATAAATTAACTCCACTTTTATTCGTTTGATATCGCTTTTCCTAGAAATGTTTGAGTGCCTTAAATAATCTCCCATATAGAAAGCAGAAAAATTTTTACTCGGTCATCATTTCTTGTGATTATTTTTACAATTTCAGCAGTAATAATATCATTCCTTTCTCATGGATTACTAGTTAATAAATACGATAGTACTCATGGAACTGACCGAAAATGAGGTGTCTCAATAAGGGGACTAAAAAGTTGGAAAACGTGTTCTTAAATGCTGCAATCCTTCCTCAACTCGTCTGAAGCGCCCCAGATTTATCTCCAGATAAACCCTTTGTCCTCGTCCAGCGTCCGCTTCAGCTCTTATCCATGCACTGATCACCTTCAAGCTTGAACCTTTCGCCTCTCTTCATTGTCTTTGTCTTGGAGACAAACCATCGAGATATTCATCTAGAAGGAAATTCTTGGTCGTTTTTAATCACACCCAACGCAATTTTAGCTTTCAGCTCTCACTCATTTAGGAGGCTAAAGTCTCTTAGTGGATAGAATTTAGGTTCCTCAACCACTAGCAGAAAAAGTAAAAGATTAAATCAATGAAACGATCAAAGAAAAAAATTCATGATCAAGCCAGAGGGAAAATTTTTTCCCACTGAAATCGTTCTTCAGATTTAAAAACTGCCCTATTAAAGACCTGACGCATCAAAATAGCTGAACACTCGGTCTTCAAATACGCAGTTATTGGGTTTCACCAACCTCTCCCAGCTATAAATTTTAGATGTGGACTGAAATAAATTATTACCGATAACAACCGCCTCATGTCCTCAAGGTGCATCATCCAACAGGTTCCCGAATAGGTCATTTACTCTAGCTAAAATGATCTATGAGGCAAAAATCGGATTGATTAGTGGAAGTGTTCTAGACACTGATGCAACCTCTCTGCGAATGCTAAAAAGCTGCATTAAAGGAGCCATCTAAAAAGGAAGCAAAGGTTTTCGTTGGAAGTTTTTGGTCACAAGTTTCAGTTTTGCACAATTGTATTTCTGGTAGAAACCCAATGAGAGACAGCGAATGGGGCGAGCATTGCCAGGATAACAGTCCTCAAATACCTGTTGCAAATTTCAGCAAATTTGTACCAGTTCACATTATCAGCGCCTGGAATCTCTCCCTTTTGGAATATATCAAGCTCATCGTGGTTCCTAGTTGAATTATTTTTTGGAATCGAAGCAGATAAATGCAGGTCTTTTCGTCACAGCAAAAGAATTAGAGGTAAAGCCATTGAAGCGAGAAATTAAGGATAACTTTCTTCCTTTCGTTGAGAACAACGTTTTTCGTGCAAACAAATCCAAAATTTGGATTCTGTTAAGCCCATTTGTAAACCATCCACAAACTTTAATTCAATAGGCGTTTTTAGGCCTAAATATGCGTAGGACAATGTAAATGGCTCAATCTTTATTCCCACATTTGCGTTAAAAAGCATTTAAAGATCTACCCAATGACTTGGAGATCATACAATTAGGAGCAAGTGCGGTGTTTGAATAAATCACCATTAATTAATCAAGCACCAAGACGAGGATTTTGCGTGTTTTTATTCTTGAATTCATATGGGCTTTTATCTGCATCCTTTGGGTTTTCAAAGATTCGGATCATTGGGAGTTCATTTTAGTTGAATGTGCTGCCAATGGAAAAAATATTTCACGGCTCTCGTCATGCAGGCATATTGGTGTCAGACACAAACGAATGGCACCACTGTTTAGGTAGGAGTCAATGCATTCTAATTCTCACAGCGTTGTTTTAAATATTTATTTATTCATATCGCCAAAAGTATTTCAAAAATGAGAATCCACTACTTAGATATCAATTGATTGATTTGAATAATGAAATCTTGAACAAGGAAAGAGTCATGAAAAGGAGCCATGAGGATTAAAGAGTTCAATCCACTGCCAATTTTAGAATTTCGAACAGTATGTGGACAGCAACGTATCTAGGTATACTTGCGAGTTATAGGATGGACAATTCTCGGGTAATGACAGCAACTATTCTAAGATGCTTTGGAAGTTTCATGAAGGAAACTAAAGGCTTATCCTATAGAAATTTTACTGAGTGAGTTTCGGAAATATCGGCATTAGATAGATAATGGCTTTGATTCACAGTGCTTGGCGACACACGGTACGTATCAAACGCTATATTAAATCATCTTTTTCCATGGTAATATAAGCCTAGTTTTTGGCTAATGGTGTAAAGGTCTCTGAAAGGTTATCCAACGCAATCAGTCATGACCATGAAAAAGATCAGTGGGTGGAAGTCATTCGAGGATGAAATCTCGCCACAATCCCTCTCGGGTGGCCGTGAACTCCAGTGAAACTGAATGGCACCTTGTTTCTCCTTTATTTTAGCCCTCTTTCAGAGTCAAACCCTGGCCTGCTATTTAATAAGAGGGCTTCAAGATTGATTCCATTCACGAGGACAGAGACCACATTACCCACAAAATTTGATTGTGACGACTCCTACAAACACATATCTTATGAACACCTGAAGGTCTGTTTAGCGTTAGCTTTTTGAGGCAAAATGGCATTGAATACTTCATCAAAGAACAATATGAGCAGCTATCAATTGAGGCACGTTCATTTGTGGGTCTTGTCTCTCAGTGAAAGAACTACCTTTTAATGTACGAACCATTACAAAACAAATATTCAACTGCTGATTTATATTTACCTGAGAAACAGAATGAACTATTTTGGATAAGAAATGAAAGGTAATTGAGTGCATGTCTGGAGTCAGAATTATGGCTACTTTGATGGCAAATGCATTCAGAAGCACGATTAATAGACGAAGATGGAACGTTTACAAAAGGTTTATTGTATGCTCATTCCCTTATTTTAACTGGCTTGCAGATTCTATTACAGCTTATTCCCAGCCACGCATTCATTCCACTTAGGGAAGCGTTTACAAAGCAGGGCAAGTTCACATATAGCGTATAGAAAAATAACCCAGGCGATAGACTAATCGAGAGATCCGAATTTGATATCACTATTTCTCGGCGCTTTCAAGCTTCATCGCACAAAGATGTTTCAATCCCTGCTTTCGAATGACCGCCTTTTTAAATTGTACATTGGTGCGATTAAAACTCATGACCTCCCATTTGTCACTTTGCCTTAAGTGACCGAGTGCGATTTCGGTAGGGTTTGTTATTTTATGATCCGAATGTCAAGTCTGGTTTGTCATATGAAAATCACTTCTTGCGAAAACTTAGCCACTATCGTGCAGTCTACTGCCAAGATTGTTTGGTGGCATCTGGAGGTTATATTTGCATCGCCTGAAGTGTTACCATCAATATAAAGCCCTTTCTATTTAAAATTCCTCAATTTCGTTGGTAATTTCTGCCGACGAAATTCGAATCTATGTCATTTAATAATGCGAAGCTGTGCCACCATGCTTCGCCACCGAATACGTTTGTATGCAACTCTTTTCATTCGCAGAGACCATATTAGCCTGATCCACCTTAGTAAAGGGGTACTGTGCGCACAAAACCCCCTATAGAATTCCACAAACTCCCAAGAGAATCATTTAAGAGTTATCTAGAATAGTAATTCTCTGCAAATTCATAGATAATTATTTTTCAGAATTTGTCAAACTGTAATATGTCATCACCATTTCTCTGATAGAGATACCAGGCATAAAGGTATACCGGAAAATGTAACTCAAATTCTTTCGTTTGCTATGAAATGGCCTCTATTTGATGGTAGTCACTAATAGGCCATATTTGATTCAAGACTAATGAAAAAAAGTGTAATTAACTTTAAAAAATAACGTTTCTAGGATATGTTTAGCCTAGGCCAAATAAACTCCAACGTTTCTATTTAGGTATTTTGTAATGTAAGGGGAGCTTGTGTCCCAATTCCCTCACGGAAACATACGCTTTACAGTACTTTAACAGGATACAACAGAACTGATCAATGGAAACTACAAATCCTGACTGCAAGACCTGACCAGTATCAACTCGAGTTCATCCAATTTAAAACCAAGTCATCGAAATTACGCAAAACTAGAAATGAAAGGCCCAAATACTAAAAGCAGGTGAATATTCAGAAAAAAAATCGTAAATGCTTCAACATTTCAGACGAAAATACCGCAATATAGAAGCTGCGAATTTCTACCAATAAAAGTCGAATCACAGTCGCGACTTCACAAGTCATATTGTTGACCTCAATCCGTGGCTAGCAGAAGTGTATAGCATCTCATTGGAGTTAGAAAAGCACCAGGATCAAAGACCAACTGAAAAGTGTTGTTTTTCTCTCCTAAGTAGCATTCTTGAATACTGAGGGCAATAGACATCAGCTTTAAAAAAATGGAGACGAAGACATATAGGGTACTGAGATGAGTACCAATAATCTGACCGTTTAAAGTGCAGACTTTTCTCAGATGCGTTCTGTCCAAGCAGAATGCCTACATGCTAGGCTTAATGGTGATCTGTTGTATAGCTAATATACTATCATTCCCTCAATTTGGTTTCGCGAGCCTAGTCTAAGAGAAAGTACAATTTTTATGCACTTGTTTGTGAAGCCAATGAAACAGTAGTGAAAATATGTTAGTATCTATTGATTGCAAAAGTAATTCTTTTTTTCCGATTCCGCCAATGAAATAGTGATCCACTAATGCTTCTACGTCTGCATTTTTCCTGTTTCTTTCTGACCCGTCTCGTTTGAATTCAGTTGTGTCTTTGTGCTGAAAGAATATTTAATGCCACTTTATTTTGTTATTTACTCAAATAAGGGGACTATGAGTCCAATCCACAGAAGTGTTTTTCCTAAATGAAAGTTTAATGCCAATTTATAATTGGTAACCGGCATACTATCAGGAAGCCTTGAAGAATTCCAACATCACCAAGCATCCCGCAGGTTAATTGCATGATACAAACTAATGAATTGATAATCTACTGAAAGATGACCTCCAAACAATCCTTAAAATACCAGTCATTTTTCTTTCATTGTGTTGGAAAGCAACAAGACTCCCAAAGCATTTGTAAATTGCAGAAGGCTAAAACAAATGGGCTCTATTCTAAGATAAACTGCACGAGTTTCTTTCTAACTGTGACTGCTGAACAGAGTAACAATGCACAGGTAACTGTTCTAGTGAATTTAGGAATGTTTGACAAGAACTGCCATGGTGTTCGACGTATAGTTATTACAAAAGATTGAATTTTCATTTTTGGACATAATCTGCACCTTATAGCATCGGTAATGCTGTTATAATAGGACCACTCGAAATGATTTGCTCTAAAGTTAGATAGTTTGATCGTGGCCTCATTTCGCACTATCGGATGCTTATAAATATCAAATTCACTTCACAATCCATCCCCGCTTTTCTATTAAGAGAAACTTCTTTTACCGCAATCCTTTACATTCTTATATTCAGCTAAAAGGAACCGGACAAAAATACCTTGATGTGTTTTGTTCCAGCCTAAAGTCCCGTCAGGATAGTTTCTGTTCAACGGATATTGTATCAATGGTCGATTCGCCTTTTAGTGGAAGAATGATGAATGGAGTTAAATTATGGGTACATTGTAGATGGATATAAGGGTGATAAAAGTTTGTTTCACCTCCAAAAGACAGACTTCCTAAACATGGTGCGAATTTGAGTGCGACTCCTTGCTCACTGGCTTTAAAGGACGGATCTAATACACTGACTTTAAAATGTATGAATCTGGGTAGCTTGAACGTTAACAGAAGCTACAACTGCAAAGTAAGTTAAATCGCAATATTAATTCCAAATCACAACAAAAATCTCACCAAATTAATGAAATCAGCTACTTTCATCTAGCTGATCATTCGATCCATCCAGTAGGATCATTCGAGAATTCCCTATGTACACTAATAATGTACTTGAAATAGCCAAGGCAACTATACTTAACCGCATAAGAATAATTTACGTGGCATTTCGAAAGTGCCTTTTACAAATAAAAGATTAGCTGCAAATAAAAAATTATGTTTGTGACCTATAAATCCTTTGCATGCCTTTTAAGGTGAACTTACTTATTTGACGTTTGCTGGAATACTGACTTGAGACTGGAATTTCTCATTAAAGCAGTCAAATTTTCTACCAGAACATTCAAAATATGTTAAAATATTTCTTATTTTCTAACAGTTAAGTACTTCAAATCTGTGAATCTGGATCTGATCACATTCTTCCATCCCTGGTGTCTTCAGCTATGGTCTGAAGACCCCGACGGAATCTTTACCTTATTTACATTCTTCCTGGCAGCTGACAGTTTCTTGTATTCTTTTCAACAAGCAGTTGCGAAGCATCCGGAAAGCATCTTAAGCGATACAAATTCGAAACAGACAAAAATATACACATCAGGGGCCAGCTCTGAGTTTTTCTATGCTTGGTAACACGAAATTGGGAGTGCGTAAATGAACAGAAAACTACTAATAAATATTGTAAGGATGGTATGTCTATGAGACTCACTTATCTAATAATGTGTACTTTCAGTAAGTCTGTAATACCCTATGAGAACTCAGTCGACGACACTTTCCCCAATGTAGGAATTTTTATTTGAGCCTCAGCAGCAGATGATTGGGAATCGACTCTCCAGAAATTTCAATTGCTCACCCGGCGTGTCGATACAATTTCGAGCTTTCCGTAAGAGTTTTCTGTCGCTGTCGCCGAATTTGTCATATTTGTCGCTCTATAATCAATTTCCTCTCAATTTTAACGCAGATATATTAAGAAATTTTAATATCTTTCATTTATTTTTGGCGTATTTTTCGTCCCTTGAGAATAGATAGAACTGCACATTTGTAGCTAGTTTTTGCTACCAAAATAAAAATTACTTCATTTTCAGGGATCGGTAGGTAGGGTGTCCCCATGAAAAACAAATAATCCGTCTCAAATCATGGCTAAAGTCAAAGCAAAGTTAATTTGTCTATCCAAAGCTGTAGGCGCAGACCAAAAGACCTTTGGTTTGGACATAGCATCCTTAAAACAAATTTACTTAATTTAAGCAAGTAGTATGCGTAAATTAATTAATTACGATCAACATTAGCCCAAGCATGACTTCTGGCATTGACCTTTGGAGGTTGTAATTTTTCTGTACTTCTAGTTGGAAAATTTTAAGCTGAAAATTTATTAGAATTTGTAATGGTCAAAGGATAATGAAATTCTCTGCACTCAAAATGAAGATCGTTAGATCTGTATATTTGTACAAATTTTTGGAAAATTTTTGCTCATTCAGTCTTTATAACATACTGGAGACAGCAGGTCAAATTCAACGCAGCCTCTGAAATTAGTGCTTTCGTGATTGGTTGAAATAAGGCGAACGATTTAAACTCGTTAATATAAGCGAGCAATGGATGAACAAGGGTCAACACCGAAAAAAAGAAATCGTAAATGAAATCGGATGAAATAGCGGTTTTCACAATAAGTGCTTTAAGGATCGAAAGTATCTAGCTAATACGGTTTAGGGGGTGTCCAAAAATTCAAACTTGATGCATGTTGGGGAAATTTCATTCCTTAAGATATCTCTGAAATTCTCCTCCATAAAAGTGAACTATGGTTCCTTGACATCCAGAAGCTAAAATCGTTCATCTGCCCTTTCAACTGAACTTTAAAACAAGCATAATACATTACTTAAATTCCAGTAAAATTAGTCAAAACTAATATGACTTAAAACGATATTCTTCTATTTGTGTCCTTCATGTTTACCTCCAACCTCAGCAGTTCGAAGGATCTTCGTTGGCAGTTGCAAACGCAAATGCTACAAGCTGATGCAAACTCGAATCCAACTTAATCACACTTAGATAAATTGTAGCAAACTGTCAAACAAGTGACATTCTTCTACAATGAATGTAAAAATAAAACTTTGATTTGATTTTGATCCATCGATTCTGAGAATAGGATCGATTTGTATTTTTGACATCGTCATCGGTCCCAGCGATCGCTATTGGCGACTAAAAGGCCTTAGTGAACCTTGTATGTTTACCTAAGTTGGTGAGAGAGATAGAGAAACGCATGAGTTTCCGGACAACCATTTAATATGTTTACTCCTCTTAGTGGTGAAGAACTGTTATTCGATTAATGGCTTTGGTCCGTGGCATTTGATAAAGTCTATGAACTTGCCTAAATTACTAACTATTAACTTCAAATCCATTTGATGGCCCGATCATTAAGAGGGGAAAAAGGTTAGGGTGAGATTTAGTTTAATTTTCGCGATCATTCCAGTCTTCCGCATAATGACACAATCTTATACGATTTAGACTATAAATTGATCCTTTATCAGTTTCATGCGATATTTCAATTGTTTTTTTCACTACCTCTCAACTCACACCATTTTTTCACCAAATGTTTGAATCTTATCACTTTAGCAACTGATCGATTGTTGAATTGTTGCAGATCAAATCTTAGCGGGAGTGAAACTGCGAAAGGATCAAGATGAGTTAAGGAAACCAAGCCTGCAATCGGTACAGTTTCGCGACAGCAGCTAGACTTTTGTTCTACCAGATCTCATCTACATATTGCATATCCATTCATTATAACAACCATTACTTTCGATGGCAAGATGCTTTTCTTATGCATGACATGACGGTTAAGACTGGCATCAAAATCATAGCTTTTCCTCCATCGTTATTATTTGCCTACCAACTTATACTTGTCCATCCCAAGCAGTTGAATCAATCGTCAGTTAAAGCACAGTCGTGAGAGCATACAGAAACGATGAACCCCTGATTGGTGAAAGGCCACCAAATATGTGCTTTCTTGGGAATGATTTTCAAAGCTTTACACAGACTTTCAGATTTATTGTCTACATTTATGAAATGCCACAATGGTCCAATTCAAATCTTTGTTTTCATTCTTGTCACGTTTAAAATTTACTGCCGAGTCTTAGAATGCATGTTTACTGTCCCACAAACAAACGCTTTAATTGTTTTATAATACCTTATCAGCCAGTCACCATAGGCACTTTTGCTCAAACTCAAATCAGGCTATAATATGCATTCGTCTGTCCATTCTCTTGCTAACTACAAGTACAATTCTTTCCCTGATGCACGGATTTCTTCGAGTCACCAACATGCTGTCAAATAAACCGAATTGACGTACGAACACAAACAGATGCCTATATTAATGTGATGAAAACGAAATGCTTCTGGGAAATCATGGCTAAAAGGCCTCGAGCAGGGAGACAGCCATAACAAATTATTTTTGTTAGCTAAGTGAAATGGTAATGAATATTGATGGTGCGCTAAAACAATAGAAGTCTTTTTGGTGCTACCATCTTTTGAATGCCTGTCCGAGATGCAGTTTGAGTAACAATAAACGAGGTTCGGGTGTTCTAAAAGTTAGTTCCCCTTTTAAAGTTTTCAATTGAAACTTTTAAAAATAAGAGCAATTTATATTTAGTCCTAGAGTATGGTTGGCATACAACATTATGGTTTGAATCGTCCAAGGAAAACTTAGAGCTGCGAGAAATATCAGCGTTTAGGCTCAATTAAATATCGCAGTGAACGGCGGTGAAAGTTTAAATTTAGTGACCTTACGCTCATGACTTTAATCCAGTCATCGAACGGAATTTCAGGGACATGCACTTTCGTTCAGTTGAAAGAGAAACGTCAACTGGACTTTTATGACAGAGAGGCCATTAACCTTACAAAAACCTCCACCTCGTTGGCCGTAAACGTTTCTCTTCTCCTCATAGTCAAGAATGCGAAAACATTTATAGTCATTCAATTTTATTCAGTAAATTGTACCTTTTTAATTGTCTTCTGGTAAACTAATACACAAAGCACATTAGTGAAGATATGTTTGTCATTATTTTTTGAAGGTGGTACTTTGGAGTAATCTGATCAATACCGAGAGTCCACAACCAAAAGAGTCGTTAGGAAGATCGTATTGATTGATACTGCTAAGCCAAGGAGTCTTATCCAACATGACTTGAACTTGGAATTAACGTATGAAACATCCCAATGGTTTTTCAAGCGTACATGGCCTTTTGCTTTTTGTGAGAGGTTCATAACTGATAGGGTACTGGTAACTAGTTCAAATAATTTAGGTACTCATGAGCCACATTTAAACGTTGAATGCAGCCTCTTGTTTGTAAGAAGTCAAATTGCAAGCGGATTTAAAACGGCTGACGTCATGCTGATTCTTTTCACTCACGAAGAGCGCATCTGCTGGAAACCACTTAATTTTAATGAAAACGCAATTTATTCAAGCAGTGGGATGTTTCTGGGTAGGGCGAGGGAGAAATAAGGTAGCGCCCCAAATTTTAATTCTGCGTCGCACATCAGCGAATTCGATTCATTCATTGCCCAGATTAGTATTGCTGCACAGTAAAGATCAACAGAATAGTGTGCAATTGTATGCTATTCTCCAGAACTATGATTGGAAACTGGGTTCGTTTTAGATCAGCGTAGATGAACAGTCGAATGGATCTTTTTAAATATTGGATTGTAAATTACTTCCGCGTAAGTAACTTAAAACTTATTATGAGCCGTAATAGACGAAGCACTGGCAGCGAGCATAATCCGGGTATGACGGTCAGTCCTTTTGAATGATTTGGAGTTCCGTGATCTGTTGAAAAAATCCATTTGGCATGATTAGTGATGCTATCCATTAGGACGATTGGTGAACATATTTTCAACTGATTGGGAAACAAATGTAGACCTAATCACCTGATTTTAATCCCTCCCTTCGTGAAATTTGCGATCCGTCGGCTATTTCATATTGTTAGATTTTCTTAAAAAAGCTTTGCTGGAAAGGTATAACAAAAATCCATTTTGAATTTCCGAAAGGTGAAATAAAGAAACTAGTGAGAAGGAAGCTGAAGCATCTTGAGTGAATTCCGATGATAAGAAACTAGCAGTTTCGCTTTCATTAAGTAAAGATGATTTCAAATAGTTAATAGAGTGAACTCTTAATAGACCAGGCGCGTAAACTCAGTCAAATTCTCCTGGAAGACCTCAACTTAAAATGTTAAAATTTCATTTATGAACAATCCATTCAAAGCAAATGAACAAACTGTTTGCATTTATTACAGGCCATTAAAAAGGCATTGACTATGATGACGTTTTCTAAGTACACATGTCTATGTAGAACATTTTTGAGCGAAACAATCCAGCTGTTCAACATGATCGCTTGTTCTAGAACGCAATCTATACAAGACCTATGATACACCAAAACTTGCTTCATGCAATGCTCAGAGACTAACACATTTTTTACAAATCCATTTCCCATTTACCTGAAGAGAAATTTGTAGAACATAAAGCTGAGGCAGATAATGAACCTGTCCATTCCTTTGACTTTTTCCATTGGTGCCTACTTTTAACCGTATGTTCCACTTTCACTTGTACATTAAGAACCAAAAATTTTGGCATTAAGAGCAGAAGCTGGGCAAAATTTTTAATTTTAATACTCTTGGATTCTTTATTACGCAAGACAAAACTATAAAAAAGAATAGTAAATAGGTAACTTTTGTGTCTTATTTACTAGTTGAATGTGAAAGAAAATAATTTCGTCTCTGTATTTAGGATAACAAATAACACATACTGAGGATTCAGTCAAAACAAATAACTAGGTTAGACATAGTTTTGGTTTCAGGGATTAATTTCAATGCCATTTAGAGTGCGATCAAGCGCAAAAGAAGAGTTTTCGCAATTCAATTCAACTTTCTAACTCATGCTCAAGGAAGCCTACCCTATTTTGGATGGCTCTAAGTCGAATGATTGAGACTAAAAGCGGATAAATAATGGAATTCGAAATATCTGTTCCATCCATTAATGACAGCTAATAACTTCGGGGTTGCTGAGAGGTTCTTAGACTGAAGAATAAGGATCTTAAACGAACGCAGTACAAGGCGGTCAACTGATTTGTTCTGAGGGAACAATTCAACGGAAATGACTGCGC
Organism: Moniezia expansa; assembly: GCA_019097775.1. Classification (NCBI taxonomy): domain Eukaryota; kingdom Metazoa; phylum Platyhelminthes; class Cestoda; order Cyclophyllidea; family Anoplocephalidae; genus Moniezia; species Moniezia expansa. The sequence continues at coordinate 771,541 of JADFDV010000062.1, read as the reverse complement.
ATTAGAAGTAGTACAATATGAAAGTTAAACTTTACGCACATCAAAAATGTCATTTTAAAGCTGATGACCTACTAACTTGTTTCTACATCTACCGTTTGTAAAGTTTAGCAGAGAATAATGCAGCGCAGACCTGTTAGCAGCAGCCCCCCACTTATATTTAACTAATGAAGTTAGACCAATGAGACTTTTTCAAATTATTTTTTCGGTAATTTCTTTTTCAAAAGGCTCTAAAAGTGACATAGAGCAGTTAGAAGAAAGCTTGTTATGAACTCTTGTTCTTTCAAAGGCACAGCGTATTAAAAATTGTACCAAGGATCATTCCTGGTAACTTCACAGACAAGCTTTAACGGGATGCTAAGTACAGTCACCAACTTACACAAAGAACTGCTAAGAAAGCATGGAAAAGTTATATTATGGGCTGACCAAACAAGTCGTAAAGGAGGCTTTTCGAACATTCTACCAGAGCTACCTCATTTATAGGTACCGAAAATGCTCTAAGAACAGTCAAACGTAATAATCCTAAAGGAGATCGAAAGTTTGCTAAAAAAACAAGATAAGACCTCGTGGTTAGAATTGTAAGGTTAAAGTTCTATGACAATAAGGCGGCTTATGGTATCAGATTATCAAATTGACAAGCTCAATCCTTGAGTCACTAGGATCTTATCCAATTTTCATCTTGATGGACTTATAGAGAAGCCTGATTTGCCTTCTATGACCACAAAGTCATGCGGTCGCTGAGATATAATGAGAATGAACTGAGCCGTGACCAATCACTTTTAGGGAAAATTTTAATTTTTCTATAAGAGTTAACGCTACTCAATCATTTAGAGGCAACGGCAAGAGCTTGTGAGCTGATACCGAAAACATGAAATGTCATAATGAATATAAACGCCTAAATTTCCGAATTCACATATCTTTTCGTTGTGAAAAGCATAAAAATTAAATGTTGTTAAACCCAAACACAAGTGGTATTTATTAAGCATAGTGTAAATAAATGAATGTAAATGAATACAGATGAATACAAATGAAAGATGATAAGAGTGCAGAGTAATCTCAATTGCAGATCGCCTGATTGGATTTTAATTTTTTTAACGGGAATGAGGATAAGAAAGCTGCTGCTTCAGCCATGCACTTACCTTCACAGTCTCATGCTTCATCAAGTACTGACAATCAACAGACCCTACTTTGTACTTCAAGGCCACAGGCATTATCTTTCATAATTTAAAGACACTGAAGACAATCTCTGAGAATCTTATGAGTTCGAATCCATTAAATTATTTTTAAAATCTATATAAAAACAGAGCAGTTGTAACTCAAAGGATTTTTTACAGATTCGGCCTTTAAACCATCTCCAGAAGAGAGACGGTCCTCTGGAGCCTCTCCGATTGGAAATGTCTCAACGTATCAGTGTTTTGATGATCAGCATTTAATTGGTTTTGGCCATCAATCCAAGCACCAGATGCGTCTCAGCAAACAGCGAAAGTGGCAACATGGAGTGGGTTTAGAAACTTAGTGCTAATATTCCAAATTGCGTCCAAATAATGGTTTTTGACTTAACATGATGACTCGATTCAAATCTAATGTCCTTCCATGTTATAGAAGAACCATTCTAGATCGATCTACTCAGTTCACTGGTAAAAGATCAAGTAGCGCAAAACTGAAATGTTGATATTTAAATCTCACCAAATCAAAAAATAAACTGAAGGGATAACGCGATTCTTTCGTAAGTTTGGAGAACAATTACGTCAAAATACACAAAAATAAGATCAATTACAATTCTTTCCACTAAATCTGGAAAAGTATATTTTAAAAGATATTGAAATGAATTGTTAAGGAAATCCAAGGTGGAAAGAATTTCACCTCAAGAGCCCAAAACACCGACGGGCTTTGACGTCACGATGAAAGCGACTGCTGTTTACAGTACAGGAAGACTTTCCAACAAACGATTTACCCACGATCCATTGATTCTACCAATAAAATCACTTTGGATTTTTTCTACTCTACTCAAAGTCAGGTTTGCAAAATGACTTCCATTCGAAATGTGCATTCGGTTGGACACCATGCCAGATACGTTGGTTGGCGGATTTACTTTTATGGAAAATATCAACCCTCGAGGGAGCACGAACGGCTTGCCTTTGCTTTCACCCTAGAATTTACAGACGTCATTCTAGGAGGCTTCCAGATTATTAATACAGAACCGGAAGTAATTGATGAATTTGAAAGCTTATGATTAAGAAGTTACAAGTCTTAAATCAAGTAGAAATTTAAAATGCCTGAATTCGCAAACAAAATTGACCTCATGACGTTCATCTGCTTTGATATGATGTGTACATTTCAACGAGAGGATCAATAGAATCTCTAGGTAGAAAACATAGGTTAACATAAACAAACGAAATAGCTGGATAGTGCTTCGTTCCGTTAGTTAAGTCACTCATTGACTAATTCATTGGTTTTGCTTTAGGAAAAAGAAATCAAAATTTGAAATGGTGGAAGCCTTCCACGTATACCTTCATATAACGATTATGGGATTAAACAAACTCCTCTTTAGTTGAAAATTTATACAACTATATCATCTACGCCATGAACAAAGCCTCATTTCAGCTTAGAATTCATTTGAGCTAGTAGAATTCATCATAGTTGTTCAATTTATTATCGAGGTCTTGAACGATACAGCACAATATTGTTTTCATGGGGTTATTTACAAATGTTCATTAGGCCTGCGAACTTTTCACAGTATATTTTTTTAATGTCTTCGACGATTGTTAATGAGCCTGTCGGTACCTTAAAAGTTGAAGGTAGAGTCAGCGTCTTCTATTGTTAAATGCATCCCCCATCAAAGCTGCTCAAAGTGAAAAATGTTCGATCCATTTTGAATTTTTTTGACTGAAAGCAGGTAATTTCCCTTTTTTGTCCTTATGATGGCATTTCAGTTAACGCTGTCTCTAATTAGTTATTATAGTTATTATTATGGGTTTTCTTGCAAATTCATTAGTTTTTGTTTTAATTCTGCTGTTCTTTATTAATACTTGATGAAAGTATACAATATTCAGTTATAAAGGCAGAAAAATTGAGCTCAGGCAGTGAAAAGTTTGTCGCAAACTTCATATATCAATTATTTAATGGAAAGATTTCAGTCCAGAGGCAGCACCAAAAGTTCGTCCGGCCAGGATCATTTCACCACTACTTTCCACTTCACTCTTTTATCTCCTTGTGTCTATTCGATTAAGTATTGGAAGATGCAGGCACCACCCAGAACAGTTACTAGAAGAGGTATACATGATTTGACTTAATTCGAAATATCTCTTCTTAGTGTGAGCGATCATCGCAAACTTTCAAAGATCACAAAATATGATCATTTTGAAATTGAAACTTTACTATCAACCGATTTCATTAATACAAGGGCAGTTTGATAGTGGAATAGATTTATACAAATATAGAGGTGGTTGCGTCTTTTTATGAGCACTTCCTGTATTGTTGCAGGAACCACTTCGCCTTAGTTGCCAAAGTTCCTGAGATAAGATTGGACTCCTCTACCTGCTGGACAAATTGCGTCTTCTTTGTCAGCTCAGAATGAGCTTAACTGTCTATAATAGGTTGTGGATGGAGAATTGCAAGCTTAAAACATTATAGCGTAGTTTCGTGCCTTAAGTCTACTTGACGATCGTTATATCGAAATGAATGTTGGAACTCGTTTAATACACGCCGGAACGGGAATGTTGAATGGTAGACCAGCCCGCATTTCTTTCCTAAAGCCAGCATTACCACCAAAGCCGAATTCATTCAACATGGTTACGATTACAAAAGTCAGATTCGATAGAAAACAAACTTACTGAAAGCCTTAGTTAATTTCAGCTTTAGCCTCAAGTTTACATTTGCTATGCTATGATTTGGGATCGCAGCAACCTATTCGTCGCGCTGTTGTCAAGCCTATGTCGTATTTGCTACTATGTTGACCTTACATCGCTTAGTAAAGGACTGCTAAGTTCTCTCAAACAGAAAGACTATTCAAGACACTTCGCTTTGAAAGCTTTTTTACCTGAGCTCCCACCTAAACTGCTTCAAGGCAGAATTTTTGCGCAAAGCGGCATGGTGTTTACCATTGAAAGAGAATACTTTTAGTCTAGCATATAATGCCATAAAGATAAAGATTATTGCGAAAATTTAGAATAACAGCCATTTAAAGTCATTTGTCCATCAAGGTTTGTATAAGCACATCTCTGTGGTCGTTGCGGTGGTTGTTTTGGCCTTGGTAAGTGGGAAGATGGTTTAGTAGTCTGCATATGGGAACAAATATCGAGCCGGTACAGTGGAGAATAATGTCCAAGAATAGGACTCCCCTCTGAATGGATTTGGTTCAGACGTTTCGTAATCTTTTGTAAGACACTGCTGACGTCCTCCTCTTCGGTTCTATCCGATCCACTTACCTCCGGCTCCTCTGATAAATCCAATCGAAAATCGGGGTGTTTTGGGTTAAGAATAGGTGAAATTGGAGGTCTGGAACAGGTCCTCTTAGGTGGTAAAGGAGGAGGGTAATTTTTATCAGTCTGCCTTACATCTGGGGCCATGGAGGCAGGACGATTTCGAATTTTATCATTTTCCATTCCCCGCGGAAAGTGAAGTCGCGAAGTCTCACAATCAAAGTGATTACTTGGACTTTTCTTTAACCACGCATTTGGACAGAGGACATTTGGATGCTTGAGACGCATTGATAGGTTCGCAGGCATTGTTGAATTCCGGTAAGGTAAAATAGGTATGTTAGCAGACGAGAAATCACCATCAGTAGAACTCTGGGAGATCATTTCTGATAGGTGTTTCGTTCGAAGCTGAATATCCATGGTCTCTAACTACAGACATGAAGGGCACACAACATATTCCGCTTGCGAAATTGTGAGAATAAACCACTTGATTGCCCCGTGATTGGCTGTTATGCATTGGGAATTCATTGGCTGAGACACAGAGAGCCAATGAAAGATTCTTTCAGGGTCTGCCAGAGTTTATAAGTTTAATTTACTAAATTTGTATGCATTTTTCAGAAAATTTTTCACGAATAAATAACACAGGGTTACTCACGCTCTAAACATATGAAATTTGAGAAGCAAAGCATAGAGTTTGCAGCCTATATTGACTGATCGCATTAAGTATGTCGCCGGTTTTATATAGATGACAGTATCAAAATAGTGGTAAATGGTCACATTTTTTATAACGCTTACGATTCTAAGACTGGAATGGTTGAATGAAATTCGCAGTCTCAATGGAATAACTGCAAACAACAGTTTATTTAGATGGAATTTTCGCTTTGGGGGGCACCTCGAGTATCTAAAAGATCGAATTTGAGGGATGAAATTTCGTTATATGAAAATCAACCCAAATTGTCGGATGCCTAATAATAACTCTTTCAGAATTGCTCTTTGCATTGAGAACTCTAATTCCCTTATCAAAGGATACCGAATAATTCTTAATCCGAGTAATTTTTAAAAGTTAAAATTTCGATAAATTATTAAACTTGCGACCGAATTTTATTGAAGAATATCTTAAGTTATTATTACCATATTGCTATGTCAAACTCAAAAAGTACCTGAACCGATCCCGTTATGAGCTGTTGACGTATTAAATTTAAAAAAAGCGTAGATGGACATTTTCTAGCCATCGCTGTTTGAGATACTGCAGCTTAGTTACTAGACAACTCGCCACTAGTTAAATGTAATATAATTACTGTCCATGGTAACTGATGCAATGAAATTGGAGGGGTAATGGAAAATTCATTAGATGTAGAAAGCTAAATGTCTCTTAAAATTCAAGAACCTCCAAATTCTACCACCTATTAGCACTCTATTACCAGAGATGGTGAAGGGGATGGTATCCTTTAACAGAAAATAGTTTTGACAACAAAAAATTAAGGCGACACTAATCGGTAACAATAACTTGCTTATTAATTTGTTTATATCTTTAACTGATTCACATCTTTTCCTTAGCCTTCGGTTTCATCTCATCGGGTAGCGTAGCTCTGAAGGCAAAGACATGAGGGCGAAATCCATGACCCTTAACACCACTGATACTACGAGTCAAATCTTCGTTGGAAAGCAACGTCTTTCGTACGCCACAATTGTATCCAAAAAGTTCTCACTGTCCACATTTATATGATTGAACCCCACTTTCCGCTTTCCCTCCATCTTTGAAATCATCTATTGTCTTTTTTTTGAAATCACTCAATTCTCTAGCATTACGTCACTATGTTTAGCATGTTTGAGTCCATTCTTCATTGTCATTATTTTGAGCTTCTTAACGTTTCGGCCATTTGAATCGTCTATTTCACTGGTAGAATGATATCTGATTTGGCCTTCATCGTCCTCTCTCAACATTTTCACACCATTATATAGTTCAATGTTTATGCTAAGAATTTCTTATCGCAGGTTTTTCCTCTACCATCTCTGTTCTTAACTTCTCGACCCCTGAGTATAATCAAGAGCCCCAGAAATGGTAAACCCATCCCATTTGTCTTCGAAAAATCGTCACACGTAATGGTCCACAAAATGATTCTGCAGGGCGATTTCCCATTTATATGATACTTGCACTCTGCTGTATTCTTTTAACCGATTCGCGTTAAACACATGCGGAGCTCTATGGTATTCGTTGCACGTTTGTTACGGAATGCCAGGGTAGTTCTTGGATAAACACCGCCACTGCAATCAATCTTCTGGTGTAGGCCAAGACTTTCTCTCTGAAAAAGTTGTGGCTGTGTTATCTGGGCAACGGTAAAAAGTCGTTCCCCTTAAAAATATGGCTTATATAGCGATGTTGACCTTCACTTCAAAAATGTACAGCAGTGTGGTGCGCTGTAGGAGTCCGAGGTTACAACCGGACAGCATTTTTCGTGTACTTTGTTTGTGAGCTTAAAGCGTAAATATGTAATAGAAGTTGGATCTCACTGACAAAGAGAAGAGAAAAGAAATCAGTCAATCAAATGCCAACCCGTATATTTAATCCACCGCGATAACGCCAAACGTGTCCTCAAACCGTTAAGTGGACCGATCATTGAAGGATAGTCGACAGACCGACGAAACAATACTCTAAGGGTCTTCCCGACTGATTACTTTCTTAAATGCCCAATTTTTCACTACAGGTTCTTATAAATTTGATGCATTGTGACCATTGCCGGTTCACCTTTGGTTATAATAAGCCCTTGTAGTGAGCGAATGCGGTGCCTTCAAAGCTTTGCTTTAGGTGAACTTTTTTCTATGATAGAAGTAAGCGAGAAATTAAGAGACCGGGATCGATGCCGAAATCTTAAAATATTTAGTGATTTCATGTTTAGATTTCTGATGGTATTTTCGCTACCTCATGATAGCCTTAGAAGAGCAGTTCTACAGAAAATCGAAATGAAGGACACAATGGAAGGCAAACCATAGACAACCGATGAGTAGTTCAGGTCTAGACGTATACTGGTGGCTAGTGTAAAAGTTGCTCCATCCAAATAAATGCTTTCGTTCAGGCATTTGAGCTAATCATAGAGACTTACAAGTTTAAATTGTATAAACCTAGTCCGAACATTAACTGAATTGAGTGCTACCATCAAATTTTTTTAAAACCCATTTCATTGTATAGAATTCAAAGGTAGGGCAGGGCAAATCAAGAAAATGTGTCCGAAGGCGTCAAGAAGACATTCATAAAAATATCATGTGCAGACCAGATCGCCTTCTACTTATTTGGCTCACCCTTAGAGACCTCATTTTCGAGCAGCCACTCAAAATATTTCCTATTTATGCATGTTTCTATACTATCAACCCACAGTCTAGCCACTTCTTCAAATAATCAAAATGTTACAACTACAGATGACATCGTCAGGGACCGAAAAAGGTTTATGAAAATAGAATTATCACTAAAATTTATGAAACTCTCAACCTCTGAAGTATGTCATGATACTACTGAATAAAACCATGCAGATGTGACATTTGCACTTGCCAGTGTTCACTAGCAAATGTACATATTAAGAGAAACCTCAAGTCGTTTCCAACGTTTTCATACGACCAAGAAAGGCTAACTGTATGGTTGTTAGAGAACTTACAATTATCAATATGATAACGATGAACTAGCCTCGTACCTGGCTGTTAACAAGCGGATGCGAATGACCAAATCTTGTGTTATTTTATGACTATTTGGTAAAGTAATCGGAGAAAGAGGGCAGTGTATATTTCAATATAAGGTCATTTGGACTATCATTTGAAGATTTCGGTATAAAAATACAGTCAAATGAAATTCTGGGCTAAAGTAAGCGCTAAAAATGTTGGAGAAACATGTGCATGAAACATTTTGGGGTAGGTAACTAGCTTAAGATGGCGTGTTTGTTGTAAACCGTATGTATTACTTCTGATTTGTTAAAAAATCAGTTAAATAGACCTTAAATTGTTCCATAGAAAGAATTTCATCTTGAATTCAACTTTCTAAAAATGTACCTGCTTACTGTAAATATTTACAGAGAGATTTGTTAAAATGTAGAAACCATGCTTCGCAAAGCAGGGTGAGACCCTTCTTTTTACTGTAAGAAAACAGTTGAGATTTGTTAAAGTTCAACAAAGAACTGCTCAAGATGATGTTCATAATGCATTATGATTATCAAAATGTTGAAGATCTCAATCAGAAAAGTACTGTGCTAATCTCTTTGGCAAGATCTGACGCTTGGACGTTGTATTGCTATGAACATTCATACATGGTCACAGTTTTTCGCATTATACCATGCTTATCAGTCCAATAACTCTGTTTTAAATGATCAAGAATGCTTAGTCCGTATTACCACCCAAGGGTTAGTTCTAACTGCATTCAGGGAAGTGGAACTTCTCCAAGACTGTGAATCGTCATTTGTCCCATAAACTCAGGTTATAACGAATGAAAGAAGCTGAGGTGTCAGAATATGTCGTACTGAAAGACAGATTTGTGCATTTCGATCTAAATTTCGGTATTTGATTCTCTTTCAGGTTGACAAAAATGTCAGTACTCTTCACGGACACTGAGAAATCAGAATTTCTGGTTTTCGGAAGCCTTGAATATGCCTGTGAAGGAGAATCTGAACTAATAAACTTAAAGGCAAACCACCGATTAATCTGCATTTACTTGTGAGTTTTCTGTACTCATGACAGTTTTTGTTCCTTCTCGTAACCTAAAAAAATGGTTGTCCGCAGGTGTGCTACAACGCTTGCTACATTCGAAGAAGGCAAAGATCAAACCCACTGTTGATAAGCTAGTGCCAATATTTAGTCACTTAGAGGAACAGTTCTGCGAGATAAGAAATGATGGCTTTATGTCCATTTGACCACTGTCAGCACTTTCAAGGACTACAATCGAGACGAATGACTAAAAAGATCGGCAAGACATGACAGAACATCAAAAATGACTGAAAGTGATACCAGGTTTTTCAAGAGTGCAAGCACGATAATATGTGCCTAGACGATGCAAACAATCAAGCTCATGAAAATAGTGAGAGTTAGAGCCGTTTTTGGTTATGTATCCCAATTGCATCTTGCTTGAAAAGAGTTGTTATTGGTGGAACCTTGATTGATCAACGCTTTCTACAAACGTCACAAAATGATGTAGGTTTGAGAAATAAAGACATTCAGATTTGAGGACACTATACAACAGTTCTGTTTCATTATCAAGCTGAAATGGTAGTTAAACTCAAACCCTTGATCAAGCACTACCGCTTCCCCTGCCTGCGTCATGGTGGGATCCGGAAGAAATTCGCTGCAATTATTTGCACTGCCGCACCAACCTTTTCGAGGCTGGACGATAATACACAGTTGAGACTTGTAAATCGTACTAGCTACAAATCGGCAACTCATAAAAGTTCTGCTTTTTTGGCGTGCTCTATAATAAATACCATTCAGAATATATCGTTCATTGCATAGAAGAAGAGTTAACCAAAACTACTTTAATTTGTTAGAACGTGGATTGAAGTACAATTGAAAACGTGACACTTCCGTCTGTGAACGTGCAGGTTTGGTTACTTTTCCCTATACGTCAACTTACATTGTGGCTAAAACGAAGCTAAGTACCGGTTCCATTTTCCGTTACTGCCCAAGATCGCATCAAGATCGATTCTCTTTTGAGTTGTACTTGATGAAAATGGTTGGAGTCTCTTTACTACAAATCCTACTAGTAATAGTTATTAAACGTGTAGCATAAATCAAAACAATGTGTATTTGCATCCTGCATTAGAGCAGTCGATGGTTGTCTGATATTGCAAAAGCAGAGCCATAATGGCTCCCGTGGTAGCTGTTTTTTTGTTTTTTCCGAAAAGGACGTTTTGAGACAGGCGCCACTTTTAGTCTCTTCTTTTAACCTCAATCCATAGCCACATGGTGGTATTCTGTAGCCCTCTTGACAATCTGCTAAACTCATTCAGAATATGTTAAGAAGGTAATATGAAAACTTTTTCAGAAATTTTTGACTTTCGGTTAAGGTAGAGAGCAGCCTAGTATGTTTTACAAAATTTCTGATTCGTTTTCATTTTGAAAAAAAAGAGATGAAAGAACCCAGCAAGTGGCATCAGATATTAGAATGGATCATCGTAAACATCATGTATTGTCATAGTATAGTAACCTCACAAGGCACTTCAACCGACAAGCAGTTCCCTTCAAAGGGAAGACTTTCATTGAGCACCATATAAGTGCACTGACCTCCCTTCCTAATCAGTAGAATAAAGTTATAACCAACGACAGCTGATAATGAGAAAATGGATAAAAGGAGATTAAAATTCCTTTTGGTGTCTTTACTCAACTCCCAGCCTTAATGCTGTTTTTTTAAGAACTCATCGAGGTATCACTCTTGAAGGACAGTTCCATACTTTATTACTGTGTCCGGCCATGTTTTGTTAAGTTAATAGCCCTGTCGGGATGCCTATATAGCTAATTATACTTGTTTTTTAGTGCTTTCATGAGTGGTGCCTTTGATATCGGGCCTCTGATTTCACAGAAATTTCAAGATAAGGTGCGGTTCGGGTGTGAGCGGTTCCGCTGATTTTTATTTTAGCGATGCGATTGGCAAAAACCCAATTGAACGATCTGCCCTCAGAACTGCAAATCCGGTTTCTACTTCACGCTAAGATGGGCTAAAGTTGCAATTGTTGAGTGAGTAATTTTGTGAATTCTATCAGGGATCCTTTGGGCCATGCATATGTGATTCCTTGAAAGCCTATTTCTAATCTCAAATGCGGCTCGAATTTATAAAATGCTACTGGCCGTTCGTGAGTTTGTACATGACTGCATCACTGCATTTTAATGTTTAAATTTTATTGCCAAACCATAGATAGAAATAGAGTGACAACATAAGTAGTAAAATAAGGAATATCTCATGGTTGTGCTCACTTGCCTCTCCGAAATCGGGGTACATCGTGCCGTCGAGACGTGTGAGTCACGTCACACTCCGATTAGCGTGCACAGGTTCGTTTGGAAGGCCGAATTTTCAGTCCGGAATCTTTCCGCTGTCCATATACTTTTTAAATTCTGCACAAATATGAATACAAGTTCAGTAGACTTTCAGAAACGCTTGGGAAGTATTCCCAGGGAATTTTAAATTCAAAATTTACAACCCTGTTATCATAGTATTTTCGTAAGTTCTTTAGTTTGCATTTCTTTGATTCAAATGATTGATAACGCTGCCACAGGCCAAAATGAATAAACGAATATTGCTAAATACAAGCCACGGCAATATTAGAATTTTTCGAGAGCCGGAAACGTTCAATGTTTCTAAGGCCATTACTAACAATAGCACTTCCATATTTTATCTTTCCAGAATTTGTTTTACAGAGTATTTGTTTTAATTCTTCAAAACTTATTATCGCGCTAGATCGAAGATGAAAAATTTTGTTGAGCTAATTTACTTAAAACCTGATTACGGGAAAATATGAATTCGCTGTGATGAAGTTTGTTTATATTAAGGGCTATAAATGAACAAAAGCTGGTGCTTTAATGCCAAAACTTTGTGTGAATAAATGTGACTAACACGACTCTGTTTATTCACTTTGATTTCTCTGCAGAAAACTAACTTTTTTGGTGAAAGTCAATCGCAAAAACATAATACTCCTAGAACTTACCAAATTATTAATGTTTTTTTCATTAGCTATAGTGTAATATTACCTAATCCTTTAAGGGCTGTTGATACAGTGGGCGAATTGCCCTTGTTAACCTGGTCAACCAGTGAAAGACCGGATTGATAAATGGCTCTCCTAGCTTTCAGTGGTTGAAGTTTGTAAGAGATCGAGCCAAATGTTCATCAAGAGTGCGCTTTTCTGGGTCATTAAAGCTGTCAATTAGGTAGTTGAAAAATGGTCGACCCTTTCAGATTTTCATCACAATATTTTGCAACGTCGAAGCATACACTATAGAATACTGTATTTGGACATCTGGATATTCGGGTTAACGTGAGTATCCTCTGTATTAAATACTGATGGGAGGTTGGGTATATCATTTAAGCAATTTTAGTGAATCATTCCCTACTCATGAGTGCACCACTTTTTGTTCTTTCAGTCTGAGGAGTATCGAGTTTTGTAGCCAGCTTTTCCGTCCTTTACTGCCACCTGAAACCTGTAGGCGAAATTGAAATATCCTTTTTCTTAAAATGGGTAAGTTGAAAAAGGGAACGAAAAATGTACTTGGGCTAAGGGTGGTCAATTCCACCCTCTATATTGTGATGAAACGTAATGTGAGATAAGGCCCAAATGAAGGACCTAACCTTCCAACTCATATTGGATAATTTGTGTTTTATTGCTCTAAGTAAGGTTGCAGCTGTCAGGTTAATTGAGCTTCTGGCGGTAATGCTGCATGAATACAGAATGCGAATTGTAGTGGACAAAGGCCCCTGGCTTCAGGATGGTGCCAGTGAGGATCATAAGCCTTCTGAAGCAGCAGGAATGTCATTCCGACGAGCTTCAAACTTCTATCACCTTTGCTCTACCATTTAAGATATCGGTGAGCCAGACAGAACAATAAAAACAAACCTAGTCAGGGCAAATAGGAACCTAACACGACTGCGACCATTCCTACGCTTAAGAGGTCTCAACGCCACTCTGGAAGTAACTCTGATGGGTATTTTGGTAGATCCTGCACTCATGTATGGACTACCTACTATTGTCTTGAGGGTAAAAGATAAAGATCGACTACAAACAATATAGAATAAGGCTAGTCGTATGATTTTTGGATTGTATTCGCGGTGAGCCAAAACTCTAGAGGAACTTTGAAAGGAACTACCGACGCGTAATTTAGCAAGTCTTGTATAGGTAAAAAGTTTGAAAATGGACTAAGATAGCCTGATGCTCTCCATACCTGAGAGTAGCTTTGAAAATGGGGAAACTAAGAAAGCCTTACATACAAGGAACTGTATGCTATAGTTAACTAAAAATGCAAAAGAAATATGGCAAGGGCACTCCGATTAATGGCCATATAATTGGAACGCCTTGAGGATCGAGATGATAATTATGCAACTAGATTGATAGGAGAAAGGCAACGTGATATCGTTAATACTAACGCAAACTGCCACAGATGTTTCGCCACAACAAAGGAGATACGAAGGCACTTAAGACAAAGTGCTAGAGACAAGGACACAAGAGTGCAGAGATACTGGACCGCCTTGAAAGATACAAGACTTAAACGCGGCTAATGAGACATATAAGAGATCCCCACTCTTCGGTTGCAATCGCAGAAATCGAGAAGCCAGCAGAGAAGAGGGAGGGATCAAACGATGAAGTAAAGAAAGGAGGAGAACTGATCACGACGGAGGAAAAAAATGGAGTGGAAGGCACTAACAATGGCAACGAAGAAAAGCACATCCAGCAGGATGTACTACACAACTGTCCTATCCCGACTGCGAACAAAGCTTCCCTAGTAAGAAAGGAATCACTATTCACTTTTATGTAAAGCACAAATGGTAGCGTATTACAAAAGAATACTTGGATAAGGACAAGGACAAACAGACGAGGGCAACAAATGCGCATCGAGGATGGACGAAATGCTGCAAGGATGTGCAACTTTAGAATGAGCTGTTACTGCACGACCAGGAAGCCGACAACGCCAATTTAACTGTATAGGTTACACTGTTTCGCAAGCTCTTTGTATTTCTGTTATACCTCCATTAAGTTCAATTGATGAGGACGGATTAAAACAAAACTTGAACTAAATCTTCAATATTTGAATTTTATCAAATTCTCGAGTTTGTACAAATTTAACACCTAACATCGTATTCGAACCATGCCCTTTATAGTTCAAAGATAAAATTAGCTGGTCTGTTATTTCCGTTTCCACAGACCACAAAATGGGCTATTTTGTAGATTAGGTTTGGCACAACATGAAAACCAAGCCATGCAAAATAGGTAGTGCAAATGCTGGCTGTCCTAGCAGACATCGTCGTGTCATGAATGACTAACCATAATCGTCCCAGCTGTCTCTACCGATTCGTCACTTCTAGCTGAGAGATGTCGGCTGCTGATGTTATCGATGGCTTAGTGCTGCTGTCGGTGACACCTCAACCCACATATCTGCACACTTTCATTGTAACATTATGTGAATAGACAAATGCTCTCAAATACTGTAGAACAGCGGCAAAAGAGTCAGCTGAACATCGGGTATTTTGATCATGCAATATTATTTTCTTAATTGAATAATTCAGTTTTTATATTTGCTCTAACTCTGAGATCACGATGCTTAAAGGCTCCTGGTAGATGTTCTATGATAAAATAGGATTCTGTTAATGAAACAATATGTACTCACATTTGCTCTGTACGAGGATCGCTTATGATATCGCTTTGAGAACGCTGGCTGGGTTTTTGACGAATGATATTTAATATTAATTATTCCCTTACCAATTTAGAGCGTCCACTTTTGGAATGTCTAATTGCAAAAAAATATATTTTTCTAGAAGGAGTAAATATTTGAACCCTTAGTGAGCTCTGACAGGATTCCGAGTACGAGAAGTGTCCACTGCCAAACAATGTTTGCCTTGTTTCAGCCTAGCAATAACAATTAGTTTACTTTCCTCTGTGATAAATCACGAACTCTCATAGCCTTAAACCTCTCCAGTCACATTCCAAAAAAACAAGGAGATTTACTTTACTGCGTTGTCATTTGACTATCATTCTAAATGCCAAAAAGAATCGTGTTCTAAAGAATACCGTTACTTGTATATATTCACTTCTTGTGCATTTCATACCCGCACTTATTTTTAAATGATCGAGTTCTTGCTGAATTCAAATATGCATTTTAGATTTATAATTTTACCAAACAATTTTAGCCTCAAGTCAACAGTGCATGTCCAAATACAGTAATGAGGTCATGAAAAACCAGACTTCTGCGTCTGAGTGTTGGCCATTTCAATAAAATTATAATTAAAATTTATCTATTTATTTGAATTGGAGTGAAAATCTTTAGTCGAAGAAGTCGCTCTGATTACGTTTGCCTTCTTTAATCCGACCATGTTGTCAAACATTATCTTCAATTCATGTTAACTAACACTGTGAATTGTCGGACGCTTTGAAAAGATAGCAATTAAATGGCTGTTTTTAGGAAGCCTTCAAGGCGGAACGATCACCTCGCCAATGAGGTTACTAGTGTAACTGGCCTCCTCAGAACCCATCAGAATACTTTCAGCGCCAGCAGTTAACATTACTTAGTTACAAGCAATAATTTCTGGAAGGTTATTTTGCTTTGCCTTCTACCTAGAGTCTTAATTACTAAATAGCTCGTAGTAGACTCCGAACTCGGAAGAATGATATCATTTATATATATTAAGAAATGTAATAATTGACACTAATAAATGTGCTGAAATAACGAGCTGATCCTCCAAACTAAATTACTTCTTGGGACGCTGTTAAATAAAGACGCCTGAAAATTTTTCGAATTTCGATGTTTAAAAGCGGAGCAGCTTCTCAGCAAATTCTAACAAAAAGTGCTGCTCTTTCCGCAATTCGAAAAATAAATGTAGCTATCAGTCCTTCTATTTGAAATTGTTTGCTTATTTATGAATAGGAATTAACTTGATCAAATTATCAAAAAGGTTTTTGTAATTTTAAGAAACACTGCCTGAAACAACAATTTTGCCACCCCTTCGTTGTTACTATATAAAATATGGCCCTGCCATTAAAGTTGATATGTTAATAAAAACGCATTTCTTGGGCAACTTTTAACGACAAAAGATTGTACTATCGTTACTGTTAGATGCACGTTTCTATTGACCGAGATAGGGAAATAAAGCATGCAAAGAGATGAAACACGTCGGATTAAAGAAACTTTGAATACTGTAGGCGAAATTAAGACGCGTTCAGACATTCATCATCGGGACATAATCTAAAGCGCCGGTCAATGGAGCTTCACTTTGAAGGTAATTAACACAGTAGTATATTGGAAGTGAAGCTTCTTTGAGTGGGAGAATGACTAATTCCTGATAGTTTTCAAAGCCGAAAACATCAGGGGATTATGCTAAAAAAATTGTGTGCCCAGCCTTTTCTGGTGATAATTATTTACCACCTCTCCTTTTTGGCCACAAAATTAAAACCTGTTTTAAGGAAATTGCTATTTTTATACAACATTGCACAAAATTGCAGAAGCTAAAAGCATCTATTCGGCAAATCATCTTCAAAATTACGAACGATATTTAGCATTGCAAATTCGATGGCAGTCCATCTTGTTCACTCCCTAAAAGATTAGTGCTTGCAATTACTACTGTGCACAATTTAAGTAGCATTATGAAATATCCCCCTAGCTTACCAAATAATAGCTTTGGTAAGAAAACGTCCATCCAGTTCACAGCAGTAATAGTCGATAGCGTTTACTCGCCGAACAGTTAGAGTATATATTTTAAAAATAGTGAAATTCGTTGCTTCTGAAAGAAAGCAGAATAAATGCTTAACCACTGTGTAGCTTAGGGATTAAAAAGAAGATTCAACATACTAAAATTTAGAACCTGTTGGTGTCTTAAAGCATTGGTGTTCTCCTTGCTATAGATTGACTTTCTTTCAAGACCAAAGGTAATTTTTGCCTTTGAAAAAAAGGAAGGAAAAAAAAAAATGAAATCTCAAGGTGCGTGAAAATAGTTGATAATTATTGATAACAACTTACTACTTCCGAAAGATAGCTAGTATGAACGCATGAAAAGGTGACATAATCTTGATTCACAGCCGAAATTGCCAAGGGAAGGGAGAGGTGAGGTTGGAATACTTCTGTAAGACAAAAACTCTATATAAAGTCCACAAAGTTGCTGATATTAGGAGATGGGTAAGAAATTACTGTTGTCAATATTGAGCCAGGTCTGGTTGTTGAAAAAATAGATCGTTATTGGTACCAACTTGTCTGGACTTTCAAAAGTGACCCACATAATATTTGATGTCATTTTACCCCAGAGTGTAATTTTTGTGATGTGTTCGAAATCTAAAAAATTAAATTTCATCAAGTTTATAGATTTAAGCAAGAGTTCTTTGATTTGGGTCAGTAAACTGCTATAAAGCTTTAAATATCATTCTTAAAGGGATCTAGTCATTACTTAAGACTAGTTCGGAAAGCGTCTTATTACCATCAAAAGCATAAGAGCAATTGATATAAGAAGTCGAGCAATTGTTATTAGAAAAGCGTGCATGGTCCAGGTTGGTCGTAATCGACTGAAAATGAAAAAAAAGTTATGTAAAACACAATGAAAGTGATGAAAAGAATGCACAATAAACTACGTTATATATTCCAGGAAGCCATGTGTGGTACACAAAGGGTTCGCCTTCCAGTTTAGTGATTGTCCAGTCATTGCCTATAATAATGCAGTATTTATTAAGTGATTCAATTACACGTGTTTTAAATTTATTTTCAAAGTTGCTTGAGAAGCAAGTTTTAATTATATACTTTACTTCGATTCCAATGGATTCGTCAAATGAATTAAAAATTATAATAAAAAGTAATTTTTTAATATCTAAAATATAGTAATTGATTTAAGATCCAGGATGAAATCTTTAACCAGTGTATCTCGAAATAGTTAATTTTAAAGCTTGAGAGTATCCCAGACTGACCCATTATTATTGCTCAACTTATTTTTAATTGCAATAAATCAAGGAAACTAATGGATACCTTTATCAGGATGTAGGCAGATCAAGAAGGTGGTAACCAATGGACCAAGGAGTTCAATAAAGCTGTAAAGCTGAGATGAAAGATAACTTAGAATAACCTACTTTTTTACCATTATGAAAGAATTTTGTCAGCAAGCTTACTCAAACAGACTGGCATTTCATATTTGAGGGTCGTGTCAACGTGCTGTGACTGGTTCACCAATACTTGTCTCCATCCAATAGTTGGTAGAATCATTAATTAAACGAAAATCATAGGCCCTGATTGATACTTAAGCTTTAGTTGCACCTGTTCAACATATCTGTCTAAATATCGTCGTGAATAGAATCGTCAAGCTCACTATATCTCGTGGATCGAAGATCTGAAACGAGATATATTTCGTTAACTTCTTCAGCAATATGGATTGAAATACTGATCGTCTACATCCCTAACCTTTGATAGAAATGATCGAAAGGTTGCTAAAATGTTGTGTTATTTAAGTGGAAGTGGAAATGCATTCAGGTGATTGGTTTGACAATCTGTCACTTCATAGACCACTCAATGTTTTTTTAGTGGTGCGTTGATGAGGCCATTGCTAATGACCTTCACCTTCCATGATGTATAGGAATCAAATGAAGTCCAGAAAATTAATTTTATCAAAAAAATCTTTGCATTTAATCCAAGTGACATATTTATTCATAAACAATCTGCTAAAATATCGCGATAGCTAAAATTATTTCTTTTCAACTTAAAACTCCAATGAAATAACCAATCAGTTAGGAAATAGTTCAATGACTTAATCAAATGGGGCATACAATTGATATATTTCCAGAAGAAAGTTCTTACAGCATCTATTCGCGAACATTATCAAACGCGTAACTGACTGGAATAGTAGTGGAGGCAGAAGTCTTGAAAAACGCCAACGTAAATGTATTCCACGTGCCACTCCAATTTCATCCACGCCATGCGGTTGACCTCTTCAACTCAAAATTTTCCTTTCGCTCCGTAGTAGAGCTTGCGAAAGTAATTTTGCTTACCACGGTTTTGTAACAGGAAGAGCGCTAAACCTCACCACCGCCTATGTTATGTGACGATGCTTTGAAGCGCATGAGAAAATCCACTCATTAGACGTTGAGATACTGATAACCATTCGTCACAGTCTTATATCTCGCGTTTATCCTCCTCGGATTGTTTTGCAGGGTTTTGCAAGGACGCCAAGCCGGGAAATGATTTGAAGTTCCCATTTAGTAATAAATACTATCAAGAATGGAGTAATAGTATTTCTTCTTCAAATGGAAATCTAGAAGCTACTACATCCAGTGAGGTTAGTGTGATGCTGTAATATCTTGAAGTTCAACAAAATAAGATTTTGAAAAGCCTTCAAGTGGGCGAAATTTCTTTTTTACGGTCTTACTTAATAATTCATTAGCTAGTTTGACTAATTTAAGAGAAATGGAAGTGAACATTACCACTGCGACTTCAAGCTCAAAATCATTTTATGCTCGTAGATCATCAGACCATTAGATCAGTCGTCAGTTTCCAAAAGTATAGAAACTGGCAAAAAAACTGTTCAATTTTCAAACAACCAGTCCAAGCAATCATTCAAATTGCTGGTTATGTAAAGCGACAAGATTTTGTAGAAAAATTTTTACTTGACCCACTTTAAACTCTACAGGCCAGAAAAAAATATATTCAAGGCAGTACTTACTGTAATAGGCTGCTATTTGGGTCACAGCATGCGCCAAGGTAACCTTTTAAAATCACTTGGCAGAATCGTATGATCATGGCTTCATACCTCTTACGAGGTGAATGAATTTTTTTCAAACACACTTCTCTGCACAGCTTCATCAAATAAGGGAATTTTATGAGTATTCCAGAGACCGATCCAGCATTTCTATCTAGTGAGAATCAGTCGCTCAAAATGTCGAGAGTCTGAATCTCGATGTTACGTGGACTTTACCGATCCATGCATTAGGCTTTAGCCAATAGCCGGAATCGCTGCGAAATCCGAATCATCGTAGACCTATAGGCAACTTTACTGATACTTTTGAACAAAGAAGATGAATTCTTTTGATATAGAATGGTAATTGTGTCTAGATGTGCAGGTATGTTTTGAAAGCCTCAATCATGATATTTTTCAGCCTACTCTAAGCCATTTACTATAATCGGAATGATTGGTTAAAGTGCTTCAGTTCCATGAGCTAATAAAAAGTGTAAGCTGCGAGGAAATGCATGCACAATGAGAGATGACTTATTAAATGAGCAGTAAAAATTCCTGAAATTCCTCAGAAAGTCTTGAATAAGCTTTAACTGATCACAATCAAAGTAATCTAGATTTTTTGCATTGTATACATATTTATGCAAAAATATTTGTTAGAACTCAAATTTAAAACTCTTTTAACACTATGAATTCCTAACATTCGTTTGATTCTGCAGATTCCTTAATTCTGAAATGACATAGAATTAATTTAAAAGCAGTTTCATCGCGTATATCTGGTAAACTGATGGATTAAATATATTTTATTTATTAAAATTTTCCTTTTGTGACCGAGGCTGCTCAGTCCGCTTGAGCTTTAATCGAGTTCCAACCTGTCAGTGGGCACATCAAACGCGCATGGCATCGTTTCATGAACTGTCCATGTCGAAAAAAATAGTTGAGCACACTGACGGTTAGAAGAACTGATGGCAAGAAAGAATTCTAAATGAAGCACGTGATTGGCTAACAGAATGGGAAAGCTCAATACACGATCCACTCAAAAGGGATTAAAAACGAGTCAATAGCGAGTTTCATTTCAAGCATGACTCGTTTGGACTCTCAGACAAAGTGAATACAAAGCGTAGAGTTGCAAAAATTGCATTAAAACTTTCTGGATCATATTTCTAAATGGATTAATTAAATTCATATTCTTGTTGTCTTTAGTTTTAATCCTACTGGAAATGTCATTTCCAGTAGGATAAGCGTAACTCCCAGCGGCGGATAATACCGTTTATCTACCGACAGACCTATCGTTCACATAATAGCTATTATTTAGAAGTGTATTTGCTGAGTCGGACCCCGTCCTCATTGCTTTTCAGCTATAGCCTCCCACAGTGGGTGTCAGACTTTCCCACAGAATTCGCTCGTAGGTCTGACCATCAGCCTGCATGAATGTAAATTCTAGAATAACTTTTGTACAGCGATTGTTTCCCTGAATAATTTAAGACTATGCAGTCAAAAATGCTTTGGATTTGCCATTATTACCTCTGACATTTTCGGCCATAACATTGCATGCTTGAAGTGGGAGCAAAATGAAACTAAGGTACGTTTTAGTTCAAGTTAAATTTGAGATTTACGATACACTCAAAGCCTTTTTCTCCTAGCATTTTGTGGTTATTCTAATTATAAAGGCACCGAATCCATGCTTCATGTCTAGTGATGGCGTTTTGCTGCTACTATGAGAGGTGACCTAGGCAGGAATTTCCTCCAGCCAGTGGCGTGTTTACGTGATGCCATTTCTCCTCATGAAAATGTCGTAACACTTGGCTCTGGTCAACAGACGTCTATCAACTAAGGATACCTAGACTAGGGCTCAGTCCAATTTTATCCGGGAACGCTGAAAGAACAATCTACATAATCTCTCACTGTACCAAAATTACACATGCTAAACGCCATTAAAGTGAACGAGTTGATATTTGCATGCAGCCGACCTCAAATTGCACCTTTTGTTTACTCTCAACTGCATTTGTGGCTGTAAACCGGTTGAACTTAATGGACTCACTAGAATCAAGAAAAATTGCTGTTATATATAACAGAGGCTGAGACAAGCACTAAATGCAAAGAAAATTTAATAATATTTACCTATCTATTACTGCAGACTTTGAACAAATGACTGCAATTTCATCAAATAAATTGGACTTCTAAATGAGTAACCTTATTGGTTGAAGGGATAGCAACATCAAGTATGCGGAATCTCTTTTGGATACATATCTTCATTAGGCTTAGACCCGAACGTCAGTTTACTAGACTCATCCCTGCCTTCTGGGTTCCTATAAGTCGTTTCTTCTCCGTCTAGCAGCCTCTTCTTATCGCCAAATACAGTTCTGTAGCCAGCATTTAACGATGTGGACATAACCGGCACCCCTCTAGGAATCAAGATGCTTAAATAAAACAGATCGCAGCGTGGAGGCAAGATTGTGATTTTAATGCGGAAATACGAGAAACACGGAAATATTTGTTTAAAGAGAATGTCAATAGCATTAAATCGGAGCCTTGTGTAATTACTGCCTTTTTGTTATAATTGCCCCTATCATACATTATGACTACGTTTTGGTGGAATCCTTTAACGCTTACTAGAACCGCTACTCTCAATACGGTTGCATTCAACCCCTCGAGCGGAAATGACTTTCACATGAGAACTAGGAGAAAAGTCGCATAATGCCTTAACTGGGCTGTTTCCTTCGGGCTGCTGATTCACAATTTCACTTCTATCGTATACATTGGTGATATAAGTATCCGAAGGACTCGTGGCTTTGCCTTTGTCTTTTTACAATAACCACCGAAAGTTACTGATAACTTTCAATTTTCTGTAAAGGTTATCTACAATCATTATTTTGCGCAAAAAATGTTATTCTATCAAGGTATAAAAGGGCGAGTTTTGAAACTTCGCCATAATGGTGATGTATCATAGGGTGAGAACTGCGATCCGATATGGAAATGCTTACTATCAATTTCGTTAATTCCATTGAATTGGTCAACTTTCTAACCTAAGCAAATAAGTAGTGAATTTAATTTTAGAATGCTCTTTTTTCACTTTTGGCAACTAATCTTCTTTGCATGCATTCTGATTTCTTGATTGTGGTCTCAGCACCATGTTAACAATGGCCGTCTTCAATATTACAGTTGATACGAGAACGTTTACATTTTGTCAGAAATACAAGATTTGTAAGGAGTATTTAGATCAGAGTATAAAGTCAAAAGGTATATTTTTTATGCATGTTTTTGAATGGATATCACCAAAAACTTCAGGTTACTTATACCTCTAGCAGAACGTTTGAGCGCCAACTTATAATACAGATTAAATAACCGATTTCGGTACCCTTCGATTTATGAATTTCATGCTGATTCAAATCTATTCTAAATAGCAATTCTAAATTTACATTTCGCCCAGAAATGGCATAATATCTAAATAAAACTGAACTTAAATAGGTTTTGAGGCCAGAACTATTTAAAACCCATGTGCATGGCATCTTTCAAAAGTAATTAAAGCTAAATAAATTCGTAGTGTATATTCTTGGGTAGTGAATAGCTTTGGAATCTTAATGTAAGATGTAGAATTAGTATTTGCTTAACAATTTACAAGTTGATCAATTTCTCATGGCCTTTGAGTTTTCGAATATCAGCTAGTTCGATTGGGAGTCTGTCCTTGGAGAAGTAAATAGTCTATTTTGGTAACGTAGCTTTAATAAAATCATTTAGTTTGAGATACAACAGACGTTAAATTTATTCGTTCATCCACTATGAAATGCAATTCACTTCGACTGTACATGTTCAGATCATTATCGTGCACACTGTGGCTGCTAAAATGCGAACAGAAAGGTGTTAATAATGGAAATCTCATAAATATGAAGACCAACCTATCAGGACGAGGGATCCGAAGAGATTATTATGATTGGCTGAGCCTATAAATTGAGCCAGAATGTCGTTCATCGGTAGAATTGAGGTGAGGTCAGAAATTATATCATATACAGCTGAAAAAGAAGGGGAAATCACCTATTTTTGAAACTTCCAGGTTCGTTGCTAGTTAAAATAAATAATAACTCAGAAGTAAACTCACGAAGTTCAAGTTTTTCCTCTAGGATGAATAAGAAATTTTTTTAATTATAGAGGCTTGTTATTTCTTATTGTAAATCATGTCATTTTTTCGGACTTACCCCAAACAATGGTACGAGTATTATACTGGCCGTTATATTCAAAGCAGTAGTAATCCACGGGATGGTATTTTTTCACAGTTAAAGTGAAAATTGTATGCATCATGAATGATTCAATCTCTTAAAACAAAATCTCACATTTAAAAATCCAAGGTATTTTATCATGCACTATATTTAAAGAAACAACTCACTACAATTTATAATGTCGGAGTAATTTTTCACTAGATTTTTATCGGGTGGGTCATAGATGAGGATATTGTCCTTAGAGAAATAGATTTTGACCTTAAAATAGATTACAATGAAGTTAAAAACAATAATAGTTTATTTTCAGTGTTTAAATCGTTAAAACGCACCGCTGGATCACTGAAGGCGTCTATGTGAAGGACGAAGACTTTGAAAGAAACGATGTCTTTACCTTTAGCACTAGTAACAAGGGGGATGTCGTACACCCACTGAAAGGTATCTAATTAAACAATGGTGACTTTTATCTATTTTATTTTTACGTGAATTGAGCTCAGGCCAGAAATGATCGGGGTAGAACAGTACAACGATTGGTACTCGAGTGTTGCTCAAGAAGTTAATCCTTCTTAGGCCGTCATTCATAATCCCACTCAAGTAGACGACACTCCGATCCGGGGAAGCTGTATTTGTAACAAGGTTCCATGATTGCGGATATTAAACTACTTACTGGTTTTAACAAA
Source organism: Moniezia expansa (assembly GCA_019097775.1). Taxonomy (NCBI): domain Eukaryota; kingdom Metazoa; phylum Platyhelminthes; class Cestoda; order Cyclophyllidea; family Anoplocephalidae; genus Moniezia; species Moniezia expansa. Next base: position 746,874 of record JADFDV010000062.1, on the reverse strand, counting down.
GCATTTGAAAAGTCGGGTACTACAGTTTCCGTTTATTATCGGAACCATGTGCATTCCTGATTCCACCCACTAAATTTAGAAATTCAAATTAGATAAAAAGTTTGTTACATTATAAATTCCCGGGAGAGTCGTTTTATACGTGAATTTAGAGTGGGACTTTCCAGTCACAACCCGACCATCTCCAGGAAAAAATTCTCTTTCTTTTGCAACTGTAAATAAAAAAGATAAGGGTTTTACAGGTCGTTATTTTTGAATTTCGAAAAAGGTGATTTGAACATACCAGTGTATAGAGGCAGGAGTGTGAGAAAATAGAGAAGCTCGTAAGGTGTAGTTAACAACATAGTTGGCAGGGTCAAAATGTGACTTTTCCAGGATCCTGAGCCTTGTATATTGGAAATGAAGCACAATGAGCTCATAACTATGTGACCTTGATACATGGCGAGATCAGCGGGTTATTAACACAATGAAATTTGTACAAGTCATCACCTGAAATCTCGTAATGCTTCCAAAATGGCACGACACAGTATGCTGCCAAAATTAGAATTTATTTTTGTTAGAAAACTTCATTCCAATTCATCTATTGTAAGCAATTTTGCATGATGTATACTGAAAGACACATTCGAAGGGCCTTTTCATAGATACCTGATATAATCGAATCCTTAAAGTAAGCCTGATACCCATAGAAAGGTTTTTTGACTAAAAGTGAAACTTAGGATTTAATGCAGGCAATTAAGTTTTAACAGCAGCAGCCCTCATCTGCGTCACAATGCAGATATTCTACTCACTCGTCCTTACCGTATTATGCATCATATGTACATATGTTTACTCCTCATCCATTGGAGCAAGTCTCAAGGACTTATTGGGGGTACAACAGAAGTACAATTAGCTTTTACAACATGTAGCGCACAACAGTTAACACAGAAGACAGTAAAAGCGTTAATCGACGTCTTCGATACTTTGGTCACTTCTCTGGCATGGTTTTATCGGACAGTTAGCAGCTCAACTTCGTGATGGCACCTCTAAGGCAGACACTCTTCATACCTCTTCTAGAAGTACTTTCAACATTTCGGAGGAGTTCTCATTCAATGCTACGTGCACGTGCTTTCCACAGTCCAGTTTGAGACCATAAATCCAGGTATTTACGTCGCACCTTGTTTACCAGGCTGTAAGAGATGGTGGGTAATCAGCTGCCCCTCTCATTAGCCCCAGAGTTGCCCCTGGAGTTACCGGTGGTTACCAAGAGGAGGTTGAGAGTAAGTTTGACCACCTTGTCACTCACTTACAAAACTCGCTACTAATAAAGTCGAGTAACATTTGAAGAGCTTCAAGATTAGGCTGCTGAGAAATAATTGCAAGTGGTTAACATGGCGCACAATTTAAGAATAAAGTCTAACATTTTAGACTTCATTTTGTTCATCATGTTTTGAAATAAGCCCTGCTACAAGACCAGCCAGTTAAGCACTGATGACCTGACCAGCGGTTCCGGCTACAACGGAAGAGGGCTGAGTAAACTTTCTGATATTATCGAACCTGACGGAAAATCATATACTTAGAGCATTCTATTTGATTTGCAATCGCGAACTCAGCGATTCAACTTAAAATTGGCAGTAGAGCTACTAGAGCAATGGCAAAGTACCTTTGGCGTCTAATATCACCAGCAGGCCGAATCCGAATACTCAGGTAAAAAATTCATTCGCGTAATCTAAGTTTACAAAGCTTATGGACAGAGATTTCCAGGTGCTATTTCGGTTGTAGTGAATCGCTAAAAGATCAGTGCCTTAAAATAACCTTCTCAACTAGTCCCTGAGGATTATTTCTAGAGCAGAGGCAGAGTGGTGGTCTTGGTACATGTTCAGCTTAATTTTTTAATAGTCAGTGATTGCTCGATTTTAACCATTGACATCAGTCAACAAATTTTAATTAACTGCAAATAATTCAGCACTTACGATTTAAAGTTATCGTCTGCGTTTCCGATAGATCCCGATCCAAAATCAATTTTCTGATTTGAAGAGATAAGCTATAAGGTAGACATCAACTACACTGGTTTGATAAATGTTAAAACATGCTGTCTTTGGTTTCAAACATTCTGCCGTCGATGCGTACAAGGTTCTTCATTTCTTTCCTGCATCTCTTTAATGGTGCACATTATGGGATCATTGCGCTTGCATAAACTTCAGTACATGAGTCTAGTAACTGACAGGCATGCTTCAAGTTAAAAAATCTCCAACACTTCGATTCGCGTCTCTTTTCTGAAGGTATTCGTTTTAGATATTCATTCCGCAATCAGCCTTTTAATAATTTAGTGCTCTCTGTGACATTGTCGCAGGTGCTGATGAACTAAAATACTATAGAAACGAAGTTAGAGAGCCACTTTCACAAAGCCGACGATCCAACAAACTAAAATAGTTCGCGAACTCAGTTTTTCTTCTCGGGTAGTTGTAATGTTGATACACAATTCCCATCCTTTAAAAGTAATTCTTACCTAAGTAAGTCAAATTTTACCTTCAACTGCACCGCTGTTATTAGACTATTCTACTCTCAGAGCGCCTTTCAAAAGTGTTTTGCCTTGGATATTTGATCTTGTCCACTAACTTCGGCTAAACTGATATCAGTACCCCAAAAACCAGGCCAGGTGATCATATCATCCTAAAGCACCTTAGTTACACTCCACCGCCTGTGTCCGTGTTACTGATCTTCCCCTATTGCCAACAGTGAATGTCTATTTATTCATTTATTTTAGTACTCAAGTCATACCTTTACATTGCATTTAAAATAATAGAAGGGATTTTGGTTTATCCATTCAACTTCATGTGCTACATTTTAATTAATATCAGTTTGAGAGTTGACTTTCATTAATGATTGCCGATTATAAATATAAAGAATTACAGATAGTTTTAGCAAGTATTTGAGCCTTTACTAAGCTCTAGATTAGGGATGGATACTAAAATTTCAAGTTTGTCATCAGTCCCAATCTACCTTTAGGTTAGGATTTAATTCATTATCTTAACAAATGTTACTTTTATGGCCGAGCAAATGCAGTACACAGCTAATCAGTAAAATCAAGTCAACGAGTCGCATTCAATTTTCATTCCAAAATAGACTCAGCCTTTGGTCTCCCAGATACTCCATCGATGACTTTATCCAACCTACACATTTTGCCACCTAGTCCTTAGAATTGGTACATTTCTAATCTCGCTACCTGCGGTCTTCATTAAGTTGATTTATCAAGATTTCAGTACGATTAGTTTGACTAAAAATATCAGTTACGAAATCAAGACTAAGTTCAATGTGTAAAGAAGAAAGCAAAGCAATGCTTCTTAATCCCAATACCCTGTCTAACACTCTTCTTGGCAACGTAATCCGAATTCCTTACAGCATTATAAGAAAATGCACTTTGGACTTCTTTTTCATTTTGAGAATAAGTATCCAGAACTAAAAATGCTCGCAGATTGCAGTTATTTAATACCTTATTTAAAAGGGAGGTTTTAATTGCAAAAAAATAAGGGAGAAAGAAATGATGTATTGCAAGTAGAATGATGGAGAAGTAGACTTCATGCAGGTGAGGTACAAAAGAGGTGCATCACATCAAATAATTCAGCCGTTTATGAATATATATACAAACTTTGGACTTAATCAAAATTCAGCAGTTTAGTGATAATGGAACAGGAAATTTGGAGCATTTATATCTTAGAAAATTTAAGTAAAGGTACTGCTGAAGCTCATTTAGGTTTTTAGAGGAACAAAATCGTTCAACTATCAATGAATTATTTTGTCAAAGACCAGATTGCTCACCGCTCCCATCAAAGATAATTAAAGTGCTCACGGTACCAGAAAACAAAGTATGCCGTGAACAATTCGATTGAGGTTAGGTTACAGTTAAAGTTACAGTTAAAGCGATGGATTGAATCTTTTTTTGAATTCTTAGATTCACTTATTTTTCTATCATAGAGGAATTTAAGAATCGCTATGGTGTTTTATGAAGAAAGGTCTAGATTCCAAATAAAAACAAATACTTGAACAGGCACTTGATGGACACATCCAGCATTTCTATTTCGTTTTGTCATATGGATCTCTAGATGATCCTTGTGAAAAAGGTCTGGGAGAGCAGCGTCGGTAAAATGTACTGCGAATTCGTTTTATTAGTTAAATTTTTCATAACGGAAAAAAAGATTCCTCTCTGGTCATTTTTTTACAAAAACCTTTAGAAATTCGATCAGCAAACCTAAGACTGGATTGCCGAGAAACACAAACAATTAGGAAAAATGTTGCAGTAGGATGCTCTTAGCAGCCGACCAGGAAGGATTTCATTCTTGTTATGGAGTCTTATGTAATGGGTCTCGTAATTATGACCATAGTAAAATAAATATTTGATTTTTGAAGAGCTGCTTAGTTAGATAATATCAGAACAAAAACTTCTATTTGATAAATTATTTGAGAGTATTCAGGCTAAAGCACATGAATTGATTCTGCTGCAACAATCGCCAAAGAGTCAATAAATCAGTTGCCTTCAAAAAAGTGGCCACTAAAGAGCACAGATCTTGGATCAACTTCGCTATGGAAATGCTACAAAAGCTGATTCATCGAGAAGAGTGGAAAGGGAGAGTTTTTTTATTTTGTTGAGTTTTAATTATTTTTATACTTTTACTCCCCACGCATTAGGGCAAGTTTCAAGGACTTATTGGGGGAAAAATAGAAGTACAAATAGCTTTTACAACATGTAGCGCACAACAGTTAACACAGAAGACAGTAAAAGCGCTTATCGACGTCTTCGGTTCTCTGATCACTTCTCTGACATGGTTTTGTCGTACAGGTAGCAGTTCAGCTTCATGGTGGTGCTTCGTCTGTCCTCGTCAAGGGCAGGCAATCCTCATTCTTCTTCTAGGAGCCTTTACAACTTTCTGGCAGAGGTTTCATTCACTCCTACAATCCAGCTCAGTTTAAGACCATATATCTAGGTATTTACGTCGTTCCTCACTTACTAGGCTGCATAGAATTTCAATTCTGCTGGCAAAATCTAATTTTATACGTCCGATGGTTGATTATTCTTAACCGGCAGCCCTCTCATTAGCCCTAGAGTTGCCACTGGAATTGTCGGTAGTCACCATGAGTAGGTTGAGATAAGGTTTGACCACCATTTCGATAAAGTTGTTTTATTCTCCGGAACAAGTCGTTTACAATGAAGCTTGCCATTTTTCATTTCAAATCAATAAATTCTAGGACTTTTAATCTAAACCTTGTCAATATTGCTTTGTATAAAGTTGATCTAAGATCATGAAATCAAATAAAAGGACATTAAATACCGGTAAGGGGAAGTTTTACTTTTATCGCCAAATTCATGCCTGGGGATCAATTGACTTGGAGAGTGGACTCAGCCTAGTAAGTAATCTAAGATTTTCCTCATTAGTGTTTTCGTAGAATTCAAATTTCAGATTACAAGTGGACTATTAGTTTGAAAAGGAGGTTGGCAGTACAATTAGGTAAGCAGTGGATTGATTGGGAGTAGGAAAATAGCTGATATGTAAGAGATCTTCATTTGTTAAATGTCCACCAAACGAACAAACGCATTTGTTGAAAGGAAATCGACGTGATTTCTCGCAGTCAAATATCATGATTTAAACAAAAGGCTTCCTAAGGATGAAATAAATTTGATGAGATATGGAGTCTACGCCCATATACAATACAGATGTAGCAAATTCAGACTTCAATAAATCGTGAGTAGTAAATAAAGCATTAGCAGGGATCTTTTTAAAATGAAAAAAAAATGCTCTTTTTCATAACAATATTTAACAAATGAGATTACGATTGAATGGTGCAGGTCGAAGTTCTCGGATTCCTTCAACCTCAAGTAGCATAGCAGAATCTCAAGACTCTAGGAGCTCAAAAGGACTCTAGAGCTCTATAAGATACATACTATACGTATATTTACAAGCACTTAACTGTATTTGGAAAAGGACCGGGCAGTGAGTTTTGCAAGGACTGTTTGACATTCCCTAAAGCTGAAAAATGAATGGGTTAGGAGATAATGACTTGCATAAAGTTCCCGGATGTGGAAACTGCTGCAGTAAAATAATGCTTTTGAAACCTATGTAGAGGTGGAATCATGACTCTTAATGAAAACAACTTCATTTGTAACTGTATGGTCAACTATCAAAGCAAACAAAACGGCTGTTATGGTAATTTCTATGTGTTTTGTTTTTTAAAATTTTGTTTGCTAAAATAATTCATTATTTAACGCAATTGAACAATTGTCTGAATCTCATACGTTGATTTAAGGATCCATTGCTGAAATTCGCAAAAACCTGCGTGCGTATCATCAACTGTAGAAGAATCAATTGCTGCGATACGACGTTTCTGCGTTGATGGGATCATCCAGATAAATGCTTTGCCCATCTTTATCCAAAGCAATGAAATTATATGCTTGTTTAGATAGACGTGTTCCTAAAGACATTATTTGTAAAAAATATAGTTTTTTTTACATGTATACATTAAAATAATGAATTATTATCAAAAGTTCAACTTTGCCACCACCATGACGCTAGTGGTTGCATGTGTCAATCCTACAAATACGACTTCGTCCAAAGGGTGCTCTACCACGTGAGAATCACTTAGACAATACACTATTTGCTGTGACCATTCTGCACTTTGTAGGGCTCTCTTCTCGACTTGAACATATGTTAGCTCTATATAATACAATTTAGATCAACTCGATCGTATTGCTTCAATGCCATGCTCATTTGCCGTCTGTCCTGTCTTATGAAGCTACTCCGCAACACCGCTAGCCAAAAATCGGTTGCGAAGTGTAAGAAAACACTATCTAGGATTATTTCCTATGAAAATGAAATTTTTCTTACAGCTCTTTTGTATACAGTTAGAAAGAAATTTCGTTGTCAGGGAAATCTGGGGATAGTTAAAATTTAAATCATAATAATATGAAGGTACACTTGTACATATAGTTATGCTTAGTATATTAACAGGAGGCCAAACACATTCAGAGTCGGAAGAGTTAGGAAGTACAATAAGACAGGAGAGGGATGGGTTTCGCTTGAGGTTGAAGTCAAGATAACTCGTTGACTGTATCGTTCATCGTTGAGAGGCTGGTTTGATCTTTCAGTTGTTATGGAGGGACCGGGATGGATAAGCTGAGGGTTGAATATGTTTTCAGAATGCGTATGTACAGGTTTTCTTGCTGAAATTGTAATCATTTTAACGTTCACTTTTTGACTTAAGGGCTGACTATTCAAGGATTGCGATTAGGTTGCATTATAAAGTACTTTTGCAGAGAAGTCTAGATGTGCTACATTTAATATATTTTTAATGAATGCCAATGCTTTTCGATGAAAGCAAAATGATTAGCTTAAGTGATTACTTTAATAACTCATTGCACAGAGGCGAAGAGACACTTAAAACTAACGTGACTTTCTTCAGATCATTGGATACCAATAGCCTTGCAATTCGCCATCAAGGTCCAAATGATTTAAGTTTCCAATTCAAAAGGAGTGCGGAATCAAATTAATCTCAAAATAATAAGGATAAAGATTCTGAAAATGGCAACACCGTGGCCTGAGTAGAAAACTTAGATTTAAGAAAGACTTAGCTGGTTACATTCACTTTCAGTCAGTTAAAGTCGACTAGATGCGCTACATTAACCTATTGAAATTCACCTTCTACCTTCCTGGCATTATAGGCCTCATCTTTGACAAGCCAGTAGGATCGATCAGTGGCGGCTTTCTTTTCCGGTTTTTCTGCAAAAAAAGAGCAATTCAGTATTTATCATGGGGTCAGACATTTTGTTGTTACTGAATTTCATGTCTCCTATGGGAAACATTTAGACTGAAACATTGGTTCAAAGCATATATTAAATATTAAACACCAAAGGGCCAGCTCCTCTGAGTCTATTGGACCTATTTGTGCTAATATTTATTCACCAGATAATACGATTTACTCAAAATTCATCTTTAAGTAGAAAAGTGGAACATAATTAACAATTACTTTGTTGAAAAATGGACTATTGTGGATGAATGATGCTAGAACAAATCTAGAAAGAAGGGGTATAATAGGCTCAAAGAGCAATTCGAAATAAAACTGACAAACAAAATTACTTGGATTCGGAAAAAAATTCCCAATTATTGTAACCTCTGGATTAAATTGCATATTCATCGGGCTTACCGATAACTTTGAGATAAAACATTTTCTCAAGTACGGATTCAGAATTGATCTGACAAGAATATCTGCCAGTGTCTTTCGGCTGAGCCTTCTTAATGATGAGGGTCCAATCTTCGGCGAAGCGACGGGGTAGTTCAAAACGTTTGTTTTGTGTAGTCAAACCCAAGGACGTTTCCTGCAGTTCGCTCTCTTTCCACCAGGATACCTGTAGAATTAGCCGAAACGAATTAGTGCCTACACTGCATGTTTAGTTAACTGCTCTCATTTGTGTTTGCTAACTAATCCATTTACCTGCCCAAAAATGCCCGAGAAGCTCGACCAAAGTTATGTAATAAAAAAGTAAACAGTTGTTTAAAGCCGGAATAAGAGGAAAAACAACTGAGCGTTGGGTCATCAAAAGCCAAGTAAGTTCACTAAAACATAACTGTGTTATTTTCAATCTAGCACTTTCATTAATTGGGGAATTTAAAAAAATTCAGGTTATTAAGTAGCAACGATTCGACTACCATCAATCTTTTACAAAATACCTTGTCGAATTCAAAATATAACTGAATTGCTATTTCACAACTCGATGTCTCTAAACACACAGACATAGAAATTGATTGGGAAAGAGAGAAGACTTTGCTTAAATTTCGAGAAAACATCATGTGAAACTCACTTCTGGAACTTGGCACATATATATCGCAAGAGAACTTGATTGGGTGCATTTAAATGGACGATATTTTTTGAGGCTCTTAAGTATAGTTATCTCAAGAGTAGTAGTTCCCAGGGGAGTTTAAACCTTATTTTCTTTCCGCACGCTTTTACTGGACAAATATTTCTTTCAGCTCATTAATTTATTCCCAAAATTATGAAAAAAAACAACTTATAGTAAATTTTTTTGGCATCTTTTTCATTTGATAGGAGATTACCAACGTCTAAAAAGTGGATACACTTTCATTAAAATTAACAAAGAGTCCGGATCTTATAAATTTATGGCTATCCTGTAAATTGGTATGATTGATGCAAGCCCTCTAGTTACTACTGGTTCCAGGGAAAAGTCGACGTCTCCTTCAGTCTTGGCACTGTTTTCGCTCGTATTTTGTCATTTGAATTTTGCGTTGCTCTTTCGCTGTGATGATGATAGTAACAAGTGAAATCACGATTTCCATCGTAACCCTGATGCACTTAATTAAAATTAAAGTGTCAAATACTTGCCAGATGCATTAAAATTTGTGCGATGATGAAAATTTTTATTTAAAATTAGGGATCCACAAGTTCATGGTGTTTGGTTGAGATAGCCATCGCCTGTAATCTACAAAATCGTGTTTTTTGTGTATTTCATAGAGCATGGATGTGTGAAAGAAGTCAGTAGAATATGCTAGAACAGAAAGTATTATGCGCTGGATCTATTCTTTCCCGATTGGGATGATGGTGTCTATTAGAAAGGGTGAAGTAAATAGTCCAAAGACAGGGAGCTGCTACTGCATTGTTGTGTAACTTCTTGATTATAGATGCCAGTGGGGGGCAAATCTAGAAGCCAGTTATGAAGTAATCAAACTGAAGTAACTGAAAAAATATGCTAAAATCAAATAGCTGGTTTACGCGGATTTTTTCAATATGTCATTTCTACATCTATTCAATTCTGTTCTTCAATGTATTATGCAATCCCCATTTTCATTCCTACGTTTAAAAATGCATTGTTTTACTATTAGCTGCCAAGAAAAAACGAGCTTTTTCCACATTATTATTATTGGCTTTAGGAACTGATTACTAAATGTAAAAGATTATCACTACTTAACCTGGTGAAATTCAGTCTAGTTGGGCTATTTCAGGTTAAAAGTGGAGTGATACGGTGACAAAGAGAAGTTGGGAGGTTAAGCTGCTTGAATTTTGTGCAGTCATGCTCTTCAGCCATTGCACATACCCTTAAAAGGCTTTCAGTGATTCATCTCTGGCCACAACAATCGCTGCAGCTACAACCAGTGGTTCTCACTGCTAGGTCTGTCAAACTTTTCTGTGTTTCTTCTAGTTTTTCGTGACTTAGAACACTTGATGCCATTGATTCGAAAGTAAATTTCTTGAAATGTTGGTTTCGGAAAATATGCAAGGCCGTAAGATTTGACAACGTGGTCAGTTTCGATACACTCTTTCTATAGATTACTGTTGCGTGAAAATCATAACGAACTGTGCGTAGCACCAGGCCTATATTAATTGCTTAATTTTAGTGTACGAAGTAGCGAGAGTTTTTCTAAAGTTACGATTTGAAAAGCCGTAGGAATTTACGAATGCAAGGATTCTATTAAAGAAATGTCGCGTGATTGAGCTTGTGGATGAAAATCAAGCGGCCAAGTTGTAGCATTGAAAGGGCTAGTTAGGACGATTATTGCGAATTTGGATGTTTTTTAAATCTCCTTGCTATAATATCTGACCGACTCCCAATATTTGCTCATTCGAAGAGTGAGACTCATTCTAGCCACAATCGCCGAAAAACACAGTTGGGTGTCAGATTGCACGATCAGGGATTTTCCTGCATCCAATATTTACTCTTCTATTTTGAATAGTAATGTTTGTTTAAACCATTAACGAGTATAAACGGTTGTTGCTACCATTGATGCCTATTAAAATAATGCAGTTTATCTCCTAGATTAGATAATTGGAAAAAAAGATCAAATGTCAATTAAATGTCAACATTCCTGCTGTAAACGATGATCTAGAAGGAAATAATTTTCGGTAACCTTTAAGAAAGGGGCTGAATCTTCAGTACCTCAGGCTTTACAAATATTTACTTATTTCGGAGAATGTACTTTTTATACCTGGACTTTGCATGCTTTGTATAACTTCTGAAGTGGTTCTACGTTGAATGTGCCCACTTTTGATGATGAATTGACTTCCGATAGAAGTAGATTCATTTCGATTCCTAATATTTTTTTGATTGATGAATTTCACCTCGTAAAATATGAAGCACAAAGTCAACTTTAAATGCATTCATTTATAATCTGTCATGCTTACTTGACTCTACTTCCCCACTATGCAAGTTAGGAGCTGTAAAGTCATTTGAAATGCTTGATTTGATTTCTTTTATAATTACTTTGGCTTTGATTACATTTGGGTCGGCTTGAATGACGTCTAATTATAAAATCTAAAGTGGTGAATGTTTACATATCAGTTGAAGATCTCCACTTTATCTGCTTACGAGTACAGTTGCGAAGGAATGCAAGGGAACGCTAATATCACCTTAGAATCCCATATATCTTGGATACACATGTTTTAACACATTAGATAGAAGGGTTTATCAAAGAATTTTTTTATTAGGTGAAAATTGTACGATAAAGGATTGCATTCGGAGCAATCGGCAGTAAGCCCCCAAGAATCGTCCTTTCAAGCGTAATGCGGACTGTAATTGAGCTTTTAGAAACCACAATAAAACCTCCTCTACACAGTTTTAAGCTGATTCGGTTGAGAGGTTCAGACAGACAGCTTATTCAGCATCAACTCTTGTAGGTGTGTAATAAAATTTAAAAGCCAATTTCTATTCGCCTCAAGAGCCTCTTTTAAATAGCATTTTTAACCATGGTCATCTTCATTAAATAATTTTGCACGAAACAGCCCCAATTTAAGAGCAGCTTTTAATTGTTAGAGAAGGTGAAGCTCTGGAAAAAGCCTCATTTAATTTTATCTTTAATACGAAATTTTAGGTTTATGATTGAAAACACAATCATGAAACTTTGTAAAATCAACAAACTTTTGCCGCAAGCTACAAACAAACAAATGTGATGTATTTAATTTTAATTTCAATATTTATTGATTGATTGCATCACTGTAATTTTTTTGATATTCAATAGTGTTTTATTAATTAATAAAATGTACAGAGCAGGACATATGATTTGACATATCTACTTGTAACGGTTCTTTTTATTTCAGATTCCTCTTTAAGGCAATTTAACTTCGATTCGTCGGTTAAAATTGACTAAATTTTAAACAAAATTTTGCCGGTTACACATTTCAAAATTAAACCATGTCAGAAATGTACAAAATCAGATAAGTATACAATTCCAAATTTATATAACTTGCCGTCAGAAACGAGTAAACTGCCTGAAAAATGAAGAACTTTAGTCGAAATCGGTAAAGGGATCTTCCTCTTAGAATAAATATCATTATTACTCCTGATTTAACCATGGTGAAGCAAAAGTTAATACTAAATGGTACAGATCGCTTATTATACCCTAAGTGCCAAAGGCAGTCGTCGGAGATTTTGACGTGAAATACAGTTGAAATAACTTACTGAAATGATTTGCAGTATCGTTAACATTACTAAGTGATTCCAGGACCAAGCAGAACTGCCTGTCTGTTACTTTTTGGTGATGCCAATATTGGTTTAATCTGCACATTTAGCGTTTCTTGGCTTTCGATTAAGGAATGGCGGCAAAAATGAGTGAAAAAACACACTATGTGCGATAGAATATTGGCCAGTTTTTTGAAACTTTATAAAGATAATTTAACTATAAATGCCAGAAACGTAATGTCGGTTGATGAATACATTAAAGGAACCTTTTAAACGAAAATATTCAACAATTTTTATTATGTTCCTATGATTTCAATGCTCAACTCGACAACATTAGATTCTGCACTGCCAAATAGTTACTTTAAAATGGGGATATTTTTAGATGGAACGCTGACCTAGAATTCTCTTATGATACTAAAACCCGCACATATTTGTTGCCATCGATAGCAAATTTGAGGATTTCCAACAAAGATGACTACATTTCGCTTTTAACGAATGGTTTAGTTCAAGAGCTTTCATTCAAATTCCAAATAACATCGGGAAATCATTTAAAAGTATTAAAGATTATTTGGAGATAAAATGGGTTGTTCACCATGTACTTTGAGTGTTTTTATTAAATAATGATTATTTGAGATTGTGTTTTAAAGTTTTCCGACGTTGAATATAGGAGTTTTTTGCTCATGCACAAGATTTCGTCTTATTGTGTGCTACAAACTTGTGGTTTTCTTGCTTAAATAAGCGTAAGAGTTACATTATTCTGCAAAGTCTAACCTTTAGAAGTTCGCTTGAACATATTTAAATATTGTCCATTTATCACCTCAAAAAGAGTCCTCTTTCAATACGGAGCCATTCTTACATTCCACAGAAGATCTTTCGCGGCAAGTACTTCTTGTTAGGTACAATAATTAAGTAGCATGAAATATTAGACAAGCCTTTTTATTCATCCACTAGCTTTTGTAATCATTTTTCAGAAAGTTAAGAGCTACAACAATTAGATGAAATATTTGGTGCATAAAATTTATTTATGCCGTAACATAATACAAAACTAGAAAAATTTAATATCTTAATTGATAGTATTTTTTTTAAAGTAGATATGCCCTTACACTCCGAGTCAAAATTAAAATAAAATAGTTGAGCTTTGCAACAAAATGTTGAAGTAAATGCCATTAAAATATAACTTTACGCACTCGAATTTCAATTTCAAGCTACTATTTTATGCTTAAGGGCTTATTAACTAATAAGTACAAATGTCAAACCTCTATCATAACTAAATTGGTTTCGCATGGCTTTTTAGCATTGTTTGTTCATAGGATTTCAAAGTTTGTTTGCACGATTTGAAAATTCATTCGTTATTTTGTTTTGATATTATTTTCCTAACCGTTAGGCAATAAAAATAAACTTTTAAATATTTTCTTTTTAAATTAAGCAACCAATGAGAGGGAAACGTTAGATGGTATTAGTGAATGTCTTTATTCTTGCCTAAGTTACTATCTATTCTCCTCCATTTGTATAAAAGTTTGATTGAATCATTGCTCCTAGCAAATTACAAAATGTTGAATAGCGAATTTACTAATGTATGAAGCATGGCAAATATAATTACTGAAATAAATTTATTTCTCACAATGTTAGTTTGCGCGACAATCTTTCCTGCAATGTTTATTTGGTACCCGCAACTATCTTGATAAAGTTCAATGCATTTGGGAATAAACACAGAATAAATTGAATTTACCAAAGTCTTGGAGAAGTCAACATTGTACACAAAGCATCTTAATTCGGCGTTTTCACCTTCGTTGACGACGAAATTCAATTTGACATCCCCAGCAAAACAAGGCGGTGGTTTGAGTACTGACATTCCAGGCACGCAATCATACTGACTTGAAACCACAGTTTCGCCTTCTGTGGCCTTGTTATCCGCTTGAAAGAAGTCTAAGCAAAGGCTCTTGTAAACCAGGTGCATAAGAAGCAGTAACAGACGTCCAAAAAATCCCTTCAATACTCTTTTCATTTCATCTGTTTCTATTGAATCGGATTATTACTGTCCAGGCTTCACGCATTGGATCGCAGAACTGCGTATAATTAAATTAAAATAGATTTCACAGGGTTTCATGGCAACATAATTGAACCGTTATTTGACATGAGTGATTTAGTTAAAATTTCTAGGTTCATTCTTTTAAATCACTGAAGGTCAAGCAAAAAATGCATTCCCAAACTTGATTCTAAGTTCACAGTTTCATTTTTTAAGTATGTTTTTCGCAACTTTGGCATATTTTTTTTTCAAAGTTTAATAATTCAATAGTAGGCTCTTAGTGATGATTCAGTTCTATAGCAACTTATCGAATTAAGGAAAAACTTGCAAAGTAAATTTTGGTTTTTGAATATGAGAGTCAAAATATCCGTAGTAGGCCTATGTTTCTATTAGTATTAGCCATTTATATTGTTTTTCAGCTCAAATCTTCCTCTGCCGCGGTACTCTGAGGCTTAGTAACAAAGATTAAGCCAATTGTTAATGTACTTGCCCCAATCTACTTTACATCCAACTGAAAGCCTGAAATGGTAATTCTCTGAGATATTTAGATGTTTCGGCATTTAACCAAAGGCCTGGTTATCGTTAATCATAACGTAAATGCAGCTTTGTTCAATTTATGCTTTACTGCCTTTTGTCTTTCAACCTATTGTTTGAAAATAAAAGTCTTTAGTTTCTACTCTTACACAATAGATACAATAAATTTAAGCAATAAGGCATGAGCAGTAAATATTCATTTTATCATTTTGGTGTAACCTGAAGAGGAAGGCAAAACTTACCACTTGAATCAGTTTTAAAATAAAATCAAACTTTCCAACTAAGCTCAAAAGAAGCAATTCGTCTATCAGTTAAAAAATCTACTTCACTTAAGTTTGAAAAATTACTGCAAAGCTTTTAGCATCAAAAAAATTATGCTCATATAAATTTTAGCTGTCAACCTTTGAGAAAAGGTTTTTCAGTTTTCGAAATATTTGAATCCATCCATGTTTAACTTTGCATTAGTGCATATCATAATGATGTAGGCATGTTTGCACTTTGCTTTGTAGAAGTACTTTATTTAATACTGTGACAGTTTGCTGTCATTAGAGATTTTACTTAGGACAAGACCCGTGAGGGAATGAATTACGATTCAATGCAAAACTACGTACATTTCACGTATAAACATGCATTCTAAATGTCAAAATACATATATAGGGCCTCAGTTCTACAATTTTTACTATTTGACTATTTTTAAAGCAAATATTGTTTATGTGATTCATAAAAAAAATTGGTAAATGAATATATTCTCTCAAATATTTTTAAATATGTGTGCCACTTCAAGTGTGTTGCGTTTATTTACCGCAATTTTAATAAAAATATACCACCTTGAAAATCAACCAAAATACTATTAACCTTAATAATATGTTTATAAAATTTTTTTTCTGATTTTTTACATCCCGGGCATAGCTGATAGTTAAATTTTTTAGAAAAAAAATTGCGGAGTTACAAATTTTGCTATAAGGTGCCCCACAAAGTTTGGACTTGTGCTAAGAGTTTGGTGAGAAAAATTACTTTCAAAAAGAAACCCACTTTAAATTGAATAAATGCCAAAAGCTGACTTATCTGACCAACAATAAAGTCCCGAGCAGGTGAAAGTGTGATCATATTGCCTCAATCATATTGCCTCTTTGGTGTACCACCGAATATAGACTCAAATACTATTGGCTGTGGTATGTATGTGCTCTAAATTTTGCTCATCCAATCAGTTTAGTCAAAATGACCACGAGATATTACTTTGAATGCTCTTTTCTAAGACGAGTTTGAAGTTCGCCTCTCCAAATTTACCCAAAGGGATACATTACATTATATTTTAGAAAATGAAACACGGATAACACCTTGATTTAAACCTCTCAGTTAACGAATAGTACAAAAATCAAAAATTTTAGGCCTTGGTTTTGAGAACCAAATGCATGAAATCCACCCTAAACCAATTTCACAAAACTTACAGATATAATAGTCTGTTGTTCCTAGATGTCATGGAAATATTTAAATGAATTTGCTGCTCAAATACGATAGGAAATTTGGCAAAAATGATATTTTTATACTTCACATTGATCAGATAACTTTTTTCAATTTTCCATTTTTTAATTCATATTATAAGGAAATACTTTTGTCTGGTTGGGCAAATTACATTCCTTTCAGTTTTTGAACAAGTTTTTTGTCAATTTCTTACAAACACTTCCCAAAAAATTTAAAATAATGTAGCTGATTGCCATCAATCTGCAGAAATTGACAGTGTTGTGAGCAAACTATGAATAAATATTGTCATGAAACCTTTAGGTACAAATTTAAACTAAAGCCTTTAGTGATGAAAAACATTTGTTCGCTCTTCTCTTGGCTTTGGGTTCGGTTTCATTCTAACTGAAGTTATTCTTGTAAATTTTTACTTTCGTTTGTCAGTTAACCAGTTACAGCTTAAAAATACTGGATGCGGTTCTATAGACTTCGAAGTTGTGCATCTTAAAAAGTTGCTAGCCTTCCTGACCACTTCATCACCAACACGAAACACAATAGATCCTACACTTGAAACCTAAATTTAAGCATCGAAATTCAAGAAAGTTAACTGTTAGAATGGTTATGACTGATTTTATTTTAACCAGATGACTGTGTTCAATGAAGTTGGACTTCATGCAAGTGTATTTAAAAACCAATGTACGATTTCCTGCAAAATGACTATTCAAAAATACAGTCACATAGAACCTTTGTCGTGTTTGTCGATAGTATTCAAGAAGTGCATGAATTTCAGAAATCAAAGCTATGTCTAAGAATAAGTAAATGTTCTCAAAGTAATAACTCCGATAAATTTTTAAAATTTTCAGAAGTTGATTGATAGGGTAAAACAAGAAGATAACAAGCTCAATAAGGAAATTCTTTTTGCAAATCAGTACATCTATTTACATATTTGACCTCTTGAATAACACATACTTTCATTCATTTCAGCTATTAGTTTCAATTTTTCTAAATTTTTCTAAATTAATATTTTATAAGACTAGCACATAAGCGGGCTTACATATCACTATCCGTATTTCCAAAGAACCAAACAAAGTTCAAAGTTGCCTGTACGAACCTCTGAATGTGTTCAAAATTAGGGGTTTCCAATGTAAATATAATTTTAAAGGACAAAAAAATGAAAATGAGGGATTTTGTACCTTTCGCACTTTTTATTGTGCAAGGTCATTAAATTGTTTAATTACAACATCAATGAGAGCATTCAAATGTTCTAAGTGAACATTGACATAAGTTATTCTAGCCATATTTTAATTTAAAACTTGTAATGGAACAATGCACCTCATATCAGTTGCATTTGAAGAATTAGGAGCAAATAATCTAAAAGCAAGCTTTGAAAACATCCTATCTAAGATAAGCCCCTTGGATAAAGCCATGCCCTTACTCTTTCTGGAACATTTGATGATTCGCTTTTTCAAAAACTACGCCTTGAAACTAAGTGCTCGCAAGGTACCAATTTATGAAATTTAGGATTAAAACAATATAGATTTGTAATGGCTAATTAAAATATCCAACTGGATTTCAGTTTAGTTCAAATGGCTTGATATGAATTACTTAGCATATGCACCTTACCTGCTCCCGGCTAAACAGCACTGAATGGGTAAAAATTGCGAAACATTACAAATTTAAAGGCAGTCTTCCCTAAAATGTTGATGTTATGACATCCTTTGATAGAAAGTTGATATCAGTCCTTTCGCGTGATTCATTTTAGTAACTTGACTCACAGATCAGGAGCGAATCATTTAAGACCATGTATTATAATTAGCAAAAGCATTGGACTTCAGAGCTGAATAAGCGAGTATGTCAAATATAACGTTGGGTAAAAAAAACTCGAAAACGGAGTGACCTTGAAGAAGCTGAGCCCATCTGGGAACTCATAAGAAGTGAACAAACTGAACGCGACAGTTGAAAGCAGAGCTTAAGTGTTTCCAACAACTTAAATATATGAGATTAAAGTGTACATTTAAATGATCCTAAACATTCTTCTGTTGTCATTGAAAGGTAATTAAGCAAAAAAGTGGTCTACTTCTAATTAAGCAGAGATAAATTTAAACTTTGGAACTATAGATACTAATCGATTCGGTTAATTACATATTTTTACATTGTTCATTGTAATAACCCTTAAATCTTTTAAATATACGTAACTAGGACAAATGCAATTCAAGTTTACTTAAACCAAAATTATTCCTATTTCTATTGAATTGTTTAGGCTTTCAGTCTCTCAGGCGTGCACATCAAGGCATCACTTATTCGAATTTTCATTTTTTTGATAATTCAAAGTAGCATTTAAAAAAATTACCTATGTATGCTTATATAAACATTTTTGTACATCTATATTTTCCATTTATATTTATATATTTGTGAAAGTGTGCACATGGCCTCTCATTGGAACCAAAGTTTCCCTCTTTGTTTATTAAACTCACATTTTTACGACTTGATTTTCGTATAAACATAATCCAGCTTAAAGAATTGTAGGAAATTCATATTTAAAAAAGCCAGTAAGAAATAATAAGTGACTTAGAGGTCCGAGAGCTCTTAGAGGTTATCCAAATAAGTAAATAGCATTTTTTTCTAAATTGCCTTTACAGTTAATATAAAAATTGGAAAAATTTTATAATTTCTTAAAAGAAATCGGTTGTTTTGTTTTAACTAGAAGGTGTTACAAATAAACACAGTCATTATTATTGAGACTAATGTGAAAATTTAAAATGTTCCAAGTAACAATGCGGATTGATATATGAGGATGAAATCCGCCGAGGAGTCCATTAAAAAATGTCATGGATGCGAATGGAATTGGAATAACCATGTTATTCAAGCACGAATTTTGTAATCTACTTCTTATAAGACAGATGAATCTTAATGCTTGAAGTCGCAACTAAATCGCTATGGCTTGGTAGGCCGATAATAGTCCACTTAAGGATTCTGTGTTTCAATTTTTTACGCCTACTTTCAAAGCAGTCTGATTTAATCTTGTGTACAGTAATAATTAGAAATGACTGGAAATTCGAGATAACTAATCTTGAAGCATAATCTGAGAACACTTGATGTGACCATCAGGATGGAAAGTCATGGAGTCTTGTATGGCTCATCAGAAAAATCTAAAAAATGAGAGGTTCAGAAATGCAACGTTTTGCTATTCAAGGAAAAGGAAAAATTGCAGTAGAGGGCTAAGTTCTGAATCTACCGCCGCATTTTGCACATGCCCAAACTAAACTCTTACAATGCAGTGATGCAAACCTGACAGTCTTATTCATTTATTCATTTTATTTATTCGCTCCACACCCATTGGGGCAAGTCTCACAGACTTGTTAGAAGTACAGCAGAAGTACAACCAGCTGTTACAACAATAAGCACACAGCAATCAACAGAGAAGACATTAAAAGTGCTTATCGACGTCTTCGGTTCGCTGGCGTGGTTTCATAGTACAGGTAGCAGTTCAATTTCGTAATGGCATCTCATCCGTCCTCAACACTGTCAAGGGCAGACAATCTTCATACCTCGTCCAGAAGTCCTTTCAGCTTTCTGGAGGAATTTCCATACATTGCTACATTCACACATTTTCCACAGTCCGGTTTTAGACCATGATTCCATGTACTTACGTTGCACCTCATTTACCAGGCTGTACGAAGGTGTACTTCTGCTGGCATAATTTAACTTTATACGTCCGGTGGGTGACCAGTCGTATCCGGCCGACCCCACGGTGGTCGACACGAGGAGGTTGGTAGTAGGATTGACCACCAACAGTCTTATAACTGATTTAGCTCCTAATTAGCTCAACTTTTGAAGTTGACATATTTCGATAGTCTTCAAAGCTTGCCTTATGCTGTCATTAAAGAAGACAATTCTAAAAACGCAGATCTTTTACAAGATACAGGATGTTTGTATTTTGATCAATGTGGTCAAATGCTCTAAATCCCTTCGTTTGGGAAATGTAAATGTCTACATCTTAAAGTTTTGCCAAGTGTAACCCAAATTCTGGCTTCATGTTTAAATGAATCTTTAAAAATTTAAGCATCAATTCTATCGAAAAATCAAAAAAATCAGACTAAATCAACTGAAACTGGAATGACTCTTTGGTAATCTCAGTTTTTAAGCCACTTAAGACAAATGACAATGACACAGTTGTACCAAAGGGAATTAATGAAAATTTTCAGTACAACCAAAGCATTTTCAATTCAAGGATTAATTGCGGATGACTTAGTCATAGCTACCCAAAGTCAGAGAAACAGTGACAGAAGGTGGTAGAATTGTTGGGTTTTTTCCACATTCCAACAATGTGCGTGTCTTTCAAAGGAACATAAATGTGTCTACTGCTTTGCGACTTAAAAATAAAATAAAAATTTTGCTAGTCGTAGAATAAAAGATTCTTCTAGACTCGGGACTAAGAATTTATCAAAATAAGTAGGACGAAAATTGCAATTATACTTCGTGTCTGAAGGTAACCCTCAACAACTGCAATTTCGTTTTGATACAAAAGGTTCCAGAAGTATCTACTGTAAGTTGAAGAGTATGAAAGCGCATCTTGTGTATAGAAGGCGCACTGGCCCAGCAATAGAACTGATGAAATTCCGTTCATGTACGTTTTAGTTTTTGATAGTGGTTGACAGGTAGAAATTCACTTCCATTTTAAACGAGATGGACTCTCCCTTTCACTATAAATTGTATACTGAAGAATCATCTCAATACAGATAAGCCTAAATCAATATCTGGAGAAAACATCCTAGTTTCGCCCCTTTCAGAGCCTTCAACTGATTCCTAAGAGGCATTTGGACTTGTTCCAATTAAATATTTAATTTTCTGAAGTCAAAACTTGATTTTTTTGGTTTCAAATTACATCTGATGATTTTAACAGTGTTCTTGATGTATACTGATACAGTCAAAACCATCTCAGCAATACGAGAATTCACTTTCTTTGCCAAAGTTTCTTGTCAATGCATTGTTCTTCACAACTCTTCAAAGGATTAGCATTAAAATATACTTGAAAAATTTAGATTGAATATTTCAATTTTTTACCGAAATTCTGAAAATCAAAAACTATAAACAGAGTCTTATTAAAGTTTTGACACGAAGTAGTTGACATTTTGAAGTGATGGAACACTTTGATCAAAACACTCTCTGATATTGCGAGTCAATTCAATCTTGAACAATTCAAATATTCATTCAGTTAAACTGAGAAATTCATACTTTGATATGTCGGTGATTTCTATTAGTTCACTTGGTGGTTTTCTCTGGCAGCCGAACTATTTCAGGCAGTTAGTCGCATGGACACTACTCAATAATAAATATCCCAGTAGAATTACTAGACCGGTGGGGTAAACATCATGACGAGAATGAAAGTGGTAAAACAGGGTGTAAAATTTGAAATAAATACCTTGAGTTTCCGGGTTTTACACCTCCCTGCACGTTTTATGTCCTTATCCCTGGGTCATATACACGCTGAATACAGGTATGTTTATAAAAGTCATTTTAATAATGGTTTAATACCAATATTATTAGTGCTAAAACCCACCAATCATTCATAAAAATATAACCCATATGAGGTCTAAAGAATTGGAATTTCCTGTTTCCAGTAAAAGTATGGATTCTAACGAATGTCAGTTCTATTCCGAAGTTTTTTTGACGTTCTTAATTGAAAAATGAATAAAAAACCCTAAAACAACCAGGTTAATTCGAATTTACGGAGCACTTTAGTGCCGAGTGAAATCAGTCTCTACGAAGGCTGACAGCCAGGAGCTCCCTGGCAAGGTATTCTAACTAGCCCAATTATTAGAAGTTGGTCTACTCCAAAACTTTTACATTAAACTGTTTGGCATAAAATTGTTTGAGCCTCGAAATGATGACCTCAAGTTAGCCCTCATGAAGTTTCCTCATTTGTTGCACTCTAGACCAAGTTAGTGGACTGATCTCGTTTCTTTCTTGTTGGATTTGGTATTCATTATATTCACTGCTTAATCTCGGATGAAACTAATTTGTAACCAGCATTAGCGAATGAACAAATGCCTAAATTCTTAAGACAATGGTTGAAAACCTTGAAGGCTAACAAAGTGGATCGCAATAAAAATGCATTTGACGAATCAGACAGATCGTGTGATATCAAAGGATAGTAAATGGAATCCAGTTTGAAAATTTGATCTTAAAACGGAATAAGCTAAAGACTAGATGTAGGATTCATTGCTCACCATGCCCGCATGTCGAAGAAGAAATCAAAAGAAATATTTTTGACAGGTTCCACGGAAAAGGGCAGAAGCAAATTAAACTACAGAATAAGTAGACCAGCACTCCACGCTTTCTTCCCGGAAAGAGCTTTGAAATCATTGATTAAGTTCTGAATGGTTCCACTAGTTTGTTCTGATCTGGATCATCAGTAGATGTCAAGGAGAATATGACGAATTCTATCAAAATACAATTACGATCTTAACCATAGGTTCAATTTGCGTGCTTTGCATAAAATAATAGGTAGGATAAATCATAATGCCATTCGTTAATTGCAAGCTGCTATTTGTAGTACATAATTGATACTCTGCTGGTAGAAAGTTCTAACCATGTTACTTTCGTTCATGTGTATCAAGCCATGCCATCTAAAATGTTGTATGATGCCTTGGTGTGCACTCTGTAGTTTCCATGAAGCTGAAGTTAATTTTCCTGGTTTCTTAAACGCACTAAAAGGGGGTTCAAGTAGCACTGCATCGGCACTTCCTTATCCAACGGGCTGACAGACCTCTCTCTGTTACCAGTGCGAACTAATATGAAATAGTTGTCGGTCAGGTGTTTGCTTCTCATACTGCGAAATCGGCATTCAAGAATCGGATGAGGTGAAAAGCCGCGCAATTCAAAATGGATGGCCAATGAAGCGCAGCATTCTGTTAAACTAAGAACCTGATTTCCAAAAAAACAATTCTTTTGTGAGTTTTTTTGCGTCATTTTGTCACCCACTGAAAAAAGGGTAAAATGTAGGGATACAGGCAAATAGAAAAAAACATCATTTTTTGTGTGTCTGCGATGTGGGATCCCTTTTTGTCGGACATGACGGACAAGTACGATGCTCCAAAAACGTAGGCTATTTGTTACCATTTTACTATGCAGAAAGGGTAAGAATAACCGGCTTCAAATTGCCATGGACATAAGTGCTCCACAAAGTCGTGGATTCAAGTTAAAGGCTATCAGACTAACCCATTTTAGTAAGCTTTTTGACATCAGCTGGATTCATTCCATAGATGTCATGGATAAACCGGGTTCTTTAAATAGATCTCATTTTAAAAAGCTCTTTTGTGGTTTTCAAAGGCTAATCTGGCAGTCTGAGATCACTAGAGCTTTCAAACATTCTCTGCATATGGTATTCGAAAATTGACGTACCTAAATCATATTTGAACACCTTCATTTGAGATTGATTATAAGAGACAGTTTATGTTACTTTTTCAAATCTGTTAGCAAATTGCATGTTCATTATTATTTATTAAAAATTCTCCTAAAACTTGTTTTGAACCGGATGGCCATCATTGAAAATACATTTTGCCATTTCATTCTAACCACTTTATGCATTTGAAAAACCGCAAAAAAAAGAGAATCAATGTGTTAAGTGAACATTTTTTTGAAGGAAAGAGATAATTAGAGACAGACTGTTAAGAAAGTAGTTGTTGCTCTTGTCGACGTTGAGCGTTTTTTTATGGATCTAGGATCACCCTATTTCAATCATTCATCCTAAATGCTTTTTTCGCCAGGCGAATACATCCTTATGGCTGAAATATGCATTTTTCGTCATAAGTCAAATCTGTACTGAATGAATTTTGTAAGTTTAACTATTGGAGCACCTCAAAGCACAGTTTTTACCTGTAAATTACGCTTTCATGGTTGTTAACAGTCAAATCGAATGGGCCTCTAAGTTTTTTAGGATTTATTTCAAAGCTATCTACTCTGGCAAGCTTAGAAAAATGATACCAAATAGCTTCACACTTTGGAAGACTCCCAATGATCAAGTCTCAGGATTCTGAAAGCAGACTCAAGTGCGTTCTCGGACGATTGCTTGTATGTAACATCAAGTTCCGATTTCGATCTTGGATCTAACATGCCAGCAGGCACTTCTAGAATGATAACGTTTAAATCTCTATTAGACCATCTTCATATTGGCATTCATTATCTAAGCCGGTTTCTTATACTTGCAAAAAATTGCAGAATATTTTATGGTACAAGCCAAAAGAAATAATTAACATGACAATAGTGGGTGATTGCGGCGTTTTATCAAAGTTAAATAGTTAACCGCATGTAATGCTTGCTATCGCTTATTTCACTTTATGAATATTGCGGAAACGCATGTGCCATTCGCGCCATTGAAATAGCACTATAGTGTCTGGTTTATATAATAAATGTTGAACTGCCACTAAAATTGCTTAATTTAAATATGTCTCCCTTTCATTGGAGGGTTATTGAACTTTGAACAAGCTCAACTCCTCCCAATCATCGAACCGACCAGAACAGTCGCATTCAGGTACAAACTAATGAGCCGAATTTACAAAGGCAATTGTTTCAATTTGATGCCTTTTGCCAGGAATAATCCGATTTTGAGGCCATGATTTTTCTGGAACCCTTTGAGCACAACAGACTGCATCCATATTAAGTGTGCGGACGGTTCACTATTTCAGTCCTTGAAAACAAAGTATGTTGCCAATATAAGGGGAGGATTTTGAGCAGGACGCCAGCTTTAAATGAATAGGGGATGATACCAAAGAAAAGTGCTCAATCTGCAATGAATTTGAGATTATTTCGAATCTTTTGCTGCGTTTATCAAGTAGATTTTTGCTGCTCCCATATTATATTATCAGTCACTAAGTCAAATGCTATTTTTTGTAAAGCTAAAGTTATTAGTAGTTATTTTAAAATCTTAAGCTCTTTGATGATATTGTTCTAATGAACTATATGATGTTTTCTTTATCAATCTAAGTTCTGTATTTTGTAGGCATCCTTTTACCTTTTCCTTATTACTAAGATAATATAATAATCCGTTGCTCTTGTTGAAATGATTTCTTTTAAAGTTGATAAGCAAAAAATTGAAATGATTTGCAGTTTTGCACTTCAGAAAACTAACAGACTAATTAAAGGAATTTAGTTAAACATGGATTTCGGATTGCTTGTTCCTTTTGTATCTTTCGAAATTCCCTGTTTAGAGGTCGATAGGCCATTAGCTTGGAATGTACCTTACGCTTCAGTTTGAGTCCTCTCTGGAATTCACCATTACGGAGACGTCTACTTAGCCGATTCTCAAATACTATTTTTTTAGGAAGGGTATGTCTTCTCTATAAAGATCGAATGTTTGACTTAGATAAAGGACTTAACACTTGCAAAAATTCCCCTTTTGACTGAAATTTTAGCAGAAGCAAAATCTATTTAATACTTTATTTCTATGAAATCTTCATAAAAAGCGCACTGGGTATGGCATTTAAATGTTTGGAGGATTCATCCGTAAAGAAAGGTGCTGACTGCAGACAGCATCAATTCAGACATCCAAAGGCTTTAGAATGGAGATCTGCAATTGTGGCGGGCTCTCCTGAAGTTATTTGGCAAACATGCTGGTCACTACTTATGAACAATCCAATTATAAGAATAACTGGCAATTCTAATCGACCTCTGGAACTCAGTGCATTGAATTTGTGTTTGGAAGTTCAAAATACGTCAACCATGCCAAACTTTGCATAATATAGGCAGACTATAAGGACAAACAGTTGAATTGGAGGATGTTTTCACCACCAACTTCAGCTATTCAAATTAGCATTCATTTGCTAGACGTCATGAATGAATTAGCACATTGGTTTTGGAATATGACGGTTAACAGGCCATGTACAAGTGCGAGATTTGTCGTAAGCATTAAATATATTCTAGCTTAGCGTAATTGGAAACATATGATGCCACTGTCTTCCTTTTGGTTCAACTAACCTCAAGACAGTCCAGTCTATTTACAGAACATTTTTTGATTCGAAAATCACAAGGTCTGGTGTAATTAAAGTCAGCAATGAGTAATGACATTATTTGAAATACATTGAAGGTCTCCGCTTATCACTGAAACAGATGAGAAGATATTCGAATCAGTTGTTCAAAGATGATACCTTTGTCTAAGGCACTAGCAAAGTAAAGCAGGAGAGCGGAATGGACTATGATGCACCTAAGCTTATGTTTTTGGGCTCATTTATCGAAAAATTATTTGAATTTGATAGCACCGAGAAATGTTCTGAATAGTCCGAACAATGATTGTCGGCAGGTGATGGATGCATTGTATGCCGATCTCATTTACGTACATAGATCTGTTGCGAGGAAAAATAGATGGAAAGGACTTAGAACCAGATATCGATGGCCGTATTATCCAATGACATCACGGCAATTGCAGGAAACTGTCTGAGTAGGAGAGTTATAACCTTAACTAAAAGATCCCAATCCAGTGATAAGTGTTTTAATTTATGCTCATAGTGAATCGGCATGATTTGTTTAGCTTACTGGAAATACCAATTAAAAAACATCGAGGCAATATTTTTTTTGGGTTCCTTCATTAGAAAGTTGTGAAACTTAAGGACTTTTTAAAAATTGTCAACTTATTTCTAAATCAATTACTACGTCACTAATAAAAACCATAGAAAGTGCAATTGATGCTCTACAAATGTGTTTCTTCTCTTAATGCGAGCTCATAATACTAGCATCAAACAAATTTAACCTCAACTGATTCTGTCGAAATCATCGAATTGAACTACATCCAAACTGATGTAGAAAACAGAAATAAGGGTATTGCGGTATCAAATCAAAGAAAATTTGATTCATATCAGTACAATTTAAGGATGGAAACTTGGAGGTCACAGAAATTTCCATTTGTATTGCAGAGGTGTAAAAATTAGAGTACAGGTATGCGAAGGCGGAAAAGCTGAGAGAATCAATTTCAAAATAAAGTAAAGTTGGTACAGATATCGCTTTGGTATTTTATAAGCCCAAAATAGGTAGGAAAGCAAAACAAACATGTCAGATGCACTGGTAATTGCGTTGCATTAATAATTTGCAAGTAGAAGTACATCGATACGAGTAGACTGAGTGTTGATTGGATCCAGTTTGAATAACTGAAAAGGTAGGTTAGGCGATAAATCATAGGTGCTATAACGAGATCCTTCAATGATCAACAGGAAATTTTTATTAATATGGTTTAACACTTCTCAGCCTATCGTGGGGTACTGGGAAGATGTCCAATTTTTCAGAGGCAATTTCTACCCAGCACAAGGAATCTAGGAATCTTTCGTTCTGAGTTGAGCCAGAAATATATTCTTAAATAAAGCGAATAGTTTCAAGTTTCGTAGCATCGTAGTAGGATCATCATGACTAGATTTCCATTGATTGGATCCAGTAGACCATTTGAGAAATAGATCAGAAAGGTAAGTAAAAAGATGGCCCTGCGAAAATGGTTTGCATTTTGGTGAGATAAAGCCTAGTTTAATTTGCAGGTTCTGTCTAACGACTCATTTCCATAGGCATAAATGGCAGCTTTTACAATCAAATGCTCTACTTGTATATCTGATGGTACTGGTTGTATGTACTCGATTCTGAAGTGGGGTAGAGATCAACCAGAGCTAGGCCAATAGACAGCGCAATCCCAACTTAAAATCTCGTTGTTAATTTCGTTTCTTCTGTTATTTTGCTGTTTTTAAACGATGCCATGACACTACGGGTACCTACTCTCCTACATAGCCATCACAAGCAACGGAAATATAATAAGGCACTTTTTCTACTTCCATGATTATATTGTGGTGATTAAGAGGGCTAAGTATTTATTCTCATGATTGTGATTGCGACGTGTAAATCGGTTGGTAATCTTAATAACGCCTACTGCCTATACATAGGGACATAGTGAGCCTGTTCGGTAAAGCTTTTCTATTTGTCAAAGCAGTCCTTTATAACTTATATTAGCCCTCGCTAACTATCCAACCTGCAATATCACATATCTAGTCCATTATTGTTGGAATTCCCATCTCATCAGAACGAACTTTTGTTACTTATCATTCAGCAATATCAACTGCAGCTGACAAGTAGGAACTTCTACCTTTTGTTGTGAGTTCCGGCGATGAACGTTCGAATAGCTGTCACTTTGTTAGGTTTACTGCATTCCGAGGAATATTACATGAATTTAAACTTTATTAACACCTTCTTAGGTATGAAAAACTGCAGAAGAGTAAGACTTGCTCCTCATGATCCTATTTTTGTTGAACCATTCGAATATGAACTCGACAGTTTTATTTCAGCAATATTTGCAACTAGTTTTCATCAAAGTTGGCAAATTTTTGGGGAAGCAAGAGGACAAAATTCATTTTTTTCAACAACAGACTGATTTATTTATTCAATCGAGCAATTTTGATTTTTCAATTTTCCAACTTAGGCGTTTAGTGTTAACTTTACCTTACGCTTCATGCCTCACGTCCTTTATGCTTTAAATAATTCGTTAGCGCGCCCAAATTATTTTATTGGAGCTTCAATAATTTTGAAAGCAAAATTAAAACAAATCGATCAAATAAGCTAATTCAAATGTCTTAAGCCATTTGCAGCACTTATTAAGTAAAATTATGAAAGCCAATTAAATATAAATGAAATCACCAAAACTTTTAATAGATTATACAAACGCAAAAAAGCCTCAAAACACGCTAACGCATTCATTCAACTCCATCGACATACTTGACATTTGTCCTTGCCAAAAATAGCAGTGAAATCTCAAATGCAATAGAAATTTCATTACTCATCACACGAAAGGAATATTCAACTAATATTTAGAATGGAGGAGATTTTTTTCTTATTTTAGATCTGGTTTTGATAAATATTTTTTACGCTTGCCAGTGCTAGGCGCGTCAAAGTAGCCTATTCATTTTAATCTTTATAAGTTATTTATTAAAGTTCAAATTCTAAATTACATCGACATTGCTATGTGGGATTGTTGATAGCGATAATCCGACAACTCGAGGATCGAGTTAGCTGGGGCCAATAAGAGGTTATAGAACTCTTTTGTAAAAAATAGGCATTTATGCCATTTTCATAAAAATTCCCTCAAACATAAGATTTACTTTTAAGTCAGTAACAGTTTTTGACTTTTTATTATTTGATTACAGTCTACTGGCTTATAAGTAGTGTTTCCCTCTGTATCTTGGAGTAAAAATGGAATACGGATCCTTTTATAACCCTTACCATCATTTATCAATAGATTCTACTAAACTAGAACCACATTTGTTGCTACTTTTTCTCCAGAAATTTCCTTAGATATTGAAAAATTGCAAACATTAAGCAGTGTTGTTGTATTAACAATTGAAATAGCCTTTGTTTGCATCCAGTTGATTTAAAATGAAGCAAATTCTGCCTCACCTAGTCCTTTTTTAATCCATCTCATTCACGCTGCTTCTCTAAGTCCTATCTTAAACAGAAATCCCTGCGGTATAGCCTTTAAAGGTCTTTGAATAAGTCAAAATTCCCAATTGACCATCTTCCGATGTAGTTTTCGTTTCTTCTAGCCTCTACTTTTGTCCATTCTTCGGAGAAGTATAAAAAATTTCACTACAAGCATTCTAGAACCGTTGGTGCTCTCTTTTAGACTTCCCGATCGTAAAAATACGTTCAGTTGAGAAATTAAAATCTCTTGTTTTGGCAAAGTCGAAATTCTAAATATCACTATTTAGCTTGGATATGCGGTGAAATAAATACCCCTTCAATAAGAACTGCCCTATATTTACCCATACATATCTTCGTATTCACTTGAATAATAGTAAGTTACGTGATTTTAAACCTGAGCTAAGCCAACCACTCCGAATAATTCTTTTACGTTTCCGTTTAAAGACTTATATGCTCCTATTCTGCTGATATTATTCATGAATATCACTTGAGTTCTTCTATAGTTCAGTAAGAGTAGGCCTTGAAATTGCTATTCTCTGTTTGGCTGGCTGTGTAACAGCACTGTCGCTGATGCAGAACATTCGATGAGTATGGTCTCCGTTGAACTGGCAGCCATTCATTAATATCTCCAACCAACAGCTCCATTGATTCGCAATACGCAGAGACATTCAATTTTTATGCATACATCCCTCCAAGTGACTTTTTTGTGTCTTTTAACAAGAAATTTGACATAATCAGCCCTTTCTAACCCCCATCTCAATTTTATTTTATCAATCAAACCAAATTTCAATCTATTTATTAGCTGATTATTCGCTAGACTGCAATGTAAAGTGTTTCTTAGCCTCTCACATGTTCTTGCATTTGTATGGGGTCACAGAAATGATAGTGGCGGTCTCTCTCATTCAGTAGTTTCCTCATCAAATAAATGCAATCATCAGTAAAGCTTGATAAATTATAGATACTGATCATTAGAGGCGTAAAGTTTACATAAACCGAAGTACCTGTTTTAAAATTTGGTGTGGTTCTGGCACCTTGTATTTTCTGCATCTTTGTCAAGCTACAAACTGGTGTATTGAGTTAACGTATAACGCATTTTTTGGACAGAATTTAATCTTGACATCAGTGAAGTAGAAGGGATCAGCAATGACAAGCCACGTGCCACGTTGGAGAAGTTCGGAAATCTCTCAGGTTAACAAATATACAATAACTGATTTGAAGTCCATCTGAAATATGGAAACGACTTTGATTAGTGATGTGATCATTGGCAACTGGCAATGAGTTGCGATGAAAAAGGATCAAGTTGTTCAAAAGACAATATCAAAGTCTAAGAATACCTGATGAGCTAGCAGTGGAAATAACAAGAGACCTCGGATTTATGTCAGGTTATATATACTGCTAAAACAGTCAAATTAAACTATATTTATGAATTCAAGCCACTTCTTGTTTATCAGCCAAGGGAAATCAAACAACGTTAGACAAATGAATTCTTCACCATAGGGCTTTTTGTCCTTTGCATTAAAGATCTTTATGGACAGATTTTTGTACATTGGATAATTCATAGGTTCTGAAACAGATCGACACCAAAATCAGTATCATCTTTTGCCCTTGGGCATTGGCTTTCAATGTTTTTAATTTGATAAATGTCCCTTTGTACAGAGAAATCGCTAGGAACCGATTTCGACTTCAAAATAAACCTTGAAATGTAGGTCATGGTTCCTGTGTTCTGGCTAACGTCGGATATGATTGTTCAACAAGGCTATGTGTATAAACGTCAAGTTACACCCCAAAATCTAAAGATTTCAAGAAGATTCATAGTAAAAATGGTAAAACTAACAAAAAGTCGAAAATTTAGCAAATCTATTAATTATTTGAAAATGAATAAAATATTATCAAACTCTTAGCTTGCTTTTTTATTTCCCAATCGACGTAATTTCAATGTTTTTTCTAAGCCTTTGACTCGTATTTCCACCAATTTCCGATCCGGTACAAGTATGTCAATCAAGCTAATCTCAACATCACGAATGTACACAAATTGCCTTTGATGAATTATTTTCTCTTATAAAACTCCTTTGATCCGTTGCTCTTAAAGTTTGTCTGATTTCGTTTAAGGGTAAACGCATAATTCTGAGTGAAGACCTGTTCAAGAACTGAAGGACTTGGTTCAAACACGTTTTTGTCCACAGCTTTTAGGTGCTCTTATTAATTTTGTGTTTCAGAGATTTCTAATCGCTAGACAAACTGTATAAGAAGTCAAATTTCTGAACCAAGGAAAGATTTTTTTCCAGTGGTCTGTACCGTCACCTTGTCAAAACCTGTAATATTTGCATTGAAAGATATGACTCGTTTGTGCATGTTCAGCTAATTTTTTTTTGGTTGCCCCTAATTTTGTCTTCTACATGAACCACCAAGGGAATTTATCCAAGTTACTTCTAGAAGAAGTCTTTATTCGAACTTGAACGCTCACATTTTTGATCTGTGACGAGAATTTTTCCAACCAATCAGAAACGACGACAAAATTTATTAAATTTTGAGGTGTGAGTGGTATCAATTCATGAGAGTCCATTCAATCTGGCCTGGATAGTGTTTTAGTGCATTTGAAATTCGATGGGTTGAATTACCCTTCATTGAGTCTGGCTGTCGATCTGGTCTCCTTGTAAAGACAAAGCATGTGAAGATGAGGCGCTGGGTACATCCAAAATCCCCTCGCTTCAGCCCTTCGATTTCAGTAACATCGGTGAATACATCTGAACTTCAGTAAGCTTTTATTCTCTCACCACTAGCATCCTGATTCTAGGATCTCAACAACCAAAACACCCAAAACCATTACTATTTAGTAAACACAGCTTTTATTTCTATGGTGTAAATAGTTTGCGCTAAGTTTAAAAACACTGCTGCTCTACCAACTCACTCTTTCTCTTTCTAAGCAGCTGTATGTGTTATTGCATCTTCAGCTAATAAGTTGACTTTAATGATTAATGATTCTATGTTTTATGTTTATATGTTTACTCCCCACCCATTAGGGCAAGTTTTAAGGACTTGTTGGGGAATAACAGAAGTACAAATAGCTTTTATTGCATGTAACACACAATAGTTATCACAGACGACACTGAAAGCGTTTGTCGATGTCTTCGGTTCTCTGGTCGCTTCTCTGGCATGATTTTATCGTACAGGTAGCAGTTTAAATTCGTAGAGGCCCCTCGTCCATCTTCGACACCATCAAGGGCAGACAATCTTTATACTTCTTCCAAGAGCCTTTACAACTTTCTGGCGGAGGTTCCATTCACTGCTACATGCATGCGCTTTCCACAGTCCAGTTTGAGACTATGAATTCAGGTACGAATTTGTACCTCTACTGGCATAATCTAGTTGTATACGTCCGGTGGGTGAATAGTCATATCCAGCCGCCACTCTTATTAGCCCTCAGAGTTGCCCCTGGAGTTACCGATGGTCATTACGTGGAGATTGGGAGTAGGTTTGATAATGAGTCTAAGGCCCATATCCAAAACCACATTTTTAATGGTATCTCACGTGCGATTCATTCCGCTAGCAACGTCATATTCGCTCCACTTTCATTTAAAATCGCTTCTGAATATGCTTAACTGTTTCCAACGCACTCAGGAAAGATTTGAATTAAAGATGCCTAGGTTAAAATAAGAATATTAAATACAGCAAGCAGACTACTAATATTTAAATGTCAACTGCACTTTCTTGGACGCCTTCTAATAATATAAATGTTAAATGCCATCAAATCTAAGTCCTATTTTCTCGCTTTTTATCCAGCTGCGGAATGATTCTTCTAATCCATAAGCTACAGTTGCCAATTTTGCAAAGGAAATGATTACATTCAATAGTTACTGCATCCTCTTGAGTGCGATGCATACTTTCATTGGGTTATCGTCAGCTTCGCCGATTTTGGACGATAACTTATCTGTCGGTTCAGCTTTTCTTGTCTAGGCGTTTGTAAATCAGTTAATCTCGACTTAGCCTTCAATTTAAGGGCAAAGTTATGTGTTTATATGAACGGTCATCCCAATCGCTGTCGATAAGATCATTTCGGTTAAATCTCCATCACTAAGAAGTGGCAAAAGCTGGATATTTTTTGTGAGATCAGCCCATTTATAGTCGCCGCCATTTCAGTTAGACTTTTTTAATTAGTATCTAATCAAGTCAAAAACACTGTAAATTACACCAGGCTTAAAAAATTTTCATCTTGTCTGATTTTACGATTGACTCTGAGCTGATCTTCAGCTGACTTTAGCAAACACAAGGCTTGTCAAACCAGCATTCATGCACACTTATGCAAACGCTTCTGTCTGAGCATGTGTACACCAACCACTCATGCTATTACTCTTCCTACTGACTGTCTAGACCAATAGCTTCTTATTGCATTTGTACTGTCTCTTAACCCTTAAAAACGTATAAATACTTTAAAACTTAAATTTATTTCGAACTACATTCCCAAAATTGGGATCGTTGACCAGGCTGACCTCTAAGCTCTCTGTTGAGTTAGCACCTGTTCAAAGAGACCCAAAAATATCCAGCACACTGACGTTGCAATAATAGTACCAACCAAAATAAACGTTTTGATAGTTTTGCATAACTAATCAAGTTGACTGTAGTGCTTTCAATATTCTATGGACTATAAATAGTTGCATTTCATTTATGTGGGATGCCCACAGATTCAAGACACCTTAACCTGATAATGAAAGCTTAGAAAAAAACTAACTAAATTTGTTGAGAGAAGTATAAAGCTGGTAAACTGGACAGTTTTGAGCCCTAAGATGTAGCCCATAGCTGCTAAGGGATTAAATGAGAAAAAGTGCTCCGTTGCTCACTAACTCAAATTTCGTCTCAACATATTACTGGCTCCCAGTGTTTTGATTTGTCCGCGGTCACCCCATTTTCTTCCGTTACGTAGTTAAATATAACTTCCTAATAAATTGATCAACTCATGACCACAACGGACTAAGTGTATCACTTTACTTTCGATACAAACAGCATTAGCATTTTGACTCCCAGAGTATGATGAACATTGTGCTTGAGAGCACTTCAATACTATACATGTACTCACCACGAACCAGGTAAGGAACGGCACTAGTCAAAAAGATCTCAATTAAGGGCATCATTATCTGCCAGACTGAAGGTAAGCAGATATGGAAAAAAGACTGGCGTAGACAACACTGATGAACCGTTGAAGAATGATATGCTAGTCTAAAAATGAAATTTCAAAGAAGTTTCAAGATGACCACCAATTTTGACCAGGTTTTTAAGCTCGCTTTGACGGCAAATACTTTTATTCCGTTTTTAATATAAGAGGCTTGCAAAATTGAATTACAGCACGACTGTTTTTTCTGTCCGCATATTTTGAATTGTAGTATTTTCTATCATCTAAGCCCATACTGTATGTTTACACGCATTTCTGTGCAATCTCAACTTGTTCTGTCATGGTCCTAGAAGGCTTCATCGTAAAGTTAAAATAAAAGCGCTTTCAGCCATATAATTATGGTCGTGGGTTTCAATCAAGATGGTGAATCAGGTTTGAAGCATTAGGCAGAGTACTCAACTGTCAATAAACATGGTTGGACGCTGAACTAATCGGATTTTTATTGTCATTTTTGGAAGCTATCGTCGAAAGAGTGTTTCCCAAATTGCTTTAGAGTATTTTAATGCTCTTTAGAGCCATATCAGGCTTTAAATTACAATGTAATTTACAATCTTGATTGTAATTTCATTGTTCAATTTAATATCATAAATAATGACTACTGAAAATGACTACTAAATGATCCAGCTTTGCTCTGGGTAATAATTTTTGTTAACAAATCAAATCTAAAAGACAAATATCGAAGTGTTCAAGACCAATGGTGACATTTTTTGTAGGATATCTACAATGTGGTAGGGGAGGAATTTTTAAATGGATTTGGAAACAATTCTTCGAATCCCTCGTTACATTTTACGGATAGTTCTTTGCCCGAATGTGTTAACTAGGTCCTTGTAAATAACGAAATATTATATCAACCTTAGTTGGGAAATATGTTTTCTATTTTCATGTGATTTTGAAGCTTTTAGGGATCAGTTGCGAGTGATAAACCGGACACGAAGTAAGTCCTTACGGTTGAGCCTATTTCAGTTTAGCACTTTGAATGGGCAATATGAGTAAACGTTTCACCTTTATCATAAGGCTTTGACTCAAGTTTAATATAAGCCCTTGTGACTTTGGGTCCGACAGAATTTATCTTTATTATAGAAACACTTTAGACCTTCACTTAGCAAGCCGCAATACATTTCAAATTATATCACAAGTTAGACATTCATAAAATGGAGATAGTTTGAAAGTCTATATCCAAAACATTCGCCCAGTCTTAATGTACTACCTGTATTTCAACATAAATTTACTGCCTATGAATGAAAGAGTGCAGAACGATTTGGAAAATTTTGCGCATTTCAGAGGAATTCGAATGGGATATCAGGATTGCTTCGTCAGAATGTCCTCGATTCGAGGTACAACAGGCGGAAATCTTCCGATTATTTTACTTTTGAAAGGCTGCAAGTAACATGCTACAGTTGATTTCAAAGAACCAGGCAAATATGATAGAAGAAAAGCCTTAGAACTAAAAACAAGGATTGTGCTTATTTACCACGATTTCCCAAGGTCAGTGTTCTCTTTTCTTGCATTTATTTGATGCTGGCCTTAGGCACCATCATCACCTAAAAATAATCATGAGGCCATTTAATCTATTGTAAAATGACATTCTCTATGACATCTAAGTCAAAATCTACCCTTTGATCTTAACCCTTGTTGATTTGCATGAAGGCTGAACTAACAGTCACATAGTTTAATGCAAACTGAAGCACAGATTAGGTGCCTGACCTTTTCATCACCGAAGTTAAATAATAACTTCATTTAGGCTTGACTTCACAATAGATTCCCTGCAAGTTGAATAGCCCTAGTTATTTAATTTCAGAAGTAACATTATTAACAATGTGCATGTAAACCTGTATGAATTTGAATTGTCTATTGCCGCCTTTTGCATCAGCGAATGCCTCATATCTGCAGGAAATTTTATCAGAAAAAATTGATTAGCAAAATAACTGTTGGACAAGCAAATAGCACTATTCCAGTCCGTGTATTCCATTTTGTCCAGATCCAACACCTCTTTTGGATCTAATGCTTTGCCCACTTGGCCATTCGTCAGCATCTCGTCTTCCTCCATATTTAAGGACTTTTCAATAGTCCTTATAGTGAAAAGGTATGATTGCTTATACGAGCATTAGAGATCGTTAAAAAAAGTATTCCAATGAAATGAAATTCTTGTAAAGACCAACTGATGGCCTAGTATCAATGAGTGGCTACTTCCCAGAACATGCGTAAAAACCACAGGAGGGTTGCAGGGCCAAAGTGTGTTGAAGCTTAGTGGAAAGGAGAGATAGGATAAAAATTAATTTATTAGTAAATGCATTTAAATGATTTTAATCATAGATAAGTCAAATATTTATTTTCATTTCTTTGAAATTGGAAACAACATTGTGAAAGAAAGTTACGTGCTGGCAGGCATTCTATTTTGTGCACAGATTAGAGGATTTAAGTGCATTTATTGCATGAATCTGGGATAAAAATGGGCAGAGCTTTCATTTTGTACAATCTTCAGGAAGGCTTAGGAGCTCTAACGAATCCGAAACCCGAGTGAAGAGAGCCTGAATTGCTGGATAGCAACGATATCGGTACACAAATAAATTATTAATTGACGTCTCATCTGGTTAAAACTAGCTTTAGACCTGAGGATCACCGCAGCCAGATTACCTGAACTGGCGGATGTTTTCAAATAACTATGTCCAAATCAATTACTTGAAAAGATCTCAAAATTCAGAAATAGTTGTTAAGCCAGGTTCGCAAGCGCGATTTTAACGTAGTCTGGCTTAAAACAGCTTTATTGTCTCAAATAAAATGTTTGTTTTCGTGTTTCAGCACTTGAAACCAGATTTAATAAGCGTATTTAACTAGGTAAATCTAGGAGATTGTTTCATGGAGGATTGACCTTTAGAGAAGGAGTTAGAAACTTACTTTTGATAATTCTATCACAATTGCCTAGTTTATTTCAAACTCCGTCATTATAGAACCAGCGATATGGCTCAGTTGTGAGTAGGATAGGAGTGAAAACCTCTGCCGGCAAAAAAATACGTGGAAAAAAAGCATCCATACTACTTATCTGAGCTTAGCCATTCCTCTTATTTATTTTAATCATACTGTGATTTATAATGATGTATAAATGCTTGAATATAAATAAATCACAACTAAAGGATGATTTTGATTTAATTGAGCGTGGAATGTGCACCGGTCCTTATTATCCTGAATATAGACTGCAGCTTGGATACGCAACTTTTGGCATTCCATGATTTGATGCACTTCTAATAGGAGAAAAGTTCAACTATAGGAACTTCGTACCTTGTGCATTGCTGCTTTCACAATTGTCCTTTACACCAAACCGCGTTTTAACCAATTCAATGGTAATGACAATATTTGTTGGTGCTATGAGTAGCAGTGGTTATTTGAGCAGACGTGGTTTTTGTGGCGACCGAAAGAAGTTAAACTCTGCGGTTTCCGTAAGGCTTAAGTACAAGGGGTCACTTCAATTTGAATTCCTTTTTAATCACAGTGAAAGATCTTTACATGTGGTTTGAAAAATGGAACTTGGTATCTGTCCAGCGGTAATGGTCTTGCCCTCCTACCGTTGAAATTCTTCGCCTATTTCTTTCAAAACGACTGCGTTTTTTGTTTGCGAGTTGAAAAGCATGTATCTTATAAATATTTACACTCAATTTAACTAAAAATAAAATGAATAGATTCAGTTGCCTTCATGAAAATTATTTAAGTTCCAATTTTTTCATTTAACAACTTTGTGTACTGTTCCATTTTATAATATATTTGTAAATAAACACTAAATCATTAAATGCATCCGCATTTTTTTAGCTGCTTAATCCATTGCATGAGCACATTAGTCTGTTTAAGCCTTACATGATGCTCACAGGCAACAGAAAAATGTTTTTCATTTACCATGTACCTCTACAGACAATTTTTAACGTCAATTTCATTCAACTAATACCCGACTGCTACCATAAGTTAATATAAATGGTATTTGTTTGAGATTGTGACAGTCCTCCTTTCCTAGTTCTGGCTTCGACCGCTTTGTTTCTGCCAAACTTTGAGTTTCGTTATCTTGAAATCATTTCAAAATTATAAACTAACGGCTGAAAAACGTCAGTTAATGAGTAATTTTAAAATTATTTTACGAATTTGGAACTTGGAATCTTTTGGTTTAAATTGTTAACGTGATCTAACTACTTTATTATTCAGGCCACCCTTGTTAGAAGTTAATCGTCTTCTGAAAGACATAAATCGTTCTTTTTAACGTCTGAGGAGTAGAATGGCTTTGCGTTGAAGGAACTATTTCTAGACGTGAGAGCACCATTGGTTCAATAAATATACAATTAACTTACTAATGCTTCCCGAATGTTTGCTTTGATGATATGAAATTCGTAAATTCTTGCGCTGAGAATACGAGGCTTAAACAGTTCACATGATGTTATCCAGTTGACTAAGGCACAACAGGAATAACATATACCTTCCTTCAAACAGATCAGCTTTCATGACGAACTCAAGGGTATCCTGACGACTTCTTTCCATTCTGCTAATTCAATCAAGCCGCACCAACGTAGGTTAAAGTATAGAAGTCAAAAGATAGTTTGGTTGCCAGGGGTAAACAAAACAAATGACAGAAATCTTACTGTAAATAAAGTAAAGCTTTTAGGGAGGAGCTCTAACTCGAGGCTTGATAAATATTTTTTTCTGTAATAAACATTTTAGCTGGATAATGATTTATCTAGGGCGTGAGAAAAGAAATTGGCTTACATTCTGACTTGTACAGAAAGGAAACTCGTGATGTGCATAAAACTATAAGACAGACTTTGAGCTATTCTTCAGAAAGTGGTCCGAGTCCTCCCTTTTTAATAATATTCTTTTTATTAGGTAGATACTCTCAGCTCTTCCTTTTCTGGGGTTGCGAGTCAAATCTAAAAGCAGAGGAAATGGTTCAAACTACATCTGGATTCTTCGAATTTAATTTTCTTGGTTCTAACAAAATTGTATCCAGCATCTGTATGTGGGAGAGAAATGGTGGATATTAATCTACTTATGGTCTTCAAAGACTGTTGACAGGGTGTGTGACTAACCTCCTTAAAATGGGTGGACAAGAAAGTATTCCCACAATACAGGAGGAAAGACACGATAAATCAGTCGAACATCGACAGAAGAATTTGTGTCTTGCATTGAAATGGTCGACTCCATGCGTCTCCGGCTTGTTGCATCTTAAAAGCACATCAGGTATAAGATATTCACTGCTTTCAACATGTCTGCTTTAAAACCATATCGACCCAAAGGCCAATGCTTGGATTTTTGGCTCTGGCTTTAAATGTGGCTGATCAAAATGGTAACGCATCCTGATTTTATACTCACGAAGAGGATACCCGAGCTCTCTTGATACCGGGCATTAACTGATTCTAATTCATTAAGGATAACCTAAACTTTTTCAACAACTCTGAAATCAAAGACTCATTTACGATGCTTCGTGGACTATGACGAGTTTCGATAAAAAGCATTCTGCTATTAAAATTGCCACTGAAAAATATTTCTATAGGGGCAGACCAACTCTCGTTTAAACTGATGAAGTCATACTTAGTAGGAAAATGCATGATGAAATATAGCACTTAACTGAGCATATCCGGAGGGCCTGACGGCCACCAACTGCAGTGCCAACGCAGACATTTGCTAAATAGCTTGCTAAATGTAGGCGACATCAGAATTTACTTCTGTAATAAATTACAGACTCACGAAATATTCCTTGATGAGTCAATTCACTAGATATTTACTGACTAGTGCCGGAAGTATATTTTCGAGGGTTTCAGATCCAAGCGCACCAGTTACGTCGTAAGTGTGCAGTTCGATCTACCTTTTGCAGAAGGATCAGTTGGAATGTGATGGAATCGCTTATGTCAATTACAACCATCATTTTCAACTAGGAGTAGAATAAATGAGCCCCATAAGCCTTGGAATTCAGAGTGGATCCTTCTCGCGGTATTTT
Organism: Moniezia expansa; assembly: GCA_019097775.1. Classification (NCBI taxonomy): domain Eukaryota; kingdom Metazoa; phylum Platyhelminthes; class Cestoda; order Cyclophyllidea; family Anoplocephalidae; genus Moniezia; species Moniezia expansa. Next base: position 705,857 of record JADFDV010000062.1, on the reverse strand, counting down.
TGAGAACTAGGTCTTTCAAGGTCTATAATAAACCTCAAAATTTCACTAACTTTATCTGAAAGCTGGCTTTTTAATTACCTAATATATTTCTTAGGAACAAACAATATTCATTAATCGTAACCATGAAAATCAAAAGCAATGTTTTGAATAGGCGTAATGAATAAACCATGTAACCCTGAGTAATGTCACCTAGTTTCTATTATTTTTGGCACACCATTTCAAAAGAATCAGACAATTTAACTGCCAACTTATGCGATCATGGGCCAATAATTGAAAACAAGCAAACAAATCCAATGAGCCTCGTACTTAACGTTTGTTACATGAGTTTTAAAAGCGCGGAACGGAAGGTTGTTTGTTGAATTTCATGTATCACACCCAACTTTGTTCCTATGTATTTCTATGGCTGAAAATTTGAATTCCTTTGCGTGTAGAGCTGTATGCACTCTTCCTTTCGTAGACAAGACAAGTAGTTATTGAGTAAACAACATATTTTTACTTTTTTCTCATTTCATTTCGGTTAGATTTTAGTTCACTTAAACAAATTGCAAAGGTCACCTTCTTTTCCTCTCATTGCAAAAACTACGGTTCATCGTTAAACGTGCACATTCGGTTTGCAGCATCTCCACTACGTTTTTGCGATGAAATTCTAGACTTATACGGGAGTGCCTTAAAATTCTACTGCAGCAGTAAAATATTTTGAGACGCATTACTTAAAGGAAGACTTAACCAGTTAATGTGTGAATGAGCAATCGAGTGTTAACCTGCGTTTATCTTATCTCCTTAAGTTTGATTAGTCCAATAACGCAACAGATCACAAATTGATCATGTTTTCAAAAACTCCAGGCATTCACTTCACTGAATTTCAATAACAGTGCGAAATTGCATGAATCTTACAAGCCATTGGTTCTTTCAAGTATAAAATTGTCTTTATTAATTAAGACCGTATTTTTAACCGCTTTGTAGAGGCGAAAATCTTCATCCAGTAGCAACTGAAAACTTGGTTTCGAACTCTGATGTCTAAGTGTGGGACATGAATGTCATTCAGGAAGGATCGCCAGTCTGTTTATCCAAAAGATCCATTTTTCTAGAATCCCTGTTAAATCGCCATCTTATGCCTCTTGATGCTCTCCTGATCTAAAATTTTCAATTTATTTAGGCCATTTTAACTCCATTTTATTCGTCACTAAGTTTAATTAGTGAAATGTTGATTTTGCACAGTACAGTAAGAAACGACAGGGTACTATTAAACTCGTTTTAATGTGATGGAACGTCTTACTGCGTACTCGAAGTTGTGGATTAGGTGAAACATGCACTTGTTAAGAATGTGAAAGTGCCTTTATTGTCAACTCCCCAGCGAGACTCAAATAAAACTGCTTTCTTTAATTTTTATTTCAACTTTAGAGTTTAAATTCTCCATAATTTTGTATTTTGCACTAGTCGATAACTAGCTCTACAGCACACATTGTAATTTATTGTTTCCTCATTATAAACCACTCATGTCTATTTGAGTCTTGGATTTTTTGGAACTAAGCATGCTTACGTTCAGAGCTCAGAATGAATTTAACATTTGTTTATGTTTTAATAGTACCTCAGACTGCTTTAGTCATGATAATGATTGTGCCTTCTAAATGTAGGTAATAGAATCTGCAATAAAGTACTATGCCCATCACTAAATAGCACCATGGTAAAGTGCAGAATCAATGATTGTCAGTATCATCACACAATAAATAATCTTGTCAGGTATCAACGTGGTAGCCGTTAAATCGGGCCGTTTAATAAGATTGAAACTTTAACTCGAAATTCCTTTGAGCTAGAAATAAACATCTATTAAGGCACTTAAAATTCTTTCCACGTGGCCCACTTTTCAGCCCCTAATGGAACTGAACCGAATCGAAATTTCTAATCGTCCTCTTTCAACTCCGCAATGGCAATGATTTATGCAATGCAGCAAATTTCAAACATTTGTTGACCTAGAATTAAGGCTGATGGGTCCCAAAACGAGCAATCTGGACTCTGAAATACGTCATGTATCTGGATGTTTTCATCGTATATGTAGCTATCAACGTTATCAAGCCCAATATGCACTTGGTTGCGTCGCTAAAATAGGGCAAATCTAGAGGGTTAGTGAAAGGCCAAACCACGACAGAAGTGGTCTAGCTCTGCTTCCACCAACCTTTTGAAATCTGTGAAAGGAATGGTTGAACTGTCGAAATCATTCTAACTCTAGTGTGAGAGAACAAAGTATCAAAGGAATATGTAAAAACGTTGAAATGAAGCGCTGATGATTGCGTGCGAAATTTTGCTGAAAATGAGGAAAATTTTCTCCATTAAAGGCAAGATGAACATAATCTGGGAAGAAATTAAATATACACAAAACCTCATTCCTGCTAACGAGAAGAGTGGCTAAATTGTCACATGTCCAACTGCTGTCACCCACGATTCCAACAACCGAAATTCGCTACAGGTCTCTTCATATGCGAGGCCGTACCGGATCCTCTATCTCCTTCTTTGATTGTAAGCTGACACTGGTTTTCTGTTTTGGTTGTTATTTGTTATTTGAGTCCACGAAATTGAGTTCATGAATTTCCAAATGCTTTTAACTTTACCTCGGATATGATGATACTGTAGATCGTAGAACTCTGCTTGATTAATATCTGTGTATATGTACTTAAGATATAAATACATTTCATCTGATAAATTAGCTCTCAACTAAATAGCCTGGACAGGGAATAGTGATATGAACTATTTTTATCATCATCTGCTAAATTCATATTCCAGTTGAGGGATATGGCTAGAAGTCCCATTTGGTCAGGTTTCTACGCATAATTTTGAGTAACCACTGTATCCATCAGATGTTAAACCACTAATCTTGTTCATAGGCAAAAGATGATTCTATCCTTGTTTATTTCGGATTCCGTGATAGTAAGGACACTTATTAAACAAAAATGTGCTAAAATGGTTCCCTAATGCTTAGGTAATTAAATAAACAAATAAATCTCATTGGACTGTTGTCAGGAATCCATTGTTTTAGATTAAACAAGAGGGTAACATTATTGAATTTTAAGGATTGTAAAAAATTACTCGAAAATTCTGCTCGCTCTAAAATCTAGAAGTCCATGTAATGTCCATGAATCAAAATCTTTCTATCCTCATGGAAAAATCATGAATAAGGTAATTTCAGTCCAAATAACCAATGATTTTAAAATTGAAATCACGTTAAATGCTTGGTTTCTTGCCTTAAATTGAGTAACGAATGCTTTTTATCACGAGTTTCATTAACCGTATATCTCGTGAAATCTCAAGGCATAGCCACATACTAGAGTATTCAAGGTATTCTTCCTGAAATTGGCAAATAAAATGATTTCTCCAAGTTTGGCTTAAAATTCAAGCATTCAATATCTCTATTAACTAAAGACGAGGTCTTTTGGATTATTTCGTGAAATGGAACTTCATTAATTAATGCAGACGTTCTTACACACTTAGGCTAATAGCAGGGGATCTAAATTATGAAAGTTATTTGAGATAAAGAGAGTCTCAACTACATACACTGATTTGCACTGAATGAAAAGTCAAGTAAATTAATTACAATTGAATGAAAATTTTTGCCTTAGCACTGCAGTATAGATGTGAAGATTAGTTAAGAAAAATATCAGTCTATTCAATGCAGTGACATCGGCACTAAATGCGAATAACGACATCATGAATCTCGATGTGTCGATGTCATTCGTGTTTCCTACAGAACTTAACATTCAGCGTCTGCTTAAACTACACGATTCTTTAGCGATTGCGCACATGTGCAATCTGGTTCCCAATCAAGCTTTCGTATCATAGAAAGAAAATTCGGAATTTTTATTGCATTCAGTTTGATGAGATGAATCAAAGTTGTTAATAATGCAAACTCTTGCCAAATAGTGAAGTAAATGGCCTTCACTGAGTTTATCGATGTCCTATTTGCTTTGAATTATTACTGCAGAATAACAAGGATGTTTATTCAAATTTGGTTGGCTTATTGCACAGCATTAAAACCGAGGCTTGCAATTGCTCACTCTGTCGTATTTCCTTTGTTCTACTTCTATCTGGGACATTTTGGGCGGTAAAATGTTACTGCTTGATGTAATATTTCAGCCATGGTGTTCTAATGACTCTTCATCTGGTCAATTTTTTTAAAAAAAATTGAATCATTTAGCTGAAATTTTCAACTTTACCGCGTCGGAGATCTGATTAGTTGAATTCTCCGACATCATGATGAAGCTTTGATGTCTAACATGTGCTTTTTGTTCGAATTATTCTTGCTATGAGATTGAATTCGACTTTATTTTCACAAAATTGAAAGTCAGTCTAAAAGCAGCTGTATAATACCCTCAAGCATCAAGGTAAATCTCTTTTAACGTTTGTAGAGACGATAGGAGCACTGGAATTTACTTTGATACTTCTGGCTAAGCAGATAGGCACGCAATTTCCAAGTCAGTCTCATAACGTGCACGGGTTCATAACAAGCCTTGGTGCATTAAACGTTTTGACACAACCACTTTTCGATAAATTACATTTTTATAGACTTACTTCACCAGGAGAAACAAGACTAACTAACTTCAATTTTTACATTTAGCCCTAAAATTTTGGATAGCAAGTTTCACATTTAAAGACAAATACATTTTATTTCTTCATTGGGTCCCAGTTCGAAATCTGTTAGAATGTTTTTTTTTGTGACTCCCCACTTTTGCTCTCAAAGTTAGCCATCGTGTTATTCAGAGCGATTGCGGATTATAAAATTTAATGGTCGACACTGGGAAGCGAGATGAACCGAGCACGACGAGCAGTAAATGAATGGACCAAGCGATTTTCTCAATGCTTTTTCCTCTGTTATTGAGGTTGTCGGTTTGATCATCATTTCTTCTAATTATTTATTAGTTTATTAGGGTAAGTCTTAAGAAGTACAAACAGCTTTTAAAACAAGTAGTGCACAACAGTTAACACAGAAGACAGTAAAACGCCTATCGACCTCTTCGGTTCTCTGGCCACTTCTCTGGCGTCGTTTCATAGGACAGGTAGCAACTCGACTTCGTAGTGGCACCTTGTCTGTTATCGACATTGTAAAGGGTAGATAATCTTCATACTTCTTCCAGAAGTCTTCTTAAATTTCTGACAGAGATTGCATTCATTGCTACATGCATGCACTTTCCAATGTCCAGTTCGAGACCATGAATCCAGGTATTTACGTCGCGCCTCGTTTATCAGGCTGTACGAAGTTGTACTTATACTGGCATAATCTAATCTTATACGTCTGATAGGTGATTAGCCCTATCTGGCCGCCCCTCCCATTAGCTCCAGAGTTGACCCTGGGGCTACCGGTGGTCACCACGAGGAGGTTGAGAGTAGGCACGACGCCAAAATAAAACGCCAAATAAAAGTTCCTTTGACCTGTTGTCAGGCTAAAATTACATCTTTAGTTATAAATTTACCAATTTTAATAGTAAAACATATTTTTTCTGGAGAATATATCTAGTGTTTGTTAACACTACCGTTGACGTTAGTTATGCCTGCATTGCGCTCTCATGTGTAAAATAAATCAAATTTCTATTCACTGAATTGATCTGCAAAAAATAAGAAATTACTGATAACATACAATCATTTTCAGAAATGTTATTTAAGCACAGGCTTGATCCTAGGTCTACAGGCAGATATTCCCTCAAATGGGTCGGTACAAAATGATAGTTTGGTAATGACCAGTGCCATGAAGTTAAACAGAAGTCTCAAAGTACTACTTGTCGGTCCACCTTTTTACCATACATCTCATAATGTGACTGACTAAATATAAACACAACTTCAATTAGAACCAAATGTACAGTTTTTTTTTTAGAAATTGTAACAACATCTTGACTTTTACGTTGCGTAGGAATGCGCTAGCAGCCTTGACAAGTTAGAACAATTCAACCGATTCAGAGATCAGTGATTAGTATCTTTAAACCACTAATGTTCGAAAAGTAGATTTTAACGAAGCTTTATGAACTTATTGTTAGTTTTCCAGGTATGGATTGTACTGACGTTCAGGATTACCGAACAATATCCATTGGCAAAACAAAACTGAAACCTTAAGCTTGAAACCATCCAGCAGAACTGGACATCGGTCAAATTACACCGATTACTTTAGAAGTTCGATCAGATTGTTTAAAGTGAGAGTTAGAAACGAGGCTAGAAAATTCAGTTCCAGGTTCATTGTCACATCCAATCCTTCGAAGTGATCCACTGAGATTTGATTCTACTCATCTATTCTGCTTACCTTCGCATAAATCAGAAGCATGACTAGACAAGTCGGATAATTTGCAGGTATATTCTGTGCCTATTGGCCAAGTTGATTTGAAAATTGAATTATAAATCGCGCGCAACGAAGACAGGTCAATAATGTTTAAGTATTTATTAAAAACCAAGACTAAATTAAATTCGATTCAATTTTTTTTTTCAGAATTAAGTCTTTGAATTTCTAACACAATATTATTTTAATTTTTCACTTTCTGGTCTTCGATTTGAATCAGGTGGGTACCTTTATAACTAGTGAATTTAAACAGATTTCCTGAATTTCATTAAGTTATTTTTAATAAATGAAAATCAAACTGACTTTATTAACAAATGACAATTTTTTCTAGGACTCAAAATTTTGACTAAAGTATATAAAAAAATATGCCGAAATCTTCTTCTTCAGTGCATTCGCAGTCGGCACCACAAACACCTCAGCATAAAGTAAAAAATGCCTTTGTAGTTAAACACAAACTGCTGTTTTTTTCTAAAAGTCAATCCTTTGCAATACGGGATCTCCCACACAGAAATCACGGATATCTTCCACACAAAACGAAACAAATTCCCTAAGTCGCCTTCGTGAATATATCTTTTCATGTACATCTACTTTTATTAAAATCCCTCTCGGTTAAGGAAGTACATTAACACTAATTAACAGTTAGCGAAAAACTAGTCCTCATTCTTTAAGGATCCTCTGACCTCTAGTGCCTTGTCTTCACTCACTAATTTCCCCACTTTCAATCTCCGTTGAACAATGGTCTTTCAGTCATCTTCTACACCAAATTCTCGAACCCTAGCCTTGCTTTAGCCAAAATTCGTCAAGAGTCAGTCAAAAAAACATTTAATTAGACTAACATTTGTAAGTCATGAATATTTCATCTCCAAAAAGTAAAGATTTCTAACGATCCCGAAATCCACATTTTCATCATACTTGAATGGCGATTGGTAGTGATGTAGTTCATTCCATTCAAAAATTTCGATCATCCAAGTCGTTCACTGAAATCGCATTCTTTAGAGTTCTGGGCCTCTTCTTCTTACAGGGGATGTCTCTAAATTGCAACTTTCTCAAATAATATGTTCTATCAAAAGTGTAAGAAGCATTTTTTAGGAATCTTTTTCAACGCATATTTTCAAAACGATTGATTGGCAATTTTGTTTTGCAAAAACCCCTAAAAATTATAAATCTAGGTTTCACAAGTACCATTCATAACCCAAATCACATGAGCAGACTTGAAAAATTTTGGCAGTTAATTAAAACACATGTTTATTGGTTAAGTCTTACGATAGTGTAGAATTCTGGCTTATGCAATGAATGACCATGTTAGTTGGTTTTTTGAAGTCTTTGAAAGACGATTGTTGCATAAATATTGTAAGTCCTGGATATTGTAAGATCTGCATGGTAACGGAAAGAAAATTTACAAATGAAATATTGTGCGGGAGTCTCTGAGTCGCCTGGCGATGGTGCCATCCCAAGGCGCAGTTTGTCAATGAAATACCATGAAAACAGCAATTAAGAATAGATGGATTTGTAGCATCTTTTTTTAGTAAGATGATTCATTTGTCAAATAGATCATAGAAAGATCATGGTAATTCAATACTCGGAACATTTGGTTTTTTTGAATTAAAAATGCTAGCAAATCAAACGCGGTGATGTGAAGAGGATTTCAATATTTTCGGTAAGAGTTTTAAAAGATGGCTTTATTAACTAATCTTGGCGGCCTTTTATTACCCGTTGATTAGCTTGTCAACATTTGCTGCCAAAGCTGTAATATACTAGATGCACGCTCTACTGTTCCTCAAACTGGGCTAAGATGGTACTATTTACTCGTTTCGTGGTAAATCCGAACCATTTTAGTGCGGATTTTCGTGATCTTAACTTATCGATGAAGAAGAAATATGCTTTGCCTATTTTTGATTGCTTCTGTCTTTTATTACAAAACTATCTCATCTGAGCAGTCCATTTGAGCAGAAAAATTGTCCAGATCACGAAAAGAGGCACTGTAAATAAGCCTTCAGATTGATTTATGCTTTTATGGCTATTTGTTGCTGCATTTCATTTTTTGCAGCGGAGACTCAGAAGTCTAGTATTATAAACAAAGGCACAGTCCAAAACCTAAGATCAACGAGAAAAATCAGCAAGAGTCAAAACAACTGTTAGGCGATGTCTTAGTCGCATATTTAACCTTGATTTCTATTTTAATATCTTAAATTGATATTAAGCTATAAATACGAGGTGTCAATCGGAATGAGAATTTTTAATTATTCAAACCAAACTGAAATCTTTGAGAAATTGCAAATCCCTTAGTCTACGAAATGTGTGAAAACGAACAAGGTGGTCGAATTCTATAAGAATTATCCCAGTTAACGTAGTAAAACCTACTCATGGAAATCAGATGGCATTCCGACGGCATTGAACCGTTTAAACGTCTAGAGCATCCGTTCTGACAGTGAAGGAAAAACAGCCTTACCTAGAGCTTTGAATTTCAATGAAGGCCTTTGTTGTGAAACATATTGCAACAGCTTAAAAACTTATCCAGTCCAAATACTTTTCTTCCAAATATGGAACAGAATACAGATTGAGCCAAAGTGTTAACTTGATATTAACCAAGAAATTGAGACCCTTTGATGAACCTATTTCATTTTTCTTTGAATGAGAGATCTTTATTTACATACACGCATTCTTAAGATAAAATAGCTACAAGAACTGAGACTATCCAACTTAGCTGGAGTTCAACATTTTGACAACACTGATAGGTAAGCATCTCTTTCCCTCTCATTATCACATCAATCTAAAGCAGCTTTCTGTTCTTCATAATTCCATCGAAACCACTGCTATGAAAGTCTCTTTCACACACACAGGCCCCAGTGCGAATGAATAAAACCGAGGGAGAGTGTTCCCAGAAATTAATTTAACTTGCATCCCAGAGAAGATTTTGCCTCTTACAAGTGATAATGCAAATGAGCAGTGAATTTTGCAAGTTGAATGATTTAACAACTATTGACACTCTTGAAAGGGAAAGTCTACTAGAAAATTTGACCTGAAGATGAATCGCAGTATTTACTAAAAAGGACTCCTTGGTTCTGTCCACTTGAAAGGGAAAATTTAGCCCATCTCACTCTAAGCCTAACTCAACCTATTCACAATCTGACCCATCAGTTTTGGCCGTGAGCCAGATTTGGACATGGAGGAATTCTTTAAAGCTAAAACTGCGCTTTCCAAAATACTCAAAAAAGTAATCTGATAAATTCTCTGGCGAAGCTTTGACACTTGGATGGAACTGTGAAGACGTTTCTATCACTGCTTTTAAGCCAGCAGATTCCAGGACAGGTTAAAAAATGGCGCTCACCATGGCTTGCTCTAAACAAATCAAACAGGACGTAAAAGAAGGCTTTATTAGGGCCACTTAATCTTGGCTGTAATACCCCATTAGAAGCTTAATCTCAATAGCGCACACGCAAGGGCACTAAAACACAACAAAGCTGGTTGCATGTTAATGTTTACTGAAAGTAAGGAAGTGCTGTTACTTTGTAGACAATGTCCTTTTAAGGCAAGCGTAGAAAACTTCAATGAATTAAAATGTCAAGCCTCGAGATATTTCATACCATTCCGGACTGTCATCCTCGATCCGCTGATTTACAAGGTGAACCTCAGTAGAGTATAATGACTTATTTTATATAGCCTTTTGCACCAATAAATAGCACATTTTTTCCGAAATTTCAGAGCATAAGTAGTATCCAAGGTTCTGAAAAATTGTCAAACTTTAGAGTTTTAGACTTATATTATTTTCAGCAAAAAATACAGCTGATTTTTTTCAAAGGCACCTGACTTGATGCTAGTTATAAGTGCTAGATTGCTTAAAAGTAAATTTCTTATTTCTCGAAACAAACATTATTGTTGTTGTTATTATGTTTCTTTGAAAGACACTCATCTTTTTTCGTACCTTTTTTTGTGATTAATTTAAATCTGAACGAAATGAAAAGAATGGAAACGGTGAAGAACATGATTTGTCAATTAAATTTTTAGAATAACATGACATGACCTGATTTCAATTAGAGACAGTAGCTTTCTCACGATTAAACACGTCAACATTGTCATTTTGGATCATTTTAAATTGAAAGCAGTGCCAAAATTTGGAACACAGAATATATGATGGCGTATTATGTATTTTTAGAATTTTTTAGATTTATGCCAATATTTTTTTAAAATGTTAATTAAAACTTCGAAATTAATTTCCAAGCGCTTCAGAAATCATTTCTTCTAAAGATTGTATTTTGGAGTAGACTGATTAATTCCAATTGATCTTGAATAATCCCGTACCATTTCAGCAGACCTAGACGAAAGCTTGGTGAATTTCGAATGTTAACAGTGCAAAAAGAGACCCAAAAAATACTATAGTAATTTATCACAGTTTCCAAAACCTTAAACTTTAATAACTTGGCTGACGAATTGTGTTGAAAGCATTATTGGCTGTAATTTGCCGAAAAAGAAGAGCCTATGAAAGCAGCGAGTACCTGACCAAACGCCTAATTTCCTATTTTGATTACAAAAATTTAAAATGGAGGTAATTTACCACTGTAAAGCATATGCTTTTCAATACGAGTTAGCTAAGTGAGACCATAAGTATTGATGTTGCCTTTTTCAACCTGATTCATTTCGAAATCAGAAGAATCGCCTTGAATGGCTACCTTCGATAATCAGATCGGAAAAAAATTAACAAAAACAAGGCTTTGTTCAAAAATAAGTGATTGACTGATGAATGCACCATTTCTTCTCATGTTTCCGTAATATTTTTATACAATAAATTTATTACTTGTATAATAAATGCATTATTCCCAATCATTATATTTGCAATAGGTAGATCAAAAGGCAGCTTAATCGGTCATATATTTATATCTGTCAGGTAAGTTGAAAATTTTCAATCATAATTTGTTTCAGTTTGTTGCCAGCGTTTTTAAAAAATACAAGAAACTGTACTGATAACTACATCTGCCCTTCCAGTTTGCCTCATAATAGGCAAGGAAATTAGAATTATCGTAAGCTAGTTGCTAGGATACCATAATGAATACATACTTATAGGAATCAACAAAGCACATATTTTTAAGGAGATAACCACCATAAGCTTGATTTTGACAAAAACTGTTTACAATTATAAGGAAGCTAGATACGTGATGGGAGATTAACCTGCCTAATTTTAGAATTGGAGTGTCCAGTAGTTTGGCTTACGGAAGCATTGTGATAAGTAATGGGATGCAGTGTGGTCAAACCTACTCTCAACCTCCTCGTGGTGACCACCGGTAATCCCAGGGGCAACTCTAGTGGCTAATGAGAGGGGCGGCCGGTTAGGACTAATCACCCTCCGGATGTATCAAATTAGATTATGCCAGCAGAAGTACAATTTCTTACAGCTTGGAACACGAGGCATGATGTAATTAACCGTATTCATGGTCTCAAACTGACATGTGGAATGCGCGTGCATGTAGCAATAAATGGAGTTTCCTTCAGATTTTTGAAAGATTTCTGGTAGGAGACATTAAGACGGACGAAGACGGACGAGGCGCCACGACGAAGCTGAACTTCTATCTGTACGACGAGGCCACTTTAGAGAAGAGATTATACAGCCGAACACGTCAAAATACGTTTTAACTGTGTTCTGTGTTAACTGTTATGCCTACTTGTTATAAAAGCTATTCGTGCTTCTGTTGTACCCCCAATAAGTCCTTGGGACTTGCCCTAATGGGTGGGGAGAAAAAAAAATGGGATGCAGAATTGTACTGTGTATGAGCTGGGGACGATTATCGCAAGTTGAAGGTCCAACTTTTCATGTTTATAACTGACTGAAAATCTGCGAAACGACAGATCAACCACTTGCATCCTAAACTGTACTGACGGAAACTTATTAATTAACTCTTATAAGGCAGCAAATGGTTGTTTCAGTTTTGTCTTTTTTGCGATGAAGTGAAAGAATTGACAAGGCATCCTACCAAAGGTAAAGCATAAATTTCAGTCGAGAACTGATTCAAATTACAGGAAGAGAACTTAAATCGCATGGTCGACTTTCAGAGACCGCTCACAAAGACGCAATAAAGGTATGCCAAATATAGAACAGAAGCAGCAAAACGAAGAAAATCACTTGAAGTCTTTCATTGGAGCGATTCGAAATCAGCTAGCCAATCTCATTTCAGTGGTAAACGAAGTGTGAAATAAAGCATGGCGGATATGGTTAGAAGGTAGTTTTGTAATTGCTTCAGCTTAGGAATTACAATTAAAAAGAGTTCATAGGCAAGCTTCTAATATAAATTTTACAGCAGCGATCCAATTGCTGGTGTCAACATCGCGGTTGTACCTTGAAGTCTGTACCGCCATATTTGCCCCCATTCTATAAGCAAATGAAATAATGCAGGTCAACTTTGATCGAATCACTGTCTCTCCAAAATTTCAAACTGAAATACCATTCTCTTCCTAAGCATCCCTGTTGACGAACTGTCTGACAGTCTGTTCTTCAGTTTCCCAGGTTGCCTAGATTGAATATTCCTGAGGTGACTAAATTAGTCCATCTGACCAGTTTTGCCACTGTTCGGATCAGTTTTACATGGGGTTTCCTTACCGCGTAAATAGATTCATATGCATTTGCACTCTGTATTGAGAAAACAACTTAATGCTGAAGGTAAACTCCGCAACATCTTCTTCGTTTGCATTCAGTATATATTCGATCCCTCTAGCAGAAAAATTCACTGACTTTGTTCAATCCAGGACGTTACACTCATCCCACCACAGTGCTGGGTAAGTTTTACGACACAATCATTAAGGAGAATGGCGAAAAAAAAATTTTGTTAAATTAATAAATGATTATTTTTTGTTCTAAATTAGGTTGTGAATGCTATGCAATCATGCCAATAACGCTTCGAGACATCATTAGACATCAATTTCATCAAGAACTCGGAGCGAGTAAGCTTAAGGTGATAGTTCACCTGTACGCTTCATTCTATATTGAGGATGGTGCCCCTGGACATTTACGATCGGGAAAGAAATCCTCTTTTTGATTTCATGCGCATTTCTAACAGCATTTAAATGATAGCAGTAAAAAATGCGCTAGTCGGGTGTCTGGGCGAAGTGACCTAAAGGAGAAGACTCTGCATGGAATCAAGTACCTGCCTCATTATAAATTCAACTCTGGTGAGGCAAAAGAAGAGACAGTCAAGTCAGGTTAAGGAACACATTTTGTGGCAGGACTTAGAGATATTAAGTGATCAATTCAGGTGAGAAAAGTACCATTCTCATTGCAGTCATTCCACTTCAGATTCCTTTAGCCAATCATATTTTCCACCTCCCGTAACCAAAGGGCAGCCAATTTTAATTCAACAGTTTCTGGTGTCGTTTCTGCCCAACGCCACAGCGACCTTGTCTCTGTCGTTCTCTCTCGATCGCTAGCTCGCTCGCTCAAACTAATTAAATTAAAGAGAAGTGCAAAAAGTGGCCGAACCTTCTGCGACCTTTTTACTTCTATTTGCCTATTGTCTTATCGCACAGCTGCTATTTCCCGAACAATGCTTTGAAATGTCACAGGTATTGTTCTCTACCGAAAAATAAAGGTAAATGGTGGAAAATCACCCGGACGATAAACAGGACACAATTATCCATCAAGGATACGATTGTTATTAGCATGAAATTTAACAACTTCGGGAACATTGTATTTTCGATAGCTAAGCATCACGAAAACCGTCTAATGTTTGAAAACGTTTCCTAAAAACATGAACGAAGAATATAAACTGGACCAGTAGTATGGTAAACATTTAACAGACAATGCGTGATTACCACGTGATGTTAACAATGTGTTGCCGAAAATCGGCCAGATAAATATTTGCAATGATTTAATTCTAGTGATTCCAATTTAAACTTAATTCAAGCCCACATTAGCTATTTATTTTGGTCGACTTTAAAGCTCGTAGTGTGGTCTTTTACCACTTTAAATTACTTGTTCTCTTGGACGATTTCCGAGCGAATCATGCCTCATCTTAGGCAGTCTAAATATGAAATTAGCATTGATATCCTTGATTCTCCAGAAGATCGGTCCTTCACTTACATATCTGCGTTTTGGATCACGCAGTGCAAGAACTTGTGATACTACCCGGACCTGTCTTCTGGCCTGTCCTGTTTAGAGACGGTGCGCTTCAATGAGAACGTTGTCAGCAGTAATAATGACGTTAGAACATACTACAAGACTACCACTTTAACACAATAGATTGAATGCCTTGAGGTCTACTAGAGAACAATTGAATGGTTATAGAATGATGGCGGTGCATGTAATGCATCTGTGATGGCACCTAGGTCTTCCGTTTATTCACACCTCTGGTCCTTTATTAATCGGTCTGCCGGATGAAACTAATCATCCACAGGACGTTTAAAATTAGACTATGCCAGCAGAAGTACAACTTCGTACAACCTGGTAAGCGAGGCATAACTAAACACCTGGATTTATGGTCTCAAACTGGACTGTGGAAAGTGCATACATGCTGCAATGAATAAAATCTCAACCAGAAAGTTGACAGGACCTCTGGAAGAGATGTGAAGTTTGACTACCCTTAACGATGTCGAGGACGGACAAGGTGGAACCACGAAGTGGAACTGCTACATGAACGATGAATGCTTTTACTGTCTTTTGTGTTAACTGTCGTATGCTACTTGTTGTAGAAGGCTATTTGTACTTCTGTTGTACCCCCAATAAGTCCTTGGGTATTGCTCTAATGGGTGGGGAAAAAAAGAAAAAAAAAGAAAAATTAACCGGTCTAATATTCTGTCATGACTGTGCTCCATTCTCCTATTTGTTCGATTTCCAGAATTTTAACGATCTTTCTTGGATGTGGACCTGTGTACACTCAGTCGAAAGAGACAGATTTCATCCAGTCATTAAAATCATTTTTCGGGAGTGATTAGCGAATGACAGTTAAATATCCTTTATATTTTAAATTGTCAGTTGATTTTCAATTTCTCAAACCCAATTTATATCAGTAATATTTGCAAATTTTTACGTAATTTGGCAAAAACCAAATATTTAGCTTGAACTTTCCAGTCTGGCATTTAATATGGATTGACTTCAACTGTTTGAACTGAAAGAAAATGTCAAGAAATTCTGTCGGTTACTTTTTGTCTATAGGCATCAATTTGGAGTGAAACAAGTGACGAAAACATGCATTGTTTGATCCAGTTCTTAACTAGTTCTTAACTAGACTATTGATCGCAGCAGACGGAAAAGCAGAGATCCATTAGTCCGGTTGTACTCGCATTAGGATCTGCCATAGCTGACAGCTCGAATCAATCATTCAAGTCAAGCCTTTTTCACCACTCCTCTCCTACTTTGCTTCATTTTGCTAATTTTTCTGTTGATGTCCATTTCTCGTGAGCACAATGGGCTGACTTTATCTCCTTCTTCTTAGAAAAGGCTTTTCAATAATGCTCTAGAATAAAATTAAGTAACGGAAGAGTTTCCTGTAAGACAATAGGTATAAGCAATTAAATGCATTAACTTTCCGACATTTTTTGTTCTGTAGAAACTTATTTAGCTCATTACAATAATTTAAACTCCCATCAATTTTGGGATATTCAATTCAGAAAACACTTCAATTTTGACGACCTGTTATTCAACAAATCTCGCAAATAACCATGTCATCCATAGATACTGAGTATGTGTGGCTCCAAAGGCTTGAAATTTGGGCGGAATGAGAATTCGAAGTTTAATAATTTTTTTACAAGGAATAGTACATCGCTTTAGAGCCAATTTGATTTCGGAAATGTGTCTTGATTCCCGTACGCTAGAAAGAGACTTTGAGCAAAACGGATGGACGCATTTTTCTCATCTTTGTGGCTTTTCACAGTTCCGAATTCAGCAGACGCTAATGAATAGCTAAAGTTAAATGGGTGTCTTCCGAAAGATAATGCACTAGATTACAGTCATTAGACTCTTGTAGGTGCCAGCTCATGATATGACATATCAACCGCCGTAAATTTGTTCAAAGCACTTTGCCTTCTCCTTCCATGGAATATGTACATTGCTCTATTTCACTATCCTTTCCAGCGATCCATTTTCTGATGCGGTATTCCAGCCAAAATTTACTGCCAATAGTCAATGCTTTTTCACATCCTGTTTAATTTGTTCATACCCTAACTCAGTAAATGTCTACCTTATTCATCTTGAAATCTGGTGGTCTGAAAACAGTGTTACTTTAATTCTTCCCTATGGGATTTCCCACAATAAGTTTTACACAGGCTTTGTGAGAAAAGTCCTAACACTAACCTTTCCGCAGTGTTGAAGACAGCCCAATATCCACCGCTGTCTGATGCTTTTGCAAAAGCTGACGAAAGACCATGTTTTGGAATTGGCTCCACGATGAGCTAAATTAAACTGACAGGTCGAAACCATCCAGGCTGCTGCATGGCTTCAACGCTGTTAGGGTTATAACTTCGAATGCTGTGTAGTCTAGAAACAGTTTCGATCTTAGAAAGGTGAAGGGGTTGAAGTTACATTGCGGGAATTTTGTAATCAGTTACAGCATCACTAGTCCTCGACAGCACTGATTCTTCTAGCAACCATAGCTAGGTCATCCTTAGGCCAGTGTAAAATTGAGGATCTGAGGCTCTTTACAGATAGCAAAATATACCAACTGGAATTGAAAGGAGACTTCTACAAGAAGTTCATATTTATCAGATGCTGTAATATATCCCATGTGTAGATGTAAGCGTCGGAAGCCATTTCTAGGACAAAGGTGTCCAAGACAATATTTATTGTCTACGACACCTCAAACAATGCTGAGTTCATCTAAGGTTCCCTAATCCTTGCCGACTGATTTGGTAGTGAGGAGGAAAGATATGTATTTGTCATAGACGCCAATGTATCGAAGCTTTTACTTCTGTACCTCCTTTGAACGAAGAACATGGTGCAGACCAGTTTATACGTGTGCGTGACGATGAGAAATGCTTTTCGTTAACAGGAAGATAGAAATAGCTTCATTATGGCCCACTTCATTAGTTGGGCTATATCAAGCTAAGCCTAAGCTTTTTTATTGCCAAAGCAAAACTTTATTATTTTGGAGTAATTTTGATGGCAAAAGGTCCATAACTTCAATTTGTTTCTTTCAGGGCATTCGTAGAACATTATTTTTTTTCCCAAGGAGAAGGAAGAATGATAATAATATAATGAAGACTTCCACGGTGGCATCCTTGAATTCTTAGATCAGACCTTCCAATTCCCATTAAAACTTCCCTTCCTTTCTTATAGTAAGCGCACTCGATGCCCGAGTGGTGGCCGACCTTGCATGAAATGCAAATACTGAGAACATCTGAGGAATAATAGCTTGGGAATTAGCCCCCCAGTCACCAGTTCACCGACAGCACTATAATGAGAAACTTGGGTAGATCTTCGCTTCTTTTTTTGTATAATCAGTGAAATTCGTGCCTATGAGCACTTATTATTATTATTATTATTATTATTAAGAGCAGGTCATCAGTCCAAACAGTACTTTCTGTTGAAACGATCTTAACCAGTCGATATGCTGATGAATGCGATTTCCAGATTAATTAAGATCGCTGTATTTCGTAATGTGAGGTCGGCGAAAAAAAGCGGGGTAAAAACGAGAAGAGGACAAGTTTATCAAGCTGAAGACTTAGATGAATGCTTCGTAAAGCCATTGAATCTAACAGAAGTATTGTGAACCTCTCAGCATTTTCCAACTAAATTTTTGAGCTTCATAGGCACCAAACTTTTTCGTAATATAATAGCCCACAGTTTCGACTAATATGTTTCGTTGTAAAAAAATGCCTTATGCATTTCCAGAATTCATATTACAGCCCTCTGAAATATGTATAAAAAACCCTTTTCTATTTATTTTTACAAATCAGCAGGTTTAACTTGTCTATCAAGCTCGTAATTGTCGAATGCCTACCGGTAGATGAATGACTGAGGATATCAGTGCTTGCAATTAACTTTTTGTTCTATTTCGAAAGTATTTCGCCTTTTGGATCCACTTCTCTGTTACCCAGGAAATTCTTTACAAATTGCTTGACATAGTGATCCTGATTGATGAAACGGTTGATTTGCAGCTGTCGTAATGCAACTACTGGTTCTAAAGTTTATACCTCGACCTTAAGTAAGTATCTTTTGGACAGATATCAGTGTGGCAATTTTTCTCAGTCTTATTGACAGGGCAATAAATTTAATGACTATGAATTATCTGTCGGATGCAGTTGTATACTTTTGTACCAATTTATTCAATTAATTACACATATATATTTATTAATTATATTAATATTTACTATTTGTATGTCAAGCCGGCCTTTAATAGCTCATTCACTTACTAGCGTGATCGAAAAGCACTAGAATATGATCATTTACAATACTCCCGTTTTTCGCCTTTTCGTCACTACGGTCTCGTAGGTACCGTTACGGAATAAATTATTGCAATGTAGCATTAATTGCAGAGAAGTGCTGAAAATATGTCAGGGATTGAACCTACTCCCAACCTCCTCGTGGTGACCACTGGTAACCCCAGGGACAACTCTGGGGGCCAATGAGAGGGGCAGTCGGGTAGGACTAATCACCCCCGGACGTATTAAATTAGATTATGCCTACAAAAGTACAACTTCCTACAGCCTGGCAAATGAATTTACGGTCTCAAACTGGACTGTGGAAACACGTGTATGTAGCAATCAATGGAATCTCCGTCAGAAAGTTGAAAAGACTTCTGGAAGAGGTATGAAGATCGTCTGCCCTCAACGGTGTCGAGGACGGACGAGGTGCCAATACGGAGTTGAACTGCTACTTGTAAAATGAAACCATGCCAGAGACGTGACCAGAGAACTGAAGACGTCGATAAGCACTTTTACTGTCTTCTGTGTTAATCGTTGAGTGCTACTTTTTGTAAAAGCTATTTGTACTTCTGTTGTACCCCCAATAAGTCCTTGGGACTTGCCCTAATGGGTGTGGAGTAAATAAAAAAAAGGGATTGAAATACGTGCTATTTTCTGCCGCAGAGAGAAAATCGAGAAGGCGAAATTATCACGGTAAGATCAAAGACCCAAGAGGGAGAAAACATGTCTAGTTCCATGTATGGAATAAACCTCAAAAATGACTGGAAATTGACACTCAGAATAGAAAATCGCCAATGTTGGCGACAAACCATTAGGGCACTGAAATTTACCGACACTGGGTGTGTTAAGCAACGCTGTTATAAGAGGACAATCATTATGGTAAAAAGGCAATGAAAGGACATGGGGTAATGGTGTGAATGAGTTCGGCCCTGTCAATCCTTTTTTCCCACAATCTGACCTTTTTATTCAACATCAAAACACTCCGCAGAAGCGTTATTACAGTCCATCTCAACTTCTGCTCTCTCACAGCCCATCGCCAAACTCGAAGACCCATGCCTCTTCAGCCAATGGCCTCTTGTCCATAACTCTCCCTTGTGAACATGATAGGCGTGGTTGGCAGAGCTTACTGAACCTTCCCGTTGACCGAATAGGAAAGAGTGGCGGATCATTTTCGATCCTAACCGTCAGCCCCTGTTCACTTAGGAGTTTAACCGTAAAATCAAAGAACTGCGGAGAGGAGTGAGTTCGTGTGGCATTCAAGTACTTTAAGCAGGTATCACTGCTTAAAGTACAAGAAAATGTGGAGTGTATCTATATATTCCAGAGTTGGCTTAAGATCATAATTGGTAATCAGGCTTCTTATCAACCTTAACTTTAGTATCAGGGCTTTATGCAACTACTTTCCCTCAGATCTGTATTACTACAACAGCGTTGTGTTCCAGACAAGTGCGCCCCGAAATAGATATTCAGTAGCGCACCACGCTCTAAAACTGGAAGAATAACTTGATGGTCTCACGTAAGCCGAATACGCTTTAGTTATCACTTAGAAGCATTGAAAATGTTCACTTTATCCTAACTATAGGACTTTGTTGCCACGTTGTATGAGTGGTTTCTGGCAATGTTAAGTGATCCAACCGGACCGGTTTCTTACGGAATTCACTGCTTTTCCTTCTCTGCACGTAAGGAAGGTCAAGGTCATACCATTTGAGAGCTAAGACAAACTACGAAATGATGACCCCTTTCCAAGAGTTTCAGGTATTCCATAAAAGTAAGAATCCCTTAAATTAATAACGCTATATTCGATTCGTCATTTTTGGAAAAGGGAAAAGCTTCGTTAAAATCTTCCCTGTTTTCCATAAAATAGTCCATCGGAAGTTTGTTGAACGAGTAAGATTTATCATTTCTCCCAATGTGGGAAATTTCAAATACTTCACTTACTTTAGAGAAATTGATTCAAAGTGACGAAATTGAAGGAGCTCGAATATTCGTAAAAATCACAGGCAAAAAGTTCACACAAACAATGACACAGTGAAAAATTTCCCATCGGTGTCTCTACATTTTTTTGAAAAAAGAGTAAATTCGAAACTATCCCCCACCTAAGTTTTTTTATGGGAAAACAATATCGCAAATAAAATTTTAAATTTTTTGCGAGTTAAGGCCGAAGTTTCATATGTTTAAAACAAAAGTTGAAAACGCGAAATGCGTCAAGATAGAGTATATCACGCCGTTCTGAAGTTTCCTCACCAGATGACTCCCAATAAAATAAAACTAGTAGGATCGTTTTGGATGAGCAGTTCTTCTCGCTACTCGGGATTTTGAACCGATTCTAACCCAAGATTCCTATTGATACGGAAAGACAAAGTAAGTTCTCTGGTTCTTGTTTCACCTGGAAATCTCCTTAAGACTAAAAAGTCTCTGGATGATACATAGAATGACCAATCAAGTTAGCTCCATCGAGGGAACACGCCTATAACTTCTGGCAAGTTTGATTTTATGTTTCGAGGGAGGATGCTTTCATTCTTTCAGCCTAACTTAACAAGTTTTATGCTCAGAGACATTCTCTTTTGACGTCGAGTCGTTACTTTCCGCATTCACTTTGCACATGGATTTTAGACTACCAATGGTAGCGATGGTACCATTAGTAGATTATAATGGTAGCGTTCTTCGCCGTCCCTCTGTTGAAAACCATTACACTGCAGCCATGAAAAATGCTGGCCCAGAATCAAAAATTTCAAATCTAATATCTTACTGATTAGACCACAGTATTCAACACTCTCAATTCCATCAAGATAGAAGACAGTTGTTTACGCCTCTTCACATTCTTGATTAAGAGTCGATCCTCCTAAGCACGCTAACATCTAGCGATCCTCGTAAACTTAATTTCAGTTATTGTTTACACTATTTCAACTCTCTACATGCACAAAATCGTTTAATCAAAATCCAGTGGGTAACGCGGCAGGCTCTCCAAAGATATTCGATTTGGGTTTCCAATCTAGCCGCCGCCCTCGAGTATACGTGAACGTATTCACACAACAGCCTCTTATAAAATTATTAACAAGTATGTGCTCAGGACAGTCCATTCCGATAACAGTTCTGATAATCTATGTGCGTATACTGAACTAAAACAATATGAGAAATCGTAAGATCTTCTACATTATTTATCTAATCTGACTCTCATGTACTTTCATAGACGGATGTCAAATTGAGTTCTAGCCAGATCACATGAACTCGTTCGTAGAGTACCTACGCCTATGATAATATGCTTTCAAAACCCATTTCCTTACAAGTCTTTAGAGGTGAGATGTAAGTCATTTCTAGTAGATTGGGACCGAAACTTAGTGACCAGTAGTTCTGAAATTGAGCACTGGTTTATTTAGGGCTATTAAAATTAAAGTTTGTGGTTGATTTACGACGAAAATGAAGGTTTACAACTGGATAGAGTTGCTAGGATTAGGTAAACTGTCGTAGATACGAACGGATCAAAGTCAGTACTATAAACTCAAATAAAACTACCAATCCAGCTATGCTATCAGCGTTATTAGCTTTCAATAAATACAATAAAGTCAGCGGTTTTCGCCTTTCTAGGAGGTTCACTTCATTCTCACTAGAGCTGCAATGCGACGTTGTAAAGACTCCAACCTAATAAGAAGTGCATCCATAAAATCCGTGATTGACTTTCGCAAAAATCTGACGAGAACGCAATTGATCACCCCAATATGCAATTTCATAGTATGAGCGTATTTTTGTTCTGGAAATGGTTCTACAACTGTTGAATGGGCCTCTGTGTTCCAGCGACTGACTTTTTTTTTTACCCCTTGCCCATGCATATACTTGACACTTTGCGGAATGCTTGTGCGGTAATTTTTTTTTTGAAAACATGAGCAGTTAATGTGTGTGATTCAAGCAGGCTAATGAATAACAAAAACAATCTCCAGAAATTTGAGCACCAGGGAACAAACAGGACTATTCAAATGCAACTTTTTTTGAAATTTTCCACATGAAATCAGTGGAAAAATCATGCGTTGACAGCAGCACTACGCCCGACATCAGCGATGAAGGAGGGGGTAGCAATGCACAATCAGAAGGTGGATGAAGTTGATTGGATTGGAGCTGTAGTCTTGTTAATTCGATAATAAAGCTATAGGGTCTCGCGACTACCACCAAACCGCCCAAGCACATAAGTGAGGTGTCTTTTTAGTTCCACCATAAAAATTAGCTATGGAAATGGGTCCAGCTATCTTACTTCATATCCACCGACGACACAGATGAGATCAGCCAACTCGTTTTACATCATATCCAATATCGAGGATGCTTCAATAGCTGTAGCAAGTAATCGCAACCTAATCCTGCTGGAAGAACTTAATCCAAATCTTGTACTAAATCAAAATCAAGTACAGCAACGATGGCTTCAACTTACATGAACTATACAAATTTCTCAAAGAACAACCGGAAAGTCTCGAAAGCAGACAAAGCCAAACAAATAGGGCTTTTGAAAGGATCAACTGTTTTCTTTTCTTCAATAAAAAGAACTAAATATTTATCAGGTTTAGGAGGCGGAGGCCTTCATGGCGTTTGGCTCGAGTTCGGACACAGGGTTTTCCTCGCTCTTGGGTTTGAGAGATGTTCGAACTCGTGAAACGCAGATATGGAAGAGGGGCTTACCTTCGCTGACACTTCGTGTATCGTGGTATCCCAACGGTCCGATCTCACAATCTGCGCAGATCAGGTACTTAATGTTATCCACGGCATAACAGAATCCCACGTTTTCAAAGTCCACCATATTCTTCACTGTCCAGAATTCAGTCTCTTTTCGTCGTGGAAATGAGTCACCATGCTGTTGAAGTTCAGACTTCCTGGCGATGATTGGAAGCGAAAACTGTACACCAAAAGAATGAAACCACTAGTCAATTTATCAATGGCCAAAAAATGAGCACAACTTTAATTCTATTTGATTGAGTTTTATGAACACAAAAAGGGCACGATTACAGTCAATTAAAACGCAGACTATAAAGACAAATGGCTATTTTGGCAAATAAACGCTTTATTGCTGTCGAAATGCATCCTTAGTGGAAGCGTTAACTTTCCAGTGTGGTAATGAAACTTATTTGAATTTAGAGATGTAGATATATTTCTACTTGTCCTTCAGATAAAAATCGATCATTTTAAACTCAACCGCATGTACGTTGATAGAGTTGAGAGATAAAAACTGTCATCTCTAATGCCGATTCATCTGTACCATTTAACGCTCTTCCACGAAGCTAGGTTGATGAGAAGGACAAATGACAGAATGGCTTTCAAAAAGATGAATGATCTTGTAGTTGCCAAGTAAACACTATTTGCAAGATTGACATTTCATAAAGAAGGCACGCTACTGTTGTAACAAGTATAGAGAAAAATTTATCAATTTGTATTCCCTCTGGATACTTTAATTTCAAAACCTTTGAACTATCCAAACTGAATACACAGATTGGGTATCCCGCTTTTTTAGGAAAACGCCTACAGGAAAGAGAGCCTGTGATCAGCCTACACCAATTCCAATCGCTCCAATCGAGAGTGACTGCTATTCAAACCTTGTTAGCATTGGAAACCAGGTCGGATTCTTTGATACCCATTTTTCCCCTGAGGATCCGGGATGTCTAGCGCTGATGTCAATTGGATTGTTTGTTTCAGAAGGAATTTCACTAATTCAAAGCAACAACGCACTCCTGAGATAAATAGTCAGGAAAGGCTGCTTTTACCAGTAGGAAAAGGATTGAAAAATCGGAAGATTGAGATTTTGGGGTTTACCACAATCGCTATCAATTTCACCATCAGATCTCACAAGCACAGCTAATTTCTGTCAAAGTTAATTAACTTCCGCACCGATATTGAAAACACGCATGAGATGGGATTTCATGATTGTTTCTCAGATTCATAGATCTACGGGGCTGGAGTCTAAACTAGTTATAATATTAGAGGTAAAATGCATACGCTTATGAAGCTACACCAACTGAACGGTCACTGACGTATACGTTAATGCCTTTGATAATTTTATGAAAGAATGTCTGTATTCAGTTATAAAAAGCTTAATTCAAAATTATTGTACTCAAATCATTTTAAATGAGCAGGGTAAGAATGGAGAGGAACGCAGTTCAATAATAATAGGAGTTCTCATTCATGGCTGTTATTTATCTGCATGTAATAATCACCGTTTGATTTTCAAATAAAAAAACGCAGATTCAATATGGACATCGTTTTCTCGGGTTAAATGATGCCTTGTGTGACGATCAGTCTCGAGACTGGGCACTCTGACGACTTCCGTGCTCATTTCAGGTGTACAAAAGCTCTGAAAGGCCTCGAAAAAGCTTGCTTTCAAGAGTGATTCCTAATAATACAAAAAGACCAAAAAAGAAGGCTGCCTTAAGGCTTTACTACAATGACATCATGAGGACGCCGCCAATTTATTCAACCAGATGAGAAGGACTGAGTCTGTAGGCATCATGGCAGAGACTATTGCCAAGTCATAAAGGAATATTTTGTGAAGGATAGGCACATCAACACTAGATTAAACTCGTTCCATCAATGACTAGTGATAGAAAGTGCGAAATCGGTCTTCGTCACCGTCTAAGAGCCTCTTGAACGTTAGGTAAGAAATTGCCCTCTCCAAACAAAGTCAATTTTTGGCCAGCCGATTTAAATTAAAAACAGAAATTTTGCAAGCAACAGTCACCTTGGAAAGTGGGGGGAAATGATAGCATATTGAGGAAAAGCACCTAAAATAAGTCTACAATTAAAGGCTACTATATCAGGGATATCAGATTAATATTTCCACAAACAGCAGATAAATTGTAGGACTTGAAAATCAAATTCAATGTGAAAAGAAACCCTATCTAGAGATAAAACAGGCCAACTTTCTTAAGTGCTTGGCAGTTGAAAATATTTGAAACTTTAAAGTAGACCAAATCTTTTAAGGATATATTGGTGGTGAATCCTGCTCTCTAACTCCACGTGGTGGCGGCCACCGGTAACCTCAGGGGCAACCCCGAGGGCTAAAGAGAGGGGCGGTCGGATAGGACTAATAAACCACCGGTCGTACAAATGCATTATTATGCCAGCGTAAATACAGCCTGAGTCCACCAAAAGCCTCTTAAAAAAGGTACGACATAATACCTGGATTCAGGGTCTGAAACTTGGATTATGGAACGTGCGCGGCTGTAGCAATGATCGCAAACTCCGCCAGATGGCTGAAGAGATTTCTGGTAGGGGTATGGAGATTTTTGCCTTAACGGAAACTCGAATGAAATCCTGCTCCTTAACTCTGGACACAGTGAAAGCTCTAGACCAAATGATGGGATCGCCTTTTTGGTCAAAAAGTACATAGAAGCTTAATTTAACCGTCTCAAACAGACTTGCAACGCTGACACTCCAAAATTGGAGGATTCAAAGTCGGACTGATTGCATGCTATGCTCAGACCGAGGGTACGGAGGACGCAACGGTTAAAGAATCCTTCTACAAACTTGTGGCCAAAACCTATAAACTACTCCTTTCTAACTGCACACAAATAATTATCCTTGACGATTTCAATTGCAGATTGGAATCTGATGCCCGTAACATTGCTGCCAAACTTATCGGTCCCTTTACTGATCAAGAAGACACTACAGAAAACAGTCTAAGGCTGCTAGGACTATGCCAAGAATATAAACTACACGTGAAAGGTGCTACTCTTGACCTTGTTCTGATGAGAAGATCAAATCTATCCTTAATAAGTGATATAAGAACTTCTAGAAAGGCAGACGCATACTCTTATCACTGCTTGCTAACAGTAATCCTCAAGCTCAAATCACATCTCAGAAAACGCTTAGGAACAAACTCTGAAGGAGGACATAAATATTCAAAAGCAACGGTGGCAACTGCCTAAAGGCATAGAACAAATAAGAAAATCGAAGGAATTATACCAGGAACATCTCAAAAGGGAACTGCCTTAGGACCCTTTGACAATTACATACGAAGACATCTATAGAAAAAGCCAAAACAACAATGCAAAAAACTGAACGAAAAACAACGGATGGTACCCAGCCATCCGCGAGAAGGGAGATAAAGAACTACCGCTACAAAAGCAGTTGAGAACAAATTGGCTCTCAAATCCATCTCAGGAAACATTCATGAAGTACAAAGAGCAAAGAAACAAGGTGAACAACCTGATATAGAACTGGGGAAAACCATATCAAGAAGAGAGATTAACCAACCTTCCTGTATACCTCGCAGAGAGACAACCGTAAAGCCTTCATGCTGCTGAAGGACATAATGAAGGAAAACTCCTCATGGAAAACAAAGTGCAAGGTTACTAGTCGAATCGTAAAATCTGGCCATACACTACCAGGAACTGTTTAAGATCAAAACCACCGAAGAAATTAAAAATTTTGATCTCCTACCAAGCGACTCCCCTATTTCAATGGAGGAGATGGAATTAGATCTGAGTCACTGAAATGGGACGTTAAGTGTCTAAGTGCCTACCTTCTGAAAATTTTCAATAACTCCTACAATGGGGCCACTCCTATCCTATATCTGGAGCCTGGATTGATGCTGGAGTTTTATCTACGAGCGTAAAGGTTCGCAGACAGATCCTGCAAACTATAGATCAATCTTCTTTCTAGATACATTAGGCAAGTTGTATGCACCTATTCTGTGCCAACGTCTAAAGCACCACCTTGCCGAAATGCACTCAAAAACCCAATTTGGGTTCTGCGAAGGATGATCCACTGAACAGGCTATACTTGGAGTAAGAACCATTATACAGAAAGCCGTGGACCAGAAGCAGAAAATAGTGCTAGGGTTTGTTGATCTGGAAAAATCCTTCGACTCGCTGCCTACAGCTGCAATAATCAACTGAATTATAGATCTGAGCTGCTCTTGGCAAGTGGTCCATTCGGTAAAGTCCTTGATGGACTCACCGTTGGGGAAGCTGAGGGGAACAAAGGACTATTTTGTGATGAAACGTGGTGTGAGATAAGGCTCAAAAGAGGGACCACTTCTCTTCAACCTAACCTTCCAACTCATAATGGATGAAGCTTTCTCCTCATTCAAGGACAGTGCAGTACAGATGATCGATCACTCGGGTAAAAGATGGCAGCTATATCATTTAGAATACGCCGATGACCTATGTCTTATTGCGCCAAATTAGGTCGCAGCTGTCAGAACAATAGAGTATCTAGCAAAAACGATGCATAAATATGGAATGCAAATCGCAGCGAACAAAACCTTCTGGTTTCAAATCGGAGACAGTGAGGATCAAATGCCTCTTGAAGCAGCAGGAATGTCATTCCGATGAGCCTCATACTTCGAATACATTGGTTCCATAATTTTAAGACACCGGAGAGCCAGACGGAGCAATAAAAGCAAACTTAGCCAGGGCATAAAGGCACATAATACGACTACGACCATTTCTGCGCTCAAGAAGTCTCAACAACACCCTAAAAGCGCATCTGGTGGGAATTTTTGTCGATCCTGCAATCACTTATGGATTATCTACTATTGTCTTGAGAGTAAAAGATAGCAATCGACTAAAAGCAACACAGAATACGGCTTGACGTATGATACTTGGATTGTATTCGCGAAGAGCCAAAACTGTCGAGGAACTCTGAAAGGAACTGCCAATGCGTAACTTGGCAAGTCTTATACAGGCTAAGAGGTTGAACCTATGGATGAGCTTGAAAATGGACAGAGATAGCCTGATACTCTCCATACCTGACAGTAACTTTGAAAAAGGCGAAACCAAAAAAGCTTCACATACAAGGAATTGGATGCCTCAATTAATTAAGGATGCGAAAGAAATATGGCAAGAGCATTCAAATTCATGGCTACTAGATCCAAAGGAAAGCCCTAAAGTTCGAGACGAAAATTATACACCTAGACTGGTATGAGAAAGGCAACGTGATATTGCCGTACCAACGCGAATGCACGTAAGACAAGATCATGAAGAAGAAAAACTTACAACGGAAGACATACTGGACCCTAGATTAAAGGGCCCTCTTACAGACTACCTTAAAAGATACAAGATTCAAGGGTGGCTAGAAAGACATATTAGGGACTGTCACCCTTCGGTCGAAATCAGAGAAAGGGAGAAACCAACAGAGGAGAGGAAAGAATTAAACTGAAGTAGAAAAAGCAAAAAAACTGAATTCGAATGAGAAAAATGATAGAGTGGAAGATAGGAAAAAAGACTGCGACGAAAAGTCCATCAGGCAGGATGGAATACGCCTTTGCTCCATCACGGCTGTGGATAACTCTGACCGAGGTACTCCATGAGATGCAGCAGAAGAATGAATGTTATTGCACCACGGAACCATACCGAGAAAAGACCAGCGAGCCGAAAAACGTCAAATAACTGTTTTTATGCTATAATATGTAACTTTATTGTATTTCTGTTGTACCCCCAATAAATCCTTGGGACTTGTCCCAAAGGGTGGGAACGAATAAAAAAAAATCTAGAGATAAAACAGGCCAACTTTCTTAAGTGCTCGGCAGTTGAAAACATTTGAAACCTTAAAGTAGACCAAGTCTTTTAAGGATGTATTGGTGCGAGAGTAATAAACTCGCCACTTAACACGTTCATAAACTGTGAGTTCTGTCTAAGCCAAGACCTAAAAAGGGAGAGCCAGATTAGCGAAAACAAACTAAAATGATATCTTAACTTTCTGTGCAATTACCCTCTAGCGGCTTTAAGTTCCCAGGTAGGCCACAGGAAGGCTAATCCGTTGATAATTTACGTGTGTAAATTGACAAGAGTAAAACAAAACTAGCATGGAGTCAAGAGAAAGGAGAAAATATTTTCTGACTTCGTCGGCTTCCAAACTGAAGAAAAAAGGATTATCAATCACATCAACTGCGTATATTTCCATAACCACATTCTTCCATGCGAAAGGAAGATATTTTTCGACTAAGTGATGTCTGCATTGAACGGAAAGCATTCATTTACTGGAATCTTAACTGTAGGAATATATTGCTGATAAGGAAGGATCTGCTTCCGCCCTAGAAAGGTGTTTATGAGACGATGTTCGTATTATTAGTAAAATTTACCTGAGAATTTTTCGACAAGGAAAACGTGAAATGTTTTCCGAAAATTTAGATAGCTGCAAAATTTCTAATGTGTGCGACTGTTTTGAATAAATCAAAAGCCAAAAGAATCACCTTATGAAGATTTCTGAAATCCAGTTGGGAGAACCGGTTGCGACGAATACATAGAGTATGCTGAGATGGCAATTGGCTGCGGATTGAATTATAGTTGAAGAGGGTAAATTTCCGAGGCGAAATTTCCGACTGAAAACTATTTTGCCAAAAGGAGAGGACATAAAAGGTCGCCTTTAAGAAGACACCATTATGCCTCACAATCTCATCCTCTCTCGCTCTCCCGGCTCTTTTTACAGACCGCGCATTAAGTTTGGACGCAAAAAAGGGCTCCAGAAAGAGCTTTATTTTCAGCCCATGAGAACTGTCAGAAAGCTGCAGATTACTTTCACGCCCAAAAATCATACATTCAAATTGAATTTGCTGGCAAGGGGGTGAATGTATGGCAACTGGCGGAATCGGGCAGTATGGTGCTTTATTGAATTCCCGACTCAATGAAATTGTCAATTTATCAAGAAACGCTTATTCCACTTTGCAGTAATTCTATAACGCACTACCAGCTAGGTAGCCCCGACCCCGGTCAAACTAATGAGTACGTTGAGAACTAAAGATAGCAAGCTAGGTACTCCTTTTTAACCCAGTCAAACTCGTCGACCCTACTCCTCCGGGAATACAAGCCATCTCAGACGTATCACAGCTATTTCGAGTAAAGTAAACCCATGCAACAGGCAAATGTCAATACCTAGGTTACTGGCGCCAATGAAACAACGCAAGTGGCCATCAGCCTATCATAAAAGCTGGTTTTGCAGCATCAGACATCAAGGGGTTAAGTGATTTTTTCTTGCTTTTTTCCTGGTGACGATGACGTAAGTGGACTCCCTACAAATGCACAAATATTTACCAGCTAGAGACACGATGAAGAATAATCAAAATAGTACAGAACCCAAACAAAACCAGCAACTGTATCTTCTTGAACCCATGAAAACCAACTAAGCAACCCATCTTTTACATTTCCAAGTCAATTATGATACCTGAGAAACCCAAAATCCCCTACTAAAACAATTGAACCATGATGAATGCTAGATTCTATCCTGCCCTTCTTGTACATATACCAAATAGGTAACACTTACGTCCGTGGGTGAAAAGTAGTCGACAGTAGCATTGCTGGCGTCAACAAAAGCATTATAACGTATGCACCAAAATGTGAATTGGCAATAAACTAGGTGAGGCAGGGAAATGAGAAGGTAAAATGTCCCTCTCCCGTCAGCTCCAGGCCTACCTCTTACGATTTCTGATTGAAAAATAGGGGGTTAGTATAGGACCAAGCAAGGGAGAAAAAAAGGAACAGTATGTGTTAAGTGGTTATAGCAAGTAGAAATGGCTAGGGGATATCCCAATTATCTGGATTGAAATCTTGAGTAGAAATGAGGCCGTGTCAACAAGCCATAGCATCAGTGAAACCGACCCCGAAATCAACCAGTCGGAAATACTAAGAGCAGTCCACTCAGTAAAGAAATCAAATTTTCAGGAGTGCGAAGAAAACTGCGGATAATCAAATAACCAACTAAAAATGACTGGTAACGATGTCCTTTGGGAAAATGGACAAACGATATAAATATAATTACCAAAGTAGGGGCAATTGTGGCAACAGTTGAAACAAGTTACAACTAATTCGTTAGCAAAAATAAAAGGCGAAGTACCAGTCAGCGAACTTATGCCATAGCAGAAAGAGAACCTTTGGAGAACACGTACAACATAACGAAAACCATTGGGATGAATTTAGTTCCGCCTATGCCGCCTAGTGAGATCTGCTTGGCCTTACAATGTATTAACAGGTTCAGCAGTACAAAAAGGCGGTCAAGCTTTTCCTCCTGTGTTTGCGCAGTTTCTTTTTAACTGCTCGTCCCGCCTAAAAACGGATAAAGATTCATGCTAAGCCTAGTTATATCGAACGCCGAATCGATTGCACGATACCTACTATGTTATAACAGGGCTGAAACCTAGGCTATAATTTTCAGTAAGGACGAAGCAGCACAACCTATAACAATGCAAATTTATGCTCACTGAACAAACGAATAGCCTTTTCTTAGTACTCGAGCATCAGTTAACTCTGACTTCCTTGACTAATGAGCTTACACAGCAAAAAGTAAAGTACACAACGGCTGCAGAGACCGCGACGAAAGCTATTTGCGAGAATAAACGAAAACCACGGATCAAAGAAACTTCGAACTCTACAACAATTCACTATAGACTAACAATTCATTTAACCTTAGAAGAACATCGTTGGCCATATCGGACTATAATTTGTAAAATTGCCCAGGAAAATTGCTGTGTTAAGCAACAGGGACTGGGAAACTAATGAGACAATTTTCGCTGTCTCGGTGACGTCAAATATCTTAAGAATCAGCCTATATGCAATTGCTAGGAGATTTAACATGATCCCAGTTATTACACTATACTGGCCTTTCCACAATGTTGCTGAGGATGTTTGCCAGCATTAGACTCAGGGCTGTTCTAAATAAGGAGAGAAAATACATCTTAGGGTCATATTAACGCAAATCCATGTCGTATAAAGAGTTTGCACAACGAAACTCCACATCAAGATTAAACAAAAAGGGCTTCACCTCCGGGTAGCTACGAAACGTACTTTCAAGCTGCCAGATTTCAAGAACTAAAAGGGTATATGAAGATCAAACTAACCAAACCCAAATCAGAGAAATCAAGCAGGATGCGAACTCGTGAGCATGAAAAGTTTCCAAGTTCCAAAGTCCACCCTCCCTGCCTGAGTAACGTGCTTAAATAAAGGCTAAGTTGAATTATAACATTAAATCTGGAAAAGAGGGGACATATTTTAAGTTACGCTACCACTGAATTGTCGATTCGTATGACGAGACAGCACCGTCTCGAGGAGAACGGTAGATTTCATACATTTTTTCGACTTATTTAACTGCCCTAAAATTGTACAGAGGCGCAAGTGACTGCATAATCAGAGAAAAGAGTACTCTTACGAAGCGTGGATTTCATGGAAAGAGGCGAATGGAAAAGGGGAGAAATAAAAGACAATTCAACTGAGGAGACATTTTCCGACTCGGGCTATAAGACTCCACCCTCAGTTGAACGGTCCTTTGGTCGTGAGAAGAGAAGGCAGGTTGTATGACTCCTACGGAGCCTTTAATGGAAAACTATATCGATGCGTTATTAACACAGTGTTAAAACAAATACGATAGCACTTCTAATTTATGCGGTGTGGGCAAAATTGCCAACGATCTAAAAATATATGTGGTTCTCTTGACAAGCATTTGCCCAATTCGTCTTGAATAAAAGCAGCAAAGTAATCAGAGGAAATGCATGTGAAAACGAAAAGGGAAGTATTAATT
Source organism: Moniezia expansa (assembly GCA_019097775.1). Lineage (NCBI taxonomy): Eukaryota > Metazoa > Platyhelminthes > Cestoda > Cyclophyllidea > Anoplocephalidae > Moniezia > Moniezia expansa. The sequence continues at coordinate 672,727 of JADFDV010000062.1, read as the reverse complement.
GAGGACAGCAGCAATGAGCTTCGAAGTGAAGAGCGCTAATATTTTCAGTGATTGGACACGATAAATTCTGCAAGTGGCTATCAGAGACACAAGTTTCCAATCCACTAAAAAAATTTCAGCCAACAGAACCAGCTACTTTCAAAATTAAGTAAGACTTACATTCCATATAAAGAATATGTGATTAGAGATGCTTACCTCGTCTTTTGTGAGAAATGCAGTGTTTTGGCGAAATATAACGCATGGACACCTCGGACAATAGATCTTTTCACTGTTCAAATTGCTATTAATAGGTTCCATGGTGCCGTTTCTAATGGAAAGTAACAAAGTCTTAATAAGGCTAGTAAGTCTTCTGAAAAACTCTGACCGCAGGCCAAATTCATTCAAAATATAAAACGGAAAAAAGATGAAAAGGCTATATTAACCCTTAGAATTAGGATTACATAGGCAGGTGACAAAAAAAGTTTAATCAAATAAAATCACATCAAACAATGGGGTAACTCATATCTATAGATGTTTTAGAAAAAACTTAATAGAAAATTATACCAAGAGCCCTAAAAACACAACCCGTGCACTGTACTAAAGTAAATAAGAAACGAAAGTAAAGCTAAAGCATTTATGGCGAGCGTATTTAGTACCTTTGGCTTGAAAAAAAACTAGGAACTGAGCAAACTCATTACAGTCTTCATTCAGGACCGACGATAAGACATACATTTCAAGATCACGACCGCAGAAGAAAACGCGAACCAATGGGAAACCAACACGGACAACTGAAAGAAGCGGTTCCAGTTCAACGTGTTAAAACTAAATCATCTAAATAATATCCAAGCTGAGTAGCATGTAATTAATAAAGTATCTGCCTGCTTCATTCGCGATGGATGTGAAATGATATCTCTGACTCGATCTTAATATCACAGAGTTATTTTTTAAAACGCAGTATTTTAATTAGAAATAAGTCTCTCAATTTCATGTCACCTTCACTTTGATTTTCCGTCTAGGTTAACTAGTGCAGGTGTGTAAATCGGCAGACCTGTGGACATTCAATGAGCGCCTTTGTTCACTTTGAGAGGCTTTATCCATATGGAAAAACCGTAGTATCACCTGCCTTGGCTACATTGCAGCATTAGGTCGAAACAAAAGACAGATATATTGGCTACAGTGTCGCCAAGTTCTTGAAGATATGACGGTATGTTCAACTGCCGTATCTGACTTTCAATTTCAACTTATATGATGTTATCCTAGATAATCTAGGCGTAAATATCGAAATTATTAATGGTGCGTATTTCTCGTTTCTTCGGCTTTTCAATCCAGACATTGTTTTGTTAAAGACCAAGCAGAGGTTTCGGATTCAAATAAAATTAAATCTTACAAAATGATGAAATTTATTTTAAAATTTACTTTCACTTAACCCATGTGCTATCTTCTTTCAGATTTTCGCAAAAATTGAAGCTAAATGAAATTAATCCACTAAAAGGAACAAATTGCTAATAACATACTGCTAGTTCTGCATGTTATAGATGAAATGTAACGAAAGCGACTGTAGGTTCCCTGTTTGGAGACTATAGTTCCAGCCATTAAAGCTTGCCTTAAAGTCTATGAAATATTAGCAAGCAAGAAACCGACGGCAAATCAGGCTTATTCTTAGAAATCGAAATGGTTTTAAATGAATAAGGCTTGACCAAATCTTTTGACTATGGTCAATTTTGGCGTCACTCATCACTTCAGCGGGTTAATTTAATAAAGATACATATTAAATAAGGAAAACTTCGAAATATCTTCCATTAATGCTCATCTAATTAAATGACGGAGCTACTTAGTTTACTTCAGTTAATACTAAGAATCTGATAACGTAAGATCATATTTGGACGTGCATCTGATCTCCGGCAAACGTAAATACGCAAGTTCGATTAGCTCACATTCGCTCATAACAGGGCATATTCTGAGTCTTCCCCACCAACTTGCTCCCCGATGGACAACAAAGTGTGGAGGAATAGATAATAAAGAACATTTGCTCAAGAAGAAAGGCAATTAAAAATCAAGGCTTGATAATACGAATGTAGAAAAAAACCAAAGTCTAACGTGTGCAAAGCTTTAAAAGAACTAATGTTTACCATATGCATGATTTCTTATGCAGAAATATAATTGTATAATTATTGAAATCTGAGTATTTTCTAGGTATTGTTTTTCAACCACTTGAATTCATCACATAATTATGTACATTTGCTATTTGTCTTTGCTTCGGTAAAAACGAAGAATAGATTTCTGTTTTAGGCATGCTTTCAAGCTGAATTTATATTAATTTTTGGAAAAATTGAAATTGGGTATTAGATTAGGGTTTTTATTCTTTTATTGTTGCGTAAAGACGGTTTTTGATTAACGATGTTTTAATGACGTTTTAGCTGGAAGATTATTTAACGGTATTTGAGCAGTTACCGTCGTTGCGGGGTTAGTGCGGATGTTATGTGTACGCGTACATAATAATGGAAGCCAAACAGACGTTTGCTGTTGAATGCTTACTTTCGTTCTTAATGGCGAGGGAAATAGTCACTTTTGTGATGAGATGTGGAGCACACGCAATAAAGGTGCTCACTCGTTTGTACTGCGCTAAACTCTTCTACATGTATTCTTTGCCTGTTAAGAGATTAGCGATTGCTCCTCCTGGAAATTTTCATGTTCGGGTTCTACTAACTGAATTGGTAGGAATAACTTTTGCTAAAAATAATTCATTACATTTACCTAAAAAATAACCTGCTTGTCTTACTGCTGTGTTCTAGTATCCCGATCAAAATTCCCTTGTCGGAGCAGCTGCATGCCGGTCCAATGAATCGCTCAATGTCGATGTAAGTTACGCTTCTTCGCTAACACCTGTTTAGGATCACCTAGTTTATCTCCAAAAGTTCGGTCTCGGTGATCCTGATGATGTGCAAATTGACGAGTTGAACCTGCTTTTTCAAGCAAATCATCTGCCTCTGTCTATTTTTCAAGCCAGTGGTCAAAATCATGATCGAGACGTAAGTCGCGACTATTCATTCTTGATTCCGTTCAGCCTGATACGTATTCGACACCGCCAACTCCGACAACGTCAACAAGTTGTTCAGCCATTAAAACCAAAATGGTTGACGCTGATATAATTGCACGCGTTGTTGTGACGGCTAAACCGGAGCAAGATGATCTTCCTATGTTGGCAGCCGATGCTTCTCAGACACTTGACCTTGACACAGAAGTACCTGGAAATGTTAACGCTTCGGATTTGGTTCAAGGTCCGACTCCTAAAATAGCTTTGAAACCTTTCATGAATGGTAACAGTGTTGAAGAGTCGCATTCAGATCGCTTGGATTTGGTTTCTGTTAGATGTGTACGTTGATGATTACGATTTTAATGATAAAATCTATATATAGAATCGCCCATCGGCTCTTCCATACTCCCTATCATCCGCTTCAGTGAATAATCCGAATCCACCAATGCCCATATCTCGAGGATCATCATCGGACCCTCGTATCCCCCTTTTTGTCGGCCCTCTAACGGATGCTGTGGAATTTTCGGGTTCATTTAAATCCTCTGCCCAGAAATGTGGTGTGCTTGGTTCTCCTCCTACCTTTCATCCAAGTACTCAATCTGGTCTTTCTCTACCTGCTGGTCGTAACCAGCAAATGAAAATTGAGTATATTTGGCCAAGGTATGACAAGCCACGTCTTCGTATCCCAGCTTCAGGGGATTCTGGATCATCCGATTGCCACTACTCTGATTCAGAATCCATTCATCCAGTTTCGGGGGCATTTTCTCTGAGCAATAATATTATCAAGGAAAGTGATGAAAGGCGGATTGACCACTTCGAAGAAAGCGATGCGGACGAAATCGTACAAAATTATGAATTGAAATGCTATCCTGTCTTGAAATCATCTCCCTCTACCTCGAGTGGCAGTTTACCGCAGTCCTCACGTCCATCTGATCGAAATATTCGTGATGTTAATATTCTCAAACATCTTCGAGTTCCTTTCGCTTATGATGAGGTGGCATATAGCTCGAACGAACAATTTCGTGAGATGAAATCTAGACCTGACCTTTCATTCGAACAGGTTAATCATTAATTTACTGATGAATCCTCTTCAGTTTTCATGGAGCCTAGGTGATCTACTTATCTAATGTCCTTAACAGTCTAATCAGCACTCTAGCATCTTTTTTTCCTAAAATCGTAAGACTTGACACCGTTTATAAACTTTCACTGGGCCATATCGACTGACCTACTTTGCAGTTGTGAATTTCGTATTCTCTGGGCATTGTTCTCTTATTCTATATCTTGCAGTTTCATTAGTCTTTAAAGGAGTAGTGTTTCTTTCCCATGTGCACTTCGTTAATTTTTCGCATCTCAGGTATCCGCTATGCTGGACGCTCGTCGTAGGGCTACCAATCGCGCAGCTGCTTATCGTTGTAGGCGTATGAAATCCCATGCTCGGGATTCCCTTGCCACCAAGCTGGAACGCTTGCGCATGAAAGCCGCTAACCTCAGAAAGCGTATTGTCCACACCCGTCAACACCGTCAGCGCAAAAGGTATATTTATTTGTTTTATCCACTCCAAGTCTATAGCATCGTTTCTTACATTAAATTCCTGTAAATAACGAATCTAACGGCTCCAAAAACATTATTTCCTTTAAGGAATAGGGTGTCATTTACTGAAAGGGAATTAGTTCGCATGTTCGTTGATGACAACGGACTACCTTTGAATCCTTCGCGGTGGCGTATCCACTTAACTGCTGAAGGCGAAGCGGTGATCATGCGTTTAGATGGTGGCGCAACTCAATTTGCTAAAAGCCGCGTTGAGGTCAATCCTGAACCAGCCTCTTCGTGAGTGAACGAGCGTCATCCTTTTTTCCGGCTGTGTGATCGCCTTGTTATCTGCTTTATTTCACCACTGGGCATATGAAATCGCATTTACCTTAGTGCCGCCTCCCGTCTCCTCTTACTGCTTAGCATGCGCAAGCGCAGTTGTATTCTTACTCCCTTGTTACTTGAAGTCCTCTTTCCGTCCGCTCTTTTTAACGGTAGCCATCGCTAACAATTGTGGTGTTCCTCTCCTTTGTTGCAGTTGCATCCACCTTTTCAAATTTTGTATTTCTCGCGCACCGAATTTTGAGAGTGCGTGCGCAGACGTATGCGAACGGCTCAAAAAGCTATATTTATTAACTCTCTACCCTGACATCTACTTCGTATTGTGACCTCTTCTCGTGGGCACTTTGCTGGGCTCATGTTTATCTCTCTTTCAATTCTATCACTTGCGAGTGTCATCTCTTTGTACTAAAGCGCCTTTCATAGTCTGTCTGCTTCTCGTTTGGGCTTTTATTAATAGTACGTTAGTCTGTCTTATTCACTTAATCTGTTAAGGAGATAGAAAAAGCAAATGTGCGATCGTACAAGACTTATGGTTGTTCCTGACCCATTTACAGTTTTGAGTGTAAATTAATGTTATGGTCCGTTGTTATTCCTAAGTTTCTGTTTTGTTCTGTGGTGCTTCGCAGTCTGTTGAAGCTAAAGGCAATATGGAAGTGGGTTATTGCTATTATCTAAAAAATATAATTAAAATCTACAGAAAATTCATGACAACTCCTTCCCACAAATTCCACTCCAAGTCAATGTCGAGTCTTCTGAATCGGGGAACCAGTCCTTCTCGGTTAAGTATCATAACTTCAAGTGAGTACCGGTTTCGTAGGCATCTTTGTCTAACAACATGACCCAAAGCTCTAGTTCCTTTTGAATATTGAAGTGATTCATGGGAATGATTAGAACCTATCCCTTGTTTAGGGTCATTCACCTCTAACTTGGGTCGTCGGTTTTTATATACCGAATTTTTCACACGGACTTTAGCGGTCTTTAAGGTGTTCTTGTCGCCTTTTTAGCAGCCTTGCTGTATCTGATCCGTGTTCAAGGTCGATTGATAGGTATGTAATTTTTCGTGAAAGGAACCTTCTGGTATTCATAAGTAACTCAGCTCGATGTTGGGGTTGTAATTTTGCAATAGCCCAAACACTACCTATATGCTTTGAAAATTTATTAAAAGTTCAAAGTCGATTCTGTGTGATTTCGGCAACCCGTTATTAATGGTGTTGGAACGGACCGAAAGAGTGCAGTTCAGCTGGACTAAAGATTGTCACCAAATAATCTTAGGACAGTATGGAAGAGAAAGGAACTATCGCAAATACGCAAGAAGATTAAAACAAGCTACTCCAACAACAAATTTGCAACCGATCAAAAATTATAAACATAGCTTAGCATTATGGTATTAGCATTATCGATTCATCGGTTCTGCAGCGCGCTATTCTTCACTAGAGATTCCAAGCGCAATTCACAATTCAAGTCAAATGGGGTTAACCTGTGTTGTTCATTTGCGAATTTGTGCCATTATTCATCACACAGATGGCGCGGTAAACGTTTAAGGACACACTCTTACCAGCGGATTTATTTGGTTTCTAATCAGCTTTTAGGATGGACAAAATCCAAGTCGTAAAATTTACATCATCCCGCAATCGTAGAACCGTCTCACGCAATCTTCTTCATTATTGCACAAAGTATAGCACAGTTTAAAGTGGACAAATTACCAATAATTAGCAGTGATGGAAATGTCCTTGTAAGTTCATCTACAATAAACGACGATGATTATATCTGCTAACAGTGGACGGAGTTTGAAGGTAATAATCTTTTAATATAAAGTGAATAAGAATGCAGCTTTGAGCTGAGTTACTGGTCGCGCAAAGCAAATGACTATGGAAAGGCTCTTCCTAATTACCCCGCTTGAGCGTTTTCTACTAGCATTTCCACGTCTACTACTAGTCACTCAGATTTCTTTGCCTGCCAAAAATATTCAGCAACTAGACCCAAGACCTCACATTTCCAATCTGATTTTTTTCCGATTTCAGTATTCAGTGTTCGAGCCATGTATTGCAAGACAGGTCACAGACAAGGCGAAAAAAGACTTGGAAAAGTTGTACCGATTCCCAGGTCTGTTGTCAGCGTAGAATCGACATAAGCGCACATAAAAGACTTTTAGACAACTGAGAGGGAAACTAAACCTGCATATGCAAATGATGAGTTGGTGTGACTACGTATGGATGTCAGAGATATACAGTAAGGAAGGTGGGATGATGAAGCACTGGTATGTGATCATCAGAAGTTTGTTCTACTGCCGTTTGACAAGACTTACAGGGCGGCCACAGAGTGTCTTGAAATTGTATAGTCCTAATTTCTTGTTTAATTTGGAGTCACCTGATCAAAGTGAGGCGTGCAAGGGATGTCACTTCTCCTCTATTCAAGGTGGTGACCACGTGGAAAGCTATCACAAATTGCTATTTCAGGGTCAACTAATGGTAAATATTAGACCAAAGTAGATGAGGTCAAGTGCCAGCGCAATTTAAGGACTGAATGTTGGCTGATTTCTCCCATTATTAGATGCTGTTGGATTTGTCACTCGGTGGAGCTGTGAGTAATGGTGCTAATATTATATGTGGATTTCACAATAGTGAAAGCATTTTGATATTAAAATACAATGGTGCAATGATAAATGAGTAAACGAAACCGATGGTCAATAATTCCTGCTTTTCTTGAAGATAGGGATACGGCAATTCTTGCTTGCTACCGCTCCAAGTCTGAGGGACCTCTGAAGCAATTGATCAGTACAAAAACGTGAGGAAATATTTGCAAAAATATCATCTTTAATAAGTTATGAAACTCAAAAGTTTTACGTTTAGTTCACAATGGAACGAAAGGGTGTAAAAAGTGTTTACTGGCTCCGCATTTCTCAAAATATTCATGGATTCAATGTGACTTCATAAGTAGGCCAAAATGCACCGGAGTAGTCTACTAACTGCTCAGGAAGTAGCTCAAGGAGAGCTTTTTATCGCAAGAAACGGGCACCAAATGAATATTTAGCGTGCAAATTTGTAGAATGATCACAGAGCAGGTTGGTCTACTCCAAGTTTTGTCAAATTCCTGCGAAGTAAATGCAGAACAGTATCAATTTCAAGTACTTTTCTTTTTACGTGTGCACAAATAGTAAAACCTTGTGTTTATTTTGCTTAAAACAGTCTGTACTGGAAAATATCCCACCCTTAATCTAACTGTGGAGTGAGACTTGGGGCACACTACTGTAGAATTCAAGCAGCAACTGATTCGATGTGAATTTCACCTTTTAAACAACAACTCTATCCCTCACGTCCTTTTCTTTATGTGCCCTTCTCTCTGGATTTCCTGTTGCCATCCTGTCCAGTCAAGGCCAATTTTCAGCCAGCTCTGGGGTTTTTGAAGCTTGAAGCAACTTTTACGTGAAATAAAAATGAAATCCACCATCTGGTGTCGATGTAAGCTGTTGTTTTAATTGGACGTCTTCTTGAATTCACCTCTCAGGCTCGGCTGACACCGGGTCAGTTCACGAAAACAGAGTGGTCTCATGGTTTTCAACCCGACTGACATCCTCCTATTTTGGTGGAAAATTCCTTAGCATGAACCTGTAATTGGCTTATCATACAAGCACAACATGATTTAACTGCTTTCTCATTTATGTCTATTAGTTACACATCACATCAGATTAGCAGTTTCGGTTCTGAATAGATGAAAAGTACATTTAAACAATGCCATTATTCTTTTAAATAGTTTCTCTTCCCCTCCTCCGCCCTCCAGTTATACATGGAGCACGGGCGCTCCTGCAGACATTTTAATGAAACTACTAGAATATTTAGTTCAAAAAAGACATTTGTTTAGAACCCGTTTATTTGCCTTCCTGAATATGCTGTTTATGAGCATATGTTTTTACAATACCAAGAAGACATGTCTGCGCCTGCAAAGCCGGTGAATCATGTGATTCAGTCACTTGTGATATCAATAGGACGCTAATTTCGAGCTGTACTTGTCGAGGTAAGATAGGACTTTAATCTGGTTTTACTGGTACTTCCGCAGCATTTGCTACAAACGCTCAGTGGTTACTACTGCCACTAGATTGGTAGTATTTAGTGCCGATTGGAAACAAGAGTTCTTTAGTTCTATAAGTTGCCTTTCTACCGACACATCTACGCTTTTAAACAAGTAACATGATAATCCAGTGGAATCTGGGATATTCCAAATATCGATCTTATGACATGCTTGGAGTACTTGTTAAGGTCTGTTTTTGGTTGATATGGGTTGATTTGAATTTCAACAATTGTGGTGTGCGCCCCTGATAAAATAGAAGTATCAAATGCAACTCTTTCACAACTGTTTAACTTTTGAATTCGCTAATTTAGTAAAATAAGCGAATGAACCGAGGATAGCATTACAGCTTCCGATCTAAGCTCGACAATACCGTTATGGCTCAAGAAGATCGGATTATTTGTGTGGAATCCTTTCTTTCGCCTATTATGGTAGCATAGACCGACAATAATACCAACTGATTTTCTTAACGGCAACAACGCCCCTTGTCATAATGAAAGGGTCAAAAATGCCTACCACACATCATCTAGTCCATTTGAGGAGAACTGAAATACCATGCTACAAAGCAGAGTTGATCATTGCAACCTGCATATATCTGAAAGACGCACTACTAATCGCTCTACATGGGAAAATTGGAATTTCATGCTTCTGGATCTCACGCTATTTCATTTGAGCGAAAATAGGGCGCATTATAGAAGAAACTTTTTGCGAGTCCATCTACTGATAGGCAAGTCTCTTAATCTAACCAAACCCTTTTAGGTGGCCTCACTAAATTCACTTTCTTGGTGCGTGGGTAGACGCCTGAATGTTCTGTGATGAACCGTGCTGTTTCGAAAGACTGAGGGTTGACTCATACAACATTTCAGCTTAGCTCAGCCGCTTGTCTTCCACACTCTCCTTCGAATAGCGAGCTGTTATTGGCTGATTATGAAAGTGCGCTCGTGCACGCATCTGCTAAGCACTGGTCACCAATCTTAGACGTGGTGCATGTGCCACTTCTGGGAATTATTGATCAAGAGAGTCCTTTGTTTTACATGCGATTATTCTCCAATCCGTGGGAGAGTCCTTCGATGACCAAACCAGGGCGCTGATACAATTCAACTTTTGGCATCAAATTAGCATTAAATGTGTCCAATCCAGTGATCGGCGAGTTAACTATGCTCATCAAAACTGGACATCTCTCAGACTGATTTTCTCTCCGATTCCCTTCCTTTGGTAGATTATTAGATCCAAAAACCGGCTATTTATGACAGTTGTGCCTCCAACATTTAAATTTGTCGGAATTAGAGCCCGATTCACCGGATACAAAGGATAGGTCTCCTACAGCTAGACTGCTCAAATCATCGAAGTTAGGAACACGCGTCATATTAGCCACCGCCTATTTGCGTAAATCTACCTTCCCCATCAATAAGTCAAGTTTAGTGGTGCTTTAAATCACCCCATTGCCGAAAGCTCCTTCGAAACTTACGTATATTCACATAATACACGCATCAATTGCTTTTCATACCTCTCTTCGTATCACGTTTGCATGGGATCTGGTATTGAAGTAAAAAACTCGCACGAGATCATCCCACTGCAAATATTTACATTGCTGACCTTCCTAACTGACCCACCAAATTTCCAAGCCACGCGAATCTGTGTGGCATTAATTGAAATTATTGTTCTCACCTCTATGAAGCTAAACAATGTGGGATATAATTTGTGAAATTTTTTGATTATCAGCTTATTATTGTGGCTGAATCAAATTTGGCCGTGAATCGCTCAAGTGAATACGTCGCCAAATGGGTGCTTTGGTCTGTGGATATTTGCTAGGATTTGCAATTGTGTTGTAAAATCTGCGCCAAAACACCATAAAGATACCGCATTTTTCTCCACTATTTTGCAATTCTACTTTGCCTTGCCGTTTTCGTTAAATCCATGGAAGACGCGATGTTGATTTGGGTGGTATTTTCGTATCTCTAGTACATTCTTTATACTGAAAAGCAGTCGCCAAATTCGAAAAAACAATAGGGATATATTTTCATTTAATCGAAATTACACTTCTGCACATTATTTCATCAAACTGATTTTTTGTTATGGGCAGTAAAGTTATTTCAAAAAGCAAGTAAAGTTATGATTCCATCTTACGCCTCATAGGCATAGTGCGGTTCAAATTAACCAAATTTTCGACTTAAAAACGGGAAGCCCTAAGCATGACTCATTTTCGATTGCTTTTAACCTAAAATTGAACTAGTGAAAGGAACTGCACAGAGGAAAAGTTGAAGTAGTTGTTTCGTTGCACTCCTTCACACTTCGTCCTTCAGCAGTGCCTGGATGGATAACTTTTCCCGAAAAAACCGCCCATAGCCTTGCCAGTTTATTTGCCTAATCAGCGCGCAGTAGATCCGTTTTTCCCGAGCAACCTATATATGATGAGACACCCTTAGAATCTTCAGGGGTGAAATGCAAAGTCGTTCTCACAAATATTGCCATAAAAAACTGCTGCGCTTCTGAGTTCTACCTATCCCTTATTTCATCAGCCTTTGAATTGGAACGAGAGCACAAATGCATCGACATTTTGGCCGTCAGAAAGATAGGCTTTTAAATTTCATGTAAGACGCGAATAGAGAACAAGATTTGATGCCTACTGCTTCAATTTATAGGCGCTCGTTTTCAATTGGTCGGCTTGTTAATGAATCAGTCTAGTGGCGTGTCACTGTCACATATTCTAGAAAGATCCTGACAAATTATGCTGAAAATAGCAGAATCTCTTCCAAGCATGAGATGTTAATGAGCATCAATGAACTAAGGTTGTCCCATGAAATTATTCAGTTCAACTTTTAAAACATTAATTACAAATGATAGAAGGCAGGCTAGTTTTGCTTGTTCACTTATTGAGCAAACTCAAAAAGGCACTTACTTCCTGATCGACGTTAAGTGTATGACGTGGAATCAAATAACTGATGTCACTTTCGTGAGCGGTTGACAGGGTGAAAACCAGATTGGAAGAGTGCAAAGTTAAGTCCCTCGTACATTGAAACGGCTAAGAAATAATCCCACACCTTCGTCATAACCCCAGTAAAATAAATATTGTGGTTGAACGTTGCGATTCGTAAAACCACACTTGCATCTCCAAAGTTGGATATTATTCTGCATGAGCTACAGCATTTTCTTCATTTTAATTCAACTAAAATTTTTCGAACAGGCGAAAACGATGGCTGCTAAAGTTGGCAATTATTTCAACTGTAAGTAGTCCTCTTGACCCACGACGTTTCCATAGGCAGGCCTTTCATATACTCAGCATTTAAAGATGTTTTCGAAGCTCCACTTGATCTGACAAATTGCAGCATTCCTAGTCGAATGAAATGATACTATCAATGAAACTGTTGATTACAATGGTGATTAAATGGAATAAATAAGTGGCGGCATTCGATAAGGCGAGAGAAACTAATGCAAACACGATAATGGGCAGTGAAACCCGTGAAGCGAGATTAGCATCTGGATTGAATAACTAATCTGCATTTCATATATGATGTCTGGAAGCTTAGCACAGCGCGCATGATCTCCTTTATTAGGATTCTGCTTTCCACGACTTTGTTAGAGAACTAACTTGGCTTGTTGATAGACCGCACACTCCGAAACACCGTTTGTTTTGGCTCGACAAATTTTCAGAAGTCAGAAACATGTAGCATGAATTTAAAGGTGAGACATGATTAACCTCGGTTGGAAATGTTGCTATCATGTTTGCTTACATCTTACGGTAAGCACAACTTCAATCTTGATTGGATTTAAAACTGCGATAAATTAGAAACGAACAATTTTAAAGAGCGGACAAGGCTCATATGCATAAGGTGGATGCACAATAGGAGACGACCGAAAGCCAATGTTGTTTTATGAGACTTTTCGAGAATCTACTGAGGTGAAGAACCAGAAAGCCATTTTAAAACTGCTCAAGAGTGGCTAAAATTACTAAGAGGATTATTTAAGATCGGACTCAACTCCAATGTCTTGAAAGTGTACACAACAGGTTACAAAGCCATGAATTCATAGAAATCGTTAGCAAAGAGGTTATTTAAATGGTCATTACAAATAAACATAGATATTGAAAAGGTACATCTTCTAGTGCAAATCAATGGTCACCTGTTTCGTATGAATGTAAAAGATACAAGCGTTTTTTGATAGGCCGTATGAGGCCCCACATCGACTTACATATTTTTAATTTCACTATAAGTGATTAATTGGGAGCGATTGGAGAATCTGTACGCCCCTTTGAGGCGAATGGTTAATAATGAGTTTCTGGATTCAGGAGTCATTGCAGAGGATGTGAATTTACTTTGGGCGCTAGTGGTTGCAGGTTTACCATGTTTAATACTAATTCGACCTTTGCAAACCATCACGACTGTCAAGAGCTATTTTCTTATAGTGAAACCATCAACAGAATAAGTCAAGTTGATGAGTTGATCGAAATTGTCAAGGTGATGAAAAAACTGAAAGGTATGGCAGTTTATGATCAAGTAATGTGCCATTCAATTTAGACAGCTGTGATGTAATAAGCCTTGGAAAGGTAAATCTCAAATTTGAGCAGGAAAAAATTGATGAAAACTGGAGAATACAGTCTCGAATAATGGTGCCAATGAGCACTGTCTTTTTAAATATTTTACAATTGTTAAGCTTTGGTCAATGAAGGCGGTGTTGGAAGTGCCTGGCTGGTTTTAGAAGGCTTTCAAACCACACCCAAAATCCCTCAGTTCCGACATTTGCCTGCTCTCTGACTATGAAGTCATTCATCTTAGATTGTCTAATCGCATTTGGGTATGCCAGCTATCTGCATTTTAGTTCATCTCTAAGAAAGGCAGTTTTGCCAATCCTAGAGCCCTACGACCTAGCTAGAAAGGAGACTTTGGACGAAGATTCCTCTTGCTAGTCTGAGATGGTGCAGTTCTGTGTGATTTGTTGGTTTCGCATTAAAAGCGAAGTCTTTCAGAAGCCATCAGGTGGCGGGCTTGAATGAGCCAGTCAAGGTTGCATCGACATTTCGACAGCAGTGAATTTTTCCATAACAGCATATTGATGAACAAAGTGGCTGCGAACCTTCAATGTGTGTGAGAATTTTAAATACTAATTTGCTGCTTTCGTAATTAAAACTGAAAGACTCCTTAAGGGCCAAATTCCTGCATGGATATGAGGCTGGTCACCGTAGCATTAAGTTTATACAAAATTATCCACTGATTGAAAATCCACACTGGATTGCACTAAACTCAAAATGCAAAGAAATGCTACGATATTCGAGAAATGCCTGAACATTAGCAAAGATAGCTTTTGAAATTAGCTAGCATAGTAGAGTGAACTCGTCTTCTTGTGGAGCTGACATATATCTATCTTTCTCCCAGAGGCTGGTCTTTCAAACTAGTCACGGAAATCAATGTCGCTTAAATGCTGAAGAAAACTAAACTGAAATATCCTGAGTATAAAAGATATCTGCAATATTGATGGGATCTGGAGGAGAGAACGTTGGTTAATCACTTACGGATGCCAAGAGTCTATTTAGCTTTAGTCTAACCGATTGGTCAGTCATTGACGCGATTTGAGTTCGCCCGATACTTTTAAGCAACCATTCGGCGAGTTCTCCAACCCCATTAATCCACCCACGAAAGAAACAGTCTAACTTTTCTATTATGTTGACTATTCAGCGAGACAGCATTAAAACTGATTAAGCTGTAAATAGAGCATTCTGCACACAAATGCAAATAGGTATATTTTAGAAGACATGTAGGCGAAATGTTTTCTCACCATAAACTCTACTCAACGCAAGTCAAAATCGATATAAATTTGAAAAGTCAGAAATTCCGCTTGAACGAAGTCGTGATTGAACTTAACCAAATATGACGTGAATATTAGCTTAAAAAGGCGCACAGGCCAGAGAACGCAAAGACTTAGCCGAGTAAGGCCTTGTCTAGTCGTTGATTTTCATCTGAACTTAGATTACAAGGTAGTCTCCCTACATTAGAACTTTGAGGTCGAGCAAATTTTACAAATTGGATCTAAGTTTTTGATTGGATGGCTTTATTATTGGATCTTAGAAAGGCGTAAAGCCTACGAAATAGTAAACGTAGTATTCTATCATTGTTTCATGACTAAATTATAATGATGCTTATAGTAGAAATACTTGTACAGCGACTGTTTGAACGAAAGAGTGGAACATCCATTAATTTTATTCCGCTATAATGAGAGGATAATAGTTTCTACAAGAGCTAGATTTGCCGCTTAGACACCTAGATTCATACTTCATTGATCCTAGCTGAGGCGTAACACGGTGTTAGGTCATTAGAGTAGAGCAACTATATATATATATATATAGGGACAGAAGAGTCGAAAATCGGCATGGACAGAGAAGACAGAAATAAGGAAAGGAAGATAAGGAATACATTGACACATTAGAAATACTTGGTATAATAACCATAAACGGATTCATAATAATAACAGAAGTAATAGGACATTATGAGTATGCTATCACAACTGCGCGCTCGTGGTTAGGACGGCGAATAATATATAGGTAAAAAGGATGAAAGGAAACGGACAAATGGCCAGGACTGGGTCTAAATCTCGAGAACAGGAGTTTCGCTGCATAGGGTACTGATATTCATCTAGTAGTATACCACCATGTATGCACAGGTTTTAGGCGGGAGATTGGCTGTTATCACATGGCCTGCGCGTTGGAGCAATTTTAAGATAGCAAATATCAACTTTAAGGATGGGGAATTCGATGGCAAAAGCAGTTACGTGTTTGAAGTCCTGAGCTGACTCGCAGCTTCTTTTGAAATGTAGAAAGAAGGAGATACTATATACGACACATCATCGCGGCCAAACGCCCCACCACTTGTCCTGCTTCTCGTACTTGGCTGCCAACATGGCCGCAGTCTTGTTGAGGTTCTTAGACTGGTCCATCATTTCCTGAACCTGGGTGTCCAACTGACCAAGCTTCTCTCCACGTTCAATAGCGGCGTTTCGAGCTCGAGCAACTTCAGACGTTGCACCGGACGTCTGACCTCCCAGACGTTCCATTCGGCCTGAAGGTAAGAGGGCGGCAGTTCCACTAGTCGACTTTCCTGCTTGCTGTTCGCCAACTGCCAAGAAACCATCAAATTAGTAAATTTTTCATCGAAACTCAAATACTAACCATTTTCATTATAATCATGCATTAGTCTAATAGCCGACATTGCTAAACTGACAAGTAAAATGTTTGTAGCAAAAACCAAATAAAAACAAGACCAGCAATACCATTTCAACGCTATCTGGTATTGGAACCGGAATTTTTAATTGATCTACAAGGTGATAATTCCAATCGAAAAGCCGATTCAGATTTACAATCAGGAATGTAGATGTGGATGTTCGCTTCCGAAGTAAATGACCAGGATAAAGCAATGAATATTTCTTGACCCATCAAAGTGCCGGACAAATATAACCTATTCGACATGTTAGCTCCAGATTCCAGACTCCAGTCATCAATTACTTGCTCATGAATGTTACTGCATATGCAAGATGCTGAACACCAGACTTGAAGAAATGAAGATAGTGGTCAACGTTCCCGAACACTTTTTTTAAGCCTATGTTTACAAACATAAATGGGCAATTTATGACCAAGTATGTTTATAAGCTGTCTTCCTGTAGTAAGGTACGGCGAACGCATGACCGTTCCAAAAGAAATGCAAAAACCCCAAGCAGCGGTGGTACTTTCATCGAAAAAGTTCAGCCATGAACGCTTGTGAACTAGACTTGCTAATTTTATTCAGCTGTAGATTAAAATTACATGAGATATATGGAATGCATACGACAATATGTCATGAACGAGTTTTCGAAAATATACAATAAATATTGAGAGCCGAAAAAAAATAAGATGCAGCTAGATAAAAGCCTAAATAGGCTGTGGTTGAAGAGGACACTAGCAGATAATTCTTTGCGATTCAATAATGATAAATAGGAGAGACCGGATAGACAATATAAACATGCATTTTTAAAATAGGTGACCATCGTAAGACCATTTTCCGGCTTACGGCTTTCGAGAAGGTTGTTTTGGTAAATTATAGAAAGCTGACTTTCTCCAAGATAAATCCAGTGGTGCGCTAGAAATAGCTGGCAAGATTCTCGGCCCAAGTGGCTCAAATCCAAGTGCTCAACTAGAAACAGCGCACATCTTATGCCCGCGTCTCCTGAGGAAGTCCTTGAATTCAGCAACTATTCAGTTCAGTTGAAATTCTCGAATCGGCAAGGGTACTTCTTATACTATGAAATTCTGAGCATCAAATTTGGAGATGGCGTTCAAAAAGCATACAAAACTAATCCGTCCTTCTTATAGTTATTCCTTGATATGTTGTTTAAAGACGCCATTTCAGCACCTAGTGATTATATTCAACCCCGAACCTAAGAGAAATTTAAAAGCAAGCACTCCAAGCATCTAGGGACTGAGTGACCTAACTTTCCGATGACTTTTTGAACGAAATTTGATACTATTCAGTACAAGAGAACACTTGTTTGAATAATTGCAGCATGAAAAGTTCCACCGATTTGCTAAAAGCCTAGAATTCAACCAGAAATTTTGAGTTACGATTTTAAAATATTTAACTAGATGAAAAAGCAGATTAGGTTGATATCATCAAGCATTTCCTAACAAAAACCGTGCAGGTGGGACTGCTTTAGGCCCCACTGATATCTTAATTACATCTACAGAGGTCACTTTAACTATTTAGCGAAGCATCTGCAAATCCAATATCCGGCGGTTTCAGAAACAGACGAAATCGGATTTACTATTGGTTACCGTCCGCCATTTGGTGATAATTTAGAATCCCAACTTATAGAAGACGTTCCCAACAAAACTACTTTCACACCTAGAAGTGGGTATTTCAAGGCTACGGTACTAGCATGGATAAAAGAGGAGTCAACATGTTGAAATGCATCAGATCTGCAGAGTTTATAATATGTGTAACAAAAAAGTAGAATCAAGCAAGGATAATATAATTGCAAAATATAGTCGAACATTCTTAACTGATCATAAGAGATTCAGGAAGGAGGGCTAATCCATCAGTGCAACCGTAACCGTATGACCCTCATGATATGCCACCACACATGCATTTAGAGGTAATAGATACTTAAAAGTCTCAAATCGCGATAATCCATGGGGACCAGCAACACCTCAAGTGCAGTTGTCTGCTTGGGGAGTAAGCGACTTCCATTTGCTGCTGATGATCTGTCCGAATAAATCTATAAACAAGTCCAGATGAGGTGAGAATCGAAATACACGGGTAACTTACTTGTAACATGCCACCACAGACTTATGCGACCCAGACACTTTTCAACAAAAACTACTATCTAACCTTATAGACACCTCTTTTTCGAAATAATCAGGATTTTGATCTGAAAATTCGATTGATAGCCAACCCACAACTTAGTAAACAATATTATGGGAAGGAAACTCCAGCTCACACAAAGCATCCTTTTCCGTAGGAGAGAGACCACTTCCAATGAATAAATTGGTGAAGAAATTCTTCTTTGGCGGTTCTGGCATATTGCATGGAAGAAAGAGCTCTCCATGCATTTCACTCAGGTTGTTACTACAACGAAAGATAAAAGCACAATATTTCAGTATGAAACATGACAGTCCAATGCAAGCAACTATGAATGCAACATGAAGTGTACTCGGGTAAAAAAATTTGACACTGCATCGGTTACTAAATCCGCTCTTACAAAGACTCTTGCTTGAAGTTGTGAAGAACTGTTACCTTAGATACCACGAAGAAGACTTTAAGAAACAAAAACCTTTCCCGGGTCAGTTAATACCTAAGACATAATTGAATGAAGTCAAAGGGTCCACAGTGCCTATGGAAAGTGTCGTGAAAATGGTGTGAACCGAAGCTGTGGAATTTTCGCCAAAATGTGAGCAAATAAGTGAGAATCAGCAAAATTAAATGTTGAAAACTAAATATTACAGCTTCAGTCTGAGTGAAGCCAACAGGATTTGAATTTGTGATCAGACGAGAAAAGATGGGTCAGCTGAAATATTGCATGTTTTGCGGACCAATAGCCAACTGTTCAACCGTATAACATGCAAGCAGACGCAAATTTGAATTGTACGAGTCAAGTATTTATATACGTTTAGCAAGCGAAAACCTCTTTTTTTGTTTAAAAAGTTAAAGTGTTACAAACAAGATAGCAACCCGAAAGAAAAATCGCACATCAAAGTACGTTCCGCTGTTTCGGTAGAAGGAAATGGAAGCAATTTGAGCCAAAGAGTTATATACTCATCTGACACTTTATCAAGTCTACAAAAAATCATATTTTTCTGAAAGCAAAAAATAAGCTTTTGGATTAGATTGCGAAATTCGACTATGTTTGCTGGTAGCATTGTATTCAGTCATTACTCAACAAGCTTGCGAACCTTCGAATAAATTTTGGTGTACTCATTATTTTACGCCGCACAAACACAATAAGCGATTGTTTAGCTTTGAATGAAAATGTGGCGATGGAGTTAGAATGCATAGGTGCATTTGCCATATCAAGCAATGGAGTCCAAACCTGCCAGCTCTCACCCAGCGATTGCAAAAATACACACTAGTTGCGGTTGATCTATGAAGCGATGGCCAGGGTGTTTTCCTTCTGCCAAAGCGATCCTTGAGAGAAGTTTTTTAAACATTATTTGTATCATTATGGGCGACGTATACCAGATCATTCTACCCACAAATTGCTGTTGCTGGGATTTAACATAAGTAACTGCTTGATTAATATATTATTATTAGTTGTTAGCATGAAAATGACATTTTACGTCCATAAAAATCATTTTTTAAAAAAGTCATAACTTGGAACAAGGAATGCCAAGGCCAAAAAACAATCTCCCTGTTCAGATCCTGAAAATTGGCAGATATTAGCGAGAGATCACCAGAAAAAATATCAAGAAAGAAAGCTTGTCTCACGTTAAATGGATAGTTACTCCCTCACTAGGGTTAATTAAAGAGATAATTAAAAAGAGTGAAACAAAAACAACTGGTTCTAAAAGATGCGAAAAAAAATTAACTTAGATGGACGCTTAATTTCTTTGCGGTGTTGATTGATACTTGAGTTTCTCAATCAAGTCTTGCGAAGTGGTTGATATACAAGTGGTTCGAACCCAGATAACGTAGTTGCTTGGGTGGCTATCCCCTAATTTACGTACAAGTTGTGATGTTAATCTACGTTCAACCTATGCAAAAGATTTAGTCTCAGTATCGGCAATGCAATTATAACGCTCAATTCAAAGCAAAACAATTCAAAAAAAGAACAGACCTGAGATCAGCGGAAATGGTGATCTTGGCGAGTTCGGAAGGCGAACTGAAGTAGATGGCATGACCAAGATTGCCGAAGGTGAAAAGATTCAGTTGAAATGATCCACCATCAATCGTATCGACATCGGAAAGGATGCGCAGGGAGGGAAGAGAGAAAGCCACCAGATGACCGTTGGACAGCAGACAGTTCACGTAAATCAGGCTAGCTGGAGGTGACGTTTGAACCATTGACAACGGCATTCGCTGAGTCCCGATTTCCGCTCGAATCACCGCGCTTGTCTCAGTGATCTTCACCTTAAGCAATAAATAGGATCAATTCAATTTCGGTTCATGACAATGATCAAATAACGGGCCGTTTCAAATTACGAATTCTTAGGACGTGCACGATTCTTCAACTGGTACATGAAGAATCACCCCCTAAGGTTAGCTTCTTGTGCCTTTCTCTAGTCCTCTGCAACTCATACTTTCAAGCTTGGATTCTTTTTTTATCTATCCAGCTAATTCCACATTAACTTCGAATTTCGATATTTGGGTCTTAACAAGCAATTGAACACCAGGTAAACAACGAATCATTTTAATTCGATCAAGATATTCATGCAGAAGAGAGGCATAGATGAGAGTGAGCCTTGCGAAGTTTTTCGTGGATGAAAAGGCATTTCAAATTTTTTTTTTCATGCAATATCAAATGAAAAGAACCATCAAATGCTCTACTGCTCTGGTTTGTTTTGAGTACAGTAGCTGTAGAAATACAAGGTACAGGTATTCGATATTTTCGACTGAGTTGATTCTAATTCCCTAGCAAAAAAATGAGCATGTTGAAGGAGTTGTCTGGTTGAAGAGGCAAATACTCTGGAATTTCAAGTCTTTTTTAAATCTAAGAAGAAATTATGTATGCTAACAACAGGTTTGAAATTTCAACAAGCAGTTCCTAGATAAAAACCCAGAAATCTTATTTAATACTCAATTTGATTAGGAAAAGTTTAATGCTTAAACTATTACCTATGGAAATGTTATACTTTTCTCCGCTAAACAATTAAGTGAATCAGTTTAATTGGGAACATTGGTGGTAACTCTGTCCTAACACGATAGTGAACTTTTGTTTGCGCTCTTGTTAGGTCAATTCTAAATGTTCTAATTACAACGATTGAAAAATTGACTATAATAGTTAAAGCTTTTCAAGGGACGATCCATTGATCTCAGAAACATACTGCTTCTCCATTATTCAGGAGCGCATAGGCTGTTGCTATAGCCCTGACTTTTGCACGTAGTAAGTCAGTGAAATATCTTTCGAAAAAATCCAAGTAATCGTCATAAATGCGATCGTTCGAAGGTAAAATTGGATGATTCCAACGTCAAAGCATCCGCCCATGTTAACATAATTTATGGGAATTCAAAAATCCAAATTTACTCTCAATTAAAGTATTTAGCTATCGTTTTAACAACAAAAAGTGCTCTGCTTCCGAAGATTACGCTGCACATTCACATGCTGAAATTCAGAATCCAACCGTATTTCCGATGAATTTTGACAGAGCTATCGCTGAATTAAGTGAGTTACAAAACAACGCTAGCCTTACCTGAGGTCTAAGCTTGTATGTGCGATTGTAATGAGCAAAGAAATTGCAATAACATAGGATCAATACGAAAGTTTCAACGATAGACAAATGTGTATAAAGAAGTTAATTATAGGAAGATGAACAACTGTTGGCAACCGTACCTATGCCTCGAAAAGTAGAAGTGTGTACCATAACGAAATTAGCAATACATCTCATGGACAGCGGATGTCCAGCTGCCATCTAAGAGGAGAACGAAGATTGAGATAAGGAAATAGTCAGCTATGTATGTATGTATGTATGTATGTATGTATGTATGTATGTATGTATGTATGTATGTATGTATGTATGTATGTATGTATGTATGTATGTATGTATGTATGTATGTATGTATGTATGTATGTATGTATGTATCAACGTCTCTTGAAATGTGCTGATTTTCGGTGTTTAGTACATAATCAAAGATGCTCGCTTTTAATCGCCCTTTAAGCTTAAACTAGAATTAGTAGATTCATTTTATATTGAAAACTGCAGTCAAGAGGTCGAACTGCTTGATGATTTGCTCTGAACAAGCTCACGCTTTATCAAATCCAAATGCGTATAGCATCTATCTAGGCGATAAAATTAAGAGCGCCAGAAGATACAAAACATGCTACTTAGCAGGGTCGATTTGCTTAATGGCCAGGCGTTCGAGTACCTAGACTGACTTATGCGGCTAAGTTACGGCCATTAACACAACATCCCTGTGATAATGTGGATATTTGATCTACCAGCTTGATCACGAGACGAATACAAAGAGAAGCCCGTTTCGCTTATTTCCGTCTTCCATACAAATGATAGTATAGCCGCGGTAAACCATAATCTCCCTAGGTGACAGACGTAAGGTAGCAATTATCAATAACTCCAACTTGCTTAAAACTTTCTTAACTGCCAACTAAGAGGAGATTAAAATGTTACCATGAAAAGCTAGTAATCAGGAGTAATTTTTCAGCACAAGGTTATTAATTATAGATAAAAACAAATTTCCTGAAAATAATGATAAATATAAATTCGCTATGATATTCGATTTTGGATAAACGCATTTCAAAGACACTCGAATCAGAAAAATGAGCTCGAACAACGAGAACCATGTTAGGGAATTGATGGGTTGAAACTCCTCCTGAATACATAATTCACTAGATTGCATTTCGTCTTCGTTTGTAATTTCAAGGTGGAAATTCAAAAAAAAAACATACCTCTAAAAGTCTAGTCTGGTATGGCTTTATTTGGAAATGCGGTAGACTCGAATAAATGCACAAACACGATTTTTAAAACAATACATTCAAATAAAACTATGTAAGAGTTGTGGAGATGGTTAAATCATGAATCGATAACAGCGCTATCATTACATAAAAGACGTGCAAAATCAAAGCAAAGTTTATCGATTAATAAAAACCCTGGCTAACCCGATTGTAACAGTTTCTTGAAGGGAATCCAATAACTTGTGCATGCTTCTCCGAGATGACTACCATGAAATATCGATCGGCAAAATCTTGAGAGGATTGGCACCCGCCCGATCCAGATAGAACCTCTTCTTGGGAATTTGTCGTCCCCCCTGTGCCTGGACTTCCGCTGTGAGCTAAAGACAAAATGAATCGAAAAGCACACAAATTAGCAGTGTTTGTCACTCTATTCAAAGTAAAAGTCAGAAACGTGGAAACAACACCATCACACTTCACTGAATATTTCCATTTTTGACGTGACTAGGCGTTGAAGGGTTTAATTCTGTTCGATTCATATAGTTTTGTTTGCAATTCCCATTTACTTTAGGCTGCTTGACAAGCACTTCATGCAGTCCAATTGATTGGCGAATTTAGAACCATTGGCTTTGCAGTTTTCTAATAGGGCAATATAACAACAAATATCATTTTATTCGTAGCAACAAACATTGGCATGTGCACCACAACAGTTTTGATATTTTGGCATTCAAAAACACAGAAGATGTGCAGAGTTTGAGAAAATATGGGACAGCTGACCGATACCGACTGTTAAGAGGGTCACAGTGAAAAGAGAAATAAAATGACTAACCGAAATGGATATGGTTGCTTGAGAACAAAATAAAAGACAAAATCGTTTCCTCAGTCTGAGGCAGGTCGGGTTAAAATAAACTGGCCTTTGGTTCACCAAATCATGGCCAAAGCGAAGAGGACGTCGGTCGGAAATTGCATTCTAAAGACTTATGTGCGCTCATAAATCACTAATGGTCCGAAATAAGAAGGATAGAGCTAAAAGCTTTGGCAACTTCACCCCATCCGACACCGCTCGTGTTAATGTGTGGGCAACAGACACCCGCAAGGCATAGTTACCAGAACCAAGACGAAGCCGATCAATCAGTTTAAAGTTTGTCTGTGAGTTTTTGGATCCAGTTTTCCCAGACGATTTGTTTTAATTTCCAATTTATTAAGTAATAACACTGAAACTCGAAGTTGTAGACAATGTATGAGACTTGTTCCGAAAGTTTTTCCACCTGAGATTCGACGAAACCAACAATGGTAGAAGGGGCGGTACGAGCAACTCTCAAAAATGGAACGGATTTAATCGGAATCCGATATACGACTAATAAGCAGGATGAACAAGGCTCACAAAGTGTTAATGACGATCCTGAGGTTCTATGTGCTATCCGCTTCCCGACCCCGCGTCTAGAGAGCGCCGGAGAAGATGGCGAAGGACCACCAAGCCGTTTCATTGCGGTCGACGAGCTTCCGCTGTAATATGGATCATGTTCAGCTAGAGCGTTGGACTCATTAAGGTTCGGGACTAAAGTTAGTCGGGGTGCAGCACTGCTTCCAGCTTCCCATTTCGCCGAAGGGGGGACGCAAATTTCTCCTTGAGCATTTCCGAAACCGATAAAAACCACCTCCCCATCGAACTTGAAGAGAGACCCTGGAAGGGATAGTCATTAAAATAGATTAGGCCGTCTAGTATCACTGTTATTCATTTTCAGTACTTTAAACTTTGATGAATTTCTAAACATCAATGAAATAAACCTAGAAGCCTCAATTTGTGGGCTTAGAAACTCAATCAGGTAGAAATTTGAAAAAAACAACCACGCCACTTGATGCAACATCGCAAATATGCCAGCTATTCAAGTGCTGAAGTAAGTGAAGCAGAATTTACGCCACCCAATAGTCTCCTGTTCAGCCAACTAGTAAACACCATGCCAGTCGAAAATTCTAGAGCGATGCCTGCACAGAGCTGACGAAATGAGCTCTTGCAAAAATGAAGGGCCGACCATCTAAGACGAGTTTTATATGCACAACGGTAAAGTTGTACTCGCTATTCAGGCCAAAATAACCATTTCACGACAAGTTTTGAATTTTCAAAAATTTTTGCAATACGGCTATACTATGAATACCACGTGGGATATGATGAAGATTGCTAAAAATAGCAACGTTGCAAAGGAATGCAATGAAATGATTGAAAAAAAGAAATTTCAATTGTCACATCACTGGAAAACTCGAGAAAAGCGCAATAAGCACTGAATTTCTGGCCTAACTTAGCGGAACGCATGCATCCAATAGGAAACAATTACCTTGAATAGGTTGATCGTTAATAGATAGTAATATCTAATAACACAAATAGAATGCAATGCTACTGTGTTGAAAAGGGCGTCAATTTGAATAAGAACGCTTTCTTAATTAATATACAGAACCGTACTAGCGCCAGCAACAGAGACTCAGAGAAAACGAATATTCATCAAAGCCGGGAATAACGAGGAACAAAAGATGACCTCGAGAAGCTGCTCGCTAAACCTTGATCATGTGCTGGCGCGCCAATTACTAGCTGTGCGTGATCATGTTTGGTAATGAATGTTTATGAATGATTTGCAGCGGAAAATTTTAGGGAATCATAAATGACGAAGGTAGATTAGATAAACTTTGAGTAACGCCGCATGGTTTCAGCATTACTTGGACATCGCGATATTTAATCACAATAATGTCAAAGTAGATGCTGTATTGCATACTCTAGCTCTTTCAGCTGTTTTGAAAAGAAGAACCCTGGCTAAGGACGCCCCTTCATCGACTGAGAAATCTTTCCTGGCAAATAGCAATGGAGGACGACCTGAAAGCTGTGCAGTTTGAATAAACGATTGGTCAAAAAATTGCAAACTCGACTCCATAGAATGAAGCCTGCAAAGTTTTGATGAGACGGAAAAAAGTGAAATAAAATGGCAAACAAATTCGAGTATCTATGAAGTGCAAATATCCGATCAAAATATTGCTATTCATCGCCGGTTAAATACCCGGTGAACAACATCTACTTCTTTATAGGTGTTCAAACTCTCTCAAGTGATTATCCTACGTAAAGTGCCTCTATTTACCAATCATTAGTAGGAGGTAAACTACAAATCTATGATGTTGCAAAAGCTAATGATTAGAATGACGGCACAAGAAGAGAAATTCATTTCCCGAGTAAGCGAGGAATGCAGAAAGCCGAAGCGTAAGTGACATTAGTGCTTTTGCAGGAAACAACTTTCCCAACATTTTTGCGATTTTAAAGCCATGTATATTAAATTTATGCTTTTCGTTTGCTATTTAATAGCGTAATTCATCGAAAAGACACACAACGGATATTAATCCAGCGAATTACGGCCATGTAATTTTGCAAAGTAAACGTCTCATTAAAGGTTTCTGATATCTTCATTGAGATTGGAACTGGTCAAAAAAGATTACTTCCAGCCCCTGACTTAAAAAGTTATCCAATACGGAGGTGCACTATAGACGTTCATCCTTGTAGAGCTGCAGTTAATGCTGCGTGATAATTCCAGTGAGAGCGTCTTCGGTTATTCGTAAGTATATGGGTGATTGCGTATATTGGAGTTGGATATGCATGGATGGATGGATGGATGGATGGATGGATGGATGGATGGATGGATGGATGGATGGATGGATGGATGGATGGATGTATGTATGTATGTATGTATGTATGTATGTATGTATGTATGAGTGAATGGACGCTTGGATATACAGTGGTCACTGTTGTAATATGAAATCACAACTCTTATAAGTGGCTGCTACTGTGGTGTCTCCCAGGTTCAGCAGGTTACTTGACTGTTTGAGGAGATTAGCCATCTAACTTTCCATCTCGAAAATGAAAGCGATACTTTGAACGCGATAACAGCCTCTATAGAGCCAATAAGATAAACTTGGTTGCTGGGTCGGCAAATTTGCAGGTTGCACGTGGTGGAGGCGAGTCATAGCTGTTGGATTGCCTTCGGTCGTATTTAGTCGGTTTGGGTTGTTTCGTGTTATATTTAATGAGGACAAAGTAATATTCTCTGGGGATAGGAGGTAGGTAGATAAAGCGGATTAGATTTACTTAAATAATTGTAACCTAGAGGTCTTTCAATTGATGCTCTCTGTCTATCCTCTAATATTCACTAACTGGTGTAGTAAATAGAGAGCTATCCAACTTCCAAACTCTTATTTATTTACTTGCTTAATTCGTTATTTGTTTAGTCCGATACTCAGTTCGTTACTTAATTAGCTGATTAGTTATTTTGATGAGGTAGAACAATTGCGTTTGGGAGCGCACGATCAGTACAGCTGCGGCTGACCGATCGTCATGAACTTGGTGGTTAAACGTAGATGAAGAAATGTCCAGTGAATTCATTCATTCATTCATTCGATG
Source organism: Moniezia expansa (assembly GCA_019097775.1). Classification (NCBI taxonomy): domain Eukaryota; kingdom Metazoa; phylum Platyhelminthes; class Cestoda; order Cyclophyllidea; family Anoplocephalidae; genus Moniezia; species Moniezia expansa. Next base: position 645,272 of record JADFDV010000062.1, on the reverse strand, counting down.
GTTCGTTCGCTCATTCATGCATTCAATCATGCCTTGATGGACTGCGGGCACCATATAACAAGGGCGTGATTCTGGTGGGGTTGGAAGGTGCGTATTAAGATGTGCATCAACGCTTGGCACACGGATTCTTGCAGGACTAAAGGATAAAGCAACGTAGTGGAATTCGTATGTTGGATATGATACTGCCGTTCTGCTCGCGAATGTAGTGAGGCCTGCCAAGGAATGCGCACGATGACGTTCGAGTTGAATTGATCCGAGCAGATTACGTGGCTTAGTAAATTGAAAATATAATTTTTGGAGATGCGGTAAATGTGATTTGCTAGAGAGCAAGAGCGAATGAGTTAACAGATTCTAGCAATCATTATGCAGACGGCTGTGCTACATAAAAGAACGATGGAGTGAGAATGAAGCATTGACTTGCTGCGTTCGATTGTTATGCATCCCAAATTGGTATCAGGCTGCAAGGCTGCTAAGAAAGTATTAAATGTGAGGATAGCAGGGACAGAGAAGAGTAGTAGGAGAAGAGCAAGGAAAAAGAGCTGCACTATATATCTACAGATTACTGCGTCAAGTTCATCCGCGCACCGGAATCTCATCGAAGACTATGTTAATCATGAACCCCTTCGTGAATAACATGTTCGAGCGCATTGCTGCCAAATGCAGCCGATCGACGCACTACAGCGTGAAATCAACACACTCCAGTCGTAATATTCAGTAAACGGTGCGTCTGCTCTTGCCTGGTGAGTTGGCCAAGCGCGCGATGACCAACTTAGTGCTGTGACCAAGCACACTGGCTCACTGGCTCCAAGTAGATCCCCTTCATCTTCTGCACTTCCCCTTCTGAAAACAGAATCGATAAATCCACAGCATTTCCTTATCATTCTACTGCCTTGTTCAAGGCCACCATTAGCACTATACTTGACTGCCATAGCTGTGGCTGCTACTATAGTTATTGCCGAGTAGTGTAAGCGGGGTTAGGTGCGTGTGTATGAATGTGTGTGCATGGATGGATGAAAACGAACCCAACAGATTGTAGTGTGGACCTCGAGTTCCTGATTCATCGGAAGTATTCAAACTGAAGCCAAAGACAGATCCTCGATTGGTTCCAATCCACAGTGAAGGCTCTGGATGGGCAGAAGGAAACTGAGATGAATTTCAAATGAAATTGAACCGTTTATGCATAAAAAACTCACCATTCATCTGGTCACTCATATCAACAAACGCGAGTGCCCGAATACTCTCTAGTATAGACTGATCGAGTGAGCTTTGCTCAGATGTATCTGAGTACCTTTGGGACCCCGAATCGCCGTACTTGTCTAAGCAGAAAATGATAAAGGTCATTTTTGAAAACTGCGTGCAAATTCAATTACGGCTCAACGTGGTTACATGCAGTGAAGTGTTTTTCAAATGAAATTCTTCAAAAAAGCCAAATCGCGCAGGTATAGCAAGAGTGTGAAGCTCCAAAGAAATCTCAAATCCAATTCTGACAGTGAAATGTAAAATTATTCTTACTTACATAGAGTTAGCAATTTTATTGCGTAGAAAAAGGAAATTAACTGAGCACTGTTAGATGTGAGAAATCATGCACCATCACAAACTAGAAAGAAGTAAACCAATAACAAAATTTCAGAGTGGTTAGTCACCTGATAAGGGAGAATTGAGCGGATTCAATTCGCCTTTTTTGATATCCAACCGATCAGGCAGCACTAAATAATGGTAGCAAAAGCAAAGCAAATGTTCTCCGAGACTTAAGATCTGAATACAGCTTTGACTACGTGGCCATGATGGCAACAGTTAAGAAATCTCAGCGAGCTCAACACCAAGTATCGATGCTTAGCAATTAATTCGACACTTGAATAAACTTAAATGCTGTAGTCATGCGGACGTTCTCGCGGACATCAAAATATGTACCGGCTCCAATTATCTCGCGGTATCATCACATGAACAATTCATGCATGTACTACACAGTGACATGCATAAGGCATGCTCGAACCTTGTGACTTGGTTCTTTTGAGATCCGTTCGAGTAGAGGCACGAGAAAGAGCCGTAAGTCGAGCGGGCGTTCCGCCCGCAGTTTCAGAATGACCCAGTGACAAAAGCATTTCTTGGGCTGATTTAGAGGGCGGTGAGCCGTATTGGCGGGACTGAGCGCTTAACATTTCGTTGATCGACTATAGAGAGTGAATTGTGTTGAATAAGGGCAATCGAGTTCTTACAAACAACATCTACTGACAAACAACGAGTAGAAATAATATTAAGGAGAAAGACATTACTTGATGCCATGAGGGGACAGGATGCCATTATGGCATCTGAAGATGCTTCGGGGAATATCTTCGGTTTCGTATGGTCTGTTCCACGAAAATCAATGATCTCGAACGAAGTGAGTCCCTGGCCTTGGATTTGTACGGCACTTTCGCGCTTAGTGTGCCGGACCTTTCGCTGATGATTAAGATGAACGATTTTATTTGGGGAATGGTGATTATGCACCGTGGAAGTGACAGTTGTACGTCGGTTTTCACTCAACCGCATCTCAGTTTTCTTAAGATTACCATCAGTTGCCCGTCGTTTCCAGGGGAGTCGAAAGAAGCGATGACGTACAGCAGGGGGGGCGCTTTTCAACGATTTATCAACTTGAATCCGGATTATTGGTGGGGAGGGCTAATAATGCGATGGACACAATCACGTACAACAAATAAAGAGTAAAACACCAACATTCCCTAAGCGGCATGCACATGCGATTTCACCGAATTCGCGCAAATTCGAATTGAATATCATTTAACCGTTGAGAAATGGTTTCGAGAGCCTGCATTGTGCTAGCAACCAAGCCCGTAACCTGGCGATTACTAAGGAATCGTGTTTGAACTAACTGACACAGTGAAAATTCGACGCAAGTTGGCCTGAAATATGAGACTTAAAAATCAAAATCATCACCCTGTGGTACTGCGGAATAACGTCATCCAGCTACTAAAGGGGTAAACTGCAGTGAAATACGCACAGCCGAAATTTCGTGACAGATCATTGCGGAAGAAACGATAGTCCAAAGATGAAGACTCGGTTCTTAAATGACTGACCCTTTCGCCAAAGTCTATTCATCATGAATCACTTGTATATTTAGTTTCCGGCGAAATATTTAAGTTTAGGACTTGAAAATTTCGTGCTGGAGAACTCTAACTAATTCATACACGCAGACCATAAGCAGTTTCAACGATGAAAATGCTGATTGATCGAAACCACAGCCTTTCAACATAATGACGCTGAATCGGAACTTGAACATTCACAACATATCGATCTTATGAACTGATCTAAATGATCTAACAAGTCCCAATAGAGAGGTAACATCTCGGCATTGATCAAACGAATAAGTCAACGTTACTGACCTGATTTGTTGCTGAGGCAGTTGGTGAAGCGACGTTAATGGGTTGGTTTGGTTTGGTGCCATTACCAGAATTGGGAAATCGGGAGGAAGATCTGGATCCTGAGCTTTTGAGTTGATCCATTGCTGAAATTAATAATAAGATACTATGCAAAATCATTTTATTATTGTTATTGTTACAGAGAGTAATATATTTTAAACAGATGGAGCTCTGAGCATAAACTCGATTGAAAGTCGAAACGCATTAATTTCACTTGGAAGGAGAAAATTATAGGATTAATCACTATTTCAGTGCTCAAAAGATATGCATTTTCCTGTCTCCATGAGATCGTTAGTTCTGGCCCTTAAGTCGTGCTTAGAAAGATACTTCAACATCCTTCCTCCCTAGACGACATTGCAAAATTTCTTATGAATGCAGCGCCAATAAGGATGGAATCGTCTTTCTCTATCGTAGGCCAAACTATAATTTTATTTCATGAGATTATCATACGAATAGCCAACAGACTTTGAGTAAAAAGATGTACTGAAGCAGATTATTCATTGACACAATGGCTGAACCAATGTTATAAAGAGTGGAAAACCTCGAAAGTATGGAAACAAAGGTGAATGCTCAAAGGCCATTAGATCTACTTAAATGGAATTGATCATCGAGGAACAAACCTTCGATTTCAGGGACTGCGGCGCAGACAATACATACGCCTTGGTAGTAATCAACAACAGCGATTCCTCCATCCGTTGCAAATGCCAATCTAGAAGTAAAGAAGAAATAAACGCAATTGAAAACTTGGACACAATGAAAGCAAAATATGAAGGGAATAGCAGTGGATCTAGCGGGCAGGACGAGATATAAGCTACTGCGTCGTTTCCGAACACTAGTCAATGCTATTATAAAGGATGCAAAGACGCGGTGGCTCAATTTCTCATTATTGCGAGTAGTTTAATCGAATGGGTCTCAATGGACTGTCTGATTCCTATCTGACGGATGAATGTCTACAGAAACAGTTAGGATCAAATTTCTTAAAAAATTAAGACTGGCATGATAATAAAAAGCGGATTTAATAAGAATGTTTACAAAAGCCGATTCTAGAAAAAATAAGATTCAATTGCAAAATCCCTCCACGAAATAGCATTCATTATTTCAGGTAAAAATACTAATAATGGATAAAAGATAGGTTGTTACCTGCTGTAAATTTATTTTATAACACTACAACTCCCAATCGCATTAATATATTGCCCCATTTTTTTAGAACGTAAAATGTAAATCTCAAAAAAATCAGACAATGATACGATTTTGTTAATATCAGTTGAAAGCAAAAAAAATAAACAAGTGTGCTATCATGCGACTCAGGACAGTAAAGCACCTTTGCTTAATTGCGGAATAGTGGCCCATTAAACTTAAAAAAAGAGTTGAACTGAATATGAATTTAGGCAACTTGAAAAGTTTTTCTTGTGCAATGAATAGGTATCAATGCATTATTAGTTTGTATGCTTTTAAGAGACCAGCCCTTCGATTTAAAATTCAGCATTTCTGTCGACAAAAAGTGGCACAATGGTCTTCCATTGCTACTAAAATGAGCGACTTTTATGGAAGTGTGAACAAGCCGAAACCGAAATGTTCCAATTCAAATGTCATCGGATTGTTAGTAAATTTTGTAAAGCACCAGCGAACGATTCAGTAAGTTTTTAAATACTGCTAACATTTTTCCCACATGAATATTGATAACTGCTTTTAAATAATCTACTGCCTGTTCTAACGTGTATGAAGATGGCTTTGCATTCATTTTCAAGTAATTTACGCTTAAGCTGTTATACACACACGTTTTCCATGCCTATATGATCTTGAGAAATAGTACAGAAGAACACAATAAGTAATTGTGAAAATGATTTTCAACCCTACTTTGATAAAGGCTGAAACAAATTCTTCCATTAATCAGTTGACATACGAAGTCAAGCGATTTCCACACGTTGCAAAAGGAGTGCACAATCCAAAACCCAAATTGGAGCATTGTTCTGAAATTCCCCCATTAGGCTTTTGTCGAGGTTTATAAACACTGAAGAGGATAGTGACAGACCTGTCTGAACCGAGGCTGAGAGTTTAAGTTGTGTTGCAATTTACCTAGCCACATTGTGAAAAATAGTGATGCCAGATAGAGCACACAAGATGCACTTCTGGCAGTTTTGTAAACACCGTGAATCATTTCAACAATTTACATAACTCACTGCAACTTTGTTGAATCAAAATACTTAACGCCAAGACACCTAGATGCTTCTTTTAAACCTGGTGTCTGCAGTTACCTAAGTTTTTCCACGGAATCACCAAACTATATTTTCGATCGTCATAGCTCAAAAAGTCACAGTTTACCATCACAGTCACTCAATACGACTAAGCGACCGTTGAAGCACCTCTGAAAATAATTATACAAGTGAAACACCAGAAATCGGCCGCTAAGATAGAAAGGACGTGTATTTCAGCAAGGAACCACGATTCCTATACATTCGAAAATCCTTTCTCTGTCGAGTGGAGCATTCCAAAACACATGGACTAATGAATTATAATAAGTGACGTTTGCAAAGAACATTAATATCATTTAGTGTATTTATGGGCACGAATAAAAATAAGTGGCGCGGAAAGTCTGGCCATCACCTTGAAGCGTATTTAGTGCTTTCGAACTTCTGCCTAGCATATGAAAAGAATGAGACGAAATCCCTGAAACTGACCAGAAACGGATGGAACCGATTCAAGCAACTAACGAAAAATCCAGTTGTGAATCAGCTTATGCTTTGAACACTAGATTCGCAAGTTCATCGACGATTGGATCAGTTCTATTCGCTGTACCGGCTCAAATAAGAGCCAAGAAGATCAGTGATAAGTGGCTTTGACCTCACCTTAATTTATAAAAAAAAAATAAAGGAAATGTAAACGGGGAAAAATATAGGCTAAAAGAAGCTCAACGAAGCTCAACTGAGCGATCAATTCTGGCCATGAACTGAAAAAGGAAAATAATATTTTCTATCTGACGAGCGCTCAACGATTTGGCTCACGAGAAAGTTCCACAAAAACGGTAGCAATTATCAGAACCACCATGTCATAAATAATCAGGCGAAATTATGGCCAGATATTACACCTCGGAGTTACTCTATTTTAGACGATTAAAATATTGTCAATATTTAGCTATACTTTAACAGATATATTTGGATATAACATTACCACATCAAGAATCAATTCGTGTTCGCGAAAAAAAGCATCTCATTTAGCTACCATGAAATTCGTCAGATGCGGCAACTCCAACAGAAGCTAGATGTCCTTGGGAAATGAACGACGGCTTCTATGATGTATGAAAAACAATAAACAGTTATAAAATAAGAAATAAACGAGTAAGGGCAAAAAACGAATTAGGTGATAAAGGTAATAGGCTTTCTATACACTGAGTTAGCCAATGTAGAAGTGCTAACTTTTAGGAACTGAGCTAACGGGAAAGCTGTAAAAAAATGTAATATAATGTCATTAATTCCGATCCGCACGCAAAGATTCAATCAAAACCGAAATGCAACCGCAGCTGAAGCCATAGGACAGAGTTCTGGCGAATCGTTGTATAAAACTGTTTGTTTTGGTATCCTAATGAAAAAATGGAGTGGCTTTATTTCTAAAGAACAGCACTTTAATTTAGAGAAACGAGATGAAATATAGAGGAGAAAAAAAAAACTAGCGTGTTGTCTAGAAAAGGCGTCATGGATAAATATTTTTCACAAGATGTTTGCTAAAGAAGTCGAAATTCAAGAGTTTAAGTTCTGAGGAATCCAGATTTAGGCATTTTTTTGAAAAAAAAATTGAACGAATATTTTGAATATGGACAAGCAGACACCGAAAGCAGCAGAATTTGGGATCATCTTATTTCAGTTCATATTAATCTGGTAATTTAAATCGGCTAATAAATCCCTTTTGCTTTCAGACGCAATTTGTTTTGCTATTCAGCGAATTTTTCTAGCCGGAGCCATTGCTCTTCAAATGGCAAATGCAAAATGGTTAATTATTTCAAATATCCAAGCAGGAGAATAGAATTAAAATGAATAATTGCTCCTTTAATTAAACTATTGCCAGTAGCTAATGCCACCCAAGACCAGAAGCTATAAAATAACTTGACTATGTACTTTAAGAATGCTATTTAGCATGGTTAGGTGCCAATGTAAAATGTTAAGACAAATACAAAGTATTGATTAGGATAAATAGCTGCATGAAATTTAAAAAGCAAGTCTAGGCTTAACCAAACAAACACAATTCGCCACTGAATCAATTTAAATACCAATTTTTTAATACTAAATAATGAAAACAAGGAATGAACAACGACTTTAATGCATAATTAAATGCACAGCTTCGGATATAAGGGCAGGTTAAAATTTGACATTATCAAGTATGCTCTCAGCGGAGATGTATTTTGCGATCGCTATGAGCACTTTGGTCCACTAAGAGTAATTTATAACATAATATTATTCAACCATTCCTATATTTGACGGAGTAAATGAAAATTATATAAGGAATGTTATGAGACATTGATAGTTACCCGTTCAACAACCGATCACTAACAGTCGAATGTGTCGCACCCAATATAAAGACTATATTTTGAGCGTCCATCTTATTAAACTTGGTTGATCAGTCTCCATTAATGCGTTATTCTTCATTTCCGCTAGGGTCTCTATAATTAAGCTCTCGCCATCCGATAGTTGATCATGACAAAACGCATCAAAATACTTGGTGGGGTAGAAGCCCTGATATCAACGCCTACATTAGTGCTAAAAATTATTTGATCAGTTTCAAAATTGGACAGGAGCAAAAACAGTAGGATTCAATCAGAAAAAGTCTGCTTACATTCTTGGCACAGCTGATAAGACTTTTCTTCATAGAGGATATCGGAGATCTAGCTCCAATGTTTTGATTTTGCATTGTTACAACGCCAACGCCAACCTATCCATCGCTCGATGGAAAGCCAACCGGTAATTTTTGGATCTAATGAACTGGACGGTTATTGAGTACAACTATCATAGCGGGGCAAAGAGAGCCAGGCGAGATCTCAACTCATGCTTTGTTTTCTAAAACCATCATGTAGTTCACTTTCCAGCGAAACGATTACTCAATGAAAGTGAATATTCAATCTTGACACATTGTTTAACTTGCTTAATCACCACATTTTAGTAATAATGATTAGCTCTTTTCGGAAAACATTAAAATTTACGCATCGAATAGGTTTTCTCAACAATTCAATCTGAAAAGTTGAAATCTTTTCCTCAATAACGATTTTCTAACCAAAAAAAAAGGAAATTTGATGGTTACAGTTCCTAGGCCAAGGCATTCCTACCTAGTTTCAGAAATGCTCGATAATATTTAAGTACTTTAAGAAACAAAATTTTGGCAATTTGAAAGCTGGAAAAAATTTGCAAAATGCTTTACTAAATTTGACTAGAAATGAAAGCACGTCTGCGGTTTTGCTCAAAGCTACGAAAATGAATTGACATCACGGCAAGTAACGCATGGAAAATCTAGATTACAGACAGTACAGTCTGTAAGAAAAGACGAGGTCGGGTTTGTTTAGGAGTCGATTCGCAAATATATATCCAATGTTGACGAAAATCTTCGAGATACATTGGCAGAATACAGATAAAGACTATGTGAATTGGGAGAGAACCGGAGTTACCAAGACTGCAGGTCCGAATGAAATGCGCTATTGATCACCGAATTGAGTCGAACTCTGGTTTTGTGATAAGCTGGACAGATTGATAATATCCATTTTCATTCATTGGCTACTTCAGTTTATGAATATATTTTAAATGAATTTCATTTGACTCTTGGCTTGTTATAAATTTCAAGAACCCAACAAATCGTTTGGGTTAGGCACCCTAGCATTTATTAAATCATCCTCCGTGGTGGTCGATCCTACTCTCTACCTCCACGTGGTGACAATCGAAAACATCGAAGGCAACCCTGAGGGCCAAAGAGAGGAGCCGCCGGATAGGACTAATCACCCACTGGACGTACGAATACATTATTATGCCAAGGGCCTCTTAATCAAGGAACGACGTAATAACTGGATTCATAGTCTTAAACTTGGCTTGTGGAACGTATGTGCATGTAGCAATGAATGAAAACTCCGCCAGATAGTTGAACAAACTTCTGATAGGGGTACAGAGATTGTTGCCCTCACTGAAACTCGAATGACGTCCAGCTTCTCATAAATAGATAACTACGCTTTTTCTTCAACTCTAGACACAGTGAAAGCCCTAGATCGAGCTGTGGGGCCTTTTTTGGTGAGGTCATTTTAAAGTCTGTAGAAAAGGCTGTGCGAAAAAAAATGATAGTGCACAAATGAACACGGGAAAGGAGACAGAGAACTCCCTCTACAGGGGCAATTGAGAGCAAAGTCCATCTCAAAAAACGCTCTTGAAGTAAAAAGAGCAAAGAAACAGGGTGAACAAAATGATTTGAAAATGGAAACAAGCATATCAAGAGGAGAGAATAACCAGCTTTCCAGTATACCTCGCGGAGAGAGAACCTCGAAAAGCCTTCATGCTGTTGAAAGATATAATGAAGAAAAACTCCTCATTGAAAACACAAAGTGCAAGGGTACTGGTCAAATCGAAAGATCTGGGCATACACTATCAGGAACTGTTTAAGGTCAAAACCACCGAAGAAATTAAAAATTATGACCTCCTACCAAGCGACTCCCCTATTTCAATGGAGGAGATGGAGACAGCTAAATGTAGACTAAAACTATACAAAAGTCCCGTTGAAAATGGAATTAGATCTGAGTCACTGAAATGTGACGTTAAATGTCTAAGTGCCTACCTTCTGAAAATTTCCAATTACTCCAACAATGGGGCCACTCCTATATCTGGAGCCTGGATTGATGCTGGAGTTTTATCTACGAGCGTAAAGGTTCGCAGACAGATCCTGCAAACTATAGATCAATCTTCTTTCTAGATACATTAGGCAAGTTGTATGCACCTATTCTGTGCCAACGTCTAAAGCACCACCTTGCCGAAATACACTCAAAAACCCAATTTGGGTTCTGCGAAGGATGATCCACTGAACAGGCCATACTTGGAGTAAGAACCATTATACAGAAAGCCGTGGACCAGAAGCAAAAAACAGTGCTAGGGTTTGTTGATCTGGAAAAATCCTTCGACTCGCTGCCTAAAGCTGCAATAATCAACTGAATGATAGATCTGGGCTGCTCTTGGCAAGTGTTCCATTCGGTAAAGTTCTTGATGGACTCACCGTTGGGGAAGCTGAGGGGAACAAAGGACTATTTTGTGATGAAACGTGGTGTGAGACAAGGCTCAAAAGAGGGACCATTTCTCTTCAAACTAACCTTCCAACTCATATTTAATGCAGCCTTCTCACTGAGTGACAGTGCAGTTCAGATGATTGATCACTCGGGTAAAAGATGGCAGCTAAATCATTAAAAGTACGCAGAAAACCTATGTCTTATTGCGCCAAATAAGCTCACAGCTGTCAGATTAATAGAGCATCTGGCGCAAACGATCCATAAATACGGAATGCAAATTGTGGCGAACAAAACCCTCTGGTTTCAAATTGGAGACGGTGAGGATCGAACGCCCCTCGAAGCAGCAGGAATGTCATTCCGACGAGCCTCATACTTCGAATACATTGGTTCCATAATTCAAGACACCGGTAAGCCAGACGGAGCAATAAAAGCGAACTTTGTCAGGGCGAAAGGGCACCGAACACGACTACGACAATGTCTGTGCTCAAGAAGCCTAAACAATGCCCTAAAAACAACTCTTGTGGGCATTTCATCGGTTCTGCAGTCACTTATGGATTATCTACTATTGTCTTGAGAGTAAAAGAGAATAATCGACTACAAATAATACAGAATACGGCTCAACGTACGATCCTTGGACTGTATTCGCGAAAAGCCAAAACTGTAGAGGAATTCCGAAAGGAGTTGCCGATGCGTAAATTGGCAAGCCTCATACAGGCAAAGATGTTGAACCTATGAAAGAGTTTGAAAATGGACAAAGATAGCCTGATACTCTCCATAGAAGGAACTGGATGCTTCAATTATTTAAAGATGTGAAAGAAATATGGCAAGAGCATTCCGAATCATGGCTACTTGATCCAAAGGAAAGCCTTACAGTTCGAGATGAAAACTATACACGTAAATTGGTAGGAGAAAGGCAACGTGACATAGTCTGTACCAACGCAAACTGCCAAAGATGTTCTGCTACAACAGAGGAGCGGCGAAGACACATAAGATAGGATAATGAAGAAGAACACAAGGCCTGAAGACGTACTGGATTTTAAACTAAAGTGCCCTCTTACAGACTGGCTTAAAAGATACAAGACTCAAGGGTGGCTAAAGAGACATATTGGGGATTGTCAGCCTGCGATCAAAATCACAGCAAGCGAGAAGCCAAAGGGAAGAGAAAATAGAAGAACTGAACACGGTGGAGAAAAGAGATAGAGTGGAAGGCAGGAAAAAAGAATGCGAAGAAAGGACTATCCGGCTTGATGAACAACACAACTGCTCCATCTCGGCTGAGAATAACCTGCCCACAATGGTCGCTAGAAAAGAATACCTGGATAAGGGCAAACAGGCAAGGATAACGAAGAACTGAAAGAAGTGTAACAGAAGAATGAAATGTTACTGCACAACGAAACCATGCCGAGAAACGGCTGGGAAGCTGAAGACGTCAATTTCGCTGTTTTATGCTATGTGCAAGTGTACAGCCGTTGTACAAGCTCTTGCATTTCTGTTGTACCTCCACTAAGTCCTTGAGACTTGCCCAATGGGTGGGGAAGCGGAAATTCAAATTCAGCGCAAAAAATGACCCAAAATTATGAAGTTAAGTATATTTATGTTTCTTCCGATTAAATATGAATGTTAATTAGATACAATTGTAAAGAATGACAAATGGTGGAAGATTTCTCAGTTTGAGATTAAATTTCACCTTTCCTAAAGGATGGAAAATAAACTCAAAAAAGAAGTGACTGATTATTGTTTAACTTGAAAAAAGAAGAAAAAACGTAGAATTCCAGAGAGTCTACAAGAGCTCCACACTGGACCTTTTGCCTTTGTATGAGCGTTCTAAACATTTCGCGCGTCAGGCTGTTATTGTTTTCATGTAAGAATCTTCTGACGTCTCGGCAAAAGAAACATCAAACTGGGGCACTATATATATTTAACACCACAGTAGCATGTGAAGTGAAAATGAGGCCTTCCTCTGCAAGAGGAAGCAGTAAACATATTCTATTACGTTTCATTTATCAGATCGTCACAATCAATAAGGCTAGTAAGCATCGATTTAAAGTGGAGATTGGATATGGAGCAGCTGGAACCATGATGCCTTATCTAACTAATTCGATATTTAAGAAAAAAACACTAAAAAATGGGGAGATGTGCATTCGGATTGTACCAATCTTGCCTTTCTTCATTTAGATGAGAACTGACTTTGTGAATATCTCACTAATTCTGTTCAGAATTTGATGTCTCGTCGATAGCGATAGCGATAGAAGGGCGCAGGGTCAATTCGAAAAGAAGTCACTTCACTAGGGCTCTGGGGTGCTCCAAATTGAATCGAGCTACGAGTCATACCAAGTAAAGTTAAAATGAAGCGTCCAACAGAACGTGCGACGTTCCAGGAGCAAATAATTTCTATCGGGTGCTTCAGCGCTGCGTTAAATGAAGTGCCAAGTGCTACTTTATGTAAGTAAAAATAAAAATAGTTAGCCTTTCCCTATCGATAGCATGTATTTACTTATCAATCGGCACGCCTGTACAAAGGCCATGCTGAGCCCAGTTAAGCTTTTCCAGCTGAGTGCAATTTCAATCTGCCACTGACTGAAGTCACATACAGCTTACTAAGTGATATTGCCTAAAAGAATTCCGGTTATTTATTTTACCTTTCCTCTAACTTAGCGTGATCACCCCCCAAAGCCAAAATACAAGACAAACATCCTACGAACAGTCAACGAAGGCCTCATGTATAGAGGCGTTCAGTTTTTTTCTCCTTACTTAAGGATGATAGAACTTTTCCACTGAAGTATTTGACTTTTATTCGGATTGGTCAAGCCCATGTTTGACCAGAGATTTAATAGGCCAAGGAGCTTTAAGGACAGTGACATTGTGCGTAGTCCACCTGTCTTAAGAAACTGCATGTTTGATGTATTTTACAGGATTATACAAGCAGCAAATGAAATTTGACATTTTTATCTAACGATTAAATAAAATCTCATACCAGCGTATACATAGCGTTTAAGTCTTAGGTTTGAATAAGTGGAAAATAGCTTTGGAACTAACAATATTGATGAAACTTTATTAATTTCCAACTCACAAATTCGTGGCGGAGGTGAGAGCGATGGCGGAGATGGGAGAGAAGTTGAACGAGTAGGGAGCGTCGCCGAGCTCATTGGATGACACCAAATTCGGAGCAGCAAGACGACAAATTAGCGAGGGCTGGTAACCAGGGGGCCACTGGCGCACTGATGATCGAACGATTACCGTCACTTTAGTTTCCTGCAAAAAAATCATTCATAGTTAATTAAATAAAACAGCGGGCAATCAGCTCAAAAGTAACTGATATAAGGAATCGTTTTAAGAATATTATTCGCGAGGTCAAAGGTTCTAAGGAGGTATCGTCATAATTCTGATAAATATTATTCAGTCATATCATTCTTACGACTGCATATGCTTATAGGAAAAGAGCTACCGATAACTCTCATTTAAAGTACCAATTCATCGGAAAAACATACGTAAGTCCATCTTCGATCTAACTTGGGACTCCTAGTAACAATGATCATGATCAACCTTTGCATATCAATAGAAATAAGTCATCAATAAAACACACACCTTTTCACCGGAGAGCGCAACTGGTGAATTTAAATTCGAAATTGAGTTGGTGAAAACCTGTTGATTAGGCCGACGGCCGGAAGATGAACTCATGCTTGAACTGGTTTCGTCTCCAGCACCCACAAATGGTTCCAAGCCTTGGTCCTCCTCATAGTGGAGGTAAACATCTAGAACCTATTAAAGGAAAGTTAGCTGCGATATGAAAAATAATGGGGAAAATTTTAGCTATAATTTTAACAAAATGAATGATGATTGAATAGTTTAAGGAAAATAGGAAATGAATCAATCCACTGCTTTATTGACAAAAACTCCGACCTGATCATTTTTAAAACGAAAATAAATGCAGTCTTCATAAATTCATGAGAATAGAAAACTATTAGACGACAAGAATCAAGGAAATCATTTCAATTTTGTTTGTTTACCGAAAAAACTGCTCCACACCAAAATGTATTTTTCCCCTCTGTAAAGTAAACAATTATAAATCAGCATTAAGCAGTAGAATTCGGTACCTAAGCTAAAGCAGTTTGTGAGCAGGGGATATCATACAAAGTGCAGTTCAACCAATATCAGGTTTGAGCGTCACTTATGACACCTCAATCATTTTCCCGAAAAAAATCAATTTTTGGAAGATCATCACTTCCCAGAATCCATGTCATCGAGCGGGATGACACGTCTCTTCGAGTTCTGATAGATAAAAGCTATGCAAAGGCGTTAAGCCATTAACCACTTCTAGCGCAGATCTGTTGGGTCACACAAGGATGCTATTTGTTAGGGAGTGAGAGTTCAGGGTCATTGTGGCATGATGAGTATCAAATCCACAAAAAGAGAAAGCATTTTGATTAGTCAAAACAGTGTGACTGGAGATAGTAGAGGGAGAATTTGTGCTGATGCAAAACAAGGCGAAAAGACCCTCCGATGCAATTCACCTCTGATAATCAGAAAATTAAAGGTTCATCGATTCTATGCTATCAGAAATTAAGTCAGGAGACACTAAATGACATTAAAAAACGTCGTCTTGAAGAGCAGGGCCTTCAACCAGATTATTCTAAAGCATTGGAAGGGCAAAAGAGAATTTCCCTTCTACGAACTAGATCAATTAGTAGATAGATATATTTATTCCAGCAGTTTAGAGAACCTTAATGAGGGTGAAAGGTTATAGCAATAAAAGAGCCTAATTAGCTACTGCACTTATCTTCGATTTCCCATGAACTTCGGTGCTCGGCGCTTAGTTGAACAAGAGGTTTAAATGTTCCAGTCAATGAATTTACAGACGATAGATCAGTGCAACTATTCTTTTGTAAAAGTTGGGGTGACCCAACTGATGTATTTACTAGCGTGTCAACCAGTCCTATTAGGCACTTAAAATTGTTTTCCCTATTTTCAGGGGCAGGTAAGACAAAGTGTTGCACGTTTTGATCCTAAAACCATAGAAAGGGGACTTGATCGACTAGAAAACTTATATGTAATGTAGTCCTTACATTTTCGGCTATTCTTAGTACCTGGTTCTCCTGTAACTCGTAGTAATGGTTATTAATTTTTGAATTTAAAAACTGCAACAACACATCTACAATCCATTCACTACACCATAGACGTTAGATAAATATGAATTTTATTATAAGAAAATATGTCATTCGCACTGCAAAACATGTAATGAAAAGCGCAGCGAATCCAATCATCGCTTCGCCAAATACCGATGGGATAGTATCAGCAGCTTCAAAGCCACTGACTGAAGAGACCTTTGGCTATAGAATTGGATAATCAGGCGTTAAATACTCGTCAGTTAAGATGCGTTTGTAGCGATGCTGATGCCTTGGACATGCTAGCCGAACCGCGCAGTAATGATGACTGGTTCTTGGTGGTGTAAAGCTACTTTACTTACTTCGTAGCTCGCAATGTACTCGATGACTTTATAAGAAGCGTGTCTGACAGAATATGAACAGTACCGCGTTCCACGTCAGTCATTTTACCTAAGGTGGCGGACAATACATTATGGGAAGCCTCGAGGAGGCTCCTCAGATTCTATCAATGAAATCTTAGATAATGGGCTTTCAAATCGAGAGTTACATAAACCGAATGAATACTGCGAATTAGCTACAGAATTAAATTCAATCAAACATTGAAAGGCAAAATTAGGAACAAAATTTGATAAGTTTTCCCAATCGTTTGACTGGAAAAGAAACTAAAGACTCAATTCGAAAGCAATTCGGTCTTTGAAGTCCAATTTAAGATGAAACACGTTTTTCAGAAATCTGGAGAGTCGCCAAAAGAATAACACTCCAAATCTGCGCCAATAGAGGCGATATTTTCTTTTCTGAATCGACGAAAGGAAAAAAAGAACTTTGTGAGATGAAATTCAAATGAAAAGTAAAATAACGGATCCAAATTGACAAATATTAGCAACTATTTTTGAAAGTTAGATATTGGTAAGTTGAATTAGATTAAACACAAAGTAATCAAACGAATTAAATGAAAATGATAATGTCATGAAGGAACCGACTTTACCAAACCCTTAGAAAACCGACCTAGTTAACTTAGGAGATTTCAGTAAGTAGCGAAAATTCCCGTAAAACTGGGGCCGTTGAATCAGAGTTTACTTAAAATAAGCTATTACTAATGAAATAATAATGGCAAAAATAATTTACCGAAATATCAAACACAGTTTGTTTGAATATAGTGATCAGAATTTTGATTCACGATGGGATAGTACATCGATGCAGTGACCAGTTGATTTAGCTAAGAAACGTGCTATGAATACTAACCTTGAAACAGAAAAATAGTGCATGAGGCCAAATCCGCGAAAGTGAAACTATAAGTAACGCTGTTGAAGACTCAACACCATGAGCTATGACGTTATAAAGATGAAAATTTGAGGTTCAGCGGGACACCATTTAATACACTAACAACCCTCCCTAAGGGTAACGTTAAAAAATATATAGGTTAGATACGACATTTGGTAAAACAATTCCTTCACATTCTTGTGGCCATCAAATCTTTGAGTGAATAAAGAAAGTTCTAAATGAGCACAATGCATTTATCAGCCGATTATGATTTCACCTATTTCTCTAACAAATATTTTAGAAACCAGCCCGTTCTATAGCTAAGCGACGAAAAACTATTTCAGTGATGGGAGTTGGACTGAAAGTGTGCCTTTTCATGAGTACACATAAAATTGTTTATCAAGTAGAAAACGCATCGTCCTCATGGAATGGAAACAGAGCATTGCATCCTACCTTTTGACGAAAGTAAAGCCAGTAGACTGAAATTGTCAAAAATAAAAAAAGTGAAATACATAAAAAGAATTAATTGGCAAAGTCCAGGCAATTCGTTGAACCATTTCGCTTGTTTTTCTCAGTGCAAAAAACGATGAATTTTCTTGCATTCAAAATTGTTTGCATTAATTAGGAATAAATTAAGGGTAATTTCTAGAATGCTAACAATGAGGTTTCTTCAGAACACACAACTCTAGGGTTGGATGAGGACATCTTAAAATTATATAGCAGTAGTCTCAATCTAAAAAATAAAAACTGCCTAAAGAGAAAGATCGGAGGAAAATTCGATGGCATGCAAATGGAAAAAGCCATTTTAGAAAAGTCACAATAGTTTCGAAACTTATTTCCTCTATTCATTAAAATCTCTAGGCAGACAGCCTATATAATAGAGTTGTGCAATATGACGCAACAGAAACTAAGACCCGGTACGTCCGCTTTATGACAGCCTTAAAATCATCTGTCCTGGCTATAATGATAGGTATAAACCTGAATTATTTGCTGCGTTCACATTTTTGACCATTTCGGGTTGCATAGAGCTTCACAAAACTAGAAGAAAACTATGCATGCTTTTTGAACACTCTACCCTCTAAAATCATTCATAATAAAATATTTTCGTTAAATTTTAATTGAATTCACAATTTTATTGGAGAAGAGTAATAGCAATGGAACGGAATAAAATGGAATATGATTTTTGGAACCATTGAGGCTATACATTCAGATGCATTGGTCAAATCCCCTTATTCATTCGTCTAATAATTGTGCAATGGTTGCAGCCTAGTTACGAAAAAGTGTCGTTAGCTGTTCACCTGAGGATTTCCTTACCAACTTGATTCCTAATAATGATAATAATAATATTTGTTCCTCTACCTTGAAGTTTTGTTGTATTCTTACAGAAATGGCAACTATAGCTCTATATCTCAGACCACTGAGCCAACTGGTTTTTAGAATGCCCATTAAAGAAAACTACTGAATTAATGAGAGGATGTTTGGTGTTTGCTTTTGACAACTAACGCTTAGAAAAAGGAAATGATGTGAAGGAAAACCATAGGATAAGTATAGTGAGAAAAATGAACAAAGCAATGACTAGAGGAAACAACGTCGTGTTATGGCTAGACAAATGAACAGTTGCTGAATTGCAGAAAACTAACGGCCAAACCTATTCACAACATTCACTGCCCTGTCAACATTGTTCCAGAAGCAACTCTTAAGCTTGAAGGTATTTCGAATAAAAAGTTGAAGAATAGGAGAGCATAGTGGTAACATATAAAGATCACTGGGGGGAAAAATAGATCGCCTTTAAAAAAAGAACACTAATAAGAAAAATAACGAGTTCATCGCATATTTCCTATCCGAATTTATTATAAATAAAAAGCCCTTTGGAAATACAGAAATATTAACACGGAACGACGAAAAAATTGTTCACACTTTGGAATGCAAATGAAAATTAGGTCCATTACGTATTTTCCAAGGGAAACGGTGATTTACACGCTGAATTGAATTATTTCAAACGTAAACTCAACTCTGTTGAAAATCTCAGCTAAACCACTTTATCAAAAAACGACTCTCTTCAGCCTAATGAATGATTTAAGCAACTATTAGATAGATACACAAAAGAATATTAAAATAGACAAATAGACAAATCGCCACAAAATATACTCAAATATTGATTTTATTCTATAAATGTCATTTTGAAAAGTACGACGAAATGCACAGTCTATGCCTTTGATATTTGTTACCGAAGTTTATAATGCTGTAATTTAAGTAGAAATTTGCAAAAAGAACCAAGAAGTCAACTGGATATCAGCAAGGCTATTCAACTGACATAAGCGTAGCTATGGCTGATTTGGATAGAAATTCGAGAAATCATTTGAACCAAAATGCTCGTGAAAAGTATCACGCGTTCGACTATTGCTGAGTTTTTGATGTAGCACTGCGAAGCCAGCATGATGTTTCAATGTTCAACCCCCTATTGCAGGAAAATATTCACTGTTATAGTCAAGGAAGGTGCCTTGAA
This sequence comes from Moniezia expansa, assembly GCA_019097775.1. Classification (NCBI taxonomy): domain Eukaryota; kingdom Metazoa; phylum Platyhelminthes; class Cestoda; order Cyclophyllidea; family Anoplocephalidae; genus Moniezia; species Moniezia expansa. Next base: position 625,754 of record JADFDV010000062.1, on the reverse strand, counting down.
TATCCTGTTGAAGATCGACCTTGGGCAATATCAGCAGTCACTTCAGTTACCACGCCATTGTGGTAAAATTTTTGTCTCTTATGGAATTGTCTGCCGTAAATTCCAGAATCGAAGCCCATAAACCGGATGAACAAACAAAGACAAAATGATGGTCAGAAAACTTGGGCATTAGCATTCAAGGTAAATGTTGACGGCTCTGGTTCGCCCAAATGTTATGACCCACAATACTGAACTGGGGTACGTATTTGACAAGGTTAACCAGTCATTGCCAGTTGATGCCATCAATTTGTTTTTTTATAACAAAAAAGTGAAAATAGGTCCTGCATACCAGTAGATGAGTACGGAATTATAAACTACCTCCTTTTAATGTGCTGGCTGACTTGGAATAATTGAATCTATAACTTAGAGTTTCATTCCCCATCAAACAATATCTCTAGGTTAACTTATAACCGAAAACTGGTTGAATCTTCACATACAACACCTCTGTCCATTTCCTAGTTTAGACCTGTCAGGACGCCTAAAGGGCCAACTCAACCCATAAAAAATGATGGCAGAATAACGGGCAAGCAAACATCCTCTCTGCTAATAATTGACTCCAATTATAATGACGACAATACTGCTAAAGTGCAGCTTTTGCTCCAATTTTTTTTAGATATTAGATACAAAGAAACATAATTTTTCAAATTTTTATGAAGTGCAAAATAAGATTGGATGTGTAGTGAATCGAATTGTAGAATTTTTCAACAGTTGGTTAAAAACACAAAAATTGTAAACTGTAACTTTTTTTAGTGGTATTCTCTGAAAATAAAAAAAGAGTTGAATCTCACTGTATTTGCGTAAATTTTGGCTGAGAAATCTGCTTTAACTCTGAACAGCAGAGCATGAAATAGTCTGGATTTCTGCACATCGATAATTACAAAGTGGACCAAAAGTTAACAAAGGCATTAAATACGCCTATTCAAACTGGAGCTGTAATTTATGATTGCAGTTTATGAGAACTGCATGAGTATGCAAGTCAACTATCTAGTAAAATTTACATTGCAATTCTGGCTAAAATGCGATTGAAATCCGCCATCACATACAGGCCATCAAGACTTATTCTTCCGTTGATTTGAGAATGTCAATTCCTTTCTCAAATAACACCTGAGATGAACCAATGGTAAGAAGTCATTGATAATCGCTCATTGCTGTTAGAAACTAGCTCTTGGCTAGTTTATTTCAATAAACGCTGGAAAATATTAGAAGTGGCTTGTCCCTTTTGGTGACAAACTCGGACAAAAAGTCGGAAAAATCAAATTTCGTATTTAACACACGCCTATGATCGAGAACGAAAATCGCCGCTACAAAGCAACACTCTTGAGTGCGCATAAACTTTTAAGTGTTGGTTTAAATGGCAAAAAAATGATAAAGGGATCAACTCACAGGGATTTCAAATGCTGATTCACTGCGACAGAAAGAAAGCAGGCATAAATGACGTTGGCCAGCTAGAAGGAGGGTCCTTGACTCCATGCAGAAGCGAATGTGTCGAATCGCAAAAGGTTCCACAATTGCGTTGGCAAAAATCTGTTCCGGGGTTAAAGAAAACGACTGGGTAAATGGAGACGGAAAAATGTCACCAAGTCCGCTTCGAGAGAACGACGAGGTTACATTTGATGCAGACGCCATTGCTGCTCGGTCAAAGTAGCGCATTGTTCGGACTTTGTACAATGGAGTTAGATTCACTGGGAAAGGGAAATATCAACATGCAGCCTTTGTAAATTGTCAATGAATTAAAAACTTCCTATAAAACCCATTTTCTCAATTTTATCCATTGTGGGTTTGAACTATTCATTCTGTAGAGCAGCAACTTCGTATTTTATGTCACTCAACATCTTTCTATGTTGGAAAGTGGTTGATTGTTTCATACATTGACTTTGCTTCGTTGTTCATTGACCCTACTGAATCCGATCTCACCCTACAGCCTTTCTTAAAAAGTAATCACACGTGGAATCAGCTATTAAGACGAAGACTCTGAGATACAAGAGCTGAATTGTCACAGCTAAAAATTTGCTGATGATAAATATCATTAATGGGAGACCAGTCCTAACCATAGTGGTACTGATGATGAAGCATAGAAAAACTAGTTAGCAGCATGATGCTTATCTCAAGAACCAAATATTTTAGTGGAATATACATGTAAATCGTCATGGTAGGCCAATCGTGGGTTCAAATGTCTAAAGAATTCTGATACTATTACATGCTTCGAATAGAACAAGTCCACTTTTTCGTGAATCATTTGAACAACCAATAATAAGATCTCAACATGAAAACTCTTCCTTTAACAGTGAAAACTGTTAACTATAAAATATAGACAACAGGCCAAAACTCCAAACTTCAGGCGGAACCCGGCTCTAAGCGGCAAAACTAGTTACGGGTTGACGATAGGAAGAGTTGTCAGTGTCAAAAAAATTTTCCAGTGGTAAATTCTCCTTTTTGATGTTTACAAAACAAACAAGCATGTGTATTGATGTTGATCGTCCTTTAGCCGAACATATACGCCTTTATAACCCAAAAAATATACAATTCAAAAAATAGTACTATTTTAACGTTATTTAAGGGGATCAGTTTTTCGATGGAAATGAACACTTAAAGGTACAGCGTTCATCTCATGAGTGAATTTAAATGACTGCTACTAATTTACTCACTCGACAGTTTCTCAATTGTGAAAATAGGAGCACAACGCAAACTTATTTTCCACTATCTAGAAAGATTCAGCAGCAAATTGTTGCCAATAGCGTTTGCAATAATAAAAACTGAACCTCATTGAGAGTTGATTGAACCAAAGAATAACATCAAATGCATTTAGAATAGGTCTGGGATGTCGTCAAGCCAACGACGCTGTGGTCTAACAGTCGATTCACGTAGAAAAACAAGCATCAGAAAAAAAAAAACATTTGGCGATAAAAGGGAATTGAAGGAGAGCTCCCACAAATTCGACCAAAAAATGCGACTGGCGTCAAAAAACAGCCGAACGCAATAAACAGTACGGACTTCTAATTGAAGGCCGTTTAAGAGGGTTTCTGCCTCGAATTCAAGCAGAAATGAAAAAAAATTAGCAGAAAATGAGTCTGAAACGGCATTATAATGGCATTAATTTCGCTGATGGTTGAATTGATGCAAATAACCTAGAGCAAATAAGTAGCAATTCAAACTAAGAGATTTGATACAGAGAAGCAAGTTACGTAAACGTAAATAATGGGGAAACAAAAATAGCAATCAGGGGTGATGATGAAGAGCGGAAAATTCAAATTGTGGAAAACACTAGTAAGCAGCCCTGTGAATTACTAAAACGGTTTTAACATCGAGTAGGCCCTATATGAGAATACAATGTACGCCAGTAACTCATGTTTCTGTGCCGTTGCACTCTAACTGTTTGATGCCGCCCAGATCAGTCGTCAACACTTGTTTAACTATCAGTTTACGCAATTCAGGTCTTTTTTAATGATGTATGAATTATAGTTGAAATGGTTAACTGCAGTGTTTTCGTCCACGTTGGAACCGTTTTTACTAATTTGTATGAACTCAGTTTTGGCTGTTGATTTGGCTCAGTCAGTCACTGAACAAACTGAAAATAGTGTGCTTATCGAATGTTCTGCTGCCCATGGTTGAAGAAGGTACTGACCTTACCTTACTATACTTCCAATTGTAAAGAAATGGGAATAATCCCAGAGTCGGAACAGCCTTTTGAAGCATTAATGGACTGAGTGAGTGGATTCGAAGAAGATAATAGTGCTCTTTAAAGGAGGTTACTGAAAAGCAAATGGGTTCCAAGTATTGCGTAGAAGTAGAGTAAAGGATTAAGCAAATAGATATAAGGCCCTAGATATTGAAAAGATTATCCAGAACCCCCAAAATAAGGCCGGGAAACTTATATGAAGCTAAATAATGACTTTTTCGACCTTGTTCGCTTGACACTTTAATTAGAAGGCAAGGGGTGCATAATGGTTGATGTTTGGTTCAAAAGCGAAAATCCAAAGGTTTGATACCATCTTGAGAGTAGTCAAACATTGCGCGTTGGTTTTACGCATAATTTTCAGCTCAGATACGAATTTTTCATCGTCGATTTCCAAAGATTCTCAAATCTAGGGTTATCAATTCGACTGCGCGAATGTGGTAGGCAATCTCTTTTTACAGACTATGAAAACTCAAGAGACAGCACCAAGGCAACGCCCGCTAAATATAAAAGGGGCATCGAAGCCACAACATTTGAGGGGAGCCAAATAGGCCTGCTGCCAATAAACCACCTTGGCTTCCCTTTGAATTACTGTTTTCATGTCCTAACTTTTGTCAACTTGGCTGAATAATTTGGAAGTGCTACCAACACCATCTATCAACTTCTCTGACATGTTGACTCTGTACTTTTTTCACACTGAGTGAGTGTTCACTGCAAAGAAATATATTTAAATGCAATTTTGTATTTTACTATGGTCGAAATCAAATGATTAAAAAGTATAAATAATTATAAGATAGAGTGGAAAAAATTTTTTTCTTCTCAAATAATTCAACGAGCAGCAGAAGCGAATCCAGGTCCGACCATGGAAGAGGGAAAGGACTATTAATCACCATTTCAGTATGTGCGGGCTTACTCGTCTTCGAAAGTTCAAACCAGATTCAATATGACAGGCTTATTCGACGGAGGAATAAAAAATCTAGAGCCCCTCCTTCTGTACATGCATATATATATAGGGGAGCGATCCTCACCTCACCTTTTTGTTAACTTTTCGACTATTAATACAGTTAATTGCTTTCATTTATGGCCATATAGAAAATAAATAAATGGAAAGGGTTGACAATAAATGTTCCCAGAGAATCACTTTGGTATAAAGACCGAATAAACTTAAACTTGCCTGGATTAGTTCAGTTTTCTACTAGAAAGAGAAGGAAACTCAATTCAAGAGAACTTCCAAATATAATTTTTGGGCATGCATTACATTTAGAGCCCACCCGTAAGTAAAGAAAAAAACTGGTCGGTACATAATTCAAGATTTGGTAATGCTTTCGATTAGAAGATTGTTCGTCAATGTATCTTATTTATTGTACTGCCTTACATGTGGCCATGTAAGTAGTTATCGAAAACATAATAACTTTCGCCCTCTATGGATCCCCTGTGAGCGTATATTCAGCTCGATTTTCGGATTGAGTTCAGGCGCTTGACCTTCTATGATGTAATTGTTATCACGACCAGATCAATCGCCGGCGATTCTCAGTAAGTGGCACTTCTGGATCAGTCTCGAAGGAAGAGCAGTTTCTGTCTAACGTCGAATCCCAGCATTCTGAAGCATTCCAAGTGGATCAATGTTTGGTTCTTAAATGTCTTTCATCCATAGGACTAGTATTACCGTTAGTAGTAGGCTAAGATGATCCACATTTATCACGGCAAATAAATATCACTTTTATCAATAGGGCGATCCACTCATTTCCTCTGAACATTGGTCGTACAGAATACCACGTTTGGGATCCAGTAAACGAAAGTTATTTGGAATTGGCGATAAATTCTATGTTTGGATGCTCTGCTATAAGAGTGATCAGTCCCTATGGGCGTTGACAGCTGCTGAAAAGTGTTTGCTAAATAAGTGTTTAATTCCTCAAAAAAGCTTAAGCAATGGATAGCACGCGCTTAGAATTCCAGAATTCAAACTTAATGACGCATTTTAAATTCATGCTCTTGGATGCTGAGAAATAAAGTACACAAAGCTTCACAATTGGAAAGCTCACTGGTCAGATTTGAATGGCTATGTCAATACAATGAATATAATTCAAAGTTGGGATACGCATTGTTAGAGCAAATTATAAAGCAGATGGATACGAAAATATCCTCATAGTACTGATTACTTATTCACGCCATGAATCAAATACATATTTTGCGTGCCTTGTATAGCCTAAAGAACTGAATTTGAAATCATATTCAATGTCGAAACAGAACGAAGATAAGTGAGAGCCATGAACAGAAAGAGGAACAATGACATACTACCAGAAGCATCCCAGAACCGCACCGAACCATCTGCGTGCCCAGTGATAATGAGTTCTTGATACGAGCATAAGTTGGTTCCCCATTCACCGCCATCTATAGGCCACTTTCGGGGTGAGAAGGAGTCAGTGAATGTCCCCGAAGGCTGATTTTCACCTCCGCTTTCCTGATTGTATGTTTTGGACGCCGCTGCAGCACGTTTTCCACGGCTTCCAACTGCGTAAAAGGCAGGCACAAGGTCAGACGGGCAGTCAACGACGTAATGACAAGCTGTCACTGGTGACACGGCAATATCCATAGGGTAGGGATTTTCAAAACTCGGGTACCTTTTAGAAAAACTGCATTTTAGAATCCTGTAAAACAAAACATCAGTTTCTAAAGTGCTATCTAATACGAATTAATCGCAATGCTAATTATTCGATCAGTCGCTTTGGATCCGGAAAAAAGCACCAGCATATGAAAATCACAAATCTGGAACAATCGCTCATTTGATCTGGTTGAAAGGAGACCACCCTAGGGAATATCAGTTTACAAATATCATTTTCAATTTAACTATTCAGTCAACTAGCTTTTGTTGCATAAACAAAGTTAGCCTCTAACAGGCCACTCACAGGGGATTCATTTGCAAACTTTACAGACGGCTAGTAGAGCCCAGTAGACACCTACGAATCCAGAGCGTTTTCATTTGTTTTAAGCTTGCTCCATCTATTGGTTCATTCTTCCCCAGAGAAATGCCTTTTGCGCGATTTTTAAACTAAACAGCTTAAAACAACAGATGAAAAGATTTGGAAGATCTTGACGCAACTTTGTACCTGGCGTGTGAAGATTGCCATTATGACACGAAAAGGAATATTAAGAAAGAAAAGCTCATAGCGTTTACCTTTCAAGATCGGCTGATACCATTCATGACTTGATAGAATGATAATCTCAGAGTTTTACTTGAAAACTTATTTGCCAAAAATCTATTTTTCACATCAAGTTTCGCCTATCTGATTCAGTACTTGGCAGTGCTCAAGTTTATAATTGTTTCTCACTATCTAGCGCGAATTTTCTCCGGTTCCCGAAAGTAAGCCCGCAGTACGAGCACACAAAATTCTTAAATTGCATGCGCCTCGATTGCACGAGTCCCGCAACTTTATTTATTTGAGTTGAGGTCAATATAGTTGTTTAAAAACCGATGAATCAGTGCGATTCGATAGGGAAATATTTTCTTTATAAGCAGACCAGGCAAGCAATTCAGGAGCAGCAAACAGGCTGCAAATGATTCTTCTCATGGGTAAGTACATGTGACACGCCCACTTCCCATTTTGTCAAAAAAAAAATGACAGCCATGTGTCGATCATGAAACTCAAAACTGTTATGGAACATAGTTACAGCAATTAAATATACGGCAAATACCTGCTACTAATACTTGATTTTAAGACCATTTCAGAAGATGTTGCGATTGATCGCCTCCATAAAAGCTTGGTCAGTATGAGGAACCGTGATTTCCAGATGATGGAACAAAAGGTCCATCCGAAATATACGCATGCTGTAGAGCTAAATCACTATTGCAGCACTTTTGAATTTCAGTCTGATTAAGTATAATATTGCTTATCCAGTGCATTCTAAGTAATGAGAGTAAGGAGGTCAGCTATCAGTATTACCGCCTCAAGACTACCAGATTAAGTTCTGAGGCCTTACGAAAAACCAAAGGCAAAAGTCTTAGTTAGCTTTCAATGAACTACCAAGCAACCAAGCATAAATGAGAAAATGGCACCCTTAATCCATAACCCCTTCGTCTATGAGCAAATACTACTCCAAGTCTAATCTCACTATTCTACCTCGTTAACCCGAATCGCCTATGCACAAATATCAATTCCATTTATTTATTATTTTTTAACTAAACCCACCTTTTCTGCTATGCAATCAATAAAAAAACGAGTTTTGTATATATATTTTTATCTCTATTTTGCAACTGCCATTGTTTGGTTCTGTCATTGAGACAGACAATAAAATGCACATACGTTAACCATGAATAACTAGTCCAGCCAATTCGGAAGCTTTGATAAAACAGTAACGTTAGTGGTGCCTTTGTCAAAGGCATACATATAAATAGTCTCTTGTTCTGACGATAAAGCCATGACAGCGTTGCAATCTCTGATGAACTGACTCGACATACGAGCGAATGGGCTTCACAATCCTGATCTGATTTTCAAGATATATACCGTTCACGAGTTGAAATTTATCAAGTCGCCTCATACCAACTAGCCCTGATGAAAGATCAGACTCACCCATCAATGTTCAGTGGAGTTGTAGATTAACTCGACGGTTTTCGTTCTCCTTTTCCGAAAAATTGATCAGTTAGTTTGAGCGTTTTGAAACAACACAAATAGCAAACCAAATGCCTGTACATTCGGAATTTTCTAGTGTCGGTAAATTTCAAATTATGTTCACAAACAGATATGCCGCATGGCGAAACTTTTCCAATGTCAGCGATCTGAAAACCGCACACTGGTTATGTTTGGTAACTTCGAAACAAACTACAGTGCTCTGCGTTCACACTGATCTATCCGCACTGCACCATCAGCAGAATCGGACAAATTATGAACCATCCTCCAACAAAAATCATCTTTTAAGGAAGAAAGTAGTAGTTATGTGTATTGCAGCTGGCATGAATGGTTGTTGGGGTTAGTCGGTACGAAGAAAACCGGGTAAGTAGTTAACTCGACTTAACTCAAATTCATCAAACTTAGAATGAGCCATTTTGATGAAATTTCGGAGCAAAATCAACGAAAAATGCTGGAAATTTTCGTATACTAACTTTAACAAATATTACAGTCTTTCATGAACATAAATATTTACAAAGAGTTTCGACTAGACATTTTAAAACAAAACAAGTAGTGGGATTAATATCAATTAACATTATGGTAAGAGGAGACAACAACGTTCAGACAATCAACCTACAGCAAAGTTAGCCCACGAATATTCACCCGTTTTAGGTTTAAGGGAAACCTCCCATTAAAATAGTTTGGTGAGTTGCTATTAAATGCTGCTCCTCGAAAGGACCCTCAAAGTACTATCAATTACAATCGTCTCTAACGTAGAGCAGTGACCAGTACCTACCTAGTTTTATAATAAGTCTCTCTGGAACTTAATGGAGTAAATTCTTCCGAAAATTTTCATTGAAATTCGGTGACCTACATTCTACCAACAATAATTGAAATTGTGCTTTAATGACTTGACTAAACTCTGTATCCAGGGTTTGCAGCAAAATCATCAACCTCCTCAGATTTGCGCTCCACCTAGCACGTAGCAGAAGAATCCAATATTACAGAGAGGAATATAGTGTAGAAGATGCTATTTTCAAATAATAATCATTTTCACTTATTGATCCATCGTTTATGCATATAATTTCACAGTTATGTCGTTTCCTGAAGGAAGATCGAAAATGAATAAAAGAGAACATCATGACAAAAAGAACTCCAATGTTGAAATCTAGTTCAGCAGACTTTTGCTATTCAGTTGAAGGTGAGAAGCAAAGATAGCAAACAAGTCGGCTTCAAGAGACGCGTAAGTTATTAAATTTTTAGTCTTTTAAACAGTTTTTGTCGCTCTCACCGATTGTAATACCTGATTTATCAAAGCCTAATATTCTATTTATTATTCATACATAAAGCATGAACTTTGCAATATACTCAGAAATCAAGTGAAATTAAAACATACGGAAACTATGAACTTACCCAGGGGAAAGGAGATCAATCAGCACCAAATCTTGCTGAAGAAGCACAGCGATGGCATATGGGTCGCAAGCCTCTGAAAAAAATGTGGAATTAAATATAATATCAGAATGAGCAAACTATGTCCGGCGGACTAGATTATTAAAATCCCTTTTGATATTGTGATGTCTGCTTCAAACAACTGGAAAAAAGGGTTTAGAGATAGTTGCTCTCTATCAGTCAATGTCAAGGATAGCGTCAATGCTTCTGCAAGAGTGAAAGTAAGACTGTCAATTTCATGGCCGCAATGGGAATGCAAAGGACTGCCTTTTTACACTTCAGTAGAATTCAATGGAATCCATGAAGACCATTTTGGCATTTTTAGTGGATGTTGATCCGAAGTTTATAAAGAATGGGCTCTGAATCGCACCAAAACTGAAAAGATTTCTTTGGTTTCAGCCAACAACGTGTGGTAAAAGTTACATAAAAATAAAAAACGGCTGATAAATCGAATCAAAAACGATCCTGTGCCTGAAACCGGAAGAAAAAAATGACAAAGAACCCTAAATAAAAAGAATACTACTTTGTTCAGCCCGAAGTGTTGCATTAATAACTTTAGAAAAACCATTAGTTGATAATCTATGTAAAGGGCGAACGTATACATCTTCCTGCTCAAAGTGTGAGTATAAAAATGCTCAGAACGTTCTATAGAAATGGATAAAGTATACAAATTAACAATATTTGAGACAATGCCTTCCCAGCCCTGCGTTTTCAAAATCCTTTAATGGCATTTTTTGGCTAGGAAGAAGGCGGAAGCTATATGAAGTGACTTTGTCCCACCATCATTGTCAGATTTTTTAATTAGCGTGTATTCATGCTTAATTACAAGGCAAGTTTAAGTATTCTAAGTGCATATGTTTGTTTTATGTGTAGCGCATTCTTCCCGTGCGTGCTTTGTGGGACAAACCAGTTGGAATAATACAAACGGATATGATAAGTTGTTACTCCTCAAACTCCTGCCCGTCTTATTTTGCCTTGAATAGTGGCGACGACAGTCAGAACTAGAAGAAAGTCTGTGAACCACTGTTCTTTCTAAGCACGCCTTCAATTAACTAGAGGATGTAATCTTCAGCACCGAAAATTCTGGTGTGTTGAAAGGTTAAGTATTCGTTTTATCAACGGAGGATGAGGGTGAATACTTCTCAAAGACAGCTGTTTAATCAAATTTCTCAGGAGAGTCAGCTCAACCACCGACAAGGAGACTCTAATCAAGGCCATCAGCACTATCAAAACTCACCCTCAGACTGATAGTTAATGGGCAAAACGGTCTTATAAAAAATTTACAAAGGTTAATTGACTAGGAGAGATATTTGTTTCTTCTAGGAAAGAACAAATGACAGCACTGAGATGACATATTTCGAGACGGCATGAACACAAAAAATAGGGTTACCTACCTACTCTCAACATCCTCGTGGTGATCCGCGGTAACGCCAGCGGCAACTATGGGAGCTAATGAGAGGGGCGGTCGGATAGGACTAATCCCCCACAGACGTGTAAGTTTGGAATATACCAGCAGAACTATAACTTTGTTCAGCCTAGTAAACAAGGCTTGACGCAAATACCTGAATTCATGGTCTCAAATGGGACTGTGGAAAGCGTATGCATGTAGCAATGAATGGAATCTCCGCCAGATTTCTGGAAGAGGTATGAAGATTGTCTACCTTAACAATGTCGAGAACGGCCGAGGTGCCCCTACGAAGTGGAACTGATACCTGTATGATGAAACCATGCCAGAGAAGTGACCAGAGAACCGAAAACGTCGATAAACACTTTTACTGTCTTGTGTGTTAGCTGTTGTGTGTTATTTGTTGTAAAGCTATTTGCACTTTTATTGTATCACCAATAAGTCCTTGGGACTTGCACTGATGGGTGGGGAGTAAATAATGATAATAAAAATGCTTACCTACTACTAAACTGAAGTTCATAATTGTGTGAGAATCGCTCCTTATCAGAATGATGAAAGGCGTATTATATTCTGAATGACAAGACTTCAACATAAGTAATTTGGGGTTGGTGAAGGAATATTAGGAGAATGAAACTGATTCAGTAGTCATGTCATTAATTCCAACTCGTAAACATGACCAGTATGTAACTTCTCTGATGAGTTTAGAGAAAAAAGGAACATTTGAAGCAAAAAGTCAAATTGAGGCTGCAGTAGTACCTTCAAAGTTTCCGTTAGAGAACGTACAGAAGTTGTAGATTGTAAGGGCTTTAGAAAGTAAGGCTGCTTTCAGACACAAAGAGTTCGCATCATGAATTTCGCACGAAATTTATTAAATGTTCTACAATCGAAAGTTAGGCAATTAGAGCTCTAACTTCAAAGGCCAGTATAATGTATTTAGTTGAATGGACCTATATGGCTCTAGATGGCTGACTCTTTAGTTATTTTCCACACTGGAATTCCCAGCTTTGATCGTCCGAGAATATTTGTATTACTACCAAAGCCTAAGTCATGGTAGCCGGTGTTAGTGGCTCTAACTAATATGGACGGATTCCACAAATTAGGTAGACACGCTGAATGTTTACAAAGTTTCTAGTTTAAACATAAAATTCGCTTGAAACGCATTTCAAGAGCGGAAAATAATCGCATTTGCTATATAAAATCATTGCTATTTTTATGCCACATTTTTTTTTGCGAAATCATTCTTAGGTGTTGCCATTCGTTTTCCGCCGTTGAAGCGGAGGAAAATGAATTAGGGGCTCTAAAAAAGAATAGATACTCATTTTAGCCATTCAAGTGACTATAGATTAAGTCTTTGAAGATCGCCAATTCATTATGCTAAGACTAACAGGTGAGACAAGTGATTTTGTGAACAAATTATGTTGATGAAATCATATTTGGGATAGCGGACTGTAGAATCAACGATTTCTGAACAACAGCACGGGCACAAAGGGGATACAAAAGAAATTAAATGAAAGTCACTAACCGTTGAAGTAAGGTGAATTACAGAGAGTGGAGAAGGTAATGACACTGAAGTCCATCTGCATAACAGCCAGGCGTTTTCCACGCATTATAGTGATGCTGGGAGTCGTCGATTCACCTTCATCACCGTCAATAATGGCATCAAGACAGTCTCGTCGATTTCCACCCGCGAATATGATAATTGACTCCCTAGAGACGAGAATTTCATTACTATGTAATTTATTCTTAGGCTTGGAGACAATTAATCATTCATTGATATGCTTTTGTAATTTGCTTCGCTTGATATATATTTATTTTCTTATAAAACAAAAATTTCATTCAAATACTTTCGAAAATGAAAAATATGTGATAGGTTAAATGATTATATTTTTGTTCAATACTTCCTTAAAAGGCTTCCTATTTCAAAATAAAGGCTAATCAATCAGCCATGAAAGACAAACAAACTGTAGGAAATAATAAATATGCCTAAAATAAGCGATCATTTTCCATGTCTCCATAAAAACATTTGCCATTTCAGATAAGATGCATTTCAAATTGCCACAGCCATGTTCGCCAATAATTGATTCAAAGAACTAGGATGATTAAACTAAGCCAAAAAGTGCTTGGAGACTTTAGTAATCGACAGTAAAATGGTATGCTGCTTATGATGCCATTAAATATACACGGCCATCAATCCAAGTGATGTTAATTTCATCAAGTCTCATTGAAATTTGAAAATCAGCCCATTTTTGGAACATCAAAAATGTACACTACCAAAAATTTTGCGGGTTTTACGAACATCGTAGCAGTCCAGTCTGCTCCATACATGAGGAAAAAGCAGAGGAAATATAAATCCCGGGATAAATCATGGTGATTCGCATGACTTTGCTTCTACAAGTAGCAGAAGAAAAGGGTCAGCGTTTTGCAGCAAGTGTGCCCATGTCAAGCAAGGTTGACTTGCTTGTCGTCTGCCCACTTTTAAGAAGAACAGTCATATTTTTAGGTAGTCGAAGAACATCGCACACACAATACGATCTCTTTTAACCAACCAGAATTCAATCTGATTATAGCTCGAACATTGATACCGGGACTTCTATCGGTCGTTGTGACAACTTTTTTTCATTACAAACACAAAATAAGGGTTTCTGGTTGTTGAGCAAGTTCACTTTCTGCTTCCCTCGATAAGCGAAAAAGGCGTGACATTCAGTATTCTTAAATTTTTTTCTAATTGACTCGCTCCCAAAAAAATGCGATTTTCTCCAAAAAATTGAAGCTCCATCATGAGGTTCTTTTAGCTCAAAATATGCTGTTCTAAAGTGAAAAGATGAGAAGCCACGACAAAAATTCGGATTTTCATAATCAAACTGAATTTCTTTTGAAAAGTAAATCCAAATGCGAATGTACACGAACCTATTTAAGTAAGCCAGAAATGTTGCTCACCCGTTTTTTGTCGGAAGCCACTGGATACAGCGAATTGGCTCGAAAGTGCTCGGTGGAGAATCGGATGTTCCTTCTTCAGCGGCTTAAAATATATCAAATTGGAAACGGGTAACATTTACACTAAACCTTAAAAATACACAAAAATTTATAATCAGTGGGAAATCGCATTCATTAAGTTTTCAACTCATTTCAATAAAAGCAGTTTGATGCAAACGGTAATCGAATGTACAGGTATTCTGTGTTTAAAATTCTGATTTCGACGAAAGTTAATAAATAAAAATGGTGAATTTTTTTTGGTTGGATTCCTGATGTCTGTTTATGCGTTAAAGGTTAGAAAAGAAAAGGTTTAATATGCGCTCAAGAAATGACAAATTAAGTGGAATGTGACCCATAATCTAAACGTTTGACTAAGGAGGTGGCAATGAAGGAAACCATGCCCTCATCAGCCAGGCTTGATATCCTGTTGCTAAGCCAAGCCAAGTAGGAAAACCCAAAAGTATGTGGGATTTGTGGCTATTGTTCGAGAAATAGACCCCATTGAGAGTTATTTCGATAAAGATGTTTGCAGACACCGAAAGTTGTCATCGATTCCTTTGATCAGAACATTGCTTCACTACAAATCGTCAAATTTTGAAAGGAACCTGAATTGGTATTCTTCATGAAATATCTTTACAGACCCGTCCCTCCCGAATGAGGAAGGGTTGAAATCAAACGGGATCTCACTCGCGGTAACGCTGCTTATGACTTTGGAAAAAGATTTAAGAGAAGAGCTGATTACAGTGATCGTTATAATCCCCATGGGAAAATCATGATTTATCACCTTGAGATTCCTAATTTACATTAATTTCTCAGAGGCACTTAAGAAAAAAAGTTTTCAAGTTCAATCGCTTTCAGGAAGGAATATACCAGGAAAAGCCTGGTAAGGGTTTTATTTTCAAGTTGTTTTTAACGTTCTTTTTAACGTATGCTGGTCAGGTCGCATTGCAATCAAATAGAGCAAGTCAGGAAATTCATCGGTGCAGACATCATTTAAGTCAGCTTCCTCTGTGAAAGCAGCTAAACTACATATCCAATTTCGGTTTCTCGCATACAAATATATATATATATACACTAACATGCTGCATGTTTTCTGAATACAAAGATTGAAGTCCTCAAAAGTACATGAGACGAACAGTGATGTTGTAGACACAGGGCAGTGCGAACCTGTAGATCAAGTTCTCCATTATCAGTCATGAAAGTGGCATTCGATACTATCCATGAAAAGTGAGAACGCAAACTACCATCAGTCACTGAAAAATGAGCACACATGAGAAACTTAGCTGATGTTAAAGAACTTGATTACTCAAGCATTTGCTCTTGATCAAATTCAAAACTTCACCATAATCGAACAATAACACTTCATAATTGACAATAAAGTTGAATAGAATTGGTAGAAGTAGAATTCGTTAACCCGTCGAGATGTGATAGACCTCAGTCTCGACATATGACCAAAAGCAATTCTTTCAAATCGAGTATTCAGGTATTTCGAGTTTGCTATGGTATTAGCAGCAGAAGCAGCGCTATCTACTAAATCACTAATTCCGAAGATCACGTTTAATAAGTAGACAAGGACTAAATTACCGATGAACATGATTACATCATTAAACGCCAATTTAGTAGCTGAAAACGCATTAAAAAAGATTATTTCAAGTCTAAATTGGGAACTAGACTGAAATGAAGAGCGCTATAAAAATTTGGCTAATATATTTTAAATTGAGTTCGTTAACCCATGCTCCGAACTAGCGCTCCAGATATCGCTTTTGGACCACTAAACAATTAGCGTAAAATATAAATAACACGGATTCCGGCCAAACCTTTCAGCTATTCAGACAAACCTAATGGCAGCTAAAGAAATGACAGCAGGTATGGCATTCTGTCCATGGTGAGGAGATCGTGGGCAGAAGGTGCGTGAACAAAAGGGACTGTAACCCTGACTGTATTCCCTTATGGGTACTTATCGACGATTCCTGAGTTTGGTCTGAAGCTAAAATCCTCTTTACAACTCGCACATTTCTTGTGCATGGCTGATAAGAAAAGGATTGAAAATTGCTATTAAAATAAGCCCTGATAGTAATGTAAGAAAGCGGAATATTCTTGCGGGTGATGGGTCAGTGGCTAAAAAAGCTCTGGAAGGGGATCAGAGAGCCCCTATAATTCGATTAATTAAAATACTTCAGTTGTATCGGTTTTGATGATTTGAAAATACGAATCGATTCTAATACTCCGGTGCACACCCGCGACACAAGAGCAGTTTTTTGGACAATCGCCAGAGATGAAAACTAATTCTTGAGGTTTTGAATAAATCGATAACGGATTGCTAAGTTGAATTTGATAAGCATGAAGGAAACGATGTGGAAAAGCATCTGTGCTTACTGCGAGAGAAACGATCAACCGAACTATGACTAAGCACTTCATCACTTCACTTCGACTCATCGGCGTGTTTATTTTATTTGCCACTGCGTAGCTGAATTTTCACTGCGGCTCTGTGACCGTGAGTTCGCGCACATGATCAAATTCACATTTCACTAGTTATGGTTTGGAAATGCTAAATAACCTCTTACCATACTACACAAAGCCGTCTTCATGTGCTTTAGATCCTAAAATGAGAATATGATGAGAATCGGCTTACCGTGAGGACGGCTGACGGATTGTGGACGTTTGGGCTGATTCAGGGTCCAGGTGACAATCGTGCCCGAATTGTGAGCTGAAATGAAACTTTTCCCTTCCCAATGCCAGGCGAAACTATACAGAGTCTAATAAATAGAGGAAACATCACAATTAACTGACTAATCTTCAAGTGAATTGCTGTTTATTTACGACTTAAATTGGAAAAAAGCATATTATTGGTGCTCGTTAGTTTAAAAGATAATGGGTTACTTTTGTGAGAAAGGAGTTGAATTAATGATCAACGCCTATTCGATTCGGCCTACTTCAGTAAACCAAATCCTGGGAGATTAAAGAAATCGAGTCTAAGTGGGAACAGCAAATTATTCAACATTGTATCTCCGTTGATTTTTTTCACCGCTTAGAACTAAGAATTCAAAAGAGGATTTAATCATAGCTTTATAAATGTAACGCTGACCACGAAATCGTAATTAAGTTCGCCTTGTATAATGAATATAACCGATTGATCATCATGTAACTTAACAATTGGCACAGATTTCGGCGATTTAACAGAAGTTATTGATGCTCCACCTACATCTAGCTAACATGCGAATCCTTCTCATAGCGCTTACTCGTCGAAAGCTAATTTTCTTCAGAGCCAAAAAACTGGTGACGAAAATCAGAACAGTTAAAATCGCCTGAGTTTAGAAATCGAAGTTTCGCAAAGAATGAGGTATGCTTAAAAGTGCCAACAAAAGTACACATTATTCAAAACTTTCGATTAGATCTGCCAATATTTTGAGAATTTGAGATCAAATGTTTATGAGAACATAGTTAGTCCAAGCAGGGAGTGAAATCACCAATTTAACTGAACAGAACTTCGTAGTAGCATTTTTAAAAAATAAAAGTTTAATAAACCTTCAATGTGAAGAATTTATTTTTCCAACCACTTTCATGAGCTATGAATTTCTCATGCGACTATGACAATAACCAATTCGCTAAGAGTCCGTTTCCTCACCATTTTTGCATTTGTCGTCGGAGTGAGGTTTGCAACCAATCACTACTAATTGTCCATATTTTCTACCTCCTATCTGCTTTTTAAAATGGAATTATTTCTGGCTTTTAAGATGATCTGGTGGATATGAATGATGGTTTTAACCTCACTCACTAGGAAAAATGAATCAATGAAACTGTAACTGTAAAACAACGTCTACTTGGAGCTGTCTTCGGAGGAAAACGCCAAAGCGCCATACACATGGGGCTCGATGCCCCACCATTTGACTATCGCTTGCGAAACTGAACAAAAATATCAGCCCAGCACTTACATTTAAACAGACAGGGGAAAAGGTAGGCACTAAAACTGATAGAATTGAAGATAAAAATGTCCCACTAGTTCGCTCCATTAGGACAACTTTTAAATGAGCCAGATGATGCAGGGGACGAAATTAACTAAGGGGCAGAGAACATGTGTCTCCTATTTCTCAGCGCATCGCTAGTCCTCGTTTAAGAACTGTTTTTAATTAAGAGACAAGACTGTCAAGGTTAAATACCTACTATATATGCTACATTAATTTAGCGAGAAACATGTTAGTACAGCCAGGCTAAATTGCAAAGATGCAGTCCTGCTGAACTACGATTGCATCCCAACACAAAGTCCACCCGGTCACCGTTCTTTTTGATTTTATGACCTATTTCTAGCACCTTGATCCGTGCAATAAAGTATGCAAAATGCAGCCACCATGTCCTCAGATAAAAAGGGAAAGATATTGGCGAAGAACATCAATCATAGACAGTAAGGATTCCGACCACAGAAAGATTGAAGTTTGAGGTAAGGGTAGACCTCTCCTGCTCCAAGAGAGTTGGATGCCACGTAACTCCGCGTTTGCCAAAGTAGTAGACGCTAAAACGGATCAGTAGCAAATCCGGCTTGCGTTTCCACTTTCTTCTTAGTTCTCAAATTCGTCTTATCCATCTGTTTCTGATCCATTTCTTGGCTTTGATAGTAAAGGACTGGGAACTATGGTTGGCTCCGGATTTCAATAATGAAGAATCGGAGGGAGAATAGGTTTGAGTAAGTGAGTCAACGAAAGTACAAAACTAATTCATGTTGTTTAAGGAGACTATGATGAATCAGATAGAGTTTAGAAATTAAAAATAAGAAAACAGTTTGGCATGACTTTTGAGATTCCAAAATCAGCGTGCATAAAAATTTTGGTTGGAGACTGCTTCACTACTTCTATGGCGCAGATACCATTTCCAAAGATTTGATTAGCTGCTTTCACAAACATATCGCACAGAAACACGAACCTTGTTTTTTTAGTGATCAAGCCACTTTCGTTGACTTCAACTTTGAATTTTAGCATTGTCTATACCTTCATTTTAGATACGTTCTGATTTTCGATTAGCTTAAAACCCATACTGCAGACTTTAGCAAACAAATGTTAATCCCTGTCTCGACTTTGAGAAAGCCCGACAAAAAAAATGTTAGGATAGGCTGGGGAGAACCCCCATGATTTGGGGGCCATTTGACAAGAAATTTTCGAAAACATCTCTATTACAAGGATATGAAAGGACGAATTCCTCGTCTACAGGGTTAAAAAATTCACCGAAATCTTAAGCTAGTCTAATGAGGGTTTTGTGTTTCGTTGCGAAACATGAAACTAAGAGACGTAAAGTAGATTTTTAAAAATGAACTATTCGCTATTCAACAACGAAGCCAATACCACTCAGAGATCCAATCAATCGCGCTTCAACGGCATTTCCTCATCTACGAACACGCTCCATTCCCCACTGCTCTTCCGACAAAAAACAATCTAAAGAAGCCAGAAACGCGAGTTTACTTACGGGATCTCAAATTAGATGGGTTAAAATCATCATATGCCTTTTTCTAATAAGCATTCGGTTGAAATAACTGATGCCTCCTTAAGTCAACATGAAGTCGTTCCTTTTAACAACTACAGCTATGCAAACTATAACTACTTTTATTAAGCAAGATAAATAAAGTGTTTTAAAACAAATTAAAACTTTGAAAGAAAACCCGAAAGGCCAATTCGATACATGCCACTCTTGAGATTCGTACGTCTAATTTGCTTGCCAGACTCGGCAGATTCTCACGCAATGCGATCAGTGTAAGTTCAATTACAACAATTGAATACTTGTATGTATTTCCGAAAGCAACTTGTAGTAACCCAGTCCACCGATCATGGTTAAATAGTATAACCGTGTTTCCTTGCCTCCTAGCTGTCGCCTCAAAGCGATAATCAGTAGGAGTTTAGACAATAGACAATGCGACCACAAGCTGGATATTTATTCCATTCTCATAAACAATGTAATGTCTAGCCTGTGCTTATGGAGAAAATTTAAAAACTGCAAACTTCTGATCTTGTAGGCCCGAAAATAATCGTTCTTTCGATAGGTCTCAGAGCTTCAGGAAATTAAACCAGCCAGTTAATCAAAACCAGTGTGCTATGTGAAATTGCTAATAGGCTAACAGACAGTAGACAATACAGGTGATCAACTTGGCCCTGAGTGCAAGAAGTTCGTTTTGCTAAATATCAGTTAGGTAGCCGACTTCAGCGCAAAAAGGAGATTCTTCGCTATCAGGACCTGACAATGCTCATAGCCATGCTTTCTGTATAAAAGCGATAACCTAATGTTGTGCAGCGTTAGAATCTGCACTAGGAATGAATGTCATATGGTCGATCTGAACCGCTTTAGGAACTAAGA
The DNA here is from genome assembly GCA_019097775.1 of Moniezia expansa. NCBI lineage: Eukaryota > Metazoa > Platyhelminthes > Cestoda > Cyclophyllidea > Anoplocephalidae > Moniezia > Moniezia expansa. The sequence continues at coordinate 605,278 of JADFDV010000062.1, read as the reverse complement.
TTTTTCAAGTAACAATTCCTGCCTTCTGTCCAATTATCAAAGCTATGACTACAAAAGCCTTAGGCTTATAAATAAAAAATTTACCATTTAAAAAAAATGGAATGACAATAGCAGAGTATTTTAATAACAAAGCATCCGCAGATGTACAGAATAAGTTCATCGAGTTCTCAAATCAAGCTCTCTCGACTGCTACATTAAAAATAAGTAATAAGTAATAAAGAAAAGCCGGCCTGTACTATTCTAAGCAATTTTATCCTAATGAGATGCAAATGAACTGGAATACCCCTTGGTCCATTTAAATTTCACATCGCAAACTCATTATGCATGCATTAATCTTCTCATGCATATATCATGCCCGGTTCTCAAAACGCGTTGCGTGTCAATGATTATGCTTCAATGGCATAACCTGCGGCTTGAATTTCAATGAAATAGTGAATTTGTTTACTCAGCAGGAGACACGTTCTGGTGTCGACGAAAATACAAGATTCTTACAGCCCCACAAACAGTGCTGAAATAAAAAACCATTATGAGTTTTAAAATAGAAAGTTCTTTGAAATTTCTAGGCATATGCACGGCCATGAACGTCCTGATATGAATCAGTTTTCAGGGAGTTCTCATTGTGTTCGCAGTGAGGCCATCCCCAAATTATCATGACTCAGCGAAGACAATGGAAGGGTTTATTTCCATCCAGTTGAATGAAAAGAAAAATAATGGCGGTTAATTACAATTACTACTATTAACGCAAAAGCATGGAAAAGCGCTATTTTAAGCATGGGCGAATGGGAAAGGCAGCCTAGCTAATGTTTAATCGCATTTAAAACCCAAGATTATATCGTATACAGCAGTGGTGTCAAGATCCGCTAAATTGCGGGAAGGAGTTTATTAACTTGATCTTCTTTTCGGACGATCTTTTAACCGTAATAACAACCGAGAAAAAAAAACCGGAATGGTGATTCCAGCCGTGTGAAACCGAGGAGGCACTAGCCCCGAATTCTTCGAATAAATTTACTTTTTTGCCGTCCAGCTGTCAGATTAGGCTTGAACACCTAAGTTTAAGAAAAAATAAACTGAGTGAAAAGCACCCAACTACGTCTTTAAAATATTCACAAACAAAATAATGATTAAGTGCTTATTATTCGCCATGTTTTAGCGATAAAATTTCAAATCAGGAACAGTGGGTGAAAACAGCTCAAAGTAACGCCAAGAATGCATTCACAGTGTTTATAGCCCTATGCCGACTTCGAGTAAAGAGCCCCTTCGTCTTCTTATGCAACAAATTTCGAAGATCCTGCAGTTGATGCAATGCATCCTAACTGCACTGGGCACCTATTTGATACTTCCGACGAACAATGAGATTTAGTTACTGATGGGCAGGGTAGAAGGCGAAGTATGAAATAGTAGTTAGAGAAAGATTGTCGAAAGGAGTACCACGCAGGCGAATAATTGATTGAATAGATATTGATCATTAATGGAAGAAAACGGAACCGAATCACAGATAAGGTCTGCTGTTAGACGACCTAAACTGAGACGTTGCGAACCTGTATAGTATGTCAAACAAGTATCACTCCAGTTTTAGGTTTAAACCGAGTTCAGTCCAGTGCGAGAGGCTACCGAAAGCGCAATATAGAGTTTAAAAAAACGATAAGCACGTAGCGAAACTAGAACCTCTGCTGTATTGCGATTCTCTCCAACGAAGCTAGAGTTCACTTTCGCCAAATAAGTCCTTTGAGATCATAACAATCCAAAACTTTTCTTTTTGGACTAGGCAACATTATCGTGAAATTGCACGGAATTGTGATAATCAAATGAATAACTCACTCCGTGGTAGTGGAACCTAGCCTCAGCAGCTTTGGCACGAAGATCCCAGAGCACCATAAGACCAGATGAGTAACCAATCAGAAGCCTGTTTGAATCCTGTGGATGTTCAGCCAATTGCACAACGGAACCGGGACGCTGTGATTGGGTGCTGAAGAGGTCAGACATGGGAAAAGTTTCCTTTAAAGATTACTGGAAAATTTGTTCATATAATGCATCTGAATTAAAGCATTTTCTTCTGTTTTGTGTTCAAAAATATAATAGTCTATGTGGCAATCGAAGAAAGGTAACCTGTCGAAAAGTAAAACGTAAACTAAGTTTTACAGAACCTTATCATTCTGCATAATTGCATTTCTCTTGCTTGAAGATTAAACGCACAGCTTCCTATAAACGTTAGTATGGTGCACACAAATAACAGGAACAAAGGCAAAAAAGCTCTTAAAAATCGAAAAATTTGAATGAAAATCAATTTTAAACTTATAAGTTCAAGTCCAGAAATGTGGAGACTTGAGATAAACAAATTACTAAGCAGTACTTTGGAAGTGAATAACCATTTATTTCACGTATTTATTAAATTTTCTAAGGGTTAGGTACAAATCCTGCTTTCAAAGGTCTTTTCGCTGGCTCCGATTTTATGATCATATTTAGTAACCATAAGTTTTTGCCTTGTAATTTTGTGCAGTTTTGAGTGTTTTCATAAGAAGAATGTTTAGAAGTAAAAAATAGTGAAGGTGCAGTGCTTGCAAAGATTAACATGCAATCTCAAATATCATATATGACGTGAAAGAGGAAATAATATGCCTTTATTTAAAAATCTGCCGGATAAGTCCCGGTCCATTAGATATCACTATTCAAAAACTCGATCTTTTAAGAAAAAAAATCCCGTAAGTTTATTAATGAGCAAATACATTAGACCAGACAGTATCGGAATAAAAATCAACGTCAAGCCATTAACTGAGGACAGTGGTTGTGAGTCTAATTGAAAATTAGGCAGTTTAAAAAATCGCCAACCATTTTCGACAGCTAGAATCGAATAACTTTCTGGACTAAAACCACGATTGATCAAACTGTTTCCAACAGGAAGCAAGATTCGAAAATAGTGAAACACTCTGCTAAGCAAACTCTTCAAACGGATAAATAAAAAACCAAGTCGGAAAACATAAACTGTGAGTATAGTAGCGCCTATTCTTCGTAATAACAGAAAATCTCTCGCAGAAGATCAGGCCAATACAATTCAAATAAAGCATTGACCAACTTAAATTGGGAGAACAATACACATTTTAGCATACGAAGTACACTTCATATAGTACCTTTATTCATTAAATAAAATCAACATTTAAAAAGTGCCAGTCGACGGAGATAGATTAGAATATTTCCGAGAAAATCTGGCCTTACGTCCAGATAGTCTCGGTGAGTAATAGTAGTTTAAAGTGCAGATCTATCTGATATTGTCAGAATAGATGACGGTTGAGTTATGTAAATTTGTCCACACTTACCTGATTCAAGAAGATAGAGACTCCCGTTTGTTTGCATCAACGAAATAAACTAGAACAAATTTGGACTGACCTGTTGAGCGTTAAATGAAGGGAGGAGGTAAGGAATTGGTTTCGAAAAATGTTACTAATAATAAGGAAATGCTACATTGGAAATGTTGAAGCGGTGCCTTCGAACACTCCACTACTGGACTCGAATAGATCGTTTTACCAGAAACATAACTTATCATTCGTTTTTTTTTTTGTATTTTAAGTAAACTTCATGCTGTTGAAATTGAGTTGTGTGTGGCAAACACTAAAATACAAGGAAAGAAAGTAACAGCTCATTAGCACTGGAGCAAGTACTCAATGCTTGAACTTGAGGTACAAATCCACTTTTTTTTCAAGATGAGATCCCCTAGTAGAATAAAGTCCTCGCAGATCTTTAAATAATCAACTATCAATTGTAAAGAGATCATCCTGATTTCACTAAGATCTAGTCCTAACTAATTTAACTTAACTTAAGTATGATGCACAGAGCTTATTTCTGAAAAAAAGATATTATCTAGACAATTACTGTGTCTCTGACTTTAAATTTTGTATAAAATACTAGCTTCTTTGCCCATATTAGATCATTTGATTTTATTGCAGGAACAAAGATGTGGACCAAAATATACTTAAAATAACAACAACAATAGAAACAATATTAGAGTCTATATAAACCGTATTAATTTAACTTTAATGGGACACTGACAATTTGACACTGACGCCAGCTATTTCAAATTAAGTCCACCCATTAACCATCCTATGTAATCCAGCTCCCATCTCCAGGCGGTTCTGTGATAGTAACGTCGAAAACTTAAGAAAATGAGAGCTAGCAGTTGGCGATAATTCAGAATGGGAACCGAAAAGACCAGCTGTTCCCCCCTAAGCGGTAGGCACAGTCGACATTGCGACCACCTATTCCACAACTCGCCTTGTATAGCTTCGAAGGAACACAACCATGAGGCCCTAAATTGAAGGAGCATCGGATCTATAAACGAGCAAGAGTCAAAAATTATGCGATGCAGAAAGGAAGCAATTGATTAGGTGGATATTCTCAAATGACGATTACGGCGAACTTCTAGACGTCCACTGGTAGACCGTACACTGTAAAAGAAGTGCTGACCAAACCAGTCAAGAAGGGTACGGAAAAAGAGCTTGTTTTCAAATGACCGAATTCATTTCTAATTCTCAACCCATTTTGGTTGTCCTATTAGAGCCTCTGCATACCAACTATGGTCTTATTATTTGAATTAACTACTGAGCAGTAGCGACTACTGGTGTCCATCAATCATAGCGACGTTGAAATGGCAACGTTTTCATATCAAAAGGCACGGAATGCAGGGGATTCGAGCAAGGCAGAGAACGAGCGCTTTTCAGACGAAAAGTAGCGAGGCAAATCACCCAAACCAACTGAATTGCTCCAATGCTCAGAATAATAGCTGTTGATCTTCAACTCAGGACCTTTCAAATTGGTTAATTTCCAAAAGAATTAACGCCAGACAAAGGCAATACGGAGTTTTAAAGCAAACTCGAGATTCAAATTTCTGATGTGATAGCAGTCTTTTTCGTGACTTAATTAAATGGCCGAACTAACGGCGCGATCCAGGATAGATTAGCTTATCTTATCATAGTTGAATGAAATGCGTAAGTGAGCTAACATAAAACTGGTCGGTATTTTAAAAAAAGACACACATTTTAGAATTTCCGCGATCCATTATTTATTTAATTTTTACAAAAAATTTAGCTTGAATTAAAGCCATTCCTTATTTTCTGAACGCGAAATCTGTCTGTTTGAATCTTCATATTACTTCGATAAGTAAAAATGACATAACTTCCAAATAATCGGCAAGGCGACTTTAATAATTGAAAAATGCATCTACTTATAAAATTATAAAGTGGTGCTTTATTTATTGCCTTCGGCTATTAAATGCCATGCTGATGATGTTAAGGTGATTTAACGTTAGAACAGCGGCTAGGAATGTGCTTTCTGTTGGATGTCTGCAATAAGGTTATTTCACTTAGAAAAGGGAATGCTGTGAATAAAAATGAAACCAAACTAATGAAGCCTACCAGAAACAATCCTAGCTTTCAGAGTTTTGACCACATAATATGCGCCCTCAATCTGGCGATTTTCAAACATCAAGGTTTAAGAACACTTGTCAGTAAAAATTATGCAGCCGGTCCGCTCTCTTTAAACCAGCTCTATCAGTAAGAACTTCCTAATCAAAATAGCTGAGGACGTCAATTCACTATAAATTGGTGAAGTCTTGCTATGGCGCCCTACTTAGAGCTGATTTTCCTGTTCTTTTCATGACGTGGCCGTTAGAAAACCATAGAACATAGCTAAGTTCTTTCGAATACATCAACTATTCCTAAGCCAACAATGCAGCTATGCAAACGTGATATGGCTCTATTTCAACGAGCCTAGATATTGAGGATAGGGTTCAGATAGAAGCTGATCTCCATAAATAGGAGTTCAAAGGTAAGCGGTCGGAAGCAGCCGCACTCTCACTCTACTTGGGTGATTAGTGTAAACAAATGCAGCCAATAATCGCCTAATCGCTTATATTTGTACATCCCTTTTGGTTAAAAATCCGAGCTGTATACGAGCGACTTATTCTGTCTTTTCTTTTCCTCGAATGTCCACTTCTTTATTTTTCTGTAATATCGTTAATCGACCTTATACCTTTATAGAGCTATTGCAAACTAGGTTTTTTGAAACAACCGAAAATACCAAGGCCATCAATATAAATAGGACTAATGGAACAATGAGAGGGACTTCCCAGAATAAATCCCAATAAGTATGATGAATCGGTCAATCTGTTTAAGAGTCGTAAAATTGTGTTTTACCGGTTGAAAATACTTCTCATTTAACTGCCGCCAAACTGGAAGCGTCGGAATTCTGTAAAGCCAACAAAGTATTGACTATAACTAACCGGTCGAAATGCATTTTTTTTTTCTGTTCTAATCGGTAGACTAATCTCGATTCCTCACAGAACAAACTTCTCCAACTGTTTTATATAACGCTCAAAAGGCAAAATCACAGGTGATTTGCGAAATCTCATAGCATAAATAGATATGCTGCTGGAGACGAAAAACCAGAACAACCAGAAAATTGTTGAAGAATACATTAGCCTGGTAACATTATTAATATCAGTCCACGGACATCTGCAGCTTAGTGCACTCGTCTTGATTGAATTACCACAGAGATCATTCTTCCACTTTGACTTGAAGTGGTCTATGATTCTTTGTGATGACCGCAGATGGGTTTGCTTTTGAGGCACCGATATCACCCAGTATATTTCAAATTTCAAAAATTTGCTATTGATATCGAAAGTACCCCAACCTTTATACCTTTAACATAAGGAACAGTAAATGTTAGGTATTCTGTGTAAGAGATATGAGGGCTTACACATTGATAGCACGATTCCAATTGATAACGTATTTGGAGGTTGTGAATTGTTGAACGTTGACAAAATGGACGTTGCCTTGATCTGAGCCAACACTAAGCCAAGAGCTACTGACAGCAAGATACCCACAAGTTAACCTGGAAAAAAAAGCACAATGTCAACTTTTGATACCAACCTGTAAGAAAATGAGCAAACGCTTTTTCATATCAATTTTGCAAATATTCTTTCCTAGATGCAAAAAACGAAATTTCAGCGAATGGTCTTTGATGCAATACCGTACCATGAATCAACCATAAATACCTTCGAATCTAAATGGCTTATTTTGAATCAGAACATGACCTTGAGAATGATTATAGGCACATGCAACTAAAGACATAACATCTGACAATCTAGAGGCGAAAGTACTCCGAAAAGATTCAACGCAGCCAATTTCAAGCACATGGATCGCTTCAAGAATAAGGGGATACACTGTTAGAAAATCAGAGAAAATCAATTTAAAGTTTGGCTGCTCAACTGCTCTTCATTAGAGGGATCAAAAGACCAAGTTGGTGAATGAAAATCCTGCTAATGAGTAGGAAGATCAATAAAACATTTCAATTCCTCGGACTAACCCATTTCAACCAAATCTGAAAGCTCAACAAGAGAATTCGTTGCTATAATGGGAAGGGCAAAAAATGGCGAATCAGACGACAAGGAGAACTTCCAAAAAACTCACCTTGTAAAAGAAGGGTCCTTTCACTATTTTCGAAGCTTTCTTGAGGTCCAAAAGAGCCCATTTACTTACCGACTTTTTTTCTACTACGTATTGGGTTACGCAATCATGACGGTTCGAATACAGGCGAAGTAGAATGAATCTGATATGAGTGAAAGCGCACTAACTCGTATTTTTGTCAAAAAATAGCTAATATTTACGGAACATAAGATTTTGGGTTTAGAAAAACAGGTGTAAGTGCCAAAGTTATCTGCATTTTCAAATAAATTAAGAAACGTCAAAGTAATTCATAAATATTAGAATTCAGTCAGCCTGCGGAATCGGAGGTATAGCTTCTGTTAACAGATGGTCGAATTTCAACTATTCCTCATCACAATCAGTTTGATACAAACATCCGGCTTCAGCAACTTAAGCTCTGGATATATATTATTGGAGGCCAAATATGTCCGCATCTACAGCACATCTAAACATTCAAGACTTCATCCAAGGCTAATTTGGAAGGCGGTTTCCCACTTCGAAAAGAGAAATCGTATAGAAACCTACGTATGTACCAAGAGTTAAACAAATTGAATTGAAACTTTAAAACAACCCAAAGTGGTTGGGAAAACCAAATCGGAAAAACACCCGAACACGAAACGAAATATAAGGCGAATGACATAAAACTTAATTCGTCGGGTCAATCCTGAAAACTAAATGTAACGTTATTGGCAATAATTGATAAATTCAACTGGCTAATTCTGTGCGAATTTCTTAAAGTTGATTCTTCACTATCTGACAGCATCTTTTTACAGAGAAACCCGGCTCAGCAGTAGAGCTCAACTACAAAATGTCAGTGAAGCAGGAAATAAGTATGCTGCATATCAAACACTAGGAGGAGTTCGGCCTTATAATCACAGCAAAAAGTCACGCTTATCCTTCAACTCTAGTCTTAGATAGTGGGAAATGATGGGAAAATAGCTGCTGATAAATCATAAGCGGAAAAGTCAAGCTTTCAAAAAAATATAGCATTAGGAAAAACTCTAAAGGAGCTACCATTTTCGCTTCCTACCCTCAAACCGCTTTCGAAATAGATAAAAATTCAACTCAACACTTCGCTAAGCGTTGAAATTGAGTTTTTTTGTCACTTTGGCAGTAGAGTTTGTTAATGCGTTTAGGCATTATAGTATTTAAATTTCAGTTAATGTTGCGAATATAGCAAAAGGAAATTAGGAACCAATAAGAACCTAAAGCGTCAATGAAAATATATATACACATACACATACATATATATATATATATATATATATATATATATATATATATTTATTTATGTATATACATGTATGTGTACATTTATACATATACTATAGCGAATGCACTCACCACAGAGGAAAAGGCCAAATATTTGTGTTTCCATTGTTTAAAAGTTAAAATTCCATGAAAATTGGCATTCTTTTGTTAACCACAAGTAATAACAAGGTCAAATAATCGGAATCTCATAGATACCCTTTCGCATGGGTACATTTACTACAGATACGTATACAGCATATGCTTGCCGCGGATAGGTATGAGCTGGGAGACTTTGACTCATTTCGACTAACCGGCAGAAAGTCGATTTTTCAATGCGCAACAATAAGGGTTCTCTGGCTCTCTGACCGATGCCATTTTTATATATTTACCTTCGATAGCTGCGATCATTTGTCCCTCACAACATTTCATTTGGTAAAAATCGGAACCTATGTACTCTGGACCAACATCTTTCATGATTCCAGATATTAACTTCCATAATTTGATTTATGACTGCGCTATGAAGTACCATTCTGAATTAAGTACTTTGGACTATGGGATGAATCGGTTCGGACTCCAAGCTGCATACTTTCAAGTCCAACCTCGGTCTTTCCTTAATCTACGTTTGTAGGACGAGATTCTTGCCATTATAATTGTGAACTATGGTAGTTGTTGTACCTTTTTTTCTATTTGAGAGAATTCAGTTATGCATATATAATTGATTTAGCTCTAAATGGATCACGTAGTAATAAAAAGGAAACAGAATCATATGGATGAGGTCATCTGAAATGCGCCCCTCGAGCACAATAAGAGAAGTAGGTACTGTCCTGTAAGCAGCAGCGCTGATTCGTGAGTGTAGGGAACGGTCACGTCTAGTAAAGGCTTAAACACAGGTTTCACAAGTTAAATTAGCAATTCTGCAGTCCAATGCAAGTTTCAGTATGGATGGAATTTCAAGCTTATACATCGTCGTCATCATTTCAGTTAATCTGTAGGCATTGACTCATTCTCTCATCGTTGCTGTTTAATAACGAACATTTGTAAGCTTTGTCAAATGGACTTGTATTTAAGGATCTGAATTCCTACATTAAGATTGCTACTTCTCATATATCCATTCAGTCGGTTGCCAGAAAATGGTCGAAATTCCACTTCGCATAACAGTGAATTACCAATTGGAACGAATTATTATCCAAATCCTAGTGACGTAATCAAACGTCTACAACTGTAACGACCAAACCAATTTCCGAATTCGTCAACATTTCAATAACCACATTTAATTTCTTATTTTCGATAAAATGTCATTAAAGTCAATGAAAATCGAGTCTGTCTCCTTGTCTCTGACTTTCAGTCAAGGCCGTCGGCTAATCAACCGCTCTTATTGGTTAAGCCGCTAAAAGACAAAGTAGCAGCAAATACCTTGATGTTCGCCTATTCGCGGATGCACTTTAAATTAACCAAATTCAAATTCGTTTTAACTGTGTAACAGGAAATATTATAGAAAAATTGAAAGGCTGTGAAAGATTATTTATTTAACTCTGATTGGAGCGGTGCTATCGAGACTTTCTCACTTCCTTGAGATGATTTGCATTTACCAAGACCAACACAACAGAGATGTCAATAATCGAAACTAAATGTGCCAAAGACCCTTAGTGCTACAGTGCAGAGACCGAATGAATGCGGGAGAAATTGGCACCATGAAAATTCAAAAAATGTGTCAGGTGTAGAGCTGTTTCGATGTACTCATTTATTTTGAGACTGAGAGGAAAGAAAAGATTACTATACTAAGAAAAGACTACTATACTAAGAATCAAGATGGCATAGGTAGAAAAATTGAACTTGAAAAGCCCACCTATGGACGCTGTACTTTAGAGAATCGCACAGGCGACTTTGCACTAAGTACACTTAAATATCGCATTAAGAATATTGAATATAACAGCAAGGATGAGAACATGACACAAATTCCAATATGGTTGGGAAGAAAAATAGATAAAAGGCTAAAGATTAAAGCAGACAAGTGAGAGTAGTTAATGTAGGGGGGTGAACTTGTGTTGTCCGTTCGCTCATTTCAAAAAAAGAACTTTTTTTCGTCTACTATAAAAACATGACGAAGGTAAACATTTAAAACATTCGACAACAGAAATTCCATTTCAATATGTTCTACGCAACAGGAAATGAAACTGAAAAAGACTCATTAAGAGCAATGAATGCTAAAAACCGATATGAGGACAGAAGAGTTTAGAACTAATTAAAATTCGCTGATCACCAATTCAGCAACTAGTTTTTGAAAACATGAAAAATTGCAATTTGAGGACATAATAGAAAAAATGGGTTAGAAAACCTTAAAACATTCATCTAGATATGTGAGAATCTAATGATGTTTGTACATCGAAATTCCATCATGAAACCATGTTGTTATGATTTCTTAAAGAGAAAAATAGAAACCGACTTTGCAAAAAGTCTCACAAGCGCAAGGCTGAAAACAAAACAGCCACTGATAAAGCAAGGCGAGTGAAGATTGCAACTTGTATTTTCATACGTTTAGATGGCCTTTAAGTACCGTTACAAGGGAATAGCATTTAACTCTCCCGGGATGGGCAAGTGGGAAATGAAAAGCAAAGGGTAGATGGAAGTTCAAAAAGCAAAAGTACGCATTACAAGTTCGTGAGGTGCATCTGCTTTACTTTCTGGCTAAAATTAGTTCGAGCAGTTACAGTTCATCTTCATGAGTTAAAACCTACACGTCAAGAGAAGACTAAGAATAAAATGACTGTAAGTGCAATGCTCAAGCTTTTCAATGAGTTGTAGAGTGCATGAAGGAGGTCATCAAAAGAAAGAGTCATTGGGTCGAGAAGCATATTCAAAACTCAGAGAAAAAAGTCAAGCATTTTTTATGAAAACGCTTACGTATCGCGTTTGAATTGCAGAGAATGCACAATACCGGGTGGTTTTTGGCGTATGTTCCAAAGATGAACAACATTGTCAGAACAGATAGAAATTAATCCACCCTAGAATTAAAATTCGATTGCTTTAAGTTGATCATTTAAATGATTGATCAGAAATAATCAGTAAGTTGACAATTTTAAAACAAATCACCTCGTTGACCAGAAAGATAAGTTGAAATACAGCAGCAGAGTTGGGGTGTTGGAGATGAAATTCAACACCAGGTCTACCTAGTCTGTAGTGAATGTAAAAGAAGAAATAAATAACAGTATAGCTATTGCTGAGCCTAAGATATATCACCAAAAAATAAACAGATAAATTATTTCAAATAGCGTGCAATGTGACCAATAGACTAATCTCATAATAGCTCTGAATATATATTATATAAGCGAATAAGCTATGCTTGTTGAACGAAGTAACCCACAATTCTACGCATCCATTTTTAGTACCAATCGCAAGAATTCGTTGAACAGGATCAAATGCCATGCACGACGGTTGAAAAGGAAATCCATGCTTCACAATCTTGAGACATTTCATTAAAGGTAAATATCTAGACATACTGTGCCTAGTTGAAAATGGTCACTCTTCAATATTTCCTTGATGTCTAATCCAGACTTTTGGCTGTTACCAGAAACCGAGGCGGCTAAATTCCAAGCACGGAGCCCATCAATGACTTTAAGTAGTTTTTTTGACTTCGACGTCATTGTCCAGCGTTAATGACAAAACAGGACCAGAACTTCCATAGCCGCCGAAAAAGTATTTAAGTGGGCCGGTGATATTTGGAGGTCGATAAGTAATTAAACAAATTTGTGACGTTGTTAATATTTTTAAACTTAAAACTAGTTTCAGCTTTTTGGGATTCATAATTTTTTAACGTTTTTTTGTCTTTTCATGCAAGTTGACATTACTTCACTAAAATTTTTTTGTATTTAATGACAAATGGGATTCGATTGTGGTTTTTCACCTTTACCAGTCGACACGCCGCGAAATCAATGAATGCGAATGAAATTCCATGAAGTCGATTAAATACCTGTCTAAATTACCGTGCTATAACTAATACTGCGGCCTGAAATTTTAAATTGTAATTTAAGACATATTAGCTGGTGAAAATAAACTTTGAAATTTTGTGTAAGAAAAATAATAAATTTAGAAACCTAATTCTCACGCGGAATCCCCTTTCTAGGGCCTTGGGGATCAGTGACGCAGCATGTTATTACATCAGAGCTTTACCGAAAGTCTAACCGTTTGGGCTTATCCTCCCAGTACAGCAAAAACTTTTGACAATCCAAGCGCTACCTCGGCAAATGATTATTTAGAACCATTAAATTTTTTGTGAAAGTTGTCGATGCTTCATAACGAGAAATGAGGAAAATATTCCTATCACAGAATTCAATAACTTTTGCACTGCTTTGAGAAAGTAAATATTTTCAAGCCAAAGAGATAGACTCGTTCGCTGAAAAGTTCACTCCCTGATTGTTTACAGCGATAGTTTTTACAGTTTTTGCAGAAGTCAAGATAATGTTGAAAAGTAGCGAAGACGAATGTCGGTTTGGATTCATTACTTAGAAGTAGGCAGCCCCTCGTGGTCCAGAATTAGGCCTATCTTCACAAGTGATAGTACTTTTGAAAGTTTTTTTTAATTCCAAGCAGCCTTGGCGATAAAGTGATAAGCTCACAAGCCAAATAAGACACAGCTCAGTAGAAAATTCATCAATTTTAAATCAGATAGAATTTACTTGCCGATCAATATTTGCAAAGCCCTTTGCTTCCCGCATTGTTTTAACATTCAGTTTAGGCGCGATTTTCTGAAGTGACTTTGTCCCGTCAGGCGACTGCCGTACGCTTTTGTGGTGTTGATGACTGACGATAGAAGTCCCTTGCACTCAACCTCAACTTCCTCATGTGGAGAAAATTTTGATAGGCTGCCACAATTAACTGCTGTCCCCGAAACCGAAAAAATGAAGTCGTTGACAAGCGTGCCGCGCACTTTTCATAAGCTCATTACCCGAAGTAGTCCTGCCGAAGAACTATCCTGCCAACCCATATTTTCCTCTTTTAAAATGGAACCTGTCACAGAAACTGCAGCCGATAACCAGGACATAATTGGAAATGCACAACAGAGCATCACTTATCCGGTCTCCCGCTCTCGATCCATACTTCGTCCCACGCACTTCATTTGCTTACCTGTTCAGGATGAAATCGCCGTCGAGTCTTACAAGTCTTTCAAATCCAAAGTGCTTGAGAACTCGGAACGAAACCCTCTTTATAAGGATATTGATGAGGACTTATTCACTTCTGAATATAAGTTGCACTTCACTTTTGCCACTCTCCTCCTCGTTGACCAGAAAGAGATCAAACAAGCTTCCGAAATATTGGAAGCTTTCAAAGAATCCGAGGTCGGAGAAGCACTGTCCAACGAGCCGTTCCGCATCACGATTCGTGGTCTGAAGGTCATGCAGGAGAACCCAAAGCAGTCACATGTTCTATACGCAACGGTATGTTTTTCATCCCGCCTAAGGCACTTGTCAATCTTGATCATGGTTGTCTTCTTCACGGTCCTGTTACACAAAATACAGCAAAAACTCGCCTGGCGACTGAAGTATTTTAAGACATCACCAATTCCCTTTGCGAAACGATTAATTTATTTTTTCAACTGCCTAAGGTTCTAGTCCTTTTCCGACTGCTCTCTATACTACGAAACTTGACATATGCATAGGAATCGGAAGACTGAAAAGCCTTGAACCACAACCCGCACAATGTTGAGATTTTAAATTACCCAGTGATAATTTATTGTTACGAGAAATGGAGCTCGCAAAGGCAGTTATAGTGGCGAATATAAGTGCCATCTCTTACGTTGATTCACCGAGTTTGGCCGATATATCATTTCTTGGAGTAGAGAAAGTCCGAAGCCTTTACCCAGAGACGTCCTCCTTAATTACCTACGATTTCTTCCCTGTGAGCTTGAACTCATCGGAATCAGTGTTTCATATGAAGTTGGATGCTTATGCTCCCGACCACTACTTTTCTTGCAAAGGCGTTCTCCAATCCATATAGAGACCCCCAAAGGTTAAAGTTAGTTTGGTGTGGATTTCATGTCTCCTCAGCTTCTCAGGCCAGGAACCATTCTTTTACTAATCTTCTAAACGGCTGGAAGACAATAACACAAATGGTAGTTCAAGGGCTGTAATAAAAAAAAGCACAGTGGAATGTGCGTTCCGGAACTGCAAGTCTACTGGTCCCTAGTTGAGTAATAACTATGGTTCTTCTTTGAGATGTATTATCACTGTTTTTTTAAGTAACCCGATCGCTCTCTAGATCCAAAAGAGCGGTGACTATGAACGTGTACAAGCGGCAGCCAATGCATTAGATGGTATCTTCCGAAAATACGGCCTTCACAGCGGAACGGAGGACTCTTCATCACCAATACAGGATGTCAAACTTCACATGACCTTATTGAATTCTCGAAACCGCTTGGAGAGGCAGTTGCACCGGACAAATAAATCAAAGCGTCGTTGTGTTCGACGACGACCTTTTGATGCTGAGGCACTATTAAGCGAATTTGGTGAATACTGCTTTGCAGAGGAAATTGTCATTGATTGCCTCAAACTCTGTCGAATGAAAAGTCTTGGTCCTAGTGGCTTTTACTTGACAGAAACCGAAATCAAATTGACTGACACGAAGAAGTGAAGACCTATTTTTTCTACTCGATAGTCATGACAGGTTGACTTTTATAATGAACAAACACTTTTTCTATACCAGTATCTTAACCATTCTTCTAATAATTAGTCGCTTCTGTTTATAGAGACATTGACGAATATATTTCATAGAAAAACCTTGGAGTTGTGTAGTTTATAAATACAATTGAAAATCAACGACAAGCGAGGCGGGCGTGATCAATGAACCCAGGGACTACCAGGGGATGCAGGAGTTCCATGAGTTCCACAACCTCGCGTTGAAGGGTATCATCAGCCGGACTTCCGGTGGCAGTCACCTCCACCATCAAGCTATTTGGGACCAGGTTTCGACCCTTCGATGGAATCTTCCGGAAAAAGATGGAAACACTAATCGATGGGGTTGAGATTTATTGAGGGGAGCTAAATAGCCTGACTCACCCCTTCCTGTTAGGCTTCTTACTATTCTAACTAAACTGGTAGCTCTGGGAAGGGGAGGCCAAAGAAAAGCTCCAATCTTAGCACCTAGACTTTCAAGCACTGCAATTCTCTGAGTTCAAGAGCGGGTAATGGCAAGAGCAAAGAAACAATGGAGAATATAAAACAAGGGCCACAAGTGTTCGAGCTTATTGAGGGGCGGGGGGCTGGATGGTTGCACTTACCCGCCTTGCCTAGTTTGCAGATGAATAGCAATAGCAACAGCATGTAATAATACGTGTAAACCATCTTGACATAATTTCCGTTTTATTTATTAAAGGAATAGCATGTCCGCTAGTGCTGTTCCTAACTTAGTCGTTACATGGTAAACCTTATAAATAAAAGTATGCCACTAGCCTTCCAGAAGAAGATGGAAAACGGAGGTTGATTCTTTAAGCTTAATTCGTAGGACGGGTGCAGTACTTTGAACCAGTCCACAGTGGCTGCAAGTGGCTTAATATCGTATGGGGTGTGTGAGTTCGATACCCTCATGTCCCAATGCTTCAAGTGGTAACTAAGAATTTTTGCTGAATGGCGTAACTCACCGACATTTGCATATCCGTGCTGGTGGAATAGATAACCTCAAAGAGAGAGTAGACGAGAGCCTTAGCTCGGCCACGCACAAAGATCTCACCCTCCGCGATAAACTCAAAATCCTTCTTAAAACCGAGGCACATGACGAAATTGCTCAATAAACCGTGTACTGATGTCTCCAAACAACTGCGACGACAGACCTATGTAGTGAATAAAAGCAGATTTTGGTAATGATCGCCTTGCTGAATGTATCAAATTGCGTAAACAATTGATTATTCTCAGGTAGGCTATAAAATTCCAAATAATCTCACCACTTCCAATTGCACCATTCTACGGTCTTTCAAAGCTTTATGGATGTCTAGAATGTACTTATAGTATTTTTAAGCCAAAAAAGCACGAAACAAACTATTCTGACTACTAAATTCCTCGGAGAACGATAATAACTTTGGTTCCGTAAAGAAGAGCTCTGCTATGAGAAGCTGATGCAAAATGAAACAAAACAGAAAACGCCTCTGGGTGAAAAATCTTATTACTAGCCCACTTTCAAAATAGGGTTTCTATCAGCCAAACTCTTAAGGTTTACTCATCAAGAGCTTGAATTGTCGAGATCAAAAGTCGAGTAGAAGGTTGCTTAAAAAATAACACGAATCGGACTAATGGTAACTGACCCAACCTCAAAAAGAAATGGAAAAAAAAAACAAGATATAAAGACAA
The DNA here is from genome assembly GCA_019097775.1 of Moniezia expansa. Lineage (NCBI taxonomy): Eukaryota > Metazoa > Platyhelminthes > Cestoda > Cyclophyllidea > Anoplocephalidae > Moniezia > Moniezia expansa. Next base: position 588,222 of record JADFDV010000062.1, on the reverse strand, counting down.
AAACGTTTGATTTTCCTCTACCTCCGCCTCCATTGATGATTTGCTGAACAGGATTAGTTCTGTTATAATAAATCTAATCAACAGCCTGAGGTAAATAAATAAGCATTTAATGCAGCAGAAATGAAATTTGGTAGCAGCTTTTTCTCAGAAGTTACTAAATTTAGGGGCTGATGAAGCGAGATTCTGGTCACTTTGTCTATCCCTTAGAAATCTGCCTCCTTTGATTTTCCTGATTACACAAAAAAAACAAGGAATTCGCATATGCTGAACCAGAAATACAAACCAGGATTGTCAGTGTAGATTGTGATTACATTCTTCACAAAAAAGATATCAAAGGCAATTGTTAGTAAGTATTCAAACTACCAAAATCAAGGTACGACGAATCAAGATTCTCACTAACCTAAAACCAGAATTATATGCGTTAGAAAGGAAATCATGGCGAAATGCACTACCTGTGAATTGAAATTAGTGGAGGGACTTGTTCGATCGGCGGATTCTACAGCGCCAAGATACCTAAGTAAAGGTCTGGAAATGTACTCCCTGAGATTTGGCTGGGCAGTCCGACGCACACGGAGGTGCACAAAATTAGAAGCTCCAGTGGCCGTAGATGTAGGTAGTGTCTGTATAGAATAGGACTCTTCTTGGTCCAGAAAAGTACCATGCTTTCGACACAACCCACGCAGTCGTGAAGTGAGCATATCCTTTTGTCCCAATGAAACTAAACCCTGAAACAGAAAAGAGGTCAAATAAAGTTTTCCCACATACTAGTGGTAAGGGACATTTATTAGTAAGCAAAACCTGAATAAAAACTTCCTGCATCATCGCACCACGAGGCTGCGAGCCAAAGAAGGGATCTGAGCCTCGAATTGATTGTTGATCCACAAGTAATGAGGGAACAATAGGACCCTCGGGATTCTCAAAAGCGAAAGTTTCATGTGGAAGAGTTAGGCCTTGTGATAATTGTTGTTGTTGCTGCTGCAGTACAGATTGTTGATATTGTTGCTGCTGTTGTTGTCGATGAAGTTGAGAGGCCATAACTGGATTTCTTCGAACCGCACCACTACCCGAAATTTGATATTGTTGATTATCCATCACAGCTGTAGAAGAGGAGTAACCATAGACTACTTAAATTACTTTAGTAGAATTGACAAGAGTCAAAGCAGGCAGAAAATACCGTTTATTCCAATATTAAAAGGACCAATCAACACAGTTAATTCATTTTGATAAAATTGAACAAAGTTTTAGAGTTCTGTAAGATTGAAAATACGGTTTGCTGGCCAGCGGAGCACAGCAACAGCTTGAAAATGTCTTCTTAAGAAGGTAACACTGCAACCTTTGTGACACTGAACGCTTCCCACATTTTCAGAACAGATGAGAACATCAAAAACATAAAGGGGTGATTTTCTCTTACATTCTCGCCACAAATCACAGCGCCTTTAAGCAGGTTTTCAGACAAAATTAAACCACAAGACACCGATGACATTCGCGTCGGAGATACGCAAGCAAGAAGCACTCCAACTCGAAGGCATTGACAGTGCCCAATTCACGACTGTACACTCGAGATCCTGTTTAAAATAAAATAAAAGCCATACCAAAATGCGAGGCTGTGATTGCATCGTTGTTCCATCAGAGCGAGATGGTTCTCAAGCATAACCGGGAAATAACACTAGGACTTATTCGTTTACAGCATTGCAGTAGAGACAGTGGTCGATCTACCTTTTAGGATAAATTCCGGCCTCTCCAATTTCAAGACCTAATCGGGGAGGAGACGATAGTTAAAATTTTTGTCAAATTTTCCGATCAGGAACGGAACCACCTTAAAGGTGCAACACTAGGTTAAACAGACGGCTTCGGGAAAGCTAAAAAGGCTCTATAATCCAGACCTATGTGATGCAAGCGACCCCTGATAAAGCAACGCCTCTGCGTGATAAACAGCGATATGCTTTACTTCCAAAGAAATGAAAGGTATCAGCCGAGCCTGGAAAGTTTAAGCCATAGGTTCATAAAACATCTTGATTCTCAATAGGTGACACTGTTATGTTAACGAACAGTTGCTCCTGAACAAATGAAGCTCTGGGTTGGATAGGAAGAGAAATGAAGAGTATCATTTCTCCCAACCAGAAAGATGGAAACCGACTTCAAATATAACGGATTATAAACAAGCCCCAAGACAAATAGCAGAAAATGAGATTTCGACCATCGCAAAATACGATGGAGAGTGGAGTGGAGAGAGTAAACTCGCATTCCTAAACAAAGAATGCCATCAACCCTTGAAATCATCTAACGGCTAGACTGAACAGATTATCATCAGCCCAACAGAACAAGCTCACCATGAAGGCGTTGCAGTCGCTAATGGTAGAAAAGGACGTCGGAAATTTCCACCTGTTTTTCGATGAAATTTGGCCCTCCAATACGAAGAGATCTAGTATAAGCGAGGGATGCATATTCTTAGACAGATAACACTCCTTGCACCCGCACTGAGGTCGCCCTAGACATCACGCTCAGTTGACACTGTCGCGATTTTTGCTATTATCACGTGCTTTTATGACATTTCCACTGAATTAGAACAGACAAAAAAGCCCCAGCAATTAGGAATGATAAGAGGCGAATCAAGCTGGCAAACGTATATCAACCAGATTGCAAGGCCATTGCATCTATTGAAAAACTCAAGATGGGAAATAAATAAATACTGATCTCTTTTTTTCTAATCTGATTTTAACAATATGAAGTCGTCGTGTTCTGACTCCTCATCTGATTCTATGGAAGGACGTCTCCGTCGTTTACACGGTCGTTTGCGATTTGAGGATTTCTTAGATGAGACTGTACGAGCGGCAGGCTTCCTTCTACAACTTAGTTGGGATTTCGCAAGATCTGAAACGTCGAAAAGTCGAGGAAATACAGGTTCAGCAGAAGGAAGTGGCTTCCAACCTGAGACACAGGGCTTGTCCGATGTGGATGTCGATGCTATCTTCGAATCACCCACCGAGACAATCTGAGGAACAGAAAGAGGTAGGAGGCTTTGTTGAGTAATGATCATGTAATTACTACAAATTAAAGATTTGAAAGCAGAAATAGTAACAAAAAATCTTTTTTTTTTCTTTCCATTTTTTTCAACGAATTGTGGAACAATTCAATTACGATACCCAAGTTTCAAATAGACGGTGCAGCCCTGCAGGGATGTGTGAAAACTGATAGCATTAGTCAACCTGCCAGGTCGAATCACTCGAGCCACGAAACGAATTCAACTGCTAGTTGGAACTTTTGTGAATCCAATCTAGTACCTACTTTCTAGAAGAATTAAAGGAGATATTAGTATTTTAAAACGGCTTGGGGGCTAACCAAAATTTCAAAAAAAATGAGAATTTCTTCGCATATCAAGTGGACGGTTTGTCTCAGGACCTATTGGTAAAAACTTTCAAGAACGCCATCTATTCCCTCAAATAGAATAAGAGCCTAAGGACGATCACTAAGGTCAGGTAGAACGATTATTCCAAGAAGAAGTTCAGAACATGGGCACCCGAAAGGCCCTAGGAACTGTTCTAATGATACGCCAAATAAGGATTACCTTTTCTAATATAAATAAACTAAATACAGATATTACATTATGCTTATTGTTCAAATTAAGAACACGATTTGTTGACAAATACAGTTAATTCAATTTTAAGATTCTTCAAACGACTCCACTGAGAAACAAAAGAATAAGTACGTCACTTGTTCAGCCTTAGTAGCCAACACGCAGAAGCCGAATCCCTATGAAGCAAGTTAATGAATAATAAATGCTAACCTTCAGTTTAAAAAATTAGCTAAACACTAAACTCAGTCGTCAACTTGTATAAGTTCAAGCAAAATAAATTTTAATACCCACAAATTCCCCAAATTGAAAAACCAATATTGGTTAAGGCCAGACAGAGAACTTGTTTTTGTTGGGGGATAATCAAAGGTTTATTTTCTAAGACTTCACTTTGAACTGTCTCCATTATTTGCCTTAACGTAGCTTGTTGAAAATTCTGTTGATGCTGGATATGAGCAACGCGTGTACGGGTCAGTGAGTCTAAATCATCCCCTTCAGGAGGTCAATCGTTTTATTTTACAATATAACATATTTTCAAGATTTGTTTGAACGATCAAGTGTTTAAAAACGCACACGGATAGAAAAAAAATTCAGCAGAAAATAATGTGACTTACAAATCGCAAGAGAACATTTAATGTGCAAAAAGTTTAACCATGAAATTCTCTATCGCTCATAAATCTATAGTAATATATCGAGATTAAAGTTCGTTTCTGCTACTAAACTTCAAAATGACCGAAATAAACGATGAAGCAACCTGGGAAAATCAACTCCAGGTCGAATGAAGAGCATGGTATGAAGTCAAAGAAACTCACCATAGGCCTAACATGGGCCGACTTAGCCAATTCAAAGCGCTCCTCGACACGCCGCCAGAGCAAAAGATGCTTTATAAGAAGTTTCCAATTGGCAAGGGCGCGTTCAGTTCGATCAGCAGCTTCAGCCGCGACAGCGTTCATGCGGACAGCTCGCCAAGCTTCGATGAGTGCCGGTAGCATCTCTTGACACACCACGAAACCATCGTACTCGGGATGTGCCCAGCCAGCTTTATGGAAAGACCAGCCAATCATAGCTGGGGCGATGTCGATCTGCATTTGCTTTGCGACGTGCTGAATACCTGTGGAAAGTAGATGACGCATTTAGGTCAGTAATTTGAGGTGTGGGCTAACAAAATAACTATAATCATCCGAGGGAATATTCACGACCATTGAGAAGGAATGGATATTTTGATGGCCTAAAGCGGGATATAGGACACTAGATTACTGCTCTATGGACGCAGCCTCGTTCTATTTGAAGACTCGTAGATAAAAGGTTATTAAAATCTGAGTGAATAATTATCCATAAGCGCCGATAAATTCCAGATGTGCCTACGTCACTGTTGGTGATCTGGGTATGAGTGATGTCCCGGCACTATTGCCAAAATGATGCAGAAGATTGTCTTCACATAAATAAGTTTATCATTCAATCCAGTAAATAGTAGTGATGTTCACATCATTTTTAGGGACTTCTGACATCTGTATCACTGAAACTTAGCACTAAGGTTGGACCCACGCCAAGAACAATAAAACACAAAGCACTGCTCAAACCATTCAGGAAGTGAGCTACTTCAATTTTAAGGAACACTGAGTGTCCGTAAAATAATTCGATTTCATCTATAGAAAGACTGAACAAACTGAATGAGTCAAAGCTGGGCTGAAATCTTTCGAGCGTACCTGCCTGGCCTCGGATTATGCTGCCTCTCCGAAACTCGTCCAATTAAGCCTAGAGATAACAGATTAAACATACAATCACATTGCCACAATGACTTCGAGTAGAATCCAAACATTAAGGCTCTTTACTCTATCGTATCCCGAGACCTCTAGAACAATCAAAACGCTGAAAAACGAGGAAATCGCTGGGCGGGTTACTTTGAAGGGGTCGCCAAATATTTGGGGAAGTGCGTGCTGGCAGTCATAGGGGATACTCCTGTTTTCAGAGGGACTATCGTCAGCTAGAAGCCGAGCCTAGAAATGGCGAAAGCAGGCGAATGAAGAGCTTATTCAAAGAAACGAGACTCACCAGGTAACTTGATATGAACACAACCAACTGGGAGCATACAGGCTTTGAAAAGCTCCACGTTGCCGTGTTCATTACGAGGAACGAGTCCATTTTTTGCCACAGGAGGAACGTAATCTTCAACTTGCCAGGGACCGAAGAGTTCCACTGTGGGAGGTGGGCCATTCTCTCCTTGTAGCAGTTTTCGTTTAGCAGTCATCATGGCTTTCACAGACTTAGCTGGCTTCTCACCCACTCGGACCACCTAAGAACATCAGAAAGAAATTATTGCTGTTGGTTATAGAAGCATATGACCATATTATAATAAGAAAGAGCATAAAGGTAATTAACCTTAGCTTCCTTTAGCCAGGATTCTCTAGTGTGGCACAACTGAACGCACTCCCGAGGATGAACCGGCTCTGTAGTTTCGGTTCCCTTGGCACCGACTTTTAGGAAACCGAGGACAGGGGCGTCATCCGGATAAATAACCTCATATTTGAGGAGATGCCGCCTTAAAACATATAATGGATGATTCTTAAAGTCCGATACTTTACGTGGTATCGGTAGACTTCGAAGATGGTTAAAGGTTCGCTCCGTATCTGCCGAATCCCGACGCTCTTCGGTCCTAGTATCGTCTCTTTCTCGAAGTTCTTGGACGTCTGAGGCACAGTGATATTTCATTATAGAGAGGAAGCGATCATACTGAGAGTCAATAATACGATTCGTTTTAGAAGTAGACATCCAAGATGGATCGTAACGAGGAGCCAAATCGACAGGACTACGGCCAAGATAACTCTTCTCGGTAGAAGTAAATCCAACAACATAAGGGAAGTGAAAAGGTGCTGAGGAGAACTCGGAAGTCACTCTTCCAATTGGAGGAGACAAATCTAGACAGTACCAGATCTGATCGGAAGGAAGAAAGGCTTCAGCGAAGAAAACATGCCTAGAACCGACATTAATTTCATTTTCGCTATCGGAAGAGATGATTTTACTGCTGTGTTTCGCTTTGAGGGGTTTAAGGGTTTTGACCGGCTCGATTTTAAGAGCTTTCAACGGAGGAGGTGCAAAAGCGAGAACCAAGCGAGAATCAAAGGCAAGAGCCCGTAAAGCGGCCACCATTAATATAGAACAATCGTTGGCAGAAAGACATCCATTTACCAATCGGGTTTGAATACCTTCCCGAATATCGAGGGTTTCAGTGTCACAGCTTGGATTTATAAGAGAAGCAAACGTAAGAACCAATGATCGGAGAGCGGTCACATCCCAAACCTCTGGCTCCTTTGTAAGAGAGAGACCAAGACCGCGAATAAACGGATCATCACAAATGCGATTGACAAACCGACCTAAGGTAAGAAAGCCCATGACATGGAAAGTATGAATAGAGCGAATTCTTTGACGAAGCTCTCTAGCCTTAGCCATAGCAGCCAGAACTTCTGGATCGCGTGAAGCTGACTTCCCACGGGGAAGCGTGCTGACAAAAACTTTGATGTCTTCAATTCCTTCGTCTGTTTGAAGCAAATCGCTTTCATTTGTTGTAAGAAGCTGACTCATAAATTCGATTTCCTTTTGAGTTGATAGAGGTGATTTAGCTACGCTACCGGGCAGTGGGTCGGAGACTTCTTCAAACTCATCCTCATCACTGGAATCAGTGGTTCCAAGCATTAGTTCCGCAAATGTTTTCTCGTTATGTTCTGAAAGGATTTTGGCTGATTTCAAAGATGCGGAGATACCCGGATAGCTTTTGCGCCTTCTGTTTGATCTCGGGGTGGGTTTTTCGCCACTTGTGGTGTCAGCACCGGCTAATTTCTTTGAGGTTCGGACAGATCTGTACTTTTTTGCACGTCTTTTGCCTTCCGTCCCCAATTTAGGCATTGTTATGAACTCGTCGCCACTGCTACTAACTGCAGGTATATCCGAATCAGAGGATCTCTCAGCATAGTTAAACTTTTGGCCGAGTCGACGAGTTCGAACATGAGGCATATTTATCAAAGTTAATTCTATATCGCTTTAGCGTCAACTACTGTAATGCTTATACCAGGTATATTATTACAGGAGTACAACAGAGAACCAGCACAATCTCAAATGCGGGCGCGGCTTTCGAAATTACGCTGATGATTGGAAAGAATTGAAGGAAAAATTTCAGCATAAAAATTAATATTGCGGTGCATTAATATTCACAAAATTTAATTCATTATTTTTCGCACAGCTGAAAGTTTATTAAATTTAATGTCGTTTGCATTTAGGAACGCTCCTGTTGTAAACTAGCGATACAGAGCAATAATATCGAAATCCTACAATTTAATGAATCGCTATTACAAATATCCGCCCTATGCAAATTAAATAGGCTCGTTCGTCGATTGATTCCTACGCTAATGGAACCTGTTATTGTTTATCTACCGTTAAATTGATAAAATAAACCTTCACAGCTAAGGGGTGATGGAACTGGCTTTTAATCTAGGTTGGCTTGCATAAGCCTCGAGGAGGTCTCAGGAGGTGAAAGCTATCAGTCTCAATCTGAGATTGCATGGTTGACTTTAGTAGCCATAATAGTCATGTGATTTTGCCTTTCTTTAGGTTGATTACGGAATCCAACACTCACTCAAATTATTGGCCATCGTATCTCCGGTCATCTGCACGATGCATAGTCAGTCTAGGCGTTTCTACTCAAGGTGATGTATCTTCTCAAATAAAAGCTAGGATATCAGTTTGAAGACAAGAGAACTTTTTACAGAATATTTTGGCATTCCACGCTGGATTCATATACGAAGGACGCGCTGATGCACAGCGAGATGGGTAGTTTTCCTCCCGAGGTTAGCCGGTACGAAGAAAGGTAGCAAATTTCACTTCTGTGGGTATTGTAAATGAAACCGAACTTTGAGGCTGAAAATTCAAGTCGTTAATACGTTCATATTTAGGCCTTTATTAAAACCCGTGACCTTTAGTCAATCAGTAGCGTCCGCATTGCAAGTAAATGGGCGTTGTTATCATTGTCAGGGCACAAATATAGCAGTCGTCGGACGTCATTGTGCTGCCAGAACCTGCCAGTTATGCTGGCTGAATTCTTATCACTCCGGATCAGCAACTCAGCTTCATGGCTACATTCGAACCATTCTACCTAGATTTGAAGGGCGATTGTGAGTGTGAGAGGAATTTAAAGAAATTGGCGCAATGTATAGCTAGTAGGGTGGTGGAACTCGATCTACCTTGCCAAGGATGAGCTCAAAGTTTGGCTTAAAATTTGAATGCTTCGTGGGCTCCTTTTCCATGAGAATTGACTAGCCAATAAATTTCTTTTCTTATTTGTGTACCTTCGAAGATTCGCTACCCGCAGGATTATGTATTCCAAACTTGTTAAAACACCAAAGGGGATAACGAATTACGAAATGCAGCTCTAAACAATTACGATGATTTCCAGAGAGCAGTCATTTGTAGGATCCGAAAAATAGAATTAAGTATAAATGAAGTCTAATGCTCTGGGTTTATAGTTAATCTCAATAAAAAAATGTAAAAGGGTATGGAATTGCGATTGGTTGAGTGAATAACAAGGGGCCGCGAAATGATGTAAACACATGGTGAGCAAAACGTTTCCCCACGTCATGACGTTGACGCAGGATGAATAAAGTATCCAGCGACGTCTGCATTTGCTTCTGTCTGCGTGTGAATGGGTGGATAGGTTGATTATCGCCTTTTCTTGGGTTAATGACTTTCTGGACCGGTTCTTATATTTTCTTACCACCCATTAGGGTAAGTCCCAAGAACTTAATGGGAGTACAACAGAAGTACAAATAGCTTTTACAACAAATAGCACACAACGGTTTTCTAGCCACTTCTCTGGCATGGTTTCATCGTAGAGGTAGCAATTCAACTTCGTATTGGCACCTCGTCCGTCCTCGACACCGATGAGGGCAGACAATCTTCATAACTCTTACATAAGTCTTTTCAACTTTCTGGCGGAGATTCCATTCATTACTGCATGCACGTGTTTCCACAGTCCAGTTTGAGACCATAAATCTATTTACCAGGCTGTAGGAAGTTGTACTTCTGCTGGCATAATCGAATTAAATATGTCCGGAGGGTGATTAATCCTACCCGGCCGCCCTTCTCATTAGACCCCAGAGATGCCCCTAGGGTTACCAGTGGTCACCACGAGGAAGCTGAGGGTAGGTTTTACCACCTGTCGGGAGATAATCCACCATTTGGTGTGGACACCCACTCACAGGTAGCGTACTTAGGTGGGTGTGCAAACCACAGCAGTCTCATCCGAATGCATTACCATTTCTTCTATTGGTTTGGCCTCAGGTGATGCACTCAGCTCCATAGTTTGCCAATTGGTGGCTTGCATAAACTCCAACCCAACACAAAGTTAATTACCAAACTATGCGTATTCTACGCTTTCTTTTTTCGAGGGACCTCACACAAAAGCTACCTTACGAGATAATCACAGACACCAGATGTCAGTATATCAGCAACGGATCAGAAAAAAAACGGTCAGTCAGAAATAGAGGCAAAGTATTCCTGATGCCATTTGACGACTGAATTTTAAGCATTCAACGGCAGCTTGGAAGCAAGGAGGAGATCATAAACAATAAGCGAATTGCGATCAGTAAAATAAACTCCACGATGGAGCGTGAAATTTAGAATTGTAGGAATGCAGTTAGAATTAAACCTCAGCTTCGAGGTTTAGCGTTTTAAACATGGTGATAGATTCAGCTACGTTGTGACCGATTGCAGTTCTTAATCCCGTTTTCTCCTCGAGGACCGGGAGAAAAAAATGATATTGCTGCAATATTAGGAATAGCTCATACAGGATCTGTCAGGAACAAAGTTGGCTCCTAGCAGGCGATTTCAGGTTTGCTGGAGTGCTTCTATCTTATTTTGTCAAATGGGATCTCGTCCGAGCCGAAAGTCGGCAAGACTATGAGAGTGACTAACGTAAATTAATACATTCACAACACTAAGAGGGAGTTTTGTGGCTGGATTTCTGTCCATATGCTGCGTTTGTGGACCATGTAATAGCAAATGCAAAAAGAGGGAAGATGTGGGACCAAATATTGATGCTAAGTTTACCATCGAGATATGAAGGCGTCATTTAAATGCTGGGCGATTGGCTGCCGCTTTTGGTACGAAGAGAATCATAATTTGATATTTTCTCTTACGAATAGAAGGATGTGTGAATGACTGAAGGGCAGAAAATGGTGAAATGCAACAAGCTCAAATAATTAAATAATCTCAAATATTTCATCCCCTCCTGTCTTCATTACTTAGTAGTCAAATCGTCTTTCGAACTCCATAACATAAGCTGTTTTGAATGCTCACTTTGTTTAAAATCAATTAATAATCTTTAGCCATATTCCTACAATGATATCCCATAAACTAACTTAGTCAAATAATATTTAAATATACTTGAGACACACGAGTCCTTACAACTTCCCAACATTACTTTGCCAAAAGAAGCAAATCCTGATCTTGATAGTCGAACAGGAAGAATTTCGGCATCAACATGCCACGGGGCCCCTAATCATAGTGATTAATATAATCGCCTCCAGTTTACCATTTCTTAAACATCCCAGCATTTAATGGTCGATCTGACTAATAAGAGTGTAGCGTTTACGCTTGATCCTTCCTCTCGCTTCTTCTGAATTGTGGTTCTTTTTGTAACAATCACTTGTCCGCTTTCAATGCCATAACTACCCATATGATTTTTAAAGCCTTAGAAGCGCCTGCTACGTTTTTAAGAAATAGCAAGTAATCTTTTTATTTTGCGTAAAATGCGAATCTCGAAAAATGGATTCAAGCTTATCTCTGCGATTCCCACCAACTTTTTTTCTTAAATATTCCCAGAATTCAAGTTTGTGTTGTTGATACGACATATGATTGGCCTACGACCTTGACCACAAAAGGCTGGTTAAAGTGGGTGACACTAGGGGGGTTTCAAGGCTGACTTAATCAACTCAGTTTTGAGGATCATGAAAAACCTATTTTTAAATTTTATCATAGGCATGACATGAAGCAGAATATATAATACAAGCTTTGATGTTAGATTTAATCCACCAGGTTTCAAAGGATTATAATCCAGCGCATGAAACAGTAGAATATCAATATACAATTAAGTACTTTCCGAATGAACGGTAAATAGGTGTCGCTTTTTCGGCAAAGAAGCCGCTTGCAGTTGAGCTCGTTGTTGTGGCTGTAATGTCTGCAATTGAGGTGGCGGAACCGAGGTTTTCAAAGGTAAAGATGTTCGTGAATCACCGAGCACTTGGCGTTGATTCTGTCGTTCGACCTCTTCGATTTGAGATTTATCCTCAGAAAAGTCAAACCACTCATCTATAGGCGCGACATCAAGTTTTGACCTGCCAGCTGGTGCCTACAAAATAGAAACACAGTGAACGTGGGCAGGTGGAACAGGCAATGTGATTTAATTTTTCGATTCCCTACCACATTAAAATAAGATGGTTGTGCTTGTCTAGAATCCAGTGAATCGGTATAACTACGCCATTTTGAACTTGGAAGTTCTATACAATCAGCGTTTCTCTTTCCTCCAGCAGAGACAATAGAAGAATCTTCGAGCAAAGGATGAGGTTCCTCGGACACCACAAGAACTGGAGGCACCGCAGCAACTTTGAGCGACTTCCCCCTTGACCTTTTTGCTTTTTCCGCATCTGATAGATGAGAAAAATGGGACTTCCTTTGTCCAGCTCCAATAATGACATTCTGAGCTTGCGGTTGAACTACTGCAGAATTGGTTGGAGCCTAAAAGCCAAAACACAATGGAGAGCAAACCTTTGGCAGACGATTGCTTAACACCAAGTCCTATAAACAGACTTCCCATGAATTTTGCGGTGGGATTTCCGTCGACTGGTCAGGCGTTCGAAGAAACGTTTGAGCACTACTCAAAGGCCGATTTCCAACATCATTCGATCCACAGACTAGCCGTGTCTTTGCAGACAACCTAGCTGAAGATACGGAGTTCACTAGGAGCCGCTCGATCTTGCTCTGCAATTGGGCAACCTGTTCGCGGGCCTGATTTTGAATTTCGCTTACCTGCAAGTGGAGATACATAATACGATTTCAACTGCAAACGCACTATTCGTAATGCATTAAAGGTCGTTAACTCACTTCCCTTAATATTTCCGAGCGAAAACAAGTCTCCTCTTCTTCGGCAGACTGTTGTTCTTTAGTCTTCATCACCGCGGCTAGCTCTTTTGCGTGTTCAACGAGCAGCTATGCGACAATTTGCAAACGAAGTAGAAGAGTTTAAAGAACATTCAAAAATGTGTTATCAAACGAAAAAATCGCCATTCATGTCCACCAATTTGGTTGACAAATGGCCTTCATTCAGCAACGCAGGTTAATTGTTTTTTTTTTGTATTCTTGGATGGCAATACTTGCTAAGTAGGCCCAAGAAACTAGACAGCCTTGTTTTTTAAGCACTGCCAATAAGACCGGGTTAATACTTTAAATTAGTTAAAATCTAACGAATGGACCGCGGACCAACACACGTGGTTTTGACACAAGGAAGCACCTACTTTGATGTATAATGAATTCTACTTTGCAGTCTCAATATGTTCTGCGATACTTCCTCATTTGGTACACAATAGGAGTGGGGATTCAGAAGGATTAAGGGATGTTTTGGAAGCCTCAAGGTGGCAAACTTCACCTAGGGGTGCAACGTCTTAGTCTGCAGCGCAATGAGTGTATTTGAGTGGTGGTTTACGCTTCCGATTCCTCCAAAAAAAAAACCGAATTCAGAAGGACCCTCATGTGAAATCATTAATCTACAGTTAAATGAGAAGCCCCAAAATTCAACTAAGCATGTAGCCGTCTGCGCGATTGATTGTCAACCCTAGTTGTACAACTCTTTCAACAGCAGCATAAAATAGACATGTCGTTTCAAGTACATAACAACGGAAAGCAGGTTTGCACCATCACTACCATTCATTTTGTAATGTCTTACCGTGGCTTTCTCCTCATTCCAGGCGTCCCTTTGAGTGGCGAATTCAGCTCTTTCTTTGGCCATCAATTCAGTGAACTCCTTTGATTGCTTTTCAACTATAAAAAAAGCTGCGTGTTAAGCTATTCGGTAAAGTGGTTCAAAGTCAGTACTCTGCATCAAACGTACCCCTCTCCTCATAATCCTTGTTAAGTTTGGCCACTGAAAGGAAAATAAGTTTCCAACCGAAACTTCATGGAATATTCATAGAACGTGGAAAAAAAAGGAAGTGCACCAACCTTTACTAACTATCCACCGTAAACCTTAGTAATTTAAAAAATTTACGGTGGCTCAAGTGACCGCAGACTACTGAACCAATTGTAATTCTAAGTAATTGAAGCACAAGTCATCGTGACATGCTACAACTGTTATTAAACTTAGCCCCAGGGCTTGAAACTGACAGGCAAATATAATGCAGTTCTCAGCTCACAATCGCATAGGCAAGAGCGACATCAAAGCAGTTCATTAATGTTGTATAAAGTCTGCTTGAATCTGATTGCTTCAAAAATAAATTTCTATGACACTTCAAAAAAAAAATTAGCGGAACAATTGCCCACTCTTTTCATCATTTGCTGCTTTGAGCGACTGAACTTCAATTTTCTGAATTTGCTTCAGCGTCTCGAGTTCATTCCGCAATCGTTCATTTTCCCCATTGACCTTAAGTATCTCCTCTCTCAGTCGGACATTCTCTGCTTGCACATCGGCCACTAAGGTGTACTCCGCTTTGTGGGCGTCCAGACTATCGCTTATGCTTTGCAAATCTACGAATGAGCAAAATATACCATTGCAATGTGCTCAACACCACGAAAACAGATAAGAGAAAAGTGGTGATATTACAGAATTTGATCTACATTAAAGCACATAATAATGATAATTTAATAAAGGAAGTAATTGAAACGATGCTTTAAGGGCAGTTTGAGTATAAACAACCACTTTGATCAGGAGCGATGAGTCATTCGTACTGTCGCCAGGAGTCTCCAACACTATGCCACCGCATGAAAGCCACGTAAATCACAATAATGGATCTGGCTAAGAATTAAGATAGTAGCCAGTGCTTCTACCCACGATCAAGATATCCTCTGAGGCTATTTGCATCTACGCGCTCAATCCAAGTCGCGTGATATATCCAATCACAACTAAGCACTTGGAAAGCGTTTATTCAAGTTATACCAGCACGCATCTCGGATTAGAGTTCAATTCCATTCACAGTTCACTCTGGCCTTTTATAATGCCAAAACACAGAACAAATCCTTCTCTAGTTTGAGCGTCGTTTTACAAGTTCAGAACAGGACAGACTGATCATTGCACTTGGAGGCACATGACCTCTCGCCTTTTTCAGGCATAGTGTCGTCTTGTAATTAAGTAGATTTCAGGCTACAATTCGCAATTTTCCCGACCAAATATCATGGTCCACCCGAGAAATCACCTAAAGAGCTCAAATGGTACGTTGTCCATTACTTGAAGCAATTTGAAAGCACTGGTTAGGATCAGCGGCTACCGTTTGCGCTCACTCAAAAGCTTTTCATACAAGTACCTTATCGAACCGCTAAAAATACTTCAATAACTGATCTTCTCGCTTTTTCATGCTCTGATATAACTGGTAGTAGAAAATGCCAAACTTCATTAAAGGCAAACCTTTGATAAACTCTTGGAGAGGAAGTGGTGGTTGAGTTGCGCTGACGTTCTTTGCTTCTTCTGCTTGCCGAAATTTGAGCAATTCAAACTGAAGCTCATCTACATACTAGAACAATCGAAAAATTGAAAGTCACTTGGACAGGGGTTTAATCTGAAACGACAAAATGAATAACCTACCCTCTCCATATCTATAAGGGAGCTTTCCAATTCCTTCAGATCATCATTGGAAAGTGAAGGACTAGCATAGAGCTCCGGGGAGATGACCTCACTGAATGAGACTGCTTCTTCACTCTTTTCGATGTGGCAGCAAGTGATTTCGCTTGAAACCTCAGTGTTCATCACTTGTTCTCCATCCGTGATTTCAGTCGGTAATTCTGACCGCTCAATTAGCCAAGGATAGCGACAAGAAGCTGTATCGTTCATGATTTGCTAAATCGGCTTCAAACACATCGGTAGCCAAAAATAGCATGAATAATGAGAAACAAACTGTGATATTTTCGAGCTTGCTTCATTAACTAATGTGGTAAACTTGGTCCTACACTTTCCTATTTATATTGAAACGATATGAACAAGGATCAACCAACAATACGTAACCGATAATGGGAGTAATATGGTCAGTAAATGAAAGCGTTGAAAGCTTCTTTCGGAGCATCAACTATTCATTCAATGAAAAATGTCACGGCGTCCAGAAGCTTCGAGGAGTAAAAAAGCCTGGAAACATAGAACCTGGCGGTTCCTTCCATTCCTGTACGGAAACTAAGACAGCGATTAATACTGCCAATGCCATTAGTATAAAAGAGCAACTCTATGAACGAATCGGGAACGTACTACGAAATAGTTCCGCTCTTAACACTAAATGGTGGGACGCTGAAAATATTAACACACCACCAGATAGTGATCAAAACACCGTCGGTTTCTCTGCGTTATGTATAAGTGGAAAAGCCTAAGACGATCGTTCCCATAGAATCATCATGGAAGCACACGTCGGATACCAGGAAACTGCCCTGAAACTTCAAGCCCAACTAAATTAATGAGAAACAACCAGACATGTATAATCATGACTCTGAAACCGCCAACCTGAATCCAACCAAGCCAAGAAATGTTTCCACGGAACCAAACGAACTAGAAATAAGCTGCTCGCAACAGATACATCTACCGCGATTTTACAGGAGACCCTTAACAAAGGGACGATTGACCAAGGGGCCTTAGTAATTAATAACGAACTTGGGCGGGGAATAACGTATACTACGTGCTAACCGAACTAATAACAACGTTGATTTAAAAAGATTATCTCATAATAAAGTAGAATAGTTCAACTTATCGAGAGCATTAACGAAAAAACTTGCATCAATTGTATAGAAATTGAGAACGAAACTCGAACACGAACTGAACAGAAGGCATGGATGAAAGAAACGAGTTTATTAAGAGGAAGCAAGAACTAGTAAAGCTTTGGCCTAGTAAAGGGATCAAATGCTGCAGTCTACCAGCCGTATCAGTAGACCAGAGGTGGTTTCCCGGCTAAAAGTAAGATAAACATTAATCTTTAAAATTGCAAAACTAATATCCTTAAAAATGCATACCTACAAGCGAAAATAACGTACACAGCAAAATATCCGTGGTCTAATAAGTCGAGAATATAGAATAAAGTACCTAGGGTCAGGAGATTTTCTCCTAAAAAGGTCCTGTAAAAATAATAAAACATAACTTTCCAGAGGTTTATGCAATTCGTACACATTTTCAGGTCGCAAAGAACGCACCTGAAGAGGAATTTCGTGGAAACGAGGAGCTTTAAGTTGCCGCTTCGTCTTTGTAAGCCCCTTTCGATAAGCAATTCGAGAACGCCTTAGGTCAGGAAAATTAATCCAACAAGTTTCCTCAGTTTGACTATGGAGTACCTCCAAGTGGACTAAGCCGCTTTGAAAAATACTATTTTCCTGGCTACATATACCTTACTGCCTCGTCATTAAATCCAATTTTTATCAACAGCGAAAATGAAATAAATAAAGCACAAACAAACTTACTAGCTTGGGCTTCTCAGGTGTATCACAAACAGACCTGAATGCTTTGGTGAAGACGTTTCAGAGGACAATGGCTGACGATTGATCATCAGCGAACAGATTAAATGACAAATACTTCGTGGTTGATCGATGCAGTTGAGAGCGTTAAAATAAATAAGCCGTCAATACTAGCTTGTTGTCGATCATAGATTCGTTTCGACAGAGCATATAATTGATATTGAGTAGTAATGGGCCGTAGAGTAGGTTTAAAGTTGAACTATAAAAGGTTATCATACAAGAATGGGAATGCCTTATCAATCGAGCTTTAAAATTCTTGAGACTGAATATCATACCATAGGAAGGACTACTAATGGAGTCCTTCGCTGACAATGGATGCATCAACCTTGCACTCTAAATTATGCTATAAAACTACCTGGCTCAGTAGTTGATTTAGTGCAGCCAATGAAATTATTAGCAAGAGCCGCAACTTAAATGCAATTCTCTAAGAGTCTTAATTTTTATGTAAGACTGCTTGTAAATCATCATTTTCAAAGAAATTTCAAGTGTCTTAAAATCGGAGTTTGAACGAAATTATCGAGCTAATTTTTTTGCGAACTAGTTTGCCCCCATGCGAAAAAAGTAGAAAACTTGCATTCAGATGTATTTGAAAGTCTATAGAGCCAAACAGCTAAAGATAGCCGATAAAAGTCCTGATTTTCAATGTATTTTTGCCCTTATAAAAAATGAACTGTTGATTTTTTGTGTTTAATTAACCAAATAGCAACTAGGACATCCAGCCTTACCGAAAAGGATCGCTTTAGAGATCAGAGAATAGGCAATTATTTCGGAAACTACGATGGTCAGTGCAAACGACTTTTATTTGTTGAGGAGGTTGGTCTACGAATTATCTTCAACCCATAATCAGAAACAATTAGTTTGGCTTTCTTACGGTTTTTAGATTGACTAATAGTCAAAGTGAATGAACCGCGACAACTGTAGCAATCCTATTCTCACACTCTCAATCGTTTGCAGAAGCTTCTGGGCAGGAATTCGGTACGCGATCTTAATTATTATTCGAGTGCCCAAAATGATAACTAGGACAGTTTTTTTAAAAAAAGCAATTGATTCAGAGCTGGATCACTGATAACCATTGGAATTTTACATTTTTGTTATTGATCGGTCATTGTGAGAATATCAAAGCACTTCCTGGTTTGTAATAACAATTTCCAAGCAGTTAATATTCTGGCTTGGGATAGAACTGAAGTGCGTTCTGTGGAGTAACTGTCATGAGGGGTTGGGTTACCGTATGTGTGTTGTAACTAGAAAGGGTCGATTGGAACAAACCGCTAACTTACTTAAATTTCAGCCCATCATTTAAGTCCACTTTACTGAAGACTACGTTCTTTCTTCGCACATCATTTCTGCGCAACTTCATAGAATAAAGGCAAGCTTCCAGCATTAAGGTTTATCACTCTTTTGGAAAGGTCAAAACAAAGGATTTAGTCCACCGGCAACTCTAAGTGTTCCAAGCATTGAGAGGTAATTGGAAAACCTTGAACAGTTTGAATTTGTAGCAATTACTTGCTGAGTAGTCATTCATTGTGCTTTATAGGCTTTCAAACGCTTTTCTTGCCACCAGCTGCTGTTTTCCGAGGCTGCACTCAATGCCCGTTCACCTCCCATTCATACACCGTATATTCAAACACTTACGTAGATTATCGATGCGTCTATTCAGAAACGACTAGGTTCTTTCACTGAGTTGGCTCCATGGTCACGCATCTCTAAGCTGTTCGATTCTCTGGGCAGTTTTGAATCTCCTCATATTGTTTTTTTGTGCTCGATTCTTATTAATTAGGTATCTGTGTCAACATACGAATTTTGCTTAGTGACGGGAATAGCCCAGTAGAATACTATCACTAGACAGTAAACCACCACGAATAAAGAAATTCTTCAACAATATACACTCACTCCACTACATAACCTCAACAGTACTTCTTTAGAATTCTATTCTCACCTATCTTGACATGAGTGGTTACTTGTTCTCTCCTTGCTTCTTTTTTGCCACTGATTGTTATTTAAGTTAAGCCAGTTATGCCCGAGGTTTGATTTTTCACATTTGGTCGTCGCAAGGGACTACGTTGAAGGTAAAATTTTTTTTGTACCGACTTCCAATTTGAGAGTCGATCCGTTGGTCATCCTTTTCAATTTTGCAACTTCTCCCCCAATTCGAAATGATCCATCGAATTTCAGTAAAAAAATTTAAAGAATTATCTTTTTTCATCAAACACACTCGACTGCCACCTCTCTGTAGCGCAATGATATCAAACAGGGAGAGTAAGAGCATATTCTGGAGAGAAAAACAATTAATTTTCTCCTGTTTAAGATACATATGAGTAGGTTAAAGGGCGATTACAAAGATCCATGTAGAAGGTCATAGAGCACGGAAGCCCGATGTAGATCTACACATTTGAGCGGAATCTTTATAACTGGGTGGATATCGGGTGGAGCATAGTCGATGATAATTGATGCTACAGTGATCAACCCATCGTCAAAGAACCACTTTTGCCAACTCACACTACGTATCGGCATGTTCAGTTTCATCACTGTCGGAATAACAAACACACCCGATTGTTTCTCGTTCGTTTTTAATGCTCATAATCACAAATGAACTTCATCAAGTTCGTCTTTGTTCTATGCATCTATGTCCTTTGCTAGCACTTGTCTAATTGAAATGACTCTTAACATACTGCAATTTTATTCCCTGTTGACTTTTCAACCTACCATTCTTATCCGGAATCACTTGTCACGAGTACGACCGAAACTTGGTGCTCAAAGTACCTGGGAGTGCGTAATGCTCGGACGAAACCCCATATCAGGTATCACTGCGGTAAGGCCACGTGTTGAGTTGGCCAGTGCTGTTGTAGTGATTTTGGTATTTCATCTAATACCAGGAACTGAGTAAAAGCTACTTGCTAAACAGAGCTTCTTGAATTAATCTTTAAATGGTTTATTTGTCAGAAAGTTTGTTGAAATCAATTGTCATTTTAGAGTGAAATTGAACGCAGGGCCAACCAATAATAACGAATCCGCAAGGGAATGAGAAAATGATATCACAAACGCCTCTTTCGTTTCTACATTTGAGTTATCCCGGAAAAAATCTCCGCCATGTGGATCGTCTAGCCAAACTCTTACTTCATTTTCCTCACCTGTGTCATGTCTTGTTTCCTTTTCAGGAGCGTTACTATAGGTAATTTTTACTTTTGCGAATGAACACTTGGAATGTGTTGAGCTGGATTATATTCAAGGTGTCAGCTGGACATAACTATGAAGGGCTTCAAGAACCATCGGGTTTTGATGTACTGTGGTCTGTAAGATCGCGTGGCAGTATATTAACCCTATAGCGTCCGTTGAACCTGGTTAATCTTCGAGCTGTGCGAATCATCACTTATCCAGTAGTGCACGGAGTTTCAAGGTAGAAGACTGAAACATCAAAAAATAAAGGTGAAATTAAGTGTGTAGAATCAGTTCTTCAGTTTGATGAAAACGTTGCTGGCAGTGGGAAAAATTATTAATTTTGCGGTCCATTCGGTAAGGATGTCCGAAAGGGTACCTAAGTAACATTATACTAGAATAGAGTTCAACCCAAAGACACCCTTCTATGTGTTTAAGATGTTGCTTCTTTTCAAAATTTAGGGTCACTTTTGAGGAGCAATGACCAGATAGTTTTTTTTTGCCATAAGCATAACAATAGGCCTTTGAAATTCAAAACGCCAATTTCTGGGAATAAGAAAAGTGCCGAAAAGTACCGGACACCAGTAGAGACGTCAGTCGTGATAACTCTTCCCATCCTTCAAACAGCATCAGAAGTCTAATTAAGTCTAAAGAACCAACTCGTTTCCATTAACGATAAATGGCGTTATTTTATTCAGCAAATCTTCCGGATCCCCATGGTTGAATTGATGTGAGTTGCATCAATGACTATATTGAGCCCTTTTATACCGTATTAGGTTTTACTCGGTTTGCTCATCTTGGGGCAAATGAAAATAACTCTACTTAATTCTTACCAAGGATAAGATATTTTTGAACGAAAGCCACAATTCCGACAGAAGCCTGCACCAATGAGCCACCTGAAATCACATGTGGAACAAAACACAGAATTCTCCTTAGGCTAAAATTTATTAACGAATGCCGTAAAAAAAAGTAGAACGCTTGAAATAGGGCGTGAGATGCACGAGCACCGAGATCTGTTGAAGAACTTTATTGCATGTCAATGGCTTTCCACCCACCTTAGTAATCCGCTAAATAGCCCTTTTGACACTCCCCGATTATGCAGCCGACGAGTTTGAAATAAGTCAGCATTGTGAAGAGATTCCTGACGGCCTTTTAGAATAATTTATGCATTTCACTACCTGGATCTTCACCATCATTCCCATTTATGTTTGACTGATTCATAGAGACGGTCTCTGAAATAACAACGCCAGTTTGAAGTACCTTTAAGCTTCATATCAATTTTTGAATGCTCTCACAGATTTCTAGCTCCACTGTTAATCACAAGCCAAACCTTCTCCTTCTGGGAATAAAGGAGACTCTCTCATAAAGGTATCGAGTTTCATCGGTTCTCATACAGTTTTTTTTATTTTAATTGCCACCACGATATAAAATAGTTTTTTTTTAAACTGGCGGGAATTTAGAAACGAGATTGAGCTTAATTAAAACAAGAGGGTCAAAGCAATTGATTTCTAAATTACTGGTATTTTAGGCAAACCACAAGGATACGTTGGCGGATGAGCCCAATGGATAAGTTATAAACAGCATCAGTGGCATCAATTAATGACGGTGAAGGATATTTAGAAAAAAATAATAGAAGGAATGATTTTTTCTCCTTGTGTGAAACGTCATTCTTAGTGCTCAGAAGCCAAGCCTCCAGTCTCGTCTGTTATGCAGCCTTACAATTTCTGGAGCTGACGTAGTAAATCAGTCACCGATAACTTAGTATGCTGTTAAAAAGCATCGCACATATATTTCCACTATCATCACATATTAGATTCAAATTCAAATCCATTATACCAGTTTGCCTGACATTTTGACTTTTGAAGATTTTAAATAGCTCGATGAAAATGCGAAAATGGCAAACTCTGTTGACAGTCTGGTACTGCTTTCTCCATGCTGAAATGAGTACGCTTTGGCCCGAATTGCGCGTTGACGTCATCCGTGGTTGATTGTTCCCACATTTTCCAATTAAATTTGATCTTGAAATAATGAGAGACTTACGGCTCTATAGTGGTCGCAGCATAATCTTAGCGAATAGGAGGGCTCACAAATATTTATAAATATGAACTAATAGACTTGACGAAAATTGATTTTGTGAAGGTAAAGCGAATCTCCTGGTAGCTGGGTTTAAACGCCTCGTGTATGTTTAAATCAAACCATCCCTGGATAAATACAGCGTCGCTATGTGCCCCACCCTAATAGCCAATGCTTTGTTATAGCTAGGTCAGTGGACCAGGTAACTTGAAGCTCTGAGTATCAACGACCCAGGAGGATGATAAACATTCCGATTCAATATGTACTTTTATTCACAGATGAAAGGCTATCAGCGACTCACCATATTCAGTAGGCGAAGACTCTAGAATTTGAATAAAATTAGATTTGAATTATATAGAGATCGGGTCAGAATACACCTCTTAATTCATTCGGGAGCGACTATCTTAATATCACACCAAGATATGCACATGTTTGTGTAGAATGATCATACCTCTTGTATCCTATATATGAGTTAATTAGTAACAAATTCCCTGAGACAGATCGTTCATTAAAAGCGGACAAACTTTGGTACCAGTTAGCAGGAGTGGGGTGTACCACTTTCAGTCGGGGGCAATTGGGGATCTTCGTATTTAATGTTCTGCTCGAATTCGGAAGCAAGTTAACGCTCCCTCTATCATTCGATGTCTGCCTTGAGCAATGGCCTCTCCCGAATCAAACCAGAGCAGTGGTTGAGGCCAGCTGCAGCCTTGCAAGATAGCACTGAATTCTGGTGCCTTAGTCATCCTTCTATTTTAACAGGATTGAATCATATAGAGTTTTGGGTGTTTGGATTTGTTGTCAGATCGTAAGTCTTTGATTTCCTGCCTATTTGGCAAATGGGCCTGGAAGAATCTTGATTGGGTTTTTTGACCAGGGTTTAAAGTTTCTACCAGAGACTTCCTCCTCATTCAGGATGAAATATAGGGGCCAACACCTTTTTCTCAATTATTCCTGGCACCTGGTAAATTAAAAGAATTGTCAGCATCAGAGAGATATTTATTCAACAGTGAGCGGAAATCTAGAAAGTGACCAGTAATTGGAACAATTGGTGCCTTCCAGCTTCTGAATGTCCAGATTGGTACCACAGTTTATGGTCTGAAGGCGTTCAGAGACCCCCACCATAGCAGCGAATAAGCTCCACTCGAAATCAGCGTCCTCCTTAGCCCAGGTTGGTTAGTAGATCGAAGAAACTGTTCTAGTGCACTCATTCACGTACCTGAATTTATACCGAATATTGTGAAAATCAAACTAATGCACTCATCCCACCATTGGCACTGGTTCGATTTTGTTAAAGCCTCAAGCCGTCACGGTTACTGATGTGGTCAGAGAATCGTTTATATGCTTTTCCGACTCTCAGCCAGCCAACTAACCTGATTGGTTGTTTATCAGTAATATTTACCCAATAGACCAGGGGGATCCTTAAAAGTGCAGGGACAAGCGCGGGAGGCTGATGAAAAATTCAGCGTGACATTGATGACCACACTAAAATATCTTTGAACAATAAACTCTTGAGCCCTATTTTTTCGAGTCCCACTCATTCTCCGATTGCGTTCGGCTGTGATTAATCCTCCATACAGTAGATGGTTTCAACCTGAGGCAAACTAAATGGTGTGCACGTCTAAAGTTAGTACTTTCCACTGCAGAGTTTTATTCTAAAATAAACATTGGCAAAGTATCAGCGAATCAAACTGTAATGCTGGACAAAACAAACTTGACCCCATAGGCAACTCTACATTTCTACGATTAAGGGTGGCTCTAGAGCCTAGTGATTCTCAATAAATAGGTGGTTGACCTTTGTTCTAATGTAGTCAGAGGGCTTTATTCAGGAAAATAGGCCATTATAAACGTTACAGAAAGCGTTTTGGCAAAAACTAATTCAGGGAAAGACGGTAGTTTTACGATCATTTAAGCTTGCGGACACGACAATACTGGTCAATTAGGTCCTTTGTGAGCTTTCTCTCAATTCCAGGAATTGGTTGCATCTCCTTGTAGTACGTATTGACATGAATCTTCTGGTAGATGTTCTCCGGATGCATAATGTCATTATAAAGACGATTCAGAGCAGTTGAAAGGTGAATGGGTGAGTGGTTAATCACCATCTTCGAATGCACTAAGACGCTATCGAAGTTCTCGGCATTAGTCCAGACAGCAATTGGCGGAGGCACGTATCCTCGTCTAGAAAGATCGCAAATACTAGCTCAAAGACAGTTAAATGTCGTTTGAGGGATAAGAGAAAACGAAAATTAAACTATGAGGATCGGTGAAGACCAATCAGAGGTCTAGTGAGAGAATACTGAAGTGTCACATTAGAGTTGACTCACAAACTTTGATTCCGTGGGAGGGTTATTGACTAAATTTGACTTGTTAAAAAAGTTGGTATACTGACACCCCATTATGAGGCTGCAGCATGTCAACATCCGATGTTAAAGATTGCCTACTTTATCTCAGATGTTGGATAGCTGATTCGAAAGAATCCTTAAATGACGAAGAAGAATCTCTCTAAGAAAAGAGTTCCGATGGATCAGCATAATCTGAAATGTCAATACAAGAGGGTCGTGATCTATGAGGACCGAAACATATAAAGCGCAAGGACAAACGCTGGGTAGGTGAACAACGATCCATATATCGTTACAAGAGGGTTTTGATAAATGGAGTCAAAAGTATACAGATAGTAAGCGGACAAACATTAGGTAGGCCAACATCGGGTGATGCTCTTACAATGTACATGTCTAGTAAAAGGATGTTCCAAGGTCTAAAAACTCTGAATTAGTAGAAAGGGTGACAAAAAGCGTGTTGAAGATGTCAGTTGCTCAGTTTGTTAAGACTGGCTCATCAACTTACAAATGTTTTTTTTTCGCCTCAACTGCCTTTTTGGGGAAACTTATCACAATATTCAGGTTACCAGGTCAAATTGACACAACAATATGCACCAAAATAGAGTGTATCTGCGCTTTCCTTTCTTTCCCCTCAGGCCTACTGCAGTTATCCGCATTAAACTTCATCACCGCAAATGAAGGAGTGGAAATAGACTCA
Organism: Moniezia expansa; assembly: GCA_019097775.1. Lineage (NCBI taxonomy): Eukaryota > Metazoa > Platyhelminthes > Cestoda > Cyclophyllidea > Anoplocephalidae > Moniezia > Moniezia expansa. The sequence continues at coordinate 562,661 of JADFDV010000062.1, read as the reverse complement.
AATAGAAAGGAAATCGATTGAAATTTTAAGGCATGGAATATGTTGGTAGATTTGGGAGCTCAATAATATCTTCAGTGATGCCACCAAATTCAAATACTCAGAGAAGAGTAGCACTACCACGATCTGTCGGTACAGATCAGATTAGCCATTTGTCGAATGCCAGAAAAAGCATGGGCTTTTTTCACTACTCCCCAGTCATCGAAATGTTTATTGAGCTGAAGTGCGAATTGCACATAATCACCATCGAGCAATACTCACTTATTGTATGTTTCTACACCCTCGACTTCAAAGTCCTTGTCGATCTCGACAATGTGCAGCAGACGACCAGACGGAATCGGATTAGGCATGGATTCCATTATCAAGTCCATAGTGTACAAATTCTGCTTCTCCGGTTTGAGTAAGGATTTGGGGTAGAGATGTTGTGGATAGGGTCGAGGAAGCATCAGCAGTGTGTGGCATTTCGGATTCTTCCACCGCATTAAGGATCGACCAAAGGGCAACAAGCGATCGATTTTTGACGTACCTTAATAAAAAAAAGCCAAGAGACTAACAGACGAGCCATCGTATCTGACTATGAATTAGGTTATAAACGTGTGCTTTGAACTCACGATCGTGGGTATGATTATTTTGGCTTTTATGTTTTATAATATGTTCGAAAAGAAAAATCTTCCTAGTGGGTCAATAGCTTTCTCAGTACCCAATTTGAGCAAGGCTATGACGATGGTACTTACATGCTACCCTGTCTTTGAGATAAGGTTTGAATTTTGAACCGATAGGTGTCGAGTAGGCGTCATTCATGTTTGGGTGAAGGAGTTTCTTCTTCAACATTTTATCCATCCTAATAGACCTGGGTAACTTTGATTCGCAAAGGAAGTTTTGCATGATTGCCATGCACATCCGGTCATTAAGAATCTGAAACTTGGGCGTCTTGCAGACGCAAAGAGCATGAAATATCCGAGCTCGCAGGTCTTCCACTGTTTGAATTCCGAGGCGACCGATACAATCATATCCGTAGATAATGGAGCACAGGAAGTCACGAGTGAAATTCGCCAGATTTTTACTCAATTAAAAGAAACAAGTGAAACTGTAAAACCGGGTTAACAGAAGTTTCAATGAAAAGCGAAATCAATCTCTGAAGTCAAACGCATCTACATGACCATCATTCATCTCTTTGTCATTCACATACGATTCAGCATACTTTTTTCTATGTATGCAGAAAACACTCTAATTCTGGGTTTCCAAATAATAATAGTTTCATGATCTCTGTTTAGTTGTCCATTTTATGATAGTCTGAAATGACGAAGAAGGCTGGCTCGCTCCAATAAAGCGGTTCCAAGGCTTAACAATGAGGAACATTGGGCCGTATAACACGAATCTGTAGATGGAGAAATTCTGAAGTAGTGGAAAGTTTCCACTGAAAATATACAAGGACTGTTTTGTGTCAGAGACTAGGCGTATTTATCATACATATAAAAGACGAGGCACGCCTCAAAACAAAGTTGTTTACTTCATACTTTAACAAACAGTTCGAGCTAAAGTACACTAAAAATTAAGATAACTCTTCTGCTTATTCATACACCCCACAGAATTCGGGTGCGTTCTTCTTGAGATATACCTAAAAGAGCCTGCATTATTGCCAAACCTGAACTTTTCAATCAGGGTGTAGCATTTGAAGGATTCTGTTCAGCTTTCAAAAATCAGTATATTGAAACGGCTAAGATGAAAAAGATATCACATTCATTCCTTTAATAAAAATTGCTGAATGTTCTTGGTGACGTTGAGATCAACACGTACAGCATCCATCTCACTCTTAAATATCCTGCCTCAACAGAGTCGACAAACAGAAGGGACACCTGAACTCGGAAAATATGCACAATTATTTTAATTTTGAAGTAGATGTGACAACAATGATCTCATATCTTAGGGTAATAACTAACTGAGAAATGAACAACCCGCTGCCAAGAGACATATTTGCCTCTCTTATAAGTGGTATCGTAAATGAATTAAGCGCCGAAATGTCCAAGCTTTGTCCTGCTTTTACTCTTGGAGCACAGACCTTTCGGTTTCAAACTAAGGTAGGAAACACTAAAATACAGCTTGAATCTCACTTCATGAGACCGCCAGGAGGACTGAAAGCGTAAGCTTTCACTTCAGGGAAGTGCGGTTTAAGGAACACGCACATCAGGGAGGCGAGACCAGCACCGAGGCTGTGTCCAGTAATTACTAAGGGGTAATCCGGCCGCCGTTGTCTCGCCGATTCGATCCACTTCTCCTCCAGAATTCGAGAGACGACATTTTTCGCTGTGCGACCCATGCCACCATGAGCCAAAAATTGCTCCGTCACAGGCAGATCGTGGTCTTCATCTCGAAGAGGTTCACCCACTGCCAACAGATCAACCAGTGCGTCATTGCCTGACAATGTCCCTCGAATGATAAGTACTATGGCTTCCGTGATATCGTCGAGCACCAACATAACAGAGGCATAGTAGAACTGGAAAAGTGTAAAGGATAGTGTGAAACAGGCTAGCCAGACCATATATTTGATGAAAATGAGACTATTTCAGATTCAATTGCCGAGTTTCTACTCTCAGATCAGTTGTTAATAGGGTTGAAGGAAACTGAACAGATGAGAGATTTCTGGATAGTCAAACATATGAATACGTAGCTGACATCAACGGCCATCGAATGTAGGAAAAAAGTTAGAGTTAGTCGAAAGCTTGCTGTTTAAAATCATCGCCTAAAACACGACCCGTTATAATAAAGTGTTTTGCAATTTTTGGATGAGTTTAGAGTGTGCTCGATGTAATCTCGATTCATATTTTTCCCAGCCAGATCATCAGCCTTCTTGATCAATCACGAGAGGCCAAATGCATCACTTAGGCCGATGACACGAAGTGCCAAATACGATACAAAATGAAAGCCGTTTTATCTTGTAAAAGCGTACTTATTTTATCATTCGACAATTACAAATAACTAAATAGACCTTTTAAAGGAATATGATCAAGTATCCATTTGTGTGGGGAAATGGGGCTTAAGCTCTCATCCATAGTCATACACGACGTAATTAGATGGATCTACAACCGAGGAGTTAGATTTTCTCTCATTTTAGATCGTAGTCGGCCTCATAATCTACATAAGCAGAGCTCAGATGAAACGGTAAATAGTAAACGGTTTTCTAGTATCCACGTGCTTTCTTATGCGCTCTGTGTGACACTGATGCAAAACAAAGACCTTGTCATAATAACTGGATGCGAATGGAATTGGTCGATTGCACAATTTTTATTATGACACACGACAAACTCAGCTATGGTGTAATCAGATGAGCGCAAAAATTGGTACATTGTGCTAGAAAATGAAGGATCTTCAACGAAACATCCTGATCAAAATTTAGGACTCCTAATCTAACCAACAAATATTTGAGAACTACAGCTGATCGGTTTGGATCGTTGAAATATTCCAATCGTTCCAAGTTGAATCGAAAAACGATCTCGTTCAAAACTAATTCTTCGTTGGAAGATCGTCTACAAGTAACGAGTCTATGTAGCTAAAGTGTATAGTCAACTCCTAAAGCCTCGATAGTGAGATGCATGAAATAAGGCGATGAAATTTACAAATGGGGTCAGGTACCAAACGAATTGATCATGTCTTAGTGGTTTGTTGAAATCGCGAAATCAAATCATGCTGATTTTTACAGTCTGATGAGGAGGCTCAACAGTGGTGCATTTGTGTCTCTTGGGATTTGAGTCTTATCAATAGGCAGCCGAAGAGAGACAACAGTGCAACTAAGTCTTCGAAACTAAAATTTACTCTTTTGAAAGTTGAAGCGGTAGATCTGAATGTTTTCATCGAATCGCGGTATCAATGGTTTCCAGTTTGGTGAAGATTTGAAGCCAGGAATGACTTAGTCATCCTTCCATGAAAGAGATATATCATGTTATATATACAGGACGGCGTCGAAACTAGAGGCATGTCTTTCTAACGTTAAGTTTGATGGCCGTGTTGAAAACGTACCTTTTGAGTGATCTCAAAGACGAGAATGTCGCTGGTTTTCAGTTGAGACATTTCCAAGAAAGCCGCCAAATAGCAATTTCGTCCTGCACAGAGGCAACCTCCAGGCCCAGCGATCCCTTTTTCGAAGTCAACTTGACAATTTGGTACTGCAGGATTACTAAAGTTTAAATAAAATACTGAATTGAGCAGTCACTTTGAGGAATCAGAAACTAAAATGCCTTTAATCAGGAAATATCCATCCACGGGTCCTGACTTCCCAACCAAAATGAAATTGCATATTAAGACACATTTACAGAAAAAAGGGACCCAAGACAAAGAAAAGAATGGGGAATAATCCGAAAATAGCAAAGTGTTTGAGTCAATAAGGGAGTATATTCTTGAGTGCATAGTCCCAAAACTGCTTGTTAAGGGAGGACATATATTGGCCCAAATCTCTCTCTGCATGTGTTCAAAAAGTCCCACATGTTCGCTTAAGAAAGTTAATATTCCTTCGAGACGCCTTACAGCTATTAGATTAGATACGCCAACTTCTTCCGGTTAGTGTTTGAAAGATGTACGCAAGATGCACCCAGAAGTGAAAAGTTTGGGGTGTAGAACTTCCTTAATAAGGAATCTCGAATGATTAATAAGTCAGAAACAATTTACGTGCGATAATGCAATAGTTGAGCACTAGCTTGGTTACAAGAAAAAAAAGGTTCTTAATTAATTTTCTCCAGCAGGATCATGCATGAATCATGAATTTACTAGAGGCGAATTACCTGCATGAGAGTTTTCGACAGAGCCGATTGAGGGCGATGCAATCACATGGATTATCTATGTAATAATAAAACCATCCATAAGAAGCATTAACCAGGTGAGAGTATCGCTTCAAACGCGAGATGTGGAGCCAATTTTTTTCCAACTTTTGAAATGGAGTCTTCCCTTTCGTGTCAAGCTTAAGACAAAGTAGGGATTTGGTTACATTTTGCAATTATGTACAACCATATATATCCATGTAAATATATATATATATTTTAAAACGCACTGGAGCAGCAATATCAGATGTCACGGGATCAGTTTGCCGGAGAACATTCTCGGCGGGAACACGAGTCTGCCCACCGACCCACTCTAGGGACTGCTGTCGCAAAAGCGTCAAACCCATTGCGAGATCAGACGGAGTGAGGTCAAGATCCTAAATTTACAACAAAAATCATTACCAGAACAGATCGTCACCATCAAATTTTGATTCGATAGGTATTCCAAAAAAAAATTACCATTAAAAAGTCAGCTAGTGCAGAGGATACAGCCCTTATAGCATCATCAAGATCATCATCTTCACCTTCCTTGGAATGCACAACTTTCTTTCGGAAAAAGTGCTGCCACTTGAAAGTGGAAATTTCAAGAACGGACTTGATTAATTGGCGCTTCTCTTCGTCCGTTTTTATTTCATTTCCGTCATAGAGGAAAGTCATATAGAAGTTATACTTCACTTTTCCGTATTGATCGAAATGTCGAATCCAATCTATGCTCTCAGCTACTATCTCACGCATTAAAGCAGAGCACCAGATTATTACGGCAAGAAATTGAGAATAAGTAGCTTCCTAGTTAAAAATTAAGATCAAAGTCGGGGCAAATTTTTAAGGGTTGTTTGTGCTTTAACTGCACCAAATTAATTTACCTGTTTCTCTCCATTGTATAAGTCATCTACTTGCCAAATTGAAACACAGTAAAAAATTAGCTCTACTGGCATAACAAAAATATGCAATAAAAGCCACACCCAAAGGTTTTTCCTGTCTTCTACTTCAAATACACCTCCTCTGCCACTAACAGTAGCCATAATGATGTACAAGATAATTTGAATTATACAAATAGTAACTGTTGTTATGAAAATAACCTCAACGACTGAAAGTAAATTAAGGGATTTATTACTTTTGCTTGGATGCTCTGCATACTTTGCCAAAAAGGAGAAGTGAAAAGGTAAACACCGGCAACAATTAATCTTAAATCAAAATATTTATACTAAAGGGGCCAACTTACAAAATAAGCCTTGTTAGCGCTTGTTTTAAGCTAGGAATTACGAATTCATCTTCGGAATATTTCCACGTCCTTCTAAAGAGTTTCAGATGGGGCATTTTATTGAGGATGAGCTGCGAAAACAAATATAAGTATTTGTAAAGAAGCTTCAACCGAGGTTGTCAGCGTGAAACATTTGATACATTATAACAAATTAAAAAAGGGAGTGGCTTCATTACAAATAGGTTTTTTAAAATTAAGATTTCATGTAAAAATAAAATTATTCATTCACATCAACGCGGTTAAAAAAAATGGATGTAAGCGTTGAGTTATCAAACCAAATCAGTGTAGTATACGTCCTCATAAGAAAAAAAACTTTACAATACTTTGCCTGAATGATTTCAATCATAATGACGGTGCCTTATTCGCGTTCCACTTTGCAGAATTTGTTCTATTTTGCCCCCACACCATTTGATTCTGAATACTATAAGTGGCAAATTCGATTCGTGGTTAAATTAAAAGGAACCATTTTATGTTTCTGCTATTAGTTTTGCTTTCCTCTGAGGGATGAGAAAAATGCCCACAAATCTTTATAACAAGGGTTGAAGGGAAGGAACCGGAACGAAAATTACTCATTATATCAGAAATGTACTATTCGATGGCTTGCAGCCTTTTGAAAGCCCATTCGATGAATACACATCATCTTTCCAGCATTAGAACTGATGATCTACTTATCCGCTAGATCATTGAGATCCGGACGTTCCATGAATTGGAGACTTCTCAAAAGAGTTTTTTCTCTAACCTATCATCAATAGTCATTCCCTTTTATTAGATGCATTTATTTCTTATGGAAATGTCGACATGTAGGTGAGAGCCCAAAAGGAGCTGGTGGAACCAAAGTTGCTGATTATGTGATCACCCAAAGATGAAGCCCTTTTCGAATATCTGCACTGCTATTTGGGGAGGTATCCAATAGGACACCGCATTTCAAACATCGAAGTTTTTCTTAAAACGCTATTAGTATCCTCAAAACTGCGCTCTGATATTAATGGCTGTTCTAACTACCGATCGATAAAGAGGGTAACTGCTTTTTTTTCGTAGGCTTAGGATACTCTCCAGAATCGACATCTCAGACAAAATAAACAAAACGGCAGATCAAGATAAAGAAACCAATAAATTCTTAGAGCGAATTTTATTCTCGCCATTAAGTCGATTTCCAAGTTATCACGAACTGTCAGCAAGAGATGGCAGTGATCATATAATGTGGCATTCGTTACCTTTTTCATGGTCCTGCGCTGTTAACGCCTATCTCATAAGCAAATGAGGTTTCTAAACAGGAGTGGAAATGACCAGCCATGCCTTTCCAGTCGGTCAATGTGGTGATGCAATGAGCCTAGAGGACCTCGCGACATCACAGCTTATACTTCCTAGCTCAATCCTGTGGAAGAGAAAAAATGAGAGATCCCCCAGCTGAAGCGATACTAAAACTTCCGGCTAAGCAGGAGAGCCATGGAGTCAAAGGAGCGACGCATTGAATGAAACTCTCTGTTCTAACGACTGATAACCTGTCAGCATTTTGTATGGTACTCTTTAACCTTACGATCTGCATTAACACATGATCAGTAAAGAAGGCCTAGTAGGACAGCTTGATGGAACAGACGTAGATATGATCTCTAACAATATATTCAATCAGAACAAAACAAAACAAAAATACCAATCTATAACCTCTGATGCAATTTGAAAATAAACGAGGTGGTAAATGAACGAGCTTATCTGAACCTACGGCTGATTGGACAATTTTTGCAGCCATTGAAATACTAAGACCTGCTTAGGTACCGCAAAACAGTGGATTCATTCGGACAAAAGATGTGGTTTAGAATATGTCCTAAAGTAAAGTTTTTGCTATTTTGCCCTAACTAACCTAAAAGTTCAATCCTCGTGGTGCAATAATACAACGTCAGTACTATTGGAGGTTGGTTACTGACGAACGGAAGCTGAAAATTAACACCTATGGTCCATAAATAAATGGTGTGGTGATAGGGTCTACAATTCATAGGTAGCTCGCGTTTGGTTAGCTTCTTTGAAGACCTCCACTGCCGTGATCCTCCAACGTGGGAGTCGCGCTATCCGACAAGTTCAATGTTTTAGTCCCACATCACATGGACTCCAATTGCTCAATAACAGTCTGAAATAAGCTCCAAAGGAAGATGCAATGCTTGCGAAAAGCAAAATGTAAAATACTGAGAGCTCTATGAAGACGCTATTGCGACCTTGGGTTATTTGGGTAGATTATCTATGAGTGCATATGAATAGATGAGTCCCTGTTAAAATAAAGGTAGAGATAAACAAACTGAAATTTGAAGGCATTGACGCTCGTCATAATCACACCAAGTACTATGCTGGTAAAACCGATAAAACAATGCCCTGTATAAAGGTGTAGGAAGTCTGTTTCGAGGGTCTACCATCGCGGCATAAAATATACAAGGTTATTTGGTACCTTAATGAGAATGAACAGACACTAGAGAAACGTTCAATAAATAAGGACTATACTTAGAAACGGAACCGTTTATTGTGCGATGGAGTACCACTTTAATAACACCTACATGGGATGTTTGAAAGGCAATTAAATCTCGCAATCAAGATCGCGAAGAGACAGATTAGATAGAAAAAAGATAGCTAGTGCTTCAATAGAATGTGATTAAGTACTACATCTCAGGTACTGAAACAATATGCGTCAGTTCCCTCTACAAAACATTTATAGCCTTCCATATTCTAATAGAAGGTGGGTTCTGCATCAGACTTTATGCTAATGACTCACAGTGTAAACCGGATCTAATATTCACACCTTTCTCCTTCAGAACACTTACATTACTCGATGGAGTTTGATAGAGAAGTCAAACCAAATTTTTCAATCTCAAAAAAGTTAATAAGGATATGCAGGAGATATCTGAGATATTATGCCTGGAAAGTGACTAAGTGCACGAACCAGCGTTCACAAAAGAAGCCTTTACTTTCTATGAAACTAAGATTTCTCACGAAGTACAAAAAACATCTGTTGTTTTTAGAAATTGCATTTGTGAGCTCCAATTTTTTAGTTAATTTTTACATAAATTGTTGCTAAGCGCTCACTTCATTCGACTTTTGCGAAAGCCTAAGTGTGCGTCTTTATTTCTGAGTAGCTTCAAGGGTACATGTCTAGCTACATGCATATGTCCGACAAATGCAAGGCACAAGCCAGTAGCCCACCAAAAGGTAAATTAGATGTTCCTTGCAGTGCGACCAAGGGGGTCAACTGAAGGAAATGAATTAAATCAACGAGCAAGTAAAGCAACCACTTCATTGATATCGTCAATTACCGAAATTGTTGTTGTGACATAGAACTGGACAGAGTTTTACAAGTTTGTGATTAACTTAACGACTTTTTAGAAATGAATGGTGAAAAGCGACTACTTTGTAATTTTGGGCCGATTAAAGTAATCTGGTTTAAAAAAAAAACATTCAAGTTATTCCAATGAAGTTAGGAAACAGAGAATGAGCTAGCAGGAAAAAAATTGGGGGAAAAAATAGAGAAGCAATTTAATTGAATGCCTCTCAACATTAAATGTCAACTAACCTTTAAAATTTGTGGCAAATAAATCAGAAAATATTCTCGCAATAAGCGATAGAACTTGCAGAATATATCGACCGTCCTGAACTTAGGCATCTCCACCAGGGTTTTGACCATAATGATGATAGAGAACTAACCCAACAATTTCGCCGCTTTGTGAACTGGAATCATGTAGTGCCGAGCGTTTTGCCTTGGACTCCAGTCTGGTATGATCGCTTGTGAAAGCGACTACAAATGTTAATCTCTAGGTGATAAACGAATGTCCAAAAGGCTAGAGAATTTAGCTGTATCAAAGCGAGAGTTTCATATTTGGTCGAGGAAAATGAAGGACGAAAAAAACAAGCGAGGCCTCCGCGATTTCTGAACTAATTTTCTCCACCAATCGTTATAGTTAGCGATCTTGTTGTCTCTAGGCAGGCATATTATTTCTACGTTACAACCCAATAAAGGACACAAAATAAAGCTCATGTATGAGTGAATCATGAAAAAACCCTTCATGGCGTCAACAAAACCTCATAATATATTAACGTGTATTAAGATTGCCATTCCCTTACTAAGCTTTCAGATAAAGCCATAGTTAAATCATAGGACGATCGGCAAAATTATTGAGATAAGCACATTTATAGGGATAGTGTTTAGATCATCAACCATCCATGCAGCCGACGGTTCCGGTAATTTGAACTAAAGTGATGTCGTTGATGTTACCTTGACACAAAGGCAGCATTTACACGAGTGATGAAAAAAATTATCATGCGTGTTAAACCAGTATTTTCATAACAGCTACAGAAACCGAACCAAAGCATCACGCCTTACAAGACCACAAGGTAAAATGTTGCTATATCAAACAAATAGAAATAGTGTGACTTAAATGAAAAGAGTCAATCTTGGAGTGTTTATTGTCTTTCCCAAGTCGACCATACAGGAAGAGGATTAGTTTCATTGGCAGCCAATGAATAAAGCCGATTTAGGTATCAGTAATAAAAAAAAGATTAATGTATTGGGCAAGACAGAATTTTTAACGATTCAACGCTTTAATTACGCATCCTTGTCCACTGGCGTAAATCAGTAGTGCATAGGCTAAAATATGCAAAAGCCATAGTGCTAAAAGGGCAGTGCGATTAACTTAAAAAAAGGCAGCATCTGCTCGGCAGAAATCTAAGAAAATTAGACAAACCGTTACGTAACAAAAGAGATTTTTAAACACGCTTAGCACTAAAGGGTGGGAAATCAAGCTCCCAATAACGAAATCGATATATTATAACCAAAATGCTATAAATACGCTTCCGTGCTAATTTGACAAATGCGGAATGAAGACAACCTTGACTGATTAAAACAAGCCAAAAGATTTCTAAAATTTCAAAGCTTAAGCATATTTTAATTTTTCATGTATTTTAAGGCTCTAAAAATCTATAAATTTAAAGCAGTGTCTCAACTGTTGCAAAAAATATATTGTATTACTTGTTGAAAAAAGCATTATCAATGGTAATATATCTATTTGAATTTCTTTATAGAGCTGGTTATTGTTAATAGACTTACCTACCCGTGGCAGCTTATCGCACGTAACCCCTGTGATCATTTACTCTAAAGATGCTTGAATCCTACGTATTTGAAGAAGACCGGCTGTACGCTTTTTTGTTTTGACCAAAGTAACCCATTCCATAAATAGTATAAATTTTCGCATTTTCCATCTGATTTTTATTTTTAGTGGCATGCGGGTAACGAGTGGATCCGTGACCCTAAAAAAGGATCCTCAAAACTTAGTCGGCATCAGCATTGGAGGAGGCGCCCCATACTGCCCTTGCCTTTATGTCGTTCAGGTGTTTGATAATACGCCTGCTTCTCGAGACGGCACCATCCAAGCTGGTGATGAAATAACTGGTATTGGTGGAGTTCGAGTGAAAGGAAAGGGAAAGGTTGAAGTTGCTCGTCTTATTCAAAGTTTTCCTGTAAGTGTGTCTCCGATATCTATTTATATAATTAGCTACTCTATTAAATGGAAGTATTCTTTAGGACTCCGTGACAATATTCTTCAACAGACTTCATGCTGATCCCAAGCAGGGAAAGACGTTAGACATAGGCGAGATTTTATATCATTTTTCACATTTATGTCTGTTTTTCTTTATTATTTATTCCTGCTCTTGCAGTTATGAAAAAGTTGAAGCACAAAATGGTTGAAAACATGGAAGCCAGTACTGCTGATGCCCTGGGTCTGAGCCGAGCCATCCTTGTCAATGGTATATCGCATTTTCGTTTTCCACAACATTTATAGACAGTTTGTTGAAGAAGTTAGATGAATTGAACCGCACCGCAGCAATGTTCAACGGCCTTGTTCAGCATATACGGTCCCTTGTTAGGGCAATTTTCCAACTATCAAAAGTTCATCGAGGTAAATACTTTTTAAATCGGTTTCTTGGTTTGGCCTCAGTTTTGTTTAAAGGCAATATTTTTTTGCTTTCTGATCATTTTCATGCTTGTCATTTCAATTTCTCGGCATCCGACTCGTATTCCTAATAGAATAACTATCCCGGTAGCTTAGATATTTGGTCCATTATTTTTTCCTCCCGATCCTTATTAGAACTGGCCAGAGTGCCCCATGGAAATCATTTAAAAGTAGATCTGGCACTTGGAAACGACCAAGTCTGGTCTCAAAATATATATACTCGTTTGAAGTTACTCTTCCGGTTCCTTGCACTTTGCTCTGCCACTTTTGCTTTTTTTTTGTTTTCCCCCGAAATACTCTTTGGGCACAGATTTGATTCCTCCAGTAGTAGATGCGGCTGGCTATTTACAACCGACTGTAAACCACTGACAGACTCTGTATCAGTAAGAAAATTTACCAAAGGCAAACTAATCATCGATATATTAATTAACCTAATAGTTAGCACAAAGAACTGGCATTCCTGGTGTCACTTGAATTCCTTCCTGTTTATATGAAATGTAACATCTAAGTTGTTTCTCCTTTGAAGCGTTCGGCGAAATTATGGCTCAAATTGGAGTTAAAGAACCTCAAATCCGCGCTGGCCAAGCCTTCACCCATTTTGGTGAGGCGCATCGTGATTTGGAAAAGTTTGCCATCGATACTCTCAAACAACTTCGACCGGTATGTCTTCACAGGCTTGTTGTTGTGCCATCTTCGTTTTGTTACTTGTGATTGCATTCACACTTGGATACAGCATATCGACACCTCAACGGCTTTGTAGCATATCTCAAAACCCAATAAGCACAATTTCTTGTGTGCGTTTTATCAGCCTATCTGGATTTTTCAAGTTTTCCATTTAACGCGGTCTCTTTCTCCTTGCCATCTGAGTTCGCTTTTTTAGTGGTATTATGCTTTGCTAAAAACATGTTAGCTTGGTTAGCCATTGATAATAAGTACACGCGACCTCAATCGGAGGTCAATATTTGTGAATCCAACTTCATGAAAATGTGCCATCTAAGACTTTTACACATCCAACAGTCAACAGTCAAATCACCGTACTGTTTGTTTCTGTTTTCAAGCCGAGGATCCTTCAAAAGTGGTTCGGAAAAGTCGCCTAATGAATTCACTATTTCTATATTCTAATCTCAATTACATACTCGTACTGTGGAAGTTTTATGAGTTTATCTTCAATTGAACGACACCAAAACGTTTTATAATCACTTTTTGAAGTGAAATCAGGATGCTCTCGCATTGCGCTTTTTATCTAAAGTTATGGGTTACTCGTTTTCAAACTGATTTTGCCAACTTTCATGCTACATATTTTAGATCGTTTCTGATTTGAACACCTTCTTGTCCAAGGCCATTCCCGACACCAAATTGACAGTGAAACGCTACCTCGACGTGAAATTCGAATATCTTGTATGTTTGCATTTTCATTTATTCACTAAAATACTTAAAATGCCTAATTTTCTTTTTTCAGTCATATTGCCTGAAGGTCAAGGAGATGGACGACGAGGAATATACATTTAACGCACTCCAGGAGCCACTTTATCGAGTAGAAACAGGCAATTATGAATATCGTCTGGTTCTGCGATGTCGGCAGGATGCAAGAGCTCGTTTCGCCAAACTCCGAAATGATGTTCTTATCAAACTCGAACTCCTCGACAATAAACACGGTACGCTTTTGAAATCTTTTAACCTTCCCTAGTGAATTTTCATAAGTAGCAGGAGCACAAAATTAATTTTGGTTCACATCGTACTTTCCAACAGTACAAGACACCGTGGTGCAGTTACAGCGTTTTGTCTCCGCAATGGCCACCTACCATGAGAATTGTTACGAGGTGATGAAAGGTGCTACCATCTTCCCATTGGAGATGGATCTCTCACGCGACGCCTTCGCCTACAAATCAGAAATCATAAACACTGGTGAAAGTGATGAAGAATATGAATATGCGGAAGCTCTAACTGGTGAAAATGATGATTGCGAAGGTGCTGATGTCGGACCTTTGACCGATATTGCCTCTCCAGATGAAAATTTAATCGATACCGGACTCGCTGGCAGTGTGAAATCGTTATTAGAGCTTGATGACACTCCGATAAAGCAACAGAAAGATGTATTTGATTTGCTGTCGATGGATTAATTACGCCTTTCTTTGTCTCATTTCCATCTTATATCATGCTTATTTTCATCTCTGAATATATCGCGATGCATTCCACATTTAGTTTACCCTGTTTTTGGTCTTTTTCGTATTTTGTATTTAAAATTACGTATTTTATTGGAGCAGATTTATGAGCCTTAATTTCGCTCCGATAAGTAATGTGTTCTGTGAAATCGCTTAGAATAAACGAGTTATTTGGCACCTACAGACTTCTTTATTCTGCCCATTGTGGGGTTTGGGGACCTTGTCCTTAGGAGAAACTATTTACAACCTGGATGTAGAGAGAAAGACTCTTTAACTGAAATTGGGGTCTCACTTTTAGGGAAATTTCACTATCATGAGGTCTTGATATTCCGCTAGCCTACCTTATCCATTTTTTGCGGGTAGATCAACTATATTGTTAAATGTGGCTGTTTCATTTGGTCAAAATTGAATTTCTGCAGTTGAGCTTCTCGTTTTCAAAAGTTTTTTTTTGACAAAATGAGCTCTTCTACAATTAGTAAACCCAGGTTATCAAATTTTGATACAGCAACCCTTTCTCTGAAAGATATCACATACTAATTACTATTTTTGGAGATGGTCTCCAGGTCGAGGAAAACTGCTTGTGGAAATGCTTCTTAAACGATCTTCTGATTTAGTTTAGGGATTTCGTATAAAAAAACCGTATGAAAACCAGAAAGCTTGATTTTTGGTGACACTTCATTTGAACTAGTGCGAATCGCACAGCAAAGTGACCCATTTATTGGGACAACATGATAGGTTCAGCCTTTTCAGCCTCAGTTTTGATGCATGTGTCCGACTCCCCTCACCGCCGTTGGGAAATGGTCAAACTGCGCTTTTCAATCAACCGTTGGCTGTCGTTTCCAAGTAAGGGCAAACGTTGGGGTCGCTTGGAGCTACGCTGGGATGCTATTTATCCAAATATCGAGAATGACGATTTGTTTGTGACATCTCGGCCATCCTTCCGTTTTGCGGAATCCAAAACATTCACGAGCAATCCGCCGTTACGCCACACTGTTCAGTAAAATTCCTATTGGAACTTAGTTGGACTGACTGATCATCCCAAGTCATAATTATGTCCTCCTAGTCATACTTAAAAACCGGTCGCCAAGACTTATGCATCATACCGAGTGACGATTGTGTCTTAGTCGCTCGAAAGATGGGCTAGCGCTGGCGAATTTGGCTGGGCCCTCATTGCCGCTGAAGGCCGAAGCCTTCTTTGTTAATACCTTGCTCTCGGCATTTCTCACTGGGATTCAAGTGCCTCGCATGCCATGGTACTCGAAAATACATCTCTATGATGAGCTTTGCTGAAATCCAAATTGCATTTAGAAGGTGCTCCTGGAGCCGAGGATTGGGGAACATAATTATGACTTGGGAGCAATCACTCCCAAATGATATGCTGATTGGCCATCAGATTTCATTCTTTCACAAATACTGAAGTACCCCTCCATGTGGCATCTAAAGGGATCTAAAGTTATTTTCGTTAATGTTCAACTTTAGGAAAAAAACTATATAGTTTGACACTCAGTCGCCAACGTCATGTAAATCCGAAAAGGTAGTGAGTTTGAGAGATGTCTACAACTAAAAAATATGGCCCAAGATGAATCTCACCGCTAGAACCTGCCTCCTCAACATCGGATCATTCTGCTAGATGAGTTAGCTGAGACCTGAGATTTCAAAGAGTAAATAGTTCAACATCGGTAAGACCTAGGTACCTTTAAAAAACGAACAGGTGCAAAAACAGCAGTTTATATTCACACAGCTCTTACAATGGATCCCAAAAGTATAGAAATACGCCTGAACAATAAGGCATCCATAAAAGAACCACAGCAGAATGAACTTCTAGCCCACACCATTTAACGAAACAGTAGTGTATCAACTATATTACCAACATCATGTGAAAAGTCGACAGATATAATGCCTATGAAAGCTGACCATAAGAATAAGAGGAACCGGAATTTTGAGTAACGCGCTCCGGGCGTGGTCGGCACATAACAGTGATACGCCGTTCGCGATGAACAAGGCTTCCATCGGAAGAGCAAGGATTGACGCTGTCATTGGGGAGGATGGCGTGAGTGAGGCGATAGCGAGTGGCTCCACGCATCACGTAGAGCATCCGTCGACGAATCCATACGTCAGCGGAAGCACCAGGTAGCGGCAGCTGGAGATCCATTCTCGCTGCTGGAAAGTTAGCAGTTAGAGCAGCTACTTCACTCGCTGGTGCCACCGTGAAACGAGCAACGCTATCCGAGAGAAGCGATAAAACCGCAACCAAGGGACCACAGAACTAAAAAATCAGACAAGAACCTGCGAAATGATTGCAATACAAGCGATTCAGCCTATTACTGAAAATCAAAGCACCCGAATACTGTCAATGTGTGGCCTAATCCACCCTGTTGGAGCCAAGTCGAGAACATGAATGCCTGGGAGGAGGTCATCAAAACTGGAGGCCTTCGGAACGCCTTTGGGACGTGGCTCAGACATAAGAATTTCCAGTGTCTTTTGACGTAATCGATCGATTGTTGGACGATTCACAGCACGCCAACCTTTTCGCTCAGTTTCTCGAAAGTCTTGAATGGCCTTTAAAAAATCTAAGAATAGTAATCTAAAGCCTACATTATCCCAGTGGGCAGTTTGGTAACGGGATCTAGAAAGAATAGGATCAATTTCGGAGAGAAGACTCTGTTCTTCTTCTTTCGTAATGAAATCCGGAATAGTGACCAGTTCTTCCTTAACAAGGTTCATCACAAACTCATCTGGAAATTCAGCAGGACGTTCAGTATCCTTCCAGAGAGCTTTTGAGCCACTTAAGTGGTAACCAATTTTACAAATGGAATCATAACGAAACACAACGGGCAGCAGGCGCAAATTTCGCAGCATAGTCAGCCAAAGTCACTAAAAGCATTGCATTCATTATTTGAGAACGATCCCAAGGGACTTGCCACGTATGATTAGTTACAATTTCGGATATCTCAGAACGAGGCCTAACCGAATGAAAACCCAGCCAAGGTGTGCACACCAGGATTAGTTAAAACGCGCTGTTATATCGTACAGATTTCAAGGCCGTAGGATAAGAAAAATCAATGCACTGCGAATAATTTTAAACAATGAATTCAATATGGCACTTAAAAGCAAACATTGAGACATTGAAAAGCACTTATGAAGTACTCATAAATCTAATCATTTAAATATCAAATGCTTAACCTACTTAAAAGGGCCTGTCCCTATTCATCTTGTTTCTTCCATTCCGTCATTTGAATAAATTCAGGTTACAGCATACTGTTCTGATGGAAATAGTGTACATCAACCGACATAGACCCACACTAAAGAATCGATCTAAATTTAATTCATAAAACGAACTTAACCACCCAAACAGCTTTTAGGTCCCAACGAAATGAAAATCTTACAGATTCTTGCCCTCTGTGGTACCATTCCTTGGTGCACCAAGGCGTTTTTGGAGGAATTATGAGACTGACATTTAAGATAGATGGATGGTTGTAACTGGAAATGTAGCGCAAATTCTAGGTGGGATTTGAAAAGCTAGTCATTCCTAGTCTGGGATAAAATTTTGATTTAAAAAAAGAAGGACTCTTTAGGCTTGACTTAGAAATCATAAAGACGATCAGAATCGAAAGGATTGCTGGAAGTGAACAGATTGGTTCAATATTTGACAATTTTAAGATGAAGCATTTGCTGAATAATTCTAAATCACTTTATTACAAAAGAAACGCTGATTACACGAGTATTGGAAGAAACGCGTTGTTTCGATGGCAGCCCCCCCCCCCCCCATAACCCATATCTCTCATTTAATCTACCTAGTTCTAATTTTGTGTGCTACAAATCACTCTTGAAATTTGTTTTTAATGAAGACCACTGAATACTGTTGCTGCAATTAAAATTAAGTAAACAATGTGAAGCAGCCCGAACTGGAAGGAGGCATAAAATAGAGTCCATTTGCATATAGTGTCCAAATATTGCCAATTACGGTAGTAGAAGCGAACGTAGAAATGACTGATCGCGTAACCATACAGAATAGATAAAGTGCAATTGCAAGTACGGTTGATGGGTGCAAAATTGAAATGCTGAGTATGACACGGCGGAAGGCAGGAGAGTAAGAGGAGGGACAATGTGATTCAGGCAGCCTTAAATGATATCTTGCCGAACATGGGAATAATATCGCCTGTCATCATTTTTGTAGAGGCAACTTATATGAGAACGAAATGAATTTCTTCTTTTTGAGCTTATTTTCATGACAAATTTGTATTATTACTTTTTAGTAGTATTGGAATAATAAATTTTATTACTTTAAGTTCATACGGTCTTTGTTTTCGGGTTGGCCATGTTTGCTAAATTGACGAGAAGAGAATTTTGCTCCCAACATGATTAATATTGCGGAATTTGTCTGGCCACTTACAACCGACTGTAAACCACTGACAGACACTGTACCAGTAGGAAAATTTACAAAAGGCAAACAGTCCTTTTGGCCATTAAGGTGAGTTGGCATAACCCAACAATTGAGTGGCATATATCTTTTGGAGAATATAACAACCAAAAAAGTCAAGATCGATAGGACAGTTTTGGCTTCTGATCTCAAAGCGAATCATTTAAGTTAAATCCAAAATCAGCAACAAAGTTTAATGAAAAATTCGGGAGATTTCACTTTCTCATCATAAGGCAATCAACTACGAGGCCAATTTCAAACCGTTCGGGTTTCGATTAAAAGTTTGCCGTCTGGATTGGCGCACCAAGGGGGATTTTAATGAGGGAGGTCCAAGATCCCCAAACTACAGGAATCCAATAAGCATGGTACCTACTTTTAAAAAAATGAAGTCAACCGTGTGCTGCAAGATGGCTGCTTAGCTGTGACCTTGAAATCGAGTGACTGGATGAGGCACCTTTAAAATGTAATCATTCTACGTCGGTTTTCAGCTAGATCGTGCCAGGTAGTGTATTTGATGTCATTAATAAAGCAAGTTTCTGAATCCATTTTATTTCATAATAGTGCTTGGACTAGATGAGATTGGCCTAATATGGATAGGTTTCATGATGAAGCCCATTGCCTTTACTATTCGCAGCTTATGAACTGTCAATTTAGAAAATTAAGCTAATTGGTGTTATCATTGTCACTGCATTTACATAATAATATGAGTTACAGCTATTTTATGGCTTCTAGAAAACATAAAACTTTAATTAACATACTTGATCAAATACATTTTTCTGATTATGCTGTTGAATTACTTGATTACCGTTTTCACTCTTCTACATATAAAAAAAGTTAGACGAGTTACTCAAGAAGGTCTACAAGAATTACCTTTGGTAATGGGAACCAGCCAATCTAAGCAGCAACTATTTTTCTCTTTGAGGGTCAATCTTGAACACGATATCGAAAACATTGGTGCAGCAGAAATACTCTTAAGTATCTACCTACCTTCGAAACCGTCTCTAACCGCTCCGAATCATAAATTTTGATCGAGTCATCTTCACTCTTATTAAGCACACTGCGTGTCTTGACATTTGCACTGTTTATTTGTTCTTGTCCAAGTTTTAACTTGTCTCAATCACCTCCCCAATTAAAAACCCGCTCCAACCCACTGGCTTCTGCTTATCCAAACACCGCCCTCTTTGAAAAGGTCAAGTCGTGTTAGATGCGGGATAACATACGATTCCTACAAAACCATTTTTTTCTCCATAAATACCGCGAAATAGCCACTGGTTCCATTGTTTGAGCGCGGTTTATAATCTTTATACAGATAAACAACGTATCTTAAGTTACAACGTTGATTGCGGCTCATTTCCAACTGCAGTAGCAGTTTCAAACGGTTTCTTAAGATTACCTATCTGATGGTGCCTAAGCGCCTGAACCATTTAACTCTCGTTAACTGAGAATATGAATGTCAAGAAAGGTGAAGAGATGCAGCACATTAAGCTGTCTGATGCCAAAGCAACTCAGTTATTCACATTTAAAGTGTACGCTTGAAACGAGAATATGAACCTAAAGTTAGAGACACGAGTTCCGGATGACTGCCTTCATTCATGATAATGCAATCACTGAGTACCCACTTACTTGTATTACCCATGGATGTGAGAGTACCCCACTCCATCTTGAAAGCATCGACTCTTAAGAAGCGACCTTAAAGTAACAAAGTGGTAGCAACTTTTTGTCACAAAAGCACGAAATTTTGGGGGAATTTTGAGATGAAATTTGCACATGCGTTTTGCACTTGCGATGCAAAATGAGGGCAACTATTTGCTAGACTAGTTCCACAAATCCCAGGTTATCCATATATGCAGCCCTAGACGCGGTTGAGTTGGCGGTTTCGGGTCATATTGGATGCTTTATTGACTCACAAGAGTTTCGAATACCTCCAGTGAACCAGATTACAGAAAAAGCTTTTTCAAACTATATACCGTTTTTTGCATTTAAAACAAAGTGTCAGAAAAACTACATAAGCGGAAGTCAAATTTCGCTTAGGTTTGTGCGTACATGGCGGAAGTAAAATGGTGATGATGGTTGTGGTATAAAACATACATTGGATTACGCGGTATCTTGCAAAAATATCCATTTAACATGCAAGCGAGTGTCTCCTCAGAAATCTGAAAGAAAATAATAAACGAATGTTCTTTCGTAACTTTAGATAAGATTACTTAATAGTGATAAATATTACCTCTCGAAGGTTCACCTGGAGTTTGAGTATAGTATTGGGTGGACTGAAACATTGGATTTTCTGCCGGGGTATTGAGACCTTCGACGTAGAGTGAGTGGTGCATAATGCCGTAGTTGGCATCGCGTGAGAGGGGCGGTCGAGCAGGAATTGCGTAATGAGGGGGAGACAATGGAGTAAAGTGATGAGTCGCACTAGATGCCCTTCGATAGCCGCTCTGAAGAGTGTTAAAATAAGGGCCAGCCACTACTACCGTTGGGCGTTCATATCTAAATAACCAGTTATTGAGAAAGATTGTGGCTGTTAATTGGGCTTTGATCATTTTCATGAAATATTGTGATAAATAACAATGATTTTCGATTGCTTTCATTGGCAAAGAAAATGCCAGCATGGTACAAACTCCAACTTCTTACTATGCATTAATACATTCAATCTACTAGTCCTATCGCAAAAATGTTGCATAGTCCAAATCACCGGCATCTTCACCTAGGATTATCTCTCACCCTTTTTTTTCGAAAAGAGCATTATTTCTATCACCAAAAATTATTTTTATATAAAAAAAGCCAATTTTTACAAATTTTCAGAGGAGAATGATCTTTTTTGGACACAATACTTCCATTATTGACAGCCTTCGCTGTACACAGAAGGATAAAACTGAATGAAGGTCGGTATATATCAGAACAGTTGAAGGGTAGAGTACGACAGGAAAATAACCGATCTGAAAATTATAGAAAACGGAGCAAGTACACAAACTTATGGGTGGTTAGCTCTGCCTCTCATGATCACAAAGTATGGAAGTCACCGATTATCAAAATAGAAGAATTTGTTTCAAGTATCAAATTTACGGTGAACTTAAACTCAATGAATGGGCATTTTCCCTTGAATTTACTGCATTAAAAAACAGTCTTGTGAATGCAGGCAAGGAACATGTGGAGCATCCTCTTATTCCCCTTCTCCCGAACAACAGATTGCAAAAAATCATTTCAAGCATTACCATTAAGAGCGACCTCTGGTAATCGACAGAAAGCTAGTTACAACAACTATTCGTCAAAATTCATATAGTTGGGTTCAGCTGGCTCGAGACTGGGGAAAGCTCATCATACATTCAAGTCCATGACACAGAAAACTGTCAGATGGTTGCCACAAATATTACCTGCTGAGTCTAATCATGATATTCGATTGCTGTAGAATAGATGGAAGAAACGCAATAAATGTTCCATGAAAAGAATGTAACAGGATATCGTGAGATTCTTTGCTATGTTTGCTCGCGGTTTTATAAGAATTATTCACTAAACTGCACAGAATTCTATTGAAATTGTAATGAATCTTGCTTGTGTGCGACTAATGAACTTGGGGCTGCAACTTCGGCATTAAGCATTTGTACTCCGTTTTTAGGCTCTCATTCATTTCATTCCTTCTGCTTTACCTTGGGTAGCTTAAATGAGCTTTTGAAGGCTGCACTCCTTGTTTATTCTAATGAGTCTTAGCAATATGATTTTACGCTCGCAGTTTGACTGGTCGTTGTACCATAACCCTTCATGGTTCATTTAAAATAGTGATTGTAGACATTTATTTGAAACAAGACATTGTCTACCAATATTAAAAATGCGTTTCTAAGCATCTAAAGCATAACAACGGATAGATACAAATATATTCAAATGTATCTTAGTTATTTACTAAAATTCGTTTTCGGATAGTAAAACGAGAAAAGCTAACTTTTTTCTTAAAGTTTATTCTTTCTGCTTAAAAATAAAAACCACTTATTTTGAGACTTTTTTTGAGAAGCTGCAATTAAGATTGAGGATGGATGGCGAATAGCGATGAATTTTAACGAATGGCCCACCTACAGATCAAACTACCGTTTATTATTTAAAGTACAGTGTTATCAGAGTAGCCCATTTAAATGATAAGACAACCGCATTTTGAGCCTTACTGGAAATCTGCAGAGGCCAATCTAGAGTTTTAGAAGGGATAGGTCACCTGACGGAGAGATTATAATAAATACCACAGAGGCTACTACGCCCTAGAGGTGGATTATGGAGCGCTACCGTTCAGCCCGGATTCCGCTGCGAAAGAAAAGAAAGATGATGGAATGCTTATGCCATTAGGATGAATAAATCACGCCCAGAGAAAAGTACTAGAGTGAAGCAAAGGATCTACGGTTAAGTCTTGTAATCTTGTGACCTTGAAATCTCCTGACTGATTGGATTGGCCTTAAACTCCCATCGTGAACCAATCAAGAGGGGCGGTTCCCAGCCACCCTATAGCGAAATTGGGTATATATTCGACTCTCTAACACAGGCTCCTCTGCCTGCAATTTCTCTTTCTCACCGAAACCGCAGTTAGATAAGAGTGACTAAGTCCAAATGAAGTTGTTACACCTATTTAGATTAAAATGAATGTTAAATTGTCTACTAAATATTATCATGCAATGTGTTCGAAAACAGATGTAAATATGATTTTTTTTGTTGATGGTGCTTAAACGTAGCTAAAGACTACAGGTCGAAGTTCTTTGCCTCCCCAATTAGATTTGAGTAGTAGATAATGGAATAACCATGTGTTATTTAACCCATTTTATACAAACCTGAGCCAGAAGGGATAGCTATTACACGTAAACATGAGTTATTTCTACGCACTTCATGCATTCATCATTACTTTACTACAATTTCATTACAATGATTTTTCCATCCATTGTGCCTTCTATTTTTTCTAGTCCTAATTTGAGACTTTCAGGATTTCGCAAATTAAGACACTTACCAGAATAGCCCCTCCAACACGGCTCACCGAAAGTCCTTGAATAAAAAGGGCTCCAGATTCTAACATTCATATGAAATGCCCTTTTATCTGCTACCACCACACCGCTAACTTTTATTGAAGTGTTAGAATTTACAAATGTCAATTGGTATATCATGCATATGTCTTAAGCTCCAGGATAAGAATACGCTCGCAATAATTTATAAATGATCACCAAAGTACATTTTCAATGAAAAATAAACTAAAAATAATAGAACCCTATAATCAATAAATCAAGTGTGCTGCTTATCTCCAAGCTTAGTATTATAAAATGTTTTTCAGCCCTGTAAATCAGCATCATATTTTGATGTTCTATTAATTCTTGACATATTTGAAAATTAATCAATATATTTGATGGATTTCGAGGCATAAATACACTTAGTTAAACTTTACCCCAAGGAATCGACTTCAGCGTGCTCCCGGTGGTATTGATACCTGTCACTGAATTGTCTACAAAGCATAGGTGGTCCGCGTCTGACCAAATTTCCAGTCAAACTATTGTGATGCGCAAACGGTGGTGTCAATGATTGTGGCAGTGACTGTTGGTCAGTCTGTTGTTGATGTTTTGGGTTGAAAGAGAATCCGGAAGAAAAACGTACTTCTCCATCCTCGAGTTTATCGGGACGAGGACATGAAACGTGACGTTGGAGACTATGTGCGTGACGCGGCGTAGTGCTAGGGCCGCTTACTCTTCCGTTTGACATGGTCAAAGAGTTTGAATGGACTAAATTTACAGTTGTATCCTTTTCTTGTGGTCTATTTGAATCGACTGCTTTCGTGTGATGCCATTCTTCACTTCCAATTGTGTGTGTTTTCTGAGATGCTAAAACGCAAATTAATTAACGTGAATGTCTCCAATTAATTTGCCTAAGCGGTAAAACATTCGGAATCGGGTCAAGAAGGCTCTTATATCACACTGAATTCAAGGTAAATATGGGAAAGGCGAAGTTCTATAGGACCATTTAATTCTGCCAATTCCTCTCTGCGTTTGTCTCCCCCCAAGCAAAAGAAGTACAGCATGTGCATGTATTTGAGTTTCTGAAAGCTTCAACTCCACCAGTTTGCCAAACTGGTAATTATCTCTCAGTTCCCATGAAGTACTTCGGAGAAGGCAAGGAGTACCCACTTGTTCATCTACCATTTTCTTCCTACCATTAATGTCCGAAAATCAGATGATTTTAAAGTATGTTGCCTGTTTGAACAGTTTCCAAAGGGTAGTAATGACACAGATAGCTAAACAGGGAATTTTTTATCCTTCTAGAAGTGATTTAAAAGTGATACAGCCTTGCCATTGTTTGGAAAAAGTGGCGTTGAGAATGTGGCATAAAATTCTATTGAAGTGCTCAACCGAAGACATCAACTATGTATTGATATGGTGGTTGTTAAGAGTCCATGGGATATTAGACAATTTATTATGAGTATTTGGGTTCCAAAATTGATGTAGTAAAGAGATTAAATTGCACATATTATCATTTAATATTAAATGCATGCGTATCAGAATGACACTTCAATTGGGGTCTTTTCAAATGGAAAACGAAGAAAAAAAATATACAATACTGCCTCTGACATCCTCATTTCTATACCCTACCGGCTTATTTATTTCTGCATTTGAAATTTTACATTTATTAATAATATTTTTACAAGAGGATGTGGTGCTGAAAAGAGAAATATTTGTTTGATCAGTCACAAGATATGAAATATTTACGATATGAAATAAAACTACATTCGACTGACATTGCCAAGCAAACTGCATAAATTAAACACATGATTTTAATTCAAAACCAAAATTATAACCGGGGAGATAATTTCCTATGGCATCGACTTTATTAAAAGTACTATCTCACGAATAGCCGAAGCGCCAATAGGAACACGATAGACGTAGGAGCCTGAGAATGGACTCTCTGAGTCTTTGGAGGCTTCAACGAATTCTTCCATTTTTCGACAGACATCAGCAAATGTGGGACGAATCTCGGGGAATCGGCTCCAGCATTGTAACATTAGGTCGTATCTTAGAAAAAAATATGAAAAATAATCTCTGCCATGGTAAGGTTTATTAGGGTTTAGCAAATAACCCGCCAACTGCTGTTTTTTCATACATTTACAATGAAATTCGGGTAAACTATGTGGTCGAAATCCTTTATGTGTAAGGAAACGTGAATATTTGACCAAAAAGTGCCTATTGATATGTTTCTGGGACATTAGATGAGGCCTTGAATTTCGCTTTTCTGGTCAAGCGGCATTCTACTCTCTGAATGCATCTTATTGTCCACGTGTAAGTTCTTTTAGGCGCTTTGAACAAGTAACAGATACAATGTGTCATTTCAGTTGATGCAAAATTGAATCCTATTCGATTCGTTTGGAAGTGTATCTCAATCGAAAGTACTCGTTTGACTGTTACAAGCCCATAAGATGTATTGTTGGAGTTATATAATTACTTATTTAACTAAACTTACAGGGCAGTTGGGCAGTTATCTGGTTTCGACAAGACATTTCCATTGAGGATGAGGTTAATGACTTCTAAGTTCACTTGTCCGTAGAATGGGTCTGCTCCCAGAGACATTACTTCCCAGCACGTCACTGCGTAGGCCCTTGAAAGAGAAGAAAATTTGTCTGCAATGATTGTGATCATTTTGTTTGCGACTATATGTATAATGAAGTTTAATTTTTGGGATGAGTCCGAATGGAATAGTAACACTGCGCTTGGTATGAGGCCTATTTCGATGGAGAAGACCAAAAACTTTGATTCGAGATTGATTAGTTAATCTGCTCAGTTATAAAATACCAGATCTCAGTTTGAATAATACAACTACCGAATCTACAGTTTTGACACAGTCATTAGAATCTTCTAATTCATCAAAATGTACTTCAAAAGTTAACTTGATCCCCACATTATTTTTCTAACGAAATAAACTTTCGCAGTAATGCCATGGGTTAGAAACAAAATGATCACTCCGAGATTGTCTTTGGTGAGGTGCCTATCGATGAGTTAGTTGACGATTTGTGGTTTAGTCAGGAAAAAAATACTTCACAATCTTTCCTTAAACAGCAAGTCAACCGCTTGTACTCCTAAAGCGATTCAAAAAACGTATACAGGAAGTTCACTTCCATTGGATCGGTTAGCTTTTGTCTGTAGTGACGACCATCACCACCCTGGTTTTGACTGTGGATTTGGAAGAATTTAGTCAGACCAAGTCAATCACCTGGTCTAGTCTATCTACTAGAGATGTTTTTTGACAGAAAAAATATTGCAAGTGAAAGAATTAGCCGAAGTTCACTGGATTATTTGGAAAATTAGACCCTAAATTTGATGGTTACCTTCAAAACATTGCGCCAATAACTCTATAACTTTTTAATAGGACTACTTTTCCATTTCTCCACGACAGCAACTTGCTGATTTCATTAAAAAAGGAAGCAATTTTTTAATTGGTAACACCCTACCGGCCTTATTTAACCATTTGACATGTTTACAGATGTACTATTTTTAATTGCAGTTTACCGCTACACGTACTGTCTATTGTTTTGATTGCGATGTGTCTCGATCTTGAAACCAGCGATAACTTGATCGAAAACCGGTGTTTCGTTAATCCTCGTTAACCAGTATGGATAGAATCCTGAACAATTCCCTCCTCGGCAACTCCTTCAAACTTACATTTCAAATCAATGATACTGGTTTTTAAAGTTTTTGTTGCATTTGTGAAAAAGGGCAAAACAATCGCAAGCACTAAAATTAATTTCTTGAAACTTGGACGATTTTAAAGGGAAGCTCTATAGATATCGTGTTGAACCAATTACTAATTTAGATAATTTATATTTTTCGTCCTTTGTGAGCCTTAAAGCAGTATCTTTTGATGTTAATACGCAATTCAGGGATAAACATTTAGTTACTTTTATTTTATTTACCCAATGAGAATGCAAGATTTACAAGGTATTGAATATTCTCTTGTAAAAATAAATAGCTACTCTATTAACTTCAGGATGTAAGCTTTCAGTTTATAGCTCGTTTCTGCTTTACTGTCTAGATTGTCAACCCTGTTAAAATTATGTAAGCAACGAAAATCACCCACCGATAACTTTGATACAATGAGAACCCTAAATCTATTTTGAATAGAGAAGCGGTTGCCGCAAAATGCTCCATGAAGCAAGATTCAAGGCTGTATCAGTGGCGTAGAGTTCCAGGATTCATCAAAAATAATATTCGTGAAAAGTTCCAGTTTTAAACGTCCTCAGACAAATTATTTATGTTGAAAAAGTAAACATCTGGTTTTTGAATTGTGATTTCGTAGCTTCCACCAAGTCTTGACAAGTCAAGCACACCGTTTTCTGCTGATTCTTCCACACTGAAAAGGCCTAAACAGGCCCAAGTCCCAGTGAGATTTTATCCAACGTAAATCATGAAATAGTCTTGGAATAAGGGAAAATCGGCAAACAAACGCATGTTAGTTCGCATGAGAAAGACTGTATATTATTGTGAACCTATTTTTAATACGATTGTAAATTTATTATTTCACAAGCTTTTCTGATTATATAAAATAGCATATGTATTTAAAAGTAAAAGCAGTAACTAAAATATTTTAGAAACTGCGATTGGAAAAATTTATTCTGCCCACATTTATGGTGCCCTCTGAAACCGTTGTTGAATGCACACATCTATAGTCTGGTAATTTTGCTATCAGATGTGTATACCATCAAATAAAATAAGTAGTCATTTATAGTTCTGTTTGAAAAATATTCTATATGATATAATTGTTTTCTATTTGTTTCGAGAGCTACCGTGGTTGTAGTGTCTGGATCTATGAGATGGTTTATAATTATGCCAGAACTTTGTGTCTTTGTTGCTCATTTCTGTCAGTGGTGTTTGCTGAATTAACTTCAATAAGAAGAAATTACTGGATTCAAACTTTCGTCTAGAACATGGGTAGCGCCCACCTCCTCCTAGAACGGCAGTAAATTAAAACAAATTTTAATTAATTAGGTTTATATTTGCAAAACGAAATATTCGAATTTCAAATCCGTCTTAGGCTTATAGGTTAATAAACCAAAAAAATCGCTATCTATTTAAACAGTTTATAATGTTAAACGGTTGTGGCCTTAAATGAACAAAAAATTTTGATTTTTCGTGAGTTAATTTAAAATTTCGAAATTGATGTTCCACGATTTAGCAAAGCATTTTTCAGGCGTGAATAAATGGAGAAGAATTCGCATATTTTAAAACCAAATTTGAATGATTGAATTTACCCGCTGATATGGCCTTCTCCTCCATGTGTGAATTCAAACAAAAAATTTAAATTGCATGTTTGTTTAATGAAACCTAATTGATGATTCGTCTTTATTTGATAACAGTTTACTTTCAATCTTTTGCATCAAGAAAACAATTGGCGAAAATGGTATCGTCGTGTTTGATGTTCGAAACATTCATTCTATGGTTTGAAAACTGGTAAAATATTATAAATTAATGGACCAGAAGGTGCATGACTATCTTAAAATTACTTTCATTAAATAATAACTTTGTTTAGAAGCGGCCAAAACTCACCACGATTCATCCGAGCCTATATTAATAGAAAGCGACGTCCCCAGCTTCAATATCTCATTCTCATATGACTTAACTACAAAAAAATTAATCTGATCGTATGTTTCTTTTCTGTTGTTTTCTGACATAATTTTTCGGCACTTGAAACGGCCCAATTATGTAAACTTTCCTATGATGCAAGTTCACCGAGTTCAAAAATTAGACCAATGATTTCTGACCATTAATAGAGGGTGAAACTTGGCCGCAAAATATCCTTTAACTTGAAACCGAGTCCATTTTACTAAAATTTGAAATAAATAAAAGCTAAATAGAGAGCTGTTGGGCTGTTTGGTTAACAGAAATGGCTTTGATAGACTTGGAATGCTGGTAATTTCGCTCTTCATCAAAAGCACAAAAGCAGTTGAAATAAGTACATGAATCATAGGTTTGTACCAAAATTATTCAAAACTGATGCCATTATATAAATATTTTGAAAACGATTGTTAAAATACACTCTTTCGAGAATTAATAACTTCGAATTTGACGCGTAAGCTTGAGCAAATAAAAATGAGCATGAGAGTCTATAGTAAAATAAAAGGTAGTCACCAAACAAAGTCCCTTAAGGTGCGAGTACCAAAATACTTCAAGTCTTTAAGACTCTGGATTTAACAAATCAACTACGAACTCCAGCAGCAAAGAAGCAAATCATTTAATTTGCTTAAAGCAAACAAATCATTTTGATGTTTCCTTCCGTTCTACAGGTCTGAGGTGCCTGCTAATCTGCTAAACTGCGTGCAAGTAGATTCAGAATTCAGTGAAAGAATAAGATGCAAAAGTTTAGATACCTTTCCCAGAACCAGAAGCAACAAAGTCCTTAGATGATGTGGTTATTGCACCACAAAACATTTTGGAATAGTGGTTTAGTATTTCACTGGCAAAAACAGCTGTTCGCAGCTACGCCAAGTCTTCGGAATATTTATGCTGTTTCCAAGTAAACATGCTTGTCAATCAAACTATTTCAGCCAATAGCAGTGTAGCCAAGTAAAACACGAGGGCTGAAGGACAATTTTGGAATGCATTATTAATTTTGCATTGGTTGGAACTATGTGAAGAAGACACTTTCAGATAAAATATTATAATTTTTAATTTAAACTTATTTAAATTCAGAAACCGTTGAAGCGTGAGATGAAACTTTGTTGGCTTGTTGTTATTGGGCATTCAAAGCTGTATACCTATAAATATATTAGCCACTTGATGCAAGTTTTAAGAAATACTGTTGAAATTACATGTGAGCCAGTTTAATTTCACAGTTAAGGACTGTTTTAATGAGGAAAATATAAAGTTTCAAAGCTAGATGAAAATATTTAACAGCTGAGTTAGCCATTATTATGGAATTTACTACCAATCGTCTCAACCTACGTTTGCCACTTCTAGTAGGCGCCACGAAGGTTTGGGAACTTTCCGCACAATAAAGCTCAAGCAAGCATTTATTCTCCTATTACTTTAAGCAGTGTCCAATTAACATACCCAACGATTAAGGTTACGTTCGGAGAAGCTAATTTAACTTGGAATTTCATGTGTGAGAGATCAGTTGAAGATTAGTTTGTGAAAGAGCTAACTAGCAGACCAAACACTGATGCGTGGTCTGCTTACAACATTACATGCCACAAACCATGAGACAAATCTTTCTATTTCAAGGGTTCATTGTCGTGAACTACTGATCTGCAATATTTGGTGATTAACCAAATTTAAAATTAAAGTAAAGGAAGTAAATGGAATAGAAATTGCTAATTGCTTCACCTCTAGTAAGATATTCGGTTGCACTCCAACCAAAGAATGGTCAAACTGACATATCGGAGAGAAAGCCATTTGTGTAAATTATGTGGACTGAACCGAAGTAAAGCCAATGTAACTAAGAATTCCGAGCGCGAAAAGACACCAAAAACTATGAAACGTGCAAATAAACATGGAAATCCATGATCCATGATCCAGTTTACGTGGATCAAGTTTGTAAACAAGAATGAGTAGTCGAGAGCCGAAGGGGTAATTGATGATTTCATTGAAGCGAAGTCATTGGATTCGCAGATATGATGAATTCGTCTTGACTGAGGGAATGAATTTAATGCATTTGCATTTCACTCAAAGATATATTTAGAAAATTATATCCATTTTTATTTATAGCTTCATCTTGATTTGGCGAGTCGCATCACCTTAATCAAAACATCCATTTCATAATTCGCAAGAGCGCCTTTTCATTGAAACAGCCGACTACTATGTGATGTTCATTCAACGTATGCATTTTCCTGCTGTTGGTATCCTCTCGCACCTTGGTGAAATCTCTGTGAGTTTATTTGAGAGCCTCTTTATGGAGCAATTAATTTGGATCCCGGTTATCTATGGAATGAAGGCAACAGTAATTGATGCTGATTCTCAACCAACTCTTCTGAGTTATAAAATTTGAATCTTTTGCCTAGGTGACCAGCACACGATTTGATATCCATGAGAAGCATATCTTTTTGTATTGCTGCGGTAAGTTTTAGATACAATAAATGTGGTTCCGTCGCACAAACGATGAGTAAAATACTATAATTTAACTGGAATCTAGTGAGACTGCATTCAGTGAAGACTTCTTGAGTTGTTCTGAAAACGGAGTTCTAGGATTTTAGAAGGTTGGAAGAGAAATAGCGTGATGTAATAAGAGCTGGAATCAATAGTGTTTCAGCTAGAATTATTTTACCTATTAACAGTAATTTGGTTTCCGCATTACAGTAGGGAAGGAAAATCCAAGGTCCTGTTTTGAGAAGGATGCACCTTTATCCTGCATGTCAGAGTTGGCACACTATTTTATGCTCTTCAATTTAAGTTCGAATGTCCATTGCAATCGAGGTCAGGACGGAGTTGTTCTATGAGCCAATCAAATAATTATTTCATTACTTTGCAGTGTAACTCTGTCGAAATCGAAATTTTTGGAGATTGTAAAATTTATGAGAATAGCTAGTTCCATCACAAAATGATCATACCCAAAGTGATTGTGGAGAAAGAAAGAATATGTTATGACCTCTTCAGTTTCACGTCCTTTTAATTTCATCTTTACATTCCAAGAGGATTGTAAGTTTCCTTTTAACTTCTTGGCATCATGCAGAGCTAACTTACCAACAGTCTTATTGTTTTAGCTCTTTTCACTATCTCTTAATTATCAAAAATATTAGCAGCTGCATATGAAGGACGAATGTGTTGGTTAAAGCACAAAACATGGTGTCGTATCTAACAAAACAGCGATTTTTATCGGTATTTAGGAGCGATCCGGTGATTATCCTCTTTTAGGAAATCTTACAACGCCGAGGTATGGATGACCTCCATTTTCTACGCACATCACACCGAACAATGCGCCCACTTTGATCTCTACACCCATCGAAATTCTTTTAAAACTATGATCATTTGTTTTTTTTCTCAACCTGTGGCCAATGTGTTCCTCATAAGGCAAGTATAATGGAGGAAAAAGGACGTTGGTAAGGCAAGAATAAGATGAGCATGGAACGAATGAAGCCCTCATGGTCCTTTACATTTGCATTGCTTTTAGTACCTACGAGTGATATCCATGGTACTTACAGCTCTATCAAATTTCATTTCCAATTTTATTCAAAACTTCTGCTCAAAAGTGAGTTGAGGAAACGAATGGTTGAAAACTAACTTAAAAAAACTATTTATTTCAATGTAAAATGGTATTGGGTTCATGGTTTTGCTGCCGACGTCCAAAGGTATCGCGCTTTTGAAAGACAATGAGTTTAAATATTTTAATCAAGAGATTTTCACGCACCATATGTCTGATTTGCTTGTGAAAAGCCCTTCTAAAATAGCTTCCGGAGACATCCATCGAACGGGAAGTTTGGGTTCGTTTCTTTTCCGATAATAGTCATTCTTGTAAATATCTCTTGCAAGTCCAAAGTCACAGAGCTTCACGATGCGACCACTTTTGTGTCTGTGGCTCACCAGACAATTTCTCGCTGCAATATCCCTAAACATAAATAGATGTTTATATATATATGTATGTATGTATGTATGTAAACATGCGTACAATTTGGTATTACACTAAAAAGTATGTTTGGACTCATATAAACTCCCTTTCAGATTCGCAAGTGAAATAACTTGCATTGAAGCGTTTATTCACAAACGATGTCTCAAGCATTTTCTGTTGATTAATATTAGAGCATATTGAAAGTAAGGTTTATTGATACATATATGCACATCGCCAGAGTTTTACAGCCGTTATAACATGAACTAAGGTGGAATCGCATTCTTCTTGGGGTAGCCACTTTTAGATTTTAATCGAACAATTACAGGCTACTCTCTTTACTTCCATAACAAGTATCCCTGCATATTTTACCAGGATTAAGACGTTGGATGCTTCACCGGACTTTAATTAGCACAAGTGCCGTAATGAGCCATCCAGATGTATTGGCCGAATTCATTATAAAGTTGTGCATTTCGGGATCTGGGAACGGCTCACAAGTCGGGCCTTTGAGCAACCATGAAGTCGAAGCATCCAAACTAAAAGACTACGAGAAAATGGAGCAGTCCAATTTTTACTTAAGATGATACTAACCGATAGGCTAAAAAATGAAAAGGGGAGCGTTTAGAGGAACAGACAGGAATTTTATCGAATTCCTTAATGCATGTCTTTTAGAACGATGAGTTATGACATACGAGTATGCCGATCAATCACTCTCGAATCGTGATCGCTTATGGCATTATAGGCGCATTATGGTGGGTACGTGACAATCGAAAACCGCTGGAGATGTACAGTTTGATTATGCCAGCAGGAGTACATATTGTTGAAGCTTGGTAAACATGTTAGGACAGAAATACCCGGATTCATGGTCTCGAACTTGACCACTGAAAGTGCGTACATGTAGCAATAAATGGAATCTCCGCCGGAAAGCTGAAAAGTCTTTTGGAAGAGGTATGAAGATTGTCTCCCCTTAATAGTTTCGAGGATGTGCCACCTACCTGTGCGACAAAATCATGCCAGAAAAGCGACCGAAGAACCGAAGACGTCGATAAACACTTTTACTGTCTTCTGTATTAACTGTTGTGTGCTATCTGTTTGAAAAGCCATTTATACGTCTATTTTTCCCCAGTAAGTTTTTTAAACTTACCCAAATGGGTGGAGAGTAATTAAAAAAATCAAGTATTCGTACACTAGGGTACTGCTTATTTTTCTGAAAAGTATCCTATTTACAGTAAAGTTCAATTGATATGATATTTTGATCATGTAGAAAGAAACTTGAATCATGTGAATCACGTTGAACAAATAGTAAATGTATTAATGGAAATGGCATCTGCTTCAGCATCCGAAATTCAAGCATCGCCATTCTCGACTAGTCAAAAAGGCAATTTTTCCCCGAAAAGAATGACATTAGAAAAATATTTGCGGAGTCTAACACACCGGCTAAGGCAATTTTTTTCCAGAACTCTGCAATTAAGTGAGTAGTTCTATACTGATTCTCCAGTTCACACCTTCTCCATCTCTCATGAATGTGAAGCAGGCCAATTGAGGAAGTAGTAAATAGGGCCTCGATGTCTGCCTCAATGCATGCAGAATGAACATGAAAACTAAAATTATATTTTTGTTAGATCTTAATGTTTAAGACGATCAAGAGTACTGATCACTCTAACCATTCTAATACTAACAGATACACTCAATGGAGATTTTTGATTCAATGCACCGGAAAGTAGGAAGGCAAGTTAGTAGAAACCAGGTCAATTTTGGCCAGTTTTTCAGCTAGATTTATTTTACTAGAAATAATGATAAAAGCAGACGATTTTTTGACCAGAAAATCATCGAATATTTACATCTACGTGTTCTGAAATCGGGGTATCAAACAGCTAGTATTCTTCATCCACTACGCTAACTTTGGTGTGAGTTTTTTTATACCTTTTAGCTTTCAAAGGACATTTCAGATCGTTAAACCCTTATGCTTATCAAAAGATCTGCTACCAGTTTTTGTCTTTTGTAAACAGCATTTATTCTAGTGCTCATGGTATATTTGCCTGCATAAAAGTATTTCGGACCATCTCGAGAAAATGATCAGATTGAAAAGATTACTCTTTTAAGGTTGCATAGAGGATAAACAAATGCATCACAATGTGACTTTAGGATTCTACCGGATAGGTTGTACAACGTCAATCCTATTGTTTCATATAACTGAGTTGCTTCAAGCAACATTGCTCTGGAAAAACTTCGAGGAGACGGACTTTCACAACCAAAAGCCCTGGTCTCTGGAACGTGTTTGCAAATGGTGGATGGTCCAAGGATGCTACTATGAAAAATTTCAAATGGGCGAATACACCATTTATGAGCATTAAAATTACCATTATATAGTAATTACTACAGTAGATATTGTTTGAAAGCTTGGTTCTTCTTCCGTACGTTAACCTCTTTTTAGAAAGTCTAATTCTTTCAACTGTGAATTTATTAAACTTTTATTAATCCTTTGACCATAAATTCATGTGAATAATAGGTAAAGTCGAATTTCTGGTGATCAAGCTCATTTAAGACCTCAGTTCGGAGAAGTCTTTTGTCTTGTCAAACCTCTAAATTGTCATATCAAGGAAAAATAAAAAAAAAAACTAGACTTTAGCTTGGACTTTATTCATTAAAGTAGAGGGTGCTTATAGAAATTAGATTCAAGAGCATGTGGAACTATAGATGGCAAATTTTGCTAATAGCACGAAACACACTAACCCACTTTGATGTTTATACCACTTATTTATGTAATCAGCTCCACTGAGTAGAACAGCTCTTGAATGGGAGAAGACCATGACGTGAGGAGGGCTTTGATCACTTTGTCCATGGCAAATTATTAGAAAGCTGCGTCGATTTCGTTCAGTATTAGTGTAATAATTTAAGAGTGTATTAGGACATACCGATGAACGAAATGTTGTTCCTCGAGATACTGGCAACCTCTTGCAATATCTCTCATGATCGTCATCAAATCAGGAATGGTTAGCGTTGCATGAAGTTCAACGGTGCCGGAATGACTGCAAAAGCTTTCTCCTGTAGTAGCCTCAGTTGTCTCAGTTTGTCTGCTAGAACGATCACTTCTGACCGTGTGCTCTTGTTTCGAGAACTGCTCCGCCTGGGAAGGTGTTAGACGTGGTCGCGCACGATGGAGGTACTCTCGAAGATTTCCTTGATCCATCATCTCGAGGACCAGGCACTGGTGTTCTGGAGAGTCCATAGAGATACCGAAGAAACGTACAATATTTTCGTGTTGATAGCGCTGCATTAACATCGCTTCTCTTTTGAACTCTGACTCGGAAAGGGACTTAACGTTTCTAACCTGCAAACATAGGCGAATTTCGCTTTACGTCCCGTAAAAATCAGCAAGAGATTTGACGGTTCGGTAAAAAAAATTATGTCCCCTATTAAATACCTACTTAGTATGACCAACCATGCAATTTTAAGTCAGGACATTAGCCATCGCTAAAAGAGGAAGACTTTACTACAAAAGAGGAGCGACTAGAATGCCCTAGTTTATTTTTACCATTCAATAAATCAAATCTGTTTACCTTAAATTGGACTGCTACACCTATTTCATAGAAATTGTGGCTTTTGATGAATAGGTACAAAAAATGCATTTATATTATTTCCATATTTTTTGGAATTCTTCTTTTTTTATCAGAAAACTTATCTAACTACTGATATAATTTTTCAATTTCAGTAGTAAAATTTGTAATCAAGATGAGTATCGAAAACTGATAGGAGATGTCTTTTATTACATGCAAAGGACAAGCATGAATCCCTCCCTGGAAAGGAAATATTTTTCTGTATTTTAGACTAATGCAATAATATTGAAAGTTGATTCACCAACTTTTATTTTGACATGTGAGAATTAAATAAGAATAAAATTTTACTTAATAATCTAAACCCACTAAATTTCAGTTATGGATTTTAATAAATAATTAATTGTGTTAATGATTGCTCAGTAGTTAAACTTTTTTTTTTCAAATGTTGAGGTTGTGGTGACTGAGCTCCAAGAACGATATTGAGGAGAGTTTAGCCAACTGATAAACAAGACTTGAAAGCATTCTCCCTCATTGTCTTTGAGACAGCCACCTAATAAGACGGCAACGCATTTTTCTTGTAAGTTTTATGCATTGATAGTGAAAGCGTAAGCTAACATTTAAAACGTAAAACTGTTTTGATCGACCTTGACTGCTAAAAGAACTAACTTTCTCAAATGGAAATTATACAGTCCAGCTTGAATCCCTTTTCAGACATACTCGCAAACTCCTTTGGATTACAAAAATTACAAAGCCTCTTTACTTGGTCCTAGAAGGATTCTACCTCTAGACCACATATTTATTTTTGATTTTAAAAATAAATGTGTTTGAAAAGCATTGGCTGTCAAAAGCTGCGAAATCAATTTTTGCACCTAAGAGGCATTTATCCACATACTCCAGCCAAAATGGCATTTTACTTTCCCACATTTAAAAATACTTTGGCTAGAATCTTTAAATTATGAGAAATTTGATGGGATCGCCGCAGAAAGTCACAAATTGTTAATTCTTTATTGGTTGAAATCTTCATGAAATTAAAAAGGCAGGTTTTGTTAGCTAAATGCAATATGATCATGTAGATGAATCATTGGGCCAATTCTACATGCCGGCAATAATTTTCGAGGCCTGTAAGACGAACACAACCACTTCTGTATAACATTTCCCAAATCCACATTCCCGCGGAAGATTCGACTGTCCATTTAGTGGAACATATCTGCCACGTCACAGCTGTCCTGCATCTGTGATGAATGAACTTAATGAATGCATCTCTGCATAGAAGTACATCAGAAGATATCTGACTCTCATCAAATGTTAAAGAGGTTAAGTTATTTATTAAGGCTCTGTACAATGGCTTTTCTCCAGATGACCTGCTGATAGCATTCCGCATAACTCTCCACCCGAGCATCCAGCGATTGCTAATAGCATCACCTAAACAACCCCAGGAATGCGTCGACAGATTATAATGCCAAGATGGCTGAAGAGAAGCTCCCAGAAGTCATTTGAAAATATCACGAATCAAGATTAATCCAAATTACTTTGCGGCATTGCACCTTCCTAAATTGCTCTCCGCAGATACTTCGACTAAGACTTTGCTACTGGGAAAAATAATGCTAGTTAATTTTATATGCAAATAATATTTATTTTACAATGAAGTCACAACAGATAGTATTCAAACCGATTTTTTTCCGGCATATGAATTTACCGGAAATTTTTTAAAGACAAAGCGGTACCGCAGCCGTCTAGATAGACCTCGCAGGCCAAGAAGCAGAACTTTGCAATCTTAGATTCTCCAGTAAACTATGAAAGTGGTAAAATTTCTGAATACTTCACGTAGTGATAGTTGAAGTATTTGGAAAATTTGTGCCTGAGGTGTGGAGAACATCTAGGAAGGCAGGGAGCAAGGTCGAAATAATTTTAATCCAGAAACCGAACATCCCGACAGTTCCAGTGCGTCATGGTACCAGCTTTAAATCAGAATTTTGGAAACCACCTGCAAAAAATAACAAGAGCGCCTTTTTTTAAATCAGGGAAGAGTTTCTAGAAAAACAATTTTTAATCACCAGCTTAACCGTTAAAAAATGGGTGGGTTGGACGCAATCAGTGGTACCATGAGGATTAGCTTTTATTTAGCAAGCAGTTGTTCAAAATTTGAATGTCAAGTATTTGGAAGTGTGAGCATCAGGTTTTGAGAAGCTAGTAGAATCTTTGAATTTGAAATAATGCAGGCTTTATTCTAAAACTTGCTAGTGGCCAACACAACTTTCAATCCTGTATTTTTAAGAGCCGTAAATTTTAAGTGTTGATGCATAAATATTTATGAATATAATAAAATCTCACTACGTAGAGATAAATTTCTCCACAAAACAGGAAAAATGAATCGGTTTATTACATATTTAGAAAGTTTGACTAAAACTATAATAGAATAGGCAACTTGGCTGTCTCAGAGAATTCGCACTAAGTCTTTGAACCTTTTAGCCCCGTTAGTAGCTT
The DNA here is from genome assembly GCA_019097775.1 of Moniezia expansa. NCBI lineage: Eukaryota > Metazoa > Platyhelminthes > Cestoda > Cyclophyllidea > Anoplocephalidae > Moniezia > Moniezia expansa. The sequence goes on along the minus strand of JADFDV010000062.1, from coordinate 523,456 downwards.
CGAAAGCGCCATTTAGATAGTCCATTTGCATTCGACGACGAATCAGTTCAAAGTAGCCGCAAAAATGGACAATGGTTAGCAAAATAGACTTGGATAAGAGATTGATAAGTTCATCCAGTTCTACCTAACTGTTATTTTAATAATAGTGAGCGAATTAACGTACTGTATGGCATACTATAGAAAGGCAAAGTCAAGTTTTGCGGGTAAACAAGAAATTGAATTTGAAATCATGTAAGAGCTTCACTAATAACAAGATACCAGTCAGTCGAAAGTTTGCTTTCTTTCTTAACCTCATACTTCTACAAGTCCCTCGGGTAGATATATTGCTCCTCTACCGTGACTCCTCAATAAAAAGTTACTACCTAAAGGTAAAGTCATCATTGATGTACGAGATTTTACCTTGAGAGCGACTTTTTCAGACCGATCCTCCAAATTTGAACAGCCCGATGTGGGGATAAGATACCTCCCCTCCCATACTTTTCCAAAGGCTCCACATCCAATGTAGCGAAGAAATCGTAGTTGTGATGCAGGTATCACATTTAAGTTGAATAGAGTTTCATCTGCTTCTCCCGAAATAGCAACACCAGCACCATAGAGCGAATTAACTTCTTGGCTCCAGGCAGGCTCTAGAGAAGACAGGAATTCAAAAGGTGGACCACTCAAACTTGTAGTCTTTGTTGCCGCAAAGCTGTTGTCCTGTACTGAACCGTTGTACAATCGGATCCGTCCCCCATTGGCTCCACGACCACGTGTAAAATTGATGAGAAACGGTGATTTGCTTCCCTTCGCAATGGCTCGTCGTCCTACAATGGATAATTTCTTTCCACTTGTTTTGTCAATTCTCGGCGCATAAATCATTGGGTGACCTTAATATTTTTGTCACTACAATGACCTCAGAGCTCAGTGGTGTTGTTTAACTTTTCCATAACTGCATTTTTTATTGGCAACTGAAATCTCTAACCAATCAAAAGGTATAGATCAATTCATTGTACTATTGGGCTAGATCACTTACGCTGAATTTCACTAACAAAGTGTAAGATAGTAGCGCCACAGCAAAGTAAACTGTGCATTAATGCAATAATCTAGGAGCAGATCGTATTATTGTTGTTGCCAATTCAAAAATTGTGGAAATAGGACTTCAGTGAGTCGTGTGACTTTGAAGCAAGCATAAATTTGAGAAAGTCACACCTTTTGGTGTGCAAGTCAGTCCCCCACATTCTCAAAATTCTCGAACCAATTAAATCCCACATTCAAAGCGCAAATCCTAGCCTCTGATCTCAGATATAATTCTCTCCTTTGATGGAAGAAATATCGGCAAGTGTTTATCGAATGTAATCAACATTTAGATGTTAGCAATCAGCTACAAAAATAAGGTATAGCGCAACAGGATTTTAAAAGAAGAGACTTCAAATAAGGGAGTAATTGAGAAACTACCTCTTGGGGTTGCTCTACGCATACAATAACTCAGTCATATTCCCATGCGAAACAGTGGTTTTCCTAAAGGAATATTTCTGCACCGTCTATTGAGGTTCTTTTCGATATATGATAGACATTCATGTTATATAATGGGACTTTGATGCCACTAAATGCACTAGGTGCTATCTCTTGCAGCAAAAGATGATTGCTCGGCATAGATTTAGTCGGCTCTTCCCATCGTTTTCTTATGAAAAGCCTGTCCTAAAAGGATGTAATCCACCCTGAAACGCTGTCCCTTCGAGATAATCCGGCAAACTGTGTCTAATAACGTAAATAAAAGTTCATTATCGAACTTCATCAGTAAACAAGCAATTTTAAATAAACTGCCATTCCAACGCAATTCAAAATCTTTGAAAATATCTTTATATTTTTCAAACTCGAGTTTGCCCAAACTAAGCAGCGATTTTAACTGGACTTCAGATAACTCGTTTAGTAGTCAATTTTCTATCTTCGCTAAATTGCCAGGATCCGCAGTTTACCTTTATCTAGTCTCACATAAACACTGGAGCAGCCGGTCTCAACAGTGAAATTTGCACCTCAGAGAAATTCTATGAACGATGGCCAGATTGTATGGCCTCAAGCTATTGTATACAGACATTTAAATGTTTTGGAGTAGGAAATATGAGGCTTTGAGCAAGAACATGTGTAGAATAATAAACAACTGAGGCGATTCCTGAAGGAGGTACATGCACAAATAAAGGGATTCTAATCTTGAATAAAAGCGAATGGATTATCTCAGATAAGACCTAAGGCAAAGACCACAAGTAAACGGAAGCTGAAGACAGGAGGAAAAGTATTCTGATGTGAAATTCGCCAAAACAGAATGTCTAAAGAATATTATCTTGATAGACTGCAATTTGCTCATGCAGCAACCATCTCTCTAGTCTAAACATTACCCCTGGTGGCTCTATCTGCTTCTCTCAGCTATAGAAGGGTATATCAAATCGCTGGTGAAAATTATCTGGTCAATATGCCTAACAGGTTTTGATAACTCGATGTCTTCCAAATCCTGAGATAATATGGATTGCAACGCGGAGTACTTCGTCTTTTTAACTAATATCTAAACAAGTTACAATTCACTTGTTTCTTCTCTTCTCATTTCATCACTTTCTAATCTCTTCATAACATTGTTAGTTCATAAAGTATCTTTTGATAAAGGTTGGAGGTGGTTGGACTTAAACTTGACCTAATCTATTTTAATTGGTTGACTCACTTGATAATCAAAACCAATCACGATGAAACTAGAAATACAGTTAATATATTGCGTCAACTACGATAAATTTGTTCCCCTTCGTAAATTTTTTTGGGTCAAAACGACCACGCAATTTTCAAGATTAAAACCAACACTTCTTGAAAGCCACAGTATTCTTCACTTGACTTTCTTCTTGCGTATTCATGTTTATCTATGAAATGTTCTGCGAAACACTCCTTTGATCTACGGTACTTGGCATTCTGCAGTGTGGAACCATTCATCCTGCAACTTGAAACATGTTATTTAAACCAAGGAAGCTTGCTTTTAAAGCTCCCTCCTTTTTCGTTCCAGCTTTCGCTATAACACTTGGGCTTCATTGACAAGAGCGTTGAAATTAAAGTGCACCGGAAATTATTATTTCAAATTGATGATCTTGGCATACTTATTTTAAAATCTACCAATTTTTTTTAGATTCTACATCGTTCCAAGTCAATCATCTCTTCTTGTACCATGTCCATTTGCTAGCAGCAGAGTTATGGGACAACTACACTATTGCTGTTTTACGCACTACATTTAGAAGTCGAACTTTAGACAAGTGACGTTCAAACAGTCAAGAAGCTTTATAAAATTTATTTAGGTTTGTGATTTTGCAATAAAAAAAATAGAGGTAAAAAACACGCAAATTTTGGTCAAAACTCACTTTTGAGAGTAACTAGGGTCACGAGGAGAATGAGCAGAAATAGGAATCCTAGACCAATGGCCCCGTAGGTGAAGACATCGGCCAGCTTCCAATTCCTTCCTAAAATTTAATCAAACATAGTCCATTAATTTCGTAGTGAGAGACGACGACCTTGACTGAAAAATACCAGCCATAAATCTGCAAATTAGTTTTTTTTTTCTATAAATTATTTGAACGTCAAGAATAAGAATTTCGTTCATCAAGGCGCTTCTTTATCAAGCTTTCCTTTATACTGGGAAATCTTTGAACGGGAGTCTGAATTTGCACTGTTAAATCTGTTCAACAGTGCATTTTAGTAATACAAGTAAGGGATTGAAGCCAATAGTTGAGCGTTTGATATTGGTAAGTGTTCATTACAGCAGAAAACTTATGTCTGATGTCTCACCAACTCACTACTACTTCCTCCTATAAAAAGCCTTTACAGTTCCTGTTGGCGGTAGTCAACTATACGATAACCTAAGGTTATATCCATAAAAATTTAGAGTTATAGGTGTAGCTGAACACGTTCATGTGCTTTTATGTGAGGTCACAAAATTCGACAGTTTATAAACAAGTAAGCCATGCCAAACCTAAGTCATACAAGGGAATGAAGTGCTCCCAGAGATATCGAGGGTGGCAATAAGCAGAGTGCTCAACAATGACAAGAAGGTAGATTGTGAACGAAGTAATCCGAGTAAAAATGCCGGGCTTCTGATGTAGCAACATAACCTCGAATCCTCTTCATCTTACAATCTTGACGTTATCAAAAATTTAGCCGCTCATAAAAGCTTGGGAAAACCAAACTTTTATCACTGAGAAAGTTTTCACAATGCACATTATGATGATGAAATCCATAAGTTTACTATCTAGTCTCATTTTAATTGGCTGCCCTACGGGATGAAATTTCCAATTTCTCCACTTTGATCTTCAGACTGCAAGGTGTAGCATTCAAGTAGGTAAAGGTATTAACCGCAGTCTGGCGGACTCGTGATGACCTTATAGACAAGCAACCAGCAGACCTCATTAAGTGTGGTCCTAAGGTGCAAAGCACTTGCGTTAGCTTTGTGCATCGGAAAGCGCCTTTCACATTCTGACCATTCATATATCTATCAGTATTGCCATCTCATTTTGGCAAACATATTTATCATTACCTTGTACTTTAGTAAAAGTACTGAGATATCCAACTCGATAGCCTTTAGCGTTTTCATTCTAATCAAGAAATATACTAGTTTTGCCAAAGTAGCATAAAAATCCTATTCATACTTCTGGAGGAGGTGTGAAGATTGTCTGTCTTGATAATGTCGAGGACGGACGAGGTACCGCTACGAAGTTGATCTGCTACCTTTACGATGAAACCATGCCAGAGAAGTGACCAGAGAACCGAAGACGTCGATAAACGCTTTCACTGTCTTCTGCGTTAACTGTTGTGTGCTACTTTTTGTAGAAGCTATTTGTACTTCTATTGTACCCCCAACAAGTTCTCAGGACTTGCCCCAATGGGTGGGTAGTAAATATTAATAATAATAAGCATATTGGTTTAATTATATTTTCTGAGTTACCTGACATTTCGTTATAATGAATATGAATAAATATAGTTATTTTCAAACTTTCATATTTTAAAGCTTCAATCAAAGCCGCTGATAATGGCAAAAATAACGTAAAGTACAGAACGAGATCCCATGACTTCCCGCCAAAAAAAGATTCATTGCCCTTCATTTGCCCTTTTCTCTCCCGATTTGTGCTACCGTTAGTTCAACTTCTAAATATTGCTAAAATAATTTTTTTGGAAGCCCTTAAATTTATTGAATTCAACAAACTTTAAGGTCATTACAATATTCAGTTAGAAATAAAGGGATTACTTCAGCAGGAACTACTCACCCGAATGGTAATATAAAGGAGGTTTCACTAATCGCCCAGTAGAATTACTCTGGCCGATATCATTGATAGCATTTATTTGAACCTCGGTGGGGGTACGAATAGGTAGAGTAACGTTGGCCCTTGTCATAGTTCCTGGTATTTTAGCCAGATCCACCCATTTCGGGTTGTCCGCCTCGGATGAATTACAAACCCTAGTGGTGCGGCAAGACAAAATATCAAGAATACGATAGCTGGGTTACACCTACTGGTTCTATTATAGGAGAAACAAAAATGCCAAGAGCACAATGAAGCAGGAATTTCTTAGAATTTGGCGTCTGAAATCAAAGATGAAATATAAAGAACAGGTTTTTATTCATCATTCAATGTGTACATTTGAGAGGGCAGGTCGTAAAAAAACTCACGTGGCTCTCATAAAGCTGCGCATTCGAGAGCTTATTTTGCCCAACCAAGAAGTGCCTCATAAACTGACACTTACAACTTTACGGACGCTCTTGTCCGTATTTACTAACGGGTGTTTACAATAGCATTAGTTATGGCTGATCAATTTAGGCTATTCAATGCTTAACAGGCGAGAACTTGAAATCTCATGAATTCAAATTTATTCCCGCCTTCACTGCGACTTTCAATTTGGCTACTGAAGTGCACGTCTGCCGATGCATCATTTTTTGAATAAAGGATGTTCTTAAGGTACTGCCTTTGAAGTGCTAAACTTGAATAAATCACCCGATTTACATTGAATAAAAAGATGACTTAATCCCCGTATCTTTCAGGGTGGGTTACAAATATCTCCTTAAATGCGACTTCTCCAGAAGATGTTTTTTACGCAATTCGATGTGATGGATAGATATTCTTTCACCATTCCTTTGTAAAAATATCTTGCACTGCGGCAGAAACTTACATCCATGGATCCAGGTGCTCTGCAGCAGTTTCCCATATTTCAAAATTCTCATTAATGCAGAAAAACGTCGCAATTTACTTTAATAAATCAACATATGTTGGATTCTGCCCAATCCTTTCCTCGTCCACCTTTTGGCAAAATGGCATCAGATCTTTTGTAACATGCTTTAATATACAACCATTTTTTGTCCAGCAGTGTCATCAAAAAGTCAAAAAGTGACAGACAGATTGTAAGCCGAAAATATGCGGCTTTACTGTATCAAACTTAATTCTTCTTGAAGCATTATAATTGCTGTTTAAAATTTAACTACTTCGATATATTGAACAAAAAGTAAATATCTTTCAACATTTTCGGTTACATAAAAAAGACGGCTAAAGGGGAATATTTATACGAGAAATTTTTGAGCACAAATGAGTAAAAAGGGAATAGAAACCAGAGATTAATAACTTCCCGATCAAAAACCTTAAATATGTATATTAAATAAGCAAATAATGATTAATTTTTTCCAAATTTTGCTGTCAAGAATACGTTTCCCTTGTAAAGGACTACTTAAAATTCGTTGATTTTGCTATAGAAAGTTGACAGAACGGATTTGGCGTCAAGAGAAGAAGACAACCGTTTTTGTTCTGCCAATTACCTCTATTTAGCACCTGCTAGGTGTTTGTGCACTTGTGCATTTTTGGGAAGTTTCAACATTCCATCCAAATCTGCACTGGACTATGGCTACCAGCTTCCTATTTCTCGTCTTTATAGCACATTTCAATGTATAACTTAACTATGTCTATGCTCATTCATATCAAAAATGTTTCTAGTAATTGGCGTTAGGTCAAAAATACTTAATTAGCGGAACTAATCACCAATTTTTTTTTATATGTCATCCATTTTTTTCAGTGATCTTGATAGTCCTTGGCTTTTGATAGCCTATAACTTTGCTGTATAACGGCCTGGGTCTACTCACCAGATCGTGCGTTCTAAGTATGATCTTTCCAATGAAAGGTCGTGACAAAAATAAGATAGGGGATCCAAAAATGGAATCTTCATCATTTTTATCTTAGATATAATGATTAACTCCTTTTAGATTACAATGTTAGCTCATTTAACAGGCAGCTTACTTGTATTGCAGATTGTAGTATTCAATTGGACTACCATAATCCTTGCCAGGAATCCATTCGCAAGTGTAATCATTCTCATGAAGGTAGTGGCAGTTGAAATTCAAAGGTGCATCAGGAGCATCCGCTAAAAGCATCAGACAACAAAAAATGTCTTTTCATTAGCGATTTTGCTCTATAATCATGCAGTATATAATGACAGTAATATCTAAATTCAAACTACATTGAAGAAAACTTATAGATATAGAGAGCCATCATGATAGACAAATCTTGAGACATGAAGCCTTTTACGCAAGGAGTGAAGTGCCTTAAGAACCGCAAAGCAATTACCAGGAAAAACTGCATTCATCTTTTAAACGGAAAGGTGAGACCCATTCGCCTGAAGTGGTCATAAAACTAAGGCAAGCTCTGGTTCTGGACTTGCAAAATTTACTGTTTTCTGTCAAACCTTTTTTTGTAGGCAGACTAAACATGCGTATCCTCGTCCTAACAAAGGCGTGCTTTGATTAACGAATTATCTCACTTTAGTAAAACAACATGCCTGACCGGTGCTATAAAGCATAATCTTAACCAATAATTTCATCCGAAATCATGATAACATAAAGCCTTTATAGCTTATAAGTCGTCTTTCTTACTCTACATCCGGATTTTTTTACGTAGTTCCTATAACACGTTCTGGAGGGCTAAACGAAATTCTCCGACTTCATTTTTCAACAATAGCAGACGCACAAAGTGCTCCACAACTCATTGGATATTCCACTTCAATGTCGAAATCTCAAAGACAATGTCTTATCCTGCCATGATATTTTTAATTTTAAATTTTATAAAAATCATACTTAATTTTTGACATTTAGGAAAATTTTTAAAATCCTGAAGGGATGTCTAGTAAGAAGCTTGATCAGCATAGCATCTTGCTTATCCTCAATTGAGCATAACCTTAGTATCATAGATGATGCTTTTTCTTAGAATAACCGGTGGACTGGTTAATGTCGGAGCACGTTTGTCTCTGGACTCAATAGCTAACTTCCTTCTGCATTATAAAAATACCTTCGGGCAAAACGTAATATCTAGAAATGCATCAACCTAACTTCATAATGCTTAGACGTTATGTTCAGTAAAAATCAAACTCTCATGTTCTTTAGTATATCTGTTGACGTAGTCATTTTGAGCATTATCTGCATCGTCAAATCAGTCTGAAATGAATGTCATTTTGCGGAGTAGGTAGCTCTACTTACCAACCGTGACTGGCGGTTAGTTTGACACAAAAGGTCAAAACTAATACTGCAATTTACCAGTATTAGATGATACCTATAAAATTTTAGAAAAAAAGTGATTTAACTACCTCTTTTTTGTCCAGCAGTGAATTGTGCGGTTAACCAATCACTGGCTTTGTGCAGATACATTTCGACACTTACAGGACCGAAACAATATTTGCGTTTATTATATTTTATGGGTAATAAAACGTGATTTTGACATTGTGGGAAATTCAACTAGTATTCCAGGCTAGCTGAAATTGTGTATGAAAGGGCTAGCCAATGTCTTTATACCGACTTCGATACCGATGTTCATATTTGGCGGAGGAGAAGTTAGATGACAAGTATAAATGAATTGTCGAGCTCATCTATCTCCAACTGCCCAACTTCTGGTAGTCTTAGCGTCATTAAAAATAGCATAATATCGGCATCTAATAAGTAATAATAAATTGAAAATGATTATTTAAATGTTTTGTACTCATTAATATTCCTACTAGTACTAAGATATTCACAGATTTTACATTTTCTGTGAATCAGAAGCAGTTATTTTGATGAATTTGAACCTCTTTGCCGAATTTCAAAACGCAGGCGCCAAAAAAATTATCTGTTCTTCAGCAACGGACCAATTTCGACAGACTCTCCTCCATCAGTAGTGCAATGCAACCCACAGAATTGAAGTACAAGTCGGAGGACTTTAAAGCTGCTCATTGACCCAGTAGGGACTGTCCACTATATTTCAGTAAAGTTAAACAAGTTCCTGATTGTCATTGTCTAGCGGGATACAATGAAAGCTGGAAAATCAACCTGCTTTTAAGGAAATAATATTGGTACTTTGAGTAAAATGGCTTCCGATGGACCAAATATAAAAGCGGTCCTTTAAAAAACGTTCTTAGCCTTTTTGGATAGTTCTGCTTAAAAGCATTCTGGTCGTTTATTTTGAATTGCTGTCTAAGAAGGTAAATTTCAGTCGAATTTAAATACATACATTTATTGTTCAATACAGGACTAAACATTCAATATCTTGACTGAGAGGATTAACTTACGAGGACTAGTGCAAAAGCACCTTTGGGAATCTGGGGTATTACGAGGTGGAAGTGCCATGACGCCTTCAGCAGTGACGTAATTTAAACCAAATTCATAAAGTGTGTTGGGACGAGTCCCGTTGTGGTCATAGTGACGTCCTTGGGCACCTGGGGGTCTTAACTGATCGGCGAATGCGGTGAATAGCGGACTGTCAACCTTAAAAGTACAGAAAGAGGGATTAATGATGATTTATGTTTGAATTCCAACTAATTATCCAATGCACTAGTAAAACAGAGTCCGAATTTCTGAGGTTGCACAATTGATGCCTCTTTTGCCTCTTTTCAGTTGAAATTGAAATTATTTTGGGTAACTCTTTTAAAGGGCTTTGAATGGAGCCCTGATTGATTGAATGGACTGAAAAGGTTACCGGTAAGTTTGATCCTTAGGTATTTCGCATTTCTGTCCAGGAAACACACATTTAGTCCCATTTCATCATTTTCAGTATAACTTGAATGCCTAGAGTCAAATTTATACAATTGAATTTCACACAAATACAAACAATTTGTTCCCATTGGCCAACAACTGAGAGTAAATTAAAACTACATTTAAAAAGAATTATCTTCAAGAATTGTAAAATTTTAAAATGTTTTTCAGTATTCCACTTTTAGGCTCTTTTGAAAATGGTAAACTAAGAAAACTTAGGAAAATAAATAAATAGATACTGAATCATTTATATTCGTATGCAAACCATGTAATATTTTGCTCTATCCACAAAACGTGGCCCCAAAAGAGGCAAGAAGGAAAACCGTACTTTGTGGTAAATCCAATGCTCTTACTGAGTTAGCGATGCTCACATAACTCTGAAGGTTATTTACAAACTTGTTTACTAAAATTTTATCTGAATTTTCCTATGGTGGCTGATGGCCGATCTGGCACATCATTTGTTCTCAATAGCAATAGGGTTTGGAGATGATCTCAGTCCAATAAAGAGAGCGAAGAACTCCGTGGTCTTGTCTGCTGACTTATAATTATAGCAAAAGATTAAGGCCGGTCTCAACAAGTCTAATAAGAGTCCCTAAAGTCTGTGCTTCTGCATATTTCAAACTTTATATAAACTATTTCTACCCATTATGATAGTCTCATTCGTGATAAGGATATGTCCCTAAGTTAAAGTGAAACATTTTATTCAAGCGCAAGCCAATGTCGGCAGGAATAAGTTGAAAAAATCTAGGACACTTCAAAGCCGCAACAGAATACCAATTATGATGTCAAATCGCAAACTTATCTTAAGCTAATTGTTGACCATTCCATAGGCGATACTTGTCTGGGGAAGCGGAATTTCAGATTTCACAATGGGAAGAGCGTTAAGCCTCTCCTACCGCCGCTGTTAATGTTTTCATTGGTGATGGCTATGCTTTGGAGCTGGTTGTGCATATTTTTTTAGTAATGTCCGCACACAACACATGCACACACAAATAAACAGACGGCAGGCATACAGCCTCTCCTTCTCTTCGGCCACACATTGGGTACATCCAACTACAAACTGCCCATTAAGACCGAGCAGTTTATTGCACCCTTGAATCGAATTCCCGCCATTTCCGGCCGCTTTGAAGATGCCTTACAAATAAAGCTATTTGCATACACTGTATAGAAGTGGAGACGTTTATCTCATTCCGTCTACTGTTTTTCAACATGATTGCATGATTAAATTCACATCTTGGTATACAAATTCAAAATGGTATTCCTTACAGGTTCGCTGTTGAATCAGTAGAATCAAACTTGCAAATTAATGAAACACTGTTGGCTTAATTGCAGTGAAAGCAGAGTTCATAAGTGAAATTTAAGTTTATCTGCCTTAACAGAAGGTAAATGAACAGCGAAAATATCTGGCCCTTCTACAAACCTAAATGAAAAATTATACTGGTTCGGCTCATTTACGATCACTCACTAACACTGTTCAATTCACCAACCTTAACAGCACAAGTACTACTGTAAAGTCTAGGCGATATGCGCCAAATGTGAGTGGTCAACCTGAAGTACTCATGTGCCTTAATGGAGTATCAACGTCTGAAATCGGAAAAGAAGATGCGATCCTGATGCCGTTGCAGAAACATAAAATGAAACCAGGGAGTCTTAATACAGGCCTGTATGTAAGTGCCCTCTCTTTCTGATAAGAAAAATAGGGAAAGAGAATAATCTTGAAACGGCCGCCGAACCACCCATTAGTTTCCATTTCTCAAGTACGGATTCATCCATTTCCTTTGCTCATATTCTCTTACCACTTATTGGCTATCAGTGTAGATAAGACCAGCTGCTTTGTAGAGAAGAAATAGTTTATCCATAATTTTGTGATTAAAAAGATGTACTTACCACTGTTAATCAAGCTCTCAATCTCCAAGTTAAGGCCGCCAGAAATCCTAGAGGTACCCTTGGGATGGACCAAGGTGAACAGAGCTACTCATCCACCATGCATGTAGGTAACTAATGAAGCGAAGCGCCATCTTAATATGAATCTCACTTTACTTGATGCACCAACCTCGACCTCCATGCGTACAACCTTAGAAACTTGTATCAAAGTTTATTCAAGTCGCCGTGCCATCAATAAACTTGAAAACTTCAACAGTTCAGTGTTACCCAGTGCATGGATTTAAGCCTGACTATGGTAGTAGCTGTTAGCATGTCGGTGGACAAACTTTTGGGCACCCTCTGGATGTTCGCCAACAAACAAAGATCATCAGTCGTCTCTAATTCATCTTAACACTAGTAAAACGCAATATGTTTTCCCAGTTTAAGTGAGAATTTTGTGTATTTAAGGTAAGAGATAGTGTTTCAAACTTTCAGTGAATCACTGATTCGCTCTACCGATGGGGCTCTTGGCACCCTTTAGCAGATAACTTATCTTTGGTCTTTCACCTATAATAAAATAGGATGCGAAGTCATTAAATGGGTTATTTAATAGCGGTCGGCAGGGTATCAGACTAAGTTCCGTGTGATTAAGTAAATGTTGGGGCAATCTCACAACATAAGAGGAGTGATAAGCTAAGTAATCCCAAAAGTTTCATCGAAAAAACCCTTTTGGATACAATCAGTCGGATTTGTTTTAGTCTGTGGCAAATTAAAGCGATTAATTTTTCTGAGTGATCTTCGAGTTCGAGCAACTTTGGTTCTTCTGATAGATCCAACCACTTTGCAAATGCACAGAAGGGGCCTCCGCCCTTTAAAATTATTCAAAGAGTTGTACTTCATTACAAGTCCCCTCAATGTACATTTTTTGGAGTCAGACATAGATAATAGTGCGCTCTTGAATGCATCAAATGTGTAGACAACCACCAGCTCCAGTACTGCCGAAGAATTATCAGACTAGAAGGTAAAAGTTTATGGAACGATCTGTAGACCTGTAGACCTAAAAATGTTCTGTGTTTGAAATAATGAACCCCAAATAAGTTAGACCATTTGAATTGCAGATTCTGCAACCTATTTTTTCAGTAAAACTAAGCGGGTTCAAGGAATATTTCAGCCGGCATCGGAAAGCTCCTCGTTATTTCCTAAAGTTCGGAACAGGTTAACTGAACATTTTGCGGAATCGCTTGATGCTGAAGAGTGGACGCAAACTGGTAACTAGTCTTGGCTTAGGCAAGCAAACCATCAGGGAAATTATTAAGCCAAGTGATCTCGTTCGATCAAAATCATCCAAGTGCAGAACTTAACAAAGTACAGGTGAGGAAATGAAGTTCGGTGATTATTTTTCCATTCTGATGCTGGCCCTAGTTGAGGAATTACGACAATATGGCAGATGAGATTTCAATAAAAACAGTATTTTAATCTCCCTGAACACCTATTACCGTCCACAATCCCAGAGTTACTAGAACCTCGTATAATATGAATTCAAGAGACTACTAATAGTGCCAACAATAATCACTGACCGCTATCCTAACTTGGAATGTGGAAGTTACTAACAGCGGGGAAGGGCATCATCTACCACTGCTGCAGAAAATGTAGGTTTTTTTTAACTTTAAGCAATAGCAAAGGGAATTCGATGCAGGCAACAGGACTTTTAGTGATAACACCGAAGATCCGTTACGAATATAAAATCAAACATTCCTGAATTTTATGAAATTTCCTTACCTTTAGTTTCTCGTTTAGTTAATTTCTATTTACTGGCTTCAAGTGATCAGAATGGTATCAATAAGCGTAAACACACTCCTGAACTCGAGATGAAAGTAATCTCAAACGTCAAAATGGTCTATTCTCCATAATAAATAGCTAAAACGATACTAAATGAAAAATTAACAAACAACTGATAAGTGAATAATAAGTGCGCTACAAATCGGCATCACTTCAGTGGTAGGTATCATTGGTTCAATTGAGGACGCTTTTTACACTGGACTGTTTTCTTGAATGGCGATGTTCTGTAACATGGAAAACTATTCAGAAATAGATTACATTCAGAAAGTAAGCACTTTTGGGTTTTTAAAGTTGATCAACAGAGAAATCTGATTCCCTCATCTTGCAGAAAGCCTAGAATCCAAATCGACTCAACCGAACAAAGTGGCCGCGATTGGAGAGTTTCCTGTTGGCATGGTTGAGTAAAGCCACCTATTCAAAAAATTACTAGTAATGGCTAGTTTGACATTTTGTTATCTTTGAAATAAGGCCAAAGTATGTACAAATATTGTTTTACAATTATGAGGTAATGGAAAATGAACTCGACCGCCAAGTGTTATAACAGCTGAATATAATCGCAATTCAATGAGTAGATGAATTTTTTCTTTAATTAAATGGGAAATAATGAAGGCAAAATAGGGTTAGCACTACTTAGTAATTTATAATTTGAATAATATCAAGGAGAAAAGCATTTAAAGGCAAATGCACAAAAATCCAAATTAACTTGAGTGCTTCAGTTACACTTGCGTGCGTTTTTGCGTAGACTCTGTGCAAGCCCAAGTGAAAAAGCGAAAGACTGAAGTAATAACTTTTAAGATGATTTTAGCCAAGCCATTGCACAAGAAAGAGGCAAATAAGCCAAACAGTGGGAAAGATGGGGAAAGTGAAAGGGAGTTTCGAATTAGTCATTCTGTCTAGAAAAACTTCTACACACACAAGTCTACACCTTGCCCTTTTGCCCCTATCACGAGGTGAGGAAAGCAACATAGGCAGAAGAATGCATATAATTCGGATCATTGAAGTATCAGGGAACCTGAATGAATGAGAGCTGAAACAATCCAAGAAGAAGTTAGGCATAAATAACATCCATTCCAGCATTTCAGTCTTTGATATAGCGCCCAGCTCAGATCAATGATGAGTTAGCCGCTTTTCTGGAAAGGAATGCTCGGAAGTGTTGGAGCATTTCACCTACACGTGAGGTCTAACAGACTATTCAGAGACGAAAAGGAGCCTTAGCGAACCATGTTATTTGTCATTTTCAACGAGAACGCTGCGCAATGTTCATTATTTCATAGCGAGGTACTCTACCAGGTTGAGCCACTAGCTTAAAGTCCTAAAATAAAGCTCCAGAAGCTATCAGTCTTCGGAGATCTAGTCATAGACCTATGGTACTCTTCGAACTATTACCACAGACATAAATTATTCCATCTCTCATTTCAAACAGTCATCCACGAAATAAGTGCAAAGTCAAGTGGCCATGTGAAAGACATGTTGTTAAAAATAGGTTTATTGCGCTAAAAAATAGGTGTTAGAGCAAGATGTTTAATAAAACAAACCAAGCTTTTGCACCTACTAAATGAAGCATTTTAATGAAAATTTTAGCTAGGCCTTCAATTGATGGTTTAAATTCAGTAGTATATCGGTAGAATTTGACATATATTCCCTACTCAGTTGATTCTTTCATAATCTGCTGGTTGTAAATCTCATGAGTTATATTGACGTTTACAAATGCTTGAAGCAAATTAAGTCCAAATTTTTCAGGTGAATAATGGCAAAACGATAATGCCTTGGTATTTACTTAAATCGGAGAGTTTTCTTTCGATCGAAAGGTAAGATTTAAAATTTGAACTGAAAAATGGGGATTCTACGAATTTAGCAAAGCAAAGGCAACTCTACATCAGGAGAAAGTCCTAATGAATTGTTATAATCTGATGTATTTTTAAAATATTCATGTATTCAATGGTCACTTATTGGACTTTATACTTATACTTTTTAAAAGGACAAAATCCGCATTTATATGTCTTTTCCCTTTTAAAACTGTATTTTTACTAAAATTGTAATGCAAAGGGAAACATTTTCAAATTGTGTAAAGAATGCTTTATTAGAATCGTCATACTATACTTTGGATGGTGAAAACAACAGTAAATACCGTCTGTCATTGCACAAAGTTGAACTGATTGGCGTCTAAAAAATACTGATAAACTCTCTAAATGTTTTTTTCTTTTGATTGAATTTCATTTCTGTTAGCAGTTATTAGCAGTTTGCGCCGAAAAGTGAAGTGGATCTTTCTCAGAACTCTTCAAGCACGATTTGGTAGGAAGCGAATTTCTGATATGCTATAGAACGTGGTTGCAGATTTGGCAAAACCAGCAGTGGTTAAAAAGAAACACTAATGGCATCAACTACCGAGAAGAATGGGCAATGGCTCTGAAGTAAAAGTAAGTGATTGAAATTTCTAATTGTAAGTGAAAGAGGGTTGATGACAAAGGCAACGTTTTGGATATTCATCGACTAGTTTGCCCTATCAGCGGCTTGATGAGCTGAAGCCTCCATCAAAGAGGTTTAACGAGGTCTGTTTAATAGGTAGCGGGGTGAATTACTCAAGACAACGCCTTCACTATCCAGTCATCCAGAAACTAAACTAATGTGTCGCTGAAGACGCTTTTCAGCGGCAAGGCAACGACTTGTTTTTGCACTAACAAAGCTATAGCCGATGAGCGCAGGAATCTGACGGCTTATTTTCCTTTCATTTCTGTCATAAATTGAAGCTTTCCACGTTATTTTAATTGGTAATTTTTATGTTTTCAAATATGGTTAGGAGTAAAATGCACTCTAACAGATATTTTGACAATTTGGTGATGGAATAACACCATCTTCAGGCTAGTTTGCAGAATATAACAAAATGTAAACTTGGATATTGTCTATGACCAAGTGACTTTCCATCTACTGCCTACAAGCCGAACAAAGTAATTTCTAGGTTAGGCCTTTTCTTCTTTTTTAAATGAAATTTTAAAAACCGAATTTCAGTCCTTCCATGAAAAGCAGCCATTAACTTTTGTTTACCTCCATTTGGAGGGCTATCTTCTTCTACTCAAAAGAGCTCATTATCAAGGAAAATAATTCTGAACCGATGCAAAAGTGAATGTTTGATTTGATCTGTTTCTTATGGGCACTAGTTCAATATTTCCTAGGTGCATCTTTAACTACAGTTGAATAGGTAGCACTTAAAGATAATGTTAATTAAGCTGCCTGTAGAAGGCAATTCATCAGAAATGAATGCAACTTACTTCACGAAAAGTGGGAACAGCTCGGATAAAATTTCCACTTTCATCCTTTGGGGGAATCCAAAACACTCTTAGATGTCGATTATTGCAATGAACTGAGTAATTTCCTGGAAGATTCGGACAGATAACTTTGTTGGGATCCACATTCACCATTTTATCTCCTATGTCCGTGTTGATTAATTTACTAGGTCTAACCACTAAATCAGCGTGCCACTAACTGGGTAAATAACTCCCCATCTTTATATGCAGTTTCAGCTGCAAGGAAGTTGGTCTGGCAATTGAAACACCGAGTCCTCTGATTGGCCGCCTGGGGGCACATACTGTTGCACGCCGAAGATGTGCGTGTTTGCTAAATCAGGCAGGAGGTGGTTGGAAAAAATGCCCAGATGGGATGATGTTCGGAGAATTGCTGACCACCGCCAAACTAGTGTTATCACCTTTCCAGACAGCAAGCTGTCTGATGTCGCAACGGCATCATTAGCTCCTTTACACTCTTCGGTATGTTCAAATATCTGTGCTATTGGAAACGTATAAGCCAATTAAAGAAATATCCTATAAAAAAATGCTTTATTAAAGCCAACCGCTTTCTCGAGAACTATTAAATATTCTCACATCTTACCTGTGGAGATTGAACAATGATCTTTATTCTATGAAAATCTTAGTCAGGTCAAAGATCAGAAACATGCTCAGTATTAAGCATGGAAATTTGGAATTTTTGAGCTTTGCTAATCCGTTCAGACGGTCGACACTTTGTATCTTAGGCCACTCTAATAAAACTCTTACAAATCACAGATTTCGCACTCCTTTAGGGAGTGAATTAACTGGCTTTCCTAAAATTCAAAGTAGGTGACAGCAACTTTGACATTAAGAGTTGCTAATCACCAACGGCGTCCAAATTTTTGAGAAGAGACCGACAAAATCTGCTCAAAGTTAGCGGATTTCAGTAGAGAAGGGCGAGTTTTAACATAAAACATACATTCGGAAAGTTCACTCCCCTAAATGATGATCTGACTCGCATTAAACCCTTCTTTCTTTCAAATACATCAGCGGTTTTGAACCAAAACAGCAGATTAGCTTAAAAATGGCAGTTCTTCTTGTGGTACGAGTTCCGCAGGCCAAGAATTGCTTTGATTTAAAAGCTAAAATGGTTAATGAATTTGAACATGGAGGGATTTACTTGTTAAAAGAGTTTTATGAGCTCCATGTGCCCTTGATCAGTGGAAGTTGGAAAACATAGGAACCAGTTAAAGCATTTACCAATCGTTCAGAGTAGGCGGTACTGCATTTTTCGGTTGATCCTATTTACGTCTGAGATTTTGTACACAACTAAAGCTATCCAGGTCGGTTCAGGGAGCATTTATTTAATGCATCAGCTTGATCCTATTGTGATATCAAAAGCATATAGATAAGGGATGGACTCTGGAACGCATGATGGACAGGTGACGTTAATATGATGAAAAGTGACTTCTGTGAAACCGAGAAATAATACTGACGAATGAGGGCACTAAGCAGTTATGGTAAATAGTTTGAATATAAGTTGGAAAAGGAAGGGACCTGAACTGTCAGACTTTGTATCTCAAATCGTTGCAAGTGAATCAGTATTCGACGCTGATATCCGCAATGGATCTGAAAGCACCTGAAAGCTTTGAGATTGAAAATGTCTCATGCACAATGCGAACTTGAATGATTGAGTCCTAAAGATAAATTAAATGGGATCCGCAAGAAGTCATCGGCGAGCCAGTCCAGCTTCGGCCATGGAACTACACTCCAAAGGAGCAAGTTCAAGGCTAGAGAAGCATGACAATCTCGTTTGTGGGTATGTACAGAAAACATGAAAAAGAACTCTTAAATTTACGAAAAAGTCGCTGCAACCGAAACCAAACTAATCATTATTAAATAAATACGTGATTTCTTTATTTTAAACTCCGCGGTTTTCAATCGCAATCTTAGCGTAATCTTCATCCATAAAAGGTCTAGTCGATACTCCAAAGAACCTCGGAATGCATGCTAGTCCGCTGCCCTTAAAGCGGGACTTTTCAATGACTTTCATTAACTTCCATCGCGTCTGACGAAAAATCAAGCTTTAAAAAAATAGAAATTTTACTTAATTTCTGATTGGTTTTTAGAGCTAAAGTTGTCCTCCTATTCCCAACCTTTTCAGTAACTATGGCAACTGATCAGGTCCCACACGTTAAAAAAAGACCCAGAGATAGTTAGTAGGAGGGTTACTTTTGCTTCATGCGCAGCGTTTGAGGAACCATTTGGATCTACACTTTACTGCTACCTAAGCAGTGAAGATATTAAAGGGTTTACTGTGAAATCAAGTTACATTGTTTTTAAATTCGGAAATTTATTAAATAATCAGCCATCGGTACTTGTATGTGGTACAAAGCTAAAATTTTTGACTGTTAGTGTCAAGAGCTGTCGAAGTCTATAAATTTGTATTTATTAGTAAATATTTAGCTTGATTGCCGCAATAACAAAATGTGAAGAGTGATCTCATTTGATCGCATCGGGTTTAGACTGAATAAGCGTCAAAATTCAGTACCTTCGGTAGGCGGACATGGACTTTTGATGGTCGGAAAATATTTTCAACTCAGATTATGAATATTCAATGCAAATTGTATAAAAAAGAATTAACTTTTGAAAGACACAAAATAACTTTGAACATGTGATGTCTGAGCCTTTTTGCTTTTCAGAATATAGTATAATTTATAAGCATAATTTTAAGTATGCAGTATAAGTATAGGCTTAAGTATTGGTTTATGTAATCGGGTTCAACATTTTGAAACATTCAAGGTTTGAGCAGAGCAAAAGGTGAGCTGCTTCCATAAAGAACTTAAATGCTAGGTCTGTTAGGTGATATTTGCCTCCAAGCAGCTTTTTAGACGTTCGCTTGGACATTGACAGTTGATAGAGTATCGTTCGACGATGACTGATTGGCGGAGCTCATCAAGCTTCATGAAAAAGAATTGATATTTCTTGGGAATCGCCCTATGACATGGTAAGTATCTATAACTGCTAAGAGAAGAAGCGATGATTGCCATCGATGAGATTTATCTCGAAGTGTTACTTGAGCTGGCAAAAATACAAAAATGGAGCCTTTGGAGTAACTGGCATTGATGAGTGCAGTGGTGATCAAGGGTACATCAGTCCAAAGTTAGACTGAAAGTAGACTTACTTCATTAAAGAATTTGGAGGTCGAGAAGAGGAAAAGTCATTAAAATGAGTGGTTTGCCTAAAATTTTGAACGTGAAACCTGAGCACTGTAAGATTAACATCTGACGGCCCTGCTTTACGTTTATTACCTTAGCAGAAATCAGGATACTAGTTCCTAGATCCAATAATCATTTGAGAATCGGGGCTTGGAGAATCATTTCGGTACAAGAGAAAACCAGTCTAGCTCTGCCTCGAGGCTTCGTAGCCTCGAAGCAGTGGGATGCTACATCTGCGCAACTCCAGAAAATCTGCATTCGATCTAATATTTCATGTCTACAGTTGATGTTCTAGGGGAGGAGGACAAATGAACATTTCGGTCTATGAAAGCTGAAAAGCTACTAGTAAACTTGATATACTTATCAGGTATACTGAAAGCAAAAAAACTAATGAATCACAAGCGGGTAACTCTCGCTCTGGCCGGTCTCAAATTATTCCTTATCCCAAGTAAATAAATTGAACGCAGTTGTACTTTGTTGGTCGACATAAGAAAATGGTCAGCTAGTGTAAATGGTATTTCTGACAGTATTGTATTCAGCATGATGTTCCGTAACCCCCAACAACGTGAAATGAGTTGGTCAGAAAATGAAACCATGAAACACTAACAATGCTTTGTCTTTAGTTGCGGAAGTACTAAACCATGCAAAATCAATTGAAGTCGTTTGGATAAAAAGGGCAGACAGATTGAAGGGACTAAAGATGAACTATCTAACTTACAAGTGGCCTATTGCCCTCGGAGCTGTGGAGAAGAGAGTGGACAGTTCAAATGAAGAAAAAGACAATGGTTCTTACAACCTTCTTTAATTTTTACGGGCAATGCAATAGGAAGACCCACATTGAAAGATAAAAGTGCACTAAACTGTCTTCTTACAAATGTGAATGCATGGCCTGAATCTAATTTTCATTATTTTCTGCAGTCCTTCCAGTTGAGTTGTGGGCACCTCATTTTCGTGCCTTCATCTTCAAGGAAAGAAATCTCTTAGTAACTTAAATTTAAGGTGAAAACATTAACTATTTTTCACCTCATTATGTAACAAATAGCTGGTATGACTATTAATTAGGTTCTAGCTTAGAATTTTAGTGCAGTTTGACAATTTTTAGATTAGTTTGGAATATTAAATTCAGTAGATTTAGCTTTACATGCATTAAAGTGCAACCAGATGGAGTTGACCTTATAAGGCAGCCTAGTTTCTGTTATAAAATATGAATGAAATAAATTTCAAAGGACTCATGAATAAAATAAATCACCCTGAACTTCTGTTTTTCTTTATGTAAGAAAAGGCATTTCATGAAATCCGTATTTTCATGGTGCAAGGGTTGCAACGCCTCTGGAATACTATTTTCGTGGCAGCGACAAAAACAGCTAAATGGAATCCATAGGAAAAAAGGTGAGCTGATAATGCATTTTCTGCTATTTTTGGGAATTGAAAACTTTTTATTCTGCTTCGTACCACGGCTAGCATGCGATCAAATATGCATGAGTGAAAAGAAGACGTATTGAAAATTGAGATGTGTCTGTTTGGAATGGTTGTGGTCACGAGGTGCCTTTAGTGGAACATTTCATGATAATGGAGATGGTGTACTGAATGAACATGAACTAAACCGGGAAAACAACAACATAGGCAAAGCATAGAAGTTCCCTGTTGGCAGCAGATTACCCATTTACAAGGGCAGTTTATCGTTAGATCTTGAACAACTTTTCTATTTGCATCTCCACCACAGCTGGCTTGCAAATATCATCTGACCAAGAGTACATTCCTCCCTGCTTAACATTCACAAAAAGTAGAAAATCGTTTGACAATCTTGAGTGCAAAATTCGGTCATTTTGCCATTATTCACACTTGATGACTACCTCAAGCGGTCGGTTATGAGGAGTCAAAATTACCGGAATACCCATTCAGCAAATCAAAATTGTACTTTATTCTCAATTATTATTAAATTCAGAAGTGAATTACCGATAATATCGGTGGTTAGATCTATAACTGTCAAAGCAGGATTTTGACCTTAAGAGAAATAATACAGATGGGACAGACAGGATTAACGGTGTGAATGATTAAAAAAAACTTGATACTATTGGTAAGTTAACCATAATTTAAAATTAGTTTTAGATCTGAACTGGGCATTTAAGTTGCAAAACCGATCGTTCTAGGCCCTCTGACACTACGACTTCGACTACAATCCGTTTCTAAACCGAAAGGCTGCAGTCAAGTAGTAGCCAAAGAAAACGTCCTGCTATGCAGCAAAAACTCTTTGCCCAAGTGGGTAGATAGGTACAACCACTGTGGATTAACAAGCGCAAACTGAGGTGAGATGAACTTGATCGAATCTTGCGTTTGGAGCGGATCTGGGTGCTTTCATTACAACACGACCAAACACAACAGTCTATCAAAAGCTAGCAAGAAGTAGTGGAGAGACTCAAAACTTGGAAACTGTAAACTTTCAGAATAATATGGATTTGCAAATCAATTAAAACCTAACATTTGAAGGATGCGGAAAGGTCCACAGGGAGTTAACATCATAAGCTTTCGATATTGCATTAATACCGATATGTGAATGGAATTAGTCACCAATGGCTTCCTGTCATGAAGAATGTCATCAGGGAACTGCAGTATGCAATCAGAATGCTTGACTGCACATGGCAAATAACCAACTGAACTAATTCCATTGGTGTATGTAATTGGTTTGTGTTCCTGTAAAAATGAAGAACATATGTTCTTCTGAAGATACCATGGCGCTTTATGGCAGGAGTTAGTTTGGCGAAAAAATACACGAGAGGTTGGAATGTGTCGTATAATGTAACTTGTTACTTGCATGGAATCGGTAAAAGCCTCTGGTTGTCATTATGCCCTAATCTTCATTGATGGCCTCAAGTGTTTCTATTGTATCTGAGTTAAAGGGAGATGGACCATGAAGGCTTTAATGACCCGGTACAAAAGAGGAGCTCGGCGGCAGAATAGGAAAGGAACTGGCTTTGTCTCGAGCGCAGCAGCTGTTACGACTCATCACCCTCCCTACATAAGATGAGTTTATCTGTCCATGGACGGAGTCTAGCTTAGAATCATTTTCAAGATGGTTCGCATGCGTTTCTGTGGTATTGCTGGTGGCTTACGAATCGGAGATGTAGGGTGCAAATCGAGAGTTGGAAATAATCCATCGTGTGATAACAGAAAATTTGGTGCTACGTTACGAAAACTAATCTTGAGGAATCCAAATCGAGCAATGGAAGCAGTCTTGATTATCAAAGCATTTGCAGCCCTCCAATCACCAATAATTCTTTACGGAAACCGGAGTTAAAGCAGGAGAACATTTATTTGGAGAACGATGGTTTATCGAATTTCGGGGATTTCTGGAACTCTTTCTTGGCTACAAATTTCATCGCGAAAAGAGGCGATGAACTTCAAAAAAGACTATTCTGCCTCCTGTGAGTATAGCAACGAGTATCTCGAAAAATGGAATTCGCTCACAGCTGACCATTGTAATGTTAATACATTAACAGGATAATGGAAATCGAGCGTTGAATAGTCGTCAGGTAACCGATCTCAGCAGACTCAGATAATCATAAAAGAAAAAGAAGTTTGAACCTCAAAAAGAAACGGATAATGCTAATCCAAGAGGAGATTTGCTGCGCAATTGACGAAGTTGTGATAATGAGATAATATGCTTTAGGACCTACTTTGTGAGGAGTTATGTGAGCAATCATTATAAATACATACTAAATTAGGAGAGCGAGTAAGCCCATACGCCAGTTTGAAAAATAAAAAATATAGCAAATATAAATATCTAAGTTTGGTTTTTTTCTAGTGGACTAACTGTTTTATATCGAATTTTTACTGTCAATAGTTGAATTTTGAATTCATGTTTAACAGAATCAGAATTAGAACTAGTAATTTAGAAATAAAACTCCTGGTCTTCTCAAATTCGGGTCGGATCACCAAAAATCATAATCAGAAATACGTCAGTTAATGTTAGGCTCGTGAATAATAAGTCCTCCGATTAACTGAACCATCTTAAATGCACCAGCAGGTTCAGATCCAGGTTGTTTTTTTTTGGCAGATCGCCCAAATTGGACCCTGTGTATTTATTTTTCCAAAACGATAACCTTCTTTACAGAGTCCGCCCCGGTGGCTAAAGTGGCTGAAAATCTACCTAAACTTAGGTGCTAAAAAATCAAATCCTAATAGGAGCACAATGAAGATAATAGGAACAGGGAACAGTAAGTATTACTGTATTACAGTAAGTATTACAGCTCCGGCCTAAATTACAATTCGAAGATTCTGGTATGAGCTAGAACACCACTCTCGGTCTTCTAACAGTGTTCTTTAAAAAAGCTTCCAGTAGCCATGTTTCGAAGGCTATTTCATTACCAAAAACTGACCTATTGAAAAAATATGTGAATCATTAACAATAAAACACGCATAAAGAAATTGCAGTACGACCCAATGCACATGTGATTCTTTTTATAACTATTTCAACAGAGCGAAGTGATACATACAGAAATCATTATTGAAAGGACTCATGTCTTTTTGTACAAAAAATATTTCGAATTCAGTATGTTTATATATTTATATTTTGTAAATTAGTTTGCCTTTATATGACCTTACAACTGTTTGAGTGCTTCTAAATTGAATTTGAACAAATTCAGCGGCTTGGAGGTATAATCGCCCGTCAAGGTGCTTGGGGGATGCCGCTTGCTCCGATAATTGAGCCGTTTCCGGATGAAAAAAAGAGTGGAGTAAATCAATTTAAACGCCCTTATTTTTTAGTTGATTTCAATTGGCGAATACGTTGATGATAAACAGGTAATTTTTTTTAAAAATATATTAGTGATGTGGTCAGCCGAATGAAGAAAACGAGGAGGTGGTAGATCTTGCTTCGCTTAAAGTCACTGAGAGCAAAGTCTCCTCTTCTGACTTTGAACTTCTTTCTGTCATTGGTCAAGGTTCTTTCGGAAAAGTATTTCATAATTACTTATTTTACTTATGTTCTTTGAGGTTTTCCTAGTTAAAAAGATAAATGGAAAAGATAACCAAACTGTGTACGCAATGAAAGTATTGAAGAAGGCTGTGCTTAAAGGTTCGCCCATGCAATGAGATACATATTTTTTTTCCAGTTAAAGATAGGATTCGCTCAAAAACTGAACGTGACATACTAGCCAAAATTCGACATCCTTTCATCGTTACTCTAAATTATGGTACGTGCTTTTCTCTTGTTCTAATGAATGGTACTAGCTTTTCAGACTGAAGGCAAAATTTACCTCATTTTGGAATTCATCAAGGGAGGAGATTTGTTTTCTCGGCTTTCAAAGGAGGTGGTGCCATTTCTAAATTCATTATTTTCCCATCACTCGTAATTCCTATGCCGCCGTATTTTTTCAGCTTATGTTTACTGAAACTGATGTTATGTTCTACTTAGCTGAGATTGCTGTTGCTCTCAATCATCTTCATGATCTTGGGATAGTCTATCGCGATCTGAAACCCGAGAAGTAAGCGTTCACATAGCATTTTCCATTTTTGTTTTTACACTTAAATATGGTGAGGATTTGATAGTCTACTTATAGACTTTGACTTACTTTGTCTAATTCAACTTGCATTCACGCAAAAATTGACCGTTTCCCTGTTTTGGATCGCAACATCGCAAATCTGAATGTAAAATAGACCCTGTAGTTTGCAGAGAAGCATGTGGTGGCCACTTGTTTAGATTACATGCAACGTTACTTTGCTGCATTGTACGCTGCCGTCGCGCATCTGCAGAGCTTGTTTGCACACGCTACAACCGTATCCGCAAGCCAATAGACATAAACGGATGTGCGGATGAGTGTCAAAGTAAGCATATGAGTGTGCGCTTATGTTGCAACAGGCACGTTGACTTATTTCTGCCTTTTCGAGGGATTCCTTTAGTCAGTTTTTCTCTACCCGTTAAACCCTGCCACCGTTACCAAGTTCGCTTGAAACACGGGGCAGGGAGTGCATCAAATGTATTGACTATTGAATTTCAAGGATTTGGGTGAAACCGATCCGAAGTTGAGCATAGCCTCTTGCCGAATTTCGGTTGGTTCATATTACTTTTTAACCTCGTAGTAGTATGTTTAAAGCTCGATATGAAACGTAACAAGTTTGTTGGTGATAAATTGTACGGACATGATTCAAAAATTCCGTTTGCGTATTAACGATTTTAGCAAAAGGAGTGGTTTCACAATTATAATTTCCCAGCAACAAGTTATGCACTTCACAAAACCAAGTGCTCTTTGCTGTTACGCATCGACGTCAACTTTAGTTCAATCGCGTTGATGAACTGCATAAGAGGCGAAAAATCACACAAAACAAATCGCAGTGATCCATTTGGCTGCATTGTGGCATTGATTTTGTTCTAAGGGGAGAAAAATGATATCGCGTTTGACTCACAAACGGAAATACCCCATATATTGTTAAGCTCCTCCTGGGGCTCATTGTAGTTTTGATAGCACTTTTTTTACAGTGTATGTCTGTCGACGCATTAGGCCAGACATTTTTTCAATTTGCACGCCTCTTTGAGTAAGGATGGTTTTTTTATTTAAAAGCTGATGGCTTATCCAGATAACTTTTGAAATAGTGTTATCGAATCTTATAGAGTCCTGAAATTAATTTATTCTGTTATTGGCATTATCATAAATGAAAGCCCTCTTAAATTCTCCGATGTCCATTGACCAAATTCCCAGAGGTGGTAAAATGTTTGGGAATTTCGCACAGGTACTGGTAGAGGGGGCAGCGAATTTTCAATTATAGCCGGAGATCAATGGAAGGATGATCAGCGGCATTATCAGTAACTTGTTACAATGGCTTCTTCTGGTCCATGGTAAAGCTTGTTTCTACCCCCTATCTCTCTGATTGTGAGGCATAAATAAATCGCTTTAATAGGTCCTCAGCGTTCTTGGGCCTGCACCTTATAGTGTTCATAGTTGATTTCTGCTTGAGTATGTGGCTCGTTGTGGAGACTAAAATGATGTCTTAGGAGCTGAGGGGAAGATAAATTGAACCTCCCTTTACCTACAAATTAACCTTCAAACAGGCTCTTAAATTATTTAATTAATTATTTTACTGCGCGTTTATGAGCTCTCTATTCGCTCCATCCTAATGGATACGAAAATAGCAGATCATCCACATCCAACGATTTGATCCTCTCCTCCAGTGCTTCCACAGACACGTATTTCTTATTTTAATTAGAAGTGTCGTTTTAAATATGTTGCCCTTTTTGAAGGTCCAAAAATGAATCCCTGCTTATAATATTTAAACCCGGCTTAATATATTATCAGCCAACTTCAGCTTAGAGTTTAACGAAGATTTGTTATATCGTTTGGTCAAAATTCTAATTTTTGGTATCATTTGGTACTCTAAACTGGAGGCGTAACTGGCAGGTAACAACCGATCACTTTCCGAACTGATGTAAAAGAGGGAGTTACTGCTTTCGCCTCATTTAGTGTGCCTTTCAAAAGCTTCTGAAAAGCAATACATTCCAATCATTACATCTTTTTTTGTGAAACTGTTTGGGGTATATTATTTTAAGCTAAACTTTGCACTTTCAATTTTATTCACTTCTGAAAATTCAAATATTTTGTTGATCTTAATAAGTGCGTCAATTGATTTTTTGGTTCCTTTTAGTGTTCTTCTCACTGAAGAAGGTCACATCAAGTTAACCGATTTCGGGCTGTCCAAGGTTTCCATCTACGACGGAAACGATAATACCATGTCTTATTCCTTCTGCGGAACCGTGGAATACATGGCTCCAGAAATCGTCAATCGTCGAGGACACAGCGCAGCGGCTGATTGGTGGAGTTTCGGTGTTCTTATGTATGAAATGCTTACCGGCACGTTACCGTTCCATGGGGACTCAAGAAGGGAGACAATGACTCAGATTATGAAGTACGTTTTCGCCTGCTTACATTCGGTTCATTAGAAATATTGCTCATACATCACTAAGTTAGAAGAATCATTTGACCTATTTATTCAGTTATTAACCTCAAGCAAGCTTCACCATCGGTCTTAAAAAAACATCAGCAATAATTTTACTCAAATTCGACAGAAATCATACTTGTCCTTGATTTAGTTTTGTTGTATAACTTATCTGCAGCTGACATTAGATCCATACCAGCCAAAGCAACTTAAGGCTTTCTCGATATCCTTAATAAATTATCGAAAGGACCCTTCAAGACTGGGAATCGAGAACCCTTTCATTAAACTTTTCCACATTCCTTTTATCAAGCACTGGCCTTAATGATGCGTGATGCACATCTGTTCTACATTTTTCCTCACAGCGTTAGGATATACCACCTTCTGTGATGCATATGTAAATGATGTATTTCGAACTCCTTCACAGACATTTAAGAAAAATTTATCAAAGTTGGACGAAAAGTGTTTTTGTCTTAAATTTAGATCTAGCTTGTCAAAAGAAGTTGGACCGCTTTATCGTAGGTTTTTTTGGTTTAGAAGTCAGTTTGAAATACATTGAAATCAATGTATTGGCTGATATTTTGAGGAGGACGTCCATATTTTTCCAGTGGCCATCGTTTTAGGCCATTTCACTTTTGACATTATGCAAATTTAACTGTGTCATTCACCACCTTCACACAGAGCTTCGTTCGTAGAAGTTAAATGTGGCTAATAATTTATCAACTGCGGTTCGGAAGACTGCTATATGCAAACTGTTAGGATGGATGGCTACTTTAGCTTGCCAAAAAATTTTGTTGAATTTATTGCGTGTTATGGAAGCTTTTTTCCGACTTTCTCGTAAAACTAGCACTTTCGGATCTATTTAACCCGTGTAGACTAAACAAAAGTGAATTTGATAAGCTAAAAGTTTGAACAGCATTTTTAATGGATCCTTAAATTGAAAATAAAATGATATAGCAATTTTCAACAAAAAGTTTCTGTGGAAAACTCGATCTTGTTGGCTGCGATTTTATTTACCTGTTGTTTAGCAGATTTTATTGAGGGATTTCTTATAATTGGTTTTTCAGCCAATCAAGAATGGCTTGGAGTAAAGGCCAATCCTAGCGAAACCGTTTATTGTTAGTAAATCAACTGAAGTCGTGCAGTATACCGTATCCTTTATACCTATTAATCAAGATCGTATTTGAAAATAAGCCTAAAGAGTAATTATCGTGCGCCGAAATGAAAGGATGACTCTAAGATTCTGGCAAAAAGTATTTGACAAATTGGCTAACCGATTGGATAAAGCTCAAAGGTTTTTCTGGGCTAGTTCAGTTACCTTAGAAACAATGAACCGGCTCCTTGAGAATCCTCTATAGTTTTCGAATAATGCATCGTAAATAGGCTGCTAAAAGTAAAGACCTTCATCCACAGGCTATAGCGTCTTTCGAACCAACGCCATCTAATGGATAGAACATAAAGTCAATTGCGGAACTCAAATACTTGCCATACTGGTTGAAAAAATTTGGACGGCCATAAGCCCACCCTATTTAGACGTCCTTTGTATGTTAGTGAGAAGCCATAAAGGACAATTGACGCCATTACGCACTCAATAAATCTGAACCTAAACTTGACAGACGAAATGTATTTTGTCTCACTGTGCACAATATTGTCGGATGCTGTGACTTTGAGATTCAAAAATGTGAAGTAATTGAGATTTTGTTTCTACCTTTGCTGTTTCCATGTTTCAGATCCTTTTCTCCTTCAGATCAGATCCTATTCTCATTCAGACTTTTGTTAGCCGCCAGCTCTATGCGATCTTTACTAGGCACTCTAGCGACTCATCGTCAGCTTTTAAAGTTCTGGCTATTATACTTAGGTCATCTTCTTATTGGTCATATCCCTGAAACCCAAAGCAGCCGATCCCATGGTAGATCTTTTTGAGCGTCAATTGGAAGGTCATGGTGAAGAAACGTGGTCCTTTGTCGACCTTTATCACAGTCAATGGTGCATCCACAAAAGAAAAATAGAAAACTATGGTGATTACATTAAACAAGAGCCGAATTCCCATGTAGGCGTTCTTTTCGACATTCAGTTCTCGCCACGATTTGCGCTGCTTTTCGATCCGGTGCTTCTTTGAAAAGAGGTTAGATGGGTCGGTCATAGCTAAACTTGTTCGTTCAGATCTTGTCTTTAGCCAAAAGTCTTCTTAACCGACAGTCTCCGATGCAATAAGAGGATTTCGTTATGCGTAATGGAAGAGCAATCGACAATTCTGCTCATCCGATGGGCAGTTCATCTTGCAGTGAATTTTCTTTTGAAATGGGAAACAATCAGCAGATCAATGTGTAACCGTACTCTCTTCACACATTTAATTATGCTGATAGTACAAATAGTCCACAAGTATCCAAACTTTAACCAGACTTTCTTTCAAAGGATCATCCACTTGTGATTAAACATTGAGTCGGAAACCTTGTAAATTCTATGATTCAGTATCTTTCTATTGACTTTCAGAGTTAAATTTTGGTCCTATTTGGCTCTGCAACAGTTTATAGAGTTTGGACTCACTAGTCTTTCTTTGTATCATTGAATAAACACTAGGAACTGGATCAAACAAATAAGCGCCCTTAAAGTTGTGTGATCTGTTATTTTTCGTTCAAGTAAATGATGAATTTTAACCCAAAGTAGTTTTTTTCTAATTAAGAAGAGTTATTTGATTTCCATAAAATGGCTCTATCGAGAAAATGACTCGACTTTCTCATATTTGCTCCTGAATAGTTCACTTATTAGGCCTTATGTAAAGATCTTTTTAGGGCATACAATTTCGACTCAATAAAGCACTAACACATTTTCATTCAAGGTTGCTGGCTATTCATCAATCAAACTAGAGTTTCATTTAAATAGTCCGTTAGTTTTTATTACCGTTATATTTTATGAATGCAAGATTATATCTAATTTGTTTCGCATATCACTATAAATTCAACTCCCTTCACCATCTGACCACTTTACAGTCGTTATGAATTAAGATTCTGACTTACTCGAATTGGTGTATTTTATAAGGTAAACAGACACGAGTCTTGATTGGTCCGCTTATGAGGAACTTTACTGAGTAGCTACTTCTTCAGTAATGCGTCAGTTCTGAAGGATTCCTTTAAAAGTGTAAGCCATAGCATTTTCAACATTAAAATCAATTTAGAATTATCTTTCGGTCTGAAAAATGTGCTTCTCTGGACACGTTCAATGTTATGAACCGGAATCAAAGCAGCTATTGAAAAATGATTGAATAGTAATTTTGTTTGCAGCTGAAAAAGTTGTTCTCAAATTCGACTGCACGTTATCTTCTTCTTGAACGAATCTGCAAATCTTCTGGCATGCATTTATAGCACTAAAGTGGAAAGCTAAAACATCAAGTTCGTTCGATATAAAGTTGGCAAGATGTCCGTGGATCGGAATGGTCACTAGGACTCTGATTTATTTAATTGGTCTTCTGTCATGAAGTTCTAGGAAATTCGACAAGTTCGAACCGCGATCCATTCGCTGAAATCAAGAATTTTGGAATGCCATATGTTGCGATCATCTTATTCGGTGGGTGATTTGTATCATACTGGCCATTTCGAGCACGCGTCTAATATGTAATTGACTGTATAGGTTTAGTTCGTGATCAGGGCAATGACTCTTGACATAGTCGAGACATGGTCCCCTGCTGCCACTTTAGAGATGGTCAGCCAACCGACTCTGTTTTTGTCCGTGCTAGATTAGATGTGTTTATTTCATTTACAATTTTTCAAAGGTGGTACCAGTGGACCTTTTGTAACAACTCTGCTCATACGGTGGCAGATATCGCATCTCTATCAGCGACTCATTGCCGACATTGAAGATGCCCATAAGGTTGAAGGTCACTGCATTTTCTCAGATTTTAGCAGTATAATGTAGGATCGGATCCATGTTTGTCAACATGCGTACATTTAATGTATTGATGAGACCATTATGAACGAAATCCTTGAATATGCAACGCATGGTTGTAATACAAGTTTACGAATTGATTCTTATTGCTGACGCCAAAATCACAAATGAGTAGAAGTGTTGTCACCGTAAAGACGGTTTTTGCATGAAATGGGTACGCCTTTCTTCGAACTAAATAGTAGGTATAACTGTTTACGGTCCTTTAGCACCAGTCCTTTAGTACCAGTCTTAGAAGGATGTGTGAAATACCCTTACACTGCATATGGATGAAAGGGCACTGTTTGCGGTAAAATGCAGTCCTTTCCAGTGTCCGAAAGGTTCGATCAATTGCCTTTCCCGTCTCGGACCGTACCTACTCAAAAATAGCAAGCACCAGCGCGAGCACGATTAATAGCTCGGGAATTGAGTGAGTGAGTATAACATGAGAAGTTATCATAGGTATGAGCCCCCTTAATGGCCGATATATACTAGCGCGAACAGAACTGTCAAAGATTCATTTGAATAGCTGGAATCGATTGACTATGGTTGTTGTTCAAGGGTGAAAAATACTAGAGAGCGGGAATGTTTTTCGGGGCCGACATCTTGTGAGGTACATATAATCCTTTTGAAATCGGAAGCGAAAAGCAATTTCAGCTAGAATGTCAAAAACCATAATCTCTTCGTTAATCATTTTCATGGATGACAGCGTCCTTACACGCCGCTTTAAGTGGAGGCAATGAACATGTCAAACCTCGCCTCGCAAAGTTACAAGTGGAATAATTTACAATTACTCTTCTAAGTTTGCCATAAATTTCCGCTCAACGGAGGCGATTTTCTATGAGAAGTTCAAATTTTTATGATACCATAAAAACGATTAAAATCAGAGTTTATTCATTAACGGCTAAATCAAAAAAATTAGTGCTTTATATTAGAATGTTAAGTTTAATTGTGATAATAATGAAATGTGATGAAAATCGAGGTGTATTCACGTCTATGTTAAAGGCAATTTTATTTTATTAACCTATTAAAAATTTGGGTTGCACTCATTCTACTTATTTGCGCTTCACTTCACTTCAGAATGCATAACTCCTTGAACTGGTTGCTTTTTCAATATATTGTTTCAAACAGAAGTTAAAAAACGGACATTGCAACAGCAACATGTTCTGTGATGATGGTGAGGGAGGCAATCAGGCGAATTATAACTGGTAGACTTACCGTCAGTCAGATTATGAAGTCTGAAACAATAGAGCCTTTCCTATGAAGTGAATCATAATTTCGGACTGAATGGCGGTACGAACATTAGTTTGGCTGGATCCCATTGTCCAACTCCTCGAAGAGAGATTTAAGGGGCTACCTAACATTAGCTGTGTGGGTGTTTTCATATGAATATCCCAAAACCCGGTGTTTCTACATTTAGTGATATTGCATAATCTGATTTGAGTAATTTGAAAAACTAGCCTTTGTGCAGTGGCCATAATCAGACGTTTTTATTTCGGAGGAACAGTTCCAGGCGGATGGAGTAGCATATGCAGCTAATATTCTGGAATTAAGGATTTACATCATTGAAGATCGTCTAATTTTATGATTAATTTGTGTTTGTCTAAGTCATAGAGGTTTTGAAAGATCCGAGGGTGGTCAAAGAATCTTTGGGCACTAATTTCCTTTTCAGATGCAGATAAAAATAGTTATTACAACATACTTCAATAGGTGGATTCCGTTGTGGCTAAATCAAGCCATTGTGGAACCTAGAGTTCCAGGAAACTTAAGTGCGACTTGATATCTAACTGTAGTTTAAATTAGCACAATCACCAGCTATTCATGAAGATATAAACAGTGAAATGTCAGGTAGATACCACACACCGCAAAGTCGATAAAAGCTTGTATAGGAAATGTCAGATTAACGAATCTATTAGCAGAAATATAATATGAATCCACCCTTATAAGGATCTCATTTTTCTTCCAGTCTGCCTATAACCACTCAAGAAAACGGATGGATGTTGAACCACGGGCTCTTTGTTTGACCGTACCGATGGAGTCCTATGTACTTTCACCCACGTAACCCGAAATAATAATATGAATTTATGAACCTGCAGGCTTGCTTACTCCAGAAGGGATTTTCATTAATAAATTTGATGCAGGCGACAGCTTCCTCGATTACTTTTAAAAAATAAATTTGCCTCTTTTTAGGGCCAAGTTGGAAATGCCTCAGATGTTAAGTCCTGGTGCCCAAAGTCTTCTGCGCCAATTGTTTAAACGAACGCCAGCTAATCGTCTAGGTACGTTTTACCAATAAAATATTTTAAATTATAATAAATGTTTATGGTTTTGTCCATCCAATGTTGTGAATTTGCCTCCGTTTCTCATGTTATAATGGGTTTGCTTTCCTTCTAAACTATAAGGAACGTAAATAATTCATTTCACATATTAAAACCTTTGCTGAAAGTTGATAGTCAAGGTTACGTAGCAGAATAGAATCGACAAGTTTGAAGGTTTACTTTTCCTATGGTTCCTTTTGAAAAACCGAGAGGTCATAGGCCACACTTCTTTCCTTGTGTTCTTCACATGTACCTCCAGATTCTGTTTTGTCGCATTTAAGTCCGTTTAATTACAGTTCATTTTTATACCGCAGATTGAAAGACGATTGTCGGTCTTTGTATTTCATAAAAGAGCCTAGACTACTGATGCGCACAATTAGTTGCAAAAAATCAGACTTTAAACGATCTGATTCGGGAACATATTTTGTCGAAATTGGTCGCTGCTGCCTGAGTTCTAAGCTTTTAAGCGGTGACATTAATCGGACAAAATACGCCAATAGCACAATTGAAACGTTCAAATTGAATGCTCTCGGAGAGATCGCGTACTTTACTTAGCAATTAAAGCAGTCCTAACTCATGCGTCGGCTGGTACGCTAAATTAAAGGCTGAGTGGGGTCCAAATAGTAAAGGGAGCTTGTGACTGACTTGGCTTTTTTCAGATGGCTTTCGACGCTAATGAGCAAACTGTTAGCCTTTGTTAATAGCTGGAGAAATGGTAGGCACGCTGGGTTAAACATCCATTAGAAGATGTTGCTATCTGATGGTGGTATTATAGTTCTAAAAGTTAAGGGGTGCTGAAATCATTCCACGTTTTTTAAGTAAAAATTACTGCACCAGCATTTAATTTACCTTTGTTAGTGCTCATGTTAAGTCTCCATTTCATTTATCTTCTATTTATTTTACGTTTTTTTTTCTGATTATTATTCTTTTATTCTCAATTACAATTGCAGGTACTGATTTGTTTGGATTTTAATTTCAAATTCGACGTTATATATGAGACTGTGTACAATGAGTTCAGACCGTTATTGCCCTTCAAAGCACTTTCTTTCACCTTCAAATGGTCACTCACATTTCGCTTTTCTTTCAATTTACTAACAGAATACTTCAAGATTCCAATCGCCTTGCTTTCTTCGTTTCATAATGCGCCATTCAGTTCATCGATTCGACGGAATTTACTTTTTTTATCAAGAATATAATTCGATCTTTTTACCTTTACTGGAGCTAGTTTGTGATGGCTCCCGGAGCGCATTTCTATGCTTGTTGTCCATTGAACTTTAGAAGCCACTTAATGGAGTGTCCTTTCGCGCATTTATCAAAAAGAGCTAAAAATGACATCAAATTTATCAAAAAAAAAGAGCTAAACATGAATGAATTTGATGAATTGGTTGCATTCGAATATGTGCGTTCTGTTTTATTATTCACCTATTCTCTTGCGACTCCTTCCCGGATCGCCAGTGGCTGATAAATATAGAAATTTAAGAATTCATTGTTACAAAGTTGATTCTTGTTAACTAGAATACTGCACCTTAGTGGGTGGTGCTTTTTGCAATGAGTCGAGCAATGCAGCTCTAAAATGTTTAAGTTTCCTATTAAACAGCGAAACATTATCACTTTCGTTAAAATTTCTTCAATCAAAGTGAAATTTATATTTTTTTTCAAAATAGTAAATCAGCATCCTATTTAGGGATATTTGGTTTACGGAAAGCCGTGCCAGTTTGTCTATTGCCTGACATTTTCTGTCGCAGCACAAGTTCATCGTATCGCAAAACATGTACTCAAAAGCTTGCATCACCGCAAGTTTTCACGATCAGGAAACACGAAGATACTGAAAAATTGCCTCGCTATCGGGCAGATTTCTCAGCTGATCCATATTTTGAGTTCATCAACACAAATAACGTTGCAGGAACAGAGATAATTTCAAAACCCTATTAACCACTAGTTTCCTAAGATCACGAGGTGTTGCTTTCAACACCAATATTAATATTAAGTTTTTCTCACTTCAATCTCCGAAAATTAAAAAAAAATTGCTCTCTCCTTTTTGTTGAGTAATACAGACATCCAATAAATGTATATGCGTTTCTCAAAGTGACTTTTAGACAAAGGCAGGCTGGCAATAATATTAGATATATCGTAAAGATAAGTCTGTTTTGGGTCCTTTTGAACGAGTTAAATATCTTGAAAGTAACGTCATCTGAAGTCTTCCTCCACCTTCCATTTGCTAAATTTTGTTGGTTTGCAGTGTTTCGCTTTCCAGATTTGAGAGCATGTAACGCTCCACCTTGGTGAATAACTACAGAGGTGAGGCTTGTGATTCTGACGATAAAACGGAGGTTATTCAACTTCTGAACAAGCATGCTACTATCTGTTCTCTAATGGAGCAGTTAGATTCATCGCTCAACCAGTTTTGCTATAACGCTTTACAACGCCTTTTTAGATTGAACGGAGCGTTCGATCCTTCTTCGGTAACATTAGTTTCGTTTTTTTATTATGAATAGGCATGTAAAGATATGGCATTAAAATGGAATATTTCGTAAAATAGAAAATAAACTTGTCAACTTTTCTTCCCAAATAGATGCTTATTTGGCGCGCTTGAGCTAAAAAAGAAATTCATCCAAACTCCATGATTGATGCAATTTTAAAAGTGCGACTCACACCACATTTTCTATCGGTTGAACCCATGAAATGGATTTCTTTGTTTCCAAAATCAGATTGTGGAAACTAACACAATTTCTTGTCTTTTATCTCAGCCATAACAATGCACTGTAAAGTAGATTTGCTGTTTTAAATATCTTGAATACTAGAAATCCACATTTTTGGAAAAATCTTGTCCCATGACGATCGTCTTAGGCTTTGGTATTTCATCTTTGCATCGGCTAGAGAACTGATTAATTTTGCTTTTATTTGTGAAATTAATCACTGCAGCATGGACCTCCTATTTCCACGCCTGATACATGAATTCGCTACTACTATATCGGTCCCAATTTCATCACCTTACACGTTTGTCCACTCCTAGGCTATGGATCTGACGGATTTCGCAGGCTGCAATCGCATGAGTTCTTCCAGCCAATCAACTGGACTGATCTTGTCAATCTTAAGATAACTCCTCCTTTCAAGCCAATCTGCATGCTTGACAACCTTGCTTTCAATTTCGACAAAGAGTACACCATCAGAACCCCGAAAGGTATGCGATTTTGATGGGTTAGTTGGTGGAAACGTACCAGCGATACAAGGTTCTTCTCAGGTTGGAACGATTAGTATTTTTGATAATCTTCTCGGCCCTTGGTAGCGCAGGATCGAAGACACCTAAATAAGTCGATACTTTAGAACAAAAGAGTTCAATTTATTGGAATACATAGCAATACATTAAGAATTGGATTCAGAAATGTGAATTGTTACATTTTAATCATATTATACAAGTTTGGCGAAACTCTATAGACTCGGCTGCCTATTTTTAAGAAAAGGCATTATTTTCTTAAAGATGATAGACATTTTCACTCTAAGTCATTATCTACCTAAGTGACGTTGATTGAAATTTCTTAACGGCGACCCTCTTGGTAACGAGTTTTTAAAAGTATGGTTAATAACTTCTAATCAAACTTCTACACATTTTCAGATTCGCCAGCTGCTCCCCCAAGCGCCTCCGCTCATGAATTGTTCCGTGGGTTCAGCTACGTTGCTCCATTCCTACTGGACAAATCTGACGGTATTACTTTACGACATATTGAGGGAAGTGAGTGACGAAATGCAGATCACTTGATGCAAATTTATTCAGCTGTTTGAAGTGCAAAAAGTTCGCATTTTGCCTTATTTTTTTCTAATTTTATTTGACTTGTGCATCAAATTCTTTGTTAATTCTTCATTAATTGGTCGTCGTATTTTTTTTCAATTAAGTGCGCAGTCAATTTTTAAACGCATGTAATAACAGTAGCTACAAATTTTTAGTCGTTTCACTGCTACGTTTAGATAGCTATAGACTGCTCCTGAGGCATTCACACCCGTGTAGTTACTGTAAATGTGGATTCCTCTCCACGCGAATTTCCAAAGATCCACAAACCAGCGTCAGACACTTCGGTTATCAAAGTCCCTTCGTTTTCACGATATTTACGCAGAAAAAAAAATGGTTCTAAAGCAAAAGATCTCTTGAGTTTATTTTAAAAAATACTTCGGCCAGGCTTTGCATATTCCCCAATGTCTTTTTTAAAACCAAACAAGTCTTGTAATGGTTTCAAATGCCGCTATTACCTAAAGTATGAACTGTTTTAGGAAGTAGGCTTCCCATAAAATCGTTCGGCCTTTATTATTGAAGTAATTCATAGCCATGGCGTCCCGACAGAATTTGAAACTGATGTCTCATTTACGGCTGTACAGTACGATGAACACGAGTGCATACAATATGTTCTGTGTTGACTATCCTTAAAAGTACTTACATTCTCTATTGCTGTTCTCTCCTACCGCTCTAATGACTTCCTTCGCTGAAAATTTCAAAAAAATAAACTTATCATGTTTGATTAACTTGAGTTTGTAGGAAATTGTGACTCATAATGATTCATATTTTTGAATGTTCGTTTTAATTTATCTATGCGTGTCAATAGATTTCCTTGGAGATGGGTTCGGATCAGCGCAAATGATCAAAGTTAAGGTTAAGTTTGAATTATCACTTATTAAAAGTCCATTAACAATATCATGCTGACCATGAAAAGTCATTAATATTGGACAAGGAACCTCTCTGGGATTTGAGAGGGGAAGGTCGATAGGATCTGCGGATTCCTACTGTATACGCTACTTTTGATTTTTCACGCTTTCCTCAAACTGCTTTGAAAGCATGTCATCGCTACTCTTACATTTCTTAGCGACGTTTTTTGGGACCAGCAAACTGTGTTCTTGCTAGCAATGGTTGACGATGTCCATTCCCAGCACTTTTCCGTAGCCCTCGAAAAGCAGCGGTAAAGGTCTGTTAGGACTTCATCAGGCGCCTCTCGGGAGCGAGATAGCGCAGAAACCTGGTTATTTAGGAGTTGTAGGTAACGGTTAGACATATTATACATTCGCTACTCATCTCTTATGCATGATTCGAAAGATCCACACTTGGTAACTTTATATTCTTGGATTGTTGTGACTTTTCCGGTAGTCCTTGTGTGATTCTTGGTTTAAAATGAGCCTTTTCATGCATTGTTTATGCATTTACTCCCTTGAAGCTTGGTCGAACTTTTTACTCAAGATAAGCTACTTTTTTCCATCTTCATCGATTTCCCAGCCTTTCTTGGCATCCGGTGGCTCGAGAGGCGTTAGCTTCAAAAAACTTGGGAGACATTTAGTAGACCTCCGGTTTCAAAATATTCTTTAATGAAGCGAGCTCCTTGAGCGGTTTTGTTTCCTATAAATGTATTTTTAAAATTGACCTCTTATCAGGCATTGTGGAAGGCCTTTATAGGTTTATAGGCTTAGTTAACGTGGTTGTAAATTTCGGATCTGACTGAGTATTCCTCAACATTAGATCCGGATCATATCAGTTGCTGCTGGCTGAAATCTCATTACACGCTGCCTGCCACCCATTTGACTTTGCGATTCTAAGTTCTTGAAAGTAATAAACTTCTAGTATACAGCCATTTCAGGTTGTTTTCTTTCCTGACATATTTCCGGACTGTCTTTTCAAATACCTGACTTGTCGATGCGCCCTCATGAAAACTATACTGAGACATGTAAAGCGATAGGAATCCATAATTTTACCCTTACGTAGCTCTAGTTATCGAGTATTCAAATTTTCTCTCCCTCATTAAACTTGTAACCAGTTCCGTATAAGCTAGGAAATTTAGCGCTAGAAATCATAGCTTTACCGAAAACTAGTTCTTGATTAGGTCTGACTCTCGACATTGGATTAGGATCTGATTAAATACTGAGAGATTTAAAGTTTTGTATGCATGTCAGTTAAAACAATGGTAATGTGTGACTTTGAACGAGCGAAATCGACCTACCTTTTTAAAGTAGACCTCAGAAATGTCTGTAGAGATCCCAATGCTAGTTATAAACACCTCGGTAGTGTTTGAGTTGAAATGTTTCTTGAAAAAGCTTTACTTAATCACTCACTGTTGATTTGTGGGCCTGAGGATGCTTGAATATTCAGTAACTTAAGCAATAGGATCGTCGCCATAGTGGATTTATTCAATGGTTATAGCTTTTTAATTCTGTACTGCGACTGAGCCGATTGCGATCAGGATAATAATGGGACGCGTCTAGAACTTCGTTGCGATAAACTTTACTGCCCATGTCTGCCACCGCTTTCCCTTGGAATATGTTTTGCATCAGTTTAATCTTTTCCTCATTAAAGTAAGAATTTCTGATTATCTAAAGTGTTTTGATATCAGAAACACAGGAGTCCCAGATCGTTAGTGATGGTTGCTCTCGATAACAGCAATACATTTTATGGGACGCTAAGCATGTTTTGCGGGTCTACAACCAAGATTAGGCCAAAACATTCAGGTCATTTTCCCAAAGTTTTAGCTATGTGTGGTTTACTCTGCTATTCTTGCCTTGCTACTTTTAAAAATAAACTTACCACAATGAACAACCGATAGTTTAACTGAAGACAATTTTTTCACGAATATATTTTTGTAATTTAATGACTTTATTCCAATTTTTTTATATTTTGAGACATGAATCGAGAAGTTGTGGTACTGCATTGCATTGAAAAAAAAGTAGTCATGTTTTGCAAAGGAGCTGGTTCTGTTTCCTTTGCTTTATACAGATGGAATATTAAGATATTCGGCTTTGCTTTCTAATGTGCATGTCATAGAAATTGGATAAACGTTACCAAAGCAAAAAATCCTTCGTATTTCTCTAAATGAGCGATTGAACTCTCAGACTGCGTGTATATTGAAGGAAACCAAGTATAGCATATGACCCAGTAGTACGTCATTACGTGTTCAATGAATTTCTCCTTCAAACTTATCTTTCTCTCTTTTTCAGATCCCAGGTCGCGTTGTTCGTCCAATTTGAAACGTATCAGTGGTGTTAAATTCAAAGATTTTGCGTCAGACTACGAATTGCTTGAAGAAATCGGCAGGGGGTCATATGCTACGGTTTACAAATGCAAGCAAATCTCCACAGGCAACGTTTATGCCGCCAAGGTAATCCCCGATAGTTTAGCTTGTCCAGATCAGATTGCATTGATATTTAAATTCGGAGTGGTGTTAATTAGCTGTCGGGGATCCAAATTCCATAAGAAAGTGATCATCATCAAATGATATCAGATTAATTTGGACCGCTAATTGCAGAAGTCGTATTTACCTTAACCGTTAATGTCATATACATTGTTTGAAGTTCATGGATAGATTAAAGTAAGTCATCAGCGAAAATACGCTTATTTTTGAGAAATATTGTTAGTTTTCCATTATCGACTTTGAGCTCGAAATATACTTTACTGATGCTCCTACATTCCTTATGTCCGTCACGACTTATTGCGCTGTTACTCATTTCTAATGCAAAATCCTGCTGATAGACTGTAACATTCAGCGCTTTTTCCGCTCTCTCCCATTTCTGCGTTTATTTTGTATTATTTCATACGTTGTCCTTGAGTATCAAAGCCTCTCTTTCACTCAGTCCATCCTCGCTTATTCTAAATCCATTCAGCGCTAGCATCGCTATTGAAGTCAAATACTCTCTTAATCAAAATAATTGCCCATCGTTTCACCGGGATAATTTACCTAATCTTCGCACTCGAGAGGCCAAGTTTCCAATCGTATCCTCTTCAGGCATGTTGTTCACCTGCGATTCCCTCCCAGATTACAAGTATTTCCCCGGTGGCCAATCAGTAAAGTTGAATGAAACGGGCTCATTACAGCTTCTGTCAAGTATAGCCTCGCAATCACATTTCTACATAGGCTCTAAAAAATTGAGTGGGCTGGACTTGTTTCGCTTTTATTCTTGTATTGTTGGGCCTTATGTTAAGTAAAGATACTAAACGGACAATAAGGAGCTACATGTAAACTTCAGAGAACTGACAGTGGTACTAGTTTTCGTTTGATCTTTGACTCTGTTTGGTGCGGGCAAGCCCGGTCCATGCATGATCGCTAAATGACCCACACCGGGCGTCCATGTAGGATGATGCACACATAGTTTATGTGATGGGATCCCTCATCGGGGATACAACCGAACGCTCGTTTTATAACAGAGACGTAGATTATGTCATTCTATGGCTAATCACAAGACCCCTCCCTAATATCCACAGCAAATGACTACTCCATACATTTGTCAAACCCTTTTAAAAATAAAATAAAAAATGTCTCATTTTGAGCACAGCAAACTGTTTTATTTAAATACAAATGTATTTAACTTTTTGATTTATAAACTCCCTTCGACGTTACTGCGAGTGATGTAATATGCGTAATGTAAAGCATTCATTACCATTTGCTGAAGAATATACGCCCATGACTAATCGAAATACGTTGGCGAATCCCTTTTCGGGATCATTTTTAGTAGGTGGGAAGAATGCTTCTATTAGTATCAGTCATCATCCGCACTTTTTCATCCGTGTGTAAGCGATGGACGGCGGTAATAAGTTTGAAAGAACCTTAGAGGCAAGCCCTAATGGCGGAGAAAATACAAAGTTTGCGCAGAGTGGACAACTTTGTTCTCACCTGATATCATAGAAATCGAATCAGGAGCTCAATTTTGTTCAAGTTGGACAGTTTCGAACTTAATTTGTTAGATGTTCAACTAGCAAAGCCAGTTTTTTCATTTCCTTTTCTCTTAGTCTGCAATGTGGTAGATACTAAAACATTGAAATCGAAATTATTCGATGCCTTTCATCTTCTTTGTTCTGTTTGCGATAACTCAGACGTTGTTTGCCGTCAAAAGATCGCTTTTTGCATCGGTATATTGTTTTCCAAACCTTGCAGCACATATTTAGACCAGTCCTTCAGACGACTTTCCCATTTTCAATGCATTCTCAATCATATGGTACAGATATAAATCAAAATGATAAACAAAGCTGTTCTAGGTGATGCATTGTTCTTCTTTGCTTTGCTGTAACAGCCCCATACACAATGCCGTGTTATCCTGTTTGTTCCGCTATTTGTTTTTTTTTCTATATCTATTAATGATCTCTTTATCTAAACTTGATTTTTCGTCTGAGGCAATAATTATAGGGATAGTTTAACAGCAAGATGGAGTTGTTAAGATTTTTCTAAACCTTTATCTCGGAGTAGCATGGATTCCGGGAAAACTTTGGGGGTGATCATGCTTTCTAATGGGGATGCGCCGAGTTTTCCCTCCACAATTTCTCTCAGCCTTGTTCTTTTCAACACCGCTTCTTCCGCGTCTGCCCTCCCCTACTTCAGTTGCTTTGATCAAAGAGCATGTATCATTAAAATTTTATTTCTCAGTAAGTCATTAAATTGGAATGCAATTCTGGAGAACTGGAAACATTCTCTC
The DNA here is from genome assembly GCA_019097775.1 of Moniezia expansa. Taxonomy (NCBI): domain Eukaryota; kingdom Metazoa; phylum Platyhelminthes; class Cestoda; order Cyclophyllidea; family Anoplocephalidae; genus Moniezia; species Moniezia expansa. The sequence goes on along the minus strand of JADFDV010000062.1, from coordinate 479,658 downwards.
TTCATTGATTGTACTTCTTTGAGGGACAGAGAAGTCTGGAAGTGTTTTGCAGAGCACCAGAGAAAATGTAGATAAACTTCACTGTACATCGAGCTATGAAGACTAGACGCTATCTTCTCATTGAGTACTATCCCTCTTTTAACGTCCAGCGTCGCCCTGTTTCTCCTCTTTTTCCGAGTTCCGAAGGGTTCCCTAAAAGTTGAATCCCTCGAGGGAATACTCACAGCCGCCTAGAATTTGGCCAAACTATTAGCTTCAATAACTCCGTGGTTCCTTAGTGGCAATAAATTACCTAAATTCCATTCTATATTATCTTCTCAAATATTTGCCATTGGCTGGTCTAATTCGCAAAGTCAACAGTTGGGGTATCTTAACAGATTTTTTTCCACATAGATCATCGACGAAATTCAGCATGATCCAACCGAGGAGATCCAGATTCTTCTACGATTCAAGGACGTACCAAATATTGTCACACTCCGAGATGTAAGCTCGTTTACAATCATTGTTGTTCTGATATGATCAAAGTGAACCCGGGTTTTATTAGCCATGTCCATGTCACATAAAGTTCTTGCGTTTTCCACCTGTATCTCATCTTCCTTTTCAATGATTAGTTGGATTTCCCTAGCCTTTTTGCCCCATTTTCTCCCATATTTCTTTCCTTAATAGGTGCCATTCCCCACTTGTAAAATCACGATTTGAAAAATATATGCCGACAAATAGCTTTTATTATTCGTCAAAAACACTACTTGTTTGCTTTAAATTGAGTTTAATTGATGCTGCAACTTCTTTTACTTTTCTCGACAATTGGTTGGTTCAAAATAAAATAGCTTGTAACAAAGTGAAGCTCCAGCGGGTTGAATGGATGGAAGGCGATCGCGTTTGTTGTCTAGTAGCATAATCCGACTTCCACTTCATTTCTCTTTTCTTGGTGGCATCACTAGCCCACTCTAGTTGGCCGGATTGGAAATTGGTTTCTTGGAGTGAATCTTGCAGTTGTGCCGATTGATTTTGGCTGTACATGGTTCATGTGTTTGTCTCTTACAATTACACCTTGACATCCGTTTCTCCCAATCGAAACCATTAAACGTATTTAGTAAGATACTCTTTATATTGTTGTAATCTACCGCGAACCACGCAAATAGGCACTATTTGAGTAGTTAAACCATTTCTTAGTGTAGTAGCATAGTCCCATCGTTTCCTCTGATGAAATGGAAGCGCTCGTTTCCTTTTTGCCACGTTTGTTTAGTCGATCTGAGGTGGGTACAAGTATTTTTCTAAAGCTCTCGTTTGCCTACCAGCGATACTATGACGCTGATACTTAATATTTTTTTATCTATCCGAGAAGGCAAAAAGCTTGGATAAATAAGTTCTCATTACATTAATCGCTTCACACTTTAGTTGAGTCGAATCTATTCTGCTGCAGAAATATTCCGAAGGTGTAATTAAAATAATGAATCAAAATTTTTTGAAACTTGAGTTTGATCCTTTAGTACCAGAAAGCGTCACACTAACCATAGCACCTACACCGACCTGAGAGGAAATGCGATTTCAAAACTAAAGGCTGATAGGCAAGCATCTTTACGTCTGCGAATCGCCAAATTTTTCTCATACTTTATCATCGACTGATGGATTAGCATTCGTCATATCAAGCATTAAAATCGTTTTGTTCTCACGAATAAAATGGAATTTTAATTTTCCGCTGCGCATTTTATAGAAAACTAAATCCTTAGGCAATAATATGGATAAATGGGGCCTGAAAAGCAATCCAACATCGAGTCAAATGAATCAAATAAAATGCCTTTGACGATCCTGGAAGCCACTGACTTAATCGGAGGATCAGATCATTATAACCTGCATAATTGAAATCAAAGACCGAAAGTATAACACCAGGAAAGTTAAATTTAGATTTGAAAGGGTGCTAATGAGCGAACATGTCTGAACCTTGAATTCCTATGACAACTGTTTTATGCATTATTTTAATTTTTTTGCATATTTTTGTTAATCATCTTTAGGTATACGTGTGTGATGACAAAGTCCACCTCGTAACCGACTACTTACCTGGTGGCGAACTCTTCGACAAAATTATGCGCCAAAAGTCATTCTCTGAAAAAGAAGCTTGTGTCGTTATTGAGGTCCTTGCCCGCACTCTTGATACTCTTCATAGGCGGATGGTGAGTCGAATTTTTACAAGTCGAAATTCGTTATCTTGGCCCACATTTCTGTCGGAGTGATTTACATTATCAGGTAGTTCATCGAGATCTGAAACCATCCAATATCCTTTACGCGAATGCAGATGAGTCACCGCAAAGTATATGTATCTGTGATTTCGGATTTGCCAAGCAACTCAGAGCCGAAAACGGTCTCCTGATGACTCCGTGTTACACTGCTCAATTCGCTGCCCCAGAGGTACCCAGTTTAAAAAGAAAACTAGTTTACTGTAATTAAATCAGTAACACCTAATATTTACCTACTTTTATTCAGGTGCTGAAGATGCAAGGCTATCAGAAGGCGTGCGATATTTGGAGTTTGGGTGTCATTCTCTACACCATGCTGGCTGGTAGAATACCTTTTGCAACCGCTCCGAATGATCCCCCCGAACTTATTCTTCAACGAATAGAAATGGGGCCACCCCAACTGCAAGAATCTAGCTGGAATTCTGTATCAGATGCCGCCAAGGTATTTAGTTAGTGTTTAAGCGATTGTGAGTTTGAGTTAAATAAATTCATCATATCATGGGTCTTTTTAGCGATTGCTTCTCAGTATGCTTAATGTGGACCCCAATAAGCGACCCACGGCTTCTATGATCTTGAACGATCCCTGGATCAAAAACCAGAATTCGCTTTCCAATCACCCACCTTTTTCCCTTCAACTGCCGGATGCTCAAACTATCAAAGTTAGTCAATTAACTTTCATCCTTATATTAAACACAATATTGAGGTAGCTTTGGCCCACTTCCATGCCTCACTATCATGCGATCATGCGTAATTTTGTGCTAAACGAAATTGGTACTAGGATGCAACAGTTTCAGCGTTAGATTACCTTGTAATCTTTGCGTCTATAGAAATATTCGGGGATGTCCGATCACCGTTAGAGTAAAGCAGGCTGCCGATTCTTATTTAATGGTAAAATCTCCATACTGTTAGGAGTCTATGAGTGGTTACTATGATGGATGAATTGTGGCTATTATGGATCGTTAATTGTTGGATATTGAAAAACAAGGGGCTTAGCAGTATCCTTGTTCCCACTCGTTTACAACAAACATTATCTCGGTCTATTGTGTGTGTGCGTGTGTGGCTGCCATGATTTGCTGTCCTCCGCCCATTCATAATGTAGATTTTTCCATTAATCAGACTTCTATCCAAATGTGTAGATGGTAACTTTCTGTTGATGATGCGAAATAAACTCTCTTAAACGCGCCCCTCAAATGACGGTTTTTTGATGTGGCCATACAGATCCGATTGAATCCTACAATAATCAAGCGTTCTCTTAATTGGATAGAACACTTCACTCTCTTCCACTTTCAGGAAGCTTGTGTTTAAAATAATCCATAGTACTTCCACATTTTTCAACGTGAAACTAAGATCAGTTAAAGTCGTATTTGGAAATTCAAGACATTTGACTTTATCTGAATCAAACTCGGACTTAACACTCTTTTTGGATGCCTGTTTAAATTGACGATATATAAACTGGGACACACCGAACAAATTCTGTTGTTAGATTTAAAGAGTGTCGTAATCAAGATTGAATGAGCACTGGAACAATTTTATTTTCTTCGTTTATATTATTATTTGTAGGCCACTGTGACTGGATTTTTCAAAGCACTGAAATCGAGTCCACGGACTGAACTGGAGCCAGTAGCGGCATCCCTCTTGGCTCAGCGACGTGCTAGGTCTAGGCCTCTCGTTAGTGATGGTAGTAATACCAGCAACTAGACCCTGCTATCCACTGAGCTGTGCCCAGCACTTACGTGAAGCAGGAAAGTAAATCTCCCTGCACCACCTGTGATGTAACTTGTGTTGTGCTTACTTAACCTTTTTCTCTTTCTTTTGAATACATATTTTGCACTCATACCTAATTTGACTCCAATTTTTAGAGAATTTGTCTTGTATTTGGCAAAATAAGCCGAAGATTTGCATAGTGTAACATATTTTCACTTTTTCGATCAAATAAATCCTCCCTTTTTTCCTTGAAAACTTAAAACACTTGAATGTTGACGGTTGCTAAAGAATGTGCTGCTATGCTCCGTCTATTCATCTAGAGGGGTATGTATGAATTCCTCGTGTACGCATCGGACTCATCTGAAGACCTTGCTACTTGCACTATTTGGTAGATTTCATATATCTGACAATGAACCCTAATCCACAGGACTCTGTCAAGCCGTTTTGGATTCTTGCTTGTTTTAATACATGGGCCCGATTATTGGATTTCGAGTGCAATTGATGAACAGTGGCAATCTTTGAAATCCATCTAAGTAACTGGATAACGTTTCTGCAAGTTGTTGTGGAAGAGGATGCTGGTGAATCAGTTTATTCTTACCCTATTTGGTGCATTAAACTATGCTTGCAAAAGTTCTAGTCTGTGCAGCAGTGTATGAAATCCCACGCTTCTGTTCGTTATGTTCATGCGTATTGCTCAAAGGCAGTCATTTTTTAGATTAGTTATTCGTGTTGAGGTTTAAGGCTCCTTAATATTATTTCGTTTATTTTTGTTTATTAATTATTATTCACTCCCCACCCATTAAGGAAAGTCTCAAGGACTTATTGGGGGTATAACAGAAGTACAAATAGCTTTTAAAACATGTAGCGCACAACAGTTAACACAAAGGACAGTAAAAGCGTTCATCGACGTCTTCATTTCTCTGGTCACTTCTTTGGCATGATTTCATCGTACAGGTAGCAGTTCAACTTCGTAGTGGTACCTCGTCCGTCCTCGACACCGTTGAGGGCAGGCAATCTTCATACCTCTTACATAAGTATTTTTAACTGTCTGGCGAAGATTCAATTCATTGCTACATGCACGCACTTTCCACAGTCCAGTTTGAGACCATAAATCCAGGTATTCGCGTCGTGCCTCGTTTACCGGTCTGTAGGAAGTTGAACTGCTGCTAACATAATTCAATCTTAAACGTCCGGTGGGTGTTTGGTCCCATCCGGCCGCCCTCTCATGAGCCCCCAGAGTTGCCTCTGGGGTCACCGGTGGTTACCACGAGGAGGTTGGGAGTAGTTTAAGCACTAATTCGTTCATATCTTGGATTTTAGGAAAGTCTTCCGATCTGGCTGAAGGTTTGTCTTTGGTAGCTACTAAAGTTTCGGTGAAAAGTATTAATTCAAGGATTTATGTAATAAATGGAAAGGCCATTTTAATACCATGTAGAATATACGCAATGAAGAACATAGTTTTAGAAGGAACTGGCGTCCTTTATTATTCTCCCAAATGGTGCATTTCAAACAGGCTTAGCCCTATGTATGTAGAAGTATGTAGAAGAGTTCTCTGAGTTCCTACAAAAGAATATGAACGGACGAAGGCGACTGACAAGATAAAGAGGAGGGCAGAGCAAGGCGGTAGAGAAGTGCATTCATAAAATTTTGAAATGTCATCTATATGGTGTACTCCTGTCGGTTTCCACAAATTGGTGGAAGCTAATAAGATGAACAGTCTGCTCTTATCTTGCCTTGATACGGCAGGAGAAACCCCTTTTCTTTTTCCATTTTTGTTCATCATGATACATCTAAATTATTTCGCTTTGGATTTCACCTCGAAGTCAGCAAAGTGAAATTCTTAAAACACCATAACTGCTAGACACATTGTGCCAGTATAAAACAACTATTGAATATGGATTGTTATACGTCATTACCACGTTGAATTATACGAAAAGGGACAAAGTCCTTCGTGAATTTAGCCGAAACTTAGTTTATTGGTTCATTTGAGCGTAGAGAACATGAGCCATGATCACAATAGCCTTCTATCCACTTTGAGTTCGGGTCCGTCTCTATCGGGTAGGTTTAGACCACCACTAATTTTGCATTTTGCACGTTTTTAGAGACTTAGGGTTTCAATTCATTCTAATGCGTCTGACTAAAATATCTCAGTGGCCTCATCATTTGCATGAATACTTTCTATGGTATATAAAACTATTCAGAGCTCAACATTATCAAACAGTACGGTTTTTTCAGTCCCATCGTCACCAAAGAGGTTTACCCGTTGAAAAAGCATCGAGTTATGATTGAAATAAAAAGCAATTCACTACCGAAACTCGCCAAAGTTAACGTGGAGGAACTAACAATCAAAAGTAGTAACAGCCCTGCCCACTCGGATACGGCGGATAAGGCTTTTGTCACCTTTCCTCAAATCTATAGTGCTGAGTGCGAGCGCGGTGAGTTAACGGTCCGACCTATAGGAATTTGTCCAACCGGAACCATTTGATTCAGTTGACCTCTTTCAGTGTTTTTTTTTCCATTTTTTTACTTGGAATAGCCAAGTTTCGATTCCAGTATTTGATCTACCTTGTGCATTCATATGACTTAATAACAGCTTCAATAATTCAATTGGAACCCTAAATTGACATCTTTTTCTTATGTTTTTGATTGATATTGAAGATGAACCTCATCTTTTATTCTCTTTCGCATAACGTTATAACACACTTCGAATAAATGATCTGTCTGGCTTTCAGATTCTGCTGTCGCTTTATCAAGTATAACGTAGTTTTCAAACTGATTTACGTGCATAATTTAAAAAGTTCCATGACCTTATTAAGATTCTCCGATGACGGACTTTGATCTTTACACTTAACGCAGAGTTGGTGCCTTGGTATGTATGGTCGTTTGGCAGATATAGCTTGTTGTTTTATTAAATCATTTCATTCCTAATTCTTTGCCATAAATGCTTGTCCTATTTTGAACTGACTCGAAACTACTTAGGCATGATTTCTTTTCCCTTTTGCTGATGCTTGTCAGTGGATTACCCGCCTGTAAACTACCACTTCACTCATTCACTTTTAAATGAAATAGCATCTTGGAGCTGACAATCCGGTAAGTACTGACCATACACTGGGACATTTGACATAGTGATAATTTATTTTTCAAAATATTCACGTTACAGAAGGTCCTCTCATTTAATTATAATGGAAATTTATAACAATTTGGTACGTCTCATTTGTGTTGAGAAAGGGGTTCGTAAATGCTGATTCACTGGTTTATGTATTTAGAGACTAAAGGATCATTAATTATGAAAATCACTATTGATGTGCTTGAGCATACCGTGCATGGGCAAGCAAAACTTCGAGCACGTACTAAGTTCGCCCTGTAAGAGCTTGAACTTCATATTGACCCTATCATTCAGGCGGATTTGGATTTCTTAAGATACATTTCGAATTTTCGTTTCTGGCTTTCACTGATCAGAGACAAGAAACCCAGCCTAAGGATATTTCTATTTACAGGTTGCGCTGTTTGTTACTAGAAGACTATACATTGCCCAGAGCAACTACCCATTTGATCAAATGCAGTTAGATCAGTGACATAAGACTGGAATCGATCAGCCCTCATTTTAAATAAACGCATCTAGCTGTTTATTCAACGAGTTTTATGTTCCAGTTGTTGCATTTGCCATTGTTTTTCATTCCTTGAACACTTTTAGATTTCATATGAGCTTTTATTGCTGGTCATAAATAACACTTATCAATTTCCCTTTCAGTCCAACGCGCTCACTCACTTTACACAATCGCCTCACCGGAAAACAATGAATACTGTTCAGATCCTCTGGTGACCCTACTCTCCACTGCTTCACCTACAACTCAAATGGAGTATGACATCTTAGACCCATCAGAAGGGGCTACTTCCACCACGCCTTCCATTTCCGTCAGTGAGCTTGCCTCTGGGCCGGGTTCCAAAACCAGCTGGGGCGTTGGCATAGCAGTTATTTGCATTCTTTTGGCAACTGTCACACTCACAGTAATAATTCTTGGAATTTATTTTGTTAAAAGGTAAATGGCCAAAGTTCTACATTCAGTCCTACCTTTTTTTGAAAAACGATTGATTCTGTTTCCATTTACATACTTGATGAAACAGTGTTAGCTCCATTTGACGAACACAGGGAATTCATGTAGTATAGTCATGGGATTTCCATTCTAAGATGCCTTCTTCATGTTACCAGCGTTGATTGCTTCCCTTTCGCTGATCGTGTAAACGAAATTTTTGCAGAGAGTCAGAAAAGCTTGCTAATCTAACGCATTTTCTGGAAACGCCTATATGAAGGCCTTTGTAATGTAAATGAGAATTTGAACATTGCATTCTCTTTGGAGCAGTGGTACTAAAGTGACTATTTGAGTCATAGGATAGACTGAATGAAATTTGGTGATTGTTTGATAGAGTTGAACAAGGTGAGCACTGTTTACGGAGCGGTCATTGTGCATATTCCACATTCAAGAAAAACGTTTTACTCACAATCACTGAAAAACAACAAAGCATTCAAATATTTAAAGAACCAGCTCTAAGCACTGATCCATCCTTAAAAATCTGAATCTAGTAGAATATCAACATCTCACACCCGTTCAGAACACTACTTGAAGTATAATCAGAGGAAAAAAATACAGCGTAAAAGCTTCGATTCTGGGCTGGCGGTCCGTCATATCAAATTCTGAATCTAACAGATCTATCCTCATGCAAAAGCAAAGTGAATATTTCTAAATCCCTCTCATTTATGAGACTTGGTCTACATCAGGCAACCCTTAACAACCAAGGTAAAAATGCGGAATACGCCTAAAGACAAACCGCGCAGGATATTTTGATACCATCGTTGAAATTAGCGGTCATTTAAGAGATGATCTTTAACCGAACGGTGCTCAGTTTGCGAAGTACCTCGAATATCAAGCGGAGTATTACCTTAAGGTCCATGACGTCCAAGACTTCCTGGCATTAGTTCATCAAGACCGCAGTCCATTAGTTCGGCAAGAAAAAATGCATTACAATATTCGCTCTCTAATTCACTCAATGAGTTAAAGGAGAGCTAGCTAAATAAAACGAATCCAAATCTAATCTTGGACTTAGCATAACAACAATGAGTCCTTTCCAAATGAAAGAACTCGCTGCAAATCGCCCTCAATACCAGTGGTTTAATGATGATTGTTAGGGAGATGGCATATTAAAATAACCAGTGCCACTTGAATCAGACTTTTTGCATTTAATTCAATTTAGAAACTTTAGTTTGCACTCTTAGAACAAGCAAATAGCGGTATAAGTTCATTCTTTATTTCATTCCAATGACATTGGAATCGTTTCGTCACACAAGTACCCGGTGGTTGAACTAGGTTTTCATCTTTCCTGATTGTGGATAGCTTTTATTTCTCAGCATTTTAGCATCTTCTCTGTTTCGAGTTTACTATTCGAGAATTAGGAATGGCAGGAGTGTCCAGAAATCAAATGCATGCTCTTTGAAACCAATTCGTCCATTTGATCCAGCCCAGCTGCTGGATTATGCTTCAAAACCCTTAGGACTCCTAATTATGAGACTGCTGTTTTAAGCTGATCCACCTTGTACCGCTTTTGAGGAGAAGCTGGAACATCGTAGTTGGCTTGTGATATTAGTTTAATCGTCCACAATGGAGGACGAAAGCTATCTGAATGTCGGGCCATTCGAAAAATATTCCCCCTTTCCCTAAGTTATACTAGTTAATCAAACAACCGTGAATACCTTATCAAAAGCTATTTTTAGTTGCAAATTTGATTTCATTCGTAAGATAAAATAAAAATTAGTATTGAGCGAATTTTTGAAATGATATTGAAAATAGTTTTATGTTCATTTAGGGAAGAAATGGGAACAATGGATCAAATTGTCGGACCCTATGTGTCTGCGATGAACCGAAGCAAATCGTAGTTATTTTCGTTCAAGTACACTTACCAAATCGAGTACCATCCCTGAGACTTTGTTTCGCTGACTTAATTAGCGGTTATGGATGATTGTTTGATCATGATGTCTTTTTAATCTAATGAACGAGAACGAGGTGTCACAACTGGCTTTTTGAAAAGTTGAATTGGTAAAATTAGCCATTTGGCAATTCACATTTGGAGTTATCACCAGCGGCTGCTGTAGTGGGGCTAGTCAGGAGGCAAATCTGAAAGGATCACGGTGTTCTGCTTTGCAAACGGTGTGATTAGAAGGCTGATTTCGAGGACACATATAAAAGGATCGGACAATCAGACAGTCCAGTGCGCATCTGCATATTTAAGTAGCCTGTGGAAATGCACGATGTTTGCGAAAGTAAGATGAATAGGTCAGTTGCAGATGCCACAATGATCAAAAGTAATATCATGCATAATGCGATGTTGATTTGTAGAATTTGTATATGATTGAGTAAAACAGTTCGGCGTCAGTAGCAAGAGAGGTGTAGCAATAACGGCGCTTCACTGAAGTACTGAAAGTTTAATGGAAAGTTTTAGCTCAGTTCATCATCTTTTCGTGTTGGTGTTGGTGGCATCAAGTGGCTGGCGACTCTTTCATATTCGACAACAAAACATGAAACGTCTATTGAAAGACCTAAATTTGATCATTAAGAAAAATCAAACTACTCAACACCAAAACCGGTGGTCAGCAATATTAAAAGATCAGTATCAACCGAAGAACTCTCCAAGCACAGCTATATGCCTGTTTTGATGCATACAAACAGCAGATAGACCAGGAGGATCGAAAAACTTAGATGCAGAGACAACTTAGATTTCGCAGATAAAAGAACACTTCGTTCTGAAGTGGTTGATTAAAACGCTTCTTCAGATCTATTTAGACTTTAAATACCAGAATGGAAGTCAACTATGATTTTGCTGTGTCGCGAGGAGGTTGGAGCTAAAAATTATTGGAGATTTTGGACTTTTTTCTGCAAATATTCATTTTGAGGCCTTATTTCATAATGACTCATGAGATCGTAATCCCGACAATGTCAAAGCGTTATAGCTTTGTTTACTATAAATAATTTGCTTTCAGCTAGGATCACTGAGTCGTCCGGCGTGCATGAATTCCCGGGCAGATTAAAGAATTTGCGCGAGACGATTTCATGAAAGATGATGTGGATGTTCGATGCCTAGATTGACAGAATGACCAAGTCATTATTTGAACGAGCAGCAATGAATATCGCCACTCATGATGCAAAGTTATTTAAACCTCATGAAGTGGAATATTACAGAAATTGAACAGCCAGCAGCTTCGATTAAAATCAAATCTTCTTCTATTTCGTCCCGTTCAAAGAAAAATAACTGTGATTTGTACGTCCCATTTTTGTGTTTATGAATAGTGTCCCAAATCGTCTCGGCAATTTTAGGCAAATCCTTATGAATACACCTTCAAAAAGCAGTGAGATTGTAAAATACGCAACAGTTCTTCAAAATATAAAACGTATATCCTTCTACAACGCTAAAAACAAAATTTTTCTGCTTCTGTTTTAAAGAAAATTGCTAAACATATGCATAAATTCATGCAAAAGGAACAAGGAACATGACGAGCTTGTTGTTATGTCGCGGAGACTATTTATAATTCGATCTTTTCATGATGTAAATAGGTATTGTATTTGCAGACAGTAGGCGTATTTAGAGGTAAATGAAATAGGGCCATTCTGTCCAGTTGGCGTGGTGCATTTGCGAAAAGACGGAAACTGGCATAGCGATTGCGGAACTTACGCTCTATTCTAGAGTGGTTTCAAATTTCCGGACCGGCCGTTTATAGTTCAGAGTAACTTGACTCGGTTAAAGCTCGGAAGTTTGCGGTTAATTAATTAAGATTCTACTCGGCTCATGTTATTTTCCCTTCTAGCTCCAGAGTTTGGACGAATCTCCCTAACTTTTAGATTGAAGTTATGGCGGTCTGAAATATTCCTGTGTGGATTACTTTTCTCGTTTATCTTTTGCCAAGTCCACATAGACTTTGGCGAAATGATGCAAAATGATTCTTACAGGGCTTTTTGACTGTATTCAATGGGCTCTATTCTAGTGTAAGGTTTTCCTCATGCAGCTAAAGATTATTAGATCATTCGTTTCGACTTTAAAACATGGGCGTGTCAGGCCTTAACTTGAGTTTCTGAGTGAAGGAGGAGATTTGCCAAAATTTTACTAAAGCAGTACGATAATAACGTCATTATTTGCGTTTTTACTTTAAATTACACCTTCCTTTATTAAGAAGTCACTTGGAAAAGAAGGGCAGGGGTTGTATATTCAGGAGCAGTAATTATTATAGAAAATGACTTCTTTTAACGTCGGAGCACTTGCACCCCGTCGGTCGAAGGATGATGTTTGGGAGACTCGATTTCATGGTGATGTGGAGATGAAGATTTACTTTAGTGTTTATACGTAAGTGAGTCAAATGCAGTGCTTCTACCGATTCTTTACGTTTAACATCACAGTTTTGTGGTTTGTTTCTTACCCCACCATCGATGATGTTTACCAAATTCTACATTTGCTTGAAAGTAGCTAACATTTGAGTTATCAAACAAGTATAACAGTTAGGGTTGATTAGTCCGTCACCGTCCATCTATTTCGAAATTTCACCTAAATCTGTCTTCTTAAATCGGAGAAGCGGTTCAATGGAGTTTGATTTTAAATTTGAGGTGGCCAGCCAGCAGCCACAGAAGGAAAGACTGAGATATTTGGAACCCACACTGACTTTAGGCTACAAGTAGTAGAGGTCAAAGTAAGATTGAGAATGACAGAAACAAGATATTCCTAAAATTACTGATTCTCGCATCCTTCGATTGTACTGAACATGATTTCTGCCATTCTTCCGTAGCATTCAGGCCCTCTGCTACCTTATTCAATACCTTTCACTGACATTCATTGCATAGCCGAGCATCGGACGGATGAGATCATCTTTGGATGTACTACGTGTATTACAGCTCCTATGATAGTGCCGTAGCAATCGGTTAACTGATGGATGGATAGATTGATGGATGGATGGATAGATGGATGGATGGATAGATAGATAGATAGATAGATAGATAGATAGATAGATAGATAGATAGATAGATAGATAGATAGATGGACGGAAGGACGGTTGGATGGTTGAGGGACCCAACTGGAAGAAATAAAACAGTTTTTGAATAGATGGATGAATTGATAATTGGAAAAATTATAACTAGCAAAATAGGTTGAGAAGCACTGGTTATGCAGAAACCGTCTCGATTTTGAACGCACTGTATTTATGCCTATTAGTTCAAAATTACAGTTTAATCCATTTTATCTTGTGTATTGAACAAAGGGTCCACCTCTTGACTACCCACGTAATTTCAAAAGAATCCCTCAATTCCTCCCACCCTCCTAGGTACGAGCACTTAGAACTGCTATGACATTCAAAAGTCTACATGTTTCATGCTCTTCAGTGGATTTTTTCAGCCTTCGAAACACTTGCTGAGTTAATAGCATGGCCTCGCTGACGTGGGAATTATAAAGTTCGTCTAAGCAAACAGTGAAGGAAGGGGTTTCGGGCTTTGTCTTGTCGGTTAGGAAAGAGATTAACCGACATTCAAACTAAACAAAAATGTGAAGAACATATAGATATTCACTGTAACTCCTAAGTATGTGCTTGTAAAATGTAGGCTCGTGGGTAATCTGTAGTGAACTTGACTTCAACAGAGGCAGATTAAAACAACAGAATAGAATACGCATAACTATGAAGCCCTCACTCAACGCTTGGACACAAGTTTTGTCAATGCAGTACCATTCTTGCCTGAATGCATACGTCGCGGCAATGCAGGTGTATAATTCCGATAAATGAACTTTTGGAAACCTGCTGACAATTGTAGATGACTTGTGCGCTCGAGTGATTTGGTACCGTCTCATTTTACGCATATGGAGGAGCAACAAAGTGCCGCAAAGATATTGAATCATTGGATTACCGTCAAGAAATTAACAGTGACTTAGTGCTGCTGCGATAACATGAGCCATCGATGGAAAATGAAACGACTGCTCTCTTTTGGTGAGCATTTACTGGTGCTCTTATTAATTTTGTCAAATTATAAAATTTCCGATTATTTTAGTCTTCAAATTTCATGATGGGATCGGCATTTTTGATCTCTTTAAGTTAAAGGCCAATGTTGTCACTAATTATTGCTATTCAAAAGCCTTTATTATTTGAAAATTAGATTTTAGCCTGGGATTCTTTTCATCCAAGACTTTCTCTCTCCTACGGTCGAAATCACGACAGCTTAAGACATGCGAGAAAATTGACCGAACTCACGGGGTTATGAAATCAAGACGACCTTAGCTTTATTATATTATGCAAGTGGCAAAGGAACACTGATGATGGATCCTAGGCACGGAAAGGGTTCTTCATTAACTGAGACTTATCATGTCTGGCCTTCGCATAACTACGCGCTTTCTCGGGATGTAGAAACTGCAGTGGTAGAGTATCACCCAATCAGTCCCTTTCTTAATCTTGGCAGCCAGTGGATGGTTCTATTTGAGAAATAGGTCGTTTCCAGTCGAACCAGCATTAGTTGACACTCGGAGATAGTCCAGAACAATCCCTCGATTCTGTCAGCTCTGTCGAAATAGCGGTAGGTGTAGAAGCAGAATGGAAATTCAAGAGCTCGAATTTTTCTATGGAAGACTTATAGGAATTGGCAAAATCAGCGTACAAACCAGAGTTGCAGTTAAGTGGGTATCATCGCAAAATGTACCCAAACTTAGACCTAGTTAGGGATTGCGCTGCACAGTTGGGTCTCAGGTTTTTAAAGCCTTCAAAAGCGATTTTTTAACTATTTTTTTGAATTGGAATGCAAATTTTGAGTTCAGTCTACCTAAAAGTAGAATCTGTACATTTGAGAATACTGACTAGTGTTGCTCCAATTGGCTTGGCTAATGCCATTCCTTTGAAGTTACCTACATCCAGGTATTACTTTTGACTACATAAGGGCTAGTTCACAGTGAAACTCTATAATCCGTGCATCAAATGAACTTAACGAGTACACTTTATCTATGACATCTCACTTCATTATAGCCACATTATCTATTTATATCAATTCTGTTCAATCAGCTCCTGAGAGGCTCATGGTTAAGAATCAATGGACCTCAATCGCTGCCCTTTCTTGGGCTGCATTAAATCAACCGGCAAACTAACTACTGCTACAAAATATCATAAAAACCGAACGCACAATTCGAAACTTGAACTGATTACAAACGAAACTCCGCACTGAAAGTCGTATATGGAAATTCCCAGCAATGTTAATCTCTTCTACTCATTCAAAAAGCCTATTGCTGAACAGCGCGACTTTTACTCTCATCAATCTTGAAATCTAGATGGCGGTGCGTCTGCCCTAGCCTGGTAAGTTGGCGAAGCATGCGGTGTCGTAAGGTACTAAGGCCGTGACCAATTACACTAACTCCAAGCAGACCTCCTTCATCCTCTGCACTTCTATTTCGCACAATTTCACTACTAAGGCTACGTCGTCCCATTTGATCTCTCGGCCCTACTTAGGGTTACCATGAGCACTACACTCGATTGCTACGCTTGTGGCGTCCATTACAGTTACTGCTGTTGCCGCTGTTGTTGCTACCACTGCTGCGCAATAGTTTGTGACAGCGGGACTTCGGAAGTCTGCGCGCATGGAAGTGAATTCTAACCGAGCACTGAATAGTTATGTTGAGTTAAAGAGCGAGCTTGCAAGTGGGTTTCAAACTGACTATAGTGGAGTTTGCTTACATGTTTGAATGTGAATAGTACATTATGATAATAATAGTCTCTTGATTAAATTCTAATGGAATGGCGACTGACGGAGTGTTAAGTTTTTTTTGCGTTCACTTTATCGTTTTCTATGTGATTCCATGCTACCTCGCTTAAGAATTCACCATGATTCTTTTGTTAATATTTTAAGCTACGGTTTTGCCTTCGATAAACTTAAGGTTTTCTATTTTTGAAAAGCGTATTTTGAGGTCTATTTAGATGACCTAATGAAAATCATGATGTTATTAACTTTAAGAAGGGTAAATCGTACCTGTAATCGTATTCTTATCTTCGTTTGGTGCAGAATGTGAATGTTGGAGATCTATGTTATCCATTGAATGATTGGGCCAAAAGGGCTACTGATCAAACCGCTATGATATATTAGAGTGTGAACTGTTCATTTCATTGATAGTATCTATCTATCTATCTATCTATCTATCTATCTATCTATCTATCTATCTATCTATCTATCTGATTTTAAGTGCTGGGTCATTACCTCAGTAATATAAAAATCATTGTAACTTATATGTTGATTAAGCTCTGTACTCTGCTTTCGTTATGTAATTTTTCGTGTTCAGCGTATTTTAAAAGAAATATATTGTTAGTGAATATTTCATAGTTGTTTGTTTTTCCTCATCGCCGTTTTATTGGGGTGTTTAAATCTAAAAATGTCTTTGTTAAATGTGGCTATGTGTAGATTTTGTTTGATTACTTACATTATATTGCAGGTTTTAATTTACATTGTTATTTGGCTTTTGTTTGGGAGTTATGAACGGTTATGTCCATTGAGATCATTTAAGGAACCGAATGAAGTTGCTGCTAATGACTACGGATCAGTTAAGTTCGACGTTCTCCTGATGGAGTCAAATTATATTTGGACTGTATGCTCCCGAAGCATTCAGTGGTTTTAGACTGCTCTACATTTATGACATCAATGGTGATATTGAGTTAAGTTTTTACACCGGATCATAAGCGCAACAGTGTTATACCTTATTAGCGGTTTGGTCTGGTTTTTTTGGGTCAAGGTTTTGCTTAGTTATTCCTATAAAATTTATAGAGCCGTATTTTATTATTTCGTTAGATTTTGTTTCGAATTCGCGGTTACTTCACCTGGTATTACTTTGATTTTTTCCTTAATGTCTGAAATAGCAGCTTAGTCCAGCAAATATTCGCTCCCTTTATCATTTGGCGTTTCTAGTTTATGTCTTGCGCGTCTTAAATTGTTAGAGGCTCAATTATTAGTGCCGTCAATCACGTCTTTGGCGTTGAGTATGTGTTTGGGCGCTGGGATTGGATAGACATTTCATCCATCCTTATCGTCTTCGTTATTTGAGTTGCCGAAGGGTGTTGACTTTTTAATGTTTTTGCTTCACTTAGCTGTTAACTTTATGTGGATTATTTAGTGCAAAGAGTGTTGCTCGTATATCTATAGGTATGTAATCCTATTTGCTTACATCTGTTCTTTTGTCAGTGACTTTACCTGGTTTGGCTGCGACAATAACTGTGCCTTTAGTTTATCGAAATTTTAGTTCTGCTTTTTTTTGATCCGTTTGGTGGTGGGTTTCTGTTTTGCTTCAGCTCATGTTCTGATTTCTAGGTATCTTGATGCATACATTTTAATACCACCTTACTTTGGCATGCTGAAACTTGTCTATTCTGATGCTTTTGGACTTTATGGTTTGTTATCTGTGATATCATCCATTATATTTCTCGGCGGAAGCATTTTGGGGCATCAGATGTTTACTGTTGGTTTAGATCTAACTGCGGTTGCGTCTTTTTAGGACTATCGCTATGATTATAGAGATGCCAACTGGTATAAATGTCGTTGAAGGCTCAAATAAGTAAGTGAAATCTGGTATTATGGTGAGTACTTTCTTATTTTGATCTTTGTACGTCTGGGAGTGCGACAGGTACAACGTCGTCGGCATGTGTGCTGGACAAAATTTTACATAATACCTGATTTTTGTAGCGCATTTGTAGTATTTTGTCCTTGGGGGGCTTTTATGGATATAATTCTGCTTTTTATGTAATGGTAGCCATCAAATCACTGATTTCAGATTAAATAAGTTCCTTTTACAAAGTCGGTATATAGCGCCTAATTTCGGTTTAATATGTGCTCTTTTCCGACACATCATTTTGGTTTATGTAGATTGCGTCGATGTATTAGTGTGTATGAGATTAGACAGTTTCAAGTAAAGTTATTTGGTTGATCGTAATGCTGTATAAGGCTCAAGAGGATCATCTTCGGTTTTAACTAATCATTTACGTGACCCGAGTCCTGGTCATATTGAATGATTATACATAACTCGTAGAAGCGAATCCTTGCTGTTGGGTTATCTAGTTTACTTAAAATGTAGGTTTTCCAAACTTAAGATGGCATTTTTGTAATTTTAATCTTGGAGCCAGTAATTTGTGGAAGGTTTCTTGGCATTTCGTGTCCTTTACGTCATGCTCATTGAAGATGAGAATGGATTTTCGGTACCGAAAGTTTTGGATCTTGCTTAAAATTGTTTCTTTTATAAAATTTACTTGAATCAATCAATTCTGAGTCTCAGATGCATGGTAAAAATTTAGTCCTTAAAGTTATTTCTGTTGAAATTTAAAGGGTTTTAGGCCTATTTATGCCATGTGTGTTAAAGATATCAACCTTTTAATACTTTGCTAAAAATATTTATAAACAGGCTATGGACAATTTAATTTGTAATTTGCTTAACATTTCGTTGTGAAATATTAAATAAGTAGTGAGACTGTGATTAAATATTTTGGGCCTTGTCCTAACTTTAATCTCTAACGTAGATTTAGATCGGATTTCAGAACTGAGCAATCAACTGTCAAGTTATAGAACTGCTTCATACTCAAATTATTTAAATCTCTTGCCATAATTGTCTTCCACGGCTGAAATGAAGGGAGATGCTTGCTTTTGTCAGTCCAGAGAATAGTTTAAATACACCCATGCAGTGCAAAAAACTGGACAAAACTTGACTTGTTTTGTCATTGCGAACCACGATGAATTGTTTACTGAAATCATTCAAATTGTGGTGGACTAGGATACACACTTTCAAGTCCTTTATTAAGAATGCCTAATAAATACCTCGTATTCAAAAGATCACAAATCTCTGTAATTATTCTCCAATCGCGCATTATTTACTGCCATTAGAAATGCTTGCTTTAGGATGAAACAGTAGTTTCCTCTTACGGTTCAATCACCGTCCAAAAAAGCAGACAAAGCGAGCCCCACCAATCTTAGAGCCGGAATGTAAGAAGTCCTATATCATGATTTAAATCCTACAAGTACTGGCTGGTAGGTTTCCCTCATTTTGATGACTGCCCGGAGAATGCAAAATTATGTTACGGGGGTTTGAGACAGCCCTTGACGCTTCAGCAGTCGCTTTGAGCTATGTACTTGCCAAAACCCATGAAGATGAATTTATCCTCATCGAACTTTTCAATGCCTGCATTAATTCGAGATTTAAAACGTATATTCAGGTATTTTGCATTGCATAAAGACGAAAAGGCTTCTTGCTTGGGTAACCAACTTTGTCCAACTTTTATCTGCTGTTCATTTCTATCATTTAGGGGGTGACCGTTTCCAAAGTTCTCATAATCGCTGGCAAGACTATTGAAATTACTTGTAAAGGTCGCTATTCTCCTTAAAATGTGGATAAATAATTTTGGATGTTTTGTAAGGCATATTTTAAAATTACTGAATTTTTATCACGATGTTAAACAATTTACCAGTTATATTATTAAGAAAAGAGTAGATAACGCAGAATGAGATCTCCTGTTAAGTTTGTGTTCCGTTTAAAAGGTGATACACAATATTTTGTTGTAACGCTTCCAAAATTTCTCCTTTAATTTCAAATTCACCCGCGGTCCAGGTGAAATGAACTCTGTGGAAGTGACAAGAACACTGGAAATCTGCCATAAAGTGGTTCAGTTGAGACCAGGTGAGGTGATAAGCGTCCAGTCGATACCATTTCATTTGACCTCCAAGATCCCAGATTTTTCTATCCATCTCTCTTACACTTTGAGTGTGATAGTTCTACAAACAAACTAAACACTTGTCGAGATTTTTATTACATGCTACTTATTTGCAATTAAGCAGTAGATATAAAGGAATTCAAGTTTTCAAGAAGGATTGCTTACCAGGCTAAATTGGTGTGTTGCGTAATTTGGAACGTGGAAACCAGCTTGGTAACTCTTTATAATAACTTTCTGCACCTCTATCTCTCTAGAGAACGTTACAAAGAACTGTCAGTACCTATTATTTACTAAGTAGCGCTTGAAATTCGCCATTTGAGCTGTGCTTAACCACTGAGTTCCACCAATGACTATATCTAGCACTTTCAGGTGTAGCCTAAAGCCTAGGGAAAATTAAAGTGAATCTAACCGTCTGATTGATTGATCAATGAAGGAGATCAAATTTAACTTGGAATCCCGTTTTCTCCAGAACTGTGGGAAGTAGGCAAAGGCAATCATCGCTGGTGTGGTATCCTGACTTAATTCACTTATTGGTTTGTGGAAGTACTTTCCATCACGCAAAGAAGGAAACGCAAGTAGACCATGTGAAGGCTCCCAGAAACGAAGAGATCCGTTGATTTTTCTCAAAAAGCCATACATCTGTCCTCTCAAAGTTGAATCGCCAACAAAGAGGATCTGAATACATAAATATGCACAACCATGAAATGTTGGTATTTTGATCTAAATTTCTTAGGAAAGACATTCCTAGTTCAGGAATCCATTTCAAGCTATCGACTGCGCGTAATGCTGGCCATTTATGAATATCAGGTATTAAGAGGTTGTAAGCTACCAAACTTTACATTAAATAAATTTTCAAGTTGTAATTTTTAAGTTACAAGTGCGCCATTTTTTGTTCTTACCGATTTATTCAGCATGTAACTTCGCATTTCTATCCAGGTCGATTCGGATAAGGAAGAAGTGAATGGTTTTCCTGAAATGTGGCCCAAATTACTATTTTCTGGCTGTCCCGACTCTTCACCTTTTCTAGAATCCCAACTATCTCTTAAAGCGAATCGCAGCAATTGCGCATCGTCCCAGAAGCATTGCCCATGAGCAGCGCAACTTCCTGCGCAGGGAAGCAACCATACGGGATGAATTCTTCCTACTGAGAAGGCGATTAAATAACAAAGTGCTGGCTCTTGAAAAGTACCACTGTAGAGATCTGACAATGATTTTATATCGGGACACGTCTGAGCCTTCAACAATCGCATCGTCTCCGACCAAGGAATGCTAATTGAAAAATCGTGAATTCCACATGGGAGCCGTTCATTGAGGATAAAAGCACACGTCTAAAGAAGAGACACAAAGGTTAGCACTTCAGTTTTGTGAATTCTCATTTTGAACTAAATATAGTTTGGTTGTAAAGCATGAATTTGGACCCACTGCAACCTGATGTGCTTATAGCAAAGACTCCTGCAATTAAGCGTCTCAATATTCAGATTTTAGTTTGCAAACACGGATCTTTGTGTATGTTACCTCATAGAGAACCTTGAAAACCTACAGTTTCTCTAAAAGAAATAGCTCATCATAAGGCATTTGTGTACGTTGGTGTAGTTTTCCTTTTATTCTCGATGGAATTTGAAAAATCACAAATGTCGGATCAAGCAAAATTATAGAAGGAAGGCAACTTTAGGTAGAAGCAGCAGCAAAATAATGTATTTCTTAATTGCTTTTGAACAAGTGAAACACTTACTTGAAAGAATGCACAAGTTAGAAGTTGGTTGTCCGCAATCGTTTTCTTGGATAGATATCTTTTTATACGAATCCGAATATTGCACTTCATATTAACCTCGCCTGTTGTCTTCGTTTGAGTTGTTGCGAAGGTGTAAGGCTTTAATAGTCGGCATAGTGGATAGGAATAGTGCGTTACTCCAATTCCCAAGCTTACACTAATACAAAATCTAGAAGGGAAGGCATGGTTAATAAAAACTCCAAATTGTGCCCGCACCCCAATCCCCAAGGGACTCCTGATGTACTCGCATTCATTAATCACCGAATAAGCTTTAAATACTCAGCTGGGAATTTAAAGTTGATTGGGGATGATAATACAAGCGAATAAGGAATTGAGTTGACTTGTTTTCATTTATGCTGGTCCACCATTTGTTCCGGATGGGCAAAATCAGTTGGATGAAGCTCAATTTTTAATATTATTTTTAGGTGAAGAGCACATGTTTAAACTGAAAATGGAGTCGCAGGGTCTTGACTTAATTTTCCACCCTCTTGAAACCCACTTTTCCATGATAATTTTAATGTGTCTATTTACTTCACCAGGCATATTTGTTTACCTTGACAGGGTCATGACTTTACTTGAAC
Organism: Moniezia expansa; assembly: GCA_019097775.1. Classification (NCBI taxonomy): domain Eukaryota; kingdom Metazoa; phylum Platyhelminthes; class Cestoda; order Cyclophyllidea; family Anoplocephalidae; genus Moniezia; species Moniezia expansa. The sequence continues at coordinate 457,635 of JADFDV010000062.1, read as the reverse complement.
CTGTTTTCTAGATTCCGTTTCTTCGAAAAAAACGTAATAATGAGTTCATTTTAAGGACAGAAGGTACAATAACAGCCCTCCAATACTTACTCATCTGTATAGTTATACTTCAGAGGGCATCTCTTGTCCCATGAATTCAGGCAAATATTAGCATACAGAATGCTTTCCTCCACAGACACGTCTAGCGGTGATGAGGAAACCCCGAAAATTGTTTCTAAAATAATGAATTCATGATAAGTCAAAAGTTATTTATTAAAGAAATCAAAACATTTACATGAGAAAAAACGAGAAGCGAATCTCGAATGACTTACCATTGAGATTGGAGGTCGAGCAAAACACAGGAATACTTATTTTTATCCCCTTAATGAAGCCTCCCTCTTCTGTCTCATGATATTTAGCCTAATATGTACTATTATACATTTAAGTTCAAAGTGTTTATGTAAATTTAAATTTTGTAACTCAAAAACGCATTGATGTTGTGAATCTTTGAATGAATAATCGTATTGTACCTGATATCTTGAAAATGATTTGTGGATATGTGATTTCACTTCATGCAGAATGTCAAATTCATTAAAAGTCACCGTATAATTTAGAGGAATAAGATCCTTGAGAATGTAAAGGGAGGCAACGGTTAAGAAAATTACAGAGAGACGCTTGGCCATCTCTGTACCGATCTTGCATTTGGTGGAGACAAGCAGGTTTTGCCCTTCCTTATCGCTAGACAGCCAATGAGAAGGCGCTCAGTGCATTCGAAGTATTTGTTGAAGTTTTCGTAAGTAAATTTTTGAGAATTCAACTTGAAGAGGAAGCCAGTTCACTTGGTCTTTGTGTTTATAACGCCGACTAGCTTAGTCCTACGCCCTTATTCCTTGCATCAATAAACAGGCTTTTCACTGAATGATTACCCTAAGTGTGAAAATTTTTACTAACACTTGGTTCAGTTAGTATCAATGAATGCCTCCTAGTTTAGCGTTTCATTCGAACTAAGCTGATTTATTAATATTGCTGGGGTAAAAATCTTAGGATTTTGGCCGTTTAAAAAAGAGACACAAAGGTAATTATTTCAGTTTCGTGAATTCTCATTTAGAACTAAATATGGTTTGGCTGTAAAGCGTGAACTTGGACCCACTGCAACCTGATGCGTTTATAGCAAAGATTCCTGCAGTTAAGCATCTCAATATTCAGATTGTAGTTTGCAAACACTGATCTTTGTGTAAATTACCCCATAGAAAGCCTTGGAGACCTACAAGTTTAGACAGAACTGATTTGGTCGCCTGTTAAAGCAAGAAATGGCTCATCGTAAGGCTTTTGTGTACATTAGAATTTTGGCCATCAAGAATAGTAAGGAGTTCATAGGTCTGGACGCATATAATTTAAAGAGATTCTGACCTAAATTCTCAATGTCTGCTTGGCATTGCTTTGCTTTTTGTAACTCTACGATTATGTTCCCAACAGGCATTCTGAGATCCGGTTATACATGCTGCATGTTTGCACGCTGAATATTGGCGCCGATTGCAATCTCGTGCTTTTGCATTTATAAATAAATCATGTTGTTGTCCCCAATAAGTCGGCTTTGCTGGCGGAATATTTTTGAATTTCAGGATTCCTTCAAGCTTAAGCAAAGACTATTAAAGTATTAAAGAAATAACTTAGCTTCATGGGGCCATATTAACGAACTACAATGTCTGCGAAATCCATATTCAACTCGAATCGCTTTCAGTTGATTGAACAGTAAGTTGCGAATTAGCAAATAAAGGGAAACTTTCAACGAATAATACAGAAAAGCAAAATCAAAAAGGGAATTAAACAAAAAATAATGCTGTAATTTAAAATTTATTTCTTAAGGAATTTAGTAATTACTAAACTTACACCAGTTTCCCATGTGTTCAATGTTAAATGTTGACAACCAGTCTTACGATAACCGTCTGGTTTGATCCAGAATGGGGATTTTGCTCAAAAATGTTCAAATTTGGTGCATGCATATTTTAATTTAATCTGGTCACCTCTATTTTTGGGAAATTAAAAGAGTCGGGGAAAGAGTTGGCGAAACTAGATATACGTCTTACTAGGTTACTGTCTTTCATGAGGAAGGGAACTGAGTAGTTATTTTTCATTGGAAATATGAAATGATCATATTAGATGGGCGACGAAAATGACTAGGTTCAATGTGAGGGTTATTACAAGGGGTACACACGCCGGTTTGGTACTCCTGATTACAAGGCTCTAGAAAGGCGGAACAAATTGAAATTTTGATTTGGGGACTCATCCAAACTTAAATTCGATGAGGCACTACTCATTAGGGACAGTCTTATGAAATACTGCAAAGTTTATTTATTTATATTACATTTTGCAGACTTTTCAAACTTTACGCTGTTGGAAAACCATTGTTTTAATACTAGAGTACTTGAACAAATTTGTAATATTTAAGCCAATCAAATATATTTTTATTTGCACTGCCCATGTAAATCTTTTTTTTAAATAAAGTATAATCAATTAGTGCTACAGTTTTATTTTGAAATGGTATTTTCAGTGAACCGCAAATTAGGGATATTGAAATCGGGAGGCATTTAAATAAAATGGTCTTGCGAATGAGTTAAAATACTAGTAGAAAATCGTGGGTGTGTGGGCAGTTTTAAATTTTTCTGCCCTTTGCAGAGTATGAAAAACACGAGCGCTTGGGAACAATAGAATCCTCTTAAAGAGCGACTGACTTATTTTTTCCAAACATTATTAATAAAAGTAACATCACATTAGCTTATTTTGGCATCGATGTAGATACTTCTTCGCTATCTGAAAATTGCCACAAGTTATTAATAGAATAAATATATTTTTATAGAGGATCCTGTCTTTCCGTAATCTTTGTCAGTTGTATAAATTTTCTCTACTGCTGCTAAGGTACATTTAATTAGGGTTAGGGGTCTACACTTCTGCACCTATCAATTCGACAGGTTTCTTTTGTCTCCCAGAGCAATTGTCTGAATGTTTTTGCAATTTAATCATCACAGAAATTGCTAGTTTATTTTTTCATGTAAAGGCAGTTGGACAGTTATTTCCAGATGCTAAATTTAATCTGGAGTGGTATTAATGCAGAATGGTGCTTAAAAGTCATGCCAAATAGCCTGGCCGAACCGAACTAGCAGTCTAAATGCTGAAAACGACAGCAATTTCATCTATTCTTTTTCAATCCAAGCACTGACAACTGTTAGATACGTTGCTGCATAGTAGTTCAGTAAGAACAGGATGGACTTGGTACATTTTTTTTACAATCTTTTAAAGTGAAAATAGTAAAATGAGTTGGAATATTCACATTTGAAGAACTTTTTCCGATGGTTCTGCGGTGTATTTGCATTGAAATTCGCTGGTCTGATTTTCTTGACTGATTGAATAATAATGTATTCAAAGGGCCCTTCTCTTCTTGTTAAGTTCAGCTCTAACGTTACAATTCAAAGGTGGTTTTTCAATGTCAAATCATCACTGATATACTAGAATTGTTTTCGGATGTACTCGATCTTTTTACGGTGATGTTAGATAATATTTGAAGAGTTCAAATTTAAGTCCATCTAATGTTTTTTGTTCCAAAAATTAACCCAACAGTAGAACGGCAGGAATTCCGTTGTGAACAGCATTTGAACGAAGGGTTGAAACGCCTCTTTCAAACGATCTGCCCTATCGGGTCTGGAAAGTTAAAATGCTTTAGTTTAAATAATCCAGCCCGAAGCAATTTAAATACCTGGAGTATCAGAACCATATAAGAAACATTATAAGATGGTAAAGCTATGGCGTTGCTTGGATCTGGTGCTCGTGTCGGTCTCACTTGTTCACGAACTACCGAAATCTGATTTGAATTGAGGTCTCCATCCATCAAGAAGTGCCCATTTTAGAAGAAAAATGATGAAAATTTTATGCCAGATCGGCATCAATCCATTATCACTGCTAAATGATGAATGAATTAACTGCGGCAAAATTAAGATTCTGAACCTCTTACACTGATGAACCTAGTTACATCCAAATCCTGGTTTGATTGAAAAATATTTGATCCCAAATCATTTCTTCAATAAACTGAAAAATGGGATGTATGCCTGGCGTCTTTTGGCATTGATCCCGGAACAGACCGAATATTCGTTCTAGCGACTAAAGTGATAAGATACAAATTATTGGCTCATTAACTGCTTAAAATCTTCTAATCACTATCTAAGATTAGTCTGTAAACTCATGACAGTCACTAAAGCGAATGAAATCAAGGCACGAAAATGCTTGACGGAAAGTAGCATAATTTCAATACAATAAATAGTGCGTCAAACCAAACGATGCGCACGGCAGCATGGAAGAGAGCAACTCGACATCTCTCTGGCACCAACGACAACACATACACACACACACACACACACACACACACTCATTGCTCCCAACACGGCCTCCATGGCCACAGTGTCGGCGTGCAGGCCCGTGACTCTGGACGTTGCGGTGCGAGGCTGCGAACTTCTAACACGCCATTGGCCCGCTCCTTGCTGCACCACCACCACCATTCCTTTATATGAGGTGTTAAGATCCGTTTTACCATTCAAGCCCATATTTTACGAGCAGTTGCTTAAAGCAAACACGAGATGTTCTTCAAACTATAGATCTGGCATTTGCCCAGACTTTCAAAATGAAGAGTGGAACTATGAATAGTTGAAACCCTATATTCATTATGTATATATTTTGGTCAAAAGTGACAAGTGGGCCTGTGAAACTGATACCAATAGTGTGTCTGGGTAGCTGACCATCGAATTCAGCTGAAGCAAACTGCGCACAAATCTCTAGCGAATTTGTTCATGAACCAACTGTTCGCTGATATCGAGGCCTGAGCTCGATAAATAAATCACTGAAATGGAATGTTATGCATTCTAACTATATGATAGAATGCCTGCGCCTGTCCGTTACAAACAGTCACACCTTTATTTGAGTTCCGTTAAGCTCAAATCGAATCTTGTTGTTGTTTCCCTAAAGCTCCTTCAAGTTGAATAATTTTGTGGTGAATAGGCATTGTAATGACGGAAAAGTGCTGATGAAAAGGCTGTAAATTATAAACCAATGGCGCATGTTCCAGTTGACCCATTTATTTTAGACGAATTTTTTTCAATAATTCTGGCAATTCTTGCAGCCGATTTTACTTATTTATAAAAATTACTTCTGCGGATCTTTTTAACACAAAAAGAAGTTTCGCTATTATGAAACCAGTTGGATTTTAATGAGCAGTAGTGTAGTAGATTTATAACAGGTAAAACTTTCTATGTCTAGCCCTAACTGCAGTAACTAACACCTCCTTTGAATCATGTCTTCATTGAACAACAACCGACATTAATTACTTTTCGATTTAACGATCCTGAAGCCTTTTTGCTTCAAAATGATTCTTTTTGCGGCGAGCTAGACGATCGCACAGAGAATTGAATTGCAGTATTATCTTAGATCCACCACCAACCGTCAATTATTCTACATTATCAAAAAACAGCACATACGTGCATTGTATGGGGAATAAGGTGCTCAGAGAGTCACTTATAGAGTTTCAGATAAACAGATAACAATAGGGGCTTATCCAGCAGAGTTCTCACCAACCCAAAGCCAACTCATTGACTTATCAAAACATCAATAAATATTCCGATCACCTAATAAATAAGATATTTCATGTGTACGCATAAGGCGCAATGCATTTTTTGAAATTTACAAAAGGATTTTGATGTTTCAAAACTACAAAGACCCAAATTCCAATTAAATTATGTTGTTAAACTCAAATAATAAAATTATTTTAAAAGTGACAATTGAATTAAAAATAAATCGCTTAGATATTCGTTTTAAGTTTTCTAATCTTGACCTTGCGTTGCGCTTGCGCAGTGTCTAAATTTCCTGGATTACGATTTTCTCGGGTGGTGCATTTGACCCTGGATAATGTATTAAATTGCCTTGCAATAATAATATTGATTAAAAATCTTTTTCAACGTTTTAAATGTATTTTAGGGAACCTTACTCGGACCCAGCTGCCCCCGTCGAGCCATCTCGTCCCCCTCCAACCAACAAAAGGTTCCAGCAAACGCAGGCTCAGGTTAATGAAGTCGTCGACATCATGCGGGTAAATATGGAAAAGGTACTTGAGCGAGATGCGAAACTTGCTCAGCTCGATGATCGAGCAGGTATTCCTTCTTGATTCCTTATGTGGTCATGGATTTCTAATTTATGCTGCGCTTTATCTACTCTTGTATCCTTTTAGATGCCTTACAGGCCGGTGCATCACAGTTCGAAGCCAGTGCTGGAAAACTAAAAAATAAATACTGGTGGAAAAATATGAAGGTTTTACTTAATTTTTACTCCAAATAATTTTGTCCTATCCTATAGCTTACACTGATTTGTTGTTTTTAATTTCAATTAGATGACATTGATACTTGGTGCCGTCGGACTTATCCTCGTTATTGCACTTTGCTGTAAGTACTTGGTTTCTCTCCTGATAGTGTTTACAGCACCTGTTCTGTACAGATTGCCCTTATCCACTAAGCTTTCATAGAATAGTTCCTGCTAAACACCCCTCATTCTAGGTTTTATTATTAAATGGGTGGAGAGAACTTTCGTTTCAAATAATTTTATATGCTTACATTATAATTGTGCTATTTTGGCCCAATCAATTTCACAATGTCGAAGAAATTTTCGCTTTATATGCTTTATGTGATATTTTCTATTTTTGGTTTTAAAATCTTTTATGCCAGTCTAATTTTCATCTAGCTTATTTTCATATATATTTTGGTCCTCAAGGGACTGATATGGTAACTGAGGGTCAGATCTCATTTGTATGATATTTTGAGGCCTTGGTGGAAGAAAACCTATTTAAGTCATTTAATTATTCCTTGCAATCATGAATAATGGGCGCGAAATCGTCCTCGGTAATTTTAACCTAGGTAATATGAAATTCTTTAAATTACATGTATCCCGTTGCTTCCAACTGTTTGTTGAAAATACTGAAATTGCAAGGACATAAGAAATGGCATCGTCGGTAGGCGAAATGACCCGTTATTAAGACATACAACACAATACTGGATTGGGGTCCTGCAAAATCGGATCTTCACTAAGCTCGTTTTCTAGATTTAGCAGATTTCGACTCGATTTTCGAAGGGCTTATTATTTTGCAAGGCCAATGTCAAAGTCTGGATAGTGAGACTCGTTTTTCTGTAGTATAAATTTCAGATAAATTTTTTTATCATGCAGTGAAGTATCACATTTAGCTGGGTACCTTCACTATTTTTGCTAATAAAATTGCCATTACTTAAACCTCAGAGGGAGTACAAATGTTTATTTTATGTGCTACTCTGATGAATTTCAAATTTATTTAATTATTCGTTCCTGAATTTATCTTTGGAATTGATGTTTCTTTCCAAATTTTTAGCGACCAGCCGTGTTGCTGATTTTGTGGAGTTGAGATATATTTGGTTTTATCCAGCATGACAACACTGACGCGACGTGTATGTCTGCGGAACTTTCTATGACGAGGCCATTTAACCATAATGCTCAATTGTCTCGCGTAACAGTTATTTCTCTGGAACGGTAGTCGCATTTCATAGCCAGGGAATAGTCCTCTGGTTGGCAAACATTTCGATTTTGGGCAAGAAATGACGGCAATTTTTCAAAACAGTGCAAATGACCATGCGATACGTTTTCTGGCGTAAAAGAACATTTAGTTGATTTACTCCCTTCTTGAGAATTTTGAGTCCGTGACCACCTACCACGAGTACCGATATACAACAAAGAAGATATCTGGAGTTATACGTTATTTGTTAACATAATTAGTATATTTATTGCTCTTAGACCTAATTTCTTTCGACTGAGCTATTTCTTGCTGGTTTTCTTCATTTATTAAACTTTGTGTCCATACTCTCGGATATCTTATAATCGGTAACTGGTCACCTTTACTAAAGCTTCCAATTGAACTAGTTGTACATGCTAGTCTTGTACGGATGATTCAAAAAGTACAAATTATCCTGGTCAAGTCGCAGCGCTCTAGTGGGAATCGGTCTTGTGCCTTTTCCGTAGGGTAGTCAACTGCACAATCATCTGATTGCATAGTTCATTGCATTTGAAGCGTCTGCGTGTTTAAAAGGAGTTCCGAATCCCTAATTGGAGGAACAGACAGAATTGGAGGATTCTGTCTTTTATTCACTGTTGTATTCATATTTTCAGGGTACATTTTCGGTGGCAAGTAAGTTTTCCTTGTGTTGTACTTCCTGTTAGTCTTGTTGTGATGTCAACGAATGGTATCTTCCAACTGTTCCTCTCATACTTTCTGATTTCCGCCTCTCGCCGTTCTGTTTTCTTGGTCACCATAATGTCCCGATTAATTGATTCATCGCGGAAGTTTTTTCACTCTGTCGTAATTTACCCTGGCGGACCAGACTCAGTCATTGGGAATTCATCAGAGCGTCATGAAGAACAAGTTTAATTTGTTCCTGGTTTACATGTTTTACCGTTCTGTTTCTTATTATAATATACAGAGTTTCGTTAATGAAGTAAAGTCGGAGAAAAATAAGCTTACATAGTTGAATATTCTATTTAACTTTCCAAAGAATTAAGAAATTTTGGAGGTTTTGTCTGAAGTGAGTGATTTACTTATGCTATCGATTGGCCACTTTCGTTGAACCCAGTTTGCAGTAGGCAGTCATAAACCGTCGTTTGCGATGCAGAAACCTGATTGGTTCACGTGTCAGTGAGTGGGTGTGTGATAGCTGGGAGCTAATTGGACAGCAGAGAGCTGCAAATTTCGCTCTTTCTCTTATTCATTCAGTCCTAGGCGAACATCCATCGGAGTTCTCTTGCGCCACTGCTCTTTCGGGAAAAGTTACTTTTCGCGTTCTGTTCTATTTTTAGATTGTTTGATACAAACTAAAGCATGTGCTGTTTCTCCTCCCAAATTAAACCTGAAAGTTAATGGCCACTGAGTGATTCTTCCTTGTTTATTTAATTTCATTTAGTTTCAGATAGTCATTGGTGGTTGTAAGTATTAAAACTCAGAGATTTGAAACATACCGAATAGGTACTTTCTGAACGTACTGTACCGAAATAAAGGAATTCTACCTCAGTACATGGATCTATAAGCTCAGATAGTTCTGATGGAAATGGTCGCCTTCATCAGAAAGCGACCGATAACAGTCAACTTCAATATTCATGGAATCTGACTTGTAGACAGCTGTGATATTTCGGCAAACATTCTAAGAGAACCATTTTCTTCCGTGTTATACTTTCTCCGTGTTTCTCCCAATTTTAGCATAAAAATTCGTTGAAAATCGGAATATCCCAACATAAATGTGATTCCATGTTGTACCATTTATGTATTCAAAGACTTGAACCCTGCTTTATTTGTTTTTTTTTATGCAAATTGAATCGGTTTCACGAGATGTGCTTAATTGGAGATTTCGCTAATGTTCTTTCTTTCCCTTCCGCTGTTTGACGACTTGCCTCCTTCCGTCTTGAGCATTTTTTGATGATTCCGAGTTTTGTGCATTTTCCAAAAACCTTCCAGGATTTTATTGCCGGTAGTCTTCGTTAAGTCATTTCACTGCTCCCTGTTCATTTATCTCACTTCACTAGAGCCCAGCTAGCTATTTACTTAGGCACCTTGGAGACATCAGATTCCAAGAAGCGCTTAAAATTGGGTTACGTATACTGCCAAAAATTTGGATAATCTTAGTTGAAAAGCCTATCCGAGACTGCCTAACCTCGTCAGCCATCAGAGCGAACTTCAAAAGACTGCGCGCAAGTACAGTAAAATGTAATAATTTTGGTTACCCATGAATGTTCGTTAAGTACAAGGAGGTGCTCTGGCATTTCCATTGAATGGAAATGTCCCATAATCAGATGCTTGGGCGTGAAAAGGTTTCAATAGAATTTTTTTGCCTTTAGAACGTAGCTTTTGATTGATTGCACCTCTTCATTCCATAGCTCGTTATCCTCGAATGGAGACCATGTCTGTGTTCATTTTATTCATCCAGTGTTCTCGGTAGTATCATCGAGTCAGCTTTTATACCTTGGTATTCAGCTGGTGTTGCTATTCATTGTGATCACAGCAGTAATTTTTATTAATTATGACCACAGTGCAGGCTTACGCGTTGAAAAGCTCACTGACGTGGATAGATTTTACTCACAGAACCACCTATAGGCTTCCGGTCTCCCAGTCTTTTGTGTTTTCAAGTCGATCTTCAAGAAAAGTCTGCACCATCAATTATTTTTCCGTATTCTGGGTAGTTTACGAATAAAATTCCTTTGAATACATGTCGTGATCCAAAAAAGCGTGGATCGCTTTTCTTTTATGTTGATGAGATCAGTTTCAAACCAGTTATACCAAAGGCGGCAACATATAGTACGATAGTGGTTAACTAGGGCATGATCATTTATGGACTCCCTCCAATATTTTGACTTTCTTAAATCAAAACAGTCGCGGAGAATTTGTTCGCATGTCAACCAACTTTTCATAGACTTCTTTAATCGTGTATCACTTTGTTTATAACCCTCTTCCGGATTAATTAATATTGACGCATCTTGCACTGCTTCAGAAGTGAAACAGCAGTTCCAGCAACACCGGCACTAGCACCAACATCTACCGAAGTGGGGAAGGAGAGTGTGTCGACAGGGGGACCCACAGAACATCCCTCAGCCCCTGCCGCGGGATCAGGAGGAGATGAAACACAATCGCATCGGCCTGTAGTCACAGTCTAGAAGACCTCCCATTCACGCAGTCCTATCAGTATCATCTATATTTATCACATTTTAAACCTCAGCCAACATCTTCCTTTCTCTGTTCGCCTTTTTTTGATGGTCTCGTATCTACATCGTTGAGATCGCCATGCCATTTTTCTTCTACGTCTTTTCAGATGGTAGGGATGTTTCTTGTGTTGTTATCGCTGCATGTTACTTATGAGTTTTTCTCAGTTGTTATCGCTATAACTGCATATTATCTGTATGCATTTGTTAGTTGAGAAAGAGCGATAAATGTGTGAGGAATATATTTCTTGCTCTGATCTACATTAGAAAGGCAAGTTTCTTTATGTCTAAGAAGTAGACCTCTGGACTGGATAAAGATTTGGGAGCTTCCCCACTCTGTACTAATTGCATACAAACTTGTATTAAGAAGAGGTAAAGAAAAGCTTAGAGAATGTAGTGGTAGTTGTGCTTCTTCTCTGCGTTTACAATGCTCCTAATATGGCGATTAAGTTTAAATTGAGTCCGGTGGCAACCTCTTTAACTGTTCTTCTTTGTCATTTCGTCCGGCCGGGACTTTACAGCATATGGTATCTAGGTAATCATCTAGAAGTCCCATCTTTAAAAGACCATTCAAAAGGGCTTTCGGTTCCTACTTTTTCGCAGATCATCGTCACACTTTCGATTCCTTTCTCTCTAATCGAGGGCCTCTTACCTTTATCCCTCCTCTATAGAGAAACCGAGTATTTGCCAGTTTCGGTTCTGCCCAGAGCCCGCGTTAGCCACTAACGTCATTTGCCTAGGTTAATCTTATTGCTGTATGATCATGATTAAGTGATCGTTGGATTACCGTGGTACACAGACCTATGCTTGCTCGATGGATCCGGTGTAGAGTTTATGAGGCGATCTCTAAAAATCCCCTAAGAAGACAGAAATACTGCTTCTATGAGAGAAAACACATACTTTTGAGTCTTTACACTGGGGATTTTCGAAAGTTTTGTGGGTGGGGCATGACTATCTTATTTTGAGCAATTTGGTTCCTTCCCTAGTCAGTGTGCATGGCTGCTTAATTTTTTTTCGCTATTTGTTGCTAATGTGGGTCCTTGGGCTTCTAGATGGGATTTGCCGATGAATTTGAAATTTACGAACAAGGCATCGAGATGGCAGGCATACAGTAAAATTCTAAAGCCTAAGGCGGTCAGTGAGTCGCTAAACCCTAGACATTTGAGCATATTTATTAAAAAACTACTTCTACGCTCCTCAGGCTGGTTTGGTACTGAAGAGATCGTTCAATTAAGGTCGATCGGGATATCAAAGATGAAGTCTTTGAACTTATCGGGTCCTGATTTCAATGATAGCGCTTACCTCTCAGTCTTTCATAAATAAATATTTGACAAAATAAGTCTGGAAGAGATGTATGGGTGAGATAAAGTCCATAGAATCTAAACTTTTGTTCGACATGTATCTTAATCATGTTCTCATACAGTTTTTTTCCAATGTTCCAAATGTTTTTTTTTTCGAAAGTTCCATTTTATCCACAGTATCCGCTCTTGACGGCCTCTTCAACATTAATTCTGTCATTCGTTTTCTGCTGCACTCTAAGTCGTGGTCATTTAACCTATTTGTCTTATTCTAACAACAATGATGGGATCAGCCAAAACCACAGATAGGAATTCTGAAAGGTCTGGGTTTTACTCGCCATGGCTCTTAGCTCTGTATTCTCTTGAACCCGTGAGATTAAAATTGTTTTTCTTACGTTCGAAAACAATACACTAGCCTTGAGCACCCTTGTAACTTAGCACTGGTTTTTACTGCCACAAGCCTATATCCCCTGTCCCAGCCGAGTTTTTGCTGGTTTAATTTCAAAAAAAAAACACGTGGTCAGTCAAGCCACTAGACCGATGTTAAATGGATGTAGTATCATTGCAGCTTGCAAAAAAAATTAGTCTATCGAAACATTTTGGAAAGTGCTGCTATCACAGAGCCCACGGTTACAACTGTTTATTCTATTGGTGGAATAGTTATTGAGCGTGGGCGTTAAACTATCAAATGTCTAATTGAGGATGACGCGCCTGAAACACCAATCGCTATTATCTTGACGGTTCTAAGGTTTAATTTTGGTATTAAATCAGCTTTCTATCTTTTGTCTATAGTGCGATTAAAGTCTGAACATCAGAGAGACATTAAACATGTTGGATTTCACACTGCACGACTAAAGATTAAGGTTAAATAATATATTCAAGAAGTTAAAAGTGAGAAGCTGTACTGAAAAGCGTTCAATAGATGTGGATAAATATTATGGTAGACCATATTAGAGTTTGTGGCAAAAAACTAGTTCTACAAAAAAATCCACCGAAAGTTCACTTTTCGCCTATCGAAAAAGCGCGTGTTCAATTCCGCAATGCTTAATTGAACCCTGTCGGGTTTTTAACTTCTACTCAATGCTTTATTTTAGTCTATTGTAATTCCGACGATTCTGCTCCTGAAACATGATAGGTTTGACTTTTAGAACCATCAGAAGTGCCTTCATTTGGACAGGTTTTCCTCAAAATGACAAGTCTTGTACAATTTGCATATTTGCACAGGCCTCTATCATATACACCTTGAAAGGAATTTGCCGTTTACCAAAACGGTTAAATCGCAATTCCAGTCCCTTTCTTTGGCGTAAAAAATCGCATCACCGTGTTGTGCTACATTGAATCACACTTTATATTTAATAAAGTCATCCACATTCATAACCATATTTAACTGGAACAACTATAAATGCAACAAAAATATGGAGCTAGTTAGGTTTGAAGCTGGAGTCCATGAAGTCTCCGGCCAGGAAAGTTAATTGTCGGTCTGGCAATAGACGGTGAGTTAAAAATTGGCCTTTCATGCGGATCATTACAAGGAGATTCATAAAAATTCTCTGCATCTAAATGTCAGGGCTTCATGGATCATGACGGTAATTCGAAATTTTGAGTTGAAAAATCAAGCATAAAATGACGAAGTTAAGGCAATCATTTTACATTCCTCACTCCATTAAAGGGTAAAGCTAGACCATAAACTCTATAATAATTCATTTTTTTTTCAAAATAAGAGATAAACTGCAGCATGTCCATAACTATTTCTTATTCAGAACTCAGTTTTCAAGACAATACACAAATGGGGCAAGAGATACTATGGACTTTTCACTAGCATCAGTTTGAGAAATCGAGTTTTCTGTAAGGTAAGAGTCTGTTTGGTACAATGGCGCGCTCACAATAACCACTGGCTATCGGTCCAGAGCAATAATGATCTCCAACCCCAGAGATTCAGGTGCTGCGGTGTGATTTACAAAGTGAACCTTCGATACGAATATGGCCGATCGTTCGGGAATAAGGGTGCATTGATCGAAGGCTTGTGAATAAACACTTGGTTATGTTGATGATAAATTTGAAGCCTGGACATGACGAATTAGGTTTTTATCACATCAGCTGCCCACGAGAGCGACTTCCGGTCTCCAGTTCGGAGTTCAAAAGCACCACTTCTAACGCCAATCGTTGTGGAGAACAATATCTTCCGCACGAGGATAGAATAGTTCTTCCAACATAATGAATTACGCCACCCTAGTGCGATCAAAATCAAGGTTTCTAAGGCTCAACTGCAGCAGTAGGCCATAGCGAGACTTAAGTTTCCCAAATAAACAACTATGAGGTTGAAATAAGCAACTCTTTAGGTTACCCAAAAGTGGCGGTAAATGGGAAAAGGTAGAGGAAAAAATGTGAAAGTGTTCGAGTACGTTTGATGAACCTAAAGATAATTACTTCTGTTTTCAGCTTGTCTGTTGCCTGCTGAGCCTCTTCGTTGATCACATTGGATCCAGAGTAGCAAAACCCTTTGCCATTTGAAGAGACGTAAGTAAAGTCAAATCTAACGCTCTGAAATGGATGGCTAATAAAACCGCACAACAGGTGGAATTTTGCGGTTAGCTCTAAACGCATAACCTCTCAGCGCATGTGCTCAAGTTTATAAATTATTGAATGCAAGGGATCACATGTCAGTTTTCGTATTTTTAAATTGTTTTGCATTGAAAATTTTCCATTTGTGCTGGATTATCTTCAACTCTCGGGGTGTTTCATTCTGGGTGTTTTTAATTGTTTTAAAAGTATTGCTGAACTATATCAAAACGAAGGCTTTATCAGATCGGTGATAGTAGGCACCGAGAGGACTACCGTTTGCCAGGATTAAATTGAGGGAGCAGCAGAATCTTCTCTTCCTCGGTAGTTCAAGTAAAGCCATTCCAGTTGATCTAGAGCTCACATCCGGTGTCGATAAACATGCAGTCACTCGATGTCATGCTGTTTTCGAAGGAACATGTGGTAGTTAATTTCTTCTTACAGTAAGCGTGGAAAGTACGTCTTCGGCACATTTAAATTCAAACCCCATGATCTATTTTTTGACCTTACGGATGTAAAGCATGTTCAGCCGGAGATCCTACCAGTCAGACTTTTGGGATCGCAACTACGTTGTAGGGTATTATTTTAGTCTGATGTCATGGAACCGTAGTTCGGATTTAATTTATTCTTAGGCAGTAACAGGTTCGTTAGAAGACACCGTTGCGCAGAAAATCAGTTCCCATCAGCGATAAGAACCCTCTTTGAAGAAAGGCCCAACATGATGGTCTAAGTTGTCAAATACATGCTTGTCACCCACTTATAACGCCTTATTTTGTTTTGTTTGCACTGGTCTGTGTGTATGGAAGGATTTCAGCATTACTCATCATCTTGACTGCATGGCACAACCGGCAGCCGACAATTTGCCAGCAGCTGGAAAATCTACCCTGACTAAGCAATCACTGGGGGAGGTAGTGCGAATCTGTTCACTGCCACACCCTCGGATCATTTACAATGGGAAACATTGTAAATGATTGATGATAATTTGCCAAAAATGTCGACATGCCCACATAACATTATTAGAGCGCTCAAATCAGTTCGTTCATGTTCGTCAAAAAATGATCCTGATCATTTCGTCGTACCAAATGGGTGTGGGACATCAAAATTATATACAATTTGGATTGAATGGCATTTCAATGTGCATAGCTAAACGAGGAACTTGCTCTCTGCCTGAATTAAAATAGGTGAAATCCTCAATTTTCTCACTTTTGTATCGCTAACTAGCTCTCTTATTCACCTTTAAATTGATATTTAATCAAGAAAGTATTAAATTTTATTCATTTCAAAGTAACTTATGGTAATAATACCAAAAGACATGGAATCGAATTCCCTTTTAGTGGTATCGTGAGTTTATACATAATTTATTATTCCTAAGGGCATATAAAATTTCCCTATTGATTTGAAATACTGATTTGTTTAAAGCGACATTGTCATTTTTTAACTGCAGTAAAATGAATCACGTTGTATGTTGTCCCTTCAAACATGTTATGAATCTTTCGCTCATGAGTCAACCAATCAAGTACCCACTGGGGTGAAATGATAATGCCTCGCCTTAGTCCGCCTGTGATCGGTGGAAACCTGTCACAAATTTACGAAATTCTAGCGAAATCCACCTACTTATGGTGCCTCAATTTTCATTTGGGCGGAAATGTTTTGACTTTAGGTCGCGGGACTGCTATTTCATTAGTACATACTCAGGAAACAGACACTGTGTTTAGTCTTTTGGCTTAAAAAATGCAGGATATCGAATTCTCGTTTTCCAATAACAGGAGCACATGGATTGAACCACTTATTTAAGCACTGCCTTAAATGGAATATATTGTTTTCTGACTGGCAAAATACTCGTCCAATTGCTTGCTAACAAATGCTGCATAATGTAAAGAGTGCCAGAGTTCGTGCATCACAAAGGACAACAAAGATTCAAAAAGACCCGTTTAACACCATACACAGTCCGACCAATAACAGTAGGTACTCAGTTTCTCTGGAATGGCCATTTCCAATTTAGAACAAACTATATCTAAGATCCTTTTTGAGTTTATAGCAACGTCCCTTCACAGACTGCAAAGTAAGTGACGCTGTAGCAGTGATTACAGGCACTGAAGTTCAGTCATCGTTAACCTATGGATGTGAAGTCAGTCTGAGGACAGATCAAACCACCGCAGATAATTCAAACCGCAACTCTGCCATTCTGCGATAGTGATATTTGCTGCTCAAATGCCATGTGCCTAACGAAGTCCCCGAGAGTTGACTGGAAACGATCAGTCTCTACTGACTGACAATTCAATGAACTATTTTGATGAAGTCACCAGGCGATTACTGAGAAAAAAGATTGCTTGAGACGGCAACTTTTTTCTAATGACTGATTTACTAGCTGATCCTCTCTTATTTATCAAATGCACCATTAATACCTTCGCCTACCACTCCTTGGTAGCCGTGTTGCACTACTGTTGCTGCAAAGCTCAATGCATGCTTGGATAAATTCACGCGGTCGACCAATGAGAATAGCCTAATATAAATTGACCGAACCTATTAATCACCTCAAAGATAGTCCAACTGAAGCTGCATAACTGTAATCGCAAATCTATGTTCAAATACAATTTGAAAAGACAAATTGGCGGAAATCTACTTTCGAAAGAACTCATTCCATTTTTTTTGCCTAGTAGGCGGGAGCTCTTCCTCTTCATACAATTCCATTAAATCCTCTATTTGGAAGCTCCCACTGGCGACGGCAGATACTCGATTCGTCCGAGCTAGTTCTGATATGGGTACGCTCTCAACTCTCCTAGATGGAAGTCTGTAGCGACGCAACCAATCGATTAAATCCTGAGTTTCTCTCCTTGAAGATAGGAAACGCAGAGATGTGCCAAGCTTCTCCAAGAATTCTTCATGAATGGAAGCATATTTTGTCAGATATATATTTCTGAAAGAAGAAAACAGGGTGTAAGATGATAACAAGAGATTCTTCATTGTTGCAAGATCGAAACTAACCGATTTAGATGATGCAGGGCGATAAGCGAAAACAGTGGCTGACGAGTTGGATGAATTATTCCCGAACAGAGTGCACTGGCATAAGATCGAAATACCTCTTCAACGGTTTCTATCGGATCGAAAAGGCCCCTATAGATGTCTTCAGGTAGAAAAACCTGATAAAATCGAACACGAAAAAAAAAACAATCACAAATGACTTTTAGAAAAATTAGTAGCAAGTTCAGTGGCAGACCAACCTCGGATGGAGAAATCTGAAGTGCACGTAGCGTCGCCTGGTGCTCGCCCCAGAGAGCTCTTCGATAATTTGGAACTGGCAGTTCAGCAGGTCGAAGAAATGGAAGAAGCAAATTTGCAAAAATCGGTGAAGAATACGAAATAGCAGCGTAATGCTCCAACAGATCCGTATATCTAAACGGATGGGAAAATTTAACTGCTATAATGGGGCTTCGAAATGTTTAGCTTGAAGATACTCAAGACAGGCATCTCTACATACTAGTTGACATATGAGTAGTGGGATTAAGAAACCCCTATTTTAACCATGTTAATGGGGTTCAAAACACTTAGCAAGCGAGATCAACGTTACCAACGTACAGATCGTAGAGAGAGAGTAGGTCGAGAGGAAGATACTCCTTTGGATTGGAGTTCATTTCTGCAAAATCTATTCTAGGAACCAGAATGGAGATCAACTCTGCCACAATGGCTCCAGCAGCGTTGAAGCACAGTGCCCCAGCACTTTGGCAGGCCAGAATCGCACAGCAGATTCGGGAGAAATGACCTCCAGCGGTGATTCCACGGGGGAAAAAAGTTTTGCGTAATAAATCAGGCTGTCGATTCAAGAGACCCCGTATCCAACCTAGGATGGCTGTGGCGCTTATTAGATAGGTCTAGAATTAACAAAAGTGTCGGGCAGTGATATTGGATTGACTAAAACGGATGGTAGAGCAATCAGAATTTACCTCGGAGTCAATCGTGAAATAAACTTTAGATTGTTCACTTTTATTAGCTGTTGATCGAGCACGATGGAAGTAGGATTCAAGAAGAGGCATATAGAACCAGTCATCCGGTAGAATGAAATCACAACTAGGTCGGTATTTAAGAGGCTTGTATATGTCTTTCCTTTCTAAATAAGAAGTACCCGATTAGACAGAAATAAGATTTGAGATATCAGGAAGACTACTGCGTAACTCAACGTACCACAACTGCGTCCTTGGAATAAATCTGCGAAATACTCTCCATAGAGCTTGTGTGCGTAGAAGCCAAGACCTCGTTCAAACGAATCGAAGATTGGTGGCCATGGAACAGCTGAATTCATAATAGCTTCTGAAAATCCTCCAGCCTCAATTCTTAAAACAAAAAATTCATGTGTATTCAAAAAACAATAACGGAAAACAAGAGAAATTTGTTACTCACGGCGTCAAATCATAGATCGGGAATGTGAACCTTTGGAGAAGTTTAATGAGCAACACCTCCTGACCAAAGTGGAGACATGATATAAGGTGGAAAGCTGCCCACCAAAGACCATCTTTCACATCTTTTTCCTGAGTAGGTAAAGAAATATTAAGACTGAAATTTTTCATCCCATGTTTATTCGACTGCAGATTCCTCATGGACATAATTAGAACGCTGAGCCTAGCTTGAGGCCAGAGAAGTTCCCATTGTGGTAAGCCCTCTGAAAAATTCAGGCTCTCTGGATCAACAGAGACCCAGACCTGGGTTCATTAAGTCTGTTAACTAAGGAATTCTTTCTCGAGATATCCAGAACCTCAAGTGTTTCGTGGCCCGACCTTTATTTGCTCTTCTGTGTTATTTCTTTTCTAACTGTTCAAAATTCCAGAGTTAATCTAGAATATTAAGCCGTACGAAGCAATTACTTGCCGGCAGAGAGAGAAGGTAATTTCCCATCAATGAACTCTCAACGCGCATCAATCCATGAGGGAAGCCGGATTTTTTGACGACCGGGGGAACCTGGTCTCTCATCAATCGATCACACCAGGGAGATAGGTCAACATTTCCTATCTCCAATGCAGCTTCTATCAATGGAAGGAAATTATTCCATCTTGCCTCCAGATTGGGGAGGAGGTCTAGTGGTTCTACGACATCCACGGGATAATCGGAACGACTGGATGGTGGCCACCACATTGCAGGAATAGTTATCGCTTTGGCCTCGCTGTTGACAAAGATAACCTTGTTATGCACTCAACAAACTGAATCTAGGAGAAACAGATAATAGCTCACTGATTCTCGCTGCTGGGACTCCAAGCTCCTCTATAGAAGAGACAAACCGACATGCCGAGATCTGGGAGACAAGGAAGAGCAGAAGAGACATTGAGAACTGAGAGAGGGTCTCCTTCCTCGGAATACTCGAACATGATATCTTTCAGAAAGGAGTGATTGAGAATTGTATCAGTAGCTGCAGTAGTATAGGTATCTGCAAAGTCCGGAGAGAGAACTGAAGTCTGCGACATTTGGATGGGAAGACCAGTGAGAACTGATTGATAGCTGATTAGGAAAGATATTTATGATGGAGATAAAGCATAGGAATTGTATGCAAACCTAATGAAGTGGTTAAAAACTCTTTTCCAAGTTGGTCCAGTAAAAATACGATCGCGAAGCCGTATAGCCTAGAAAACATGAAATATTTTAATTCTGTTTTACTCAAATGATTTAAGTAGAAAACAATGCGGAGGTTTGAAACTTACTGCCTCCATCATGCCCAGCGCCTTGAGGAGACGTATGGTAACGTTAATAAACACAGGTGAGGATCGGATTATTTTTCCGTCATTCTCCATTGCATAAGCCTTTACAGAAGAGATAAGGAGATTATTCGAGTATTACTTCAAAGACAAAATGAAGAACACAGCAGTTAAACAACAACCTCTAGCGTGCAAACACCCATCATGTCCATTGCCGAAGAACGAATTAATTCCAATTGATGACTTGACATATTTCTGTAAAATATAACAAAAATTAACTGGATGGGTTTCGAAGAGGGGAACTCGTGTGGATAAATTTAATTCCCACGTAAAGGCCATATCCCAGACTACCACAGAGAATCGACTGGCACCAAAGGATTTCATTAGAACTTCATGCTATTTACTAAAATGCACTTGACTCATTCGATGGCCTACATCCATTGTTTAGAATGACAGACCCTACTAGCTAAATACTGGTCCACAAAAGAGATGTTCAAATTGGATTTTCGCATCGAGGTGAATTCTCTCTTCCCCAAGTTATTTGGTGGAAACGCTTTCTTCTCATATAGCCTTGAGTTTAAACTGCATTACATGCTACTAGCTGACACGATATTCTCATACTGAGGATAAGTTCAAAAGAGACCGCAAAACAGTCTGACATTCAAGGACATTTATTATCCTCTAATGAGTAGTGGCGGTAGTGGGTTGTCTATAAAACGAAGACAACTGTCCAACTACTGAAAAATCAACCACCGACACAAAAATAGTTTGGCAATGACATTCTCCCACGCACAAAGGTTGAAAAATCTATTTGTTAGGCTCAATAGAAACCATCGTCTTCATTCAAGGAAGCTTACTGTGAGAACCTGGGCACCAAATTTCGAGCAAGGAACGACATCCATGTTATTTTCAGAGCAAATTCATTCGTACTATTGGAAGTCATTGCCTCGAAAGCTCCTGCAATCAGTTCATTCAACATAGACCTAAAAATGCAAAGAGGAAAAGAGTTCGCAGGTACCTAATCTAAAAGCAAGACAAGTAATAAGAGCGTATGTGGATAACCTAAGAACTATTGATTGGTTGGCATTAAAATATAACCATCCATGGGCTACATAGCATACGAGAGAACCTTTCACTTGCCACGTGATTTATATTTTCAAGAGTCCTATAGTGGTCGGATCCCCACCTCCTCAGTCTAGCAACAAGTTATAGACAGCTTTAGCCTTGGGAAAAAACGTTTACATTGAATTGACCATCTGAACATAATAGCCAAAGTTCATTCAAAGAGAGATGATGCCAATGATTTTCACATCGGGACTCCTCTCTTCACTGCTTGGCAGCTCTTTACTAACAGCTTAGATTTAAGATTGACACGGACCCAGTTCATTCCTTACATCGTCAAATCTACAGCTCTTTGAGGGGGTTCTGGTTCCTCCAGACACACTGCTAAACACCGAAGCGCTTCCAGTTTGAGTAAGACCACAAGTTTATTCGTAGAAGAGAATCGATGGCAAAGGTAGGTCATACATCTGTCCACAAGCATCCATTTATTGACTAGAGCTAGACGAAGTGTACTACTCCTTTGAGCCAGAACTCGCATCAGTTTGAGCACTCGAGGCAAAGGGACACCATAAGCTGATGTAAGACTGTCAGAATTTGATAGCATAGAGTCATCCCAGACGAGTGGAAGGAAGTGTTCCATTAATGAAGTAATCAAATGTGGAGTTTCGAATACCTATAAACGTTAAACACGTGGAGATTAGCATGCGATTCCAGTAATTGAAATAGCAAACTATCACTGGAATTATTCTTGGTGGCAACACAAATGACTATTAACAAAAGTTGCTCACTAGTAGGGCCAATTCCAGAGAATGTCTAGCGGCAGTGATCAATAGACCAGGGATAGCATGAGCTACCGCGTCAGGTGGAAGCCGCAGCCCCGGCCCAGATGACAGCATCCAACCAATCCGAGCAGCAAGATTTGTATCTCGAAAGAGGCAACCCACAGGATCTGCAGCCATTACGTCAGCATGATCGGCTTCCGCTTCGGGATCCCCCTCATCGGATGTCTGAAGAGCTGGTACCTTTAGACTAAATTTGTATGGGCGACGACTAATCTCCGATGGAGACAGATTGATAATACCGCGACGGACTTCACTGGACCAGTCGAAGGCTTCATCCAAGAGAGCCTTTTGGGAATTTCATAACAATTAGTCAGCGTACTATCGCACAAGCCAGAGATTGAGCCATTGGCTGATACTCACCTCTCCCTGATCATCAACTAACAGGTTGGTTAGAGCTCTCAAACACTCACCAACGATAGCAACCGAAACCCCTCCATCACCAGCAGCGACTGAAGAGCGACTGGCCTCACTGACACATCGATCGAGTGCCCAACGAAGAAGAAAACAAACACCGGAGGGACGACAATGAAGAAGTGAGGAAAGAAGACTTGGAGTGTCTAGATGAGTCGCATGATAACCCCGTCGTGAGGCGGCAAGCGCTGAAGCAAGACTAGACAATGCGATCCGGCGTTGATTGGGTTGGGTTGATGAAGCAAGGTGAAAGAGCTCGTTTATGGTGTAACCTCCTCGCTAAAATAAAAAAAAAATAGGGTTTTGAATTCTTCCACGGATTCACCTCAAGATAACAAAGAACCAGGGCACCTACCTCTGGTTCCTCTCCATGATGATGAAGTCCCAAATGCATGGGTACATCGGCCTCGGGGGGAACAACACGACCCTCCAAATCAAATCGAGCACTGATGGTTTTAGAGTCAGGGGCTTTGGCACTGGATGGCAGCTCCTGCATCCATGCAAGTTTTTCCGGTTCCACTACATCCATGTGCGGAATAGAGACAGCGGATTCCAATCCCAGGGAAGCGAGGAGAGAATCGGTATCGATGGAGGGTTCGGATTTTTGTGATGGAGGTTCCATGTCCACCGGGTCCAGTGAAGCACCTTTGGTTGTAATTAATAGTTAATTATATTATTGTGTTAGTCTGCTTATTTGGGAGCCATTTAGTTGAAATCGGCATTAAAGATTCATTCCAATTGTACACGATTCAAATCCATAGGAGTTATCAAATTGATGGCTTACGATTATTGTGCATAAGGAAGGAAATCGTTTTTGGATCTAAAAAGCAAAAAATTGTAACGCAATATCTTCGCCACAAGGCTGATGATGATAAGGCTGGAGCAATACCGAGAAAAGAAGTCAACTAATCTAACTACTAAATGACTCAATGGTATTTGGGCCCAGCAAAGTCAAGATCTAACATCGTTATGGCAATCCAAGAGGGCAGTGTATGCAAATCCGATTAGAGATCAGTAGCAAGTTCACAAGTTTTCCTAGTCCAGGACGATACCCAGTCAATATGACTTAACGGCATAACAACATGACGTAGTATCACAAACAGAAGGTACACATCACCGATGAGTCAGGTTAGAAACCCAAATTCTTGTGTGAAAATAACTTAGGAAGAGCTAGGCAAGGGTCAAGCATGGACCCTGCACTATTGTTGGAAACCAAACAATCTTAATGGCGGATGATCTTAAAAGGTTGGAATTTTGATAGTAATAACTTATTCAGGGCAATACTGAATCAAATGTTTATCAACTTCGAGTAAATTCCACATACTGTTTTAGGTTCGAAACCATCGAAACATACCAGCAGAAGAAAGGATAGCTTCTCGTTCGAGCATTATCTCTTCAGGAGTTAATTGTGAAAGCCGATGAATATTGGCCTCGTGAATTCGAACGAGCTCATTAGCTGCAACATCGGATTGTTTGCGAATCACGACTGGTCCAATGTCATTCAACACACTTAACGGCTCGGGGACTTAAGAGAAAGGACTGATTAAGTCAAAAGCAAAATGATAAGAAAATGTCCTATGGAATTTAGCTTACGATTTGTAGAAAATTTAGCCCGAAAATTAGTCTCTGTCTCTATATTTAGAGTTTTGCCCTCTTTGGCAGCCAAAAGCTGTCGAGCAAATAGGCTTCGTTTTTGTGATTTCTCAGTGTTTAATCTATCCGCAGCACGTAGAAGATCTGCATCTTTAATACTTTTTCCTAAGACAGGAACATGAGGCCTTCCATTCTCTCCAACAATTCGTATATCTGAATCCAGACTTGAAACGTTTTGGGGATAGTGTCTTTCCTATCAATTAAATGGATTAAAATGCCGCTTACTATAATCTTTGAACCAAGAGGCGATAGCAAGCATGACGAATCCTCATATTTGAACGTAGTGCAAGGGTGGCGTTGAGAACTGGTCTCAGTGGTTACAAGCCTTTTGGAGTAAGGATTTCTGAGATATTCTGCTTGCTCACTAATACGGAGTAACTTTAGAAATAGGAGCTAACCGAAGAAGGTCTTCCTCTGTTTTGGCGAATTTGTTAAACATGCCAAGAACTGAATATTGATTGAGCTATAAAAAAAGAATGTCGAATAAGATTCTAACACCGAAATTATTAGTAATGTCGTTTCCATCGTCATATCTAGGTGATTTGACTCTACGTGAAGACAATACGATCTGACTAACAATCAATAGTATTAAAAATGTTCATTATTACAATAGATGGACGAGTTACAAATATTTTAAGATCCAGCACTACCACACAAATAACCGCGACTACCCACGTTATTTTAATATACGCGGAGCTTTTCGTGCTAACTTAAACAAATATTTGATGAACAAATGCAAATTTGCACCTGATCTGAAATGCTATTTGATTATCCTTACTGAAATCATCTGTTTGTTTTGCTTACTGGCATGGCTGGTGGACTGGGACGGGAATTCGGGATCTATGTTACCGTTATACATTACTTAATAGTGACGTAATAATTCAAAAAGCCTCGAAACCGTATTTCAGATAACAGTTTCTTGCGTTTTATCATTTAACAAGCTAGTCTCAGAGCTACTCTTAATTCAGCCAAAAGTGGGTGCTTCTGATCTTTGTTTTGTACAACTTGCCTTAAAAATTTCTTGGTTTAAATTTCAATATGCGGTGCAGTCACCACGAAAAACTGCTATCAAATTTTCAAAGGTCATATTTGCTGTGTTTTATGGGTATTTTGATTTTTCACAATGGGGATAACTTGAGAACCCAAATAATTCTGAGCAAGCAATAGATCGACTAAAATCAACGTAGAATATGCATAATGCTAAACCAGTTAGTGTTAGGTGGCACTAGTTTTTTGCGTATTGAATAAACTTATGGTGCCTTTTGCTCACATTTGCTGACTTGGCCATTTCGCATAAATATTAACAACAGAAATTTAGGAGAAAGATTGAACTTTCTCGACTTGAACCTTTTGTGCAAACACTGATCCTTCAACTAGCTATGCGAAAACTTTAGTTTGTAATGAGTTCCACTGTTAATAGGCTTAAATAATGCTCCTCTCTGTGATGTGATTCATGTCACTGTGTTGTGAGAGGTCAACTTTCTCATATGCAAAGAGAGTTCGGAGTTAATTCTCACTTTTACTGAGGAATTAAAAGAATATTCGCGTGCCGCTGCAATGGGTCAGTAATATTCTTATCGTTTAATTGTCCTAATCACATGAACTTTTCATTAAATTTAGTGTTCATTTCAGTTTTGAATCTTTCGAAATATTTGAATTCGCTGCTCAATCTGTTCTGCAACACCTCCAATGTAACCACGCTCTGCCAAAGCGATTTTGCCCTAAAAAATTTGAAGATCCTTAAATTCTTTAAATTCTATCAACGACTTAGAAGTAGTAAATTCTTAGTAATTGGTCGGGGATTTTCTATCAAATTTTCTACGAAGTGAGATAGGTTATAAGTGGCAATGTCCTAGTAATTGCAGCGTTACTAAAGAGTTGGAAATACCTATGCCATTGTTAAACCAGGACCAGATGAAAGGACTAGGTAGGTGAGGGAAAAGTGTTATTTAAACTACATGACCTTAACATGACCTAGCTGGGGACTCCAACAATAATTTTTCGAAATATTTTGATTTACGTTTCATGTGGTTAATTTGCGAGTTTAGACAAAGAATATTTTATCGACTAGGTGAATACGCAGCTTGGATGATTCCCAAGCCTTACTAATCTAAGTTATTTCAGAGTGATTTTAGACTATATGGCTTCTTGTTCGTTCATATGCGAGAAACAAGTTGTAGTATTGTTTTTCACTTTCTTTTCAATCGGTTACATTTACACAAAAGTGTTTACGCAGCCACCAAGGTTGACAGTCACATAATCAGCCTGCACAAGTTTGGCCCAGTGGGTACTGTTCTAACTATTACAACTGTTTTTCTATCAATTTGGTCTTTCCGACAGAACCTCTGTTTGAGAAACTAATCTAAACGACGACGACCGTTTATTTGTTGAGTTAAAATTTCGCTTTTTGCTGCAAGTATTCAAGAATTTTCATGTTTGTAAAGGCGGATCCTTAGAGTGAAAATGAGTGCAAACTATATTTATTTTAGATAAAATAGCTGTGGTTGAGTTAACTTAGATTGGAGGTTGCCATGTGAAACCGCTTCGAAACCATGACATTCTTTCGAGCATCATCACGCACCGAGTCCCTTGAAACACTTAGTTTAAATTGCCATTATTAAGCAGGTGCCAATGAAAACCTGCTTTCATGTTCTTGTCTGCATTTCAAAATAGCCAGCAGTCACTAAATTTATCTGCCCTGAGATACAGTGGACTTGAATGAGCTCCAGGGGATGAAAAATCAGTATCAATCTTTGTTAGTACAAGAATTTGAATGCACTATTAGGCTAGATGGTTATTCTAGTCTACGACTCTTCAGCGTTTCAAATTTCGAGCCTTACAGTTGACACTTTCGTCAAAGTATTAGACGATGAATTGTCTTCAGGATCAGAAAAGGAGAAAATGTGATATTTTCGGAATATTTTGTTCCTCTCACCAACCAGATCGACTTAAGAATATTCTCATGAGTGGAGTTGAAATCTTAAACTATTGACAACACATTTCACCGACCATTACGAGTAGCGTCGACTGCTTAAGCTGGCGGTAGGAGTAAAGTTACCAGTGAATCTTGTGATGACAATCGGTAGAAATCTCATGCACTGTGCCATATTCACACCGCAAATCTTTTAATATGATGATAATCTGCTTCTTTTTGCACACTTATGATGGAAAGAAGATCAATGATTACATTTAACCTCTGAACATTAACAATCTCAAAGTTTCTTGTCAAAATGCCAATTGATTTCCTATTGTTAATGCTCTAATATGTCATTTTGATATGCATGCCACTATCATATTCTGATAGTCCGTTCCATCAAGTAGACAGAACATTTCTCTCAACAGCTGATATGAATGCAAGCTACTCGTTAGAAGCCATTCAGTCCCTGCTTAGCATGGTGTCAGTAATTCTTTGAAAGCAATTCTTTACACAATTTGCTTTATAAACCATAGAAATTTTAGCTAGCTCAGTTTGATTAGAATTTTTTTTACAGGCACTTATCTTTAGAAGTGAATTACAACTTGTGAGTTGATAATATGGTGATTTTATTCGAGTCAACTTCCCCGTTCTCAATGTAAAAGCTTCCAATAGTTGGTTGCTCTGTGATTCTCTTTGTGTTGATTCCATTGAGCGCTTTCAGTTTTCTTGTAAGTATTTCAAGCGAAAATTAATAAGAAACTTGTTTTGTATTACCTTTGTTCAGAGAAGTCAAATGACGAGTTCAGCACTTTGATTCTTTGAGACGACAAATACAAAGACCATTGTTCTGAATGCCTTTGGTTATGGCTCTGGGTTAGATGCTAGTTAATAGACATCTTCAGTTCGTTAAAAGAGGTTCCTGAAGTAATTGGAAACTTAGTGCTTGATTAAGTTAGCACCGATGACCATGTTCTGCATGCCTAATGATAAAGCTATGCCTTACCATGAATCAATTTTCGACAGAAGCTATGATAAAGTAGTTAGTGGTAACGATGAGTTTAGACAAGAATCAGTCGTTGTCATACATGAGTGCCTTCTAGTTTCCTTCGGAGATTGAGATGGCAACCTAGCTCCTGTAGCCGTTCTCAAGTAGACTAGCACGATTCCACAGCATCTGTCAGGGATACTGCTTTAAGTTTATAATTATTTCTTCCAAAAAAGATTGCTAGCTTATAGGCCTTAATAAACTCTAAATTAATGGTTCTGATCAGTCGCTTAGCCATTTGGACAGGAATTCGTGCTTTGTGATGTTCGAAGTGGAAGGCCTTGAGAGCGGTGGTTATTAGATACTAATGTGTTAATGAATTCCCACTTTATTAGATATTTAATTAGATACCGATAAGGGTAGTGGACAAAGTAAGCTTAATTCTCAAAGCGGTGATATCGTTATACTGTTAGAAATATTGCTTGATTCAACGCTGTTTTCCCGAGCAACTGTGTCTTCACTGTTTGTGTTTTTTATTATTTTATTTTCTCTCCACCCGTTAGGGCAAGTCCTAAAGACTTATTGGGGGAACAATAGAAGTACAAATAGCTTTTACAACAAGCAAGCACAAGGCAGTAAAAACCTCTGTTGACATCTTCGGCTGTCTAGTCTCTTCTCTGATGTCGCTTCGTCGTACAGGTAGCTGTTCAGCTTCGTCGTGGCACCTCATCCGTCTTCGTCTGCCTCCATGTCTCCTACCAGAAATCCTTCAAAATTCTGACGGAGACTCCATTCATTGCTACATGCACGTGCATTCCACATTCCAGTTTAAGATTATGAATCCGGTTAGTTAAATCGTGCCTCGTGTTCCAAGCTATAAGAAGTTGTACATCTGCTGGCATAATCTAATTTGATACGTCCGGAGGGTGATTAGTCCTAACTGGCCGCCCCTCTCATTAGCCCCCAGAGTTGTCCCTGGGGTTACCGGTGGTCACCACGAGGAGGTTGAGAGTAGGTTTGACCACCTTCACTGTTGGTAATATATTTTGTTCCATAGAACTTTTCAAGAGATGAAATGGTGGGTTTTAACGCAGCCAGCTATTCTAAAATATCTTATTTAGTGAATGTAGACGCAATGAAATGGTAATGGATCGTAAACTATCATATTTCTGCATGACTGCCTTTGTCTGGTTTTTTATTTTCCGATCTAATTCAGTTACTTATCAGTCGGTTTCCAATTCCATCTTTGAATGAAACGATAGCTTTCTAATCCGTTCATCTTCAATGATGTAAAAAATTAGGTATGAAACTTGTAGAGATAACGCTTTATTTCTTTGAAAATGAACGATGAAGGCTATTTATTATAAGAGAAGCTCTGCCGGTTTTCCGCAGACCACAATACATATACGATGATATCTTACACTCGCCGTAACTTGAACGTAAAGATTTCATCGCGATGAGGAAACCATATGGTAGTGAGTGGCTTTACTTTTACTGATGGAGATATTCAGAGTTGTGTCAATGGCAAGGAATTATTCATTTTGGGTCTGTTCAAAGGAATTCCACGATTAATCATTTGCTAAATCGGTTCCCATGTAGGATCGTGCACATAATCTCATGTGGCCATAGACCTGCAGTACCTTCTCAGCACGTGAACTTCGACTGTAGATGGGATTTTATTCCTGGTTGACTTAGCATGAGCAATACCTTATACTTGCTTCGATCCATTTCTTCCCCAATGGCATACTTCAACTGCCTGATACAACTGAATAAAACTGTGGGTTCTGAATTATCTCTTCTTTCTGGCCTGAATCGGTGATAACAACTTGAAGATTTTAATAATTTCGTACTAATAATATTCCCTCACTCTAAGTTTAATTCACTAAGCGTATGAAATCATGCGTGACATTGGCAAAACTTTACGTAATAAGCTTGCCCCTCAAGCTCGTAGAAGGAAACCACAGATCCGTGTGTTCAAACGTGCATTCCCAAGCTGGCTCCCTACACATCTCTGATTGCCAATGTAGACACGGATTCATTAATAATTTTCAACTACTCATAATTATTAAATAATCACTATGATAATCTTGCATAACTCAGTCTATGTCGCTTTAATAACTATCTCCCTATCCTTGAAACTTTCCGATCTATTTAAGAGTGCAGCGGAGTTTGTGTTTCACTGTTCATACACACTTTTCGGGTATTTAAACATGTTTTGATAAAATCTTAGTTGTGCCTTGTTTTGACACCTTTAACTAGGAACTTTAATATATTAACATAAGCTTGATAAGGCCCTTCAGGGGCTTTATGATGTAAATCAATCAGCATATTTATTTTGAAAATACTGTAGCAAAAAGATATGTACAATTTATTATTGCCTCAAAACAAATAAACCTCCTGCATGTACAACGAAAAATTATGGTATAATAATAATTGTCCAAATTAAACCCCAAAATTAAGAGGAAATGTGGAATAAATGACTAGAAGTCTGTTTTGAGTTCATTTAAAGTGAGCTCAATCCTGTCTGTTCGAAGGCGACGCGTTCAAGATAGGATCGGAGTGGTTGTTCTTCCGGTGATTCTCAAGGGAGCGAGCCTGACAGAATCCCCGATTGCAGATAGTGCAGGAAAAGGGTTTTTTCAGCAAGTGTGTGTAACTGAAATGCCAAATTAAAATATATTTAAGACCATTTAATGGTTCAGTATCTTCTCAGCTGGTAAACAATTAATGTTTACTAAAAATCATTGTATTGTCACAATCGCTCTACCTATTTGAGATCAATATTTGAAGACACGTAGGGTCGATTGCGTTATTGATCAGTGATCATGATAATCAATAGTCGTACACTTTCATTGCATATGGCTGCCGTTTTTTAATTCGCTTACGGTGATGCTAGAAATAATAGGTTGGAAATAAAATTTGATCAAGGTTTGAATTTGGTGTCTCAGTTGTTCTTCGCGTGAAAATACGAGCTCTTTTAAACTAGATCCCTTTCCTATTCCCTATTAATAAGATCGTTTGTACCCCTGGGAGAATGACTACATACGTAAAAATTCATTAAGTTTCCCAAGCTTTCAAAAGGCGTATCAAGTGAAATATATACGATTCAACCGTTTCTCAGTATCTTGGCATCTACAACCTTAAATTCATAGAATAACTCTGGATAATAAAGTGTGTTCTTGCTGTTAAAATGAATGCCCCAGTGAAGTAGCAATTGGATACGATTTAAAATGCCTAATCGGAATGATCACCCATAGCTCAAAATAGCCGTATATAAATGGACGCCTAAACGAGAATTTCTCAATTTACTGCCCCCACTAAACGCGAGTTCTGGAAGGCACCTTTAGTAAGTATGAACTTGGACTTTATTTAAATACGAAAATAGTTGAAATTCGTTCATATATCTAGATAAATCATTGATCATCCTCTATGAATATTTTTTGAAAATACTATACTTAAAACTTCTGAAATAACCACTAGTTTGATTGTAACGATATTTCTCTTAAAATAAGTTTAATTCAAATAATTTAACCTTTAAATAAACAAACTCCATTCTCCTCAATAGGTCCTATCAGCGCTGCCGAATATTCTGTGCACAATCGCCAGCCTAACCCTTTCAGCCAATGAGAAGCAAGCTTCTCTGTGATAGGCTAACTAAGCGTTACTTTCACTCACACTGTTCAGTTAAACGAATGGGAAGTGTTTCTATCGTCTTTATGAAGTCTTCCTAGACCGTTGAGATTTATTGTTCAAGCGCCTCTATTTGCAGTTTATTAGTAGAAATCGAATTATTTAAGACATAAAATATGATACTCACCTGTGATCTCTAAGGTGATCCTTTCTTCGAAAACGTCGAGAGCAGACAGTACATTCAAATGGACGCTCATCTGTATGAGTTCGTTCGTGAATTGTACGGTTGTAGGCCTTAGTGAATCCTCGACCACAGTGTGAACAAAGATAAGTTGATGTGGGGCCTCCGAGCTGAGTCTTTCTGCGCATTGGGGCTTTCATAATGCTCATTGGTTGTCGGATGGGCTTCCGTAATGTCTTCCCGAAACTAGTCGGAAATCATTTCTATTAATAGTTTGTTATGGGGGGTCGTTAAAAATTGATTTGTAGAAACCATTACATCATTCGACTTGGGAGAGTCGATTGAATGACCAGATGAATTGATATCAGTTTGGAATCCGCTACTAGATGACTCTTCTGAGACACTCAAATGGGTGTCAATAGGACGGCTTAGTTCCGTATACGTAATTGTAATTATCGATCAGTTGATAAGCATTCCAAGTTCGATTGATTTGTACCGATGATCAGTTTACCGAGCACAAAATTTTAAAGTCTACTGACAAATGCAACCTTGTTATGACTTTCTAGTCAATTATTCTACCCGTATATTAACAAGAGTTGTCTATACTCATTTATTCAATGTAATTCTTATAAGATGTTATCAGTATATCGAAACATCTTAATCAAAATGAATACCTTGAAAGTTTAAAATCTTCTGAATCCATCAGTCCATCTATCAGTGGAATACCGCGTTGTAGTGATGAAATGGTAGAAGAGAGGCCAGATGTTGGAATGAGAGGCAATGGAGGTATCGGTGCAATAGAAAGAAATGCGGAAGGAGTCATATTGGGCTCGCTTTTAATTTGCTGTTGAGGATGATGTTCAACCGTTCCAGATCGCCAAAGGCGAACGCAGGTTAGCATCTGATAGAGCTGTAAGAGAGTTGCTGAGGACGAAGCTAAAAGTTTAAAACGATAAACTTATCATCTGTTGAGAACTTTTGAATTCCGAGGTTATTAATAAGAGTGTTCCACCTACCATTCAAATGGAATGGTGGTTCTGATGTTGCCATTGAATACCTTGTTCCGAGAGATCCATCCCCGTTGGAAGTAGGGGAGGAAAACTGACTTTTAACACTTTCGTCCAATTTCGTGGAAGATGATGACAGACTTAAATCTAGTGGTTCTTTGTCTACTTCTTCTCCGACTTCTTCGGAATGCATTGGAGATATAGATGATGGACTTTCTCTAGAACGGCTACGTAGAAACTCTCGCGAACTGAAGAAAACTTACTCAGAACTGGTTTGCGCCATCTTGTTTGCTTGACAAGTGACTGCAAGGTCTTGGGAGCAGCACCTCTTATAGGTAGTGATGATTGGGGAGAAAGGTGGGAGATACCTGTTTTCCCTTCACTGATTATGCTAATCATCGTTACATGTGCGGCCGTTGATGCTGATGCGTGTGCTCGGGTGGTCAAACATACGAATGCGCCGGATCCAACCGCGGACTGAATCCAGATGGGATACCATCTGCTCTTCAGCATCTTCTATGCTTGCCATTTCGCATACAATGAAGCAGATGCCATGAACTACTATGGAAGATGACTTATTGTAAATATGATTAGATGCATTCCGGGCTTCTGCAGAGAGACAGATGTTTATGGATCTACGATTAGTTCTTTAATCATTCCGAAATTTTTAATAGCAATATCACAGTTTTAGAGCAACAAAAGGGCAGGATATTTGAAATTAATTTTAAGAAAGCTATCTTTTTTATTCACTGCCTCTTCACAAAGATTGATCATTTTCTCTTTGCTGCCATTTTATTCCTAACATCTTCGGCTCAACTATAACAGGCGATCTTTCTTTAGCGTAGAGGATTACCGTTTTATTATTAACAGTTCTTTTACTATAACTTTGTGTAATTGGCCAGCAGGTTTAGGATGCCTGGATCATTATACTTCAAAATACCTTCAATATGAAGGCATAAATTGCGCTCAAATAATAGCTACTTCTATGATTGAATCTAACATTCTGGAGGTTCCTTTTAAGAATCTTGGTAGAAAATAATAAACATTCTTCAAATTGATATTAACACAAATTCACAGTAATTTCTTTATAGGCGCCCATCTATCGCCTCATTCGAACCCCATTCTATGAAGCAGTTTTTTGGCATTCACTGCCAAAATTATTCGATTGGTGGCGTGTTCTTTTAATGCTGATTTGTTCTCCGAAAGTCCCAAATAAATGTACCGATAAATTTGATAGAATATGTCAAAGCTTTCATTTGGGACCCTTCGTGCCAGTAACCATCGTTATCGAATTATTACTCATCGAACATATACCTGATGCCCTTCACTCTGCTCAAGTAAAACTCAATTCCATAGAATGGTGTAAAACTTTCTTTCTGTCACTTCATGAGTACAATCAAGGTCTCTGCATATTGACATAATAATTCCAAAAAAATGTGCAGGTTAAAGTGGGCCAGATGGAAAGAGCTTATGCAAATTCAGGTGACAGAACCGTAGTCAT
Organism: Moniezia expansa; assembly: GCA_019097775.1. Lineage (NCBI taxonomy): Eukaryota > Metazoa > Platyhelminthes > Cestoda > Cyclophyllidea > Anoplocephalidae > Moniezia > Moniezia expansa. The sequence goes on along the minus strand of JADFDV010000062.1, from coordinate 423,138 downwards.
AATGTATATTTGTGCTGTGTATACACATTTGTGGGTTTCTTATAGGTGCGCATACAGGCGTGACGGTTTGGGCATCTGGTATGTGGTGGCATTAGCATTTTGTAGAACCGTTTGCATCCCTCATTCCCTCCCTCTGACCCCGTTCGCATATATTTTCGCCTTTGCCTACGCCTCCACCGCCTGGTATCACTGTCCCCAATTGCCCTATGCTCTTTTTGCCCTAGCAACGATTGTTTGGGGCAAACCGTAATTGTGATTGCATAATGAGGACAGTATCTTGTTGCTGAATCAGACAAGTACTGATGTCGTTTGCAAGACTCTTCTATGAATAGGCTCATATGTTCAAACTGGAATTCGAATCGCAAGTTAGATTCTACCCATCCATTTATATATTCATTATGTGACGAACTAGGGAAAAACATGCTCTCCTTTTCCAATAATCATTGTTTTCTGTGAAAACTGATCTCATCATCGGCCATCTGTATTAGAACGCCAAAAACAGGTAAAATAGCTTACTCTACTTTCCAGATTGCATTGATTCTTTCAAGCCTATTGTTGCATGAATTAGATGCGAGGTGAGAAGTCCCCACGACCTGCTACCTAATCGACTTCCGGTTGGTGAAAATAGGATTTGAACACTGCCATTGAAACTTTCGTATCCGAAGCTAGACGGAGTCTTGATATTCTAGCTCACGTGCTTAATTCATAGCTCTCCGGGTTGACAACTCGTTAATGACCTTCATTAGACATTTTCATCAGTGCATAACAAATCCTCAGTTGTTAATCTAATAGAGAAGTAAAGAAATTCTAGCAAATTTGAAATCTATTATTGATTTACGTATCTAATGAGGCTCCACCGATCTAAAATTAAATGTTTATCACGGAGCACTGAACAAACTTGTTTGATCTGTTTTCAGATCATGACCATATTATACTTGGCAGACCTACTAGCTAAGTGAAGTCACTAAGTACCCTGAGCTCATCTTCAACTTATAGAAAAGACTTCTGGAAGAGGTATGAGGATTGTCGGCTTTAACTGTGTCGAGGACGCACGAGGTGTCACTGCGAAGTTGAAATGCTATCCGTGCGACGAAACCATGCTGGAGAAGTGACCCGAGAACCGAAGACGCCTATAGACGCTTTTACTGACTTCTGTGTTGACTATTGTGCGCTACTTGTTGTAAACGCCATTTGTTCTTCTGTTTTACCCCCAATAAGTCCTTGGGACTTGCCCAAATGGGTGGGGAGTAAATAAAATAAAATAACCGTCAACGAAGTTTTCTAAAAATAACGAATCCCGATTAAGCCCAAAGAAATCTATAAATCAGTTTAACTGGCATTCTAATCTGACCAGAAATTTAGAATAAATTCCGAAGGATTCAATTATTTTAAGTTCCATCGCCTGGAGTCAACATAGGAGTCGGAGCAAATAGGGCTTTATACCAGTTACTTATATAATTTAGTAAAGTATTTGACTTCAAAGTATCAGTGGATTGTAAAATACGAATATTTTAACACGCATCAAAAATATTTACAAATTATGAAAATCTTACTGAAACAAAATAATAACGCTTCTTAAAATCTATTTAACTAAAAGATAAATTGACGAACAAGTTAAAGGAAATTTATCCGATGTTCGGCATCAGGCATATCATATATTAACAAAAGATGAGCTAATTTAACAATGATCCCAAGCATTCATTAAAACTACAAATAGAAAAGAGACGAGAAGTACAAGACTGCGGTTTCAAGGTGAGATAACGCTACCAAAATCGACATCCTCTTCTAATCGGTTTTTTTCTTAGGTTTCTCCTCTCCCACATAGAGGTAGACAAAGGAGAAAAGAAAAACGCCTAACATCATTGAGATGGCACTGGCATAATATGGATATGCTGAGGTGATGAAGCGTTCATATTGGGTATGCGTGAATGGTCGGACAGATATCTTGAAAGGAAACCACATAGCATGATTAACTAGAAAAAAAAATTTATGGGCATTCAACCAAACTGACCTGCGTAGCACTGAATACTGAAGTGTAACCAACACGATTATAGTCAACAACTAGTTTGAAAACTCCATAGACGTCAGGAAGCTTCATTTGAATTTCGTAGCTATGACCTAAAAAAGTAAGAAATAGTGAAAACGGCGCCATTTATGGTAAATGAACCAAAAAGAAGATTCTATACCATTAAATTCAAGGTTCTGACGAATGAACGGATCAATTCTGATGAGCTCCAACTGGACGTCTTTAGCCACATAGTCACGCCAGATACCATCTTTACCTTTCTCCTCAATATCGATTTTGTAAACAATTTCATCGGTTATGGTATATTCCCGACGAGGAAATGATTCCCCAACCTTGTGATGAGAAATATTAGCAACTCTTAAAACACCGGATTCGTGGAACGTCCAACGAAGAAGATGGTCAGCAAATTCTGCATTGCTGGAACGATCAAACCTAAAAAGGGTTTTCAATAAGTAGTGATCGAAAAGTACCGCTCTCCTGTGACCATATTTACAACGGAGGAGGAGTAGAAGGCATCAGAAAACATTTCAATCGAACCAGTAAATACGACTCGAGCATTATTACGTGCCTGCAAGCCGCTAACCAGTTGAGTGTTTTTCCCAACAACTGTGGGATATCGGGAGATGGGCATCTTCGGATCATACGAGTAAGAGGTAGCCGAACCGTGAAGAATAGTAATGAGGAGGGGATTCGAGGGATCAGAAGAGATTCTATAATCAATTTAAATGTAAGTAAAGTAAATTTGCGAAAAGTACCCAATACCACGATACAGTATGGGGGTTCTAAAGTCGCCAGTAATAATGGAAACATTTATGGCATTTTCCGAGCCTACGGTAACCAAGGTATGCTAAAAATGGCAAATATCAAGCGAAATTAGCTCACATCCATTTGGTCATAATTGTTGTGATCAATGACGTATGACTGCGGCTCATCGAATTCGATCCCACACTCACTGGCAAAGTCCCTAACGGCTTCACCAACTTCTGGACTTCCAGCTACGAGAACGTTTCCACCCTGGTCAACAAAATCGGTAAGCGACTTTACATTAACATAACCACCAAACTCTAGGAAAGTTACTAAATTACTTTTAGAACATACCTCTCGTTGATGGAGCAAAGATGATAACATTTTGATACAGATACTCCCCGAACTGCTTTAAATTTAGGTTTGAATCATCAGAGTACTTAAAAGTTAGATGAAAATTACGGTCTAAATATAAAACATGAGACTTAAATACGTGTACCAGTTAGAGACTTGAAAAACTGGGAATGTGTGTCACGAATTACGATGTTTTCAATCAAAACCAATACACTTTTATCGTTCGGTTTCGACTGCGCACTAGTTAATGCTAGAATCACCAAAAGAACGCCTATCAGTTCCATCTTAGTAAAAAAACCACCGAAAGCAGCGCCAAATAAAACGTGTTATCTAGGGATTACTAAAACTTTAACTTAGGAGTTATATATATATATGTATGTGAAGGAAAACCTACTGCGAAATATTGTTCATCACGAATTCTCTGCTCAATATTTTCGCAACTCAAGGATGTCTTTTTGGAGATATAAATTTTAATACATTTTCTTCCAAGAAATATTTTATCGGACACTGTTTGAAATTATAACATCTAGTTCATATGATCTATGTCTAAGTATTGCCTCCAAGCGGTTTTGCGTTGGTAAACATCCTCAGATGTTAACAACTTAGGTTATTTCCTTTGTCAGGGAAATTTGAAAAAAACATCAAGGTAAAATAAACACGATTTTCCTAATGTCACCATTCGTCGATTTTGAATATGATCACCGAGTGTTTGTGGTGCAATCTCAAAGCGCTCCTACTTGAATTCTGCCATTTTAATCCCTGATGCTCGATTCCTGGCAGCCTCAGTATTAAGCGTTTTATTTTATGTTCTAACCTGGCAGATTAAAAACACAACAGTTATTCACATATCACTATAATTTTCAAAAATGTCGCTTGTAGTTACTGAGAACTCAGATTGTGTGTCATGACGTTAGAAACCCTGTAATTACGCACGAATTCCACGATGAGCTAGGTGAAACACACGTGTTTAGACTGCCAATAAACTGATTTCAACTGTATTAGTACCTTGAAAAATCCGACAGGTAGAGTCAGCTCCAAAATGAACCATTTTATGCTAGAATTAGAATTTGAATAAGTGCGAAACTTTCTGAATCAAGTTCGATTGTTTAGCTAAGCTTGAACTCTAAAAAATAGACAAGAACTACCGCCTTATGTAGTACTAAATCATTACTGATTGCAGCGACACTAACACTCCCTTTTAAACTATTATTAGCATAAACATAAAAAATGCATTTCCCAAAGAGCGCAGTTCAATGTACGCAAGAACACGCGAAAGGATTCCAATATTATATTCTACGTAGGAGAATTAACCTTGGAAAATCTGTTGTAATCTCGATAGGTCATTTTGAGAGTAAAGGTAAAATTTTGTTTTATGACAAAAAATAATCTAGTGGATATCAGCCAGTTTATTTTTCTGAAACATAAAAAAATGTTATTAAAGACTTTTACACTGCGAAAATTGAAAAATATTTTACGCACTCTGATTTCTGAAGCTCTATCGTGCTGTGACTCTAATTCCTTAATTTTGGCACAATATAATCTTTTCGATTGTTCAAGAATCGCTGCACCTATCGAAGAGCGACAAACAGTATTTTCGACGTGGTTGCCTGGATGGTGACACGGTTCATCCCAAGTTCCATGAAAGTGGCCGAAAGAATTCTGACCCGGTTTATGATCGTGTACTTTGACTAAATGGCCCCGATCGTTCGAGATAAAACGTGTCGGTACTTTCTTTGCTTTGGGGTGCTACAAAATACACCAGAACAAAATTATTACATTTTTAAATACTACATAGACCTTATACAACAAACCAGAAATTATAAACTTTAATATTAACGCACATCAATTATTTTGCTTGTTTGTTCAAAACATGCCTTGCGCATTACGCGGTACGCGTCTTCAAACTTCATTTATGTTTTTAAACTCAAATTTACCTGTCCTGCACAGTAATTCTTGGACATTTTAAGAGTTCGAACACTTTATAAGGAATTGAATCAAAGGCTTGAAAAGGTGCTTTGCGTTGACCCTGGTGATAGTATTTTACAACAACTTAAACAGACTAAGGTCATCGTGTAAGAACTATTCTGACAAGGGATTCAAAGAATGTTTCGTTTCCACACGATAATTTTTAAAAGTACGCTGTAGTCCATTCAAAATCCGGTGTCTAAATACGCGCCCGTCTAGATAGACCATAGCTATTCTTGAAATATTAAAAATGAAGCCGAGATTCGATAGCTCCTGGATTCAACTGATCAAGACTTGTTACTTTTGATAAAATGTATATCAAACCTCTTACTCAATTTCAAGCGAAAAATTAAAAGAAGATCTGCAATGGTAAAGCTTGTTTGATCTTTCTGTTTATACCTGACCGATCTTTGGTACTCACAATGACATTAGAGGACGCACCCAAGGTATAAACAGAATCGGGGATTTTCAAGCGAACGAAATAAATTAGCTTTAGTTTACCTACAACTGCGGTCGCCTTAACGCTGCTGACTAGGCTTTTGTATGATAGCCTAGTTCAACATCACTTCCTATTGCTAACGAAGAGGCTTTGCCATTGAGGCTGTGAAGATTAATTATGTTACTTTATTTTCGGTTCATTCTATGCATTTTGCAATATTATTCAATTCTTGAGAGGGAATTGAGCACCTAATGATTTGCAAATTCTCACGAAAGAACAATAAAAACTTTTGACAAATTATTTTCAAATAAAATAATGAAATTTTGAACTTTCCAGATTTGATATTTTTGCTTGTAGGTTGAAAGGAATGCTTGAAATTCAAAATTTTTCTTACCATAGACTTTTTAAATTCGCTGCTATTTAATGCGATTATAACCTACACATAAAATTATATATGCCTTAAATACCGCAGCAACATGGTTTCCTTAATTTGTCTAAAATTCAAGAGCATGAATTGAATTTACGAAGTGTGCTTTTGGGCTGTATAGTATGCAGGTGGGAGCTGTGGATGAACTTGATTTTAGGTCCGACTTAATAAAGTCCGGAAACTGCGAAAAGGTGATATTCTTTTTACATTTTTAAAATTAATATAATGCCAGATTTCATAATCAACTGTCCAATGTTATAGCCCGCTTGTCAACGTGTGGCTGATCATGCTGCGCACCTGATGAGGGCTACCGTCCTGCTAAAATCACATCTGATCCAACAACATCAAGCACAGAACTCAATTAATTTACAGTCCCGTTATGAACATACCAATGGAGCTATCGTTCCCACTCGCTCAGATTATACTGCCCTACAGCGCCAGGTTGAAGCCGGTCTAACCTATCAGAGGGAAGTATGCCAACTTCGTAGAGAAATCGAGTTTCAGCGCGTATGTATTTTTTGCTTTTTTTATTTTCCAAATATAGGAAACCATTAATAATTACAAGCAACTGCTCAATGATGGAAACAATCTCAGAGAGGAGCTTCGAAATGAACTCAATCTGGCCCGAAAATCTGCCTCCATCGCTCGTGCTTCCCTCGAAGAAGAAAGGAGACATCAAATGAGATCAGCGGTTTCTGCCAATCCACCTCTTTCGGAAGCTTCCACTCGATGTATAGAAATCTACAAGGAGGAAAATGCCAAGCTTCGCGAGACGGTACGGATACTTACTGATAAGGTATTCACTTCGTGTTTTCCTTCAATTTTAAGAACTATGGATAAATGAATAGTGTGATTCTTTGAATTGTCATACTTTTAAACTAAGGAAATGAACCTCACGTCGAAAATGGTTCGGTTAAAGGACTATGTAGAAGAGGAAGCAGATCGGTTGACTCAGTCAAAGGGGCACAAAATGGAACGCACTTTTTCTGGAGCGTGGTTTATGGGGTTGTTAGGTCTACTTGGCCTTCCCTGTTCATCGAACCTCGAATACTATCTCACAGCTCCTACGACACCGCCACATTCCTTCAGAAACCGCCTTCAAAGTCCACATAGCAATAGGCAGATCCCTCCTTCAAAGACTGCATTACAGAACATTCTGAACGAACTTGAAGAGGTTGAAGCGCCTAAAGTTGTTAAGCAATCTTCCGTTGACAAATCAAGGCGGAAGACAAAATCAAGTAGAAAACGAAGTCGAAAGAGCAAGGAGTCTAGTGCCGCTCTTTCTCCAGTGAAGCAAACGACACGGGGCAGACGTCTCTCAGCCTCTTTCTCCGATTCTTCCTTCGAGCATGTTCTCGTTTCAAAGAAATCGAAATCATCTGCAATGCCATCGAATCGAGAAGCGAAAACATCTCAATCGCAATTGTCTTTTGCAAGCACTTCCTCGAAATCTATTCTTCTACCCGACATTACCGTCACAGACCACAGTTGGTGAAAAATACACATCATAACTCCTTAGAATCCTTTTGTACCTCGACATAGCATATACACAAAGCTAAATAGGTTATATACTATATCGTTTATGCAGTTTATGCTTTTCTTGCACTTTTTTTTTCATATTTAATTGTCAAGCGCATTAGCTAATAGCTTATTCTTTCTAAAGGAGAGAGGGTTAACGAACTTTCATTAATTTTTTTTTAATTCCTGGATTGCGTATATTTCGTTTTTATTTTTTAATTATCTACCATAACATTTTGTTTCAGAATCTCATTGCGACTATAGCTCTCCTATGGTGGATCAAACCAATGTCGATTTAGATGATTTGGACACTTCAACTGAGATAGAAGCAGATTCTCTAGCTGGTGAGTCAGTGTGCCGACTTCTTTCACTAATTCGTTTCACAAAGTATCTATAATTTATCGATGTGGGAACGAATATTCCTGGTGCCGGTTCTCTAATTTAGGTAAAAATGAAAATATGTCTATCGTGATTAAAGAAGGGGAGTTGCTTCCTTGTAATTCGTTGTTCAGCGGTTCAGGAGAAAAGTTCCAAGATGAGCAAGTGATGAGCAGGACGAATCCTTTTGGTAAGTTAAATATGTAGGCTCAATACGCTACCGAAGATGTCGGGCGAACCAAGTAGTTTAGACATTATTTCATTTTTCTGTTAGACACAGAAGAACCAATGGCAAAGGAGATGTCGGTTTCGGAGACAATTTCTATATTGCATACAACCTTGTCTGAAGGGGAGTCTGAAGCACCTGTATTAATCGATATGGATATTTTGGGTAAATCACCATATATTCATCGCTCAGACAACTTGATGACTTGCTTGGAAAACTCAATATAGGCTTGAAATTGAATTCCTGTCTTACCGTTGAAAGAATAAGTAATAATTGTTTAAGTGCCCTTTTAACCAATGTAGGAGCAAGCAGGCCTTGAATAACTTCTTATTTGACTAATGAATGAAGTCATCTCTTGAGAGTCTTAAAGATCTTTTAATTCCGCTTTTTTTGCATTGGCCTTTCAACCCTGTTTAGCGCTCTTCGTTTCAGAGTTCTTTCACATCTCTCTGGACCCCTCTGATTTGGTGAGGGCTTAATGGATAGTCAAGTGTTCTCTTTTATCATAAGGGAGTTCTCTTGTTCATGAAGAGATGCTTGTGATTCAGTTCTTTTTTTGCTGAACTTGAAAATTATCACCAGATTTTCGTATTTGAGGTTACCGGCCTCATCAGTCCGAAATCATTATTATTTTAGTGCAAGATAAATGTTCGAAGCTCAAGCCTCCCATGTTGAACCTGGAAGCATGGTTTCTTGAGGAATGTTTCGCATTGTGTAGCTTTGTTTTTCAAAATTGCAGGTAGTCTCATTTTTTTCCATCCACAAACGTCCTCTTTGCCTACTAGCTTTTTTCCATCAACATTTGGTGGTCACAACGAACATTCAGGCGCTCAGGCTCCAGGTTGCTTTCCACTGCTTTTATTTAGAGGGAGTTTTCTTTTTCGCTGAATTGGCGCATAGCATATAAATTTTTATATGGTATTTCACTAATTCCATTGTTAATTCTGTTTTTACCCTTTGTGTTGTAGCTGAGAAGAATGGGAAATTTCAGGAAGAAATCAAGAAAAGTGGACCTACTTCGCCAAGTTACCTAACGTTGTGTAGAAAAAACTCCAAATCAGCTGAAGTCGAGCCAACTAAAGTTGATTTTTCGGGTCAGTTCCATGCCCTCCTAGCAACTTATTGTTTTCCTCAAATAATAGTCTCATGTTTTGCAGCCGTGGATGGGAACCAAAAGACAACCCCACGCGCTGAGGATGGTACATGGTCCATGCAATCGACAACTCCAGAAGTAAATGAGCCTAAAGCCGATAAATCAGGTTATTTCAATAGACTAACTTACAATACCTAACATCAATGAACAGCTCGTCACTTTTTCCACAATATTTTATAGCTACAGGAAATGAAAGAATTCCCCTAGATGTTGAGATCCCAAAATCTCCTGCATCGTTATCATCAAAGTCGTCAGATGTATGCAAGCCTGAGAACGTACAGATTAGAACAATGGATTCTTCAGGCTGGTTTTTGAACCTTTTTCATTCGTTTTGCCTCCCGACTGGTTAGAACGTGTTGTCTTTTCCTTACAGTTAAGAAAGTCTCCCCATTAGAAAAGCGACGACTAACTCAAAGAGTTCAACTTCATCGGACTACAGCCTTACCTTCTTCCTCTTCTCTCCCCGATTTTGCTTCAACAGATCGAATTCAGACCCGTCCATCTTCTGTTGGATTGAAAAAGAAGAAACCGTTTATCATACCCTCCTCCCTAGAGGATATAATCACTCGAAGATTCTCCAAGTCGGTCTTCAACTGGTTTGATGCTTTAACAACTTATCAAAGCAGAGATGGAGTCGAAGAAAACGGAGTGTTCTCTCCCCAACCAAGTGAACCGATATCTTCGAAGAAATCCGATAGCCAAATCGAGATCGTTCAATCGGTTTCTAAAACTTTTTCTTCCCCACATCTTAACACACCCACGTCTCCAGAGAAGCTCAAAAGTTCTCAACACGTTTCGCCTATTCAGCATTTGGAATCCAATCCTCGTGAAATATCTGCCAGCCAAGTCAAGACTGAAAATGACCCTTCTAGATCGTGTTTGCCTCTAGGTAGTTGTGTAGCCATGGAATCGGGTATAGTCACCTCCTCTCAGCCTATTTCTCTCCTGGATAATTTAGTGGATCATCTCGCTGGAAAGCGACCGTTTGTTGCCTCCTCTGCATCTCCGAATATAATCGTAGATCTTATTTGTGATGCCCTCACTCAAGCTCTTGAAATTATTCCTCAGTTGAACTCGAGTCTTTCACTGTTCCCACCCCCTGACCCTGTTCTACGAGCAGCTGCTCTTTTGAAATCACTGGGAAAAAGTTCGGAGATATCGTCTTTCACTTCGTGGTTTCGAGTCCGTCCTCATTTGAGGAAGAAAAAAAAACGTCGTTATCCGCCGAAACCACCTTTACTTCTCTTTCGACTGGCGCAGCTGGCTTTTCTCACTTGTGAGCTGGCCAAACATAAAGATTTGCTCTATCAAATAGTTTCGTTGCTTGCATTTAATGGGCACCTCTCAACTCCTGTCACCTGTCTCCTCCTAGCCTTTCAATCCTGTCCCTCTCCACCACTTTCAAGTCTTGACTTAGTCTACCACTTCCTGGCTTGGAAGGAGGCGGATAGCTCTCCAGTAGTAGATGAATTCATCTCTGCTCTTCGACAGACCGTTTTCTGGTCCGAAGTACCGTCAATAACTTCACTAAGAGACCTTCTTTCGACGTTAGTGGATGACTTTTGCTACGGCAAAAAAGGACTGGATTCTCCTGAATCTGCGGAAGATACTGCTAGAGCCCTCCGACTTCTCCTTACTGTACATGCTTTTACCGAATTGGATGTAAAAAAGTCGGCCGCAAATCGATTTGGTCTGACCGGCTGGCTCCTCAAAGCTCGTCTCCTTAATTGGGTCAATAATCTGGAAAAGAGTCTTGAGGTGAATGAATCCGCGATTAAACTGCTGCTCCGAGTTTGTTCGCTATCTGTGGATGTCATTCTTCTAGCTGCTCAACTGGATATTCAACGATCACCATCAAATCCTCCCAGAATCAAGGTGCCATCCCCATGTCAACGAGGTCTATCCTTCTGTTGTGATAAAATTTTCAAGGTTCTTACCTCGATTCCTAATACCACATACGATCAAATTCCATCTGTAAGTTCGGGTCCATTTCATTAATACCACTTATTCTAGGTTATATTTTGTCTTCTGCGATTGGTTCCTTGTCTCAATGAAGAACAGCTCACCAAGTTTCGGGGTATTTTGATTGGTCTTTCCGAAGAAAAAATATCTAGTTTCTGCCCGCTGGACGTTCGATCCATTCTTCCACCATTACAAGATTCATTTATTAATCACACGCTAGAGCGCCTAAAACTTTCTCCAAACCAACAACTTGTACAGGCATTGCGAAAACTCTTAAAATTGGATTTGTAAAGTGTTTTATTTCGAAATGTACATAAAAAAGTTTGAGTCACTTTTCGATGTCTTCTCTCATCATTGTTCTACGCGGTTTTGTAACCTGGTTTGTGTGTTCATTAGAAAAATGGCTGTTCCAGCGCCTATGGTAGCAGAACGGATGAACAATCCCAAAAATCCCGTCGTATTCTTCGATATTTCAATTGGAGGGCAGGATATCGGTCGCATTCAACTGGAATTGTTTGCCGACGTCACTCCCAAAACAGCAGAAAATTTTAGGTAAAACACTACCTCCTTATTTTGTAACCAGTAGATATGATTCAGACTTATTGCTTGTCGCTCAGGCAACTTTGTACGGGTGAGTATCGAAAGGATGGGGTACCTACGGGTTACAAGGGCTGCACATTTCACCGAATAATCAAGGACTTCATGGTTCAGGGCGGAGATTTCGTCAATGTAATGTTTTCTTTTATCTACTTTTGCTTTTAGGGAGATGGCACTGGGTCTTGCAGTATTTACGGTGGTGCCAAGTTTGCAGATGAAAATTTCATAAAAAAGCACTCCTCTCCAGGCATGCTGTCCATGGCAAATAGTGGAAAAGACACCAATGGTTGCCAATTTTTTATAACTTGCGCCCCCTGTGATTTTCTGGATGACAAACACGTCGTTTTTGGTGGGGGCTTCCTACTTGTTAAAGATAAGTAGCTAATCATGCGAAATATTAATTTCCCCCTCACTTTTCAGGGCAAGTTGTTGATGGCATGTTGGTATTGAAGAAGATTGAAAATGTTCCTACTGGTCCTCATAACCGTCCAAAAGTTCCAGTCGTTATCACGCAGTGTGGTGAAATGTAAAAGCCAGTTTATTAATAATAAATACGAGTTTTTCACCTAATATCACCTTGATCTTTTCACCGTTTCCTCTCGTTTATACTTTATTGCTTCAATTTCTATTCATTTTAGAAGTTATAATGAAGTCTTCGGCAACCAGAAATTCATTTCCTCTTAAACCAATTTTGAGTAGTACTCAATTCGGTGAGAGTTTAATTGCTAGCCCTCGGCGTAGACGCCTCCGACAAGTAAGTTCTGATGAAGGGAACATCGATGCTATGGATATCAGCGAGATTCGCACTGCCCCTTTTCCAAATCTGGTTCTCGCTGCAAGTTCTCCGATTGCTTCTCACTATGGCGACAGTGAGGAGGATGGAGCGGGAGTAAATAATCTTCGGTCCTCAGATTACGCTCGAGACGATGATGGGGAGATGGCTTACGTTCATTCATCCGGAAGAGGTCATGGTGCCGATGCTAGAAGGGATGGAGATTATGATGAGCAGGATTTAGATGTTAAAACGCTGAAGCAACTCAAAGGAATTTCGGAGGGAGCTAGGAAGAGAACGGTTCGTCGGCCGATGCCTAAATTGGATCCTCCCACGTATGTTCATAAATACTCTTGCATCTTTAAGACAAATTAATTTCAGCCAAATGCTTCCTCCATTTACTAAGCCTCTTACTAAACTCTAGAGAGTCTAAAGGTGTTGAATCAAACGGTTGTATTTGCCTAACATGTGGCAAATTGGGTCACGTTTTTTGTTAGAGACCCAGCAAGACTTGAAAATTATTAAATTCCAACAGCTCATATGGTTAATCAGCTTTGACTACAGATGAGTGCGTCTTATTAACCGTTCTATGAAGTATGAAGGTTGGTCTCACCTGTGTCTTTAGCTGCTGTGACGTAGACCAAGCTCTAGAAGGGAAAGGTCGAGTCTCTTATAAGTGGTCCGAAGACCACCACCGCTTTATTGCCAAACTAGAACGAGTATTTATGCCCAATCCTTTATCCAAACACTGAAGATCGGCGTCCGCTTCGAGTTCATACACTGCTATCCACATGATGGCATTTGCATTTTTAAAATCCGAGTACAGTTTGTTTGTGTACCTTTAGTTTGTAATGACCAAATCCTTATCACTCCTTGTTGTCTACCTGTGTGCGTCGTACAGTCCGGCCATACAACAGTTTGCTATTAAAATCCAGTTTTATGCTATCATGTATCACTGTGGAATTCAAATCAGGGAGAATCACCTATTCCATGTAGTCGAAGACAGGGATGCCACTTGTATGAGTGTCCTGGCTAGTAATTATACATCTAATCTTGCCAATATTTATCTTTATTAGTGTTCGGCATTCGAATATCCAGCTCTGTACGTTTCCACTTATTGATGATAAGTCAACCAAAACGACTCCCTCTTCTTTATAGCTGAAATCAGGGAAGGTTGATGTTTTTTGCCTATTTTGGGAATCAGAGAAGACTAGACAATAATTCATTGTTCGCTGACAATCCTACTTTGCATACTTTTGGGTTATGAGGCGTTAGGGATGCTCAGAGGATACTAAGGTGATCAAACAATCAAATATGGTGGCCCATTCTAGAAACGGAAAAGGTATGCATCTAGATAACAGCCCGTTTTTGAGAATAGCATCAGTCTGATTTTAGTACAATATGTCTCGGTGCACTTATAAACCGATACGAAATTTGTTGTTAAGGTCAACTTTCGTATGAGATTGTTATATTATTATTCTACATTAATTGCTAATTTATTTAACTTAATTGAATTCGCGTCCTAATATTTTTTAGACTTCTTGGCGAACGCGGTCTCCCAGCCCTATTAAAAGCAGTCGAGAACGTCAAGTTTAAAGGTCGTGGTCATGAAGTAAGCCTATCCAAATCCGTCTTATCCATTCAATTAAATAGTTTGAGGATTTTGCAAAGCTCATGTTCATCTATGAGTCTTGGGCGAATCGCATGTTACCGAAGTTCCCCTTCACCGAAGTAATGGAACGTTTGGAGATTGTGGGAACCAAACGTGAAGTCCATAACGCCATTCAAGGAATGCGAGCTGGAACATGGCCTCCAGCGTTGTCAACAGAATTTGTCCGTGATGACGACGATAGTGATTCAGATATCGGAAGACCGAGAGCAACTGTGGATGATCCATTGAGCGATGAGGAACTCCAGGAGCTGTTACGAATTCAAGACACCGAACCCGAGCCTCGAAAACCCCCATCTCCTTCCCCAGTACCTTCCACTTCAACTGCGGTTCTGAATAATGTCGGTAGAAAAGAGAACGTGGCAGAACGGATTGAAAGAAACCGTCTGGCTGCTCTGGAACGTTTGCAAGCCAAACGGTGTGCCTCTTCGCAGTTACAGAGCACAGTGTCTGTTAGAAGAGGTCCTTCGTCGTTGAGGAAAGCTCTCCAATCTGTAAATACATCAAATAACAGTACTTAATGAAACAAAGACAACTTTGATGTCACCGTTACATCAATATTTTTTTTATATGGAGGATTATTGAATATTTTATATTTTTTGACGTTTTTATTTGTTAATAGTGCGTTTGATTTTAGACCGTTTTTTTTTTGCACTGAAAAAAAGAATGTATTTTAGGTCTGGATTGAGGAAGGAGTCGTTTTGAGGGGGCTAACTGGGTTGCTTTTAAGAATATGGTTTTTTGGATAAATCATGAATTACTATATAGGATACCCCGGCAAATTTCGGATAGCATATACAACTGATGAATTGTTGTGGTTGGAGCCCGGGAGACGCTGCTGTTCAAGGTCGAGAACACAGATACAAAACACAAAGGTTCGCATCATCTAATAGTTTGCCTACACTGCCTTCAATATTTTGGTCTGAAATGAAGCAGTAGGGAGAATTTCAGTATATGGATGGCATACGCGCTTGACTCAGCAGATTTTGTGGGCCTGGTGATTGAAATCATTACTCACACTGGCTTAATAAGTCACCACCGGTGATGCTTCCGAGGGCAGCGGGGAGAAAGCAAGGGGAAGTCGTAGAACTCAGCAAGATGGGGCCAATTTTTTTCTCAACCGATTTTCTTCCTCCGTAATGGGATGCTAGACACTTTCCGATCAAAGTAAGCTCGGATAAATGTGATGATTCCAACCTTTAGCAACGAATCCTACGTAAAATCTCGGCTCAAGTAGTCTCGTACTTATGAGACTATTAATAAAATAGCAAGCAGAACACTTTAGGCACAGGGAACCGAAACATATCTGGACCGAACGTCCAAGTGAGGCTGCAAACTTACTGGCAGAGCTTGGCTGATTCACCCATGAACGCTTCAACCATCGTACGCGAGTGCACTGGGCCAGAAGCCTTGATACCTCTTCCTCTGCATATGCGCTCTCGTCCCGTGATTTAGGGAGGGATTATTTTCCCGGATTCAATTTGATGTCCTGTTGGATGCCTTCATTTTCCGTTTTGTTTGAACCATAGCTTTTAAGATCCTGATCATTCCTGTCCTCAACTTGTATTTTACACCTGCTTCAGATTGTAGATATGGGTTGCTTGACGGCACCTATTTGTTTTCTTGATTCTTATGGCAGTTGGCAACGTTATTGAAAATAATTGTGAGCAAATCTACATGACGAAGATCAGCATGGCTACATACCCTATGTTCTGCATTTTACGACTTATAATGGCCTACAAAAGACAACTACGGTCGTTTTGACCAGAGAGAAGACCGCAGCCATCACAGTAAGAGTGGTCGCAATGAGACTACATTTGAGAACTACTTCAAATCCCCTCATTACCTAACAAAAAAATTATTTTCAGAGATCACTTTTAATCCTATATATTCAAGATGAATTGGTAACAAGAATAGCTTAATTCTGTAACATTCTGACAAAATGGCGCCTGCATTTAGCCTTACATCTGCTTGAATCGAAATGGACCAAGTGGAAGTTTTGAGGTGTTATTGAAGCTGATATGCTACATATGATATAGATAAACACATGATAAGACACGTTTCAAAGCATATTTTATACGCGGTACAAGTGTTGGCGGAGCCAATGAAGTCATCGTTTCTCCACTGGCATCCAGAAGATTTAAACTTACAGAAGAAGAGCCGGACGATTTGAAATTTGAGGTCAAGGAGAGGGGATGAAGTGGCTCCGAACATAAATGATGCGATCGGTTTTTATCGTTCGACTTGGTGATTCCGGGGTCGTTTTGGGAACATCGGTGGGAGAGATCATGATCACCGGTGAATTGGTCAAGAGGGTTGCTGATCGGAAAACAGAGCTAACGTTCTGAAATCGAGATCCCTTTCGGATTGTTTTATCCCGCTCATTTTTCAGCTTCTGAACTTGAATAACGCAAATGTTTGTTAGCCGGAAGCGCAGAACCGTGCTCATCATATTATGATTTTAAAATGTTTAGACAAGTGGACGAGTTTAATGTCACCCAAACCACCCCTGAGAAATAGATGGTAGCACTTTCTGCGGTACCAAGTGATTACCGTTATAATTTTTTTCTGCTAAAGATCGGTTTGTGCATGCGCTTTCTGCGTTTATTTGGTCATATATTTCTCACACTTTTTCTTATCTTCCCATTTTCGAGTAGATGGAAATAAAGAATGACATTCTAAACCTACTTCCGCCTATATTATTCAATTGCGCCATTGGCATTGCTTAGAATCCCTCTACACATCTTCCCTTAAAGAGACTAGAGTCAGCAGGGCATCAGGGGGACTTAAGAGCTAATACGGAAGTTGGTTCTATTGCTATTATTCGTTGACATAGCTTCTAACACTCCAGTGAATAGCCTATGATTAACCTCCGAAACTCTACTTCTGCTCTCCATAGAACTAACAGCTTATCATCTGGCGGCACGTTTTAATCGGCGAAAATGCAGGGTCGGGGGCTGAATCAAGTGCGCATTTTCTCAAGTTAGTTCGAAAGAGAACAAAAACCATTAGTGGGATCGTTGATTGAATTTGCGTTATAGGGTGCCCAAAATGTGCAGCTGTGCCAGTCGCAATCAAGCTTTTAATGGTTGTAACCGAATCAAGCATTTTATTAACAAAGTTTGCAATGAACAGCAATCAACCGTAAAAGTTCTTAATAATAATAGCAATGAACACTTAAGATATTTTGAATCAAGTTAGTATCATGTGATCAAGTCTTGTAATTTTTATTATTGTACAATTTGCAGAGCAAAAGAGCATAGCCTATACGGATTGAGAATCAAGTTCCGAGTTCGCATCAATTTCTTTTCCAACAAATATTGACAATAAATAAGGCTTTAATAGAATTTGTTTATTTTAGTACGTCAGTTTAATTGCTTCTCCTTTCCTTGATTGGTATTTATTACGTATCCGCTTCTCGCGCCTCATATGAACCTTGATATGGTACGTTAATTCGCGCCTCCTGCGCAACGTTTAGCTTGCCGTCAAAGTTTTTTTTTACTAAAATAGGACGAAAATAAATATGGGAAACACGCCGCTGCATAGTAAAAGACGTCTTTCCGGTGATCTTGATTCGAATTCACTTGAAGATACTCCACCTCATATTTCAATGGATATACCTAACAAGCGACCTAATGTAGCCGAAAATGATGTAAGACACTTGAGCGTTGCTCGAAATATCATATTCCAAATTTTATTTAACAAATACTTATTGACTAGGAAATCCCGTGTTCTGCGCCGATCGGTTCAGATTTCGATCCACGTAATGTAGACAACATGGCTTGGCTGCTCCATGGAGCCACCCTTCAAGATTCTAGATATCCTGCACGCTCTCAACCAATTCCTTCTAGTTCCACTGGTCGGCCTACTTCTCTTCCCGGTCCCTCTTCCCAGAGTGCCTATATAGATGCATCCGGCGGCTCACGAATGCTCAGTTCGAGTGAAGGAAATGGTGGTATAGAACTTCCCTCTGATGTTGAAATGACTCCTACAGAACCTAAAAAACTTCTCCCTACTGTCTTTCGTTGGAACGGTGGTGGTCACGAAATTTATGTTAGTGGCACCTTTGATAACTGGCAAAAAAAGATACCCATGGCCAGACGGTAATTCCTCTGTTTTTAAGTGCTTCATATTGTCAATTTTTTATTAACACCTTGCTCTGAAGAATTGTGAGATCGCCTTTATTTTAGTTTGGCCCATTCGCGATTTCAACGACTTTTCACATTAGAAAAAGGCATTGAGGTTAATGGTTCAATATTTTTCTTCCATTTTTTCCCAACAACCCTGTAGATTAAAGTAGGGAATACAGATAGGTGTCTGATTGACCAAGTTACATAAAAAATTTAAGGACTTTTCAACTTATTTTCGGTGAACTAAAACCCAAATCTAGAAGAGAACGAAATCAAAACATAGGTGAATCTGCTGATGCAAATGAGGAAGAACTAGTCTCTATTTATTATAGTTTGTCTCACCATTCTCTGCAGTGATTACTTCAGAGATTAATCTGATTGCTGTTCCCTACCTTCATCAAATAGGGATGTCTGATCACCCAAAGAAGGCATCTTGGCTCGTAATCGAATGAAGGAGTGTGCTTAGATGTATTTGTGGGGTACCTAGGTTGAAACACGACCTACTCTCTATCTTCTAATTGTTCATTTTCCCTTTCAGAAAATCTGGTCATGTTGTAATTGTTGACTGTCCGCCTGGACGTCACGAATACAAGTTCTTCATTGATGGTGCCTGGTATCACGACCCCACTAAGGTTGGTTCCTTGTTTTCCTCTGTTTTTGCTGCTGTCTTGAATTTACATTAGCAAACTCACCTCAAAATGCGAATTATGCATAGCGTTAGTTTAAGTTGGTTTTCTATAATCGGCAAACCATCCTGAGTCCATTACTCTCAATGTGCACATATTGTTAGCTTGCTGGTCTCACCGGCGAGAACTTTTTATTGTGTTTTGATGGTTGATGGCTTGTACATGCAAAAGATCAGCAAATAGTTTGATTGGTACGTTTTGACCACTGACAACTAAAAATTGAAGAGACTTCTTGATCGAATCCTCAGTTTAGATGATTGCATTTACGCGGTTCGCAAATCTTTTGAACTTCATATCATAGGGTTCGGGTAAAAAAGGATTGTTACTTCCAGTAGCAACCTATTTAATAGGTTGCTCTGATCTAGTGTGTTAGTGCATTCGTATTGGCCTCTTAGCACATAGAGTAGTCTAATCATGACTTCGATTTGGTCTTCTTACTAGAGGACAGATTTTCTTGATCGGAATCTAATTGCCTTCAGGAATTGCTTGTTATTTTATACCAATAGTTGCAGTGGTATCCATTCCCTTATTGCTTGGAATTCATATATATTTTTATCGAGGAGAATGCTAAACGTATCGAAATTTTTAGGATGCCTTTGATAGGTCAGGGGGATCACTTTAATCTCAGTTTAGTCGTTTGTACGCCTAGTTCATCAGATTATCCTACATTTTCATCTCGTTCGCGTCCAGATTTAAGGACTCCAGCTCACTGCAGCAGGGGATTTCGTTCCATGAATCATATATCAGAGTTTGACTCCTATTTATTTGATCAGTGGAGTGTATAATCCCGTTTGCATTTCTCCTATGTGTTAAATTAGTTGATAGGAGCGTAGTTTGAGTTGGTGATCAGACCATTTTTGGTACTACCTTGGGAGCACCGGTAGTATTGGCAGTCCTTTATTATTTATTAGCTAGAGCCCATTAAGATCAAAGGATAGTGTGTAGACATACGAATGGGGTAGACTAAAGTGGCAGAAAGTTCACGGAGGGATTCAGAGGTTAAAACTCGGAGTTTCTGCTCTATACGACCTCCTTAATATCGTTAAGAAACTCGTCGAAAGCTTTATCCTTGGACTGTTATCTAGTCAGCCAGCTTGTCCTCGCTCATCTTCCACTGTGCTTTCAGCCGTCAGGCTGGAAGACTCAGTATCCCTTGAACTGAGAACCTCTCTCCTTTATTTACCTTACAAGCAAATAAGACCAGACTCACTTAACGCCTGTCTTAACTGGTTAGGATGGAATTCTTAGTCATTTTCACTTCTGCCCATAGCCGTCGTTGATCACATACTCCCATTAATTTCAAGGATAGACGTGGAGGTGAGGATCAAGTTCCAGAAATATATTGTCGGACGGTCCATACTCATTGAAGAATTAAGTTAATCTTTGGAACTCAATGTAATTTATTTTCCTTACATTACTCCGTTTTCTCTCCTCGCTTTGTGTTAAAACAAAGATCATATCTCTCTCCGTTTCTGAATAGCTATTACTAGGCACATATTTTGAGTCTTTCTAACATAGTCTATTCTCAAAGCTCAACTTTCTCTTTCTCATTGGGATTGTCTACCTAATTTCTGAATCATGGCATTCGTCTGCTTAGATACGTCTAGCCTGGTCAATGGGATTTTCATTGAACGCATTTATATTCAACGATGACCTTATGTGCGCACTATGATCGGAGTAAATATATTCATCAGATGCATAGTATAGGACACCTTGTTTTGGTAGTTTATTCAGCTCAAGTATGCAGCACCTGATTTTCAATTCTATCAAGACAAGCGGTTCTGCTGTTGTGCTAAATCCATTCATTGTCCGACCTGGTGGTCCTCAATCGTTTTGCGTTTGTATAATCCAGCAGACGATTGTGTCGCTAAAGCCTGTTTGATTGTTTATTGATATGAATTTATTGATTCTGATTTTGCCTGTAAAATCTAACGTATGCTTCTCACTCCAGCCGATGGTAGACAACGAATATGGGACCAGAAACAACGTAGTTGAAGTGAAGGAATCTGACTTCGATTTCCTTAACGCCCTTGAACAGGACATTGCAAACAGCAAACACAAATCCGACTCAACTGGTGCCAGTTCTGATGTAAGCTCTTTTCATTTCTTTTTCGAATGGCCTACCTGTGTTCATTATATTTCCTCTGTTAATTGTAATTAGCTTGAGAGTAAAACTACAACTGGCTTTTTCATAAATGTGGGGTTTATACTCACAGTAGCCTCGTGTTTCCTGACTAGAGTTCTTAACTGGTAGCAATTCAATTTCGATTCCATATGTCGATTCGACATGTTTTAGAGTTGTATAGACCTTTTGCACATCAAAAAGTACTTGCTTTCTTACGGAGTCCTTAAATCTGTCTCTATGCCCTATGTTTAGCACCTAAATTAGTCGTCACTGACTTATCAGTACAATAAGAATCAGATAATTAGTCTAGCTTGTAGAAAAAAAATGGTCTTAGGCTTTTTAACCCCATGTTTATCATGACACTTTTACTCTAGTTCTCGATCATTCTACTGCTACCACTACTTAAAGATCTTAAATTTCGTCAGTTTATGTATCAACTTCTGGTTTATACGACCACACCCATTTGTCAGGATTCCGTGGCCCTCCGAACTTTGTACCTCTTAAAAAGTGTACAGCGATGATGAATCAGTAAACGGTCTCGCATGTTACAATTTGGTACCTTTATTATCGCTTGGTCTCCTGGGAAGTGTTTAGGAAATCAGTCAGCGTTTTCATTACTGAAGATGCATCAAGACGGCCAAAAATGATGAGTGATACTAACCTGTGCTAGCCGCACGTTTGAATGACCTTAAGACTTGCGAGCCTTGGATATTGATTTAAGCTTGTTTGAGGCGAACAATCTTAGAATAGTAGATTGAAATAACCTATCCATCTGCCATTCAGTGATTAAAACTTCAACGAAAACTTGAAGCAGAATCCGGGGACTTTAAATGATTTTGCAGTTTTTTTGGCATTTGTAGTAGCTCTGCATGACTGTGGTGCTTTCACAGAGCTCTTTATTATTCTATGCCATTTATCTTTTAACTGGAAATCTTTCCTTTTGCCAGCTTCATTAAGAACCTTTCTCAGTTGCCTTGGCCAAACTATTGGCCCAGTTTTGCCATTTTATCACGAGATTCTGCTGTAGAATGGAAGGTTTCTTTCCATAAGAAGGGAAGCGACTAATAGATGATGTCATTCTGGTTACTAGTTAATGGAACTTTCTCTAGCAGTTTTCGCTGGGAACTCTTTTACTTTGAAAAACTGAAGTAAAACTTTTGATTTAAGGACTACTCATTCTGGCAAACATGAATACACCTTATGTAGACGCAGTTCTTTGCCTCATTTAGTTGCAACGGCCTTATTCTATTCGACTGGATTCTGTTCTATATTATTTTTCAGCCGCCTACTAAATCTTCATTAATAAGACTTCCTTCTAAGAATATATTGCGGTCACACCCTTGTCAGTGAACTGATTTGTTGATTGTTGGTGGCATTCGGATCGTCACTACAGGCAGGTTAAAAGCGAGCGCGAACACGCACTATTTCATTTTGATTTCTCTATTCGCCATTTCGGCTAATTTCGCCTGGCGTTGCAGTGGCAACAGCAACACGGAGACATGATGAGACAAAATGGTTCCTAATGGTGGGATATCTCTGCAGCAGTCACATTGTGAAAGTGTAGATATATCTGACATCATATGAACCTTAAAATTTGATTTAGACTTTTCTACACCCAATCGGTAGTGGATCAAGTACTGGGGAAGTGTTCTGATAAAATGAACTGGCAATTGTCCATCTTCGGCACGATTTTATCGATATATCTACATTTAAGGATATCTATTGTGTACTCTTTTGGCTGTGTTCCGATTTCCCTGAAATTCTTCGCAATTCCTCCTGGCAGAAATAGGTTAAAGCATCAAACAATATATATCTTGAACCATCTTTGAGAGGGAATCACCTTCATGGTGGTCCTCAAACAATATTCATGTCAGTTCGTTTCTTTTCGTTCACTGCAGTACTTTTCGACAGTTTTGATACCTGAAGAAGTTTCAGAAGTTTTTATCCATCCCTGGATGTTATCGGGCATGGAACCGTCTTCGTTTGATAGTAGAAGTTTTTTAAAAGGGTGAGCGGGGAATATTGTTCTGCGAAATTAGATATTCATTGCGTCGATCTCACACCTTTACGTGCCTGGTGTCTTGCTCTTGGTGGCTTTGGTACTTGGGTTACTTTCGTTTTACCAAATAATTTACCAAGTAAGCAACCATCGCGTAAGTTGTCGAAAGAAATATAGATGGGTCAGGTGGAAGGCGTACGTGTGCTTTCTCTGGTCTGCTGCCTATCTGGCCATAGCTTGCGCGCTGCAGTCACGTACACGCAGAATACTGTTGCAACTGCAACTAGAAGCTTTTAACCTAATAGTTCTGATAAACTAATCGTCTCATATGAGGACGTTCGCTGGGTTAAAAAGCATCAATTCAATTGTCCACGACAAGATGGTTAATTATAGGCTTCAACTCTGCCAAAATAAGATAATTAAACGTTTGCGTTTCTCCAGCTCTTCTAGGGGATGTAGGAAGGGAAGTCGTGGTTACACTGAAATTGATTGCTTCTCTGGTGGATTCAACTAACTCCTGTCTGAATCTCGTTTGCTCAAATGCGTTACTTTAAATATAGATTTGGTCATAGTTGCATAAATTCACGGTTGCTACTTCTGTCTGGAATTAAAGCCATGCTTATAAAATGTACGGAATATAAAGTAAAGACTTCATCTTTTAGGTATACTCCGCCATGTTTAATGCTTTTTTCCTGGAGATGCTCATGAACAACGGACTGAATACCGATTTTCATGTCCTATGTGTTTATGTATTTCTCAGTGATTTGTCTAGTGTGGAGCCAATTCTCCGGGTTCTAAAATTTTGGTTATCGTGGTTGAATGGAATGTAGGACTACAGCTGTATAATTCACGATTACTGAGAAATGCTGGAGTTGACTTCATGATTGGGTCAACTTTTGTGCTAGATTGGCATCTAGGAGGAACAGATATTGCTCAGTAAATTTTTGAACTACACTCGATTAACTTATTGTTTCCTGTTCAAAATTATCGCCTGATATTCAATTTAAAATGTCTAGATCTTTGCTCTGCGGCTCACTTTAAAGGTGTTATCCTAAGCAGCTAGCAACCGGAACAAGTTAATCACGATCTCTATCGAGCTTTCGATCAATGACACTAGGATAGTTCGTGGTTCATCAAGCACGCCATTTTCCATATTCATCTCTCACCTTAAATTCTAAATCAAATTTTGAAAGCCACCTATTTCCACAAATTCCACGTTTTCTTTACTCTTTCATGTTCTTATTGCTTCTCAACCCCGCTCTTCGTCATTTTAATCTCCCTTGACACGAGTCTTGAACCTGTCTCTGCTACGCTTTATTTGCTAGTAGTATTTACTGGAACTAATTACAATTGATTTCAAGTTTTATGCCTATTTTTGTAGAATGAGAGCCGAACACCCCCGGGCGATTACAACTGTTTCATTCCGGAGACACCGAAGGACGTTTACGCCCAACGTGATTCTCTCTTCCAACAAAAACGCCATTCCCAACCCGCTCCCGGCATCGGTTCCATAACCCAACCACCTCAGCTACCTCCACAACTCCTTCAGGTACGTCCTCTACTTGGTCTTTCAGCTCTAGGACCGCATCATTTTATTCATCTTTCTTTCGTTAGGAAAGCAACGTGCATACTAAAAATTACAGCCGAATAAGTCTCCGTCACTTATCTGGTATCCTCAAGTAGTGAAATGGCCCTTAATTTTTCTCCCGACTGAATTTGCCGTCTAATCCTCTCGATGGATAAATAAGTTTCAGTTGAAGGAATGAATGACAAACTTTGGGATGTTTTACAGTTCATCCCTGCACATTGTAAGCGTTAAAACAATATCTCGCCTGGTGAATGAAATGATTCATTTTTCGAAGGTCCTTTAATCGATGATCATAACAAATAGTCTTTCGCAATTTCAGTTTTGACAAATTACGTCCGCTTTGCCTTGGCCTTAGTATCATGAATCATTTCTTGAAAATCAGATAGACCCAGGGTATTTCACCTGAATTTTCTTCCTTTGTCAACCAGAAGTTAATTTGTGTTAGGTTAGACCTTTCGGATCCTACACTAGGTAAGAATAACTGACTGTCAAATTCCCTGAAAGATCTCATCACTTTTCGTATGCTAATTGTTCCGAATGATAGCGACCCCCTAGCTAGTCTCTGCGTTTTTCTCGTCGGAAGATCTCCAGAAACTTTAAGAGCGAGACCGATAATTTGGGATTTTGGCTACATATCAAAAAGTGGGTGCCTTCTGAAAGATTGAAAGTGATTATTTAAACTTGATCATAAAAGTCAGGAACTGAATGTTTAATTTGGTGAGTGATGTTAGGTGTTAGTTAGCGGACGCTAATGTTCGTAAAGGGAATCGCGACTAGATTCCTACTCTCGGTGGATCCAGGAAGGCTGATTGATTTAGTCAGCCTATTAATCTAACTTGCGTACCAGCCGATGGAACCCAGTATTCCTCAAACTTTTACTATTAATCGAAATTCGGACAATCTCTTATTGACTGGTTAATCACGTGGTCAATTAATGTTAGTTAGAGGGAGGGAAAGGATTGAGTAGGTTCCAACCTTTTGACCCTTCGTGACCTACATAAGTTCATTGACGATTCCATTTGTCATAAGGTTCTCCAAACTCAAGAATTTTTTAATCTTATTTCTAAAGGAATAAAGGTATTCTTGCAGAGTGCATTATCTTCCATTTATAATTGCTTCGGCAAATAATAATTCCTTCGGGCTTTGAAGGAAGGAGGAATCTGTGGAATTAAGGTTGCGCCGCTGATGTTCATTCTAGAATTTCGTTTTCCTTTTAGTCCTGTCTGTTGGAGGAGACTGCTTAAGATACACCAAACATGCTATTCCGCGATACTTTTCTTGTTAGGAGGTGATACTGGGACCGAGTTATCCAAAGATTCAGGATGACAGTCAGAAAAGTGACATCTTAACAACTCTTGTCACTATTAGGGTTTGAAACACACATCTTTGTATTATACGTAGCCTCATACTGTCTGCTTTGTGTTTTGTTAAATCGAATATTCGCTAATCAACTCTCGATGTGGTAAAAGGGGACTGAGGTCGGTGTCTTGGGCTAGTTATTAGAATAAAAGTGTCGTTCTGGTCTTTCCATGTCATATTCTATCCAAAGACTCCGCCGAAGTTTCGTCCTAGAAACATCACTTAGTCCAACACGTTCTGGCTATGCATAATGCGTCTTAAGTCCCGGAATCGCGCTCTACGATCAAGCTAGCAAGAATGACTGGTTTTACGAGTAAGAGTGCGCTTAACCCTCATTTTCCGAAGCCCTTCAACTTTTAACCCAGATGCACCACCACAGAAATTAAGACTGTTTTTTGTCGAATTGTCACTGTAATTACTCTTGTATTTTATCTCATATGTTGTGGAATCGCGTTTTTGACCAACTTGCAACCCGCAAAATTTGCGTGTAGCCGATGTTTTGCCACTGAAAAAAGTGCGACAGATTGTTTCGCGATGAAAACAAGAAAAGCGTTTGACATTCCAACTTTAGCTTAGCAGCCTTGAGCGAATCCTTTTAGGCATTAGCTTCGTGATGCTGTTAAATTTTGCATTACAAATGGTGTATTTATTAACAAAATGAGCTCTCATATGACGGGTTTACTGTGATGAATCTACTCGAATTTTATATGACGGGTCCTTTCCGGTCTCCAAACCGTTTATGGAACGCCAACGCTATGTGGTCTATTAGGATAATTCTGAATAAATTTGAACATAAAAGTTTGAAAATATCAATCACTTTTATGGACTTTTAATGTCCAACTACAATTTTAAAATTGCAGTTCGTGGTTATGAACAATTACGGTAAAGAATGCTCTTTATAAGAGATTGTATTGGGGTTTCTCGCTCAAACATTTGAATAATAAACAACTTTGAGTCAGTCATACACAATCTCAGAATATGACTTCTGATCCTGTGCCATGAATCACATCTTATTTTCTCAAGAATTACCGTTAATCAGACCGTTGTGATCGAACACTTGGACTGAAAATCTTTTAATCTCCAATTAAATATGCTGATAATCTCCTCGTTGGAAAGCATCGAACCACGACCAGGATTAAGGTTCTACAATCCGTCATAAATTGGCCTAGAATGTACAGCAATATAAAACCTAGTGTCTTTGTCAAGGCGACCTTTCCCCCAAAGGGTCAAAAGTGGGGCCCCAGGTAGGAAAGAGGAACCGTTTATGCAAACAATTACCACCCTCAGGTCCTCATTCTCACTGAACTCTAATCCCTTGTTAAAGCTGATAGAAACTTTGAGCCAGGCCAAACAATTATTTAATGCACTGGCTTAAGCGGTTTCAGAAGACTATCAATTGAATAAGCATCATAGTGACCGAAGTCTGACCTTCAATTGAGCGAATGACGAATGTAAGACGTGCTATTAGAATCACGAATTCCTGGTAATGCATATGCAAACTTAACGTGGATAAGTTGTGAAGACCTATTAAAAAGTGCAATAATGCAGCTAAATACCGGTTTTCGTTTTTTTTCTCTTCTTGACATTGCTAACTTACAGTCGACCTTTATTCTCCTTAACGGATTGGTTAGCGCTATTTTTACACTGTGACCCCTGGTTAAATAATAAATATTTGTTTTGAGAAATTCCGGTATCCGGTATCCGTTATCCATCATCTGAAAAGCAGTACACTAGAGGGAATGTTTGCTCCGATACTCGTTTCCGCAGTTAATCAATATGATGAACCCATATCCCCAAATTGGCATTAAATACATTAAATTCATACGTAGAAATACGCATTGTTTACCAAATTTTTCATTTTGCAAATTTGATCATTTACTCTTCCACCACTTGCTGCCATTCTCTTCCGTTGACAGCTGCTAGCAGTTTAAATGGCTATTCAGATTTATTTGAGAATTGTCACCAGATGTCTGAATTGATGCTAACTTATGCTTAGACTTGTTATGGTTCTAGGGCATCCTAAACAAGGACGTTGGAGTACATTGTGATCCCATCCTGCTTCCTCCACCCAATCATGTGATGGTTAACCACCTCTACGCCCTCTCCATCAAGGTTAGTCTCGACAACTATCTTCTGCCCCACCTCACCCCACCTTTTTTTGTATTAAACTGTATATGGAGGGGCAAGAAAACGTCTGCTCTGTGGAGCGAAAGTGCCTCAGCTCACCATTCTGCCGCCAGAAAATAAGTAGAAAAATGAAGCGGCTCATAGAACTGGGGAAAACCTTATGATACCTGAAGTTTTGACAAGTCTAATCCGGACTGTTATATGAGAGTATCTAACCACTCTCTTGTTTATTTATTCCGTACCAAATTATGGAGCAAACTTTTGTCGATGAAAAAGAACTCTTTTAGGTGAAGAGGGGTCGTCTTTGAGTGAAAGGTCATCGTAAGAGAACATTATACGAACGTCGACAAAATGAAAAGAATCCATCCTCTTATTAACTAGGAGATTGCTTCGAGACGTAAGAACTTCAGAGACAAAAGGTACTTAAGCCAGTGTACTCATTCCTTCCACTAAAATAAGGCAGAAAGGAAAATAAGGAAACAGTGCTTTACTTTGCGTCTTGTTTGGTTAGTACCCAGGGTAAGGCTCTCAAGAATTTGCTAACCTCGGCGACCACTTCTATGCTTGAGTTTCTGATGAACATGCAGAGACTTGTATGAGTGTCATCGGGTTTGGTCTTTTTTTCAGGACGGAGTAATCGTGTTGAGTGTAATCACACGCTACCGTCAGAAATTCGTCTCCACCCTCTTCTATAAACCTATCCCTAATTGAGGAACCGAAGTGACCTTCAACGTCCTCGATCATCATTCTCCCACTTGCTTACATACTGTCCCTCTACGCCAGTCGCCGCTTCTCCACTTGAGCACAGCATTAGAGCGCCTGCGTTGCCTCGTGATCTTGGAATTGTTGATTAGCCCTAGGATCTCTGTGCACAGCTATTGACCTCTTTATTGAAGGAGTGTACGTGCATACGAGTTTCTGTGGCGTCCGCGTGTGGCTAGCTTATGCCTTATATTCTACATAGACATACCCTTATAATGCAGCATCATATATAAATGCTATTCCGCACATATTTTGGAAGTACATACGTATCCTTACTTTATTGATTTGGGATCTGATTGGTGGAAAACAGTTTTGGGAGGCTCAAGAGGGAGAGGAATAAATTCACGACCTGCACGAATTAATAAGGTCGATATATTCTGAAACAAAGGCCCGTTATTCTTTTAAGCGCTTCCAACAGTCCAGGGTGGTCTATTGATTCTGATGAACCTAAAGCTGGAACTTGTTGACGCGAAGCCTGCTTCTAGGCCAGACTTCGTTCTTCTAAGTAAGGTATTGACTAAATTCGAATGCTATAATCCAGGAGTTTTCGAAATTACATCCAGCCTGCAATAACCTGCATCGCTTAACAAGTTCCAGGTTGGCAAAGTTTTTTTTTCCTAAAGATGGCCCCTAATAAAACTCATTTTAGCCACCGCCAAGTACTGGCCAGCCCACGAAGTTTGTAGCGGAGTTGCGTGAAATGACTTATTTCCTTATGGTGCTTTTAGTTTTTTCGATAGTCTTAACATTTATTTTAGTTCTCTGTCAAGTGAAAGGCGTCATCGGCCACACCGGAGTGGTCGCCATTTGTAGTAACTGCACTACACTGGAATAGATGATCCCATTAATTGTCAGTGAAAAAGTGATCCATTAAACGGACGGATTCTGATTGAACTAGATTTTCAGTTTGATGGGTTCCATGTTTCGGGGTTTGAAAGAAGACTGCTGACATTAAAAAAGGTTGAAAGATGGTTGTTCAAAAAGGAGACTTGGATGGTGTCTTCCAAATCAAACGAATCGTGGCGAAGATAGAAAGTTGCCCCTGTTTTTTTACACCTCGTTAGCTTTACTAAAGCTATGGACATTATTAACGCCACTTCATAATCAATGGCAGAAAACTAATGGCTCACGACCATACTTGACTCCGACAGTATCAAGCGTTGGTCCTAGTTTAGAACTAGCCGCTAAGCGTTTAGGACTGGGAAACTTGGCGAATGATTTCTAAAGCTATCGTTTTTCAAATTCATAATTTTATCACTCGTCTGAGTGCCACAAATGCGATTTCAACGCAATAATTCGAAAACCCATTCACGTGCTATGTTCGTACTTTAAAACACGGATTATAATAGAGCGGCGTGTACTTAAAGCTTGTAATCGACATATCCAGGGCAACGTTCTACTTTGCATTCATCCCACACTTATTAACATAAAACGGCAGACTTTTCACAGATGTTGGCAGCACGTTGCGCTTTATATGCGTACTATTCAATACCTAGTTGGTTGAAATGTCGTCGGAGACCGATTGCCAAAGACAGTTTATCTTGCCAAATATAATAGGGAAACCAAAATACATTTGCGAGATAATGATATGATGTGAGAGTTTGATATTCACTCCAAGGGGACATTTATGGATAAGCCTTTACTTACGCTCCTTAACTTCAGTCCGATCGGTAGCTTTAGTATCGCTATTCAATGCATCTCTGTCGCAAGACGTTGTCATGCAGGCAAAGCCTTATCACCTCAAACTTACAACTCCTAATGGATGTCTTCAGTAATAGAATAGATTATGCGCCACTTGACAGGAACGAAGCCAGAATTCTAGAGAGCTTATAGAAGAATAGAAGTCGTCACTATGTCGGATCCCATTCGAAAACTGCTCCGTCTACATCCACGCGCCATATACTAGGATCCAATGGACTCACTGATTTCTGATATGATACTCAGGCCGCAGTCCCATTAGGAAGTTAGGCCTGGGTTTGCTTCGGCCTGATCATTATTTAATTGCCTAAAGGCTAACCCATTCAAACAAAGTATTACTCATACATTAAATTAAACGAATTTACAACTTTTGAGGCTTCCAACTAGTTCATGAATAGAGTGGAGTGGAATCAGTTAAGGAATGTTTTGGCCTTGGTTTGGTTTTGCAAACGCAAGAAGCGCTTTAAATCTGCTTAAGTAGCAAATAATACGGCAAAAATAGCTCTAGCGACTAAATTCAAATGCAGATGAATTATTCTGCGATCTGAAGTGTGAAAACTTTTTATTTTGGAGTTATTAGTCAAGATTCCTATCTCATTGAAAATGAAAAAGATTGCCATCCTCTCAGGCTGAAATCGCTAGCATTTTTCTCCTTTATTTCCAAATAATCTCTTCTACAACTTTAAGAGGGAACTGAACATTATGTCTCAACTCTAAACCTCTGATTATCAAAGGCGCGGTGATTTGAGTTCGCGCGACTTAGAAAGCGAACAGTTTTTTTCCGCTCACTTCTGATCTCAAAATGGTGATAAAATATGGAGAGTTCAAAGGTATCACATGGAAGAACGAAAAATCCAGTTGATTGTACAGATTAAGACAGTCTTCCCTCTCAATTTCTCGCGCAAACCTTTGACTGCCAGTCAGCTTTGTCTCCACAACATCGTAGCTGACATGAAGGAAGCGCCCTACGGTTTCACAATACTAATTGCATTTCTAAAGTTTGATCAACATTTACTGGGGTGTCTTTTTAGCTATGTCGAGTAGGAACCTTTTGATTCAAATCTAGACAGCTCATCTTTATTGGCTGTCTACGAATCAGGCATTTATATTCCCTTATCGGATGACTCAGGAGACGAACTGAACTTTAAAAAGCTCTGTTTGCCATCCTTTTGAGGTTCTTTTATGACTGGACGAGGACCCACAGATCTCCAAGACTTAGGTGTTTCGTCAAAAGCATTACTTAGAAAGTCCTAAAGTCCCTGATCAAGAACTTCGATTTTATGCTAATCTATCTCTGAGTAGCGGAGTTAGTACCCTGTTTGGCAGCTTCCGCAGTCGGCCCATCGGTTGGTGAAAGAGTACACAGAAGTTTTCTTGGTGCAAAATTGAAATATTTACGAGAAATTTTTTGTACTGCGGCTCTAGTGCAGTCGTATATTCTCCGCGAATTCCATCAACCTTCATGGCTTTATCTCACATTTGGCTAAATAAAACGAAGTGGGATCCAGCATAGAAAAGCCTTTTGATTTTCCAGCTGACAAAATTGTTTTAAATCCTTGCTTGTTGTGTACATACTTTTCACCTCTTAGCCCTTTGTCACATCTACATAAGAGTTTCGCGGTCAAATCAAGAAAATCCTTTTCGTTGCCATTTTGCACAGCAGTCGTTTTTATTGTTACACCTCTAGAACAACAACGTTCATTTACTGCCCGATTTTATCGCTCCTTCGATACCAGGACTAGTCAGATCAAATTCGTCTATGGATATTATTATGGATTTGGATATGGATATACCATGGATGTCAACAACATGGCCTGTTTAAGCATTTAAAGTAATTATCAGGGTTTTCGAATGATAAGACATTCCATTGAAAATAATTTTGAAGTGCTGCGCAAAGCTGCCAAACTACTTTCCATATGTAAAAAAAGTTATTACTAGAAATTCATTCAAAAATGAAACCTGCTTAGCGGTGAATACTTTTTTTCCCAATAAAAGAATAAATCCTACCCTAAAAATCATTTGAAAATGTCGCACTTTTTTTATTCATTCAAACTAGAACAATAATTATTAGGAATTCACGGAAAAGTGTTGCCGCAAAGGTCCCCTAGCTTTCAACGCAGCTTCCAAAAATAGCATTTGAGTGTCACTATCCGTAAAAATTAAAATAAAATACGATTTGTTTAATAATTATAATGAAATTCTTGTCAAGCTTGAAAAGAGAAGGCATAGGTGGTGCATTAACGGTCTAGTCGAATAACAAATTGAAGTATTAGTTTAGGTAACACCAAGCTAGAACCCAATTAAGACTCAAAGTTGCCCGGGTACAGAACCGATTGAAACAGACATTCGGGTAGACGGAATCAATAACTTGAATGGATATGGACAAGTAAGCAGACTGATACACAAATACCAACCAACCATTTTTTGCTATTCTGTAATTAAACGAACTGGCATGATGTGCGTAAGCCAATCAGGGGGTACCACCCCGGCCTGGATACTGTGACCCTGCTCGACAAAGTTCACCCCCAGGGCAGCAAGTGCGGTAGCGCCAAAAACATACAATCATGATGTGGAGAGAGTGGATTGGATGAGAGCTTAACGAATTGTTCTGCATATAGCCACCTTCGAAACTTACCAACGCAGTAATGGTTCAGCCTTCCTTCTCAGAGTCTTGCTTCCATTAGTTCAACTCAACCGCTAATCGAGATGCGATCGATTTGGTACACATGTTTTTGCGCAAACATCCAAAATCAAACCTGAGCCAAGGTGAATATATATTAATTTATTTGCATAAGTCCAACAACGATCGGTTTAACTTCCTTGCATTGCTAATACAGCACGTTTCTGGTCTGCTTTAAAGCATGTATATTGCAACGGTGTCAAGAGCTAGCACAATTTTTAAACAAATTCATCAGGGGATAGGTGGCATGTGTGGCCCTGCACAGCGACAAGTTTCAGCAGGCCGATGAGTACATATATGGCCTGCAGCAAACACGGTTCAGGTCAGGAATGTGCATGAAAAAGCGCATTGGACATTGTGCAGTTCAGAAGGCAGAGAACAGCCGAGTCTATTTAAATATGAATGACAGACCAATTAAATCACCCACCCACCCACCCACCCACCCACCCATCCATCCATCCATCCATCCATCCATCCATCCATCCATCCATCCATCCATCCATCCATCCATCCATCCATCCATCCATCCATCCATCCATCCATCCATCCATCCATCCATCCATCCATCCATCCATCTCAACTTCAACTAAAGAATATAAATTCCAAGGTGAATTACAGATTTTGCCTCCACAGCTTATGTGTTGGGCTTTAGGTTCTAGGCCGAATAAAGAGAGAAAGCTATGATGGAGGTGAGAACAGATATGTCAGTCACTTTGCGCAGCCATGTAGTTTTCAAACATCACAAAAGGAATTGGCAATCAAGGGATTCTTGAATTCCATTTGGGATTTTTGCTGAATTTGTAACCAATAAGGGATGAGACGCTAAATTGGAGTTGCTGAGGTGCGTGTTCTCAGGTCCTCTTGAACTGTTATTATAGATCTCCAGTCTGATTACTTTTCTCATAAGGGAATTAATCGATTTGATTTCATCATGGCATATGCTATAAAGATCAGATCACAAAGAGGAAAAATTGAGTCTAATTTTAGTTTGCACTTTCGAGCTCCTTGTAACCGCTTCCCAATTTCGTTGCCAAGGCTTCCGAATCCGTCTCTTCGAATGTCCTATTTAGCAGCCAACAAACTGCTTTTAAAGATTTCAAAAGAGTTCTAAAAGGTTTAAAATCTACGCCCTTGTTTACTGCAAACATTGAAGCTTTATCCCACTGGAGGTTAGTTCATTCTGTCATAATTTGAGTCAAACGCTAAATGAACACGAGTCTACCGTAGAAGAGAGCCAAAAAGCACAATTTTGACCTCCATACTATTTGGTTAGTAGAGAAAAAAGATCTAGACAGGAATACATTCAAAGAAAAACGAAAATAACCCCATCAGAGATAAGATTAGTTAAGATTTCTTAGGCAAATCTTGCGCAAAAACAATGTTATTCTGAAGCTCCGTATTAAAGAGCCGGAAAATATAAAGATTTTTCCTTTCAATGCTTTTCAAATTCGAAATTGACCTACATATAGCTGGTAAGTTTTTGAGAAAGCTTATTTTCTCTCAGGTTTTGTAAAATCAACACATCGAAGTTTTAGTTTTAATTAAAGATGAAATCTAAATTGCATAACCTTGACAGAAAATGTCGACAGTCTACATAACAAATAAGGCTGTATTTTAATGGATTAGTTCCTTGGGTGAAATCCAGTGAGTGGCAGAACAACTTTCCCTATTCCCGTTTATAAAAAGCATTGCTGAGAACCGCCCTTTCTTTCAAGCGCATTCACTTTGAATGTGAAATGTTGGTTGTCGATTTAGCATTAAAAAACTATTTTGCATATTCCAGGGCTACTGAATAAATCAACTATATATGGTGGGTGCAAATCATATATTTAAAAGGATTTCGGTCAGGGGTATAACAATTAGTGGTGGTTAATGAATTCCGTATTCAGTTAGGAAGTTCTTACACCCTTATACCCTAGTACTGCTAATGAATTTATTAAAGTGTTTCACCATCCTAACTTACAATCAGAAACGTACAAATGCAAAGCGTCGTGGATCTCTTACTAGGCTACTCCTTTAAAAAGATAATACACTCAGGCAAATTTAAAAGCGCAAACAGACTAAACCAGTTAACTTGTCCAACTGAAATAAACCACTGGCATACTACTGATCAATTTTCTTCCCTCACTTCATTTCCTTTGAAAGTATTGCTTTTTCGATGTTGATTGTTTACGACGACTAGTCTTAGTTGGATTTACTATGCTCCAAAAGGATTCAGCAGTCGCGGCTGTCAACTTGTTGGATGTATGCATATGGAGGAACATTGAAATAATTAGTCTCGTTTATTACTTTCTTTGTTCCAGGATGTTTTGCGTTGTCCAGTGGCCAGTGTTTGTCTAGACGAAAGGCAATGGATCAGTCTCTCGAATGGGGGTTCGAGTTTCCTGTCTAAAGAGGAGACCATCAAAATTAAAGTCCGAGGGTTTTATGAAATTCAGAACTAAACTAGGTCTCTGAGTGGTAATATTGCGGTGCTGATATCAAAACAGCTATTGCAGGCCTCGTGGGATCTGACATAGGTACCTTATAATGAAACACCAAAAGTTTTCCCCTCATTGAGTTTCTGTGAAAACTATCAGCTTTGAGCCCAAGATTCGATTTCGTCCCCACATTTGTTGACATGGCCACAAGCAATAGTGCTTTGTCAGTTTATCTACGCCGACATAAATGCCAATTCGTCTGAAGGGAAATAACAGGTAGAAAAAGCTTCTTTGAGGAAGCTTGGATAGGGTCTCTAATACTCAACCCCTTACAGACTCTACGCAACCAGTTTCTTGTGAACTGATTCTTAAAGTTTTCTCCAAAATAAAACAATTAAAATATTCCGCCCTTCTTAGGAATATAATGATTGAATAACGACTGCCATTATTCAATTTCGATCCGATTTTCGTAGGTCCTAAGAATCGTGAAAACTGAACCCTAAAGCTTTCTTTTTCGCTGACATTTTCTGCTAACATACTGGTTTGTTCAATTGATATGTCAAGAGATTCAGCCCTTCGGATAAGAACAAATGGCAAATCGCGGGCATCAGCCACCGCCATCTGCGTCGACCGTTTTGGAGTAAACAAGAACGTCGCCGCACGAAACTGGGAGCTGCCTTTGTCATCTTATATTTTAGTAAGCGCTACATAATTTCACATTACCACGGATTACTTCTCAGTTTCATGAGAGAGACAAGGCTTCAATTATTTGAAACGATGATTTGATTTAAAAAGTTAACATTTATTTATTTAATAAAAATAAGCTGAAATTAATTAACAGAAAGAAGTCACTCGATTACCGTTTTAAAAGTACTCCAATTTAGGATCATAGAAGGTTGGTATTTTACCCGAATCCAGCTTTATAGCAAATTGTTAACCTTGTATTATAAATCATGAGTACTTTTCTACCAAAGTGCAACATTCCTTTCCGTAAATAAGGAAGATGGATAGATTCGAAGCTGCGGTCTACTCGAGCTTCAACAGGGAAACGGCCTATCACTAGTTCAGCCTCGCTACCCATCAGCAATCAATGGCTCTAGCGAAATATACATGAAATAGTGAGGAAAGCAGATAATTGGGGTTCTTTTGCCTTTTAATCTTCATGAGGGTGAAATCGAATTACTCTGACAGGGTTCCTTCCAAATCCCACGGCCTTTTAGTCAACAATCCCTGGATTTCTTATCAACTCCAATCTATATTATTAATAAGATTGATAGCTATATAATGTTAAGGGTGCATATTCCTCCTCTACAACAACCGAGCGTGAGACTGTTGGGTAAAGTTAACATCCCTTAATG
Organism: Moniezia expansa; assembly: GCA_019097775.1. Lineage (NCBI taxonomy): Eukaryota > Metazoa > Platyhelminthes > Cestoda > Cyclophyllidea > Anoplocephalidae > Moniezia > Moniezia expansa. The sequence goes on along the minus strand of JADFDV010000062.1, from coordinate 385,976 downwards.
AGGAGTGACTGATCAGATTTCGATAAGAAATACAGGACTATGGATTGGTTATTGCTGGGCGACGGATACGAAAGAAATCCTTCTACCAAGAGAAAGTCTGATGATATTGCAGTAGCCTTTTTATCACCACTTTAGTGGGTCAATAGTAGAAAGATAGACGACAACAACAGAACAACCAACCTCTAATTGGTAAGTCAGTGATATCAATAAAACCAGAGTCAGCAAAGGCTAAGAGACGGTGAGGGAGCCAAACAAATAAACTAAGAACCCATCCAGATATGGTGAAAGCACTGAACTTGTGAAGCCAGCGCCATAAGCAAAGTGAGTCTCTCAACAATGTTCTCACTGTATGAACTCTGTTTCATAACAGCCTAGCATTTTGTGCTTAGACATCCACTTTCATCAAATCGACTACCTAGCTGCTATATGTGTTTGCGAAAGAAGTCTGAGAACTAAGCCACCGATTCTCCATCGCTTGGGTGTCATAATAGGATGTAAATAGATCAACAACGAATTGTCAATCCGAAGAATCACTGTTGCCCAATTCTGGATGAGATGGACGACCACAGAGCGCATCTTTTTGAGGAAGCCACGTTGTGAACGCGCCATTGATCGGAAAGAAGCGATAGCGATTAATTAAAATTTGTGTATAAATGCCCTAATATTTTGACAAATTGAAGAAGAGCGATTTTATTGCCGTTTCCAAACTGTTGCAACCATACGACTAACTCAAATTCCCTCCCTCCCTTCCTTGGTCTGATCTGACTTCATCTTCTGCTGGCGACATAGGTGAGGTCAATTTATCGCAATTCAAATTCTGATACGCCTCGCCACGTCTACTTGATCCTACGCCCACCACGGAGAATTTTCAAGTCTCTGCATTGTTTTTATTTCAAAAGTGCTGCCACCAACTCATATAGAATTTTTTATTATTTATTACGTGGTAGACTAAACTGTGACTTGACTTGGCAAGCAGATGAACCGCAGATGAAAGCGCGACCAGATCAGTATACTGTTTAATCAGGAGAAAATAATTTCGATCACCTCTACTAGGATTGTCGTTACCTTATGAGAGGTGGGTTTGAAACCGTACGCCCTTGATGTAAAGTCGCAAATCGATAGAGCACTTCATTTTATAACCCCAATAAATAAGTAAGTAAAGTTACACAGATTTCTAATTAATGCTGTTTGGTTGCGCTGGATTTTGTTCTTAATTAATATATAAGCGCTAAATTCCTTGTCATTAACAGCTTTCCTTATGGAGTTACCGACAGTAAATAGCATAGATATTGTAGTTGCTTGACTACAACATTTCCAACCCACTCTGAACCAATGCATCGCTAACATCCCAACGCGAGCCCTTACTGTTCTACAGTGGAAGGTGCGATGACCGATTTTAACTTCGACGGCAGTTAGTATAAAGCAAGACAGCGAATGGAAACAAGACTGAGATAATTCGGAGGTGGCTGGTTAAGAACTCGTGGCTGGCAGGTAAGTGTCATGTCTAGTAACTTAGTTGTGGATTCCAAATAGACACTTTCATTAAGCTTGCATCGATTCTAACTCTTAACTCCTCTTGACACTTTGAAGAAGTACCAATATTTTCAATGAAAGGAGCCACGGACCAATGAACTGATAGTTAATTTAGAAAAACTGGTGAAGCAGTTGTTCGAGTACAAAAGTTCGAGTACAAAAGTTTAAGAGTTAACTGCTTTTTCCCTTGTTCGCATTAAATGATTTAGGTTATTCCAACCAAAAACCTTCTTTAAGTGTAGTTTATGGCTACCAAAACTGCTCATCATGGTACAAAAAAGGCTTTGATTTAAGGATACTTTTTTGCGTAGCTGCAAGACGGCAAGTCATATTTGAAAATGGAGTGAATCTGACGTTATGTGTCAAAGCTGCGAATTGAAGTAAAGTTAGAATGAAATAATTACCATGTTAATTGGTAAGCGACCATACGATATTTCAGGAAAGATACTCTAAGACTACAATCGTTTAGCCTATTCAATCTATTGATGTTTGAAATTTGTCCACCAGACGGAGCACTGAATTGATGGCCTTTTATTGCAAAGTCCAAAACCAGATTTTCAATCCTATGATAAACTAAGTCAAAGCGCAGATCAAGTGTGGTCAAATGTCGTAACTTGTATCATGAACTGTTTCATAAATCGGGGCTGTTTTTGTCCAGAAAAACTAACAGAGCACAGCAGCACAAGAAGAGAAGTGCAATTTTCCTATTTCGCCCAACGGAGTAACGAAAACCAGGGCTTTGAGAACTAAATTATTTTTTATTCTGTCCGAATACGTCTACCTTCACATTGGCTTTACCACTGCAAATTTCAAGAGTTAAAATGTATGAAAACGGCAGTTTAAGTTGGGCATGTTAGGCTCATAAATCCCGAGACAAATAACCCGTACAATGCGATAAACAAGTGATTTCGAAAGCCACACAAACTCGATCAATCGTCATGCCTATAATGGTAAGAGCGATGAAAACGACCTGAAAATGAAAGAAAATCGTTCTTGAAGTAGTAATGAGATGGGCGGCTTTTGGAGAGCAGACCTTACCGGTCATTGAAGAGCACAAATGACAGCGACTAAGATTCGTAATGACGGGCACAAAGAATAAGGGTTAATAAAGGCTAGGACTGTAAAATCGACTGGGGAACCTAATTCATAATTGTGTATGCAGAGGTTTCTTCACGGTTGTCGAATCGCCACCTATTGCTATGATAAAAACATGACCCTATAAATAACCACTAGATGAAAGCGCTTAGTACTCAATGCCTGTTCTTTTTCTGTTATACAAAATGAAACAGCCAAGTTCATCATTTCCTGGTTCATTTCTCAGGAGTAATGTTACCTATCATTATATCAAGAGTGATAGAACTTTATTCCTAAGGGCTTATACAGACACTAAGATATAAACACAATACTCATTGAATCAGTAAAGAGATGTCAGAAGCTTCTTGAATGTGATCAAGAAAGTCTAACTTCAAAAACAGCATACCAGTGATAGTGACGAGCAAGAAGAGATCTATATCCTCTGTTTGTAATTGGTGGTAGTGAGCAAATTGGGCGAACAGGAAAATCAACTGTTTGGGGAGAGCCTGACGCCCCAAAAAACTGAACCGATTAGCATAGCAAACATACAACTTGCGGAGCATCAAATACAAAAATAACACCTCCTGCCAGCATGTGTGGTATCGTGAAGCCAATTAAAGTCAGGACATTTGTATTATCACAGCACAGCACACAATTTAGTTTCTTACGGTTCAACTTCCAGTACTCGTCATCGCCTAAACCAGTGCGCAAACCAGTCGATTTTGGTGGTCCATGCACCATTGTAGGCTTCATTGAACTTGGCGTTGAAGTAGTTCAAAGCTTCCTCCTCATCAGTCAGTTCGACAGCTAGGGTCTTTCGAACGTATTCAAGATCACCAACACAGGTCAACTCGGGTAAGCCCGAGGGAAGCATCATTGCTAGCAGTGTGAGCAGAAGATTAGAGTGTCGCCGAAGAATTCGATAGGCTTCTTCACATAATCGTGTGAACTCGACGAACTCCTTACTTCGGTAGGGTTTCTCTTCACCTGAAATGGATCCGAATAGGATTCATCGTGGTTTAGCAATGAAAGAATCGTCAGATAGCTTATAGTTCTAGTTGCTAAAACCATTTATCATAAATTAAAAAACCATGCTCTTTTATTGAGATAAACAACTGGGTCGACAATCTGATTAGTATAAAGACGGATGTTCGAAACGCTATTACAGGTCCCCTCCCGAGGTTTTAAAGCAGTTCAAGTAAATCAACAGGCATATTATTTATTATTTTGTTCCCGTGATATTTTAGCTGAAGCTGCAGTCCCTTGGAATCGAGCCAAACAACTGCACTTCATTTGTTAAGGCCTAAAACGTACTTGAATGTCTTCATATGCGAATTTCCCATAGAATGTATAAGAAATGGGCTAGTTTATGAGATGTAAATGAATTAACACCCAAAACCAAGTTCTTACCAACGATTGAGAAGCATTCTGGTCTATTCAACAGTAAACTCCTACACGAAAATGTCTTACTCTCTCAGATAAGGTGCATGCATCGCAACCCTCATTCAGTGTAACAAATTCGTTGAAGCTTTAACTACCGAGAGGTGGTCTATCGGTCGCACTGACTGGAGTTGACCATTTAGTCAGTCCATAAATTAAAAGAGAATGTACAACCTTAAACTAACAGAGGTACAAGTCTTGACACTTTATCGAGGAAAGTCAAGTGATGGAAAACGAAATAGAACACAAAAATCACAATCACGCATTAATTCTTTAAATCAACTTCGTTTATCGTAGGAATCAAAGTAACCCTTCGCTTTGCAAGCGAAGGTAATAGTCTATTGAAGGCTGTCTTTCAGATACCTGTTTCTACTGTGCTCAATAACTTTCCTACTATGCTGGCTTAGATTTTGACATTTCGTGTCCATTTGGTGTCGACTGTGCAGACTCGGCAGAGAATGTTCAATTATACCGCAATATTTCAAATGTAAATAATAAGATTTGATAAACCAATACACTTCTAAGGCAATGCAATGTGATAATAACGAACTTTTCTGATTTCAACGAATGATCTTTGACTAGGCTCTAGCTAAAGCGAATTGGGATTTATGAAAAAAATGCTTTCATTAACAGTTATAGATTAAATTTTTCGTCTGTTGATTTGAAAGACTAAATTAGACGACCATAAATTATGGCACTGCCCAGTCGTTCCAACCATTGGGTGTACTCTAATGAGCTGAATGCGTAAGTGACAGCTATACTGCCGAAGAATGAAAAGAAAACAAGCATATAACGAAGGAAAATGCCCTCTAGCTAGGATCTTGAAGGAAAGTAACTTTGAGGCTCCCGTCTGAGGATGTTTTTTGAAATTGAAATCACTAATTATTCCAACTGGGGAGTACCAAGTCACGTTGTAAAAATTAGGCATTGTAGTCGATTTCAAAGTGGGAACAGGATCTGCATCCGACCCAATTGATAAAATTCAAAAGCAGGCTATTGATTTGAGGGACCATCAAGTAAATACAAAACCCTTCCCACCCACCTACCTCCCCTCCTATTCAGGAGCAAGTTAGCCCGCTCGATGTAATCCTCTAAAGGTTAATCTGCGTTAATACGCTACAACTAACCTCGAGCAATGACGCAGGCAAAGTCACTGGTAAGTACAAATGGCACTCGCTCCCTCGTAATGCCAAATTTCTTCTTTTTGTTGTTCAAAATATGCCCAAAGTCGATGTGAAACAGTCGGCCGGAGTCATCCACCATAATGTTGTCATTGTGCCGATCTCTGATACCCAACACAAAAGTAGCTACACAGTATCCAGCGCAACTGTTAGTAAAACGTCGAATAGCCTCTTCGTAGGCGCTGTCGGAGCCTAGAGGAGGTAACTTCTTCTGCAAAAACCATTTGTGAAGTTGGGATGAGTCAATTTGCATCGCTGAGCGAACTCGCTGGCCTTGGATGGCCATGATAGTTTGGGAGTGACGGACTACTTCAATGAGGCCCATTTCTTCACCGGTAGAGAGACAATTGTAGATAGTGAGGTCGAGATTTAAACCTTCCTCCTTCCAGATATGGTCCATGACGCGAAGTAGTTGGAGAGTAAGCATATCCTGACGAAGATCATCACCGTGTTTGAAGAGAAGTTGATGGAGCTTGTGGTGATGAACTCCGAGGTTGTCAGGATTGGCCCATACAATCCACAGGGGGCGTTTCTTCGAACGCTTAACGGTGCACTGCTGTTCGACGATTGGACCGAGCTTGATGGAGAAACGAAGGGGTGAGAGAATATCCTCTAAATCGTGGCGAACATCACTGCGAATGAGTTCCGATCTGAACCAAGAGCGTTGCTCTTCCTCCTCAGCCATGTTCTGAAATGGAAAGAATAAAGTTAAATTTGGCAAGGTAGAAAACTCAAGCGAACATTGCTATTCAACTGTGAAAGAAAATGAACCCACTTTTGGATAACTATTCTATGAATAACAATCGTCATAATCTTTACAGACACCGAGTTACCAAGCCACTGAAGATCACCAGCTTTCAGAACTCCCGAACGATCCACGACATCATTGAAAAGAGGCATTAGTTTTAATCAGGTCTATGTGCCGGCATCCATCTAGATTTGTCGCCGTTTATAGCTGATTATACTTTTCAGCTTGCAGAAATTCCAAACCTCATATCCTCCTGGTGTTACAAAGTAACATAAATCTCGACAATTTATCGGAAAATAAGCAAAAGATTGCAGTTGGACCAGCCAATTGTACCGATTTGGTCATGAGAAAGGGAAATTGGATTGTACGGGAGAACGAGATGAACGCTCAACGGTGAAGCTTCAGAAAAGTTTTGGAGTGTATACCACTAAAGAAGAACCTGCTAGTCGGTGTAAGTGAAACGTGAGATTCCGTTCCCTGCTAACAAGACAAAAGCCTTGATCAGAAATTGTTCAGAAAACAAAGAGGATATTACAAGCGAGGTGAATAGAAAGGGCCACTCCCACGCTCAGCGAGCGTGAGCCATTATTCAGTATTAGCAACTACAGTTAGGCATCTCAAAGATGTAGCAGCGGGTTTTGAACACAAAGGATCCGAATAATTAAAAACGGTAGCAATCGTTATACAACCAACATTACTTAGTAGATATCATATTTTCAGCATTTATGGGTTTTTAAAGAAGCCTATGTACAAGACACGTAACTATAAAAGCCCTCACTTTGAGATTTCACTCTGATAGTCAGAAGTGAGTAGGTGAAGATCTTGCGTGTTTGATGCAGCGCGGATAGCCGCGGCTGATTCCAACAAGTTCGACAAGCACCTTCTAAATACCACATAACTTGAGTGAGCCCGAATATAGGAGAAAAAAAAAACAATATTTTCGCTTTCCAAAGTCATTAGTGAAGATCAGAAAAAAGACGAGAGTGTAGGATGTGCATATGGTATACGATAACAAAACTAACTCGACTTCATACAAGATGGTGCGTCGTAAATAGGTTTTGATGTCTCAGATCAGATTTTGATGTTTAAATTAGTGTAAGGGCAATCCCTAACCAATTAGTTGACCAAACCTCTAGTGGGTAGAATTTAGCGTATTCCAGAATTTCGCTAAAAATCTCAGCGATAAAATGGATTTTTCCAACGTTACATTCAGAGTTAAATTGTAAGAGACCCGTAGTGACTTTATTCTGACGCACACTCCACAGCATCAGTCTTTAAAAAACTGGTTCCTTCCTACTTATAAGGCTTTTTATCTTGTCTTCATGACGGTTCACAAAGTTTGGCTAACTATGACCATGTTCTCCTAGCCTCCTTTCCCTCCAAGATTGAAGAACGTATATAGTTAAAAATGCTTTCACTCCAAGACCAGGATTTTTTCAGCCTCCATTATTGAAATGATATCTTGATCTACGCACTGGAGAATTTCGCACTGAGCTACCGGTAGACCGTGAGAGAAATCAGGTTTTGTTGAATACTGAGCCGAAACGCGCAATACGAAAGCTATAGGGCTCTAGCTTTTCAAAGATTTCGTGTATTATAGTGGGTTGAAAATCGCGTCAATTTGCAGAACACAAGCAAAAGATGAATCTTAAGCTTATGAGGCTAAACGTGAATTTTGGGGCTTCGGCAGCGAAAATTAAAAAAAAATGAATGGCTCTCGAAACATAGCCTCCGTTTGAATCATCTGATAATACGGGTTCGAATCCTATCGACGCACCCAGTTCCCACAAACAGATGGCAAAAGGCCCTCCAGCCATAAGAAAAGTGTCCTTTTCTCAACTCTAAGCAGCGAGCCATTTTCGGACGAATTTCCTCTCTGGACATTTTTAAAATTTGTCCTTCTTAGATCTTTGTGGTTTTTGTGATTTTGTGATTTTTTTGACTAGCCCTCTACAGAGACCTATCGCTGCATGCGGTCGGAGAAACGGCAACCATAAGGAGTTTGAGACATCAACACTCGTGGTATAAAGCTATGGGGCAAGATGAAGTCATCCCATGCCTTCGGTTCGAGATCTGTGAATCATACTTGATGATAAATGTAAGATACAAAAGAAATGCTCCCTACAATGCAAACCATTCAGGAAAAGAATGAAGTCAATTGTACAAACGCAAACCACAGTGAGGGATTGTAAATCGAGGAAGAGTTGCTATCACATCGCAATTGTGTCATGTGAGCATACACATGACTGCTCATATGTCCATCAAAGGTGTTTAAACAGCTGAGTACGCCTTTTAAAACGCGGGCTTTGCCGATACGGAGACACATGATCGAAAGGATTTCCTCCTCATTGACCTTCACCTTTCCCGTCTTTTGTCTATAAACCTTTGTATGATCATTTAATTTGCCTACTCCTTACATCTTCGACTTTAAATATATCCAGCATTCGTCTCTTGTGTGAATTTGTGTCTTATGGACTCGGAGTGGGCACCTGCTATCTCAAACTTTCGATAAGCAGTTGAGTGCAGTTATCCGTTGTTAGGGCTGATCGAAATGCTCATTAGAAAGGATCGGTTATGAACCTCGCCGTTATATAAAAGTTACTGGTTACTTAATCCGTTATTCTTAACCCTTTCCACAACTGGAAGTTGAAAATTTCTTCGCTTTAAGTAGACTAGAATTCAATGTGCAGTTGCTTTGCCATTGGGCCTGTATGTATCACAGATCTCGAAAACATGACAGTGTCCAGCTTTGGATAACAAAGTAAAACTACAAAGTGCATTTTCACTATTCAACCAAGATGTGGACACAACGCTGATCGAAATGGAGCGATAGTATTTATGGAAAGAATTATGTGCCAATGCCTAGCTACTTCGTAAAAATGGGCAGTCTTAGGTATATTCTGGTTACAGGAGTGGCTCGGTCTACGTCTTATCAATGTCATAGAATACATATAACAGCAAGAATCTTCGTACCTTCACAGAAATAGCGAGACCTGTAAGGCGATGAAGTGCATTGACCTGTTCATGGATAAAGAGGAGCAGCCGGGGACCGAAACCACGACACAGAGCGTCAAGAATGAGGCTGAAACGAAGTCGAGCATCTACGTTATCCAATTGAGAGCGAAGATGCCAACAGAGTCTAACTCCTATTTGGGTGGGACATTCGAGGGCCCGTTTCAATAGGAAACAAGTTAGCGGATTCACCAGAAAGGCCTCTGTTCGTACAACCTACAAAGAAATAAAAAGAAACAGTTTAAAAAAGGATCGAATCTTAAGATACCAGCAAACGATATGAGCTGTTAATTATTCAGATAGTCCGTATTTACAGTCAAATGTTTCCAAGAATAGATGAAGAACATAGCAAGGCAGACCTGAAATTGGAAGCGTACATTCATATTGAACTGTATCGCCAAAGTTTGATACACATTTTATAATTAAATTCACCTTACAAAACAAACGCTTCAACGTAGCTAACTCGTATTTTTATTTTGGACTTAAATGGGTCTCGTGTTACTAAACGACAACCAACTCGTTCAGCGGTTGGCACAAGACGCCGAAGACTTTATACTTTCGTCATTAAAAAATCTATGTAAACAAGCCTGAGTAGTTGGACAGAAGCGACAAGGACTCAGTCAGTGATTAGGGTAACCGATCGTCCACAAATGAATGACCAAAATGGGAGTTTTATCAGCCCCCACCCTAAGACAAATGTTTGAGGTCCCTTCCATTCAATACTTCCCATCCTACTGTTTTTCGACTATGAAAACCCTATAATGTTATGTCAAAATGTTATATTAATTTCATATGAAAGCATATACTTTGAGTAACGGCTGGAACGATGGCGATCCATCTGATAAAAAAGGCCTATTTATAGAGTTCGTTTTGGCATAGAAGTCAAATCAACCGTTTGTTTAAATGAGGATTTACTGCCAGCAAAAACATACATAGAATTAGCAGACGCGAACTCATCCAAGTGGTTATCTTCGGCACAAACAAAAAAGAGCAGTTATAACAACAATCAAGAAATTCTATATGGAGCGATAAAAGAAAATAATCAACTAATTTTAAATTGTTAGGAGAAAAACGAATGTACATAGGCATTTTACAAGGAAGACGCTAATGCGCTTTCACATGAACGCATGATACATGTGTTCAAATCTAGCTATCCAAATGTGTCCGTAATACCAAACCTCTATAAAAATTTTCGTTTCATTAATTACTTGATTAATGACTTTAAGTTTTATTGCAACCAATCCCAATTGACCTCTCCTTCACTCTTGATATCTCAAGATTCCTTTGTATCCGATATCCTGATAGCTCAACCGCTATAAGAAACAGCCTTCATGGACGTGATCTATCGACACAAACTATGCAAGGCTCTTTGCGGAATCGGGAGAAACGGCTGCTAAAACAAGGATCCTAAAATAAAAATCGAGCGGGTCTAGGCGAGCCTGAGCTGTTCAAAATGATGCCTTAAAGGGTGTAGTCAATTCATTGAATCGGTAGAACGGAAGCAGAATGTCAGTTGGCAAGACCTTATAGAACTATTAAACTAAACGAAAAGGAATCAGAAAATGGTATTTTATTCCACTTTTTGAAGTCTTCAGATCATATTCTGCTATTAGATTGAGTATACACACTTCTTTTGTCCACCATACACTGGACTTAATGAATATAACCGAAGCAAAGATAATAGCAGGGCAAGGAGGAGGAATCAGACACAAACATACTTTGATATCCCCACCATGTATCAGAACGAAAGAACGCCATGAGTAGACCGCAATACACAGCGAAATTTAGTCGAATGTTCCTCGAAGTGGATCAATTCGTGCTAAAACCGCGTTTTCTTCATTAGTTTCGCTGCAGTTTCATATTTATTTTGCTGCTACTTAGACTTTTTTAGTTGAAATTAACCAAGTCTGAGTTTTTACAAGTAATCATGCTTCAATATTGCATGAAAAATTGTTCCTTTCGCAGTCTTCTGATGCTTAACTCATTTCACCCACCGCACAATTTGAGACCCGAAATTTCACTTTTTTTAGAGTTAGCTGGTGTAAGTTACTTTGAAATGGCCAAAATATTAATGCATAACGGATTCGAAAATATTCATATAGATACATCAGATTAGGACACCAACGTCAAAGGTTGATTTAAAATAAACTTTACGGCACTCAAACAGTGCGAGAGGGGATGCAATATAAGCGTCATTGAAAACACTAAAGCAAACACTAATGCAGTACTATTGTATCAAGTTAAACACTTCATACAGCACATGAGGGATATCATGAGGTCGCGAAGATAATCGGAAATCAACACTATTTGACAGAGTCGTAGAGGGCACCTTCTATATAGCTGCTTGAAGGTACTGAAAAACTATTAACAATGGTTGAAAAAGTGACGCTAGAAAGAGGAACTTGTGGTTAGAGTTTGGGCAGATCGTAAAGTAGAGCGCCAAATGAATTATTGCAGCCGATTCTGGACCATTTTACTCTTTCGCTCTCATTAAGGCCCTAAACATTGCTATCGTTGTTCACTGTAGCAAAATCAAATGGGAAACATAGATCCATTAAGTGGGAAAGCATATGATATACTTGAATTACCAGTTGATATGTTCGATTTACTGGTGTGACGTCGAATAAGGACTTGAATTACTTCAGCCGATTCTGATGATGGCTATTATAACGCACAAAATTTTCACATGATTTTGAAGGTTATTGGTGCAAATCAAACATGGGAGGCATATGAAGTAGTTATGAGTGGCCTAACGCGTAGCGAGAGATCGTCTCGAAAACAGAAAGGATCGGCATTCATTCCTTCAACCAAAATGTTTTGGAGCCTTCCAACATGACGCGCCCACATAAATTATCAGGCTTTGCATCCTGAAACGTAAAGTTCGACATAACTCACAATGCGACATTGTCTCACTTCGGAAACGCACGCACAGGAATGCGATGTTAATGAAGCAGTGGTAATGAATTAAAGCGGTCTTAAGAGCGTCATCCAATCATTCCATCCGCACAAGTGACTTGAATTTGCCTTCTCGAAGGCTCACCTTATATCACAGAAGAATCGAAGCTGAAAATTTGTGAATTCCTAATTGTGAATCATCTATTAAAAGCCAGATCACAGAGCAACTGTTAGCGCAGTAATGACGCTTACTGCGTTTTCTTCAATATCTGTTGAAATCAGGCCAACATAACTTTTAAGTGTGGTAGCACTGTTAGTCTTAAATTAATAATAATTCACATTTTGACGTACTCACACAGTCCTCCTTGAAAAGCGAAAAGGCGCAGTTTTATTACAATAAAACCAGGAACAGAGGAAAATCGTAATTATTTATGTGTGTTTTGATGGGAAATTCATTATAATCCTGAATATAACAATTCCTGGGTTTTCGATTCAAGATTCTTACTCAATAATGTACTCATAAAAAACTTATTGAAAGACGTAAATCAAAATTGAAAAGCATCGTTCTTGACAGTAGACGGCCCCTCTTTTTGCCCGCATTTCGGCTTGAGTCAAAGGAGCCGATGACATATTAACTTTTCATGCATACTAACTTGATAACTGGACGCACACACTTCGATCGTAATTGGAATCTAGAACCAACTGAAAAAAAATGATTGGATCTAGTGATAGATCCCGATAGACATAGCCAATCTCATCACATGAATGAATTCACTTCCGAATCTCCTACTAAAACAGGCTTAACATACATAATTGGATATATCAATGTGTATGAAAGTGTGAGTTCTAATTCCCTGGAGATCCTAATTTCGTCTAGATGGCGGAAATATGCCCCAGCATCCGTTCCACATTTATATATTGCACGCTTTAGGCATGCAAAAGTGGAAAACTAACTTAGTGAGCGATAAAAATCCGGACCAAGTTATGATAGACAAGGAGGTTCCAGTCATTTGAAAAATGGACACTTTTATTATAGCTTGAAGGGCCACTGAGTCTAGTTGTTCTTACTTTGTCAATAAGTGAATTAGATCTTGCAATGTAAGCAGAAACATGATGGAATGGGGAAAGAAATATCCTCGAGATAAAAAAAGAACGAACTGATATCAGTGATTGGGTTGAAATTAGAATTTAAATCATGCATTAAAGACTGCGGTTTCCTAATGAGTATTTTACCTCGAGTATAAAAAGTATGGAATCAGGTACTGCCTGCCCAGACAAGTAGTCTGAAGTAACTAGAATCTTAGCGTGACTTCGCGATACACACGTCGAATGCCATATTAAACAAGTATAAAATGGTATAAAAAACTCCCAGAATATGAAAAGAGACACCTTTGGTGCGGGAATACCACAAGAGTACTTCACTCAAAGGCCAACGCAGGAGAAAAACTCGACAAACGAATCTCATGAAAGACAAATGTAAAGGTCTCTCGTAAATTCACAAACGCCCTCGGTTGACTGACTTGCCATTTAAGAGAAAAAATCAACCCTTAAACTAGTGGTCAACTACCAACGGAAAGAAGTGCATTTAAATTACTTCTGAATCGCTTTTGTAAATCTAGCGAAATTTCCAGACGTAAAACCAAACAGGGCAAGAACACTGCGTTTTAAACAGCAGTTTAGTTAACTGTCAAAACCTGTTTTTACTGCTTGCACCTCTTGAACTCTTGCAAAGAATGAAAATAAGATATTTACGAAAAATGAATTACTTACTTGAACTAGCTGCAGTAAATAGTCCCCCAGTTCCATGTTAGAAAGGCCTGCTTGGAGACCCTGAACCGCAATGTCTCTAACTAGAGGATCCGCAACGCCTGTAGTTCGACCTCCAGCCATCACATAGCCCCCACCAGTCCCCCCTCCTGTGCCTGTACTACCTTCTCCAGCGCCGAAGGTACCTTCAGCAGCTGTGACGGATCCTGTTAATCCAGATACTCCTAAAAGCTGCAGACAGATTTCTACAGGGAGGGGACGCGGCCAAGCGGCAAGAAGATGGTAGAACTCTTTCACTAGTTCGAGACGTTCCCAGGAAACAGCTTGAACAAGCCAAGGGAGAGATTCATTGGGATAGAGAGTGCGACAGCATGACTCACGGGTTCTCCAGAGAAGGGCCTTGTCCTGTTCAGAAAGCTCATAGAAGGGGTCACGATGGATGAGGTCATGGAGGTTACGGAGATCAGCCTCAGTGGCGATGGGAGTGGGAGGAATAGGCGATAAGGAGGCACCGGTGGGGGTATTTCCACGAACAATCGAGGTAAGGCGAGAGATGGGGAAACGGATGCGAGACTTATGAAGGCCGGGATGGCAGAAGTCCAGCTAGGAAAGAAATCAAAGGTGCTGAATTCTCATATTGGACCAGACTGCCGTATAAGATATCGAATCAAATTTTATAAATTGATTACGGTTAAAAAACAATTGAAATGCTGCCTGATATGAAATGACGAGATTATTGAACAACTATTAATGAAAAATGGAATTGAATAGCATATAACAAAAGCCTAGTAAGCGATTTAAATACAAGGGTTCGAAACTCGCCTGATCGAAAAGGTCGTCTAAATTCGCAGAGTGTTTATTAAATGAGGCCATTAATATGAGATTCAAGGTGTCTTTCCCATCACCAAGAAAAGAAATGACATACTTAAAATCAATGTTAGATTGTATTTTAGTGCTACTGTAAAATGTATAGTAATAAGCATAGAAGCTACATTTGCGACTATAATCGTTACAGTTCAGACCCACGTTTTCGGGACAAAGATAAAACATACAAATTAATGATTAATCCACAGAAAAATTAATAAATCATCTCGAAGTTTGGGTGGTTGATTACCAGTTCATCCACAGATCCTTGCTAGTATGAGCTGATTTGTATGTGATGGAGGACAAGATTATTTGCAAAAACATGATTCGCGTTTGTTCCACCTGAAATATTTATGCAAGAGGAAATGTATTATGCAGACACCTTCTCTTTGAAGCCAACAACCGAGTCGGTGTAATTTCTCCCAATTATTAACTTCAAAAGCTCACAAAATGACAAATAAAGAGAATTAAATGTCGAGATGTGCAAATATACACTATTAAGTGGCAATCATTACTCACCAGTAGAGTAAATTCTGGGTCAGGGTTTTCAGCAACGGTGCCAGTGAGATTGAGTTGATGAGTGGTCTCCATTTCTGGAGAGGTGAAGCTGCTGCGCCAAAGGGGTAGGGAGCGTCGACCGGTCACCAGATAACCCCTTTCGTCAAAGAGGTTCATATTTGCCCAACCTACCGGAAATTCCATCTGCGAGGTCAAGCAAACAGATAACGGACTTATTGAGTTGGCTCTTAAATTGAAGTAATCAATGCTTATAGCCAGTCAACTCATGACTTACGATTCGGCCGGGACGTCGTTTAATCTGAAGTAGGACAACACAAACTCTGGTGGCAAGTGGAAGATTGGAGTAGATAAGAAAGAAATTTAAGGATTGGTTCCATTGGAGAGTTGCACCTGCACCAGGTGCAGTCACTATTCCAACGGTGTTCTGTCAAAGAGAAATTTAACAGATGAATAGTCGACTAGCCGATAATACCTAGTTGTAATCCAAATGTTTGAGGTAAAAATATGGGCAAGAACACTTACCTGTTGAATATGACGCTCGATTTGAAAGAAATCCAATTGCAACAAAAGATTTAATCAAGAGAAGAATCAAAACAAAACCTAACCATAAGGCCGAAAACCTCAGACTAGAAACGTTCAGTTTCTGAATGAATCCTGTCCGAAAATACCCTCATTTCCAATCCATTCTTTAAGAAAGTGATAACAAATGATCAACCATGTTCTTTACTTTAAATTTTTTTCGACATGCTTTTAGTGATAGAATTGATTACTGTGACTTAAATGATTCTCTATAAGATCTGTCATTTAGCAGGCAGAAGAGAGGTTTTGACCAACCGTGTTTGATGATTCAACTACGAGTGATAGCTATCAGTCTGACTAACCTTACTGAACTCATTGCTTGATAGCTGAAACAAAATCTTAAAGAATGCAAGAACTGAACCCCAACTGGGCTTGGAATGAATGTCGAGGAGGGTATTCATGAACAAAGTGGTAGTTTAAGGAAAGAGCGTGAGTGGAATCCCCTTTCAGACATCGAAGAACCCCATGTTGTAAAAAGCGAATGAATCTAAATTACTTTGGATCCACTCCGTTTCTACACTTCCCTTTCCTTTGCGTAAATGTTTCAGGTTTAACTATTGCAAGAAATATCTAGGGATTCAAAAAGTTTCACAAATTTCAAAATCTTTAAAGTTTAAAAAGTTCTCGGCAGGTGACCAGAGCAATACTGAGAGCCGACAGTGGTAACTTATGCTCCAGTTAGTGTGATTTAATAGGTTATTAGATCAGCTAAGTCTTCGATCTTAATAAGGAATTAATTGGAAAAGGGGATCTTTGCTACCTGATATTTTGCCAGAAGTTGTCCACCATGCGCCAGGCCTACCCGGACCATATACTTGCTCACCGATACACCGCTGGTATCGGAAAGCAAGCTCGATGCAGCTGCGAATGAAAGTGTGGGATTGAGGGGTGTTGCTGTCATCATTGCTGTTGACAGAGAACTATTATTACTCGAGTCATTGCCCACAGACATTGTAATCGTTGTATCCAACGTTGGAGCTGAGAGATCGCTGAAACTTGACGAACCAGTGAGGAGTGAACCGGAATCTAATTGATCCTGAAAAAAAATTTGGAAACAATAAGATGCTCTAATGGCTCATAGCAAATGTACATACTGCAGATGAAGTTTGTGTCAGAGCAGTTAACTTTTGAGCTGATCGAACGGTAATAGAGAAGTACTCCTTTAGATTCCACAGATCAAGGCAGACCTCGTTCTCCTCTTTCTTTTCCTCCGGGCCATATAGATCGATAATGGAAGGGAGGAGAAGGGGGCTTGAAGAAGTGGGAGGTGCTGCTGTAATGGGGATCGTGTCTGGAACGGGTAAACAAAGACTCTCAAGGACATCTTTAAGAAGAACCGGTGTAAGACGAGGGATATCTCCACGCTGAATACAATCCTGAACATAAGCGAAGTGAAGCAAAGCACTCTCACTTTCGAAAAGATACTCTTGAGAGCAGCACACTTTTAGGACATATTGGGGTGCCGGATCCAGCTCTTGAAATCTCACCTCCCTCTGGACTAGTCGAGTCTGCCCATCGATGATTTCTTCGATGGCAGCAGCTACTGTGATGGATTTAGAGAGATTGAGTGTCAAAACATGCTGTTTAGGAGGGTTGGAGCAGTCTACACAAACAGCTGAGATGGTCAAATAGGGCAATTTCTGAAGACAACGTTGCAGGGCTGTGTTCAGCTTGGGCCGACGAGGAGCTGCGGTTAAATAATGAGCCATCGCGACTGATCCACCTGCCTCGAGATGCGAAAGGTTCGCTTCGGATATTTCTAGCATGCGACAACGCGCCATAGCGAACTCTGCATTCGATTCAGCAGCTGATGTGAGCTCAGCAAGAGAGATTGTAGAGATTCTGGAAAAATAGATGAACGATATATAATTAACTGCACCAATAATCTAACTAGAACCTAAAGAATTTTTAATCTCAAAACACTTACCTGTGATACTGAAGATCAAAAAGAATATATGATCGACTATGAAAATCCAGATATTGATAAGTAATCCGAAAATTCAAACGATTTTCATGAAATAAATTTTTCTTAAGTGAAAAGAATGATGCACATAGATTAACTGCATTAAATATCTCAAAGACCAGAAAAGAGTTACATAGGAACCATAACAAATTTCAAGTAGAATCGTACCAAGGCTATACTCAACTAACTCTCCGATCACTTTTACCATTTAAATTCCGAACAAAAGTCTTCCATTTAGCAAACTCCATGCCTCATAGCCTTCTATAAGATTTTAGGCCTTAAAAGTCAGAGACGAACTTTAGTTATATTTCAACAAACACTTCCAAGAAAATTGTCTCAGCGAGAGACTTAGGTCATGGGCAAATAACATGAGAGAACTCCCTAAACAAGAAAGAAAAAAAACATTGGCTGGGAGCTATCGCGATCAACGTGTTTCCGAAAAGTCGGATTCAAAAGAGACTTTGACATTTGGACTCTGGACGACTGTAATCTGTTTGACATAAATTAAATGTGGTTCTTTGCTAGAGTGTGGAAAGTTGGCCATATGGCAAGAACAATGAATTTCAGCTGGAATACCGAGAGGGTAAAGGCTCATTCAATTAGGAATGGACGACAAGTCGGTAGAATCTAATGGCAGGATGCAGGGCAGTGAATGAAATAATCCTAAGAAAAATTCGATTTTAATCAAATCTAAAAACATGCAGTCATTCAGTATGACACACTAGAGGTTGAAGCGAAAGGAACTCACTTTGCAATCATGGCATTGTGTTTGTTCATTTCGACAATCTGCGAATCATCGGCGACTTTTTCGAGTCGAAGCAAAGGGAGAAGGAGTTGAAGACTAGCAAATTTAAACTGTTCATTATAAAACTCCTCCTCCTCGGCTTTGGGCGCCGAGATGCCCTGGAACAGATAGTCACTGGGTGGACCAAGACACTCGAAGAAGGGTTCCTTTGAGGCCAAATCCCAAAGAAGCAACTTCAGTTCGAGCAAATTCATCTCGGGATCAGGCTGGAAAATTAATTTGGAAAGAAAAACTTGACAGCTGCAAAAATTTATGGTATACAGGAAGAGCTACACTTAAAAGACGATGAAGCCGAGGTGGTATATAAGGAGATCGAAAAATAATTACGCATTACTCTTTAGTTTTTAAAACGTTACAGAAAGCATCGATCAGCGATAACAATAGACGAAAATATGAGACGTTGGTGAGTAGACATATTAACATGTATTTGTTTGGGAGACATTAGTCAAATACCTTCAGAGTGAGGATGATACCATTGGGCATCAAAAAGTCATGCTCCATTGATGAAACGTGCTGAAAAACGTGGTCCAAGCTTTCTAGTGCAACAGGAGGCATAGCGATAAAAAAGCTAAGGGTCTACTGAAATAATAAAAGAAAAACTTTTAAGAGGACAAGCATTGAGTAGAAAAGAGTCGTACGACTAAAGCAAATCAGTAACTGCGTTTTTGATAGTAAGGAGCTAATAACAAAATAGTATAATGGTTATAAATGCGTGAGCAAAACCTAATTAACTTCGCAAAGACGCCGAAACCAGCATTAGCCCTTGAAATACGAAGTCCTTACCAAGCCAATGATATCGATATCTTCAGTTTGTGAAGGTCCAATTCCTGTAAAATAGAAAAATTCAAACAAAATAAAGCATAAATTTATTTTGCATAAATTAATGACAAATAGTGCACAACTATTATTGACAAGCTATAAGAGCCAGTCGCCTTACATAAAAAAGATATTAATACATGTGTGCAATAATAAATTACCGTCTACTTTCCAATAAGTATGGCTTTGAGCGATAGCTCAATGCGAATGGCTACCAGTAGCGCTATAAAAACATGCAAAAGTATATTCCTTCCCCAATTTGGCAGGAAGGATGTGCCTTCGATCAATAACTTAGATTTGGTGGACAATTATTCGTTTTCCTGCTACTACGTTTTAACTTTTAGACTCTACAACTGGAAATATAAGCCCGCCGAATAAGCGCCTACTAAACTCCACCTGCTTGTCCTCAATTTCGAATGACTGAAATCAGGAAATGCATTTTCAGAAGCCTTAGTATAAAAAACAAACCTGATTATCTATAGGCTGCGGAACCACAAAAAATAACAAGAAACATAAGTTTGGACAGAATGTTAAATTTCAATCTTTGTTAATTTATATTGTTGAACTCCGAGTATATTAAAGATACTTCTTTGCGTGATTTGTAAAAAAGAAAACGAATAGTATTGTCAAGTCGAATTTTGGAGAAAAGTAGAACATACTATGTATATTCCCATGACTTATGAAGACTTATTTTTCTGCTTTGAGAGAATAAAAGAGAAAGCATTGGGAAAATTTTTCGAATTCATTTAAGCTTATCAAGTTAAATCTGTATAATTGCGTTCCAGAGACAATAATTGAATATCGTTTTTTGCTCATGAATTGAAATTTAGATTTTTAAATATTCTGCCTAAACTCAAAACCAACTATTAAATTTTCTGGCTTAATGAAATGAGGCAGTTCAAAGCCTTCAATTTCATTTATGAAACTGTTTATTTATGCCTAGTATTTAGTTTTTTGCATTAAATATTTTGTTTTAATTTATCACATAACATCTGCACCGATTGAAGAGTTATGAAAGTCGGGGTTTGATTGTTATTTAGAGTAATGGGTGGGAATATCGGTAAACCGGCCTCCTCGAAGGAAGGTTCTGAAAAGGCTGAACTTTCATCAAATCTAAATCAACCTACAGATAATATATCTGCGGGCGTTGAATGCATTACTCCTGCTTCAGGTTTGCCGTTTCGAATTTTAACTTTTCTCAGTCGAAAAACAAATACATCCCATGGCTTCCAGATTCGACAGTACCACTTCAGTCGATCAGTGTATAATGATTGTGCTTTATGATTTCACAGCCACTCTGGATTCCCAGTTGACCGTTAAAAGAGGTTAATTTTGGTCAAATTATTACTCTGGGTTTACCTTATTCCACTTTCCGAAAGCAGTTTTTTTTATTTGCTTGAAAATCTAAATTCGCGAACCTTTGTTCTAATCTTTATTTTGTTTTATAGGCGAAATTGTTCGTCTATTAGGGTACAGCCCTGCCGGTGATTGGTCGGAAGTGGAGGCTCCTTGTCGTCTCCCTAATCGCACTCCTCGTGTGGCCTGGATCAGTGAAGCAAGTAGTGGTTGGGTTCGGGGTTGGGTTCCCACCAGCTACGTAACTGAGCACATCCGTCCTACTCCACCCGCTTCTACCGCTGTCACTTCATCGTTCGCTAACTCCACAGACTGGAGAACTCGCACAACCAAAGCGGCCCAGGTGGCCGCTGAAGAGCCTACTGCCGCTGCTACTGCATATTCTTGGTATCACGGCGCTGTTTCTCGTCAAGCAGCGGAACAGTTACTCCGCAGTGGTATCACTGGTTCCTACCTTGTGCGAGAATCCGAATCGGCTCCTGGTCAATTGTCAGTCACTGTTCGAAATCTCGGAAGGGTTTATCATTATCGCATTAGCAGGGACACTTGTGGTTGGGTCAGTTGTTGTCTGCCTTCAAACATAATTAATGTATTTATTATTCGGGTTACTTTTTAGTAGGAGTTTTACCAGTTTAAGGGCTTTTGAGGTGTTGGTTAGAGAAAACTTTTTTCGTTGGACTTTTGTAACTCGAATATAATTTACTGTTTTTCTTTTTTTTTCAAAACAGGAGACGTTTCCAGGTTGTCAGTCTAAGACATTGTATGAGCGTTTTTCAATCGTATTTATTGCCTTTTTAATGAAGTATTCCACTTGTGCCTGAATCTAGCTTCCTTTTCCTGTTTCCGACTATCTCGCTGACAAGGAAAAATCTCCAGTTCTTATTTATTCGGGCTAGGAGGTGCAGAACGGTGAAGGAATAATCAACCATCTTAGAGCAGTTGGTTATCAGTTGTTACTTTGGGTTCGAATCCTGAATTTATGAGTCGATATCGGAAGTAGAACTGTTCTGTCATTCGCGCCTTGTCATGCTTTTTTGACTGGCGTGCCTTCCCCCTCTTTGAGTCGTTCAGAGTGTCACGAATCTCGCCCTAATATTCATCTCCTACAGGACTGTGACCCTGATATCGTACCTTGATGTTTCTCGGTTTGCTGACCTCATGTAGGGCTCCAGACATTTTTGTCACTCATGTATCCTTTAAAGTGAATAGCGTTTTTCACTGCTTTTGTAACTAAGTAGAGGATCGGCTAAATTTGCAGGGTTAATGAAATCGATTTCATAGTGCTATTCTTCATTATTATTCTTATTCACCCAAATTTACTCGTTACAGAGTGGTCCATTTGTTGACACATTCTTACCCCTACCGTTACAGGTAACAGCAAAACTCTTCTTGGGAACCTCAACATACATATGCGCCTATTTTCTGTTCGTCTCATTGTAAGGAAAAAAAATATAATTTCTGTCTGCTTTATTTTCAAAATCCTAGGCTGAGTTTTAAGTTCTCTTAACTTTGAATGCGTTTCATGTTTGTCATTTGCCACCAATATTTCACGCTAGTTTTGTTCATCTAGTTCATCTGATTTGTCGTCTTTTCACCAACTTACCCGCTTGTTTCCCTTCTTAACCGCCCAATTTTTGCACTCGCTTATTCATTTTGCTGCCTTAAAAACCATTAGTCAAAAAAACTTGAATTAGGTTTCTTACACTCTTTTCTGTGGATTAATTGAAAGTACATGATTCTAAGTCAGCGATAAAGTCGAATTGTATCGTGTGGTTTCTCTTCTAAAAGATCTCTAATTTCGCTCTAGATTGGACTGATGAAAAATTTATTGAACTTATTCATCTCATAACCCGATTGTTCAAACTTGTGTTACCGTAATCTGTCATTTCGGGGGGGAGGGGGTTTTGTTCGTAACTTTAAATAGCCCCCATAAAACAACAGCAGCTCCGGATCACCATTGCTGTAATACTGTAATAGCCAATCACCCTTTTTTCTCATCTGACCGACACTATTCTCTACCTTGAATGGTGTGCATTTACCATTAACTCTCGTCAAATTCGTCAGATGCTGGCATGTCACCCCTTTATCGATAACTTTGTTTTCGGACATCTCTTTCTCGTGTTTTAAATCATTTCACCGCTTTCGTAATTAAGGAATAAGGGGTGATTCAACCTCAAAAGGGAGGGAAGAGGGTGTTTGCGAGGATGTAGAGAGCTGTATAAGGTCTCCTTTCAGTTCCATCCTCGCTGACATAACCACTAATAGTTCTGTTCAGCCCAACTTGGGGTTATTATTCTTGTTACTGGTGCTGCGCGCACTCACGAATCAGGAACAGTTGTTGCTCCATGGTGACTCACGGCCTCTCTACCGGTGTCCATCCCTCGCTTTCTTGTCGATAAGCTAATTGATGCTATCAAAATTTTACGCAGCATTCAGCATCTAACCTCATCTACCAGCAAAAAATTGAAACTATTTGGAGTAAGGTATTCCTTAGCAGGTCAGGAGTCTCTCTTTTATGGCATTCTGCTGAGTCAGCGTGTCTAAACCTTGCTCTGTCATCCACAAGAACGACTTTCTATCGATATCAAAAAAGGTTTAGTTTGATCGAAATAGAACCAAAAGAAAAAATTAGATATAATTAACTGCCATGCCGCGAGAATAATACTCGACCTTTTTTTTCTGCAACAAGTATTCTTTCTAACAGTGAAAGAGGCACTATTCTTTTGATTAGTGTTTCATATATGATTCTCTCGTTCTT
The DNA here is from genome assembly GCA_019097775.1 of Moniezia expansa. Lineage (NCBI taxonomy): Eukaryota > Metazoa > Platyhelminthes > Cestoda > Cyclophyllidea > Anoplocephalidae > Moniezia > Moniezia expansa. The sequence goes on along the minus strand of JADFDV010000062.1, from coordinate 362,666 downwards.
ATTTTAAGACTGGTCTAGTGTGTTCGATCAATCTTCTGACAAGAAATCTATGAATGCAAACCGCAATATGTTGCCCGAGATGCAATTTTTCATAAAAAATCTCTTTCAAGAGACTAATTAAAGCTTTACATTGTTTTATATCCATATCTGAGTTTATTGTTGGGTACGACGATATACTATTTAATGCAACCCGTTATGAATCACTGGTGTGGGCCAGTACTACCCCATGGCGATTTAGTGTGGATTGCCATAGCACCTTGTCGGTTTATTTAATTGAGAAAGGCCACCGTAATACGCCTTAAATATGCACTTTTTTTCTGAATCGCTGTCCTGGTTTTTGTTCTTATTATCCAGTTACCAGGTCAACAGTAGGTATGTGTATGAGATCACATCGATCGATCACTGCTTGGATTGTGGTAGCCGTCTTCAAGTTGTCACTGAACTCTGGGTGTTCAATTTAAGGACATGTGCGTGTACATGTCAAACACCTAGACTTTTAATAGCCGCTGTAATGACCTCGCATGTAATTTGACTTTCAGTTGTTCGCCCGTTTCTTGGGTTTGAACATTTAACCACCACTTGTTTCGGGTATTGGGAAGAGAAGTGAAAATGTCGGGTAATCCCCGTTTTGAGTAGTTTGAAATTTAAAGACCGTCGGCCTTCCGGAATTGAAAGTGCCGTCAATAAGATCTCCTATAAGGAAGTACAGATCCAAGTCCGTAAAGACGCCAAATGTTTCCGAACTTCTGCCCAGAGGCATTGCCTCTTGGTTTTCTACTGGTTGTAAAAAAAATCACCTTGGTTATTCGTTTGTAAATTCAGAATTCAATCAGTAGGCATTGTCACCCCAAAGATTGTATGGGCGTCAATGATTTCTGAACGTGTGTCGTATAATAATTCAAGTACGAATGCGATTGTTACACTGCCGAGATATACAACACCGTTGAAAGAACATCGAAGGGTTTATTTTCGATGTACATGATTTCTCTGGAATCGGATGACCAAGAACCCGTTGAATAACGTACTCTCATTTCTTAAGAACTTACGAAGTCACCACGGGAAACATCGTCTGCTTACGAACAAAGACTATAGAATGTATGTTCGAGACTTTGAGGCCTCCTTTTAGGATCCTCTCAAGCTTAGGTAAGAGCACAAGTTTGCAAAATTTGATATACCAAAGCCGAGTTAGGGATTCCAATTACATTGTGTGATTCTAATATTATGGCTCTCCTGTTTCTTTAGCCATGTTTCTGGACTCTTTAAAGTGATGCTCGACTTGTAGTTGAATATTTCCGGAAGTGCCAAGCCTCAATCGATAGAAATAGTGGCTTGTTGACTGTGCCGGTGTTTATAATCGAAATAGTAAGTGCTTCCAGTCACTTGCGTTCGCATAACTCGCACATGACTTTTGAAGACTTAACGTTTTGACAACCGTTACATAGACATTAAGGAAGTACAATGGAGATGTGTTTTTACATCTAGGAACGAGGTGTAACCACAAGATGTAGCTGATTATGGCTATGCATAATGACTGCAGTTACTATGTTTGCCCATCCTGCTAATTGAAACTCTTCTTTGCTTGATCCTCATTTTCTTATGTTAACCCTATCAAACGCAAAATTTCACCTCATCGCCATAATTTTTCATCTTAACCTCCACTGCGTAATTATGCTTTGGTTCCAATTTCATCCAACTCTAACCTTTTCTTAGGTACTTTAATGCTCCCCCCAAAATCTCGTTGCCCTTTTTGGATCAACCTTTATACCAATGATTTACCTTTCCAGGTCCGCCTCTTTTCCAACCCATTGGAATTCTACGTCAGTTCTTTTTCTACATTGCCAAATAAGCGCGAAGTGATTTTTTTAGGGGAGACGCGTTTTTTGCTATGAATGAAATCTAACCGCAGATGTTTCTTCGTTCTGTACGTGGCCTTCTTCCCTCCTCTAAGTAGCTCTTGTTTGATCTTAGGGGTAAAAGATCAATTATGGGCTTTGCAGGTTTCACTGAGTTTGGATGGATGGTAAAATATGCTTTTCTGTCTACTTTTGGCACGAATCTACAGTGTGTTTGGTTCGTTTTTTTGTTGTAAAACTGTTTATTCCCAATGAAATAAAGTAATGTGAACAAGGCGAGAAGCTATTTACAGGCTTACGTACAGGCTTATAATATAACCCATTTACGGTTCTAAATAGTCTTTGCCTATTAGTGTCCAAGTTTTTGCGGGACCTTGGAAAAATATCAGTTCTATTGCCGCTTAACTTTACTACATAAACTTCCAAAAATTACTTTTCTTAACATGATAGAATGTCATCAAGCTCAAATTTGTGATGAATACATCTATCTGTTCCGCGCCATAATCTACATGCTTCCATCTTGAGTAATATGACATTCTGTGAAACCATAAATCTCTTTCCTGTCAGTGTGTAGCAAACTATGTATAGAACTCAGTTGCATGAAAAAAAGTACCCGACATTCTCCTCTTGGCAATTATCTTTGAGTTTTCTCTTCAACATCAGCCATTTCCAATTCCCATTTTTTCAAAGACCACATGAGAGTCACCCACATGTTTTTGTGGAATTAATCAAAGTTATAGTTAGCGTTGGAATTCATTCAGATAAGTATCTTGTTTTTAAAAGCTTTTATTGCATCTGAGTGCATATTCATTCAAGCTACTGGCCTTGTATGACTTCTTCCGTCAGATCTCCAGCTAGGTGGATAATGGGTCGATTTCCACAATCAAAGAATTGATTCGTAACCCACAAGGTTAGGAAATTTCAGTTAGATCATCCCTGATTGCCTTGAATTGTCCAGCTTTCGTTCTAACGCACCTATAGCCCAAGAGCGTCTTATAATGGTTTAGTAAGAAAGCCTCCCAAAATACCTGTTTTTACTAGCGATTTGTACTCCACCTTTTTTCAATACTATTAAGTGTTTGTCTTTAGATTCTGTTAGTCAGAAATCGAATTTGATGGAGCCGTAGGGAGAGATAGCTTCTTCACGTATTTTCGTTTTAATTAAGAGTAAAGCCAATTTAACCTATAGTGTTTGGAATTTGGGGATTTTGGTTTTTCAGGTCGAGTTTGTAGACACACCTACTCTTAATGGATTTTAGGAAATTGATTAAGATGGGCTGAACTCACCTTCCGGCTGTAGTTGGTTACGTCTCGTTGATCCCAACGCAGGCAAGCCCGTTTGAGCACAACTGAAGCGATTCATGGTGTAAATGTTTGTCTATACCTGTCAAACCAGTTCATTAGACAACGTCATCTTTTAATTTGGATATCAGGTAAATATCTGACCTGTTAATAATAATATCTCACAAAACCCTGCTTTTGATTCTTCTCCTGGAGAGATTAAAAGAGCCTTGAGACCTACCTGACAGTGGTACTCTCATTTGGCCAGCTGTTTGTGGGTGTTCACTTGCAGCACTGGATTTTCACCCATGGCTTTATGCTCCACTCATGCCTTGCACACCTGAGCTGATATTTAACTTTTCCGCAAAAAAATTCTACGTCAGCATTCGAAGTCTCACTCGGGCATCTTCTGTGAGGCACCGCCCTGAACTCACTTCGCATCTTAGCATTCGGCGGCCTTTCAAGATAAATAAACAAACTCTTCATTTTTAATAAAGTTCAATTTTTAAGTTTGACTCGAATATACCGCTAGCGGTATCTCCAAAAGTTTTGACTCGAATAAATTACTTTGCATAAAACACAAAAAACTTGATGCATGAAAAGAAATGACCATTTTACTCCGAAAATATGATATCAATGACAATTTCAGAATAACAATGAAAGAGGGTAGCTACCTGTTGGGCTTTGAACTAGCGCTGCGATCGGTGAATCGATAACTTGAAAAGTGACCGAGTTTGGCATCCTTCTTATGCCTGCGGGTCGCTTCAAGGCCTGAGAATCCCTACGTGCCTAAGTAAAAACTCGAACAAGTTTAATGAGTTGCTCTAATCGGATAAATGGTAATTGCTGGTGGATTCGAAGACCGGTCTATCAACACGCTTTGTTGATCAGAACTTATTGATCCATCTAGCTTGCGAACGCAAATGCCCATTTTGAATCTCTGGACTTGAATCTTGATACTTCAGCATTTAATCAAACAAATACACTGAGAACATGTGTAATTTCAAAAATTAGTGCTCTCATTTTGAAATAGTTCAACCTTTATATGCCCCAGTAGACACGGTAGATATGATCTTCCAGCCACTTCTGCAATCTAACAGTTAAAACTGCATTTATCGGGAGAAAAAGAACATGGTTGCCGCGCATTTGTTGCATATATTTAGTCGCTAAAATTCGTATTCTAAAAGCAAAATTAGTTAAAATTGTGCGTGACAGACCCACTGGTCATCCACTGCCTACGCACTCTGTCACTGTGTTTTCGGAAATGAGAACTGTGTTGAATTTTGTCTCCAAGTTAATTGCTGCTAAGTAACTTTTTCCTCTGTTATAATGTGATAAGTAGAGAAATGAACTCTGGTCTGCCGTGAGGGGTTGTACCATGTTGTTTGGTGCCTGTGGCGTTATCAAAAATATAATGTATTTTATTAAGAACTCGTTCTACGTAGTTTTAATTCCCAACCATTGGCTGAGCATCGGGAAAACCTTTATGACCAATTATAATGGAGGGTCCAGTCATCAAAAATTTTAAGTCTTGTTCACGGTTTGTCCTGACCAATTTCATTTTTCTAATACTGGCTTTATCGTTCACCTTATCTTTTTTCTTCAACATGTCGTGCCATAGTTCGATATCCAGATTTAGGACTTAATGCCTCTTCAAAATGAAGATAAATTTCAGTGTATTACCCTTTCAGAAAAGTAATCAAAACCCTAAATGTGACGTTTGGGACCTTGTGCAGGATGGTTTTATGAAAATCGGGCTTTTTGTGCCCGAAGACAATGTTGTCTCATGCTTGTTTCTGCCAACAGAATGGATACAGCTATTGAAATGAATGCTTCGAACTGAAAATGATCATCTTCCTATGCCAATCGTTGGTCAAAATCCTGTTGTTTCGGTGTGATACTGACCCATTCCGAGTATCGAAAGCGAATGAATTCAGTTGATCATATGAATGATACAGTACCGCACATCATTGTTAATTCCATATTCATCATTTTAATGGGAAATTCATCATGTGTTTTCCATTTACCTCCTTTGCCATAAGCCATTCGCTGAAAGTCTCCAACATAAGCCAAGTGAGTTTTTGAGTGTAGTGTTTCCATTTTCAAAAGCATTATGGAATCAGCACCGGAATCCAGTTAACTTGCAATTAACTTGAAGGCGCTTGATAAAAGATTCGTTCTAATTTTATTGCGACTGGTGTCGAATTTATAAAAAGTAGAGAGGAGAGGGTATACCAGACTCTGAAATGACTCATGCTCCGGGATTGTAGGTTAGTCGGAAAAGTGGGTGAAAATTGATGCAAAGCAATTGCTCACTACGAAGGCTAGGTACCATAATTACTATTATTTATGACATCTTAAACCAACTCATTGCCTATAGCTAAAGTCCTCAAAATGTTCCCCGCTTTCTCTATTTATTTTCTGTTTTATAGACATTTGAAGATCATCTAATTTCAATAGTCTTGGTTCTCCGAAGTCTTCTGTGTTTGTGAGCAGCCGAGTCTAGCTGTCTTGTGCATGATTCGCAAACATCTGGATTTTATCTATCTGAATGCGTCGGTTTGTAAGCTCATTGTCCTAATGGCAAATAAGCGTGATTTCAAAATGTCACCCCTTGGGGTCTTTTTGAATCAATTTGTTCAGCGCTCTGAGGATTATTAATGCATGAAATCGATGCTAACCGCTTTGAATAAATTAGTGAATCAAATGCGTATTTGAATAGCATTTTTCTTCAACAGTACCTCCGGGTATGAGCACTCAATCATACATTTTTCCACCCATAATAAAATGTGCATTATGGAATCTAGTCCTGGAAAAAAGTTGATTTTTGCATATCTTCAAATAGAAATAGGGACTTGAAATAACGATTCCCCTGCTTTGGGCCTCAAACAGTTCATGAATCCACATTCTTTGGCCTGATTTATCAATACTGCTGCGAATGCCTTTTTGAATTCTCCCCCAACTTGGAATCGCATTCTTTAGGCGAGTTTCGCAACTAATCATCATGCTGAAAGACTAGATACTTGAGAGCAAAACTTGTGAATTAAATTCATCGGAAGAAAAAAATCAAGGCAAGGTGTGAGGTTCACTTCGTTCCCGTTTGCAAATCCGCGGCGTTATTAATCATGGCGGTCGTTTTCCTTTCGAGCAAATTATAAAAAAAACTATTCTTTAGGGATCTCTTCCCAGCATATTCATCCTTGATCAAGATGTAGGGAAAAACATGGGTATTAAGCCAAGCTAAGGAAAAAGAGATTACTTTTGAGATTGCCCCAAGAATATTCTCTTTCAGTTTATTCGTGCAGCCGCATCATAAATAGGGATCCATCACACGCACTGTGCCTGTACATTGCTATCTGCTCTCCGAAGTTTGATGCCATATTGTTGCCAAATCTCATGAGTTGTTCTAGCTGGGCTCTCATTGTTTCGGACCTGTGTGCAGCCTCCGCCCTAACACCCCCGAAAAATGTCATAGGTTTAATCGAAAACCTTTGAGGAATTTAGTAGTAATAACTCACTCGATGGGCTTTTTGATTTATTGTAGAACCTATAGAGACATTTTGGTTCCCAAAGTATCTTTGCAGATCTGCATCAGAAATTGCAAAAGATGATCATCATTTTGAAATTTTATTTGAAGCCGCAAAGAAAATAGTTCTTTGTAGAAAAATAAGCCCTGGCCCATCACATTCCTCAACCTAAAAGGTCAATTCGAGTCGAGAAATGGGAGGAATTTCGCGTTTCTCGTTATAAAGTTCTTCAAGAAGTAGCGCAACCCTGTCTCATCTCACGAGAAAATTTCCTAGACATTCTGGGAGACAGACGCAGCTTTCAAATTCAATTGATATTGAAATACTTGGGACGGTTCGTAGACCCATAACTAAGGAATGTCCATGCACCTCTACCAATTTAACCAACCTTTTTCTCATGACCTCGCACCTATTACTGTTAGTATTTACGGTCTACCCACCTGCATGATTCAGCTAATGGCGAGACCTTTTGCTTCCGATTAATAGCCTCTTATAATTTGTCGGTCTGTCTGTTACGTATTCACGATGTTGTTCTGTCATGCAAACAGGCTCCTAGTAAATGAGCCTGACTCTTTCTATATTGCACCGCTTCAAGATGAAGCTATCTGGTTAGAGCTAATAAATTCATGATTCCTGTCTGATGAATGTGATTCGTTTTTAGGCTTGTCTTTTTTCGTCTCTTATTTTCTAAATGGTTCGTTCAATTTCAGTAGCATCGGTCTGCTGTGCAAAATATAATCGAATTGGTTTGAGTTCAGGTATAACTGTAACTCATGTTTCTGATTATAGGTCACTTGACTTATCTAGTAATTAAACCTGAAAAGCTGATTGACCGGTTATTTAAGAGAGAGTTTTCGTGAACAGATATAGCTGACAGGACTGATAAAATAGTCTAAAGAATTAGTGAAGGTATTTGAACAAAAAGCACCGAAGACAAGAGAGCAGTCGAATTCGTCTAAACAGAGAGGCGCATTTACAACATGATGGTCAACAAATATATTGTAAACTTAAATAAATGTGGCGCTAATCGTGAGTCGAAAAAATTCTTAATATCTATTTAAGGAATACATTATTTACCCTACTCGAAACTTTAATATAGACTCTTTTCTTATCCCTAGACGGTATTTTACATATCAAAGATTGTCGCTCTAATTATATATCATTTGGGACGTGCGGGGAGATGACGTTGATTCGAAATCTGTCAGCGCGCATCTAGTGACTAGAATGACTGCTCACGCTAATTGAAATTGGTCCACAAAGAGATGGACACTTTAGAGTGTCTTAGAGACACCGAGTTGTGTTGAAGGACATTCCTTCGATCCAAACTTCGATTTATGTCTTATTTACTTAACATCTGAATCACTTAATGCCAGTGCGTCGAATACATTAGATTGACGCCCAATTTGTTTGGTGTGTATGTAAGCAGGGGCTTGGAATATCTGTTGTCAGTGAGGTGTAATTGGTATAACAGACTTAGCATGTATCCAAAAAACCATGTTGATAGATGGATGTATTCTGTTACACGGAAAGTATTTTTTTGCCCCTTGACATGTGGATCATTTGAAGGAGGGGAAATTGAGGTACAAAACATTACCATCCAAGATCCCTTAGTGCTCAACTGTGATTCCTGCTAATGAACAGTTTAATTGGCATTATTGCTGTCTCTTCACTTCGAAAGACCGGAGGGTAATTTCACCTTTCCCTTCTTTCTGCTTTTCTCGCGTCGTTTTATGCGTCGTTTCGCTCCCTAGCCCATAAGGACTCTTTGACCACGTTAATATGAAAAGGACCGGTTAATTTTTGTTATTATCTATTATAGACCCAAACCGTGTCAGCACTGACGCAGTTTTTAAGCTGAGTTTTCAAAAGAAAAAAAATGAAATCGTTTTTCCGCTGAAAAGACAAGGATCTTTGCAGGACAGGTAGGAACCACTAGATGCTCCTCCTTGTGTCTCAATTTACAATGATTAAAATTCCTTCAATTTGTAGATGTCTAATTTTGAAGATTTTTGGATTGGCGTCGCATTGGGCATTTTACTATTGCTTGTGTGTGTGTGTGTGTGTGTGTGTGTCAGACCCGATAATCAAGATTTGTCTAATCCCTTCGTGGTCTGTCATGCGTCAGAAGTCGAACGCCGATCTTACTAATCTCTTGCTGTTTCGAAAGGGGGAGAGGAGACCCTGAGAAGATTTAGTGGGATCGCTACATAATCAATATTGTTTTCGGTTTCTTAGCGTGAATATACATGTAGATGATGGATTTTCGTTCTTATTGTTCATTATTTGATTTCTCTATTCCGATTGGAGCTTGGAATCGCGTGCCAACTTTATCTTGCTGTTGGTTAAGGCGAACCAAATATCTTTGTCACTCGTTGGTGGTACCTCTTCTAGTCCTCAGTGCCTTAACGCAACCCAATATTCGAAGTTAGAGAAAATTATAGCTGAATTGATTATACATGGGAAATTCACCTGTCACTGAAAGCAAATAGTCTACTTTGTGATCTTTATAGTAGGTAATAACTAGACTAATACCCATCACTGTGCCGAAATCGATTTTCATCACAACTGAAGTGGTACTGTGATTCGCTTATTTTTTTTTCCGATGGAAAAGCGCAACTTCTTATGCCTCTCTTTTTCATCTTAAGGCACTTTCCGAAAAGAGCGAAAACTGTCAGTCTCCTCTCGTTTTGACCACCGTTATTTTCACTACCACAAAGTATCCTCCATTTTAATAAATTACTTTCTCTGAGGCCTGGTTTCGCCTCTAATGATTTTCAGCTCAGATTGACATTTTATGAAAATAGTCGCAGCTTTACTGTCCGTTGCATCATTAATGGACCTGGCACTGCTCCGGTTTTGTTGCCTTTATATTATCAAGTGGTCTTCACTCCATCACTCACAGTCACGGTATGCAATTTCTCCTTTTAACTTCCGTTATGTATGTAAAAATGCTATAGCGTCTGGCTGTCGTTAGCCATAGGGAGCAATGACTTCACTTTCAAATACCACATGTGCCTCTTACAAAAGGTTTCACGAGGACTCAGGTTAACTCCCGCTTTCACAGTTCTCATGGTTAGAAGCTGGGCCAGTTTGAAGTTCTAGAATTTTTGAATTTTTGTTCCTCCCTTTGCATAAGTACTGACGGGCTTTGGTGTTGATGGCTCCTTTTAAAAGTATTTTGTTTATTCCTCCCAGAGATTCGTATTTACCCTAAATACTTACTAGGCATTCCAGCTTCCTATGAGATATCTGTTGCTTTGCAAAAAGTAGCTGTCATCGTCATCACCACCGTCGGCATTAGTATTACATAGCCTTGCATTGCCAGCAGTGTGAATTTCACAAGTTTATACAATGAAAATTGTGGCGTGAACTTGGATTCTGGCCAGAAAAAACTATTCTCTCCGTGCGCATAGTGTGAGAGAATCGAGTTATTCTCTCTCGGACAGGAAATTTTTGAAATAGGTCACTCTAAATGCCAACTTTCCAGGTAAATCGCTGGTGTAAAATCGGATTTTGGCTTAACATTTGTTCTTACAAATCATGGAGGTTGGTTTTAAATGGACGCAATGACTGTTTATTCAAGGAAAAATGCTAAAGCTATAATTTGATAGACTAGTGATTTTGAAAATCAGCAATTGATTAGGAGTAATTTATGTTGATTCGGAGGATTCATATTTAAACCCCTTTAACCTATTTTAAGTTGCAAATTTCAATTACCGTCTTCCCAATCGGGACGATGTTTGCGCAGATATTATTTAATTTGGCATGCATCTAAAGCTGAGTTTCTTTGAACCGAAATCTCGTTTACAGAAGACTATTTTAGTATAGATAATTTTGCAATAGTAATTTTAATTCAGACTTGGCGAACGTGGTTCCTCTTCAATCGAAATGATTTTAAACGCTCCTAAGCTAGCTCCAAGTCTAACTTTAAACCGCACACTAAACTTTATTAAACGGAGCAGCAAGGGCTCTCCCAGAGACAAAATATCCTCAGATAGCCCAACACGCTTATGAAAGATGTAAATTTAACTTGAATAATTGAAAGTGAAGTTGAGCTGAAATAAAGAAAGTTTGGCTTAGATGCCATTGTATTCTGGTTATAAATCGAAAACGACTGATAAAGACCTGATTTATTGAATGATGTGCGTGCTTTTTTTCAATTCCGAATATTTGCTTGCAAGCGTCAGATTCTTCGGACCTATGCTTGTAATCCATCTGTTTGGTAGTCTGTTTGTGGAACATGATTCCCATTTGCTTTTGATTTTTTGGTACTTATAGTAAAACGCTGCCTATATTCACTTGTTGATCGAGTAAAATAGCCACACTCGATCATTTTCGTTGCGATGTGGGTAGTCTGGCAACAGTGACACGAAGGATCATATTCCTTCCCTCATGTACATGTACATGTACATTTTCGGTTTATATTGTAACATCTCCGTTGGTTAATTGAGGAACTTAAATGCAATTATATAAACAATAGAATTTAAAAATTCCCCGTCCAAATATTTTGTTTGATGAGGTGTTAGTTTATCATCATTATAGTGAATCACCTCCATTTTTTAATGGACAAAATTCTTACTAACGTGTTTTTTTTCTGTTTACGTTAAATAAATTAGTCGCAAATTCGTTTTATTAATGATCGGATTTGTATTTCGTGCTTTTTAATTTGAATTCAATGAAATTCCCTTCAAATTAAATTTCAAAGGATTATCTTGTTTATTGATTTTATCCTTGCCTAGATTCCTTATTCATCTAATCTTTTCGCCGTCTTTCAGTACTTTATCACGGAGACACATCGTTTCCCCACCGTGGTACAGTTGATACACCACCATTCTCAGGCAGCTGATGGACTCATCTGCCCACTTCTTTATCCAGCGGCCCGTCGTGAGCAGCCCTCACTCCTTCGAAAAGTAGGTGGTGGTCATGGAGTCGCATCTATCGAAGGTGGCGCTGGTAGTGGAACTATGGGCTTGGACGACTGGGAGATCGATCGCTCGGAAATCATGATGCGAAACAAACTCGGTGAGTTCTCATATCCTCACTTCGATTGCTTCAATGGATAGGCTGTTGACACTTTGTCCACTTGGTCATTTCAGAAGGTATGTCTGCTTGAATGCGCTTGTGATTTTTTAATTTTCTCACTCCCAGTATTCAAGTCGAGCGCTGTCGCAGAAATTTAAAGCCGCCAACAATGTGTATGATTTCTCACTAGACTCTCGGGAAGAGGAAGGGAGGCCACTTGCTATTGGCTTGACCTTTCAGTCATGTCGATCGATTGGGAATTACCTGATGTTAATACCTGTTGGATTTGCACTATTCGACAATGTTCAGATAGGTGGTGGATAGCTTTTGATCGGCGCTAGGCTATCGATATCTTTTTAAGATAGAGTCTCTTCCAATAAAAGTTTCATGAAGCATCTTGAAATCCGAACGCTTAGCTGCTTGTTGCTTATGGTCAGCGGTGAATCTAGCGGACCCAAACTGAGAGTGAGCCTCTCTGAGTTGAGGATCCTGGATCGACCCCATTTCAAAGAAGTGACTCACTTCAGCAAAACCAGAAGCATCTGCTCAGAGAAAATATTCTATCAATAACCAAAGCGAAGGACGCGATCAGGCATATGGGAAATGGTTGCTGGACAAATGGGGAACAAATCAATCGCATTCACTTAATCCTAAGTTCTTTTTGTTGCCGATTCCGTTGGCCTATTATTGGATTCTATCAAACTTCTCGTCAAATTTGCACACTCTTCGGTTCTTTTCAACGGCTTATATCATTTTAACAGCGTGTTTTAGAATAGTTCTTTTTGCATTTTAGGTTGGGGTCAATACGGTGACGTGTATGAGGCTCTATGGAGGCGCTACAACTCCATCGTTGCCGTTAAGACTCTCAAGGTGAGGAAAAAATAGTTTCAACGTTATTTGCAAGTACATTTTTGTCACTTTCATTGTACTGCTCAAAAGTGGTTTGGAATTCTTTCAACTCTGCAGTTTATGCAAATCTATCGAAATCGAGGTATTCTGTAGCTCTTACCTAGAAAATTCGAGGTGTACTACTACTCCTATAAAGACACCGGTCGCATTCACTCTCTTCACAATATTTCTTACGTCTCTTTCAATCAAGTCTCCTTTGGCTTTTCATTTCTAGACTATAATTCTACTGTAGCTGTTTCGACTACTGCACCATTTTTATATCTGAGGCCGCTGAGCCTCGAGCGAACAAAAGCTTCCGTGTGCATATGCATTATCTATGAAGTCTGGGAGTACGGAATTTTTTTATATCCTTAGCCCCTAAATATTTGGCTGCTAGATCGCTCATCGCAACTTTTAGAAAAAAATGAATTTTGCGCTTCTAGAAACTTTACTCAGCACTTTCTGGTAAATCAATTTTTTCTCGAAATATGACACTGTGTTTTCGAACCCATGAATTTACGGGAATCGGACAAGTTCTGGTCCAGATAATTGAAGCTCACATAGAAATAACAGGAAACAGGATTCATTGTTGTCTATTCCTTAAAGCCTAGGTAGTTGTTATTCTTTTCAATACTTCCTGGGGGTGACACTAACGAAATCCTCATTTTTTGTTTAAATTTCACTGACTGTGCTACTTATTTACTTATAATATAATTTACCCTGCTTGCGTGGTACGTGTTAGAGAATACATGAAGGAGGGTCTTTTTACTTTTAATGCTCATCTGATCTCTAATAACACGCTGGTTAATGTTGATCAGCCACGTTGCGACAAAAAAACCTCCAAGGATGCGCGATTCATCCTGTAGAAGGCTACAAAGAAGAAGTAATGCCTTATGCTTTCTTGATGAGAAGTTGCGAGACAGGTGTTACTGGTGCAATAGTATCTAGCTCCCTTCAAAACATACTCGTCTCTTCTAGCCGTTACTCGGTCCTAAGTTTGCAGTCGAAGTTTAAAAGCCAAAATACCTAAGACTGATTAGTGGCCATGTGGAGAATGAATATTCTTCCCTGTCTTTATATAGACCACCAACAGTTTCACCTCTATCGCTCTTTTCTATAATTGTTTATCATTATTCTTATACAATGGCCCATAGGACATTATTTGGTGGCCATTACGTGGTCAATTTATTACCGAAGAATCATAGCCATAGGAGACGGTACCAAGCATAACTTAAGACATGGCTGATTTTTGCTAGGGTTGGTTGTCTCTAAGGTTTGTGTAATATGCATTTAGTGAATAGAGACAGCCAGAAATTAATGGAGACCGTTGGGGTTCAAACATGGCTTTGACCGATCCAGGATCGAAACCTATCTATCTGGAGATAAATCTTATTGGTTGCATTTGCTGTAAATACGGATATGGAAACTGATTGAGGACTCATCTGTCCGTAGTTCTGGAATATATTGACCAACCAGGGCTTCCAGAGAACCAGTTGTAACGAACTAATCTCTAATTGTTCTTAATAATGTGCAATATTTTGCTTAGATCAGCTGAGAAAAGTCACTGGCTGTGCACTCTTGAGATAGCCGAAAAGGCTCGAGTCAATCACATTTGGAAAAAAATTTCACCCAATTTGATTTGGATTTGGTCTTAAGCCATGAAATTTACTATTGAAATGATTAAGCGGATTTTCGCTTTGAATAAAGCTTTGGTAGAGGGGCTCTGTGCTTGTACACTGTCATTCGCACCTTCATCCTGGAAGCTGGAAATTGCTATATTGTCAGAGTGTATAATTCACATTGACTAGTCTCCCATTGCTCAAGTTTGAGAACTTGTGAATTAAGTGTATGTCACTTGCTAGTCGGCTCAATAATAATGTCTGGTAAAGGCCGCATTAAATGAACGAATGGATTTGAATGCCTCTTGAAGTTTTGTCATTTTTTAATCAAATATACTGAACAACTACCTTGTTTTCTTCATCCGTGATGCAGGCTCATTTATTCATGCAAGTCGAAATTCTGCTATAAGTCGGCTGCTTTTGTTTTGCCTTTAATCTCCATCGGCACTCTTGGCCTTCTTTCGATGACTGAGCAGGGGGCAACTGGCAATGAATAAGTCAAAGCATCCCCCCGTGCCTTACACTAATAGCCTTTCTGCTCCGCTTTGTTGGCAGATGGGTGTGTTCTGTTCCCCCTTTATGGAGTAACCCAATACATCCAATTTGGCTTTGGTATTATTCTTCTTTTTCTCTAGTGTATTTCCACTGTTACAAATGCAGAAATTTCGACCTGACCGCGACTTAGTTTCTCTATTTTTCTGACTAGTGATTGAATCGTTATCCATTAAGTCAGTATGGCGATGAAGGAGTCTTATCTCCACTTCACTTTGACCCATATCTTGATCCCTCTGTCGTTATCTATCAGATAAAATTTTTCGTTCTGATCCAATTCTAATAGCGGTTAGCAGGTCAAACTCTAACCCAAACTCCAGAGTTCCTGCTTGCCGTCGATCTCCTGAGCAAAGACCGATATTACCCTCGGTGCCACAGGACAACGGAGGTCGATTTGTGTTGTAGTCTAATGCTCCTAACACACTTTCCATGTGATGGACTAAAGTATGTATTCGACAAACTAAAAGTGTTATATCAACATTTTTTTCACGATGATTTTGAATAGTGACTACAGAAATTGCATTTCCCTCAAACGAATTTTTAATCGCGTTAAGTAGTAATTTAATGCCAACAGTCATCAACTTAATTCCACTGTAGTAATGGGATTCCCAGCTTACTACTATTGGTCTTGTTGGTTAAAGTCTTCTGCAACTAAC
This sequence comes from Moniezia expansa, assembly GCA_019097775.1. Lineage (NCBI taxonomy): Eukaryota > Metazoa > Platyhelminthes > Cestoda > Cyclophyllidea > Anoplocephalidae > Moniezia > Moniezia expansa. Next base: position 347,268 of record JADFDV010000062.1, on the reverse strand, counting down.
AGAAAATCACGCTAGCATAGTCGCATTCCTGAGCCTTAGATTTACGTGGGAATGCCAAGGATCATGAAAAGGTGGGTCGTGTCTTTTCGTACCACAATTGAGGGATGATATGGAACCTAGACAACATACAGAGTCAAGGCTATTCGTACCGTTACAAATGGCAGCTTATTATTCAGCCATTGTTCTGTTAATGAAATAACAGAACTGATTATCTCTGGGATATTGCCCAAAATTTAGCTTTGTCGCTCTGGTTAGGAGATTATTCAAAAGTACGAGGCATTTGAGTGTAATTGAGATGGCCCTGTAGTGAACACGAGTGGATTCTTTTTTTCACGGATTCGTAAGTAAAATGAGTACTCTTGATATGTTATTTTGATTGCTTGTACCTGCTTCTACATAAGATAAACGACTCGCTTAGCATTATTGTTCCACTTAAAATCTGTATCTGTGCGTTGTTCATCAAAGAAAATTTGCAGTCGCTTACACTGAAACTAACACGCTCCGCACCAACCCAATCGACCAAATACCTGTTTATTCATTCTCTATTTTTTACCCCCTTCCTTTCCATAGCCAGTTTTTTTTTCATCCCTTTGTAGCAAGACGTGGATCTCAATTTAAACGACTTCCTCGCAGAGGCGTCAATTATGAAGAACCTGCAGCATAAAAACCTCGTCCGTCTTCTTGGTAAGTCCGGTTGATCTCTTTAAAAATAGATTTCTATTGAAGTTCCTATTTAATTGGCCGACTGAATTTTGCTGTCCTAGAGGTTAACCATCGTATTTCCATTCTGATTAAAGCCCATAGGGATCTTTGGTTGCGATTCCTCATAATATCATATGGGTGACGCTGGCTCTTTTTAATGAGAGCTAAAAGGAGGGCCTTAATGCTGATGAGGGACAGGAGTTAAGAGAAAGTACTCTGTTGGCGATAAATTTAATCGGACTGTTAATATTAAATCGAATTATTATTACTACCATGCGGCGTAGTATCTTACAGTTAATCTAAGAGGTGATAACTAGATTTCTGCCTCGCTCCAAATTGACCTGCTGGCTATACCTTCGGTTTATTCGCGACAACCGCATCGCATTATGCCCTCAGTCTACAGAGCTGGCCTCGGGGAATAGCTAATGTCCCCTTTATCGGTGTTAGCAAATAAAACCTTCCTCAGTACACTGAGCCGTCGAGCGACCTGCGCTCAGGCATGGTTATTCGCAATTCGAAGACCCAAATTCTAACTCAGATCATTGGCCCCTGGCGTCCTGTCGGTTCATCCTATTCCTTTTTTTGCTGGCATCGCTCTCCATATAACGGATTATTGCATTTGAATTTGAATATTTTTCCATACGAGCAGATAGGATCTGCTTGCTCTCCTGCATACCGCCTTTCCATGAATCACTCAGTTCTTCGGCAGAAATTCACTTCTGATTCATCAACCTATCATTATCTTCCCTTTTTTTCTTACCAAGGAAAACTGATCAGCCGAAAAACTGCACTTTCGGATGCTGTTTTGCCCCTTCCCATTAATAGTGATTTATTTTGGATGATTTGCACTTAACTACATGCTATCTTTTTTGGAAAAAGTCATTTCGTAAACACTTGCTTTGGATTGGATTTTCTGTGAAATACCTGAGTATAATAATCTATTTTCTGCTTTCACACCAGGTATAACAACAGCTCACGCTTCTGTCGGGAACCATACTATGTGGAGCTTGAAAGGGGTCACTTTGTGCTTTACATCTTCCATCCTTGTAATTAAGATGGTCGAAACCATTTTAGGTGCCTTTTTAATTACCCGGCTTTGGCCTCGATAATTCGGACTTCTCCGGAATGGTTCTTAGTATGTTATAACATGCACTTTAAAAGTGGCATAACTGAAATCATCCGTAAAATGCAAAACTCTAATCCAGAACCATAATATCCAATGGTTTCCAGGACAGAAATAAGGCTAGCAGAACCTCTGTAAGCAGGAGGCATTGTTGAAATGTGTATAAATAAATCTATGTTTGATTCTCTATTATTCTTTTTTCTAACCTCGAAAACTCCGCCCAAATGTTACCTGGGCGTCCCGGCAAATAACAAAAAATAGACTCGAAAATGAATCATCGTCTTCTTTTTTTTCGGTTAATTTTTGGTTAATTTTTCACTAATTAATTGACTTCCAAGGTTAATTTAACCATTGTCACCTTGCCTGAGCTTTCGCTCTACTCATTATATTCAAAGACTAGACGTCAGTTCTTGAGGACGTGCATTCAATAGAATTTGGATTTTTTTGGCGCCTATAGCAAACTTCCAACTTGGCATTCAAAGGGATTGATTTATTCAGTTCTTTTTATGATGAACGCAGCCCTTTCTATATCAAAGAGCTTATTCCATCATTCTTTGGCTGTTAGCTAGTTCCAATATTGGAAATTGGTTTTTTATTACTTGAAGCTTGTCTGATTCAATCTTTGGCGTAAGAATCAGTAACTAGAAGATAGTTACTTAAGCCTCAAATTGTTTCCCGTCAAGCCACTTTTAGGGCTTTCTCGACTAATTATGATCAAATACTAAAAAAAGTTGGCAAATCAAGGTCCCTATCTAGAACCTAGAGCCTCCCTCCCCCTCTCCCTCCCGCCTCCTGAACAGAGGTGCAGGTCTTCTGGGTTGACATAAGAAGGCCATGGTCCTCAGACTTTTCAGATCTATTTTGATGATATTCTAGATCAATATAAGACGTACCACTGTGGTTCAGCGTAAGGTACTTTTCACTGCAAAAGCGAATGCTGGATCGCTACTTCTTCTAGTCAGCCATGTCTAAGATTTTGCTTCAGGGCCTATTGTTTTCCGTGATATTGATCGTCTTCCTACCAGCGTGCGTCAGTTTTTATGACGATGTGGTTGTGAATAGTAGAAGAATTGATGATTGTTTTATTAGCACATCAAAACTCTCCAAAACTGCCGCTCGTTTTAAAGTACAACTTGGACGAATAAATCTTTTGGCTTATTGCCAATTCTGGCTTTGTTGGTTTTGAAAACTGAAATTCATGCCTATGATGCGTTGTGTTCCATATAATTTACCTTTGAGTGACATCACTGAATAGTCGCAAGCTTAACGGAGAAGACAAATTGTGGTTGTTTATTCACAAAATAAAAAACTTTGAGCTTTAGCACTTAACAGCTCTTTTACTAAATACCAGATCCGGTAGACTCATCAGCTAGATCGTTTTTAAATGGAAAATGTTGCGAGTTATTCTCTTCGAAACAAGTAATTAACGTAACCCCAGTTGAAAAGGTTTACTGCAAAGCAGATGTAATCTATCAGGATGAAGCATTTTGGAAAGCTCTTATCTATATATTGAAAATTTTAAGTTGAATGAGTGAATTTTCTTCCATGCCAACTAGAAGATCTATTGAGAACCTACAAAAACTAGACCTGGTCATCTATTTTTTCAATCGTTCGATGACCTGAGGGCGTGTATTTTACGGCTTATCACTTCTTCAATCGGACACGACTGGTACACAGAAAGCCATATGTCCACAGTTTACTCGCGAGAGCAAGGCTGCACTGACTGACTCCTGCAACAATGTTATGGAGGCACCGAATTCTCCTTTATTCATCCTTTTTTTTTTCTGTTGAATGTCTAAAATCTATCTCAGTCCTTAACGGATCCTTTGTTCTAGCCCAATTTTTTCCTTTAATTTTCTTTTATCCCCATGCATTTTAAGTCACATGGGATAGCAGCTACGGAAGAGCATCGTTTCCTGATTAAAGATTAATGGCCTTATCTGTATTGCATGATAGCAGCCCGTTAAGCCATTCGATTCATTTGCAGATCTGAACTTATGTCGGTTACGTGCATTTGGATATCAAGATTTGGCATTATCGAAAAAGTTTCAAATGTGGCCTGTTCTACTGAACTGATCACCAATATTATTATTGGTTTTACACGGTATCTTCTTCATTCATTCAATTTTGATTTTACGAACACCTAATGCTGAAGATGATGGACTCACAGGTACTCAGAAACTAAATGAAAAATGGGAGAAAAATCCATGGCAATCTTTCGCTATTGATCATTTATTAATACCATGAACAGTATATATTGATGCCAAAAGCTCTTTCAAAGGTAAAATCGTACAGGAAGTTCAGTCACTAACCATTTTCTCTCATTATTTGACATCTCCATTACAAGACTAGAATGGGGTGATGGTTAAATTTTTTGCGCTATCCGTATAAAATGCCATTTATTCAACCTCCTCCTAATAGTAAAATGCGATTTACATATTTCCCAGTTGATCGGCAATCAGTTTCCCCTTGTCGGGTTATAGGATGATTGTAGAAAATCACAGGTTAATGTAATTTAATCGACTGTGAAGTTCTGCTCTCAAGATGTGAAGAATATTGTTTTATGTGAGTCCTGTGTGTTATTTTACTTCTTACACTTTTTTTGGTTCTTGATAGGCCACATTTCCCTTGCGTTAACCTTCCAGTTTATTGTGATCTAAATCCTTTATTGAAAGACCTCAGTCATTAGATTCCGGCTTCGAATTCTAGAGACTCTTTTGTTCGATGCCCAAGAGTAGTTTTACTGGTTTAACAAAATATACGATCTACACAGTCAGCAGTTCCCGTAAATTTTGGCGCCGAAGTTCTCACATTTAAATTTGGCGCTTCGATTAAAGACTGGCAATTACCTATCTAACTTTCGCTCTAGGTATCCAGATCCTGTGGGCCTTGCGTTGGTTTACTTGCTATGTGAGCTATCATTTTTTGCATTCAGGTGTTTGCACACGAGAGCCACCCTACTACATCGTCACAGAGTACGTGCCCCACGGTAACCTCCTCAACTACTTACGTCAACGTTCACCTGGCGAGCTAACCCCCCCAGTTCTCCTCTATATGGCCGTCCAAATCGCCTCGGGAATGGCCTACTTAGAAGCCAACAATTTCATCCACCGGTGAGTCATAACTATCACAGGATCCTATCTATTGCAGCCATAGCCCTCTATTTTCCATCTATCAGTCGGTATTGTAGCCTTAGGGGCTTCCCTACCGAAACCACGCCTCTGCCCAATGCCTGCGTATGTTTAAAAAATTAGTGCTGAATCATCACTATTAGTGGTGGTAACCCCGTCCGATTAGATTGCCTAACTCCTCTCTCTTGTCTGTGGGTTGCACCACTGTTGTTGCAACTTTATGTCGTGTTGGTAACACCTAGTCAGTTAGTTGAACAGTTGCTACCTTCGCTCCCGGCTGTAAGACCGCTAGTAGAAGTCCATTTAGCAAACACTGTAGGCTTTCATTTACTCCCTTGTCGTTACAACATTCTACCGTTCATTACTCGATGCCCACCCTTCCAGCAGCGTGATTTGTAGACGGAGAGTTTGGTTATCCGCTGTATTTTCAGTAATGTTGGAGGTGATGCAGCAGTGTTAAATTTTTTATTGCTTGTTTCAAAAACAGATGCGCCAGCTACTTAAATAGCATTGAGTGGAGTTTTCTTTAGTGAATTTTTGTGATCATCCTTAGTCACTTCATCACAGTGAGTATTTTGTCCATTTTTCAGGGCGTTACATTTCAACTATCAGCAGTCATAGTTAGAGCAATCAAATAGTGACTAAATAAGGGACAGCCATGTGCCTATTGGAGTTGGGTGGAAGATAGGAATTTCTGTTTTCGGTTACAAGTTTTATTCCTCGACCGAAAATAGAGAAATTAATGCTTGGAAAATCTAGGAACCGGATCGGTAGTTCGAAACTTTTGGCGTTCACCTTTGATTCGTTTTGATCTGTCGAACTCACGGCCACTTTTCTGCTATTCCCTCTCGCAGTACCCTCTCCTTGGACTTCTGACCTGAAATGCCTTCAAAGTAAGGGCTTCTCACTGTTGATTTCCCTCAAAAGGCCAATCGATGGTGTCAGTTTGACTAGTTTACCCAATCGCCATTGCTTACGGTTAGAATAACTATAAAGAGAATGCATTTCCTTTGTCGAAAGCCCGTGAAATCGTACAAGGGTGGTTGTCATTACACGAGGAGGATGCTATTAGATTTAGTGCGGATTTAATCGTCGATTCAATTCAGCTCTAAAGGATGAGTTCGTTAAGAAACGCCTGTGGAGTTTTCGATTTCACCACAACCTCTTAATAAGTCAGGCCTGATATTCACGTCTCGGAAGCACCATGGCAATATAGTACTAATTGGGCCTCCAGAAGTTGGTAGTTGGTGGACTTATTGCGGATTTCATTTCATTACTGTCTCTTCATCTTAGATTTTTTGCTTATGACTCCTTGTGGGACTTTGTTTTTTGCTATTTTGTATATTTCACCTACCCGTATCGCCGAAAATTTATGTTCAGAATAATCATGATGGTTTTAAATATCTATCAAACTGCTTCCTTCTAGGAAATGTTGTACAGATCACCTCTACCCATCTGTAACTTTTTCTTCGCATGACGCCATTGATGCAAACACCACTTCTAAATCATTATGAAAACCCAACAGTTGTCTTCTGCCGACCACAAGCTCGCTTTAAGGCTTAATTCAAAAGTCCTTATTTCATATTGCGTCTGTTTTTTTTTTTCATGAATCCTAAATCCGTACTAAAAACAGTGGTGAGTTAAACTGGGCTTCTTAGTTTTTAACACCGAGCACATTGGTGTCAACTTTTGTGCTCACCACTTTAGGAAAAAAAGGCTTTTCAGAGCACGTAAATTCGTTTGAAATCGGATTTCTTCAGTATAAGTTCAACAAACAACTTTTATTAGCATCAAATGCAAACGTCCTCGGTAGGCACGCATTCGTGTCCCAGATAAATTTCGAAATACATACGAGTATGGGAAATAATGAAAATCCAGCCACCATATTTCTACAGAGAGGCGCTTCGTAGCGGAACTAAAAGTCCCCGTCATTGTAAGAAAAGGGTATAGACATTTAAAATAAATAGTAATAGTTATCGAATGGCAGATCTAATAGCCAGTCAGTGTGTGGCTAGAAGAAGAATTCTAGACTTTGTAAACCAAAGACTATGATCTTTGACCTTCCCGATTCAATTTGAAAGACATAAGCAAGAGTCATACCGAAAAGCAACCCGAAGCTTGAATTTAAACACGTCCAAGCTGATATAATGGTACATTTGGAAGATGAAGTAGGATGTCTAAGATCCGAAAACTTTCGAAGTATCTGCATATTTCAAGAAATAATTTGAGGGCCAAACGTGTGGTGAATCAATGGACATTAGGGAAATGAGCCCTACCTGAATACCTTCATACATTCAGAAGAAAGTTGCTTCAAGGTCGTATGAAGCCTTGATAAAGAAGACTTAAAAGAACGACATCCAACTGCCGACCTTTAGGGTTTCGACAGAGATAACTCAAAGACCCAGGTTCAGTACTGTTGAAAAGTGCAGCAGTGAAATGGCATTATGATTGGCCTATAGGTTCCTGTGCCCGGCTGTTGCGTCTGCGGCGGTGTGTAGGCCATACTGAGTTTGTGAATGCACCGTTGGCGCGAGAACGGCAAATGTGCTCGAGAGAGAATGGCTTTCTAACAGAAAGGAACATCGCTCAGGAATGGAATGGAGAATAATATTGACAGTTAGGCGTTCAATTTTCATCCCAATATCAATCCTCGTGTAATATTTTTTCAACTTGCCGTAGATTAAGCATGCAAATGTTCTGGCAAGCTCGCTCGCTCTCCATGCCTTGCCCATGGAGTTGGGTCAAGAAATATCCTCTTCACTGTGTTCGAAATTCAATTCTTTTAAACCATTTTCAGTTTAAATTTTCCTTCGAAAAGGAAATAGCGCACAGGCTGTTATTTTTTTCCCTATAGCAACCGCACTGGAACGTATGCACTATTTATCGCCCTCTGTTAAAGAAGCCACAAAGCCTGCTAAAAATACTGCTCTCTGCACATAAGTCATCGTGCTTTTACAATAGTCGGTTCTCTTTCAACTTGCTGTAAGCCACATCCGTTATTTCTGGATGCCAATGAGTGGCTCCCGCCACCCCTGGAAGACTTTCAATAGACCTGTTGCAAGCCATAAGAGAAATTCACTAAGTGGACAGGTTGGATTTTTCAGGGAATCTAATACCTATTCCACCTTTTCAGAGGAATCAAACTACTTAGGTCAAGCTTCCTCCCACACTTATAGAGTTTATTACCATTCTCATGGCTACAGGTTTAGCCAATAAACTGGATTACTTGTGTTAATGAATCAGAGCAATAATGGAATCGGAAAGGGATGAATAGAATGACTCGGTGGGTCCTTTGAAATTTTTTAACGTCTCATCTATCCTGAGTTAATTACCTGTTGCAACCTCAATGGGAGACGATGAACTGATTCGATGTACTAGCATTGGAAACAAAATACGCAGCGTCCACATCTTGTAATGCAGTTTATTATCAAAAGCAGTGAATATTGCATAAAATGACGCTTAGCCAAGAGGTCTTGAATTACTGTTACAAGATGACGGCTTCTCGAAAGCATTGGTAAAAGCTCTGATGTTATGGTCAAAATTGCCGCCAACTGACAGCTAGGTCATTTTTCTAGATGTTTCAAACTATACGAAAGGTGTCATATCCCTAATTGTCGTCGTCAATCCTTTATCAACCATTATCCAGAACCATCTTCTTCTGGAGAGGCTCTCAGCAGTTTCACAAAGTTTCTTCCATCGTCTAATCTCATGACAGGTAAATCCATTGGAAAACCATTGTCATAAAAAGCATAGCTGATCCGTCTTGAATTTAAATAGAACCGAAAGTGTGTTTCATCCCTCTGAATTTCGAAGCAATATATGTTAGGTTTTAAACTTCACACTGATCTAACAAATATGTTTCTCATTAATTACTTATAATCACAATAATAATCGGCTAAGTAAGGCATTGACAGAACACTTGTTGCTGACGGTTGTAGCTAGAGACTGCGTGTCTTCATCATTATATTGTGCTTCCGCGCATCTCAATTCCGATTCTCTCATTAATCCTTTGCTGAATTGGGAGGTCTTTCTATCGATCTACTGTAGGCTAAATTACCATTGATGCTTATTACGTAGCCAATCAGTGATTATTAGCTAATTAAGTTAAAGGGATCTGAATTGAGATTTATAAAACCTTCGTTTGGGAGTTACCTTGCCAACGGTGAAAATGCGTTCATTGTTGACTGATCTATTGTTTTGTTAGATATGAATCCTCTTGTCTTTGTTACCTTTTGGTTAGTTTGATTCAAATTTGCCTAACCAACGTGGAGTCAAATGTAAGCAACGGAAAACAATTGTAACAGCATGCCGTTTAAATGTGAATTTTTACAGTTTTCGATTTTCTTAGAGCTTCTTTTTACAAACACAGAGCTTCAATTATTGTTACCTAGTGCATCCTTTATACTGCGCATGTCTGTTTCCTAGTAATTTATTCTAAATAATTTCCATTGGAATGCCTTATCCCAAGAATCGGTACTATACGACATCAATCAGAAATCTTCAATCTTTAGGTTTCAAAGCAGTTACGATGGCCTAGTCTGTACTTCTCTCACATACCGTATTACATTCACTCACGTTACAATGCAAAACAATTTTGAGAAATGTTTCACTCTTTGATTCTAGGGGTCACTTTGCGTTCACATCACTGCACTAACATCAACCAACACTGGTCAGTGCTACTCTGCTAGGTGCTAAATTTAGTGCTGTCGTCTTTCTCCTTGCCTTTTTCATTTATGCCTTTTTCCCCCTCCCAAGTTGGAATTGTGTGGACTAGTGAGAGCAGTAAGACTGCAGATATTACATGTGAAGTAAATTGAATGACCGTCAACAGCTCTAGTACTTATTAGGACCATATGCTGTTTACCTTGATACTAATTCTTGTTTGGCATTTTCGAAAAGTTTTTCCTGTGAATTAAGGCTTTTGAGAAGCATTTATGTATAGCAGCTGTCACGTTCAGCCTAGAGATTCCTTTTTGTATTTCGAGTGCAACATCTAGGCGTTCATTATTCTAGTTTAAGGTGCAAATCATTATGTGGTATTTGCCTTGAATGGTCCTGAAGCAATCTTCTGCTCGATTTTCGAGAGTTTTCCTTTTATTGAAGTGTTATAACGTTTATTGATCGACAGTAGCAATTTTTGAAGTGTTGTTAAGTGTATCTTGGAGCAACTTACTTTCTAACACAAAATGATTCCTGTCTTGAAAGTTTTATTGTGGTCATTTTTTGAGTGTTTATTCTTATCGATTATTTAGTTCTCATGAGATAACATCTCTTTTGTTAGCTCCTCAATTTTGGCATTCCTCATTCATACATGTCCTACCATATCACCTGAAAATCTTTTCGATCAATTGGATCTAATTGCTGTACATGAAGCGCATTCAAACGTTTAACTTTCAGCTTGATTCCTGCTGCTATTCATGGACAGAAAGTGTCAATTCTTCCTTTTCCTATTGCTATGATGTGATTATTACCTGGAAGAGAAGTCAGTCCACTGAAAGCGTCAGAAGATAGACTTAAGATTACCATAACTATGTTATTAAAACAAATTGTTGCTTAAACGTAAATCCTTGTTACGATACAGACATTCCCAAACTAATCCATGATGCGTCTGTGTGACAATCGGCTTCGGAGGGGGTGCTCTGTAGTTGTATGTCGGTATCGTTTGTCTTTCTACACTCTCGAATTCAGCTGACGAGCTGATGTTGAGGCTTATAAGTGATGATAACTGAATCATTTTTTACTCTGGATCTGATTCAATTTGGTATTCGTTTTGTCTTCCATAAAATCTCGGTATTTCTTCTCGTGCTGTTTTGCTCTGACTTATCATTTAGTAATTCTGTCATGCACACTAGTGTCTTTAGATTCACTAATAACAACCGACTTATTTAAGTAAATTTTCCCCATGCTCTCGAGTACTCACCACTTCTGCCATTGACTGGTTAAAACCCCCTCCAGAAACGCTGTTTATGTAAATACTCCCTGCTTCTTTCGATCACGTATTTTTAATGCGTTTCCTATCATGTAATGGCTGCCTATTTATCTACTAATGCTAATTGCGTTTCATTGGTAACCAGCAGAGAAATGCAATTTGATGACCGTTTTTCAGATATTTTACTGTTGAAAGGCTATTTATAACTTCCCTCCTCATGTTTCTTCTCAATTCTAGCCCTCAAATGTGATGATAGGACGATAAGATTTGGGCTGATTGATGTTTATCCTTTTGAAGAAACATTAACGCATAAATAATTTAGATTAATGTACTGATAGTATTGTAGTGGTTACTCAGTGTTGATGGTTTCGCGGTCTTAGGTAAGAGACTATTTTGTCTACAACTGAACTAAGAGATTCGAGAACCAATTTGTCGCCATTCTAATCTTTCTGGTAAGTAGTCTGTTTCTAGTCCATTTTGATAGCCCATATATTTTCCTGCTTTAATTCGAGTTCAGGACGATAAATCGGGAAGGTTACTTTCATAACGTTCTCTGGAAAGTCCATGGTTTGCTAGGTTTCTCTTTGAAAGTGGCTACGAATTGTGCTCGATTCTGGACTGGTTAGGTCACAACTTGTCGAAAATGCTTTGCCTATATCTGTTAATATGCAGGCTCATAATGTTTTTAATTTTTGGCTTGAGGTCCGGTCAAATGGTACACTGTGCTTTCGGCTCCTAACCGTAAAGATCTGTTCAAAATGACGTCTGTAAAACGAAGTAAAGTCATTTCCGTGGTCTCTACCTAATTTATTACTTCAAAGGACGGTTGGACATTGCTGTTAACCCTTTGGGGTTAATTTTGTAAATTTATTTTCGATTCGATGGAGGAACAAATAAATGAGAAAAACTACAGGTAAATAGGTACTTCTGTGGGTTAAATGGTAGGTTATTTAGTGTTCTAAAAATCGAGAATGCTCGCTGAGTTGTCTTCTTTGTCTCATCTTGTATTATCATCGATACCCTTAGACTTAATGATATTTATTTATGATATCTTTTGGTAAATATTAAAGTCCAGCTAGCCATTGGTACTACCCTTTTGTTTCTTCCTTCCTGTTATAGAGACCTGGCCGCTCGAAACTGTCTGGTGGGAGACCATCATTCCATCAAAGTGGCAGACTTTGGTCTTGCGCGCTACATGGAGCTTCACGAAGACACCTATACTGCTCGAAACGGCGCCAAGTTTCCCATCAAGTGGACTGCTCCAGAAGGACTCGCTTATTTCAGATTTTCATCCAAGTACGTTCCCTACACTTTTATTTACAAATTAAACTTGTTTCGTGACAAGTTTACCTTTATGTCTTCTCTTATGTTCTTCTCCAAATTTCAATAGATGATTATTGATTTAAAATACTACTTAAATAAGTTCATCCGACCGCAAGCTACATGCATGGTAATCACTGCTTCTGTCATAGTTATCTCAGCTGACAACGTAATAAGAGCCTGATGTTTTCCCACTCAGCCCAATGTATTTTTGTTGATATTTCCAACCATTCAGCTACATTGGAGGTCTTCAAAATGTACTAAATGCTAATAATATTAAGCGTTCCAATTCGTATACTCTTTCCATCAATTAGATGAGTAGTAGTATTAAAGTTTGCTTTAAATTATTTCACCAAATTTTTTTGCTTAGAGAACTTACAGCGACTAGGGTAAGGCTGATATTTCCCAATCGATCATTAATAACGACCAGCTTATGGTACGCCATTGGTTCCCTCCCCCTTCAACTATTAAGTCATTTTCGGCCAATTTATTTCATTAGCTATACTTTATTAACGGGAATATGAGCTTGACTTAGCTATGAAATAGTCATCTACTAAGAGACTCGGCATATTTCGTTAATTGCAGCTAATTAAGGCCTCGGCGATCCATAGGCAGAGGTAGAGCGGAACCCTTTAGCCTTTTTTTTCTTCCCGAGTCCGTTATCATCCAGTTTTCGCTTTTTTCTACCCTCAAGTTCTATTCGCTGTGGTCGCTACTGCCTTTCTAACCTTCCTACTACTGTGTATTACCAGACTACAATCTTCGCATTATTTCGGTACGATCTAAAAAAACCTATTGAGACGCTCTATGCCGCAAATAATCCTTTCAAACGTTCGAATTAAGTATTTTGACGCGATTTGAAAAGTCTGCTTTAAAAAACAAACAAAAAAATTTTTGCACACTGTAATAGCAAGAGCTGGAATATTGCATGTGAAACTCAGCGAAAATTTGGGCGGTTTTCACAGGATGTTTAGGATTCTGCGATAGTGCTAGGCATCAACTGAATGAGTTCGGATGACTGTTATCTCAGTTTTCGAATCGTCGATCAGAAAAGCGACACCTCCACATTTTCGTTTGATTTTTACCCTATTCATTATCATCTTCAAGGTACTTGATTTCCTCAGCAATCTATTTGTCTAAGAGAGTCATGAATTTTCCATCTGAGGTCAGGGTCTGCAATGAAGTTTTTTACTGTCTCCTTGAGTTCATTCCTTTTGGTAGACCTCTTAACCAAGGTACAGAATAGAGTGAGTGGCTAATTCATTTCCTGGCTTCAATTGTCACAATAGGAGTCTAGAGACTTCCCGTAAAACAATGCTGTTGTTGCAAAAGACGATAAGGCGATTCCCGAAACCCTCTTCAGCAATACTTATCTTGGCCTATGACGTTCTCCCTGGGATGTTCCCTTCTCAAGCATTCACTCTAACCATTTACCTGTCGTTTCAGATTAGCTGAGTACTCCAATGAAGGTCACTATTGTTCATCAGTTTTACCCATCATCATGGTGGATTCGGCCGTCGGAAATAACCCTTCTTACTGATGTCAGACTCTGAAGTCTCTTAGTCATCGGTTCATAACGCAACTGCTAATTTCGTAAATGACGAATAAGTAGGCGTATTTGACATAGGAGACAGTCCAAGTTCTGCCCCAGGCGTGTGAAAATATAGTCAAAGATTGTTTATATTTTTCAAGGTTTCTTCTCAAAATTCTCCCATTTACCGGGACATAAAATGTACCTAATCACTGGTATTTTGTTTGCTGTCTAGTGGAATGTAGGACACTGTTCCCGTTTGTCGTCTGTCAAGTTTAGCAGAATGGCAAAGAAATGTGAATGAGACGCAAAATAGCATCATCATTGGTGACTTTTTTGGCATTTGGAAATTTAAATTCACTTAGTTAAAATAAATTAAAGGAAGTTTCAGCCATCTTAATTAGTACTGCACTATTTGGCCTTCCACTCAGCTTTGAAATGGCCATTTTTATATAAGTGCAGTGGTCTTCAAATCAACTTTTTACATAAAGGGCAAATCACATATAATAAATTTGCTGTTCGACTCCTGAAAAAATCCCACGGAAATAAACACTAGTTGATTTAAAACCAGACGATTCTACGCAAAATTTCTCTTTGGGTCATATTTAGGCACATTTTTTTGTCTCCAAGTATGTAAAAAATTAGAACTTTTATTCTGCATATAATAATCGTTCGTATAACTCAGATTAGTTTCTCCCAAGTTGGAAGAATGTAACCGACTGATGAATAGTGAATGGTCTGTCATGCAGCCTAAATCTCGGATCTGTTAATCTGAATCTATCATCGGAAAGTAGCTCTTTCTGCAGAAACTTTCAATTAAACATACAAAAAAAATTGTGCAGTTGGTTAAGCATCGAGTAAGAAAGTTTGCATGTGCATCCAATTTCAAACATTGAGAATACATGCACCCACACGTGTTCTTTTTATACATCAGGCTTAGGTTTAACTTTCAACATGTGATTAATTACAACATCGGTTCCCAAGAGTCAGAGCACTCTCTTTGGAACATAATGAAAGAATTGCTCCTCTGGCTGGATATGGGCAGTTGAGTTGCGTAATCGGGCTGTTTCCAACTATTGCAGTAGGAGTGTACAATCCAATGTCAGAGCTTGAGTATATACCTTGAATTGCTCTATGAGTTTGTAATCGCTGAGTAATAGAGTAATAGATCATTTCAATATAAGTTGGAGTATTCGTCTCAATGAAGTCTAGGGCGGAACTACGAAGGTATGCAAGTGCAAAAATTTTTTCGACCTAGGGTTGGCACAGATCAGCATTGCCCAACTACACCTTTATTACTCCGGCTATCTAGATTATTTCAGATTTCGCCATTGATTTCTTTTTCCGCAAAAAGGATTACAACCGTACTAATCACTATGTTTATTGGTGCATAATTTCGCTTTTTCCCAAACTAATTAGGTGTTCCCCGGCTCAACGTTATGCAAGGTTGTGCTCACTTTATTTCTAATGCGCCGGTATAACTGCCCATACAAGTCCAAAACACCGTTATGAATTAGTCATTTTCCTCTCCTAAAGTGATGCTATCACTCCCAGTCCAATAGCACTTATGGTGCGTCTCATTTCCTTTTCCACTGATTTGTGGTTTCGATGATAGCCAGGCATAACTGTATGCCGTTCTAGAAAAGTAACCATTTGTGTTTGATTGGCACAATGCCAGTGGAAAAGTGGCAGTTTGCTACTTATCATGATTTTGATATAATAGTTTCCATTCTTTTGATTTTTTGATTCCTTCAGATCAGATGTATGGGCTTTTGGCGTCGTTCTCTGGGAGCTAGCTACCTACGGTCTGTCACCATACCCTGGTGTGGAACTACATGGCGTCTACCAACTACTAGAAAAGGGCTATCGCATGCAGCGACCCCACGGTTGTCCCGAGTCGGTTTACACCATCATGCTTCGATGTGAGCACTGCCCTAACATTTGCCTTTGAATGATCGTCAAATTCTTTGTCGTTTAATTATGTGGGTTTTCTCTCTTAGGCTGGTCCTGGGAAGCCGCGGACCGTCCAGCGTTTGCAGAGATTAAGGCCGAACTGGAAAAAATGTGGCGGACTATCGACATGACAGAAGGTGCGTTTTTAAGAAGTTCTCTTATTGATATTTAACCCACCAGTTAATCAAAATGTGGTATTCATAATAAACATATAATAAAATACATTCATGAAAAGACCGAAGGAGCCGTGTCTATAGGCATAATAGTCAGAAGAGTCCTGTAGTGATTTCCTCTATAAGACTTGTCATTCGATAGAAAAAGAGGAGAAGGCAGGGATTTTCGCGCAACAATTACCAGACCCCAAAGGAAGAGAAATGACAGAATGGATTATTTTCAGACGAATCTTACTTGCTGGATGCAGTTGTACCATTCGCCAAAGGGGGTTGCCATCTTGATTGGTTTCTACCACAACTCTTTTAGCCCAGCGGTCATGAAAATATTTACCACGTTCATAGATTTCTTCCTCGCTCTTTCTGACGGATTGGGAGACCACGCGGAATTCACGCATCTGCTTTTTTGGCGTCTGCGTAGTGTTTGTATTCGAAAGCGCTCTTTCATGTTCTACACTGCCAGCCGTCATGAGCATAGAAAGTTTCAGTTTTCTGTACTAATTTGCATCCCACTTACTCTTCTATGAAGTCAATGTCGATGGTCGTCATCTTCCGGATAGGTACCTTTGATCATCCTCTGCATTATGATGTCTTCTCAAAATTCTCAACAGTGGCGCTGACCTACATTATGTTTTCTGGTGTTCTTCCGATTGTGAGCCTCATTTTTATTAAACAGACCTACAATTAGTGCTGGTGTTCAGTCGGAGCACCGTATTATATTTTGCTGCTTCTGAGTGTTAAGGCGAGGACCGTGGGTAGTGTGCAATACAGCTTGAAACAATTTATGGGTTCAAAATGGCGCCAAAGACTCAGACACCTGAGTTCCAGTCTCATTCGTTACTGTAAGCTGTGTGAATGTGATGAATATTGATGTGCGTATAAGCGTCATAGACAAATAAATAGGCTTCGGTAGGTTTCTTGTCTACCTACTTGGCCTTAAGAAATATAAGTTTATTGAATCGACTTTTCGTAAAACTGAATTTAAAATGCATTACTCTTGATGAAATTTGAGAGTGAAGTCGAAATCTCCTGGACCTACGGAGGATGATGGTCATCAACCCATATTGGGGACATAAAGAAAAGTCGTGTTTCATTCTCGACAGGGGTTGCCCTTACGATCCGCGCAATATTTGTCTATCAATGTTTGAAGCCTCTCACTCTTTTTGGGGGATAATACTCTTCATCAAGCGTTACCCTAAGTCCATCTTCCAAACGTTGTGAAAACCGAGATTAGTCACTGTACAAACAAGACCCACTCCCGTCACTGAGGCGATCGGTTGCAAAAACGTGAACTGCTATGAACCGGCAAAAGGCACCTGTTATTGATCATTCCTTCTCTTAAAGACGAAAACGGCTAGTCGACGCGGATGGAAGTTTCGGACTCCCCGTTTCTCCCCCTGAAAGATCGCGCCTACACGTATCTGCCAATCTATTCTGTCTCTCTTTCTGAGTAAACTTTTCCCTTAAAGAATCAAAAGAAATAGTGGCAGTAGCACTCCTGTTGGACTTTTTGTCATGAATGACTCATTTCTCCTCCCCGCTTTGGTATCACTTTCGGCTTTCGCAAATGCCTCTCTTCTTCGAATGCAGTATTTTGCTGACGGCTGGAGAAATAACCCTTTCACGAGCCATGGTGGTTTTCGGCTAAAGAAGCCATGCGGAAGACTTCTTTATACCGTTTTTTTTTTTGGGGGGGGGGTAGGGGGGAGAGGGGAGGGAGTTGATCCTGCAAAAGGCGCTATGGGGATATTGACATTTTGACCACAATGCTTAGAGCATTGTCTTGAAAGAAAAGTATTTTTCAAAATAACTTATAGCTCTGTTTTTCTTCATTTATAAACTTCAAAATATTCCAGAACTCACCAACTTCACTCGAAACTAGGGCTTTAGATTGTGCGTTCGACGATCAAACGACGTACTAAAATAGGACTGGGATCCTCCTTCTTAGAGATTCCTCTATTCTTGTGTACTATTTACGCTCCAACCATTTGAAGTCCCAAGACTGGGTGTTGATGTCTGCCCCTTCAAAAGTACTTTCATTTTTAATAAAGATAGAAATGAACAAAAAATGGAAACTAATGACGTAATTCATCTGTTGATCATTGTTTGTGATAGAAATCGTTTTGGCAGATAGATACTCATCCGATTAAAGCATCTGAAACGATGGGCATGGGGGAAATATCGTAGTAGACCAGTTATATTTGATTAGTTTTATATTCTTAATAGATCACCCTCTAGAATTTCCTCTCCTTCGTTATTCATCGTCACTTCCGAAAATTCTCTTTGTTTACACTTCGTCTCTCCCTCCTTGCCGGGTGTTTGACAATCGCAGTTTGCTTTTATTTGCAATCTGAGAATGTAGAGAATATATCGCCTTGACCGAATGGGGTAACCTTTTCCACGGCGTGATTCACCACTATAATCACAAATGAATGCTGGTTATATTCCATATAAAAACTCCAGTAATTTATTTATGCATGCTCGTGTAGCCCGTCTTTTGCAATGAGTTATTTCGCTGACGGTGGAACGGTCTTTAACCTCAGTAGAACAATGATGTCTAACCTAAACAACAGGGTGTTACGGTTCATTCCATCACTTTATTCACTCGAGTCATTAATGCCGCGCGGGATGTTGACTCGTTAGGTTCGCTAAAGCGGAATAAGCAATCCTCCATAATTCTAAATGATGTTACCGACATCTATGTTAATGTTAGTAATGGCATCTACGAAGACTTAGAAAAGGACAATTATTGGTTTGGAAAGTTTAATAATGAACTGCAAATAAAGGTAATACGCTGCACTCTTCTTACTCTCGACTTCTTGGTTAGCGAAATCCATCTAGAAAGAAATTTCTGTATTTGGCCGCTGTGGGAAGAAATTGCCCAGTTTTACTGCAAAAATCATGTTTGGCTCTTCTCAACTAACAATCTTTAAATAGTAAATAAAGGTAGACGCATATTTCATAACTCAAGATCAAGAGGACTGAAAATCTATAAAAGTCATCAAGAATGTAAATATCCAAGATGTCACTCAATCAGAATTTAGGTTTATTAATTTTTAATGATCTCAACACTAATAAGTGAAACACTAACCGACTATTTGATCTCTGCCAGTGCCATTTTCTATCGTAACTTTGATCAAACTCTTGGACCCATTAGCTAAGGAACTCCTGCAAACCTCCCTTTAGTTCGGCTTATTTTAACCATCATGGATAATCACCACATTCGCTTTTGGACCCGGTATTTTGATCCGTCGGTTACCTCTTCAATGAACAGAATCTTCCTGAAAGGAATACTTCGCTTCAAACTTTCGATCTTTCTCAATCCACCTCAAATTCCAAGTGTTTCCTATGATTTTAGAAGTCACTAAAAGGCTTTTAAACTTTCAGCTGTGGCTCAAGAATTAGCCACCCAGCCTGCACCACTGTCGAACTCGGATCCTACTATGCACTTTACAGGCCCCACAGTTGCCATCAATCCTTCGGCTAACTGTGCTTCTGGTGTCGGAGGTGTGAATGGAGGTGGCGAGGCTATGATGTCCTCCGTGCCGTCCTCTATGATAGCTCGAATGGCTCCGGCACCTCTACTAGCCCAGCACCAGCCGTCCCAGCATGTTGGGGGTGTGCATGAACCTCCCTCTCCTTTAACTCCTTCCTCTAATTCCTGCTCCTCCTCCGCTTCCTCTTCACCCCCTTCCTCTCTAGGTGCTGCTGAAACCGATGGACAGGATGGTGATGATGAAGGCGAAGGTGACACACGGGTGAAATCCATCAAATGTGTGTCATAGTACTGTTTTTACTTGTTCCATTTAACTCGGTCTTTCGCTAATTGTTCGTTTTTGTACAGGTGGAATACATTCGACTGGCAGTTGGAGCACCAGTCGAACCACTCCAACCACAGGTGATGGGTGTTTCTACCAAGGAGATTATATCGTGAATGGGGCTCTTGGTCGTGCTGCGCCGGCCTCGGATTTACCCCTTCCAACTACTAGTACCCGCGAAAGCCAATTGTCCGCGCCCGCTTCTCTCCCTCCTTTACATCATCACCAACAACTAAACCATCGACAGCAGGCACAACCGCCGCTACACCACAATGGCGGAACTAATGTGCATCACCTTCACAATCGTCACTATCAGCAACAGCAACAAAAGTTGATGCAAGCAACAGAGTCTGGCGGTAGAAGTGTGCCAAGGCATCGTAGTGGTGGATCCAATAACAATCATGTTTGTGAGTTGTAACTCTCTATTTAAATAACTTAAGTAGTTCGGGTAAATTTGTTGGCATTTCTGATTTGTTGTTGCATTGCTAAGCCTTGCGGCCGAAGGAGAAGAACAATATTACACCAGCAGAGAGTGGAGTCGGTGAGTCTATTGTTTCAGCGGACTCACCGGGTGGTGATAGCAACACTAGACAGCCACAACAGCCACAGTTATCAATGCATTCAGATGGGAAAATCTCTCAGCGACAGCGAAACAACAGTAGCTACAAGATGGCTACTTCTACAAGTCTGGTAGAATCGGCCAACTGCTGTGTCACTCCGACAAGAGATCTGATGTCCGATGGAGTTGTTGAAGAGAGAGTGAGCTAAATTTTTCCTGACTAGTGCATACACATTGGCGGCATGTTTAATTATCTTTCATCATTGCTTTCTTAAGCGAATACGTCTGGACGCTGAATCAGTAACCCAGTTCACAACCCTGCCCGCGCAGGATCGCATTACGCGCTATTTAGAAAGTCTTGGAGAGTTGAGTGCCACACCAATTGTGTCGAATGAGGAGACACGTCATCATCGGGCTGCTCCCAATTCTCACATACTGCTACCACACTTTCCTCCTCCTCCGCCCATACCCCCTCCGCCGCCAGAGGCACCACAACAATCCCAAGCTTGTCTAATGGCACCTTCGTCTGAGTAAGGCCTTTTTTCGTTTGTTTTATCGGCAAAAAAATTACTGCAACTTTTAATCTTGGGATGGCATCAAGACGGCAAGGGAAGTTTTGATCGGAATGCGATGATTGGAAGTAACCAAACGAACTGGAAGTCATATGTGTTTAACAAGTTTTTCCCGATTTTTTTCGTTGAAAATACCGTTTGCTTTTTTTGTCTACGCATGTTTTTTGCAGCACTTTCGGCGGAATAGTATTGAACATTAGAACTCCAGGTATTGGCACAGCCAATCTGTTCTCTTTTGGAATTTCTTAGATCTGCTCACTGTGTGGGATAGAACGAGAAACGCTTCTTCTACCTGATCAACTTGAGGTAAACAAGTCACTCGTGTGTCAAAAAAATTCCAGTTGTTATTGCATGAACGGCTGGCTTCGTTTGTGATGGCGAAGGTTCTGTAATATTACAGGCATTTACGGAAGTTTTTTCTATATATAGGTTTTAAAGAACTTTAATTTTGTCCGCCTTTTTCCCGAAAACTTTTGTGTTGGCAGAACTGGGTTTTGAACACCTATTTTTTGTATCGGCTTGGTTTGTCCATAGTTTAGCGGACGCGTTAATCTTTTCATCCAAAGGGGTGACCTTCTAGAAGGTTCAGGTGGTTTTGGTTGTTTTTTTTGGGGATCGCCCTGTCCTAGTTGAAGTCGAGATCATCTTGAACAAGCAAGTTCTTCTGATACGTCTAATCCACAAGTACATTTTGATTTCAAAAGCTAGGTTTCACATTCCTATATTTTTTCTGTTCGTATTTGAACTGGTGGTATTCTTTGTGGGTGGAACTTATTCTGCAACAGATGTGCTAGATTTTTAAAGTCATCTTACTGAGCATTTGTTTCATAGACGTCGGAGAACTGTAGTCGGGCGCTCAGCTTCTTGCTACCAGACCGTATCTACTTCCCAATTACCGGTCCCAGCTAACCCCATGGCAACCAACGACTCCTCGATAATGCGGGAGTCTTCAATGAATAGCCAATCGAATCCGAATGCTGTGGCTGCTGGTATTGCCGATTCTGGAATACCGGCGGATGACGTATACCAGGTGAGAACTTGGTTTTCCGCTTGGCTTGATGAGTGTGCTTATGTCAATCCTGCACTTTCAATCTGATTTTCCTTGGCTTCTTTCCTAATTTTCAAACTTAGATATACGTTTGTTCCTCATTTTATTCAACTTTCCACTCACCCATTTTGAATCCGTTCATCCAAGCGTCCAACCATTCTAATCCGATCCACACAGTTATATCTGTGTTTCAGTCAACCTATTCATTTATTTAAATATCGTTTCATTTCTTCTCACTTTATCCATCAATCCATCCATCCCCTCTTCCCCCTCTCCATCCATTCTTTTTGTGCATGGCTGTTCACCCGTCTTCTCATTAATTTATTTGTCTGATTTTGTCAAACTGTTATTGAGATTGATTGGGCACCTAATCAAAATTGTTCTTGTATACTCAAGGCGCCGAACTTAGCTCAATCCTCCAACACAAATGGCAACAACAGTATAGAACTAGTAACCGAGCAAGCTGAGCTCACCGCGTGTTTAAACAATCTTTCCCTCGAAGCTAACCAACTCTCTTCCACATGTCCAGACCTCGCGCCCGAATTATCAGCTCTTTCAGAGCAGCTCTCTATGTGTCGCAGTCAAATCGAATCCTGTTTACTGCGGGACTCCGTCAGCAGCTGTCCAGAGGAACAGATGCAAGAGGACCAGTGCTTAACCGGCATTGCCACCGCTCTTCGACACATCCAACAAGCGTTGGCAGGGATGCGTGCCCGCTTTGTGGAGGAGTCGACGACAGAGGCCGATGGAAGTGGTGCTGGAGTACCCTCTGCAGCTAATCCTACTCCCCTCTCTATTTAGAACTCTAAGGTGGAGACAGAGTGGCCAGATTGTATATATATTTCCATACTCGCATGCGCATTAGCCCTCCTTTAGTCCCTCTCTTCGCATTTACTCATCGTGGTGACTCTCCTTTCCTCACAGTCGCCTCTTTATTTCACCTTGCTTCTGAAGCCTTTTCTCCGATTATTCTTCATACTTCTAACTCCATTTATCCTTTTATCTAACTTTCCTTTCTCGGCTTGGCTACCAAATCTTTTACCTATCTTTCCTTCTCTTGTGGTAAAAATATCATGAAGGCAATGACGATGACAATGTGATTTCCAGTCTGTGCGTTAATAAAATTATATGTTTATTATCATTATTATTATTATTATTGCTATCGTCTTTGATGTCCGATTTATTTGTCAGCCCCTCCCTTTGAAGCCCCCGCTATTTGGGTTTTCAACGATTCCCCATAGAGCGGATATTAACTCACTAAATATTTGGCTTTGTTTTGATCGGATGTTCTGACCTTTGACTAAGTTGACTTGATGAAAAATAGTATCTATGGGAAAGCCGCTTCATTATCGTTTCCGTGTGTCCACTGATATACGTAATGCTTATTGGTCACCAACGGCGTCAACAAATAACTGATCTACAATGGGAATGGTCCATTTAGATGTCACTCAGAAGGAGAGGGTTTGACTGAATATCGTAGCTAATTAGCGGATTGTCGCAGATATTGTCTTCTTCCCAGATGATGATGTACACACTATGTTATGAGAGTGTGTTAACGTTGGAGTGTCGGCACGGGGATTCATTTGACGAACTGAAATATCCACTATCTAAACTGAATGCTACCGAAAAGTTGTCCGGCTTTATTGATGAACTGCGGCAAATGTTATGTACTTAGACTGCAAACTAGAGAGCAAGACACTGCTTGAAATAAAGTAGCACGAGACTAGTTCAGCGATGCTAATGGACTGAAAATACAAGTGAAGGAAATTCCTGTCCCTCTGATACTTTGGCAACATTACAGCAAAGCCTTGGTAGAGGATTGGCTGCAGTAATAATGGTGAATTCTAAGAACCCGTAGGAGTTTCACCAGTTGCTGCTTGGCTTTATTGGTACTTCAGATTGGGTTGGTTTTTTTGCAATGTTTCCAGTATATGAATGCTTTAGATCCGTATCTCTTTCAACGTAAACCTCGACTACTTGGCTAATTAAACGGCGTTTATCGTGCCTGTTTAGGCATCCTAACGTTCACTATCGTGCATTGTTCGTCAGTCGGTTCGCCAGTCCTACAGTTGATTCTATTTTCATGCGCCACTCGGTCAGCCTGAGGTGAACTATCCTAACTTCAATAGATACTCTTTGTCAACAACTAAGAGGCGATCTGTTGATTGCGCATTCAGTTGCAAATTTGATATCCCCTTTTATTTGCATCAAAAGTCCGTTTACCCCTATGTTGTGAGCTTCTCGCGCTCTGCTATTATTTATTCAATTTAAAATTTATTTGTGAATGTGTGCACCTGCTCTAGCAGCCATACAAGAGGTAAGAATTCATCTAGTCGAATCAGGAAGATCATTGGTTTAGATCTTGGTGCCAGAGAAATAGAATGGGTTATAAACATGTTGTTCGTCTCAATAACTGCTATCAGCTTCACACGCCCTATTTCTCTCCTCATTTTCCTTCAGGCATCGTCCTAACCAGTACTAGATGCTGTGGGCCTTGAAAAATCTTCGGCTTCCTCAGACTGTGGCAAAAGTTTAGTATAACTAACATCTACCTTGTATTTACCTGACGAGCATCACTGAACAACTGCAGTGTCAGGACGCTCAAATTTAGATTCACTCAAGACGAGGCTGTTGATTTCAATACCAGTTTAAACATTGGATTTCCGATTATCCTTTCTTGGTCTTGACGATACTTTCAGAAGCACTTCGAAGTTTCTCTCCTTCATTTTCTCATTTCAACATTTACCACGGATACCTATATAAACTCACATTCTAACTTATAATCGTCTCCCTAGCTACGTGCTAACATGTATCGTTTAACTGCCGCCTCATCACGAAGATTAAAATGCATTTTCATAATTTCCATAACAACCGAAGAAATCATTGTTCAACAGCGGCAATAATGTGCATTTCTGACAGAGATATATAAACTGAGTTGTCTTCTAATTTCAGAATTGCAGGGCATGAAAAGGAAAGAAGGTTCAATACGGGAAGCCTTTTCATAGAAGACGTCGGATGTTATGGAACGATGGCGACATCCCTCCCTTATTCTAAACTGACGTTTCCCTTTTCTTACACTCTCCTTATCTTACATTCTTGAAAAGATGCCCTATAATCTATTAATTTAAATATTTATCATGTTTTTTTACAATACTAACGGCCTTTCTTCTGCCATTTTAGAGTACGTGAAAAGTGAGTGTTCTGCTTAATTCGCAATATCAGTAGTTACTTGCTCTTCGACATTTATGGCATTGTTTGCCTCCTTCTAGCTGTTACTCCAGGTACAACTGCAGTTCAAACTCCAGCGTCGACTTCGGGTCTAAATACAGATGAGACTACATCAACTAGCTCACCTTCCACGACAGCCAACTCACCATCATCTATAGAATCCAAACCGAGCTTGGTACCCGTGCCTGTTCAGCCTCCAACAACACCAACAATAAAACCAGTTTATACCCCACCAAAAGAGAATCTCTTTAGTGAGTTACTTAAAGGTGAATATTGTCTGGAAATCGCTTAATATTTTAATAAATTTTACGCATTTTAGACGTGCGCTATGAGGAAACAGCTAACCACTACTGGGTTTTCTCCACCGATGCTCATTGGTTATTAGATAACGCTCCGAAGCAGAACTTCTTATCAAAAGCGCTATTTGAACGCTATGACGATGGATCATTCGATTTCTACGACGCGACAATAAAGGCCGACTTTAATCAGAAAACAAAAACCTTATTCACAGAATTGGTGTCGTCGAAAAGTTTCGTTGGACCAGCGAGTATGAAAGAGGGCATATTTCCAGGGGACAGCAAATGTATTCAGCTCAGTCGCAGTTCGAGCATGAAGTGTTTTGAGCTGGTGTCAAATCTGAAAGAAGAAAGACCCTATTTCAGGTCGTGTATTTTTAATCCTGAGAACTGCGAATACGGTCTTTCTCTCAGCATTTGGATCAACTTTCAATCGTCTGCACTGACAGCGGAACAGACGCTAATCAGCACTAGTAAATGACCATGCTTAATGGCTTCAGTTTATTTTATACATAAATCAAAACTCAATTTTTTTTCACAAGTATAAAGTTGAGAACTCGTAAAAACGTCTTGGTACTTGTTCTCTGCAGATCATAGGTCAGAACAAGTAAAGCGGCATCATGATAGCATTTAGATTCATAAACAAAGATAGATGGTCAGGAAGGAGTGAGGGCAATGCTGATTACAATATTCGCTGCAAATTTTCCACCTTAGTTTATCTCTTCAGAAAGTGCTTCTGAAGGGTTCGGTCGTCCTCAGAGTCTGTTTTTTGCCCCTTAGCGTGTTTTAAAACCACTAATCGGTGAATACCTCTCCTTCATTGCCTCCACCCACTCTAGGATGTGACGTATCTAACTTTTGGTGCTGTTTGGGCCGACAAAATTTTGGGCGTCTTTGCAATCCCCCCCCTCCCTAATCCCCATGCAGTTGGGACTTTAGAAGCAATTCTACTTTTACAATTTTTTGATCCTTTCATTTGCCATTTAAAGAACGGGCAACATCTCAAATCTTTGTGAATAACTTGTTGCATGTATTTCTCTGTGAAACGTGATTTGACTTTCAAAGGAAGTAAATTCTTTTTTTCCGAAAAACAGATTAACTTCTTTCCGCTTGATCCGGCTTTATGTACATACCGTTTTGATTTCATCCTTCTTTGGAAGGTTGGAATTTGATAAGTAACAAGGAAAAGTTAAACGTCCCTTGCATTTAGGTCAATTCAGAAAATGCGTCTTTCTTTCTCCTCGTGCTATGATGAATTCAGCCTACTCTAAATTCATTTGAGTAAATGCTTCATCCAACTCTCCACTGTGATAAAGTAAAGACATCTTAGGGCTTCTGTTTGAGATTTTCCCATTCCAGCATTTTTTTGCGGGCCAATATTTAGGCAATGTAGGTGGTCTTTGCAAAACGACTCATGTTATCCGATGAAAAAAATGTATCCCAGTCCTCTGGGGCACTTGAGGGAGATAATACTTTAACTCTTTCTAGATTGTAGAACCTTGATCTTCACTTTCAAGACTAACGTTAGCCAATAGGAGTGGTTGTGAAGGCATCAAATGCAGAAATGAATCTTATCTATAGAAGCATCAGTTAAATTTCGAAAATCATTAAAACAAACAAGAGGCATCTTAGGTTTTTATGCGGTTCTGCTAGGTGGACATTTTCGCCACCCAGTGAAGTCATCTCCACTAAGACTTGAGAATCTAAGAAAATGACTGAATGTGTGTTATTGAAATTTCTCAGTTCAACATCGCACTCCTACGCTCCCGTAAGAATGTGCATTAAATTAATAATATAAATTTCCCATATTTTTAGCTCCTCCAAGTGATGCTGGCTTCTACATGGGTATAAAGAGTGGAGTGCTGACTGTAAAAGTAATTGGAGCCGTTCACACATATACCTGCACAGCTCCAGTTTCAACCGATGTAAATTCTTGGAATAACTTTGCCTTTCGGTGGAAAGCCACAAATGGAGATTTGGACGTGCGTTTTAATGTTACAATTAATGAAATTATTTAAGTACAAATGTTCATCTGACCTCGATAAACTGTAGGTTATTTTGAACAAGAAAGTGCTGTCCTTTTGTCCAGGATGGAAAACTGAGACCTTGAATGGAATCGTCAAAGGAAATGCTCAGTCCATATGGATTGGATGCACAGCTGAAGATGATGTCGCGAACGAGGATACGGCAATATACGATGCTTATATTTCACATCCGGCACTTTGGTATTGGCCATTAGAACTTACCGTCCTTTTTTTAGGAGACAAAAGTGAATGCTTGGAAAGATGAGTTGAGATCATGATTTACTGCTACATACTGATTTGATCCTCTTCTCAATTTTAGCTGACTGGTTCGAGGTTCCGACCACCGAATCGACAACGCCATTGCCAGTAATTGATCAAAAAATTGACTATACCAAATTGGTGGAGGAATATCAGCCAAAAAATTGGTCGGGTCTGCCACTAAATCCATACTATGCCACCGCTGATGGGTATTTTGAGCTGACATCAAAACCGAATAGCAGCGCAGCCAATGAAGTTGAACAGGTTGGTCCGAACTGTCGAGGCCGCAACTCCTACAGACTCAAAACGGGAAATGCGTACTACCAAGTAAATACATTTCTAATCACGCGAAAGAACCTTAAAACCACATCCACAAATGATACTAATAGTGAAATCTCACCTATCACCTCCTCTCACCACAGTAATTTAAATTTCATAGACTTCGTTTTCTTTCTCACATGACTTTTCTTAATTTTCAGCTTAAGACTCTCGGAAATGCT
The DNA here is from genome assembly GCA_019097775.1 of Moniezia expansa. Lineage (NCBI taxonomy): Eukaryota > Metazoa > Platyhelminthes > Cestoda > Cyclophyllidea > Anoplocephalidae > Moniezia > Moniezia expansa. The sequence goes on along the minus strand of JADFDV010000062.1, from coordinate 319,106 downwards.
CAGCATCCGTTTTCGATATCATCTTTTCCAAGTGGCTTCTCAATCGGTTCCTGGGTTAGCATACCGTCCTCGCTTCAATCATCTGACCACCCGAGATCACTGTTTGAAATTGCAGACGTAATCCGAATCACCCTTTATGGTGACTTTCTGCACGTCTTCGGTGAGATAAGGGTTGTTAGTACTTGGAGTTAATTGGCATGGCGTTTAGTCAGTGACCCAAACAGATAAGTTCGTTTCAAACAGATGATTGACAGCGTAGCATAAAATGGCGAAAAATCCGAGTTTAGCTGGATATTTCCAGTAATGATTCACCAAGGTGCTCGTGATCTTGTCTCAGGTCCCAATGCTGAGATTCGCTATCAGGCACTTAGGAAGAAGATGGTAGCTATCTGCTCAGTGCATAGGATTATCATAATGCAAGAAGAGGGGTCTGTTTGAACGGATGGGCAGTCATGGAGCACCAGACAAAAATCTTGCATCCCGATGAGCTTCTCTTTCAGCGATGAGTGGCTAATGGTCTCCAGAAAGTTAAGCCTTATCTACGGCGCCGAATGGAAAGAGCAGGATGACATTCTGTTCCTAATCTAGGGCGTTTGTAGAGTCCTTACCACCGAATTTTTATTACTTTCCTGGGTAAATAAGATTTAATCTAAACCGTTTGTGAGCAACGCCATATCTGGACTGTCCGCAATCTAAACATATATAAGGAAACTAAGTGTTCAGGTTTAGTGATTTACTTTAAAAGCTAAAAGGCAAACGTCAGCACCTAGGGATAAAATAAACCAACTGCTCTAACTCACGAGTACCAATTCAAGACTTAACTGCCTAGGCCCAAGAAAATTATTCAGAGAAGGGGACTAGTAGAGTCTGATCTTCTAACCAGAAAGTGGGAGTCAACTAAGTGCTTAGTAATCGATCCCGTTTTTGGTGAATCTGAAAGAGGAGGTTATATCATAAGCTTTTGAATGCATTGACGCCAGAAAATATTCTTTGAGGTTTTCATACGCCACATGTTCACAAGTGGGATTAGAATCGGCGAGTTAAAATCAGACTAACTGGTGTACCTCTTCGTGGCTCGCAAGCCTCATCAAGAGGACATGAATTTGAAAGGCACCAGCTTAATTTTACTTATCAAAACAACCTCGCGCACTGTCAAAGTAGGATTTAGTTAATCAGCGAGCTATCAACGTACACAACCTCTATAAAAGACCCAGGCGGAAGGGGGACTGAGAAGTCATTCTGAAGGAGAAGATGGAAGCAGTAGTCTTGGAAATGATGGTCATGAAAACCATCTCTGCAAGAAGGTGAGAGGCCGGAGCACCGTAAGATACTTTCCTGACCTGATAATGTAGCGTCCAACCTCAAAGCCCTTGAGGCTGCTCTAACGTGGTAGCCATAGTACTCCCGCTTGTGCGTGAATGTAGTCAGATGGTATGACTTAGTTCATCCGAGTCCATGTTTTGCGTTATGGCACTTTCATCATTATAGTCTGCTGCAAGTGTGTCGAACGGGAATAAAAATAACATAAGTGCATACCGTTTCTGTCAGATGAAAATTGAGAGCCTCAGCAGTGCCGCCTCGCATTTTGATCAGTATAAAAATCTCCAGCCAAATACTTCCATATTGTGCCATTAAAGTCCAGATAGTCGTGTTTTCTCACTTCTTGACTGACTGATCCAAACAAATTACAAATTAGTGGAGATGAATGATTTTCACGCTACTCGGACCTGTCTTTTTTCTGCACTTTAGTGTTTGACGGAAGGTATTGGAAAGTCACTCGTCTCGTTGAGGCCATTGTTCGAGACGTGGCTTTCAACGTCGGTTTTTCAATCTTTGGTAACGCTGACGAGAAAACCACTGGTTTTATCAATGGCGTTTATACCCAAACAATGGCTTTTGCTCCTCAGAAGCCTAGCAACGACGAAAATCATACAAACATACCAACAGGAACTCTTATTCTCGGTAGCAAAATCAGTAGCCGCAGTGCTGCAGGTGTTGAAATAGGGGATTTGGTCTACTGGGAAAGATCAACTCTCAAGAATGAAGGTCATCGCTTCATTGGCTATACCGGTAATCTGTCCATCCCCCATTCTAGGTCACATTTATGATAACGGAGTTTTTGGATGTATGCAATCCTTTCAGAAACGCAGATTCGGCTGCTCTCCGAGGCCAATAATCACTGGTCAACTGATGCCTATTTGCTCCACGACGCTCCTTGCCGTATCATTTTTGAAAGGCGTCAGAATGGAATCATGAATCCCGACACCGAGATTTCAGATTTCAAACTTGCATCGCTATATAAACCTCTTGGAATTCAACCGATTCGTTACATTTTGGATCAGGAAGAAAAGAGCATTGCGCCGGTTTTATCAATGCGAAAAAGCGACTACTTAATGTTGGGTAATTTCCGTGATAGTGCGTGTAAATTCATTATTACTCTTCGTTTTTACAACATTCTTTGCCCCACTTTAGGAAAAAGATGGAAGAGTCAGCCCAGCCAGGTGGATTTACAGTGGTTCGATCACTGTTTACATGATCCATCTTTATCATCATGTAGTAGCCAGGGTGCAACACTCTCCGTTTGGTTTTCACTTCAATCCGTTAGCGAGTCTCGAACTCGATACATCTTCAACTCCGGTGATGCTGGAGATAGCGATGTTTCTGCTGTGATGGATGGTCGTGGATGGGCCATTTTCACACAGGGCTCCCTCATCGGTGCTTCAATTTCCTTGGGAACTGATGACTGGAAACTCATCCTGGATTCGACGATATACAATCTTGGTTGGTTTGAATGCAACATGTAGAAGAGTCTATTAAGATGTAATGCTCTCAACTGAAATGATTCTTGATGCTCTCTAGACCAATGGATGAATCTTGGCGTCACTTGGAGCATCTCCCAAGGTTTGCGACTTTTCATTAACGGAATGGACCTAAGTGCCCATTCCACGCACCCGAAGACCCGATACAAAGAATACATAGCTCCAGCTTACCTGTTAATCGGAAGATTTGATACGGACAACTCGAGCAATTGGCTGACGCCTGCTGAAGCCGCAGTAGCAAGTAGTAATCCCTTGAATTCAGGAATTCCTGCGTTTTGGGAAATGGCACATTTTGCATTTTCGGAAATGACCTACATCAATCGATACATGACCGCTCAGGAATATGCCCATACCTTCGGATTCATCGGTAATGTACTGCTAGAGAAAAAGAGTAAGCGACTCTGGTTTGGGTCCAAGTTATTGGATCCTAGCGCCTCGGATCTCCTGTTAGCCAGTAAAATCAAGGTGCCCATGCAATTTGGAGCCCATGCTATCTACAATTCAAGCACTTTTGATGTTGAGTATGATGACAAATCTAGAGCTGTCATCCTGGGACTGTATACTGTACTCCGCTTCGGTCCTCTAGATCCTGATGGATGTCCCGGTAAATTGAAACACTGCAAAGATGTAAGCACCGTGATTTGAATGCGTGTTAATATCTTATTTCTGTGCACTGCTCTACTAACGCCCTCAACAATAACATCTCCTAGTAGCCTGCGACCGCTAGCTTCAATATCACTTGTTGTAGATTTGCACAATCCTTGCTTATTAAATGAATTTGCTGCTATAATAACGCTCTGTTTATGGTTTTCGATAATTGAAAAACATTCGGCAGTTCTTATGTGATGGTAACCCAAACAGCCATGTCGAAGTAAACATGAATATTTTTTGCCTTATTGTGGGCTCAATTTGTTTTTAAAGTTCTAAGGATGGTTCTTTGGCATATTGTACCATCCATTTTAATGAACCGACGCAAAATAGCTAGTATTTAAGGCGGATAACGCATTTGAAAGTGGAGCGCTGGAAAGGAAATATTGTGAAATTCGCAGTTCAACTTTTAGTAGGACAAAAAGTAATAGATTAATTTGATGTAATTTTTCAAGGATATTTATGAATAATCCATGTTCGTTGTGGCTTTCAATGGTACAATGCAATAATCAAATTGACCAACCACAAACTTTCTTGTCATTTTTAATATAATAAACACTAAATTTGCCTTTAATTTTTTTTGTAAACATTTTTACTCCTTCTAAAGGGTTTTACGGTTGGGGGTTGGTACGCCCTGATATCTGGTACGGACGGGATGTTGCACACCAATTTCACTTCTCCAGTGATTTTGCTGTTAGGAAACGGTGGTGAATTTGGAATCGCGCTGGATGACGGCGGTCATCATTTGGTTGGGTGGGTGAAAGGTATTGCTTGTCAAGGCAGCTCTTCGATCCTGACCGAGGCATCTCGACATAACCAATGGTTCCATGTGGGTCTCTCCTGGTTCAACGAGAAGGTCTTTTTCTTCTTCAATGGCAATCTGCTTTCTACTTGCGCTGATAACACCGTCTATCAAGAGAAAGGAAAGAAAACTTATGCTGAAACGCAAACTAACGGTGCATTTTTATTAGTAACTGCTCCTCCCCGAACTGATGTAGGTTATCGGTTAGCCGTGAGTATAGTGAACATCTGGGAGACCTATGTTGATTCCTGGATGGGATTCGCGGATTTCATGGGCCTAACAAATACCGAGATGACTCACTTTTCCAAAGCTTCATTTTACTGGCCCATGAATGGTCTTCTCACAAACCTCGCACCCAGTCGGCTTCTCACTTATAATGTGGTTAGGACAAAGGACAGTCGAAATATTGAAGGTGCTGCGATTTGTACCACCGACTCAAAACAATCCTACGTTGTTCTCACCGGGGATTATCGACCACGCGGAAATCATTCAAACCTCTACTATTCATGTCTCTACGACATCGCTCACTGCAGCAAGATTATTTTTATGCTGGATTTTCTCCTTAAAGAGGATTCCGTAGCGGAAGATCGAGAGATCACTCTTCTAAACTCACCAACTGAAGATGACACCGTAGGAATTTCGATCACTGTAAACCTGGCTCAAGCAACATTGACAGTAGTTCATCGCAGCTCTAAGATGCAATGTATTAGTGTGGCAAATTTGAGCGAGATCACGGATACCGAGAACGGATGGATAAGCCTCCAAGCATTCATTACTGAGAAGAGTGTTAGTCTCCGAATGAATGACAGAGACTTACGAAGCTTGAGTCAAACTCCGTGCAAAGTAGTTCAATCCAATCAGCTGAAGTACGATTCCAGTCCGTTTCCGATAATAATAATCGGCCAGAAGTTAAGTGTATGCGTATCCAATGTAGCTATTATTGAAAGCACCGGACAGGCTGATCCTCATCCCCCATCCATCATGGAAACCTGCTATGTGGGAGCTGATATTTTGTTGCCTCTGGTAGGAAAACATCCGAATCAACAAGGGAAGCTTGATATGGCTACCGATCTTAGTTCAATTACCAAAGGACAGACCTCGAATAAATTGAGCAATTGCTTCAATAACTTAATGCAGTCTTGCTCGAAGTTCACTTTCTCATTCTGGGCCATTATAAAGCGTGCGGACATGAAAGATTCGGTAAATACAAAGTCTGTCAGGACATATTAATGATAACTATCTATTTATCTATATGATTTATCTATTGAATATGTGATAGACTTATAATGCCTGGCCTTTACTTTAGACCAGATACTTGATATTGTCTACCGGTCCAGACACATATCAAGGCATTTCAATTTCCGCGGAATTTTCAACACCATCGGGCTACTACAACCTCATTGTCAAATTGGTTCTACTTGACTCAATTTATCAAATATTCGCAAATAATTTTGCAAAGACTGATGAGTGGGTGAACATCGGTGTTGTAGCCACAGCTTCCGACGTATCAACAGGTGTCATCATGGAGGTCTACAGAAATGGACATTCCCTTATTTCAACCAGCTTACCCATCTTAAAAAGTATTTCTGCTTTCTATCTTAATAACCCAAGTCCTGGAATATACTTTGGATCTTCAATCGCTACCATCGTGAATATGAATGGAGCGTACATAGCCTCTGGTGCGGTCAATATGTTTGGTAAGTTTAGGGGGTGATTGCTTAAAAATCTCTTCACATCTACTGAGCAGAAAAATTTGTCATTTTACATTCCAGCTTTCTGGCTTGACCGAGTTGCTTCTTGCGGAACCCCACGTTCCAGCTTTAAGCGTCTCATGGGTATGTGCGCCGCTAATGACACCCTTCCAGAGGTGATTTCTTGTCAGACGGCTCTAAAATGCCAGTTTTCCACCAACGGCGTTTGCTTTGATAACAGCGTGGTAGGTTCAACATTTGAGCCTGCCCTATCAATATGGCCTGTACTTTGATGTGATTGGCCCGATTTTAGGAAAACATCTACGCCATGGCTAAAGGCTCTCATTTAATATCTTCTCCAATGGCCCTTCTTTCTCTCCTCAAAGTTTTGGACGACATTCTTGCAAATAAGCCCTTTAGTCACAGTTCCGAGGATGAGAAGAGACTGCTCTGGTCAGGAGTTGTACTGTTTAACCGATTGGTCGCTGTAGAACAAGCTAGTACTTTTGAGACTGAAAACCTTAAATTAGTGGCAGAGAAAACCCTTAAATTACTGTTGGGATTCCTTGGAACACTTTTCTCCCCGATTTATGCAAATTCTTGGTTCGAACTCTGTGGTAAATATCCCTCACGACCACCAGGAATCGTCGAAGCTTTGGCTGCTATGCTAAGAGCTTTACGGTCTACGAATGATCCAGCTATTGAAGTATCCAAAGGGCCTAATTTTGTCGCCAGCTATTCTAGTTTCCAAAATGCTCCTTTTTGGAATGGGGTGTATCCAATACAGATTTCAGAGGCGTCCGCTGGGCCAGTATCTACCGCTGAAAAGAGCTATACGATATCAATCGTAACGGCAGAATCATCGTCTGAGACTATGGACGTGCTTTCTCTGCCCAAGATCTACACGTGGACGAACAAATTCAAATCACCAGGTGATGGCAATTCGATGACCCAAAAGAAATCTGCGTTTATAAACTCCCCAGTACTGACAACTTCAGTGAGACCACAAAATATTGATCAAAATACACATTATGATTATACAATTGGTCTACTTATAAAAAATGAGTACAGTGAAAGAGCACACGCCCGGCGGACTGATACTATGCATTGGAAGGCCCGGAAAGTCGAAGAGAGTGGAATGGGACTGATGGAATATGAGGTTAAGTGCGTTTATTGGGATGAGACTAATGTGAATGCTAAGACTTGGAGTGGTGAACGATGCTCCGTGCTGGAATCGAACGCAACCTACACTGTTTGCCGTTGCGCTAATGTAGGTTCGTTCGCAGTGGCCATGACCTATCCAGAACAAGATGATTCCTTCTGGAAGGTGGCTGGTGCAAACTCTCTAGAAGCCTATAAGAATTCTAAGCTGATTTTGAACCTCGCTGGAAATACGTTCTCTTGTATTGCATTGGTTGCCTTATTTATTTATTTAAGCAGGAAAAACACTCTCCGAGAGTTAAAAGATCATATTCGAATTAAACTAAACTTCGGAGTGGCTTTCATTGCCTACCATCTGTGTTTCATTCTCTTCCCACTAGTGGAAGAAACTGAACTCGGCTGTAAGATTATCAGCATTCTGGAACACTTCTTTTCGAGTGCTGCACTCGCTTGGCAGAGCATCAATAACTACTTCATCTTTGATGCCCTCATAAACGGAAATCTGAGAGCCCGATTAAAGTGTCACTTCTTCCTTGGATGGATGGTGAATGCATTGATTGTGATGGTTGTGGTATGCTCCACGTCTGGCCACGATTATGGAAATGGACTTATGTGCTTACCTACGGGAACATCTAGTTACATAGCCGTAGCTGAATCAGGCCTCTTCCTATTTATTTCAATTGTTACCTGCATTATCAATCTTTGCAACGTAGATGCTCCCGCTTACCTGGATCCCAGGGTCATTGAAGCCTTACAGTAAGTCTGATTCCAAAAAAGTTCATGTTTTATTGTCATATAATGCACCAACTGCCGACTGTACGGTAGTCCAACTTTCGTAATAAAGCTAAACGAATCTCTATATTGTGCTTTTCTAGAAGTAAATTAAAAGAAAATACCACAAACTGACAGCTGCCTGATGTTAAGTTAAATTCAAATTAATGCGCCTCCAATTTTTAGTTATTTTTTTTATGTTATGCTAGCTTTGAAGATGTTTGTTATAATTCAGAGATGATATGTTTGGAAGCACGGCAGCAACGGCCTTCACTGGGGTAGTCTACGTGCTCGCAATAGTTCTAATTTGTCGGAACCCACCCTATGTAGCCTTCACTTTCTGGCTTTTGAATTCTTTACCTGTGAGTCGTCTTATAAAATTTATTTGTTTATTTATTGAGGCTTAAATATATGCCACTAAGATACGCTGAATGACTTTTATAGACTCAAATTTCTTTTGTCAAACCTTGCATAGAATGTCTGGGTTTCATGCCTTCTTGGCAGGAGTCCGGCGTTGTAAAACAGTCCCATGGCTGTTTTGTGCCTCACTGGTGCTCATTAAATAGAGCTTTAGCGCTAAATTCAATAACGATAGTAAGAAAAGGGGTAATATTGTGAAACCCACTTGGTAACTAGAAGGTTAGGTTTATCTTGGCTTATTTTAACTATAATGAGTCAACTAACTATCTGCATCAATAATCTTCTTTAGAAGCACTTCATTTTACATCTTTCCTCGATTTAGGGCTGCATTATTGCGGTGGTGTTTGGGCTTCTCGATAAAAGCAATGTGGTGAGAAAACGGAGATCTAGTGAAGCCGTGGAGACTTCTCAGATCCTTGGCAATTTCGTAAATTATGCTCATGAAGAAGTGGCTGAGGCTAATGACGAATCCGAACAATTTGGATATTTTTTTGACCACAACGTTGAAATAGGTCCAGAGAATGTCGCACCTCCATATACCGAGTTGAATGATTCCATGTTAGTGAAAGTAGAAAAAACCGATCGAGCATGACTCTTAGAGAGGCCCGATCGGACTGATTTCAAGTCGCCGTTGGAAGATTTACTCTGACTGACCATAATATCAACTTAATTATGTACACACTTGAGTTTCATGTCGGCACTTTCATTAATAAAAATTGCGAATTCCGCTGAAAGTTGCACTGCCAATATGCCTACCATATTCGGCGTCTTTGCCTTTCCCATTTCCTCCCGCCGAAGCATTTGAAAAGACCAGCATGTAACATTGGAATACCAAATATGCAATCCAAAATGGGCTATCAAAAAAAAGTGCTTCATAACTATTTTAGGCAACTGTACCGGAACTGAAATGTTGAAAAAATGGTCTTAGCGAGGATGTTTTACTTTCCCCCAAAAATGTTCTTTCATAAGTTGAAAAGCTATTCTTATTGAAGGTACTTGAAACCTCAAAGAATAATCGGCCCTGCAGTCACGCAATTTAAAAGAATCTTAGACTGTGGGAGTGCATGCTGCTGGTGCGTCCTTTTTCGTGCACGACTACTTTGGTCTCAGAATCCAAAAAATAAGTTGATATGCCTATTTCACATTGAAATGTATATATTTAACATGTCTTTTAAGAGCATGAAAATTTATAATTTGCATGTTTTTCAACCAGAAGTGCATGAATGGCTCTGCATAATAAGCTTCTCCAAGGCCTTATAGATGGGAAATAATGCGACAATATACATTCAGTTGGACATTTGAAATAAAGGCTTATTCGCAAAGTTTGCCTTTCACTACTTAAACAGGGCTAGTAGTGCCTTGTAAGCTTGAACCGTCATGAACACGCCATCGTTTGTCGCATAAACAAAACAGCAATTGTTGTTTTATATAAAATTATAAACTAAACCTAAAAATAAGTTGTAGATTTTAGCAACTTTAGGGAAAACCCAGTTCTAGAGTCACTTAAAAGAACCACAGTAGGGGCCGTTTGAATAAAATAAAACAACGGTCTTTTATTTTTTTAAATACCATTTGTTCGACCATTTTCGCTCAAAAACTTCTAGCGGTTTTCAGATCGGTTTGCATTTTTGTCAGCAAAGACTTTCCGAATTCATCATATTGATAAATGCTGTTCTTTCAAATGATATGGACAGCAAGCGTTTTTTGAATCTATTGAATTAGTCTGTAAAAGAACAGCAATTTTCGGTTGTTTAACGATTAAAGATAGGTTTCAATTCCCGCCACTGTTCATCATTAAAGCAAAGGAATGGCTCTTCCTTCTAAGAGAAACTATTTGTGAACCATTTAGTACCAAGTATGATATGGCATAAATTGAATGAAAAATGGTAGGCCACGTTATCTTCCTTTCATATCCACTGCAAATCAAGTTTAAATTTCGGTGGGTATTTACACTTCGTTGTGTGGAGCCGCAACTATCTTGGATGCTTTGATACAAAGCCTAAATCAAATAAATGCGACTGTTACAATTATGTAATTCTTTTGAGAATACAAATTCACTTTCAAAGTAAATTCAAGCCATGTATCGATGTGGTTAGAATTTGAAATGTTGCCTCCTTTCGATTGTCTGTCTGCTTTAGCTGCACGAAATCTCTAAATAAGCTTATTTGTGCTATGTTAAGTGTAAATGTAATACAGCAGGAAAATTTTTTTACGGCAATTTGATGTAATTTGTGAGGCCTCGCCTAGGACGTGTTCGAGACTCGTGATTCACCGATACATACTCTTTTATGCTGCATTTTCCATGTCCATTTAGACAGATTTGCTTCAATTTACCAGAATTTAGCAGCTCAACCCAGTGGTGCCAATGTTCTAATCTCAGAAATGGTCTCCACTTATAAACTATGCTCTTACCGATTAGAATTTTCATTTTAACTAAAACTTTATTGTTTAAATACTAAGTTTTCAAGATGGTTGGCGTGTAGATTCCCACAATTGAATTCATCTGGCTTCACTAGTTGTAATTTTCTCTCGGTTCAACCCTTTTTTTCTATGCTTTATCACCAAGACAAACCAGCTAAACCATTCAAAAGATAATTTGACTACTGCTATTCTGTTAGGTACTAATAACTCTAGAATCCCTCTATCTTATAAGAACTCTAAAACTTTCCATTGAATCAGTGAAATATTTCAACTTGATTTCATTACTACTGCTGGTGCGACTGTTAAGAAGACACTGTTGAGTGTATCTTGAAGGTAACCGTGTCAAAAACAGAGACCCCCTCCCCCAGTATAAATGTGAAGAAAGCAATTATTTTTACAGTTAAAACAGCACTTTCGAAGTGTGCGCAAAGTTCGCATTCCAAAGCGATTTTCAAAAAAATCTCGGATACGTCTCAAAAGAGTCTGTTAAAACTCCTGATGTTGGAACTCATTACGAGTCCATATCATTCTCATACGCGTTCAAACACGTTATCCTTATTTGTTTTTTTCATACTTTATTTATTTACTCCCCACCCATTAGGACAAGTCTCAAGTACGAATAGCTCTGACAACATGCATCATACACCAGTTAACACAAAAGACAGTAAAAGTGTTTATGGACGACTTCTAGGAGTCTTTTCAAACTTCTGGCGGAGGTTCCATTCATTGCTAAATGCTGCGCTTTCCAGCATGAATTCGGGTACTTACGTCGTGCCTCGTTTTCCAAGTTGTAAGAAGTTGCACTTCTGCTGGCATAATCTAACTTTATACGTCCAGTGGGTGATTAGTCCTATCCGGCCGCCTATTTCATTACCGGTGATCACCATAAGGAGGCTGAGAATAGGTCTTACCACCTATCGTTATGCAGATTTGGTATACTAATGTGCCAGACTCTCAGTATCTGCTCAGGATGAAAAAAAAAGAAAATATGTCTATTCAATATTGGTCGTTGATGAAATAGAGTTTTTGGGGCATTCAACATTGCCACCCGCCCCAAACATGCATTTTCAAAGTGGGATTTTGAGAGCCTCTTCATTAGAACTTGGAAGCCTCGGAATTACGAGAAATCCCAAAGTTAGATGAAGGTGCCAAATGTGGATAGTATGTTTGCAGTCATAAAAGCTTCGGTTAAAGAGCTGTATTTAAATGCTCAGGTACTTTGTCAATAAAGTCGGATCGTCTTGAGTTCACTGTCCAACAAAACTTGGTGGGTAATTTTCATAGCTCTTTTCTTATTGATACTTTTTCATATTCTTGGCTTGAAATGCCAGTCTTTACGAGCAGGCAACTTTCTAAACTTTCATTAATAGATTTTCACCCAAATCACTTCCTATTTCATCAAATCATTCGCCCCCAAAATTTAATGGAGAATCAAAATAAGTACCACAAGTCGACATCACAACTTGTACAAATTTCCACCTAACTACTGCGATTCCCGACCTCTTTATTGAGGATATTTTTTGTTGATATGATTATCTCAGGTTATGAATATTTACAATGTGTTAAACCAAGAAACATTGAATTTTGTTGGTTATAAAAATGACGCCATTAGTGGGTGCGATTCATTGCCTCCATGCTTTCAAGTAATAAATCGTAGGTGTGTGTTAGTTACCTTTAATTACACGGTAGTTTTATGACATTGTGGGAGGCGGCGTATTTCCAAAACACTGTAGGACATTGGTCCGAACACCATCAGTGATATGTTGTGGGCTACGATTTCGTCAAAGATAGTCACCTTTGCTGGCCCCGATAAATGATATGAATGCCAATGCTTTCCTTACAAAATTAGCTTAACTTCATAAGTGAATGCTTTTAACACCGCAACAGCAGTGCTATTTTGCCATAGCTTAAGGAAAATACATTAATGTGCATTAACGGTAAATTTCAAGTGGCAATTTTTTGCTCTACCCCTTATTTTTAATCTACCCAGTCCATAATGATGTTTGAAAGTGCTGCTGTTCGCCTGTTGAATCACCAAGATTTACACAGTGTATATAATGAACTTGAGTTTACCTCTTTAACTCTCCGTTTTACCTGTTGATTCAGGAAACGAGGGTTACGTTGTCACCACAAGAGTTCGCTTCACCTATCTATCGTCTATCTATTTTGTGGCCAGTCATGACTATATTTCACTGTTAGAAAGCGTTGTTTGTAAACTTTAAAGCTTGTGATCTTAACCGCAATCACACTTCATTTGCTTCAGGTCATAATTTTGTAGTCTTGTTTGATTGCGAAGAAATTGGGATTCACTCCTAAAAACCGTAATTTTTTACTACGGTACTGACAGATATTATATCAGTTATGACTGAGGCTTGGGTATCAACGCTTTCAGCAGCATGATTGTGGGTAGGTTTGACTACACTGAACCAGTGCTCTACTTAATCGCCTGGTCTAGAAGGCCTTTAACAATGATAATGTAGTGGCGGTGGTCTTGCTGCCACCAACTAAGAATGGATCTGTCACTTTACCGGCTATCGGGGATTTGAAGAGAAAAAGTAGTCATGAATGCTACTTGTCACGCTATTGAGACTGGTTGAAGTTATTAAATCACGCCGCCCAAAAAACAGCTACCTTCTGTATTCGGCACTCAGCTTGCCAAATGAAAAAGTACAAATGACCCATTTGACTTGTTCTATTAAACGCTAGACAACATTATTTACTGACCAATATGTTGTCCAACATTTTGGGAAGATCTTCTAGGACTTTGGTCAAATCGGTTTCATCCATGCGGTACATCATCAAGGATGCAAATGCACCTTCACAAATCAAGCGTATACAATGCATTCTTTCTCGACTTGATTCGCGTTGAAAGTAAACGCCATATTGTTGCGCAGAACCATCCACCGAATAGAAGGTACACTTGGGGATTGCGAAGTTGTCACAAGATTCGTTGCACTGGGTGACATTTTCATAGATTTTGACCAAATGCAACAGGTCTAACTTCATCACCCTTTCCATGACAAAATAACTCACAACGGAATAAATGTCCATAGCCTTAGAAGGCTCAAATTCTCTAATCCAGGGGTAAGTTTTTGACATTAACTGAAGGGAGTTATAATCTCTCCATGTCTGCGCTGATTTCTCTGACCTCGAAATAGCTGGATTGCACGTATCCATACTCGGGTCTGTGAACATCGCACTTGAAGAAAGAGTATCCTTTAGATGTAACATGAGATCCACGTAATCCATTAATTCCCACCGATATATTCCTTTATTTCGCAACGACTCATCAACCATTATGAAAAGTTTGATATATTCACCTACAAAATAAGTAAGTGCTTCACGTATTTCATCGCAGCATCTAAGCGAATACAAAGAACGTGCGACGTTGATGAGAATTCCTTCAGCACACAGATTAATATAAACTGCTTTCTTGAACAACTGCTTTCCGTCCACGCTAATAAGCCTTCCGGTATGGACTACCTTTGATTGATTGAATTTAAAAATCTGCGATTCAACGAAATACCACACAAAATCTTTGAATTTGCGGACTTCCATCAAGTTCTTCCCTTCCAATTGCTTGTGCAGCTCAAAATTAGTCTCCTTGAACAGCATTTGCAAATGACACGATGGAATCGATTTAAGCCAAAAATAATATGATTGAAGTCGATTAGTAACGGCTGAAGACGCATCCGCAGGTTCCTCAGAGATCGTCTGAGGGGAGGCTACAATAGGATAAAGTGCGTATGTAAATGTGTGCGTTGAAAGCGGATTGAAGTCTGTTTGTTCCTCGTCTTCGTGGAGGGTAATGTGGATTGGCTCATTTGCGCTCCAGGAACCATTCATATCATTGTATGTCATCGAAGAAATGGGCATGCAATACGACAAAATTGGAACATTTTTTGGTAGATTCTTAAAAAATGCTGGCTGAAGTGCAACTGTGGTGGTCACTGGAGTATTGGACGTGAGATGAGCCATGGCAGCAGTAAAAGGACTTTGAATATGGGCTGAGTAAGCCGTTTCGTATGCTTTCGATGGCCTCTTATAGTTCGCATTGTCATAGACTGTTGGTGCATTTTTTGAATGCTCTTCAGCGTTTTCATTGGAATCTTCAGGCGAGTTTTTAGCTTGAATATCCTCAGCTGATTCCACGGGTTTCGATACGCTTTCTTCGATATTTAATGATTCGAGATCTTGAACGATATCACTCACACATTTAGAAGGCAAAGAAGGCTGACATGGGCAAGATTCATGGCTTAATGGTGATTTTTTCGAAGTATTCTGATCTATTTTAACTGAAAAAACAAAATCTAGAATTGAAAGGATTTTATACCTTCAGTGCCATCGTTGACACATTCCCATGAGTTCAACGTGGAGTTGCTACATTCTCTCACCAAGCTCATTATACATTCGAGCAAATCTGGTTCCCAGGAACATGAACGAACTCAAGTTAAACAATACCCCTCCCGTACGAAATTCCATGGTTTAAAAATCAGAAAAAATTCTTTTCAAATAGGCATTAGTTTCTCTCATTTATTATTTAAAATGTTAATGTAAAGCATTTGAAATTTGCCCATTCGTTCGCATTTGGAATAAGGAAGGAATTTGCATTCAATGCGCCTTTCAGTAACTGAAAGGCCTTTTAACGGCCATATTGTTACTTCCGAATATCATCACTAGGTTAAAATTAACGGAGGGGCTCAAAGACGAAGCAAGTTTTATTTGTCCGCAAATCTCAACAACAAACTACAGAAGGACTCAGCAGGCGTGCTCAAGCTCCAATTTTAGAATGTTCCCTTATTTGTTAAAATTTCGTCAGCTTTACCGTCACTTGGTTATTGGGAGAATAAGTCCCGATTTTGAAAGCAGCTGGGATGGTCTCTATCAATAATATTCACAGTCTCAGTGAATGCTATCACTAAACGTTGTCTACCTTACGGAGGTAATCTAAGTGCCTTCCTAAGAAGAAATCCTGTCCCACCCTCTCGGACCCATCATCCTGGCGCGCCGATATTGTTTCCTCTTGCATCCCAACCACAGACTAATCTTTATGAATTTCATGATATCCCTGTTACTGATTTCGTGGAAGTCAGCGCAAACAAGAGAAATAAAATAAATTTAAAAAAATTAGTTGATGCGATCTCGATAAAAACTGTTTTCGCTTTACTCAAACCGGTCAATTACAGAGGATTGTTGATATGCTAAAATGCTTTTTTGAAAGCTATACCCAACGCGAAAGTAGCGATACAACGCAAGCGTTGATGGGTGCCTTCACCTGGTGATATAGCTTCCCTATTTTGCTGCGCGTTTGGCCATTAAAAAGCAATTTATGGTTCTTAAAAATCCTATATTTCATCATTTAATGAATTTTTCGTTGACACGCTATTCAAGTGCTTTCCAGAGCCTTTCATTAGCCGTGAACGAGTGTATTCGCTTGGGACAGACTTTATTGGTGTAGCTTTTTGGGCGAGTCTTTTATTATGGTACTATGGGGAATCGAGAAGTTTTGTCATAAACCAATACTGTATGTAAAGACTGGGATCAAGGACAGATCCGCCCATTAGTAGATCTCTTGACTCTTTGGTTACTGTGGAAAAAACTATTGCGTCTGTTTTTTCAGAGGGGTAAATGATTCTACTTGCTGGCTCTGTGTCAAATGTTTAGAAGGTAATCTTATCAAGGCAAATTTAATCGTCTAAAGGAATCTTGATGGCGGTGTCACATTCAAACTTGTCGATATTAAGAAGGGGTCGGAGTCTCTTCTAGAGCCACAACTTTTTATAGCAGCAATGACTCGTTAAAAATACTTGAAAGCACATCTCATACCCTCTGCGTGTACATATGGATATTTTAATATTTTTTTAGTTTTTGGAAGGACCAGTAATATCCATCACTAGCTTTCGATAAGGATGGCTAATAACGGCCATGAAATGAATAGTCATGCTGGGGATGGAAATAGCTTATATCGAATCTGTTATCCTATAACAGATACTAAAAGGTCTTGACCTCAAAATAAATTGATTGCAGACACCTACAATCAGATTTGTCAGGATTCATGTTGTCGGAGAGTCGACACAAAATCCTCGGATGCTACGCTGGAATCTTGGCCAAAATATTGATGAAAATCTTGCACTGGCAGATCAAAACGGTGAAGTATTTTTGAACTTATTCTGCATTCCGCTTTGAAGAACACATACCAATTAATATTTGCAGCGTCCGTCACATGCTCCACTTTCAAACATTTTTTTTTCAACTTGTGGACTATGAATATATTAATGTTCGCCAGAGCAAACCCAAGCATCATTTCGCCTTGTAGTAATATCTAACCCGAAGCGTGCCAAACTCCACGAAAATTCGCTCCTTAAGCTTACATCATCTCACTCACATTAGTGGAAGCTGATAAAAAGATTATTTGCAAAAGAGAATGCCTTTAACCGCTTATTTACAATAGGATTCGACAATGCACTACCAGGCATATTGGATGCCATTTAGTAATAATTAAGTAGTATGAAACTCTTAAGATAGATCCATGAGGTTCTTTGAGGTATGAACATCCAACTTAACATTAAGCTAGGTTTCTATGCGTCTGTTCAACTTGGGTTGATGACCAATCGGCTCGATGAGTTGTTGTGCTGATTTTGCCTTAGTTTCGAGGTCAAAAATTCCGGAACTCTGCAAATATCCGACTATCCTTCTAAAATTATGCCCAGCATTTGGCGTATACTTCTGAACTTGACGAAAAATCACGGCTGATCAGTTTCTTTTCCTAATCAGTGATCCAGAGGGGTTTTTACGATCAGCATCTTTTAGGGCTGATAACATGAAGAGCATTTGGTCGTAAAAAAATTAGGTGCATAGTCAAGGGGATTCACAGTTAGCTCGTCTCTTTATCTCCTACTTTCGCTCAAGTCTTTCACTCTAATATTTCACTTCCCCGATTTTCTCCCCGTTTCATCTTTCGCTTATTTCTAAAGTCACTATACTATTTCATTTGCGATGAGTATTTAGTGTATCTCCTTGAACGAGAATTACGCTATTCATGGCCGATTTGCCACTTTTTGTTTAATTAACACCAGAACTCATCGGGAAGAAAAGTTGCTTCCTAAGATTAATTGTAAATTATTGAACATTAATTCGGAAATGTGTTGAGTTTCTTCAGAGGTTTCAAAAGAAATTTTAAAAATTTTCTCATAATTGCCAGCTTCTCAAAGATCAAGGCTAATATCAAATTACCTTAGATATTGGACCAACTTATCAGTTCTGACAACTGCTGATCAAAACGTTGCGCACTTCGCCGCGTACAAATATTTTACCGTATGTCGCTAACAGAACCAGCGATTATATTACAGGCCGAACTGCCCCATCTCTCCCATTCCACCATCACTTCGCCTTTCAAAGACATCCGCGGTAGGCTAACCCGCTGTTTAGACTGGGATTACCGGGGAGAAGATTCGTATTTTAAGACAAATTTAGTAGATAATAATAACCGATGAATACACTAAGCCTGATCAACAAAATTCTGTGAAGTGTAGAATGTTTGAACTTCTCCAATTTTTCTACCAGTGTACCGCCCCGAATATGCACCTTAATTTTTATAAGCCATTAGTGAATGGCAAACTTAACCCTTTAAAATTTTAGAGACCGAAGAACATGTCAGAAAAAAGCTAGGAATACGCTCCTTTAACTTCAACATAGTGACATATAGCTGGGATTCGAAAAACTTTTAAGCCTTTCGATATAGACTCGAAACGTAAACAAAACTACAGTATTTTATTCGTCCTTGTTTCATTTTACCTTGGATAAGGAAGAACCAAACGAGAGCCTGGTGACATTACAATTGGCGACGTCAATCATTTCTAAAAAAGTACATTTTACTATTAGAATAATAAGTAGGCATAACGACCAATTGGAAGAAAAAATATACCTGGAACATTCTGTTATTCAATTTCGCTGTAGAAATACCAAAAAAAGTGTATTAACGTTGTAAATCAAACTCAAAACGAAGAAAACATATGAAGACTTGCTGTAAAGGGCCCATAGAGAAGTGATCGGCGAGAAGAATTGAGTATAGGAACTTCGCGAACAGCCATTGCTGCCTTCACAGACCACCGAAGAGCTCGCTCAGAGGTTGCATTCGCTCTTGCCCGACGTTCCCATTGACTCTTGTACAAACGCCAGAGAGAAACGGGATCCCCTCGCTTTACACCAGCTCCACGCCGTTGTCCAGACAGCAAGAGCTAAAAGGGGTATAATAAATATAGGGTTACGAAAAGTTCATTATCCAACTGATGCATTATTGTCTCAGCATCCAGAAGCGAGAAAAGGAGGCAATTTTCGGCGAGATTCTAGTAAGTGGAGTCCTTACCTACGGCAGCATGGCCGAACAAAGACCCTCGATTATTGATGCACCAAGGAATTTTACTTCTTCCTAAAATAAGAGTCTGAAGATAAGTTCCTTTGATAGTGGCTTTGACGCTATTACTACTAACATACATAAGAGTTTTTTTCGTTTGGTACGTTTAAGCCGGTAATTCATTTAGGGGCAGCACTAACTGGACTCCTAATGCTTGCCTATTCAGAACATGATTCTCATACATTTTTTTGAACTTGCTCGGAATCATGACTTCAACTGTCTGATAATCGGGTATTGAATTATTCATTCATTCAACCCGGATGGTGACACTTTGAATATCGACACTAAATCAGAAGTAGCAGCTTAATTTTTTTGAAAGTCTATTGAAGAAAATATAGCTTGAAAAAATGGCTGGTGATATCAAAAGGAACGAGGGGGAACGAACAAGATTAATTTTCCAACGACTGATGCCTATGTGAAGCTTAATAATATCAATAAGCCCATGACAAACTGGGTACGAGTAACCATAGAATTTGTCTAGACCAGATTAATAATATCTTCACCCAGGGGCTTATTTTGTACATCCAATAAAGTTGATAATGACGCCCTTTAGACATAATCCTTCAGCCAACTTCACCTTTCGTCCATAAACCACATAATTCTGATTCAACAGGTCGATCTTCTACAGTCCCTGCCAAGATGTCAAAAGATGATGCAGAAAGCTCACCCTTCGAGAAGACATAGACGCAGATCCCGGCGAATTCCTTCCACAATCTGCGTTTTCCGGGGGAGTCGATTCGAGTGGGGATCCAATGCTGGAGGGTTTCTCGAGCACTGGAGGCATATCGCCATCTACAGTTAAAGAAACAGATAAAAAAAGAAACTGAAGGAGCTTGATCAAAATGGACTATATACTAACAAATGGGTAACTTCACTTTCACAGCGAGGCTACAAACAAACATTCAAAAATACGAACTCACATTGAGAAGCCGAAGTGAAAGGCCCGCCGTATTGTCCGCCAAACGAACATCGGGAAGGTGGAGTTGATCGACCACTTTTTGGACGCCGCGAGCTACGTGATGATTTCTTAGAAATGAAGTGGTTGAAACAATCGAACATAACTTTTTAGGATGTAATAACCTTTCTAATAGCAAAGATAATCGAGTTGAAGCAAAATTTATACTTACGATCCTCCGATTCGAGCCACTATCTTCTCGATACGAGTGAATCCAGCGTTTCCGCTGCACGGAATTTGCTGTAAATTCAAATAGGAATATCTTTAAAATACACTTTAGTGGTATTCAATATGTCAAAAAAAAATGATAAGACACAAAAAGACACCCAAAGTTAGATTAAATAAAGTGAACAAAAATTATAACTTTACCACGAGCATGTTGGTATCCGACTAATGTGCGATTTCTTTCATTGCAGTTAGGGTCATAATAAAGTTAATGAAAGGGTGCACTGGGGTTTTTAGCACGTGTTATGTGAGCTCCAGTGTCTAAGCTCATTTATTTCTCTTCTGCAATTGAACTTACCGGAGTGGCAGTGTCTTTGCAAAGGCTCCGCGCTCGAGACAAGATCTGTTGGGGAAGGCACTATACTTGTGTCCTCCAAATAGTCTTCGGCTGCACTCATTTCTTCCTCCCTCATTCTATCACTGAGCTTTTGATCGATGCATTTGTCTCTAGAAGTGGGTTCAGCATACGTAAGTGTTGAGTCGCAATCGTCGGACTACAAGAAAATGGAGGCAAATCGACTACTATGGAACTGTACCAAATCTGTGTATGGTTACGGGGCACAGACAGGTGATTTTTGTTTGAATCCGAGAGTCGGTGTGAGTAATCTTAACTGGTAGCGATGGTGGTCAATCCCACTCTCAACCTGCTCGTGGTGACCACCGGTAACCCCAGCGGCAACTCTGGGGGCTGATGAGAGGGGCGGCCGGATAAGACTAATCGCCCACCGGACGTATCAAGTTAGATTATGCCAGTGGAAGTACAACCTCGTACAGCCTGATAAACGAGGTACGGCGTAAATACCTGGATTCATGGTCTCGAACTGGGCTGTGGAAAGTGCGTACACGTAGCAATGAATGGAATCTCCGCCAGAAAGTTGAAAAAACTTCCATATTAGGTATGAAGATTGCCTTAACAATGCCGAGGACGAACGAGGTGCCATTACGTAGTTGAACTGCTACCTGTACTATGAAACCATGCCAGGGAAGCGACCAGAGAAGCGAAGACACTAGTAAACGTTTATACTGTCTTCTGTTTTAACTGTTCTGTACTATTTGTTGTAAAAGCTATTTGGACTTCTGTTGTTTCCAAATAAGTCCTTGGGGCTTGCCATAATGAGTGGGGAGAAAAAAAATCTGGTAACGATATCATAAGTAGCCTGAGCAAAACTCTAGTCATGTGCTATGAGATCAATTAGGTGCACCAGGGTTTCTAACGGCCTTCAGCTTTGAAATAGAAGGATCAACCAGACGAAGGTCCTGACTATACAATAAACTAGGGAAACGTCAAGGCCTTATTTCACGTTTCCCCTTCTGATAAACTGGGTCTTCGTCTCTGTGCCTGGAGAATCGATAAGGCTTTACTGATAAGAAGGGTTTCTTTCTGAGTTTGTTACCCCTAACGGTTGCTTGGCTGTTGCATGTTTTACCACCCACCTTTAACCAAATGTATTCCATAAATCGGTTTTGACACGTTTAACCAAAAAAGAATGGTGAGAATCAAGATTTAGGTTAGATGAGCTGTTTGTCCCGTTTTGCCAAATAAAATAGCCAGTGAAACACAAATCAACCTTATAAGGTCTTGATGATAAGATTAAGTGTCCTCTAAAAAAGTAAAAGTCAATCGTTGAAGTTTCAAAAAAGCCCGAGACTAAAGGTCATTTTCCACAAAGAAACAGCTGGCAAACTTCAAATCGATATGGAAACGATAAAATAGGAATCTCACCTTTCAGTCATTGTCTAGAACTTTTTATTCCAATGATAACACATCAGTTCAAAATGACTTGCATTTGCAAGTGAAGTTATCCAAAAATGGAGAAATAAGAAACCAATCGGGTATGACTCACGTGCTCCGACAACACCGAAGACCTAGATGTAGCTGCTGACTAGCCGCAATGGATGACAACTACACCGGGTGAAAGGCGCACGCATCCCGCGAAATTCGATACTCACTTTAGCTTTACCTTCTCTTTCTTCTATGAACATGTATCGATCTCCTCGATTAGTAACTAAAACCACCAACCGGAACCCACAGGAAACCTTTGAACTTTCCCATTATTATAAGCCGAGATTCTGTTCCAAAGTCTTTGAGACCGATTAGGAACAGTATGAATAATATTCTGCGTAGCAATTGTGCTTATAAACGATGCATAATTATTCTAAAAATTTAGTTTAAACTTACAGAAAAAGATGTAGTCAAAGCGCTTGAGACAACGTTGGTCTTGTTTTTTAAGTCTCCTCCTTCATTGATGGAGAGACTATCGAGGTCGTGAGCGATCATTTTATCCAAATCAGCCTTGATAGCAGCCAATCGAGTTAGCGAGGTTTCCTTCACTCCCAATTTTGCTAACTCGGTACTAATTTCGTCTAGAGTAAACTCCAAATCAGGAGGTATTCCATTAGAATTGATGGAGGAGCTTAGCATGGCGTTTTCTAATGAAAATTTACAAACAACAATATCAGTATCGTACACGAGTGGGGTCTGATCAACTGGTTGTTTGCGCGCTGTCGTGCGCTTAGCCCCGCCCGAGGGCAGAGCTTTGATTGGTTCATCCAATTAAGTGACTAATGGCTGGCTGCCATGCCAACGCAAGTAAACGTACACCCATGAGAATAGTTGCGCGTGACGTAACCTTGATGTGGGCTTCCACCAGACCGGTAAATTACTCTATCAAAAGATTCTGAACTCACTTTGAATTCTTCTAATCACTCAAAATAGAGCCGATTTAGGAGACAGAGTGAAAAGCGAATATCTAATGCTACATTAGACCCCTTCCCGTTTGGCACAGCAAAGCAGCACACTTATTTCGTACTTATGATCACCAGTTACTTCCATTTATTATCTCAACACTGATCTTCACTGTGACAGACGTCAAAATTTGACTCAACATGGCGATTATGGCCGATCTGGAGCAGTGTTCAAGCGGCAGAAGCAAGTCCGCAGACCGTAATCGTCTGCATAAGCGTAGCTACCACTCCTCTCTTACCGGATAAAACTACCCGACCAGATTTAACCTGTCACAAAACCTGTGACAAAAGTTTTGATCGAAAGAAGTAGATTAGAGACCGGGCCAGAGAGCCTTATTCCAGAATCAACCAAAAGTTAAACCCCTTGCAATTGGGAAGTAGAAAGCAAAAAAACCAAAATTCCCCAGGCAAAGGTCTGCACAATGTTCCTTATGTAACTTGGCTCTTTCCGTAGTCAAAGCATGATGCCATGAAAGTATGACACTATCAAGCCTTACAGCAAATAAAAGCAGATAGAATGGCCCCGCATCACTAAAAAATAGAAATGAAACTAAATCTTTCATAAATAGAAAATAGGCAAATAAATAAATATGGACCAAGAGAAACATTCACACTTAATGCTTCAAGCGGTCCCAATTAGGACCCTAAACAAAAGAAAAATAACACCAACAACACAAACAGCCTACCAAGTGACACTTCAAGTATTCCAGATGGATCCCGTAAATAAGCGTACAATTTTCTGCTCGTTCAAAACGACAAAAAAATCATTTAATTCAAACCAACATGATGATTTCAATCCATGCCATAGATTTCTGAATATAGAATACTAACAAACAATAGCATAAACAAGATAAAAGAACAAAATCAATCGTTACCCAAAAATATATTATTTCTGTTCCATTTCAACCATAAACAGTGGTCATTTTTTACGATATTAAGGGGGTATAATGTACAAAAGAGCGTGGTGGTTCTTCAGAACCACAATAAGAAGCCATGATCCGGTCCAGAACCACGAGCGCCGCTTTCACCGCCGGTAGTAGTAAACCTAGAAGGTGTTCGTTTGGAGGCTCCAGACGTAGCGAAGAATTTTGAAGCACCGGGAGGCGGAGGTGGCTCCTGTAGGGCACCAGTAGCTTTTGGGGGAGGTTTTGGGGAGGCTGGACGCTGGGAAACGCCACTGGATACTGGACGACCACCGCCTTCCGACTTCGCTGGCCAACTGGGCATCATTGAAGGGTGGATGGCTTGCGGACGCTCTGTGAAATAACGGTGAGTGAGAGCCTTCTCGGCGGTTATCCGACGCTCTGGACAATAGGTTAGGAGACTGCAGAAGCATTATATCCAAGTTACATAAGTATTGTAAGTGGACTAAGCTGTGATTTGAAAGGGTACAAACCTGGTAAGGAGTTCAAATCCACTAGCAGATATCTGCTTTTCTGTGAAACGACGGCGTAGCTGGTTGTAGGGATACTCAGTAAATATGGTGTTCTTCATCCCGGGTAGTTGGGAGACACCGGGCCAAATACGCTCGTTAGGAGTGCCAAGATCACGGAAAATCATATTAACCTGATCCACCTCGCCCTTGCCAGAAAACAGGGGTCGTTGAAGCAAGAACTCCGCGAAGATGCAACCCACGGACCACATGTCTATTGCCGTGGAGTAAGATTTACTTCCTGTGTAAGTAAATAACAAAGGCGTAAGGGCATTGATGGTACCAAAAAATATGAATGCCGGCGCCCATAGTAGCAAGGCAACGATAGTTTATTATTAAATCGTCATCGAGAGCTCTGAACAGGACGCCGGGTAAGAGATTTCTTGAAAAATATTGCAGCGAAATATGACAACAAAGTTAACCAGAAGGAGAAGATAGCAACCTCTTTAAAATAGCTTCTAATAGCTTGCATTGCGGCTAACTACAACCCAGGGAATAGAACATAATAGGGCATTTAATAAAGAATAGTATCTTGGAAACAATTCTAAAGGGCACATTGCCAAGCACTCTTCAGGAGCACGTCCAAGTGGGAGCCTCACACTAGGCAATAAGCAATCATATATCAATCAGATATGAGCTTATAAGCGTTCCTCTAATAGTTCTTACATAATATCGAAATGAAAGGACACTTTGAAACTCACTAACTATATTATTTTCAAAGTATCACTGCTTTATGGGATTACAAAAAAAACTTTTAATAAGAGCATGAAGACTGGTAATCCGATAGAAAATAGACAGCTTACCGAGAAGTAACTCAATGGCCCGATACCACAGTGTGACAACGACCTCCGTGTAATGCTGCAGAGGAGAACCATACTCCCGGGCAAGACCGAAATCTCCAACTTTGAGAATTCCTTTGTGACTAAGGAGTAAGTTCGAGGTTTTTAAATCTCGATGGAGGATCCAGTTATCATGAAGATGTTGAACAGCACGAAGCAGTTGAAGCAACAGGCACTTTACCTGACCGACCGTGAATGGACCGCTCATTATTTCCATTAGTGATTTGAGGTCGTGCTCTACGTACTCCATGACCAGATAAATTTTATCTAAATCGAAACCGACTACAACTTCCCGCACTGTGACAATGTTCTCATGCTGGGCTTTCATTAGTGTGTTTATTTCTCGGAGAGAGGTAATTGGGAAACCTTCTCTCTCCTTCTCCATTTTCAAGCGTTTTAAAGCGACCACTTCATTAGTCTTTTTATCTCTGGCTCTGTACACGACACCATAGGTACCTTCTTCGATTCGGTTGAGGCACTCAAATTCATCTACTGATCTACAGCCTTGGATGGAGGGCAAATAGAACGGTTTCACTGGCGTTCTATCATGTTGAGGTTCCGTCTCATCTTCCACCTCAATACCATTGGCCCGCAAAAGCTCACCATCATCACCTCCATAAGCCTCGGCTTCGATATTTGCGTAATCGTCATCTTCATCTTCTTCCACTTCTTCAAGATACTTCAAACGACTTCCGTCAATAATAGGAGCTCGACCTGGAGGAAGACGGACATTTAAGGGAGTCGGTTCAGCAGGAGCTGAATCTGACATCTTGTTTTTCTCCGGGGAAGAACTACGCGATCGATGCCGGATTGACGAGGATTTGCAGGAAGGATCGGACTTACTTTGTTTATGAGGCAAATCGGGCTGCGAATCGAATGTTTTCTGATGTGATCGACGATGATGCCGATGATAACGCCCGTGACGGGTAAAAGATGTTGAGGCTTTTTCATCCCTATCGAGACTATGCTCGCGACTCCTTTTTCGCGAGTGTTTATCGAAGCTACTTTCAGCACCACTATTTGAGGACGATGAGGGAAGAGGAAAACCAGTGACACTGGCAGACTTGAGGAAATCAGACTTCTCCGCCTCGTTTCGAACGGGATAATCCACATCGAAGGACCGATCAGGAGAGTCAAACTTTGACCGTGGGGGAATATGACGACCTACTGCTGCTTCCTTAGATGCTTCTGCCTCCCTCTCTGCTTTTCGAAGTGCCAAGCGATGTCGATATTCACGCTCCTGTAACTCTGCTTCTAAAGAATTCGTATTTTCATCACTGGAAGCCTCGCCCTCTTCGGAGTAAGCCTCACCTTCCTCACGTGAAGATCGGGCATCAATTTCTTCGTCAGTTTCTCCCTAGGGTGGAAAGCAGTTATTTTCTAGAAAATACACTGGAACCATATATAATAGTCACAGAGGATAAAGTAATAAACAAGAAAAACTGAATTGTGCTTTTAAATAAAGACTTCATTTCGGACCCAAAGTTAAAGAAATCGTTTACTTACGTAATCTAACTCTTCTTCGTCTTCGAGAAAACTCTTGTTAAGGTCTGTCTCAGAGCGCTTAGGATGTTTCATATGTCCTTTCCGAGACATAATGGATGGTTACTAAAAAAAATCAACAAAATGTATCGAAATAAATTCAAGCAAATTATTAATAGACAACTCTTCTGTAGAGCAAGCAAAACCAACCAGGCCAGTAGCAAACCTTCGACTGTTGTCGCATACAAATCAGCCGCTTTTGGTGAGATTAAATAAAGCAAAATGTATGCTTCCCATGAACATCTCTTTCACTTGATTGAATTCGATTCAACTGAACTTCCATTTCCCTTAATATCACATTATTAGAATTTCGTCAGTGTTATTTTCGTGCAGCTTCGTTTCATAAATAAGTAATAACGATCTAAACAGAGAAACGACTGTTATTTTCTAGCGGTAGTGTCTAAAACGCCTGTCAACAGTTATGAAATTTATTTTTATCAGTGCATTTTTTTCTTATTTGACTCCGACTTTCATCCGGTAGTTGAAAACACTTTAATAAACAAACGACCATGTTTAGACATTCAGTCTTAGGAATATTACGGCATGCAAAAAGTTGCTAAAGATAGTGATTAAGAGATCAGCTACAAAGGTGGCCTTAAGGAACTGATAAGAGATAGCATCTCTGAATCTTTCGTTGTGGCGAAAATTTTTTCCAGCAACATTGGGCTAATGAATTACTTGTTTACTAACTTACCGAAAAATGAACTATGAGCAACTAACCTAAATCGTTAGCTAAATGGATGAACAATATCGAAAAACATCAAAGAAACAGACGGGAGGATTAAACTTGTACTCAAACTGTGGAAACAATCTACTGCGTGGATATACTTGTTGTGGATTTTACTTCAACAAACAGCCCTCATTCAGAGACTAAATGGTAGATAGCCTTGATAGATCAACATTCTTGGAATGTTTATGATTTTCTCGCAAGCGACTCATAATGATCCCGTGGATTTTTAACCTTGAAACATTTTGACTGATCTAGTCGATTTTACAGCCGAAGTTGTCAGGCCTCCAGTTAGCTCAGTTTGGGCTAGCTTGTAGCAATCCAATAATACGTAGGGGTTTCGTTCACAAATTGGTACAAAAAGGGCTAATCTCTAATTTTTGTAACATTTTCGGAGAACTTTCCGAGCACGTAGTTTATTAGTTTATTCATTTCTAACCATGGCTTTAGGACAGGATTCAACAAGTGAGTTTAAAGTTATCAAAGCTTGTGTGAATAAAAATGTAGTAGATATGGATATTAAGGACCAATCCACCAGTTAACTGTTCAGCTGGTGCCGCTGAAAATAATAACAGTGATTTTTAACCTATTGACACAGATAACCGCTTCCTTTATCTTAAGGCTGGATGGGCATTGCTCTTAGTTCTGTGCAAGTCCGTAATAACGAAGTCACTCTTTCAATAAGAGAAAAGCCCTCTTCGTGGTTAAATGTTTTGCGTTAGTTTTTAATTTCCCACCGATTAAACATTCAGTAAATTCGCTCATTATGATTTGCACGGATAGATAAAATTTTTGACTGGACGGTTCTGATCTCAATAGTCTTATCTAAATGGATATTGCTGAACTATTTCTAACAAACCATCAGAATTACTTTCAGATTGCCAGGGAATGGACGCTAAAGCGGGCCCAATAATTCATTAGTGCTGAATTCCGATTAATAATATCATTCAATTGTTGCTATAAGTCCTGACGTACTAATCTGTTCTGATTTTTTTTTAAATTTGCATCTTTATCTGATTCGCTGGTTTAAATCGATCTGCCTGGTTGGCTGCCTATCTAAATATTTCGTTTGCAGTTACTTGATGTGCATTCTGAGGCTCTAGTAATTTTACAAGTTTTGGAAACGAAGAATAAGGAATAGGAGCAAACAATCATTAGTTCACAGGCCGTCTGTTTTTTTGCGTTCTGCTCCACGTTGAATCGGAGATGCCTTCATTCCTATCGTAATTACCCCTGAGGAGTTGAGTACCTTGATGATCGTTGCGACTACTAAAATTGCTTTCAGAATCATGCTGTTGTCTGCTATATCTGCATTAAGATGCAAATATAGGCAATAAAAACGTGACCGATGCGACTTCAAAGCTCAGAATTTATTATATCACCTAACTTCGGATATAAGTTTAACACCGCTTTTTCCGGAGCAACCGATACGGCGAAGCTCTGCCGAATGAGCATAATTGATGGTGCGTGTCTGAGGGCTTGCGTGTAAATACTTGAAGAGTGTGATGATAGAAACTATTCCGATTCTTACCTATCGGTATGGGTGCCGGACCAAGGATAGGAATCACTAAACCTTTAGCCTTAAAATCATACTTTGGATACGAGGTGGTGCAGATATTCACATTAACCGCTTATATGAGATTTTTTGGAGCACCAAGAACTCTGGAATACATTATTTCGACAATGATTATCGTTCGCCCCTTCATTTGAACTGTTATTATTATTAAAATTTAAGCTATATATAAATTCACTTAGTAGAAGTCCTTTCGAGTCGAAATTGAATGAAAAGCATTCAGCGTCAAATTTTAAACTCTTTATTTAAGTAGCCTCGAGTTAATGGCTTTTGAAGCTAAAGAGTTATTTCGATCAGTGTATAAGTGGTGATGACCAGGGCAATTTGAATTGCTTATTTAAGGATGGTATTATTTTCTTGGGTTCTGACCAAACCGAGAGGGAGTGAATCAAATCACTCGTTTGACCACATCGGCTAGAGAAGTTCCCGAGATCTCTGGACAGATTCAAAATAGTGCAGGAGAAACTTATGATAACGATGATGGCCAATTTGACTATACCCTCCTGGGTCAACGCTAGGTAGCTGCGATACAATCCCAATATCCGCCACAAAATGTCTCGAAGGGGAATAAAATCAGGTGTTAAGGAATGTTGATCTCGGTAGATGAGCAAATAGTGTCTCAGAGTAAAATGCCACATTGCTACCCCACTCATTTTCCAGGGTATGCACATTCATTTTGCAAGCAGATTTGATTTCGAGCCTCTTGTTCAATGCTGTCTCCTACATGGCCCGTTTTTCACGCTAGGTTCATTGTGTAGTCCAGCTTACATAATCTAAAGCGGTACTATCAACTCGTAAGGGTCAAAGCCATTTGAAATCTATTGAGATTCTGTTCAGGTGTCTTAAAAGTAACTAGAAACGAGATGGAGGGAAGCATTCAAAATTTCGATAGAAATACTTTTATAAGGCTGCCAAACAAGGCGCTGATACTAGTACAAAAAGGCCGAAAAGTTGAAGCATAAAGTAGGAATTGGATGTTGGTAGCTAGGGCAACAACTCACCGGCCCTCCAGATCGGTTCTGTAAATCTATTAGCAATTTTAAGATTATGATTTTTCATATAAAATCATTGATGCCTTATTTTGAAAACAAGGTATTTTGAATTTGGGAATTTCGATAACATGCATGAAATTTTAGCAGTCGTTTCAATTGTCTTAGATAAAAGTCGCATATATGTGCTCTGGTTTAGTATTACATGCATCCAGAGTGAAGCATTCCTTCTGTTTGCTCTGACGTCCAAACTGAACTGGATGCCTTCGATTGGACATAGGCGGTCTTCGGATGAAGAGGCCACCTTAAATCCTGACAATGTTAATTTAATAAGCTCTTTTTTTAGATTACATCAGTGCATTGAAAAACGATCCAGATTACGCAATCTGAAGAATAATCCACACAGGATGTGGAGTATTCTTCTAAAAGCGAGCCGTCATCGAAAGGTCATACAAAGAATAATTTGACAATCGAAAGTCCATACAGCACCATATTATCCGCAGAGAACGTGGATTATCAATGACACCGAAGAAAATATCTTAGAATACACCGGCTAAAATGCACAAACATTAAATGCAAAGGGTGAGGCACGTTATTCTGCAGACGGAATGTACTTCGTGGATAACGAAATTTTCAGCAGTGATACAGATAAGAGTTTGAACACCGAAAGTCACTATAATATCATTATAGCCGCATAGGGTGGAACGTATACTTTCAGAAATGACATTTTGATGCATGGCTACCCACTTTTTCCTTTAACGGGCCTGCGGACTTCGTTGTACCTACATTTTTTTATCACATATCTTCCTCTTTCACTGTCTTTCTCTTTTTTTTAATTTAAATTATCTCATTTTGTTGAATGATGACTGCCCATTCGGCAAGACGACCTAGCATTCGAACTTTTGGACAATGTTTTGTCATTATTGGACAGAGCATTGGACAGATCATAATGGAGATCAAAACGGATAGAGATTATAACGGAGCACTGCATGCCGTCAAAATACTGGTTTCGGATTCGGCAGGCTATCATGATGGTACTTTAAATGATGAACGTCACCTAATTGTAATCGACGTTTTAAAGACAAATCTTCATTATTTTCAACGTCTAGGCGCATTTAGATTGTGGTCAAAAATCTAATTCTCGAAATGAACCGTAAACTAACCATTCATGACAGATTCAAGCATCTTTCAGTTTCCAATCTATGGCTATGCAAAGTAACTCGAAGGAAGTAGTCTTGGTAGGGCAATTTGTCATCTAAAAATAGTGGAGACTTTTTGCCACTCAAGATGATTAATGTTTCATTCAGTTATTTATTCACCTCGCTAATTTGCTCTCATTATTTAAGTACCGTAGCAAGTCGCATTTCATCTACCTACCCGGAGAACTAACTGATGAGCTGAATTTAGCTGATCGCTCGATCTTATCGCGCCTTAACCAGGTACCATGTCTCAACATGCAGTTGTCGTCCGCTCGCTTTTCTCGCTTAGACAGGTTTGACCTGAGCCAAGACATTTGGTCACCCTCTCTGAGGTGCTTTTTTTACAACGCAGTTGACCTAAGAAAACAATCCCAAGAACATGCACACTGAATGAATACACCGGAAGGTCTCTGTCTTCTTTTTGGTCAGGTTGATGTGACACTATGTTTGATGTTGTAAGCTTTTCATTACGCTCAGTAAGCGCCTGTCCTGGCTAATACTTTCGAGTTATGTGAGAGACATGTTAATCATTTAGTTTCACTTTAATTTACATTCAGCTGGTTAAAGTTGCCTTTTATTAGCATTTGGAGACATTCTTACCATAGTCTCATTTATACATTCTAGTTTTGTACGTAAAGTGAATGCACATCCATAAAAGATAGCAGAATGCCTTAGTCGGCCACCTGGAAACATTGAATAGTATGAAGGAAGATCGCTTGGGATAAGAATCGTCCATTTAATTGAATTTTGAAATGAAATCTTGTTCAATGACGAATTTCGGTGCTTTCAGTTGAAGGAATGAATGATAAAGTTTTAAATATTTTCAAGCTCTCCCAGGACTTTTAAGTCCTGAAGCAACCTTCTGTTTGCCAGGCGGGGAGACTCATTCCTTGGCTGGTACGCCTCCGATGGTCATTTCCCAGCTGTTTGCATGTTGTTAGAATAGCAGTCTTGCGCAGACTGGCCAGGAGTCTATTTTCCACTGGGATTAGTCATTACTTAGAGTTTAAGCATTCCAAAGATCTTAAAACCAATGACCACAGAAACTGATTGCAAGAACTAAAATTTGACAGTGGGCCCAACGCTCGAGAGCACTTGTTTCTACAGATAAATGCAACACAGCCACCTAGACAAAAAGAACTTCAACCTGAAATTATTAGGGTTGTAATTTAACTAGACTATCTGGCTCAAATATGTCCATCCAGTCTTTCCTGAAATGGTGCTCTAATAGTCCATTTTAAGGTCATGAGATCGGCGAATATTGATACTGCCAACTGAAACGAACTCGATTTTGCTTAACCTTCCTTAACAGCTTGATCACGATGGCCGCTTTTTCTGGCTATCAGAACATAATTATAGTTCAATGTTTCCGACAGTCCTTTTTCTTCTTCGAAAAGTTCTTACTCTCAAGGCGCCTGCCACACTCCTTTTGTGAAAATTTATTTGTGTAAAAAATATTTGAACATTAGCACTGCGTCCGTCAGTCCTATCAACGAACACGTTGAGCATAAGGAAACTTTATTAATATGCCCCCCACCCAAGTCCCAAGGACTTATTGGGGGTACAACAGAAGTACAAGTAGCTTTTATAACAGATAGCACACACAGAAAACAGTAAAAGCGTTTATTGACGTCTTTGATTCTCCGGTCACTTCTCTAGCATGGTTTCATAATACAGGTAGCAGTTCAACATCGTAGTGGCGCCTCGTCCGTCCTCGACAATGTTAAGGCGGACAATCTTCATTCCACGTTCCACAGTCCAGGTTGAGACCATGATTCCAGGTATTTACGTCGTGCCTCATTTACCAGGCCCTATCCTGCGGCCTCTCTCATTAGCCCCCAGAGTTGCCCCCGGGGTTACCGGTGGTCACTACGAGGAAGTTGAGAGTAGGATTGATCACAGTGAGCATGAGGAAATACTCCGCTGGCCAGCAGACAATGCGTCATCTATCCAATCCTGACAGCATTTCTGGTGCCTGACATTATTAGTACCGTACAGGTGTGTACCTATGTAACCCTATATATTGACGTGCCAGTTGCTGTAGCTAATGTGCGTAGACTTGAACCAAATTTAAGGCATTAGACAAACAACAATTTCACAAGTATGCTTTATAGTAAAACGCATTTTTGATGGATCAAGTTAATACGAAAAAAATTATTTTTTTTTCGAATGTTTATTCGCAAAAGAGTTCACGTTTAGTGAGAACCATATTAAGCGGAAATGGTCCTTGCGAAACTACATAGCAAATCTACGCGTCCATTTTCTGGCAACCCTGAGGTACTTGTAATAATTTTCTCTATACATTTTGGTAGCTAAAGGTTGCAATGCGTCATCTAGATCAGGATCATTCAGGAGAGCAACAATTGAAAGCAGAACTAGAAAATACACTTAAAAATAGATACTTACGATTAGCTATTGTCATAGCTGACGACCAGTCAGATTTAGAAAGGCACACATAGCCACCTGTGCCTATATTTGGATGAAATATCTCCGTCATAAACCGGACCTACTTGATGTAATAAATATATCATGTTACCTTAGGTGGGCTGAAAGGATACTCAGAAGAAAGTTCGATGGAAACACAGAAGTTGCCACCCTCATATGGACTACCAACCTGGAAAGTAATGAAGTTAATAGACTTGAAATCACCTACCGGACCCTTCACAATTGCTTTCCAATGGTAAACTAAAAAAATGAACTATGCGTTAAATGATAAATATTTACAGTCAGCTTCGTCAATTAATCCGATCGAAAAGTATTCCGACGGGTTGCGCTGAATTAGTTCTAGTTCCTAACGTTTATTTTAAAAAGAGGATGGTCATCAAATACAATTTACTTTGCGTATCCTACGCTCAAACATGTAGTGTCAATCTCAGTAAACTTGTCAGGAAAGTGCGTGCTTCTACTGATTGAACCGCCTGAAAGTAATATGCCCTTGACCTGAGAAGTATTAGCTAGTGTCGTGTAAATTAAAAGCACTTCTATGATAGGAACCCACTCATCTTACTTAAAAGTTCGACATGTATCAAAGCACCTCTAATTTTTCAGAATATTATCTAAAATGCACATACAAGGTAAGCATTTTATTTGAGACAGCATTCATTGTGTTGCATCATGTAGAACACCAATAGTGGAATGATTCGCACAATCCCAAATTACTATAGCTCTCTATGCAAAAATTATGCATTTTTTTAATAAGAAATTAAGTTACATGATATTTATTTGCACCTATTTTATTGGCCGAAAATTTAAATGAATACTTTAAAGTTGTTAAAAAGGCTCGGAAGAAGGTGTCAGTATTACTGTTTCCAGAAGAACAGTTCCACTCATTGCTGCACTGGAAGGGTTTCAGAGAGCTTTCGATTAGTTTCAACGTTTTTCCAGCACCAGTCGCTATCGAATCAGGTCACCTCGCTTTTCAACCTGCTAGTCTCATTCTTAGAATGACATGCCATTCGTGATTAGGCCTTCCTCGAACTCTCTAACAAGCAGACAAACTCTGAGGAAAAGCATGAAAATAAGGCTTTTGTCGACAAACCAGTCTATAAGAAACGAACTCCAATGAAAAGTAATCTTCATGCGCATACAACCTATTAGATCGGGTTTGACTGGCTTTTACTATTGCCTGATTACTTGCAGTACTCCGATGAAGGAGCCATCTAGTTCAATCGTAGTTCAAAAAGTGGCTAATTTTTCAAGAGTTAAATCAGATGAGAACAAATCACTCAAATTAGTGAACCAGGCTCAGCAAAGTACTCGACGTTGTCCTGAAGGACTACTCCGCTCTTGCTAATTCCTTCCAAAAAACGACGGTAGACAATTCTCGCTCATGAGTTTAAAGATGAAAAACTGGCATAAACAAGCGAAACCGATTTTTAAAACAACAAAATAAGTGTCGACTAAGGGGACAACTAAATTTGAATCTTCCTATTAGAAAAAATGTTTTTATACAGGATATCGTTTAAAAAACGCCTAGGGAGGATACACCTAGAAAAAGCTGGCCCACTTACTGATCCTTGTCAGAAAGAAATTTTACAAAGTATCCAAACCTCTAGTTTAAGTGATGAACTGCCCTTCAAAAAATTGGGTCAGTCGAGAGAACCTGATATGCAGCTTCGTTTGAAATGCATTATGATACCTCCTTTAAAACTAAATGGCCTTTGTTAAGAGAGAGTAATTCACTATTTTACTCTTGCCTCCGCCTTTAAATCCTTAAGGCTTGATGTTTTTACTGCCTTGGAATGGGATTTAACTGCGTCGGAACTTTTGGTAAGTAAATGACAACAAATCTATAGTTTTAACGTGATTGCTCAACCTTTATCTTACAGCAAGGTAAACGGACTAACAATTTTAAGTTAAATGCATATGGCATGAAGTGAAATCGGTTAAGTGATTGGCTTAGTTCAAGAATATCTAGCTGATTTCGATGCCAATTATATAAAGATTCTTTGGCTAAATTCTCTTTATTTACTCTCATTCCATTGGCACTAGTCTCAAAGACTTATTGGGGTGAAAGAGAAGTACAAGTAGCTTCTACGACAGATATCACACAGGAGTTAACACAGAAATCAGTAAAAGCGTTAATTGACGTCTTAGGTTCTCTGGCTATTCCACTTCATAGTGGCACCTCGCCCGTCCTCGACATCGTTAAGTGCAGACAACCTTCATACTTATTCCAGAAGTCTTTTCAGTTTTCTAGTGGATGTCCCATTTATGGCTGCATGAACGCACTTTCCACAGTCGTACCTCGTCTACCAGGCTGTATGGAGTTGTACTTCTGCTGACAAAATCTAATTTTATACGTGCGGTGGGTGATTAGTCCTATCCGGCCGCCCCTCTCATTGGCCCCCAGAGTTACCCAGAGTTGAGAATGGGATTGGCCACCATTGGCTAAATAAACTTTTTGTAGGCCAGTGGTGCAAATTTGACATTCGGTTTAGTAAACAAAGCGGTCAATTTAGTTTTGAGATCATTGTACTAGTTAGGTGAAAGAATGAAAGGCTGAACAAATGAGGTACTCTCAACCAAGGCCGAAGAAAGCACAAAAAGCATTGAAATGGAGAAAGTTTTTTGGGAAAATGGCACGCTGTGGATTTCTACATGGGCGTTACAAGTGCGGCAGGTATTCAAATCGTATTTTCATGTTCAAAAATTTGAACATTGGCAGGAACTACTGAGAAACGCTGGATCCTATCTACCATCGCATGGAAAATTAGACTTAAGGCGCCACACCTAGGTGCTCCAAAAGTGGTAGGCAAAAAGAGTGGGCAAGCATGGATGTTTCGTTCCATCATTGTCAGCATCATTAAATACCCACTGCATGAAAGGCGCATGCAAGTGGAAGGCTAGTTATGTGGTCCCTTGATACCACTGACTTCAGGGATATAGAGGAGATGAGGAGGTATATCATTAAAATGATAAAGGAGAGACAAAAACTCTGGTGACTTTGAATTACGATCAAGTTACCCGTTTACATGATGAGCCCGCATCGTCATTTCCTTTTCTTGGTTTATTGGCCTCATCCACTTGTTTCTGTATAAATCCACCGGAAGATCCATTGACTGACCGGTACTCAAATGGGCGCTCAAATTCCTGCATACAAGAGATTACGGCTATTCGTGGCGCCATCAAAGACCACCTAAATGAACGGTTTTGCATTGAACTTCAAGTTTGGGTTTTGAAGTTGCCTTTCTAGCCAAAAATTTGCTCCTTAAAGTATCAAACAACAAATTATAATGTAAACTTGTCCTAAAAGTACCGCCTGACTCTCAACTTTTAATATTAATACACTATAGATACTACCATCAACCCTCGTACCATTGCTTAGTGTGAACCTAGGAAAAATTCCATGAAATTTCGAGCAATAAACATTCCCGCCAATTAATAAATCTGACTGCTGTTAGTGATACCAACTTCAACGGGATCATCAAATAATCATTGAAGAAATAATAGGTAGAGCGGTCTTAAGGCTAAAGGGCCACCAAGTTCAAGGCCTTGGTGTCGATCTGCTTATGGTAAAAACGTTAGGAAGTTTTCCGAAAATGGACCTGTTATACAATGTGGCTGTTCGTTAGGGAGATTCGTTTGAGTCTTTAGGCAGAAAGCAAGAGAGTTTGGCACAAAAGGCAGGAAATTGCCCCAACGATCACAGAGGCACAATGTTTTATAAGTTCATTCCTCCGAATCTCTATTATTTTACAAATCATGCTAGGTTCTCTGTGAATTTCATTCTTTGCTGTTATTGGACTATAATAACTATTTTAAACTCTGAAAATCTATACAAAACCCCCCTTAAAATCGTCATTTCTTTTGATTGAAAATTACCTTACCTTTGTCTAAGTCAACCTTTATAGATCGGCTCCTCTAAAAGGACGAATTTTTCTCCTGCCTTATCACTGAATGGATACTTCTCTCGCATGTTTAAGTTCATTATCTTAAAAGTTTGACAACCGGCTAGTTACAACCATGATTGTCTCTACTTAGCCAGCAAAAGTCGGAAAATTCTATTCCCTAGGTAACAATGGTTCAGGCATGTGCAGAAAGACTCAAGATGGCGGTGTAGAGAACCCCCCGTGATTGTAAAACACTACACAATAAATTTCAGCCTTACAAGCTACCAGACTCTGGACGGTAGTCATGTGCATCGAATAACATCAGCACTTTCCCTCTCATTACGACAATGCCCCTATGTCCAGTGCAATCCAGTAAATATTTTTACCTTCCATGTAAATATCTAATCTCTAGAGGTGAGGAGAGCAAGTGAAAAGACGCTATTAAACACGTTGACTTCTTCAGCTATTATTTAGTGCATGTGTAAAGCAATATTTAAAAAAAATTTCTAGGTATTACAATCTGGCATTTAGTATGAAGAAATGTCGGGGTTATATGAATGTTCCAAAACTTATTAGCTTTAAATTTATTTATTATATTCACAATTTAAGTACAAGACTAATTTCGAGGAATTTTCTAAAAACTTCAGTCTTTTCATTTCTTTATTTAAATTGGGGTAATATTGTCTTTTAAGCTCAATGGCTGACAGTCAGTTTCAGTTTTCTGGACTGACTAAACCATTGATAATCGACCTGACGGCTTTTTAGCCTGCCTTTCCCAAAATCCGTTCCTCTGGTTCTCATTTCATTACACCCGCTTAAAGCATCTTTTAAACATTTTCAAAATGAAGCCTTTATCATTTTAACCATACCACAAGCGGAGGTTTTTTTATGAATAATCAATTTCATAGTAAAAAAAAATTAGCATTTTAAACGCGATTCACCGCAGTTGGTGGGAGATATCAGCTCAAATCCCAAAAGCTCTTCGTTGGATTTGCCATAAAAACTGAGAAGATATGAAAACTGTTGAAATTCTCTACCTATTATATCACTTCCAACAAAATTACAATAACTGTGAGCCTTACAAAACAGTTTTTACTTTTAAATGTTGTGATTATATCTTGCCAGCTTGCTAATGCATTATGCAGTCTGTTTCTTACACATCTGGATGTGAATGTCATTTGATAGCTAATGGTAGATCCCAAGTTCTTCTAAATTGCTGGACGTGAAGTCTGTCAAGGCATCTGCACTTATCAAATGAACGCGATGCTTAGCCCATCAACCATACCTTAACTGCTGAAAATTTGTTCAGTTTTTTTCTTTAAAATCAAAATTTAAGTATGTTTAAAAGTGAGTTAGGATAAAAATTAACTGTGGTTGCCTTAGGCGAGCAGATATTACTGCTAACTGATTAAGTAATAATGTATTAGCACTGATCTATTATATTTAGGTTGTTTTTTCAGCTTACTGTTGTTAAAAAATGAAAAATTTGACGATTTTGTTTTGAAAAACGTTTTTTTAAGGATCCAAATTTGTAGAAAACATTATTGTATTGTTTATTGTAGATTATGATTGCTTTTAAAACTGAGCATTCTGGATTATAGAAACTTATTTGCGGCGCATTCTAAACTCCTGAAAATTTTAGTTTAATTTTATTGGAAACGCCACTAAATGATGGCGAATTGTAAGGTTGGTCCTATAGAAAGTCTTTTAAAACCGAATTTGAGATTATCTAATTGCTTTCCTTGCGTTAAAAGCTTGAACACCTTGACATGCCTAGAGAATTCGCTAAAAGATTAGACGCGAAAATCATGCGTTTCCGTCATCCTGATGATTCAGAGGTTACTGATAATCCTACTGTGAACTGATTGAGGAAGCTGCTTTCCCCTTTCGTAGTATCATCTGCATGCCAATTTCAGATTTCTGCACTCGCGACCAGGTCGAACGAAATCAGCTTGATAATATCTAGCGAGTGACGGTTCTGCATTCTCATCCCGGAGGAAAAATGTATAATTTTTGTAGATCCCACCAAGACTCTTAACATTTTGAATGTCGTAGAAAAAAGGAGAATATTTCGTTCATTAATTCATTGGCTTCTAGTATTCGGCTGAAATGATGTTTCCCTAATTTCAGAAAGAGTTACTAGACCAATTAAGAGATTTTCATCATGTGGTTAATATACTAAAATTACAAATAGCGTCCCCGAGCAAATTTTGAGAATTCATTTCGAAGCTTTTGTAAGAAATTTGGTTGTATAAGATTATTCCAAAACATAAGATAATAATATACAATAAACAAAAGATGAGAATATATTAGTGTGGCAGGAAAATGAAGTTAGTGGATTAATGGAAAAAACTTGATGTTCAAAATCATTATAGGAAATCCAACCTCTTTAGCGAATGGAGTCAGCGAACAGCGAGGACTCAGGGTAGCATTAAAAATCACCAGTATTCTTTACTAGACAATTCACTGGGTTTGACTGATTTTGTGAATATCCAATCTGCAACATTTGGTTTCTTTCTAAGAAAAACATAAAACTAGGAGGTCCATTGTGAAAAGACTGGGCGACTATCTGCCAGCTGGCAGAAACTTAAAGGGATATCGGAGTAGTTCAACCTGGTCAATCGAAGATGAAGCATAAACGGAGTTTCTGGATGATCACTGGCCCAGTCGTATTACTGCTCTATTCAAGGGCGCAAGGCATCAAAGGAGATTCGGTCTTCCAACATCTTATTCTTTTTCAGAATTATCTGCACTTACTAAAAATCTTTATTACGATTTCCCTTGCAGCTTCTCAAGACTCGCCATCCTGTCCGGCTGAATAGTGAACTTTGAAATGGTGAAGAGCATCGTCATTAACGATGCTGTGCAACTTTTCAAGTAGCGCTGACACTTGGTTCAATACGTATGGCCCTGCGTAGTTGAATTCAGCTGTCTTCAGGGAAGTAGGCAGAACGAAAAATATTAAAACACACATTAACTGAAGCATGACAAAGGCGACAAGAAAGCGAGAAACCCAACTTTCAAATACATTTAATTACCTGTTAAACATTTTGCTCATTGCATATTATCGTCAAACTGCGGCGACTAATCGGTACCATAAGTAACTGCTTGGACTCAATGGATTGTAAGTAAATGGAATACCATCTGTAAAAAAGGTTTTTTTTAGTTTACAGCGAAATGAGTCGTAAAGCTGTGAGTTTTTACACCATTAAAAGATAATAATTCACCAAGATGTTTGCCTACATTAAAGAAACGCTGCTTATTTTCTCGCAAATATATGGGTCTATGAGAAGAGGACTTCGTGAGATCTATAGCCATGTAAAGCCAGAGGAAAGGCGGCAGATACTACTCGAGAGAGGAGTGTACCGACAAAAAACCAAGTGCAGTCGGATCCTATCTTCATTTGATTTACCCCGTTGGTTGGTCTTAGATCTTGATACTTGAATCAACAATCAACCGATAAAGAGAGACGCCCAGTCGATTATGTTTCTAACGAATAATTAAAAGAAAACTATTAAAAAACCAAAGGTCACCAGAAAAAAAGAGAAATACTTACTAACACACTAATTTGAAACTATAAGGTCATTGTTCAAACGTGTGTGTGAGCATTGAGCGGATGCAAATTAGTATAGTAACGAGCAACGTTCGAGATTACTCGGATTCTGATCAGCATGCCTTTGACCAGGATGCATGAAAATGCTCATTTTTACGATTATAAATAGTGCATTTTTCAGTGCTCATGTATTGAGCTTGTAATGATGCTGACCTTTCTTATAAAAGGAATTGTTCTGTTTTTGTTAAGTCAGGAATGTTACTTCCGCAGGGCAAAGAAGAAATACGATTTCTTATGGCGACGAGCAGAACGCTCTGAGGAAATGGGAAACGTGGACATAAGGCAGGACCCGCCCAAAAGTTCCCGGGTGTTTGAAGGCACGTATAACCTTTCGAGCTTTGCAGTGAGCTAATCGATATCGTTGAAAATGATTGAGAGCGATGACTATCACAGATCAGCAGACACTGAGAGATCCCTGATGCAACGTATTGATGATCAGGCTGAAGAAAGGTCATTCTTTTCGTTAGCGGTCTATTACTCTCGAACAATTCCCTGAAACTTTCAACGTTTCTCAAGTTATACTGTATAAAAATAGGCGCATTTCCATTGTTATAAAGTTTATTCACCATAATTTTCCCTATCGAATTGGCATTTTGAACGTACTAAACTAAATTGAACCTTTCTATCAGGTCAATAATCTGACATGACATGTTTCAACTTTTTTATTAACGTTGTGAAATCTACAAAGACTTATGAACGGAAACCTTCTATTAAGGACCACTTCTCGGCTTCGACTGTAACCACTCTGTTTGAAAGTGTGTTGCTAGTACAAATGCCACCCACTAAAGAAATGGCTTGATGGAGAAAGGACCTCCTCTGCACACCATTTAGAAAATATGATCGTAAATTCAGTTTTGGGCTTAAGGACAGTGTTCACGACTCAATGGAACCAGCATAGGATTCTTTGAAGGCTGATCGATAATTCTCTAAAGGATCTTGTTATGGCTCTGGAAGCCGTGAGATTGCAAGGCAATTTTGCCGAAATGTTGGCTGTTATTTGTGTGAACCTGATAACATAGAACCACCATATTTTGCTGTGCTTACAATGTTTCAGAGCGAGACTTATAAGAACAAAGGGAAGATATGTGCATTGCCAAGCAAGTTTCAGTAAAACAAAATTAGAACAAATGAAACCAACTGCGCTGACCTTTGATCGGTTATCCAAATGTTCAAAGGCCAAAAAGATTGAAAGACCTTTTACTAAGGTGTTTCCCCAAAAAACACAACAAAGCAACCGAGTGAATCCTTGACAAAGATACTAAATTTAACCGTCTGCATGACCCCAAATTGTACAACGAGTGTATGAAATTGCAAAATTTATAAGTCACAAATGCCAGTTTTTTAACCGCCTCCCTTCAACCACATAGAGAAGCAATCCATTTCTCTTTGTTAACTAGCAGCCCAATGTGAGAGAGGAAAACGCGTTCTGAGTGTTCATATGCACGTTGCGTTTCTAAGATACAGAGCTCCTACTTCAGGATCTAACGGAATGAAACGTGCGCTCTCCATTGGTGATGCTTCCCGAACGAGATCTGTAGTAGAGTGGCATTAGGAAGGAGAAATTTTGCGTAAGCAAAAGCCAAGTGGATGCCTAGAAGTCATCTTCCTCATTTATTCTTTTTTTCTTTGGCTCATTTTTCTATTCGAGCCCTATCACATTGCATGTGTGTGCTAATAAAATTGTGATTATTTTCTTAAGTGAAAATATCGCTTAAATTAATATACATCTATTTTAATGCTACCCTAAATACTATCTGCCTGATTCAGTAATTCGATCTTCTCTGAAAGTACTGCGTTATCACTTACCAAATGAAACTTACTTTTCTGACCCATGGCGGTATCTGATTTGAAGGGTTCGCTAAAGTCGTCCAAGCCCTTATTGCTCATTACAAGTTTGTTATTTCTATGAAAAAAATGACCCGATCCTCCCGAACGTTCTGACCTGTCTGTAAAATATATTAAATGTAGATACCCAACTCGCGAACTTCCTTGAAAGAATGCTGAAAGCTGAAGGTCGGTTATGACTATAGCGACACTGGTGAAACCTCATTTGAATTTGAAGTCTTGCTCAATTCATATGAAAGAATCCGTTGTTTTGAGGCTAGTTTAGCTTTTGGAACTGGATTTTGACCCGCTCCAACTTGGAGATTCTTACACTTCTTAATGGTTCAATAATAAATGGCTTGTGTAATAACGGTTCTCGTTTAATCCATGTTCTACTTCGAATTAAGTTGCTCAAATGGAAAATTTAACTTGGAATTGTCATAACCTGGCCCAGTAAACTATCAAATCAGCATCCTGAGTGCATTTTATCCTTTGTTAGGTTTGTTTTTTTTCATAAATAATTCCTTTTTTGCTGACCCTTCCCCATTCAAGAAGCTTCTTTCAAAAGCGTACAACGAAAGAATATAATAAATATGACTTATAATTTTGTACTGGATTGAAAACTGGAAGGAATTGCTCAACTTTAGCTCAATCTTGGTATCTACGTTATCATGGCAGTACCCAAGCGCTGCAGAGAAATTTTTCAGTGACGAAAGTGAAGAAGCCCATTTCATCGTTATGATCATTGACATATATAGTTTTTGTGGTTTAAATAATAAAATTATTAAATCATTAATCGATTCAGCAGTCCGGAATTTCGGGTTTACAGATTACTTTTCATATCATTTAAAGTTATCTGAAAAGTTGATCTAATTAATCAGATAAAAGTGAACTAAACTGCAAGCACTCAATAATGTCAAATTAAAATACCCATTCCAAAGCCTGTGAGAGATCAAACTACTATGAGCTGCCCTCAAGAAGAAAATCTTACGCAGAAATTACGGAGACTGTTCTCTTAAACATTTACCATATCTGAAACCATAGCTGAAGATAGTGTAAATGTGCATAAAAATTAAAAAGAGGCCAAAATGAACACTCGTGGTTGGCTTAGATAATCGCATTGATTTCACTTTCAGCGACTATCGTTTGACCTTAGCTGTTAAACCAGGCATTCAGCTTCAAATTCACTCATAATCTTATTCATACTACACTGCATA
Source organism: Moniezia expansa (assembly GCA_019097775.1). Taxonomy (NCBI): domain Eukaryota; kingdom Metazoa; phylum Platyhelminthes; class Cestoda; order Cyclophyllidea; family Anoplocephalidae; genus Moniezia; species Moniezia expansa. The sequence goes on along the minus strand of JADFDV010000062.1, from coordinate 274,748 downwards.
TCTGAGCGATAATTACAGGATAACACATGGAAAGCAAGGCAGCTGTCAATTATCTGCATAACGTGACGTCTACATCCAAGCCCCTGAATACATATGGTTGCAACTTTCTCTGTTTTTGCGTCTGACTTAATTTTATTTGTAAAAGTTTAGTCGAATCACAAGCGAATTTAAGATCATAACATTATTTAAAATGCAAAACTCTCGCTAACTAGGGATTCAAGATATAATGCTCATTTTTCGCTTTTTCAGTTGACCTTAAATACTGTCAGTACGGCTCGTTTACAGATTGTCGTGCCAATAGTCTCCGTTCGTCGATTTGTCAGAGGAGTTCGTCTTCCGACCGGTGAATAGTGACGTAGCTATCGTTGTTTATCGAAAATGGAACACTCAACCATTTTTATTATTCTCTGCTTATTTGAGGTCTGCTTTATAAATTTGAGCCGTGCAGCATCGCAATGTCAACTAGCTAAAAATTGTCAAGAGTGCATGGGCCGCGGACCCACATGTTCTTGGTGCTTTGACGATTCCTACGATGATACGGCTGAAGGACCAGGACATCGTTGCGCAGAATTCGATCTTCTTATTGAACGTAGTTGCCCAGCTGATAAGATCGAAAGCAGGAACTCAACTATCATCGATTGTATTTTTTCTCCTTTTTAATAATCCCCGTTTTTAGACGGAATTCAAAGTGGCGATGCACAGCTAACACCTTTGCGTCAGAAAGTATCAGTTCGTCCTCATGACACCCTCAAAACAAGCTTCATCTTTCAATCTATAACAGATTATCCCGTGGATATTTACTTTCTTGTTGATCAGAGTTACACTATGCGAAACGCTCTGGAAACTGTTTCTCGACTCACTAAAGACATCGCGAAATCCTTCACAGCTGTTACCAAAAACCTCCGAATGGGGTTCGGTGCCTTTGTCGATAAACCCGTCTTTCCATTTATAGTTCCCACTCCGGAAGCTCAAATCAACCCTTGTCTCAATGGTGTTGGTAATCAAGATCTGCAGTGTGATCCACCGTTCTTATACAAGCATATTCTTTCCCTCACCGATAATTTTGCGGAGTTTGAGCGCAAAACTATTCTCTCACGAGTAGGCGCCTGGTGTTATAATCTATCCCTTATCGTTATGCTTTTTAGCCATCAGGAAATCTTGACAGTCCCGAAGGTGGATTGGATGCTCTTCTACAAGTCGCACGATGTCCAGAGCACATCGGTTGGCGCAAAAATGCTCGGAAAATAGTTCTTTTTGCAACCGACGGTGGTTTTCACCTTGCTGGGGATGGACGACTTGCAGGTCTTATTAAACCGCCTCCAAAAACTTGTCAACTCACATTTGAACCCGATCGATTCAATAATTCATTGGAGTATCTTGGCTGGCACAATTCTGTAGAAAGTGATTATCCCAGCGTTGGAGAGGTATGGCACTTTCGAATATTTTTCTCACTGAGCAGTGGTTTTTATTTTTACAAACGCTGCTGTGAATGCGTCTTATGTGCACTGATGAATCTTATGTAATGATAGCGACAATGTGATTATGCACTTTCTTTAGTTCTTTTTTTTAATTTGCCGTCTATTTCTTGTTATGTTTTTGGGTGTTTTGTTTGATTTCCTTTGCACGTCGAAATTCCACAAATATGAGGTAATGCTGTTTCATATACTTGGCCTACTAACTTGAATTTGAAATTCTTAGCACTTCAGCGCAGTTATTTTCCATCCCGTTTGGTAGCTGTCGTTTTCCAGCTTAGTCTAATCATTCCAATTCATGGTCACTGACCGGTTGGAAAAGGAGCTGTTGGAGCTGTTATCACTGTTAGCCTTTTTTTTAATCAGATGATTGTACTCTGTAAAGATACTGTTAATCGTGCTAGCTTCGTTATGACTTATCGTGCCTAAGATACGGTGTGTGCCACAATTGGGTTACCCTTGCTACTTTCGCTTATTCGGTCCAGCTTTGGATGCTTGTAGGTAGGAACAATGAAGAATTAAAATAAGTCATCAGTTATAACTATCTTTGTTTCTGGAATGATCGATCTCTCTGTTCCTATTAACTGATAGCTTTCATCCTAGCAACTTCTGAGTTTTGTTTGCTTCGAAAAGACCCACCTCTTTCTTTTGGTAATTGTTTCTCCTATACCTGATCATTTCTTTGTTGCAAAGAATCCAACTCAATCTGGATCAGCTTCCTCTAATGCTGACTTTTTAGGATAGCTGATTCAGGTAGTTTCTTTTAAACGAGTTCTATGGTTATCCTCTTAAAGATGCTCTTCAGCGTCTAGCAGTTATTTTTTATTACCTTGGCCCATCATTCACTCCAATACTATCGATTCCTTGTCCTTATGATGATCGAAGTAAGGAGCTCTCTTAAATTTTGCAGTGTTTATTACTCATTAAGTTTTCTGGATGTCATTTCGACTAGGACATTTTGAAAATCCACAGCTTCTTATCGTCAATCACAAAGCCGTTAAATTTTTGTTCTTAAATACGATGCTCCTGTAGAAACATCGCTACTTGTGCAAATTTAATAGTTAATGAGCGCCTCGAGTTCTCCCTGTTTATCTCTTGTTCTGACATACAGGTACAAATTTGTTCTTATAATTGCTGCGTTTCACAAGTTAATCCAGTAGCAATCATTGCTCAGTTGATCGAAAATAAGAATTGTTAATTGCGTTTTCAATGTGACAGTGAAATTTTTTAAATTTATTTCAAACTGGCCTTTTTGAATGCTACTCCCCATCTTGACTTTGGATTAAGGCATGGCTTAAAATTCTTAGTTGTTTTCATTGTGCTTTCAGATGTATTAGCTACCGTTATCTAAAAAAGTGTGGACCCTTCTTCCGTGTTTTAATCTGCTCTTATCCATATAAACTCGACCTCTGTTAACAATTAAATGAATCTCTCGTGTTGTCATATTTTGTTTTACCAATTCGCAAGTATCTTTGTTAGACATTACTAACAGGACTGTTCAGATGTATTTTAACCTAGCAAAAATCCTTGTTTACACATTTAATTATGCTCCCTTTTTATAGGTTGCAGAAGTATTGACCGAAACGGATATAAGTGTGATTTTTGCCATCGATGCCAAAGTTTTCCCACTATACGAAAAACTGGCGGCCTTTTTGCCTTCAGCTGCTGTAGGTACTCTAACCAACACCTCAACGAATATCGTCAACCTTCTCCGTGAGAACTACGACAAAATTGCCAATCGGGCTGAACTCCTTCTATCCTATGACACTGATTATCTAGAAGTAAGCGTAATTAGGGCTATTCATCCTGTTACATTTCTTCATGATTTTATACTGAAATGTAATTATTCATTTGCAGCTTGAATAGGTTAGTTTTCTCTTGGTTTTTGTTCCCCGTTTAATTTCAAATCTCTATTGCTCCGCTTTGATTTAAATGTTCTAAACTTGTTTCTAGATTACCATTTAGTCCTATTCGTCTTACTCCACTTTGAAAACTTGTATAGCTGTTTTAACTGCCAACCCAGCGCTCTAGTTCGCTCTAAATGTTTTGCTGAATGCTCTCATATTACTAGCCTTTTTAGGTTATCTGCAGGAGCAGGAGATAGAGCTTTACAGAACTGGCCTGTATGAGTACGAACTGGTGCGGATTTATTGCACAAATCATAACATCAACCTGACAAAAGTCTAGTGACTCCGTTTTTCTATCCAAACTGGCGATTATATGAAATTTGTTAACTATCTTTAAAAGTGACCACGTCAAAATAACCTCGGATATTTCCTTCATATTGCAAAGTGTACCTCATTAACCCTTTGTGCTTTTAACTTGAACTACATTGTTCTTCGTAGGTACTTCTCTCCTAAATCTGGTGCGGAAGCTTTATTTAACTTAAAGAAGCCTCTTGATATATTCTGGGAGTTGATTTATGTTAATGTTAGAGTTGTAACACTATCTGAGTTTTGTCTGTTTGCTGTTCATTTAGCCTAGTGTGCAACAGCTTCAAACCACGTCCTCTGCTCCAAATTACTCTTCAATTAAGCATTCCTCTCCAAATTGATCTTTTCCAACTCTGATTAGTTGTATGTATTTTTCATAAATTAAAAAAAACTACTTAAGTTCGGAACTTGGCCCCACTTTACTCGCAGTACGAATATTTGATCCAATCTATCTTGAGAGCTAGTTCATTTTAATCGAGTGACTCGAATAATAAGCGGTGTTGAAAAGTGTTTTTTTTTTCTTTTATTCAAAATTTCGCACTTGGTTTCGTGTTGAGTTGATAGTATATTTTAGTTTTGAATGAACCGGCTCACTGTATACCCGAGGCTCCTGCCCTGACTTCGAATCCATCTCAAAAAATACCGCATTAATTGCTCCTGCAATAGCTAGGATATCAAAACAAATCCTCTTTCATGAGGCTAGCTTAGTCAAAGCATATCCGCTTTTATAAGTCACCATAAAGACCGGTGGAGATCATACCAGTGTTCATCCTAACTGTGTAATACCTGATTTTTAGTGCACAGAATACACACGATTGCGATCCAGGAACTTGGTGGGATCCTGAATTGAAAATACCTTTTACTTGGGTCTATTTAAAAAGCCAGAATTACTCGATAAACTTGTTATAGAGCCAGTCGCCATGGCGCATGCTCGTAACCCATAAATTTTCATTCTCTGAAGCGAGGGAGCTCCAGCCAGCTTGGCCTATAAGCCTCGATAGGACAATTTCGTCCTAATATGGAAATGTATTTCCGAGAGTTGTTGATAGCAATGTACATTTTTACAGCCATCTACAGACACTTGGTAAGATCGCCTCAGTAAGATTCCTCATTTGTTCGCTGTTTATCATTTGCAACATATTTGAAATAGGCTAGTCGTGGATATTTAGGTGCAGCTAGAAGACTTGTAAACTGGGGCTTATCAACGCCTCCTGTTATCACATCAAAATCCAAGTTAGTGTGTTAACTAGAGGTTCCAGTTTTGCTTTGACAGTTAAAATCTTGGTCGAATAGATCTTGGCAAATTTCCCTTTTTTTTTGAAAGGACGTTTTCTATGCTCAAGGGGAATCAGTGGTTATCTTATCGGCTTTATAATCCAATCTATTTCACAAACCCCTCGTAATTGCCTCTTAATGAAGGCACACATTCTGACGCATACTACACATTTCTCTTTTTGTTTCTTCTACTTGCAGGTTGAAATCCTAGCTAAATGCCATGATGAGGCAGAATTTAGCAAGAAAACCGTCTGTAAATATCAACCTGTTGGTGGAAAAATCGAGTACCATGTCTCAGTTACACCCACTCGTTGCTTCTCCGGCACCAAAGAAGTTATTCTCAAAATAGTCGCTCTGGAAGAACAGGCAATGATCTCGCTTTCCTTTATTGCTTTCCTTTATTGTTTTTGCTAAAATATATTTTTTTCTTTTTATTAGGCTGTTCTTGAAGTTACTTCCGCATGCGATTGTCCAAGCTGCGGTCCTCCAGTGGCTTATGGACTTTTGTCACCGCGCTGCCAAAACCACGGACGTCTAGTCTGTGGTTCCTGTGTTTGTGAACATCAGTTTTCGGGAGAGTTCTGTGAGTGTTCAGAGGAGTCTTCACAACAGGAGGAAATCATGCTTCAACAGTGCACAAGGCCCGGCGACACTGTCGTGAGTCTCTGTTGCGAATGGATGCATGAATGGATATACTGGTCGAAGCCGAACTTCTGTTTTACCTCTCGACTATATTTAGCCCTGCTCCGACCGGGGTCGTTGTGTCTGTGGTCGATGTAAGTGCAATCTGGCTCGTTATATGGGTCCCTACTGTGAATGCGACCGTCACGGCTGCAAACGAGCCTTCGATGACAATCAAGTTTGTGGTGGTCCCCAACGTGGTGAATGCCAATGTGACGGTACCTGTAAATGCAAACCTGGCTATACTGGTGAGAGATGCGACTGCATTGACAGCAACGCCAACTGCTACGATCCTAACAATCCTGATGTGAGTTTCCCTTCTGGTTTAAAAATCTCCTTTCTGTAGTGTTTACAACATCATTTTTAATAAGAGGCAGTCTGTTTAAGCTTTTCGCTACCCGATGCGTTTAATTTAATCCTTTGGGTTAACTGGCTCGTATTAATGTATATACAAATTCGATTGTCTGTATTATGTTCAATGATGGCATTGAGATTAAATATACAAGTGCTGCCCCAAGTTTAGCGAGAACGAGAGTAGATACCTCTGTCATTCTCTGTATTCTGTGTTTCTAGCAATTGCTACTTCTTGTCAATGGCCGTTGTAAGTTGACCAATTCCCAAATCAGATACAATCTCTAAATGCGGATCAGAGTATGGTCTAGCCAGTAAGTATTGTACTGCGATTCATTCGCAAATTTCTTAGCTGTTAGTTAAAGAGAATTGCTACATGTTGCTCTGAGTTACCGGGGTAGAGCGTCACTGTGACTTTTTTCTTTGAGAACTATTTGTGTTAAGCCTTCAAAATCGGAATGCTCTCGGTACATGTACAACCGATCTGGTGGGTACACCTGTTTATTGGCTGCACCAGACAAATCTTTTACCCGGGAGAGCGGGCTATATTATATGTTCTCGCAGTTAGGATCTGTTGTGGATTTGATCTCAGTGGGCATTCAGCTGATTTTTACGCTCTCGAGCAAATGAGCGGCTGTTGATCCATTAGATTAATTCAGCTATTTCTTCAAAAATCTGTGGTATTTGTTCAATGTACGCTTAAAGTAAGGATTCTACAGTAGATTTTAATTAATCCTTAAAATCTTTAGAAAATGCGACTTGTAATCACTTCAAAAAATGCCTCTGTTATATGCTAGTGTGATTGCCTTCAAAGCCGGTAAAATGCGTATACTATGTTTTCACAGATGGGTTTACTAAGGGGCTGCAGGTCCAAACCTACTGCCAAACGCTTGCTGGACATCATTATAATTTCATCGCGTGGGTTTTGTTTATGTGCGTGCGTTTTCACTCAGATTTGCGAAGCCTCCATTTGCCAGTATACTGAAGGCTTGGTGGAGATGATAACTGTAATGCCGTTATCGAAATCACAAAGGTTACTTTTTGACCAGGCATACATACGATTTCGCTACTTTCTGTGAATCAGTATTTATTCCACGTTTATTGAGAGGTCCTTGCTACGAGTTTCGTTGGTCTTGAAGCATTCTTTCACTTGACGGGAGGATAGATTTTTTTTCTAAATTCGGAAATCTTTCTCCCAAGTTTTGATTCATATCCCCGCTTTGGCAAAGTCCCACACACTTTGTCTCGCTGGCTTTTCAAGTCAATCAGAAATAATCACGTTTTTTTTCCGAAGTGGTTTAGCTGCGTAAGAGATCGAGGGAATAATGTACCTTTTATTTTGTCTGAGCTTGATCAACCGCTTATTTCCACCGAGTACGTTCATATGCAATGCAGCTAGTCTACTCGCTTTATTAGCAAGTAAGTAGCTAATAACTATATTATCTTTACACATGCACAATTAAAAAATGGCTTACAATTGATAATATTGAGTCTGAGAGGGAATTAGTTGTAGGTAGCATCAACGTTGAAAACAATAGGGGTCATCAGTTTATTATTGATGGGCGCTTCGATCATCGTTGGAGAGATGCTAAAAGTTTTCTGCGGCTGAGTCGTTTCATGCTGAGTCCCTTAGGTTACCTGAAGGAGGGGATAGAATGATACTAGACACGTCTGTTCAGTATGCAGTTGTGGAATGTGTTTTAGGTCTTTGAGTGTCTAGAATGGGGACCGAGTCACAATGCGTAATACAGCTTTCATGAGAATTGAACCCTAATTTACGAGAACATGGAGTTGATAGTAATATTCTGTTTGGCCAAACCGATAAAGTCTGTTTTGTTAAACAAAAGTGTCTTCCTTTATTTAAATCTTTGAAGTTTATTCATAATTGATGTCTTCTAAGGGGATTCAAACTGGGGATAAAGTGGCGTGTTCTACAGATGAAGCAAGTCAAGTGAAGCTCATTTACTAGCCTTTGGTCACCTTATGACGTTTGGCCTCATTGCACCCACTCATTAGGGGTAAACGCGCTTACGCAAGTGTCCGGCTTAGCATCTAATTCAGCCTCTCTTGGTAATCAGCGTCCACCCACGCACTTTCCTACCTCTGTGTGCATGTGTGATTAATGCGTCGTAGCTGTTTCCTTTGGGAATAGCGATGGATTTTGCCTGACCTTATTAGAGGTTTGTTCATGCATCAGCTAATGGGAGACTGGATCTGTGCCGGCAAAGCTGAGCTCGAGCAGCGTTTGTGAAGATACGCTTCTCTTCTCATTTTAAATTTCGGAGCAAAGAGTTGTTTTCTTGTGGAGTTAAAATCACGCCGTTTTAGGGTCTTTTAGAGAAAACAGTGTTACGGTTTTATAAACTCAAGGACATGAAACCCAGATTGTCATCTTCCTCTTCAACTGGAAGAGTGGAAATTGAACGCCTAATTAAATTAATATGAAGAAGAACTAAATAAGTCCATGCCTTGTTCTTCTGTATTATTCCCACTTCTGGTTATTTAGAGCCCCCAGTTAAGCCATTAATATAGTTGTCCTGCTGCTGGTTCAAACATATGCATTCCTCTACTTTTTTAACAAAATCTGCGATGAATAAATGGGTGGATAACTTTTCATCGACATTGCCTCAATGTTTCCTTACTAGAGACTAATGTTCTTCGATTTCTGAGAGCACGCGAAGCAGAGACTTCAGTTTTATCTTTTCCGTTAGTGCACGAGTCTTGCTGCTACTGTATTCAAAAGCTTGGCTTAGACCAAACACGTCTAGTTTTGAATTTCGTCTTCTGTGCAACACGACTTCGTTTCTTGAGCTCCATGCAAAACTGGAACGATCTTTCTTACGATTGAAATTAATTTAAGTAGCAAATTTACTTAAAATTTAATGTCTTCAAACTCGTAATCTATTGGCTTTCTTGATTTTCAAATATATGCGAATTTATTTCATAGAGTAGGCACTAAAATGCGAACGTTTGAGGCAAAAGATGTTACTTGACCCTGATTCGCTCAAGGTTTTTCATATACTGGATGAGTTAGTTTCTAAGGTCATCAGAGCTGCTTTTTTATCATAGAACACAAAAAAGCAAGTTTACTAGCCTCAGCTGAGACGGTTAAGCTCATATTGAAATAACCCGTTACCCTACTTTTCGATGGTCACAAATTTCAGTAAAACCTTGCTGAAAAATTCAAAAATTACTCAAGCTTTGGATTGTGCATTCGTGCTCTAATATGCAGAAACTGTCAGCTGGCTGATGGAATGATTTATATCTCGGATATAATTGGCTTATAATTCAATTCAAATTAAGCTCTATATTCTTTGACATTTGCATTCTATTTGTGTGAAAGCTCCTGGAGGGGTCGAAAAAACTTATCCTGGCACTAGTTGAATCATGACGATTCTTCTAATGTAAGCAGTAGAGATCCTCTGAGTACTTTGTGACTCAATCGGAATAACCATTGGCAGGACAAGGTCTAAGCCGAAAATTTACCGCTATCCTTAAAAGAAAGAGGTTTTCTCACGACACTGTGTGGTCGATTTATGTCGCGCATAAATTGCCTATTTTGTTTTCATAGACTTGGAATTAGGCAAATAACGTAAATGCATTTTTTGAGGATTGATCTTACCCGGCCAGTTCGCAAGACCACTAGTTTATAAACTTTACGATGTTTCCATATTCAGGGTCCAGCTTGCTCCGGAATGGGTGTTTGTGACTGTGGTCAGTGCTTCTGTAACTCTGGTCGTACCGGTGCTCTTTGCAACGAAGTGCAAGGAGGCGAACCTGCCCTCTGCACTGATCGTTCCGTCGAACAATGTGTGCTCTGTCTTCGTCGAGAGATGCTTGGGACTGATGAAAGCAAGATCGCCGAAGAGGCCGAGAAACGCCCGTCCAATTCTCTGCCTGTTATCGTGACTCAGAAAGCCGTTACTGACTGTCAGTCTCTCTGCAATACTACCGTGATTGACACTCCGAATGTTCAAATCATCGACGAAGTCGGTGAAGAATCGGGTACTGGAAAAGAGGAAAGCGTGGATGGAGGGATTTCTGGTACTGGTTCAACCGGCTCAAATCTCTGCATTATCTACACGGAGGATTCATGTCGGGTCATGTTCAAGTACCGCTATTCTGATGCTGTCTACATCAATCGAAAGGTTGACAATATGTTTAAATCTCACTTTGGCATTGTTCTATCCAATTCCTTACCGATTCATCTCATTTCAGGTCGATCTGAAGATAGTTCGTAAGAGTGAATGCACCAAAACGACAGGTATTCTCTTTATCATTCTTGGTGTTATCGCGGGTATCGTATTGGGTGGGCTGATTCTCCTACTCATCTACAAGCTTGTTATCACCATTGATGACCGTCGGGAGTTGGCCAAATTCAGGATGAATAACGAGAACGTGCATTGGGAGATGGCAGAAAATCCCATCTTTGAACCTCCTACAACACGAGTGCTCAATCCTACGTTCAACAACGACGCTGCCTTTGATTAAGGAACGAATTATCGGCCTTGAAAACGCTTACATACCCACGGTCTACAGGACACAAGCTTGGTTTTTTTAGTCATTTCTGTTTCTTCCTCCCTTCAATCTCCCTCCCTAGTACTTTTCATGTGAGCGTTTCTCGCTTTCCATTCACAAAACAGTAACATTTATGCTTGCATATGTATTGCTAATACTTTGTCTGATATTGCTTACAACCGCTCTTTTGTAATTTTCGTGCGCAATTCATCTCATTTAACACTACATGCATTTGTTCAATTAAAAACCTGCGTCCTACCAGTATTTTGTGAGTGTGTTGCTACTTTTTCATTATAGCAGGTAGATATATAGAAACCCAGTTAGTAGTTGTTTTCCTCATATTATCTTTAATAAGGTACTTCTTTGAGTAAGAACCAGTATCTCTTTTTCCCTATTAGCAGCATGGGACTCATCGGTTGCAATTAATTGATCGGTATTCTTTAATTTTGGTTCCACCCGTTTGCTTCCGTTGGTGCTGTATAACACGACAAGAATCCATGTTTATCTTAAACATTCTCAGCTGTCATCTTGGAGAAAGGCGATGCATCTCAGGAACTCTGATTGAGGACTGATACCTTTTAGACGGGGGTCATTCACACTGCTTCGCTGAGTCAGATCCATACGCTATCGCTATACTACCGCTGAATAGTTCACAGATTTTAGAAATTACAAATAATTTATTTTAGCTTTATACTGAAAAATACAGTGAAGTACGGTGACTATTTTCTTCAAACTTTATCAAAAGAGGATCTCATTCGTCCATCGAGCTGGTGCTTGTGAAATCAATAGGGTCCCTTAGCGCATTAACATTGGGTGGTACTTGCCCAACCTTGATATCCAAACTCGTTTCTCATAGCATTATTAACGTCTTGTTTTACGCCAATAGGAATGAACAAGCTGCCTCGCTTACTCACTCTGAGGTTTTCATTGGTTCACCCAGATCCTCGATACTACCGATTCGTTCCTAGCAAACCACAGTGGCAATGGCACGATGTAAGATACTCAGACATGCTTTTCTACACTTTAAATCTAGGACAGGAGTCCGTGTTTGGACAAATCAATCTTCTTCATTCCTCCTGAAGAACTACCTCCAAGGATTGAGTTAGATGATCAGACGCTGAAACTCCTTGAACGGCTCAGTTTAGTTAATTTCGATGAAGAGGTGCGTTCCGATGCTGAATTTCTACTTTTCAATACTCGGTATGGTATAGTCTTATAGCACCGCATAAGCTTGTGTCAATTTTCACCCTAACCCCACCAAAAGGTGCCAATCGCTTCATTCAAGTGGCTTCGTATCTCGTGTTTTCTTGGGTAATAAGGCCCAAGTTTCCCACATATGCACTATCCAGCCAAGTGATCCTAACTAGTAGTTTTGGTCAGCCCTAAAAAAATGTATGGTTTTCGAATTAAATAGTGAATAAATGAGTCGACACTAAGTGCAGTATCGGCAACGCGATCGACATTTTAAATACCCGGAATCGCTAGTCCAAAACGCAAATATCAGTAAATTCATAGATCTATGATTTTTAGCTTATTTTGGTTTCAGTTTAGAAGTAACTTAACTTTTCCCAAGCCTGTATTAACGAAGAATGTTGGGACTTTTAAGGAAAGAAGTACGCAAGTATGCAGGTTTGAGATACAATTAGGTGGTTTCCTTCCGATTACATTGTTCCGGTGTCGCTTCCAAACCCGGATAACCAAGGCGTCTATTCGCTAATTTGATGTTTAGCTCTACAATTATTTTTAGTCGGGGAACATGCCTACGGTCCTCTCCCGTGATAAAAAAACCTAGGTGTCTCGACTTGGACTACATCAAAATGGCATCACTCCAGATATTTTTGTCTAACCTGTTGTATCCACTCATTGTGAACAATAGAACTTCATAGAAATGTCCTTTAATCTGATGTGCTGATTTCCCTTATCTCATTTACGACGTTGGAAGGCCTTTAATATCGAAGCAGTTCGTAGACAATTGCTCCAGCGTACCGGTCCACAATTCAGAAACCTAGTCTTTTTCGACTAGTATACTCGCCAGGTTGTTTGACGTAGTTTAGAAAATTAAGACATGGTAGCTGCAGAAATCCTCTACATCCACCAAAAGGGCTCCAATAGCCTAACTCACTGCCCATTCGATGAACCTAATTCAGCCGACTTATGGTCTCGATAAAAGTTTAAATCACGAAACCCTCAAGCTCCATAAATCTTTGAGTGACCGATTACGTATTGATGAGTTTCTCGCAGGTTCAGGTGAAATTATTGATATGCTATTCCTTTACATTATTTGTGATCTCAATCTCTGATTTAAGAAACTATTTTTGTGCTTTAGAAAACCAGGGAGATCGTGGAAGAAGCTATTCACTTCGCCGATTGCCTCCTCACACCTACCGCATTTCGAGATAACAGATCAACAAGAGACACCGTGAAACCGATGCTCAGTCTTCTGGGCGAGGAAGGGTTTGAACCTGTAGCGCTCATGGCGGATGATGACGTTTGGACGGAAGAGGCCACTGCTAATACAGCTGCGCATATCTTGAGGCATGCGGCCGTAACGTGGGAGAATTACTTCGTGGCTCCACCTGGCAATCGTCCAGTCCATCCTGAACTTATTCAAACGGTGAATAAAAAGGAGACTGGAAAATGATTTAAAACTTTTAGTGGACGCATGCCGCATTAAAACGTGGGCACTCACTCATGCTTCATATTATAATTCGTTTATTCAACCAAAGTCTGTGCTGGGGAAAGCAATTTCCTACTCTTAGGGGCTAACTCCCTGCGCGAACGATTTTTAACCAGAGAACATTCACTCCGATTACTGACTGCATGCCAGTTGGTTCAAATCCATACCGTCTAATGAATTAGACACAATTTTAAAGCTAAAAAGTACTGCCAAATAGTTGTAGTCAGTGAACTTGTCCAGCACCCAGCTCGCATATCTGTTTCGACCTTGGCACGAAGTCGGTGGCCACCACCACTACCCCAACATGGCCACGACCATTGTACTTCCAAAAAGCACCTCCCCACCTCATGGTGTTCGTTTAACCGAGGACCCCTTCCCAAGACCAGCCCCAAGGCTCTCAGATGGCTATTTATAGTAAACTCACAAAATTTCAGGTTAATTAAGATGCTCATGATGAGTGGGTGGAACAAGAATACATAATTCCAAATATAGTAACAATGCCGGCAACTGTTCACATCAATGGGACTCTAACCAATCAATGAGGAGGAGTTCGGATACCCGTGAGAACATTCGTACAGCTTTTATACCTCATTTGCGATTTTAATTTGATGTTCCTCGAGTAATGCTTTAAGGAAAGTGCATGCGGTCTATTGTTAGACCAATCGAAGAAATTAGGTTAAGCGCGATTTCGAAAATCATAACATCGACCAAAAAAGCAAACTTTGAGAAGCGCTTGCAATTCGGGATCTCAATGCCTTCTGTTGGAATAGTGTGGGTGGTAGTACGGAATGCCCAGTAATAAATGAAAGATAAAGCTCTTTGTGGTAGCCATTCGCAAATCTAAGTGAAAGCCGCATTTACAGCATGATGAAAAAGTTAGAAATAAAGTTTGAAGGACGGTCTAGTTTGACCTATCAAGATGTGGTATCATGTTCCATTTCGATACGTGATTCTAAGAAACAAATTATTCAATAGAAAGGCGAAGTTACCATCTACTGCTCGTCTGGTAGTTCTACGATTAGATGGAAATGCACTGGCGGAGCCCGCAGTGGGAGCAACTGAAGCGATCGCTGTATCTGCGGTAGAGGTGCTTGCCTCCTTGCACACCAAGTTCGGATCAGTTTGTAGCTTTTTGAAATAAGCTTGAAGATGTTTACATGTATCCGAAGATAAAGCAAGCCGGGACAGTGGTCTATTTTGCATGTCGGCTTCCGGTTATTGAATGATAATTGGGCAAATTTACCGGATGACACTTGGCTTTACTCAAATTGCTAAGGACCACGATGGTGCATTAAGGCCGTAATGCCAAGAGCTGATAGCAAAGCATTTATCTTTGAAAGTAAGTAAATAAATATATATATATATATATATATGTAAATTTAAAATATTAAATGAAACGTATAGACTTTTTGGTTGTTTACTTTGATTATCTTATTACGATTGTACTTTGTACTTTGTTATGCAAATGTGGAAAAAAATTAAATTTTTGGTTGTAACAATTAGTTAAACTTAAGAGTTCAAAGATTAGAATGATTTTAATGAATCCAGTGCTCAGCACGATTTCGTTGGGTTTATATGTTCATTAATGCTATCTTTTCTCCATATATGCTGTCTACCGCGTAGCCTTTCGATCTTTTCGTACTGTGATATCCTCGCCTTTTTTATTGAGTTTTCGTGCAATTTTATTAGCTATGTGGATTCGTAAGCGCAAACCCTTTGAATTAGGCAGATATTTGGGTCCTATTTCTACTCGGCGAATCCATAAGTTGGAGGAAATTAAACAGCAACTACTAGAACTTGACAATCGCTTAAAAATGGAAATGGTTGGTCTGCGTGAACTTAGTGGTATTTCTGTCGACTTCAATGATGAAATAACGGTATTTCCGAAGCTTTCCACCGTATTTGCCCCGGAAATCGTGAGTTATGTTAGGCCGTTTCGAAGATCCTTTTATCTTACACTATTTCTAATGACTGGTTTATCAGTTGCTATCTTTTAACAGAAGCCTGATTGTCAGTCTTGTGAAGGTCCTTCGTCATCACATACGCTGGCCGTTCCCGATGTGCCGCCTCAATCTTCCGAGGTATCCAGTACAGACCATTTAACTAGGTCTTTCCTCGTGGCCCAATATCCCGATGTTCCTGCAGTCAATCCTACTGATCCTGATGTTGATGTGGATATGAATTGTGATCCTGTTATAATCGACATTACCCACCAAGTTCCTCAAAAACCAGGCCTTCATGATTCCCTTGAACCTGAAGCTTTCTTAAAATATGCCTCGGACTTAATTGGCCAGACTATTTCTAATAAACCATCTAACAAGTCTGTTCGTGTGACTACGACGCAACTGCCTTCATAGTGTTTCTGCAAAAATTGTCGATTTCGAATAGAAGTATACTTTGTTAATCTTTTCTGTGTTCTCTCTACTTGCATCAGCTTGCGTTTTATTCTGCGTTTGTTTTGTTAATTTTTTTTGGACTTAGGGCAGGCGGGTTTGATGCGGGGTGGCTCAGAACAGTCTCGTGTAGGTCCACAAAACTCTTGTAAATTCGTTGCTTTGTGCTAATTATACCTCTAACTTGAATCCGCTATATGCTGCAATCAGCCAGCTTGTGTCCTATTAATCTTGATTACCAAATGTAGATTAGTACAGCCCTTTCCATTATTTTTTTTATTTTTCGTGATTGTAATTCGTTTCTTCGTGATTTTCAGCGGCGGTCTTTGTCGAGAGAGTCTTATTTCACAATAAAAAAACGGACTCTTTATACAGAACCGAATAGTCCAACATCAGTAGACACCGCCTCGGAGTCTAGTGGTCAATATTCTGACAATTCTAGCTGTGATCTTTCAGGAGAGACAAACCGTAATGAATCTGTTGCCTCCAGACACGGAGCCGAGACGAGGGCTTTCATTCAATGGATTTTTTGCATTCTATTCGTCGTAGTTATTTCTGTTGCTCTGGCTTATTTGTATCCCTTTAAGAGGGCAAATCCAAATCTCGATGTTCAGTTGGCCTTTTTACAAGAGTCTTTTCCCGGTCAAAGCCATCGTCTGTGGGCGGTCTTGAGGAGTACTATTACTACAGCAACGAGGTTGCGTTACAATTTTTTTTTAAAAATTAGTAACTTTAACATCAATTCAGTGGATGTTAATTTTTTTGCAGGTTTTCAGCTTCTCTGAAAACGGATGCCGAGGTTTCGGGTTCACCTAAGGTTCTCCTTATCTCTCCCTCTGCTGATCCTGTAAAGCATGACAGCTATCGTCAGTTTCTGAACTCTTTAAAATATTTGCTTGGTACTCTGGATCGGCAGTGGACATGTGTGGATATTGATCCTTTTGAAGCTCTGTACAATGCCTCTCCCGAAAATGTAGATCGAATACTATTGGTTACTCATCAGCATAAATTTGCTGCTTTATGTTCTTGGTCATTTTCAACATATTTATTGATTTTATGCTAATCATACTAATAGTTGTCCAAGATAAATAGTTGTTGTCTAATTACATCGAATGGTGTAGCAAATATCCTGCTTTATCTCATATTATTGTTCGATTTTTCATTAGTCTGATACCGATTTGACATTTATTATGATTCACATGTTTCGTTTCAATCATTAAGGAGTTCGAATTTTAGATTAAACGAAATATGTATAATCAAATGGAGAGGGCTTATCATGGTGAGAATCTGTGCCTGCATATGGTAGGAATCGATCGATTACCAGGTGATGCGGCTCTTGCTCTCCACGGCACCACCGATCCACTCAGCTCGCCTTTCCGAAATGCTTTTCTCCTTTTTAGTATAAATCAGCCGCCGAAGTTTCCCAACCGGCATGTTAAGAATATTTCAAATGCATATTTCCGCCAAAATTTCTTTTTTTTAAATTTTAAGGTCCTCTTCCATTGCAGAACTTCACAACGAGCTATGGAAACGCATTTGAGACGTCACTTGCGAATACTTTGGGAAGGAGATTTAGGTGCCGATGAAGTCGCTGCTCTAATTAATCGTTTGACCGGTAGAATCGGCATTTTCGAAGTCTGACAAAATTGAGGTTCTACTGACTTCTTTCAGTAAAGTGATAAAGTTGCATCCTATCCAGGATATTTTCCTACTGCACGTTTCTTAATAAAAACGTGATGCTTCTGTGCCACACCACCGACGCAAACGTTGTGACCAAACATTATTCGAAGTTCTTTTATCTCTGGCTATGATTGTTTGTTCATCAAAAGCTCATTTATTTAATCTACAGATATGACGTTTACCCATTTCCCTTGGCCACCGCTTTAGGTACAGGATCGGTGGGTTGGATAATTTTCATTATAGCATGTATTGGTTCAGTAGTGGGAACATATTTAACATCAAAGTAGAAAAAAGCGCCCATACTTAGGCATTTCTTGGCTTCGTCCTTGATTGGATGAGTCACGCTCTTCGGGCGTGGAAATGTCCTAGATAGTGGTTGATTTGCATACATTTAAAAGTCGAACAATTTGGAGAGATTAATCGGGCTGAGTCGCGTGCTTGTAAGTATCCGTCTCCAAAACTACTAGCGTGCAAAAAAGGGCACTTGAACCTCAAAGTTTGCCCTAACCATGCCATCTGTTGCAAAAGTGGGGTCATTTACTGCTTGTTTTCTGTTTTTCAAAGTGGATGTTGCCAACGATGCACAGATAAGAGACCTGGCCCTAGATGGGTATACTAGGCTAGGGGAAAGGGACATACACTGGAAAATCAAAAACTGAACCAAAGATGGACACAAAATTCCAGATTTGGTCATGCGGCTCCATTTAATGTTATTCGCCCACGCGTGATTGTTAACAGCTGATTGGTTGGTTTGGCCTGCGGACGCGCCTGCATATTGCCCGTTGTGAGCTGTCGACAACCGCGTTTCGAATATGCATTTTCGAGATTTTAAGTCAGATGTGGTTTTAGGCGCTGGCCAGACACACCTGTTCTAGTTTTTTCGACATCAAATAGACAGCCGCTCAATTAAGTTTTCAAGAAGCCTTGCCACTCAGAGGCAATTATTAGTCGTTAGAAATAACCATCAAAATATCACCGCCTATTAATGCTGGGACATTAGTGTTCAGACATTCGGTGCTTGGGATCATTCTTTCGGCAAATAGGGGCATAACAAGAGATCTTTATCAACCCTAAGCTGGCAGAACCAGCCCAACACTTCTGCTAAGAGAGTTCTCGGGCACTTGCAGAATCCCTACGGCATGCAGTTGGCACGGCCCTCCTGTGACGGACCGAGGCAATATCGAGGAATCTATCCCATGACCATTACTGGAAAGAGACCCCGCCGCGCAGTCACTCCGTCACGCGCACCCAACCAATAAAAGCCGCTTGGGGCAAAGCGGCCACACATCCGTAGATTGATTGGCTACCGATAGCTACGCGCGTCAGTGTGGATCAACGGATCGATAGGACCACGCATGCCCAGCGCAAAGGGAAACCGCTGCCACAAAATTCATTGATAGTACCCGCGGTGGCAAAGAAACAGAAAGAGAAGACTAGGCCGAGATCCACCAAATGTCTTCAAAAAGCACTAATAACCAAGCCGTAACCTGGCTATGACCAGGCGGATTACCAACTATAAGAAATCAAGTCGAATGAAATAATAAGCCTGACAACAGAGAACCCAATTAACAGTATCTGTCAAACATTGATCAACAATCCTAGTGATGGACGCGCAGAGGAAAATTAACCATTCAATAATATGCAAGCCATAACAGATTTGACTAAAGCAATAAGATATAATAAACTCAGATATATGCTTCTGACGAACACCACGAAAGCAAAATTTGAGACACATTTGCATCTAGGATACAGACGGTAATACCAGCACAAATGAAAGGGCGAAAAAATATCTAATAACCACGTCAGTTGGATGACCAAAAGCCGGAGAGTATGAAACCCTGAAGGATTGCAGAAATGATTATTTTAAAAAGGCAAAAACCACTGCTTGTTCATAGACTCAGCTAGAATTCGTTTCGAAGATTTAGTACTTAAGCTTGTCTAGGAAGTTCTCGGCAGTAAGATCCGATTTGTCATTCAACTGGAGATAGCCTTTGAAGCCAGTAAGCTGCAACTTTAGAGCATCCACAGAAGAAGCATACAACATTCTTTCACGAACACTAGCATTATCAGGAATCCTAGGAAATTTTAGCTGATTAATTAGTACATACCATGATATGAAAAGTAACTGCGAATGACTATTGTCAGGCTCAAAATCAAGGACGGCATAGCGCGCCTCACGTTCGAGCCTTTCCAATTCTTCTTTGAACTGGTCAAATGTGCACTCTAAAAAAATCGACTGATGTTCAGTACATTTACATACGTCTGTCACCAATTTGATCAATGACGATTTGTTTTTGGTCGGCAATTTTATACAAAATGAACCGACAGTTCTTTTTCAGTTTTAATTCATTGTACTTGGCAAGGCAATCCTCCGAGCACTTAACACCAGAAGTCTAACGCAAGAAAATTAGTGACAAAGGCAACACCAACCATCTTTCGAAGAATATGTTTAAACTATGCACAAGAACCGGATGAATTAAATTACCTAAAACAAAACACAACCAATTGAAAAAATAAAACCCCTCTTATACCACATAATTTCTATCATGTTAGTGACAAACATAATATTTAATGTACAAATATGGAAACTCTTATTAATCTATATGAGCCGTAGTTCAGCTATTTGATAAAATTCGTGACCGAAAATTCATCATATTTTTCAGGACGACTTCTTTGAAAATAGCCAAACTGAATGTTTTTGCGCTAATTCTGAACTTTTTTAGTCAAGAATCAAACTGCATAAATGAATAAGTAGAGAAGGTGACAGAGATATCGCGTTTTCCATTCATTTCCATTTTCCTCACTGCACATTTATCATATTTTTGACTGAGAAAAAAGGCTACTTCTATTTCCCAGGGGTTCAACTCCTATTTTAGAATAAGTAAATAAGGCCATTCATTTAATTAACTGTTTCGCAATATTTTTTCTCACTTGTCGCGTAAACACAGTGACATTCTTAATTGAATCGATTCTTTTTATACGAAATGAATGATAGTTTGTTGAGTAGAGATTCTTAATGAGAACACTATAACCGGTAGATTTGATTCATGGGGGAAGATGACATTCAGTTTACTAGAATATGAGGCTGCTTTACACGCTCATTCTGAAAATCCCAGTTTTGTCTACATCAAAAGCGGTCACTCGTTTAATGCAATTTATTTTTTTCAATATGATCTAGAGCAATATCACGTTTGTTTGAATAAACCTGGTGACATAAATTCGAGTCAGCCTTATGTCGCAACTTATGTCGCATAATTAATGATCGTTTAAGTGGGTGCTCCCTATCATTAGATTAAAACTGCTGGCATATTTCGCAATATTTACTAGAGCCTCCGCTATTCACCGGCTCCCTGCGTATGGAGGCCTTATGCTACTTCATAGCATAGTGTGGAGGTCTGAATCGGCACTCGTTAGGAGCATAGGAAAACTTGATAAAACTTCCGAAGAATGAAACTTATAAACTCTGCCTTATTATACAGTCATTTCAATCCCAAGCATGAAATAAATTTTTCTAATAAAGATACCTAATCAATGAAACTACATTGAACAATCATTAAGTGGCATGGGATTAATACAGTTGCGCTCCTGTGTAGTGTAATAAGATTTGACTTTGAACATCATGACACATAAAAGTGCCACAAAGCTTTTCATGAATTACGTTAGACTAGAGAAGTGTATTGGATTAATTTTTTTTGAATTGCATGGTCTCGACAAGCATACTTGAATTTTAAATACAGAAAGCGTCTGCTGAACTTGCGTTGGCTCTTTAGTTGAATGAAAATATAATAAAAAATGTTTGCTGTTTATCTAAAAAATTGATAGTCTTTTTCTTATTAAGGACATCTTATCCTTAAATAATGTTGTTTGCATGGCCAATCGTCGATAGATAATTTTGCACCAGTTCAGTTGAAAGATGGCTTCTGGAGTCAAGTGTTCCGACGAGTGTGTATCTAAGTACAATGAATTGAAACTTAAAAAAACTTGCCGGTATATTACTTACAAAATTCAGGACTCCAAAGAAATTGTTATTGATGAAATCGGAGACAGAAGTGAGCCATAGGGATGATGCTAACGTCGATTTAGATTATACCTTTTCGGACTTCAAAGAAAAACTGGAGCATATGAGCAATTGCGCTTGCTATGCTATCCTTGACTTCGAACCTGAGGAAAATAAATCGAATTTGATGCTCGTTCTATGGTATCAAGGTTTCTTAAGTTTGCATTGTTCCCATTTAGGATTCCCGATGCAACCCCTGTTCGGGAGCGTATGTTATATGCTTCTTCTTTCGATGCTCTGAAATCCAAACTCACGGGATGTAAAGGTTCTATACAGCTGAACGAAGTGGCCGATGTAACTGTGGAAAACTTTTGCGACAATATTCCTGGCTATTATAAATAAGCTCAACACCCCAACCAGACATTCCACGGTAATCTTTCTCTTTGCCCATCAAACGCATATTAATTCCTCATTTTTTTTACGCTGATGGATTTAAAATAATCGTGTTTTGTTTTGAAACTTGTGTCATTTCCTCGTTATGCTGGGCTATCACTAAATTTTATTCGATCTTGTAAGTTGGTATGATGATCAGTGGACCGTGATTGTGGAGTAATGCGGCTTTTGAAATAAATCATAATTAAGTCTATGATGGTCTTTCTTGTTACTTACTACGCGCTCCAAATATTACGCTTTTTTGAGTGTGCAGTTTCAAATTTGTGCGTAGTTAACCTTCCAATCGCCAAATATGGCTACCACGGTCGTAAAGTCATTGGAGGTCATGTCTTATTGAAATATTGAGTCCAAATAATTAAGACGTCGATGCTACTAACGCAAAATTCAATATTTCTCAGCAAAGGCATCGCCGTTCATCATTTGCAATTTGATTTAGTAATGCCTCGTGGCTGGATCCCTACTCGAATTCCAAATCGAAATGGAAATTCTTTTTCATAAGAATTTAATGTGATAGATACTATTTGGCTCTCAACGCTATTTAAAGGAATGATTGGAGTGCGAGTAGTAACATTTCACGGAGGGGTGCGAATTTTCAAGACCAATTAACTCGGTGTTCAGTACACTTGGAAGTGGATGGAAGTGGATATTGCTGTGATAATAAGCCTTTTTAGTTTAAACGGCGGATCCTTAGTTGAAAGAGTATAAACGTGTGGAGTTTTGTCGTTGTAAGATAACTTGAAAATGTCGTCAAGTCGAAGGTGGGGCCTCCCGAAGAACGCGGTCTAGAGTATCGACCTCGTACAGGGATAGGTCTTGCGGCACATGGATTTGAGCTTAGAAAGAGAGTTGCACTTATCTTTCTTCAAATGTCCGAGTGGCAGCCAGCAAGGACGCGCAGAATTTGCCAACGAACAACAATTTATAGGACGAATAAGGCCGACAGCGTGGCCTATTGCCCTGACTCTAACAAAGCCTTTGAACACCTTCATCCTCGATCATATAATGAAAGCACGTTAAGAAAATACATGGTATTTACTTGGATCAGTTAAAGTGGTAAATTAGGTTGAAAGACCACGAAATTGTTTATATTATAAGGAAGTCAACTGATAAAGCGTGTTTACGTTGTCTTCGAAATATGTAATGTGGCCTTTGTGTAGACCGCCAAGGCCACATTTTGGAGTCCCGTTCACGCAGTTGTTCAAAAGCTCAACATACTTTTGTCTGTCTACCCACATTAAATACCAAGACAGAAGGTAGGAATGACCAACCCCGCATTCGACAAGAATCTTATTACCATTTTGGACGAGACTTGACCGCCTTTCCAATTGTTCGAAGCAAATTTCAGCAACAAAATTCAAAAGCACAATTGGGATTTGTGAATAACGCTTCCACAGGGGTCAATGCCCTTAGAAGAGTACTAGTTCTTAAAACAGATGAACCTTAGTAAAGTGTGCTCATTTTTCCTCAAAAAGAAAAAAAATACTTAAATTATTCCGTTGTTAATAAAAATTTAAAAAAATTTTCAATTAACAAAGATCCCACAGATACCATCAATTTTAATACATACTACCATAACTGGCATATTCGAGATGAAACAAGTCATTGTCTTATTCACAAAGTCCGATGTAAAACAATGTAGTTTTGCTAATGAGGACAGATATGCTATTTATTTGGTGGTGCCAGATTACTGAGTGATTCGGCCAATTTGGGGTCACAAGACCATGGTGATGGGGATCAGAAATTCCGCAAGTAAATGCCGAATAATTTACAGCAGACAAGCGCAATGTGTGATCAAATACCATCCAAAACACGCATACATTTTGATAATAACAACAGGAACATTCTCGAGCGCACATCGAACGCCACACCCGCTCTCGCTTGCACACTCGCAAGCAGCGACTTGTGATTGGCGGGTCCAAACTGAAGCCAACAATACGAGATGGCTAATTGCTGTTGGTTTGTTCTCGCAGTGCTTGTTTCTGCCATTTCACGGCATCATGTTCAGCATTTTTTGAGGGCACAAGATGAATAGGCTGCACAAATACCCAAACATACTTACAGAGTGTAGATGTGAAAAGTTGTCGTTGAGACTGCTACTTAAGGGGCAAGCACCATTGCACTGAATTCAACATTCTTTTCTCATTATTTTTTCAAAATTTTGTTCTTTCATTGAGGAACGGCGGCCCCTAAATGAGTGTTTTTGTCTTTTGCAATTCCAGAATTCGCCTACTATCTTGAAAACAATCAGCGTTTGAATTCGAATGCAAGATTTGTAATGGAATGGACGATTTTCCAATGAATCCAGACTAGCGTACGTTATGATGCTTTTGCTGCAGAGATTATGGATAGGAAACATTAAATCTATGGGCAGTAATCGACTTACCAAATGCTGTTGATTTGGTTCCAGGAGTGCCTGTTAAGCACGTCAGTGATTTTACCCTAGACCTGGTCATTTTTTAAAAAAAAATACAAGTTATTGAGCTTCTTTAAATGATTTAGCTTTTGCACTAAATAGCTACTTGAACAATGGGCATGTCGGACTTCGTGGGGATGGTTTATGAAAGGAAGTTGGGTTAAATTATTCTAGACATCCCATATCCCAGCCTTCACTTGCTACGGGCAGTTATGGCTTCAGCAGTTGTCAAATTTGGAAATGTCATCTCAAGCCTCTGTTACGATGACTGAACCCGTTAACTAATGGCATGGAAACCCAGATAAACATGAATTAGGTATGTTTCTTGTTAGTTTTTTTTTCAGTGGATTGGATTTAGCGATATGTGGGAGTGGTTGTTCATTTAGTTTGGAAGCAGTCGGTTTTCCTTCTTATCTGATGCTATATCAAAAAGAGATGAAGACCGGTTTTGTCATGATGAAGTGGAAATACGACTAATGGGACTGATGTGGTGTCAGGAACCAGTGCGGAGCTCTTTTGTGATTCTTAGTGCTAATGAACTTCGATTAATTTGGTCCGATCCCGAGGAGAGGAAGGTCAGTTACTGAGATGCTTCAGAGGTGGCTACAATACTACCACTATTTTACAATCAAATTAGGAGTATTTGGGCAAGGAGTTTAAATCAAAGCAATGGGTCCTCTTCGATAAGCGGTTTCATACACTTCCGAAATTCAAATATATCTTGCTCTCCGTGCTTGTGAACCACGTAAACTGGTCCCTTATTGTTCAGAGTTAATAACAGAGACCTAGAGGAAATGCACATGGTATTTACTGATTAGGTAATATGGGTGGTTGGCCTAACATGAGGACACAGACACGTTTAGTTAGGCCACCTGTGAGGACGCTCAACGTCTCACAATTGGAATGAGATTGTCATAATAATCTAGTGCTTTTTGTATACCAGAAGGAAAAAGGTATTAAAAACCCACATCTTAGGCATTTCAAAGTATTTCTATGCATCTCATCTTAAACCATTTTCGACGGTCGTCTATTTCTCCATCAGTCCTCTTATTGATTTTATGGCTTGACTTAACATAATCAGCTTGATCTCAGGGTCTGATTGGTCCTACCACCCATGAGATTTATATTTGGTTAAGAACAAGGCCAACTTGCTATCGACCCTCCTTCAGGTGAGTTCAACAGAAAAGGAAGAGTTCCTATCGTTATATTCATAGAATTAGTCTTCAAATAAATCCTATAATTAACAGACTATACAAGTTTCGAATAATCCTGATGGCATTCAATTCGAGTTCAGCGGCAGAATATATCATAGGTAATTACAGCAACAAATAAACTGATCTTCTTTCTTATAAATGGGTTTATGAGCAATCAATCCTAACAGCCTCTGCGTGTAAATATCTCGAGGTCAACATCACCTTCATGTGAAATCCTATTCATCTGACTCAAAATAATGTTTGCCTGATGATGAATCAATGGATGTAAATGAGCATATAATCTTAGAGAGGCATCACATGATAAGGCGCCATAGTGAGTATTAAAAGTGTGTGATCGCAACCAAACGTTTACACTACTCAGTACGATAAGCTTAACGATTCTGTGCGCTGTCGTAATAACTAGTTGGAAATTTCATTCAGGCTATATGTCAATGAAAATAATAGAGTAACACTATAACATTTGAGATGGCGGAAAGCATTATTATCAGTATTACTGATGGAGACATCTAGCCAATTTATCACTGATGCAAAGGGAGCTCGTGTCTTGATCTCTATAGACACAATCTGCGATGAGTGCCTGAATCGGGAGGGATCTTATTAGGACACTTACAACCCGGAAGGCTTCTAATCTGGCGAGAGACAGTTATTCATCAATTAGACCACTTCAGTCAGTGCTGAGACTCCTATTTGGTGAGGTTTATAGCGCACTCATCGCGCTTGTATTTTTTTGACGTGTAGAAGTGTTTTGGCTGCATAATACTATTCGAATACTGTTCCATGACTGAATCATTCTATTCAGAAATTCTTTTTGCCCCAATCAAAAATTGAATTGCGCAAGCGATCAAGAACCTAATACATTGAGACTACTGTTGGAGCAAGAAAAAAGTACGACTTATATAGATAGAATACCGATTGATGTAGTCTGTTCACTCAGTTCTGAAGAGCTAAACCTCCTTTTCCAATGTTAAAAATTAACAGCGCCCATTAATCTACTTTACAGAACTTTTAACGTTGGTTTTAAAATCGGGATCAAACCCCTTGAAATCAGTGAAGGGCCATCAATAACAAGCACAACTCCACGACCTACACGTTTGATTAGCTGATTTACACTTACATTACCGATACTCAAGATGATCGCTAGCGTGCATTTCAAGTTAGAATCTTCTTTAAAAAGAAAAATAATCCTATTTAAAAAATAAAACAGCTATGAAAATCTTAAATTGACATTCAACGGAAAGTAAAAAAGAGATTATTCAAGTCCCGAGTTTCAGCCGTACAGCTCATGCGCCCTAGACAACGTGATTCCGTTCAATATTAGACGTAAGAATAATGATGCTCGATCGAGTCAGACTGCAAAACTGCCTGTGATGATCCAGTATAGGCAATGGTAATGCTTGACCAAAGTATTGTATACGCGCGACTGTCCTTAATTCTCTTTACTTCGAATTATCATTCAAGAATGAGGCATCTGGTGACCATATGAGGCAAAATTTAAGCGGTGCTTTAAGAAGGGGAATCGACTTTTGAGCAAATATCTCCACCGAGATAAATAGATTCAGCACATTTGTACTATTTCAAACAAGCACCGCTAGCACAACTTAAAAGGTACATCGTAAAATTCTGAAGTATTAAATATATTTAACGAAAATCGCCTTTGATGGAGCAGCACAGGCAGAATATAAGGAGTGATTAACGGCTCTACGAGGGATCATGCGCTTAGGATGTAATTAATATCATTTTCACTATAAGTCTTAACCCAGGAACTAAAAATCTACTAAGCTTAAACGACTATTTAGAAATACTAATTCGAATCACGGTAGACGAATTTTCAGAACAGCAAAATCTCTGTTTGCCCACAACCAAAACCGTTAGAAGTTTAAATGCTTTATAATTTGTGAGCTCGGTTAAAAGAGGGATGCATCTGCATTTACAACAGTAGTAATGTCGCTCCTGCAATGAGAGGTTAGATATTATCTGTCCGTAAATAAAAATGAAGTACAAAGATACTAACATGTTCCTTCATTGAATGCCCAAAGACAACACCAAAGTCTCCTCTTGGAATGAAAATATTGTCAGCTGTCTCATTCGCTTTCGACTCATGCGCACACACAGAGCATCATCCGATCTTCATTAAACTGAAGATCCCTTGCCCTGAGTATACTTCTAGGAAGTGAACCAGGGTTTGCAAATTAATGGTTTAGAGGCTGTCAGGCCCACTGAGTAGCCACTGTCCGGAGCCCTTGTTGGCTAACGTAGCCACTACAAAACTGTGAGGAGACAAGAATTTGGTTTTCTGTGATTCATGTGAAATAAAATCCTTAGAGGAAATGGTTATCATAAAGTGCGCGAAGTAGGCATTTACACTTTTGAATGGTTAAGACGACCAACTAAAAATTATATTTATGTCACCCAACAGTCTTGCCATTTGTTGCTTGCCAAAGTTGTAGCTAACCCCAAATCTTCGAAGAATAAATGAAATCGCCTCCAAAATAGAGTCTCTCCATCACACACAGGCTTACTTTTTTCCGGCTTGAAGTTGGAGGCACTTGAGATAGGTTCTGAAAAAAATCGAATCAATTTAGAGCACTGCACTGATAAGAATAGTTGAAGCAATAATGTGCTTTCAATACAGTACTCGCGTTCGGAGCTCAATAGTCAGAATACTAGAAATATGAACGATCGAAGTCTGAAAAATAGGTGTTGGCTTTTATTAATTTTAAAATAGACTTAATATATGTAATGTATAATATAATGCATGAGGATGAAGGGGATGGATAGAATAAAAGTGGGAACGACGCGATATAAAGTCAACATCATCATAAAAGTCATCTTTCTTCTGTTCCTTAATCCATCGATCCAAATTGGCGCTTTGAAAATCTCAATTCCGGAGAGGTGTGGAAGGAAGGGGGGCAGAGACGATTTTCATGAAGATGATCAAAGATGGAAAGAGTGAGAGTGAGTCCAGGGTGCAAGTCAGTGAAATTCAGTACAGACAGGACAGACACAACACGGAGAGCGCTAGGCAGTGAAGAGACCAGAGGGAACGTCTTGGGGAGGTTGGATGAATCAGGGAAAGACTGGCGCAAAAAATGATGGATCAAATAAAATAGCGTCTCTCAGGAAGGTGAAGAATGCGTAATCAGAAAAATAAACGTCTTTTTGGATCAGCAGATGGTAGTAGTGGTGGTGGTGGTGGTGGTGGCGGAGGGGATTGACGAGTAAGTGGACGGGCGGGAAGGTATTTCAGATCCTCGAATCGAAATCGGTTTTCTTCTTGATTTTCTATTGGTCTTGCTTGCTGTGTGCTGAAGCCACATGGGACTTCATGTGAGCGTTCCTGCTCTTAACTTTGGCAAAATAACGACCACAATGACGACAAGGGAACCCTCCCTCCACGTCCACAACTGTGGTTGTTAGTGCTGATGGCTTATTCACAGTAGCTGCGTTGGGTACACGATCATCATATTCAAGACTCTACAGTTCATATTACATTTGATATCTGCAGAAATGATTTTAACCAAATAAGTGAAATGCCTTACTATAGTTGGGGGAAGGTCGTTGTGCTTTCGACGTAGATTGTAAGATGTCGAGGAAGCGTTATTGCTCTCGACGCCCAAATCAGGAGTTGGTGGCATATCAAGATCAACTGAGTTGTTATCAAGATTAGGAAGACCACAGAATTCATTGGTTGGCGGTACATGAACTGGGGCCTCTTCTAAATTGAATCTTTCACTGCGAGTTGGGACGCTCTTGCGGTGGACTCTGCCTCGGTAACTAACATCAATGAAACGAATTTAATGTAACACTATTAAAAAGCTAAGGGTTAAATATATCTGAGATGGATCATTGGACAAGGAAGCGATTTAGAGCAGAAAAAATGAGGGAACTTAAACTAATTTCAGGTTGGGTCCTAAAAATAATGACCAACTATTTGCAGACTTCCAGTGGTTATATTAATTTGAGTTATTTTAAATCCAGTTATTCTTCAGTTTGTTCCTTTGAATCGAGAACGGACATCAAGTAACGGTTTTGCAGATGCCATTTTAGCTACCTTAGGAACTTTTAGGTCTTGAAGCGACTTTCTATTGGACATACAAAGAAGCTTCTCTATTGAGACTCACTCTTTCATCGATTCATCGCAAGTTTCTGTAAGAAAAAGTGCACATGCCTGACAAATAACAAGCCAAGACCTGATGACCGATTCATGGACATCAACCCTTTGAAAGTAGAATATAGAAATAAGGAGACCGCTGCGACGACGAATTTCAAGCCCAGTTCAATAAAAAATGACGCATGCGTCCTTTCAATGACTCAGTTTTATTCACACTGTCATTCGATTTTCATGCATTACAACAGGAACACACTGACCAAATTTGTGATTTTTCTATTGAAGTTTGCATTGTCAGTGAAGGGCAGGCAGATCATAGACTATTTCAATAAACTGAGTTTCGTACTTCCAAGGCTAAGCTAAAGCTGCCTCCGCTGACATCGTTTAAATCGTGATAGATCACATCCCTAGTGTGCTAATCCTGCAGTTTTAGTTGAGGTAAGATAAGTGAAGAAAGTTTCTAGGATTTTCTCCGTAGAGTCACCCTTTTTCATCATCTAAGAATGCTTCTCCGCCAGCCCAGACCTGTCAATATGAAAGTGACGACAGTTAAAAACTCAAGCTACAGCCTGCTTTACGCTACTTTCCTAGCAAATAAATTTTCCAGAACTTCGGACTCCTTCATGGAACTAAACCTGGTACTACTGTTGGAAGACTAGAGAGCAAGACTGGTTTTAAAAAAAGTTGTCAGTTTAAGCTTAGGTGGTGAATGATGGCACGGCAAAAGTATTCTTTATTAAATTCAGTACCTACCGATTAACTTCATGTGGGGTATTCATGCGTTTCCAAACATAGTAAAATTCTACACAGGCTTTCACCGATTTATTCATTCCACAGGCTCGCATTTCGGCAGATACATGATGGAAATCCTTGTAAGGTCTGCGTAGACTGTTCTGAAACTTCTCAATTTCTTCTGTTGTCCAGTATTCAGTTTCTAGAGGAGACGAAAAACAAAAAAAGTGAACCAACTGCTTAAAATAATTTTAAGTGCTCAAGGAAGGGAGAAACCCTCACCAGAGTAAACACGATCGAATATTGTGAAGGATTCATGCAAAAGAGCTCGAAGAGTCATCTCAAAATCGCCTTGGAATTTGCAGAGAAGATGGAAGGTATACTCCATATTGAGCCCACAATTTCTAACAACGGGTGACCGTGCCAGGTTCATGAGATTAGACACTAAGAAGACACAATAAAAAAACAACAATCAGGAACTGCTCTTATAAGAGCTGATATCTCCATTCTAATTCTCAACTTACGAGATTCTTCAGTGTTAGGATCGTTATCATCAATATTTCGGGGATCCCATAGCAACGTATCATAGATACGATTCTCTTCACGATACAAGTCCCTCAAAGTGCCTTCAGCAAACTCTGGTACTTCAGCCTGATACGCCACACCAACATTAATTTTCCTGCAAAAGAGTTTGATGTTTAAGTGCTTATGCAAATAACTAAACTTATTATGCCAAGCTCACGGTTCAAAGTTGCTCGGAACGCCAATGTCTTCAACAACACCGTCCTCCGATCCCTCTTCTTCTTCTTCTTCTTCTTCGTATTCCATTTCTTCCACTTGTGGAAGGGCTGGAGAAGCGTCAGAACAACAATGACAAGATGAAGATGATGGCGTATCAGCGTTATGGGGAATCGGAGGTAAAGTAGATGCGGTGAGAGCCGGAACGGTGGCCGCAGTTTCGTTTCTCTGGAGCGTGGAATTGACCTCGGAATCCATTAATTCGGCAATGGGAGTATCTTTAATAGCTGCGGCTGCTGTCTCCAGCATGGAAGCGAGCTCCTCATCATCTTCGTCAGCAAAGAAAAGAGGCTTAGCAGATCGGGTGCATTCTATCTCATCAACCCCCAGCATTGTTGTGCGCATAGCGACCGTTGGAGGAGCGACATCATCGACCCCGACGCTCATACTGCTTAATGAGGTCTGGAAGTATAAATAGAAAGTGTTAGCAAAATCAAAACGATCGGTCAGTTAGTAGGGTGGTTTGGTTACCTCAGATGAAAAGTACGTCGCGTTCTTCAGGAACGCAGGAGCAGATTTTGGAGGACCCAATGAGATTCCTCGTCTCGTCTGAGTCAAGAAATTCTTCTCTTTCCGACCACCTGATGCACTAGTAGTGCCAGCCATATTTGCTCCAGTTGAGATGCTTGTAGAGGCTAATACTGAGGGATTTTCGTTACGAGAGGAAGAGGAGACACTTCCCTTGCCTAGAAAGTGCGCCAAATTCGCGGTTCGTAGGGGACGTCGAGAGCGAGCGATCATTGAAGAGAAGAGGCCGGAGCCGCGACGATTGGGTGATAACATGGGAGGAGGTGTGTAGGGAAGAGAATCCAACACACTACTGATGGAAACACCCCCAGCGGGTGAGGTGATACCTTTACTGCCTCCGCCTCTCGAGGGTAGGAATGAGTGCAGGTCGGTGTTACTAGCGCCAACCACTCCTGCACTGCTTGCAGACGAGAGACGAGGCGATCGAAGACGTGATGGGTTGATACGGTGTGTGAACTGCAAGGAATGCTCAATAAGACATCCGAAATGAACTGCCCAATTCACCCCCTTATCGTCTGACTATTCCCACCATGCTTAGAACTTAAACTTTAAACGTATATAATAAAACGTGAGCCTTCTCATGCGTGCAATACACCACATTTAAGCTCAACTTTCACCCACAGAAACCGTGAGTTTCAAATCTACCCCATAAGGTTCAGCAGAATTGCACTAACACATGGTAAAAGCAGTCATCAACAATAGATCCATGTTCGAAATAACGCTCTTCACTTACCGAAACATTCTTGAGTCAATATGAGCACGCCATTTATAGAATCTAAAAGTGCAGACGTGCCTCGACAAGCCAATTCTGTATAAAAATAGCGCAGATCATAAAAGAAACGCTGTTCGCTCTAGTGCTACAAACGGTCTACACTACTAAATACATTGTTGGCAATACCTGCAAGAACCAATTTGACTTGAGTCATGAACGCAACTCGCGAGTTGCCATACTAGTGATAATGTTCCAGTCAGTATGATAAAAACCTCGACGATACTGTCATCCAATTTTGCATATGCAGGTACAAGGAGGCATGGCAACGGGCAAAAGTACGTCTTCTGGAGCCAGCCATGGTGCGAACACATCTCCCATTGGACGAGGACGTGAGTGTTTGGTCAAAAGCTTATGAGTAAATACGCATTGTTTTGACAATAATATGAGTGATCTTGGGATCATTTTTGAACCGCTTTCGCTGTACGAGTGATCTGGTTTAATCTCACAGAAGTCGGTCCACTCATTTAAAATAAACAAGCAGTTCTAGCCTCCCTAATCCCACGGTTCGGATAAATCTAAGCTAGTGCAAAAGAATGACACATCCAGGTAGGAAATTCTGGTATAACTTCATCCCGAGAAACAATTTAGACTAGCCGAAACTGAAAACCCAATGCGAAAGAAATTTAATAAGTCAGGACCAAAACACTGCAAATCCTTTCGCTGAAGTTGACGAAATGAATTGACGCTTGAAAGATGATCACTAAAAGGTCTGAATACCTCCATACACACCAAGTGAAAGTGTTCAAAGACTAAGAAAATATTTTCTGCTGACTTCCCCATATTAGTCCCTGAAAATTCGCTATGCAAAGAGATTGAGTTGGTGTACTTCAACAAATTGATAACTTCCAATCTAAGCTTCGGCTCACCGGAGGAATGTCAATAGGTTCTGGTTTCTTCTTCACTTTCTTCAGAGTACTTGTCCCTCCTGATGGGGAATTAGTCAACTGTATTCCACCGGTGACCGACGCTACCGGGGGCAGATGCATCTGCGACGAAGTCTGCTTCGGAATTGAGGACGGCAGAGACGTCGGCGGAGGAGGATTCCTGAATACCCCCAAAGTTCCTTCATCATCCTGTTGCTGTTTCGTGTTTCCTACGGAGGAGGTCTGTTGAACGTACTTATGCGTTGGTACACAACTCAACTCAAAACACTGACTAGGCGGTAACTGCTGAAGATGGTTAGTCATTGTTTGGGGTTGTACCAACTGTGGTTGCGTCGGTGCTAGTAGACGATCAACTGGACGATTATCGTCTATTGCATTGGGCTCCTCATCTGCTAGGAAAAGGGAATCCGAATCATCAGGGAAGAAAACGCGTTCCCGATTTGGCATCAAGGGCACCGAATAGGCTGCCTGAGTCGGTGTGGTGCAATACGAATAAGCACGAGGCTGTATTCCGTAAGTGCTGTGCTGTGGAGTCATCGGATGTCGCATTACCGGACTAAAACAACTACTAAGTATAATTCAATAGAGGAAAACGTATATTATAAATTACGCTATATCCCCACCAATCATAGCTGGTGTTGGTGCAGATGGGCCTAGGTCGATGTTCGTAGATTGAATGTTGGGGCTGCTGCTGTTGTTGTTGAACGTACTGGTGAGAGAAGTCAGATCCTCCTGAGGTGTCTTCAACATCCTCTTGAGTTCGTTGCTGAGCTTGAACAGGCGTATAGAGGCGAGAGGGTTGTTGAACGGTATCGCACTGATAACTCGATGTCGGATTCATTGACTTTGGTGGTGGCGGCGGTGGAGATGAGAACTGACCAATCGAAGTAGAGGAGAGCATCGGCTCTACTGATTGTGATTCGTGGTTGAGCCACTTGTCTAGAGATGCATCAAATAAAATGAGAAAACCCAGTTTTCACATCTTCACCCCAAGCTGATATAATAAATTTTTAAGGAAAATGACCATGGGTGCGAAATCCTGAAACTATGTCAACATCAGGAAACGAGTTGTAGCGTTGAGGTAAATGAAGCGATTACTGAGAGCATTACTTCAACCGATGAAACTACTCATAAGAAAGTTGGGACTACCTCAAGACATATTGTCATCCGGTCAACAGGAAGCAGCGTCAGCCTCGATTCGAACCAGAAGGAGGGGCAAGATGACTGAAAATATTTTACTAGGCGATGTTCTCACTTTCGAAATAGCTTGACGTTTCCAGGCAAATCCTCAGTACTTCCCGTGCAGTAAATGAGTACATTTAGTCTTCGGAAAAACTGGGGCGAATGAATGAATATCACTGCCCAAGGCAAAAACCAAAATCAACCTTTCTGGTGGTGTGTTAAGGTGACATCGAAGGCAGATGGAGGCACTCATTTGACAGATCTTCACAAGTAGCGGCTTGACGTACTGATTAGTCATGAGTGTCTGAATAATTATAACACGGGTGAAATAAAAATCCTCGATCGACCACCTTGGCAATCGTTTTATCTAGAAACCGGTTTGAAATTGAAGAGGGAGAACACTTTTTTACCTTTCTAGCGCGATTGAGAAGAAACTTACTAGACTCATCGAAAGTGTTTGACCTGCTAGGTGGACAAGGACAGAGGAATTGTTGTTGTTGCTGCTGTTGTTGTTGAGGCATCGCTGGTGAAGCCGCTGACGTGGAAGCAAGCAGAGCATCCGTTGGAGGAAAAGTGAATGCAGTGGAGGCGGAAGAGTTCGCTCCGAAACCACCAGACGCTGGAGTGATTGGGGAGTAATGAGGTTGGGCGGCAGAGGTACAGTCGCGATCAGTAGTGCTATGGAGATTGGGATACGATGAGGAAGCAGAGGGAAAGAAGGCCGACTGTTGGTGCTCAGACGACGTCGCTGCCGCACCGAACATTGTCAGTGAAGCGTTACTACCAATGTAGCTACTCCCCGAGGTGTTGTGGTGAGAAAAGCCTTGTGGCGGGGCCAAACGCGAAATGTGCCGACTTTGATCCCTGAATGAGTTCGGCACCGTGTCAAACAAACGAAGATTGTTAAACATCGGATCTATGTCATTCCTGCCGGGTCGAAGAGGTTGTTGAGATTGGTGCTGTTGCTGTGAGAACCACATCGAGTCTTGGGCACTTCGGAACTGTTGGGCAGGTGAAGAACCACCGAAAGTTGTAGAGGAGGGTCGTTTTCGGCAGCTTGGTTCACGATAAGGTGAGTGTCCTGCTTCGGTGAAGTGCATCTCTGAATGAGGCCGTGGAATACCCTGCCTAACAGCATTGTAGATATTCTGCAATAGGAAAGAAATAATGTTTAATTGAATCCATATTTCACTTATCTCAGAGTTTGCCGAAAAAGAGCTTCAGTGACTTATCTGAAGAAAATTCAAATGGTTATGAATGGAATCAAGAGCAGAAGTGTGCATCAGCAGAAATCAACTTCAATCAATCCAACTTTCCTTTTGTTATGCATGAGGATTGCAATAAAACTCTAGATCATTCCACTTTTGGAAAAATGATTGGATGCTGGAAGGTGGCCTTTAGGCTATGCCTGGCCATTTTTGGGTCTTTAAGAAATCTTTCGCTTGACACACGAAAGAATTCATTTCTAATGGATCATTTGTCCGACGATCATTCAACATGTATTCTGTGCAATCTATTGGACTTGCCGGAGAGATGTCCAGAGTTCCGATCACCTTCAGTGTGCCTGATAGCACTTCCAGATGTTTCTAATAAATGGGATTTACCAGACTACTAGGAGCATCAATGGGAGATTTTCGGCGGCAATGAGTCGACTTACGGACGGCGCCTGGTGTTCTAGTTGATGACCAATATGAGCTGGCCATGGACGCATCGAGCGAGAGGTTGCTATGGAAGCCACGAGAGCAGATGACGAGACGCAGGGAGCAGCGGTTGTAATAACGAGTGCAGTGCTGGTAGAAACACAGGGCCAATCAAAGAGGCTGGAAGAGGAACCTTCTGATTTGGTATCAGGGAGATCACGAAGCAACCGAAGTGGTTCATTTGCCTAAGGAGGTGCAAAAACACTACTTTTGCAGGTAATTCAGTAGCACCTGATGGTGTCATAATGGGTCCAGTCAAACGAAACTAGACGGGAAACACGGCGCCCACTTATTGGCTAGTTTTGATGGATAGCTGCCTAAAAAATTCCGAAGATAGAAAAATATAATGTAAAAGGGAATGTGTGTGGGTCGCCACATCTGCGGGTGCAAGCAGGAAGGGAACGAGGTGGCAATTAGGCAGGACAAACCCCAGAGGAGCAGAAAAAAAAACCCAAATAAATTCTCTCCAATAATTACAGTCGAGGAAGAGCCCAGATAACTGCTCTGGGGGCTGCAGTTTATAGCTAAGCTAAAAAAAATATGAATAGCAGGAGAATGGAAGACTGAATTAAACTATTCGCTTCAGTACCATAATACGAACGCTAGTAATTTTAAGAGGAACGGACAAACTTAAGGATACACTGTAAGTTTTCTGGGGCCAACTAGCACGATTCATATAGTTTATTCAAGAGATCAAAATCTGGAGCGATTAGGATCGATCGACATCACAGTGTCGTCTGAGATACAAGTGTGGGAGTATGCATCGGGGTATAACTTCAATGCAGACTCCATTGAATGGACAGAAGCTTGTGAAAGGAATACAACTTTATTTTGGTAATTAAGTCAAGTGATCTGGGGCCCACCTTAGGTTCATCTCAATACATGAATGATTTGACTTGGGATATCAAAAACCAATTTGTTTTCCATTTGACTCAATCTTTCAATTATAATTTCGACAGTATCAAACCGATCTTTATTGACCGTCGAAGATAATGCTTTCGATTCAGGGAAGATGCGTTTTCAATTCGAACATACAGCGATCGCTGATTTATTGAAGGGATAAACAGTCGCCTTCGGGTCAAGTGAGAATAGGGGTCATGGTTCCACTGGTAAAGAAATATCTGCTTAGCATAAAACGAAAATTAACTAAATGGCTTTCCATCTGCGCAGTTTGTTCTTGGGGATTTGGGCACTTTCTGACTTTCCTAATTTTACAAAACTTATGAGGCGTTTTTTTAGCCTGTGAAACAATATTGCCCAGGTATTTCTGCTACTGCTGTAACCGGCGTGCATTTGTTGCAATGCAATTACCTTTTGCCGCAAGTTGACTCTGAAAGTGCAGTGTGAATATGTTCATCTTTTTGGTTATGCGAAGAGATTAACAAAAAAAAACAGTTCAGAAAAAGTCATTTCAATTACGAAAGGATCTAAGATAAGAGGATGTGGACACGTACTTGATGACTGAGAAGGCTGAGGAGATGAGTTGGAAATGCAGATTTGGAACAGTGGAGACTATCACATTATGGGGACTAGTAAGGATATCCTAGAGTTGCTTAGTATTTATACCGCTGTAAAGTGCTGGATAAGAACCAAGGTCAAACAAGTATTCGAACCGCAGTACAAATACGTAATCATGAAAAATGACCATCGGGTCAGTTCACTGCAGCAATGCAGACCTCAAAAGGCAATTCCTAATAAGAGTAGCCTTCGACCTGAAATACCTCAAAGAAAGCTATAAAAAAGGCGATTTTCACCAAGTCATGTCCGGAACGAGGTGATCGAGTGGTTGAAACTGTATTTATGTAACCCGGTTTGCGTTAGATAGACCGCATAAACCACAGTCAAAGCAGGTCAAGTTCTGAAGACCCAACAAATGGAAGGCACAGTTGAAATTCACAGGTCCTGAGGCAACTTTCCGCTTGACTGGCGAAGGAAGTCAAAGCGTGAGAGTCATCTTTTCACGGATTTGTAGGTCTTGACAAGCGCTATTTCTCTTGTACAGACCTTACCTTCTCTTTAATCGCCTAAGAGTTCTTTTGCGGTCAGAATTTAGTGCTCAAGCTTTGAGTTGCTCCTCACGATTTTTTTTGCAAGCGAGCTCTCCTACAAAGAGCAACATCCATTGCTTCAGAGAGATTTGCTTGTTTGTAGTTCTTTTCAATCAATCAATCGGAGCTAGAAATGGTTGGGAAAAGAATATTCTAAGAATACTTATGGAGTTCTCTTTCACGTTCTGCATCAGACTTGCTCAGGACTTTCTAGATGGATCGCTTTAAATATAGCCTCCAAGTCACTCCCAACGCGATTTCCAATGAATTTGTTCGACTCCAGTTTTTTCCGGCCGCATAGTATCGCCTTATTAGTTAGATTTGAAAGCACCTTGGACTTGCACCTACCTGTCAAATCAGTCTTTGCTCAAAGTTGCATGCGTTAGTAAACATCATTGCTTTTTTTACGAACATGCGCATTTTGACCTAAGGCATTTCTTCGCTTGGTTTCGCCAATATCGAATTTTAGGTTCTCTATGTGTCTGGTTAGCTATTACATCGCGACTTAATTCGTCAATGGCTGATCCCACCCCCTCGCCCGTTAACTACTAAATTACTAGATTTGAGGCAGCGGATATAGCGAAAAGCGGCAGAAAATCCATTGGTTATTTTTTCCCCATCGCCTTCCTCTATTTTCTTTTTAGGGTCTGAGTGTGAAACCTCGCCGTTCTCCCTCTCTATGTTCCCCAAGAGATGGATAGTGTCCTCTAAAAATCGCAATGGAAGATTGGGTAAAAAATATACAGTGAGGTGGCTCAACGATTATCCAGAAATAAGGCTCAAATCGACACCCCCCCCTGCAAAACCGAAGTGGTACGGGGTAATTATTCCGTCGGCAGAAATCTAGACAAACGTAGACGTTTCCTCATAATTTGCTGAAATCTTGAGAAAAAGGTAGTGAAAAGCAAACTGAAGCTTGATAGCTAGTTATAAGTACCTCGGACGTTAGATAAGAGAGGTCTAGGCTGAAGCGAACCAACTTTTGGTGAAGGATGATGGCTCTCGGTAGGGAACATCTGCCAAGCCTGAGAGGGCGACAAAAGTCTCATGCTACAGTCGAGGCAAGAATGATGAATAGATGTTGATAAAATAGTCACCAGAAGAAAGGCGAACAAGAAATGAATCCATTTTCGATGCAAATATAAGGCTATTCAAAGGTCCAGAGAATCCAGGTTTGACAAAAAACGACCCCTTAGTCGTAAAATACACCCAACCAATTTTAAGATTGCGGGACTGGAGGAATCGGAAATTCAAAAGGGTCATTTATATTGAGAGGTCTCCGAATATGACAATCTGTGGCGCAACTTCCTCCCAAAATAAATTCATTAGAAGCTGAATTGCCTTCGGGTTACGTTACTAAGTTCTACTTCAAACGCAGACTGAGTTAAAGAAATGGGTGACTGAATTAAATTTAGATATGGTTGTCAGAGTAGATTTAACCTTGTTGATTTTTGCAGTGAACACAGAACGCTTAACTTGAAATTCGACAAACAGTAACATACCGACTGATTACAAAGGCCCAAAGGCAGCCCTTGTGCCTGCGACTGCTGGTGTTGCTGATGTTTCTTCAAACTGGAGGCAGTCATAGATGCAGGGAGTGGCAATCTCGGAGATGTAGAAGTGCTCGTTTGCAGCGACGGCTCTGGTTTTGGTGGTGCCTTACATACATTTGCAGAGATCGGCGAAGTCGATGTCGCCGGGCTTGTATGATTCAAACCATATCCTCCATGCAATCGCATATGACCATTTAACGCTGACTGATTCTTGAAACGCCGTTGGCAGAATGCGCAGGGCACCACACGTGGAGCTTCCAGAGGCAGAGCCATAAGCATGGCTTTCAGCTGCTCGGAGATAGCAGGACTCACTCGACCACTACCACTACCCACAGCATCTCCTCCACCACCCCTGCTTTCGCTACTTCCGGACGCAGTTGAAGACAACCATTGTGAATTTCTTACCTTGGTCACTACAACCATGAAGGCCGCAAAAGTGAGAACAACGTCTGTACCTAAATGAACTAAATCTGATTTAGAATAGGCATATTTACTTTTAATTAGGTTTAAATTACTTTTGTTGAGAGAAGCTTTTTCTGTGGCCGAGTAGCTAAACGGGTTCGCGCCAACAGTTAAGGCACTAACCCTGAAGACTTGCTAACGGTTTTGGCCCGACATATCAATCAACATCCATTCGAAGCAGGAGGCATTTTTGAATCCTTCCTGGCGATTAACTAAGATCATACCCAAGTCCATATTGATGGAAAAAGTTTACCAAGACCCCTTATAGTTTATCTGATTTAGGGTCCTCCCACTTGAAGGCCATCATTTCAAAATATGAAAGATCATTTCGATCACTGGATGGCCTTCGAAACTGTGGAGACGACAGTCAGACCATCGATATTTTTGGTACATAGTTCGTTGCTTATAGATTTAGTTTATTGAGTTCGAAGAGAAACCGAAATAAGACAAGAACTACTGGTAAATGAAAATTGAAAGTGGAGAGTATATAGACGAATCGGAAAATTGACAAGTAACAAGAAAACTGAATTTGCAAGAAATGTGGCAAAAAGTAGTGGCACTTCAGCGCCAGAACTTTCGATACTCGCGCACCAAATACTAGATCAGAGAGGTCCAAGATGGAGCAAGAGTCCTCCAACGCTAGAATAACAACTTTAAAGTGAAGATACTGGGACTCCCCAACTTCTAAGAAATTACCCACTAAGACGCGAACCTGTCAAAGCGGCGCAATAAAATCAATAATAGTAAAACTGGTGGTCAAACCTACTTTCAACCTCCTCGTGGTGACCACCGGTAACCTCAAAAGCAACTCTGGGGGCTAATGAGAGGGGTGGCCGGTTAGGACTAATCACCCTCCGGACGTATAAAATAAGGTTATTCCAACAGAAGTACAACTTCTTACAGGGTTCCTGGTCTCAATCTGGACTATGGAATGCACGTGCATTTAGCAATGAAAGGAATCTCCGCCGGAATGTTGAAGGTGTGATAACTGGAGAATATATGAAGACAGACGAGGACGGACGAGGTGAAACTACGAAGCTGAACTGCTGCCTGTACGACGAAACCATGCCAGAGAAGAGACTAGACAGCCGAATATGTCAACAAACGTTTTCACTCTGTTCTGTGTTAACTGTTGTGCGCTACTTGTTGTGAAAGCTCTCTGTACTTCTATTGTACCCCCAATAAGTCCTTGGGACTTGACCTAATGGGTGTGGAGAAAACATAAAAATGAAAATAGTAAAACTACTCTCGAACCATGAATCATCTCCCAAGGTAAGTGGAAGGTTGCTTCGAGGTCTAAGTAAGTTAGAAATTGGTGACAAAGTGATAAGTATTTCTTCCGCTGGAAGATTAAGGAATTTAAGGAGCGGAGAAGGCGAACAAAATACAAAAGGTCTACAACAGGTAAGTCTTTCTGACACAACCCTTTTAGCAATTTAAGCCTATACACTAGCTGAGAGAATAAATGAAATGTGAAACTGCTCCCCATCGGTTAGCACACCAATGGTAAAATGAAGATGGTCTAACAGACCACATTAAATGCATACTTCCCAAGGTTTGATAAAATTGTTAATTGAACTATGTGAGAAGAGAAAACAGCGTCTGCGTGTCCGACCTAAGCATTACGCCGCCAACTGCAGAATCTGGAGCAGTCCAGTAGCCCAAATCAAATTTGCCTTCACCTCCACACGCATGGAATGCACGCACCAAATGATTGGCTGCAACGATGCTTATTTGACTTTGGAGCCAAGTAAATTATCACTTCCAGTAGTCGACCTAGAGGCATCAAGATGGCTAACTTAGTCTTCATTACCCACAAGCGCACTTATTCTCACCCACCTCCACCTCCCTTATGCTCGCGTCCCCGTGTTAGCGGACGAATGCGCACAAGGTGTCGCAGATGCATTCATGGTAGAGGAGTGATCGATGTCGGACAGTGTAGAAGGAGCTTTGTAATTAGGCCGATTCCGAGCAATTGGTGGAGTTGCTTCGCAAATTCACTCCATTCCCATTAGCTAAAGGTCCTAATTTAGAAACGATCGTTTCAACCCAGAATAATACCTGGTGAGACTTGAGAGCAAATCAGCAATGAGTGATTCAACTGATAACATCATCTCATTCGGTTGAAAATCAGTTCAAAGTGAAGCTTTAACCCTAAAGGTTCGAGAATGTAACCTCTCAGACACATTCTACCTTGAAAACCGATAAACAAGGTGATGTGGCGAAGTGCGTTTGAAATGAGTGAAAAAAACGTAAAGAGTGGAAAATTTCGTACTACTGCATGTATTAGCGACGCTTTAATGATGAGGACCTTGGGATTGTCATCCAGGAACTTTACTGATAGACCTATTTAACAATGAAATATTTCTTTTGAAGACAAAATGTGGAGAATAAAACGGGCAGCGGTGGGATTTTTGACTACAACGCTTGGATCGTAAGTTGTATAAATGGACGCAAGGACACATTAGACTTTGGAGCTAAAATCCAGCCAGAACTAAAAGGATGAATTCGTAATGTTTGATTTATTAGGTAAGTGGATGTGATAAATAATACCTTAATGCTCTTGGATAACGAGTTTTACATTAGATCAGATAGGAACACTGACACTGCTTAAGGGCTCAGCTAGCG
Organism: Moniezia expansa; assembly: GCA_019097775.1. NCBI lineage: Eukaryota > Metazoa > Platyhelminthes > Cestoda > Cyclophyllidea > Anoplocephalidae > Moniezia > Moniezia expansa. The sequence goes on along the minus strand of JADFDV010000062.1, from coordinate 232,016 downwards.
CAAAACTTGACATAGATTTTTCTAGTGTCAAAATAGTGGATGCCAATTTGAATTTCGTGGATGAGCGCCTTGACAAAGTCGACCTTGAAATGAGCTATTACCGGGAGACTGAGTCTAAACTATTCGACTATGAAAGCTCAAAGTACTGTTAGCTTCCCACACACATACCCAATACGGGTAGCTCGAAGCCAGAGACAGTTCACAAACTGCATACAGCTTGCCGCCCGGCAGCCCGCCAATGAAATGCTAATTTTTACTTCGTCATGCTGATAATAAACATTTAAGTCGGGGGCATGCGCTCCTAGTCCAACATACATTGAAATTACTAGCCAATGGCAATCTAGTTTTGAAACTTTATTACAAAGCGCTTAACAGAATGGGAAAGAGTATTTATGTAGCGATCTCCAGTCCACCTAACTAGACATCTTGAGTTTTTTTTCGATAATAGAAGAAGTTGTAGATAGGTTAGAGTATCATTTGCACTTTACCGGACAACGAAAAAAACCGCTACCTGACTGCATGTAGGCGCATACGCTTAGAAAATGCTAATTTTCGCCTGGCCACTCACTCAAAAATCACCAGCAATGTAACTGCCTACAGTTGTACGTTTGACTTGAATCTCATCAAGTGCCCCTTTTTCTCCGTTCAAATGTTTCGAGAAGTGGTTGCTAAAGATCCAATGCAGGACGTCGTCTTTAAATTAATCACTGTTTTGCATATTCAGATGACTTCTAAAATGAAAGTTTGACTAAAACACACAAACTCATTCACAAAAAAGGAGCCTGAAACTCGAACAATTGATAGATGAATCCAATAAATCCAAGCTGAAGTAGAAAAAAATTAAGGTTATGGTGGAAGGTCCTGGGACTATTTCGCTTTCAAGAAAAGGCTGGCGTCAGCCAAATCTAGAAGGTAAACGCAAAAAATGATGCACCTCGTCAAGGCCCGATTGGTGTTTTTGCTCGCTCTTTTTCCGAGTGAAAATAAAAGCAGAATGCGATGAAGCTAATTGGCTTACCCTTCGCAGTGACTAGATGTGCGAGATTACTGCCATCAGCACTGGTGACAACACCGGCGACGGCGTCGCCGGAGAGGGTGGACGCACTGGTGGCGGCTGCAGCGGCAGCTACTACGGCAGTGAGTTGGGTTTCCGCCTCCTCGGCCGCTCGCCAGAGTTCATACTCATCGGGATGAGCATTCTCATAATGTCTGCGCAGCGAACGAGCATCGCTGTAGGATTTCTCGCAGATGCGGCAGCCGTGAGGCTTCTTTGAGGCGTGGGTTAGCTTATGGCCATTTCTAGAAAAAAAATACTTGTGCGGCCATTTAATACGCTATTGAAAGGAGTTTAAAATATTCCAAGCGCTCTCTAATGGTAAGTTTTTATGAGTTCAAGGTACGTTAACTGAATTTGGACAATGGTGTAAACTGAAGTCAGACACATTGATGACTCCGACGTCGGTTAATAAACCACCATTGATGTATCTTAAATTTTGAAATGAAGAGATGGCCAATATGATGCCTTCGACAACGTCTATATTCAAAATGCTCCCTATCCAAGATAGAACGTAGAAAGTCAAAGCTTTCAGATGATAAGTCGAACTACTCAAGTTATGAATTGACCCTGAAAGTGAGCATCATGACACCCCGAAAAGAGACCACAGGCTATCACGGAGGACATTTTTCCAGAACTAAGAGACTGTTCTCGTAGATTAATCTTCTGCTGAATTCTAGGGAAAAAAATGCCACGTCAGAAACCCTTATTCTCTTGAGTCGATTCGCATATAGATAAGGCTCCAAAGAGGAGTTTTAGCTTAGGAATCATTTGAACACAAGGCAGCCTGTAATCAATGTTTTGTGTTCAAACAGTGATTTTCGAATGCAAAAAATTTGAACTCAGAAGCGGATTTCAGAATTCCGCATAAAACCCCTAAAACGAGATAATGAATTAAAGAAATGAAAATCTATGGCAAGATACTTAGTTATTGGTAGACTTGCATGCCAGGAGATCGCCTATCCCATTATGTGTGCAGAGCGGTCGACAGCATATATACTCTAATAGATCATGGGAAAAAAGGTGCGATTATTTCAGAGAAAATTTGAGAACTGAAATTGAGAATGAAGAGGAGCTGGTAAGACAGAGTTGTTTTTAGTAGATGTGCTCTGTTCCATTCTAAAGTGTGCAAAACGAGCCTCTGGCACGCAAACGAGTACGGTCGTACCAACAGGGCCTCGCTGCGTACGCTGACGTCAATAGAGCCAGCGAGAAAGTGAACGCACGTCCCTGACATTTGCACAAGCACATGTATTCTTCATTCATACATTCAAATGACCAACTGAGGACTATATATACATGTATAGAGTTTGACAAAGGCGAAACGACCCTTTGTAATAATGAGACAAACAATGACAGCAGCTGATAGAATTCCTCTCCATATACTTGACTTCAGCAAATGATGAATGAGTGCAAATATGAGAATGGGAAGAGATCGGAACTGAGTAGTCGGTCGACAATTCAGAAATTATAGGCTATGTTGAGCTGAATTCGAGTTCGCTGGTTGGCCTTAAAATACCTTGAGAAATCGATTGATTCCTAGGGAGGTCTGGTGGAAGGAATAACAGTTTCGAAACGATATTACTTGGGCCAACAAAGTTATAATGCATAAACTGAGCGAATGGAAATATTTATGTGTTCACTTATTAATTAAGCTTTGACTATATTAGGAAAAAAAGAATGACCAAATTAAGCAAAGTGCATGACTCGATCATTGATTTGGCATTTCAACAGAAGTTGGGATTTTCTAATCAAGATTTAGGCTCCAGAGACCTCACAGCTATCTTACATATGGCTACTAGACAGATTCTCCAGTCTCGGAGTAGCCATGCAAAGCCTGGAAACAACGTTTTACATTTTTAAAGTGGCTTTTTCTCTTTTGACTAATGCCAGGCATTTCTCAAAACTTGAATCTGCTGATTCTCTTTTGATCACCGGTTCTTGGTAAGTGGTAGTGTTCTCAAGCTTCAGCTTGTTCATCACTGTTTTACATGCAAGAGAATTCACTAGATTATAAGAGATAGGCTTTTTGAATATAAACGATACCTAATGGATGGGGTATATATCGTTTGGGCTTTGAATGGGAGACGCAAAAAGTAGCCTAGACATATTATTCAAGAATCGACACTCAAACTCCGGCAGCATTAAACCAGTAGTTGTTCTTCAAAAAAGGGTAAATGTGCCAATTGTTGGTAGGTGGACTTAAAAATATTGACGAGAACTGACACTGTTGCGTATAGCAGCTGACATGCTAACTGGCTGTTAAAGTTGATTTAATGACAACTCGATTGAACTCAAAAGTTTTAGATTGTACCAAGTAAACAAGCGGAGCTTTCTGTAGAAATGCAGTACGTAGCATTTGCAGTACCGACTGAAGACTAGAAAAGGCATACTAACTGCTAGCCCCTATTTGTCTGCTTTCCAGGTAAGACCCTGTAACAAACTTGCTACATAACTTAAAGCCATATTGCTCATTAAGCTGATTTTAGAACCCTTGTTCTCACAAATAAGTACGACATTTGTTGGGCGGGAAAGTTAAGCTGAAAGTAACGACAACTCTAAATATGAACGAGCGTGTGTAGATAAATGGAGAGTCGGTCAGACAAGGCAATTAATCACAAACAGAGTACATATGCACAGAGTTTTAAGTCGTACATTCCGCACCTAGATTAACGAAAACACGTTACGGTTCACAAAAAATTCGGTAGCAAAATATGACCGGAAGCATCTATTGCTATGACAGAACGCAAAAGAGGACATGCGGACAAAGCTTCGAGGGAGTCTACGATCAAACATTAAAGAAATCAATGCCAATCGAGAGAGAATTCAGAATGAAACCCGATGTTTCCCTTATAAGGGCATGACACACAACCCAGTTGTAATATTCTAAAAAATGATTTACTAAATAAAGACACTTCGGCAGTCTCCGGAAGGCCAAACCAAGAGATGAACGAAATGACTAGATGAGAGTCTTCATCGCATCACCAATGAACTCTCTGTGAAGTTGCTGTCGTGATAGCATATTAACAACTGTAAGAGTTGAACCGGAAGTGATAACGTAAAATCAATGGAAATTTCAAAAATTTTTAGTGCTGCCACGTGAAAGAAGAATCCAGGACCGTACATTAAAGATCGATACGAAATTAAGTATTCAGTATACCTAAAAAGACACTTGTATTCCAAAAGCCTTTGAGAACACACATACCCTTGTGTTAATTACCTGGCGGCCAATCGATTCAAAGCTACTTGTAACACAAGCAAAGTGGGGAAATGTCATAGGAGGAATAAGGAGCAAACACTTCCGCCATGCACAGGTTACCATGGGAATGCATTACTTACATTTGCAATAATCTTATTGAAAAAAAGGCGTACGCATCCATCGACTGCGATCCGATTTAAAGAAACATCGAGCTGAAAATATCCTGAATTTTTATCACATTTATTTGGAGTAATCATATTTCTCATCGTTATATCCCTTTCATTTTGCAGCACTTCCATCAACCAGAAAAAGCTGATTAAATTGTTGATCCTTCATGAAAATAAGCTATCATAAAACGATTCCAATGAAAGTTGGAATATAAGAGAACAAGCGAGTCCTGAGATATAAACCCATTTGGTGATTTTAAATGGACAAAAGTGAAAAATTAGGTCACCAATGCACAAAGTAGGAGACATCGTCCGCCCATCTAGATTCATTGGATATCACTTCAACTGAATGAATGATAATGAGAAACGGTTTGGAGCTTAAGTGCTTTATGATATTAACTATGTTCGCACCGGTTGCTTGATCTTCCAGGCGAAGGATGATATCGGTGGGTGGAAAACGCTTACAAAATCTAACTTTTCTTATTTTCACTTGTCAATGTGGGAGAGAAACGTTCGAGTGTAAGGTGAGCAAGGCGTTTTAATAAAATGAATGAAGAGTGGAAGCAGACGAAATGCCAAACAAAAGAGACTTTCTTAAAAAAACCCATTCCCATGCTAGGGGGAACGCTGTTAAGTCGCTTAACAGAACGCGGACTAGTACCTCAATCAGATGAACGAATGATGACTGTCGATGGAGAAGTCTTGTGACACCACAGTCACAAAAAAGCAGAGACAAGTCCCCAGGAGCTGTCCTGTCGTTAAAAATGGTCACTACAAGAAATGAATTCCTTCACATTAACGGTAGTTTCGGGAACTTTGAAACTCCGAATCACTTAAGGCACCTAAAGTTGTCAAATATATTTGTCCAAATAAGAAGAGAACTAACCTCAAAAATAGAAAACCTACTAAAGCTCGGAAAGCCTTATCAGAAAGCCACCAATAGAACGGAAAGATTTCTTGATGAGTTTATTGACCACGTCCCTGATGATCTGCCTTGCGAACAAATGTGTGGTTAAAAGAAAAAGAAGAATTCTCCAAAACAACTTAACATACTCCCGTTCCTAAATAGGCTCTCTTCTATCTTATAGTCCTCACCATACGGATCAGCCATAGGACAAGGCAGCCGAAAAAAAAGACGATATGACTACCTAGAAAAATGATATCATCCAAACTCACACAATAGAAAGGGAACTAGCACAAATAACCGAAACAAAACATGGCAGAGGCGAGAAGTATTTAAGTCTGTTAAGATCCCTCTCATAAAGTAATTGAGACTAATAAGCCTGCATTTAGTTCCCTTTTCCCGGTGTAACTAGTGCCACTAATTTTAGAATTCCAATTATCTCAATGGCTGAGCAGAAGCAACAACAGAAGGCTGCGGTAGCAGTGGCAGTGAAGGAAGGGGGTGAAAAACAGAAGGGAGGGTGAGGGAGAGTCCATTTTTACCTCTTACAAGGGGCATAAGCGAAGACAACAATAAGACACTTAAAGACATGAATACAAAAGACACACTACTCTTCAAGGTCAATCTGCACTCCTATATGCGTTCAGATCAGTGAAAAATTGGTGTTTACTCTAAAGCGACAAGGGATAAAAAGTGCCTAATTATAGTGATAGTGGGCGATGACTTGGTAGTAATGGTAGTGGTGCTTTGGGTCTTCAGACTTTTCCATAAATGTAATTAATACCTTTAGGCTTTGGTTAAAAGTTTTTTGATTGGACAAATGCGGCTAGTTATAGTAATTATATTCTGACTTTTAAAATCGCAGGATTAGAGTGTGAAGTAACAAAGGAGTTAAAGAAATTGTTATCTAGAAAAACGAAACAAGTACCTGGGAGGGAGAGACTCTGAATCCTCTGAAACCATATGTGAACCACAGATGGCCTCTCCCTCTCTCCATACACTTTAACCAAATTACAGCCACACTTTTTTTCAGTAATTACATTGCTTATTAAAAAAAAGATTGCAAACGCGCAAAACAATAGCAGGACAAGCATTTACAACTTATCTGAGGATTGTTAGAAAGAAGATGGCACAGGGGAAAAATGAGACCTCCGTAGAGGCAGACTTGAATTGTACCTTGGTGAAGACCGAGGTACACATTGCACTGAACAACTGACGTGTACAGTCATAAAGTTTTCTTGTTTTTAAAAAAAGGAGTATTCAGTCCAAAGTCCCAAGTATAGTTATTGAACGACAGAGTAAAAGTTTGTTGAAGCTGATAATTATAAAATGGTGGAATAGCAAGTTATTTTAATCCCAATTTATCACAGTTAGAATAGCTGCATCAAAAAGATTCATATTTAATAGTTTTTCATACCCGCGACTATTTCTGGTCATTACCCGACAATAGTACGGTCAGCAGCCTGATTTTACGGCCTGCTAGTATTTGTTTTACCGGTAGTGCAGGGAGGAAGCCACAGATGATCTTCAGAGCTGGATATGTGAATAAATAACCCAATACTGTTAGAAAATCCTATCAGAAAAAGAACAATAACAAGAAGAGCCATGAAAGGACGATAAATTAACGTCAAATTCAAACATGTATCAATTCTATTTACCTACTTCCTTGTCTTTTGGATTGGTGTACTTATCTGACTTTGAAGGCTGACGTACGGCTCCTATCCATACAACAGAAAGAATGTTGACAATCCTGAGCGTCATTTTAAACTACAGGTGTTTAAATCAGAGGTCTTAATGCAACCTCTAACTTGACATATAAAGTGATTTGGATACGTGAATCCTTTTTTAGTGATCGCTTCTGAGATTCCAAGTATCTCATTTCCCAAACTGCAGGCAAGAAGCTTGCACAGTATGAATTATGTGTTAAAATTTGTTTCTCACAAGCAAGATAGTCTAAAGAATTTGCACTGAAAAGTGCCTTCTGTTATTTACCAACAGCTTTTTCCCATTAGCTAGGACCTATCCGATGTAAAGTTTGGTGAGTACAATAGGCAATCATTTTCAATCATTATTAAGGTAGACTATAAGTAGATGAACTTTTCCGACCATTAATGCCATATAATGAACAGAAGTGACTGAGCGAGATGTTTAGACTAGCCACGTACATAATAGAAAAACTCCCACCCCTTCAGATGAAATTAAGAAGCGCTTAGCCCCACGGTCCGTGGAGAAAGACGATCCTGCACAAACAGGAAGTGTACACGTACTTTGGGCACAAAAGCGTGATGACAAAGAAACCGAGATAGAAGGCGAAGCAATTAACACCGATGGCCGACAAAAGCTAGGAGGAAACAGGTAGACTGAGATGACGGCTATGCACAGGACGTCAAAGTAATTAAGACCCGAGCGGGGAAGCGGAGGGGGAATGAGTGGAGTGATTATCAGACAATTAAGTACCACTGACTAACCATCCGAACGGTAGGCCCCTTTTAAGCGATTGCTCTAGACTTCCATGATTACTTGTCCGATAGATTATTGCAGAACCTTTATTCTAGTATATATAAAGTCATTTTCTAGTGATAAACGTGGACTCGAAACGGCACGTTTAGAATAAACTATCAAAACCCTAGAGATGTAGTAACATCGTATCAAAGTGGCATTGCAAAAATTGCGGTTATCTAACTGTTAAAAGGGGATTTGACCGTACGACTATTTCCTCAATTGGCAGCCAATTTTTCATTCATTCTATCCTTTATCAAAACTGCTAGAGTTCGCAAGAACGTATAAAAAACATTAGTCTTAGGGGTTATCGAATGGGAAATTATTATTCTCTAGAGGCAATAAAATATCTCCCCTCTTTCAAGATAAGCAATAGTAAGTACAACTTTAGCTATATACTCATATGTTTGAATGGTCGTAAATAAAGCTCTTGCGTTTCTTTTACGTTGATGTTGAGTAACAGGCACGGTCTTAGAGGCGTGTTTTAGCCAACCTAAGCTTTATATGTCTAAAAGTAACTTTCCATTTAAAGCAGTCATTTTACGGTGGTAATTTCTAATAAGCCACAGTCTGATAAATAACCATCGGAGACATTACTCAAGCGCTGGAAACTCCCTCCAGTGGACTTAGTCCACTAGATCGACATATAAGTTATATCATCTAATAGTGGGACATGATTTGTCAGTCTAACAATGGACTTCAAGCATTTGGAAAGGGGGGAGCAGAAAATGATAAAATATCACTCCAAACTGTTATCATTCATTTGATTTCCTCTTACGGTTGACTTGGACAGTGGCTACCGTTCTTCTGACTGAAAAAGTGAATGATGATTGAGTGTCATTTTAGATACCCCTAAACCTTATAAGTTTTATGGAAGTCCAGCATAGTGAGAGGGTTCATTTTGAAATACCATCAAAGAAGACTAAGAAAGGAGCTGGTTTATTCCTGCCGAAGATCTCTGATCTCAAAAATGAATGAAGAGGAATGAAAGCTTGATAGCTCCTCAGAAATACTAACTAGCACGTCCCTTTCAAAAGCCAAATGTTGTTCCATGACCTCTTTCACGGCTGAATAACAACAAAAGGTTCTGTGCCACGATAGATTAGTAGAAAAGAGGTGCGTATGGAAATCGCCTGGCTGATCAAGTCCGTGATATTAAAAAAAATACAGACATCTGCATGGGGTGGATAAAATAACTGGAAGCTCAGAAATAGCACCAGATGCGTTCCACCTGTAAATACAGAAATTGGGCCAAAATGAGGAGGCAGGAGAGGCAATACCTCGGGTCCTACACTAACCTTTTTGAAGGTTTACGCCCACACAGAGAGGACAGAGAAGCCGCTATCAGTAATTCGGTCAAGAAAAAGGACAACTACTGCATAAAAATGTGATAAGTGGAATCTATCTTAACGTAAATATAGTCTACCGATAAGGCGTTTAAGTATTTTGGGGGTGAACCATAAATTTGGAAGTTCTACTAAAATGGACACAAACTAGGTCCTAGCCGGTAACGTTAAAGTTAAATGATTCGATTTGTAATAAGAGAACAAATCCAATGAAGTCGTACTAGACTTGAAATAGAGGAGCTGTATTTCCTCATCAATACGAAGAGGAGGGTTATCGCAATGGACCTTTCTGGACCTTAGATAACACACCGATGAGTCCAGTTTCCGTGAATCGACGAGGCAGAAGATACGTCGAAAGATGCTGGTCTGCTAATGTTACCACTTATTTACCTAATGTCTGCGCTTCAGTTGCGAAAATTTTCAAAGAACCCAGGACCAGGGTTTCAGGGCACGAAATGTTGACTGATGCTATCTTGGAGAAAGACGATGGAATCAAGAAAAAAATGGCGATTAATAAACTGGAACTTGATCACATCGCTCGAAGAAACCACTAGATAAAGCTTAAAGAAGGACCGCGGAGGCTCGACCCACTCTCAGTAACATGAGGATGTTCCATTTTTTCATCAAATTAAACTGAAAATATTGAATGCACACCACAATGTCTCAGCATACCCACTAACATACGCTCGCGAACACATAAACATGAATAAATCAAGCACATACTTTGACTTGACTTCCTGGAGAGTTAATAGGCTGTTTGACAGCATTTTTGATGTTGATTTTTGACAATGTGACACACTGTATTTTTTCGATGAACTTGAGAGATAGACACGGTGATTTTGCCCCACTGGATGTTTGTGTGGGAAATAAACTACTTCTTGAAGCATTTTCGCATACAACATAGGGTTCAAAGATTAGCTACGCAGGAGAATTTTTACCATGATAACGCGCACAAATGGAAATGAGGTTCAATAAGATGCGACTGAAACTGCTAGGAGAGAGGAGAGTTTCTGCTGCGATTGAGGGCCAAATAGGCACAAACATCATCAAGCTATGGGATCGGTTTAATATAACATGCATACCTGAAAAAATCCCATAGGATACAATACTGAGACGATGTGGGGACAGAGGCCATTCGAAAGCAGTGATAGTGATATTACTGTTCTTCCAACTACCGAATCGATATAACCAAACAAATATTCGTTTCGATATTCCGCCAGAGCTGGAAAGCTGTTTTGAATTTTGACTCCATTAAGACTTCCTGGATCCAAATGTTATAATTTCAAATTCAGCGTCATTGCCCCTCACTTTTCAGCAGACAGTCGAATTTTAACGATAAGCAGATTTCTTAGGCCCATCTAGAACATAAGAAAATATCCACACCTGCAGTCAATAAAGACAGTTCGATCATCTTAAGTTCTCAAATGCATAATAGCGTACCAAATAAGATCCTTAAACTTGTAGGAACGTAACAGAGACTCGAGCTAGGAGTACATTCCAGTGAGCCACGACTTGCAGACACAATCTTTCCAGAATTGAGTTACTCAAAAATCGGGACGACTCTCAACATCTTAAACTCAACTTAGCTGTTACAAAGAGTTTAGATCATCAGGCTGATTCAATAGTGAACTAGACTACTTCGTAGTCAAAGAAATAAGGCTCGTAGTTAAATTTGTAGAAATAGCGATATGACTTGCGATGTCGAAATGGAATGACACTGACGTTCAGGAAGAATGACTGTTCCACTGGCTTTCCAGCAACATCTTTTGAGTAAAGATATAAAAATTGGAAACATAGACGGTGGAATTACCGCAAAGTGCAAAAAGCGCACGATTTTGAATAATTTTGATCAGTACGTCATATAGGAACTATTTCATGGAGTAAAGAGGTATACTGAAGTGGATCATAGACAGTCAAATGCAGTACAATGAATAGCGACCAGAAAAACAGAGATTGAAGAAAAATAGGATGTCTAGACAATAACAACGTGAACAGCAAGGCTTGTTAAGTAACGCAAATGTTAAGGATTGAGCAAACACTGACGTAGAATTATGGAACTCAGACGATCAACACAGAGAGAACATCAGCAGAAACAGAGAAGACATCAAAATATCTAAAACTTCGTACCGAGCTGAGTCCCTTTCATTTTGACCAGGATCTTAGTAAAACTCGCCACTTTCAAAGATAAAGACGCCCTGTTAGATGATAACAGCTTTTACCAATGTTTGCGGGTCAATTCTACCATCTAACCAAAGTGCATGAATAATTGATGAATCAACCTAAGGTCTATTGCATAGAGATCTGTGTGGGTCAAATTTCTGAAAAAAATACAAAGACAATCTGTTCAAAAGCGCACACAAACACATATATATATGTAAAGCCCGAAACTGCTTCGGAAAGTTACGCGAAAAGCCAGAATCATTTGGAGATTAAGCACAGTTGCGCAACCCTTAATTCATGTCATAACAAACTGCATTCTCAGGATTCATACAATTCTAATCAATTTGATTTCTCACCGTGAGCGTAAAAGAAAAAGCAATGTTCTTTATTGTAGATATAATTAAGTGGTGAAAGGAAAGGAAAGACTAATAGGGATTGGATGGAGAAAAATTGCCAGGGTAATAAAAGTTTGCCCTTATGTGACCTATGTCGATTGTAACCAGATAGCGAAATGGAAATGTCATATAGTTATGATCGAGAAATAAACGACAGCAAACGCCGGCTTCAATCTCGATGCAACGATTAGTCAATGAGAAGGCAAAGCCTCATGGTCAGGAGGGATCATACAACCGACTGCATTCTACTTTATTGGCGAGGGAATGACAAACCGGAATAAGGGGAAATGGAGCTTAAATTTCCTGCACTCACAGATGGTCTTGACGCTTGAAGGCCTTCTTGCAAACATGGCAGATGTGTTTCCGTTCATCACTATGTGTCAGTTTGTGCTTGGCGATTGCACTGGAATTGCTGAAGACCTGGAGGCACGAAAAGAAGCAATATTAACTGGTAGGATTTGGGTTTATTAGATTAAGAATGGGTCTAAATTAGGGATGAGCTTAAACGATTGAGATTTAGGGAGGTGTCACGTGCGTTTAGATCGACAGACTCCGTTTATAATGCAGTGATTAGAGTACAAATGAAGGAGATAAGCCTTATGAGCGAGAATACGTTCGGACTAAAGGTCTAGGAACCCCAGCGCTAGGAAATTTGAAGCCAATTAATACTTCACTTTTTGGCCAAGACTTTCAGCCCAATCACGAAAAATCATTGAATATAATATCATAGGTAACTAAGAGTCCTTAAATTAATCGGGAATCAAGTTTAGGTCGTGGATACGCAGAGCTCCTCACTCGAAAGGTACACCTGGCATTTCCTGATATTGGACAACCATACAGCCATCAAACTCCTCTTTTTTAATGAGAGCATTGAACCTATAAGTTTTCAATTCCGAATGCACAATTAACCGATCCATACTCCTAAAAATATCCCAACGACAAAAGCGCCACAGATGCCACTATTTGGATGCCAGGGATAAATTTGGGTTCGATGTGAAAACAAACCAGTTCCTTCAACAGAAGGAGTTAAATTAGGATTGGAAAAAAAAATGGGGCCATGAATGAGTAATGAGCTTCTTTGTGACGATACCAACAGATTTTCTAATTTCAGCACTACTGCTTTTATAAAGCACCGAATTTTACAGTCAGCAATTTCAAGAATCTAGCTTCAGCGAGATTTCTGGATTAAGTTCGATGAATTTCCAAGTGAGAGTCGGATTTGCAGATTAGGGTTTATACATTCGAACTAGCTCTACAAACTGATGCATAAAATTACGTTTTCGATAAGCATAGAATCACAAAAAGGGTTTAAATATATATGCGAGACTCCAGTGAATCGATATGGATTTGCAATCGGCATACGTTACATAACAATAAAATCGCAAAGGCTTCTTAAGCGAAGGTCAATTCATCAAAGATGCTCAAAAAAAGCCGATGAACTTAAGTGAATTATCATTATTCTTATCAGGTGAAACTTATTCGACCGGAAGAAAGATTTGAATCAATAGGACAGAAAATTGCCTTAATTTTTTCATTATATACCATCAATCATTCCAGGGCATATCCACGAAAAGGCCAATTTATGTACGCACAGCTATGATATCAACAACGAATGGAATAAAGTCGAAGCACAAGGAGGTTCTAGTTAGACCGTAGCTGAAATATAATGAGATTGCACAAGCGCGATCCTCGTAGGTCTAGGATTTCCAAAGCATGCGAAAATGATCAACTAGGAGTCTGAATCCTGAATGCCAACCGAGAAATTCTTGACTAGTCGTCTCCATCACATACTTGTGCACTTACATTGTTGATTAATGATATACAGGTAATAAAGAAAACTTGTGCATATTTTTGATAATCAGAGGCGGCAATGGGAATTTTCCATGGCATGGCAAGAAGGCCGCAGTTGACAAGCAGTCTGATTTGAGCCTGCTAAATTCAAAGCAATTAAACCAAATACATCAATTAATCAAAATATTCTGCTATGTGGTGGACCGACATAATGGTGAGAACAAAGCTTTGCTCGAACGAAATAGATATGCGAATTCTCATATCCTATTGACTGATAGCTTTAAGGCGATAAAGATAGCTTGGGCGCCTCGAGGAATCAAAAAACGGTGGAGAGCGGGTCAGTCACATAAATCCCACCATTTGTTTATAAGAGGTAAAACAGGGCAACCATAAACATGCGCATACATGAAAAGGGCTGAAAAGGCATTGTTAAGAAACCGAGTAATGCAGAGCAATATGTGATTGACGAAACGGAGCTGCAGTAAAGATCGAATAAAGTACCCTAGCAGATAAACGACTGACCTTAGAGCAGGTGGGACATTTTAGACCATTGCGGAGGCGACGATTGAGAGCAACATCACCGGGATTAGTAGGAATATTTGGTTGCCTAGAGGATGATGATGAAGACGATGGTGGTGAGGAGAGATGAAATTGCTGTGTTGGATGATTGGAGGGACTAAGAATACTCGCTGCAAAGGCGCTTTCATCAGTGCGTGAAGTCATAGGAGAATTTTAATTAGTCCACATCGGCTACAGGTTATGGTGAAACCGGTAGCTATTGTGGCCATAGAAACAACTTGGTTGAAAACGCTGACATTGGATTTCTAAAGATTAGTAAATCACTTACAATACACATCAAATTCGTCGAAAAAGATAGAAGGGGTATGAATTAAGTATTTGTAACACAACTTCAAAGCATACGATGGTAGTATAAATACTAATGAACGCAAAAAGCATAATGAGAAAAACAAGTATAAACGGCAAACGTCCATAGAATATCATCAAAATATAACTACAGACAAACAATGCCAAAAACAATAAATTTAACGGACCAAAAATACTAATGGCATAGAGGCAAACAAATTTCGGCCAAGATCTGTACAATAAACTCTGGTATTGGGAAATGAAACCACAACGCACCGAAGAAACCGTAGTGAAAATAATTAAACAGATCGCACAATAATGACCTAGAAAAATATACCAGCTGCTTGATTGGCCTAGGGGAAGATAAAAATAGATCACAAAAATAAAAATTTTAGATACTATAACAAACCTTAAAACACAGAATATCTGATTCTTGAAAACCATTTTAAGCTATCACTTTGCTGTTTTTTATAAACGAGGGAACATTTAGTTTGAATGGTCGAAAAAAATATCCATGCATTGTAGCGTCGAAAAGGCAGTTTTTTTGGACAAGTGAAGTACCTCGAAGGCAGCGAGCTGTCGAACGGCGAATAAATCATATCTTGCTGCGCATCATAACGTCAAATTTGTGACGAGTGCCAGTTAGAGATTACTCATTCTCTCCAAGATTCATAAAAATCGACAGGTGCACCTTAAGGGTCCTGCAATGCTGCATTTTTGAGAGCCGTCGAACTTACCGGTTTGCTTGAAAACTCATTTGTGAATAAAAGTTCGCTGATCATCTTAGATTTGTCCATATTGGATCGCGTCTGCGTTGCCCTAGTAGCAAGATTTCCTGATCCAATTTCATTCGTTCTCAACGCACGGGCTGGAGGGCGTAAACTCTTATACATAATCAATTTTTAAGACTGAACAAGGTTTCGAGGTGATTTTACACAACTCTATCTGCTCGTCATAGATCTATGATGCTCAGTACCTTTAAGGTAGTCCATTTTTAGGGTGGCTTGCTCTGAGACTAAGTGATCTGATTGCGAAGTTAAAAGAATATGCTTGCATTGTGTTCGAGCATTCTCTTATGTTGAATTAGTATAAAGTTGTCAAATCGAGGCTGAATTCTAAAATGCTTGACACGTTAGAAATTTGGTTTATCTTTAGCACGAAATGTGAGTTTAATTAAAATCTACCCTGTACTGCGCACCAGTATAATTTTTTCCAGCTTTTTCGAAAAGATCAACTACAACAAAAAGATAATGCTATTGAAAATGGCTCATAAAACTCAAACCGCCGCAAGCTGATTCTATGGAGCCCATACGTTGAAAAGGGCTCTTAGATCAACTCGAGCAATTAGGAGGACTTCAAGGTCACAGTTCCGTGAAAAAGTTGATTTATATTGCCTTTTAAGATAACCAAAGATCTCAAAAGCTTAATAGAAGGCCAGTTTCACTTTCAATTGTTGACTTTTTGAAGTTATAGCTTAAAGACTCTAATTTTATTCGATCTTGCCAAAATATTATGACGCTGTCATTCAGGGCTTCTAAAATAATTAATATTTAATTCATAGTAATTCTTTGAAAATGCATGCGTTTGATTGTATTTAGTACATAAAAAAGCATTTATAGACATATCTTTTAATTACTAGCGGTTATGTTTAAGCCAATCAGATTTTTCATGCCGATCGTAAGCAGTTGTTTTTAGTCCGGTAAGCAAAATGTCTTCGCTTGATCCTGGGTCTGTCACTGACAATTATCCTGTATCTTATTCGAAACCTGCTAAACGACGTCGGCACTCTTCATCTTCTCGTTCTCGGTCACCAGTACCTCAGCATCACCGGGAAAAAGAGATAAAGTCCCCTGTTCGTCGTCGACATCGTCGATATTCTTCATCACGTTCGACCTCACCCGTTTTAACCAAAAATCCGAGCAATATAAATGAGATGAAAGAAAGCTTACCGTTTGAGGGCAGGCCAAGCAATCGCCGAGGAGAATCATTGTCGCGTTCTGCATCACCTTTAGATTCTGCTAAAAATGGTTCTTCGACTAGGGAAAAAGTGGCACCGCCATCTCAGAATATTGACCTTTTTGGCAAAACTGGAGGTGCTTATATTCCTCCCGCGCGTTTACGTCAGATGCAGGCAAAAATTACCGATAAGAGTACAGATGCCTATCAGCGTATTGCCTGGGAGGCACTAAAGAAATCCATCCACGGACTTATAAACAAAGTGAATGTTTCTAACATTTCACAAGTCGTTCGCCAACTTTTTATGGAGAATATCATTCGTGGTCGTGGTCTTCTCGTCAAATCTTTGGTCACTTCTCAGATGGCTTCTCCGACATTTACGCACATATTCGCAGCATTGATAGCTATTGTCAATACTAAGCTTCCTCAAATAGGCGAACTGCTCTTGAAGCGGTTAATCAATGAATTTCGAAAGGCTTTCCGCCGTAATCAGAAAGACCGCTGTCTGACGATCGGGAGATTTTTGGCTCACTTGGTGAATCAAAAGGTCGCTCATGAATTAATTGTATTGGAATTACTCACTCTTCTTTTGGAACAGACAACTAATGACTCCGTGGAGGTTTCAGTTGCTCTATTGAAGGAATGTGGTGCATTCCTTTCGCGTGTGGTCCCCAAGGGCTTAGCAGGAATCTTTGATCATCTCAGACGTATCCTCAATGAAAGCCAATGTGATAAGCGTATTTCCTACATGATCGAAGTTCTCTTGCAGGCAAGTACCTCTTTTTGTTTTACGAAATTTTCCCATAAAGTCGTGCTGATAAAGCAGGCGGGCAACTCTTGACTAATCTTTGCTTGGAAAGAATATTTATTTCCATTAACTTTACTTTTTGTTCATTTGGTAATGTGAGGAGCTTCGTATCATTTGAAATAGGGTAATTCGCCCAACTCATGTAAATTATGTATTTTAGATCCGACGTGATAAATGGAGGGACTATCCCACCGTTTTGCCAGAGTTAGATCTCATCGAAGAGGATGATCAGATCATTCATACCATTTCACTTCTTGATCAAGTTGATGCTGAAGATAATCTCAATATCTATCACTTTGACCCAGATTATGAAGCAAACGAAGCCAAGTACACTGAGATCCGCGAATCCTTCCTGGGCGATGATAATTCAAGTGAGTCGAGCAGTTCTGGATCTGATGATGAGGAGGGGAGTGACGATGAAGCTGACGTTCAGGGTCCTGGTGAGCAGGAAGGTGGAGTCATTATCGATCAAACGGAGACAAATCTTGTCCACCTGCGTCGTACCATCTATCTCATGCTCCAGTCCTCGATATCCGCCGATGAAGGTGCGCATCGTCTTCTTCAGCTCAAAATCAAACCCGGAGAAGAATATGAGGTTGCTAGCATGGTTCTCGACTGTTGTGCACAGACACGCTCCTACGAAACCCGTTATGGTAGTCTTGCACAGCGTCTCTGTCGTGTTATGCTATTTACAGGTGATAAAACCAAGCCTGGAGAGACCACAAAATCTTCCGAGCCTTCTGAACCACCCCGAACATATGTGGCACAGTTTGAAAAGATTTTTAGCGAACAGTATGCTACAATTCATCGACTTGAAACTTCGAAACTGAAAAATGTGGCTATGTTCTTTGCTCACCTTCTCTTTACTGACTCCATTTCCTGGGGTGTTCTGGAATGTGTCAAGCTGAATGAACGAGATACTTCCTCTTCGGGTCGAATATTTCTCAAGTACTTGTTCCAGGAGTTGTGTTCATTCATGGGACTCGCGAAGCTGCAGGCTAGATTAAGAGATGTGACCCTTCAGCCGTTTTTCGCTCATTTACTTCCTAGAGATAATCCCAAGGATACTCGCTTCGCGATCAACTTTCTCACAACTATTGGGTTAGGTGGACTAACCATTGACTTGCGTGAACATCTGCAAGCGACAAAGGCTGCTGGGGAGAAAGTTAAATTTGCCGAAGCTGTTGACGATCTCTCCTCGTCTTCTGACTCGGATCCTTCTAGTTCATCGTCTGACTCCTCTGATTCTGAATCTTCGACTAGTTCTTCTTCTTCTGGTTCATCATCTTCATCGTCTTCTAGTGATAGCGATGAGGAATCCGAGGAAGAATCTTCTCAAAAGCTGTTGAAGATAAGGAGGAAGAAAAGTAACTTCAATGGGGAGGAAGTTGTCAATCTCTCCACTAACCCTCAAGGCGATAAAGCAAGTCGTGAAAATGGTGTTAAGGGTGATAAACCTGCTAAAAGTAAGCTAAGCTTTTCCCTCTTGTGTTTTTAAGTTTTAATTAGTACAGTTGTCTGTTGATTTAGAGGATTCTAAGACCCATTTATAACCTTTACCCAAGTTTTCTGTCCTGTTTATCTGATCCAATAGTTCATAACGAAACAGTTTTCACCTAGATATTAATTGCAGTGACACCAGTATCCTCGCAGGAAGCGAAGGAATTTAATATTTTCACAAGGTCTTGCAAGAATACCTAGCTTTGTATACTGCTGCAGTTTTCTGTAGGCTAGCCTCGAATGTAGATGATACTGTTCCCCTACTCTAGAAAATTACCTCTGATCTTCCTGCTCAAGAAAATCTCAAATCTTTTAATGGCATCAATTAAATCGTAAGCATAGTTCTCGTTAGGCGTCCTTTCCGCAGACCGGACGTATAATTGGATTGCTGACTCAAATATTGGTTTGTTCATCTTCGTTTCTAGAGCCGGCGTCAATGAAAGACCGTGAAATAACATCGAATGACCAGGGGGATGTTCGAAGACGAGAGGGAATTTCATCATCATCTCTTTCGCCACTAAAGCGTCGTCCTGATTCGCCTAGTTTACTTACAATTTCAGTGGATGAAAGGAGTACCGGCGGTGATCGGAACATAAGAAATTCATCTCCACCTCGCATTGTTGAGCCTACTCTGAACATTCCTTCACCGAGTGATGATGGGAGATCTAAACGCCCTGGACGTGAACCCTCTCCAGTCGTAGAGAAGCGCCGTCGGTATAACTCACCGTCACCTACTTCAAATTACCGTCAACCCTCCCTATCCCCATGTAGAGTGGCTGCCTCATCAATAGCTTCCAAATCCTCCAGGTTAAGAGCTGATAAACAGAGTCGTCATAATGTTGGTTCTTCATTTGTTAGACGTGGTACTAGTCTTTCCTCACCCTCTCGAAATGAAAAGAGTTTGAATAAAACTGGTTATCCCAGTGCCTCCAGACGTCAAAAACAGACACCTACGCCACCCCATAGAAATCGTTTGTTATCTCCCTCTTCAGCGGATGTCGTGAAATCTCCGGGACGTCGAAAGGACGTTTCAACTCCACGTCACAAAAGCCGTTATGATTCACCGATTTCAAGAACCGAGCGACGGAGGGTGCCATCTAGAGATAGGAATCTAAAAGGTGTAAATTCTTCAAGCCATCGAAAAGAAACTCCGGCTCCACCTAGAAGAAGTCGATGTGGATCGACACCATCTTCAGGGAATAATTTTTTGGGTTCACCTAGACGCCGAAGGGAAACAGCATCTCCCAGAGGAAATCGATGCGAACCAAACACTTCTATCCAAGGGGTTTCGAAAAGAGATCGTCGGCGAGAGGTATCGCTGGACCTAGTCGTGGACAGCCGTCGAAAAGTCACCCCAATTGCACCGCGTATAAGTAGGTATGCTTCGCCATCGCCACTGCCGAAGGAGAGTTCTTCAGGTTCGCCTAGGCGCAAGCGGAACACACCGTCTCCTCGGAGGAATCGATATCATTCACCTCCCACTGTTCAGAAAGGCGGGAAACGAAATCGTCGACGAGATGTATCTAGAGAGCGTATTATAGGCGGTCGTCGAAGGGACACTCCAGTTCCACCTCATAGAGATCGATATGCCTCTCCACCCTCTTCAAGAATGGATCGAGAACCTCGTCGCAAACATGATATATCGAAGGAAAGAGTTTCAGATAGCCATCGACGTCAAGATGAGTCGAGAGACATTGATAAGAACAGAAACCAACGCAGACATGATCACAGACGGTCATCTTCATCGAATGAGCAGAAGATGCGGAATGCTTCTCCACCTGCACATTCTTCAGCTCGTGATCGATCGCCCTTTAAACATCGAAAGAGTCCGCGATGATTGCTCACCACTTCGCACTGAAGGGCTAATTGGTTAATGAGTTTCGTGTATATGTTTTGATGAAGCATTTGATCTGGTTACTCCTGTAGAACCGCATTATCTCTGCTTGCGTCGTCTTGTAATTTTTTTGCTTATCAACTGAAATAAATGCAAAAGTTTATATAAATCGAATTGAAGGTCCATTGTTATTCACTAATGGACAATTATTTAATACCGGAATAAAGTCTGTGCTGCTAGCAGCAATCTGTTTTTCAGAGAGGAGGCTACTGCCGAAGTAACGGTGCGTCCAAATGAATTACAGTTAGTAGATAGCAGAACGAATTTCGCTTTATGGTAGGTACCTGGGGCGATGATCAAATGACGATAATGACCTCACTAATGGGCTGTGGGACGTTGGGTCATATGAGTTATGTTAAGAATTTTCGTCAACAAGACTAATCTTCGGATAGCTTAGCTTGGTGTGATCGTCTCAAAAGTAATAATGGTAGGTTTGTAATATTTGCTCAGCGTCTAGATCAAGTTTTTCCACTGTGACTATTTTTCGGAGATTTACTTGCCTTTTTCAGCATCAACTTCTTGGCGAAAGCTTCAACCCAGCTCATAGACACTGGCTTGCCTTCAAAATGTTAACTAAGAAGTAATTAGGGACTGAAATCAACACGGACAAATACTTCGCTTAAAAGGCAAGCGTCAAGTACGATCGTAAATTTGATTTGAGTAAGTGAAGGCCTCTGACAATTCATGGCCAACTGATAATTTTTAAAGTAAAATGTTGAATCCGAGACAAAATAGCCAATTATGCTTATCAGCATTTTTATTTGGCATTAATCGTTTTTTCATGCATATACAGTAGATAGACAGTTATATACTTTCTTTCAGATGTTCACCGACACGTGCACTGTTTTCAGACACGGGCAAGACTAGATTACCTATGAATTGAAATTCGCTCGGAAGCGTCAAGATAAACGCAAACGATGGTACATCAATGCGAATGACCACAAACATTAGAAAGGAAAAGGTCAAATCAGCGGAGAAATATCGCGTGAGGCAAGCTAGATCGACACTGGTTGGAAATTTAACAGGACAGGATTCGAGAAGAGAAAGACCGATGGTAGCTGTCTAGAAATTGTTGATAGCAGAGTAGGTTCGCGGATAATAGCTTCGGGCGAGGTCATCGGTCATGTGGCCTCCAGTAACCAGGTTTTATAAAACTCTTGTTTCCCATAAAACCTTGGATGCCACTTCTATAAAGTGAGCCCCAGCCACACTCATGAGGCGCTTGATCCCATGGAGTGCCTTGTACAAACATTGACGTTTTTCTCCAGTCACAAATTTTTTGGATAAAAGAGAATGAACCTAATTTCAACGACTCCACGTAACTGATTCGGACTAGTCGAACCTCGTAGATTGCCTGCAGAATCCGAGCTTTGTGTTCGGCAGTCTTGGAGCACCAATGTCACTATTATCTTTAAAGAGCGGAGCTTAAGATTTGGATGTTTTTGAAGAACGCATGTCTTCCCTTTGGAAATTCTAAATTCACTCACGAGGAATAAAAGAATGACTGAGCCCTAACAAAGTATCAACCTAGACAATTCATATATGCACATTTCATTCTTTAAATTGATTTATTGTCTGATTCTCTTCATTGTTGGGCTGCTCTCACCAACCTGGATGGTTGGACAGATTGAACAGTTCCCAGTGGCCTTCATTGAAACCGACATAGTCCATCAATCAATGTTGACACCCCTCCGAGTGTTAGATAATGGAAGTTGTCGAAAAAACCGTCAGAGGACGTGTCAAATGACACTGACAGCTGTAGGTTTCACTGCCTATATCGAACAATCTTGCACAGTTTGGAGCTTACAAGTCGGGCTTATGCAGGTAATTTCTTGTAAAAAAATTTCACGACGTTCGACCTGGCTGCGTTTTGTTGCGTCTAAGACCTTTGTTTACATGAGTGCTCTGTGAGCCGTAAAAAAATAATGCACATAATTAACTGGCTTCGAAACTCTGAAAGAGAAACAATATAACCCACTAATAACAACGTGCATATTGCCTGTGATCCGGTCAGATGAAAAAAGAAAGGAAGACATCGTGATAACTTGACCTGCATTTTACAACCACCAGCTTGCGAAACTCCAAGCCATCAGCTTGAATTATGGATAATCAAGTATAAGACAAAAAAGAACGAGAAAGAAGCATAAGAGAAGGTAGGCGTAGTGAGTAAGCCGTTCAAAACAATCAACCTCAGAATGCAGGGCAGGTAGACATCCAATCACACGAACCAAATGAAAAAAATTGCAAAAAGGCGGCGAAGGGGCGGGAGGAAAAGAACATATTAATTTTGAAGTCTGAATCCAGCTAAGTTGAGGAGGAGACAGCCAACTTCTTCAAATGATCCATGAAGCCCTGCAAAGACACGTCGTCAGTCAGCACCGCAAACGAGGACGATTCCTGAGAACAGAAAAAGTCAAAAGCTTTAGCGAAACGATTCAGGTTTCTATCATTGGGATCTTAATATTGGACAGCGTACCTGTCCATAGCCGAACGTGTTGTTGTGTGTCTGTGAAGGATTGACCTTCGAGAGAAGGAAACGAGCCTGACTGGCGCCGTGTTCAGTGTCGATATAGCGAGGAGTGGGGAAACGTGAGCGCAAAATGTCCATGGCTTCCGCCCGGGGCTTCTCAATTGCTGTCTT
Organism: Moniezia expansa; assembly: GCA_019097775.1. NCBI lineage: Eukaryota > Metazoa > Platyhelminthes > Cestoda > Cyclophyllidea > Anoplocephalidae > Moniezia > Moniezia expansa. The sequence goes on along the minus strand of JADFDV010000062.1, from coordinate 208,838 downwards.
GAGATAGGCGTATTCCGGCATCTCCTGCAGAACATAAACGGTCAATGACTAAGTTCATCAAAAACAGTTAGGAACAGAAGTGAAGATATACAAGGTAGCCAGCTTTGCGCCACTTGGCGATATTCTCTCCGACGTAGATGAGAATATGAAAGAATGAATCCATGAGAAGGACGGTGTCGGGTTGGATGCTAGTTGAATCTAACAAGACTGCTTCGTCTGTACCATCCATTTTAAAGGCAATCAATGAGGGCTGAATCATTAACAGAGCATTTGAACAGTCCTCTGTGTTCAACACGTGTCTAAAACCAGGTCGATAACAAAATTAGCAGCTGAAATGCTATTTAAGTAGCTGGGAAAAGGAAAAGAACTACCTACCGATAGTAGGCGGTCTCATCAGGACTGTTGTTGAACACTTGAATGAAAGAGGATCGACGAAGGTGGAACATGAATTGAGGGAAGAATGAGAATTCATCGGGCAGACGAAATGAAGCCGCGTCATCTTTGTGATATTCCCCGAATTTGCGACACAATTTTATCAACTGGCGGTCCAACCATCTAGACAGAAAAACAATTTATTTGACGTTTAATTTAACTGCGCCAAAAACATGACTTTCCTCAGCATCAAACGATGGAAGGCAAATCAAATGACAGCCTGAAATGACTCCTAGTTTCAACCAACGTGTTGCATAGCCGTTAGTTCAACAGATAAAAGTCGGATAAGTGGAAATGCATTCATGCATTGAGCATAGCGAGGTGTATTGACCTTACCTATATCGGCTGAAAGTTGAAGACAGACAGAATCCAAGGTCCGTCAACTGAAGCCCCTAACTACTGAAAACCATAAGTAGTCCGAACCCGAATGAAACCGATTCATTTAGCAATTTAAACAACTACTCGAAACTTATACAAGTGTTTCGACTACTCTTGAAGATAAAATACCTCAGAGCGTCCCGTCCATCAGCAGTCTCGGCCTTGAACATGGCCATACGAGCAATGAGAACAGCCGCGGCTTCTTGGTCGAATCCAGCCACAAGATAGGAATGCTGACTGGAAGCATCGATGAATTGGCGACAGGCAGTGGTCACTCGGATGCGCCTCTGGCCGGAGGCATGCTGGTACTGTGTAACTAATTGGACATAGGCTCGGCCAGTCCCACCATCCGTAGATGCTTGACTGTGGGTCTGGGTAACTTCAAAGAAGATTCCAAGAGTAGAAGACGGAGTGAGACCATTGAGACGCCATACTGATGTATGTCCGATACCCACTTCATTTTCACCAGTGCTGGGCGTCTTTATATTGGCAGAGAAGCAACTACCGATACAGCCCGATACCTTCAACTCACGAGAAGTCTGTTGAAAGATAATGATTTAGGGTCCAGTAATGGGATCAACCACACGTATTATCGTGGAGTTGAGAACTTACTTTAACCTCAAGCTGACCTGCGAATCCCATCTTAAAATGGCCAGCAGCATCCTTGCGCAAGAAAATTTGGAAGCTCTGAATAAAAAGGTTCGACGCGAAAGAGTCACACATAGTCATGCTGCCACCAGTGTAATTGACTAGGTAGCGCATTTCATGTAGGCCGGTTTGGTCAAGATGGCAGCTGAAGATATCCACAATGTGACTATTTTGAGCTGCTCTGTTGGCCAAACCCTCATAGTGCTGTACAGAGAAGATGAAAAATTCACTTATTGTCGCACAAGCACTTGATGATAGAAGATACCCACCTTGATGGCTTTTCGCATATACGGGCAATTGTCCTTCTCCACATCATGATGGGAGCGAATAATGTTTTTGAGGTCATCATCAATGATCGTACCAGGTCCCTGGGTACCAGGGCCACCAATAAAGGTAAGGATACGAGCCCCAGTGTTGGGAAATGCGGCTTCCAGTAGACCGACAGCAATGGAAACGGCAGCACCACAAGAGCGAAGAGTGCGATGGCCCTGCGTCACTGGCCAAGGGTCGGGCGTCAACTCGGACAACAAAGCAGTCAGGGAGGCTGAACAACTCTCCACGGGCTGGAGAAAACTGAACAGAACGGGGTCAACAGAAACTTTGACCAAAATAAAGTACATTAGGCTCTGATAGTATTAGAAGCGATGAATGTTACGAGTAAACAGTTTCAAAAACATCCTGATTACTTAATTAAGCCATAACAAGTTGAAGTTATTGCTTCTTGAGACAAACTTTATAGGTTGGTACTTGTAAACCAGATGACTAAGGAAGGGACAGCTCACATAAAAATGCTGCCGAAACTTAAATAACTACAGACCGAAAATTGGGGAGTAACCCAAGCAGTGAAACCAATAAATAGAAATAAAACCTACCGGTTTTGTGGAAGACTTCCGGGAGCAAACTGTGTCACAGGAAGTCCAGAATTCCTACTGGCTGCTCCACTTCGACCAAGACCGAGCATGGACTAAATGGAAAGGCGAAGAGGAACAGTTAGATTGCTGCTTTCGACGGGAAAATAAGTAAGATGCGCACACCCAAACTAACACAAAAGGGAATCGACGAATCACTGAATCTACTGAATAGCAGGTCAATAATTAAGAGTAAAAAATCAAGGTAGTGATTGTATTGTTGATTGAGTCTCTGCCCAAATCTATCTCAACTTACGCAAACGTGCTATAGCAAAAGAGGTGAGGACAACGAATGAGAGAAAAAAAGGCGAGACAAGCACAAAATGGATTGAAAAAAGAGGCTTACTTGGATCTGCTCACCAGAATAGTCTTTAGTGCCTTTGAAAACCCAAGACTTGGCAATAGGACCACTGTTCAATTCATGAATATGAACCATTCGACCATATGTAATCAGACCGATCATGCAATTGGGCGGCAGTGCTGAAATTAGTTGTAAAATGGCGTTCTGAATGATGCGACATAAAGCAATAAACCATGGTTACCCTTAATGCATTGAATTCTGCCTCTTCAAGGCACGTGTCCATGACAACAAGAAAGACGGGTGGAGGCGCTTGTGCTTTCTGCAAGAGTCGCTTAAGATATCAGATTGGGAACAAATTCCGAAAAAACATCAAATGCAAGCAAATTACCGTGATGGTGTACTCAATAGTAGTGAACTGAGGCATAAGCTCAGCAGGAAGATTCTGTTCTGTCATTCCAGCATATTGAGGAGGAAAGGTATTTCTTGAAGAACACAAACAGCAACTCCAGGATTTGGAGCGAACATCGACCTAAATGATAGAAAATCGATATATATATGAAACTGAAGTGCGTAAATAAAAACATTTTAAAAATGTTCGAACTTGACAAAACGGATTGAGAATTCCACGACATCTAGAACAGACGACAGGGTCGTACATGATCGGAGGAAGGTTTTCGCGCTCTTTCATAGGCGTATAAAGACATGAGATGGGAACAATAAGTTGACTTGCATCCAGACGGGATGAAGGCCAAGTATTCCACGAAAAACGGATCCCATCGTTGGCTTCGGTCTGTTGAATATATTCACTCATCGAGGCCATTATGGTTTTCTCTGTAGCAAAGAAAATAAAAAAACAATGAAAATTTTAGATAAACAAAAATGGAAGGGAACTAGGCTCACATTAGATCGAGCTCCCACGCAAGCACAAGGACAGATCGACGTCGACAATTGCAAGTTATTTCGAAGACCGTATTACACCCTTAGATAACTTGAACACAAATAGTGGTGATTATACCAGTTATTAGTTTTACATTGAAATTTAAAAATTAGCATCATTATAATATAGGGCAGTAATTTAATAGAAATTAATTAGTGTGCATTTTAGGAAGTCTCTTTATTCATGGCAAACAAAAAAATATATTGCTGAAAATTTTAATAGTGAGGGATTCAGTCACAATTGTTTAGAGTTATACAGATTGACGATACCTCTTAGTTGCGGTATTAATAAATTTTGATCCTCTCGTGTGTCCCTTCCTCGTTGCTTCTTTTTTTCGTAACATTTGGTAAATTGGCGTTTCTTTCACTTTAAAATCGCGTTCGGAAAAATGCCTCGAGACAAAACACCTGCTGTTATGAAATTAAAGAAGGAGCAAGCCAAATACAAAAGAACCAGCTGGGCTGCAAATAATGCTTTAAGTATATCGCGCAAAATATTGCAAAAGACAGGTTATTCAAGTTTCTCAAACTTATTTAACTAAATATAGTTTTGAATCAGGATCCATACGTAGAATCACTCAGGAGGAATAATGCTGACCTCGCCAGGAGAGTTTCAGAATTGCAAAAGGAGCTCTCTGAGCAAACTGAGGAACTCCGAGAATCTCGAGTTGAAGCATTTAAATTAAGACGCAAGTTAGTTAGGCTTCAGAGCATCGAAAATATTGTACGTGCATCTGTTTCATTTATGCTTTCAGGTTTCTTCAAGTGGTATTCACGAAAAACTTCTTTTACTGGCCGATGATGCCTACCGTTTACATGACACCCTTTCGCGGGTTCGTGGTGGGTTAAATTCTATGCAGTCCTCTTCCGACCCCTCTGATGAAAATCTTGCTAATGTTGAACCTGCCAGTCCTGCTGTGTAGCTCTCAAATGTTTAATAGTTTCTTGCAGATGTAGGCGTTTTGTGTCGGTAACTTTTTTGTCTTTTAGGACTACTGATGGAGAGAGTCAATTTCCCTGGAACAATTTGAATAATCGGGATTATCGGGTTAGTGACCATTCAGTCGAAATGGAAATCGAAAACTCGTTTCTTTCGCCAAGATGGGTATGCAACTTTCTTATCAAAATATGGATGGTATTCATCCGTTTATTCGTTCGTGTTCGGTTCTTTGGCAGTACTTCTTTTTTTTTGCGTATCCCATCAACCTAATTTAGGATATCTTTTTCTGTTTGTGGGAAAAGGGGATGGTCTCATTGGATGCAGTCCAATGAAGTTATTCGCCCCTCTTATTTAGGTGAGTAATTAATATTAACACCATAGAAGTATTGATGCTTTCGTTATTAAGTCCTGTCGGTCGCCCCAGTTCTTCACGTCTTGCTGCCCTTATGGTGTAATTTCGACAATCTCTAGTTTTTCCGGACCCTTCGTACTAGATGGTGCTTTTAAGGTCTTAGATTTCTACTCTTAGTTTCTGGAAATCCTGGAGTGTTCAAATATCTATGCCTAGCGGTCATTTCATTCGTCCCGGGCTTTTTCAAGGTGAAATAGGCCTTTTGCTGCCGAAGTTAAATCGCTTTCTGCAGGTTAGGTGGGTGAATGGACGCTCTAGGCGTGATACTAAATTAATAACCCAAACATGTTGGAAGTAAATACCAGTCACTCTTGTAATATGAATAAACACTTAATGTCGAAACAATAGAAAATTTTACACTTTCAGCTCTAAGATTGCTTTCGGCCTGCGTCGTGAAAGCATTCATATTTGTTCTACTTCTATGGCATAGGACTTCTCTTTGTTAGAAATGCCCGGGCATTTATTTTCTTTGATTTAGTCTCTTTTTCTTTGGCAAACCAAAAGCGGAAGCGGATTTCGGAATTTCTTCACTCATGGCTCATCTGACCTCCCTTTTACACTTTTAACTATTGAAAAATTCAAATAAATTGTCGTTGGATGAATAACCTGTTTGGGAAACTGAACAAGCTTTTATGAGGGCATAGATCTAGTTAAGAGTTTAGCTGTTCGTTCCCTTTTGTTCGCCCTCAGCTTTTTCACTATGCCTCTAGGCAGCATTACCACTTCTGACTGAAAACGGTGTAAGTCTGACCAGAAATACAGACCTGGATCTATACCAAAGCCGGGAATCGAGGATTCTGGTATCTATGCACAAGCTTTTTATCAAACGCTTTTGTTAATATCTCGACTTATCGATATTTTGCTTCACGTTTGGGCCTGGAATAAGGGTCTTTTGGCCTTGTTGATCTTTTAGAGTCCATTATTATTATTATTATTATTATTATTATTATTATTATTATTATTTTCTTTTTAATCCAAGGATTCTTCAGACAGACAGACCACTTGCGTCCCTATTCTCAATGTTGAAGATGCTGCTGCTCCTCAGAACTCGTCACATGCCGGTATTGCACAAATCAGAGATGCCAACGTTGTGGACCCCTCACCCGAGGCTGATTCTGTTCCGAAGCCAAAACGCAAGAGAGCCGTGGTTGTCGAAAAAATTTCCAATTTCTCAAGAGCCACCCCTACTGCTTTTGCTTCGGATAATCAACCGAAATTGCCAGAATTTGCGAACCATTGCATTTCACCTTCAGAGGACATGAACGAGACAGATAAGAGGCTTTCTTCATTTGAACCGTAAGTTTGCAAATATTTCTCGTCTTTAACTTGTAAAGCAACGTAAATCTTGGGTAGATTAACTCTGTTGGCATGAATATGGCCCATTTTCGACTGTTTGCCTATTCGTCAAATTTATTTGTTTACGTCAGAAAGCTGCATTCATTTTCCTACGTGGTTAGGGTTCATGATAGTGGATACAGCCTTGAATGTTTTCTGTGATTTGATCGTGGGCAAGGCTACTGAATAGATGGGTATTATCACTATTAATTGGAATATTTAAGACCCATGCTCGATGTTCGTTTTATTGAAAGCGAAATAATTCAATGTTTCTCAATCATGGCAAGAAGAGGTGAGTGTCCATCAAGACCGCTCGCGAAGGACTTTTTTCGAGCAACTAGCCTTGGTTTTCCTCCTTAGAACCGTCTCTGGTCTTTATTAGTTGTATAATATGCAATGGAATACGGTTCAGTTTGCCCTCTTTTTTCTATAATATCTTTTTTGCGTTTCCGCTGAATTTTCCATTTAGGACAAATGCTGTCTCATCTGCTTCCTCTAAAGTTATGCGAAAGAAAAAGAATTATTCTGAGTCCGTACCAGTAGTAGAGGAGAATACAGCCAAAGTCCAAGAGAAGGATAAAATAGACGCCACTGTAACACCAGTGGAGTTTAAGCCACCCTCCAGACGCAAGTGCAGGAAACGTCTTCGTCTGATTCAAGATGACTCCATTTTCATTCCCATTTCGGACATGACAATGGAGAGAGTGAAGGCTAGCGAGACTCTGGGAACTAACAAGGAAGTTACCACGGCTGATACCGCCCCTAGGAACTCATCGGACAGGCTCTCTAACCGCGAGGAACGGGTAGATAACAAAACGGAAAAGAAAGCCGAGGTAAGCTGGTATCAAGATTTGATCCATCATTGCGTTTATCGTGTCACTAACCCTCGTTTATTCTGCCTGACCTTCAAATTTTTTAATCTCATCAATGAAGCTAAAGTCTAAAAAATTCAATTTTCGAGCAAAAGGGCATTCAACGGTTGTAGGGGAAAAGAAGGCACAATCTGAGGTAAGCTCCTTAACATTGTTACTTTACCCTTTTTTTGATTGTTTAGTCTAAAAAGATTAGGTTCGATACTTCAGCTTGTTTAACTTCTTACTTTCCCATTTTTATTTTTACCCTAATTTTTCAGGTGAAAAACAAGAAATCAAACACTCGAATAAAAGCTCTTTCAACAGGGGCCGAAAATAGGAATTTGGAAATTGAGGTATTAAGTAGGATATTTATAGAGTCGATTTTCCGTTTTAGTTTTCATTAGTGCTTTGTGGTAATTTGAACCGGTACCGTTTCGCGTTTATCGGAGTTCATATCACCATTTGGAAAAAAAAGGGCTCGGTTGCATGGTTTGAAACTCAGTTAAGCTCGTCTTGTTCAGTTAGCCGATCTTTTGTCAAGAAAAGTGTAAGCACGCTTACTGCTGAGCCCAATGAACAATTAGGCGCGGTTGGCAAGTGCTTGAAGGTATTTCTTGGTTTGAAACGTGTCTCATTTGAGGAATGGGGCTATTTTTCTACGTCTTGCCTGGGCATGAAACGAGGCTAGAGAGGCTTTCTTTTGACGATAATTTGTTCACTGTTAGCGTGTTGGGTTCGGCTGATGCAGGCTCTTTCTCGGAAGCCGGATATTGAGTTGATTTCCGCTTCTCATCTTGTCAGTTTGTATAACAAACAGTTGAGCGCTCAATTTCTCGCTCTTCTCGCAAGAGAAGTCTCTATTTTATTACAACTTGTTTAGAGCTGAATTCTTTTCAAATGACCTGTATTTTCAGTCTATTTATTTATTTTAGACTTCGCGCTCAGCCTCATCGATGGATTCGAGGGACAGGTTAGTGTTGTATAATTATGTGCGGGCCCATTTTTTTTATTTTTTTATCGATTATTCATTAATGGCCTAGTATACTGAAATCGCCCATTCGGCCACGTCGGAATACCGGTGCGGTCTCCTATGTAGTCAAATTAAATACGTAATTTTTTTCTCTGGCTTTTAAATTTCTTTTCGTGCCTCACTTCTTACCGACGTGGGTTTTCTCTCGTTTTGTAGGAAATTGCGACAGGGCGACGAGTTTTGGTGCAAGGACTGATTGCCTTAACACCTTTTTCCCTTTTATCTTCATGGGTTGATTTACTATGCTACTGCCTACTTGTAACTTGTATATATTCTCCTTAGCGTTTTACTGGACATTCGGTTTTTAAGATGGCAGCTTTCTTGTTACGTATGAACTGATAGAGTAAACTCCATATAATGGGTCGAGTAGTGTAGAGGCGCCGCATATATTGTTCGGATCGTACGCTTAACACTGTCTTTCTAAATAAAGGGGTAACTGATGTAGTCATGATTATTCTGATTTTTCGATCAGAACTTCATTTTTGATAGTCGCGGTCGTTCGTGTGAGCTCGTCGTGTCCATACGCGCTTTGGAACAGTTTGTTTGAGTTCTTTTCAGCCAGTTCGTATCGGATGCCTCTAATTACCGATCATTTGTATCTAAACCAGCGTCAGCAGAGGTCTTATACTTCGTGTGCGATTATTTCGATAGTGTCGAGTGCAAACTTTTCGATTGTGTTCGGTTTTCGTAGGTCCGTTAAAGACCACATTAATGGCTTAGACCTCATTTGCTAAAGCTAGAAGGGGTATTCATGGTTGGTTAAGCTGCGCCATTGATCGGTCCGATTGGTCGCCTCGGATCGCTCATTTTGAATCGGGTTTAATTGCCTTGTGCTTACGAGTATGAAGGGGCCAGGCAGGCTGCTAGGTTCAGGATCACAAAGTAATTGAACCTAATACTATGTGAACTCTGGTTAAAAATTGGGATGGAAGTATTTTTAATTGGAACCATAGAGAAGTGGATCGTTAAATATAAGCAATTAACCTCGAGAGGGATTGCTGTGAAGTGATCAAGTGTGTCAGATGACCGTGCCATAGGTAAAAGTAGAGGGTAGGGGTTTGAATTGCATTGTAAACCGGGGATTTCTACTCCACCTCCATGTTATAGACGTGATTCAGGCAGTTTCATTGAAAATATGTAAAAGTTTGCCCGAGTAGCCGGTGATCAAGGCAGATTATTATATAATCAATGAAATACAGTCGTAAATGTTTGATAAAGTACCCTGACCCTATGGAGTTAATCGTCTAAACTCAATTGTATAGATTCCCAGCACATGATTCTTGCATAAATTTTGCATTTGCGAAGCCAGTATTTGCAAGTCAGGATGAAAAACTGAGGGATTCAGGTAGGTAAATAGATGCCAGCAAATTGTCGGATTGAATCCCAGTAAAGACCAGGTCCGATATAAATGATGTCCAATCCGACTGATTAATGCATAAGTAAGTTAGTTTATTTCAAAAAGTCGTATGAACTGCGTGGAATCTTAACAATTTTACCTAATGTAAGGCAGTACTCAAAAGAGTTCTGTTATGACATGCGCGAAATATGACCGAATAAGGAAGAGGGATGGGGGTTCCGTAACAAAATATGTGCTTGTCAAAGAAATAGCGCAACTATTAAAGAATTAAGGGTGAAAAAGGGGATCCTGCCAGTAGTCTGAGCAAATTGGCCTGTCTTGAAACTGGCTCCTTAGGGGCGTCTCCATTGATGGTTCAAGCGTTTTACTGAACAGTTGGATAGAAAAATCCAGAAAGATTTTTTTCGCTATGACTAAGATGGGACGTGTTAGAAAATGTCTGAAAAAGCTTGATATAATTATTGAGTTACTAAAGGCGAGAATTTAGTTATTTAAAATACAAATAGAAATTATAAATGGAGTAATGAGGAGAAAAATGATAGCTTCCTTCGTTGGTGTGAAGGAACGATTTCATCCAGAGGTTCAGCGATCAATTTATTGTTGGAGAACGAAACCGATAACTCGTATTTTCTATTATTTGTCTCTGACGACTTCTTAATTATTTCTTGACATATTGGCCGAAACCTGATAAAAATTAGTTTCAGCACTTAAATAAAGCACAGTCGAAAAGTGCTAAGAGCCGGGAGAGACGATGGCTTCTAATGTGCATCTTTAATCGATGAGCGTAGAGCATAAAAATCGAGCAATGTATCGTGCTTGTCTAGATTATCATGCCCTTTGAAATCAACCCATGCAAATTCTTAAATAAGTAAATAAATGGGGTCATGGTGCCTACTATTCATTCCTTAAACCATTTCGACGATAAATGATGATATCCGCTTAGATGGCAAATTGTACAACTGGTGACCATTGCGTAGGGGCAGATAGCACATTTACTATGAAACGGATGCATTCATGTGTTATTCTATTTTTATGGAAAATAGAAGTCATTGATACACGACTAACAGTATAATTAGTTAGCAGGTTTCATGACCCAGTTGACCTACGTTTCGACTTACTGAGTTTTTGAATTACCAGCAGTTATCAAATAATTGTGTTTAATGACAGCAGGCTTCTCAACAAAATTACAAAGAAAAATAGTTTAGACTATGTAGGCATAAATGGAATAGTCCTGAAATTAATGAAAAAGCTCTTCATCGAAAATTCTTTTTAGTATTATTTCGTTTAGACGTATAAATTATCGTTTAGGATTGGTCGCCCTTGGTTTAACTTCACTCCCAGTAAGATATGTCTTCAGGGGGTAAACAGCCTTGAAAATTGATTGACTTGATTTAGAAATTGTGCGTTCCTATAAACCCATATTTTAGCAATGTTCTAGTTTTTAAAGGGAAATACCCTTCGTGATTTCTCATGCCCTCTGCTGTAGATGTTAAGATGTCTTACTAACTATAATTAAGTAGAAAATGAATTCCAGCCACGTAGAGGAGGGGAATCAGATAGGCGGCATAAGAAAAATAACATACTTGGAGACTGCTTGAGTGGCTTAGTCGTGAGCACCACAGCAGAACTTTTCGAGAAGACATCTATGCTTGGAAGGCAAGTTTCCCAGATTCATCCACTAAACAAACTGCACTAGTTTTGCTTCCCTTGACCACTACGATGAAAGTTAAGAGTATCAAAACTATTTTTAAGCAACGACTAAGTCATTTAATGTCAATGCTAGAGATTTTGAAGCTACGCTTTTCTGATATTCATGGATAACTGCAGTAAATAAGTCTCAGATCTTGCACTCTTTGTGGGAAGTACTTCCTATGGAATCGGTCGCACTCGGAGTGATACAGACCTAGTATTAGTGTGAAACCCGCTCCTACACAACACGACGGCTTTCAACTTTGAACTTTGTTCTATTTGAACTGAGAAGAGCGTAAAGTCACAGAACGATTTTTCCCGAATCATCTCGATGTGGACACGCTATCGACTGGACAGGAGCCGAGATGACTGATTAAATCTGAGCGTTTGAACATCCCAGATTTATTAGTAATGATGGAACGGCTTCAAATCTTTATAACTAAATGAGTGAGTTGCATCTCCTTTTTCAGGGTCTGTTCCAATTCATATCAGTTAGCACACCATGTCATCTACAGTAACATTTTATGGGATACTTGGATAGCAAAACAAGTATCAGACTGATTTCAATTGAAACCATTGAAAATGGGTCATTTGAAGTGTAACTGATGGAGAAGATTGTTATGGACAGAAGTCTTTTGACCGACAAATTGAAAAGCGAGGGCGAATTGGAGTTCCCATCAGTTTCCCTGACTTTCCTTCTGCGTTATTAAATGCAATGATATTTACTTAATGCTTTCATTGTTCAATTTTTAAGTAGTTACGTTAGCAATTGTAGCCGAGAAAAATGAAAATAAAGTAGACAGATTGTGAGAAGAAAGTCTGACTGTTAGCCTGAATGGCGACAATTGCCTCCGATGACTGCAGAATCGGAATTTTTCGAAGTGTTGCCCTGTTGGTGTTGTACGGTGACGCTGATTTTCTAGAGAACAGGTTGCTCTTATAACTGAGGTTACATGTGACAGAAATAAGATTGGCCTTTCATGAAGTACAATTTAGTCCTGAAGACATCAGGTAAACCGATCATCGAAACCTAGTCATGGCAATGGAGTACGAGACCAGGGCCGATATCTAGGTAAGTAACTTGGGTTTTTTACTTGTCTTGTTCCATCAAATGAGTGACTTACGCTTCTCATCTTTCAAAAGACTGTGCGCAGGAGAAAAAATATTAATTCTACCAAGTGGGGATGGTCACGACGCATATTACGAAAATCTGCTAAGGGGCAAAACCATGGAAGAAATGACCAGTCCAACTCATTGGTTACCAGAGAGCGAATGGACTCTTTAGACGTTGGAGGCGAAAGATCACTGGTACCAGAGGGGAGAACTATTGCTATTGTAAGGATTTTCTCAACGTTGTCGGACGAACATTGAGCAAATCAGAGTTCAAACTCTGGCGACATCCAGCCACGCATTTTGGTTGCTATTAGTTGATTAATTAACTAATCCCAACATTAATTATAAAAGAGTGTGTAGGCTTGAACGAATACCAGAGGAGGCCATGGAAACGCACCAGAAAACTTCGGACAGGTATGAATTGCAAGAGAGCACTGACTGTCTATTGTGTAATTTCCTTCAAATAAACCACAAAGTAGAAATTGTTGCCTGTCGATATTATCTGCCATTTATTACAAAAGACAGTTGGTATGGAGAATCGGGCTATTGTCTTCGTTACCAATTTGTATAGGTCAAATCAACTTTAGAATGATTGGTATGCCAACACAATCTACTTTTGGTTTGCAAATTTTGAAGGTGAATAGTTGCTGCTATATATTTAGTTCATGTTTTAAAATAGTTATAAAATCGTCTTTTATTCAATCTTGTGTGCAAAATATCTGTGAATTTAATAAGCCCAAAGGGTTACCAGTCGTTATTGTCTTCTGTGTTAACTGCTGTGTGCGACTTGTTGCAAAAGCTATTTGTACTTCTGTTGTACCCCCAATAAGTCCTTGGGAAATTGCCCTAATGGATGGGGGGTAAATAAATACATAAAAAAGCCTAGGTTTTTCACAAAAACAATTATCACTTCTAGGTGTAGTAAGAGAGCCGGTTTAACAATACACAGGTGAAAACGTAGCCCAGAGCAAGAGCTATCTCAGCAAAAGTGTTTGGGTCATGCTTTACAGACTAGCACAGTAGGTAGACCAGTTCAGGCGCTCAAGTACTGTGATCACTCATTTAAAGACCGTTTACCAGGTATCCTCACCTCTTCAGTCTCTCAAGACTGTAAATAATCATGCGTTCTCAGTTAGACGACCAATGCAGCCTTTTATGGGTCTAGTCATTGACCTATAGTATCTTCGCAAGCCAGATAATGGTGAAAGGTGCTCAACCGAAGAAGACATGAGTCTACAAGCTGGGTAGCAATCCGAGTACAAGATACCTGACTAGGATCTCGTTCCAAAATGAAGCTCAGCGGGTTATTTCCGTGGCCTCTAAAGGGACCGTATATTGTTGGTTGCGGTAGGAATTCACTGAAGTATTTTGTATTCTTACAACTGGTCCTTCGAACGTTCTCTATAATTTGCCTGGTTAAAATTATCATTTTCTACCTTAATATTTTAATGACCGTGTTAACAAACTGGTCAAAAAATGATAGATGATGCTCTTATTTTTGAGCATCAAACTAAACTAAACTAAAAGCTTAAACAAAATTCATAAGCTAGTGACCTTCTATGAACAAATATTTTAAAAATTATTTGCGTTTTGCTGAATCATGTCCGCCATTTATAAAATAATTAAAGTTCAGGGTCTTTTCTAGTCATGATTAATCTGATTCTCTTTGCTATTTTCAGCAGCCTTCACTAATCTTCATTTCTGCACATATATTTCCCAGTTTTACGTTAGTTTCAGTAGTCCAGAGTACAAAAACTGCAAAGATTCTCCGACACCTACAGGCTAGGTTACAAAAAAATGACTACCAAGTGACAGAGTAAAACCAATGGAGGATGAAGACAAATGTGCGAATCAACAGATGCAGGATGAGTAGGCCAAGCGCCTTTTGAGAATGGCTAGTGGGAAATAATCGCGGATAGAGAAATTCCAAGAGAAAATTGTGAAAGTGACAAGCGAATTAATGCAGGTTTTTCTAATTCAAGGTGACTGTTCAAGCTAATGTTTTTTGTTCTGAAAAAAGCAACTTTTTAAGACTGATTTAAGAGTTGACCTTAATGCTCAGCAGGACTAGAGGTTTTTGGTGGACAAAACTCATTTGCCACGGGATTTCTAGACAAATAAACTTTTTGCATTTATGGAATCGTTCAATTTGAAAAAAAAATGTTTTAGAAGGATTATAGGCTCAAACTCTTAATTTATCAGTCCTAAATATATCGGTGGCATACGCATTATATCAACAACGAACCTTTTCCACTATGAAAAACGCCGAGTGATTTGGTTCTCCGGAATCGCAAGAAATAGGGGATCATCAGCTTATCGAAACCGGTCAGGGAAAGACATCCAACTAGGCTGCTTGTCTAAAATATTGGTGACTTCCCAAAACTTCAGGCAAATCTACTTCGTTATTTTCTTATTTGTAATTAGTGAGGTGGTAGAAGTGTTCAAAATAGCTTAGAATGGCACTTAACTATTGGCGGCACAGGACGTATGAGACTAGCGAAGGTAGGAGAACCGTAACTCTAGATGACTGAAAATGAAGATTTATGGAAAAATTTTCGAGACTAGTGGTACATGGCCCCATCCGACGCTTCAACGGACACTTTGCTAAACGTTTCGTTTTCATCCGGCATCGGTTTTGATGTTTGTCTGCAGAGTAGATTGCTGAAGTTCTGATGGTCTCACACCGTTATTCCAGCTTCTTCACATCCAAAGCTGAGTGGTTCTCAAATGCGTTTGAACGGCTCTAAAATAGAATTTTGAATAGCTGAATTATTTTTGACTTCAAAGCTTTTAATAATCTGAGGGGAGAAGAAATTTGGACTCAACCTTTGCACCATTTTGGCTTACCTAGCAAAGCCAAAAGTCATCTTCATCATAGCCGCCACTTTTTTGACTTTTGGACGACATCATCGGTCTAAATACTCCGTTACCACTGTTACTGAAGACCTACCACTTAGCCCTGACGATGGTATTTCGATCAGTAGACCATTTTACCATTAAGACTGTCGCATCCTATTGTTGCCAGACACATGTGCAAGAGTTTCAAAATCAAAAAGCTTAGGCGGTATCTGCTTTTAGTACTTTAAGTAGTTATTCGACAGACATAAGGTAATAAGTCTAAATTTGTCTGAGTTCATAATCTTGAGCATTGAGACTATGAGCGAATCGCGCAAGCAATGGAGTACCTTATGGCTGCAAAAGAATTTTTGTATTTTTATTTACGAATTACTATTTGTTTAAAAGCCTATGGCTTATTCCCAATATTAGCCAGGCCGTGCATCAGATAGTAACATTTGAAAGAAAGACCTCGAACGCGGATACTCCATCACCCAGATTCCACGATATTCAATCTCAATTACAGCACGAAACTCAAATTTTCTTATCTTAATGTAATAACCATGTGCTGAAATTAAACTTCCCTCACAGGATCACCATTTTAACTATTATTATTAATTAGTACTAACAATAGTTTTAAATTGTTTGTTGCTGCTTTATTCAAAGAAAGCACAGCAAAAAATAGGACTGTAAAAGTGAAGAAATAACTAATCGGAGGTTTCATTAAATTCGCTTTGCACCGATATAACTATTTCATAAAGACGGCCACTTGATCCAGTTAATTTTAAGGAAGTGATCAAGCGTAGTCGACGTTTGCGCCTTCAGCGAAGTGCATTGGAAGTCTTAGAGGAAGAGAATCTAGATTCAACCGATTACTTTCTTGCAAAAAACGGAAAGTAATGAATATCATTAAAATTACAGTTTTCAAGGGCCAAAGCAAATGATTATCATAGCGTTGAGTACTTTACTTTACAGTTAGTTTAACGTACATTCTTATTTTAAGTGTAAACGATTGGAAAATGAACTTAATGGACCTTTAAATGCGCAAGCATTTTTATTACAAAAATGACTCTGAATAATAACATTTAAATTTACACCTACAGGACTCATTTTCATCTAGGAAGTTCCAAATTGGTAGTATTAGCAGCAGTAGCAGCAGCAACTCTGACCACCAAATAGATTTGATTTTGAAAAAAGGAAGTCCTGGTTCGAGCCCAACAGCCGGGTCCTTTCATGAATTATCCGCGGCTAGAAGTCGATATGTTCAAGCTACCTATTTTTTTTTGTCTATTTGATGAAATCGGCCGGTTTATTAATCGGACTTAGTTGGTGGCCCAATGAAACGTATCTTTTAGTTAATAAAAACTGGCATGTTCGGATAATAATTACATGGCAAGGATAGACTAGTCGGTTGGTTCTGATGTTTCAAATGTTCTGTGTCTTCTCACGTATCGAGACAGGGTGGACATTGAAGCCTCGTTGAAAGCCTCTCATATAAACGAATGCACTGAGGCCTGTTTATCATCGAGTTGAAGGTGAGAGTTAGAAATACGATGTTTTCACAACTCTTCCCTTAATTTTTTTTATTTATGACTAGGAGTCTGCTTTCAAATACAGTGGCTGGAAAGTATGGCCTATCATTCCATCACTGTCAGTCTTCAAGAACATCTCTTTCTAACGAACTGCGAGTCTACGCACAAAACAGACCAACATCATTTATTCCAAGACTAGAAACAAAGAATTCGAATAACTTCACCCTTATGCACCAGTTGCTACCATGCATATTTCTGCAGCTCCGCCGGGTATCCACTAACGTGATTTATTATTTAATTTCAGAAAAGAAAATGCTAAAAAAATGTGATACGTATCGTTGTTAGCTCTGCACAAATGCAGTACACGCGTTGTCGAAGGCTATACCATTAGATGCGGGCTTTCTAATTATGCGCCAGAGAAGAGCCTGTAATTATCATCAAGGATGAAGTCGTCACCATTCAGTCATGCACTTATCTTTGTGGCTTAGGCGTGCAGATAGCCAAACAGCACATATGTATTGTCCCGGTTGTCCAAAAAAATATTTTGAATTTCGCTTTAAGCTCTGAAGGTCTTTAACGATTCTCTTCTGTTGGACTCGTCGTCATTGGCTGGATTCTTTCATTCAATTAACCGAAATTTCATTTGGAAAATAATCTTAACTCTTATGTGAAAACTGAAGTTTCAAAGGATCTTGCACCACAGTCTGAAATAACATTTTAAAATTGTCGATTCCCATTCCGATCCAGCAAAGAATGTTAGGCAGTCTGGGAGCTTGCTTCATACGTTGACATTTCGGATATGGCTAATACGAATCCAATTTCTTCGAGGCCTGATAATTCCAGAAATTGCTATTTACTGATAAATCGCTTTAGTTTATGGGTTCATTTGCTTGCATATTTATCAAGGGGCAATTGGAGTGGATATGACATAGAGATCTTCCGATTTCTGAAGAAGCACCTCCAATTCTTATTTATCGATGAATCAGGTTGAGCGAATCTTTGTTCCTAAAGCCACGAGAGAACGACTTGCAAATGATCTTGGATTGGAAGCTTCTAATTGAACGCAAAGAGAAAAAAGATTTTGAGGAATGGATTAAGTAGGTTTCCGTTAGATAGTCGAACTTATATTTTAATTTATACATTAAAGCCTACCGAAGGCGTAAATACCAGGCCTTATTTTACAATTAAAAAATAACATTGCATATAGCATTTCCCGATTCGCACCAATATATTCGTCCTTTGTAGTAGCTGCACGAAAGCAGAATAAAGTGAATTTGCCACTTCGACCAATTTTTAAAAAACGAAAGAAGGGTGAAGGCATGCAGAAATGATAGCGCTTACACTCTAGAGCGTCTGAATTAATCATGCTCGCATAAAAAAAGGAAACCAGCGCTAATTAACAGCCAAAAGATAGACGAAAATACACGACGTATTGCATTTCCAACAGAGCTTGAAGTAGCATCAATGATAGCGGTGCCTTTGTGCGCCGGTCTTCTAATAAATGAAGGCGAGAAAAACTGCATCCTTTCTCCTCGGCTTTTGTTCAAATTGATGATGACTGGATTGGGTGGGTTTTTTGAATATGCTGACACTTCCTGTCATTGAAGAAAAGAGTCAATAAATTTGCAAAGGAATATGGCCAAATTGTGATAAATGGATGGCTGCTTGGATTAATCAATCTTTTTAGCAAATTTTACTGGAAGTTGGCTTTGTATAGGAAGTTTCATTAAATTCCCTTCCGAAAAAAATACGATAAAGATTCCAACCGACTTTCTAGATCGAAAGTTGTCAATCATGAAAGAGAAGAATTTAGTGGGGCTATTGTTTTAGCAAAAGTATAGACTCAGTCAATATCAGGCTCCGCCTCCTGACCTGGTCTGATCCTGCTAGAAAGGTGATATCCGCATTAGTTTCGCTCAACTCCTTACAAATCTCGACCCATTTAACATCCATTCGGGCACTTCATTTGCTTTGTTTATGCTCAGCTCTCGAAAGCGTGCCCTATCATTCCTTGTTGCTTCCTTTCAATTTCCACATACTTTTTTTCAATACAGATGATTGGTCCAGAGGAGAAAGGAGAACTCTCAATCATAAACTGATTTGTGCTGAAATTCTCAGAAATTCTAGCACTCGCCTTTTGAATACGGTTTTTCTTTAGCTGAAAATTCCATTTTTTGAAAAAAATTATAGAGGAGATAACCGTTTTTCGTCAAAACAGTTGTTCTTTTGGCAGGCAGACAATCCGTTTCTCCCTTTTGATTTTGAAATAAAAATTAAAGTTCTGTGCCAATGGCTCTTCGAATTGGCCACAAAACTGTCCGACGTGGTGAAATGTGTCCATGACACATTTAGGGCTCTTGCGATCTTCCATAACAACCATACGTTTAGCGAGGTGAACCAGAGCAGTGATCAAATATTTGACTCGTCAAAAAGTCTCACACTTCGAGGATCGTGAGTGGCCAAAATACATTGGTGTGATGGTGGCTTTATAGCCCATTTGGATTGCTGAAGCGTAAGTCGGCTTTAGCAGGTATTCTCATCGCAATCAACCTGTGGACATAAATTGTTGCAGTCATCTTCAACCACTGTGACGAGTTCGGCTCTGAAAATCGTCTCTTATGATCCATTTCCCGATTGAAAACCTAGCTTAGCCTCTTTTAATTGCTAAAATTTACCATTTTTTTTTCAAAGACAAATGACTAATTTGTCTGTGCAATCAGTTGCTGAACTCCTTCATAAAATAACAACTATTTTTGATATCCCACCTAAACAATGCTTCTCGTTGTTACTTTCATTTCCTGTTCCCTGTTCTTAATCATGGTATAACGAATAAATATTTTGCTTAGTTTTTGGAAGTATTACAGCCGAATTTCAAAGTAGGAAAAGCCAATTTCACGGATGAATTAGCTAAGAACTAGTTTCTGCTCTACTAACTTGATGCTTAGAAAAGATGCTGGTGGAAGAAATTAATCCCTCCTAGCAGGCTTTAAAGGTCGAATATTTTTTTCGAAAATATGTATTCAAGCTTATTTATTTCCATTAAGTAACAAATGACGCGAATTTGAAATGCAATGGCTCGCATCTAGAGATTGCAATGAGCACATACTGTAAGTAACTCCTACAACAAAGGATAAAAGGGACTCCTGGGCAACTTTACTTTCCAAATATAAAGAAACCAAAATACTAACCTCGGTATGGGTCTGGGCTTTACTTGTAACGGGTTATTCAGAGCAAACAATAACTGATAGCAAGTTTAAGGTGAACTCTCACCGAATCTCGAATCAGATTTTCAAAGACTCACGGATTGTAGTGTTTGAGACACGTCGATACCCTCCTTGGCTATTGACAAATCGCCGTTATAAAAAACTTAGCGGTTAGTGAATTACTTTTTTGGTTAGTTGCAGATTTGTAAATTTAGTTTTTGCCTTTCACATTAGATGGCCAAATTTTTGGTAAAAAATACAGGTTTAAAAATGGGCCCAATAATTCTAAATTTTGAACTCTACCATACGAGAATCTTCGTAGACACTATGGCTTTAATGCTTCCCGGTCTTAAAAGCCAATTTTTTTGAGTTCACACTTAGGATTAATTTGTCACAGCAATTTAAATTTTTTTTTCAATTTTCAGATTAGGAATATCATCTAGAGGTACTCAAGTCTATTGAAGGTGCCCTTAAAGAGTCATGAGACAAAATATAGATTGAGAAGAATGGTTTTAATCTAAAATTTCATTTTCAGACATAAACACTGTATTTAATCATAAGTATCGTAGTTTCAGTACCTTCAATAAGAACAACGAAAATGGTATCAACTGATCAGGACCTGGTACCTTCCTCAATCCAAAGGATAAGTTTGAAAAACCGTCTATAATTTAACTTGACGTTTTCTAGTAGGCTCGCTCTGCATTCTGACGATTTCATTATCTCTGGTAGGTCCTGGATAATGAATCGAATCAGTATTCTCAATGACCACGTGTGAATTTTTGATCTTCTACCCTTCTTTTTGAGTGAAATGATGAGTGAACGAGCCCAGTAGCGTTCTGTCAAAATGCTTACCATACCTCCGATTGAAGGCCCTCTCCACTTCATCACCCATGGTTTGATTACTCCCGCTGTTGGAGTTCCGAATGCTTTCGTTTTGTTGTCAACATTTGGTAGATTCACAAGTTCTCGCCATATTTCAGCAGTTGACTGTGGCTGCAAATGACTCTTCCCTATTGATGCTAAGTACAAGGATCCTTCCATTTTAACTTAATTTCTCACCGGCCTCTGGAAATGTAAGACACTAACAGGCCTGCAGCAGGAATATCTCAAACGGTAATCAGCATTTAATCACTGATGTGTCTTGATGGTTGCAGTATACTTTTAATCCATTCGGTGAGAGTCAGAATCGTATATCATCAGCTTCACGAGTTTTCACATTACGGTTGATTCAAAATAAAAGCACTGACCTCAAGGACACACTGAGAATGGTAGCAAATCAAATGGCACAACCCAGATCTGTCTATTTAGGGCGTGTGTAATAACGCGAAACCTTATCAGACACCAAATGACAGGATTCAATTCGAACACTACACTAGAGAATAACTTTTACAGATCACAACTAAATGCACGCCGATGTTGCCTTGATTCGCAAAAGTCAAGATTTTGGTTTCCATCCTTGTTTTATTTCTTCAGCTACGAGCATTGGGAATAATGCCACTTGGAATATGCCACTATAGCTCCCAAAATTCAGATAATGTTTAGCTAATATTAATTTTTTAATGGCTAGGGCAACCCATTATGGGATCACCAATTTAACCTTGCTGCCATTTTAGGTCGTTAAAATCTATCACCTAGAAAATGCGAACTTTCCAACTTATGGATCGCCAAAATTAATGGCCATTCAAGTGAACGAAATTCCATTCTATAGATGAGTCTTAGGAAGCATCAAACGCAATAGAAGTAGCTGTTTTCCAAACTCCTTCCGTTCGAAGGTCCATCAAAATTGTAACTAAGGCATCAATAAAGAAAATAATGTTCGTTTTCAATGAAGGGGGGATAGATACTGCTGTTGGAAGTAATAAGAGTGAGACAACTTCTTTCCACGGAGGACTTAAAAAGGGAACATTAGTGAATAGCAAAGTAGGTAGGCATCCAAAAAGGTGGTTGTGAGGAGAAATTTAAAGAAAGGGATCTCCCTTTTCTTTCTTCAGGATCAGAATCGGTGCACTTCATTTCTAGCAACCATTTTCAATAAAGGTATGGAAGGAAATGGATTGAGGGACTAAAAAAGTGCATAATAACTAGGTTTCGTGACATTGACAAGCAGAGAATCATTAGGAAGTAAAGGTGAATCGAGCATGCTCGCTGTTTGAGACTTATCGTTAGAGAGTTGGGAAACTCGAAGACTTCTGCAATCAGCAGTGAGGTGTCATTTTGCTAGGAAATTCGTCCCTAATTTTTTTGATGGCAAGCTAAGATAGGTTTTAAAATTCCAAAATTTTCTCCACCAGAGTTATGCTTTTGAAATTTTTTCTTACTAAAGTCCTGTAACAATGGTAAGCGTGATTTATGTTCCGCGGAATGCTGCCGTTCCTTGTTTAAATCCGGTGCTTTAAGGGCCGCGATGAAATATAGTTACTGCAATTTTCTCACTGCCACTCGTGCGAAATCTTCGACTTGGGTTTCGGCTTTCTCCGTGCAATTTAAAATGCAGCACATCAAAGAAGGGTCCTTAAAAATATAGGTTGCAATGTTAACCTTAAAACTCCATCTCACGCCGTATTAAAACAGAGGCATACAACATTGCTAGAAAGTGTTCCGTTTTATGGTGTACGCCCTATGATTTATCAGTTTCTATCATTCTCGAATGAAACGTTTGGCTATCTCACTAACTTCTTTTTCCTAAGTTTTCATTTTACCATCTCGTGCCTTGAACCGTTCTCATTTGCTCTGCTACATTCCTAAATGGGTTGAATTGTAAATAGTAAAGGTATAGCCGCCTTCAAACGGAATCGTATGTATGGATATTTTAGCTCTCAATGCATTCAAACATCTATCTTCCCCTTAGTTTTGCTTGCCAACGGTAAGTTTACCGCAAAAGCTTTACTTTAATTGTGGACACAAAGTGCCAAGGAAGTATTTCATCATTTCCATTCAATTTTCCTATTCTTTGAAAGAGTCATTCAATAAAGAGCTGTGAAGAGGTGGCCACTTGCATAAAATGTTAGATCCAACTTTGCCCGGTAAACAGCTCAAAATCCAAAGGTGTTAAGAGAAACTTTTGCTCTAAAACTACTAAAAAAAGGCACTTACTAGTTCAAGACCACATTTTCTACACTTATTTGTAACAAAAAGAAAGATGAAATCAAAATAAGAAGTAATTATTTATACAAAACAATGTATATAACTCCTGGTTATTCTGTTTATTCTTGAAATATCCAATAGATTTTTTCCGAACCGTTTCTGTAATAAAAATTTCCAACATCATATTCATCAATTGAATACTATAGAAGTTTACAAATAACGTTTTTTTGTTTTTTTTAATTGACAAAGCAGGCTTAAAAAGCAGTACTTCTTGTCCAAGGCATTCAGCTCTTGTGGCATCATGATACCAGGAGAGTAGAAAAACGACTGCTTAAAATAATTTTGCTTTTATTATTCCTGAAGTTCATTTATTACCCTTTTTATAATTATATGAACTGTATTGGCAAATAAAGAGTCCAGATTTAAAAATGTGGAAACAAGTAGCATGAAGGCTACTACAAACTAAATTCACGGTGCCTTGAAAGGCAGTTGGTTGACTGCAAGTGATCCAATGTCCCTTATCATTACCATTTATTATTACTAAAGGAACATCCTCGAGATGATATTTATGTTCTTGCGAAGGAAACTCAAAACCATCCAGGTTTTTCTTAGAACTGTTAAAAAGGGCCGTTGATGAAATAATCGAGGAGAATAAAGAAATTGAAGTAGCACTGCGGTCCATTCCCTTCTAGCCTTTTTATTCATTAGGGCCCTTGGCCCGACGAATCGGAAGATGATCTTAAAAGTGCCATTCTAGTCATATCAGGACTTTCATGGTGATTACCTCTTTCACATCTGTCTGATGTCTGATGTTATACATTGGCATCCTAGTTATGACTGTTGTGAGCCATTTTTTGCAGATGAAATAATGTCAGAGTTTTCCAGCTGGAGAAGTTCTTGATCACCTAAGAAGCCTTTTACATCAGATCCAGCATTTTGGACGAGAGCTAAGAATTATCAAGTACTCATGTTTCGAGTCATGTCTCGAGGAAGTCATTTAAGTCAAGCAACTCTGTTAGCCAAATAATTACGCTATCCAAACCAAAAACGCTTCAGGCTCTGATGAACCGAGGTGGAGGTCATATCTTTGAAACGCATACTACCGCGGCCCCATTATTTTCACGTATGGAGTATCAAAGTAGATCTTCATTTGTTAAAGGCCCATTTGCCCCGAACCCCTGCTATGTCTACAATTCTGTCATAAGTTTCTCGTACTCGCCATCTGTGATCAACGTATTTCGGGATTCGCACGAAGAGAGGAGGGATTGCGTCTCAATTGGATTCAGATCAATGTATCATCAAATTAGTAAATTCACCCTCAATAAAAAATGACCAGAGTTTGTTTGATAAACAGAAAATTCGACAACGACCCAACTGACTAGTAGCGATTGGGCATGAATATTGACCATAGGCCTTCAACTCAACCTGCACCCAAATATGTTGAATTTTTTCTGAAAGGTAATCCATCCCAGACTCTACATTTAGTCAAAAGATCACCTTGATTTACAATTCAGATCGACCTTGACATTGACAAAGACCCCAAAAGAGAGGAATAAAAGAAGAACTTGAGCGTTATCTTCTTGTGGTAAATAAGAAGTATTGCAAAACTCATTCACCAAGGACATTGCTACCATAATGTTCATAGACTAAATCATCTTGCTAACACAAAATTCACATTCATCTCTCCTCAAGGGATATACGGATTTCAAATCCCTACTCAGTCTTTGTGCACATCTGCTGCGTAATTGAGTAGACCGACCCATAGACTGCTTATCTCCAATGTCCATCTCACTTTGGAATGTCCTTCAGCCCCCAACCTTTACAATATATCACCGTCTCTCCCCGTCGGTCCCAACTTTTACCTCCCTCCTTTTAGTAGTTCTCTGTGTCACCACAAAGGCTCTCATCTGCGCACAATCTCCGCGGAAAATCAGGTTATTATTCTCGGCTTTTCCATCCTTCTCTAGCGACTTAAAACAAAAGAATCAAAAGCTTGGGTAGTAGGGAGGTGAATTGAATAAACTTTTCATAGTTTTTGTTCTGTTTTATAATCTGTGAATGATACTTGGTAGGTAAAGGAGTGTGTTTTGGTGAGAGTAAATGAAGGTATACAAATCAAAACCGTGCCAGTAGATCGCATTAAAAACACTTTTGAATGCCTCTGAAGGGATGGATAGAAATTCTGATGTAATTAATGAATTGAGTAGCTTCGTCCACTCGGGCTTTCAGTGAGACCATCTGAATTGCAAATGTCTTAGTAGAAACCATTAACAGAGCAGAAATGCTGAATTTTTTTAATTTTGATTTTCTCTTGACCACTAAGCGAACTTCTACATGGCGAAACAAACGCGAAATTGAACTTATGACGAAGGGGCTCTGTCTGAAGTAGAAGAATATCCAACTAACCGACAGCACTATTTACCAACTAAGTATTTTAAGTACCACTCTCGGTGGTGCTAACATTCAGTTTCTTAAGTGCTGCAATTTAATGGATCCGCAAAATTTGGGGCCATCTAATCCACAGCTCTCTGAAGGAAAGGTTCATCAAAGGTGAATTTGTTTTGCGATAACTTGTCCTATTCTAAATTTTTTCTCCTATTGCTTCGCCTCTAGCATCCCAATCTACCATTCTAATTGCTGTACTCTAATAAGAGATAAACATTTAAAGCAATCCAAGAGAGGACGATACATGATTGGCACCCAGTTGAAGGCATGCAGATTCCAAAATTTGTTTGATGATTGAAGAGGACACTTACAATGGTCATTACCTCTGGACAGAGGTGGGTGACGAGTCGGGATGGGATGTGGAAGACAAGGCGTTCTAATGACAGATCACCCCTAACCCTCTTCTCTCACTCCTCCTTCTACCATATAAACTCCTATTAATATTTCATTCATTCCCCCAAGCCCTTATTAGAACAAGGAGTTTGAACACTTAAAAACGAATAGTATGATAGGCCTTGACAATCAATTTGAGGATTGCAAATGAGTCAAAAACGCGATTTCGAAAAATGCCGATGGAGATTTCCGTGAATGTTCATTCCTATCGTAGTTCAGCGGAGAGTTGAGGTATGCAATCATCAATATGCCAGCTGATAGTCCAAGATGGTTGTCCTAAAAGAGTTATTGAATTTTTTTTGATGTAATCGGTGAAGTTTTTCACTGGTAAGTGACAGTATTGCATCCCTCTAAACTAAGGCTAGGACAGAGTTAACTGGATTAATATTGGTGTATTTCCGACTTTCAATCAAGCAAAATTCGTCCGTGAACCAAAATTTTTTTTTAAAAAATATCGAGCGCTTAAAAATTAACAAAGTTTTTAATCGCCTGTCTGTGTCATTTCTCATGCTGATGATATGACTGACAGACCTTCTGAAAACAAATGGGGATAAAGAGTGTTCCGGTTCCATGTCGACTTGTGACATTTCACACCGGCATATTTTGCATTCCCCAGGTTCAACATTACGTTGTAGCACCCTCTAATTAGCGAAGCGTAGTGATAGCTGGACTGAGTCCATTCTAACATGGTTAAATTAAGCGCGTGGAAGAGTAGCCAGTTTTCAACTAAGCTCAAAATTCTTTGCCTACTTAAACAGACCATCACAAAGTTTCATCGTGATAAATGGCGCTCTTCTTCCCTTCCTCCTACCCTTTTTGATATCCAATCCTCCGCCAACACACACCGCCACAATACGGCAGGCATGTGAGTAACTTGCCCACCCAAGAGGACACTCATGTCACTTCTACATCCACGACTTTATCCAACGCCCCACCAACATCTTTTTTTAAATCTCAAGGTCTCACGCCCGTCAGGCAAATAGAGTAGCTTAAGGCATTCCAATACTTACTTTTTTCTCCCCATGTGCAGAAGCCACTTCACTTAATTTGATTCTTCCCAATTCAATCATATTCCATTTAATAGGCAATGTGTAAGCTCTCACAAAAATCAGTACTTTCGTTTTTAAAGATCACTAAAAATAGTTTTTAGTGCCGCAAAACATTCTGTTAAATCAGTACATCCCCCTTTAAGCGTATTATTTGATCGCAAACAATAAAAACTGTTTCATATAGAACGGCTCCTACGGTGAACAGATTCGTTAAATACCAAGGATCGCGATTATATACAAACTACAGTTAGAAAACTGCGACCATCTAGGGATAATTTCGAGTACAGACGATGTTAGCAATACTATTTTGTGTTAGTGGATCAGAGCATGATGCCTCTGAGTCGATTATATTTGACTTGTAATGGCAACTTCAATTTTAGCCAGGTCAAACAAAAGAACCCATGATAGTATATGATGACATAGCTTCGCAAACGGTTGCACTCAAAGACTGATAGGGGATAACTATTTGTAGCAATTAGCTTTATTTTACGGAACTAGAGAGGGTAAATTATCCTCCTAATTGCTTCCGTTCTCTTGGCGAAAATGCCAAATCGGGATAACAATTACTGATGAATTATGACAGACACTCGAAGCGATGTTCATTCCCTTGATCGTAGGTACATCTTCTCCCAGTTTCCGGTATGCTAGACATCTGTAAATTAATAAGACAGGATCCATCCATCCAACTTATCTGGGTGACTGACATTTAACCAAGAGCAGTCAATTTTCTTGTTTACATTTGGCCCGAGATCCGGCCCAGCTAATGTCTGTTCAGCCTTCAAAATACCCATCCAGGTTAAATGTCCATAATTCTCGAAGCGAGAACGTGAGAGAAATAGCATCCAGCTAAATGCTCTGAAGTTAATAGTTATTAGATTTTGCATACAGCACGATCTATTCACAAGTGCGTGCTCCGGCGAAATTAATCCAGAACCACATGAATGAGGGTAAAAATACTGAAATGAAATTTAGGGTGATATTTGGGACTAATGTAGCTGGGATGATAGTGTCTGTGTTTGGTTTTGATATAAGTGTCTAATCCTCTCATCTCAGTCCGCTTAGAGAAAACAGACGTCCCGTAATTCGCCGCATTTGGTGTCTGCGCGTAAAACATGAAAGGGAGGAATGCAGATATGGTTGGGAGCTTAATTAAAATAAATGTCCGCCTTTATAGTCCAGCATGCTAAGGATGCAATTTATTACTGGTCCAGATTTACTTAAGCACTCTCAGTTCGGGCTAATAATCATCTTGGGAGCTTGTAACATGCATGATTTCCAACTATATCCGACATGAATTTGATTGGTCATGACGTCATTGACCAACAGTCGGACCAAGTTATCCCCAGAAAAAGACAAATTGGCCTCTAATTTCAAGTGAAATTTGATTTGGCTCTTTGTATTGTGCTTGACCGATATTTAAGAGTAAAATAAGCAAATAAATAAAATTTCACAGGACCGATTATTCATAGATTAAACCGGAATGAAAAGATAATTTCTGTCCATCCACTTGTCTGAGCAGTCTCTTCGTAAGCGCGGAGAATCTAAATCACGTGGCATATATATTGGATGAAAAAGTGTTGACATCTTCGAGTTGGCCTGTATTTCGAAGTTTTGGCAAAGTATGACTACTTCGCATTGAATTTGCCTAGTCGTTAACATGAGCTTATTTCACAAATGAGATAATTGCAAAGAATTCTTAAATATTAGTTCTAAAGAAGAAGTGAACCGAAACGGAGGTTCGAGATTGCTCAAGTACAGTAATCGATAAACCATCGAGCCACTAACTGAGTGGAGTAAAAGGATAAAGAGCATGCTCCTCCCTCAGATTTTGCGGATTCTCCTCAACTGTCTATATACTTCTCCGAGGCTTCCTCGCCCTAGTCTTACATGCGCTTCAGCTCCTGCTAGTGAGTGGATGTGATGTCCCACTTGCGAATGGTATCTCATTTTATAACCCTCACAGACAAGCCAAGCATTGCTGATCAAAAGTCGCAGTGTTGGCCATATCTTCTGAACCATTACATTGACTGGCTGGCCTCCCTTGCCTCCAATCGCTTTCTCTTAGCCTGGCGACTCAACAACTTTTTGAGGTGTCCTTGATGACATCGTTAAAGGAGCGTCAAAGTTTTAGTCTCGAAAGCTTATCTTGTAGGCCCATATTTCAAGCCCGATTTTACTCTTATTAAAATTTCATGTGAAATAGGCCGTTATTTTAGAGTGCAGAAGCTCATTAGAATGCAAAGAGAAAATATTTATTGGAAAGATTGTCAGTTTGAGCATTTACACTTAGTTTTTCTCGCGACTATTACATTAACTATGCCAAAGTTCTTTATACCTTGAACAACCAATCCTTAACAGCAAGTGCCCAACATCCTGCTCGACTTTAACCTTCCCGTTTTTGAGCTGAAAACCTGATCCTGTCAATAGGTAACAAGTTCTACTTATTGATGTTCGTGACAATATCAGCAAGCCGGGATCGGTGATGTATGTCTATACTCATAGCTTACTTATTGACCATTTCTGATGAGGAAAGGTGTAGATTTTTCCACAAAAATTATTCATTTTATCTTGAAGCTAATATATATTGAAGATATAAGCGTTCAGCAGTTAAAAACAGAAGTCAGACAACCACAGTGTTAAGGGTAAAAGTCGTCTAGGAGACTGGGTAGCATGACGATTAGACGATGATCTCCCTATTCAAAGTAGACGTATCGATCAGGGAAGAAAGGTACTCCTGGAGGGTGGAGGCCATTGACCCCGATCTGGACGACTAATGGATCCACAATTCTCTCAGTTCTATTTCAATTATAAGGACCTGAATTCTTCCTGAGTGGCTCATCTCTATGAGTATTCCAAGGTTCCGATTTGCAAAAAAAACGAGAGCGGCATCGATACGCAAATTGTATAAAGAAAAGAATATTTCAATACTTTGTGGATTGAAATATTTAGAAAAAGGGAGTAAAATATGTCTGCCAAAACGTTCATCAACTTCCAGAAAACGCAAGTATCCATTCTGAATGATTGAGATATCATAAAAAGTGGGCAGGCTTTCTCTTGTTCAGTTGCGACTCAAAAAGAAAAACAGGACTAAAAACTCTGATACAAAATGCTAAGCTATTAAACGTGTAATATTCTCACAGACTGGCATTTGTTTTTAAGGAGACCGAAAAAGGCCCTAAATCATCTGATTTTCATTAAAAGAATGTAATATACATATAAATTCCAATTATTTCTACTGGTTAAAAGCTGGGGCTATTTTAACACTGAATACAGTATTTGGTAGATGGCCATTAAATCACCATAACATAAGTCTTCAAATGCTTAACGGAACCCATGTAGGTACGGTGAGAGTTGGGAATCGATGGAGTCAAATGTTCTGGAACGTGCCTAAAAGCAGTGCGGCATGGTTGCTGAGATGTCTCCAGATGAGAGGTCGTTGCGAACAGCCAATATTACTAGCCCATAGAGCCTGATAAAGTGAGTTACTCAGTAGCTCTTTGAAGCGGTGACTACAGAAAACGCCATGCGTGTCGGTCGCTTGCAATAGATGGCATAGATTGATGCCATGAAAGGATAACCAAATTTCCCCTATTTCTTGGAGATTTTTAACTTAGAGAATGTTTAGATTAGATATTACTGATTATTTCCCCTTTAAATATGGTTTAACACTGAATTAATGATGGAGACAAAGTGCAATACAGTCACTCCATTCCTGATGGACCCAAACTGTAGACAAAACAACGTTCCAGAATTTATGTATAAGTACGTCTAAAATCACAGTTTTTTTTATTGTAATTAGCCAAGTAGGATTGAGGTAGGCTGGGTCGGCTCACCTCGACATGGCTCTCATGGCATGGTTGCACAACTATAAAGTCTACCTTAACCGTTGTCATAGCTCCACATAATCAATTTATGATGCTGCCGGTGTGTTTCAGTTGTACTTCAGTGTTTCATTTTTTCATGTATGGTGGTGAGTGGTGTACCAGCCGCAATGCAGACCAATGCTGACCCTAGAAAATGCATTTGCCCTTGTACTGGACAATGTTTAGAAATACAGGACTACATTTGCTCCTAGATCACCAACACCATTATTTAACTGAAAAGTGTAATCAAGCCTTGGATTCGGATGAACCATGAGAGGCGGTACAACGTTTCAATAATTCATATTTCATGCCACTAGATCTGACTACATCCGCCAATGGAATCCGAACGATCTCCAAAATGAGCAAACATTTTTACAAGAAAAAGCACAATCTCGTGGACGATGTTTACCTTGACACAAGTTCAGGCTACAAGGCACCTTGACCGTTGGAATAGACGGCTTGATTTGATTCCCATTAATCGAGCATAAAACTCAGTGCTCATTCACTGCTTAGAAGTGGCTTATAGCAAATATTGGGCATTTACGACCCTCCAAATTGTAAAGCTTACTTTCTTCCCACAAATACAAACTGACTCAACATTCTCCCCACACAGGCACACCAAGTTTGAAAAAAGAATCACATGATATGAGTACTTTCATTTGAAGACACCGAAGGTGGTGTAGGGGGGTACCCTCCCTTCTGTCGGGAAACATGGAAATTACCCGTTGATTTTAAATAACCATTTTTCGGTTAATAAGAGATGCTATCAAAATTGATTTATGCCATGAACTGCGTATTTGAAGCGGGAAAGCTGCGCAATTGTCTTACGGAGGCTTTGTTCCGACGTTTATCTGCTATGATATTTATGGGTAAGCAGTTAATTCAAGTTTAACTCAATTTACACAATAGGAGATTATATTGCCAACTGAGTAGAATCGTTTGGTCGACATGACCTTATTAATACACTCCAAATAACACCATCCAAATCAACTAGGATCAGCTGCATAAACCTTCATTTTTTTCCCTTTTGATTGTTCCCAACTTTTATAAGGAGTTTCAACCTTGAATAAACAAACTGCCAGAGGATACCTTGATGAACGAAATGGGTGTTCCATTTTTCTCTTGGCTGCCTTCGATTCTGGGTAGAATGAAAGCGATTGCACTTTTAATGCCATTATTTGCAGAAAACTAGAGCAACAGAACCCACTTGAAAACTCTTCACACAAGCATTAGCGGAGGAAGCTTCTCTGTCAATTGTCTAACACCAACAACTCCTTTGAGTTATGAGGCCTTGGAAAGAACCAGGAAGATGCATGGACAAATTCATAGCTTAGACAAATGACATTGGAAGTGAAAGGTGTTAGTTACTGGGCCAGCCAGGCCTAGCAGGGAGAACTAACCCAAATTATCAAAGTTTTATTAGTGACATAAGCAAACCTCGAGGGAATACCCGTAAGAACAATGAAATTTAACAATGATAAGGAATAGTCCGGCATGATAGCTCCTTTTGATCCAAGAGCGGCGAATCCAAATGCATGTGAATATTCCTTTCAAATCGAATTTTGCAAAAAAGGGTTGATTTCGATTTGACATTTCCGATTGTTACTCTCAACCTACACCTATGGCCGCCTCTGTGACGGCTTGGAGACCCACTAATGCATATACGTTTCTTAAAAAATGTCGGACGATTACCAGTCATTTAACAAACTATACTTTCATCATTTATCTAACGACTATTAAAACTCAAGTTTATTGTCCGATGTACAAATTGTATTTGAAATACCAAATACAGATCTGTATGAATGCTGGTTGTCAAACTATTCGACACCGCATGCATTCTTAAAACACCAACAATTAATCTGGAATGAGGCATTTCGAAAATGTGCTGCTGAGGTTTGACAAAATTAGAGAATATGGTATTAAACTAACAAAAATAATTCCATGGAAAAAAAATTATTAAGTAAGGAGAGGGGAGTGATTCAAAAAACTCATTTCGCGACATGGGTGGGGATCAGGAAACCATGAAGCGCACTTGAAGAGGATGGTAGTTCTAAGGCAACGTCTGGGCAGACGTTAAGTCATTGCTACAGTTACTAAGATATCTACAGGGGATATAATGGGCACAATCTGGATGGAGCACCTACTTGTACTTTGTGAAGGCTCATGCTAGAATTCATTAATTATCTAGGATGAATTGATAGGAATCGTTGAAAGAGGACTTAAATTCAGTAATATATTCCTTTTTGTGAACCTCAATCATTTCAACTATCGATAAGCTCTCTTTAAGCAAAATATATTCTAGCTATTCCTAAAACAATGCAGAGGGTTAAGGCTTGAAATTGTGTCGGAATCACTTGGTCCATTGGTGCTTTATAAATCAACTGGGCCAATCGAATTTCACTCTATGTTTTCTCATTCAATCTGATTAGTACATTTGAAATAAAAGCTTATAAAGCGGGAGCATTCATGAGACCCAGTTTTGAATATACGTCAACAACAGAATTTCTGCAAAACAGTGTTTATTGTTTGCAAATATTGCGATATTTTTAATTTGTCGTTTTTACTTATGTTCATTGTTTTTAGTTATGCTGATCATGGTGTATTTTAATATATTGTTTGTTCAAGAGAGAGCTATTGAAAGTCGAAGTTCGATTACTTTTCAATTAAATTTTAATCTTTTTATTCTAACGAAATTAATGGTGATTAATGAATTGGAACACATCATATTTTTTATTCAAGAACTCTGAAAAAATAATCACAAACACAATAATCACAATGTGCTAAATTAGCCCTCTGGTAAATTCCTTTATACGGCGTCCAATCAGAATGAGAAAAACATAATCAATATCTGGACACTATTGGTTAATAGTGGAAAACCGACTCTCGTTTCTATTTAATTAATTCAACCGCAGTGATCAGAATTTACATCTCTATAATCGGGAACATGCTAATAAAGCAATCCAAGCTGGTGAATAATTTCCAATTGGCTCTCAAAGTTAATAGCAAATAATGACAAAAATTTTTCGACCCCCATTTGTGGGAGATTGATGTAAATCGGCGTAATTCCTTCTGGAAAATTGCTGAGTAAAGAAACAGCCACTGTGACAATACGACCCATTCTTACTCAACAATGTGGGGATTGGAATAAGATGATCTCTTGTTAAATAGAATTTTAGAATGAAATTTCACTATCATAGCATGGAATAATGAAGCTCATATCTGTTTTCATTGTAGAGGGCAAATAAATTGCTGTAAGAGATGTGCACAACTTCAAAATTAACATATCAAGCTTTCTGGAAACCTTATTCTTACAGAGTATAAGAGTATGATTATACGCAAACGTGAAGGTGTTGATTAGTTTGAAATAAAAGTGATCTTGATGTAAAAGCGTTCAACTCTTTTAAAAAGGACTTGTGAAAAAATCCAGCTTTTTAGAACAGAAATTAATTTCAGATATAAATAGGTACTTGTGCTGAAATTTTCAACGCGGATGTCGAGTAAAGAAATCATTTTCAACAGGTCCGCGAAATATTTCCCTAACAGATTCGGCAAAGACACGCTCTAATAGATGCTGTTAGATCAACTACTGAATTAATGATAAAGTCTGTTTACCTCTAGAAGAGATGCAGGGAACTAATTCTGTAAACTTGACCGGTTTTGAGGATGATGTTCATGATCCTTCTTTTGCAGACATCCACTTTCTTTCTTATTAGGAACGGTATTATTCATATTTTCGTCTTTAATCTTACTTTCAAAAGATGTTATTAACTAGTTCTGTGTACTTACCTTGATATTCCTTCATTTCTGGATGCAGAGAAGTCGCAACTACATATCATCTAAAGAATGAAAGCTCTTCATTGTATTTAATCTTATTTTATCCTTTGAGAACTTCACAAGCGGTCGCTTTGCCCAAATTATTCTCCACCTTACACTATAACATAGCTCCAAAGCTTGCGAGTTGCAGGAGAGTGTCAAAAAGTGACACCCTGCTTAGAAGCTTGGGTCTCATTCCACTAGACCAAGTAAAAGAGCTAGTTACGTTTTTGAATCCAAGAGTCAGTTTCAGCATCGAATCTCGTTTCATTGCCTTCAGCCTACTTGTTCCAGCTAATTCTCTCCTATCGCATTGGAATTCACACCAGTGTAGCTCAACGTATTAAACATAACCTCGGATGTAAAAGAAAACCCGAAATTTAGCAAAAGGATTTTAGGTGCATCAGGTTTATCCCCTTATCATTTTTGTGTAAAAATCTATTAATTTTCCAGTCCAGACATTGCATCAATTAAAATGTCAGAATAGACGTCAGCTGCCATTAGTCAAAGGGAGATATTGCCGAACTCGGCTTGCCTGAATCTAGAACTCCCCGCTATAAAGTTTAAAATTACGTCTATAAGTTGCATTGATGTGAATGTGGTTAAGTTCGATCGCTGATTTTAAACGAATAAATAATAGTGCCCCAACCACGAATAGGCGACTCAAATGGCTTTGCTACCTTGGGGCTGAAAATATTCCTTTGATCTCAGTAAGTCCTACAAATAAATCTGACTATATTAATATTTTTGCGTTAGCAACACAAGAGTCAAAATAACATTGAATTTGGGTGGTTGCAGGACCACATGCCATGAAAACATTAAAGATTAGCCGAATCGGCTGTAGTAAGACAGAAAAACGAGGGAACCTCCCCGGATGAGTGGTTGCTTGGATTTGCCGCCTAAAGATTAACGGAAATCGGGATATCAACCGTATTTCTGTTTTAACGAGGGTAGCCCAGATTTTTACAATTCTGGGATGATGATGATGATGATGATGATGAAATTTGTGATATGTTTCGTTGCTCATTCCAGCTAGTAATTTGTTATTTACTTATGTTCTTATTAGGCTTAATATTTCAGGCAACATATGGACACAGAAACAGTAATTTATCATCAAAGGTCAAAGAACTCAGTGGCACTCAGCTCCACTTATATTCGTAGTCAATTATTTCTAGTTCGAATCGTCTTTGCGTCCTTTTTGTTATTTCGAATCACCTTATACCTTGTCACCTGTTGTTTGCAGGAAGGAATTTTCCAGTTGCTAGCGGTAACACGCACTGCTTTCTTGGTATCGCAGAAGAAACTTGTCTTCTTTAAAATAATAGGGCTCTTTTATTCTGCTCCGAAGAACAAATAAGAAATGAAACAATTTCCATTTATCAAGAGGAAAGATTGCTAATCGAACTACTGTAATTAGGTGGAGGTTATTCTTCTAGACTGGCCAATGGCCAATGACAGAGGCCGGGGATTAAGTTTAAAATTGCATCACGTTCTGTGCGTATAATTTTGATGCGAGCGTTTCGATCAGCATCTATAACCGTTGATAAGAGCAAGACAAAGAGTTTTGAACTATTATAGGAAAGCTCTAATTGCTTAGACAGTTTCCTGAATCGTCTCGTTGTACAAATAACGACTATCTTTGGATGGCGGAAGTTAAAGGAAAATAGAACGAGGTCTTGATTAAAAATAGGATGAAAACATAATTGAGGGTAGTCACTTGTCCGATTATAAACCGCCTGTGTTACTTCTCAGTAAATTACATGTCCACTGGCCTTGGTATTTGCTCTTCATTTCTTGCGAGGGTTAGCCGATGAACCTGTTCCTTCTAAGATCGTGGGTAAATCGGTTGAATGTGCGTGGGTCTTCATCTAGCAAATTAATTTGGCTCACTTGGAGGCCGCCAATAGGGCGACAGGATCCAACTAGACTGACAGATATTTTTATTGCTAAAGAATTTCCTGAAAATATTGCTTGGATAAGACTTGAAAGCGCAGTCTAAAAGCCTGTTTCTGATTACACCGTGCAAACTGACTGAAGAGCCGTGAAGTGATCATATAATTTGTATTTTAGCCACTATACTTCCCTTTTATCAGTCCAGCTACCATTTCCTTGAGGAAGTTTTAATTTTTAAATACGTCTTTAATGTGTAAACAATTTTTCTATCGCCGCAATGCTAAATATCACATTTTCAAGAATAAATCAAACCTCGAATATTTTTTTAGAAACAGAGGCTTCAGTATCAGTTGAACATTTGCTTGCCTATGGAGAACATAAAAGCCAGGGGACTAGATCAACTAAACCAAAAGATTGTAATTATAAAATGCATTATTGAAAGCTAATTCATTCCATTCGTTGGCCAGTCTTCAAACCTACCGTTTCCTGCATTTCGCTGATCGAATATCGCGGAAGTGAAAACTTCACTTGATTATTTTCTTTAGAGTATGTTGATTCCTTTAACTACAAGAATCGCATATACTAAACTGATATTCTCTTGTCTTTCCCCTGTAAATAGTTGTTTTGTGGTACGCGCGAAATTTAAATAAAGCCCTTTTTAAACAGCAATTATCGAGATTTTGTAGGAAAAAGGCTTTGTGCTACTTTTTAAGTGGTTAATTGCGCTCGGCACTATCCTTCTAGATAATTATAGAATAAAATATACTGACACCATATTCCCTCAACAAAGAAGACAACATACTTTGAATTTCGACGTAAAGGGCCTAGTAGGTTAAAAACAACTGCTTTTCTAACAATCCAACTGTTAATTTTACACAGGGTGTAGAACGGGCCTTTTAGTCTTTGCAAAGATGTAATTATTTATTATTTCTTTTAAAATTCGTTCCTGTTATTCTTGTTCAGTTGTTGGTTGTATTTTTGGTGCGAAAAACTTTGGCATTTGACCTCCGAATTCCATCGACCACACCATGGAAATTTTACTGCTCACAAAATTGTTGAGCGGTCATTAAAGTCAAAACGCGAGATGCTGCGCTCTGCTTATAATGAAGCGATCAAACGAGATTTCAGATCCGAATTTCGAGAATTTCCCTCATCATGCAATTTTTTAGATGTTTGAGCTTAAAATCAAATGAGTGGAGAAATTTCAACCTTCTTCCGTGAGTCGTGCTGACTTCGCCTTTTGCATATGCCAGGAAATACAGGTGTGGTACAGAG
Source organism: Moniezia expansa (assembly GCA_019097775.1). Taxonomy (NCBI): domain Eukaryota; kingdom Metazoa; phylum Platyhelminthes; class Cestoda; order Cyclophyllidea; family Anoplocephalidae; genus Moniezia; species Moniezia expansa. Next base: position 171,120 of record JADFDV010000062.1, on the reverse strand, counting down.
ACTCTCCATCAAAGTGTGCATTCAATCATTTTGTCAATCCCTCAGATCTTCGAATCTTCCGCTTTATTTAAATACTTGGACTTACTATTCAACGCTAAATATTCTCGATGAGCGATATTAATCATGAACCTAGGCAGCAAGAAGTTGGAAAATGAGTGTAGGGGAGCACTTTTGAGCATCTGTAGCCAGCTAACCATCAAATTTTAAAAATAACAAATGCAAAACCATCCAGAAAGTACACGTTATAGTTGTACGTTTCGTCGTGATTGCACTTATCCAGCAAACTAGATTTGAAATCAGTTTCACTTTGAAACATATTACATAAGAAAAAAACGGTTAAATCTTGATTTTAAACTCGGTTTAAATAGGTGAACATGGGCTAGTTCGGTTGGTGTTAACATCTCTCTGGAATACCGGCCATCAGTTTGGCTCACTGAATTACCTGGAATCAACGCATTGGCTATGTCATTCAAGTTTAAAGAGCATTACCACAAGGAGATATTAATTAATCTAAATGAAAATACCTAATCCTTTTGCCCGACTGAAATCGAAATATCGAAACGATTTTATGTTTTCTTTTAAAAATTCCATCAACGACATAAAATCTCCAAGAAAATCGGACAAGATGATAAATTGTCGAATTATCGTCTTTCAGTAATGTCACAATAAAGTCGAACAGAAGATCCTTGGAAAGTTGGCTTCCTTTCTTCGCTTCAAGCGAATTGCATCACGTAATCAACTTCGAGTTGACGCAAACAAAGGCAGTCAGGTTTTTTTAGTTCCCACAAAAAAAATACTCCTGCTGTTATTGGTTTGTTTGGTTTAAACTGCACGTTCACTCGAGCCTTTCCACATCCTGATAATCTTGAAAGATTTCCCAGATGCCATGTGACAATGATACACCCTGAAAGTATCTCCTTCAACTGGGCGGATTGAGTGTTTACATTTGTAAGCTAGGCAAGGATTATCTCAAGCTAGTCTTCTGAATATCTTTAATTTTTAGAAATTTCCATTTAGGATTACCTTAATGTAATTGATTTGAAAAGATAGTTGATAATTTAGAGGATTCACAAGTTCACGGCCGCGCAACTGAGCAGAAGCTGCTAAAGAAAGTGAAATAATTAACTGCGATCAAATAGCCAATGATATTTAATAGCGTTCCGTTTGAGCTTTGGGAACTTTTGATTGGGCCCACGACATTTCGACAAGTACTGGAAAGAATCAATAATTTCAGCGCTCGTCTAGATGATATCACGGCTCCGTTGTCAGCAAATGGTGAAAATGAGTTGGCGAATTCGAATTTTTTTTGAAATGGCTAATCGTACAAACTTCCCCTGAACAGTTCAGTACAGCTTCGCGAATGCCATCTAGTAGTTTCCCCGGTTATTTTCAACATTATAATCTACAATCACAAAAAAATATCTGAATTAATTTTCTGAATACCTTATTGCAGCTTTTATATTTCGAAGTCTGTTGAACACAAAAGAAGAATGATATAATCAGAGAACTAATATGAAAGCCTGTGTGTTCTTTCTGTAACGCAGCTTGGATTGATAAGCTTTACTAGCCAATTAACATTAAGTCAATTATCAATGTGCTTCAGAGACCCAATGGCAGTCATTCAACATTTGAGTTTCAAAGTTAAGTGCACACAAACGCAGCTGACATTTAAAAACAGCTATTTTCAATTTTTGTACGATATTCAGCGTTAAAAGAAGTGGCGCCAGCTGCTTTCTAGCGCGGATGACATTTTTTTAATCACACAAGGAAAGCGTAGCTACCGGTATTGAATGCTTTCATTTTCTTTGTGTCAATACAAAATCTGCGGTAAAATAGCAATCGACAGGGAGATGCCTGTGAGCGCATTTGAATCAGCATTAATTCTCTTCGAACAAAAGAGTCAAGATCGTTTATTGAGTACGTATGCTGAGGTGAAATAGCCTCTGGTTAAACATTGACAATGGCAGACTCATGAGCTTATTATTTATTAATCGTTGGTCCTAGCGGTGAAATGATAGGACCATTTATTTCTCATTTGCAGCGACTATGTCAAAACAGTAAGGGACTTGCACACCAAGTTTTATCGATTGATTGCAATTGCGTTAAAATGAAGCCGAATTACTCATCTTGAAGTTTATTGATTTTTCCAAAAAAATGAATTGATTCAGCCCGAAACAGGAGTGAAGCAGATGGCCTTTTGATGTTTAAAATATGATCAAGGAATGCTAGAAATTAAATGCCTTTTTAATGAATTCTACAGCGCTTTTAAATGGAGAATGATGCATAATGATGTAGGCACCCATACACTCATAAACGCACGCCATTCTAGTTTTACATCCCAACCCTAGAACCTAAGTTTATTTTAGCAGAACATTGAATATTTCATTCAGATTTTGCGTGCGGAGACAAACAATAAGGTTTTTCACAAGCCAGCCTTCAACCATCCACCCGTTAAAACTGCGGAATTATTAATTCCTCGAAGGTGTACAAAGAGCGGAGTGAAACCGTGTGTTTATGAAATGGCGGTACTCCTGAAATATTCAAGCGTGTTATTCTGCTCAATGAATGCTGTAAGAAAGCATGCGTGACTGAAAACAGTTGAATACTTACAGATCTTTTTACTGACCCTAATAGCCGCACAAATGGGTACTTAAGTCGCAAGCAGGCATTCTATTTTTGTATTTATTAAATAATGGATGTAAGAATGTATTTTCGTTTAATCGTGATCATTTTCGACCATTTTCAATAGTTTCTAAACAGAACAGAAAAAGGATCGCCGAAGCAAATACTCCAAGATAATCGAGATTTAAATGGAATTTCCCTAGCTTACAGCGATTCAATTGGTAAAATCTGTTTGGAAAGTTCTGCTGGCGTTGTAGCTGATAATATACCTATAGGGATTTGTGCAATTAATTTGTTGACTTTCGAGTATACGAGACCACTGATTTAGAAGCTCTTGAATACTTCGTGTGTTTTATTCAATATAAAATTCTTCAAAAAGTCTCAGTGACTGATTTTCGGATGGAAGTTTGACCCATTAATTAACAAATTTCGGAGAAAAGCACGAAGAGTTCAGCCTTTGGAACACGTTGCCTCATTCGAAGCGATTGTGCTTTTCTATGCGATGGCGTGGAGACACCACCAAGGTTTAAAGCGACAAACTCGTTTGAGACCACATCCAGGGTCCAAATTGTGCTGTGGTTCCTTTAAACTCATAAGTAGCTGTCTAGTCCGAGGTATCGATGCTCAGTTGACATATTTCACCTTCAGAGAAAGATCAGACTACTTGTTCAAGGCATGTTCAAAGACGCTGAGCTACCAACTTGACCGAACGACAGAGAAGAATGTTAAAATTAACAAATCGCAAGAAATTTCTCACATTTTTCGACCACTGTGACATTTTAAGGAGTTGCGTGCGAGTTTCAAATTGTTTCGCAGCAAAACTTTCTTTGCTGCATAATCCTCAATTTTCTAACTTTGAGGACAATATTTCTCCACCGCATAGACCAGCAAAATCCTGAGAATGAAGTCTCCTTTTTACTCCTGAGCCATCAGACAAAGAACCAGGACACAAAGAGATGACAATAGTGTAAGGGAAGGTGCTCCTTCTAATCAAAAATATCTGCTAAAATACGCTCTTTTCTTTTGATCTAAAAATTTTATTCCGTTTCATTCTTATCTCCCATTAATTAGTGTAACATAGATATAACTACTACTACAAGGGAGCTCATAGGAGGAGTCAAGCCTTGTAGAAGACGATTTTCGCTGGCATCATTCGCTTTACAAAGCGTTATTATTGAATGAATACCCTGTTTTTCATGCCCAACTGAGACGTCTTTTTCGACTTTCTACTTCTCTTTAGGTGCCGCTCACCCAGTCAGGCGAGTTACATTAACATTTGACCGGCTGTTTACTTCGAATTATAAGACCAGCGCCTCATAGACGATGAATAACAGAGAAGAAATCGTCTTAGAATGTTTATTAATTAAACTTAATATAAAAAATTTATCGTTCGACATTCGTATTTTCTTTGAAATTATGTCGCAATTTGCTGATACACAACTCTGCGGGTTACTTTTTGAGAGTTAGCAGGCGAATTTCAGACAAACTCTAGAAACGGTAAGGTTTAAAATTTAACAATTGAGCATGAAATCCTCGTATATTTAGCCTACACCAAGCCTATAGGGCCTTGATTTATATAACTTGAAATGATCACCACCACGTTCTTTGAAACTGTAAAAAGACGAGAGTTTTAGCAAACACCCTATGTCAAGTCATTTGATTGGAATGAGCATTCAAAGGATGGATAAATGGGAGTTTTTCTCTTTGGCATAGCTGAAAGCTGAGAGACAATGCCATTTGCTATAGACTTAGATGGCAGACTCCTTGAATACGCTGAAGAGGGTTGCACATAAAATTTCAAAGGCACAGGGAATCGAAGGAAATCATGCATCCTGTTTCAGACATACTGAACACATAAATTCCAGCAATCGAGTGACCAGGTTCACTCACCCAGATTGCACTTTACTCACTGTCACACTCCAAAATCCGTGTGTCTAAAGTGAGGTTAGGCCGAAGATTTCCCTTACTTAGGTATACTGACGAACTGGACATCCCTGATTCCCTGTAAGCATTGCTGATATCAATCCCGGTGGTGTAATAGGAAGAGGGGGTATACGGTTTGACCGAATAGCCAGTCAGTTTATCCGGTAAAGGATCTTATTAATCATAATTACGTCCTTGTCTGATTATCTATTTGAGGTGCCAATAAGATGGATTCCATTTTGAATCAAAGACGTGCCCAAGACCTGAGCATTGAAGTGACGTCAGAGGACGAAGTACGCATGTCAAAGTAAATGGTACAGTCTGATCTAAATATTCGCTAAACAGATTTATAAAAAATCCTCAAATAAAATAATACTCCTTGCGAAATATTTCTTTCACTCGCACTAAGCTAGATGCACGGAAATATTGCAACTGCATTTTTTATACCACCTCAAACCCTGCTTTACTGAATTAGACCTAAAGCACTTTGATCTTTAAAGTATGTCTATCATTGCATGCTCCTATACTTTACTCCTCGAAAGCCTCAAAAGCCGGACTTGAATGCCAACCAATTTAATAAAGGTTAAGCCATAATCTTGAATTAAGAAGGCCAGATCAAGATGGTCTTAAATATTGAAATATCGTTTGAAATGTACACATAACTTGATTGATTTTTAAAGCATTGAAATGATATTCTGGATGTGGTTTCAGAACCTTTAATGGTCAATCTCTTAGCCTTTTTAATCGGTAGTTTTGTTGCGCCCAATTAAATCTGCCAGTTTTTTTAAAAAAAATTGCGGCAAAATATCAATTTCTGTTAACTTAAAAGACCATTCTTTAGTTTTCAAAGCCGATATTAGTCTTGTAAACCCTCTTTCTATCATTTATTTATCCCAAAATACCAGTTTATTTCAATGAGTGTACAAGATCATAGTATGCAACTGAATTTCAGATGCCACAAATAAAATTTTCTGCTGGCTTGGCCATCATTGCTTGGCTGGGGTTTAAAAATATAGCACAAGTAATTTCCTGAAGTGGCCATTCGGAACCAACATGGCCTTCGGTAATTTGTGCAAACTGATTCATCCTTCCCGAATTTAAAATCTTATACCACACGGGCGGCGGGCACAACTTCATTAAAAGCAAACATTTGCAGGTTCTAATCATCGGGGTAGAGAGAAGGAGAATGGAGAAAAGGATTGGTTTAGTAACCTGAATAATTTGAAGTTAACAGTCACTTAACTGCTTGTCTTTTTATTTTTACTTACTTTATCGAACAGCTGCTTCATATCGTTTCGTTCTAGTATCTTCATCAATGGTGTTATAGACCCCGTTGTTTAATTTGAAGCGCCCTATGGCACTTGCCATAGTTTGACTTGGCTCACTCTATGAGATTTTGCACTCACTTCACTTGCAAACTAGAAGATTGGTTGCTCCATAACCATCAATCAGAAGCCCTGGCCTACAGAAGGGTGCTAGATGCTATCCATCACATCCCGATTTGGTTCCATTTAACCTCGAGGCGATGCGCTCTCCTTCTATGCATGACTGTTCGTACAACATTAAGTACTCAACAACTTGTTTATACTTCACATCAGTGGCGTGATTTTTATAAAACAGGGCCATCCAGTGATAATTTAGGAAATATTTAAAGGAAATATGTTCTTAACGCATTTTTAAATAAATAAATAGACTACCTTATTGCCTAAGTTACTAAATTTAGGGTTTCGACACTTATTTATCTTGGTAAAGTCTTTGCCTTTGACAAGGGTGGCATAAGACCTTATCTATTAATCCTTGATTAATACAAATACTATGTTCTTAAGACAGTAAGTGAAGCTACTGAAACAAAGAATTTTCCTTGGTGCACGTCTCTCACAAATCGACTTGGGAGGTGTTCTCTATGAAGTATATGGCCTCCTTCAAACGGTTGTTCTTTAGGCACCTCAACAACAATCAAAGCCTTTTAGAACGACAATCAAATGGTTAATAAAGACATTCAAACTGCTTTATTGACCGTTAGCCGCTGGGAATGCAAGAAGATAAAGTTTGGACATTCTACTTCTCTACAATTCTGATCTCCTGAAAGGACATTTTTGAACCCGAGACACCCAAAAAACGAAATAAGTTATTTGTTGATTCTTCCAACGTTGTTCCATTCCACCGTTTCCCTTTTTCTCATCATGTACTGTCGGTTCTATAACCACTCAGTCATATAGACACATAGAAATGATTCCATGGCACTATCATTATTTACTAAATAATGAATCATGGTGAACTTGCATGTGCCAATTTTCAGTGACCAGATTTCTTTTTCCCGGTTTTTAGCAAGCAGTTAATTTAAGCGGAATAGACTCAACAGTCCAAGAATCCAATCGTGACAAGTGCAATTTGTTGTACACACAAAGAAATGCTATTTTGCAGTGCCTTAATAAACATTTCTCCCGCATGGCTTCTATGTTGGAGCTCTAGTGATAATCAGTAAAGCCTACCACCGCATAGATGCTCTTCATATAACATCAGCTTATCTAAACGGGATAAAACCACAAAAGCATTATAGGGAGAGAACAGGAGCAGAAATCGACACAGAGGTAGATTAAGAAGGAGTTCGTCTTCTATCTATCGTGTTCATTATTGTATGCCCGGAGACTCCTTTGAAACCTCATCCTCGAACGATAGTCATCTATATGTTCTCTTTCAACGTCATCTTTGAGGTGCTATTTACTTAGATTTCGCTAAAGTATTCAAATTATTGATCTCTTTGTTGTTTGCCTTTAATGGCAAAGCAATTAAGGCAACATGATTGATCACTTTGGTTGTTTGCATATTTACCAGTCAGCAAGAGCTACAGTACCACATCTAACGCTACTTATCAGCAGCACTAGGTGGTAAATGTCAGGTTTGTAAATTGTGGCCTGTCTCTCTCCAGAATACACGGATTCAGAACTCGCAAGAGTTTAACTATTAATGATGTTCTCAGGAATCAGAAGTATCTTTTATTGCATAAGTTGATAAGATTTGAGCTAATTTAACCGAATAAAACCTATCTGAAAACTAACCATTTGCTCGATTACTCAATGGTGTCTTCAATATGACTTGATTTTTTGACTGCTGGCAAACAATGCGAGATATATGCCTCAACCTTCTGAGCACGTGTCTACTTGAAGGAAACACCTTGAATGTGTAAAATTCTTGTTTCCCTTTTATGACCACATGAAAATTAAAAGCAGTAGTTCCTGATCAACTTAATTTTGTAAAAAGCTTAAATTCAGGCTTTGATACTAAGAGCTGACTAAGTCATTGTGAGCAAGCTTAGTGCTTCATCATTCTACAATACTTGTTGACAATTGCTGGGAGAGGGTCAGTTTGTTATTCTCTCTGTCAGCTTAGCTTCTTCCTATATATTAAGGAATACAAAACTACCAGAGCAATGCGGACAGCGAATAGATAAGAATGCTGCTTGCTGTTTATTTAGTAAGCCCTGTAGCGTCAGTGAAAACTGGTACTTATGGTCTGCGAATAGGGAACAGATATAGCTGAGTCTACTGGCAAATGAAGCCCAATAGCACTGCGCCAACATTTTGGCATGCTCAAAGCTCTGGAAAAATGTTTCTCAAATATGCTAGTCAATAAATACTGATGGTCGCGGCCGCAAAGATGTGCTTCTTGCCTACACTTCAATGATGATTGGAGCATACTACACTCACTACCATCAACAAAACAACACTGCTATCATGGAGTCGGTTTCAAACCGGATTAGTAAACAAATGGGATTGGAGGTTGCTTGGACTAATGAACACTCCAGCAAAGAACATACAGCCTGTCTAAAAAGTTGGACTATGTAAAATCTATTCATCACTTTGTTCTTTCTAAGATTTATGAATTTTATTTGAACTGTGATTTATTTAGCAACAAGTAAATATTCTAAAATGTTCTAAAAACACAAAATTAAGCAATAATATGGGATGAAAACCAAAATTAAACAGTTCACTTTTTCCACACGTCGAGTAGATATTGCCGTTATCCAGACCCAAAGGGCCTTTTTTAGCTGTCAGGTTTTGGGCCAATAGTAACCTTCTGAACATTTGCATAACAAAGGTCTTTTGAAGAGCAATAATCGCCTTTAGATAAGTTTTCCGAGAATAAAATTTTATCCACGCTTTTTTGGATTAGGATTTGAAATATTAGATCATCGAAATGGCACTCGTATTTTTTATGGCTTTCATTCGACAGAAGCCCATCAACTCTCAGACATGTTTAGATTTCCAGTTGAAGCTAGCAACAAAATTTAAGATTAATTTTTTGGCTTTTAGCTTTGTTTTGATGAGAAATAATTATTGGTAAACCTTGGAAAGCTAGTAGGTTTGGTGTTGAAGGTTCCTCTTTGAATTAGGACTTAGTCACTTCAGCAAACTCTGGCAGATTATTCCTTCGAACTTTCGACTCTGAAGACTATCGAAGATTCGTCAGCCTGAGCCATTTAATGCAGTCAATAAGATTTTCATGTTTCTCTCCAGAGGATAATATCATGTACCGATCTGGTGAACATTCATATTTCTACCATCCTCTATCAACAACTACAACAGAACCAAATGATATCCTGGCCTTTGAAAGTCGTTAGTATTCGATAATGAAATACGAATCTGCAGGGAATCAGGCATTATACATTTTGGAGTCGCATTCGATGTTTTTGACACCAAGTAAAGCAGATCCGAGTGAAACAAAGTCAGTTCTTTTTTGCTTTGAGACGGTGTTTACAGGACCATTCAGGAAGTATTTACACATTCAAGGGATATTATTATGCCAAGCACTGGCATTCCAGTTTTGATCAAGCGGTGATGCGTCCATTTGGAAGAAAACCGGTATAATTGAAGAAAAAATTATCAGTCGCATCTTTAGCGGGAAGAAGCTGTCAAGTATTGACACGAAAGTTGCATTATTATCATGTGTTCATTCAACTCAGCCAAAAAGGCTACATTGAGGAGCATGATTAGGCTTACTAGCAACCTTAAAAAGTCTTGTGATTACGTTTTAAAATGACAACTTTGTGGAAGGCTTAATGCTTTGGATAGTCTTTTAGTCTTCCGATTCTTAGGAGTTTTACAAAGTCCCAAATAAGAAATGACAAGAAAATTATTAGAGCATTATGTAGGGGGTAAAATGCATCATTTTTTGGGTGGTAGAGGTCAGCTAGTGCAAAAATACGGCAAGTTTAACATTGAATGAAAGTTATTAACTGAATCAACTGAATGTGAACCAACGAGGTCGCTATTTCTACACCAGAGGGAAATCACAGGATTTGTCGCAACAGTATTCCTAAATCCATTTGGCTGAACATGAAATTTGGAGCAGTAATATCTGAAGCCACCAGCTTTTAGGTATTATCTTTGGCTGTTAGTTTCCCATCCAAGGGAATTCTGACTAGAAGACTGATATGACCCGAAGAATCCCACAAACATTTTAGAAATTCCTAGCTCTTTGTGCGAAACGAGTAATACATTGATATACATCATCCGATCGTCAGAAGGCCAGTTTAGGTGGTGGTTCAAGTGCTATCAGAGGCAGAAGAATTAAGTCGATGGGTAATTTTTTAGAAACGAAATGTATAGTAGTTATTCAAAAAATTTCATTGCAGAGAATAAATCTTAAATTATGCTTATCAAAAAAATTAATGCAAAATAAATGAGCCACAACATTAATTTAAAAAATTTAGATTAGTTAAAGACAAAAATAACGATTGAAATCAATCCAAATACCTTTTAAAGTATAGAACACCTTGGTTCAAACATTTGAAATATCACAACTTTTGTGTAACGAATTCAACTAGCATTAACTTTGAATTCACCTATGAGAAGCAATGGCACATGTTTGTATTTTGAATTTATTGCAAAACACCCTCAGAAAAAAGTCACCCGCTCGCGTCGGCGGTTGATATGGCATGTTTGCTATCTAAGAAAGTAGAAAAACTAAATCCAACACAAACATTTTTGAAATAGGGAAACTTATGTACTTGTTCTGTTATTAGCATTCATGGTGCGAGTAGGTTGATTTGAAGGAGGATGATAAATCGAGAAAAGGATGGTTTGTACGAAGATTAAAAAAGTTTAATCTGATAATGACCTATTTGAAAAGAATCTAATTTTCTGATCAGACTTTGAAGCCAAAATTGCTGTTTGATTTGTTAATAGAAAAATAAAACAATATGATATATAAAATGTAATATTTAATACCATTCCGCCAAGTTTTGTCGAGTATTGGTGGCTAAGGTCTCAATCAGCATTAAAGACACTGAAAGGTATCATGAATTACCACTTCGAGAAGCTAGAATATGACTAAAAAAAGGAGGAGAAGGCGAGTACCTGCTTCCAAACCCAAGGCGAAGAAAAAAGCGACTTCATGTTGAAAATCCGAGACAAAATTTACTTAATCCTCCAGATCGAAGTCACTAAAGCAAAACGAAATGATCAGTGTGACTAACTGCCTGACCCTTTAAAAGGTTTTACTTGTCAGAAATGTGTACCATTGTACTTGCTTGTCCGACGGGAAGAGAGTTTATAAATTTTTCACGTCTGAGAAAATATGGCTTAATGCCAAGAGACCCATTCGATAAGGACGCGATTGTAGTTTTCATAAGCTTTCATGTAATAATAAGGTTAGACCAAAATTCTTAATCCATAGACCACATTATCTAGCGTTCTCTAAATACGACACTTGTTTACCAAATGTGACACATTTTAAAATTCTTCCAAGCATTTTATTGAAGGGAAGCTTCCAAGCAGCTCTCATTTGAGGGAGAATCAAAAGATATAAGGGGATCTTGGGGGTAAACGTTCGTTTATAGAGCGCAAAGGTCAGTTTTCTGTTCTACTTTGCATTCCATGGGACCTTGCCTTGTAATGAAGACAACCAACTTTAAGAGAATTCCCTAGGTGACGCCAAATACCGAGCTTGTATAAGTTGTTATCCCTCTGAGTGCCACCTATAGGTCACTGTTGCCATTTGTAAGTCTTTCTGGGCATTGGTTTACAATCAGAACTGTCGATTTTTCCATCTATGATTAGTAAAGAGGAATAAAAATAGCAATTACATGCAATCACAGTCCAATTGTAATAAAATGCGTTGAATCACACTTGATGGCAGTAAACTTTCAACGACCGGAGTTAAAGTGAAATAAAATGGATACATTAAGCTAAATAGAGCCTGAATTTCAAAAGCGGGAGTCCGAGGGGTAGAGGGAGAAGATATGAGGTTAGATAAAGGAAAAGGAAACAGGACTCAAAACTGACCATCAGGTAAAGGTACTTCCGCTAGCTCTGCGCGTGGGATGTCCTGAAATAGAAAGAGTTTTGTGAGGTAAATTGCTGCAAAATTTAAGGCGAAAAGCTAGAACAAATGCAGACTAGGTGAAAAAGGTCTCACAACATCGAGAGTTGAAATAGTTCCTACAGCTGAGGTAGGAATTGCATTGTGGTATATCGTCTTTAGTGCACTACTTATGAAGAGGTCATGCTACCAGTTCACCATTCATACGGCATGGACGTTTAATTCATTTGCAAGCTTCATTCCTTAATACATACGTCCACAGTACTTTACGAAGAAATGGCCAAATTGATTTTCCTCAACTGAAGTGGCATCAAAATATCTGCCCTCTTGTCAAAATAAGTTATTTTCCTTCAATACATTTTCCCTATTTACACGCTGATATGATCGAAGTCGATCTTGATTCTGTTTCTAATGATGGCGCCTTTGCTTGAAGAATACAAAATGCATTTTAAACCGTTTTTCAGGCAAAACGCTTCTTCTCTTTTAATTAAAAAAATTGGAATTACTACCTTTTTCATCATACTGAGAGATTCTAGTTTCTTTTATTGCATGCATTCACTTTGGGATCGACAGATCCTCTCAGTTGATGATCAATATTCGTGATATGGCTAATGGAAAGGGAAATGGAAATGAAAGTAACCGTTCATCAGAACACAAGCTACTCCTTGTTAGTAGCGCCCCATCAATTTGTTTCAGCCAATGTGGTCGAGGTCAGTAGTTAAGCCAACGTTGGCCAGCTGTGTTGTTGTGTGAATGGTCAAAACTGATGGTCGTGGAGAAATGTCCTATTAACATGGATGTTTATGTTGGTATCTCTCGCCAAACATTAAGACTATATGGGATTACGCGATTGATTTGCGTAAATCAATCGAAATCTGCTAATCTGTAAATTTGAATGCAGCATTAGATTCAACAAGTTAACAAAATCGAATATCGGAGTTTTAAATTTTTAAAAGAAACTTTAATAATCTTCATCGCAACATTTCGAAATTCGTATTATTGACTACTTTAATTGAAATATCGATGGACTTTGCTCTAATATGGATAATTTATATGAATTAGCAGAGACGTAAGAAAGCTAGGCCCGTATGGAGCGTCTCGCTAGTCTCAGACCGAAACCCCATTAATTTCGTCAACCAAACTGCATGAAGACACCAGACGTGTTTGAGGACAAAGACAAGGTAGGGTGAGTGCCCAGGAATAGGCATTGTCTTTATTACTTTTCCATGACTATTTAAGAACCATAGGGATTCTTTAGGCACTCGGTACACTTTAGGAAGTCAGGGGGTAGTACTTGAAACCGAAGTCATTCAAAAAAGCGAAAGTTAGTGGTAAAGTAATTCCTTAATTATCTATGAACATTTTTTCAAGAAATGCCACTCCTTAGTCACTTTTGGAATTAACTCTATTCTGCACGTCCTCATTCATGCTCACATTTCTGATAGAGTCCATATTATCTCTTGGAGGATACTAAACTTAAGGAGCCAGAGAGACGAGCTCTAAAGTTCTGCGTTAAAAAAGCGGTTAAAGATTTACAAGTTTTAGCGCTCCGTTATAAAGTAAAATGATCGTTTGAGATAAAATTGGTGAGAGGTAATTTAAAGGTTGAGCGTATCTCTTTGGTTTCGTATTGACTGTTTGATCAAATAGCTTCAAGCTGATTCAGAAGAACTGATAAAACTTAGATGAAGACATCTCTAATTAGAAGATTCTGAACTGCCACATTTTTAAGAAATGATTTTTATAGGTTACATCTTAAGAATCGCAATGAAAGCAAGTAATCTGGTAAACTTTGCAAGGCTCTTTGCTACTGTTTATGATATGAACCAAATCGTATAAAAGGATTTTGCCACTAATTACTCTGAAAGTCAAATAGTGGGCTACTTCAATACCTACATAGTACATTAATGGCCAAGAGGCACGACCGAATTTGTCATTCATTTCTTTCACCAGAAGAATGAAAACTGACTGTTAATGAATAGATTCCTCTGTCAGTCTCGACTTGAAAGGGACTTCAAACGGGAAAGCTGACCAATTTTCGTCTAACTTATAATGTATAGTCTATTTACCTATTAGTTAGCCTTCGAAAGCGTATGAAATTCCAAGATCGCATTTTAGGGAAAGTGTGCTGAGATATGGGAGGGTATCTCTTGTGTAATTATACACACTTAAGGTCTTAGGTTTTATTTATGAAAGGGAAATTTCTATTCAAATTTCATCAATTTAAATAATCTTGTTTTAAATTACAGTTCCTGCATCAGAGTGGAATAAAGTTCTATGATGTCTCACAGTCAGGGGGAGTAATCAAAGAACGATAAAACAACTGTTGAGAAGTCTTTCAGTAATTTATTTGGAATAGGTATCTCGTAACGTGAATCGCAGAAAAATTCCTGATTAAGTTTGCATGCGAAACTGTTTTTTTCGCAAGACTCGTGATGTACAAAATTGCCGCATATAGTCTGTGGTCCGCACGAGCTCATTTCAAATCAGGAAATAAGTTTAACCGAAGTTACTATCATAGCTACTCATTTTGAAAATTTCAAGACTGCTTGTACACCAGTTTGGATCTGGAGGTCATGTTCGAAAGTCAATTTTTAAATAAAGCACCCCTATACATGCTATTCCAGTTGTAAAAATAAGGTGGCGAATAAAACCAGTTTGAATTGTAATTGCTCTCGCTTTCTGCGTTTCCATCCGGCAAATCACGCTCTGATGAACAGAGCCATCCGCAGAGGAGAGGAAGGTGAACCAAGATGGATGACAATTCCCGGTTAAGCGGTTATTTGTTCTTTTTTTTGCCAGTCCACGTTAAAGTAACTTGCAGTGATACCTACTCACTTTTTCTTCAGCAGCGTGGTCTGAGTCATTTGCCAAACAAATATGTACCAGCTCTTCGTGAAGAAATTGAAATGCCAAGAAAGATAACAATCCTTCATTTTATATTGTGCGAATAAACACAGAAGATTTCCTCTTCATCAATGATTTTCATTTATTCATGAAGATTTCAATACAACCATAAAAATTCGTAAAATTAATTAACTCGGTTGTCAAAAAATGCCCATTTAAGGTGTCTTGTTAAAATTCCACTTTCAGAATAGGTAAATATTATTCAGGAATTTCAAAACAGTCTAAACTGAGGTTAATGATCGGTTACTAGTTTTAACAGGTTGTATCAACTTCGCCTCGGAAAACCTTAATATTGAAATTACGACTGATGTTTTTCGCCCCATTGTTCTTCATAATCATAATCTATTTGAGCTAATTACCTTATACTGTCATCGAGAGGAAAAACTTTGTGATATATAACAGCCGTCATGGGATTATAAACAGTACTTAAGGATATCCTGAGCATTTTCGCCAGCTGTCCAATCAGATGCAATGAAGTCTACAATTGGTCAAGTGGGTTAACCAATCAAAAAATCGGAAGTCTACTATTTTCTTTATGCATGATTCACGCTTCACCCACGTGCAGAAATTTTCAGCTTGCCAACAAATATGATTTAAGAGGCGAAATTCAACAAAATTAAGCAATGATAAACTTTCGCTTTTTTAATCTCATTGTTTTTGTCCTCAGTCATCTTCTTCGCCCAGTATTGGCTCATTTTCCACCGAATTGCAGCATAGTTGTTCAGGAGAACCTTGCCCGAGGTCATCTTATCTCACTGCCACAAATCACTACTCTGCTCGAAAATATTGATCAATTTACCCTGCAGGTGACCAACGCGAATCCCTATTTTGGATTGATGCCTGACTCTCCAGGTGTGCAGATAACCTCAGATCAGCAACATCAAAACCAACTGCGAATATGGTATCCAAAAGAACCTTCTTCTCTCTCCTCTCCATGGTATTTGGTAACTCTTCAGCAGATCGACAGGGAGCGGCTATGCCAAACTGAGCCTGGATGCGATTGCCATACCGGGAACAGCCACCCGAATCGATTAGGTGCTGGTCCAGATTGTTCTATCCCCATTCGAATAGTAGCCATTCCATCGAAAAAAGTTGGTCTCCCCTCCGTTTTCGATTTTTCAATCTGCATAGCTGACGAAAATGACAATTCACCTTCCTTCCGACCACCATCATCAACTCCGCATTTTGGAGCAACGCCGACTATTAATGTACATTTCAAAGAAGATGCTCAAATTGGTGAGGTAACGAAGCTTCCGCCTGGTTACGATAGTGATGCCTACCCAGAAAATACAATCAATTCTTACACACTCAATTGTCCAGAAACAGTTGTTCCTTTTAGCCTAGTCTATGATATTAGCATTCCAGAAAGACTTGATCTTCGAGTCGATAAGCCACTCAAGTTTGAAGGTCAGTGGCCTCTGCATTGTACTGTTACAGGCTTTGATGGGCAACACAGTGGAAGTCTTAAAATTAAGATCTATTTGGATGATGTGAATAATCACAAACCAGTTTGGAAACAGCCGAGTATCCTGAATTCCGCTGTAACTTTGATCAACGAAACTGGTGATTTATGGGTGGTTGAGATTCCAGAATCTGTGCCCCCATTCACGGTCCTGCTACAACTGAAGGCCAGTGATGAAGATCCAGTTTATGGACGACTCACATACTCAATCGAAGGAGAGAAGAAAAGCGGATTAATATTCGACGTTGATTCAAGGACAGGTGAAGTACGCCTCATTGCCAAACAGGATTACGAAACCACAGTAAAACGGGTTATGACTGTACCCTTACTAGTCACAGATAATGGGGGTCTATCAACACCAGGAAAATTGATCTTTCAGCTCAAGGATGTAAACGATAACCGTCCTTTGATCCGTTTTTCTGGAGATGAAAAACAGGCTGAAGTTATTGAAAACAGTCAGTCAGACGTCTACATTGATTATATTACCGTAACCGATACTGATTCAGGTGCGTTCGGAGAAGTTGATTGCCATCTCAAACCAGGAATGATATCTGATTATTTTCAACTAACTCGGATAGGGACCAACTTCTGGGCTTTCCAGGCCGTGAAACCAATTGATAGGGAGATGCTAGCTACAACGACTTCTGCAACTTCTATTGCTGTTTCGTCCTCTAGCAGTCGATTATATTCTCGAGGGACCAAAGTAGGAATAACCGTCGTCTGCAAGGATAATCCAGGAGATATTAAAGAACAGCAACTTTCTGCTGAGGTAACCGTTCATGTTACCATTGTGGATGAAAATGATAATCCCCCGCACTTCATTGGACTGGGGATTAATAAAGAAGAACCATATTCTACAATCGACGTTTCCATTCCTGAGGGTCTGCCTCCGGGAACTCCTGTTGTTCGAATCACCGCTGAGGATCCAGACGTTGGTGATACCTTAACCTATGCTCTTCTTCCAGCTGGAAACACGAAACTCGCTATGGATCCCATTTCAGGACTCATAACGACCCAGTGTATTTTTGACCGAGAGGATGAGGCCATTCTAACTGGTTTCAAGGTGTTTGCTTTTGATGGTGGGCCAGTTAATCATTCCATTTCAGCAGATCTCCGAGTTATTATTCTGGATCTGAATGACAATGCCCCTGTCTTCCACTCCCAAACTGTCCTAATGGTGCCTGAGGACAAACCGGTAGATAGTCTCCTCTACACTATCAACGCGACGGATTCTGATGCCGGAGAAAACGGCACTATAACACTCTTCTTCTCCCAGAATCAAAATTCTCCGAATCCTTTCACTCTATACCCTGACGGAAGATTATATCTAACGCGCCCGTTGGACAGAGAACGTCGGGAGCATTATGAACTTGTCGTTATAGCTGCAGACAAGGGGTCACCAGCCCTCAGTTCTACCTTGACTTTTGTGGTACAAATTGGGGATGTAAATGATTCTCCACCTCGCTTTAAGCTAGCTGCTGGAAGTACACTGAAGACGGTTCCCTGTACACAGTCTTACGTGGCTCTAGATATGACTGCAACAGATGCGGACAGTCTCCCGGAAAATACCCTAATTACTTATCGGATTGTGAATGTGAAGGGACCCTTTGGAGACTCTGGTAGTCAGAGGACTGAACTAGATAAAGATCTCTCGCTATTCTATATCCAGCCCGATACTGGAGCACTGTTTCTCCACGGTCCGAACAGCGAAACTCTTGTAAATTTTGATCCTTGCGACCATACGGGCGTCTATCGCCTCACGATTATGGCATTCGATCCCAACAAACCCGAACTAAATAGCAACGCAACTGCTACTTTGCATATAATTCGGCCCCATTTGCTTGACGACGTCCCAAAGCTAGAAACAGTTATCTCCGACGCTGTAAATATGTCAGTCGGACCATCTAACTTCCCTCCTGAGAATCATCCGAAAGCTAATCGTTATGCCGAGACTGGAGGCGAAGAGCGTGGTGGAGGAGGGGGTTCCGATTTCTCCAGTTTCGACCACGATTCAATTTCCAGCAGATCGAACCGGATGACATTCCTTGGAATTCTTCTTCTCATCACGGTCTTCATCGGACTAATACTTCTGCTAATCATTTTAATATATTTCATTAAGAAGCGCATAACGGCGCAGGAAAACGTTACTGGAAGAATGGGTGGTTCTGGAGGAGAGGTGCAAGCAATCTCGACTAATCACTATCTCCCCGGAATGACCTTGAAAAAGGAGGGTTTCATAGCCGATGCATTCTCGCCTCCAGATGCGGTGTATGGAACTACTCGAAATGTAGAACCTATAGAAAGTACGTCTCACTTTCTTTAGTTTCTCGTCCTAGTATATAATGAATTCCATATTTCAATTTCTTTTAAGTTAACCATGTTTATTCACCAAAATTAAAATAGCAGTCTGAGAAAATTTACTTTATGATGAAATCGTCCAACCCTTTCCAGAAATCATTCTTGCTATCTCCGCTAATGGTCGTGTCACTCTTCCCTGATAAAATCTGCACTTCCCATAACATTCTGATTAGAAAATTAGCAGGTTTAAGTTCGCCTAAATTATCAATTCTGATTTGGTTCATTCACATATTTTTAGACGTAACATTGCACAAAATAAGCTGAATCAAAGGTGCCGCATTTCAGTGTTCCTCTCTAACAGAAATTCATCCGGTTTTCCGCCCTGTTTGCTATGTATATCTGGAATGACAAATCAAAATGTTGGACTGATTTTAGGGCTCTTACTTAGCTTTAAGTGTATTTGCTTAACCATTGACGCTCAATCCAACCTAACCGAATCTATTGGCAAAATAATTTTTTACGTAAGCAAGCCAACGGAGGCTTTTGAATTTCTCCATAGCTTTCGTATTTAGTAATGAATATTACGTTCTTTAAAACGCTGTGCATTTAACGTATCGGAGATCGCGTTGTAACACCAGTAGAGTCATTAGGATCAGGCCTTTATTGATAGGTATCTTGCTGCCCTGTTTCAAGTCCATTTTCGAATGGTGAACGCAATCTATTCTACTAATAATAATTCTTGCATCCTCTACCTTCAATTCCCTTTAAGATGATAAAGTAAACAAAGTTGTGTGCCCTAGCGTTTCGTCTTTCTTTTGTTCCAGTAACTTCAGTGCACACGTAACCAAGCTGTCCAATCCATGATCGTGAATGGTTAACACCCTCTGAATCAGTTTTTCTTTATTCTTTCTAAATATAACCTTTAGCACTCGCCATCGAACTTGATTGATGCTTTGCGTTAAAGTTATCAGTATCTGCACAACGCAAGGTTGATTTAGCCATTGAAACTCCCATTAAATACGCAAAAATTAATCTATGAATTCGATTATTTTCCCTTTACTAGCCTTCACTATTATTTTCAAAGTTTTAATGAATGAGAGCACCTATTTTGTGGCTATTTTTTGCAATCCTTGTGAACATTTAATGCAAATGCATAATCTGTTCTAAGCCTCTTTCAAGTTGATCGATTGTGCAAATGGAATAAACAAGTTTATATGAAAGTCAACAATAATGTTTATCATGAATCAGTTATCTGAAGTGATGTGGAACATTTTCTCAATATTTGCATCAACAAAATTTAAGTAGATTAACATAACTATTACTCCTATTCTTTATTACTAAGAAGTACAGAACACAACTTAAGGTATTACCTTAAAACTTCAAACAGCCGAAGGACAACCAACCAGAATAATAGTTTACTGGCATGTCTCGAAATTTCTTGAAAGGAGAATTCGCTCCCATTAATGATTATACTTTAATTTACAGAACAATGATTTCCAGGTTGCCATTCAACGTTAACTTGCATTTAAGAGCTGCTTCAGTGACTGATGCGAATAGTGTATTTCAACTCTGAGATCATTGCCAAGTTGTTTAAGGTGGCAACATTCTTCCGCACCTATAACTCCCTTTAAGTTTCTAAAAATTAATTTCTTTTATAAAACTTTCCGCCTTAATAATAGCTTAAAAACAGTAATAAGTGTTAGACGACTGATTTTTACGGATTTTTCTGCTTTGCATTATTTAAAATAAAATTGTTACTTAGCTAAAGTACTATTGCTCGTTTATTAATTGAAGATTCGAACACTTATTTAGCCCATCTTTTAATGGAATTTTTAATAAATGCAGTAAATATTGAGAGAAATATATAAAATACACAGGGATGAAGTCTATAAAGCGTAAAATTCCATGCGCAAATCACGTAGATCTTTATTTCTGTTTTGAGTGAAAGAATCAAATCTGAAATTTGTCTCCTAAGGTGGTGTTATCTCTGTCCATTCATTCGAACTTGAATTCAGGGCAAACAGTGCTAGCAATGATATTTTTAAATGCTTGTTTATAAATAGCGAAGAGGCGGTTGTTACTAGATACCTCATCTGACAACCACAGCGATGAACTATAAAAGATGTTAAATTGCTCTCTAGAGTCCAGTTAATGCACGAGTTTTTGTTTTGAATTTAAACCTCGCAAAGGCTATGATAATAAGAAGTAAAATGTTCGATAGCCAACACCAATCCTTTGATAACTAGAATCCACTGCAACCTTTTCTGACACTGGAGAAGGACATTGCTAACAACTAGTTGATTCATCTCAGCCAAGACCTCTAAAAAGCAAGGGAGAACAGACACGTGTTCCCATACCCCAGGTGGAGAAAAATGAGGTTCCACGATGGGGGCCGGAAACAGTGGTTCCGTGGGTCTTCCTCACCAAAAAACCGAAAACATTGAAAATTACTTCAATACATATTGGCCTCAAATGTGCTAAGTGGTGGGATAACTGGATTTAAACTAACCAGCAAAATCTTTATTTGATACATCACGAATATTATTCTTCAAGTCAGATGAGGTCCAGTTGATGGGAATTCAAATTATTCAAGGACCTTGAGTACAACTGAAAAACTTAATCAAACATCGGCAAAAGGACCACTGAAAGAATTTTTGTTAATGTCAAGCCCTAATAAAAGCGTGGCATCTGTCTCAATCAAAGAAAATAATTAAAGTAAACTGACAATCGAAAGTATCATAGGAAACATTCACTAAGAATGAGTGTATCGAAGCGAGAATTTTCGATTCATTTGGAACTTCGAAGTTTAAGGACTTGCTCTGCCATTAAGTTGAAGACTTTTGAAAAAAAAGCGTATTGTTAGATAGCATCGTAATCGAAGCGCATTTGCCACACCTCTCCTAACAACAACTTCACTTCAGAAAAACATTGAAAATACAGTACTTATTTCTTCAAGACAATCTTGCCATGCATAATGCTAAATGAGAAACGAAGGATGACAAAGAAGTGTCTGGGCTTTTTTTTTGTCAAAAGGAATCAATCTTATTCTCCAAAGTAATAATGTCAAGAAAATATCTATGGAATGAAATGAAATGTGTGTGACTTATCTACATATAGAAAATCTGATGGCCACAGTATATGTTTCTGGTAAAGAATAACATGGAGTGCCACAAATATAAAACCATCTGGCCCAAAATAATGCATTATGCGCACACAAACTGCCTTATTGCACGAGTCTATTTAAACAGGCCTTCAGACAGCCAGCGCTTGATTCACTTCAGCCCAAGTGAGGGCTGGTCTTTTTCACTTTCGAGAGAATGATTTATTTCGCCTCGACTCCAGCCAACACAGCAGCGATTTTCAAGGATTGTCATTTAGCTTTAACATGCTCTAAAGATAATTGCACCCAGCTGATTTAAACAATGATTATATGTAGCGCACATTTTGAACCCGCGATTTTCAAAATCGATGGATCATAGCCATTCATCTACAATTGAGCATATGTTCTTTGTGTTTAAAACAAACGGTAAGCAGAAAGTATTTTCCTCTTGATTCAAATAGCTTAGATTAAAAACCTTTACGCCCTTAAAAGGTTGCTTTGTGAGCTTATCCTTATGTAACTTATATTCAGCATTTAAAGTTAGAAATTCCCAGGAAATTACAGGTCAATTCAGAAGCGGTCATCATAAATGTCTTTTTCATTTAAAATTCACAAAATTTCGATTCGTAGGTAGGTATTTTGTCGGTCGAGGCAACTTAATTTCTTGGAAGATGTTTGACAGTGTCTTGCACATTTGTCCTAGAGCAAACTCAAACTTACTACGTTGAAAAACTCTTAAAAATTGTTATATAAGAAGTAGACGCTTGTAAACAAAGAGGTTTTTAATGAAACTGGCATCTAAGAAAAACTCGGCTAAATGATTGCAAATAGGCCTGATCATAAACTCAATCTGTTTATCAAACGCAAGAATATTTCACGACGAAAACTCGGAATGCATTTAAAAGCTTATCAATTCATTCTAGCTCCTTTCGACCGCACATATCCTGGTTCATCTTGCCTTCTCTTTTATAATTTCTCTTAGTCCAGAGAGTCTGAGGGCTCTATCACGGAGCACTGAGTTTGCATAAGATATGATTATAAGATACTCATTCCTTCAATTAACTTTTCTAAATAATTTATTCTTCCGAGTAAGTCAACTCGACCTTTTAGTCATGTACCCTCAGGTTTCTAAGTATATAAATGCTAGACGCACGCCTCTGCGCACTTTTATTTGTCCTTGAATGAAATCACGGGTTTGATAATAGACGAATTGAAAAATTTCTGCTTTTTTATCTATAAAATTCAAATAAAAAGACTAAAGTGGCTGAGATTAAAGTTTCTTACGAATAAGATCCAAATACCATGAATCTTCATTTAACAATCGGTCGACACTGAGACATTGAGACTTCAAATTCAAAATGTGAGCAGAAACAGTCTCTAACTCTTGCGCATGTTTGCGACGAATTCGCTAACTAATGTTCAAGCAACTACTTAATTGATTCTTTTTGTTTGTGATTATGCCCGGTTGATTTATCCCATTTAAATGAAGATCTTTTTCAATCCCCTGTCCTTGACCAACTCATATGATCAGTACCGGCTAGTCAGAACACTCTTGTTCACCAGTGTGAAACGGTAGAGTTTAAAAGTACTTTTCAAAGTAAGTGTTATCAATGATATAGGACTCTTCGCCAAAAAAAAGTAAATAATGAAACAGTTCCCCATTTAGCTATAAGTATTGCGAAGATCAGCAGTTCCGGCATTTTCTATCAGAAGATTGTATATCTATATAGAAAAGACTCCCGATTTGAAATTACATAAATCCACGTCTTCCAGTATCTTCCAGTGCCATTGTGGCTTCAACGAATCTGACATACCTTAATGTTACTCTAATTTAAGTCCGTTGTAGACTAGCTTTTAATTACTGTGAGGGTCACTTTGTTATCGTTAATATGAGCAAGAGAATAGAGCATTACCTGCGAATTCCGTGAGAAAAGGAATTAAAGAGGGCGTAAAACGTCTAAACCGGAAGAGAGCAGAAAGCGAAACATAGTAGGGACTCAGGAAAAGCTTTTTTTCTTGTCATATGCGACTCAATACAGAGAGTAAGGCAAACAATAGCCCCTGTGTCAACCTGACTGAAAAATAAGAGACACAAACAGCGATTATTACTTATCCAATAGACTTCTTTGACTGCCATGTGTCAGCGTCGAAAAGTACGAAAACCCATGAATCTTGAGGTCATGCTAATCATTTTTAATTTCTCTTCATTTCCGACTGATAAGTTTAAACACCATCTAAAAAAGGAGGGAGGTTTTATGAGCTGTGGTTTAGTAACCGAGTCAAAACAATGCTTAATTGCATCCATTTCATGATTTAAATTTGACACTAGTAAGAGAGTTCAATAAGGTTTTGTGCAACTTCAGATGATGGTGTTTCGTCGGTGGAAAAGTGGTGATAAGTCAACTGAGTGGGTTGGCGGGAAGACGGGTAAGAAAGAAGGGAGGGAGGAAGGCATTGGGAAATTTAAGTGCCACAATAAGACAAGCGATCGTATCTCCCAAGGGGAGGTTAATGGAAACCGCCACCAGGCATCTCTCTGCCTGCAATGGAGGATAGGCAGCCGCAGAAGAAAAAAAACGAAATGAAAATTATGCATGTCCTTATCTTTTACCCTCACCTATCCACTCTCACTAGCCTCTGTGGCTAATGCGGCTTACACTTCATAAAATTGAATAAATCGCTTTTAGCCTAATGCGTCCTACTATTTAGGCAAATGCGATTGCTAATAAATAGGAAAATTATTACTTCTAATTTGAGTTTACATAGAAATGCGACTTTGTTGCGAGAAATTGTCGATGTTTTCATTGTTCATTACTATTGCAAAAATCTACTTTGTGATATTTAAATTATGTTGCACTTTTAAGAATAAAAGAATCATATTTCCTTATTTTTAGCAAGTCGTGCTCCTTTTCGTCAATTTTTGTACAAAGAGTTTGTATTTTCCAGGTAAAATAACTTTTTATAAAACTTGAGAAAAAGAACCCTTGATTGTGGTGTCAATATTGGAGAAAGATTGGCCACTTACCTACTAGATTTGATTCAAAAAACCGGGATTTTAAAATAGTTTTTAGTTAACATTCATTTCAGTCCTATTGAATTTTTCATATTTGTATTAAAAAGTTCTAGAAATATATGTATTTTCTCTTTTTAATTCCCTTCCTAAGAAAGATGCAAAACGCTATTACCATAAAGTATTCCGTTAAAAATTGGATCCATTCCGATAAAAATACGAATTCGATACGAAAATGAAATACCTTGCTTAGTATCTTGAATGTATCTTTTGGTCTATTTGAATTTAAAGATATAAATAATCAAAAACTTCCAAAATCAGCTAAACATGACGTTTGATGGATTAATAACGCGGTTATGTAGACATTTAGGCTGCAAGTATGATTCGACAACCGATTTTCAAGTTGATTTTATTAGCTAAAGGATTTTTCTGATTCTTTAAATTTTTAAATACTGTCATTACTTGAATAATTGAAAACGAATTCATTATGCCATCCATGATTCAAGTTGCAGATATATAAGTGAAAACTTCATTACGATCCTATATCTGAGGGGTGAAAAGTGCACAATTAGTCTGTTAGTCCCCTTTTTTTCTGCTGGCAAAGATGAAAAAATAGTTTGATAACTTTCTAACAGACCTTTTATCTGCGCTTCAAATAGTTTGCATAACATTAGAGTGCTCTTAATATTGCTACTGGGTACGAGTATTTTAGACCCGTTCAAACATAACAATCGCCACCCTGGCCAATCGAATGCATATAAAATTTGTTTGGCCTTCCCTTTGATGTTGCTTTATGCAGAATTAAGTACTGTTGGCCAAGGAGGTAGATCACTGAAAAATAAAAAGCATTTGTCGACCCTTTCAGTTTCAGTAGCACTGAAACCTTTGATTAACGCAGAGAGTGAGAAAGAGGCGTAATTGCAAAAAAGAGAAATCAATCGAGTTTTAAATCTTAGTACCATTCAGACACGTAGAATCTAGGGTGTAGTTAATACACACTCTTGAGGATTGTTAATCAGCTTGAACGATAGCACGATTTAAGTTTTTAGCAGATTGGTAATCTTAACCTTTTGACCCCTTATGGCGCACCTCCCAGACAGCTCTTTTGGTGCTACCAAAAACCACCTTAAAACATAAATCTGTCCTTTATTGTTATTTCGTTCACAATCATTTCGTTCCCTGCCTTTAGGTCCCTCAAAGTGATATTGATCTGGCCGTTTTCTAAATTAATTTTGATTTAAATCTTTAAAGTGCATGTCCGAACATCCCTTACCGTGGCGAGGAAACAGACTGTGTATGCGACTGCGAACTCGGCAATACTTCAGTCTCGAAATGTGGCTCAACGATTAAAGCAAACAATAGGTTTAATTCAGAACCATAATAAAAATAGACCAATCAAAATTCACATGGTTTACCTTCGGTCATCAAGAATGAATCTTAAGTTGGCATTCCAACTTTTATTTACGAAGATCGAAATAAAGATTCATCATCTAACCTGATCGCAACTGTGATACAACGAAATTTTTAGAGTTTAGCTGAAAAGGGCTTTTCTCTTTCTACTTTTAATGAACGATGCAAAATCACATTGTCAATGAAAACTTCGGCTTATCATGGTTGATTAATATGGTATTTAGATAATAAGGACATCACAATCGAATGTACAAACTTAACTCGTGTTTAACTTTCAAAGATTTCTGCTTAGAAATAGTTTAACCTCTCTTATTTTTTTAAATGTCTAAATGACACTAAATTCACTTTCCTGGTGGTTTGTTTGATCATGAAATGTTTTAAGAAATAGTAAGATTTCAAGTTCTCTCACTTAATTAAGACAAAGATTTTATGGAACAGGTTGAAAATGGCTTTCGAACTCAGGGTAGTGTTTTTTTCAAACCTCTCACCTGGTAGCCCAAGAGTTGAAGGTCTGACCAGGATCTATAGAAGACCCTGTCGCATTTATAGCTCCAGTTATTCAATTCTTTTCTCTAACAAGACGCCATTTCTGTGGTAACAAGGAAGATTTTGATGAATAACTTATTCAAGTTGAATATTTTTAATACACGTGAATTGTAAAACCCAAAATGTCGTCACTTCGTTCTGCTGGTGGGTTTTAGTGAATAAATCGGAACTGATGATTTACTTTTCCAGTAAAGTCTTTATTTTAAAACGCATTTAGGTGATTTATCTAGTTGTAAAATGGATTATCAAAACATTAAGGTTGATCGGAGCATAGAAAAAAATTCAAAAAAGTGATTTTTAATATCAAAATTTTCATCAGTTTCGCTACAAAGGTAAATGTTGTTTCAACAATCTTATCGTAGTTCCTGACATGACACTCTATAAAGCACCCGAATAGCTTGCAGTTTATGATGTCTGATTTCCAATGATCGCTTTCTCGGATCTCATCATTTAGCATACTGTAGTGTGGAGCACTGCAAATCTAATTTATGGACAGGCTGAACGATCTCCTAAAAGCTCTTTGTCGTCAGTTGTTACCCATCTGATTTGACCACTGTGATTGCTCAGGTTACTTTCCTTCATATTTCTTTCCATTACAAAACAACCCTCACTGATCGTTTTCTTGATGAATTTCGATTCCGTGAAATAGCAGATCATGTATTTTTGTATTCGCTAGCCCAGAAGTATTGTTGATCGGCCGAATTTGTGGAACAAACAACAGGATGCTTGGGTGCAGCCAATTTTCTAATCTAATGGAATCGAGGCTCACTTAAATTTTTAGAACATTTCATCCCATATTTTGCGATTTCATTTACCTATCGTTATCAATCATTTGCATAAGTTATTTGTCCCTAAACTACAAAAATAAGTTCAGATGAACAAAGCCCTTTATGATTTCAGGTTTATTTTTAACTGTTTTGAAATTTGATTTCACCGCGCTGTCAGTATCTGGCATGATTATGAGTGACGTAGCGCGCAGATGGTATCTTTCACGCATTGGTTCGTGAAAAGACACTAGACCATTATTTTTTTTGTTTTATTGAACTCAAAAAACAGCCAGACTTTCTCCCTCCAGCTTACTTAAACGGCTGCATTTTCAATTCATCAGAAGATTTCTTTAGTGAAACCACCTTCAAACTGAAGGATGGTTGGAGTTAAATTACATTTAAAATAAAATGCAAAGATGCTTAATATAAACAGCTTTTTATGAAAACTATGTCAAAACAATCAAGAATCGAAAACAAAAGCAAGTATTTATTCAAGTTTCCATTTTAAACTGCGACGATTACAATGATCCATTTCTTCTTTTACTTATTTTACTTCGATAACAATCCGCCATTTAGTATTTCAGAAGCTGGAGTGCAGGGTTCTCTGAAGTGGCTGAGGCGTGAATATTGGATGAGCAGCAAGCTTTACAACCTTAACCCGGTGGTAGTTCACACTTCAAAAGGTTCCATTTTCATTCATTCTTTAAATGATCTAAACTAATTAAGCCTTTTAAGCTTTCTACTCCGGAACGAGAATATGATAAGTGCTTAGCGATCGCCAATCAGTAATGATCCGGATTTTGTAAGACTTCATTGCAAATTTGATACCTTCTCCATTTGTCAAAGCAACTATTGAATTCCTCAAACTATTACCTTTTAGCTGTTATCTAGTCTTTTTTTGGATTTCACTTATTTATTCAGTAGCCACGTCGGATTCGCACCTATTTGAAACAGCAGGGTCATCAGTAATCTGGACGGAAATTAGCGAATTTAAACAAGCCAAAATTAAGGCCGTGGTTGAGCTGGCTTATCGAGCCTTCCGACGTAATAATGAGCCTGTTTGAAGACAAGAACTGACATGTCCGGAAATCATCAGCGCTCTCTGTGTGAGACAGAATTGCTGCGGTGTTTCTCTTCAGAAGAGACATTTAAAATTGGTTGCTAACATTATTAATTGTAGAACAATATACATAGCGTTCACTGTTGTTGTAGATGGGTATGGAAACTTTGATTAATTATCAGCGATTGAAGGAAGTGATTTAGAATTATTTGAAGGATGTAAGTTTGATTGAATGCTCCGGCAGCTGGACAAGAGTGGATTATTGTGATTGAGGGTCGAACCAATGGGCAGATTCTCAAATCAATGAATGGACTTGAAATAGGTGGTTGGGTGCTCAGACGGATAGTTTATTGGTTGAATCAAAAGGCGGATGATTGGATGAGTGAACAAAATTTAGGGCAAACAAATGGAGGAATGCCCACGTGATGAGCTGACGCTTGATGGTTGAAAGAAGTTATAACAGAACTTGATACAAGACGAGCAGTTATTTGGTTGGAGGCTTTGATGTGATGATGGCTGAATGGGTAGATGGGGAAACCAATTGATGAATAAGTGAGCTCATTGCGGATCTCTGTTGACCTACAGAATAAAGTATGAATAATAGCGCTACCACGTTTTCAGGTATGTCTTTTAACTTATTTTGCATGCTAAGAGGTGGACCATCACGAAGTTCCCCTTTTCGGGTGCTTTGAGTTTTCCCTTTTGCGCTCGTTATTTCAGCAAAAAAGAAGCTGTCGTTTGGTTAAAATGATGGATTGGGGCCAAACTCTCCTTTAATTGAATCAGCTTATGGCTTCCTTGCGTCAAGAACTTTCAAAAGCGCTTTAGTTTTCTGAGAGACGCAAATATCTCTTCGAAATTTCTCAATCGATTCTTGTAGGTAATTGTACACGATTCAAGTTACAGACGCACACAATGGGGCTTTGAAGTAACAAAGCAAGGTTTTGATTCGTCCATTCATCCCAGCCTTTTCTGGATAAAGATGTACGTTCCTAAAGTAGTAACAAAGCGGGTTTGAAAGACATGACTCGTTAAACTGAAGTGAAGACTGTTATCAATTTAACACTTTAAGATCGAGATAGACACTCATTTTTCAATCTTATTTTTGAAGAAGTGAATAAAACCATAAAATGATGTTTTAAGCTTAGAGGTCACTTTCCATTTGACTTATAGAGTGTTTCGTCTGCGTAAAATTAATTTCTCAAATAATTATTTTTAATGTGACTTTTCATCTTCCTTACAATGACAGTCTTGTCAGGTTTGATATTTGTCGATTACAACTCTTCTACAAATTTGTACGAATCTTCGTAAGAAATTGAAAGTTTTAATATTTAAAAATTTTTCAAACATCCAGAGGTCTAGAGATGAAAGGAAATTGTGTTCGCCGTGCCGCTTGAGGATGAAGACGGGCACGGAACCGGAAATCGTCAAGTAGCGAACGCAATAAAAGAGTAATTTTTAATGGGAGCATCATCCTCATCAGCAATGGGGATGGCTTAGAAGTGGTTCTTGTCTCTTCAAGCGGAAGCCAGATAGCTACAACGCAGTTTTGCCCCTTGTTTAGGGAATCACCATTTTTAGTCAAAAGAAGAGCACGAAGAAAGAGTGGAAGGTCAAAAAGTTAAGTCAAGTAGATTTGGAGGAATCTGTAAAAAGTATAATTCGCATGGATTTTGTCATATATTTGTTTCAGTCGAACATTCATTCAGGAGGATAGACGCTTTGAAATGTATATTCGCATATTCTTGTAACAAGCCTAGCCCAGTCACTTTCTTAGGAAAAGAGTTTGAAAGGCCATTACCTCTCCTATCCATGTTCTTGTACCCTCCTACGTGGACTGCAGAGTCCCTTTTTCGGGGTCCGCTTGGTTCAACGACAGTTTCAACAATTGCGACAACTTGGCTTGTTAACATTGAAACTTTTCGTTGGCCCACCAACGTTCACTTGTTCAAAACCCTAAAGTGGTCCTGAAGACACTAACGCCACGGAGGTGAAGATTGGATTAGCTATGAAAGAATTTCGTAATATCCCGTTTCAAGCATGAGGTTGAATAATAAACTTTGAATTCCTTCATCTAACATGGCAAAACTCATTAAGGTTTCTGGAATTACATTCACTGCTAAAGATCAAAGATAACTAAGCCTTACTACCTCGAGTAATACCTATTCAAACCCTTTGAACATCATGCCCTTGTTTATAAATTGATAATTACACTAAAGATAAATGCAAGTTAGATCGCTTTACTGCCTTCGTTGCACCAGACCTTGGGTTAAAACAGATTCATTACAATTAGTCTAATGTCAATGTATCATTTGATGACTAGTGTAAATAACACGGTATATCTCTCCATTTCGTTTACAACAAAAGTCGAGCCTGCTGTTTTGTACTGGCCTTTAACTAAATACTTAAACAAATAAATTTTAAGAACTATGTATAATGCCTGACAATTTTAAAATTTCAAATGTCTACTTCATCGTTCAAAACACATTTTCAAATCTCTTTGGTAGGCATTAATTCGCTCTCTCATTCTTTAAGCCTGTCATTTCTTATTTGATGGACGTGAAAACAGGTTGATAGGAGATTCTTACAGGCCGAGCCGCCTAAAATTTTCTTCATATTACAAATTAATTCATCTAAATAATAGTGAAAAACATTGAATCGAACTTGAAGATGGGTAAAACAAGCGTACTGCACATGCAAATAAGTATGTGAAATTTTCTCCCAAGTCAATTTCTACCTGGAAAAGTGAAAATGAAAATAAAACTTGAGGCATATTTTATTTTTTACCAATTTAGGTAGTATCAAATACTATTTGAAGTTTCATTTTAATATTATTTTGTGTGTAATCTTAAAATAGGCTCGTCCAACCTCCCCAAATTCAATTCTACCAGCTTCTGAATTTATGAGCCCAAACGAGAAATTCAGACTGAACCAAGGTAGATGTAAATTTTTTCATCTCACTTATTAATCAGTGAGAGAAGTCAACATGGTAATACTAGACTGAACTTGTATGGAGGCTAACAGGACTTATAGACGGTAAATAACCAGGTACTTGATCGGGTGTTTAAACGAAAGCATTGTGTATAGCTTAGCTTTAGAGATCAATGGAAAAAAACAGTCTTGAGAACTTGGAAAACATCAATGACTATCCTTTTCCAACGATTGCCTTAATCTATCTCTTCTTTGCAGACATTACCCTCACCGATTTGCGTCTTGTGCAAGTTGGGGTCCCTTACATTTGTTTTCCTCTTTATAGACCATCATTCTATCGGTTGTCAGTGTTGTCACTTAGGCCACTGGTTTCATTCACCTAAACCATGCCATGAAATATTAGACACTTAACCAACACTTAACCTTAACAAACAATCCAGTTAAATCTCCTGTGTCCACACGTCAGTCAGTCACCAATTCATGGTGTATTACAAGCTTTTCATGCAAGTTCACCCAGCGTTATAGTTATTTCTACACTTTAAGGAATCGAATTCTCAAAGGATCCGTATTCTCTACTTCATTCAAAAAACTAGAAGGGTTGTGGAGTTTTTCTCTCGTGCCAAATCTTATTTTTCAGGTCAAAGACTGATTGAGCGCAAGCCTTCATCTTAGAATACGACGATAGAACTAACCTTGTTGGTTGTGTTTCCTCATAAATCCTGGCTGGGTTATGGTAATAGAAGTTTGCCATTGATATTTACCTGAAAGATATTTCCTTATCTCATCCCTAGTTGATTTATGACTATAAAGATATTTCCAGTTTGGTTCATGTGTGCATACCTATCTATCTGTCTACCACTCCGGATTACGACTGCCGGTAAAACTTGTTCTATTTTGGTGCTGACTTCCGTAAGACTTCAAATGGTTCGGTGAACAATAGCTGTGAAATTCGATTTTTCTAAATAGTACCATAGGAAGGATCAAAGTTTGAATTCTTCACTTGGTCAGTTTTCACGTACTGCATAGGATTTTGCTTGTAATCTGTGAAGGACAAGGCAGCAGCTTATTTCAATCTCTGCTTTTCTGAATTGGAGCAGCTATAGCAACCAAGTCTATGGCAGGACAAACAAAACACGTGACTGATTCTTGATATATTTTCATTTGAAAAAATTCGCAAACGGTCTTCTTTTAATTGCAAGATGGGTCATATCAGTTGAGAGGTTATTACTGCTGCAAAACACGCTGTCTAAACCTGGTATCCTTCCCACATACAAGGTTAGTGTCTCATTCTGTGACGATATTTGCAGACTGAAACAGTGGGTGATACTCTTTCGACTGACATTTAAGCAAACTTTGGGAGCCTTTAGTTCCTGGACATATCCTTCTAAGCTCCATGATTTTCGAAAACCCGTATCTCTGATATTTTTAGCCGGTCTGCCCCGTTGAAAAAATCTATAATTTGTTCTTATCCTCATGATTATAAATTTAATGTTAATCGGTGGTTTTTTCGTTTCTGAATCTAAACTCAAGGCTGTATTGAAAAAAATGATTACACGAATCTTACCTTAGAGGGGGACGGTTTCTTCGTAGATCATGTGAGTGGGCCAATGGACTTTACTTGATAAGCCATGCTTGCGTAGACTAGCACGGTTTATGAGACATGAACTCGATACAAAATATCCCCATAACACATAGCTGAATGTGCTCGAACTCCCATTTAAGTCAAACGCCTCGTAAACAAAATATTTACTTTAAATATTTTGATTCAAACTAGTTTTTGGATTTTGTTTCGGCAAAATTGATTTTCGTGTTTGCGACGATACTCTATACAGTTAATAATGCATTAATGCACAAATATTTATTTGTTTATTTATTCGCACCTCATATCATGAAATATTTAAGGCAAGGAAAAAATATTTTCTAATTCATTTTAATTCAATCAGTTTTTGATAGTGAATTTGAATTAAGATCTGGACCAATTTTATGATGATGATTTTACTTCGCACTTTGAAGCATACTAAAGTTTTAGTTTTTTACACTTGCTAAAATCAGATAAAATTTTCTGGTCTTTTTATGACAACGGAAACGCAATATGTGTACTCCTATATTCACTAAAAAGTAAAAAGACAATGTTTCTGAGGCTATTTTCAAAATAAAATCCTCCTCTTCAGTTTATTTCAGAAAAGTCGTCCGATCCGGATTAAAAAATTACAGTGCATTATGAAGCAATCTTTTGTTTTAACCAACACTCATTTGATGGTTCTAATAGAATTCATTTTCTGACCCTCATAATATTTCACCACCGAGGCGAATAAACAACATGCTTTAGCCGATTAATTAATATTTCTGATAATGCAAGTCTGTAAAATTACGTGTTGAAATGTGACAAGTTAAGAATCATGGTGTAAAATCAACTACAGAGTAAGTAATATGGGTATACGCAGGATAAAACTGAAACCCCGTTGGCTAATTGAGCTGTTATATTCAAATTCTAGAAGAGGTAGAGATTTTCAGTGCATAATAGATTTGTCTAAGTGTAACGACATTGTCTGTATTGCACTTAAGCGTATACACAGTCTGACAAACTATGTACTGCAGGTATGAAATGATGCTTTTCTTTGATCCAGTAAGTCTATAAACTTGACCTGTAACTCAAGGGCGGCAAACAGAAATGAATACAAGTCCGCCTTCCCTGAACCTTTCAAAATCTTCAAAATAGAAAGGTGATGAAAATTTTTCCTTTCGCATCATCAAAACAAGTTTTTTGAATAATCACAATCCATTGCAATATCTCTCCCAAGTGGTACCGATTGAACTCGAACCCTAATCTTAGAATGTAAGAAATTACTACTGACTAGAAGCGCAGAACTTCCCAATGCCTGAAATTCACGATTTGTCCATCTTAAAAAAAGCATCAAATTTGTCGAGAAATTCGGAACGTATGCTGAATCTTGAGCATGACAAGTGTTATGCACATAAATCGCTGATTTTCACAGACCGTCTCCTTCGAATTGGCTTCCAGCTCATCATTCGGAGACTTATTCGTAACTTCCCCGCAGTAGCCACAGTGTGCTGCCAGGTCAGGGTAAAGACAAAATTCTTAATATTGACCTCTCTCCTCTATCTTTATAGGTATTAAGCTGTGACTGAGCAAGTGTCTGGCTATCTCTCAAAAATAGGCTTTCACATTTTCCCCACCGTCATTCAAAACTCTTTCCATGACTGTATGGTCCAGTAAGAGTTGTGGAGAATAAAAAATCATTCAATATGCACTGTATTTATTTTTTAAGCATTTTTTTCACCAAAATTGCAAAAAAATCGAGCAAAAGTTACTTATAAATTATGCATGAAGATGCTTATTTGGTCGATTTGCTTACCAACGACTTCGATGTTCTCATCAATCAACAGGCATCAACTGACTCCAAGCTATCCAGTTTCTCTTGATCGCCTGTGAAGACTCACTCAAAATTTCTCTTCGATTAGTTAATAAAAAATTATAAAATTAAATCACAAATTTAAAAACATTGTCATCAATTCATGAAAGGCGCATATTTACTCACTGCGTTTACATATTACTTCTTTTATGTTATTTTTCACAGTTTCAGGAAATTTTTTAAACTATTCGCTCAATGATGGGAACGACGTTTCTGAAATTCTTTGGTGTTCTCGGATTTCGTCCATCGCTGCTATCGATGCACAGTTGTGGTACATCTCTGGATTCAGATCTCACTTATTAGATCACCTAGTTATCTTGTGAACATAAATCAGCGCAAAAATCTACAGGAAGTAAGAAATATGGTGCGATCTTACTGGAGTTGTAGAGTAGCGGAAGCGCTCACATTTCTATAATCGGATCTCTAATCTGTTATGACTGGTATTGCTTGTAGAGTTATTCTAATTCACCAACTGCCATTTAAGCAGCTCGTCTTTATTGCTGGTATCTGCGGTTTCAAATGTGCCTTGAAGGTCTTGAAGCAGCCTTCTACCTACCATGTAAATTGATTTCCCTGTAGATACTCATTCCTTCTTTGAGTGATTCACTAATTTCTGTTCATTCTCATTCTTCAGCGGTTCTGAAAAAAACAATACTATCCCAGAATTGTTAGCTAAGGTTCACCTGGTAGAATATAGTTTGCAATCTAGTCCATGAGTTCTGTTGCATTGAATCAGGTTTATTTGTTCTTGCCTCTTATGTGAACAAAACAAATGCCCAACCCTTCAAATTCCTCTCCAACTTTTGCGCAGGAAAGCTGTCTAGCTTAAGAAAGACGTCTACGCATCTGATAGACATAATTTCTATTACATTAATCAGATAAAGTGACTGCTCTGACATGCACTTGCAACATTTTGGCTCATCAGTGAGATTGTAAATAAAAATTTGGCGCCTTCCATCTCCTCCTCCTCCTCCCTGATACCGAGACGTCAAGTTCAGTATTGTACGTGTTTCAGGACTCTGTATGGTTAATAACAATGACAATATTTATTTTTAGCTAGTTTATGTGCTACATAGAGATTCATATTTAAAGAGCTCAGGACACTAAGTGAAACTTGAAACTTTCAATAAAATGTTTCAATTAGTATTTTTAATTAGCTTCTCTCCTATGTTTTTGAGCTGGTGCTGAGGTTGTCTCGCCCAAATTTGTCGTGGATAGCGCACCGAAAATTCGGTTGAAACTTTAGTTTTATGTAAAGCAATCATGTAATTAATCTGCCCTAATTTGATGCAAAATAACTCGTTATAGTTCAAAAAAATAATTGCTAGAATAACGCGGTTCATTTAAAGTAAGCTTTTAATTGAAATGAGCAAGTTGAAAGGCACCTCTTCGATTGTCGCGTAAATTGTCTTGTAAAATTCTGCACACATATGACTCTAAATATTACATTTTTACAGTTTCAGTGTCAGACTTGCAAAGGAATGCCATCAGAAAAGCTGAATTAGTTCATACAAAGGCGAGGTGCAAGTTGCCTCTCCGTCAAATCAAAATGAAGTTTGAAATCGCATGTAAGCAAATAGGGTGTCCATCCGGGACGCTATTTTGGAGAGAAGGAATCCGTCACCTAAAGCAGGCTCTTGTTTATGGGACAAAGCACGCAAAACGAAGCGTTAAAAAAGAGTTGAGTTTTGAAGTTCCCGCGACAGTCTGCGTTGAGAGCTATCAATTTTAGCAATTTTGGACCTATAAACCAAAAAGTCGTATCTGAGGTTTCTAATCTGAACTGTAAAACTCTATTTAAAATTGAAAGATTTATGGAAACCTCGCAAGTCGGTTGCAAGTCGGAGTTATGCTTGGCATGCTATTTAACATTAATTCCTTCATTCCCAATTTTTATTAAAACGGGAGCTAAGAGGCCTCTGGATATATACGTGGATTTCAACATATTTTAATTAAAATATGGTGCAGGAAAACAATGGATTGAAACAAGTAGTCTCCAGTTTTCCACCTTTTTTTGCTTATTCTTTGGGTCAAGTCTGATCGACAGTCGATTCGCAATCACCTAGTTAGAGAAAAAGGTGAATATAGTGAAAGGACTGTCTTAGCCATTTCTGAAGTTGTAAGGTCTTGGAATAACCATTCACATAAATTATATCATCATTCTTTTCTTAAGAATGATTCTTCCTATAATTATTTCTTCCATTTCTTCTTAATGTGAACCCTGTAAGATTACATCTTTGTTGCTTTGAACAGCGCACTTTTGATAGTGTAAGTCAATATTGTGGGTATGTTAGTCCTAAAGTCCTTCACGCAGAAAAGTCTCATTTTTTTCATATGAAAATCCGCTTTTATCAGCCTTAACCTCGACGAACAATAATTCTAGCTTCACGTTACCTCTCAGTGCTTTTTGCAACTGTGATTATGGAGTCTCTTCTACCCAAGTCTTCCTCCTTGAACTAGAGGTTTTTTCGCCTCAAAGTACTCAGGGTGCACATTTCCTTTATCGGTGGATCCTCTCTAAGTGGTGATTTATGCATAGGGACTTTATGATTGCAACATTTAATTTTTGTTCTTGTCCTTGGCGATGGCCAAGCCAGCATTTCCACAACAGGGTGTATCGTGCACTTACCCGGCTTCCGTCCCATCTTTCTCAGCATGTGCTCGAATCATCGCAAACAAATAATTTGTCATTATCCTTTTTTTTTGTTCTCGACTGATATTTTTTTAAATTTCACCAACTCCTATCGAATTATTTTCTGGTACACAAAAATGGATTAAAATTGGAACTAAAGAGAGCGAAACTGGATAGACAATGTTCATTGGCTGCTGCCAAGAAAGATGGTGTATTTGACTTGATTAAAATGTTTAAAAATCCGGAAAATGCCCGGTTATGGTTCGTTTCCCTGTTTCATTACCGTTTGTTTAACGTTAATTTCAATTGCTCAATATGTGCTCGAGCTGTGGAATGATATTGAGAAAAAAGTACAATGTTTATATTCCCTTAGCTATGTAAATAATAATACGCATTTAAAAAATGTGGTTTATGTCAGCAGGACTCTTCAGTATAATGGAAAAATGTACCATAGCTTTGAAAACGATCACAAGGTAAACAAATTTTAAGAAACGAAGTCTCTGGTGTGGCAAGTAGAAGGCCACTTCGAGAACTACAACTTCTAAAAATGACTGAAACTGCAAATTCAAGATTGTCATTCACCCAGGGATCTATCACATAAACCAGTCGATGAAAAAAAGAGAGTCCAGATAAACCAATACAAATTGAAACAGTTTGACTGTTCGAAGTCACCAGCTGAGTCGTCAAAACTTGCCATTAGGTCGAACCTATATATTTTTTTCCACACAAAGGCAGCAATGAATGAACAAATGCTTGAACTAGTTTGCGGTTGCCATAAGCTAACTCAGTATCATGAACCAGCTTCAAGAAGGCAATTGTATAGCTTTTAAGATCTACCCATTATTCTGTGCTGTCGACACCGAGGCCATAATGAATCCAAGGACTTAAAATTTCCGCATTAAGGTTGGCACTCTGAAGCAGTTTCCGGCATTTCCAACTACTTTCTCGAAATCAACTTCGGAGTTGTTACTTCAATGAATATCGCAGCGTCGACGTCAATCAACATGACTCCTTTCCTATTAAAAATCTGAAAAGAATGAGCCAACATATAAGCTGCTTTCAAAATTTTTCAAATTAGTAACAATTTGAGTGTGCCACTACTAACGAAAGGGACTAATAGTTGGAAAGTCCAAAATATCTTTGTTTGATATTGTAATCAGTTAAACAGAAAGGGACTGTTGATAAATGACAGTCCCACCATCAGTATGACCGGCCTATGTCAACATACTTGTACACGTGGTGATAAGTATGGGTATTCCAAAAAAGTCTTCCAACTTTCAAAATGAGCATATTTTTTCCAATCTCTGACGCCTAAGTTTTGATTTTCTAAAGTGTCAGTGATCAGTCAAAGCACTAAATCGGTCTTAACCGTAAATTTACATTGTAATTTATTGTTGACTGATCGCACGGCCCGAGCCGGTTAAATTCATTCCAAGATTAGTTATAACTGACACAGTTAAGGTTACTATTCTATTAGATCATTCATATCAAGCTATTCATGTTTTTCAATATGCCAGAAAAAAATTGCCTTCAGTTTGAATCTGCAAAGCTTAAGTAAAGACCCAAATCTCATGTGCGCACATGATTTTGGTTAAGGGATGAAGCTATTTGTGATACGGTATCAGGATAGACTTCTGTGCCGAAATGGGTTTTCAGCAACAAATACACTAACCGAAATTCTAGTTTTGATCATGACCTGTCCCTTTATCTTTCTAAAGTTGATCTCATCTGATGCCTCATACCTTCTGTTTGAAAAAAGAGATAACCACCTCTTAGGTGTCTTCTCGATCATTGTAAAATTTCTTAGGTCAAGTTGGAAGGGGTTCTTTATATCGCAAGTATTTCCATTCAATGATGATCACTGAGATATAGGATTACCTTTCAGTTACTGAATGTAGCCTTGCACAGATTGAATTTAGCTGAATCACTTCTTTTTGCCATTTGTCACTCAGATTCGGATCATTTTGCCTGCTTTAGTACATTTTGAATGGAAGCAATTTCAGCGCTTAAACGGGTCACTCTGAAATTGTCATTACGAATAAATATCCATTTGCGATAAAATACTTCAATTTTAAATCTGGCAGAGAGGAACCAATATACCTTTCCTAGCCCCAGGATGAGTTGAAGGGCACTCTCTCAAAATGAGGCCTAAAAAATGTCCACCAATCTCTGAGACATTGCGTCAACTGTTGAAAATGCCACTGACTTTGCCAGGGGCATAACAAATCAGAGGGACAGCAGCTAACAGCAAAGTAAATCATAGAAGAGTATTCCTAGCTTAGTCCACTTTTTGTAAACAAAATTGTGTCTACTCGAAAAGGGTTCCAACTTTCTTTCTAGCACCCACATTCTTTGGATTTTTTTAACTTGGTGGTCAAAAACACATCCATGGATAGCGAATAACTTCTTTCCTCGTTAGCTTAGTCCTGGCTTTTGCTCTAGGAGCGGAGTGTTTTACAAAAGCCCTAGATACTGGTTGATCGGTGTGTATTGGGACAATCGAATATGGTTGACGCACTGTTTACATTAAGGAGGAAGTACTTTTCGCCTTCTAGAACTAAATTTGGCACAGTAGGTGACATAAATTATGGGTAAATTGTGTCCACTATAAATCTCACCGGATAAAATTGGACTTCAACCTTAGAGAGTTTTTGAGAACTGCTAACAACAGACAACCGACAAAGAATCTCTGCTGGATCAAGCCCTTTTGCCATTTAACACGAATATTTAAGTAAATTTAGACCTATCTTGAGAAAATTATCTTTTCTTACTTACTCTGGAGAGAAAGAGGGAGAACAACCTTGGGTCGTATGAATAAGGACCCTTCACTTGATCTTCCTCTCGTAGGGGTGACCACTCCTAGCACCGGATGCGCATCAGTGGACTCCGAACCCCTACTATCTAATGGCCCGCGTGCGTACAAGATAGCTGCATCATGAACGCATTTAGCATGAGTGTCATCACCTTGCAGAAATATCGCTGTAGACAT
Source organism: Moniezia expansa (assembly GCA_019097775.1). NCBI lineage: Eukaryota > Metazoa > Platyhelminthes > Cestoda > Cyclophyllidea > Anoplocephalidae > Moniezia > Moniezia expansa. The sequence continues at coordinate 130,706 of JADFDV010000062.1, read as the reverse complement.
CAGATTACTGCGCACTAATCTTAGAAACCTAACAAAAAGGATATTCCTTGAGCCACTAGAACCACGTAACAGTAGCCAGTGATATTCCATGCCTCACAAAGACCAAGAAGCTCATTCTTTACTCGTTGCCTTTTAGGATGGTGATACTTGAAATCTTTATACTTTTGAACTGTGACTCATTGCCTGCCCATCAATTGCCATTGAAAGTTGGCTGATAAATATTAGTACCGAAGACCATCTATTTTGTTCCATGCAAAAAGCAGTGAATCACTACACCGTCAGGATGAAAATATTGTTGGAGGTTCTGTGCTTCCATAATTCAATTCAAGATCTGATGAGATATGCCATCGTTTCACTAAGCTTTGCTTAGGAAATTAAAAATGCATGACTTTTTTTTCTATTAAGTTGCTACCCCAACTGAAATTGTCAATTCGTCATTAGTAGCTCTACTTGGGAATAAAGTCCGCCATTTATTCAATCCGAAATGCTATTCGAGAGGCTAGGCTGCTAATCTCAAATGCTGCTTATTTTTATCATTCCTCTTTGTGGTAAATTCCATTTATTAAGTACCCAAAATGAAGTAATGTTTACCAGCTATATCGCTCCTTCTGGCGGTTTTTCTAGAGGAAAAACAGAAAAATAAACCATAATAGGAAGCTTATTCCATTACCGCTAATGCTCTTTGCCTACTTCAATCTATCACAAGCCTTTTTTTTGCAATTCACCGACTTCGACTTCACTCAAATTCATTAACCACATAAAAGCTTCAAGTGTGTCTACAAAATTTCAGATCTGGATCAGAGATTACAATATGCATGTGAATTTTGTTAAATAGATACCGACTATAATAAAAAAAATAGCACAGTTGTGAGCATTTTTTTTAAAGATGTAAGTGTATGAAAGCATGCGAATAAAGAGGATTCGATTTAACAGACATTTAAAAAAAGAAGCTTCTTGAAGTTCGACATATTTTCTTTGGATCATAATTTGAAATTTATTTATTGGTCATTTATGATACAAGCGAGTGTGATCTTCAATGAAAAACAAGTATTACGGCAAAGCCATTCAGCATTGTTTCCAATTCAAAACTTGATTTTGCAAATCATGTCTTTACTGACTATCAGGCGAAACCACGTTTTACCGAAATAATGAGCCCTTGTCGATTGGATGGAACAGTGCACAAAAAAGGTCCTGCAAACAAACCAATGACTAAATTTTCATTCATCAGGCCTTCCATTTTCATTGTGCCTATTCTTCTATTTGACGCCATGATTTATACTAGTTCGTGTAACTCTTGCCTTCTTCGAACAATGCCCATTACTATTGAAAGCGGAAAGGCTCCGCGATTCTTGAACGCTTCATTATTTTATTGCTCCGGTTGCCACCGTACATTTTCTGGCCATCCACCTTCTGATTTCCCCTTCTTCTAGAGTCCTTTTTACAGAGAGCATTGGCCCGGTTGATTCGATTTTGTGTCCCTAATTGGTAACCTCTAATTTGGGTCTTCACCTGTTCACACCACTTTACCATCTCATGCTCCAACACTTCTGGGCGCATGCTCAGGAGTTATCTCCGGCTCTGCAATTAGCTGGATAGCTGACATAGGTCAGTGAACCTGAGTTGCGATTGTACAACTTAGAGAGTTAGAGGACTCTTCAATCCACCTCTTTCTTAGTAAATCTGAGGACAAGCTAAGAAGTACTACAAGACAGAAATGTAGAATTAAACCAGGTAAAATTTACTGCAATTTAGCTTGAAGGTTGATACTTGTGTTCTCAACCAAAAACTACACAAAAGAGAAGATTTATTCACAAAAAGTATGCATCATGCTCGTCGTTACAGCGCTTTCCAATGAGTGGTGAAGACTCCACTCACTTTGCAAAAAAATCGCTGTTTTGCATTAAGGGGCTGCTCTGCACTGCATTGTAATAATGGGTGCTTACTTCCTAAATACCCTTTAAGTGAATGCATTAAGAACTGTGGCTTTTAGAAACACGGGAAAATGTACGTTTGAGGAATCTGAGCTCCCAGGCACTCAAAAAATACCTAATTGTGACGGCCACGCCTCAGAACCTAACTACCGAATCCTCAAGATGCAGAATTAGTATCATAACTTTATGGCAGCCGTTGCTGCTTTAACGATTTGCCAATTGAAGTATCGTGTTTTTTTGTTAAAAAACTTCGGAATTAATACTACCTGTGCGAGGCCATTGTATTCCTACCAAATATCATTCTAAACAAATTAATTGCTAAATAGACATTCAAGGCGCTTTGAATGTAGAATGATATCTCTTAGCTTTAAAGCATCTTAATCAGTCTAAACTCATGTGGATTTGACAATATCTCTGAATCATTTACAACCGCTTTTACTTGTAATCAAAAGTTCAGTCTGTCCGGTTAAAATCTTCAATGCCAGGGTATCGATACCTCATAAAATGCCTGCTACTCGAATCCCAAGTCGGAGCAAAGCTGTTACAACTCAGTAACATTCGTTAATTGCTACAGACAGTTTTGGAACTAAACTTTAATATCAATAGGAGTAGGGTACAATTTTCCCGCCTGTTCGAGAAACTGTCGAGGACAAATTATTAATATTTTGTGACAAGTTTTAGTGCTAGCTTGAAATCGACCAATACACAACCAACATTATCACATATCCTGTTAAAAAATTTGAATTGGTTCTAAAAAGAATTGTTTTGTGCATGAGGTTTAATACCACAAAGGATTTGGTCTCTAGGGTATGGACATTAGAGCTCTCGATTCACATAACAAAGTTACTTTCAGGTTCCGTTGTTCTACTCTTCCCTTTATCCCATGAGGCACTCTGCTGAACATTCAGCTCCTAACCAATCGTATTAATTATCCTTTAATCGCTCCTTTGATTCCCATGAGGAACCCAATCATCTATCTGGGCCTAACTCTGCGAAACTTTTTGGGGAATTTCATCTGAATTTTAGAATTTATGGAGTTATATTTGTTGTACATAGCGGATATTTGATTGCAACTTTTCATTCAAACCAGATTAGTGTCTGTCTATCGCCTTTTAAAATGCTTTTAGCCTTAGTTAATAAGGTATTTTACTAAGGGGTGGGAAAGATTATTTAATCCAGAAATTATGGTGGATTGGAGTGCTTCTCGACAGACTTGATCTCAAATAAAAATGGTGTCGCTAAATATCTTCTTTTTGGTATCCTTCTTCTTCTTCACTGCCTTTTAGTGTTTCTTTTTGTAGACCATAGCTAAACGTGTACGCTTTTCATCCGATCAGGTTGATCATCAAATTTGATTTTATCGCCATCCGATTTCGCGTCCGATGTGATGTCACTTAGTGATCGTGGTATTGAAACGCTGTTTTAGTCTGAGAAAGCATAAGAGGATCATTATTTAACTGAGCATACGATTTAAAACTGTATGGAATTGCGGAACGTACTGTCAGGAATATGGATATCTAGCTGAGTAAAAGGGCAGACTAGGAGTCGATTTGGTCTCATCTCTTATTAGGAACTCCTATGATTGCAGATTGGACAAGGGTGAGGAGATTGTGACTTCATCCTTCATTCATCACTCCATTTCTATCCACTAGTTACTTTCCCCACGCCGTTATATAATCTTTAGGGTATCCCTTGGACTCAATTTGGAAACAGGTTGGATTTTCTGAGAAGTAATTAGAAGCCTAATATTTTCTCCTGCTTTCGAGTCATACTTAATGAAGGCCTTTCAAGAATGTTATGGCAGAGAGAAGGACATATCCTAAGATTATCCGAGACGAGCAATCAGACAAAATATAATTCAACAGCTCACAACTCAAGGGGTTTTAATGTGGCTCCTTCTAATGATGTCTTCCTGACAGTTTCATGACTATTATTCAGTGAGGTCTTATATCAATTGATTCTATATGATAACATCAGCCGCAGGCTCTGGACAAAGATTTTACGTGCTTTGTTGAGTACAAATTTGCCATGCAACACAGTTTTGTGATGTAAACACCGAATTAATTGGCTACACTCACTATTAAAATGCGTAGACTGCTTGTAAGAGAACTTCATTTAACTGTCTTCTACAAAAACTCAAAAGTGGACTTTACACCAAGTACCGATCTCTAGCCAAAATTAGCAAATTCCCAATCCACAGGCATTTAATAAAAAGCTTAACCAAGGTTTGTCCATGCAAAGCAATTTCGACTACTATTAAACTCAAAGTAAATTTTGGTGGGGTGCATGAATGCTTCGGTACTTCGCAATTTGCGGGTGATGTCAATCATGATAACACCGCTTGGATGATTATTTCAACCACACGGACATGGATGCAAATGAATCAAACGGCAAACTTGTTTTATTTTAATAGTTTTGAATCTATTCATTCTATTTATTTGAGCTCTCTATCGTAGATACTGCATATTTGACCAAGATTTCCATTAGCTATATTTAAGGTGTCTATTCCAAAAAAAATTACTCATATATATGCCGTTTGGCCAAATGACGCTTACTGAAATCTCATAAGTAACATGAACAAACGTAGTTGCGTCTCTTTGCGTTACAGTGATAGGAACAAATGGTTTAATGAACCCATATATGCAGTCGTCATCAGCAGCAACCACTTTGATTAAGGCCTCATCGGGGGGACGTGTGAACCCCAGTACCTCACCTTCACCCACACCCTGGCACCTAATTGCCGCGCAACCGAGTCATTGTGTCCCCTCCTCAACCTCAAACATTGCCCTTCAATGCACACCATTGGCTAACAATGAAGTTGCGGTGAGACGATGCGCTGATTTATTATTTCACTCGTATGATTTTGAAGCTTCCTCATTCCATTTTCACGTATTTTAGACACTTTCTGATATACAAAAGGAGAGAAAGTCATTTTCCTCTAAGATCTCTGACATGCTGTTTCCGCTGAAAACAGGTAAAAGTAAGTGTACTTATTATCTTTAACATCCTGAACCGAGTTCAGTTTGATTTATTGTCATTGCTCACACACTTGGATCAAGCTCACTTTAAAGGACGCGAATTTAACGCCTCCGCACCACCTACTTCGGTGCTACTCTTCACGACCAACACTGCATCCCCAATGACCGTCAAGTCAAAGATCTTTGCTGATTATCGTCATCAACATAATGACAATTCTCAACCTTTGGATCCCCAACCTGCCTATAGTGAGGGGTCCAACACTTATTACGTCATCAATATCGACCGAAGACGTGAGACTACCTCGGCCGTTGGCACCAAAGGTGGCACTCTTCGCCCCCACCTCAACCTCACCCCCACGATGGTAGTCCCTGGGCCAGACTCCAGTTACGTCTAGAGGCTCGCAGTCCAAGCACATTTGTCCATCCCAGTACATGAATATACAATCATTCCTTTAAAAAATCAATTGTGCTGGTGATATCTCTGTGTGTATACATATAACTTCTTTAATCATGCTGATAACTCTCTTAATACCGCAAGGATAGCAGCTAAAAAACGCATTTCGAAGGCAAAACTGTCGTAAGCACTTGAATAACATGTCAGCGACGCGTAATGACGTGTCCATATTGAAGGTCTCCATTTGCAGAGGCTCCAGGGTACTTGCCCTCTTTTTCGATAAAAAAATGGAAAACAGTGTCCTTTAATGCAAGCTCAAGTTGAAATAACTCATTTCAAATGACTGCAGATAGAGTTAGCATCAAAAAGGAAAAAGCTCATGCTTTGCAAGCCTTATGGAAAAGGCGATATCAAGGTCAATTGGAGATAATCTTAAACTGCTGGAACCTAGTCGCCTTAAGAACCAGGGTTCCAGGGAAGATGAAGGGGAGCGAAGTTGATGATCACATTTCATGTTTACCAGAAGAGATTTTGGTCGAAGAAGGCATCAGTCCGATAGCAGAGCATTTGAGACAGAGCTTTGAGGTATTCTAGATTAGGCGCTGGAGACCGATCTATGCGCTAATTTCCCAAGTGCAGACGTTTATATGCTTGGATATCATGATCTTGGGCTTCAGCGATCGATAGAGGCAAGAAAATTAGTATGAATGGAAAACGCGGAGATAGGCTGGATTTACTTAGTGATGTGTTGCTCTACTTTAAATTGAAATCTCATTATCTTCTTCGACTGGAAACTCGTCATCAATAAAGGTGCTGAGAAAGACGTGTCCCTGTCCACTGAAATCGAAAATGAATGAATTATTAATAAAACCATTTATTGATAGCGCAAACAGGGAGCGAAAAAAAAGCTTTTTAAAATAGCAAAACAATTGAATCGGGAGTAATACATAGAATGAATAGATTACGAATGAACAGTCTGATGGATAAAAAATGGGTCATATGTGGACTTAAGAATGAACGAATGATAATTTGAAACGGAAAAACACTGATTTAACACAAACCTCTGCAGCAGTTGAAAAAAAGGTTCAAGCGACTGTTTACTAGGAAAGTAATGGCTCTCATTTACTGATCCAAACTGCGGTATTCAAGGTGGAAGATTACCCCTGCATAATAAGCAATTGGAATACACTTTCATTTGCCCTTTGTGTGTACTTCCTGCCTTTAATTAATGTGGATTCAGTGATCAGTAGTCAATAATGGACTTTGGAGTTAGGACGCGTCTCCTTAATGGCCTTAAGAATTGTCACCGGGTCTTTAGTAAGCCACATGCTTTCGAAGAGTAGAATAAGCTCCTATGTCTAAGCGTGGCCAAAGCGATCAATCAGAAGATGTCTTGATGAGTGATGGACGAATAATAAAGTACACATAGTGGCAGACGAAAATGCGTAATGAACCACTCTGATTTGGATGCATTCTCAATTTCATTCTTTTGTTTGGAGCGCTACAACTGTAAAGTTAGCAGTATGTTGAATATACATTTTGATGCAAATGGATATGTTCTCTAAACAATGCGATCACAAATCTGATGCTGAGGATCTGCTTAAGTATGTGGTTAAACTCTGCACTTTGTTCTCCTTTGAAAACGGGCAGTCACACCTACGGAAAAACTAACCGAATGGGCAAAACTTGCTCGAATGAGAAAAATTCGTGGAGATTAATAATTAAAGAGGTCATATGATTCACAGGCAGAAGATAGCAAGAAATGGATGGAAACCATTGCCTTAGGATAGAAAAGACCTTTCTTTGCCCAGTGGCCGAGAAGTGCGCAATTCTTCAGCCTTAGTACAACGTGGTAATATTACCGATACTGTCCTTGAGTAAATTGATTAATCAACGACCTGATTTTAACTAATGGGCGAGTTTCCTAATGTGGAACAGAGATTGAAATATATTGACATCCGATAATTGAACATATAAATGGTCGACGCAGGAGGTTTTAGTAATAAACTCATCTTACTGGATAAAATCGCTAAATGGAGTATAAGTAGTAATAATAAAATAAAGCAGTGCTGCTTGTGTAACGCCAGCGAGTTAAAACTAAGACTGCTCACGATTTCAGAAGTTCATTCAAAGTGATGTATTCCGGATCTTCCATTCTGAATCTGTCATAGATGAAGCTATAAAAATCATGAAATTCCTTCGAATACGAATCAGGATCAGATTCACTGAACAACGACTCAATCCTCGCAATTTTAAGCCTTCCATGACCTTCAATATCGAATGCGTTGAAAAGGTATCGTATTGATTGAGGTGAATCCCGATTACCCAGCGCCAAAACAAGATCCATATAGGTTCGATAGTCCTGCAAGGCATTACCGATTTTCACTGGCTAGCTACCTCAAGGTCAAATGATAATCAACCAATCGGATGGGCACTTACTATTACGCCATTCTTCGAAGGATGGGTAGCAAAAAAGAAATCAATGAATAGTTTGCTTAAATGACCAATTTCAGTAGGCATCCGGGTGAGTTCTTCACGCGAAAGAGAACCATCTCTATCTCGGTCTAATTTAACGTAACTGTCATACACGCTATGAACTGAGGAAAGTGAAAAAACGTTATTCGTAGATTGAATTTCTGTTTTGCTGTCAAGGTTACGTAATGACTCAAGTAATCCAGAAGCCAAAACGTCGCAGATTCTAACGCGACCGACACGGATGGGATCAAGAAAAAAGAAGAATCTACGCGAAACTGTGCAGAGATAAAAGGGAATAAACCAGCGTTCGATATTTTTGACCTGATGGAGGAAAGGGATTTGACTCCTAATGTAGCTTTCCAGCTCACATTCAACCAAATATCCTTTACCAGCTTCGTCGAACTTCGTCAACTCCACGCGAGTTCGATTAAGCCACGTTATTTTGGTGACGTAGGCATAAAAATCGGATATTTTCATGCGGGAAAATTTATCCATCCTGCACAAATTAGCGAAGGTGATAGGTGCGAAAAATGATCTGCAGCGAAGAATTTAACTGAAACTGATATGAACGGAAGCCTACTGTGCTTTAGCGCAAACCTTCTTTTTGGCTTGGAGAAAGAGCGAATAACTGATGAATTTTTCGCCGTTGAATGCTGGTGAAGGGAGCACGTGATCGTCCAAAACAGCAAACATATGCTATAAATGCATGATCAAATAAAATAGCGAACCTGAATCTCTTCGTCTGTAAGAATATCACAGGCTTTCTTCCTCTGCCTAATCGCCAGCGCATTTCCTTTATCTATTTCATTAGTGGGTTTGCAAGTGCTCTGTTGGGGACTTTAGCATTAACTTTGAAACAAACCATCGATTTATTTGTAGGTGATCGCATTATCGATTATATCTGAAATGACGAAATAAGATAAAATCCTCTCCGTCAATAAGAATCATCAGCTGATTTAAACTTTCATAAATACAGATCACTAGAGATTGCAATTTGTTACCTTGAAAATTTTTACCTTGTAAATTGTAAATCAGTTCGGCAAATATGCCAACTTTGTCCCGTATATCTTTTGAGTAGACCTAAGCACTTTATGGAAACAAGATTTTTCAAATAAATCCAGTACCAGTAGTTACAAGTTTCATTAACCATCGTTCGCCTGGACTGGCTAGGAGCGAACGAAATCAAGCGTGAGTAAAAACGCGACATATCGGGAAAATGAACGGTAAAATGTATTTATAAACTATAGCCAGGCACATTTGTATCACGCATGCAGAAAATAAAGGATGTTCACATGGTCCCCGATTTTTCATTTAAACTCCTTCAGCTTCTTGGCTAAGGCCAGAAATGAGAATAGATCTCCTATAGTGCAGATCGAAGTTTAAAGGTATCACAGTTCTGAGCAACCTGAGCGGTAAGAAAAAGGAAGGCTTAACTTAGCACATTAATTGAAAGGCTGGGCAGAGAGCGAATGATTCTGCGTTAAATAGAAGTGAGCTTATTAAAAAAAAATTGAATTAAACTTACGGCGAGTGTGTTTCAGCATGGGCTGAATCATTTTTAAATTGAGTCTGTGAAGAAATAGGAAGAAGGGCAATAACGCCAACAGGATGTCAGCATGATCTCAGCTATCAAAATCTCTAAAATAGCATTGGAGAAGAAAAGTTAAAAATGAGCTTATCATATAAAAGCTCTTCTGATTTACTTGCGATTACATATGAGTTGATGATTTGGAACGATTTCCTGTTATCAGAAGGAAGTGGAACTAAAGCACTTCTAGACAAAAGAATAATTCAATAATAACTTGTATAAATGTCTTAATAAAATCCATTCAGAAGTGGTGGTAAAAAAATTAAGTCAAAATTGTAGCAGATTTCGAGCAGTGAACATTCTACTGCTTAATGGTAGATAACTCTGGTCAATCTTCCAGAAAGAGAAACTATCTCATACAATAACTCATGTCTGAGCGAAAATCGCTACTTTCTAGCACTGGAGTTAAATACAATATTAATACAAGTGCAAACAGTTGACCAAACTGGCAAAGCACAGAGGTGGGCCATTCTTATTAAAGTTAAATTCTAGTAACAGTCTTAACAATTCACTGACAACATGAAATCCTATAAATGGTTTTAATTAAGAGCTATATGAGCCTAGAAGATCTGATGTATATTTCGAAAGTTAAAGAATGTTAGGAGATAAGAAAAACCCTTATTTAAGCAAGCCTAGTATAAGCGGCGCATTTAAGTGCCTACCTGTGGCTAGTTGGTATGGGTTTTCCGGTATTTGCCCTGTTTAAGTTTTTTGCCAGACTTTGATGCAAACGACTTTCGTTTTAGAGAATAAATGGCCCGTTCAAACGGTAAACCCTCCCGACGCATCTCAAAAAAGCATAACAAGAAGCAGATGTACAAAAAACAAGCTGCTTTGGTTCAGCGCTGCATTCAAGCCTTAAATTCCAACGCAGATAGCTTTCGTGCCAAGATAACCAACCCGAAACCCCAAATCAACAAACCCTCCAATGGATCGTTAAAGCACTTCAAACCCGCACTTATAGAGACAATTGACAGATCCACCATCTCTGACACTATAGACACGCTGGGAAGCAAATTTTCCATTGCGGACTCCGACCACGTAGAGAGAAAGACATGACGGCCCCGACCTCCCCCAGCGTATACGAGAAGATGTGCAATACCTTAGGAGCAATTTCTATTTGTTTACTGATTTCAAAACACTTTTTGCTAGTAAATTGCCCATTGCACGTTTAAGTAAAATTCAGAATTCAAAGTCTTTTCCACTTAGTTATATTCCATATCACAGCAAGAAAGTTTCATGGAGGGGGAGCAGTAACCTAAGGACTTGGCAGGGATTGCGGCCAATTCGAAGGGCTTTTAGCAGACGAGGGTATTTCAGCAAGATATTGGCCAGCGTTGTTTCTTTAGATTTCAGGTTGGAGGCCAGCGACAAGGGCTTCACGGTTCTCGTAAGCCAAGAAGCACTGCGTATCAGTGAGCATGCCCAAAACCGTATCACCTTTGCCTCTAAAATGAAGGAAGACGATGTCGTTATAGCCATTACCTAATGAAACCTGGACTCCTCCAACCTACGATTTTATTAGATCTTCCAGGGTAATATAGTCGGGATTCTTGGGTCGGACCATATCAGAGATCTCATTAAGGACGTCACATATCCTTGGGGGGTCTGGCATATCTGCGAGCTTTTCCAGCAGGGAGTTGAGGTAGTACTCTAAAGTCTTGTAGCAGAGGCGGCCCCTACCACCCAAATCGACTATGCGAAAAATGTAGGCGATCGATTGGGGCTCACTACGGTTTTCTGTGGCGAGTACGAAATCGAGGTACACTTTATAATCCATTTCACCCTCGTAGGTTAAGCATTCTTGAAACACTCGATCCAGGAAGGCGTCTGTCAGAGACCTGTTATTGTAGCTGAAAAAGTCACCTAATCATTTAATTCCAATAGAACAGATCAATTAAATGTCAATTACCGAAAATCCTAGTATGATTCATGATAATTTGGCAGAACTTCAATTAATTACTTCGTACTTTATTTACGACAAGCTACATCAAATTAATACGTGGAAGTATTAGCAGATAGGCAAGGGTTCTTAGAGGAGTCTGTCGATTTTGTGGAGGTTTAGATATATCCATGCTATTAAAATAGGCATGTACTCCATTCTCAATTCAGTTAAGCATGTAAGCAGCAAAACTACCCTGCTAATTCCTTCCGCGAGAGCATTCCGTTTTGATCAGCATCCAACCTCAAATAACTAGCGTAGATACGTTTGGCCGACTCCAGGGAGAACCAGTTTTCTTCCAAACGTGCCTGTGTTGTGGAAGCTTCGCGCAGCTCCAAGATATTGTCGAGGAAACCACAGGCGAGGATATCGCAGATACGAACTCGGCCTGCGCGCATAGGGTCCAAGAAAAAGAAGAACTTGCGAACTGCTGTGCAGACATAGAAAGTTCGGAATGCATCTTCCAAACCATTAACCTGTTGGAGGAATTCGACATGTTGGTTGACTAATTCGGTGAAAAAGTGATGAAAAGATAACATATGGAAGCACCTTTTTTACCACAAGGAGAATGATTCCAGAGTGATGAAAGTGAGGAATCGCCCAGGCTTGAAAAAAACAAAAACTATGGGCGCCTAGCCATTTCTCTCATTTCAAGCTAATGCAAAAGAACCTTTTGATGTCAAAGGACAGCCGGACAAAAACCTGACAAATGAAAGTGACATGGCAAAATGAACAATAGGAGTGAGCGTATCAAGAGAGAATTTCCTTCTCATGCCAAGAAAAAGGTTATCTCAAGTTCTACAAAAGCCAACGGCGTACATCTAGTGACTGGAATGACCTTCCTCATTGGTCAAGCAACAGTCCATTTTTTCAATTGGCAGACATAAAAAAGCAAGATTCACGATAAAAAAGAGCGATCAAGTGGTTAACTAAGAACGGGCTTAAACTCAGCAGATACGACTCATGAAAACTGATTCAGAGAGATAATATTGGTAAAGCGTCGTCTAAGCCACTGAAATGGAAAATACATGCTATGTACAACGAGTCAATTTTTCACCTTAAAACGCGACTAGAGATTAGAAGGGCATGAGATCAGATATTTGAACAGAGCATTCGACAAAATCTCAGCAAAATTAAGGATTTTCAGATGTTACCTCTAGACAATTTTCTGTGCCAGAGGGACTCCAAGAAGGAGTCCAAAATAACTGATGCACGGGCCACTGAAACAAAAGAGAATGTTAGTACCTGCTGACTTGAGCATACATTATGAAGCAGACGAATGAACTAGCCTCTAAGTAGATGGATAGCAGTACTACAGAAAAAAAACGTAGCTGTGATCTAGGGGTCATGTTTCAAGTTACCTTAGGCTTTGAAGGACACCCATTTAACTTAGCTGGGGAATTCTCGATAGTAGGCTCATCAGTCTGGGAAGATCAAAATGGATAGGTGGCTATTTAAGTAGTACTTAAGCAGATGAGTTGCGGAAACGTCGATATAGCTTATCCTAAATTACGAACAGTAAAACAGCAAACGTGGTTATGTTCAGAAGGCCATTTTGGATTACCTTGGGCTTTAGAGAGTCGTCACTTGCGTACAAGTCGGTCTATAACATGAAAAGATTACAGTAGACCTCTGACTTCAGCGCAGAATATATTGAAACAAAGTGAAAGGATCATAGTGGGTAGGGGATACCAAAGGTGTGGTTTGTTCTGAAGCAGAGAGAACCACCCAACAAACGTTGCTCTACTCTCGAAGTTGTACTGATCTAGAATTTGAAGAGTGGTCATTAATGACCACAGCATCTACCTTGGACAGGAGAAAAGGGGCAGAATGGATAAGTGGTGGCTAGTCCGACTCAGCAGGGCATGCAAACAAACAAATCAAAATGGAAGAAAAATGGTATTGACAATTGTACCAACGAAATCGGTAGCCGTGAAAACTACATATCGATGGTCCAGGGCCTGTCAAAGGGTATTTAGATTATAATCAGTTTTTTCTGAAAAGATTTTTCCTTCTGAAACGAAATATGAGAAATCAACACAATTGCCATACCAAGTTTGATTCTTGACTAAACGTCTGATGAAATGAATGGAATCGAAGATAGTGCAACAACATTGATACCAGATACTTTCAAGATATTGCCAGTCGCTTACACTGGGCAAAATTAGTATTCTGTGCTAAGCTAATTGGTGATTCTAAAGGAGAACCCCTTTTACCTGGTGATGCTTGGAATTAGCACCGCCTGACGCAGAAGGTTTCCCGGATACAAGCAGCGATTTTTGGTCCTGGAAAACGATAAATAACTGCTCTTGAATTATGAAGATGTGGTAGAAGATAGATTAACCCGGAATCTGGTAGTAAAGATCACACCAAGAAAGGCCCTATCATTGGATCAATGAAGCTTCAAATATCTTTTTATGGATGAAATTTGTCCGCAAGTAGCATTCAGGTTGAGCATCTAACATAACCATGATAGAGGACGCCTCTGGGTGGAAGACCAGACTATCAAGAAGTGACTCATCAAGAAAAAAATGTCGACGCGAACGGAGTGCAACCTGTCAAGATCCGAAGAGCACGAGATTTGCTACGGAGGGCTAAAGTGACGCGTACGAATCTATAATCTATTACTTTACCTACCTAGACTCCCAGTTTTAAAGAGTAATAAAAGTTTATAACTCTTCTCCAATCTTTTTATCATTAAGGGTAATAAAGTCTCCGAATAGATCCCTGAATTCCTTTGAGCATATATCGCTAAAATCCACAAGACTAATAAAAAACCTATTAAGGTGAGAACAGCTTAAACTGTTTGGCGTTTCTCCATTCATATCGACTTTTAAGTCTCTAAGGCTCACAATCACAAGGTCTTGACGGTAGAAGTGGCAAAACAAGCCATGTTAACATTGGACTGTAACTCAGCCGAGTGCTGCGATTTCTGAGGATTGACAACCTAGTATTTTTCATCCTGAAATGACAAACAGCTGTTGTGATAAATGAAACTGAGCAATCTCATTCAATCCCACTTCGAATGGCGAAGTTGTCTCCCGATTCGTCCGTTGTAATACAGATCACATGACGTATGCCATTGAGCACCAATTCTAACGACAAATAGTGCTTTGCAAACCAAGAAACAGAACTTTTGGCATACATAACACGAAATTTCTGTCGAATACGATGACTCGGAATCGGTGAAAGCTTTGATATGAAATGTTTCTTCAGTTCCAAACAAGTTCATGGAAAATTCGTAAATCAATTGCAGGTATAAACAGATCTTTATAGCAGAGAATAGTGAAGAGGCAAAATCCTAATTATAGAGATCTTACATTACCTGCGAAGTGGATTCCGGAACGCTTGATAAACTATTAGAACTGTTAGTGTCGGAACCGATGTCCTGAAATGCAAATGGTGGATATATTTTTGATATCTGACGAGCCGCAAATGCAGAAGTCTGAATTCCAGACAAGTAGATGTGAAACCCATCTAAGGGACTAGATCACTATCTCAATTCAAGAACCACTAAGCAGAGCACTAGGAGCGAGACTGGTGTGAATGGCAACTTTACCTGAGAGAATTCATATACAGTTGAGGGAGAATGAGAACTTCTAGTCTCGCAGTAACAATCCTGAAATGCGAAGTTTAAAATGGTGATTTGGAACAATCGGCGACTGCATTCAACAAAAAAAGTAGTTAAAGCCGGTCCGAGATGTTCAACTTTTCGATTTCTGATCATTTCTAAGATATGAAGTACCTATTCTTGCAGAAATCATAGAAGGCTCAAATAAATTTTCGGAAAACCTCCCTTCGACTCAATTAACACGAGGTACGCATATAAATCACGAGCTGAGACGGATCCAATTTAACAAAATCATGTCAGCCAATTTAAAAGCCGCAGATAGGAAAAACGGACAGCAGCGTACAGCCAGAGCACTTGTTTCTAAACCAGCCACGATGCAAACATCGCAGAATCAGTATAAACAAGTTTTTATTTGGATAAATAAATAGCAGGGAGGTCTCGGGACTTTCGCTGAAATGATTCAGCAACATCTCCCTCCAAGTCCAAACTGCTTACAGCCAATCAGGCAAATAAACAATTTATAAAACGAAAAGAGCGGAGCTAATGCAGGTTCCAATAAATGAAGAGGAATCTAAAAGTGTTTTTTTAAAGATTCTCTAAGAACACAATACTGCCCAGAGCCAATGGAGCCGAGTCAGACAATATGTCTTTCACGTTTACTGATGCATTTAGTAAATTTGTACTCAAGAAGGCTACGACAACAATTTCTTTTCCAACCGCTGGAATGCTAGCTTACAATGAGAACCCAGGTGGGATGTTTTTAGTCGAAGAACTAAGGTACATAGAGCAAATGAAGAAGAATAAAAGAAAACGTCTTAAATAGGACGAAATCAGTCGATTTTAGGAAGGAAAGGTCTAAAAAACTACCTCGAACTGAGATCTCCCAAACTTAGTGATAGTCTATTTTCAAGATAGGAGCCGCAAAGTAGTTTAATTTCTTTTAATACAATTTTCTCTGCAATAAAATAGAGACGAATAGACTCTAATTACACATATGCGTAAACACAAACCGTTCAGCGGATAAAAATTAGTGAACTCAAACCAGTAGGCATTCAGAGCACCGTTTTCAGCACAAAAACAGTTTTACTACCAACATATATGCTGTACAAATTTGACAGGGATGATACTAATGAGATGACGAATTGAGAGTCTGATGCTAAAATTAAACTAGAACACCTCGACTTATCACGAACTTGAATGCCTGTTACAGCCATTATAGTACGATCATAGTAGAACAGTTGACAACGTTAGAATTTTCTTTTCGATGAAAGCGTTAGCGAACTCATAAGTTAAAGACTGTATATTACGAGGAGCATACCAACCTTATTTCCTGAAAAGTACACAAAGACCAGCAAAAATTTACAAAGAAACATAGACGACAAGGGCTGTTAGACTTAGAGTTTGTTATAACGCCTGGACACGAGATAGTGCAATGTCAAGTCTAAGTGTGCGAAACATATCCGAGTCTAGATACCACAAGATGACAAGAAAGGCACTGTCGGATTATGAACCATGAGGATAGCATAGCAGTTAGGAGGAAGCAATTTGTTACTTCATTCGAGAGTTCACATATAGTAGATAAAACTCGTGATTCTTCGGAATCAAAGTTAGATTTCTGAAAAGAAAGGGTTGAGGTTGTCAGTAAACGTGATTTCAATTCTTTTCCTGATGGTTAAAGAGCACAAAATAAGGACTTATAGCCGTATCTGCAAGGACATGACATAATTAACCGAATAAAAAGTCAACTAGGAAAATAGCAATCATAAAGAAGCAAATTTACTTTGCAGAGGGAGGGAATAAGTTCAGATATATAGCTCTCAAGATCGCCTTCACGAAGGTAACCGTCTCCACGAGCGTCATACAGAGAAATGCCAATACGAGTTTGCTGAAGCCAGACAGTTTTCATCACGTAGTTGAAAAAGCTCAGAATATTCACCCGCGAAAAGCGTTCTCCATGACAAAGCTTTGCGAATATCGTTGCCGTAAAATACTGCCTACACAAGAATATAAGAAGTAAATATACGCATACGAACTTAGCATTTGGGCAGACTTCTTCTTTAACTTTCAGAAAGTTTGGGTAGGTAATAAAGCTCTTTCCTTGATCCACAGACGCATCCTTATATTTCTCAAGATTATTCCAGAGATCCTAGTTGAATCAAGAGCGAGAAGTAACACATACAGCTAAATCTTCATTGTCGAGAAGAGCAGAGCTTTTGCTTTCTAGCAGTGAAGCTCTGGCTTCTTCTCTGATCTTCTGGGCCAGCAAGCTGTTATTGCTGCACTGAATTGATCATTAAAACCAGCAATAACATACTTTTGTGAACAACTCGTCAAGACGATTTGGCTCAGTTACTACCGGCTTGAACATGGCAAAAGCCTTGATAGATGCGAACACTCAAGGTTAATAACCACTAATTCAATTTAAAAGGGAAGGCTAAACACGCTACCAATGACCTTTAGGTCAAATAATAATATTGAGGTACCTTTTAAAAGTGGCATAACCCTTAAAAATTATTTCTATTGTTTACATCGAATTAAAAATATAACTGCAATAAATATCTGGTAGAGCTTTAGTATCAGCTGTGTTTACTTCAATGTTGAAATCAATTGTGCATTTGGTGTTGAATTTTAATGAACATTATTGTTACAGTTTTTTATTCAGCCTGGTTGTTTAATTGACCTACAACCTACGCGCCCCAGGCGCTAATATTGGCTACTGAGGCTACGGTTGCCAGATTTTGTCAGCTACTTTGCGCTTTGAAGGTGTCCTTTTTGTCCTCTTTCGTTTTAATTATTTTTAAGCCTCGTTGATTTTCAACGTCTACGCATAGTTTTGCCGCTTTAACTGTTTTGGTGGTTGCCAGATACACAGTAATGAACCCGATTTGGCCTTTCTCTTGGTGTCGCTGGACGGAATGGTCAGATTGTGCGATAGAACCCTGTTTTCCTGGTCCCAGAAGTCTCCGAAGTCAGAACTATCAAAGTTCGCTCCCTCATCCTCCTAAGGACATTGCTGTAAAAGAATTTTGTGTAAACTCCACTTGGCTCCCAATTACTGCATATCGTTGGCCGGAGTCAGAGGAAAGTTTTTCCTCTGAAATTATCATACCCATGCAAATGCGTCGACGACAATGCCGCTGTCACACTGTGACCAATCTACTTGGTCGAATCTTTGGAAGAAGCTGTAGTGGTAATTTCTTCATCTGCTATTTGTTCCCGATAACGCACCATCTAAACTTGAATCGATTGGTTGTATATCTTTGTCTACATTGTATCATAGTGGTTCTGGTAAGATTTTAAAGACTTAATACAGGTATTCGCTTTTCATCACATTTTGTGTGATTTCCCATAGTGTATTAATACTGTCCTGTTCCATTTAGTTGTAAGATGTTTTTTCTCAATTTTTTATCATGTTGATCAACTAAACATCTTGATCGTCTGGTGTTTCAAGTACGGCTTTCTAGCCTCACGTCACGCACCCATTGTTGTGAAATGACCCCTTGAAAATTCTATAATTGCTAGACTTCTTTCTAGCTTGAATTATTTATTTAACGTCTCTGTTTATACAACACCTGTTTAGTTTCTAAGTTCCTGCCGAGTTGCACACTTAGTTTTCGTTGACATGACTTGTTAGTCGGTGTTCTCCATTTATTCAGCATTTAATATATGTGCTAAACAAATGAATATCATGGGAACGAGTCCCAACTGGAAAGGAAAGTCTCACTAAATCGTTTCAGTCACCTCATCCTGACAAACTCTGCTTCCAATGGGCATCTGAAGATTTCACTGTAATTTCATCCATTGTATTGTCTTCTCTCCTGCCACTGACAGAGCTCAACGTCTGTTTGGTCATCCTGTCCAGAGCTCTTCGAGACCTTTGTGTTTAACGTTCTTCTGGCCAGTTAGGGTAGAGAAAAACTAATTGCTATCAAAGCGCACTGACTATCATCCTAATGTCTGTGTTATTAGGCCTTTTTCAGGCTACTCAATGTTCGAAAGGCAAAGAAAGTAATGCTGTTTTTTTCTCCGTTTAGCGCGTAAATGGGATTCTTTGTTCGGCGTCTGACTGCTGATGCTTATCAAGTTCTGTGTAGTCTGCAGTTAGTTCAATTTCATTTCATTTAATAGTCAGCCTTCTTGAAATAAGTGCACTTTTAAAGACTACTGGTTTTAGCTTGTTTCTGTATGGTACACCTGTCAGCTGCTACGTCCTTCGTGGTTGATGAAAGATGATCCCTCTTACTGCTTTTCAATAGCTGAAGCTAATCTTTTCTGAAATAGATCATACAGATGTGAAGGAACTTACATGTGGCGTAGGGTGTCTTGAGGAAAACCTTGAAATCAATACATTTCCATCAAACGATTTTCCTCGTTCAAATCTAACGTAATTGGGATATCTCTCTAGATCCAAGTTGACAGGGATACATAAAAAACGGTCACAAAGAGAACGAGTGAGTGGACGAGCGTAGTGGAAGGATGACTTTAAAAGGAGTACAGTCGTTTGACTAGATACTTTAGTTTTTCCCTTTTAGCTGTTTAAAGTTTCTCATATAAGCCTAAATCCTTTCGTTATGAAAGACATGGGAAATATATTTTGGCTTGTGTTCATGTTGACAGTAAGTCCTTTCTTTTGCCATTCAGAGTTCGAAGAGCAAGTGGAGTGTCACACTTGTTTCCATCCCTCCTCCCGCGTTTACACTCATTTCAGCGATGGTGAGGCCCTGCTCTCCTGCACCGAACTTGCCGACAACCGTAGTGCGGAGGCAGCCGCTGTAGCCGCTGCTAACTCGTCTCGATTCTACGCTATCCTCGGTGGTACACTCGGAATCGCTGCCTTTCTTATCCTCGTCTTCTGCTGCATCCGCTTCTTTCTCCTATCCTCCGCTGCTCGACGTCGGGTCGCTCGAAGATCCGCCGACGATGTCGTTACTAATAATGCTGATAATGCCTCTCATGATCCCACTCTTCGAAGGTCCGGAGTTGGATTACCCTATCCGCATTTGTGAGTCAGCTTTCGGTTGTAGTGATCACTAAGCTCGAGATTATTACATCATATCTGTTTATTTTTTACATTTGATTCATTTTTATCCAAGTAGAAGGCTGAATTATCTAAATCACTATTCTGATTTCGTTTTCATAATTTCTTCAAGCTTTTATGCCCATTTTCAAAAAAAGGACTGGGTATTTGCTTCTTCACATGATGCGGCTCCGGATCCTATTGACTCACATTCAGTGATTGCAATTAACACTTTCGCCATTTATTACCGGTTTGGTGTATAGGATTAATCATGGCAAAATGTTCGATTGTTAGCCATTCCTTCATTTGATGACCCTGACATATAGGTTATCTAAGCATAGAATGCAAATATGGAGATGAGCGCTGTTTATGCAGTCATTATAAGGTTTACCTCACATGGGGACGACTTTTAACCGCTTTCAATTCATTAGGCTTGCGTGTATAAGGTCCAACAAAGGGCTTTCTTTAGCCATTTCGGATGAAAGATCAAGTGAAAACATGTCTACTCGATGAATAGAATCGCTGCTGACACCAAAGCACTCCAGCCATTCTGTCGCGGAAATGGGACTTGCCCAGACTGTGGACCCTGTGACTAGCTCTGCTTGTGCCCTTTTTGTCACGATTAGATAATATCTACCGTTTTAGCCTTTACACGACTTGTCCTGATAATTCGCTTAAGGTGAGTGGCAATTGCCCATCGATGCCGGTTTCCTCCCCTCGTTTAACTTTATTCCGTTAGTCGTTGTCGCGTAGTGCTCAAAATCCTCTGCGGCTTAGTTGGTTAATCGTCAATCACTAGACTATCCCGCTTCTCCGCATTATCGCGACCGTTCAGTTCGATTGACCATATCTCCAATCTCCTTTTTTCTAAGATCAATATACTCTTAAATTTTCGTTCTTCAGAGTTTGCTTTAATTGAGTTGCCGATTAAGCCATCCTCTTCGGCCTTCCCGTCTGTAGACTAGGCACGTAACCACTGTTGGTGATCATTTACGTTTCTGGGAGAAAATTGTTCCATTATAACCAATTTCAAAATTTAAATTTTCCGGCAGTTTCGCTCAATCCACAGAGCTCTCCGTTATTGTTATTATCATCGATAAACAGGTCCCCCTCACTACAGTACAAGCTTGCCAGTTGAATGATCATTTTAAGGTCACTTGTAGTGAAATCTGATTTAAATTATCGAGGTTGACGAGTCCCTTTTGTTTGAATTTGCCCCCATGTGACTGTTTATAATTCGTCTTGCTTTGCGTTCGTTTACCACAATGTGAAACGTGCACTTTGCTCATCCATGCTAGGTACTCTACGATTGTCTTTCGGCGACTAAGTGTGGTACTTACCGTTGATATTTTCTTATATAGTTGCTACTGACTTGGCTGATCTCGCGACATTTACATGAATGACTTTAAAGAAAAGTTTATTAATCTTATTTAAACCATTCACAACAGTTAGTTTGCGGTCCCTTTTAAACTCGTATAAATGTCAAAATTTTCCTTCAAAAACCACTTTTCTTTTGATCCCATCCCCTTAAGTAATTACTAATTTTGGGTACCTTGGTTTTCCGGTTTCAGATATACAGATGGTTTAGACCGGCTCGAGAATTTTACGAGATTAACCTCAAAACCAGTAGCACTAACAACCAAACAGAAAGAGTGCCCATTCTTTTACCATAAAAGTGAAAATTATTTAGCTTATAGCAGGATTAATAGGTGACAGTGTAAATATTTGCTTAAATTAAACTTATTCCTTTTCTGTTTTTTGAAGAGATGAATGTCTTTTTAACAATCCCGGAATTTGTGGATTCCGAAACAAACCTCCGAAGAATCTGGACAGGTCACACTACAAGTTTGTCTGTTGCAGGTATTTTTGGGGAACGAGATTGTCCCGAGATTTTTCACATAGAGATTTTCTCTTGTAATATCCAAAAAAATATTTTGCATCAACTTAAAGAATAAAAGATCGCCGGATGCTCAAGTTGTAAGTTGATTTTCTAATTCACTTGCACGGAAGTTCTCCCGCTTATAAAGAGATGTCCCTTATGATTTTGCGGATCTTGGCATACAAATTTTTAATTCTCAGTCCATCAATTTTCTTTTCACAACTCTCCACTTCGGCAAAGAGTCTTGTATAGTTTGTCTAAAGAAGTCATTTTCTTTTTATTTAGGGCCCTCAGATGTAGTTGACGCGAATCATTGTCTGCATGTGCAACAGTCTTAAAATTTTCCCGCCTTGTTACGCCTTAAGAGTTCCTTTCTTACTAACTGCTTAACTGGTATAGACTGAAGATGTCAAAGATGCATCTGCCCTGTTCTTTTGACGCCATATTAGACGGTTTTCAAAAGAATACTGTCTTAATTTTTCAGTAGAAAACCATTGTTTGGTTGCATATGTGCTCCTCTGCTGCAGCGGTCACTTACGAATTCGGCTCATCAGTTGATGGTAGCCAGAAGAAACCAATAGTTATGCATCTGATAATTGGAAAGATCGTCAGATTTTCACCACCCGATGCATTTTTTGAAAGCGGAATTTCATAATAGAAGCGATCCTCCTTGTCCGGCTTCTCATAATTATTGCTGACTTCTCATTTACTGCTGAGCTCAATTGTGATTTAGAGCCTTCTCTTTACAGATAGGATGGTTTTTAACTCAGAGGAACGAACTGGGCTTCACAAATCGTGTGCGCTCTCTTTGATTAACCCTGCGCCTGGTAATTACTTGCCAGCGCTTGTTTTATTATTGCACCCATTAATCATGTTCCGGTTTGTATCGCAAAATCCTAATGATTCCAACTCAAATTGCAAAACAGATCAATTGGAAAGAGAGTGAAACAGATAATCCTAAAAAAATTGTCCTTTTTGGCCATTTCTCTCGCATTGGATACCGGATCCGGTTGATTCCAGTTTATGCAAAAGCACTCTTAGGGGATGGAGGAGAACGTCTTTTGGTGGCAAATCCTTGAACTATTGCTTTTGATAAATGTCACATTTCTTGGGAATGAAGTAGTCCCATTTTCTTCTATCTAAATTGGTTCTATCTTCAAAATGGCATTTAAATTTACTCCAGTATCAATTTCTATTTTTAAGGCACTTGATGTTCTTTGATGAGCAGAAATTTGTAAACTGAACTCACTATGAATAATATATAAGTTATATGTATATAAAATACTTATCCAGATTGCAGTGGTTTCCTTACTGGATAACAAGACTCGTGATGGAACTTATATGAACTCAGTGTTCAACCCCTTATTGGGTCGATGCATATGAATTCAACTGGCTGACCTTATGGAGCTTGTGGGAAGGGTCAAAGGGAGTGGAACTCGAAGTGGAGGTCAGCCACAAAATGATGACTTTCATTCCGAATCCTCCTGTCTCGTCTTGGCCAACATTTCTTTCGCAATTATTAGTCCAGAGGCTCCGCTGACGCATAATTCATTAACGACTACCATCACGCGAGAAAAAAATTCCTACTCCTTTGTGTCAGATTCGTTGCCTCTATTATGAGTAAATAAGGAAGCCTTGGTCAAACCAAATGTGTGACTGCACGTCATGTCGGATCATGAGGAATAATTGGATAATTAATATCCCGACAGGGCCTTAAACGGTTGCTCTCTACAATTTACTGGATATTAATAATACAAATAATCGTTTGCGCTTAGATTGAAAGAGTATGTCCTTTGAAGCTTCCTTCAGCAAATAGAATACTACCTTGGAGCCCTTCTGATTGAGAATCTCAGTCGACCAAATTATAGCTACTCAGGTAGTCCCTTTGATAATTGGAACTAGTGTTTTCCACCCCGTTAAGAAGCTACCTTTTAATCCTTTTTTTGCCTTTTTCTGAACTCGTTTACAACTTTTTCTGAATTTAGAACAGCACTGCTCAGCTATTCTTTTATTGGCCAGCATTCACTTATCTAGCTGAAGTGATTCGTATTTATTTAATCAGCTACGAAGGCACTTTATTATGGTGTTCTTGTAATTGTGAGCTGCCAAAGTCTCCATCATATTTTCAATTATTTCTCCCTTGATTTTTAGCCGATTTTCGTCTTAGGTAAACAGTAAAGTAGGGTGACCACAGCTGTTGGACTATTCAAATTCATGGCTAACCACGGTTCCCGAAATCGTTTATGACATCACCTTGCAACCGATATGCTTTTTGCGCTGTAGCTACTTAATAGTATTTTAAGTTGGTGGCAGTTGAGCAGTCATATGGACGCGACAACTCATTTATTGTTCACAGTTGTTAATTAGAAGGTTGTCAGCTTTCAGTTGCTAACAGAAAGTCTGCGGAGCTTAAAGCCCGCACTTGAGCCTTTGAATTGC
This sequence comes from Moniezia expansa, assembly GCA_019097775.1. NCBI lineage: Eukaryota > Metazoa > Platyhelminthes > Cestoda > Cyclophyllidea > Anoplocephalidae > Moniezia > Moniezia expansa. Next base: position 106,492 of record JADFDV010000062.1, on the reverse strand, counting down.
AAATTGCGCGAATCAAACTGAGAAAACAAGTGAGGGATTATGTGTGTCTATTTTTTAAGTGTTATTGTGTATCTGCCTATGGGCTTTCAGAGATCTCGACGATAGAGTCGGCTTTACCTGTATATTTTATTATCCAATTCTGTAGAGCAGATTTGTACATGACCGGCGTTGATGGTTCTTCAGACCACTTTTTTGTCTGTTGGAGATACTTTAACAACACTAGAGGTCAAATGGGAGGCAGCAAGTAGTTTCTGTTCCCAGTAGCTGCAGCTCACTGCGTCTCATCTTGTTAAGCTTCGAGTTTTCACTTACTTGGATGTACTTTGAACGCGTAAAAATAAAATAATTTTTCTACTGTGATTTTGAATGATAGGGAGCGAGACACCGATCCGGAAGTAGAAATTCGGACACTTGTCATGAAATTCGAGCATCTCCAATTGCTCGTTTAAACGTTTGCCGTTTATGCCATTCGATATTCGTAGCATAGATAGCCTTGTAATCCGATGCCAATCACCCCGGAGGTCACTTAAGATCATGCAATGAAAAGCGCTAATTCTTGCCCTAATGCATCTCAATGCTAAATCATCATCATCTGCTTCGCTAAAAATTTTTAATTTTGAATAGGCGCCGTTGCGACTCGAATCGATTGTTTTTAGTAGCTTATTGCTGTTCGTGGTCACTAGCAGGAGGGATTTGTTGCGGAAGCTTAATGAGTTACATGATGGCATCCAGAGTTATTTTGCATTCTTTGGAGATAATCATTTTGCTTTTATTTTTCTACAATTCATGGAGCCACCTCCCACCTTTTGTGTTGAATGTTTTTATGAACCTTGAAGCAGCCTCTCGTTTCCTTCCGGTAATCTCTTTTCTAATGTCTGTTTAGTTCCCCAGCGACGAGGAGGCTAATAGGGAAGATTGACCTTTCTTGCCTTCAAGGGGACTTGATGAGTACTCATGTAAGGGCTGCGGTTGCGAGTACTGTCATCATCAGAAGACAAGCCTTATAAGAGACGAATCATTGCAATGCAACGAAATTCTGCAGGCTGCTCCATTTTTTCGCCCCTAGATCAAAAGTTATAAATTTCATGCACTTCTCAGTTAATTAGCATTCTCATAGGGACTTCACATTGAATACCCAAAATAATTGACCCCTATCTTTACCTTTAACTTCACATGCTGCCATATTTAGTCTGAATCCGGAACTTCCACCAGCCTACAAGGATGTAGTTGCCATGACAGCTATCCTTCCTACGGACTCGGACACTCGATCGCTTCACGGGGATAATAATGCCACCACCCAGCTCTTGCTTTCCCCCATGCCGCCATTTCCACATTCAGTACAGGTGGCAATTCCAGTGTCTCCACCTCCTCTTCCGTCATCAGCATCTCAGCCAGAAGGAAATGCCGTTGAGGACGCCGAAGAACCACCTCCTCCAAGCTATCAGGAGGTAATCGCTTTCTCGCCATCTGCTGCCGACATGCGTCAACGGGTCATGGCTGCTTCTATAGCCGCTGAATCGCAGGAAAATCAAAAGCAATCGACTTCAGCCGTTTCCTGATAATCTCTTACCCTGTCCTACCTCCGACTCGTATTATTCATTTTCCGTGATCTATTCCATTCCCTTTACCTCGGCGCCTCTTCCCCACCCAGTTGTACTGGCCTTTAAGACTCTCCTCACTGCTACCTTACCGTGTCAATGAAGTACGCTCCCCTCTCCCTTGGATCCTAACTGTATTTCTTTTATATTTTGTCATATTCGTACTTAGAAGATTTATGTAGGAGCGCGCTCGAGCGCCTCTAATTATCTTTGTGAACGAAGGCGTGTGTGAAGATAAACTTTCAGCTAAGTCAGTTAACGCCACTTGAGTGTTTGGGTGCATAACGTAGATTTTGAGTGAGCGAATCTGCAGCACTGCGGTAAGTCATTCACGGCCAAAATAAACTAAATTTATTGTATTTAAATAGGGTGGCGGCGAGCTGCACACCTTCGATTCCGTGGTAGCTTCTTTCTAGATTTTTTCGTTAGTGGCGTCTGTAGGGAGAGACCGTGACTGTTGAGGCCTTAACCGAAAGGTGTCTGCTTCTGGCGATAAACTTTGTCCACTAACTAGCTTTCCTTCGCTGCAGCACATTGGTAGTGTAGAGATATGACCCGTCAAATGCCGTGGACTACGAAGTCGATAGTTGCACATTGTGCCATCGGTACAACCCATAAAGGCAAAACAAGTGGAACTTATCATTGAGAAGCGCGTTGAGGATGGCATGATAGGGGGTTTTTTTCATATACGAGGATGGTAGAAGAGGACGAAGGAAGTGATGGCTCGTAGTAAGCAATCGCGGGCACTACTCGATAAGTCTTGTGGGACTCGAAATTGCGGTAATACTACCATCCTCTCCTTGAGGGAAGTAGCTAATGAAGACTCTTGGCAGAACATGAATTGATCAGCTGGTCACTGGCGGTAGTTCAGTTGATTAGGATCCAAGAAATGGGCGGCAGCTTTCAAACTGTAGCTGAGGAGACCGTATATGGAGAAAAGCACCAGCCATATTTCAGTGATTGAGTAACTTTTCAGGTGTCTACTTTGCCATATTTGTGTCCCACTGGACCACTAGCACTATTAGCTTTGTATATGATGGAGGTTGTAAAACGCTATTATTTCAACAGAGACACGACTTAACCATATCGATGACTGCACTCCCGCTTGCAGTAGCCGGTTTTGTGGCTTTTAATGTACTTCAAAAGTGCTAAAACATGGCGAAATCCGCGCGACGCTCTTAAGGGTAAGGTTATTTTTGTTGGTTATCAAAGTGCATGCCTTGCGTGTCTAATAAAGGAGTGTTTGCATTGAAATGTACCCCTAGAATGGAGAAAATCAACCAAAAGTCCGCAATGAAATCTAGGAAGCTCTAACTTCCATTAGTCATTGAATGAACCAAAAAAGAACAATAACAGCGCCAACAACCGATCCAAGTTATTCAAATCCCAGATGAAAAGGTGAGAGGACACACCTTAGTCCTCTAATTTGAACTTAGTATGATGTATGGACTTATTAGCGCAAGATGCGTAAGCTATCGGCCATTTGTAGAAATACTAGATCCGGAACCTGGGTGAAAAGACGTGCGGGAATAGGATGATGTTCCAAGTGAACGCTGTGGAAGTAAGTAGGATATAACGAGCTGGGCAGACCTAGAGGTTCGATAAATCTGTTGTCTATTATCCTAATGTCAACTCTGAATTCTTTTCACTTCCGTTCAACTCTTGAGACTGTATTTTATATTTCGCAGTTTTCTACATCCTTGAACCAAAAAGTGCGGTTCTTTCAGTACCTTGAATTTATCAATAGACAGGACGAGTCAATTTGTTTATCTACAGTCGATTTCCTTTAACTCATCTGACTATTTGACAAGGCTGTCAGGATTGCGTACCAATAAGTAAGCTTAATTTTAGGTCCAATGTACGTTCATCGGTTACGCCAAATGAATAATTTGGAGCGATCATGAATGGACTATAGATCATTCCTCTAGTCCTTCTTTTCACTGAAAGTACAAAAATGTAGTTTAAGTGGGCCATTAATTCTCTGGCCAATTGTGGAGTGTCTATTGACATTGACAACGCCATCGATAATACAGTCATCACCGTCAAGGTTGAAGTCGAATCTTGGAGAAATGCGTGAAAAGGTAGCAATAATTAACAATTTTGACTTTGTGCCTATGTTGCTCGAACTCGGGAATCAGTCGAGACCTTTTATGCAAGATAACTGCACTCTGAGAGGGACAAATTGCAATGGAAAAAAAAGATTTCACTTCTAGAAGTTTCAAATCCTGCAAAATGGGAAGGTGGTAAAAATATCGCGATTAAGCATACAACCCTCTGTCTTTAGATAGCTAGGATCCTGTTCAATCTCCCTCCGATAAACCTGTTGAAAAGCCTCACAAATAAAAAGTGGGTGAAGGCCCAGTCTAGCCAAAGAGGAGCAACTTTCACAATGAGCATCAGTGATTCGAACTTCTAAATTTTACAGGCCTTCCTTTTCCAGATGCTAATCTTGAAAGCTACAACTCCACTTCCAGTTAGTATAAAATTTTACTCGCTTCAGCGATCAAAACAGCTCTGTAAATAGGAAGTCAGACTAAACCAAAGAGCATTTTCAAAAGTAATTTACCTGGCATGGTTGAACAAACATTATGAAATTTTACATGGGGATTCTTTGCTGAAGGTAAAATTTAACTTATTTAATGATATCGGAAATGTCGGCTTAATGGTGGCTTTATTACACTCAAGATTGTGTCTAATCGGTGACTTTCTTTCTCTCATGACCGTTGATGGGTTTATTTGCTCTCAGTTGTTGAAGCTGAAGCCCTTGGACATGGTTGGGCAGGTAAGAGACATTCAGCAAGGTTTAATAGCACTGCGGTTCCTTGAATGAACAACAAGTCATTCATAGGTCTCCATCAGTATTAGATCTACTAGCCCCTCTCAATCCATGGACAATTAGATATCATCTAACAATTTTGTCATAACTCTCTGTACTTTGAACTGAAGTACCTGCCCGATTTTTCCTCCGTCGCAGAATAAGACTTCCTTTAAATTGAACTTTTAAATTCTACTACTCTGCAACTGGTTTAGATGGGGCAGCTGACTTTCTAGGGTCACCATCTGTGCTGATTGATGTAACCGTAATTCTAATGGATCCAAAGGTATTTGGAACAACAAGTTCGGTGTAAAACGATTAAAATAAGCTTGTTTGGATAAAAAAAACTAGAATTAATAACATGTAAGAAAATCTTTTTCAAATAAGATTGAATTTCCCCATGTTCTATCAACAATCAGACACGGTACCCCTGCTGCCTTGATTAAAACACAAGGTCATCTAAAGCACATTTAGTATCTTTCCTTTACCAAAGTATGCACATCACTTGCATGAACCTGACCTCAGTCATTGTATACTGAAATTCAACCAGGGCAAATTTTTAAATGGTGCCAATATCTGTGCTTGTTCTATCTAACTCAGTTCTGTAAGTCTAAATGTGCCTTGTGAGGTAAATTCAAAACATGACCATGGCGTAACAAGGAGCTACAACATCACAATGCGGCATGTGTTAACACTGATCGCTGTTTAGAAGATCGGCTGTTAACGGAGGCCCTCGGTTTCGAGTTTGGACTTCGATCTGTCAATTGTTATTATGATTAAGTCACAGGCAGTCTTCTGCTGTGAAAATCAGTCGGAAGGAGTGTGCGGATAGTTCCAGCTTAGGAGCGAAATCGAAAACTCAGAAAGGATACTCGATCTCACAAGACCGAGTTGTAATGCATTGAAGCCAGTTTCATTCTGGCACTCCATCTCATTCTTTCTTATTTTTAACTAACATGGATTAGGAAAAGGCAAAAGTTAGCTGCCACCTCTTTACAATACTACTGCTTAACGTTAAGTACTCTGGTTCTAGGCATTCGTAGGGGCAGTGTACCCTATATGGGAGAGAAACTGTGTCGTTTACTCTCGTGGCACGAAATTTTTGGAATACGGCGCCTTTTGTTGGTTTTAATACTGTCCAACTAGGTTCTGCTGTTCCGGCCATTAGCTAACCAATAAATTTCTTAGGTGAAAAGGTTCCTGACATACCAATAACGGCTTGTGCCTAGTCAAACTGCTGCTGTCAGATAAACATACTTTCTTTTAGCTGTATTACACCCATTTTCAACGGAAATTTCCAATTGCAAATGATGTTTTGGTTGAAAAAAAAAGAATTCAAGCTCTTAACATCGATCTCCAAGCAATAGTATTTAACTTCTTTGGAACAATATGCAAAATACTAAGAAGTTTACACCAATTTCGACTTTATTATTTCAAATAACTGTTAAAGGTTACTGATACAGAACTCGCGGATTTTGATTTACAGGCTACACTGTTCACTCAGTTGTCATAGGCGAAATTCGAATTAGCCCTCTGAGATTATACCCTGACTATTGGAGTGGCACCATGGCAAAAACTATTTCATTTCAACAGTGTATTTAGAAAACGATAGGACTTTAGATCACTCACATGTAACAGCACTACTGCATGGGCATAGAAAGGGAAGTGATTAGAACAGGATTTAGTCGATTGTGTGGCATTTCGAAGGCCAGGAAGCCACGGTGATAGGATTCAGTTGCTACCTTGTTTCCATTCAGTGAAAAGGAAAGTCGGCAGTGTTGGGATGATTTCCTCCAAGAAGTGAACTGTTGCTTATTTAAGATATTTTAAGACTAGATGCATTCGAGTTGTGGTTCAAGAATTGACTAGAAGGTCTGTTTATTTGCATTTTCAAAAGTTAGATTATTCAGGAGCCCAGAAGTAGAATCGGAGGCATCGAATGATGAATTTTCCGTCAGGAGCTGACCACAAATTTCAACTTTAAAAGGAGATGAAAACCGCTCAAGGTCAAGCAGTTCATAGATCAACTTGTATTGTTTAATTTTGGGGATCTACGTAATGTAATAATTTAAATAGCTTGAATAAAGGTGCAATATTTTGATTAGAAAGAATAAATTATGTTTTTATCAATCAATGATAGTCAAATTAACTTTGTTGAAATGATTAAGAATTCACTATGGGATTATTGAGGTTTGAAAGGGAAAAAATCTAGCAGAATTGAAGAACTCGTTCATCGCAACTGGTGTTCTGCCTCATTCCGAAATTTTAATGAATGTTAAGCCTTGAACGACAGCCGCGTTCCGAATTAGTGATTTTCCCTCTATCCAGTACCACATAATGGCATCCATAATCAGAAATTCAATGCTGCCTACATGCTTACTGGCAAGGATGACTGACCATATTATCGAATGGAGCATTTTCAGGACTGGCATTGTCTTACAATATTAAGGAACCTTACCTTTGGCGATTGAACCAGCCGTGCTCACGCCAGGAGTTCAGATAGAAATAAGTAGCCAAAGAGACTTTACTTTAAAATACTCTTTGAAGATGTCGCCATCAACTTTCCACGCATGTTAAAAGCACAAAAATAGGCTATTTTCATTAAATACAAGAATTGACTGAGCAATTCATTATTTTGGCGTCTTAACATAGTTTCTGGACTTCAAATGGAGAACAAGGAGGAACATTAGAAGCTTTTTGGTTCAAACAGAAAAGCAGTTCCTTATTGCGATTTTGATCCTCGGAATTAGTCACCCAAAAGAGGAATCGTTTAGACACTTTCCAAATAGTGCAGCACTCAAGTTAGGTACAATTCGAGAAGGAGAGCAGATGCATTCGAACTTAAATATCATATCTAGTAGATCATTTGTAAGTCCCTCTCTTCTTTATAATTAATAAAATAAGCCTTAACAATTTCATTGGGAACTTGGAATGGTTAAGGGGAAAATAACACAGGAACATAACAAGATGTCGAAGCTGTGAAAGTGGATCTCTCATGCTATGGTATCAGCGTGGACATCCTTACAATTTCTACGTATCTTAACAGAAATTCACAATCTTTTGTATGTGATTGAAATTTGTATCTGTTGGTGGGAGGGACAATAGATTATTTCAAGATTTGCTTTCTTAATTAGATGTTTTCATCTCAACCAAGGTGAACTCAGAGTTTTCCTCAGCTAAATGCGTTTAGGTCTGTGGTAGTGGGGGCGTTTACAGAAAAAACGCTAATTTCAGTGGCATTTTGTTACTTTTAATCACTCAGAGACATAGGAGTTTTCTAGGTTAATGGAAACCGACTAGTCACCAGTAAATGGCATTAATTCTCAGTAAGTGCCCACGAAATTCTGATAACCCACATATTCGATTGTGTAATTTTGTCCTGATGTGTTCGCCTGCCCTCCGATCTCACTCATGCCACCGCCAGTGGACGTTTCCGGCTTCATCATAAAACCTACTGGCAATGAAACCATACCATGCAATTGGTTTTCATGCCAATTAATCTCAGATGCAACTTTAATCATTTTCGCCTTCGAAAAACTCGCCTGACGATGGAGATTAATTGTTTCAGCAAATTTCGGGTGTGACTGGCTTGGATTTGCTCATCGTTGACTGGAGTAGTGCAATTGCGTTCCATTAAATTCATTTAAATTAACTCTAATATTGAGGCACCATTCTCCCAACTGAACTGCTAGATTCAATAGGTGGCAGGATAATTTTTTCGTTTTAATTTTAAAGTTGGAAATGAAGTGTTCAATTCCTAAACGGCAAAAGACAACAAATTATCCTTTCCTATTAGCACTCTTTATTTCGCCAAATCCAACAATTTCAGCGGTGAATATTCAGGGCCAATTTCAATTAACTTTAATAGCAAACTATGAATTCGCCATGGATACACGCCAAAAAACAGGCCAATTAATCGGTCCGAAATGAATATCTTCTTTGAAGTGAGCATGGTGTAATATTCTCATGAATTACTGATAGGATTGAGGCCTCTTCTTGGGTGATATCTAGGATTTTTCATTGTAGCGCAAAAGTCCTTTTAATAAAGGAGAAAAAAACTCTCAATCGTCTTTAAAATCAGCGACTTTGGAAATAAAATGAATTATTTACTTACGTTATTCATTCAATTATTAACCCTCTAGCAAGACAAGCCCCGAGAACGAATCTGACTGTCGGAATCAGCGGGCGCTCGTCATGGTAGCTTTTCACCAGTAGTGGGATCATCATGAGTCCTCCTTAGGTATTTCTTTCACCATGAAAGATTCGTATCCCGTTTTCGGAAAAAAAATGTTGGCACGCCCTTCGCCTCTAAATCGAGCAACCATTTTACAGTGGTCATTCAAGTGCGACTAGTGGAATTTATTTAGAAAATTTGATGTTCATTACTTCAAAATTTTTGGCATTGTATCAGGAATGTCTAAATTAAGGTCAGAAAGTCCTTCAATTTTCGAGCCGCTTCTCACCACTTTTCTCCTATGGATATCTTCCATCTTATGGAGATACGGTCACATTTGTGCTACTCCACCAACGTATAGATTCACGGAACCTAGCAGTATGTCTTTCACGAAACTATGTCTTTCACAATCTGAATTCTTAATGACTTGCCAGAAACTAATTCAAAGCAACAAGATGCGAGGTAGAAACTGCATTCCTAAAATGGTCAATTCCGCACATTAAGCAGCTTGACTGGATGTAGGTGGCAAAGTCTTAAAGAGCCACTCTAGGACTCATTTGATCTATGTGATTAGTTCCAGATTTACTTTTGTATTTCGAATATTAATCTTTGAAAGGTACCGTCAGAACTTGCGACATGCTGGTAGTCGCTTGCATTTCCAATGTGATCATCCAGTGCCATCGTACTGCGGAAATTCAGATTCGGTAAAGGTCTTTTAGGAAGCTTCGCCAAGTTTAGACCATTTCTCAATGATGTACCATTTTTGGTTTGCTAAAAACAAGATACGAGCGAAAGAGGAGCCATTTAAGAACGAACGCATTAACGTCCACGATCACTAATCAGACAAATGAACAAAACATGACCATGGGAGCTCACCTTTACAGGCATAAATAGCGGTGGATGAATCTAGAGTGAACATTAACTGTTGATTGGGTAACTAGGGGTGAATACACACGCACGTCGTGCCTCTAGGATCAGGCGCAGACACCCTTGTTCGAAGGAAATTGTTCTTATAAGCAGTCTACTCAATATATTTTATTAAAAAAAATGCTGGAAAGTCCTTATTTCCATCGTTTACAATCTTGCTAGTACACTACCAAAGACCATATGGGAAAAGGTAGAACAACCAATAAATTGGCTTCTTATTCTTAAACTGTTTTTGATAGTTGTAGCCTTGAAAATATTTAAAGACTAATATACAAATCAGCTATTAGCATTAGCTTAAAGTGTTTTCACAGAGAAATAGATTTCCCGGTCATTAATTATTAATGCTTTCCAACCTTTCCCAACAATAAAATCAAAAGAATTATCTTCAGATTCGGGCATCCACTTAATGGGAAAGTGAGCTGAAGTGGATCCTGTTGGACAGCTATGAACGCGTGATGCCTCTACAGCAAATCGGGTCTGCGTTTAAATGGTCCAAACGGCATTAGTTGACTAATGATGCTTGATTAAAATACTTGTGTGCATAAATGCCGATCCGAAACCAAAATCAGCGCCTTCTCACATTAATTAGAAAAGCGGCCAATTGCCCTCAACTCCTGGCTTTTTGGTGTGGCTATTTTTCTTTATGTCATCTAGGTTGGGTTGTAATCTTTCTATTTCATTCGAAACAAAATATTTGAAATGGCCGAGACTTGATCTTGCCAAAGTCCTCTAACCACATTGCCCTATGGCCAAGAAATCGATTCATACAAAAGAAGAGCATTCAATTTTTACAGTAGAGAAAGTCTCGGTTTTGAGCTCCGCCTCACTGTGAGCCATACTTACTCTTGTATAGAAATCGTACCAATGTCAGCCCTCTTCTCTTTCTTAAAACTGATCTAAGCTTTATTCCCAGCGATTTCTTCTCGACTGCTCCTGTTTTAAGATTCGCCTCAGAGAAAGCTCGATCTGGTGCCCTTTTGACTGAAAATCTCATGCTTGGACTTCTGCTTGTTTGCCAAATAAAGAGACGGACCGGTGTTGACGGTCGGTTATATTATCACTTATTCAGATTCGATGTTTATCAGTTAATGTAGTAGCTGAAACACGCATACAGAAGAAAGTTTCATCAAAGAAAATCCTCACTGAGTGAAACCGTGAAACTCTACTAGGGAGCGAAATCAAGCGTCTAATATTTCCCAGTGGAAAGACATGGAAGATGTGCCCATGCAACAGGTTGTGTTGTGCAAAGGAACGTTCATCTCGCTAAGTTCAAGGCCTCAGTTTCGATCCGATCATGTGACCTTGAAAGTCAAGATAATCAACATTTTCATGATTTGATGTATAGAACGGACAGCGCAAATTTTATTGTTTAAAAATTTTGATGCCTTGGTTTCCTGCAATACTGTCCTTAGCCTGCCTACATCCTGGCTACTCGCGTTTAGGTGAGCTAATGTGCTAACATCGCCAATTAGAGGCCATTACTTAACCCTCAATCTTAATCAGGCGGATTAAAATGAAGGTCAGGTAACAAGAATAATATTTACTTTTTCTCATTTTTCCAAAGTAGCCAATTAAACGCTTGGCATCAGGAATGAAATATTGTAGATTTGCCAAAATTGCCAACCAGTGACAATCAGATTTTTAGAAATTAATAGAAATAAGCGAATCGGTGTTAAGATATGGAAATTTAGTGTTGGGTCAAGAAGGTTTAAAGATGGGAGACGCGGATCGACTGTTCATAACTGGTTTAAACCTAGGGAGTCATTTGTTCAAATTGGATTAGACATCTGATCTAAAATGGAAGAGCCAATTGAACAACTTTCTCTTCGCAAACCACCAAAGTACATAGGCTGGATCAAAGTTTGCCTTGAGAAGAGGTCGTAGTGATGAGGAGTACCAAGAACGGTAGTCTCCGGAAGTAGCAACTGACAAGTCCTATTTGTAGGTGCTATAATTTTTAACTCTGAGTTTTACTGACCGATTATCCCATTCTTCCCCTTCTCATGAATAATAGTTGTTGAATTCCTCCATTTTTATCACGAAAATACTTATAAAGCAAACTCACTGGGCATGTGACAAACGAATGTAATTGACATCGTCTTAATGGAACACAATGTGGGAATAGACACAATGAAACCACCAGAACGGATATTAGTGGATACCTTGAACAAACCTTTTTTTGGTGGCTGTGAAAATAGAACTTTTATCTAAAAAGCTTGCCATTTGTCTATGTCTAGTCTCAGTACATTTATTCCTTTATTCGTCCCAGATTTTACTGAAAAAAAGCCCATATGCTCAAATTACCAATAGCAGAACAGGTCCTATCGTCCCATCTAGGCATTCAAAGATCGAATTTCGGTGAAGATTGAGACGTGTATTCCTCTACTCCCTATATGATAGTCACAGTTTTGACATTTTCAAAAAATTGGAACAAAAATGTAGGATCCAAGGTTTTAGTGCTAGTAATTTATCCAAATCCTCCGTAAGATTTTACTTCCAAATGGAATCACTGAGGTGTAAAGTAATAAGTTAACTCGAGATCAAATATTTGCTTAGATTTGGCAATGCTCTACCACTGATCACCAAATTCTATTTCACAGCATATTATAGAACTTATAATACTTATTTTCCTTCATTACATGGCTTAAAAAATTATGTTAGGCGGCAAAAACGAAAAGACGTACAACCAAAGACTATCCCGATTCGCTTAGGGATTCTGTCAGAAAATTACCTTTACAATATAAACGTCGCGAATATTAAGAGTTGAATCAAGCAGATGCCAGCTGCGGCAAGGGCGTTGTTCGGCGATTGGAGGGTGCGTCCCCGAACGAAAACTGTGAGATTGCCTCCCATTTAAAAAGAATTTCATCGGAGAGCTAAAATAGGTTGAAACCCATAGTGTAGTGCTTTCTTTAACTTTTTTGTCTGTTAAATTTGAAATGCATGAAATCCCTTTCATGCAGAGCTGAAGGCCCATAAAATCTTAAATTTTACAAAAAAAAAATCAAGTATAACGCCTTTCTTCATACAGAGGTAAAGAACCTGAGGCAGGCCATTGAATAAAGCTGGAGAAGTACCCCAGAAGAAAAGGTCTTGATAGCTCCTCTGAAAGTCGACTTTGGAAAAGTCAAGGTAAAATAACCATGCACTTTACCTACAAGCTCTAATGCTAGCTTGCCGTAGTCAAATTAAAGTGTGTTGAAAGCGTGGAAGTCTCTAAGTCAATAAGCCATTAGAAGAATGTAAATCGCAGTCCTCATTGAAGTGCTACTGAAGTCGAAATGCATGGAGATATCTTCCTTTCTGTACCATTTCATTTCTAGTCCTCTGATCTTTTAAAATCTTTATTCCATCACGATTTAGTTTACGTTTGTATACCCCTTGTCTAGCGGAAACAGAACTGAATGGATTAAAATGACTTCTAAATCTACGAAAATCCACTGAGTGCTTATTGTAACAAACTTAAGCTTCAAATTTTCTTGTTGCGGCGAAATAACGACTTCTCTAATTCGTCTATCAGGCATTAACTATCAGTTGTTTTTTTCTATCAGAGGAGACAAAGGAAAGTCTCTCTTCGTTAGAAGACGGTAGGAGAAAGTGAATATAAAAAGAACCGGTGGTTTTAATACTCGTGGGTGGACCATGGAGTGGCAAGTGGAAAGAATCGCCTAAATATGCCAACAGAAGAATGGCACTGACAGGTCATAGGCTTTGAAAGGCCATTTTTTTAAATCTTAAGAAATACAGGGGAAAAGGCAGACTTTTTCTTATAGTTAATCTAATTTTAATGATCGTGGTACAATACACGGGAATAATGACTGGGCAGGATTGAAGCAGAGGCATTTTCGGGTGAGAATAATTTTTTAGAAGATTGAGCCTGCTTCGACGATTTTCTTCCCCTCTTCATCAAGGCCGGTATTCTCCCGTGATTGCTCGGACTTTCACATTAAACCTCATCTTCAACCACACTACCCACTATCCACTGGCTTTTCAGGGACCTAAAGTGGACTCTGAGCAGGATTGAAAATGACCAAACATTCCGTGTTCGCCCGTCATTAAGTTGGTCTAGTAGGCTTGAATAACTTCATGACTGCCTAATCCTCAAATCCTGGTTTATCTCCAAAGGAATAAAGTTGAAACTTTCAGTTAAAAATTACTGTCTGACGAATTTAAAGTGACAAATAACTGAATCAAACGTTGAAAAATCTAAAAAGAAAACTTAATTACAATGGAATGCACTGAAGTCTCTGATATAACCGAGAATATAAGCGACGAGTCGATCAGGGAATAAACTGACGTACTCAGACTCTCAAAATAAATTGGAATTCTTGAACCAAAATTTGCCTCGGGACAAAATCCATCGGTCGTCGGTCGGAGTCATCCATGTTTTAATAATGCTCAGAATTGTTAAACAACATGAGCGGACAAGATCGCACCAGGAACTGCAAAACCTAGACTTGGTAAATGAGGTAGCTAAAACAGAGAAGAATGGACCCGACATTGACAATGCATCTTTCCTTCCATGAGGTGAGCAGTGGGTTCGTTTCGAACAACTTTGTCCACCGAGTCAACGAGGGCAGAAGCCAATCGTGCTAATGCAGTTACAACAAACACAAAAATTTTTGAATTCAATTATTTTTAGAGGGGATTCGTTCTTTTTTCCGACTCCATACGCGCTGATTTATTCAACCAAAAGTTAGTAATTCAGCTGTCAGTGGTATTCATTAGGGACAGCCCGCTTTTACAAGTAGAGAGCCGATCTGAGGAGGCTTAATTGAGCGTATGTTTACAACTGTCAGTGCAGAAGGATGTGAATATGGAAGACTTCCAGAAAACGTCAGCAATCAAGTCATTAAGGGTACTTTAAGCATCTGAGTGGGAAGCTATTTTGGAAACATTTAATAAATAACGGATCTTGCCTAGTGTCCCCTCTTTGCTAGCCACATTAGCTTATTTGACTTGCAGTGGCTTTCGCTATGTTTTTCAGGGACTCCACCTGCATTTCGCTCTCCAATGGTCACTGCGTCTACTGCATCCAGTTCGAAAGATATCGTACCAACATCACCCAGAAAGCCATATCTCAATCATCCTACAATCGTCCCTTTTCATCATTTTCCGTCTGACAATGTCAGGTATGAAATTATAAGTATGAATTGCTTTTCTAACCTGTATCCCAAGCATAAATCTGGTATCGAAGTCTAGCGACTTAGCGACTCTTAGTTAAAACCTTTTTGGTAAACTCAAGAGCCAACTGAGTGTGGAGCAGTGAATACCAGAAATGCTATTAGATTTTATAGCGGCTTAGGTAAAGTGCCTAGGGACTGAAAGCTATGAATAGCAGAACGAGAATGTGAGCTTTTTCAAAATGACATTCTCACTGATTGAAATGTACGCAATAAACAGCCTTGATGTCTGTGGAATTCATCCCGCGACGGCATCCGATCAGTCGACCTTGTGAACTCGCTTTACCAACAACTGTGTGGATGAAGTTACTTGCTTTCAAATAAAAACTAACTGACATGATTCACATTGCAGTTAGAAGGAAGATAGTGCTTGCAAAATGTAACTTTAGTGATTCCTTAAAACTGTTTCCTCTCTAAAAATTAATCTTACTGAAAAGTAACTTATAAAAATTATAGCCTATTGAGACTGGAAGTTCAGTGCAATTATTTTGTATAAAGTTGTTCAAGAATTATAAGCTCTACTTAGAGCGCTTGAAAATTACGCGTCTGCTTGCTGTTAATCCAAAACTTTGAGATTAATTCGTATTTTTGAAAATAATAAAAGTAAATGAATAATTAAATAATTCTTTTTTTGGCTAGGAAAGATGGATGCGCACTTTAAAAAGACTTTTCCAGTGAGGAAAACATCACTGGTTAACTGCTGAGTCTCCTACACTAGTGGCTCGCCAATAGCAACCAAGACGATAAGGCAACTTCAATAGAGAAATAGGCATCTGCACTCGGCTTCATCAAATTTACCCGATGTAATATTTCAAGCCGAGACTGGAACCTAGGTAGATTTTTTATTAGTCAAACATTTCTTCTGCATTTCCAATCACACTTAGACAAGCGCAACATATTTTAACTTACACGCAGACGGTCGAATTGGACTTCGCAGTTTACTCCGTCTGCGTCCACATCCACAGTGATATCGGCGGCACTTGCAGTTGAAAGAATTAATGCAATGCCGTCGTGTTGTATTGACCAATGATGAATGCAGGTAGAAAAATGTCTAACAGGTAGAGACCTTCATAACCCGGCCCCTATCTTGAGTGAGAAAACTAGTGATTACAATAGCATGTCGCTTTGTCCTTCAGAGACCAAGAGCGTTCCAATAGAAGAAGTCGGCATTGAGAATTTTCTTTGCCATGCTTGGAAACTACCTGAAGATGTGCATCAGCCGGGGAGTGCTCCGCTTTTTGTTAGCAATTTTTCTTCTAAATGTTATTATCGATGCCATGCTTTAAGTCGAAAACCGGAAGTCTGGTTTTATTTATATTTCGATCACTTTCTTAGACATTCTTCTGAGCGTAGTTCACAAAATCTACTTTGTTCCCGTCATGGTACCCTCTTTTAGAGAAAGCATATTCATTGAACTAGAATTTAGTGAATTGAAAATTTAACTTTTTCTGCCATTCAGGAATTTTTTTCCCAACACGGATATTTATATACTCACCCATCAAATTTTGCCGATGATTGTCGTTTCAAACAATTTCCGCCTTTCTAACTGAAAACCAAATGGCTTGTGACAGATTGTCATCCACATTCAAAACTGCCAATGTTGTTTCTAACTTATCGCTATCAATTCACTCACATATATCTTTTCGAGAGATTTAACGCGTTTTATAAGTACTTTTAACAGTAGTAAACTAAATGGCAGCATTGAAAGCGACCTGAAGGGTTATTCGCGCTTGGTGGCATCTAGACTCCTCTGAAACAAAAGTGGCAAACTCATTTTTCATCATGTGCCTGGGGCTGATAAATAAAGGTAAAAATGATGAAAACTTGGCTGTACTGATCAGGTTCAGACTCGAGAGACATCGATATCAAGATTTAACCTACTCAAACGCTAGTTGGCTAGGGTAATCAGACTCGTTTTCAGAAAGGAACACTCTAGATAATGCCACTCATCTCCGGAGAACTCTCGAAGACTAGCAGATATCAAATAAATAAACAAATAAAGAAATAACAGCAAGGCCTCGAAAGACTGGACCGAACGACCCACAATGAGTATTACTTCTTGATTTACTTCTAAGAAAACTCTCATTAGCTAATAACTAAAGGACACTATTTGTCTGTTTAACAGACGAAAGGTCTTCAATATTGCACTGTTGCTTTTACTCCAAAATTCTACCAAATTCTGTGTGTTCTGGGGTGAATTATCAAAACTGCACGAATGACTTTCATAAAAGGCAGTGAAGACAGTAATTAGCCAGACACCGTGGTTCTACCGTTTAGGCTGAAAATAGTACCTGCTTTAGTAAGAGAAGATACCTCTCAAATATCTGATTAGCGAGCCAAACTGATGTGGTATCCTTCTAATCTAATCACACATTCATTCGTAAACTAATCTTTGAATAGTGTGGGTGATCTCTTAGGTTTTGAACCTTCGCCATTTAACGGGTCAGACGCTCACGCGATCGCTGAACCGACTGCACCCAAAGTCTGGATGTAACAATTGAAACTCCAGCTTACCATTTAAATCAGTAAACTGTCCTACAGATTTTCTTAAAATATAATGCATATTTTGCCTATTTTCTGACTCAAAATATCCGTCATATCCATCATTTGATGGTATAAAGCGCCAAATCTTGAAAATTATAATCAATGCAGACACTTCTTTTTCACCTCTTTAGGAAATCATTGGGATATTTGAATTAAGTTATGTAACACCATGGTTTTCTCAATACATACGTGCTAACAAATCGAAGTGTTAATGATTAGTAAAAGTTCACTTGCACTTCCCCACCGAAAGACTGGACTATTTTTCAAAATAGACTTTACTAATTAATACTTAAGTAGATATTACGTAGATGTTGTCGATGATCCCCCGACAAGGATACGAATGCTACGAAAGTAAATGAAAATTCTCGAACAGAGAAATGCTACTGTGGTGATTTTCATAGGATCAACTAATAGTTTAAAAAGAAATCATTAAAAAAGTCAGTCTGGCTTACATTTTCGAACATATTTGGGAAGAAACACACAAATGAAAGCTTGATCAATGTAAACCGCAAATGAAATTCACCAGCGATGTTGAGATAAAGATAGTTTATAGTGGAGCAAAGCATGTTTCATCACTTATGTAGGAGAGTGTGAATGTACCTCAACCCTCATTTATTGGGCAACTCTATTTATTCATCCTTTGGAGATCATTTCAGCCTTTAGACCCAGTTGCCTCTAAAATGAAGACCAGTTTCTTTGTTATTTTGTTTTATTCGCTGAACGCAGGTGACGATGTGGGTTATCGGGTGTATTCTGTCGCGTTGACTAAAGTAGCACGATCAGACATCGACAGATCATTTGAAAGGATATTTTCTAGGTTCACTGCAAATGATGCATGTAACAGTCTCATTGTAAGAGACAAATTCAAAATATCATAAAATTCCACTCTGACTAAAATTGTCATCATATCGAAAATATGTAATTACATGTTAGTCCTCATAACTTCACTTAACTGCTGCTCCATAAAGTGGATCCATGCATGCTCCAGTTAATCGGTTTCAATGGATCCATATCGAGGAATTCTAAGCTTTTCAGAATACAAATAGAAAGGAAATTACCGCTTCTATCCCTTCACAGTAACCAAAAGGAGACATCTAAATTGGAGAAGCCTCGGTTCCTCAATAGAGCTCATTTTACGATGGGAATTATTATGTCCAGCAACGATTATGTTTGAATGAGAAGCAATAGAATATCTTCCCATCCTGTTTTAATTTACGTCAGCTAACTACAAAGTCACAATCATCGGTGACAATGACTCTTGCTGACGCTGATGATTATTTATCGGAATAGCATTTTGAAAAAAAAAGTGGAGCCGAACCTTGGCGAGAGCAGGCGAGACGTCCCTCTAATCTCGAACTTTTCTTCTCAGGACTGGCCCACCAGTTTAGCAGCTTGTATCCCTGGATCGGTCCAAATGTCCAGCAATGAAAGCTACATGACCACAGAAGAACCCATGCTACACAGAGAACGCCTGTAATGGAATGGCGGCAGAAGAAGCAGTTCTATCAGGGGTGAGGACCGGGAGAAATTTGCCGTGCATGGTCATTTAGCAGAGTTGAGTTGTTGTCGTTGTAAGCACATTTGAACTGCTGTTCGTGGCAGAGTCGAGATGCACTTAAATTCTATTTGAGTTGCCGTCCGAAATGGCCGCTACAGGGTTCACGCGCCTATCCACTGCAAGTGACTACGGAAATATGAGTTGGTTTTATGCGTTAGGACCACATTCTTCTGGTCACCAGTTTAAACAATGGTCTTTTGGATAAAATTCATACCCAGGACACCTAGACCAATAATTGAGTTCTCTGAGCTCATTTATCTTCCCAATTCCCTCTTACTAGCTCGATCAGATGCCTTCATTTCAAAATTTAACCTGAATATAACTGCTTTAAATGAAGGCACTATTTGGAGAAGAAGTTATGGAAGCATCGCGTGTTTGCTTTTAAGATGGCTTTATAAAACCTTCCCAAAACAACGTCATTTCACCAAATCCTCAAAAGGCGTGTTGCGGCACTGAAACTGTATTCAAGTTCTAGACGGACTCTCCAATATTAGGTCTGTCCTTAAGGAGAGAAACGGATTTAGGATAGCTAGATACAAGTGCAATGAAAAGAAATGTTGTAAGAGTATGAGATTTCAAGTTATATACGCCTAATCGGGATTTATCGAACCTTCCTGCTGCTGAGTGTTTCGAATGCGTCTGAAGGCGATTGGGTCTGGTGAATTTTTAACTTTACTCAGTACACTGGAAGGCGAAGCGGATAGGATATGCGACTGATTTCATACATTGCCATGGGTGTGCGTTTGATGTTTAGTTGGAAATAAAGCTTTCAGAATATTTTTCCTGTTTTTATTATAGAATTAATGGAAAATACTTGTAATAATGCTTAGTGAGTAGTTGGGTAAACTAAAAAAACTTTTAACTCATTTACGAAGATCTCAAGAATATGTTGTTAGTTCCGACTATATTGAGTTTAGCTATTCCAGGAAGATTAAGTTGGTATAAAGTTATACTGTGTCGGGTCAAAATAACGTCGAAATTGACTACGAGCCTAGACAAATATAACGCCCCGATTAGTAACCTGTTCTTTATAATAACCATAGCAGCTAATCAGTTAGTTTATACGGCCAATCACATATAAACTTAGTGGGAATAGTTCTTTAAAAAATAATGACACGTATATCAGTCTACTGTGACGGAGAGCATAGTTGAGCAATTAGAACACAGGTCCTATTGGCTATCAGCATATTAGCTCGTTTGAAAACATTTCATTCGAGCCGCAGAATGATCAATTTCAAATGATTCGTGATGTTTCATTTAGTAGCCCTTCCGGATTTTATAGTAAGACTCTGCCAAGTATATTATAGTCACTTGTTTATTGACTAGAGGGTTGAAAGCTAGCAATGACAGTGAAACGGAATATTTGAGAGTTTTAGTGGAAGGACTTCATGATGAAGGATTAGTTTCTGGAATGGGGATCTCGACCAACGCGTTCGCAGTATATGGCTGATGCCACGTCTATCCAACAATTCTGCCGAAGCTCTACCTTCTAATGATCGTATTGTCTGTAACTTCGTCCTCGTCCAGGCTGTCTCATTTTCTGATTCCAGCTCGGACTTCTGCCAGTTTGTAGAACCTTTGTCTTTGTTTTCATAGCCTCCAGTGACCTTCAGATGGGGAGCTGGCACGCTTCATAAGTCCAATTGGGCCCCTCGTTGGTAGCCTGTGGGCAGAAGAAGGCACTACTAATTTGACTGGTTAACATTAGCGGAAACTAGACAACTGAATGGACTTTCAATGAATAATATCTAAACGGGTGTTAAGCGTACTATTTACCAGTTAAAATGCATAAAAATGATAGAAACACATCGCGTATTTCTTTCAAATAAGTCGTCAAAGCAGAACTAATCAAGAAAAATGTCAGGAACGGAGTAAATTTCAAAGTTAAATGCATACTTTGGGTTCAGAATCGGGTACCTCCCACAATATCGCTATGAAATAAACCTAGGCTCCCTGATGCAGTAGAGAAGACCGGGTCTTTCAGCTCTACTTTGAAATTAGGAAACTTTTCTGGAAGCAAAGTAGTGAGAAGTTATCAGGAGTGTGATGACTTGACTGGTAGCCATAATTTTACGATACGATCTAATTAATACTCAAAAAGTACCGTTCCCGGAAAGATTTGAAGATGTCAAAGAAAAAACTCGTACCATCTGAAGCCAACAATCAATTCAAGAAGTACGTGACATTTCGAGACCATAAATTTACAGTAGCGGACATTGAACTAGTACTGGAAAACCAGTAACAAAGCCTCTTCCTCCAGTAAATGGCAGGCAATTTCAAGAGGAGAATAAGATTGTCTGGGTCATCTACAACAAGAAGCATAGAAACTGAGTGTACTTAGAGATATTCCAACGAAAAAGTGCAAAACACCAGAGAATGATAAATAAGAAAGAAAAGAATTGTAAAAAAAACCAATCAGTATAATCCATTGATTTGGTATGGATCAGACTATGGAGAAAATAAAGCAAGTCACTAGCGTAGCAGGACCAAACACAGTTTTTATCTTAATAGTAAACCTATCATGCATAAACCTTCGATAAATTACCATCAGGTGTGGTTCATGTTTACATGCCACTCTTTCCACTCTGTTACTTGCATTTGTGAAACTGAACGACGCCATTTTTAAAGACTTTTGTGTAGTGCTACCTATCTTTCCGGATAGGCCTCTCCAGTTGGCCTACTCCATAGTACGTATATTCATGAGGCGAGTAATACCCCCAAACGGATCGAAGCATACACTTTGTTCTCAAATTATCACACCTCAGAGATGAGACCGATACACACATGGCAGTGGGTGCTAGAATCTCCACCCTTTGTAGTCTCCACTTTTCACCACTACAGGAAGGATCTGGTGTGCTTCCTCCGGACAGCAAAAGCATTTATAAAACTATCCGTCAGTAAAACGCAAGCTAAGACTGGGATATGCATATTTCAGGTACGACAGGACTGCAAACTGCATCAAGATTCAATCCCGCTATCATCTTTTGGAAAAAGAAAAGTATTATGGGGTAGACCATTTATTCATTTCTTCAAATAACGCCATTAAGTACTGTGAGCGATCATTTGAAGTTACTGAGGGAAGGCAGACAAACGTATCGAGACATGAATTTTATAAACGATGCCACAGACCTCACCCTGCCTAGACCACAACACTGGAAGACATACACTGCCACCACATCAGGACATGGTCATGAAGTTATAATAAACGAGCAAAAAGACCGCAATCAAATGAATTACGGTAAACCTCAATTTGTCAATGATTTGCGAAATGCGCACACAAGCGCCATACCACCGGTGCTTGGAAGAAATCTAGACGCATTCAAGCGTGACGCAATTTCAAGCACATACAAAAGCTTCTCAAATGCACCTGCGCAGACCAATCACCGTGATTCGGCGATCTGACTAATGGACTGATGCGTTCCTAGGCTCAGCTGGTCTCAGCTTCTATCAGTGAAACTACGCACATAGTACATCAGAACGGCTCATCTATGGACCTCAAGCCTTTAGAGCGGAAGGGCGCAGAAAAAAGTCTTAATTTAAGATATTTTCAGTCCTTTATTTCCTCTTTTTCTTATGGATTGGCATAAATAGCGGTTCCTCCAGGGCGGCACTTACTTCCCTACGTATGGATCATTTATCTCAGATACAAAGGAATTCGTTTCTTAAGAATTATCCATCCGGTGATCATTTCTCAACTAGCTGTTCATTTCGCCAATCGTAGCAAATAATTTTACGGCTTTTTTCATCTGTAGGATTGTTAAAGATCATTTATTATTAATACGAATGCACGGTTGAAGGCAATCACATTAAAAGTGCAGCTGCTTTCGAAAAAAAGAACCAGAACTCTAGACTGAAAGTCTTCCCGGTCATATTCAAGTCCATTTCAACGGTTGACCCAGAACCTAAAGTATAAAAACACTTTTGTCAACCAAAATATAACGACTCTAGGAGCGAAACTTCTCCAAATACTAACTTTAAGCACATCTCCTACCAAATATACGCTCCCAGCTACAAAAATTTTGACTTTCTTCACCAAAACATCACCGGAAGTGAGACACAAAGCTGATATTCCATCCCACTTTTGTATTTTGGTAATGAAATCAGCAAAGTTTTCGTTCGTCAATTCATGACAAGGAGTAGAACAATTCAACCTTCGCCATTGTATAATGCATTGTGATGAATTCGGTTGCTTTTTTGGGTTTCGCTCTTTAAGGTGCGAAAAATTATGGCCGTAAGGTAAAAAACAGCTGAAATCTCGTGCACTTACTCAATGGACCTCCGAAATAGCTAACGAAGTAGACCGCATCGAAATTCAGTGTCTGGAAATTAAATTGCTCTAATTAATATTTAAGCAGCAATGTATAAAACTACTTTGAATAGATCTTACCTCCAGAATTTTCAGTAATGGCAACGGGTCGCGTGTCCCAGTAACAGTGAAAAGCAGAATCTTGTACAATGATGACCTGAAAAGAAAAATAAAACATCTTCATTGCATAAGACTGACTTTAAATGATAGAAAATTCGAAAATTAACGATTTAATTTTACTAATGGCTGTCAGTTCATGGAAGAAAAACAGTAAATTGGTTATATTTATTTCAAATTTTTTAAAGCAACGATTTTGAACCTACTGGTCCAGTTTCGAAGACCTAATCACTGATTGAAACCACTGAGTGCAATGCTAAAAGGAGTAAGATTTGAAATTGTTTAATAAAACTTGAGCTGCAAAATTTCTGCAGTAAACCCGTCCCTCATTTGCTGGTGCTGTTGCAGTGCAGCCTGGTTTACGAGTACTAAAGGCAGAAAATCGAATGATCTAGTGATCTGGCTCGCTGACTATTTGATATCGCTACCTATAATTGGAGTTCGAGAGCGGGTCAAATTAATTTGGAACCTATCAGTTGAACAAACCTATCGTACTTAGTTCTCGGAAGTAAAGTGAAGGTCATAGCATGGCATTTATTTTTTTATTTTCTCCCCACCTATTAGGGCAAGTCTCAAGGACTTATTGGGAGTACAACAGAAGTACAAATAGCTTTTACAACAAGTAAGCGCAACAGTTAACACAGAACATAGTAAAAACGTTTGTTTACGTATTCGGCTGTCTGGTCTCTTCTCTGGCATTTCGTCGTCGTACAGGTAGCAGTTCAGCTTCGTCGTGGCACCTCGTCCGTCCTCCCCCGTCTTCATGTCTCCTACCAGAGATCATTCAACATTCTGGCGGAGACTCCATTCATTGCTACATGCACGTGCATTCCACAGTCCAGTTTGAGACCATAAATTCGGTTATTTACATCGTGTAGGATGATTAGTCCTAACCGGTCGCCCCTCTCATTAGTCCCCAGAGTTGCCCCTGAGGTTACCGGTGATCACCACGAGGAGGTTGAGAGTAGGTTTGACCACATGGCATATTATTTCTCACACATTTTGTTCATGACTTCGGCTGGAAGGTTTGAATCCCTTTGCCTATAAGTGGCACATCCACTTCTCCCGAGATTTTCATTGTTGCGTTTACGAGTAAACCCAGCCATCTAATTTCCAGCTACTTTCCGCAGCACTGCAAATTGCCTGGTTACCCAAATCTACGTAAAGCTGTTTAAATAGTCTCCACTGCTAGACATGTTCTTTCACTAAGTCTACATTTGCCACTTATGTGAAGAAATACATGATCTGCAAAAAGACTCAAAGAACTTAACCAAACAGACTGCACATTCGCAAATGAACAGTGATGCGATAGTGTAAGGCTTCGCAACAAAACGCAAACAGAAATGCTTCTATTTTAAATTCCAAATTGCTAAGATATCTAGAAAATTCGTATGCTTGCCTTAATGCTTTCGACAGTATGGGCGCAGTCCAAGTAAAAGCTGACATTTTCAGAAATATTCATCTCCTGAAACCGACCAACAACTTTCGCCGACAAGACACCTTGAAAAGTGAAAATCGATTTGCTACTTACTTGAGCTCAGTACAAATGATTAAAAGCATAATCCCTACTAATCATACAGATTTAATACCACCTGCATGGAATTACCCGTAATCTGACGTTCAGTTGGGGTTACGGAAAGAGCTTCAATGTGCAAGGATCCTGTTTAAGCAAAAAGGAAAATTGCAATCGGTATGACATATATTCAAAACTTTAGCCTTTCTGCGATAAGTTACAAATCTACTGTGCAAAACCGACAAGCACCATTGCCGGAAATATTTGTGAGGATAATAGTAATGCATACTAATGGGATTATCGAAACCAGCCGAGAGTCGGGACCTTTCGGATTGCCAGAGAGAAATGATAGCCAAGGCCAAGCAAATGTTCTTCTCGCGAATAGGTACCTCATCCACTTTCTGTTCTAGGAGATGCCAGTTCTTCAGATCGCTTCCCCGAAGTTCAATGTTCTCCAAGCTCGGCGCAACGTAGAGAGGACACTACAATAAATAATATGAATAATAATAACCAGACAGACTCGAATCAAAGAGAGAGGAAAAATAAATTCGTGCCGCCTTGGTTGAGGAACTCATATCAGATCAACCTGTAGTCCAAAATTAACTAGTAATCATTCTATTCAGCGGATGGTTTTCAAACTCATCTATTGAATCAAATGCATGCCAGAGCGTTACATCACCGGCACACGCAATTACTTATATTCATTTAGACCAGAAAATAGTCGACTCCAAATACCTGACTGTTATAATACAAATTTGTGAATGACACTACTTACCTACGCTTCAATTAGTCGCAAAGTCGGAAGATCGTAAAGGAATCTTTTCATATCATATAAGAACCATAACTATTTCGCCCAGTCATGGTCGGCACTTGAGCATGTTAGTCTCATGAAGGCTATTTCAAAAAAGCAGGCAATTCAGTGACATTTCACAAAAACGCTTATTCTCTTTCCTGCACTCATCAGCTTGCCAAAAGCCAAGAACAGAGCGATTCTCATTAACTTGATCATAAGTATCGAAGGAACGAAACAAGTTGGTACTCTAGCAAAATGCGGGATTACATGCTACATTTGACTTCCAGTCATTTTTTCCCTACCAGATATTTGCGTTTTTGTTAAAAAAATGAAAGCACTTGAAATTGCGTAACTTCATCCCGCAATTGACCTGGATATTGAGCTTACAATTTGCATATATAAGAAAAACAAGCAATACTGAGCCCTTTTAGAAACGATTCAATCGTCGAACAAGCAGAGTACACTTGCAAACTAGCCACAGTGGCAAAAGCAACTCGCACAGGTCATCATAAAGGTTATAAGTATCAGCTATTAACACTGAGTACGTTTACTTCAAAGCCTCATTCAGGATGAGGCCAAGACAAATGGGTCAACTCCCGTCAGGTCATCAGCTACAACAGTCTCGATTTGAGTGCTAGAGATGACCTGCGGTTAACAAGGCGCACGTCTGCACCTGTGGATTCGTGTTCGAGAATGCATTAAGAGCAACTAAACTATGGATGTATCTTTGCAATGAGTTTAAATGAATTTCTTGCAATATTAAGGTCTTATAGGCGCTAAAATGCGAAAACATCCAGCCACTTGAATGCAAAACTATCAACCCCACATTATCATGAAAAGATACTTAAATAATAGCAGAAATCACATTCATGCGTCTTCGTTGACAATTAGCCAGGTGTCATGTGAGAGATCAGTCCTCAATTACCAATGACATGGGCAAATCATTAGGCTCTGACAAACCCAAACCACCAATGGGTAAAAACCAACGGAAAACCCAAGCTCCACCTTCTCCAGTTGCAACAGCACATCGGAGACCGAGAGAGATCTGGCAAAATGGACAATCCACACTGACACTGAAAAGCAGCTCAAGTGAAGAGGGTCGTTTGAGGACGATTCAGAGCAAAAGAGGAAACTGAAAATAAGCGACTGTTTTCTCAATGAGCTTGCGTTGATAACATCACAATCTTCACTTCTGACAACTATCCAAAATTCTCATTCAACTGACCAGCAAAACGGGATTGTGTTTTCCGATAACACCATTTGTAAGAAGGTAATTTAAAACTTACCTTGACTGAATGTGCCCTCTCAATAAAGACATTCATTACTTCGTCTTGCTGATTCCTTGCAACCACGGCTGGAACATTGGTCTAAATTAGGTATCAACGGCACAGCGTTTAAGTCGCCACAGATGATCCAAAGAGTTCGGACAGGGGTGCGGTACATCATTTTACCTTAAAGATGCCAGACTTGCTCCAAGCGATCTCTTGAAATGTATCTCCAAGAATATCCGTGTGTTCGAGCTCGATTGTGGAGACAGCAGTTACTAGCGGACGTCTGAAAAGGCAGCTACAACATGTCACTTAAATTACTGTTTGAGATATTTTTGATATGCATTTAACAGATGTTTGCATTAACGAATTCTACTACTATACTAAAGCCGAAATACTTGCTAGAGGGAATAGCTATAAATAGAGCATCGAACGAAAGAAATTTCAGAAGAAGAATTTACCGTATGAAATTTGTGTGATCATATTCACCCCCCAAACCAACTTCCAGTATCGCCACATCCACCTTGAGAGTAATGAAAAAATTTGTAAACGAAGCCAATGACACAGAAGATTCATTAAATATCAATAATAAGTCAACAGCAATAAGATTCTTACTTTTTGAGTTATGAAAATGCGTAAAGCCAGGTGAAGAACGTAGGAAAGGAACGTAGGATCACAATATTCATTGTAATAGTTCTAAAATAATGCAAAACATTAGGATCGGTCTGAAGAAAGTAGCAAATCGCAAATGATCTCAAAGGAACCAGTAACATAATTCGAGTACTCTTTCAAGCAAATAAATCTAGATATGAGACACGTACCTTATTTTCTTCGAATTTATCGTTCAAAGCCCAAAAATTTTCGGCAAAAATATCTCGATCCACAGGTTCCCCGTTAATCCGGATACGTTCTTCAATATTTACCAGATGTGGAGACCTAGCATATGTTAATATCCGCGTAAATAATTGCTGTTATACCATACGTAAGAAGACCAGTTGAATATCCATCGTGTCGAAGAATGCTCTCAATATATGCACAGGTTGATCCCTTTCCCTTTGAACCAGCGACATGGATAATGTTGAGACTATCTATCGCATCAATCTGTTCAAAACGCTAATAGAATTAAGACTGAATACATCGAATCCTGACGCTTTTAAGTAAGCTAGCTGCATATCCATTCGTATTTCAAGAGAAGGTTCTTCAGAATCCGACCGCTCTCCTAGCAGTTTGTTGAACCTTTCAATCGCGTCCTATTTTCTAAAATACCTAGCTCTAGCAAACCTTATAAGCCCTCAAAGACATGGCCACTCAATTGCAAGGCCTTGAAATAATCTTCGCGACACTAAACATACTTCTCGAGTCTTAAGATGAATTTTTGATTTGAAATAAAGTTTCAATAATGTTTTGCACTGATTTAAAATTACATAATTTTAGTGTTCGTTATCTCTAATGGGGTTTCAAATCAATTGTTTTCGGCAAGTTAATTTATATCAAAAAGAACGTATCGGATTATATGCAGGTGAGAATAATTATTATATAAACTTAAAAACATCTCCAATTGATTATTTTAGTTGGATGGCTAGGTAACTTGGGTATTTATTATAAGAGTTTCTTCCTTGTGGGATTAACGTTATAGAAATCAGCAAGTATCATACAAGGATACAGCATGGACCTATGGGGTATTAATGTTAGAGTGTGGGTCCGAACTGATAAACTAGAGGACTCTAGAGGAACAAACATACATTTATCCATTTTCTACCACTGACACATTAACACAGTAAAGATTATTAAACTCATAGAAGGTTTAAAGGCAGCGACTGCGTTTGGATAAGAGAATGCCGGAATCTAATAGTTTTCGATTTTCTTTGCTTTTGTTTTCAAGTATTTACAATATGAGCACAAATTAAACCGAAATTGGAGGGATTCATTTCCCGACCCCTATTCTTAAGTAAGAGAAGGTACCTTGGGATCCCTGTTATTGAGTCCTTTCGTTCAACCACCCTTTTTAATATCACTGCCTGAATAGTGCGAATGCACAAATAGGTTTTGAATTTGTGGTATCTGGATAGTCAAAAGCACTTGAATGAATGCAACTTCTCAGACTTATGTGTAGTGCTCGGATATTGCTGTGTCTCCAATCACATCACTTTAAAATTGCTATTTTTTCTGTCCATGAATCATTCAAACTCGATATGTATGTTTTAAAAATAAGTTAAGTATTGTTCATGCCATTTTGACGTACTTTTATGCGGCAACTACAATGATCTAATAGTATTAAATAATAATTATAAATGCGAGTGTTGTTTATCACCGACAGCCATTGGTGATCCATAGAATAAATATTAGCCTCACAATACTAGGTCAGTGGTTAAATCGCCTCGGGAAACACTTAGCATGACCTGTCCTTTATGAATTCCGCTCTCCAAACGATTTTTATCAAAAGTAGTCCAATGTATTAATCCTCCTAAAAACTCAGGTACTATTGAATTGATTTCATTCAAATCTTTTGTGATATGTTCAGTTTGAAACATAATCCCAAACAAGAATATCGCTTTTTAATAAACAGCGTCAGGGGAGTAAAGGTGACCAATTTTCAACTCACAATGCATTCAACATTGCATTATCTTCGCTTTAAACGTCTCTCGATGAAAATGACCGAGTTGAACGCGTCTTTTGGTTTTGTATCGCATATTGGGCTCCTTCGATTTTGCCTGTCCAGAATTGGTCTTCTGCCTATGTTCTTGAATGAAATATGGTAGGGATCGTGAAAATAAAGGCAAATTTAATCTAGTAACTTACCATTTGTCTTAATAATAGGACTATAAAATGGCCCCATGTGACTTGTTTACTCTACGGATCAGCAGCCGTGTAACATCGTGCAGGTTGTTATCGTATAAGCTTCTGTAGGGAATATAAGTGCAATCAAATCGAGTTCACCTCTCAGCATAACATCCACCTAGTGGGTTTTCAAGCCATTATCACCATTGAGGTCATTAAAAATGTCATAACCATTTCTTTGATTGAAGACATCAACCAGCATCAGTTAACTCGATATTCCAATTAAATTTTTTGGCCTTTGGCTGGAAAGGTCTGATGTAAATTCTTAACTTTACAGGAAAGCGATTCACATACCATTGGCTGGTATAACTTTAGCAATACGCTACTTTTGGGTTAGGGTCATGATTAAACCGTATCGTGCAAAGGGAATGAATGCAGTAATTAAACTTTCCACTTTCTTGTATTATGTTATACCTGTTTGTAGTTAAGTGAAAAATATTTGGGTGGCACTTTGCTTCTAAAAGTTGCAGGCATTCACTAAAAATATTACCTAAAATTCGCTTTCTGACCCATTGACAGAGGCGTTATTGCTGAGGTGCTTCAACGTTACATGTTGTATATGATGAATTCGATTGCAATGTTCAAGGCAGTGATTCAGTTTGGTGCGGTGTGCATATTCGTCAAAGACAATCCCGTTGTCAAGGTGCATTCCCATGGTCCAATAAGTAACAGCCGAGTAGCATATTCAAGCAAGTATCAAGTAGAGGATAAATAGACTGGAAAATAAATGTATCCAGGAAAGTAGGTTTCAATCTCATTTCAGTGGGGACCGATATTGGTACTTTGCTAGTGGCCGCCCGACTTGCTCAGTTCCCACAGGCTACAACGAGAACGTAAATTCTAGTGTCTTGTTTAGAATGGAGCTAGTAAATTTTCCAGTATTTCTTTTAAAGTTAAAATCATATATAAGTTGAGTGATAGGTTCTTTCATGCTTTGCCTTTGCAATCTTATCCGTCGCTGTTTAATTATCTCAACAAGGACTCATAGATCTCTGTGTCTTGTAAATCTTTAGCACATCTCAGAAGGAATATTACTACCTACAAAAGTTTAAATATTCACATTCAAGCAAGTGTTTCCAAACCCATGCTTTATGATATCGCTTATGTCCGATTTACTTGTGTCCATTAAGGTATAGGCTTTATTCTTCTCACTTCGGAGTGAAACGAATTAGTTGCCATATTTAAATAGAAGTGTGAATCAATTCGATAAATAAGAAAGAACCAGAACTTTATTTGTATGAAAGTGGAAGTAAGGGCTATAATTAGAATTTACATCAAATGTAAGCTATTGAAGGAATATTGGCGTCTTCTGCTTTTGCTTTAGACCTAGTTTCACAATGACTTCGCGATATCAGCCAGACCCTCAGCTACATCAATCTGTTAGTGGAATCAACTCTATAAACACTGCTCTCGAAATACGAAGCGGTAAAAGTAGATTTGGTCGACACGATCACTGCCTAGGTATTGTCATAAGCTCCATCCCAGGGTACTCGTAGCCACAGTCCAGCGTATCAGAAGAATGTGGAAGTAATTTTTATTGAATTACCCTGAGGTCTCTCGCTTGAAAATACAGTAAATCTTAAGTGCCCTATCCATGACAAGCCAATTAGAAATCACGGCATGCGTAAATACGCTCACAGACATTCCTCTCCGATTATTTCAAGTATATTACTTCAGAACCATCTGAAAAAACCTTTGATATGATCGAAGCAAATGATTATGGACTAAAGTTTCAGTTACCTCTCTCACACTAACGAAGGCACCTGTCTTTTTTCGGGATACCATTCACAAGGCAATTTCCTGCAATGAAAATTTGGTAAGAAATTATCTTATTTTTGTTTGTATTCATTCCCGTGGACTTATTGGGAGTATAACAGAAGTACACATAGCCTGTGCAACAGCTAAACGCATAAAATTAGCAATTTAAATATTACATTGACATCTTCGGTTCCCTGGTCCTTTCTCGGCTGGGTTCGTCGTGCACTAACGGCTCGTTCTTCATTTGCACTTCTTTGCAACAACTCGTTCATCCTCGATA
The DNA here is from genome assembly GCA_019097775.1 of Moniezia expansa. Lineage (NCBI taxonomy): Eukaryota > Metazoa > Platyhelminthes > Cestoda > Cyclophyllidea > Anoplocephalidae > Moniezia > Moniezia expansa. The sequence continues at coordinate 74,820 of JADFDV010000062.1, read as the reverse complement.
CGACAACTTAGTGTTGTTTATAGTCGATGGGCCTTTGCTTATCCTTTTCCAGGTATACTTTTCTAGTAGGAGACCATTTATGCCTTACACAACAGCGATTCATGATTCCTTTCCTACTGGGTAATGGTTGTTTGCAGCCAGGATAGGGCAGATGTGCAGATCATCCTGGTGGATATTCTCTTCTTTGTAGTCGTTTTTCGTGCCTTTCATTCTATCTTTTTCTTCCATCGTGTTTCAGGAGCATCATCGTGTCCTTCTCGTACAAACAGCATACGTAATGGGTATTATCAGAAAAACGCCGAAAGTTCAAATCTTCAATTGCTTTTCCAGATCTAACTATTTCGCTAAAAAATATTCGATAAACCGCACTTTCAAATCAGTGAAATGTGAACTGTTTAAAAGAGTACCCCTCAAATTGTCAAACAGTTTACTTATCGCTATGTAAAAGAAAGCTCATGCGTGGACTTTTTATTCACTTCTGAGCCCTCCTCTTCAATACAGGCAGTACAAAATTGTACCAATAACTCCGGAATCGCTTTTGGATTGGGATCCACAAATTTGCCTCCCTGAAATGATTCTCGTTTTTGAGAGTATGATAAATTTATTGAAGAGTTATATATCGCTAGTCATATCGGGAGCCAGTAACAAGAAACTGATTAGAATCTCTGTAATCTCTGATCGACGCGCTGGTCTGTTATCTCTCACTACCTCGTCCTTGGGTATCTGAAAGTAAATGCATTTTATTTTTAAAATTAAGATCATTGTGAAAATAATCATACCAGTAAACAATAATACCTGTTGGCAACAGTTTGGTATGTCACTCGAGTCTCGCTCGCCATCAAACTTGTTTAATCTGCTTCGAAGGATATCTATGTAGTGAATCTACAGAGCGCATTTCAATACACGAATGAATCTTCTAAACAGATTTAACGACTGGCGAGTGGGTTCAGACGAGACCCCTTTAGAGTCAACAATCATGAACAGGGTCTGAACGAAGTTTCGATTAAATGGAGCTATCTCCACTCGCCATTCAGGCTTAATTTGTAATTGGAATCCATTGTCTTTAGTGAAGATACATAACTACTAGCCTCTGGTTAATATTATAAGTCACTCCTGAAAAAATGTATGCATTTGCTGTAAGCTATCCAATTTTTAACTTATCTATGCACAAATAAAATGAATTCAGGCACGTGTGCGAAACTCAGGGCCATTCATCGGTGAATTTAGAGAAACGATTGTACAAAAGTAAACTGATTTTTATATTATGTGACAAAAAATTGTTTTTTGCATCTCTTTTGTAGTAAAATATTAAAAGCATTTTTAACTTCTTTCTTGGCATCAATCTTAAGATCTTTTAATTTTTTTAACTTTGTATGAAAATTTTGATCAACTTTTCAACTAACCATAAACATTGCACCCTCATGGTTCCAATAACATTCCAATATGAAAGGCAAATGAATTTATTTAGCATACTGTAAAGGCATTGTGATATGGGCCATTTTGCACTACTGTCTGCCCCATACACAGATTTTCAGTAAATATGTATTTGGACCCTCTTGATAATTTTTAGTTTTTTTTTCCTTCGTAAAAAAAATAGAGAAACGCCGATCACCGACTTCGATGGCACGCAATTTGCCGAAACATACTCGGCCCCTCGTTTGTTCATAACTAAACTGCTCTCTAATACGTGCGCTGACTCTTCTTCATTGCATCTGAGAAGTCAAGTTTCACGATATTTCGTACTGCCGAACTCTCAGATGGGAACTATTTTATAACACTTATTTAATCTTTAGAGGCTATCAATTTCGGGCATCTAACACTAACTCTGCAGCCATTGCTTAGAAAAATATTGCGCGAATTATTTATCCATCGCTCAAAACCAGTCTAAAGCAGTGGGAGCATTTGCCTTGACATTTGGGCTTTGAAATTGAACATCCCAGCCATCTTGAAGGTCAAATCTTGATTTCTTTGGGTACAGATGGAGGGCTAACGCCCTCTCCTTTAGGTTCGAAAGCATTATAAAAATTTTTGCAATAATTGTTTCATATTAAATTTCGGTTGAAAAATTTCTCCTAACTCAATGTCTTTTGGGCGATACAACCTCTAAGCAGTTTTAGCGAAGTTTGCGTCATGGGTATCTCATGTATTGAAAAGCATCTTTTAGTTAAATAATCGTGCAGAGTATAACAATAAACTGTGTTCAACACTGACATTATATGGTAAATTTGGCAAAAAGCCAGTTATGGTTATTTAAGTTACAACCCCCACATGATTCTAGGTCTTCCACATCAAACTAATCAGCATAGCATTTAAGCCTATATAATTCACTTGCATTTATAAACTAACGCCTTCTATGACTTGTTTCTAACTCTCGCGCGATGCCTCAGAATCTTTCATGTAGTATAACCTAACATAAACAGGAGGACTGGCCCAAAATAGATCACTGGCATCCTTCAATCAGTGTGGAACATTTTAATCCTTTCATCCTCATCCTCTTCGTAAATAATTTTAAGCACTGCAATAACTACGTGGCAAACCCACTAAGAACAGGTATTAAGTTATTTGTTAGCAAAGAGTGTGTCTTCATTGTACTACATCTCAATCCAGGCTTTTTATCGCTTAGTGGATAGGACGACTGGATGTTCTGTGATTAGTCAGGACATCAAGGTGAATGGCACCAATAAACAGTTAAATTTTGAAACGGGGATTGATGCTGGTTTCTTATTATTTGGACTGCCAAAATGCTAAAAGCGTTGATATCCCCAGCCACCAAAGCTTACAAAATTAGACTAAGCCATCCGTCCCACTTTAAGTACTGGATTTCATTCATAAACCTGGTCAAGAGCAGTGGAAAACAAAGATGAATTAAACAGAATGCAAGCATATCGTAGCAATATAAGCAATGCAGTGTAGATTTAGTTGACTTGAAGTACTATCCTTAACTTGCATAATTTCATCAATTACGATATGAATTAGAATCAAGATGCAAAGATAGATGAGATGGAATCTATTTCACGCTTTTGAAATTGTTTGGTTATTGTGTTTTTTCAAAATTTTGCTGATTCCTAAGCCAGAATTGAGGAGGTTTATAAAATGAAAACCCCCTTTATGTGACTGGACTTTTCCGGAGAGCAACATCTGGATGCATTAAAATGTTTGGCAGATGGTAAGTTTAGTGGTCGAAGATCAAAGTATTTCTGATTGAAATAAGCATATTCCCATTTTAACATTTCTCATGAGGGCAAAGATTCGCAACTTGGCAGTGCTGTTTGATATTCAAGTCTTTTAAGAATGTCAGTTTCCGATGTTTCTCTGCTGATGTTCTGGCTAACTTTACAAAGGAAAGAAAGGTGTTCCTGATCGATGCCGCTCACGAAGTTTAAAAAACTATGTTTTTCCTGTCGAGGCAGAAGCAAAAGTGGGTGCTCACACGAATGTACACTACCGAAGTCATAGAACATGATAACACCTCGAACACAGTTGAATGCATTACTACAAAATTAGCTTAAGTTATATGAATTAAAATAGTTCAGTCAATTATGTATGTGCAAATTATTCCGGCGATGTGGAAGTTAAAAGTCCTCATAGCAGTAAATAATTTGTCAAACATTTTAATATTTATCAATGCAAAGCATTTACAATCGCATAGATAGACTCCGGAAATTGCGGATCTTCTCTGCGGAGTGGAAAGCTGGCTTTATCAGTAAATAGATTGTCGCCCTTTATAATCGCTTAAGTGTCCCCGTTTGTGCGCATGTTCACCTCTTCAAAAAACTAGTCATACCAATTCATGTTATGCCAAGATAGCGAGTTTTAATGGTTTCGAAGTTAGTGAAATGGGTCTTCAGGGGGTAAATGGTATGAAAGAGCTATTTACAATAGAGTCAGCAAGTAAAATCATATACGCTGATGTTTTCCACCATCAGGTATCTATTTGACCCAACTGACGACTGTCTACGAACGAAAACGATGTGATTTGATCAAAGCCTTATGCACAAACCCTACCAAGTACTAAAACATCAATTTGCTGATTTCTTCACAGTGTGAGAGATAGTTTAATAAGTTATCGTTCACATGCAGTAGCGATTGCTACGATCTTGCTCATGTTTCGTCTTAGCCTTTTCCAGTCGCTAACTCGGACCATCATACTTTGTCTATTTTGCAAATCAAAAACACTAGTCAGCTAGTTTCTAACACTTTAAATTAATAAAGCGTCATTATTCTCTCATTCAGCGCCTATAGGTAAACAAGCACAAAATCCTAATCCTGCATTTGGAAAAAAAATGTGCTTTCCTTGGTACATCAAGTAGTACTTCAATACATTATGAGCAGAAGATCAATTAGCGCCATAAAGCTGAAAGTAACTTCTCAGCCATATTTATTCTATTAGCAGCCTATGGTGAATGATACTGGTGTACTAAATATGTAAATCAAATACTTTACGCTTTTGTCCTAACTTTTAATTTTTCGAACTGTCTTCTTGTTATTATTTGCTTTAAGTTCAAGCGGCATTTATGCTTCTGAGACGTGCGAAATGGTTGGCTGGTTGTGTCGTTGTTATTCTGTTTTCTAGAATGAATTAAAAGAAATTCTCAGTGACAGCTTGATCGACCTGACGCTAGTCTCCAAAAATATCAACAAGTATTCGAAACGACCGAAGCTCCTGCAGACTATGTTCAAGGTGTTATTTGCGCATAGATTATTAAAATTTTAGAAATTATGCAAAGTTTGGAGTCAAGAGTCCGAGGATCGAATGCTTCTGGCCTTAGTCATCATTGTTAAGGCTCTAAGGAAAAATCCCGATTATTATGGTTCCTGCGTCAGGGTAATCATTCTCTTCATTACTTGACTTCTACAGTCCATGTACCTCACATATGTCAAAAACTCAAAATTCATATATGGAAACAACATTGCTAAAAATAACCTAATGAAAAAAGGACTTTTAGAGGTCTACGCACTTCAACTTGGCGAAGCATACAAGCACGCCTTCGTGTTTATTCGGCAATTAGCTATCGGTGTTCGAAAAGCTTTTAATCATACTAGTAAAGTATGGCTTCTTCAAACTTAAGTTCGGATTTTTAGGAAGAAATCCGTTCAGTTTACAACTGGCAGTTCATCAGTAGCCTTAAACTCTGGTGTGAGTTCGTTGCCCGCCACTCAGGCTCTGATGAGCTTATAAAATCACTTGTTCATCCATTAAACATGATCATCCTCGGTGCTGTTAGGTGTGGTGTTTTTTGACCTTAATGACTTTGTAGACTTAGTCCAGGAAGCCGTTGGATCCCAATTCGATTTCATTTTGTCGAATGTCTTCACACTCTTGCCGGAATCACTAACGGTCTTCGCGTTTTGGAGGATCAGGAGAACAGGTGCGAACTGTCTAAAGCATCAGCTCCGATTCTTGTTTCTAGTTTGCCTCTTCTCCTCGACGTTTTTCAACTTTTCGACTTCAACCAGCGTTCCAGCGCTGCTTCTAAGTAGGTTCAGGGTCAACCTGTTTATTCGGCCCTTTTTTTCTATAATGAGCATTAGTTTATGATACCACTTGTAGTGCTCCGATGGATCTCCGTCTGATGTTGCACTTTTCACCATCGCAACGCAAACAAACAGCTTGTGTTGACGCTGTGGCTGCTTGGCTCCACGATCTTATAACAGACTCGCTTTGTCTTTATGCAAACTCCGTAGCGTTCCCCGAATACTCAGCTTCGGCACTTACTGAGGTGCGGTTGTGGTCCCTAATAACGCTTTGAAAATCACCTTTAATCGTTCTTTGCATTTCAATTGTCCTCATCATTTTTTATGCATCCTGTTCTTTATCAGAAGAGAAGAATATTAACACTAAGTATTGGGATAAATCTTTGGATTTTAAACGGTTAGAGATATCCGAATGTTCATTTCAGTTGTGGTCAAGCGGGTACTGTGATATGTTTGCTTTCACTGTACGTTTGACTTATTCATTCATGCACTACAGGCCACAGAGGATATATTACATTCTGTTTTAGTTTTCAGTACATTTGAATTTTTCCCCAGGTTTTGTCAGTTTTTAATCATCTATTGTATTTAGATTATCCTTATTAATTAAGGCCAAAGTAAATGCTAGACTTTGTAACGTACTTTTTTAGGTTTACAGTTGTCGTAGGCGTGTGGCTGTTAACTTTCTCCAGAGGCGGCCATATTCGCTCCCCAACAGTGTTAATTTCCCCTGTAGGGTCGTTTGTTTTTCCCATAGACGGTTTTTGCTCAGAATCATTACTCTTTTTTACCAGATGCTTCTTAAATTCAATTGGACTGTATAATGTCTAACCAACTTCCAAGCAAGATCTAATTTTATGAGGCATTGAACTAGCTGTCTTTGTCTGCATGTTCTTAGTAGATTGCTTCATTCGCAGATCCGACACTTCCTCAAGTCGTGCAAAGTTGCGAATTTCACTCGCAACTTCAAATCTCTCGTCATGAAAGTCAAGGAACAAGTGGATCTGGTGAGGCGAAAGCGAGTCTGTATCAAGAGTCTCTTCGAACAACCCGCTATCGTAAGTATCTTCTCTGTTGGATTGTTTTAACTTTCGCACCATCATCTTGTCTAAGTAGAGTAAATGGGCTTTAGTGATATTGCCCATTTTGGTTGGATTGACGACTTACTAATTTAGTTGCTCTGTGGCCATAACATCACTCCTCATTACTTTCGCATCCATCCCTACAAAACCTAGCCATTTTAAGTTGGGGCCACTTTCAGACTGGAAGTATTTGAATTCTGATGCCTGTGAAGGCACCGATACATTCAACTTATGCCTTGTCTTCACCACCTAATTGGTGCTGACTAAGCACTGCAGCCCTGGAACCAATTGCAGGTGTGATTAGAAACACTCAATGAGGATGATGGCTATTTTAGATTGGCTGTCTTGAGTCTTGACTATCTGACTTGCATTTCTGAGCTAATCAGAAACGTGGCCTACTTGAGTAAAATTTATATTTACTTGTGGACAATGCGTTTTAGATAGACTTGGAATCTACACTCGGACAACCGGACACCCCTCTACTTGCCTACTACGTGATGCATCGTAGGGTTCGCGTCCGTGAGCTCTCTGTCCTTACTGAACGTTTCAAAAATGAAGTTAGTCTAATCTATTGTCTTTCCCACTTCATTTAACTTTGAATAGAGCTTTAGCTGACAATTTATCTTATCGTAGGGCAGAAAAGAAACCTTCAAAGAAGGGGCTGATACCGTTCGCTGGTGCTATTCACCGCGACTTAGTTACTAACGAATTTTCATTAATATAGCTCCCCTCATTCAGAGGACAGTCAAGGGGTTTGGGCCACAAACCATCCGGTCTAATAGGTCCCATTATTATTACATTGACCATTTGTGCCCCAGTACTGTAGTTGGTATTCTATTCATTATTTTCAGGGCATTGAGCATATGAAAGCTGAAGACGCTTTCGATGATATGGATGAGGCTTCTAAGGGCAGGGAGTCTTCGAAGGCCTCGAATAAGAGTCAGAAGCCGAGGAGCGGGTTCGAAGAAAACTCCGACGAATTTGATGCTGAGAGTGACGTTTCTTATGATATTGACGACGGCAAGGTAGTAACCCATGTTTCCAGCTCATGTAAGACGAAGATGGACAAGTCAAGTTCCACTTCTGCAGAAGAGGAGTTTGATCTAGATGGAGCTTTGAGTAGAGGCGAAAGAGAGGACTTCGACGAGGTGAAAAATGAGGATGAAGTGAGGGAATTTCGAATCGATGACTTCGAGGAAAGCGAGAACGAAGAGCAGCACGCTAGCAAATCGTCAAAGCAGAATAAGAGTAAAGAGTCTGAGAGTGAAAGATTGCGGCGTATAATGACGGAGGACCCAGATCTGGCCGGTTTGGACGAGGAATCAGAAAATGGTAATAATGATGAGGATCTTATGGACATAGATATGGATGACTTCAGTTCTGGGATCGATGAGGATGACGATGTGGAAATGGAGGGATCGGAAGGGATCGCCCCACCATCAAAGATCCGTCTGGTTAGTGGCGAAAGGAAAAGGGACTCCTTAGATGTCGGCAAAAGCAATGAAAAGAACCAAAATCGAAAGAGGAAAAGGAGCAAGTCCCAAAAGAAGCCAACTTTCGAAAAGAGGAGAAAAGAGAAAAGTAGGAAACGGCCTCGGAAGGGACCTAAATGAGTTTTAACCTAATTGTGTGTATAATTACTCCCAAACTGTGTACATGCAAGATTATCCACCATTCCGTTTAACTGTGACTTATTAGCTTGGAACCTGGTGCTCTTCAAATCGATAACGTACATATGGAATGGAAAACAAACCGTTAAATCTACTTTGTTTGTGCTAGTGGCGTAATCCTCACAGCTATAATCAGGAATTCTTGTTAATTAGGTGCGGTTGTTGCACGAATCTTAAAAAAACGGTAGGCTACTAACTAGCTCATACATACAAGGGATTCGTAATCGCTTGAGGAGCTGGGTGATGGTCATGGGGACTTTCGCAGAATGCATTCACAATGTGAAACCCTCGAGCCCCGCAATGCAAGTGTCGTAAGTTCTTAATGGACGCTGCTAAGTTTATTTACAAAAAGCACGCGGACATAGAAACCTTCAGGAGCAAAGGCAATTTGGGTCATAGTAGCTACCAAGCATCCCAACCATCATCCTCGTTACTCTTCGTTATTGAAGCCGTCAAGCTCGGTTTCATTGAGGAAGAAGGGTAGGCCGATGCAGTGGGAGACGTTTTTGAACTAGTGGAACCGATTAGTTCCTCGAAGAAGTCTCCCGTTGAAGGCGCTGGTGTTCGTCGCCATGCTCCACTATTACTCTCAATCTTGGAATCCGCCTTCTTTCCTCCACCAATCTTTGGACTGAGCGAAGAAGCCTTCAGTTTTTGAGATCCACGATTCCGGTCGGCAAAAGATCTCGGCTTTGGTTCCAACGATGGTGCGATTTCACCCCACGAGGCCCAGACGTCATCCTGACCTGCATTGGAGCACGAGCTAATTGAAGACTTTGGAAGTTGGGATGAGGAGGCAGATTCATCCCAGTTGATGAGTAGCTGTTCTTGATGTTGGGGTTTCGAAGGTGGCGTGGAGGGGGTAACCTTAGGTATGGTGACAGAAAGGGAACCGAGCTCGAGATTGCTAACTTCGTCACCCTCGTCCCATCCGGTGGCAGAGTCCTCTTTTACGGTGTCGTTTTCATTGAGATCGTCCCAGGCAGAACCTGTAAACTCGTGCCTGCCTTTTAAGGTTATATCTTCCTCTTCCTCCCATTCTCTCATTTTCAATGAGGCGCCAGGGTTCTTCAAAGAATCCGATGCCGTTGATTTTGGAGATTTTTGTTGGCCAGACGTTGGTGCTCCTGTATTAGAGAAATTTCAAAGTAACTTCTGATTGGACTTTTAGCGACCAGACTTAAAGATCGCAAGGCATTAACTAAGTTGGTTGTCCGCAGACAATTAAGTATTCAACTGAACTACATGCCAATAACAGCAATTTGAAATTAGGATTGAGCATCCACTTCAAGGCATGAGATCGAATAAAGTCGCGAATATAGGGATGTTAAATAACACCACTTCGATGTGGGCTGGACTTTTCACCTGTTCAACATGGTTGGCAGGAATGATCCAAAACTCCTGAATCGACCATTGTCCTATGATGTTAATCTCTGCTAACTTATTTATAACTTATCGCTACTTCGTAAGCATCACTGTGGTGCCCAGAAGCTAGTCCGCAGTACTTTCGTTTCAAGCAGACTGAAGAGGATAGGCTACCATATACTGAAAACAAGCTGAGTCTCCGATGACCCGATCTTCTGTAACCTCTCCCTGATGTCCGATCGTCTACGATATTAAACAAATTCTGCAAGAGAACTGAATGATTGCAAAAACTTGGCCTTCGAAAGTGAGGCATTCAGTATTACCACAAGTTGTGGGTAGTTTGTGCAAATACCTAGCTGAAAGCACCAAAGCAGATGATGAAGCAAACAAACACGCAGTGAGGAACAGCAACTGTGGCCGGCTAAAAGTGTAAGGTAACCAGATCAAGTTGGGGATGATGCCTAGTTGGTTTCTTAGCCACCGAAATGTGTTCATTAACAAATACCAACCTGAAGACATGGCAACCGACTGTGAAAGAGACTGTTGAGCGGGTGTGGTGTCAGAGGTAGAGAAAGACGTTATAAGATGAGAGGAGAGTGAAGACAGAGCTGTGAGTGCCCAGTTGCCGATGCTTGCACCAGCAGAGGTCAATTTTCCACCGACTGCCGCTACTGAGCCAACCACTGCCGAAGCGCCGCCACTGACGCCTCTGAGGACTGAGGTGTTCGCCTCGCCGACGGTGGGATCTTCACTAGTCTGTGGAATAAAACACAAGCATTATTTATGTTGCTGAAATAAAGACACAAAGAGAAGACTACTAGTTCACATTCTCCAGGCGTTCAATCATTCCACGAAGGGCCTTTAATGCGATATCTCGGATTTCCTTTTCTGCATCCACTGCAACGAAGGAAAGACAAGGAATCACCTTTCCAGCGAGCTCTTGAGCTGAAAAGAACATTTGACAAGCAGCCAGACCGGTGACGGCCGCTTGACGACTTGGTGGGAAGGTGTCACGAGTGGCTCGCAAGAGGGCGTTTAACAGAGGGCCTCGACGTACTCCTGGCTCCAAGCGGGCGACCAGTTTGGCTAGGCAGATCGTTGCGTTGGTGCGGATTCCACCTTGATCGTCTTTGAACTGAATTTTTTGAAATTAAGCATATGAGTACAACTACATCGCTTGGTCTAAAAGACGAGTCTCACCTCTAATGTAGTGAGATATCGCACGACAGCATTGTTAAGTACTCTTGATGGCAGTATAGGCGCAAGATGCACCATGGCTTTTATTGTTGCCTCTCTGACTAAAGGATTGGCGTCAGTGAAGCCTGTAGCAACAGGGGGAAATATCTGCGTTTCCACAAGGTTAGGTGGAAGTTTATCGACGAACTTGGGCAGTTGTTCGAGTAGGCGGACTCTAGTGGCGCGGTCAGGTGCTGCGAATAGACGGACTAAAGCTGGAACAACGACAACCTCAAAATCAGAGGCAGAGAGGAGGTGTGAGAGTTCGAGAACAGGGACTAAGGCTTCAACGCCTACCGAACCATATTGTACGCTTCGTACCAAATGGGGAAGAATCTAGAAGTGAAAGAAAAGCAACAGGGCCTTGTTTTGCAAATGAAAGTTTGGCAACCAAGTACTGATTATGGTCAAAAATCACTTCTAAATTGTCAATGGGCCGGATTACGCCCTTTATTTGAGGAACGTGTAAGAGAACGTTATTCCCACTTTACCTTAAAACGGCAGCACACGATCGGCAAGCTACCGATCGAATTGTCAACAGTACATCTTGCTTACTAAAAAAGTGCATCAGCCTACAAACCAAAGCGAATTCACTACAATTTGGGTACGTAAACAATCCACACACCCGTGCGCTCACCTGTTTATAAAGTCGGGATTAGACGACTTACAAATGATTTTGCTGAATAATGAGAGGCATACGCACGAAGAAACGGAACTAGATAGTTTTGGGACATTGCAGAGCGCTAGATGGCCTTTGAGAGGGCCTCCGACTTAGAATTTAACCAAAGTCCAAAGTAAGTCAAAAAAATATAGAGAATCTTCAGTTGATTATGTTTAAATAATCAGTTGAAAACAAAGTAAAAATGACCTGAAACACGTCTTTCTCTTACCTTGTAACGGCAGATTTCTTCAGGGAATAGTCCAGCAGCCTTTTGTCCGAGTTCTGCCAGAAACTTGGCCGTCTCTCCTTTATCCTTTAACTGAATTTCTTCCAGGAACAACAATGTGTCGATGTAATCATTTTGAAAGAAACCCACTTTTAGGAAAGCGGCGAATGGAGACCGCGCTTTGGAAGCGACCATGGGGGTACGTGTCGAAAGGAGACGACGGTAAGACGCTACCAGATTCTTGGGAATTCGCTCCAAGGTTTGCTTAGTACCAAGTTGACTGGCTTCAGTGAGAGATTCAGGGTTGAATATCTCCCAAATTAAACAAGCCAGACCCCAAGCGTCGACGCAACGACCATCGGGGGCGCAATATGCGGCTAATGAACAAAATGAAGTATTGACAGACGGGAGTTACGTGAGAGAACCACACAGAAAATATTTAATCCGCCTACCTGGTCTATGAATTTTCGCCTTTATTTCCTCGGCCTCCGAGAGAGGAGTGACATAATCTAGTCTCCCAAGTTTCCACTCACCAGATTTATTTACGTACACTGTAGCGGCACAAATGGCATTATGTGACAGTTGACAGTCGTCATTGAGAAATGCTAGGGCTCTTGTGATCTGGTAAATACCCCATGATGCAAGTTTCCCAAAATTGCCACTAGCGTCTGCTCGTTCCTTCAAGTAATCAGACAATGGACGAACCTCTTCCGTGATAATTGAAAAAGGGAGTTTGGAGGAAGGAGTTTCATTCCCAGCCATCCAAGTGAGGATATTTGGATGACGAAGGGTCTTCATGCGCTTGATGGTCTGAATGACGGCGCCGGCAACGTAAGAGGTATTGGGGCAGATGAAGACAGTGAAGCGGTCTGAGCGGGTCTTTCGATGTACAGCTGATTGGCGAGACCAATGAAGGTCACCTGGACCGGGAAGAGACTCGACGATAGATGGAGGAAAAAGGGTGAGAGAGGAGAGGGGATCATCGTGTGATGCAAGGACGGTGTTGGTAGCGTTGGCACTAGCGTTATTGGCTGATTTGCCTGAGAAGATCCACATTCGGTTTACTGAACGGAAATACAGTAGTTAGTACTATTTCATAGTTGATCTTAAATTTATAAACTCGTGTGTGTGAAGCATAAACACAAAATATGTACAACTGCGAGGGGCCAAACACTAAGAATTTAAGAAGCATGAAAGTGATAACCATTGCAAAAACCCGAAAAGAAGTGTTGAACATAAATTTAACAAACCTAATCGAGGATTCTTCGTGAATTCAAAGACTAACAACCAGGAAGACGGGTGAAATAGTCAGATGTGTGGCTAAATAATTCCAGGTACTTGTATTCGGCTCTTTAAAAGTCATGCAGCTTGACTGCTTGGGCCATCTATTGAAAAATTCATTTCCGCATCTATATCTGTATTCTCGCAATTCTACTAACTCGCTTCCCACAGGACATAAAACGCTATTTTGCGTTAATTAGGTAGGCAGCCAACTGTTTGGTAAAGCATCAGCGGTACTTAATGAAGCGTGAATAAAGTTTGACAACTCACAGCACTGCCGAAATTGGTGGACACATTTAACCTTGAAGGTTCATAATCTTGCCGTTGATAAAAAATACTCATACTTATGCACCTATAGAGAACTTTTTCAAGCTTATATAATTGCCGTATTTTCCAAGATTCTGACTCGAAAACATTATGCTTAACAGGCGCAGTAATCATCTATTGAAGTTCGATCAGCACTGGAATACAACAGAGATCCAAGTTTCTGCAGTCTAATAATTTTGAAATTACCATATTTATTGAGTTTTTGGCCACATTGCATTCTAAAAAGATGTTCTGCATTCATCCTATGCCGAGGTATTATATGGTTTCGCCTCCCTTGCCTCAATTCTTCAAAAATACGCGAGTGGCAAATAATCAACTTATTAACGAGACGATTCTGTAGCGCCGATGAGCATTTTTTCCGATCGACCCGATTTTCAAGCATATTTCGCCTAATGATCACCATTTTTCAGGGGGATTTGAAATAATTTTTATTGAATCCAAACCAAAATTGAAAAATCTCATCAGAATATCTGTCCGGCCCATTATTTCAGTAAATCACAAATCGTTTATCAAAAGAACCGATAAAAGATTCAATTCTGTTTTGATGCTTGAGTGATCCACGATCTTGAAAGTCAGATCAAAATGTAAGCTACTCATTTTGCCCTTTTCCAAACCGGCACAAAATGTAATAATACATTTTTCAGTGCTTTTCCAGTCAAAGAATCAGCATCCGCCTTGAAAAAGAATAAAGCTCTCTCTGATTGGTCTATAGCTTTCGTATTCAGGATCTTTGATTTTATCAATTTTCCATCACTGATTGAAGGCGATGAACATCAAACGAAAAAGTTACTTTATGCGCTCACTTTTACAGAGTTACTTCACTGAAGCTATTGTCACTAGTTGCACCATTTGTTCAGTTGTTCACCTTACTCTCGGCTAACGCCTGCTAATTTATTAGAATAGCTAATCGTTCAAATCTTTGAAAATTAATAAACTTTTGCAGCCCAAATCGACTCATTTTAGATAAATTTTAAAGGATAAATGCTGTGCTTGATAGTATTCAACTAAAAAATTCACAATGCCTCATCAGCCTCCGTCTACCAAATGAATGAGATTCCCATTCCACACACGAAAGTATCGAAAGAACTATTATCTAGACTCGAGAAGTGTAAAAAAATCCGAATCAATGGAATTCCTATAGTTTTGACAGTTTGTAAGGTACCAAGAGGTGTGAGATGAACAGGTTGGGGTTAGAAGAAATTTATTGAGATGCCGATTTGCCGCTAGCAAAAAAAATACCCATAACGGCCATTTCGTCCATATGGGAACCGAAATAGTCAATTTGGTTGAGTTGTGACGGTTAAATAGACGTTTCTGCGTATTGGCTAGTTTTGCATTCAGTTCCTGATTTATGACTAACATCGAATATGGCATTTGCCGCTAAAAAGTGGTGCTCAATCACCCCTTTTAATTTATTCCTGTCTTTCCATAGAACTTAATTAAAAATACGTAGTATCAGTTGACATCCGAAATGAGTTCATTACCGTCATGTATTGCATCGCTATGAGTGAAAAAGTTTCCGTATTTCCCTAACCTTTTTGATAATGCCTTTGAAAGCGGTTCTCATTCCCCATATTCGAGACTTCGCCCACTCACATTCTTACTCTCTATGCGGTGTGGCTACTTTTAAACACTGCCAACCGAACAAGTACTAGTCAATCCCCTACAGCTCTCCCTCACACTTCTATCTCTTCACACAATGAACGCTTTCCACTTTTCCCATCATTTTTACGAGCTACATTTACTTTATACAGTTCAATTCTTCGGTAACTATCAACAAAGTCCTTGAGTTTTGCAACTCATTTGTTGAAGGGTATTAATTTCTCTACTACGAATAGCAAAATAGCAAGAACAGAGCGCCAGCTGGCCTCGATTCGGATCCAATAGATACCCATTTTTTAACTGTTAAAAACATCGCCCAGGAAAAATTCTAACGATCAGTCAGTTTGACGCTTGTAATTCGCATTTAATTTCAATGAAAGTGTTTTAGGCAACACATTAAAGCCAATATGAAACACACACAAAACAAGATACTTCATTGTGTATATCATAAATCACCGTTTACATCAGTTACAGAAGTATTAACAGATCTAACAATAATACATTTGTGGTCAAATAATAAAGAAGAAGTAAGTGAAAAAAAACGAACGTTAGCTAGTGTGTCATCTTCGTGCACCACTCGGCATCACTGCAATTGCCTAATCCACCTTCACGACACCATAGATCTTTCGCGTAAAGATGAAACACGAAAGGAATCCTACACTGCCTGGAACGAGAAAAGAAGTTAGCGATAGGTTCTAGAAAGGCAATTTAAGGCGTTAGCGATCTACTCTACTGGCTATCAAAAGACTGTCATACCATCCGACTCTTTTAGAAGGAATGACAAGTTGTAAGTGCAACCCTTCGACTTCTGGCAATCGTCACAGCGAACCACGATAGAACAAGGCAGATAGGGACGTGGTAAGCAGAAATGTAAACACAGTCGTGTGCATGTCTACACTGGATTTAGCTTGTTGACATTATGTCGTTTAGGGAACAAGATTAAGGGTACATACATATCATCAAGTACACAAACTGACGATGACTGCGGCTAAGTTACCACAATCACAGTGATCCCAAGCCAGTCGCCAATCGCTCGACCAAGCTATCGACATCCCTCCCTCTCCTTTTGATTGATCCCACCATGATGCTCTCATGATGATCAGCGTCATTTTGTTCCACCGATCTTTTTATTGGCTGAAAATATTAACATAAAAATGCAAGTGATCTGTCTTCCCTCGCCACCAGAAGGATACTTCAAGTCGTCTTGAAGTTACACGATAATAAGAAAGTTTGCAAAAGCGTCCCGAAAAAACGAACCAACTTGACAGTAGAGCTTCAATTTAAGAGGGCACTATGAAGGTAACATTTTTAACGACTTTAGAAACAGTATTGAATATAGCCTATAGTTTTTTGTAGCCAATCAGAATTGTTCAAGATTATAGATCAGCAAGAGTTCCTTAAACTCTTGTTTGAAGAACAATAGCAAGAACAGCATCAATTTAGATTTATTAAAGGTTGTGGATAGATGAGTTCCGCTTACGTTAGCTTTGGAATAACTCAAAATAACAAAAGCAGTCGAATCTACGAGAAGCCTGTAAGGCACGGGTTCGAATCCCGACAGAAATGTAATATGAACTAATTAAAATTGTCCAAAAGGATATTAGATTCGGCCAAGCATCGGCCATGCGCGGCAGACAGGAGTCGAAATGAATGCCGAATGATAATTAGTAGTGAGCAGTCAAAGAGGAAGCATTGATGGAATGTCTGGGCGGTTAGTGAGGGAGCAATGTGCCATGAGAGGAACGCTGGCCTTTTTTGAATTTGCAAATCTTGAACATTAATTTTATTAATAAAGACGATGATCAGTGCATTAGCTACTGGTACTTTAACGGTCAGATCAATCCCCATGTTAATGAATTCAATCGATAAATTCGTATGATAGAAATGATTGAAGGCGCAAACATGGAGATCGGGTGTTAAGGAAAGCGTTGGCTGATCCAAACTGGCAGATTGCGACAGCTCTAAAACTGAAAATCTTGACTGGACTATCCAAATCGCCTAATAAAATTTCAATGAGAATGTTCTTGAGTCAGGTAATAAGCTGAAATGATGCTATCAATAAAAATTACTTAAGGCACACCACATGCAGAAGCCAGGCAAGAGCTTAATGATGAAATTCGAGGCGGCTTATTTTTCACAC
The DNA here is from genome assembly GCA_019097775.1 of Moniezia expansa. NCBI lineage: Eukaryota > Metazoa > Platyhelminthes > Cestoda > Cyclophyllidea > Anoplocephalidae > Moniezia > Moniezia expansa. Next base: position 57,758 of record JADFDV010000062.1, on the reverse strand, counting down.
GTAGGCGGTAATTAAGTAAACCACTAGAAAACATTGATAACATGGATTTATAGAAGGTAAAAAAGCTTTCGAGGTCCAATGGTGAAAAAAATAGTCATCAGAGTAGAGAGGATCAAAAAACAATAACATTGACATAAACATGGATCTTCGGGAACTTGCGACTTCGTCAGCGTTTACAGATACTACTGGCATGAAGAAGCATACAGCGATAGCAATTGAAGATCTCATCAGAGAGGTCCGGAAAAAACAAGAATCCCGAAAAAAAGACAGAACAAAGCGGTCGAAGGGTGGGCATTTGGAGATGAAATGTTGGGTCAGTCGCCATCCAATCAAGGAAGTGAACGTACATTGGAAGCGAGATGCAGACTATGAAAAGCAGAAGTAATGTTAACCGATACCGTATTCTAATGATTGGTTACTTCCCTGGACTCTACCTCTTTTGATCTGCAACGTTTACAATCTTCAGCTCCCAATGTTTTTAGTAAGTTGCTGCCATATGCGTGGAAACGTGACTATAGTGCAGCAGTTATGTAAAAATTCGGGTAATCGGCCCAAAACCGGCACACATCCAGCATTTTGAATGATCACCCATGTTAATTAATGCATTATCTATAGAGGAATGGCCAGACTTTAGTTTCATTATCACTGAGCCCTGTCCCCTCAATTTATGTCCGTGCGAGAATAAATGACTGAACATAAAAAAACAGGAGGTTTGTGAGAAACTTAAAAACCGATCAGAAAGCCTTCTAATATACGAACACCAGAAAAAAAGTTTGAATCTAATAACCGAATGCCATCTCAAATTTAAATCGTTGCTAGGGCAGTGGAAAACTAGAAACCTCCTAATTTAAACTCAAACTAATTCATGATAGGAAAGTCGGCACTTAATTTATGACTTGGAACATAAACGTCACGGTATCAGTGAAAGATCCTTTTATTCATAATCAAATCCACGAATCCGCTATTTATTGTCACATGCCAACTCAACAGATTCACTCTTATCCGCGCCCTTCAACTTTGTCAACCAATAAGGCTATTTGTTACAAATGTAACGAACATTTTCGGTTCATGATAGCATGAGGCTTACCGAGTAGAATGAAGAGAAGCCCGGAGACGAGAGCAGTACCTGTAAGATAGAGGAAGCCTGAAATGAAGCCCCGGTACTGCGTTTTCAAGAGGTAGTAATGGACCGCGTAGATAAATACATAGATTGCCGTCGACCCTCCTGACATAAAGGAACGCCACCACCATCGGTAGTTCTAAAAGATGAGCATAAGCTAGGCGATTGAATTATGATTTGTTCCTTAAATTGATAATCCGCACAAAAACAATCGGAAGCATTGAAATGACAAAATATGACAAAGCGACCTGGGCGGCCATCAACATTGATCACAATGAAAGATAAGACCAAAGTAGGCTATCTAAATGAGGATGAGAGAACCGGTCCTTTGAAGATGAGGGTCAAGGGTATCATCCCCATGCGAGATCAAGTAAGCAGAACAGATATTCTCGGTTCTACTGACTAATTAACCACACTCTTCTGCCTTCTGTCTACGATAGTCACAAGTAATAACCAACTGATGAATGATGTTTGCTGACCTCCGAGCAGAGATGGAAGTAACAGGAGAGAATGGTGGTCTCCACGATGCAGACAAGGAGGAACACAAACACCAAGAAGAGAAAACCGAACATAAAGAAAAGTTGCTGGCCCCAAATGCTGTTGAAGATGAAAAAGAGTTGGATGAAGATGCAACCAAAGGGCAGAAGACCAGTCATCAGCATCGCCGGAATGGTGCGCATGTAACAAGCTTGTGGAGGTATCTGTCGCGGAATCTGGTTGGTCCGTGTGGGCACGGTGATCACCTATAAAGAGAAAAATTCAAAGCATTTCACAATATGGGGCAAGGTCTGATGCTTAAACGCTCAAACTACGCCGCTACTATCGGTAGATGTTGCGTAACCGAAGGAATGGTATTTGAAACTATGATACTTCCGGGCGCTATAAGTACTTCTATAACCGGAGAAAAGGCTATGCACCCAAGTCTTCAATTTTCGCTATTTATTACTTAAGGCTAGAAGTTTGTGTATGGAAGCCGGTCAGCCAGTCATGAATTAAATCCTGAAGATCATCGGGCTTCGACAGCTCAAGGCAGTTAGCATCTTTCTTAAAGAGTAAGCTTAGAGAGTAGGCCTTTACACTAAATTGGAAAGCTGGCGATCTGGACCCTGTTAAGAAGGCGAGAATGAATAGAGCAAATAACTTTGACGATTGATTTGAAAAGAAAACTAGTAAGCGAAAGAGAATAAGTCCGGATGAAATTCCGAGACCACCGCACTTACTAAAGGACGGTTACTGGAGGAATTCGAAATAACAAGACCTAAGCCACAGATAACTTTTATATAGTGAAAATGTTTTCGAAAAAGAAGTTCCTTCCCTTTAAGCTCATTGAAACTCAATTCATATTAGACACCTAAGGGTGCCATTTATTTTTTCAACAAAAGAACTGGAGGCAACGTAGACATCACAAAGAAACTATTGCCTCTAAAATAGAAGGCTAGAGAATGATACCACAACGTGGATCAAAATGAATCAAATAAAAGGTGCAAATAAATTGGGTTTTCAGTCGTGAAATCAATCAGCGTGTCACATACAGACTAAATATTTGCTGATTGAACCCAACTTAGCTCTGGACGTACACTGATTCACTCAAAAGATTTAAGGATCAGCCCATGCACCGGAGATTCCGAAACAGTCAGAAACTACACGATAGGAGTTATCAGCAGGAAGCCATTCACCCTGAGAACACCCACCGATAATCAGCTCGAGGAAATATATTTAGAATTAGATCAGGGGAATCAGGGTGTTCAGGCGAATTTTATCATTGTTTTAAAATATGCTTTTTGATGTAAAATTTTCGTCTGTCTGAGAAAAGAAATCTAATCATTTGCTTTCAATAGTGGAAGCAAGGTGCCACTCTTGAAACCGAAGATTCAAATACATGCATCAAATCAGTAGCGAGACAAAGATGCCACCATAAATATCAAATTCGATGGTTCTCATTCTGTGCATATGAAATCGATTCCGCTGAAATTTACTTGAACGGCCATTAACAAACAAACACATGCGTAACAATCTCAATGAATGGAATTAATTGGAGGGGATAGGGACTTACTTTCTTCCTGAAGCCGAAGAAAGCTCCGATGAGCGATAAGGGCAGAGAAACGAGAAGCCACATAGCGAGAATAGAAAGAATAGCAGTGAATGAGACGGCAGCCGAACTGCTGAAACCAAGGAGTACAATGTTGATGACCAAGAAGACACCCATCACCAGGCCAGGAACGAAGAGACCTGTCATGAGGATGTTCGTCTTCCAACGCAACCCACCGAAAAACTTGTACAATCTTGCCGATGTGAAACCTATTTAAAGAAGCACAATCAGTAGCAAAGTAAGTATAACTTAGCTTGTGTGGGTAGTGACTCAAATCACAGGACAGCATCGAAAATGATAGTGTCACCCACAAACTTAAAAGTTAGCTTAGTAATGCGTCATTCCATGACGAGAAATGTACCTCCTGATCGTGAACAATCAAGTCTACAGTTCAATGTTCCAATGGGGAAGAATTTCCTTTGGCGTAATGAATCCGCATTTAGTGAACTTGGACTTTGATTTCATGTAGTAACCTCTGCAACTCCTCATTTACGAGTATGTGGCAATATCCGTTGGTAACGCATCGTAAACAAGCGCTTATTCATTTACATATTATACATTGAATCGATTTCAGATCAGAGGTCATATAGAGCCATTATACAAATGCTTAGCGATGATAATAACAGTATGCAAAGAAATTGGCATTACTTTTGGAGGAGGCCTCGCAATAGTCTTTAACTATACCCGTTGGCACATCCAGAGATGATCAGAAAATCAGCCCAATAGAAAAACAAATGCGGAAAGAATTGAATTGTCGATAATGGTGAGGAAAGAGCATCTTTATGGTCACATTAGTTCAAATTCAGTTTTCAGGTTAATGACGAAGGGATCGATGACAGCCCTTTACGGTCTTTTATGTTAAACCAAATTTCTATAGGCTTTGAAGCAGATTTCAACTTGAAATGTGAAGAAAGAACTATAGAGCCTTTCATTGATCCTACTGTAGCAAAGGACTTTGCACTGTGAACAAATTCCCTTATTTGTCTAAGGCAAGTCATGTTTTGGAAGCAAGATGGTCCCAGCGACTTCTACCACAATACATTCTATCTAGTTTAATAGCTCATTTGCATCAGACCCTATGATTATTACACCATTACGATTATAAGAAAGGAGCAGACATTGATACTTATTGGGTGGGATATGGGTAGCTTTCAGTTGTAGGTTTAAAAAAGGGCAGGTCTCTGCGGAATTCGGAGACATCAGCTCTTGACGCTCCATATAAAATTTAGTTTTTCTTCAACTCTAGAAAACACGCGCTTCCTAGTTCGGTTACAGTAATTTAGGAGCGTTGGAACAATACTTTGTAATCCGTGGTTGATTATGCCTTTTCATGATCTCAGTGCTTTACCGCTCTCCAAAATGGTTGGGGTACGATGGAGCTCAGCTGGAGATTGTACTAGATCTCAGCCGCTCAAAAATCGTGGAAGACAGTCAGAAATGTGATATCATGGACGATCGCCACATTATCTGTTTTTTAAAGGGGCTCCCAAAGCTATGAAGAGATTTCATGGATAGCGGCCCTCATCGTTGGAATTTAAAAAAAAAACAAGGTTATGGCGCCACTTGAGAGCTTATAGCAAGACGAATTTTAGAATATTAATTTTAACCGCGTCATCACCAGAAGTACCTTTCTAGCATATAAGAAGTTCAAGATTTTCAAAAAAGTAAACCGATTTCAATAAAGATACGTCAGATCAAAACTAAAGTGGTGATTTCTCAGCAAACTAATGTACGTTCTTGAACTGGTTGTCTTCAGTTCGCCTAACAGACAGAAGTCTAAGATGACGAAAAATAACGGCGATAAGGGTTAATAAGTAATAATAGTCTGTAAACACACCGGCCGATGCTCCAAGACACACAAAGACAACAATTGCACAGGTTGCAAAAGCACCGCGGTGAATAGGCGAAAGAATTCCAAAGCAGCTAAAGAAGAGTGTGATCACCGACGTCAACGCCAACTGAACTCCAGATCCCACTAACACAGCAAAGAGCATCGGTTGACGTGGTGCTCTGAAAACATCTCCATGAATCAGCTTCCAGCCAAATTCTTCTTGAGTTTCATTAGGCTGTAGAAAAGGAAGATATTAGGCAGCTAAACACTTCGACACGAAAGTTACAGTCAAAACTTACATCATTATCCAATTTGTCATAGCGCAGAAAATCTCGACGCAGGGTTCTAACCAAGACAATAGCCACAAGAATGGTGAGAAAGAAGACCACGAGGACCGAGTTGATGATAGAGACCCATTGAATGCTTGCATTAGGTGCGTCTGAAATCAAATAACTCCAACGGCTAGCCAGGGAAGAGTCCCTCACTTCCTGAAATACAAAGAATGAGGTGGGGACAAGTTACGCAATGGAGTGGATTCATAAAAGGACTTACCTCGAAATGGACACTGTAGGTGTAGGCGATAGTGAGTGGTTTGGAGAGCACCTCCTCTAAGACCAAGGGCTGAGACTCTACGCATTTGAGGTTGTTCAGGTCGTGCGCGATGCTTACACAGGTAAGAAAGTCAGTCAATCAAACGGTTTAAAACAAAGCAATACTAACGCGTCTTAGAAGAAACGGACAACAAACAGAAATCCCTCAACCCCCAGTTAAAAGTTGGTGATCAGTTTGCTAACTGATTCAAAAAGCTAAATAATATTGCGTATTGTGAACATAATACACAAAGAAGCAGAAGAGCGAACGACAGTCCCAAAAAGCAGAAATAAAGATACGATTCTGCAACCAAATGGGCTCCTTCTACAGGCGATATTCCAATAGTTCTTGAGAGTTAGCCAGAGGGGTCTTATCGTTAAGTGGCCCGAATGTCCACGAACCACTAGGCTCTCTGTCAGTTGCGGAGAAAATGGTCTAAATACTTGCCTATAACGAGGAAAATAAAAAAAAGGAGATCCTCAATCAGAAGGATACCAGGATATACAGGCCGAGCGCACTAAAAGAGGAAGACAAGATAGGAACAAGAGTCGATTGTTCAAAGACGATGGTCGCAGACATCAAGGGCAAGCTTAAGGATACGTAGTAGCGCCCCAAAACATGACCTTCCTCAGCAACCTCACCAATTCAAGATCGATTGTTCAAAATACTTTCATCCCATAAAGACTTGAGTTAATGCAACTTTTACAGACCTTCCACTTTTAAAGGAGCAGAAAACTTTATTTCAAGAGGTAGGCATTGACAGACACTCAAGCCATAAATTTCAGCCGAGAAGTTTACATCCGTCAGTTAAATTAGAAGAGCAAGCACGCTAATCCATTAAATGCAGATTCATTACATGTGTGTACTACAACCTGGAATATTGGCGGGTCAAGGATTTGCTTCGTTTGCCTCAATACAACCATCGTAAATCAAAAGTGGACCCGCGTCTTCGTTTCAAAAAACTTTCAAAACTAACCAGCATTTGAATTCAAAGCAAATCGCGAACAATTCTTGACGCACAAAATTGAATTAAATGGCAACCAACTGATGACAAATTAGCAATATGCAAAGGTAAGCAAACAATATTAGACTTCACCTCATAGGAGTGACCTTTACTGATGTTATGTGATACTTTGAGGTACCAGCTGGGGTATAGGAGATGGTTAACTCGAAGTGATTGAAAAGATAAATTGAGTCCTTTATAGTATCAGGAATCTAAAGTAAATTTACTTCATTACAAATTCGACGTCCATAAGAGACGAAAAAATGGCAAGCGAGACGGAGCATTTACCTGAGCTTGGCACTGGGCGGATTTGACTTCTGAATCGGTAAAGTAGCAACCAAGTGGAAAGCTCCGCTCGCAAATTTCTCCACTCGATTTTTCCTTGCAAGCGATCACTGGTATATTATCCGAAACCCTACAATGGATGCACCGCTTAACACTAGAGAAATATTTTACCAACCAATATCTGTTGTAGGATTGCTTGATTCCTTGTAACAACATTTTGTACAAATTCATCGAAGAGGAATCCGCGGGATCGTATGTTTTACGACAAAGTTCAGTGCATTTCTGCGAATTTTTAAACTTTATCTGAAAAATATTAAGCGATTAATCCATGATCAATGTATTTAATATGACATGCAGCCTATGGAAAATACACACCTTAATATTCGTCTGGGATAGGGTTTCACCGAATAGTCTCGCTCCCAGATTTGAATATGAAGGCGTTGGATTTGTTGAAACACATTGGTCAAATCTGAAATATCGGTTTAAACCGAATTATAAGCTCACTGATAAGGAAAGAAAGGGCCGAACTGCAATGGAGATGACAAGCGTCCGGCGTATACTTCTAGTGTTGACTAAGGGAATAGGGAAGCATAAAAAAAATTACAGTGCAGTCCCCAACAGACACCTCTTCGCAGTAATTTGTCAAAGAGAGACCGGGTATAGATCGGGCACTGAATATATTCGCAAATAGAACAAATACGACCAAGAACATATCGGCTGATATATTCACGATTCGGATTCAAGACCTGATTCTATTTGTAGTTAGCGGTATTCATAAGGGTGTGGCCAAAATTCATGATCATTATCGATCTTGGAGCAGAGTAGCAGCATTCCGACAAAAATATATGGCTATAATCAAAAGCAGTTTTATTTCTGATTTGATAAAGAATTTTATTTTGACACTACGTGCCGTTTATTGAAACTCGACAAATTTCACTCGTGGGTGTAGCAAAAGCACTACTCATTAAACCATTTGATTTCCCGATGTATATTTTGTAGTCTGTTAAATTCATTAAGCAATATTCACTAAAATCGACCCATTCTAGCGGAAACATCTCCAATATTACTTTTGCAAAGTGATATTAGCGCAAAAGAGATTTGTTATGCAATGTTTGAAGTATAAAGCATATTCGCACTAAGCCGACCTTTCAGACCACACCGGTTGTAGGGCCATAGCAAACTCTATTCAAAGAAGCATCTGGACCTGTTAACAATCGTTATTAATCATTATTTGCCTCCTTACCACCCTTCGAACTCTGTCTAACGGCAATTAATTGTTAGTTTGAAGTGCAAGTACTTCCTCGCAGCCCAAGCCTTAGCGCAAATGATAAAAAATGACTAAACCTTTATTTACATTATAGCAAGTATGACGTTTATTTGCAAATGTCAGCCCTCAGATAAAAAAGCCAATGGCAAAGATTATTTTACCTCCCTTTTCCTTGTTTTCATTCATTATTGTATTTTAAAAGTTATTTAAGTAATTATCATTTCTAATCTTTTTAGAGAAATTTAATTATCATCGATGATATAAGAAACGAATCCATTCAGCTGGTCTATGGCCCTGCGTTTACCTATCTGATCATTTTTCCATTTTATACTGCTTTCTCATTTCAAACTTATTTGTATCTAATGAATAAGCAGTAAACTTACTTTCAGATTCCCTCTAAGTAGTTGAGATACGTAGTCCCGACAATTGTATCTCAAGAATTATGTGACTCCGCCCTGTTTACGTCCGAGAATTTAGAGAAATAGACACAAAACTGGTCAAACATACTTATATTTCATGAAAGTATGATATATTACAACGAAAGTGCAGAGGTACTGAATAAATAATTCTAAGGCTAGAGGAATATGGTTCTATTTGGTGGCATGTTAAAAATAAGCTCAAAATATAAGGGGATTCTTAGAGTTTAAGCACCATCTCATCTGTGGCAAGAATTTTTCCTGACACTAAGTCAACAAAATGATCCGAAAATAATACCGTTACTTTCCAATAGTTCGTAGTTAGAATAAAAAGCAGCGAAACTTTTGCAGTGATTAGGCAACAAGATTCGCATTTAGAGGTGGCGATCTTTGTGAGCGACTAACTAGCAGATCTGGAGTTCTAATTCTGTGGATGGGTAAACGTGTTGGAACTGAGACAAGGGGATTCCCATGAACTCACTCAGCTATTTCACATATTACTTACTCCTATAGTGACTAACTATTGGTAAAAACCTGCAGCGATCTACAAACCTTCTGAACTATTCGGTTATATGGGCCATTTATTGAACTTCGGCTTACTAAAAATAAACTGTTGATTTAGATCCGGAGGTATTCGAATTCAAACAGTCTCAACAATCATTTCGACATCACGCTTGGTGTGAAAGATCATAAAGATACCAGGCATTGTGACGCAGAGGTATGAGGACTTGCTGCATTAATGCGAACATCAACGAACAGAATAAATTAAGAAGCAAGATTGCAAGGAATCGCAAACTACGAAAGGTTGATCGACATAGGATGTGATATGAAACTTTGAAAATGATGGGGACAGGTTAGAAAAAGATAGAGTTTCAAAGCAGTGGAACTTTTCTCCGAATTTTCGCACTTCAATCTGGATAACCTTTCAAGGGTGCCTTGGCCAATAAACATTTCCAAAAGACCAGCTTAAACACCCACTTTGCGGCCGTGAACGCATTCACGAATCAAGTGGGATGGATTATTAAATATTGGCATTCTACTCGAAAACTTTTCTAGAGTGGATGATCAACGGCAAGACTTTCAGGTTGTTTCACTCACCGCTGGAAGGTTCTGAACTTCCTCAGAGTTTGGTTCCGAAATGTCTGATAATAAGCCAATATAACACGTAGCGGTGGATGTGTAAATAGCAAACGGTTAAAAGTGAGTATCTTTTTAAAGGCAAAAATGGAAGGTAACTTAAGCTAAGCACTAGTGCTGTAACCGCGTGTGGGCGTTTAAAATATGAGGTAAGGCGATTACAGAAGTCGTTGATGCATGCCAATGATCTGAATAACCACTAATATTAGATTGATAATATTATTTAAGGGTCAACTAAGGAATTTGCAGCGGCGGAGTTTTCCTGATGAATTTCGCTTTATCGGAATTGTGACTAAATTTAAGAAGAACACCATACAAATCACTTAAATGAAACTTGAGTGAATATGAGTGATATGATATTTGAATTGTTCCGTCAGCATTCTTGTGAATTTCTCCCACACCAAATTCACATTTCTCAGCACCTTAGTGAATTATTAGAAACTGGTAAACGAAGAGATCAATGCCTGGGAAATAATGCTCATCTGATCACTCTTACAGACCTCTCAGTTCGAAGAGTGCCTTTTGTAAAAGACATGCAGACAGCGACTGAAGAGAATGCTGAAATTGATTGTGTTGAAGTAAGCTCAAACGAGCTCACTAATAAGTTAATTACAAAAAAAAATAAAATACTAGACTGCGACGACACATAAATTGACTCTGGACTAAGTACATCAATCTAGCGAACTGGTCTGTTTATTACAGTTCGTTCTCATACTGAATATTGGCAACTAGCTTTCAGCGAGGTGCACGTAAGAAAAGTCGTATTTATCCACCTCTATATAGGTGGTCAAACCTACTCCCAGCCTCCTCGTGGTGACCCCCAGTAACCCCAGGGGCAACTCTGGGGGCCAGTGAGAAGGGCGGCCGATTAGGACTAATCACCCACCGGTTGTATAAAATTAGATTATGCCAGCAGAAGTAAAACTTCGTATGACCTAGTAAACGAGGCTTGACGTAAATGCCCGGTTTCATGGTCTCGAACAGGACTGTGGAAAGCGGGTGCACATAGCAATGAATGGAATCTCAGCGAGAAAGTTGAAAAGACTTCTAGAAGAGATATGAAGATTGTCTGCCTTAGCGTTGTCGAGGATGAACGAGGTGCAACTACGAAATTGAACTGCCGCCTTTACGATGAAACCATGCCAGAGAAGTGACCAGAGAGCCGAAGACGTCAATAACCGCCTTTACTGTCTTCTGTGTTAACTGCTGTGTGCTACTTGTTGTAAAGCTGTTCGTACTTCTATTGTATCCCCAAGAAGTCCTTGGGACTTGCTCTAATGGATGGAGAGTAAATAAATAAGAGAAAATAAAACTACATCTATTTAGTGCGTGCATTTATGAAACGTAACAAAGAGGTTCGTCTAGACACGATTGCAGAGAACATAGGGAGCAACTTTCTGAGATGGCGGAAGGCTGCGAGATCATAGAGTGAGCTGGAGACAGAGAACAAAGTAGAGGCTACTTGCCCAATGATAAGCGATCACTACTACTTCGAGTATTTCAAACTTTGCGAGCCTTGCGTGATCTTGCAATAGTTTGGCCAAAGTGGCCTGCATTAGTTTGGAGAGTGACTCAAGTTTAAAACTGAGGTAAAATAAAGTAATAATTCCAGTAAATGGATACCTCATTTTCAATACTTCATTCAAGTGAAGGACGACAGTTTCTATTATAAAATTAAAATTTACTCGTGGATCCGTGAACAGTGGACTGATAGTGGGGATAAAACATTCTGTAAAAGTGGTAAATGTCAAGTTTTGTCATCTACAAGTTACACGACGCCCAATCTTAAGTAAATAAGTATCAGGTACAATAAAGACTTATTGCAGGGTCGATCGTAGAAATTCCTGTAAAATATATAAACTCTACCACCTCGTGGTGACCACCGGTAATCTCAGGGCAACCCTGAGGGCTAAAGAAAGGGGCGGGCGGATGGAACCAATCAACCACCGGACGTACTAATGTATTATTATGCCAACAGTAGTACAGCCTGAGTCCACCAAGAGTCTCTTAATCAAGATACCTAAAGTCATGGTCTTAAACTTGGAATCTGGAACGTGCGCGCATGTAGCAATGAGCGGAAGCTTTGCCAGGTAGCTGAAAAGACTTCTGGTAGGGATAAGAAGCTTGCAGCCCTTACGGAAGTGCTGCTCCTCATACGTAGAAACTATCCTCACTTTGACTCTGAACATAGTGAAGTCTCTAGACCGAATGGTGGGGTCGCCTTTCTGGTCAAAGAGGGCATAAAAACTGAATTCAACCCTGTCTCAAATAGACTTGCCACACTAACCCTCCAAATCGGAATAAAAGTTGGACTGATGGAATGTTATACTCCGACCGAGTCTACGGAGGATACAATAGTCAAAGAATCCTTCTACAAACTAGTGGCAAAAATCTATAGATTTCTTCTCTTTAAACATACACAAATATTTGTCCGTGGCGACTTAAATTGCAGATTTGGCTCTGATGCTCGTAACATTGGCGCCAAACTTGTCGGTCCATTCAAAGACTGAGATGACACTACAGAGGACGGACTACGACCATTGGGCATATGCCAGAAGTACACTTTAGACGTAGTGAATACTTTCTTTCGGAAACTAACTTCTCGAAAACTGACTTGGTACCATCCTACAGGAAATGATGTTATTCATGGCTTTGTTATGATAAAAAGATCAAATCTGTTACTTATAAATGATATACGAGCTTTTAGAATGGCAGATGCAAATTCTGATCACTGCCTGCAAACAATTATCCTAAAGCGCTTGAGAAAACGAAAGAAGGGAACTTTGATAGAGGGCATAAACAGTCAAAAGCACGTGTGGAAACTGCCTAAATAAGAAAATCGAGGGAAACTTACCAAGAACATTTCCAAAGGGGACTGCCTCGGGACCATTTGACAACTACATATGGGGATATCCTGAAGTATATAGAAAAAGCGGCCGCCAAAACAGCGAGACAAAGAGCTGATCGAAAGAAAAACGGATGGTACACAGCTATGCGCGAAACTATACAAAAGACTCCGCGAAAATGAAATTAGATCTGAGTTACTGAAATGGGATGCTCAGTATCTAAATGACTACCCGAAATAGTATATTTTAGTCCAAAAATAGTTTAAATCATTTTTATTGTTGAGTTTAGATACAGTGACCTATGGAAGAACAAACAATTAACATATTTTTAAAAATGTCCATTTAATAGCAAGAAAACAAAACAGCCAATGAAATAGTCGTAATGTTTGAGCTCGTTACCGATGTGTAGTTTAACTTAGACGTTGGCATTAACAATTACCTCTTTAAATTGAAGCTCTCACTGTAATTACGGTATGTATTTCGCGATGCTTCGACGGAATCTTAATCACTTTGTGCAACTTCCTCGGATATTTCGTTTATTCACGTCATCAAGCTCCAAACTGCTTCTTAATCCTTCTACTCGCATTATGCTTCCACGAAACGCCTCTATTAGAGGGTTAAGGCGGGATGCGAAACCGGCAAAATCATCATCATCCTCCGAATCACCAAAACCGGTTGGTGACATGAACCCTCGCCGACCACCGTGGATCCCGGGATTGGCTGTCTTCTTGGTATTTTCAACGGGTCTCTCTGCAGCTATCGCTTATTATCTCTCAAGCATCGCAAAACCAATGGAGGTCTCTTATCGAGTTTTCGAAGAACTACTTGCTCGTGGCGAGGTTCTTAACATTCAAGTATCACAGAGTCGAAAATCTGCTTTCGTTGTTCTGCAGTCTCCACAAATTGTTGATGGCAAAACTGTTTTTGTGAGTTTGTTGCAGACCTTTTACAAGTTTTCAAATAACTTGGATTACGAGCACTGATCATTATATTCCTTAGGTTATCAGTATCCCCCTTAAAAATGAAACTGCTCTTGACTTCGAGAAACGCGTTCGGGAATTCGAGGCTAAGATTGGCATTCCTAAAGCGGATCAGATACCACTCAAAATCACGCACGTTTACATTTATTAAGCATGTAAATTAGTAGATGTTTTAGTTACTTCAATTCTAAAATGTTCTTATTTTAGTCATGAGATGAGTTCGGATGACATTATTATGGTCATTATTCTCACCTCAAGTATTGTAATCACTGTTGCAATGATCTGGATCCGTAAAAATGCTCCTCCTGATCTGCCCCCAAAAGAAGCCATCTCTTTTGCTCTCAGCAAGCTCGCCTACAAGGGAGGGATCCGGCCAACTGATTCGCAAAAACAGGGGGCTCCGAAACAGTCACCACCGATGCCGTCTACATCACCGCTGAAAGATGAATCTAGTATTGGGAAAAATTATACGGGCGGCTTCGGCAGTGGGATGCCCTTTATAGACGCTCTTCCTGGAATGGGAGAACCGCAGCCAGTCACCACTGATATTACCTTCGATGTGGGTACTTTTTAATAACTCAAAGTGAGTGTAATTTATTGTACTCTAGGTAGTGTTATTTTACGGCGCTAGGACGTGGCGGGTATGCATGCCGCTAAACAGGAAGTGATGGAGTTCGTTGCCTATCTCAAGAACCCGGAAAAGTATGGGAAATTGGGGGCGAAATTGCCCAAAGGGGCTCTACTGCTGGGTCCTCCTGGGACGGGTAAAACTCTCTTGGTTAAAGCATTAGCTCATGAAGCGGAGGTCCCTTTCTACTTGGCAGCCGGGTCGGAGTTCATTGAGATCATTGGTGGTCTGGGTGCATCAAGGATTAGGAAGCTTTTTGCAGCTGCTCGTCAGAGGTCGCCATCGATTATATTTATCGATGAAATCGACTCCGTTGGTCGCAAACGTTCGGGAACTCAGTGAGTTTTAACCGTTTTCTGGCCTCTTCCATTTTCATTTTTCTCATTCTTCGGGCTACATTATTATTACTTGATTCAGTTCGCTTAAATGATGCATTTATGTAACTAAGTTGTACGCGTGCTCTTCCAGATAACTTTTTTTGTTTTGATTTAATTGACATTTTAAACAGTGAATGTTTCATAAATATTAAGTTTCTTAACTTTGTAAGTTGCTGTTCGTTTCGATTGAAATGATGTCTGATCTTATTTAGTCACAATTTTTCAAGCCCGTCTTTGCTTAGGAGATAAGATAATCATGTACAAATGATCGGTTGTCAAATGGCTTTTGCGATAGCATCCTGCTAATGGAAATCTGACATATAATCCAAGATTGGTTACGCTAATGTTTGCATTTTTTTCGAACCACATCTAAATGCCAAAATTACATATCAGTAGCATTGGTCTACCTAGCGTTAAAGTTTTAGTATTACTCTGTAAAATGTTGGCAAGAAAATATTCCATCATGCTTTTAATTTTTTGTATCGATCTTCTACAAATTATCGTGGTTGGGTAGCCCTGCCTGTCGAAAACCTTTAAGAGTATTTTTTTCAAAGCTCTCCCAGATGTTGGCGTCTCAACTCCCGCGAGTTGCTCCGTGAGATGCCAGTCCACTTCCAACAGATCTGAAATGCCAGCAGAAAATGAAATATTTGATTAATCTGGGCCCTTCAATATATACGAGCTTGAACAAAAGCTCTCAGGTAAATTCAAGAAATCAACCTTATATTTAAGCTCCTGTCTTGGTGAGTAGAAGCGGGGTAACTGCAAGCCAACTGACCACTAGAAGGATGCTTAACTCAATCTTCATCGAAAAACGATTGGAATTCACCTTCTGCACTTTTCACCGATTCATTTGAAGCTCGTCAATGATCGCGACTTGTCCTAGTCTTAATTTAAGTAAGATCGTCTTGTTTCAATCGAAGGCAAGGGCGACTGAGTGAGTGAAGAGAATCTTCATCACATTTCAACAGTGTTTTTTGTCTCTGGTCCCTTATTTTGATGTTTTTAAGAAGCAAATAGTCTTAAACCATTCTTTCATCCGTCGCAGTGACACTTGGAAATATGTTGGACGCCTGTTTCTCTAAGCAGTGTTATTATTTTGACAAATGAAATCTCACGCTAAATTGAAAGGCGTCCGCTTTAATTCAGGTACTCGATTTTTTTGTTTTATAGTTCAGGTAGCGGTGGTGGAGCTCAAGAAATGGAACAGACCCTGAATCAACTTTTAGTAGAAATGGATGGTATGGATACTACCGAAGGCACCATCGTTTTCGCTGCTACGAACCGCGTAGATCTGTTGGATAAAGCGCTGCTTCGTGCAGGTCGTTTTGATCGTCATATCTTCATTGACCTTCCAAATATGACTGAGCGCAAGGAACTGCTAGATATGTATCTCGGTAATCCTTTATATGGACATTCACTGTAATTTTATTCAGTAATTGGTATATTTTCTCTTTCATTATCTAGCGAAGTATAAACTAGCGAAGAGCATTGACGTACCAGCCTTGAGAGACCGTTTGGCACTGTGGACATCAGGTATGTCTGGAGCCGATATTGCACACCTCTGTAACGAGGCGGCTCTGATTAGGGCACGGAATGAAAATATCGAGGATGGGGTCCAAATATCGGATTTCGATAGCGCTCTCGAACGCATTCTTGCGGGCAAGTTCCACTTTCATGATTTAGCCAGCACTTAATTTGACGAACACGTTCATCCGCATTCAGAAACGTCGAAGCCACTAAAGAATAATTCAGCAGTATGAAAAACCGTTAACATTGCTTTTTCGCCCGATCTACCAAAAATAGGTCAAACAAGGGGTTTCTTTAATTACGCCAGGCTACGTTAGTCATTATTACCCCCGAAGCTTATGGAAGAGGTGATGTTGACGATGAATAAAACTACTTACATGGAAGAGAAGAAGAGAAGTACCCTATCAAGAATAGTGGTTTGTTGCGAATTGAAATGGAAAATTTTGCATTCTAATTTCCCCCTTTTCTGCTATAACTTTCTTTTGTTCCCCTTAAGGCCATGGCACTACGACTTCAGTTACTACAAGTTTGAACATCATAGACCCATAAGTCTTAAAAGAAATTAAAATAACTTCTTCTATCTTGTTAGGGGCTGCCAAACGTTCAAGTGTTCCATCCCAACCGGAACGTCGTATCGCCGCTGTAATAGAAGCAGGGCGAGCTCTAGTAGCTGCCTTGCTTCCCTCAACGGGTCTCACGCCCTTCCGCGTTTCAATAGTTCCTCGTGTTTCAACTGGCGATGCCGATGCATCTTCTGGCTCTCTCGGTTTCACCCAGTTCCTACCAGAGGAACGTTATCTCCTGTCTTCTGACGATATCGCCGACAGACTCACGGTGCTAGTTGCGGGACGTGCTGCTGAGGAATTTGTGTTCAGGGCTTCATCTGATGGTTAGTTTTATATGATTCTGCACGTGATCATAGTCTTGCGGCTCCATTCTGATTTGGATTTTTTAATCTCCTATATATAGCTTCTGAACGACTTCTTAAGAAGGCGACCGAGTTGGCCTACAAGCAGGTTCGAGAATGGGGCATGTCTAAAATGGTCGGAAACCTTAGTTTTGGTGTAAGTTGAACCGTCTCGTTGCTACTGTGAAGTGCGAAGATATTTTTTACCTAATTTAAAATGGTCGTGACTCCTCAGTAAGTGAATTGACTAATGGCAGATCTCTTGCCCATACTGAAGTCCCCGTTTTAATAGGGTAATTCCTTTACTCGAATCTCAGATTAGAATTCCGTTGATGTACTCACCTAGATCATCAAATATCGTGGATTCGAAGCCAATTGGCAAACACGTCGTGAATTGAATGACCGTCCACACTAGCTAATGTTGGCCTGCTAAGGAATGGCCGATTGGAAGGCTTTCATTCAGAGATGCTAAAAATACCCCCTCTTTACGAAGTAAGAATTGAAAGATCCTCGCCTTCAGTATAGGCCCAGGTTTTTTTGTTATATCAGCTTTACCGATCAAGTGGTGCTTAAATGCTGACTACTAATGCCGTTTTTACCATAGGATCCTTCTCAAAACCCCTTCAGCGTTGAACCCTATAGCCAGCGAACGGCAGCACTCATTGACTGTGAAGTGCAACGTCTAGTTGCCGAGGCCTTCCGACGCGCAGTCAGACTCATTCAGCAGAACGAGGCTAAACTACGTCGTATCGTAGATGCTCTTCTTGAAAAAGAAGTTCTTGGTGCAGAAGAATTGAAAGCCATCATTGAAGACAAAATGCCCGCGGTTCTGTCATAATATTTGCAGTTTTTTTTTTTTCATGTGTGCTCTCTTTTTACTATAAAAGTGCTTCAGATTTTACAAATCAATCACGCTTACTTTGGTTAGACTTTGTTTAAAAGAGCTGGCCGCCTAAATTATGTACACATGCTGTAGGCGCACGCTCATTGACATTGCATCCTGTTGTGCAAATAAATTTTTCAAGATGTGTGCCGCACTGCTCATTTCGTCTAATAGCGTTTGCGGTTTAATCGATATCCGAATTTGGTCTTTCTAGCTCGAACGATTGGGTGTTCTAGGCAGTCAATAGGGCAAAAAGGATTTGGAGGGATATCCGGTAATGTGATGAGCTGCCGGTTACGCAGTGAGTGCTGGACCGCTTCGTTAAAAGTTCCTCAACCCTTTTCCTTTTCAACCTAGCGCTGTAGCATACTGTCGTTGTGGTTGCGGTGCAGTAGCAGCAAAAGTAAGTTGAGTGCCCGTAGAAAGCGATCGGCCGTACATGAGGGTAGTGGAGGAACGGGGGCACGCACAGGTGCGCATACGTTCTGTAACGCTCTTCAGGCAATCCATACAGAAATGAACGAATAGGTTTGGGCGCACACTTGGTGCTACGTCATAATTGGCTGGGTGACCTTCAGCCTCACGGGGAAGTAACTTCTGGAGAAAGATGTCATGGCGTCACGCTACTTTTACGTGATTTGAATGGTCAGAGGTATGTAGATCCTCATTGGGTTTACTGGTAGAAGAGCTCTGAGAATGTTTGTTGACCACCAACAATGCCTAAAGTGGCTTAATAGCACAGAGTTCGGCCCGCTGTATAAGCAGGCTGACAGTCAAAATGCCATAAAATTGATCCAAACACTAGTGGGTGATGACTATATACCTAGTGCTGAACGAGATCACTAAATGTGTGTGACTTGATTCCATAAAAACCTTGTTCAGCTGCCCCTTTTTTTCAGGCTAATCATAAAGTGATTTTCTCATGTGGTAGCCCTCCGGTTGGGGAACAAAAGGCGCTTCTGCGCCGGAGTGACCTTTGGTGGTTATCGATTGACTTGGTCATTCAGATAGAGAGTCAATTACGGATGGGTAAATACACGAAGGCCACCGGTTGGCACACGTCCGGACGACTCAAATAAGGGAAGGGGCTGTAGCTTCTTCGCTCATATGACACCTACTTAGGGTAATCTTTTTTTCCAAAAAATCGAATTCGAGACTTATAAAAGGATCATCGGTTTGCTTCCATCGCATAATACCAGTTACACTTGTGACTGCTACCTCATTACATGAAACAGCAGTTAAAAACAAAGACTAGACGACTTACTCCAAAGGCTAATCAAAACGCAAGTACAATAAAGTGCGAAAGCATTGCGAATATAGAAGGTACTTCAGTTCTCTGAGCACGCCATCTTAATTGTTTTTTTTCAGACTCTAAACCTGTTCAAGCTTTGCCTGGACTATTGTCTGCCAATTATTATTGTGAATCAAATATTCCTATGTAGCGAATCTTCTTACGGACCAATTTACGATGCTGCGGTGCCGATTATACACCGTCAGTGGAGATGGGAAAATGTACATCCAAGCAGAAAAGTTAAACCGTATTGAGTAATATTGTCGAACAGACCAATCCAGATATGACTCTGGAATGAAGGAAAGCACGTCAGAATCTCCACTTCTTCCGTCAATGGAGAATTTGGTCGCCTAGTTTGTGCCAAAAAGCCAAGTACAGATCCCAGTTTGGCTTAACGTTTGATTTTGCGACATCTTGGGTTGTCAAAAAAGACGGTAGCTTTCAAATTTAAAACATAAAAACCTGATATTCCCTTGAAATTTATATATTTTACCAGGACCTTTATTGGAAAGCGCTTGGTGTTGTGGTACTGCACCAAGGCACAATAAGACTATTGTCTTCCACTAATAGCTTCTCTCCTCTTCGAGTTTATCACTGCCTGTTACTTCTCCTACTTCTGTCCTCTTATCCCAGTAAATCATAAACCTTCTGACTTTCAAGGCTGGAGTGATCATAACTTAGCCAGTCCAAGGTGTTAGAATTAAAACATCCGAAGGAAGTCATGTTCTTGTGCCCAAAGTCAAAAAAATCTTCTAAATCCTTAAAAGTTCCCTTTGAATGGCGAAATCGAACGCTTTAAAAGCGAATAATGAGGTAAGAATTAACCTGTGAGTATACACATGGGGCTGGATACAATAGCTCCTTGGCGACTCTAACCACTGCATTTTCCGACATAGCGAAGTAGCATCGGAATTTTTAATATTAGCCGGAATACCCTGATAACCTAGTACCAGGTGGCTGAAGCACTAAGATTTGCAAGTACACATTAAGCACACTCAACCTTTTCTATATCACTGTCTCGAAGTCAATCATAATTAAAAGAAAGCATGCTACCCAAATTACACATTTTAAAATCTTGCTGAAGATAAATGGATTGAACGTCGGTCAATATATGGGTTTAAGGGTCCTGAAAATCTCCTCAAAATGAAACTGGGTATACGCGGTCTTAAATAGGCAGGATTATATTTAGAGAATATATCTACAATATTGTAGTATTTTAATACTGACTAAAGGAGACTCAGAAAGTACTTCTGAGTTTATGATATACCGATCTGTCACAGTCGGACAGATAGAAGGCTGAGCTAGATGGCAAATGGAGAAGAAAGAGAATTTGGTACTTGTGAGGACGCTCAGTTTGTTCAAAACTAGGTACCTGCCCTTCGCTCGAAAATAATGTAAATGAAAGATTACTGGATCCAGGAGGCAGCGATAATGAGGGCCTCGGCCGTAACTGGAGACTGGGCGCCGGGAGCGAACTCACTGCAGCAGCAATTGCGATCAATCTAAAGGAACTGGGTACAGCTGTGACTGAGTAAATCTCCTTTTATTATCTTATATTTATGGTAGTCAGCCGGCAGAGCTATTCTACAGGCTTTGAGTAGTTTGGTTTGATTTAGTGGCCTCTTCGCTTGATCACTATGATCGTTAAATCTAGTTAACTCACATAAAAAAATCGAGAAGAGGTGTATGAATTTTTATGTTGGGATTGAGAAGAGACATGCATACGAAATTTAGAGTTCATCAAACCAATTCTGAGGTTGTTCGGCAGTGGTTGTAAACAGGCGATTCATCATTCTCAGCTCCATCAGTCTGTCCTTGGCCGATTACCAAAACGTGACGACATCTGTAACGAGATCCCTAGGCATGAGTTGGCGATGTTTGCAATAAGTCAGACTGGAGGGTGGAACAGTACCAAAAGAATGGAACATCGTGTCGTCGACCAAGCGAGAGCATTTGCTCTCCACTGTGTAAAATCGTTTCCTTCCCAATTTTTTTTTATTTTTTTATTTTCTCCCCACCCATTAGGACAAGTCCCAAGGACTTACTGGGGGTACAACAGAAGTACAAATAGCTTTTATAACAAGCAAGCACAACAGTTAACACAGAACACAGTAAAAACGTTTGTTGACCTCTTCGGCTGTCTGGTCTCTTCTCTGGCCTGGCTTCGTCGTGGCACCTCATCCGTCTTCGTCTGTCTTCATGTCTCCTACCAGAAATCGTTCAATTCTGACGGAGACTGCATTTATTGCTACATGCGTGTGCATCCTAAATTGCAGTTTGAGACCATGAATTCCGGTTATTTACATCGTGCCTCGTGTTCCAAGCTTTAGGAAGTTGTACTTCTGCTGGTATAATCTAATTTTATACGTCCGAAGGGTGATTAGTCCTAACCGGCCGCCCCTTTCATTAGCCCCCAGAGTTGCTTCTGGGGTTACCAATGGTCACCACGAGGAGGTTGAGAGTAAGTTTGACCACCTTCCCAATAATTCTTTATATACAAGTACTACATTTCCTGACCATATAGAACCAGGCAAATGCATCCGTGCCCAAATATATTTAACATCATTAACCAATCAACTTTAAATCAGAGTGAAACGATTTAACTTTGCACCTAAAACAGTTCTTGTTTAATCCATCCATGATCCATGGAAAAATTCATTGGGAATTAATGAACACAAATCATGCAATAAATTTGCAGACTACCAATTAGGTTTTCTAACTAGGTTTCGTGAATGTGGGTATAAAATAGAAACTGGAGGAGAGATTAATGGGAAAAACTCAGATGTAAAAAAAGGACATCTAAAACTAACTGCTTGTGCACAACTCAGATGCTTAGACTGAACAGTAACTCGCTGCTGATACCATTGATAAAGACAAGTTACATTGACTTACCGGATCAGTAGATTCTGTGGATGGTGATTGCCCGAGAATTTAATTAGAAGGCAAGAAAAATATTGCATTTTTGTGTTTACATGGGTGGTTTATATTCGTGCTTTATTCCGCTCTAATTCTTCTAATGTAACGCATATTTCTAGTAGCACTTTTATAATGGAGATGCATAACATATTATCGCCAAACTCGGAATCCCTCTGGAAGTAAGAGGCGCTGTAACTATCAACGTGTTTATTGAAATTGTCAACCGCGGTTGAAGAGTGCACTGCACTCGCGCAGGTACCGCACGTAAGGATGTTGAGATTCTTCCTTATGAAGAGAGCCTCTGTAAGACCCTTTTGTCTATATCAGAATTTGTGAACTATTCTAGTTTCTCATAAACTAATTTGAAATATATTACGGGAATCAGACAAAATCAGTAATCATTGAACGAATAAGTAAAACCGAGAGCACGTGTACAAAAGCAATGAAATGTGCACCAATACTAGATACCTTGCAATAACTGATCGACAGACCTAGGTGTGATCGCATTGTTAAAGCAAAGTAGGATCAAAGTAGATGCATTAAAACACTTTGGACATGCTCACTAACCTGATCGACATGTGTTTCATTAAATGATACT
This sequence comes from Moniezia expansa, assembly GCA_019097775.1. Taxonomy (NCBI): domain Eukaryota; kingdom Metazoa; phylum Platyhelminthes; class Cestoda; order Cyclophyllidea; family Anoplocephalidae; genus Moniezia; species Moniezia expansa. Next base: position 35,063 of record JADFDV010000062.1, on the reverse strand, counting down.
CATGAACCCTAGAAAACCTGCTCGTCGTTTCCTAATGAAAATTCTCGGTACGGCTTAACAGTTCATTCATATGGTTTTTCGTTTGGTTAGGTAGTTGGCATTTATGATTTATTCGAGATATTTCGCCATTGCTGCAAACTAGCGAACCTTTACTAAGTCGCTCTCTCATAAGGTGCTAGCGAAAAAGATGATTAATACTTCACGATATTTAAGTAATCTCACTGAATTGGATTTTAAATCAAAGGGATACATGCGAACTTCATAAGCACTCTTTTCATTTAATGTTAAGGATGCCTTAATGTATTTGATTCTCAGTGATTACTGTAATTCTGTCTCGAATGTGGAGATTTTCTGAACCAAATGTCTTTTTTTTAGTATTGGCCCTTTTGTCCTCTCTCGCTTGTGATTATTAAGGCGATAAAATCACTGCAATCACAGACCTTTTCATGGGTTTGTTTCACACAAAAGAGCGCCAGCAAGAGATAAATTGGATCTCAAAAGTCCATCCATCCATCCATCCATCCATCCATCCATCCATCCATCCATCCATCCATCCATCCATCCATCCATCCATCCATCCATCCATCCATCCGACCGTGCATTGTGGTTTTAGAATAACAACCAGAGCATACAATGCATTCTCAGTGAGCCACCAATTCTATATTTCCTTCTTCAAGGTGAAGAATTGGAGGACGATTTACCTCAGTACATAGTTGGAGCTTAGTTATTAATTTAGAGACAAGAATAAATTGACATTGCAATTCTTTGATTGTAAACTTAAGAGATAATTTAGCACTTTCAGAGAGTTCGAGTGCAGGATAAACTATTAAATTCAATTTAAGGCAAATTTATTATCATGATAAATTTTATAAATAATACTGTTGTTAGATATTTCAAACAGTCAGTTGGTGTATTTACTCAATAACGCTTTTAAACAAATTCTGATTTAAATGGACCAAAGCCCGCTTTCTCAAGAGTGATTTCATTAATTAATCCGGTAAGATCTCAATTCACGTTGCCTACGTACCAGGCTACATGAAGAATTACTTGGTTTTGCACATAGTTTTAACAAAGAAAGCGTAGAAACACGAAGCTCTGAATCACCATGAACAGCTGAAATTGGTTCATTGATAGTTCTACTATTTTCATTAAAGGTGAAATGCAATCGCCCAACGAAGAACGCGTCAATTTACATTCCAATCTCCATACTTCTAGAATTAGCCTCCTGAGTGAATGGCGTCCACGAGGTTAGTTATCAGGTGCTCGCAAGTTACATTATTGGAAGCGATTCTTCAATAATTTTGAAGTTAATTTTAATATTTCTTGGTTGGACGCAATTGACACTTTTTTATCGGCGAATTCGGTTAGTGCATCGATGCCACTGATGGATAGCATCGATGTAACTTAACAGCTACATGAATCAAAACCTTTTTTCTGAGATGGATTCATCCATCCTCAGTTTGAGAACAAGGAAGTGTGTCATGGGGCCTTTCAGATCAGTCGTTCATCTTTAGAACATGTGACATATGGAACTGTTAAACCACGTAATCGCAACTTATGCACCTAGAAGAATTGAAGCCTTCTCTCCTTTAACAAAACTGATACTTGCTGGTAAAGTTATGCCTAGCTTTCTTAATTTTTTGAATTCTATTTTTGCGCAAAATCACTCAATACTGCTGAATAAAGCTGTTAGAAATCAAATCTCGCCGAATAGAAATTTCCGCATGGGTTGATGCAATTGTACCCCCTACTAATTATCAGTCTTTTCATCGACACAAACTTCTTCCGCAGAATAATTCTTTTCTACAGGAACTTCGTTACCAGAACAAGCACCTGTTCTTATTTCTCAAAGAGAAAGTCGTCCTCGAGAACGTCTGCGTAAGCATATCACATGTTTTGAGTTTAAATAATTCTGAACAAATCCCTCGATTGTAAGTCCTTGACAGTTATAGGCATAGGTTTGCTATCCAATTCAAAATGACATATATTTATATATTTTGTACTTTTCTTGTTGATTGGCCACTGATCGTAAATTTTTTGCAGCAAGTCCAATGTCTAGATCGACTACTGGGAGAAGGCGACGGGGGCATAGACGCGTCAGTAAGTGAATTGAATGGTTTGCGCATCTTGCTGCAACATCGTCGGTTGATGATAAGGTCAATGTATTGTTTGAGAGAGGTCGATGTATTCGGGGTTATTTTTACAAAAGGAAAGAAACTTTGTGCTAACTTTCTCCATTTACTTTTTTACCAGATGATGGTGGATATAGATTACGAAGTCGATCAAATATTAGAACTGTTTTACATGACAGTAAGAAGCTTTCTATGTCAGTACAACAATTCTTTAGCATTAATAATTTACTAAAGTTAAATTAGCTGTAGGCATTGCTCTTAAAGGTTCAGTGTTAGATGCTCTTTTGAAAAAAATGTGTATTCTGGCAGTTTTTGTTAAAAACAAATCTGGTTTTATAATGCACCACATTAAAATGCAATTTGGTACTGATTTAAATTCTACGCCCTACGTATATTCTCGAAGTATCTCGAATGTTAGATTCATTAGATGATTTGGATGAAAGGATGCAAGTGGTGATTAGAGAACTTAACCACGTCGAAGATACCAGAGCTCAATTTCAAAGAGGAGGTAAGTTTAATTTCTTCAAATCATATTTTCACAGAAAATAAAGGTCATGCCTGCTAGTAATTTGAGCTCTCAACGCTACAGCTGAATATAGGATCCTCTCCTAACTGCCTTATTTATCATTCAAGTTGCGACCGATCAAACACTGATTATGCGAGAGGTCAGCCCGATCAGGAGAGGTAGAACCTCTTTCTAACTTTGGCTTGTGTTTCATGCTTATAAGTTTTGTCATGTGAGCAGAAAATTTGTTTGCTATTCCAGCTGGCTCTGAGGATTCTGAGTGCCTAACGCCACCATCTGACATCGAGTTTGTTATGGGTGAGTGAAATAAACTCGATACCTTACATCCGTACGGGCTATCATAAGGATTCATATTATGCTCTGCCAAATGCAGCAAAGTATGCTCCACATATTTTATAGATCGTGACACATTTGTCGGCTTATTAGCCCAAGAAATGGAAGCAAATCCACAGGTGCACACACACGGACGGGCGCGAAGTTACTAACTTTCTCTTCGTCTTCGTCTCCGGATCTTAGCCCCTTGATTCGATTAAATTCAAATAAATCAAAAATTACTTTTATAGAGCCGGAACGAGTTCTTTTGTAGTGGTTCTAATATGCACAATGAATAGCAGGCTTTAATGAATGAGCCCTTATTTAATGACCTTTAGTTAATACAACTATTAACAGAAAAAAAATTTGAATTGAGCTGCTAGTGAGGATGTGAGGGCCTTGTGAGGAAGTTGCGAGAGCCTCAGTGGTTTGGAGTTCACAAAATATTCGCCCCGATTAATGACAACACATTGTATGCAAAGTGAGATCATTGCGTATCTGCAAAGATGGTATTTAAACGAATTTCGATCAGAACATCAATCAAGGGGAGGTTGAAATTTCGATTGACTATTCCTTGATATTCATTTACTAGCGTTTGCTGAGCAGTGAATCAACAATTCATTGACTCTGTGACTGTTCACCGAGACGTCAACACGCTTAATCCCCCAATTGTTTGGCCATTTCATCCTTTTTGGCTTCTGTTCACACAGAGCTTGCTGCTGCGTTCTATGAAACATCATGCAGAAGGGAAACAATTCAAATATTATGAATGCAGTGCATATAATCTGCAGTCAATTGTACTTGTCCTGCCTTCACCACATGTACTTTTTATAATGCTCGCAATGATTGAGATTGAAGTTTATTCGAAACATTTAGTTCTAAGTGATTCGAAACACCTTCACCAGAGTTCAGTAAATTGCAATCCTACTTCTGCTCCAAGATTGGTCTAGTCTATTTGAAAGCAAGGCATTTTGGTGTATTGGACCTACTGCAAATATAAAAACATTCACGAAAAATGTGAAATTGCTATCACTTTCATCTTCTTTATTTTAGCTAATTTTACTAGCTTTAACCACTGCAATTGATCTTAAGTCTAGGAATTTTAGTGAAATAGCACTTGCCAATCGTGACTTCAATCAACAGTTAGGAAGTTCAAGCTTATGTTTTATAATGTGGATATGTATGATACGCTGTTTTGACCCACATCATGGCGTGTCACCTTGGCGCATCATTCACTAGACTTTTCATTCTCGCTCGCGCTTTTGAGAGGGGACTTTTTTGTTTCGATAGAGATATCAGTGCATTTAAAGCAATTTGCATTCAGATATGTTACCAGCTATCACGTCCAAAAGTCTTAGTTTTGAGCTCACGCTTGACTCATTTGTGACTGTTTGACGTATCGGCACTATATTCTACACTAGTGATTTGAGCAGATATATGAAGCTGCCAATGCAATACATCAACTGTAAATTTACTATTTGGCGACTAGAGAGCTCATGTAGGCATGACAAAAAACCAAAACCACTCACTAGCCAGCGTAGTCGTTGCCATTCATGCCTCCCAAACTTTTCAATCGACTCTGCCATCTGGCTCGATTCGCACGCAAAACTTGATGAAACGCGCCAAAATGTGACAAATATTAAAATGGAATTTTACTTTAACGTTCTGGATAAACTTAGATCCCGACACTCAGAAATGCAGCGTTGTAAGAAATTCAAACTTACCCCCCCCCCCCCCCCCCCCCAAAGTATCACACAGCTCGTACTTAAAATAATAAGTTTCATTTTAAATAAAAGCATCTTAGGCACGGATTGATACAGTGTCCTATGAAACTTCAATGAACAGCCGAACGATTAGTAATAAACTCTTAGTACCTATTAATGTCTGCGTATATGTCTGTATTATATAGTGCCTGCCTTTTGAGGTTTACAATGGGTTGATGTCACTGTTTTGCTCCCGTTTTGATAAGTTAAGCATTGTGATTTAGACCTAATTAAACCACATACTGATTGGGTAACCTTGACCATCTTGTAGTTCCCAACAGGACTCACATTCTTGACGATTCAAAAATAGATTTTCATATTTTTAAAATATTTTATTTAGGTTCACTTTGAATCCGTCAGAAGATGACCTCACATATATTAAAGTTAAATTTAAACCATTTTTAATTTCTAGAATTAGCAATCATATTCTCAATTAATTAGAATTTCACAGTTTCGTCGAGGAGCTAAGACTCATCATCCCAAAATGCCCAAATCATGCCAATATTACTTAACTATGCTCAAGCTCTCAGCTGTTCAACATTTCAAAGTCAATTTCATGTTTTCAAGAAATTTATGCCTAAAATAAAAGGCTATCGAATTAAGAAAAGAAAACTCTATAAGAAAGGCGCAATATAGCTCTATTCTTTTGTTATTTAAAGTGGACCTAATCGAACGACAGCATAAAATAACAGAAGAGGTGAATTCAAATGTCTTAGTGATTGTTATGAAACCAAATTTTTTTTACCATTTTAATTAAAGAGGGCACTGGCATCACAATAGGGGAACATTCGGAATAAATTTTTGTCATTTCAGCCGAACCAGAAGAATCGTGCTACAGCACACCTCTTTCTGACGGCGTTGTTGTAGTAGCTCGTAAGCTCATTAAAAAAAAAACAGCGAATTTTAAGTTAAACCCAATATTATAGCAGTTGAGCCAATATTCAGATTTGCAGATAGATCAACTGCTCTGAATAATCCACCTGTACTATAGATCAAATCCTGAAACACTTATTACGGGATAAGTAAAGTAATCTCTTGCATCTAAAACTCTTGATCCCTAAGCACACTCAAATGAAGCCCTATGAGTTCTATTGTTTCAGTTGCTAAGTCCACTACCAGATTTTGTACAAGAGGTCCCTTCATCTGAGGTCCTCTAACCCGTTTCATAAATTGGAGAAGTTTCATTCTATGTAAAATGATGTTTGTTAAGGCCAGAGGGGCAATGCAAGCACCGCATTAAGAAATCAGTCGAGCAGTATCAGCAAATCACATTCGAGCATCAGCTTTTGGATCTGATGAGATGAAAAACTAGGAATCAGATAAAAATGGTGTGGATTCAATGAGAAAAAAGCATATAGTGCACAGTCTTGTTTGGCGGTCGGCCAAAGAGCCTTCCTTCAGCGTTATACGTCTTTCTTGGCGATTGTACCATTATTCCACAGATCCCCACCAAACTCGATTTTTTTAATTGAATAACTAATCATCTTTTTATTTCCCTTGAAAATAAACTTAGCATGTTTGGTTAAGTTTTGGTCTTCTAAATTGTTTAGTCTTCCATTGCTGGCACTGGTGATACGACAGCTGAATCGCAATGGGATTAGATCATCTTCTTTGTGATAGAGATTAGCTGATATTTTTCAGTCCAAAAAGGAAGCTGGCTTTTGTGAGGTTGAGAGAGTTTTAAGCTTTAGCTTAGCAATCAAGGTACGAAATGAATTTATTGCTAGATAAACAGGGACATCCCTTAGGCTTTTGTTATTCCACAAGTTCAAACATTGAGCAACTTTTATAAAAATTGCATGTTAGCTCTTAATTTTCAAGGGAGGTCCACATTCTTTTCCAAGTTTTTTAGTTGAAACAAATCAATTATTTGTCACTGCATCGAACCCCGATCACGACGTATCACTACACCGATAAATTACTTAGCATGATCCGTTTGCTCGGATCAAATTATGGTCAACACGCCCTTAACAACATCTTTCTTTCGATATCTTTCTTGTGTATCTGCATTGAGACTTTTGCTTTCGTCTAAATAAAAATTCCTAAACTTATCACTTTAAATCTGTTACTATCTGAATCTGACTTACTATTTGCAACCGTAACTTAATTTGATCGAATTTGGTATTTTGATAAGTCTATGCGGTTAAAAACTGAGATAAATCAAAACACGTTAGATAAATGACCTCAACAAGCCGAAAGCACAAAGTGAGAATTTAAACAAAATTTTAGTACGCAAGAAGAAGACGACATGACCGTTAAAGGTTTCAATGAGGGACATGATTAATAAACCACTCAACCGAAGTTGATTTTGCAAACTGCTGTCTATTTTGCTAATCAGTAGTAGAATAAGCCAAGGAGCCTGCGGAATAAGTGTATTGAAATAGTGCAATCATAAAAGGCTTATTGAAAATGTACTTTTCATCAAGGTGCAAAATGTTAGCAGTGAATGTGCCTGATGACAAGCGAACCGCTTTCATAGACGTATATTGTACCCATAGTAAATAACCCTTATTAAAGACTGAAGAAATTGTAGTAGCTCAGCCTCGGTAGTCGGTGGATGATTTTGCTGTTTGAATGGTCGCATAAAACTTTTCTTTAAAGTAGTGCATTCGATCCGGTTATTATGACCTTATTCTTCCTGCTACTGATGACAGCAGATATAATAAACCTGTCCTGGGTGAATACTTAATGATGTCGGAAATCTTCATAGATGATTTTCTATATTCGTGATCATAGAATGCAGAATTTAGAATGATAGTCACCAATGTACGGAATTCGCATAGTCGTACCTTTTGATTGACATCGCACTGAAGCAGCATTCCACTGACTTGATACATTACAACGGAGGGGTAAAAGATGACGTTTGCAGACAAACATTTGCCGTTCCGAGAAGCCAGAAAATTGTCTGGAGAAATTAGGAGTGCTGCTGTTTCGAAAAGCTTCAAAGATGAGAAATCTGAACGATTCTACCAAGCTAGATAAAACAATATTATTCACCAGAATTGTTTTACTCTCACTTAAAAAGCACTATAAAATGAAGGAGAGATTCCCTGGAGAAGCCTAGTAAGGTTCAGTCTGCACCAAGTGTCTTAAACATGAAGGTAGGGACAAAAATAAATAGGTGCATTTAAATAAGGAAGTATTCAAATTAACGGTGAAATGATGGATTAGAGGAATCACATGAACTAGATGTTCCAGCCTGTTAAGGAATAGTGAGAATTTTCAATAGCAGGCATTTTGTACTGGATCTAAGATTTTTTGTATGATCATAATATTATTTCTTTTTGTAACCTATTTATGTACAAAAAGTGAAAAAATGGGAAACACAGTTTGTTTACGCTGCTTAATCCACGGGAGCTTAACTTATAATAAAAATTTAATAACTAAGACGAATCTTGTTTGATTTCCTGCAAAAACGAATGCACCTCTAACAATGGATGTTTTTAAACTTTTTGAATGTAAAACAACGACTTTTTAATTAGTTTAGGAATATTAACTTGACGAGAGTGCAGTATAGACAGCCTCTGTCGAACATCGTCTGGAAGCTCTCAGTGTCTCATAGCCGCGTATACCGCATTCCTCTTTTAGCAATTTTGAAATATGTTATATTGGTTTGTTGCAACATGCGATTGTAGGTTTCCATAGAATTGAGCTTATAAGAAGTCATAGTTTAGTGGCTGTTCTGTGAACAAGTAGAATATATTTGGGAGTCATCAAATTAGATTTTTTGAATTACCAGAGAATTTTATCAAAATTAAAATTGTTTGTAACCTTTTAATCATCAGTACTAAAATCAGTACGAATTTTTACATTTGTATGGAAGAGGACTGGGGACGGTCTTCGAGGATTAAACTTTTTTAGTCTCACATCCATTTATAGTGGCTCTAATATGACCAGCTCAGGCACGAATTTGTCGTTAAATTGGTTTTGAGAATAGTTCCCTCCAGAGAACCAGCAGCCCGAGTTCATGCATTACAAATTGACTCAAGACTCCAGATATCCTCAGATGTCATTGGCATTAGTTTTGCGAAACGAATTCTGATTTTTTTCCTGGACAAATAACTAAAAAATCAGTATCTCGACCATCGTTTCGAATTCACCTCATAAAATTGAAAAGCGTATCAAATTTATCGAAATATGGATGAAAACAAGTCAGCGCGCTGAATAGATGCTTCCATGTGTCTTCTAAATTTATAACACCCCGTGAACAAAATGTCTTGGAGTGTCAAATCATCTTTCAAAGCTATGAACGTGAGAGACAATCTACAAAGAGGCATTTAATCATAGGCACTTAATTAAACTAATGATTAGAAAGTCCTATCTTGCCCAGTTAGAGGGTGCAAAGAATTCTAGCAGAGAACAGGTCTCCTGCAATGATATTTGGGGTTGCATCACGATTTACTTTTTGCTTAATACTCTGCTTACAGAAATTCAATTTATATACTCAGTAATGAATTGAACTACGGACGTAAGCCTGCTAGAATTTGCAGCTAACTCATTGAGGGATGTATTCATGGAATAAAATCAAAATATCGCCTGTGTAGATGAATAAGAGATTTAGTCTAGCTGCTGAGTGTGGTAGCCAATAACAGGCAAGGGTAGCAATTTCACGACAGAGGCAATTTAGTAAGTTCCAAGAATTTATGTCAGATTGGTAAGGGGTTCAGCAGGACCTCCAGGAATTAATTGTATCGCAATTAAGTTGAGTAGGTCATGTAATATAATAGTCAAATATTCCTTTGACGATGTGTATGACCGTTCAAAAACACAAAAAGCCTTCATTAGCAAAAGAGCGATCAAAAATTTTCGTTTGAAATTAAGATTCTGCATCGAAGAGAAACATTGCACATAGCAATTGAGGTGAAAGTTAAATCGAAAAGCTAATATGAATGGTACAAGCCCTTCTCATTTGCAAGCCTTTCAAGGCCATCAGAATTCCTCAGAATCTTTCTGTAAGGTAAGCTAGACATGAAAAGGATCTCAAATCTCAAGTAATACATTTCCATTCCGAATGCGGAATCAGTAGTTTGGCAGATCACTTGGGCAAATATTCATTCTATTCGGTGGGTGCTTTGTAACGCAGAGCAATCAGTACAGAAAAGCCAGAAATGGCGCTATTTTTCTTGCCATTCTTCAAATAGTAATAAACTTTGTATACCTTGATAGGACGGAAGATTTGGATTCCCCAAAATATATAGATAGCGAAATTATCTTAGTATCATCAGCCACCACCATTCATGGGCATATCAGACGCTCTATTAGAAAAGGAAACATTAAACTCGGAATTCACAGATCTCAATGGAGAACTCAAACATGGCACCTCGGAAGTTTTTGATCAAACTTGCATGAAGTTTTTGTTACGAAATTCACGTGTTTTAAGTCTCCATTTGAAGTGGAGTTTCTCCAAAAAAAGCTTCGAGTTCAGCTTAAATAGTGATTTGAATCTGCTCCTTAGAGAGCCAGCAATAGCCATGCATTTATAGTCAAAAAGTATGCTGCTTTTATAAAACTATCCTGGATCTCATCAGTCTGAACCAGATCTGAAAGGGGAAAAAAGTTAAGATTTATGCCAAACTGGCAAAATCTCGATTACCTGGTTCTAAAACAATAAGATTTGAGCTAATTAAGTGAAAAGGCAAAATTTGGATTCCCATGAGTTGACCACACCAAGTTAAAGCTACTGGAGTCGATGTAAAGGTAGAAGATAAGTCCTGAGAGATATGATGCTTGATAGCCAGTAGTTACCGTTTGGCAGAGGTGTCTAATTAGTGTTGTATGAAAATAATACATCCAGACGGTAAATAGTTGAATGTCTTGGATCCGCGTTCGACAAGAAAATGATGTACGGTTTTACCTAGGCATTTGAACAGTTGTTATCTTAAACTTTCATGTGAACAAGGCCTAACAGCAACTGAAGTGGTTCTGGTCGGCATCGAAATGTTTCCAGTAATCTTATAAATTCAAAACCAGATTAAATGAGCTCTTCATGATGCTAATGGTTTGTCCGTTCAGTTAGCTGAAAAACATCTCAACGGCAACTGCTCTTCTGGCCATTCTCTCATAGTCATGCATTGCCTGAGAAAGCTAATTATGATATCAAATATCTGTCTGTCATCCCCTTTTCTGTCAATCCTTCTGAGAGGCTACTAGCGAGGTTTTAAAGAATCTTAGTGAATTAGAACAGGAAGAGCGTAACCAGCCACTTCTTCAAAAATAGGGTTTTATTTTCAAAACCAAATACTCAATAATAATATAAGAAAATAAGCAGGTATTTTGAAGCCAAAGAAATGTTTCCAAAAAAACGTATTACTTGTCCAGTGAACAAAGGTACCGCATTTTGAAATAAATCCCTGCTGGCAACGTTTGTAAAGTAGTAAAAAAGTCTCAGCTCTTTTCTCTAACAAAGGAGATTCATCTTGTGAGTGCCTTCCAAAAACCTCGGATTTTCCTAGAAAAAAAAGGTATTGCGAAATATTTTGAAGACTAAGTGCTTGAATGCACTTTAAAATCCGATTAAAACACTAGATCTTACATATCAAATCCGAGTCAGAGGTTTATTGAAAGACATTTCTGATACTTCTTCAAGCCAAGAATTTATGGCGAAGGCACATAGAAAATAGTTCCAACTGCTTTAAGATGGTTGAAGCAAAAACAGGTCAAATGAGAGACTCCTTTGGAACCGACAAAGGTTGTCAATATGCACAGATTAATTTCATCCGCGTTTGCCTGCTCTTGACAATTGACAAAGAAGCATTCTGCTTTTATATTAAGGACTTTTTTTTCCAGTAAACGCTAAGAAATAATAAGGTGCTTTTATGGGCACAAAGGAGAGTTTTCAAATAAGCTCAAATCTCGGAAAGGTAAACGTCTACTTGTGGCGAAGAGACTAGCTTAAAATGAATTAAAAATTCCAACGGAACACAATTTTCGAGAGAAAAATGTGATCAAAAATGTGGGTGTAAAGAAAGCCCGCTGCCTATCAGATGTGCTTTGAATTTAATGCAAACACTTAATAATAATCATTTAATCGAGATTAAATTTCAAATACAATAAAGACTTGACCACTACACTTATGGAGAGCAGAGTCTGACATTAGTAAACGGTCTTCTAAACCAACAAAAGTTTGATTAACTTGTTATTATGGCAGAATTCATTTCTACTTAATATTGATGAGTAGAATACCAACCGAATATGCATTGAAATAAAACTCTGCCGCAAGTAGGTGACTTCCTGACCAAGCTTACGTGAGGCGATGAATTGCTAACTCGGTTTAAAAATGTAGGTTCATGTAAGTTTGTTGTGGTGTTTTAAGACATTATGTTCATAGATATGCTTTCTGACAATCGAAAATAGAAAAGTACGGATTTTAATCCGAACAGATACAATAAATCAGGAACATTAACTGCGATTTTATTTGTCTATCCATTTATTCTTACTCATATTTCTAATATCGTTCCTTTTTCATCAGTTTATAGCTATTCTAGCCACCCATTTAGCACTAGGTTCTCCCAGACAGCCTTCTTCTAGAACCAAAATTAAACCTGTGTGTCCATTCTCTTTTGTTTCCGCTTGATAGTCTCTCAGTTGGCCTTTACTCTGCCACTTAGATTACCGTTTTTGGCTGTGAATGCATATTCTCACACCGTAAAATTTGAGATGAAAACTGCTTCTGCTCTCAGTCTCCTAGTATCCAAACAACATTATTCTTACAGCGGAGTATAAGGAACTCATTTGACAAAGACTCAAATATTTGTAGTTGTGGAGGATATTGTGAGGTCGCCAGTCACCCTATATTCATTCGACCATTTTTCAAACCATTTAGAGTAGAAGCTGAAACATGCCAAATATACTTTTTTGTTTTAAGATATTTATAAATAATAAATAACTATAATAGCGCTTTCCTTCTTCTTTTGACTGCCCCTTTTTTAACCATTTTTTTATGAATAGGATGGAAATATCACGACTTTAATGTGTTTATAAAGCGCTTTAATTAGTTAGTTGATTTGATCAAAAATAAGTGCGTGTGAAGTTATTTTCCCGGAAAAATGTACCCACTTATATGTACTTTAAGACAATCAGTACCTTTTCATCAGTCTCGCCAATTAATTATATTTTCTATTTAAAGTTGGTCCTAAGAGGTTTATAGATCTTCCACAGATCTTCAACAAAACTGCTAAGAATTTAGGTGGCCTCCATTGATTATAGATGGATTCGTTCCAAGTTCACTGCAATTTAAAAAGACAGTTTTAGATAATATGGCTCAACTTTGTGAATGATCATATATTTTTTACCTCTATTGAGACAGAGCACTTCAACATTTAAAGCGCTCTGATATAGACGAAATAGCCTTAATAAGTATTTGAGTACTGACACGACGCCACAGGATGCATACAGTTGATTAATGAAAATAAGCTCTGATTTATAACACAGTGCCCATTCGACTGCATCATTAACCTAAATTGCATGAAATAACAAGCAAATGGCTCTTTATTCAGAAAGAACGCTGCAAAAATAGAGCAGTCATTGATGGAAAATTTTCGCTTGGATGTAAAGCGTTCAATTCGCTGCTATGCGTGAGCAACGGTTCACGAATCAGCTTCAAACCAATATGTGAACGGGCTCTGTTATCTCCTTACCTTAACCATGCAAAAGTCGAAGTATGAAATTTTCCTTTCAGTGAACATCGAATTTTTTGTTTCAGAATTTGTTACACATTTTGGGCCTCTGAACTTACCATCTGATATGAGAGCAATGACCTTTCGAATACGCAAGATTTTGGCTTCTTCCACTACCCACCCGGGCTAGGCATATTTCATTTTCGTTTTCTAACAAGCTCTTAAGAATTAATATTTTCTCGGTTTCTTATACCCAGCATCATTCTTCTATTGATTGCCTGAATGACTATAAGAAGTCCAAAGTTTACTGCTTAAATGTCAAGTACTCATAGACCATATTACACTCAATAACTTTTCAAAATAAAATTTGACGAACTCTTTCTGAACGACCGTAAAAATAAGTTCGGTAAATTTCAAAAAGATTGGTCTATAAATAAAGACTAAATATTAATCATTCTTGGTGTGGATTATACTGATGCCAATTTATTAGTATCATGGGACAATATCTGCTGGATTTTTTACCATCACTCGAAATTCATCACTGGATATTTCGTTTCGGCTATCCCACCACGAAGCGAAATCTAGACATATCACGAAGATAAGCTATTTTTGAAAATAGTTAATCGTTCGTTACCATTGTCTGGATTCCTCTCTTCGGTTTAATTCCAATTCATTAAAACAACCCTTTCATGGTTCATGATATCCGCCACAAATACAGTTGTTCAATATAATCAACTGCGCAATACATATTCGAATCGAAAGCTTTAAAGTTTATTTTATTTAAATGCGTTACTGCCTCATTTAACTTGACAAGTAGGTGCTCTTTCAATGAAGCTTACTTTATTAATGATGTTAGTTACGAAGGATAAAGAGAGAAAATTAGCATAACCGAAATTCAAGTAGTAAATATGGCAAATGGGCTTCATGGGATTTATATTGATGCGAACTCACGCCTCGATTTGGAGATATGATCTGCATGGGCGATAATCCCAATCATTGGTTGGCCATGTCTGGCTTTCAAATGCCTGTTATCTTATGCGCTGCTGCGGTTTCACTAGTGTCGAAGCAGCAAGGTCTGAGCATTCTATGTTGATCACTTAACGTCTTGTTAAACTAATATGAAGGACTTAGTGTTTCAGCTGAGAATTTCGGGATTAATTCCTGTCAAAAAAGATACCTGTGCAGTTTGCTAGTCTTTACCACGTCAGTGATTCTTGAGTGGTAATTTGAACCTTGCTAGTTCAAGGAGGAATATTTATGATCATAAGTAAATAAGGGGATGAAATAATTTGGAGAAGTAAAAAACATGGTTTATAGCCTATTGGTTATGTTCAAACCAAATGCGTGGTTCCAGTATTCTCATGACTCGGCGAGTCCGTATTTGGATCATCAAGACCTGTGTTCATTTCTCAACCTGGAGATAATTCGTTCGTTTGGTAAAAAACAATGACTAGAATGAATCTTATAAGAAACCAAAGTTATGTTCTTAGAAAGGCTTGAGCATTTCTTCCGTTCAGAGTAAATGGATAGGTCTTGCCATACTTTAAAGCATGCCTTTTGTCAGTGGCTAAAAATGTAAATAGATGAACTATTTATATATGCTTTGTAAGCTATGCCATTGAGTAAATTCAGGGCTCATTGAGAACCCGAGTGCTCAGGATTTAAAGTGCTGCAGCGATGCAATAAATTGATGCAGTAGCGGGTGCTTTTTCAACTATCATCAATAAACATTCTCTTAAATTGCCATAGATTTAAAAAAATAGAATGACAAAGGGGTTTACTTGTCGTTAATTCAATCTAGTAACGTTTTTGAAATAACTTTTATTTATGAAAAATAGCTTCTCATAGCTGCAGTCATGATACGTGACATTTGCATAATCCGAATAAGGAATTCTGTTAATCAGTACTACATATTCATTTACGAAGAATTATGCGTACAATGAAGTTTGAATGTCATGTTAGTTGCAGCAGAATGTTTAAAAAAACATTTTAAATAGCATTGCTCACCAATTACTTGGAGCCTGAACTCATTTTTGTCAACAGAAATAATTATTACCTATTGACTAACACAGAACACATTTTCAGTACTTAGTGTATCTACTCGAAATGGCTAAAGTGCCATTCCTAGGCACTGATCCTACTACTCTTTGATGGAGTTCTATGTAGGGAAATAAAAGCCTCTGACAATTATTGTTTGGTAAACCTTTTATCGTTGTTTTCGATTCAATGAATAATTCTGTTTGACTGACTAAAATAGCTTGTTTTAGTTACGGAGGGCAGGGTTATTTTATAAATGCTTAGAATAATGATTATTTTTTTATCGTGAGAAAAACAAGGGTAACGAATGAATTCATTTCAAGGCTATGAGATTGAGATTAAGTATCTAGAGGTGCAATATCAGTTAAAAAGGTTACGATGTTCTGCAGTTGAAAAATTATTTAAGAAAACGCTCTGACGGGAAGTAAGAAGGTACAATTATTCAGAAGGATAAAGTTCCAAGCCACTACAATGACTTAGTAAGCTGTGACACCTTGACTCAGTGGAATAAAGGACGCAGATCGGAGTTAAACATTTTGCACCAGTCACTCATTCAATCCTCAAATCCACGCTGCTCGTCATTGAAATAAGGATACCACAGACTGTAAATGGGTCCTATGCGAATCGTCTATCCTCTTTTACAAGTGAATTTAAGAGTTACTGTGTTTAAAATGGATATCTACCTTGGTTTCCTTCGTGTCATTAGAGATTAGTCAAACTGGCCGCTTTCCAATAGTATTCTGAAGCAAAAACAATATTTTTAACAAAAATTTTTGCCAAAAAAGACGCTGGTAGAGAGCGCAGTCCTTCCAAACTTAAAGGTATGATCCAGAAACTGGCCCATCGAAGCCCATCTGAGTTACTTTTAGCTAACGTAAATTAAAACAAATTTTTAATTTCGTTTATTCATCAAAAGAGAATGTTATAGTGAAGTTCTCAGAACACAACACCTCAACCAGAATTGAGTCTTTAAACAAGATTGGTTTGAATCACGATTGTCGGGTCAAGCATCTGAAAGCCAATAAACAACCTTTTCGCATTCCAAGAGATTTCGTAATTATGTGAACCAGTTTATATTTAGTTTACTAGAAGGGAAGAGACATGGCAATAAGTGATTTCTTAGTCTTGCTCTTTGACTAACATTAGTCTTATTTTTGACTTAAAAGAGCATGAAATTTATAAGAAGATGACTGCTTCCATCGAAAGCCGAATTTATTAACCCTATCATAACAGAACCTAAGTGCGCCCCCAAATCAGCCTGATTTTCTTGGAAAACAAAGTTAATTTTCTCCTTCGTAAAATCCTAAATTTAAAAATAAAATGAGTAGGTACTTTCTATCGAGGCGGTTATTATAATTGGATTGGAGGGCATGTTTTTCTCATATGCTTTGAGGTTTAATAGACTTTAAAGCAGTTTATTCTAACAGCCATGACAATGTTAGAATACAAAATACTGATTTGATCAAAGTAGGAATCAGGAAGCAAATAGGCACGTTATCAAAAAAAGACTGATTCTGCATTCTTGGTGAATTTTAACGTCGGTCTAATTCAATCAGTTATCTCCGAAAATAAAATCGTTCTGCGTATGAAGAATACTATGAGTCGGAGGAATTTCAATGAAAAAAGAACGATCTTTCCTCCAAAAATGTATTGAAAAACAATCACGTGAGTCGCGTAGCGTCAAATATCAATCAGCGCTCTATGATAGTGCTTGGATTTAAATGAGAACAAGCTGATTCTACGGGAAAGTGATTGACGTGGGAATAAATTTCGGAATAAAAGGCTTTATTTGTTGTGTGTTATTTTACCAATGAGTGCATTTCAATGCATCTCTCCATTTTGAGGGCAATAAAACCGTCCTGTGTGCTGTTCAGTGTTTGTAGTTAGCACTGGACAGCACAGAGGACGTAATTAGTAGATTATGAATTAAATTTTGTGACAGAATTGTTAATACCGCCTTGAAAGCGATTTCCATCCCATTTAGCAGCAAGACTCTCAAGCAGGACTAAATAAAAACGTCATTTCCGAAGAGGATGCGCTCAGGGATACAGTGAGAGCAGTGCTTAGCGCAACTTTGTTCCTATCACTCCTTTATGAGGCGTTTCACTCAATAAAACAAAAATCGCAAAATACAATGGTGATGCGGCACTCCATTTAATTCCCATCACACATTTACAGCGTGTTTTGCGCTTGAGTGGACTAAATATTTCAAGCTAGAAGAGTTTCAAAAATTTTCATAATCGGCTTTAGGTGAAATTTGACTTGTCTTTCTATTTTCAATAAGGTCCCAGTTCTTGGAAGAAACCACTTCCTCAGAAAGATAGTTCTCCATGTGTGCAAGCACTCTAAATGAAGTTAAAGCTGTTTATTTATGTATTCTTCGGAACGAAAAGCATGTTTCAAAAGGCAACGTTATGTATCATCAAGACCTCTGTAAGAAAGCCGACACTTAGCATCCTGCAAAAGTAAGTTTCTTCTATTGACTCCTCAATTCGCACCTAGGCAATCACTATGACCTCGAAAATATCCCTATATTTTCACATAACTTGGATAAGTTGGAATTAATGGATCATAAGGAAACTAGAAATCTTATTAATACAATGAATAAATAAGAACTTGGTTGTAATTTTCAGAGGGACAGGTCGAATGGATCAGTGAAAGGCTGACTGCATATCCATAAAGTATTTCTGGTTTTTTATCCCTCAGTTAAAATTTGAAAACTAAGTGTTTGGTTAACCATTAAAAGATGAGCATCAATAAGTCATCGAAAGCAAAATTGGGCCTTTGACCACTCAGATGGAAATAAAGGGTGATTTTTACCTGCAAATATGCTTTACTAAATTTCCTTTACTGTGTGTGACTATCCTGGAAACCAAATTGGGTAAAGCATGACTTCTGTATTTAGGAAATCCAAGGTTGAAATTCGGTATTTTTCAGCGGTATCCCAAGAACGCTGCACTTGATTGTTGTAAACAAAGATGGAGTCCTACTCTCTCTCTACTCTACATTTCTTATACAAGTCATTCTTTGCTACAATATTTGCTGTCAGCACCTTTACGGCTTTTGTCACTTTGACCATATCTTCAAGCTTTCATTGACAGTCAAACCATTTAGTTCTTGCATTACCAGATGCCGTATTTTAACGTGGCCCTGTAGGTGAATCAAAACACATTCATTAGACAAATTCAACTTTTGCTGGACACTGTGTGGAAAAACCAGTCACTCGCAAGCTTCAGGATAAGAAGTACGTCAGAAACGTCTGAAACAGCTTGCCTAAAATGCCTGAACTTGATCCCTTGTGACGTTGAAACTTATTCCCCTAAATCACTTCAACATATCGACTTAAATAAATTTTAATTTGTTAAAATTATTATTGCTCTGTGCCACCATTATAAAAAGTTTGTGAACGCCTTTAAAAGGCTTTGAGGACCATTAATTTTAAGACGTCAATAAGTTTAACTTAAATTAAATAAAATTCCTCCTAATTTAAGAGTAAACTTAAAACACTTTACTATTAAGCTAATTTCGTACATTCGTGCTTATATTAGCTTTTGTAAATCAGGAGAAATTCTGCAGCAAAGCTGTGTTTCGGGTCGGAATAAAATGAATTTTTAACTAGTTAAGTCATTTCTAGCAAGTTTGATAAAATGGAGTTCCTGTCTTCGCAACAATTTGTTTCCGCTGCGTTAGTAGCATATTTTAATCTAAGCAATTGCTTTTGTGCAAAAAATCGGGCTAAAATTCTCTTAAGGAACCGCAAAATTGTTGTTTAGAATAGATTCTGAGTTCTTTAGTTCGACTTATTTCCAGTTTTGTGATCTTGAAAGGCTTATTTACGCTCAGGATGGCCATAGGTTCAATCTTTAAGAATACTTGAAATTTATCAAAATATCATTTCAAGCGTTTTCTTGACATGGCATTAGTTGTACTTAACTTCAATTTAAAGAAGTGTTCCCCTCGAATCTCCTCTGACGCACCTTCGTAGCATCGAACGCTTACCGAGAAGGAGCAGTTATTCTGATCGTAGGACAAACGCCGATTGTTAATGGGCTCAACGTGCCTCGAGGTCCAAGGTCTTACGCAATCGCTGCATCACCGGCACACAAATAGCTCTTTGATGTATCCTATCCTCTTTCACTAATTTCAGTGCAGCATATTAAACACTCTTCCTTTGATCCCATGATTTATTTTGAAAGCTGTCAACGAAGGCCTACATCCAGAGCACAAAAGCACTGGTTTGGGTTATAGCAAGTTTATATCAATGTTTTCTTAGCAAAATAATACAAGATTTTATATTTGAATGTTCCCCCTTGGCCAAGATAGCACACTGCAAGTAGGTTGCAACCGTAGACAGCAATTAGCTTTGAAAGCATGCTACAGTTTTTAGTAAAAGAACCTAGAACCCAAAATTTTTTTATCAAAATAAGGCACTTGCAAAGATTCTTTGTGAAATATGTTTAATTTAATCCAGCTTTTTAAATCTGCTTAAACGTACTATGAGCGCCTCTGATTCTCAGTTTATCAAAATGAAGCCAGTTTTTGAAACCGATTGAGATACAAATGAAGGTGTATCGGTCCAGTACTCCCACGAAATGAGTCACAGAGTCCAAGTCATTCCTGTTTCATTTCTGGTTGTCTAAATCTCTCGAATAAAGGAAAGAAATTAGCTGTTGTTCAAAAGTTTTTTAGCTTGTCAAAGGATGAAAAATTCTGCAGCCACGTAAGCCGATTAGATTCAACCACCTTGAATTTCACCGGCGTTCTTGAAAGCCATTTAGAAAAAGAGTTATTTTTTCAACCGGATCAATTTATCTCGAATTTAAACTATGATATAAAGGGGTTTGTTCATTAAATTTAAAATTTATAACCTCGAGGTAACCTCTGAACAGTACAAGCTGGAGGCCATATTAACAGAGTTGACCATTTTTAACCATTGAAAATTGCTTGTTTGCAGGTGGAAAAGTTGATTCAACTTCTTATAACCGATTAATTCCCTGAAATAAATTTGCTTTGATGTGTCACAATAGTTTTACTACATTGTTCATTCCCTCAGTCGTACATTATAGCTCCAATGAGAATCTCTTGCATATATTTATGTAATTATGATAATTTCAGAAGCTGAACTTAATGCTTGCAAAAAGAAAACAAAACAAGGGGATTGTTAATCTTGTTTTTTTTTATAAATTGAGAGTGGCACTCAGCTTGGCCAGATGGCAGTTAGAATTCATTCTCGGTTTTAAACAACTGGATGACATCACAAGTTTTTGAAATAACTTTCGGGTGTCAATTCATTTTCCTCGCTGCTGCTGAGAGCCTTGCACACGTTGGACCGTGGGAAATGTCGGCAGTTTGTTTTATTCTTTTTAGGGTTGATCATTTGAAATAATTCCTTGAAACTGAAGCACGTATATTTGGAGATATTATCGACTCTTGAATGGTTCTTAATGGGTCTCATTGAACCAACTTTTTAGTGGGGCTTTGAACTATTAAAGTTGTTTTTTTAGACTATTCGACCATTTAGATTTTCGGATATGACTTAATTGCACTGAGGATTTCATCGAGGCCTTGTAAGTTTACTTACAGATAAAAATTAGAAACTATCCGAATTAACCGTGGATCAACATAATCGTCGATTTTCTTCAAAATAAACTTTTATTAAATATACAAATGATTAAATATCCGAAAACCTATGTCTATGCTTGAAAATAACAGAGAAAGTTGAGGAGTCGACTTTCAAGAAGCATAATGCAGTGATGTTTAGATTTTTATGCAGTGAAAAATTCCTTGGCCGATTGAAGCAATGAAAAAATGTGTTAATGATAGTTTCATCTTATACAATATTTGATACTAACCTCTCCCGGATTTGAATCATAGATGAAATTGTAGTCAGTGACAGCAAAAACAAACAGCCATCTCCTAGAGTCTTACAAAATATTCATAAATTATTTACAGTATCCATCTTATAGAATTTTTTAATGCAAGTAAGTTAATGTCACTCTAGCATGAGAGGATGAGTTTAGTTGCATGGTTTATTTTCAAGCATGTGCGCTGTTTATTAAAAAATATCAGAACAATGCCTGCGAAATTGACGAAAAATTCTTCATCATAAGTTGCACACAATTAGATTTTTCTCTAACTGTCTTAAAACATTTTGGATGAACTGTGATATTTAAAGTGATTTGTCCGGATGGACGATGAAAAGGAGTACCGATCAGTTCCGGACGTGTTAGATTCACTAGATGGCAACACTCGAGCAACGACTGCACCAGTTCGTTTATATTTCAGTTTTTTTCAAATAAGGGCTTCGTATTACTTTCATTCTTGTGTTTACAGTATCATTCATAAGAACCTATTGAACTGAATCTGACCCACCGATTCACTTGTTTTTATACAATATGCATCTATTTTGCAGGGACAATGCTCCACATTCATGCTCAATTACCATTTAATCTCAGTACCACTCCTTGCAATATATAAACAACTCTCTTTTGTAATCCCATGTTTCGTAGGAATTTCAGCCAGATATCAGAGTAGCTGTAAATTTCTTCAATGACAGAGGAACTTCGCCATTATTTTTAAATTTTAATAAAAACTTTCCAATAGCAGTTTAATCTCATTCTACCAGCCTTTACTACAAAGAGAACATGTGCTTTTAAACGTAGTATTAAAGAGTGAATTAATGGCCTGCGTGAGCACTTGAAGTGTTTAGACAAGAAATGACAGGAGCGTAAATGAAAATTCACATGAAGATGTGTTCAATCATAACCTAGTTCGAAGTGAGGTTTCTAGTCTTTTCCAGCAAGTTGGCTTAAACAGTAGTTTCCCACAATATCCGAAGAAGCTGTCTTATTCCCTAGCTTGGGTCTAGTCCTCGACTTCATCAGAGAGAATTGACTAAATTTTGCAAACACTGACGAGCTCAATGGCGGGTAAGTTCAATCTTTTAACCAAGACTTTGAGAGAATCAGATAGCATCCTGTAATTCAACTAATCTCAAAAAATTGACTTTAATATGCGTTTCCCAACTGAAGAGTAGTATTATCCGACATCTGACAATTGAATACTTCAGACCAATTAATAATAGTTCCTTAGATGATTCCGCTGAGACCTTAAATGGATCCTAAGAAAAATATGCTTTTTTAAGTCATCTGCAAATGTTATCCACTTTTTTCAAAAAGTCTGATTCTAAAAACACTACGATTTTTGAATGCAGTTGCAGGTCTCAGTTCCCATCGCTTAAGAATTTTTTTCCAGATAGTTGGTTTACCAGTGTTGGTGAACAAATGTGAGGAACGTAGAAGAAGGTAAAGCGGTTGACCTCTGAAAATTCCGTTTTTAGCTCGATCACTTGACTGTCTACATGGCATGACATTTCACGTGGTCTCATTCATCATGCACACTGATGGATAAATTGTTCTCTAAAGTGAGACACGAAAATAGTCAGTCATCCTATTTGCTTCCTTCTTGACAATTTAGCTTCCTCAACATGGCGACGTAAAATAAATCGACCACATCTGCTACCGAATGCTTGCTAATACCAAATTTTTAATTTGACATTTTACAGCCGCTATTTCGATTTCCTTGAACAAAATGGCTTTATTACTTTCTAAGAAAGTCAAATACGTTACACAATATGCATCATAAAATTCTGAATTCTTTTTTGCACACTCTTGAATTTGGCTAACTTCGGTTAATTTTGAGTCGGATGAACTCAATAACTGCTGATTTAATTGCACTTTAGTTATTTACCTTAACCTTCAATTGTTCAATCAGGTCTCAGTTATTTTTCAGTTAATTATTTATAGGGCTTCTGAAAAATATCAACTTATAAATATAATCACTATCGCCGAGTCTAAAATATAAGCTTTTATCTAGGTATTGGCATTTAAACACCAATTTTAATGGCTTCTCGTATTTTGTGCTCTCTGTATCCATCCAGTGTTTGTTGGAAAATTAGTACATTTATTCAAATCAACAAAAGGATTTGCGTGCAGTGCTTCCAATTGGTTTACATATTCGTGGAGTTTTACGCATCCTCATCGGAAAGTACAAATCAAGATCTCTGTTTACATATAGTCTGTGTTTTCTTTTGTGAATTTGTTTGAAACCATTAAATGGCAACCAAGCTTAAGACAGGATGTCCATGCTTCGTTCCTTCTTAAAAAATTTAAACCTCACAATGTTTTTCAAATTAGAGGATAATATAATCGAATATGAGGTGAAAAACTTCATTACATACAGAAAGACAAATCATTGGACAATATTGAAGGAAATTATCAACGGAAGAGATAGATGCTAATTCAGCATCACTGCAGAGGTCTTGTAGGTTTGGCCATCTATTTGCAGAAATGCTAGGAATGTTCGTTCCAGTCACTGGAGGTGTATAGAATCGCACCGCTTAGGCGCCTGCCGGACCACCGCTACACAATCGAAGAAAATAAATGAAGCCAATTCGTTTAATGTAAAAAGTCAATAAATGCAAAAGCAAAGTGCTAAATGACGCAACTTATCGTTTTGATGTGAGGGTGCACAAGAAGACATTCCTTTATTCTCATTACTTTAGTTTAACTTAAGACCATTATCACTCAAAGTGTCATTAAACCGTGGTGGTCAAACCTACTCTCAACCTCCTCATGGCGACCATTGGTAGCCCCAGGGAAAACTCTGGGGGCCAATGAGAGGGGCGGCCGGATAGGACTAATCACCCACCGAACGTACGAAATTGGATTATGCCAGCAGAAGCACATTTACGTATAGCGGGACGGCTTTAGTACTTGGATTCATGATCTCAAACTGGACCGTGGAACGTGCGTGCGTGTGGCAATGAATGGAATCTCCGCCAGAAATTTGAAAAGATTTCTGAAGATTGTCTGCCCTTAACAATGTCGATGACGGACGAGGTGCCACTACGAAGTTGAACTGATACCTGTACCACGGAACCATACCAGTGACGTGACCAGAGAACCGAACACGTCGATAACCGGCTTTCTGTCTTCTGTGTTAACTGTTGAACACTGCATGTTGTAAAAGCTATTTGTACTTCTGTTATTCCCCCAATAAGTCCTTGGGACTTGCCTTTATGGGTGGGGAGTAAATAAAAAAATTCATTTCACAACGATCCGACTTCGTTTGAAAATTGAAATATACTTTCATTTTAGAATGCAAAAACGGTTCCCTAGAACTTGTCAAACATGTGCCTTTTTTAATTGAGCATTAAAACAAGCATTTAAATCTGGATCAGCGATAGATTGATAGACAGATAAATGTGCTGGTTTTAAGCACTTGAAAAAATTCAAAGTAGGCTTAATGTTTGCCGCTCAAACTATTAGTTTGCCAAGTGTAAAATTAAAAACTGCTCTTACTTTAAGCGGAAAGTGTAAAAATCTTCATTATGCAAATTCAATATCTACTTCAAACTAGCGTTTCACAAAAGTTCCATTAAGACCAGAAAACTTCTGAGAAGTGATAAATTCAATACATAGTTACATTGTTCAATTACCATTCGATTGAATTATTATTATTATTTATTTTGGGATGATGATTATCAGGGCTCCTGCTACGTGATTGCTGAGAAAAATAAATACTTTCCCCAAGACCATTTTGATTACTTAAACTTTTTTATGGCCCATCAGTTGTTCCACCTCAATAGAAAATACCATCATAAGTATACTCTAACACAAAACGCTTTTCAAAATGTGTACTGGGACAAGAATGCTCTTGACGATTCGACGCAAACACCAACAGCCTAAAACTAACCAAGACTAAATATATCTCTTGTCAAGAGATAAAAAGAGCAATTCTTTACCAAAAATATCGTTTAAAACTAACTGGTTATAGCGCCGGCTAAGGCCAGTGAAGATTTGGATGAAACCGAGTTTGAATTAACCTGTCGATGTTCTGATTTTGTTTCAAGACTGATTTGAATTTCTAAAGTTTTGTTGACTGTGAGATATACAGATTGAAAGGGTGCCCCCCATAATAAACAGTTATTGACTTTTATTTTGAAAACATTTGCTTGATTTTCCTTTTTTAATGTTAGAAGAGTAAAAGGTTAATGGAATTTTCTCATGCAATTCTATGCACCTATTTAAATATTTAGAGCTTATAACAAACTTAAAATAATCAGTTGCAAATCATTGAAATTCGTATTGGTTCTTATCATAAAGTTTTTGATTTTTCAGCATTCTGAGGGGCTCAGCGCTCACAAATGCGCTGTTTCTTTCTACGAACGCCGATTACCCATCTCTTGAACCCATTCTCTTTGAACGATCCTTTCTAATTCCAAGTTTGCAAACTAGCCTTATTTATTGAACTTCGCGTTCCCTTGAAGCAGTGATCTTTTCAGTTTGTTCTTGCTAAACAGCGTTACTATTAAATCACATTTGTTCTATGTGATTTGTAAAATGGCCTTCGGTCCAGAGATTTCGAAACAGATTGTCTACGGACTAATTTAGCTTTGCTATAAAATAATATCTGAACAGTTGAATGATTAGTTTTATAGTTGGTAATGTAATGATGATAATTCCAACTCTACCCTTTGACCGACATCGAGACGTACATTATTTAAGCTTGCGCTCTTCAAGTGTAGGTCAATTAAATTATGATAAGTCCATACGATTTACCGAATGAACTGCAAAGCAGAGGTAAGATTGTTGGCCTATGACCACATCTGATAAAAAACCCAAATAAATGTGACATTCTGGCTTTCGATAGAACCCTATTGCTTGTTACAAAATCGGCAAAGCGATGGTCCACACAGGATGCCACGATTTGTGTACCCAAGCAAGTGTCATCTATATTGGCCAAAAGGTCACTCTGCTTTAGTGGAATTAAGCTGCTTACTTAATTCCAAGCAAACATATGGCTTTGAAATGTTCTGCGATGGATGTCTGTGTTCAAGACTCACGATTTCTCTCAGTGGCCAAAGCAGTTTATTAGGAAGCGATACATTTAATGAACTTCCTATCTACTTAATCAAAGCCCTGTATGTTCGCAGTATTTCTTGATATTTATAAACCTACGGGATAAACATAAATTGACAGAACGCTGATGTCTCTTCAACGGATTTCATAGACTTATAAATAATTGAATCAAAAAATTGAATAAATTCCATTTTGACTTGCTAAAATCAAGAACAACCTTTAGAGTATACTGGCTGAATAGACTTATTTTTCACTGCAGGAATAACAAAGTTTATGCAACGGTTTTGTTCTAAAGCACTAAGTCATTCAACTGGCGAATAGCATTATTCCCCACTCAATCGCCTACTTCTGATTGGCTGTTCAATCTGTTTATATTTAGCTGTATTTTAGCGGGTCCCAGTCCACGTCAGCCGAGTTTCCGAAAATGTAAGTTGAATATGACTGTCAGCGTTATTTTTCCAGTTATATGGTTACTTGTTAACTTCACAGGACGCTGTCTTCACTAAAATAAACACAAAGTCTTATAAAGTGTAAATAAATGATTTACCGTCGATGATAGGACCCTAGTTCATGCAAATGTGAAACTTACGGTTGCGGTTAGGTGTTTCTAGTAGTTCAGGCATTACTGGTGTACATTCATGCTACAAAAAATTTTGAAATTAGCATAAAGCATTCCCAATTATAGTGGATGCCCTCCGAGAAGCCAAAATTATTTTACGTGTTGCATTTTTCAGCAATTTGTTTTATCAAAAGCTACACGTTCACTCCATGGTTTGAGAATTCGATACAGCGAGATCAAATAAACAAATAAATTGCATGAAAGTGAAAATTTTGACTTTAAACTCATGCAAATTTTTCCTCAGGCATTGGCAATCGAAACCCGTATTTTTGACACCGAAAAAATGCAAACTTTTTTATAAATTAGGCCATAAAACGGTGAAATCTCACCATTTTTACGACTTGATGATACTACAAATGCATGTTTAAACGACTGAGCCTTAAGATACAGTCATTGTTGTCCACGTATATGAGAATCCATGCTGGGCTTTCTGTCCATTTCAAACTTAGTGCCTCAATTAAAGGTAAATATTAGTATTCGCAGCTGTTTCAGCAGTTTCGAATCGGTGTAAAATTTCTCAAACAATTTTTTTCACATGTCTCCAAGGCTCATATGCTCGAGTAGAACACTAAAGTGCTCACCTTCAGCTCTTGACCTAATTAAAATTTTCTGAGGTCAAAATCTAAGGTTAAAATATTATTCACGAAGAATGAGAATATTTATACTTCCATGAAAACAAATCACTGCAACCACAAAAAAATTATCAATCAGTGAAATTATTACATGGACTACATCAGCGGTCGTTATTTGATTCATACTTCGTAATAAACCGGCGTAGTGGTTGCAGTGATTTGTTTTCATGGAAGTATAAATATTCTCATTCTTCGTGAATAATATTTTAACCTTAGATTTTGACCTCAGAAAATTTTAATTAGGTCAAGAGCTGAAGGTGAGCACTTTAGTGTTCTACTCGAGCATATGAGCCTTGGAGACATGTAAAAAAATTGTTTGAGAAATTTTACACCGATTCGAAACTGCTGAAACAGCTGCGAATACTAATATTTACCTTTATTGAGCACTAAGTTTGAATATGACAGAAACCCAGCATGGATTCTCATATACGTGGACAACAATGATGTATCTTAAGGCTCATCGTTTAAACATCATTTGTAGTATCATCAAGTCGTAAAAATGGTGAGATTTCACCGTTTTATGGCCTAATTTATAAAAAAGTTTGCATTTTTTCGGTGTCAAAAATACGGGTTTCGATTGCCAATGCCTGAGGAAATTTGCATGAGTTTAAAGTCAAATTTTCACTTTCATGCAATTTATTTGTTTATTTGATCTCGCTGTATCGAATTCTCAAACCATGGAGTGAACGTGTAGCTTTTGATAAAACAAATTGCTGAAAAATGCAACACGTAAAATAATTTTGGCTTCTCGGAGGCATCCACTATAATTGGGAATGCTTTATGCTAATTTCAAAATTTTTTGTAGCATGAATGTACACCAGTAATGCCTGAACTACTAGAAACACCTAACGCAACCGTAAGTTTCACATTTGCATGAACTAGGGTCCTATCATCGACGGTAATCATTTATTTACACTTTATAAGACTTGTGTTTTATTTTAGGGAAGACACGTCCTGTGAAGTTAACAAGTAACCATATAACTGGAAAAATAACGCTGACAGTCATATTCAACTTACATTTTCGGAAACTCGGCTGACGTGGACTGGGACCCGCTAAAATACAGCTAAATATACAGATTGAACAGCAATCAGAAGTAGCGATTGAGTGGGGAATAATGCTATTCGCCAGTTGAATGACTTAGTGTTTAAACAAAACCGTTGCATAAACTTTGTTATTCCTGCATGAAATAAGTCTATTCAGCCTATATCTCTAAAGGTTGTCTTGATTTTGCAAGTCAAATGGAATTTATTCAATTTTTTGATTCAATTATTTATAAGTCTATGAAATCCGTTGAAGAGACATCAGCGTTCTGTCAATTTATGTTTATCCCGTAGGTTTATAAATATCAAGAAATACTGCGAACAACAGGGCTTTGATTAAGTAGATAGGAGTTCATTAAATGTATCGCTTCCTAATAAACTGCTTTGGCCACTGAGAGAAATCGTGAGTCTTGAACACAGACATCCATCGCAGAACATTTCAAAGCCATATGTTTGCTTGGAATTAAGTAAGCAGCTTAATTCCACTAAGCAGAGTGACCTTTTGGCCAATATAGATGACACTTGCTTGGGTACACAAATCGTGGCTCCTGTGTGGACCTCGCTTTGCCGATTTTGTAACAAGCAATGGGTTCTATCGAAGCCAGAATGTCACATTTATTTGGGTTTTTTATCAGATGTGGTCATAGGCCAACAATCTTACCTCTGCTTTGCAGTTCATTCGGTAATCGTATGGACTTATCATAATTTAATTGACCTACCTTGAAGAGCGCAAGCTTAAATAATGTACGTCTCGATGTCGTTCAAAGGGTAGAGTTGGAATTATCATCATTACATTACCAACTATAAAAACTAATCATTCAACTGTTCAGATATTATTTATAGCAAACTAAATTAGTCCGTAGACAATCTGTTTCGAAATCTCTGGACCGAAGGCCATTTTACAAATCACATAGACACATGTGATTTAATAGTAACGCTGTTTAGCAAGAACAAACTGAAAAGATCATGTTTCAAGGGAACGCGAAGTTCAATAAATAAGGCAGTTTGCAACTTGGAATTAGAAAGGATCGTTCAAAGAGAATGGGTTCAAGAGATGGGTAATCGGCGTTCGTAGAAAGAAACAGCGCATTGTGGAGCGCTGAGCCCCTCAGAATGTTGAAAAATCAAAAACTTTATGATAAGAACCAATACAATTTCAATGATTTGCAACTGATTTTTTAAGTTTGTTATAAGCTCTAAATATTTAATAGGTGCATAGAATTGCATGAGAAAATTCCATTAACCTTTTACTCTTCTAACATTAAAAAGGAAAATCAAGCAAATGTTTTCAAAATAAAAGTCAATAACTGTTTATATGGGGGCACCCTTTCAATCTGTATATCTCACAGTCAACAAAACTTTGAAATTCAAATCAGTCTTGAAACAAATCAGAACATCGACAGTTAATTCAAACGCGTTTCATCCAAATCTTCACTGGCCTTAGCCGGCGCTATAACCAGTTGTTTTAAACGATATTTTTGGTAAAGAATTGCTCTTTTATCTCTTGACAAGAGATATATTTAGTCTTGGTTAGTTTTAGGCTGTTGGTGTTTGCGTCGAATCGTCAAGAGCATTCTTGTCCCGTACACATTTTGAAAAGCGTTTTTGTTTAGAGTATACTTATGATGGTATTTTCTATTGAGTGGAACAACTGATGGGCCATAAAAAGTTTAAGTAATCAAAATGGTCTTGGGGAAAGTATTTATTTTTCTCAGCAATCACGTAGCGGAGCCCTGATAATCATCATCCCAAAATAAATAATAATAATAATTCAATCGAATGGTAATTGACATGTAACTATGTATTGAATTTATCACTTCTCAGAAGTTTTCTGGTCTTAATGGAACTTTTGTGAAACGCTAGTTTGAAGTAGATATTGAATTTGCATAATGAAGATTTTTACACTTTCCGCTTAAAGTAAGAGCAGTTTTTAATTTTACACTTGGCAAACTAATAGTTTGAGCGGCAAACATTAAGCCTACTTGAATTTTTTCAAGTGCTTAAAACCAGCACATTTATCTGTCTATCAATCTATCGCTGATCCAGATTTAAATGCTTGTTTTAATGCTCAATTAAAAAAGGCACATGTTTGACAAGTTCTAGGGAACCGTTTTTGCATTCTAAGAAAGTATATTTCAATTTTCAAACGAAGTCGGATCGTTGTGAAATGAATTTTTTTATTTACTCCCCACCCATAAAGGCAAGTCCCAAGGACTTATTGGGGGAATAACAGAAGTACAAATAGCTTTTACAACATGCAGTGTTCAACAGTTAACAAGACAGAAAGCCGGTTATCGACGTGTTCGGTTCTCTGGTCACGTCACTGGTATGGTTCCGTGGTACATCAGTTCAACTTCGTAGTGGCACCTCGTCCTCATCGACATTGTTAAGGGCAGACAATCTTCAGAAATCTTTTCAAATTTCTGGCGGAGATTCCATTCATTGCCACACGCACGCACTTTCCACGGTCCAGTTTGAGATCATGAATCCAAGTACTAAAGCCTGCCGCTATACGTAAATGTGCTTCTGCTGGCATAATCCAATTTCGTACGTTCGGTGGGTGATTAGTCCTATCCCCGGCCCCCTCTCATTGGCCCCCAGAGTTTTCCCTGGGGCTACCATGGTCGCCATGAGGAGGTTGAGTAGGTTTACCACCACGGTTTAATGACACTTTAGTGATAATGGTCTTAAGTATACTAGATAATAAGAATGTCTTCTTGTGCACCCTCACATCAAAACGATAAGTTGCGTCATTTAGCACTTTGCTTTTGCATTTATTGACTTTTTACATTAAACGAATTGGCTTCATTTATTTTCTTCGATTGTGTAGCGGTGGTCCGGCAGGCGCCTAAGCGGTGCGATCTATACACCTCCAGTGACTGGAACGAACATTCCTAGCATTTCTGCAAATAGATGGCCAAACCTACAAGACCTCTGCAGTGATGCTGAATTAGCATCTATCTCTTCCGTTGAATATTTCCTTCAATATTGTCCAATGATTTGTCTTTCTGTATGTATGAAGTTTTTCACCTCATATTCGATTATATTATCCTCTAATTTGAAAAACATTGTAGGTTTAAATTTTTTAAGAAGAACGAAGCATGGACATCCTGTCTTAAGCTTGGTTTCCATTAATGGTTTCAAACAAATTCACAAAAGAAAACACAGACTATATGTAAACAGAGATCTTGATTTGTACTTTCCGATGAGATGCGTAAAACTCCACGAATATGTAACCAATTGGAAGCACTGCACGCAAATCCTTTTGTTGATTTGAATAAATGTACTAATTTTCCACAAACACTGGATGGATACAGAGAGCACAAATACGAGAAGCCATTAAAATTGGTGTTTAAATGCCAATACCTAGATAAAGCTTATATTTTAGACTCGGCGTAGTGATTATATTATAAGTTGATATTTTTCAAAAGCCCTATAAATAATTAACTGAAAAATAACTGAGACCTGATTGAACAATTGAAGGTTAAGGTAAATAACTAAAGTGCAATAAAATCGCAGTTATTGAGTTCATCCGACTCAAAATTAACCGAAGTTAGCCAAATTCAAGAGTTGCAAAAGAATTCAGAATTTTATGATGCATATTGTGTAACGATTTGACTTTCTTAGAAAGTAATAAGCCATTTTGTTCAAGGAAATCGAAATAGCGCTGTAAAATGTCAAATTAAAATTTGGTATAGCAAGCATTCGGTAGCAGATGTGTGTCGATTTATTTTACGTCGCCATGTTAGGAAGCTAATTGTCAAGAAGGAAGCAAATAGATGACTGACTATTTTCGTGTCTCACTTTAGAGAACAATTTATCCATCAGTGTGCATGATGAATGAGACCACGTGAAATGTCATGCCATGTAGACAGTCAAGTGATCGAGCTAAAAACGGAATTTTCAGAGGTCACCGCTTAACCTTCTTCTACGTTCCTCACATTTGTTCACCAACACTGGTAAACCAACTATCTGGAAAAAAATTCTTAGCGATGGGAACTGAGACCTGCAACTGCATTCAAAAATCGTAGTGTTTTTAGAATCAGACTTTTTGAAAAAAGTGATAACATTTGCAGATGACTTAAAAAGCATATTTTTCTTAGGATCCTTTAAGGTCTCAGCGGAATCATCTAAGGAACTATTATTAATTGGTCTGAAGTATTCAATTGTCAGATGTCGGATATACTACTCTTCAGTTGGGAAACGCATATTAAAGTCATTTTTTTGAGATTAGTTGATTACAGGATGCATCTGATTCTCTCAATTCTTGGTTAAAAGATTGAACTTACCCGCATTGAGCTCGTCAGTGTTTGCAAATTTAGTCAATTCTCTCTGATGAAGTCGAGGACTAACCCCACTAGGGAATAAGACAGCTTCTTCGGATATTGTGGGAAACTACTGTTTAGCCAACTTGCTGAAAAGACTAGAAACCTCACCTTCGAACTAGGTTATGATTGAACACATCTTCATGTGAATTTCATTTACGCTCCTGTCATTTCTTGTCTAAACACTTCAAGTGCTCACGCAGGCCATTAATTCACTCTTTAATACTACGTTTAAAAGACACTGTTCTCTTTGTAGTAAAGGCTGGTAGAATGAATTAAACTGCTATTGGAAAGTTTTATTAAAATTTAAAAATAATGGCGAAGTTCCTCTGTCATTGAAGAATTTACGCTACTCTGATATCTGGCTGAAATTCCTACGAAACATGGGATTACAAAAGAAGTTGTTTATATATTGCAAGGAGTGGTACTGAGATTAATGGTAATTGAGCATGAATGTGGACATTGTCCCTGCAAAATAATGCATATTGTATAAAAACAAGTGAATCGGGGGTCAGATTCAGTTCAATAGGTTCTTATGAATGATACTGTAACACGAATGAAATAATACGAAGCCCTTATTTGAAAAAAACTGATATAAACGAACTGGTGCAGTCGTTGCTCGAGTGTTGCCATCTAGTGAATCTAACACGTCCGGAACTGATCGGTACTCCTTTTCATCGTCCATCCGGACAAATCACTTTAAATATCACAGTTCATCCAAAATGTTTTAAGACAGTTAGAGAAAAATCTAATTGTGTGCAACTTATGATGAAGAATTTTTCGTCAATTTCGCAGGCATTGTTCTGATATTTTTTAATAAACAGCGCACATGCTTGAAAATAAACCATGCAACTAAACTCATCCTCTCATGCTAGAGTGACATTAACTTACTTGCATTAAAAATTCTATAAGATGGTACTGTAAATAATTTATGAATATTTTGTAAGACTCTAGGAGATGCTGTTTGTTTTTGCTGTCACCTGACTACAATTTCATCTTGATTCAAATCCGGGAGAGGTTAGTATCAAATATTGTATAAGAAAACTATCATTAACACATTTTTTCATTGCTTCAATCGGCCAAGGAATTTTTCACTGCATAAAAATCTAAACATCACTGCATTATGCTTCTTGAAAGTCGACTCCTCAACTTTCTCTGTTATTTTCAAGCATAGACATAGGTTTTTCGGTATTTAATCATTTGTATATTTAATAAAAGTTTTTTGAGAAAATCGACGATTATTTGATCCACGGTAATTCGGATGTTTCAATTTTTATCTGTAGTAAACTTACAAGCCTCGATGAAATCCTCAGTGCAATTAAGTCATATCCGAAAATCTAAATGGTCGAATAGTCTAAAAAAACAACTTAATAGTTCAAAGCCCCACTAAAAAGTTGGTTCAATGAGACCCATTAAGAACCATTCAAGAGTCGATAATATCTCCAAATATACGTGCTTCAGTTTCAAGGAATTATTTCAAATGATCAACCCTAAAAGAATAAACAAACTCCGCCATTTCCACGGTCCAACGTGTGCAAGGCTCTCAGCAGCGCGAGAAATGAATTGACACCCGAAAGTTATTTCAAAAACTTGTGATGTCACCAGTTGTTTAAAACCGAGAATGAATTCTAACTGCCATCTGGCCAAGCTGAGTGCCACTCTCAATTTATAAAAAAAAACAGATTACACATCCCCTTGTTTTGTTTTCTTTTTGCAAGCATTAAGTTCAGCTTCTGAAATTATCATAATTACATAAATTATGCAAGAGATTCTCATGGGAGCTATAATGTACGACTGGGGGAATAACAATGTAGTAAAACTATTGTGACACATCAAAGCAAATTTATTTCAGGGAATTAATCGGTTATAAGAAGTTAATCAACTTTTCCACCTGCAACAAGCAATTTTCAATGGTTAAAAATGTCAACTCTGTTAATAGCCTCCAGCTTGTACTGTTCAGAGGTTACCTCAGTTATAAATTTTAAATTTAATAACAAACCCCTTATATCATAGTTTAAATTCGAGATAAATTGATCCGGTTGAAAAAATAACTCTTTTTCTAAATGCTTTCAAGAACGCCGGTGAAATTCAAGGTGGTGAATCTATCGGCTTACGTGGCTGCAGAATTTTTCATTTTCA